>JAPDPK010000096.1:0-2808520 GCA_031772115.1 Heritiera littoralis | reverse complement strand
TTTTTTCGACAAAATCGTTACGACAATATGAATGAATTGTGGAATTTTGAATTTCTTGAGGATTTATATGGTCAATCATTTAAATATGAATGGTCTATTGATTAGAAGTAAGGCTACTATATGGTTGGATTTTATAAGTGTTCTAGTGCTATTGATGTTCTTCTTTTATAACTTGAGGGTATAATATAAGATGTGATAATTGAAGTTTGAAAGTAACTCATGGTATAAAATAAATTAGAGAGACGAATATGATTAAATTTTGTGAAAATTGACATAATTCCATGGTATGATAATACTTAGTACATGATAATTTGCATAGATTTGAGACACTAAGAATTGATTACAAAATGATAGTATTATGATGAAATGGAAATAGACAAATCCGTAGATTGAATAATTTAATAATTGTTGATATTTTGAACATTATGGATTTACGATGAATATTTACTGAAGTAATATTTAAATATTCATGAAATACTAAGAGGAACCTTTTCTTTACTGAAATAATATTTAAAAATTAGTTAATCAAATGGTTATGTTTCTTCACCTTTTTCTTTCCACCATACCAAGCAAAGCCTTAAAGTATTACAATTTTACAAGTTTAAAATTAGAATTTCAATACTTACATTCTTCTTTCTTTCAAATCAAAATCAAATTGAAGGCTTCCATTGTAGAATAAATTATAAAAACACTTTACTCAACCAAATCAATATATGATTCTTACACGTTATTCTCTATTTGATAATCAAAATGATTCGTATTATCATTTTAAACAACAATACTCTTTAGATGTTACTTTCAATATCACTTGTTTTAATAGTTTTTTGGCACTCATAGCAATTTAATAAAGACTCCCTTTAATCTTAAAGTACCTCTTTTCTTTTTTTTTTTTATAAAACAATAGGTTAAATTAATAGTAATGCTGAAATACAATCTATTTATATCTATGGAAGCAAAAAAGCATTGTTAAAATATATTTTTAAGTTAAAATTTATGTTTTATTGGCCACGATATGATTTATGATATTGGATTACTGTTATTTGTGATGATTTTTTATTCTAAAAAATATTTTATTTTATTTTTTATTGTGCATGGCATCCATATACACACACAAGCGTTTTTGCCCCGTCTAGAGAAGTACATAAACAAGGAAAGTAGAAAAAATAAAATTTCTGTACAAAAAAAAAAGAAAAAAAATAAAATTATAATACAAGCTAGAGACAGTATTAAGATAGTAAAGTAATCTAGAGTTATATTATTTTAAACATGCATTTTTTCAAATGACCCGCTCCAAAATTCAACTGATAGTACGACAAGTTACGTAGATAGTTCTTGGTCTGAGAAGGCAGTACCGGCGCCGGAGCCAACTGCCTTATCCCATGCTTTTCATTTTAGCTCTTCTTTTATTTTTCAAAGGCAAGAATGCATATTAAGAATAACACAGTTCAAGATAGACGTATAAGCAAATATGAAAATGATGAATATAGTAAGTAAGCAAAAATTGAGATCATTGAGCTCCAGATTTTACCAGCCTCTCAATAACGGAGTTTTGTTCTCTTGAAACTTGGGAGAACACTGAATAACTTAATTTGCCATTGCTCTACAAGCTATCTCGTCATTTTCCCGCTCAAGACCTCGGCATGGTGTCTAGCTTCTGTTATTGTCTCCCTGCTCCATCTATTCTTGCATGTTGATGCCGGACTTGGTGTACTCGACCAGTGCCTGCCACAGCTAGAGCTAGCTAATTCAATGGAAATGGCCTTTTTCTGATGGTCTGATTTCGGGAGGGGTGAGCTAATTATCTAAGCTCTCTCAATTGTGATTTTTTGTTCTTTTTATGACCTGAAACTTGGTGTAAACGTTTGTGCACACATGACGCTTGTGGTGAACTCTTTTATGCACCCTTTGGTAAAAATCAAGAGACTTTTCATTTCATGCAAGTCGTTTGACTCCAATTTGTCAAAAAATAAGAGGCTGCCTCCAAGATTTATTGAAGACATCAATTATACTTAATCATGATCATAAACCAGGCTAGTCCAGGTGATGACTAGTGACAGATGGGCATGTGATACCTGCCTTTTGTTCTGGCCTTTTAGAATTAACCTTTTCTTTTCATCTTCAAAGGTTGATTTGAAAGATCTAGGGCATATCTATCTAGGTAATTTACAAATTAGCGGGACTTTGATATATTTGGTGTGGATGCAATTGCAAGGGGAAGAAATCTCGCCGTTCTCGTCCTAAAAGAATAAATACGTCGGCAAATGTAGTCCCATCTGTGAGACTGTATCATCATAAAATTTCAAAGGAAAAGGAAAATACCCAACAGAGAGATCAAAATATCCAATAGAGGAGTCATAGTTCAACATATCTGTGTATTTCTCATTAAATCTCTTGAAATATATAGTCCATGCTTGTTAGCTCAATATTTACTACTTTTGAACTGGGCTGCTATCTGCTTCATGGAAGCAATTGTGTTAGCTGATTCGAGCACTTTCGCTTTCACCGACAGTTCATTAACCAACAATATCTTGTTGCTGGTGATCATCTTTTTCTCAACTTCATGGCTGGCGTCAGGCTCTGCTAATAAATATGGTGGTGGCTGCTCCTGCCCTTCATGCTCCCAGACTTCCAAGTCGAAACTGCAAACCATGTAATCCACCCCTGCCATTGCCAAAGCTTCAATTGACATATTTGTTTCTCTTACAAACTACAATTTGCTTGAGATAGTATGTAATGGATATCTGGCGTCTAGCTGTTGGTTGTCAGGGCAACTTGCCTTGAAGCATTTATATAGGTGAAGCAGTTTCACCTATTTCCCATAGCGATTGCACAGGTAATTAATAAATATACACGGGAATTACTTGCACAATTAGCTAGGTTGATATTAAATCGTACCATTTTATCCGTGAATCATGATCCTTTTCTAAGTATAACGTTGTATCAGTGAGTGCATAAGGAGTACGTCAATGCACACGAGTGTAGTCTTGGATGAATGGAAAGTGATAGCATCGCTTATTGTACTACTGTACACTATCATTAGCCTTATCATGTACACTTGTACCTTGATTTTGGCATAATTAAATACATTGATCAAACTTTAATAAAATAATATGTCTTCTTAGGATAAGAATTTTAAAACTACTCAAGTGTGAAATGATAATTTCATTAAAATAATTAAAATTGCATTTGTGATTTGTGAAAATAAATTTGAAAGAAGATTTCAATTTTAAATCTAAACGCTTAACATCATGCATGGTATAATAAAATTTTCTTTAACGATCTCATTTTTTTTTCAAATGTCGTGATACGGTGCACGATTTCAAACAAAATCTTGATATAACTATGTGATAAAACATTTAAAAATAATTTTCAAATGTCATGATTATTTTTAAACACCTTAATTTCAAAGAAAGATCCTTTATACTAAATGAAAAAAAGAGAGTAAAGAAAAATTAATCATCTCACAAAAGTTCCATACATGTTAAAACAAAATAAAAATGTCAAGATAAGAACACATATGATCGTGTAAATATCATAATTTCTTTCAACAACATAAAATATGATGTGTCGACTTTATCGGCATTCAAAATATATATCTTAAATGTTGTGAAATAAGGTAATTGTGATACCAT
The DNA here is from genome assembly GCA_031772115.1 of Heritiera littoralis. Lineage (NCBI taxonomy): Eukaryota > Viridiplantae > Streptophyta > Magnoliopsida > Malvales > Malvaceae > Heritiera > Heritiera littoralis. Next base: position 2,804,888 of record JAPDPK010000096.1, on the reverse strand, counting down.
ATAGATAGCACAAAATGTAGATTGTAGAGCTATATAAACTTGATATCATAAAAATTAATTTGGTTTAGCCTAGGATTAAGCTTTGCATAATTTTCTTTCCACACAAACTTTGATATGTGCTTGTAAAGTATTTCATCCTGTGCTTCTATGGGGGAGAAAATATTGATTAATTAAACCAAGGGCATTTGATACTTGCAGAAGAGAATAGAAAACAGGGTTAGATGAATTAACTATTTAACTTCTGAGAAAATTGGAGAACTATGTTGTTGGAACCTCAAAGGGTTGTTATGAAGTAGAAACACTTAATGACAGAATTAGAATGGAAGGTTTTCATGATATTTCAGTGAAGAAGATTTCAGGCAAACAATTCCTCCTAATGTTCGAGGACAAAGAGTTGTTTACAGAAATGAAAAATAGTGGATGGGCGTTGCTGATGGAGTTTTTTGTGTTGATTGAGCCCTGGTCAGTTGATCTCCATACAAAATTTAGAGTTACTTGGCTTACATGTTTCGGTGTCCCACTTCACTGTTAGAACATTGATACTTTTCAAAACATAGCCAAAATATGGGGCGAGTTCTTATCCATGGATGGCAAAATTTTAAAGTTCAATGACTTTAGTAGAGGTGCAGTTTTGATTATGACTGATTGCATGGATAAAATTGATGAGGTTATTGAGTTACAATGCGTAGTAACACTTATCAAGTCAGAGTTACAGAGGTAGGTTCAGATGTTGTTTCTCTCTTCCGTTGTTGCTGTAAAAATTACAAAGTGGATGAAAATCTAGCCAAGACATGTCTCAAGGTTTGGTCATCAGATGAAGCCAAAAGTGAAACTGGGGGTATGGAAGATGAACAGATCCCTGAACAAGAAGTAGATGCAGTAGCTGTCAAAATTTTTGATGGCGATTTAGATGAAGTGGCTAAAGGATTGGAAGAGGTGCAGACGCCTTTAAGGAATAATTACATTTTTCAAACTTCCTCTGACACAGCCGACAAAAATGGTGATTATAATAGGCTGGCAGAGAAAGATTTGCTTCATTCTAAGGATGCCTACATATTTCTTGAAAATAAGGACGACATGAATATAGAGAATTGGAATAATGCAGAAGAGCTTTTTGAATTAAGAAATGTTAATGGTAATGACAGGATAGAACCTAAGTGAATGGAAAATGTGCAAAATGTAACAGTAACAGATAGTACAGATTTGCCAAATGGAGAAAATGGCTTGGAATGTAATGTGGATCTTAAATGTAATATAAGGCCAGGTGATAGGAGTGGGAATAAGGGTGTAAATATTCCATGTATTGGGGGCCTTAATGAGGGGAGGGAAAATGATCAAGATACCTTGAGTCACACATTGAGGCCAGAACAGAGGGAGGAAGCACAGGCAAAGGGGTTATGTCCCAAAAGGAAACCAAGAAAAGTGAAGACATTAGAGGATATTAAGGAAGATATCTTGGGAAAGATTGCACAGAAAGGGAAGAAAAGAAGCAAAAATAAAAAGAAGATTCAAAGTAAGAAAGATCAAAATCTGGGAGATGATGTTGCAAATAATTCACTGTTTGATGGGGATTTTCGAAACAAATATAAGCTAATTACAAAGGAAGTAGAGGAGACATGGTAAATGGAAAACTGCTAGGTCTTAGGGTAGATTGCGATGATGAAATAGTGGTGGAAAGATTAGAGGAACTTATTGCAAGAGATTAAGGGGTTCAAATGTTGCGTATAAAGGATTTAAAGATTTTCAAGTTTAGAATTTGTGGGGGGTGGGATTGATTGAATTTCTTGGGTCAATAGGTTCCTTTAGGGTGTCCTACCCTTGTGAGAAAAGTTATGTTTGATTATGAGTTTTGTGGTTGGTCAAACATTATTTGTGATTAAAAGGAAATAGAGGCTGCTAGTTTTTGAAAGTGTAATATTTTTCGTTTTAGTGGCTATGTGTGGTGGTGGACAAGAATGTTGGATTGTGATTTTACTTGTTTATAATTGATGTTGGAACATCTTATGAGTTCACTGTTTTGGAAGTTTTGAAGGAGTGAAAATTCTTGGATTTGGAATTTTGTGGCATTATCAGTCATAAGTTTATAGCAAGATTCTCTACTGATTTCGAATCATCTCGTGGTGTTGAATTTGTTTTCCTTGCTGCCCTGTTTTTTTTTTTATATATTTTGGAGAGCAAAACAATTGTTATGTTGCCTAAACGTAGTGATGGTTTATTGGGTGATGTTCTAAGATTATGATTTATTATTATTTTAGGTTGGAGTCTTGGTTTTTGCACATTCTGACTTGCAATTTTTGTATGGTGATTTATGTTTTGGGAGACGATTGGCTCTTTAATGCTTAGAGCAGAGACGGATTTTTTCATGCATTGTTTCATGCAAGGTGTTTGAGTAAATGCCAAAGCATCATGGCTGGTAGTCTTGGATGTTTTGGATCTTTATTCATGAGAAGGGTTATTCAAATTATTTGAGAAAGAGTTAATGCCTTCATTTTCTAAGGTAGAATTGAATGTTACAGAGTGTTTTGGACGATTTAAGCTACTCTTGAGATGGGAGCTAGATTGTTGTCATTTTTCATGTTGATTTAGACTCTGTTTTTTTCAGGGATTTCATGGTTGTAAGTCTGTTCTGATTATTAATGAAATCTTATTTTGATTTAGAAAAAAAAAATTATCTCCTGAGATGAGAAGCTAGCCTTAAATATTCTCCAAACTGAAAGCCTTTAAAATAAGGAAAAAAAGGGAAAAAGAGAGCTAAATCTATGGTGTTACATCAGAAATAAATAGAGGACAAAAATCACTTCATTTTTCATATCATCCATGTATGTACATCATTGTTGTTGATCCGTTCAAACATTTGGCTTTGCTTGCTGTTCTTCAGCTAGATCTTCTTAGCTTCATTATAGTGATCACCATAACTATTATGTGACTTAAAATATTAATGATCAAATGGGAGAAAGAAGAGCTACCTTGAGCCTAAAATTCTTTTGGAAGATTTCTTCTGCTTCTTCAACTAGTAGATGGGGTGGAAGTAGGGATGTAAACGGGTCGAGTACCCGTTAGATTTGGGATACCCGAACCCGAACCCGAACCCGATTAACTTTAATAATACCCTAACCCGATTAACTACCCGATTATTTTTATTTATGCTACTCGAACCCTAACCCTATAAAATATAAATACCTGTTGAACTACCCGAACCCGTTTAACTACTCGTTTATTAAGTCAAAATTTGATTTTTAAAATTAAAATTAATTTTAGAATAACTTAATTAAAACATTATATTAATAAATTTAATTTAACTCATAAAAATAAATTAAAGTTAAAAATCATAATTATAATATATGATGATTTAATTTAATTAAATAAAACATTAATAATAAATAATTTATATATAAAAATATATAAGTATTGTATTAATTAATTATTATTTATAATCGGGTTCGAGTAGCGGGTACCCTAAGGTAACTACTCGAACCCTATCCTAACCCGTGACGAGTAGTAATTTCACTACCCGAACCCGATTATACACTATCCTAATCCTACTTAAACGAGTCGGGTAGCACTGGGTACCCGTTTATAGGGTACCCATTGCCATCCCTAGGTGGAGGCTCTAGCTCTTCATGCTCCCATTCTTCAATCTTCATTCCCCATTCAAGATAATCAGTGTTATATTGAAAATCTCCTTAGTGTGGATGGTGTATTGCTACAAACAAGTTGAAAAAAAAATTTTGATAGGCAAGACACTTCAGGAAGCTATCTTAAGAACAATAGTTTCCCCACACTAGTGCAAATGGTTTAGGAAATGTTTCAAGGATATAATGCCAACTTCAAAAGAAAATCAATTGCACTTTGAGTTTCTGTTTTGAACTCACTTGAACCAAATCAAAGAGTAAAGAGTGCAAGAAGAGAATTTGATTTTAAAGTGAAAGAATGTAGAAGATTGCATTAAATTCCATGAAAGTGAAAATATTTATAGACTCAAAACGGTGTTAGAAACACCTTTTCATGATGAGACATCATTTGAATGAATTAAGTTTCCAAAATGAAAAGTTGGATGCCTTAGAAGGGGAGTCAACTTCCTTAGTGTATTTTCAAAATAGAAGCCATTTTCACTTGTGGAAAGTCGAATGCTTGAGAAAGGAAGTCGACTTCCCTCGTGTATTTTCAAAACAGAAGCATTTTTATTTGGGACAGTTGGTTGCCCCATTAGGGAAGTCAACTGCCCTATATGGAAGTTGAATTCCCATGCAAAAAACATTTCCAAAAAGCTCTGGCATATAAGGCAGTCGGCTGTTCTTTTGGGCAATCGACTAATCGAGCATTTTTTTTTCATTCTAAACTCATTTTTATACTTCCAATTTCATTTCTTTAACACAAATGCAATCTAAATGAATTTAAACATGTTTGTTTGGTAATATATAAAACAATCTCCCACTTATTACCAAAGTTTACAAGTGTGTGCAATTTATGTAATCCTAAAAAGTGCAAGTTGGTTCTCATATAAGGTGCATGTCTAAAGGTGGCCAAAACTTGAACCTTTAGATTGAATATGAGACATTAGGAAATATATTCACCTCTTACATTGGTTCATGAGTTCCTAAAAAAGGCAGCCCATTTTTGTCATAGGACTTTACATTTATCTTGTGTTCGTAAGTACTCTAGGATTAACTGGAAATCCATAAGAAGCATCCTCTCACTTCTCTACTTGCATAGGAAGACTTATCAAGAGTGCATCACAACCTTCCTTTTTTACAAACACTCCACTCCTAAGAGATATAAGTCAATTACGGACTTTAGTCAACCAATTGTTGTGATTAACAATGCGTCTAGATACGAGATCATATTCGGAATAGTCTTTAATTTAAATGCCCCCACTATTCCAAGAAGTAATGCATTGGGAATGTCATATATCTCATATATAAATTTGTTGGACGATTCATGATTGAAAGTCTTTTGAACTCTCATACACAAAGATCATCAAATGAGGAGATTATCCTTTAAACTTAAAGGATCAATTCTTAAGTGACATCAATGAGATAAAGTTGGAATCAATCAAGATCATCTCTAGTAATCAGTAGTAATCCTATACCTCTCATAGTATTAGTAGTCTTATCACCCGATAAGAGTTTAGTTAAGGGATCCACTAACATTTGCTCGGTAGGTTTAGTAATCTCATCATTTTTACACACATAATTGTTTCTCATGGCAATATGATTGCTACTTTTAAACAATCTTTTGATCTTAGTATTGTTTCTTATAACTATCTAAAGTAATCTCATCATTTAAGATAAATAATCAACCACTTGTGGATTTGGAATTCATCTCATCCAAATTCCCACATATTTACACAGTGATAAATTTAAAATCTATCTTCATAAAATTAACATACCTCGTAATAGGAAGACTTTTGAGTTGATCTTCTTCATTTGTCTTACCATGTCTTTTTGTTTAGAATTCCTTCCTTTCACTTGATGAATTTGAGTCCTTATCCACATCATCATTAAGGACAATATCTTTACGCTTCCACTTGGAGTTTTTCAAGCTTGTAGATTAGAATATCAATATAACTTCTATAAAAGTAATATCAATCACAAAAGAAAAAATTTCAAGTAGTCTATATCTTCCTTTAGATTATAACCTTTGGTTATAATTATCTTCCTTTGAATTTTCTAATTCACTAGTTGGTTTGAAATAGAAAATTTCAAACTCACACTTGTAACTCAACAAGTTAGAAGAAGATTTCATTGTAACTCTTAAAGGTGACTCATGACATGTTACTCTTGAATAATTATTCACTAAAGTTCATCATCCTCACTCTCACAAAGTGAATTTTAGTGAACATTATTATCATCTCATCTCCTACATTAATTTGTTTCCAAATTAATTACCTTTGCTTAAATGATACATTTTTTAAGTATTCATTTACCTAATATGGACTTCGAAACCTTAACTCAAGATTTCTCAAAAAATCAAATATATCAGTAACACAAATCTCAAATATATAAAAATATATATAAATCTTTAATCATGGATATTATTAAAGTCATGAAGCTTAAATTCACAATAATATTATATCACAATATCACAATGCATGTAAACTTTAAGGTTTACAATCGAGTCATGCATCAAAACATATTCATGATTAAAACCAACTCATGAAATTATTCTTCTTGCATTTCTCAAATTTCATACTTGCTAGCATCACACATGTTCGCAATAAACAACCATATAACATTCTAAAATGATTTTTAGAATAATCATATAATGACTAACAAAGTTATAAATCACAATTTAATCAAATAAGTATACATTATGCTAACTTATCTCTTCTTCAAAAATAGTAAAAGAATCTCAACTTGTAAGTCACATAGCAATTTATCATATTTGTTAAACATTGGAGATACGTACTTCAATGTAATTTTCAGATAGACATGTATGATACTAACATTTAAATTGCAAGAAAATGTATTAATCTCATAATGCAAAAAGTGCATTAACCTCCACCACATACAAAGTCAAAATTATATATGGATTATTCAAATAAACTTTAATACTAAACTTAGCTATTTAAAAAAATATGTATTCCAACAAAAGTGAATAGTGTAATGATTTTGGTGTTCATTCACTCACAATTTATCATCTTTGTCATGATTTCTCGCACGATTTTCTTAGGTTATTTTTCAACTTTCTCATTAGTATTTTACATGAACACAAGATTTAAATTATGACAATTCATTTATCTATCTACTCTTTTATGTGACATCCTCATTTATCTCAAATAAACATTTACATTTGTATAGTTAGAATGTTCGTCAATGCCATACTTTCTATCATAACGTATTAAGTTTTAGGGAAAACCTAATAGCTAGACATAAAGATATGGAGTCGCCACCAACCATTCTAACCTAGGTGTGATTGATCACCTATTCAAACTAAAGATAAGGCTTGGTCCACTTTTAAAGATTCTAGGGATTGGGAGTACGGTTACGTGTGGGGAAGGTATTAAGCACCCCACAACGCCCATCCTAAAATGGTACCACTTAGTTTTAGGTCATTTGCTAGATTTGCTTATGTTGATCTTTAATCTCGATATAATTAACATTGAAAAATGTTTCTAAGTATCATCCATTAAGCTGGTGGGACAACTCAAAAATCTTTCTCATCTCAGGAGTATTCAAGTAGTACTATGCGACTTGCTTGAAGAGGCTTCGTCGTCGATTCATTTTAATATTTTATGAGAAATTCCTAACTTTGACTCCTTCTACCCAATTTATTCTTACCATTCTATTATTTATTAATTCTTAATTTTATTTGTTTATTTTTATGCGAAAATGAATATGAATTATTTTTATCAAAAATTCCTTTTAGATCTTCCATTAAGCTGGTGAGACCCAAAAGAAATTTTCTTACCTAAAGATTTCAAATCATTACTTAAGCGTAAATCTACTTGGAATCTCATCATAGGAATAATTAATATTCACTCTCAATAACTCCTATTTATCATTTTATTATTTCATTACTATTTATTATTGTTTATTATTATAGTTAACATGAATTATTGAAGTTTTTTATCTTCTTAATTAATTACTTTAATTTTAATTTTAATTTACTAATATTTTTAGATAAAAATCACCTATTTTATAAATTAAAATGAGTGAATAAAAATCACTTATTATTGAAAAAACTATCTCTAGCCATCCATTAAGCTGGTGAGACCTTGAAAATAATTTTCCACCTAGAAATTTTCAAAAAAAAATCACTTATGCGTAATTCTTTCGATATTTCATCATTAGAGTAATTCATATTCACTTTCATTATAATTTTCATATCTAATCTTTATTCATTCCATTCCTTATTTTGTTACTCATTATTATTTCTATTATCATGGATTATTAATTATCGTTTCTAATTTTTATAAATTATTCTTGTTCTAATTCAATAACAAATATACTAATCATTCATATTTTAATTTTTTAAAAAATATGAATATAAATTACTTTTTATTGAAGACCCTATTTAGATCTTCCATTGAGCTGGTGAGGCCTCGAATAGAATTTTCTCATCTAGAAATCTTTAAGAAAATTACTTAAGCTTAATCCTTTAATATTTCATCATCGAAGCAAATTATATTCATCTCCATTATTATTTTAATATCTAGCTCTAGTTATTTTATTCATTTCCTTCCTTGTTTTATTCTTTACTATTTTATTTTTATCATAACATTAATAATCATTAATATCTTTCCTAATTTCATAACTAATTGTTTTTATTGTAATTTTATAATAAATTTATTTTATTTATAAAAAAAATGAATATGAATTATTTGTTATCAAAAATCCTATTTAGACCCTCCATTAAGCTGGTGAGGCCTTGGATAGAATTTTTTTTCCTCAAGATCCCTAAAAGTACTTGAGCGTAGTCCCTTTAAGAGTTCCATCGTCGGATAATTTGTATTTTCTATTTATCCCTTATTCTAATTTTAGTTAATTTATTTTAATATTTTTAATTTATAAATTCACCTTCCCGCTCACTAGTTGTCATACTCTACAATATTGATTTACAAATCTTTTAGTTTCCTAGGAATTTTAATTTACATATAATTATAAACTCATAAATAATTTTAACTATTTCTAATTTCCAAACATATAATTAACTATTTTAAAAAAAACTTATGTAAAAATATATAAAAAAATTGAGTAACAAAATCATTGACCAAACCAAACAATGTTAAGCGTAATAATTAATTCATAAGTAACTGACATATCCCACTAACTACTTCAAGTAAAATATTATGAAACAAAGTAATCCAAACCTTTATGCCTTCTCCCATCGTACCGCTTTCTTTGTTTATTTTTCCTTCTTTCTTGGTTGCCTTTATGCTCCGCAAACTTTTCTTTTCAATTTTCTTAGTTGCAGTATTGGTCGAGTCCTTCCACGTCTCATGCTTCAAGTGATCACTTTAAAGTTTAGCTCCCTTCTTGTCTTTACGCTTTAGTTTCCTTAAGCAACCAATAAACAGGTTACAACCAAGACAGCGCGGCCACAAAGCAGGAAAACACGCGCAAGACAGCAGCGAAAGAACAATAACCCCTGGCCGTAAAAACCAATGCATCCCAGATAAAATAGCTCCTAACAGAGTGCTCCCTCTTTTTTTGTTAACACCACGTCTCTTTCCTCTCTTCAAAGTTTTGCAGTATCTGTGTCACCAAAGCCCAGCCACAATACGCCAACGCAGCAAGGCACGTCCAACTCAGCAGGTCATGGTAGCGTGTAAGTGGGCAACGGGCGAAGATGGTGCTGGAGCAGGCGATTCGGTGATGCTGGAGTCAAGAGAAGCAAGCAGTGATGGAGAACGAGGCAGGATCGGGAACATATAAACAGAGCAGGAAACTTGATTCAGCGAACGGTGGAGGTGGGCAGGAAACTGAGGCAGAAATCTTTGGAGTGGCGACTGGGGCATGCAAACAGTAAACGTGAGCAGAGCAGGAAAGGCGTGGTGGCTGGATATCGCAGAACTGGGCGTGGTTTTGATGGTGGTGAAGGCCAGGCAGGGGTCTTCACGCGATGATGGTGCACTGCAGAAGTGGCGTTGGTCTGCCTTTCTCGATTTTCCTCCCCTATTGTTTTTTTATTCTTCACTCAACCCACTAGCGGCTTCAGTAAGGTTGATGGTGAGCAGGGGATCGAACAACAGATTGAATGATGGTGCAAGCTGGTGCGATGAACGAAGAGCAGCGACACAGTAGGCAAAGGAGACCGTCGGCGGTGGAACGAGGCAAGGTGGCAAAAATAAAGATGCTCCTTTTTTCTCTTTTTTAGGTTTTTCTTTTCCTCGTATTTTTTTTTGCCTCCCCCTGGCGGCTAGCCCCCTTATTTTTTTTACTCTTGTTTAAATAGACCTAGTTCTCCTTTTATTTTAGGTAATTCATAAAAATCAAGAATCAATCTTTTTTAGGAAATTTTATGTCTCAAGAATCGGATATTAAATCTGATATTAATTTTGATTTTTCTTTCCACCAAATCCAAATTAATTTTTCATCTTTTAATAGTCTCATTTAATTTTGCTTTCCTATCAAAATTAATTCTGATTTCCTTTTCCCTTTTTTATATATTTTTTTATCGATAAAAATAAAAATAAAAAAAATCAAAATCAAAATTTCTAAATCTTAAATAAAAAATAAAAAATATATAAAAACTAATTAATTAAAAATGTTTGCAAAAGACTCGGACAAAAATGGTGTCTACACTTTCTTCTATTTATGCTTTATCCATCATCTTTATTTAGAATGATATAAATTTTTCCTCATGAAATATATTTTTCATATACATATACTTCAAATACATCAGGATCTCATATACTTACATACCCTATATCCCCAATGATCCAATATACATTATTGTACTGTACAATAGCCAAGCTATACAACAACATAATTATACCTTCAAAAGTTGGGAAGCGTATCTCGAAGGTATGCTATACGATTCCAAAACTGGGTTCCTCTATCTGGAAGAGAATCTACTTCAAGTAATCTGGATAAAAAATGATTGTAAAGGGGTGAGTTTACACTCAGTAAGAAACATATATAAAAGAGCGTACTATGCCTCTATATGCAGTTTTCCTGCTAGGCTTTATAATGTTATGTAAAATTATTATAAAGCATAGTCATATAATTCTTTCATCAAATACGTAAAAGTTCTTCATATAGCATATACATGTAAATCAAGTAAATCAAGAAAATCCTATACTTTCATACTTTACTTCAAATACTTTCATATACAAATAACATCATATGCTTCAAATACTTCAAGTAATTGGGAGACATATAATTCCAACAGAATCATGCATCCTGCCAATCTCATATGAGGAAGTCTAGTAAGGATGTCAAGTATCCCCCATAAGAAGTATGACAATTAAGTGGCGTACCCATAATTGGGCCAAGAATCCACCCTAAGCCAAACAAGTAATATAGACAAATTGGCCAATGTCGGTTGCTACAGTGAACACTAGTCAGGTGACATCTGTAGCACTAAGGACCGGACTTAGGCTCCTCAGCCAAGTAAACATAAACAAGTAATATGCATGACCATCATAGGTGTTCATAGTCTCCAAAACATTGATCATTTACTTCTTTGGAAATACAATTGAGCTTATTTAAATTAGGCTTTAAAACTTCATTTTCAAACATGGCACTCGACTGGTCTTTAGGGGCAGTTGGCTGCTAATGCATATATTGATTTATCAAAATTATTTCCTTTAAAAATTTCGATATTTAAAAATCAAAAAACACATGGGGTAGTTGACTGGTTTTGAAGCAGAATGTTTTTCAAGAAATGGCAGTCGACTGGTCATATAGCAGTCGATTGTTTTTGAAACAGAATGCTTCTGAAAACAGGGCAGTCAGCTGGTTTTGAAACAGAATGTTTTCTGGGAAAATAGCAGTCGACTGGTTTGTCTCGATTTTCGGGAAACTACGCTTTGGTTGTCTCTAGGCAGTTGGCTGCTACTTAAGGCAGTCGGCTGCTCCTAACCTAATTGGCACTAAGAGTAAAACCCGAAATGTCACTTTTCCTGTCGCAACCAGCTTTTGTTTCTTTCCAAATACATTTCAAATACATTTAAAACATGCGGACATAGCCACCCTACGTCCATTACATAAATTCCTTACCTTGATTAGCCAAAATTCCGATAGCTTGATTGCACCAATGATTCCCTCTTCACTTCTTCACAGTTGTAGAATTCACACAATCAAACCTTAATACACACACTCTACTAACTTTACAAAACTCTAAACCATATCCAAAATAAGCTAATACCATCTAAATCTCTTACCTTTGCAAATCACCAAATTTTCAAACTTTGAGATCTCCTACAATACTTGGATTCAATCTACCAAACTTCGGATATAGCTTAATCTAATGACTATGGTCGTTTTTCGTTCAACTAGCTTAACGAATTGATGACAGGTAATGGTGGTTTGTCAAGGTAGCTAAGATGGAAACTTACGGAAAAATGGAAGGAGAACGAGAGGGAAAGGCTGGGTGGTTGCTGCCGTGTGGTGATGGAGATGATGATGACTAAGCCATTTCATTTAATGCTTTCCTATCCCATAATTACCTCATTAATTCAGCCATTGACCTCCTTTAACCTTTTGACCCTTAGACCATCAATTCCTCTTCTTCTCTTCTATTATTTTAGCCACATGTCCTTATAATTACTAAAAATCTAACATTCTTTTCTTTTCCTCTTCTCATCTTAGCCATTAATCTCTTTGACTAATTAACTATCAATTCCCTTATTCATTCATATGTCTCATACATCATTTATTCATCAAAACTTTATATTTACTTAATCATTTCAGATTGTAATACTTTGCATTTATGGAGGAATTACATGAAATTGGGGATTTCACATTTTAAATTTTAGTTCATAAAAACAATATTTAAAATCACTAACAAGCAATTAAACATTCAATCAAATAGATATAAATATAACTTACTACTACCATATAAAGAAGTGTAATAAATATTAATTGTGTAGCTTGATATTTTGAAGAAAATATTTACTCTTCATGGCACTTACCAATTTTCTTCTTCATTCTTGAATCATACGTACTCTTGTTTGAGTTCAAGATTTGAAGAAGAACAAATCCGGAAGATAAACTTTCTATCATGCTTGATTATTTTCTAAAATTTCTTCACTTCATCAGCATGAGGCTTGATTGCAAAAGTCTCCATCTTGAAGTACTATTGCTCTTAAATTGTTGTATTGAAAATCTCCATAGTGTGGATGGTGTATTGCTGCAAACAAATTGAAGAAGAAATTTTGGTAAGCAAGGCACTTTCAGGAAGCTATCTTAAGAACAATAGTTTCCTCATACTAGTGCAAATGGTTTAGGAAACATTGTTTCCATGATACAAAACCTACTCAAAGAGAAAATTAATTGCACTTTGAGTTTCTCTTTTAAACTCACTTGAACGAAATCAAAGAGTAAAGAGTGCAAGAAGAGAATTTTATTTTAGAGTGAAAGAATGTAGAAGATTGTATTAAATTCCATGAGGTGGAAGTATTTATAGACTCAGAACGATGTTAGAAACACCATTTCATGATCATACATCATTTGAATGAAGAACCATGACTTTTAGAATGAAGAAACATGTTTAATGGACATATTTTTTCAGTTTCCAGAATGGGAAGTTGTATGCCCAAGAAGGACAGTCGACTTCCCTGTGTATTTTCAAAACAAAAGCTATTTTCACTTGTAGAAAGTCAGATGTCTGAGAAGGGAAGTTGACTTTTTTAGTGTATTTTCAAAACAGAAGCCATTTTCACTTGGGACAGTTGGTTGCCCCTATAGGGCAGTTAGCTTTTTTAATTTGAAATCAAGAAACGACCTTTTTTTAATTTCACTTGATTGCAAAAATCAAGAGACTTTTCATTTCATGCAAGTCGCTTGACTCCAATTTGTCAAAAAATAAGAGGCTGCCTCGAAGATTTATTGAAGAAATCAATTATAATTAATCTTGATCATAAACCAAGCTAGTCTATTTGATGACTAATGACAAATGGGCATGTGATACTTGCCTTTTGTGCTGGCCTTTTAGGGTTAACCTTTTTTTCATCTTCAAAGGTTGATTTGAAAGATCAAGGGTTGATTTGAAAGATCAAGGGCATATCTATATAGGTAATTTACAAATTAGCGGGACTTTGATATATTTGGTATACATGCAATTGCAAGGGGAAGAAATCTTGTCGTTCTCATCCTAAAAGAATAAATACATCGGCAAATGCAGTCCCATCTGTGAGAGTGTATCATCATAAAATTTCAAAGGAAAAGGAAAATATCCAACAAAGACATCATAGTTCAACATATCTGTATATTTCTCATAAAATCTCCTGAAATATATAGTCCATGCTTATTAGCTCAATACATTACTACTTTTGGACTAGGCTGCTATTTGCTTCATTGAAGCAATTGTGTTAGCCGATTCGAGCACTTTCGCTTTCACCGACAGTTCATTAACCAACAATATCTTGTTGTTGGTGATCATCTTTTTCTCAACTTCATGGCTGGTGTAAGGCTTTGCTAATAAATATGGTGGTAGCTGCTCCTGCCCTTCATGCTCCCAGACTTCCAAGTCGAAATTGCAAACCATGTAATCCACCCCTGCCATTGCCAGAGCTTCAATTGACATATTTGTTTCTCTCACAAACCATAATTTGCTTGAGATTGTAGTAAGTATCTGGCGTCTAGCTGTGGGTTGTCAAGGCAACTTGCCTCAAAGCATTCATATAGGTGAAGCAGTTTCACCTATTTCCCATAGCGACTACACAGGTAATTAATAAATATACACGAATGTAGACACTTAATTTTGTCTGAAACTATAAATGTATTTGGATTAGATTTTGTTTCAGTCTTAATAATTTAAGATTAAAATTTACTTGTTAATTAATTCGATTTAATCGTGCGCTTGAATTAATTTGTCAAAAACAAACTTTGAGTAAACTTGTGTTTGAGATTAATTTAAAGTTCAAGTTGATTCAAATATAGTGAAAATCGAATTTTATCTATCGAGATCGATTCTAAATTTATCCTAAATAATTGGATTTTTTTCTTCATGTATTAAAATTAATTGGGCTGAAATCCAAAATCCAATGACTCAAATTAATTGAAGTTGGATTGTTAAAATTAAAGATTTGAGCCATATATATTTTAGTTTATTAATTTGTATTAAAATTAAAAAAAAATTAGTATTTTAAATTTCAATTTTTTAGACCATTTGCAAAAAAAAAAAAGAGTAGGCTAGTGCCGGTGCTGACACCAGCCTAGAAGTTTTTAGAAAAGCAGAAAGGGGGCTTGAAAAGTTTGCCAGTCGCCCTGCCATATCCACCAACCCCGTTGACAAACACCATTTACAGTTAAAAGCCATCTGCAAATTGATCATAATTCTTGGATCTCAGGATTTGATCCGTTTTTCTTGACTAAAATTGTCTATTAAAGCTGTTTAAAGAAACGCAGAAACGGGGCTTGAAGAGAAACCCAAAAAAAAAAAATCTCTCTGCCATCAACCAAAGCACTCACCCGAGAACACAGAGAGGGAGGATTTATCAACAACACAAAACACAATCTCAGATTCAATAAAAAAAATGGCAGAACACTTTCAAAAGAAGCATACAAAATAAAATAAAAACAAAAGAGAATAGGGGGTAGAACCAACGAAGCAACCGTGCCCGGAGGAGATCACGCAGAGGCCGCTACCAGGAGAGGAGCAAGTGACGTCGCTGTTGGTGACTGGCCGGCAACTTATCTGAGAGGAGAAGAGACCTATTTAGAAAAGGAAAAAACGAAAGAGAAAAGAATAGAAACTTTACTCGAGCGAACGCTGTGAGCATTCTGCCTTCCTCGTTTGTCTTTTATTATTATTATTATTATTATTATTATTATTATTATTTACAATGCTTTGGCCGTTTCTCATGATTTACAAGATGAGATATTGTTTTGATGTGAGCTAGGGCTAACTAATGATTTTGGCCCGTTGTCTGTATTAGCATGGGGCAATAGACTTGAATAGGTTTAGCTTATATGGCATGCCTATTTTCATTTTGAGCTTGAGTGTTTTGTAAGAGCTTAAGCCACGTAAGAGAAAAAAAACCAAACATAAGTGCATGTGTTTGGGCGGGCCACACGTTTGCTTGCTTTGCTTTTTAATTATTTGCTTTTTATATTTTGTTTTGTATTTATTTGCATTGCTTTGGGTACTCTGCATAAGAACTTGATTGGATGGAGTTTTGACTTGGATTTTGTTTACATGATGTTTTCTATATCTCTGCTTTTATATATTGTATATATATATTATAAGTATATGTTTGGGTTTGTAAAGTTGTTTGTCAAAATTCAAAAACATATAAAATAAAATTCAAGTAATAATAATAATTTCACATAAAAATAAATAATCATACTAGATCCAAAAATAAATTGAGTAAAATTTTTTACAGTAAAAAAACATTAAATTAAAAGTCCCTAAGTGAGGGACTTACACTAAAACCTTACCAAAAGTGTTGGAAAGGTTTAATGAATTTTTTACAAAAAAATATCTTAAAATTGGTTATTTCAAAATAAAAGATTTTTGGTAGTCAGATTAAAAGAGCATAATAAGTTTCTTTTAGGGAAGTCCCCAAGTGAATGACTTACTCTTTGAATTTCCCAAAAGGGTTGGGACATTTAAATAAAAATTTATAAAGAGATTTATATAGCATAAAATATTAATAAAAAATAATAAATATAGAATTTCAACTACGAAATAAAATCCGCTAATTAATAACATTTATAAAAACAAATATTGCTATTTTCCCAAAAAGTTCCTAAGTGAGGAATTTTTAAATTTAAAGCTTTCCAAAAGTGTTGGATGGTTTGTTTCAAAATAAGATTTATGAGAAGGTAATTTAAAATAAAACTTGCAAACGAAAAATAATAAAATAAAATAAATTTTATAAACTTTAATAAAATTTATTTAAATTATAAATAAGAAATATAATAATGTTCTTCAAAAAATAAAAAAATAAAAAGGTTCCTAAATGAGGGACTTTCTCTAAATACTTACCAAGAGTGTTGGTTAGGCTTACTTTTTTAATAAAGAAAATAAAAAAATGTGTAAAAGTAATTTTTAAAATATTTTCAAAACAATAATATGGAGTTTTCCATTAAACATAATTGGAACTAATTTAATTTTTTTTAAACGAGCAAGAAATGATTTTCAAAAAAATTCCTAAGTGAGAAATCATGTTTAAGTCTTTCCAAAGTGTGGAAAGATTTTAAAATATTTTAATAAAAAATTTTAAACAAAAAAATGTCGAAGGTTAATACGATCAATTTACCTTAAAAACTTTGATAAATGCCATTTTCTAAAAAAAATAGATTAATAAATGAATAAAAATATAAATATTTCCTAAAAGTCCCTAAGTGAGGGATTGGTTCTATAATTTTCCTAAAAGTGTTGGGAAATACAAATAAAAATTTAGAAGATGATAAAATAAATACAGAATTTCCCGTAAGTAATAAAATTAACTATAAAATTTTATTTTGAAAAAATCTTCATATTATGATTTTCTAAAAAAAAAGGTTCCTAAGTGAGGAACTTTATCTCACCAAAAGTGTTGGAGAGATTTAAAAATATTAAAATAAAATACGAAAAATAAAATTAACTATAAAATCTTAAGTAATAAAATTAACTATAAAATCTTATTTTTAATAATTAACTTGAAAAGAATTTTCATATAATGATTTTCTAAAAAAGGTTCCTATGTGAGGAACTTTCATCTCACCAAAAGTGTTGGAGAGATTCTAAAATATTAACATAAAATATAAAAATAAAATAATTAAAAAAAGGTAAAATATTTAAAATTAAGGCTCAAGATGAAGTAAAAGTCTTTTGCCTAAAAATATTGAAATTAAAAATGACGACGGAGCCTCTTCAAGAGAATAAGTGATTTTTTTGAATACTTTTGAAGTGAGAGAATTTCTTAAATTATACCGAAAGTGTTGAAAAAATTTAAGAAAAATTTCAATATTTCAATAATAAATAATAAATATAATAATAAAGAATAGAAGACCATCTTAGTTAAGACCTTTTAGGATAACATGTGATTAATTGGTATGTCCATTGGACAGATATTGTGGGGTGCTAATCCTTTCCCACACGTAACTGTACTCCTGAACCTAATTCTTAGAATGTAGATGAAGCTTTATCTTTAGAGTCAAATAAGTGGCCAATCACACTTAAATAAAAAAAATGGGTGACGATTTCATAATTTTTAAGTTCTAGCGATTAGGTCCCTGGACTTATTCGTTACGACAACAGAAATTACCTGCACAATTTGCTAGGTTGATACTAAATCGTACCATTTTGTTTGTGAATTATGATCCTTTTTTAAGTATAACGTTGTATCAGTGAGTGCATCAGTGAGTACGTCAATGCACACGAGGGCAGTCTTGCATCGCTTATTGTTCTATACACTATCATTAGCCTTATGCACGTACACTTGTACCTTGATTTTGGCATAATTAAATACATTGATCAACTCAGTTCAATCAAAAGAACAAAAAAAAAATACATTGATCAAATTTTAATAAAGTAATATGTCTTCTTAGAATAGGAATCTTAAAACTAGCCAAGTATTAAATGATAATTTTATTAAAATAATTAAAATTGCATTTGCTATTTGTGAAAATAAATTTGAAAGGAGTTTAAATTTTAAATCTAGATGTTTGATATCATGCATGGTATAATAAAATTTTCTTTAATGATCTCATATTTTTTTCAAATGTCATGATACAGCGCACGATTTCCAACAAAATCTTGATATAATATGATAAAACATTTAAAAATAATTTTCAAATGTCATGATTATTTTTATACACCTTAATTTCAAAGAAAGATCCTTTACATTAAATAAAAAAAAGTGTAAAAAAACATTAATCATCTCACAAAAAGTTCCATAAATGTTGAAACAAAATAAAAATGCCAAGATAAAAACACATATGATTGTGTAAATATCATAATTTCTTTCAACAACATAAAATATTTTTTGAAGAGAACAACAACATAAATATGATGTGTCGACTTTATCAGCATTCAAAATAAATATCTTAAATGTTGTGAAATAAGGTAACTGTGATACCATATAGATAGCACAAAATGTAGACTGTAGAGCTATATAAACTTGATATCATAAAAATTAATCTGGTTCAGCCTCGGGGTAAGCTTTGCATAATTTTCTTTCCACACAAACTTTGACATGTGCCTGTAAAGTATTTCATGCTGTGCTTGCTACTGGGGGGAAAATATGGATCAATTAAACCAAGGGTACTTGATACTTGCAGAAGAGAATAGAAAACAGGGTTAGATGAATTAACTATGTAAGTCCTGAGATGAGGAGAAGCTCCAAACTGAAGCCTTTAAAACAAGAATAAAAAAAAAGGGGAAAAAGAGAGTTAAATCTATGATGTTACATCAGAAATGAATAGAGGACAAAAATCACTTCATTTTTCATATCATCCATGTACATTCTTATTGTTGATCCGTTCAAGCATGTGGCCTTGCTTGCGGTTCTTCAGCCAGATCTTCTCAGTTTCATTATAGTGAGCACCAGAACCATTATGTGACTTAACAAATTGATGATCAATGGGAGAAAGAAGAGCTACCCTTGACATTCTTTTGGAAGATTTCTTCCGCTTCTTCAGCTAGTAGATGGGGTGGAGGCTCCAGCTCTTCATGCTCCCATTCTTCAATCTTCATTTCTCATTCAAGATAATCAGTTCCTGCCATTGCTAATGCTTCAATTGAAACTGACATGCTTTATGCAGGGTAGCCTTTTTCTTTGTTGTTGCTATTATGATTTTAATAAGAACTAAACAGAATATATTCTTTCAGAATGACAAGAAGAAGAGCTGGAGGAAACTAGCTTTTTTCTCTAAATTCACAGGTAAATAAGAAACTCTTCTTCATCTCTCAAGATTGGTCAGTTTCGGGTTTACCTAAGAACATATAGCAGATTAACAGTCTCGTGATCATAAAGCCAATTTGGTATCGATTAAAGACATGAGGAAAGTTTGGTAGCTGACGAATTCGTGTGTTACCTCAGCAATATAACGTAGGTTAATTTGATGTCACCTATTCCTGAATTAAGCAACAGATCAGGAGATGTTTGATGACAACTAAACAAAAGCGTGTGGAGAGTTCGGAATCATATTCTAAATGGACTAAATCAAAACCATAAGAAAATTAAAAGATATTTATTGAAATTATGGCGTTCTTGGCTGTAAGTAAATTTTTACTAAGGAAAGCCCAAGCCATTACAGAAAACAACATCTTGACGTTGCAATAAGGTACAGAAGACTTGTAATTTCAGTTAAAATTCCCGAAATCCATTCTGGAAGAAGTTTGAAGTTCGAAGCACTTGGATAGAATTTGTTTTTTTTTTTTTTTGAAAGATGGATAGAATTTGTTAATTTACTTGGAAATTGGAAGAGACATAACATGCTTGTAATGATAAAGGTGTGTGAACTGTGAACTTTAAACTTTGATTCAAGTTCGACTAAACTTTGTTAAAGGTGTGTGAACTGTGAACTTTGATATATCAATTTGTTATATATTGACATAACTCTATATAGACATTACCTATTTTTGGCCTCAAATTTTTCTTTAAGTTCTACTTGAAAGTTCTTTTTTCAGGTCTCTTTTCTCAAGGTTGGGTTTTAACGTTATTGTTATTTTATGTGTGTGTTGGGGAAGTAGGGGTTTATTTAAGATGAGAATCATCCAATTAAGGAGCAATGCAATAATCTGGCGACCATCTATATCATTCTCCTGTTAATTAAAGCATTGACGCAAACTTGATGACTAT
Organism: Heritiera littoralis; assembly: GCA_031772115.1. Classification (NCBI taxonomy): domain Eukaryota; kingdom Viridiplantae; phylum Streptophyta; class Magnoliopsida; order Malvales; family Malvaceae; genus Heritiera; species Heritiera littoralis. The sequence continues at coordinate 2,784,487 of JAPDPK010000096.1, read as the reverse complement.
TATATGTGTTCGCTTTTTTTTTTTTTTTATGTGATCTCTACTTTTATGTAGCAGAGGACATGTTGATAACTAAAAGAAGAACAGATACTATGGAATGGAAGGGAATGAAATTTTATCATAATTCAACCGGAAATAAAATGAGTTTTGTTGAACTTAATTTGGAACTTGGTAATTATTAATCTTTCAGTGTAAATGAAAGAAAGAGGGATTGCAAAAGGTATTAGATGAAAATAGGAAAAATGAAAAATAAAATAAAATATGTATTATGATTTTTATTCATCAAAATGAAATATAATTGAAAATAGTACCAATATTAGGGATGACAACAAGTTATCTGCTAATTTTGAGGTACTAGATCCTATCCGATTATATTTTACAATATTCAAAACCATATAATTACTTGATTATTTTTATTTTATAATTCAAACTCTACCAATATAATATAAAAAATATTTGTTAACTACTAAAACTTGTTAAAAACTCGTTTAAAATGTTAAATTTGACTTTCTAATTTATATTTAAAATCAATTTTAATCCATATTATTAAGAAAAATTAAATTAATAAATGTAATAACTCATAAAAATAAAATAATGTTAAAAATCATAATTAGAATACTTAATGAATTAATTTAATTAAATATTGTATTAATAATAAATAAATTATAAATAAAATGTATTCAATAATATTTAAAAATTATTATTTATAATCAGGTTTGGTTAGTACTAGAGTATCTTAAGATCACTATCTAATCTTACCCAAACCTAATTAATAGCTACCCGAATCCTACTTAATTAATCGAGTTGAGTAGCGCAAAGTACCCTTATATAAGCTATCTAATTACATTCCTAATTAATATGGAGAAATTTTAAATAAACCTCTAATTTTAATATTTACATCACATTGATAAGTACATTTCAAAGAATATTAAATTTATCCATTAATAGACATGGTGTTCAAAGAGTAATGCTACGAGATTTTGATGAATCTACTCTGGTAATAGACATGGTTTTCAATCGATGCCCTTTCTGGATCCAAATTCATGGCTTGCCTTTAGGCATGATGAGTGAGAAGGTGGGTATAGCCCTGGGTGAAACATTGGGGGAACTCGACATGGTAGATAAAGGTGATGGTTAATTAGCATGGGGCAAGTTCTTAAGAGTAAGAGTGCATATTGACGTCACTAAGCCACTCAAGAGAGGCTCTCGTGTCCTTGTGCCAGGAGGAGAATCTCGCCCTATCAAGTTCTTACATGAACGACTCCCTGACCTGTGCTTTGTATGCAGCTGCTTAGATCATCAGGAGTCAGAATGCAATCTGGCGGTGAAAATGATAAAGGAGAAAGGATGCATCTCTAGAGAATATGGCTCATGGTTGAAAGGAGAAAGTCCAAAAGGAGCAGTAAACTGGTTTGGTGGGGTTTTAATCGGTACTTCTCAGACTTTCTCTGGTTCAGGAAAAGATGTTCGCTCATCAAATTATCATAACATTAGTGGAGAATTATCCTCTCCGATAACTGCACATGGCGGTCGATCGAAACAACACGGCTGGAACTTCACCATTTTGAATAAGCTCAATTCTAGGAGATTCGATACCAGTAGTTGTTCAAATTCGCATGATAGCTAGAGAGAGAAGGGCGAGATATTCTTGGAAATTCAAAATAACAGACAGAAGAAAGAGACAAATCCTCAGTCCCGAATTTTTGGGGCTTCTAATTTCCAACAGAAGCGGGACAATGAGATTGGGAAGGACATGTCAAAGGAGTTTAATACGGATGTCATTTCCTCTGATCTCCAATAGCAAGGAGAGTTTAAGTTTGCCAAGTTGGATAGTTGTAAGCCTAGTCATTTATCCACGTGTAAAAGGAGTCGAGGTAGGCCACGAAAAAGCAATGCGCTTTCAAAATTATGCATTCAAACAAGGAAGAAACTGGGTGGTAAAAAAATCGGGCCTGTGTATACAGCGGCCCTACTAAACTCTTTGAAGGATCTAGTTGATGGAGGAGGAAGGACTGATTTGCTTGAAGCACCAACGGCGGGAGATGGAGACAACCTCCATCCCTACCGGGAACAGTGAATCTAATAAGCTGGAACTGTCGAGGGTTGGGGTCCCCTCGAGCAGTTCACGAGCTGACCAGAATGGTCAGGAACTATAGACCCCATATTCTTTTTCTTAGTGAAACCAGAAGGAAAAAGAATGAGATGATGATTCTGAGTCAGAGGTGGGGTTTTAGTGGTTGTTTAACAGTGGAGAGTAGGGGAAGAAGCAGCGGTTTGGCCGTGTTATGGCTAGAAGAAATCCAACTTGATTTACTCTCTTTCTCATAGAACCATATAGATTGTTTGGTGAAAGTAGAAAACTTACTTTGGAGATTTACAGGGTACTATGGAAATCCAGAGATAGGCTTACGTAATGTATCATGGGAGCTACTGAGGGGATTGAGGGATAAATGGACAGGGCCATGGTTGTGTGTTGGGGACTACAACGAGATTCTGTATGGCAGCGAGAAGATTGGGGGAGCTAACAAACCACAATGGTAGATGTTTGCCTTTCAGGAAGTTGTAGATTACTGCGCATTCATGGAAATTCCAGTTGTTGGCCCAATAATGTCGTAGAGTAAAGGTTCGGGCAGAAGCAAAATTTCTGAAAGACTAGACAGAGGCTTGTGCAATATGGAGTGGCTTCATCTTTTTCCAAACTTGCAAGAGCATCATTTGTATGCTTCTATGTCGGATTACCTGTTTCTGTTGTTCAAATTAAGCAATGATCACTCGACTAAAAAACACAATACTAGGTTCCGTTTTCAAAATATGTAGACAACCAACAACAAATGTGAGCAGGTGGTGAGACAGCACTGGAGTAGATCAGTGGCAGACACTTGTTTGCAAATGGAGGAAAAAATTAAAAGGTGAGGTGACGCACTATTGAAATGGAACAGGTCTGAATTTGGCCATGTGGGAAGGAGAATACAGCAACTTAATCAGGAGATCGAAGACGCTCTTAGCCTTAGTCAGAATGCCATGCAAGAGGAAGAGCTAATTCAGAAAAAATCAGAACTGGATCGATGACTTTACATATAGGAAATTATGTGGAGACAACGTTCCAAACAGCTGTGGTTAAAAACATGGGATCGTAACACAAAGTACTTCCACTCTATGGCATCTCGATGCAGAAGCATTAATAGTATTAAAAAATTACTATCAGATTCAGGGCAAATATTGGATTCAGAACAGCTCATTATGGATGAGATTCTGAACTATTTTCAAGGAATTTTCCAAGCAGGAAGGAAGGAGAAACCATGTGGTTAGTTCAGAACTTAGACAGGAGATTATTAGAGGAATCCAATTATAACCTGTGTCGACCTTTCACAGCAGAAGAAGTTGAGTTAGCGATGAAGAGGATGAATCCATGTAAGGCCCGGACGGCTTGACATCATGCTTCTTTCAGAAATACTGGCACATTGTCAGCAGAGAGGTAACACAAACAGTCCTGAATTGCTTGAATGATGGGATGGATATTTCGGCTATTAATCAAACTATTATTGTCCTTATTCCCAAATGTCATCGTCCCACCAGCATAAAGGATTACAAACCTATAAATCTCTGCAACGTGATTTACAAAATCCTTTCTATAGTATTGGTTAATAGATTAAAAAAGGTGATGCCAGATATCATTGGAGCCAATCAAAGTTCTTTCGTAGAAGGCAGAAACATTATTGACAACGTGATGGTAGCGTTTGAAGCTCTCTACAGCATGAAAGTTAATAGAGATGGCTCAGAAGGCACAATGGCAGTCAAGCTGGACATGAGTAAGGCCTATGACCGTATAGAATGGGATTTTTTGGAGTTTATGCTTCAGAAGTTGGGGTTCGATGCTTCATGGATTCGCATAATTAAGGTGTGTGTGTCTAGTGTTATTCGGTGAAGATTAACGGGAATCTTTATGGTGATCTTACCCCATCTAGAGGATTGAGATAAGGAGACCCTTTATCTCTTTATCTCTTTATTCTTTGTGCAAAAGGTCTATCCCATCTTCTTAAGCAAGCTTATTTGAAAGGTGATTTGCATGGTTTTCGGGTGACAAGTGGAGCCCCTAGTCTAACGCATCTGCTTTTCACAGATGACAGTTTGTTGTTCTCACGAGCTTCGATGGTTGATACAGAAAACTTGAAATGCTTATTGTCTAACTATGAATTGTTATCAGGCCAAAGTATCAATTACCGTAAGTCCTCGGTATTTTTTAGTTCCAATGTGTTGGAAGATGACAGAAGCAGAATTGTAGATGAGCTCAGAATATGGAGGTTTAATACTAGAGACAGATATTTGGGCATTCTTTTGTTGTTTGGCAAATCAAAGAGAAAAGAGTTCTCTAATATAAAAGCGAGACTTCACCAGAAAATTCAAGGGTGGCACAGGAGGTTTTTATCTTATACTGGCAGAGCAATTCTTATTTAGTTAGTGGCTCAAGCAGTTCCATGTTATTATATGAATTGTTTTTTACTGCCTAAATCTTTTACCAGGGAACTTAACACGATGGCAGCAAAGTTCTGGTGGGGTGGCAAATTGGGCGTACGTAGGATTCACTGGAGATCGTGGAGCAGGTTGTGTGTCTCCAAACAAGATGGAGGTTTGGGTTTCAGGGATCTAGAAGCAATGAATCTTGCACTACTAGCAAAATAGTGGTGGAATCTCATACAAAACCCACACTCTCTAGCTTTTGAAATTCTAAAAGCCAAATATTTCCCAAGCGGAAGCATCTTCAATGTTGGACAGAGCTATAAAGATTCATTTCTTTGGAGAAGCTTGCTGGAAGGAAAAAAAGATTGTGGAAAAGGGCTCGAGATGGAGAGTCGGGAATGGGGAACTTATCGATATATGGAAGGATTGCTGGGTTAAAAATCCACCGGAGTTTAAGCTTACTTATTCCGAATCTATGTCTCCTACCCCCATGCGGGTCTCTACACTTATTGATAATGAGACTTCCATTTGGAAAACTAGTTTACTCACAGAACTGTTCAACAGCCAAGATCGAGAATTAATCCTACAAATACCACTATCCAGATTTAGCCAACAGGATCAGCTGATCTAGAATGGTACTCAATTTGGAGATTTTACGGTAAAGTCAGCTTACTTTTATGCCAGGCAGATTTTGGGCTTTGTAGTAGAAGATATAAGGAATAGGAAGCTGCTATGGAGATCCCTTTGGCAAGATGAGGTGATTCCCAAGATTAAGTTCTTCTTATAGAGAGTTGATTGGAACCTTCTCCTTACAGTAAACAACCTCCAAAGTCGAGGAGTGCCATGCCAGTCATCATGCCCAGTGTGTGGAGAAGAAAACGAGGATTGGAGGCATATATTTTTCCACTGTCCTTTGAGCTTACAATTTTGGGGTATTGATTATGCATGGGTGGCAGAGTTTGGTAACGATAAAAGAACTGGGGTTGAATTTTGGGACTTCACCATAGAGATAGCTATACAGAAAGACAGCTTAAGTACACTGTTGATTGGTTGCTGGGTGTTATGGAAATATCGTAATAGATGTCTACATGATCAGCTTTGTTCATCTCCTAACCACTTTCAAAGAACCAGAGATCAACTCCTATCTGGTAATACTGCTGTCATTGACACAGAGGATACTCCTTTGTTAGGGAATAGGAATCCAGACTCCCAACTATGAGAACCGCAATTTTCTTAAATCGGTCATATACTCAACATGTAATTGTGAGTATAGATAATGCAATTTATCGAAATGAAGTCTTCAAGAATAGAAATCTAGAACGACGTGAAACGAACATGTATGCCGTATATACGATGCACGTTAAATTGATATAAATGGAATAAACGTGTTATGCATATAAGCTTACGCACACGCATAAATCAAATTTAATGCATGCACCATGTATGCATGCATGTATACGTAAACTCAACGCATACAATGTGCACGCATGTGTATATATAAATATACGCAAATAATTAAAAAGAATAAGAATATAAATTAATATACAGTACAAATAAATATAAATATAAATATATACATATATATATATATGAAAAATATATATAAGTATATAGGTACTTGTGCAAGTATATACATTTTTAGTATAAATATATATGTATAAAGGCAAAAATAAACATATATATATATAAATTAAATATATATATATATAATATATATTTAATAATAATATATTTTATGGGTTGGTGGGAAATTTCCCATCAACCCTTCTAAATCACGTCAGCCCCCCATCAACCATTTCTATATCTTTTTATTTTTATTATTTCAAGTCTCTCTACTATCTTCCTCATCTCTGCCATCGCCGTTCTTCCTTGTATTTCTCTCTCGCCACATTTCCTCGCCGTCCCATACACTCAGCCATGCTCCATCACCATTGCTTCTCACTTCCTTTCCCTCTCTTCTCTCGTATCTCATTCTCATCTCAGCCTCGTCTCCATCTTTCTCCCCCTCGATCACATAAAGAAAGAAGTTGAAAAATCAAAACTGATGAAACGATAGCTAGGCATTTGAGTGAAGGTTATTTCGACGGTGTTTAAGGGCGGCTGTAGGTTGTTGGAGGCGTGAAACAGAGGGGCACTCGTCTTGATCTTTCAAAGTTCAAATCGAGGCTTTCTCAAGGCTAAAATAAGGGTAATCCTCTTGTTTCTTTTTAGTTGGTCTATACAAGGTTATGTATGGCCTGAACAGAGACGTACAGAGGTATTATTTAGTTGCTTCTGGTGGCTAATTTGTGTCTCCTTTAAAGGCTGGAAACAAAGCTTAGAAGAGAGAAACAGTGGGGGTTTAAAAGCAGTTGCAAGGGACCAGATTCACGGCACTAAACAGGGGAGATTTTTAGGCCGTGAGTGCTGCTTCTGAGTGGTCATTAGGAGTCTGATCTAGGCTGGTATTGGAGGCTGAGTTGGTGTGGTTAGGGGCTGGAAAGTGGCATCAAAACAAGGACATTCCGAGAGGTTGAAGATTATTATTTGGTATTGAAATAAGAGGTTGTGTTGGGCAGAATTGAATGTTGAAGACCATGGCTATAGAATGTGTCAATAACGACTGAAACGGCATGAAAATGAGAGCTGGAGGTAAGTCTTCTGATGGCTAGTGGAGTAGCTGAATAGGAGGCATTTTGGAGCTAAAAGAGGGTGACGTCTAGGGATTGTAACGAATGGTGAATGCTGAGCCTTCAAAGGCTGTTCAAGGCTGAAAATCGAAGCTCTAAGGCAAAGGAAATGGTGACAGTTAAAGGTGTCGACTGGCCCAAATGCAGTGTTATTTTAAAGGTTATCAAGCTGATAAGGGAGAATTTAAAGGTTGATTTGGAGGTTGTAAACCGTAAGTAAAAGGAGACCAAAATGGTGGCTCGGCAAGGTTGAATAGGAGTGGATGGAACTGTGATAATGAAAGGTTGTGAAAAGGCCGAATATGGGCTGGTTGTAAACTAATCAAATGCTGATTTTGGAACTGGAATCAGGCCTACAAGAGAGGAGAAAACAGAGAGCAATGAGAAGAAAAGAAAAGGGAAGAAAGGAATATATAAACACATATATATACACATATAAAGACCTTGGCTCTAGTTATTTGGTAAGCCAATATCATTTAAATTTAAATGTATGTGTGTGTGTATATATATATATATATATATATAGACTTTTTATTGAATTCATAACAAATTCATTAACGATGTTTAAAGGGTATACGCGGCAAGCTTGACGTACGCGTGAAATTCGATACGCGCATACGAAGCACAGATTTTTGGCACATTAAGCTTTAAATTGCGCAACACATAAGCGACAACACAAGTTGGGCTAAGATTGGCATACGCGCACACTAAGCTACAAATTGGTAAGACAATAGTGAGCTTAGTAGTATTCTCATAAGAGTTTTATGGATGTACTTAATTAATTTCGAGTATGGTATAATATGGAATTGTAAGAAAATTGTAAGTCGGAAACCTTGTGGATGATCAAGAGGCCAATGGGAATCTAGCTAAATTCGAGGCACTCGCCTAGTGTTTCGGTTTAAAGAAATAGGTAAGAGAGGTTGTATAGTGCCGTACTAAAATATATATATATATATATTTAGAATTTTATCAAGTTGATACTAAGCTGATCAACGGTGTTTGAATATATAGTGCGACGCTGAGGCGATGAACACAAATTCGGCTAAACTCGATGTTTGAACGCTAAGCATAGGAATCGGTAAGACATTTATATAATTCATTTTTAGAATTATATTGTATAGTATAGTCAGGATTGTGTGATGATGATGATGGTTAAAGATTGAGACATAGTGATACATAAGGAATGATATGGTCATTGTATAATGATAGTTAACAAAATGATTAAAAGTTATTAGTACTATGATCAAATGAGCTACGGAATAGGTATATGATGAGTTCATTTTTATTTAAATTGATTTTTATTACATACAATCCTACTGAAATTGAAATAAGGGAATTGAGGAATTTAAAGTAAAATGAGTAACGATCTTAAAGCTAGATATAGGTGATACATTGATGTGCTTAGAGGATAAGAATGGTGATAGAGACATGGATATATATATCATGATGATCAATATGTTATGTACCATTAAAATGATATATATGTATAAATATATAATTATTTATACGTAATAAATGTTGATAAGGAGAAGAAAATGATGAGCATGGATATATATATATATGTATATACAATATATATATTGGGATATACACATAAATATAAGCATCTATGTGTTTAAATATATGTACATAAGGATGACTACCAATGGGTATGTCGCGAATGACGATAAGGAGGTAGTCTTGGATTTGTAGTTAAATGAATTTAAAAGTGTTTTAAGATTCTTGTTTACAGTACATGATTAAGCATAATGATGAAAACTTATCGAAATGTTAATGGATTATGTGTAGCGAATCAGAACGGTGTAGAGGCTTGCGTACGGTCTCAGAAGCACGAGAAGAAAATTTTAAGCCTCGAGGTAAGTGGGTTAAATAAGCCTTACTAGTATCATCTCGTAAGAGATGAATGAATCTTTATTAGATAGTTATCTAAATTCGCATCAAGTTTGATGGAATACTACGGAAAAGACTATAAGAGTAAGTATGGGTAAAATAAAAGTTAGATTTGATGTGTTCATGAATAGTTTTCGGATTATTTGTGATTTATGTGTGTGGTGTGTTATAACTTATTATGCTCATTGAGAATACGAACTCGTATAAAATATAGGTACCTATGTCATGAGAAATGTATGTGATTTATTTAAGTTGCACCTAGTGAGCATGCCAATACATTGTTACACTTTAAAAATGTATATACGGATTAGTGTACAATATGTATACAACCTACGATATTTAACTCAAAGAACTCGAATAGCTCCTAGTGGTATTTATCAAAAAACTAGGACACTGGAATTATATGACCACTGACGTGTATATGCAACTTGAGGACTTGAATGATGGTAGAATATAACCATTAGAAAGCATGCGCCATAGAGGCCAAACCCGAGTAAAACTTATGCCTTTGTACCGTGTGAGCCACCTCTAGAGAACTCAAAGGAACTACATGCTACACAGATTCTTCGAAACTGTGGGAGCCATTTCTAGAGTCCTTTGAGAGCTAAGTGCTACACGAGTTCCGATGAATCATTGGAAAGCATGCGCCATAAAGGTCAAACCCGAGTAAAACTCATGCCTTTGTACTGTGTGAGCCACCTCTAGAGAACTCAAAGGAACTACGTGCTACACAGATTCTTCGGAATTGTAGGAGCCACCTCTAGAGTCCTTTTAGAGCTAAGTGCTACACGAGTTCCAATGAATCATTAGAAAGCATGCGCCATAGAGGTCAAACCCGAGTAAAACTCATGCCTTTGTACCGTGTGAGCCACCTCTAGAGAACTCAAAGGAACTACGTGCTACACAGATTCTTCGAAACTGTGGGAGCCACCTCTAGAGTCCTATGAGAGCTAAGTGCTACACGAGTTCCGATGAATCATTAGAAAGCATGCGCCATAGAGGCCAAACCCGAGTAAAACTCATTCCTTTGTACCATGTGAGCCACCTCTAGAGAACTCAAAGGAACTAAGTGCTACATAGATTCTTCGGAACTGTGGGAGCCACCTCTAGAATCCTTTGAGAACTAAGTGTTGCACGTGTATCGATGAACCATTAGAAAACATACGCCAAAGAGGTAAACCCGAGTAAAACTCAATCTTTTGTATCATGTGGCCACCTTTAGAGAACTCAAAGGACCTACGTGCTACATAGATTCTTCGAAAATGTGGGAGCCACCTCTAGAATCCTTTGAGAGCTAAGTGCTGCACGTGTACTGATGAATCATGGGAAATCATATGCCAATGAGACAATGGATAAACGATTGTGATCTGTGAATGTGACAACTATCATTAGATAAGATAGATATTATACTTATGACAGAGAATTGGAATAATTGTTGAACTTTACTTATATTATGCTATAGAATCATGTACTACTTGAAATGGTTGTTTCTTTCACGCTTAACCATATTAATAAAAGGGATAAAAAGGATAATATTATGCGAGTTAAAGAAATGGAGAAAAGCATGAATGAGCCTGTGAAATCTGTTGTAGATTATAAGTTAGTAGCTAATCTTGACATAGTGCATACATGATATTTTAAAGAGTTCATGCATGTATGATCATATTTTACAATATGAGCCTAGTTTGTACTTATTTAAGCTACTTACTGAGCCGTGGATTGCTCACCCCTCAAATTTAACATCTGCAGATCATACAAGTTGATATCCAGTTCAGGCTTCACATAGGCTCTCTCGGGAACTGTACCTAGTTGTGGTACTCGTCTACGTTCTCCGAGCCTAGCTTATGTGCTTTTGAGATATACTAATTGTATATCATTTTAATAGTTATAAAAACTTTAGTTTCACAGTACCAGGAAGAAATATGGGATGTAACTTTGGATCACACTAGATTATTATGTAAGTCTATGTGATTATCGAGTACGATCCGGGATTAGGTATATATTTTGAAGTATGTATAAACTGCAAAATATGGAAATTCTAATGAGATGGATCTTGAGAAATATGAGATGTATGATTGTGTGAATTGTGGGAATTAAAGCTGGTTGTATTGTGAAAGTTAGAATGTATTTTAATGCAGGTGATTTTATTGGGGAAATTGATAAAATACAAGGGGGAGGTTTTCGACCCATTTCTTTTGGATAAGTGAATATAAGGCTAAAATGATTAAAATCACGTTGAGAAATCTGACATAGCTAGAGAAATAATATTATTAAGGCAAGATTTGATTTAGTTACTACACTAACACCGAATACAAACCGTAAATAGAAAAAGAAAAATTTAGCTCGAGATTTTCTAAATGAAATAAGGTAAGTGTTAAGTGAACGTCATTAGCCTTCGGGTTGTGACACAGCAGACTTGGTTACCTCCATCCGACGGGATTATAAAAATCAATGTTGATTTTGGAGTTAATGGGGGAGGCAAGAATTGGGGTGGTTGCTCGTGATTGCAACGATGAAGTTCGTTGGTGTTGTGTGGAGAAGACGAGCAATGGTGTTGATTCACTTCAAAGGGAAAGCCTAGCAAGTAGTTGTGGCTTAAATCTTGCTATACAAAATCGGATGGAATAGGTTCTCTTAGAAAGTGACTGTTTACAGATCGTGAAGGTTATTAATTTTGGTTCACCTTGCTTCTGGGAAGGTGGCAATCTGTTGGCAGAGATCAGGGCTCTCATGCAGCAGCTCCCTTCATGTAAGGTGGAGCACGTCTACAGAACATAGAATAAATGTGCTCATGATCTTATTAAGTCTATTGACTTTACTGAGAAAAAGTATATCTAGTTTAACTCTTTCCCGATGGGCTTTTGTAATCCAGACTTAGTTTCTTCATATATAAAATGCATCTACTTTATGATAAAAAAAAAATTTATCCATTAAAATTACAATTTTCTCCTTATTGTAAAACCCACCATTCCACCTATCCTATACTTTGTTTCTTTATGTCCTTCATCTCCTTCATCTCAAGTCTTCAATTTCCTAACCCCAAACTTAAAAATGCCAAATTACTTCATCTTTAACTTTCATCTCAGGAATTTTTTCTTCATATACCATGTGTCATAACGTATTAAGTTTCAAAAAAAAAAACCTAATAGCTAGACAGAAATTAATGGAGTCACCACTAATCATTCAAACTAAGGTGTGATTGGTCACCTAATCAAATCAAGGACAAGGACTAGTCTACGTCTCAAATTTAGGATTCGGGGGTACGATTACGTGTGAGGAAGGTGTTAGCACCCTCACGACGCCCATCCTAGAATGGTATCTAATTAATCTTCTGTTATCCGTAAAAGGTTTGAATTAAATGGTATTTAAATTAAATGTCCTTTATTTAATCCAAATAATTAAAGATTGGAAAATTCCTAAGAAACTCTCCATCATTCTGGCGGAATTTCTTAAAAATTATCCTCACCTCAAGAGTATCCAAGTAGTACCATTCGACTTGCTTGGAAAGGCTCCGTCGTTGGATTCATTAAATATCTTATTGAAATTTCCTGGCTTATTTTATCTAAGGTTAATTTTAGATTATACTTCTCATTTAATTTTACTTTTATTCTCTTATTTTTATTTTATTAATAATTTATACCAAATTTATTTATTTAAAATTAATTTATTTTAATTTAAGAAATAAATTTGGATTACCAATATTGAAAATCTCTCTTAGTCTTCCATCATTCTGGCGAGACTTCAAGAAAAATTCTCACCTAAAGAATTCCAAATGTCAACTATTTGTGACTCTTTGGACTCTTATCATCAGGGTAATTTATATCGACTTTTAATTTATTATATCTTATATTGTTATTAATATTATTTATTTAAAAAGCACTGATTATTAATATCGAAAATTCTACTTAAACCTTCCATCATTCTGGCTAGATTTAAGAGAAATTCCTTATCTAGAGATTTCCAAATGTCAACCATTTGTGACTCTTTGGAATCTCATCCTCGAAAATTTCTCATTTTATTATTTTAATACTAACAATTTTATAAGCTTTATTTTATTCTTTCTAAAAATACTTTTATTTATTCATTATTTATTAATTTGTTTTTATATATTTGTATTTTTATTATCTATGATTAATTATATCTTCAAAAAAAACTTTACAAAACTTATATGAATTGACGTTTCTAACATGTATATAATAAATGAAAGACTTTAATAAACCAACAAGTAAACCAATAATAGCAACAGGATGGTTTCTTTAAAAAAATAAATATATCAAATATATTTAGACTTACCTCTTTTCTTGTCAAGACAGCAACGTTTTAATGGCCTCCCCTTTCTATACAGCTCACGTCTTTTACTCTTGGGTTTGATACAGCGGATAATTATGGCAGTGTAAATGGTTTTGAACAAGAATCCTGGTGATGATGACCCGAGTTCGACAGCAGCAACAAGTAGTAGAAATCAACACAGCAGCAGAGGATCTGCACAAAAAGATGGTGCACCAGTACCTGGAACCTTCCTTCACAGGGGCGTGGTAGTAGGAGTGGATCGATAGGTTGCAAGCAGCAGCAAAAATGATGCTGAAGAGGCAGCAAAGATGCGGACAGAGGTGCTACAGCGGTGCAACAGGGACATGGCAGCTTGGGGTTTGGAATGGTGACTGAAGGTGGCGATGGAGAGTGCCACGAGCAAGAGACAATGATGATGTCGCAGGTGAAAGGGGCTGTAAAATCTTTTTTTTTCTGTGTAAAAGCTCTCCCTTACTCTGCTTCCGTTTGCCCTCCTCCAAGCTTTCGATTTTTCTCTTCTTCTGAAACCACTAGCCTCTTATACTTTAATAGCCACAAGTTCAGCCACTTGCATCAAGGAAAATCGTGGCCTTAAAAACCTTTAGCCCGACTTGCACCTTCCTCAAACTGAAGCAAGTGGCAGAGCAGCAGCTCAGGGTTTTTTCACGACAATGATGCAACGAGCAGAAGCGGTGGAGATGCAACAGCAGGCAAGGATATAGTGGAGATGGATGTGGTGGTTGTAGACTGTAGCAAGGATGACAGAGGCGGAGAGGCAAGGACGGCTAGTAGCTAGGGTGGACTGGAGGTACACACAACAGACAGCGATGTGGGAATGGATGCGTGATTGCTTTGGAGCCCAGGCAATGCGGTGAGGTTTTGTAACAGCAAAACTGCAGTAGAGTGAGGAAGAACAGGCCTTACGAAAATGCTTGTTATGCAATGCAGCAAGTACTGAAGCGGCGAACAGAGATGATGCAAGGTGATGATGCCTCGGCTAAGATGAAACAAATGGTGATTGTGTAGGGAATGAGTGAAGTTGGCCAAAAAACAAGGACAGTAGGGGAGGGAGATGATAATGGTGCGACTAGCTAGGTTTTCTTTTCTCCTTTTTTTATCAACCGTGGCTCCCTCCTTTATATCTTTTTTATCATTATATTTTTTTTAAAGGAAAATAAATCAAAGGCCCTTTATTGATCCCATGATCATGGGATTTTTCATTTATTTTCTTTGACTTTCCTTTTTTAATTTATTTCCATTTTATTTTTTTTATTTTTTTTAATCAATCTTCAGATTTTATTTCACTGTGATTATTTCTTTTATTATTACCATCTTTCTTATGGCAACAAATCATTGAATTCAACTTCCTTTCATTTTATACAATTTTTTTTAAAAAACAAATCCTTTGGTCAACTTTGGATGTGCATGGGACTTTAGGTATTTTGCATGGAAGGGTTTGCATGGAATGCATGGGATTCCAAGTTAAGATTTGACCAAAATTGACTTGTTTCTTTTTATCATTTTTTTATTTAAAAATTGTTCGGACAAAATTAGGTGTCTACAGCTGCCCCTCTTTGCGCATTGCTGAGAATCAGGAATAGGGCAAAGACAATAGATAGCCATTTTGTCCGAATTCATCATGCCAACATGTGTTTTCTACAAAATTACACAATTAAAATGATTTAGAAATAAGAAATTTCCTAATCTTCTTCTATTATAAAGATTAAGGAACAAATGCAAAATGAAATTTTCTAGTCTTTTCTATCATAAGACTAGGAATGATGCAAAATGAAGTTTTTTTTTTTTTTATCTTTTCTATCTTAAGGTTAAAGAATGAACTTTCCTAATCTTTTATATCATAAGATTAAGAAACAAAACATCTTAGTCTTTTCTATTATAAGACCGAGACTGATGCAAAATGGAACTTCTTTGTCCTTCTATCATTGGACGAATGAACAAATGCGCAAAAATAATTTTTTTTTTTAGTCTTTTCTATCATAAGACTAATGAATGAAACTTCCTAATCTTTTCTATCATAAGATTAAAGAATGCAAAGCAAAACTTCTTAATCTCTTCTATCATAAGACTAAGAATGATGCAAAATGGAATTTCCTCATCCTTTCTATCATAGGACTAAGGAAATGAATGCAAAAATGATTTTTAGTCTATTATAAGACTAATGAATGAAATTTCCTAATCTTTTCTATTATAAGATTAAGGAATGCAAAACAAAACTTCTTAATCTCTTCTATCATAAGACTAAGAATGATGCAAAAATGGAATTTCCTTATCCTTTCTATCATAGGACTAAGGAATGAATGAAAAAAAATGATTTTATTTTCTTTTTTTTTTTAGTCTTTTCTATCATAAGACTAGGACTTAAAATTTACTAATCTTTTCTATCATAAGATTAAGGAATGCAAAACAAAAGTTCTTAATCTCTTCCATCATAAAACTAAGAATGATGCAAAATGGAATTTCCTCATCCTTTCTATCATAGGACTAAGGAATGAATGCAAAAAATGATTAAATTTTCTTATCCTTTCTATCAAAGGACTAAGGAATGAATGCAAAAAATGATTTTTTTCTTTTTTTTTTTAGTCTTTTCTATCATAAGACTAAAGAATGAAATTTCCTAATCTTTTTTTATTATAAAGATTAAGGAATTCTCCTATCATCTTATCTTGTGTGCTGAACAATGCTTGATGCTCATTCTAAAAACAATTTCTAATCATTTGTAATGCATGTAATGCCAATGTTAATGTCAATGACAATGTCATTCCCCCTAAAATATTTTATGAAATTCCTTTATGTAAATGCATTCTAAATTGTGGTAACAAGATTCTCAAGCTCATCTTGTGATTCTCAAGTCCATTCTATCTATTGAATTCTCCTTATTCAAATCCTCTATTTTCATTTCTCATCATGTCTTCTGCTGAGTCTTGGTTCAATCATGCCGAAGATATGCTAGCACACTTTCATATTCACATTTTCTTCTTTCTTCATCAATTTTTTTCTTTCTTTTCTTTAAGCAATACAAGAATTTTAAAGAAAAAAAATCAAAATTTGTTAACATTTATTTGTTATCATTTCAATTCAATGACCAAAGTGATACACTCATGCATTTTCTCAATTTATCGTGAGGGTGAAGTATATGTCAAATAATCTGAAGTGGGGAAGTATTCATTCTTGAAGGGAACATGTAGTTTTAAAAAGGAGATCAATGGGACAACTGTTTGGGACAGGGTTTATAATATCCATCTAATAAACATTTTGACAAATTTAATCACATCAATCGAGAATTCTTTTTTGAAAAATTCACTTCTTTTGGTATGTTCATTCATGTTAAATCTGCCAATCTTGCTCCTATATCGAAACTATTGGTGATGATCTTTTCCTAAGTTGCCTTTTCAGGTTTTCAACTTAAGTTCCCCTCTTTTAATTCAAACTGCCTTTTCAGGTTTTCAATTTGAATCCTCCTTTTTCTTTTTCTTTTTTTTTTGTCTATTTCTTTTTTTTCTTCATTTCAACTCCATTAGCTTTGACAAATTTCAGCCTTCTGTTTTCAATCCAAATTCATGCTCCCAAAAGTCATTCTTACTTTTGATCTAAAAGATATCTTCCAAAGCCTGTTCTTTTATTCAGGCATAAATTCCTTCATTTAGCTTGATCTGCTTCTTTTTATTTCATCAAACCTTCAAAGGATCATTATCTCATTGTACAAGTATGTCTTCATTCAATGCATGATTCTTCAATTTAAGCATTTACATTTTATCAAAATGAGCTTTTAAAGGCACGTAATGTAGGCTCGAGTGAGGGCTTATGAAAAAAAGGATATAGTAGGCCCAAAATGTGTTTTAAGGTTTATAAACCAAGGGATCACTTTTTA
Source organism: Heritiera littoralis (assembly GCA_031772115.1). Classification (NCBI taxonomy): domain Eukaryota; kingdom Viridiplantae; phylum Streptophyta; class Magnoliopsida; order Malvales; family Malvaceae; genus Heritiera; species Heritiera littoralis. Next base: position 2,767,294 of record JAPDPK010000096.1, on the reverse strand, counting down.
TCAAGTAAAACATTTAGGCATTTTGCCCCTTTCTAATTCACTCATTTCTTTTCTTGCTTTTTTTTTTGGGTTTTCTTTTTGAATTCAAACCCTTTTTCTTTTCTTCTTTTTTTTTCACAAAACTGTGCTAATTTTTTTTTGCCCCTCGAGTCATCATGAACACTTTCATTTGTGCCCCCAAAATTTCTTTATTTCATCTTTCTTGCCCCCAGTGTGGAGGGTGATCCTTGGTGGGTTATATTACAAAAATATAATAAGCTCGAAAGGGGTAATCAAAGGATAATTTTACTCATGCTTGAAGGATAGTGAAAGAAGGTCATTTATCATTTCAAATGTAAATACTCTCATTAAAGATCATTTATTGAACAATGACAAACTTGTTAGAAGCTTTTGCAAGAATTCACCTTTCTCGTACAGTCTATCAAGTGCGGATGATGAATAACCTTTCCTTCATTTTCTTGCTTTCGCAACATTGGCATACTATTAATTCATCAACAGTAGTAGTTCTTTCAAAATTGAACCCCAGATTTATTGACATCATTATCATCATGTTCATTATTTGGATACTTGTGGATGAAAGATATGGTGAGTATGTGAGAAATGGAAAATGAATAGATAGAATGAGAAATTGACGGTGCATCACACTAGTCGCTTTATTGAAAGGAGACTAAATAAAAGTTAACCCATACATAAAACTTTATTTCATGCTTTTGGGCTTAAGCACTTTAGAAAAATTATATTGCATTACTTAAAAGAAATAACAGAAAAAAATAAATCTCCAAACTTACATGGCTTGAACTCCCCTTGCCTCAAGAATCATCCCTCATCTGCATGGCTAGGCAATGGATTTGCATTCATAGCCAGTTCCCCTTTTGTTTCAAAGTCTAATATGCCAGCTTTTATCAAACCTTGCACCCTATACTTTAAAGCAGTTCAATTCTCCAAGGAATGACCTGGATTCCCAAAATGATATTCACATCGAGCATTCTCAGTATACCATTTTGGATATGGAGGCTTGAGAGGTTCCACATAGACTGAGGCAATAAGTTGTTCTTTGATTAGTTTTGGGTATAACTCAGTATAGGTTATGAGAATTGGGTCAATGGGAGTTTTTTGTCGTTTTGGCCATGCTCCTTAGGATTGCTTTCTTGTTTATTGGATTGGGCAACTGATTGGATAGTTGGTGCAGGTGTTTGAAGGTGAAAGTTAAGCTAAGCATTAACTTGCGGATATGACTGGTAAAGGCTTTGAATAGGATAATATGGCTGTGGCATGGGATAAGAGTATCGTGGAGTGTACCGTCCATGTTGCCCCCCATGTATAATAGCATGAGCATCCTCTTCCCTCCTTCTGTTGGCTCCTCCTTTCTTCTCAGTATTGTTGGGAACTTCGATCTTGCCACGCTTGATCACGTTCTCAATGATCTCCCCAGATAACACCATATCAGCAAAATTCTTAGTGGCATTACCTATCATCCTATCATAATACAGAGCCTTCAAAGTATTCACAAATAAGATGGTGAGTTCTTTTTCTGAAAGAGGAGGTTGCACTTCTGCAGCCACATCATACCACCTTTGCGCATATTGCTTGAAGCTTTCGTTAGCTTTCATCTCCATGTTTTGAATTGATAAACGGTCAGGGGCCATATCAGCAACATGTCGATATTGGGCCATGAATGCCCTTGCTAAGTCATTCCAAGTGGTGATCCGAGTTCTGTCTAATTGATTATACCACTTGGCAGCAGATCCAGTGAGACTTTCTTGAAAAATATGAATAAGGAGCTTATCATCTTGGGCAAAAGCAGCCATCTTCCGACAATACATAATAAGATAAGACCTAGGGTAGGATGTCCCATTGTATTTCTCAAACTCTGGTGCTTTGAACATGGGTGGAATAACCAGGTCCGAAACCAAACACGACCCAGTGGCATCCATGGAACCATAGAAGTCTAAGCCTTCAATAGCTCGAAGCCTTTCCTCCAACAAGTTAATCTTTCGTTGTGACTTCGCCTCAATTTTATCTTCTACTTGTTTGGCTTTCAACTTCTCGATTTCCCTTGGGTCATCTAAGTTGGGCACCTCAATGGGATCATTAGATTTCGCCCCTTGGGAAGGATTAATAGGTACTTGAAATTGGGCTTGTCCAAACACTTGGGGCATAGCAGTGTAAGCATGTGGATATCTTCTCTCTTGGGATGTTTGACTTGAATGTGGACCAAATCCAGGAGGATAGATGGCATCTTCCATACTCCGTTGTTGAACCCCTTCTTGGATTGCAACTTCCTCTATTACTCCTTTGCTTTTGCTTAGATTTTTCAATAATTCTGTAATTTGGGCTAGTTGCCCACTCATTTCCTCTTGAGCTTTTTCCATCTTTTCCATGCACATGCTTGATTCTTCTTCCATGATCTTAGTTAGATAACGAGTGTTGTGTGAACGAACCTTAGAACGAGCTATCTTTGAACCTTTCACCACAATTAAGAGTTCATCATTTTTCGTGTGGTAATGTTTGAAAATTTTGAAAATGATTTGTTTTAAAACAATGAATGGATATGAATGAAGAGATGGAATGCTATATGTGTATGAATGGAATGTGATTGGTAAAGCTTGACATTTAAAAAAAAAATCATGGATGAGGGGTGTGTGAAAATATTTTGGTGAAAACTTATGATTCTTTATCTCATATGTCAATCAAAAACAAGTAAGCATAACCAAACATGTGCCCTAAGTAATAGGTATTTTGTGTGGGTTAACATGACTCTATCTTAAGTTGGCCCTCTAAAGTTCACTATATGCATGGTTTGGGTTTGTAGGGGTCTAAAGGTCCTCAGATTGTTCCTCACTGATGTCCAAACAAGACTAGTAAGGCACCCTAATCCTCACCCATCATAGGCTACAAATGGAAAAGGTTCAATTTGAGTAGAAGTATTTCGCTAGCCATTGCGGAGGTTACCACCTCACGAGAGCGTAGGTACTTAACTGTACCAATGAGCGCTACAGAGCTTCGGATCGAAGGAAGATCATGTAAACATGCCTGCAAGTAGTTTACGTATGCAGACCTCTATTTTAAAATGCCCTACAAATATTGAAGTAATAGTATTCAACTAAGAAAATCAAATAAATACCATTAAACCAAACCTAAGGTAACATCAAGATCAATTATTGGATTGACCCTCAAAATCCTTAGTGGAGTCGCCAAGCTGTCATAACGTATTAAGTTTCAAAAAAAAAAACCTAATAGCTAGACACAAATTAATGGAGTCGCCACTAATCATGATGGGGTGGGATTGGTCACCTAATCAAATCAAGGACAGGGACTAGTCTATGTCTGAAATTTAGGATTCGATGGTACGGTTACATGTGAGGAAGGTGTTAGCACCCTCTCGACGCCCATCTAGAATGGTACCTGATTAATCTTGTTTTATCCATAAAAGGTTTGAATTAAATGGTCTTTAAATTAAATGTTCTTTATTTATCCAAATAATTAAAGATTGAAAATTCCTGAGAAACTCTCCATCATTCTGGCGGAATTTCTTAAAAATTATCCTCACCTCAAGAGTATCCAAGTAATACCATTTGACTTGCTTGGAAAGGCTCTGTCGTTGGATTCATTAAATATTTTATTGAAATTTCCTGGTTTATTTTATCTAAGGTTAATTTTAAATTATACTTCTCATTTAATTTTACTTTTATTCTCTTATTTTTATTTTATTAATAATTTATACCAACTTTATTTATTTAAAATTAATTTATTTTAATTTGAGAAATAAATTTGGATTACCAATATTGAAAATTTCTCTTAGTCTTCCATAATTCTGGCGAGACTTCCAGAAAAATTCTCACCTAAAGAATTCCAAATGTCAACCATTTGTGACTCTTTGGACTCTTATCATCGGGGTAATTTATATCGACTTTTAATTTATTATATCTTATATTGTTATTAATATTATTTATTTAAAAGCACTGATTATTAATATTGAAAATTCTACTTAAACCTTCCATCATTCTGGAGAGATTTAAGAGAAATTCCTTACCTAGAGATTTTCAAATGTCAACCATTTGTGATTCTTTGGAATCTCATCCTTGGAAATTTCTCATTTTGTTCTTTGAATACTAACAATTTTATAAGCTTTATTTTATTCTTTCTAAAAATACTTTTATTTATTCATTATTTATTAATTTGTTTTTGTATATTTGTATTTTTATTATCTATGATTGATTGTATCTTCAAAAAAACTTTACAAAACTTATATGAATTGACGTTTCTAACATGTATATAATAAATGAAAGACTTTAATAAACCAACAAGTAAACCAATAATAGCAACGGGATGGTTTCTTTAAAAATATATATATCAAATATATTTAGACTTACCTCTTTTCTTGTCAAGACAGCAACGTTTTAATGGCCTCCCCTTTCTATACGGCTCACGTCTTTTACTCTTGGGTTTGATACAGCGGATAGTTATGGCAGTGTAAATGGTTTTGAACAAGAATCTTGGTGATGATGACCCTAGTTCGACAGCAGCAACGAGTAGTAGAAATCAACACAGCAACAGAGGATCTGCACAAAAAGATGGTGCACCAGTACAGGGAACCTTCCTTCACAGGGGCGTGGTAGCAGGAGTGGATCGATAGGCTGCAGGCAGCAGCAAAAATGGTGCTGAAGAGGTAGCAAGGATGCGGACATAGGTGTTACAGCGGTGCAACAGGGACACGGCAGCTTGGGGTTTGGAATGGTGACTTAAGGTGGCGATGGAGAGTGCCACGAGCAAGAGACAATGATGATGTCGCAGGTGAAAGGGGCTGTAAAATCTTTTTTTTCTGTGTAAAAGCTCTCCCTTACTCTGCTTCTGTTTGCCCTCCTCCAAGCTTTCGATTTTTCTCTTCTTCTGAAACCACCAGCCTCTTATACTTTAATAGCCACAAGTTCAGCCACTTGCATCAAGGAAAATCGTGGTCTTAAAAACCTTTAGCCTGACTTGCACCTTCCTCAAACTGAAGCAAGTGGCAGAGCAGCAGCTCAGGGGTTTTTTCACGACAACAATGCAACGAGCAGAAGCGGTAGAGATGCAACAGCAGGTAAGGATATAGTGGAGATGGATGTGGTGGTCGCGGACGGTAGCGAGGATGACAGAGGCGGAGAGGCAAGGACGGCTAGTAGCTAGGGTGGACTGGAGGTACACACAACAGATAGCGATGTAGGAATGGATGCGTGACTACTTTGGAGCCCAGGCAATGCGGTGAGGTTTTGTAACAGCAAAACTGCAGTAGATCGAGGAAGAACAGGAGTTACGAAAATGCTTGTTATGCGATGCAGCAAGTACTGAAGCGGCGGACAGAGATGATGCAAGGTGATGATGCCTCGGCTAAGATGAAACAAATGGTGATCGTGTAGGGAATGAGTGAAGATGGCCAAAAAACAAGGACAGTAGGGGAGGGAGATGATAATGGTGTGACCAGCTAGGTTTTCTTTTCTCCTTTTTTTATCAACTGTGGCTCCCTCCTTTATATCTTTTTTATCATTATATTTTTTTTAAAGGAAAATAAATCAGAGGCCCTTTATTGATCCCATGATCATGGGATTTTTCATTTATTTTCTTTGACTTTTCTTTTTTTAATTTATTTCCATTTCATTTTTTTTATTTTTGGTAATCAATCTTCAGATTTTATTTCACTGTGATTATTTCTTTTATTATTACTATCTTTCTTATGGCAGCAAATCAATGAAGTCAACTTCCTTTCATTTTATACAATTTTTTTTAAAACAAATCCTTTGGTCAACTTTGGGTGTGTATGGGACTTTAGGTATTTTGCATGGAAGGGTTTGTATGGAATGTATGGGATTCCAAGTTAAAATTTGACCAAAATTGACTTGTTTCTTTTTATCATTTTTTTTATTTTTTTATTTAAAAATTATTCGGACAAAATTAGGTGTCTACACCATGTTAAAATTAAAATACCGTTGATTTGTGGATGAATTATTAGGTTAGGGTTTACTTTTTTGGGTTGATTTGTTGTTGTTGCTATGCTATGATGCTGATGAAATGGCTTTGGTGAAGGTTGCTACGTCTGGCGCGGCTATGTTCGAGCCAATGGGTCTCTCGTGCAGGGCTGCTTGTGCGAGACACTTGGCGTGGGCAACCGTACGCGAGACACATTTTGTCCCGCGAAAGCACCCATGCGAGACACTCTATACTAGTATAATATTGAATTAATTAATGTTTAATGCATTTTGGTTAGTTATAATTATTTAAATGTATTTTTTAGAGATATGACATGTACACAAGGTGCTTGTTCATTTGAAGGATACATCGATTCGTAACTAGACGAAACACAAAGGCAGCCAGCCGCCTTTAAGAGGAGGCAATGAGCTAAGAGACACACAATCGTTGAAGAGCATGCTGAGCAGTCGATGATGTAGAGCATGCGAATGATGAGGAGGATTAAGTGGAAGCAGAGAATATGACTGAAGTATTAGAGCTTTGTCCCAAGGGTCTGGCTAATTTTTCTATTATTAAAAGTTTTAGATCACATATTGCTTTTTCTATGGGATAGAAAGGTAATTATTTTGTAAAAATTAAAAATAAAATTTATATTATTTGTTAAAATGATGGCTAAATGCTCAATTTAGAAATAAAGTTTTAGATTACATGTTTTTATGCAAGCCTTTTATGGTTAACTTTATCTTCTTCTTTTTTTCATTTTCAAAGGTTGATTTGAAAGATCTAGGGCATATCTATCAATGTAATTTACAAATTAACGGGACTTTGATAAATTTGGTGTAGATGCAATAATTCAAGGGGAAGAAATCTTGCTGTTAGATGCAATATTTCAAGGAGAAGAAATTTGGTGTTCTTGTCCTAAAAGAAAACATACATCGGCAAACGCAGTCCTATGTGTGATAGTGTATCATTATAAATTTTCAAAGAAAAAGGAAAATATCCAACAGGGAAATCATAGCTCAACATATCTGTATATTTCATTATTTCTCATAAAATCTCTTGAAATATATAGTCCATGCTTGTTAGCTTAATACATTACTACTTTTGAACTGGGCTGCGATCTACTTCATTGAAGTAATTGTGTTAGCCGATTCGAGCACTTTTGCTTTCACCAACAGTTCATTAACCAACAATATCTTGTCGTTGCTGATCGTCTTTTTCTCAACTTCATGGCTAGAGTCAGGCTCTGCTAATAAATAGGGTGGTGGCTCCTCCTACCCTTCATGCTCCCAGACGTCCAAGTCGAAATTGCAAACCGTGTAATCCACCCCTGCCATTGCCAGAGCTTCAATTGACATATTTGTTTTTCTCACAAACTACAATTTTCTTGAGATATTACGTAATAAATATCTAGCCTGTAGCTGTTGGTTGTCTTGGCATGTTGCCTTGAAGCATTTGTATAGGTGAACCACTAGTAGTTTCACCTATTTCCTATTGATGTGGGTCAGGTTAAAGACTACTGGGCTTTTCTATAAATCAAGTTGAAGACCATTGAGCTAAATGATAATCTAAGCCCAAGAGGAAAGAGGACTCAGAAGGCCCATAAATGATCCACTGGGTTATTATTTAAGCTGTGGGGGCTTAAAGGTAATTACGTGCAAAATAACTCCTATAAATAGGTCACAGGTATCATTCTTAAACCCTAAGCTCTATTTGCCTACTAAAACCCTGTCTGACTTAAGCATTGGAGTGCGCGGGCAGGGAGAAATCCCTGCGCTCTCTGATGGTTTTCTATTTTGCAGAACTTATTTGGAGACACGTGAAGAACGAAGACAATATCAACGTCAATACGTATTTATTGTTGTTTTGGGCAACAACAAATGGCGCCGTCTGTGGGAAACAAACAAAAAAGCCAAATACAAAAGATGGTGAAAAGACGATATGCGAAAGACAGGGTGTATAGGCTGCGACAGAGTGTACAGTTACGTGATAAGGTCTTTGGGCGAGAGACTGGCTCTCGCCCACGTGCGATAGAGTGCATGCAACTAGCAACAGCCAAGGGCTGTACGAAAAATTATTAGTGATAGAGTACATATAGCTGGCGATAGTCTTGCTTGTTATTCGAAGATCTCTGGCGACAGAGTATAAAGGAGTGGACGACAGACAGCATTGGAAGAGTGCGCAAGAGAGTGTCTCTTGGGGTGACAGGCCTTGGTTTGTGTTTTCATTCCTGCAGTGCAAAATTAAAAGTAGAAATGAAAGGAAAAAGAAGAGAAAGGATTTCATGACATAATTCTATTGGATGACAATTAATAAAAGCGGACCAACTCAGCCATTTTCATCAACTTCAACTGATTTTCTCCTCTGCAAATTGCCGCAGTACCGATTTCTTTGTTTCATTTTTTTCTTTCCTGCACTGAAGAGTAATTAAAACAGAAAAGTAAGCAAAAAGCCTGTCAAGTGACATCAAGTTTATCGAGAAAATGGATATGTACAAGCAGATAATCTAAGCCTTCATTCTATATTTTAGTAACGCGTGTAGACTTTGCCAACTCAACAGCATGATCTCGCCTTGTGGTTGTGGTTTCATCGCCATCATCCGTTGAAGAATGCTTCACCAAGAACGATATTGTTCTGGCTAACCGTCTAGAGACATTGATGAGAGCCTTTATAATATTAATATTAGTTTGTAATATTAAGATTGTTTTTACTGATGAGGGCATTTAATAGAAGAGATAGTCTGTTGCAAAATCTCTGGAGAAGAGGATTAGGGAATTGAAGTATTTGGAAGATTTTTATCACTAGACTTCTACCTTTATTTTTTGGATAAATAGAGTTCTACACTAAAGTTTGATTATAGGGAGTTAGGCAACAGAAAGGCATTGAGGCAGATGAGTTTTGAATTTTTAAGAGTATAGAATCTTTTATGAGAGTGGGCTAAAGAGCTTTGTTGGCTCAAGAGTCAAGATTCCTTTGCAAGTTCGCATGAGATAACATTGGGCGAGAGAGTGGCTAGCCTCTCGCACAAGGCTGTCGTCACATAGCCTGTCGCACAAGGCTGTCGTCACAAGTCTGTCGTCACAAGTCTGTCGTCACAAGGTTGTCGTCACATAGCCTGTCGTCACATAACCTGTCATCACAAGCCTGTCGTCACAAGGCTGTCGTCACAAAGCCTGTCGCACAAAAAGCCTCACAAGCCTATCGCACAAGCTTCACAAAAAGCCTGTCGCACAAGCCTCAGAAAGCTTGTCACACATCATCTATTCTTGCATGCGGCAGAGCAATTCACAAGCTTGTCTCACAAGCCTTGACGATAGATAGGCTCTCACATGCGACAAGCCTTGAATGAAAAAGCTGCTTTCGCACAAAATAGCATTTTGGCGACAGAATGGATCTCGCACAAATAGATATTGGGCGATAGAGTAGCTATCGCGCAGACAAACTTAGCGAGAGAGTGTCTCTCGTTTTTGAACCAGCTGATAAAGAAATTGCCAATCAAATTGCGACAGTAACATAATTTAAATGCATTAATTTAACATATCAGAGACAGAAGGGAGTATACCATCCTGTGGATCTTTCACATTAGTCGATATAGCTTCACCGTTTTCCAAGTTCTCAGCCACTACATCTCCTGGCGTCAGCTCTTTCGTCTCTGAACATGCAATTAATTTAATTTTATTATTATTTTTGTGCGGTGTTGGTTACCTGCAATTTATTTTATTATATTATACATATCAAAATACTATTCGGTCCACCATTCCACTTCATGCATGGAGTACACGCTACGTAAAAGCTCCCTTCATGAGACAAGAGTCCTGCAAACAATGCAAATTCACATGCGTTCTTCCAATTTTCTCAGTTTATATATTTACAAATATATGACCAAAACCAATAATATCTTAAATACTTCTCCCTTGAAAGCGGGCAAGGTAGTCAGTAAGCCTCTGTAAAATTGATTCATACTTCATCCTCTGAATCCTGATCCCAAAGTTCTTGCCTTTCCGAATCCTTTGACCAATAAGAACAAATGGGTATTGAAGTTGGGGCTATGGTCGAAGAATCAGGCACCAAATTGTCCATAAAATCAAGATTCAGATACAACTCCCCACTTGTCCAAGTATCTTTGATTGGCCTGGTATGTTTCTGGATTTTATAAGGGAGTGCAAAGCGCAGGAGCAGCGTTGCTTGGCAAGTTGATACGCGCAGGGTTCCATTGCTTTCCCAGTTGATTGTCAATTGGTCCCTCACCACTACCTTTCTTCACTGGAATATATGTTGCTTGATCATGTAGGAATACCGTCAAAGCTGTGAAAAACTCTACTTGCTGACAATATTATAAAAGAATAATTAAATCTAGGAAATGGTTTAAAAATATATTGCTTTTTTTTTCGTAAGTAAAACTATATAGTTTCTATTGTTGATTGTTACTTTTCATTATGACGGTGAAGAAAGAACTACTATCTGAATGAGAGGATAACAATGATTATTCAGTGGCACTAACTCCTTGGCACCAGCTGAAGGTAGATGATGATGTTCTAATGCAATATATTTATAAACTAAGTATGCAATCACAGAGCACCGGGTCTCTGTTCATAGATAACACTTTGCTAAGTATATTGAGTTATTAAACTGCTTTGTTAATAGGCAATCATGTTTCTTGCTTTGTAATTACATTCTTGGTTATAACAGCAATTCGTCTTACATATGGATCATTGATGCTGTTGGTTTTGCTATGTGATGCTTGATCAATAACGTTTTCTTTTAGCATTCTTGCTTAGGACTAAATTTTACATTGTTATTTTTCAGCCTAAAGAAAATTCTACATAGTAGCTTCTCTCTGTTAGAGTTCTTTTATGGAACTGATCTTTTTCTCCTTCATTCTGTTTTGGAGAAAACAAAAGTAAATAATAATTGTTTAACAGCGTTAAACGTTGAAGGAAGCAGATGAAGTTAATTGTTTAGGGTGCAACAGATATGGATAGTGGGAAATTTATGATTCTTGAAAGGTTGTTTTCTTATCGGCTTGTAATGCTTAGTCCTAGATGGGCATATTTTGGCAACATAGCAAAAACTTACATTTTTTAGCAGCAAATTTATTCCCTAACCTGTTGAATCACAGTTGCTTCATAAAACTTGTTTATTATTTTCACATATCTACTTCAAGAAATTACATGTTTTGCTGCATCTTGGAATACTCTCTTTTCTGAATCTTGTAAAGTTCTTATACAAGCATCTAACATGGGACTATTTCCAGAGATTATCATGGTGACACAGAGGACCAATTTGACTAGAAAACATGGAATATTATGCATTAAAGTTTAAAAAATGTTAATTGCATTTTAGGATCCTCTACTTGAATTAATAGTAATCTATTTGTTGGTATCCTATTTCGGTATGGTCTTTATTGTTTTACTTGACGCCAATCATAATCAATTGACACATTTTTGTGTTCTGGAGTAAAAAGAAACAATAAATCAAAGCTTGCACTGCAAAGACAGAGTTCATTTGTGAGGAGAAAGCATTGTACGACATAGTGTTCACTATACAAGAAGATGGCGATATCTAGTTGATGACATTGTTAATTATCTGATTCTTCATTTAAAAAAAAGAACAGAAAAAGAAAAAGCAAGAAAATTGATATTCACTCTTTTGTTTAAATCTGTAAAAGAATAAAAACAACCTTCAAAAGGTAGGAAGCTATTATAATTCCTCCATCCGCTATCAGTAATACCACAATATCTCCTTATAAATGACAATGCTCATAAAAAGAATTCTTTGAAAGCTAGTTATATTGAAGAGAACATGGTTTTTACTTGTTGCATCCTGAGAAATTTGCAAAATGACTGCATGTTCCGTTCCATTTGGGTGGCGGTGGACCGAATCCGTCATCTTCAAAGCTCTCTGATTAAGAAGTGATTCCTGGCAGAACAAGTATATTTGAAGATTGTTTCGGAACATCAAGATGGTAAAACATGGTGACAAACTAAGCAAAACAAGAAGTTTGTTCTCAACCCGACACAACCAAGCACCTTAACCTCTGATTTCCACTCTTAGTCACAACCATCGCTGTACTGCACTACCCGTTGTTCTCATCGCCACACTACCCGTTGTTTTCATCGCCAGCCACCGGAATTACAACACAACGAAAAAACATCCCAAGCTACTGCAAGGCTTTGTTGCGCCTTCGAGGTGGCAGAAGTTTTTCGAAGAAGAGAAGCATTAATTGCTTCATCAAAAGATTACAATCAGCAAGACTAAAATGAACAACCATGCATGAGCCAACTGCTAGTGATCTCATAAAGGCTGTAGAGCAAACTACACTGCAGACAGGACAATCCAACCATTGCAACAACAGTTGTTTACATGCACATGGAAAAAAGGAGAAGTCCACATATTCCAAATCCTATGGTTTCGGCGAGAGATTGGCTTCCGCACAGGAGAGGCCATTGGCGAGAGAGGAGCTCTCGCACGTGACATGGGCTCCCGCACACGACAGGCCTTGGGCGACGGGGGAGCTCCCATGCGTGACAAGCCTTGGATGAGATAGGGGCTCTCGCACGCGACAAGCTCCCCACTTGGATAAAATGACAGTGAAAAAATTAGGTGAACACAACACCCATAGGCAAGATTCCCCTATTAGTACAATGCAGGCGAGTAAAGAACACTCGAGTCATGCCTTTCGGCAATGGCTAGCATCCTTGAGTATTAATACAAGTGAGTGCTTGGCACGACGAAAATTGCAAATCACACTCAAACAAGGACATACGGGTGGTAACTAGATTTGAAGTACTCTCATACGATGTTTTCTATTTTCTTGTCCACTCTAACAGTTGTGATTGAATTAGATAGGTGTCTGAGGCAGGCACTAGCCATTGTCATGTAAGATAGCAAGCCAGGGAGAGCCTGGTTCGATATAATCGGATCGAAAACTTGTGGTAAGCTCGTAAAGGTAGATTGCTGGTACCGAGGCACGACTTAGTGCACAATCCATGGTCGATAGCAGAACATCCCAGCACTCGTACTTTACAGATTTTTCAAAGACAAAGACTTGGAATGGTACTGGTGGTAAACTTTTGCTATTATTGTTTTAACATTTGCTGCAATTATATTGTTACTTACTCCATTTAATTGGAAATACTACATTATGAAATGAAAGGCCAGTTATTTTTATCTGTGCTATGATAATCCTCCATGTTTGATAGACATGTTGCAGGAATAGAAGAAGAAAAAACAGAAGCTGGCCGAAGACGCGAGACGGGCACAAATAAGTCCCTAAGCGAAAAATGCGCGAGACGGGCAAAAATAAGACCCTAAGCGTGAAGAAAAAGCGAGACGGGTACAAATAAGTTCCTAAACGAAAATGCGCGAGACGGGCAAAAATAAGACCCTAAGCGAGAAGAAGACGCGAGACAGGCACAAATAAGTCCCTAAGCGAAAAATGCGCGAGATGGGCACAAATAAGTCCATAAGCGAAAAATGCGCGAGACGAGCACAAATAAGACCCTAAGCGAGAAGAAGATGCGAGACGGGCACAAGTAAGTCCCTAAGCGAAAAATGCGCGAGGGCACAAATAAGACCCTAAGCGAGAAGAAGATGCGAGACGGGCACAAGTAAGTCCCTAAGCGAAAAATGCGCGAGACGGGCAAAAATAAGACCCTAAGTGTGATGAAGACGCAAGATGGGCACAAATAAGTCCCTAAGCGAAAATGCGCGAGACGGGCAAAAATAAGACCCTAAGCGAGAAGAAGACGCGAGACGAGCACAAATAAGTCCCTAAGCGAAAAATGCGCGAGACGGGCACAAATAAAACCTTAAGCGAGAAGAAGACGCGAGAAGGGCACAAGTAAGTCCCTAAGCGAAAAATGCGCGAGATGGGCAAAAATAAGACCCTAAGCGTGAAGAAGACGCGAGACAGGCAAAAATAAGTCCTTAAGCGAAAATGCGCGAGACGGGCAAAAATAAGACCCTAAGCGAGAATAAGACGCGAGACGGGCACAAATAAGTCCCTAAGTGAAAATGCGCGAGACGGACAAAAATAAGACCCTAAGCGTGAAGAAGACGCGAGACGGGCACAAGTAAGTCCCTAAGCGAAAAATGCGCGAGACGGGCAAAAATAAGACCCTAAGCGAGAAGAAGATGCGAGACGGGCACAAATAAGTCCCTAAGAGAAAAATGCGTGAGACGGGTACAAATAAGACCCTAAGCGAGAAGAAGATGCGAGACGGGCACAAGTAAGTCCCTAAGCGAAAAATGCGCGATAAGGGCAAAAATAAGACCATAAGCATGAAGAAGACGCGAGACGGGCACAAATAAGTCCCTAAGCGAAAATGCGCGAGACGGGCAAAAATAAGACCCTAAGCGTGAAGAAGACGCGAGACGGGCACAAATAAGTCCCTAAGCGAAAATGTGCGAGATGGGCAAAAATAAGACCCTAAGCGAGAAGAAGACGCGAGACGGGCACAAATAAGTCCCTAAGCAAAAAATGCGCGAGACGGACAAAAATAAGACCCTAAGCATGAAGAAGACGCGAGACGGGCAAAAATAAGTCCCTAAGCCCAAAAGGGTGCAAGACGGGCACAAATAAGTCCCTAAACGAGAAAGTGCACAAGACAAGCACAAATAAGTCCCTAAGCGAAAAATGCGTGAGATGGGCCAAACAAAAAAGTCCCTAAGCGAAAAATGCGCGAGACGGGCAAAACAAAAAGTCCCTAAGCACAAAAGGGTGCGAGACGGGCAAAAATATCTCTAAACAAGGTACGTGACTTTTTTATCATATTACATTTAACGTATTATGTTGGCATCTCGGATATAAACGATATTATATTCTAACAAGTCCTTAAGCGAATAGTATGCAAGACAGGACCGATACTCCAGTAAAAGTTCTTTTTTAGACACAAAAAGTCCCAAAGAAAAACTTGGGGAGCACACAGTATGCAGGCTGTGAGGTATGGTGCGAGGTACGTTACAATTTTATCGGATGGATATGTGCTAAAATTGATTGACGTTTTATATTGACATTCCGGATATAAAAACGATGTTATATTCTTATCAATTTTATAAAGTACATAAGCACAAAACAGTGCGAGAAGGGCAAATGAAAAGTCCCTAAGCACAAAAGGGTGCGAGACGGGCAAACCAAAGCCTGAAGCGAAAAATGCACGATGTAGGCTACACATGTACTTGAAGCGAAAAAGTGCACGATGTTAGTCATGCATAAAGTATAAGGGCTTAAAGCGAAAAATGAGCGAAGTAAGCCACATACTCAGAGAAAAAAGCCTGAAGCATAAAATGCGCGATGTAGGCTACGCATGCACTTAAAGCGAAAAGTGCATGATGTAAGTCATGCATGAAGTGCTTGTGATTGACGTAATAATTGAGCGGCATAAGCCACATATGTAAAAGAACTTGAAGCAAAAAGTGTACGAGGAAAGTCTGATTACTACGTAAGATTAATACAAGGTAAACGTGTAGTTGCCTCTGTAGATGAGTTTAAAAATGTATTGATCAGTTTGTAAAAGACTAAGCTCTTTCACAAAAAACTAGGGAGCACTCTATATTAACTCCTGCCTCAAAAGGAGCATCGATACTAACAGACACCCAAGCACGTATGCCCTTAGGCGCTATAATTATCCAAATCATCTTCGTCCAAACCTGTGAGAACCCCGACCATCTCGGGTCAACGAAAAGGCTCTTAAGGGCTGGTAAGATCAGATAGATCTTTATAAATGCCTATTCTCAGAAAAAGTTCCAAATCCTCGACGTCTGGATCAAGCTTCAACCAATCAAGAGCATGCCAAGCACAAATCGCATCTGATGAAACCAATTAAGAACATATGCACCCTCTTGTGGCATTTCTTGACGATGCAACCCCATGGCCTTAACCCAGATTTGGTTTTCTTCCTCTTGGCTAATAGAAGGCTTTGGTGGCTCTGCAATCTTGTAATTTGTCCTTATAGCTCTTGGTTTCGGTCAGCTAAGACCTTGAATTTGAAAAGAAGGGTGGTATATTCCACTGGAGAAGTATTTAGCTCAGAGGAGAAAAACGTATCCTAGTAACGTTCTGAAAAAACACTTGACAAAAGAAATGATGACAGGACGTCGTTTCTGTTACAAATAATAATGAAGTTCACTAGTCGAGCACTCATGTGAAGATGAAAAGACTCTTGTGATATTCCCAGAAAGAGGATAGCAAAAGAATTTGAAAAGCCCATTCTTTATATACTCTTTCACAGGGTAAACCCTGCAAAAGAGTGGGGAGCAATTGATGTGGGTCAGGTTAAAGACTACTGGGCTTTTCTATAAATCAAGTTGAAGACCACTGAGCTAAATGATAATCTAAGCCCAAGAGGAAAGAGGACTCAGAAGGCCCATAAATGATCCACTGGGTTATTATTTAAGTTGTGGGGGCTTAAAGGTAATTACGCGCAAAATAACTCCTATAAATAGGTCACAGGTATCATTCTTAAACCCTAAGCTCTATTTGCCTACTGAAACCCTGTCTGACTTAAGCATCGGAGTGCGCGCGCAGGGAGAAATCCCTGCGCTCTCTGATGGTTTTCTATTTTGCAGAACTTATTTGGAGACACTTGGAGAACGAAGACAATATCAACGTCAATACGTATTTATTGTTGTTTTGGGCAACAACACATATAACGACTGCTCAGGTAATTAATAAAGATACACGGGAGTTACCTGCACAATTAAATTAATTGGCTAGGTTTAGTATGTACCGTTTTATCTGTGAGTCATGATCCTTTTTTAAGTATAATGTTGTATTAGTGAGTCCGTCAATGGACACAAGTGTAGTCTTGGAAGAATGAAAGTGATATATTAGTAGCATCGCTTATTGTACTATATACACTAGCATTAGCCTTTTGCACGTGTACTTGTACCTTCATTGTGGTATAATTAAATACATTGATCAAACCCTAATAAAAGATGTCTTTTCAAAAAACATCTGTATAGATGATTCCAATTTGGCAGAGCTCCTTCCAGTGGTTGGAGCATTATCGATCAATGGTTGTCAATGCAAATATCCAATGGTTACCGAACATAATTTTAGAAAGTGACTCCAAGACTGTGATTTCTTGGCTTAATAAAACTTCTTACTCTCATGGAAATACAATATCCTGCTTAATAGATTGACCAATCTCACCCTCTATATGGGTAATATTGCACATTTTTAAGGAGGCAAATTCCTTTGCTGATTATCTTGCCAAATCTAGAGTTCATCACAACTTAGACTTTGTGGCATGTTGTAATTCGTTTGTTTTTCCATTAATAAATTTCACCTTTCAAAAAAAATTTTCAATTAATAAATTTCACCTTTCAAAAAAAAAAAGAATCTTAAAACTACTGTAGTATAAAATGATAATTTTCTTGAAATAATTAAGATTGTATTTATGAATTGTGAACTCAAATTTGAAAGAGAATTGAATTTAAATCTAGACGTTTGATACCATGTATGGTATACTAAAAGTTTTATTTCATGACTTCAAAATTTTTTTAAATGTTCCGATATCGTACATGATTTTAAATAGAATCTTTATATAAACTATAATGTAAAACATTTAAAAAATAATTTTCATGATTATTTTTAAATATCATATTTTCAAAGAGAAATGCCTTATATTAAAAAAGTAGAAAAAAACCATAATCATCTCCCAAAAAAGTTCCATATACGTTTAAAAAAAATAAAAATGCCAAGATAAAAACACATCTGATTGTGTAATATCCTAATTTATTTCAACAACATAAGATATGATGTGTGGACTTTATTAACATTCAAAATATATATCTTAAATGATGGGAAATAAGGTCATTGTGATACCATATAGATATCACAAAATGTAGACTGTGGAGCTTTATAAACTTGGTATCATAAAAATTAATCTGGTTCAACTTAAGGGGCAAGCTTTGCTTAATTTTTTGTCACACAAAATTTGACATGTGCCTCTAAAGTATTTCATTCATTGCTTGCTACGTGGGGGGAGGGGATTGTTGGAGTATTCTCACATCGGTTGTGGAATGGGCTAGTATGTGTTTATAAGTGTAAGAGAAAACCTCACCTTTAGAGCTAGCTTTTGAGGTGAGAGTGCCCAATAGCACCCAACAACTGGTATCAGAGGTCGGGTTAATGCTTTCGGATAATGGAGGGAGATACATGATCTATAATAAAATTGATAGCTTCAAATTATTCAATTTGAAAGCCAATGATGGAAGATCATCTATATTACAAGGATTTGTATGAGCCAATATTAGGTGATTCTACTAAACAATAGATACGAAAGATGATGAATGGAAAAAAATTAGATAGGAAGACTTTGAGAACCATTAGAAAATGGATAGACATTAGTGTTTTTCATCATGTGGCATAGGAGACAAGTGTTTCCTGTGTTTGGGAAAAATTAGCATCACTATATGAGAGAAAGACTACCTTGAATAAAGTTATGCTTGTTAAGAAGCTTGCTACTCTATAGTATAAAGAGGGAAGATCTATATCTGAACATATGAGTGACTTTCAAGATATGTTTGATCGGATGATCACTATGCAACTGCAAATGGATGTTGAGATGAAAGCATTGCTTCTTTAGGCCTTATTGCCAGATAGCCAGGAGACATTAGTTGTGACTGTTCTTAATTCAGCTCTTACGGCACGGTGACCTTGGAGATGATAAAAGACAGTATGTTTAATGAAGAAGTAAGGCGAAAGGAGACAAACTCTGGGAATGAAGCTCTTGTCACAAAGAACAGGGATAGAACTAAAGATAGAGGTCAAGATTCTAGATGTCGCAGTAAGTCTAAGAACAGACATAAGTCCAGAGATAGGATGAAGTGCTTTCATTGTGACAAACTTGGTCACATAAAGCAGAACTGCAGGATGTTGAAGCAAGAGCGATGAGAAAAGTAGGAATAACTTAGATGATGAGAATGTTACAATAGTAAATTTTGATAGTGAATCGGTTTCTTTGATTTGTACACATGGTGAGTGTAACCTTAATCTTAAACAAGCCAAATATGTCTTTTGCAAGCAAGATTTAGAAACAGTGGTTCATCTCCTCTTTGTTTGCCCTCTCTCATGGAGAATATGGTCTTGATTTGCCAAATTCTGGAATTTTCATTGGGTCTGCCTTGGAAACGTTCACTCTATCTTCGAAGCTTGGATTTCAGCCTCTCCATCAGCTAAAATCGTAAATATCTGGAAAATGTCGTTCTATGCAATCACTTGGCCTATTTGGATCTTCAAAAATGACATGGTCTTCAACAATAAGAACATGGATGAAAAACAACTTTTTTTTTTCACAATTTGTACTAGAATTGCTTATTAGTTTAACGCCAAATGGCCTCAAGCAAAACAACTGGTGGAAACCTTCATCACAAATCCCAACCTCATCTCAATTTCAACTCTCCCTAAACCACCTAGAATGAACTGCATTTGGTCTAAACCCCCACTTGGTCTTATGAACTTTAACGTCGACGGCTCCTCCCTTGGCAAACCAAGACCAGCCGGGATAGGTGGGATCTTAGGAATCATCGGGGGGAAGTAAAAGGTGTCTTCTCCAAACCAATTGGCATTATTGATTCCAATACAGCTGAATTTCTAGCAATTAAAGAAGTTGTTTTTTTCTACTCAAATTTAGTCTTCTCAAATAGTCATCCATTGCTTATTGAAAGTGACTCTAAGAATGCTGTCGGTTGGGCTAATAACCCAAGTTCTATTCCTTGGTAGCTGAGGAATGCATCAAATCAATTGTTACTGTAACATCCCAAATCCACAAAATACATAATATTCATTTATTAATTACACTCACTTACCGATTGGGCTGTCTGTGATGCTTATCAACTCCTATCACTTTTATAAAAATTATTAAATTATTACCTTAAGAGGTATATACATTCCCTTTAATTTAAAGTAGTACTGTACCATGTTACTGAATATACAAAAGAATACAACATACCTTCGATATCAGATCTCTGTAAGGTAATTCTCTTAGCTCGAACCCAATAATCTGTGGAGTGGAAAATAGGGAGTGAGCGATAACGTGCTCAGTAAGGAAGGTGTATGCTGCTTTATAAAATAACAGCTATCTTCCCAAAAACAAATTAATTATCTTAACCATTAACCCATAAAAAAACAATAAGTTGAGACTAGGCAATAAATAAATCATGCTCTGTTCCTTTAGGAACATAAGTCGTCCGCTTTTGGGGTGCACCCGTAAGCCACCGCCCCTTACGGCTATCTCAGCTAGATCTATGGCCATAATCTATAGATGGTCCTCGGGTCCACTTGCCAAGTGACCTCGAGTCCGTTGATGACTTGGCGGGTCTATCAGCCTTGTTACGCCCTGAGGTGCACTCGTTGGTCTATTGGCCCGAGCCACCGCCCCAAGTGGGTCACGCAATTACATGAATGATAAAGCATGAACTCATGGCCTAAAGTCTCAAAAGTCACTTTTATAACTCATGTTATCATTTCCACAAAATGATTTGATTTCCAAAATGTTTTATTGAATAGTAAAACAGCCTGTAATCTCAACGTTTTCCTTGTGAGAAAGGCACGGGTTAAACTGGCTCGCCCATGGCTAGTTTGCCCATGGTCAGCTCGCTAATAGTCAACTCGCCCATTAGTCAACTCGCCAATTGATCAACTGGCCAATTGGCTAACTCGCCCAAAAAGGTTTCATATTTCTATTTTCAAAATATTAAAATAATTCATTTTGATTTGAGAAAATATTCATAAATCAGTTAGCCAAGTGCGGTGAACTTGTGTTCGCCCGCCAACCCTTGGCGATTTAAATCAAACTAATCTGGCTCACCCCAAGGCTCGCCCATTATGGCATTGTCATGTCAACTCGCCCACCCATAACAACACAGGGGTCGCCCGCCCCAAAGCAACCTTAAAAGGGTTCGCCACTTTAGCTCGCCCGGGTTCTTCTTAAACAAAGCTACTCGCCCAAGACATCAAAATCATTAAAAAGTAAGTTCGCCCAAGTGGCTCGCCCGCCAATATCAGTTCGCCTAACATCAAAACACAAGGCTCGTTCGCCCAACCATATAAAGGGGTTGGTTTTTAGCTCGCCCAAATCAGTATATAATTTATCAAACCAATGCATGTCATAAAACAAAACAATTTCACAATATTTCATAACATTTTTACTCCACAGAACATGCATTGACTTCACATACAACTCCCTTACGTCGTCTGATGAAGTCTTGCTTCTCGCCCGCCTTCTTCAATTCCCGTCTGCAAAATTTTATTAAACCATTAATGTTCCTTTTTTCGAATATTTTCCTAATATTTGTGACACTTTGGCGAGACTCAGTTCGCCCTTCGCCCACATAGCTCGCCATCCGTTAGTGGGCTTACACGTGGAAGATTGCCCAATCCTACTCGCCATCCATATTTGGCCAATTCGTGGGAGCTCGCCCATCATGGGAGCTGCTCGACCATTCAACTCACCATGCCTCTGCATGTGAGTTCGCCCGACACTACTGTTTTGTTCATTAGTGGCTCGCCTATGTATTAAACTTGCATGTGGCGACGTCGCCCACTTCCACATTCCAGATTTTAGCTCACCCATGCTAACTGAGCTCGCCCATTATCCTTATTTCCAGTATTCTCATTGTTTATTCTTTATTCATACTACACCTTGTTCTAGTTTCTTATATATTCTTGCAAGATTTAACTAAAACTAAGCTATATCTATGTTCATTACATTATAAACATAGAAATATACCATCAATTTATCAAGATAACCATAGTAATATGGAAGCTCACCTCAACTTAGTTGCACTTCCTGGAGCAGAGTACTTTTCTGCCTCACTTAACTTTATTTTGCTTGTTCCTTAGCTCTTCAACATTGGAGGAAAGGTTTGGCTAATTAAAAATGAAGTTTTCATGGCTTATATATGAGAGAAATGGGAGGACTGCATGTGAGCTTGTAGTAAAAATAGACTGGCGAGGAGTTTTCTGGAGAAGATGAAGTTGCTACGTTGGTTCTTCTTCTCACATATTCCTCCTTATATAGCCAAGTTAATCTTGTTAGAACCAACCACCTGTTTCCTTATCTTGTTTTCTTCATCATTTCATGCATTAAAAGCCAAAGAAACTGCAGCAAAAAGAACGGTGTGAAGTCCTTCCTGAAATCCCGTTTTTGACTAACTCTTCTTTGCCATTTATTGTCTAGCTAAACTTGTCAGGAGAAGGGAAGTGGCGAGAAGTCCACTATCAGCCCCTTTCCTTGACTTTTCTCTTTTCTTTTCTTTCCTTCTCCACGCCAATCCACTTCCAGCCAATGTTTATTGGCTATCATCTCCTTCTTTTCTTCATTTTGTCCTCTAGCCATTAATCCCTTTCACACTTCAACAATAAGATTTCCTTTGCATTCTTTTCAACCTAATGCTTTCCATGCATCTCTTAATACTCAACCCTCATTCATATACACCATATTGTAATTCATAACTTAAAATAAAGAGTGAAATTCACATTCAATATTTCTTAAATTTCAATAAAGAAATTTATTTCCACTACTAATCATGTACAAAAATGGTATATAGTACAATAAAATTCGGGTCTTACAGTTACAACTTACTCACTTCATCAGACTGGACAATATTTCCTACATTCCTAAAGAAGCCAATAATATAGCCGACAACTTGGCCAAGGCAAGTGTCAATAGAATCGGATTCCTTCATGCTCTCTAGCTTCTGCATTTTTTCTTCTATCTTCAGTTTTCTATTGGCAGTTCTGTCCTTTACGTTACGTTCATCTTTTGCTTGGTTTTTTATCTATTTTCTCCTATGTTTTCATGTGGTAGTTTTTGGTTCTATTCTAGACTCTACTTTTTTCTTTGATGAACAGAATGTGTCTGTGCTATACTTTTTTCATTAATCTATACAAACTCATTTGCCTTTCAAAAAAAAAACCATGTAGGGGATTGTGGCATTGAGTGGATAGTTGACATCGGAGCGTCATATCATTGTGTTTCCAATAAAGAGTTGTTTACAACCTACAGAGTAGGTGATTTTGGTTATACCAAGATGGGAAATAAGAGAATGTTGCGGATTGCCAGGATTGGCGATATAGTGGTACAAACGAGCATTGGTTTTACATCGACTTTGAGGGATGTTAGACACATTTCAGATTTGAGGATGAGCTTACTTGGGGTAAATATCCTTGATAGGAAAGGATATGAGAGTCAACAAAAAAATGGGCAATGAAAGCTTCTTAATTGGTTTTTGATAGTTGCAAGAGGAAAGTTGTGTTACATTATGTACAAGACTTGGATGAAGTTGACCGGCAGTCAAATAAATGACATTAAGGATGATGTTTCAGCAAATTTGTGGCACAAGAGGTTGACACATATGACTAAGAAAGGTTTTTGGTGAGACAGTCCCTCATTCTTTCGACCAAAGGTATTTCTCTTAACTCATGTGATTATTGTTTATTTGGTAAGCATCCTAGAATTTCTTTCGAAAGACTTCTAAAAGAAAGAAAAATACTAAGTTGATTCATTTTGATGCATGTGGTCCCATAGAGATAGAGTCATGGGGTGGTAATAGATATTTGTTACTTTTATTAATGATGCTTCACAAAAAACTTCGGTGTTTGTGTTGAGAAACAAAAGCCAGGTACCGCGGTATTTTCAAAAATTTCATGCTATGGTGGAAAAGATGACAGGATTGTCCTTAAAGTGTATTCGTACAGACAAGGGTGGAGAATACACATTAAAAGACTTTGAAGCTTACTGCACAAAGCATGAGATAAGGCATGAGAGGATAGAACTTGGGATATTACAACATAATGGTGTAGTTAAAAGGATGAACCGCATCATTATAAAGAAAGTCAGATGCATGCTAAGAATGGCAAAATTGCCAAAACTATTCTAAGGTGAAGCAATTAATATAGCCTACTATTTAATTAATATATCATTGTTAGTTCCACTGGGCTTTGACATTCCAAAAAAGGTATGGGCAGGAAAGAAAGTTTCATACTCACATTTGAAGGCCTTTGGTTGTAAAATTTGTGCATGTGCCAAAGGAGCAGAGGTTAAAACTAGATAGCAAGGTTACTCCATGTGTATTTGTTGGGTATGGTGATGAGGACTATGGTTACAGGTTATGGGATCCAAAAAAGAAAAAGACAATCAAAAGCAGGGATGTGGTTTTCCATAAAAATGAGTTCATCACAGACTTTGAGAAAATAGGAAGACTACACGTGTTATGGTTGAGTTTGATGACTCAACACTTGCAGGGATTCTACCTAGAGGTGCCACAGATGGTGGAAATACACAATATATAGAATTTGGGGATACAGATTGTCAAGACCCGAAAGCCACGACGTTCACTTGATCCTCATACTTTTTCTTCTTACAAATTTATGGACTAAATTTTTCCTTTTCATTTTACGGTTTATATTAGGTGTCAGTATAGTTACTATACTATCTAAGTGAACTATAGTCATTTCACTTAAATATTAAACTATGCAAGGAAACGGTTCTAAGTTACATCCCGACTTATTTAACAGAATATGTACTGTGCATCAATTAAAGTCTTACATGTAAACAAGCGTTTTATAAAGAACGTATACCTCAAAAGATTAGTACCAAGCCCAGATACCGTATCCGGAGGTCCACTCAAAAGCCCTCATGGCAGAGTTTAACTCAATAATCTGAAAAGAGATGAAATTAAGTAAGGTAAGCAAAACCACGGCTCAGTAAGATACTAATATAAATGCAAGAGTAATATTATACTGTCTTAACTGCAATGCTTAAAACCTGCAAGTTTACAATTACAATTCATCATTTCCATCGATAACATCTCGTTATCTCAATTCCTGTCATCTGTTTATCACTCAGACCTCTAAATAAATCAACATAATCACTTTCAATCTTCTTGTCCTTATACTACAATGCATCGCACAACAATGCATCGTGTATAATTTAAATATCATATACTATTAATCCATACTCACATCAATCTCATCGTATATCATGTATAATTGAGATATCATATCAAGTCACTTTACATTTAATAATTATACTCCTGTATTACATCAACTCCTATCACTTTTCGTGTGAGAAATTATGATCATGATAGTGTAAGGTCATAATTCTCTTCATATCAATCTTATATTCATGTACCATATAATATCATGACATCATATAGTTAGAATGTTATTATGTCATGACTCAGCATGCAAAACTTATGCAAGCTTTACTATATAAAATGACTATCATTTGAAATCATATTACATATACATTTGGAGCATGTTCAAACATGTAGATTCTCAATTCATTTCATATTTACTTTTGAGACATGGTTGAAAGCATGCTTAATTCTCTTTTCATATCATGTCAAATTAAAACATGTCTTTTCATATCATTTCAATTCAAAATGTGCACATTTCTCTTTTCATATCATGTCAAATCAAAACATGTCTTTTCATATCATTTTAATTCAAAACGTGCACATTTATCTTTTCATATCATGTCAAATCAAAACATGCACATTTCTCTTTTCATATTATGTGTAATCAAGTACAATATCGAAACACATTTCATACACTATGAAATCATATCAGTTTAGAGTTCATATCAATTTAAAAGCATACTCTAAACTGCATATCATATCAGTTTGAGACTAGGCTAGATCCCTAATACTCTATCAATAAAAACTTAGATCACTGTAGCTAGCAGTGAAATCATATCATCGTCCCCTGGAAACCAACTAGGGCGCTATCTATGGTCATAGACCTCATCTCTCTCAGCCCCACGGATCAGATGTGATTGAGCCCTGTCCACGACTATGATCAGAAAAGCATCTTTGCCTAATGAATAATCTCCAATTAAGCGGTTTCCACTATGCTTTATTGAGTTTAACTCTCTTAGGGTGCTTACAGTCTCATAAAACATTTAAATCTTTAGCTTTTCTTGTCAAAGATCATGTAAAGCATATGGTATCATTATTTAAGAGGTTTTATATATAAATATATATCTACCATATACTTTCCTCTCAAAACTAATCAATACTTTATAGTATTCATATAAACATTATTATAATGTTTCAAGTTGTAACAAGGCATGCTTAAATGCGATGCAAATTTCAATCATGAGTTCAAAACAATGAACTATCATTTTCGTAAAATATATCATTTAATTATAGTGTTAACTATAATCCAAATTTCTCATTTCCATCCTTTTGATTTCAATCGAATCATATGTAATAGGTAATTTCGATATTCACAGTGGTTCCTCGATATTCAATATCATTTCGCAATAATTATCGACTATAAAAATCACTTGTACATTTCATCATTCAATACTAGGACTACCACTATCAGTATGAGTCCTCTTAGTATCTCTGAATATTTAAATGTCACATTTCTATATAGCCATTAAGATACTGGAATTATGCAATTACCGATATATCACTCAGGACCTATTCCAGAGTCAACATCGAGGATATAAAATCACAAGATCAATAGTCGTCTATCAATGCATCTATGGTTTAACATATTGGCACTCGTTCATTATTCCGACTTGATGCCCAATTTCATCCACTATCACCAAATCAAATCACGGTTTTCAGAGCAATTTTCATATGACCTGTATAATATAATACCATGCTATAAAGGTATTATCAAATCAATCTTAGGTTAGCAATTTACCCACTTAAGAGATTTGACCAATTTCCACTATCAAATAGTGTTCTAAAACATTTTATATCAGAATATCGGACTAATACAATTGTCGATCTTATTATTCAAGACCTATTCCAAAGTTATAAGCGAAATCATATAATCACATGTTTGACACTCATTTATTTGAATCTATCAATGATTGGATCATATCGTAATTCGACCTCAATTTCAATAAGATTATGTTTGCACAAGTTGTACATTTGTTATAACATCGATATCACAACTATCCATTGTATACCACAATGTGATACTAATACCCCTACCACAAGTGTAGGTCCGCTTATTATCTCACGTATATTCGAAAATACGATGTAATAAAATAAAATCATCTCAACATGGACCTCTTGAAATGTCCGTGTTATCACGTTCGAAACTACTCCAACATTAAGAAATCAAAATCAATTAATTCTAAAATCATCGCTACGTCGATAATTCCACAATTCAATCGTTCAACTATCTAAATTACAACCTTGATATTCTCTTCCAAGCTATATCATATAATCATCGTTACTTTTATCAATGATCTGACTAATCGATATTCCACCTCAATCTCGACTTGATAACCAATTCGTGATATTAAGATAAATTCATTTATCGATTCTATAAGGCTTACATCATGTAACTCATCATGTTATCATACTCAATCATTTACCTTCTCAAGTATTCCAAAAATCAAGTTTTCTGGCAATATGATAAAGTCCTTTCAAAACTTATTTTTCGATAATTCTTTCCAAAATTCCATTTACACGAGAAACCTAACCTTTTTCATTAAACATTTTCATATAAATTTCGGCAGCATAACGACTTAATTTTATCAAAACCTCCTGCAAGGAAATACAGTTTATAACCACACAGCCATTGATTCTCACCATATTTTATTTATCTCTTACTAAGACCCCTACCACAAATTGTAAGTCCTCATAGCATTTAAAAATCATTTCAATAATCATTCATCATCAGGATCACAAATTCCAAAACATACAATATAACACTACCACTACTTTATAAGAGTATCTTACCTATTCACCAGAGCTTAGCGTGTTTCCGAGCCTAGCCGCACTCCACCACTTGTCTCATTACCATGTTGCTACAATTTTAACACACACACATATATTCGCTTAGAAAAATAATCCAATAAATTCTATAAATTTCTATGGAATATAGCAAAATCTTTAAATTCCTTACCTATATTCCACATTAAAAATTTTGGTGAAGTACTTCTATAAATTTCTATGGAATATAGCAAAATCTTTAAATTCCTTACCCATATTCCACATTAAAAATTTTGGTGAAGTACTTCCAAGCTCCTCTTATTTCTTTCTTTTCTTTCTTTCCCTTTCTTCTTTCTTCTTTTTCTTTTTCCTTTCCCTCTTTTTCTTTTTCTTTTCTTTTCTTCTTTTTCTTCTCTTTTCTTTTTCTTTTTCGTTTCTTCTTTTTCTTTTTCTTTTTTTCTTCTTCTTTTTTTTCTTTTTTTTCTTTTCTTTTTCTCTTCTTTTTCTGGTCTGAACCAGTTCGAACCGGTTCAGACCGGTTCGATCGTGTCAAATCGGTTTAGCCGGTTCAGCCACCGGCGGCCACCCATTCCGGCGGTTCAGCCACTCCACAGCTAGCTGAGGTTGCCACGAAGTTGGATCTAGCCTCCATTCTTCCCTATTATCGGCAATGGCGCCGGATCTGGAAGCGACAGCAGCGGCTTCTTTCTCTTCTCTTTTCTCCCTCTTTCCTCCTCCTCCTTCACCGCCGACGATCTCTTTTCCTTCCCCTTACCTCCGTCGGGGTCGGGGTTGAGGTGGCGGTGTCGGGATCGACCGACATTGCCGTTTCCTTTTTCTCTTTTCCTTTCTTTTTCCTTCTCTATTCCGCTTTGTTTTCTCTTTCCTTTTTCTCTTCTTGTCATAGTCGGTCGCTTCTCCTCTTCCTTTTCTCATCGGCGATGGCCTCTCTCCCCTTCCTCCTCCTCTCTCGGCCGACAGGGGTCGGCTACTGCATTGTATTTCTCCTCTGTTTGTAACAGAGGAGAAACGGGGGTCGGGTCTCCCGACTCCTGCTTTTCAGCTTTTCTCTTTCTTTTTTTTCTTTTTTTAAAATTATATTTATAAATAAATATTTATAAATATAATTATTAATTAATAATAATATATACATATTTTTTATTTCTTAAATTTTAGATTTCTTATTATCCAAAATAAATATACTCATTTTCATCTCTTTAATATTAGGATCTCTTAATATCTGAAAATTATTCAAAATTATTCAAAATAATTTCCTCAACTTCATCACTTCATCAGATTCGAGAATTCCAACAATTTTTTCATCTTGTAAATAAATTTATTTATTTACTTTCGCTTATTTATTTGCATAAAAATTAAATTCCTGAGTAATTTAATACCAAAAATAGAAAAATTCTCGGTTATCACACAGATGAGCTAGCTACAGTTGGCAATGGGATAGATGCTAATAATGACATTATACAGCCAGATGCAGTGGATTTTGAGCAGGGGAGCTACCTTTTCAACCAGGGAGTGTTGAGTAGGGGGAGCTGCCCCTAATATAGAGGAGTGTAGAGTCTTAGGTTAGAAAATCTACTAGGAAGCATCGACCATCCACCAGGTGTCATAGTTTGGTATATACTGGTAACAAATGAGGGGAGCCAGAGAGCTTCCAAGATGTGCATGATACTCTAGATTGGGAGTATTGGTTAAAGGCAATGAAAGAGGAAATGGATTCATTGCAGAAAAATGGCATTTATGACATTGTTGAGCTTCCGAAAGGGAGAAGGCCATTGAAGAATAAATGGGTGTTCAAGCTAAAAAAGGATGGTGACAAGTTAGTGAGATACAAGGTTCGATGAGCGGTAAAAGGTTTTGGTTAGAATCCAAGTATTGATTTTGATGAGATTTTTTCTCTTGTTGTGAAGATTAACAACTAGTTTGAATCTTAAGCTTGAGCAACTTGATGTGAAGACTGCATTCTTGCATGGGGATTTGCAAGAGGAAATTTATATGGATTAGCCTAAAGGTTTTGAAGTGAAAGAGAAGGAGCACATGGTTCACAAATTGAAGAAGAGCTTGTTTGGTGTAAAATAAGCTCCTAGGCAGTGGTACAAGAAGTTTGATTCTTTTATGGTGAGCCAAAGATATAAAAGAATGGTAGCAAACCCTTATGTGTATGTGAGAAAATTCCCAAATAATGACTTCATTATTCACTTGTTATATGTTAGTGATATGTTGATTGTGGGCAAGATGCTTGTATAATTCGCAGGTTGAAAGAGGCATCATCTGAGTCCTTTGATATGAAGTATTTAGGTCTAGCAACGTAGATTTTGGGTAT
This sequence comes from Heritiera littoralis, assembly GCA_031772115.1. Lineage (NCBI taxonomy): Eukaryota > Viridiplantae > Streptophyta > Magnoliopsida > Malvales > Malvaceae > Heritiera > Heritiera littoralis. Next base: position 2,737,320 of record JAPDPK010000096.1, on the reverse strand, counting down.
GGATATCATTCATGGTAGGAAAGTTAGAAAGTTGTGGTTGTCATAGGAAAAATATGTTGAACGGGTGCTAGCGAGATTCAACATGCATAATGCTAAGTTAGTTAGCACGCCTTTTGCTACCCATTTTCACTTGAGTAAGAAGTTTTGTTCGATGACTAAGGAAGAAAAGGATGCTATGACTACTATTCCTTACTCCTCTATAGTTGGTTCTTTGATATATCTTATGGTTTGTACACGGCCTGATATTGCTTATGCAGTTGGTGTAGTGAGCAAATTTCTTTCCAATCTAGGAACGGTTCACTGGGAAGCGTTGAAGTGGATATTTAGATATTTGAGGGGTACATCAAAGATGTGTTTGAGTTTTGGGACTACAAAACCAGTTCTTAAAGGATTTACTGATGCAGACATGACAGGTGATCTTGATGGTAGGAAATCTACTTTAGAGTACGTAATTACTTTTGTAGGGGAGCTGTATCTTGGTAGTCCAGGCTATAAAAGTGTGTTGCCTTGTTTACTACATAAGCTAAGTATATTGTAGCAACCGAAATAGGCAAGAAATGTTTTGAATGAAAAGATTTCTTCTTTAATTGAGATTAAGTTAGAAAGAGTATGTGGTGTTTTATGCTAGGCAAAGTGAATTGGATTTGAGTAAGAATACATGTACCATGCCAGGATAAAGCACATTAATGTTCGGTACCATTGGTTGAGCTTAGTAATTGACGAGCAGTAGATGTAGTTGAAGAAGATTCACATAGATAAAAATTCAGTTGATATGTTGACAAAAATACTTCCTAGAGATAAACTTGAGTTATGCAGTGATTTGGCCGGGATGGATACTTTGGCCAAGGTGAACTCCAAGTGACAGGTCATAGTGATGGATCTCCTCCAAATGGAACTGCAGCGGGAGATTGTTAGATGTGTGGGATCCAGCCCACATCAGTTATTAGAGTCCTACTTGAAGTCAGTTAAGAATTTGTTTTTTCTCTACATAAGGTGTTGCATAAATAATTTGTAAAATTGTGAGAGAAGTTTTTCTTTGGTGAGAGGTGACACAAGGGAGAAAAAGAAAGCTTTGAGCTTTGGGTATTTATCTTGTTTAATGGTCAGAGCAAGGGGAGGTAAACTTTATTGTTTTTAGGCTACTTGTTAGAACCCTGAGCTTTGAGCAAAAAGCTAGGGTATTAAAATTTTGTAATTTGTTTATTTTTCATAGTAGATTTTTTTTTCGGTTATCCCAACAAAAATATGGATCAATTAAACAAAGGGTATTTGATACTTGCACAAGAGAATAGAAAACAGGGTTAGATGAATTGATTATGTAACTTCTGAGACGAGACCCTGTAATAATTCGAGAAGCTAGACTCAATATTCTCCAAACTGAAAGCCTTTAAAACAAGAAATAAAAAAAGGAAGAAGAAAGGAAAGAGAAGTTAAATCTATGGTGTTACAGCAGAAAGAGATGGCAAAAATCTTTTCATTTTCATATTATCCATGTACATCATTATTGTCGATCCGTTCAAGCATTTGGCCTTGCTCGCGATCCTTGCCAGATCTCAGCTTCATTATAGTGAGCAACAGCACTATTATGTGACTTGACAAATTGATGATCAAATGGGAAAAGAAGAGCTACCCTTAACAATCTTTCGGAAGATTTCTTCTGCTTCTTCAGCTAGTAGATGGGGTGGAGGCTCCAGCTCTTCACGCTCCCATTCTTCAATCTTCATTCCCCATTCAAGATAATCAGTTCCTGCCATTGCTAATGCTTCAATTGAAACTGACATGCTTTATGCAGGGTAGTATTTTTTTTTTTTTTTTGGTTTTAGTAAGAACAAAACAGAATAGTTATATTCTTTCAGAATCACAACAGGAAAAGCTGCAAAATACTGGGCGGAAGCTAGCTTTTTTCGCTAAATTCACAGACAACATAAGAAACTCCTCTTCGACTCTCAAAGATTGGTCAGTTTCCGGTTTACCTAAGAATACATAGCAGATTAACAGTCTCGTGATCATAGAGCCAATTTGGTATCGACTAATGAAAGACATAAGGAAAGCTTGGTAGCTGACGGATTCGTGTGTTACGTCAGCAATTTAACGTATGTTAATTTGATGTCACCTATTCCTGAATTACGCAACAGATCAGGAGATGTTGACAACCAAACAAAAGTGTGTGGAGAGTTCGGAATCATATTCTAATAGGACTAATTCGAAACCATATGGAAATTAAAGCGGCTTATAATTATGGCGTTCCTGTGAGTAAATTTTTACCAGGGAGTGCCCGAGCGGTTGTAGAAAAGAACATCTTGACGTTGTTATAAGGTGCAGCAGAGTTGTAATTTCGGTTAAAATTTCCGAAATCCAGTCGGGAGAAGCTCCGAAGTTCGAAGCACTAGGAGAGAATTTGTTTATTGACTTGGAAATTGGAACAGACATAACCTGCTTCTAATGATAAAGGTGAGTGAACTGTGAACATTGATTCATGGTTGACTAGCACGATGCATCAATTTGTTATATTTTGACAAAACTTTATATGGACTTTACCTATTTTTGGGCCTCAATTTTTTCTTTAATTTCTGCTTGGAAGGAAGTTCTTTATTTAGGTCTCGTTTCTCAAGGTTGGGTTATTATTATTATTATTCTTATTACTAGGACGGTACCCTGCATTGCATAGGATTTTTCTTTTTTTAGAAAAAATATATATAAATAGTAGTTATTAAAAATAATAATAAATTAAGATAATTATTTTAAAAATATTGATTTATTAAATGAAAATGATAATGTTTAATTTATCAATTAATCATGTTAATTATTTTTTATTGTTATACTTTTTTAAAAAATAAAATAAAATTTTAATACAAAATTAGAAAATTAAATAGACTAAGCTAATCTCCACCACCATTTTTTTTATCTGTCGTTGTTTCTAAATGTGTAATATTGAAATTATTTACTGATTACTTTATTTCGTATTTTATAGCATTTGATTTTCATATTTAAAGATTTTTTTTTAATTTTTGATTCGTAGAATTGTTTTATATATTTTTGTGTTTATTGTGTTTAAGTTTTAAAAAATGATTTTTCAAATTTTTTGGTTTATACTATAATTTTATCATTTTTTTGATTTGATATTACTTGTAATATTTATTACATTTTTATAGTTTTTGTAGTTTTTAAATTTTGAGAATAATAAAAATAAAAAGGGAATTATGATTTGATTTGAATTTTTTTTGGATATTTTGTATTTGAATTTTAGTATTTTATTGTTTTTTCAAATTTCATTTTTTTGGGCACTTGATTTGAATTTTTAAAAAGTTTTAATACATATTTTTTAATATTTGTTTTTTTGTTTCACATATTTGGTTTAGTTACTAAAAATATTATTTTAATTTTAATTTTTTTCTCCCTCCACTTTTCATATGTTTCGCTTTATTTTTTTTATTTTAACTTTAGAAAAACAATAATAGTATTTATAAAAAAAATTATGATTATTTGATTTAATTCTTTTTAATTTTTTTATATGAACTTTTCATTATCTCTGTTCTCTTTCTTTTCTTCATAGTAAGTTCACTTTTTCTTATTTTTAATATTTTAATATTAAAAAATTTAAAAATAAATATTTTAATTTGAATTAAAAAATATTACATATAAAACTAAAAACTATCTCATGACTAAATTTATATTTTAACATTTTAATTTTAAGAAAAAAATTAAAATTAATTATAAATTAAAAAAATATAAAAATTATTTCTAAACGTAATAAAATATCATGTGATAATTACTCAACCATTAAGTGGATAACTTTTATACTTATCAATATTTTAAGTTTAACCAATACAATGTCACAGTTTTATCAAACCAAAACAATATAAAAATTGTAAAAAAAAACCCAAAAAAAAGTGATACACAGGTGTCAATATATCCGCACAAAGGGATTTTTTTTATATAGTGTATGGATGTGTTGGGAAAGTAAGGGGTTTATTGTGCACCTCGTGATTAAAAAAAATAGGGGGTTTATTCCTAAAATTGGATTCACCCAATTAAGAAGCAAAGCAGTAGTCTCGTGACCATTTATAGCATTATTATCTCGTTGATTAAAGCAGTGACGCAAGCTTGATAGATATTACATGTGTTCCGCTGTTCGCCTTTCTTGTTGCGACTTCTACTTTAATCATGTAGCAGTGGACATGTTGATAACTGCAAAAAGAATGGATATTAAATGGTAGGGGAATGAATGCTATCATAATTAGACCAGAAATAAAATCAGTTTTGTTGAACTTAATTAGGAACTAAATAATTACCACTCTCTCATGGCATGTTTGGTTCACAAAATCATACAAAAGGGAATTGTAAAAGGTATTTTGTGAGAATAGAAAAACAAATAGAATAAAATATGTGTTATTATTTTTATTTATTAAAATAGAATATAGTAAAAAAATAGTATTATTATTAGGGATGACAATGGCTTGCCCGTTAATTTTGAAGTATTCGAATTGACTCAATTATATTTTACAATACTCAATCCTAATTAATTACTTGAATATTTTGATTTTATTACTTGAATTCTACACATATGATATAAAAAATACTGATTAAATGCTTGTTATTAAGTCAAAGTTTAACTTTCAAATTTAAATTTAAAATCAATTTTAATATATATTATTAAGAAAAATTAAATTAATAATTTTAATAACTCATAAAAATAAAATTATTAAATGTAATACAATTCTAATTATATATTAAATCATATATATAAATTTCTTAATTTAATCATGTTTATATTTAATTAATGGTTTAAATAAAAATATTTGAAAAAAATAATGTCAATCATTTTCAACGTAAAACTTTTTCATGTTCTACTACTAACAACTTAATTTAATTAAAATAATGGTAAGTCCAAAAGTCTTAAAATCATTATTATATAAATTTCAATATTTTCTTAATGAATTAATGATCAATGACTTTTGATATTATCCCAAAGAGTTGGCTAAGTGGTGTAAGACTTGACTGAGTTCTTGAATGAGAACAATCCATAGTAAGAAGTCTTGTGTTCGAATCTTTAATAGGTCAAATTATTAAGTATTGACACTAGATAGATTTCTCTCCTAGTTATTCTCACAAGAAATTCATCGAATCACAGTTTCCTGGTGAGCACCAAATATTTCTCGTTTGGTCCCTGGCATTTTCTGCCTCGTTATTGCTTTCATTTGCAACATTCTCTTCTCTTTTTCTCCCAGCATTTTTACAAGTAGTCTGGTCTCCTTTAGAGTAACCAAAAGCAATTAGCAAACCAAAGGTGTTTGATTGTTTGTGTAGCTCCTTAGGCTTCTGTACAACTACATGGATACAATGCCCTGCATTCTTTCTGATCACCAATTCTTCATTCTGCCTTTTTCTCCATGATGCCTGCATGGGAAACATAAGATCAAAATATACTCCAACCATCTCATCAGGGCAACAATGTTGTCAAAAATACAGATCCATTTTCACCATATCGTAGAAGGGAGAAAATGATTTTGGGGTGCAGGAAGGAAGCATTCAAAATTTTAGACATTTCTTTTCATTGTCTCTGTTTACTTAGTTCAACGAGGTTAGGATCGAAACTCAATATAATCTTGCTATCCATAAAAACATTTAGAACTATTTACATAATCCATAACATTCAAAATAAGATAAAAAATGGAATTATCGAGGAATAGCATCTCACTACACGACAAACTTGTACATTCTTGCATGCACCTGCACAAGCCTGTCTATGGGAATCAGCTTCTGCCCTACATAATATCTTGTCCAGTATTACATAGAATAATAGATAAAAATCAGCCCAAATTTCTGGAAAACTCAATTTAACTATTTTTCATGTAGTATCACACAGTTTGATTACAAATATATAAGCAACCAACTATTCAGACCTCAGTAATTCAAATTACTTTGTAACAATTGATACATAGAAGGAAAGCCAATCTCATTAAACAAGTTGAAAAGCTTCAGCTATATTATTGTGTTCCCATTTGAGTTTCTTGGTTGAGTGTCATCTCTCCTTTACTGAAAGCAATTCAGTGAGAAAAGCGCACAGCTGTTAGAAGTAATTATTCCCATAAGGATGTTAAAAGGATAATTACTAATAGACTTACGAGAAGTAGACATGCATACACATCCTATTTTGGGTGTTGTCAAAGGTGCCATGCCAAGTAAAATTATGAGAACGATGCTTTAGTTTCTTTAACAAATGCATTCTATTCATTTTTGATGAATGAATTAATGTCAAACAAGATTAGCCCTGTACCTTGTGAAGTTGGCAATACAAAAAGAACGCCATGAACCCAATACCAGAACAGCATGAAGCAATTTCATCTCTAACAAAAGTTAACCCCAGTAATTGATGCCATGAAACATAAAATCCCTTACATATGAGTGACTTCCGTATCTACAGAAACATGCACACATTGAATTGTATTTAAGGACATAGCACACACCATGATTGAAATAATATAAAAATGTTTAATTTTTTAAATTTCCTTCCGTTAGATACTTATAGAAAAAGCCCAGAGGAAGAGAAAACTTGTCTCAGTATAACCTTATGCCCCCTTGTAGAATAATTAGTTTGAACAGCAACAGGTGGCAACCGATACGGACCAAAAGCCATGAGAAGAATTAACAAAATTGACCAATTAAGCTTGCATGTCTTTCCAATTGGTAGAAGCACATATGATGAGATCAAAGTATAAAGCTGTGAATTGATAGAAGCACGTATGATGAGATCAAAGTATAAAGCACATATGATGAGAAACTAAAAACTGAAAAGGAAGGAAAAGGCTGCATGCAAGATGAAGAAAGTACCTGAAAACTATACTAGCTTACTGCATTGCGAGCCTCATTCTTTAGGTAAAGTATAGGTCCTGAACGCATCAAGCCATGTGTTCTCTCACTTTAAATTAGGCAGATCCTAGAAGTCCACATTTTCTAAACCAAACAAGGAATTCCTTAAAAACACTATCCTGTATGTTTTTCATCAGCATGCTAGGAAATGAAAAAAAAAAAAAGAGTAGCTGCAATTCTAACACCTGAATACGCTGAAAATGGAATATGAATAAAGTACCTGCAAACCAAGTATGTTGCAGGTGGGGCCTCAAAGTTTAGGTGAAGCAAGGATCAGTCCTTAACACATCAAGCCATATGTTCTGTATTGAAACATAGGTGGATCCGGGAAATCCACATTTTTTTAGGGACATGAAAAATTCCCAAACCAAAATGGATGTTTTATTCTTTATATTACATTGCACTCCAACCAGTTTGTTTCCCTACACCCCTTTCGTTCATCATTACTCTAGCCTGCTCTGCCTCCTCCCACCACCCCATAGAACTATACATGTTGGAAATCAATATATAGTACCCATCATTCTCAGGATCAGAGTCAATAGCATGCTTCGCTATTCTTATTCCCATCTCAATTTCATTATGAACAACACAAGCACTTAACAGAGCTCCCCAAACACCACCATCAGGTGAGATGGGCATTGACATAACCAGGGCTTCAGCTTCCTGAAGATTACCTGATCTGCCCAGAAGGTCTGTGATGCAAGCATAATGCTTCAAATTTGGCTTTACAGAATAATGTTCCATTCTGCTGAACAAAAACTTCCCTTTTTCAACAAGGCCTGCATGAGCACAAGAATTGAGAAGAGAAAGAAAGGTAAGATCATTTGGTTTAACATTTGATTCCTCCATCTGCTTGAAAATCTGAAGTGCTGATTTCGCATCTCCATGCATTCCATAACCTGAAATCATCACATTCCAAGAAACTGCATCCTTATTTTTCATTGAGTCAAATACCTCTCTCGATTTCTCAATTTGCCCACACTTTGCATACATGTCAATCAGTGCAGTAGCAAGAGCTTGACAGAGCTCATATCCTCTTTCCTTGATGTAACAATGAATCCTTTCCCCCTTCTCCCATGATGCAAGATGAGAACAAGCTGAAAGCACAGTTACCAATGTTGCCAAGTTGGGCGTCAAATTTCCCAAAATCATTTTATCAAATAAAGCAATAGCCTCAGGAAAAAGCCCACAAGAAATATAAGCTGACATCATTGTGTTCCATGTGATAACATCTCTCTGTGTTTGATTAAATATCCTCCATGCAATAGTTAAATTTCCACTTTTCCCATGCATATCTATGAGAGAATTAGCAATTAAAATGTTGTCAGTCATGTAACTTTTAACTATCCGGCAATGAAGTGATCGGCCAATACAGATTGCCCCAAGCTTAGAACATGAAAAGATCGCAGAGACTAGGCTGATTGAATCAATCTCAATGCCAAGTTGTTGCATCTCCCTAAACAATTCTATAGCTTTTGCTTCTTGTCCCATCTTACAATATCCATGAACCATTATATTCCAAGACTCTTTGCTATGGTTAGGTGTTTTGCTAAAGAGCTTCTCTGCTATAGTTAGGAGTCCAAACTTGCAGTACATGGATAACAATGCATTATGAACCAGCTGATCTAACACGAAATTCCTCCTTATGATTAATCCATGAAAGGCCTTCCCATCACATATACTCATAAAATTCCTAAAACCCAAAAGGATAGAACTAATCAAAATTCCATCCGCACAAAAATCATCAACCTGCATTTTCCAAAACATATCTAAGCATTCCTTCATAAACCCAAATCTAGCATTCACACCTATAATCGATGTCCATGAGATAATATCTTTATCAACAACTTCAGAAAATGAAGCATATGAGTCCCCAACACTCCCACACCTAGAATACATTGACAAAATTGAAGATTGAACAACTGGATAAAATACAAGTCCAGTTTTCACCACAAAACCATGTAAACACTTACCTTCATCCAAAGCACACAAATTCCCGCAAGCCTGAAGGCCGCCTTCCAAAGTCCTAGCATTTGGCCTTTTTTCGTCATCCTCACCAACCCTATGCATATCACAAAGACATTCCAAACCCTTCTCACTCTCCCCATTTTGTACATACCCAATTACAAGAGCCGTCCAAGGAACCACGTCTTTAACAATAATTTCATCAAACACAAGACAAGCATCCCCCATTGAACCGCACTTTGCATACATATATACAAAAGAAGATCCAACCGCCGAATTCTCCACAAGAAGGCCAGATTTTGAGACCAACCCATGAACATATCTCCCACAAACTTCCCACCTCAACTCAGCACATGCAGAAACAACCATGGGAATAGTGAAATCACTAGGTGGGGTATTACACAACCTCATTTTAAGATAGTACTCAAAAGATTCAGAGTAGTTTCCATTGGAGAAATGGGATTTGATAATAGAATTCCAAAGAAAAGTGTCCTTTTTTGGGATGGAAAATGAATCAAAAACTTTGGTGGAAAAATGGGGTCTGTTGTAAAAGGCGTATAAAGAGATGAGCTTTGAGGCTATGAAAATGTTATTGTTTGAGTTGCCACTGGTAATAATGAGTGCATGGGATTGAAGAAGGGATCGGAAGGTTGATGAGGAGGTGTTGGCGGAGAGGAAGGAGTCCAAGTGACAGTTAAGGTAGTTAGAAGCTGAATAACACAAGAGTTGAAGAGAAGGGGATGGAAAGCGCTTCAACAACTGGGTTGGTTTGAGATTCAGCATTGCTGTTCACTAACGGCTATTATTTGCCCTTTATGGCTTTATAAAAGAAGCACCCCAAACTCCACAAAGAGTTTTTTTTTTAGCCATTTCTCCATTATTGAAGTATCTTGAGGCTTGAACTCATTCATATATTTTTTTTTTATTTATTTGATAAAGGAGAAAGAGAGATTCTAAATACACAAAAAAAAAAAAAAATTGGACACAATCTATTTTAATAATTTTTTTAAATACTAAAATACCATTAAAAAAATTACAAAACTATAAGAACGGCGACAACAATAATAATAGAATTTATATATGATATACTGATAGTGTATAGTTTTTATACACTATCAATACATCAGAAGTTGATACTTTATCAATAAACCCTTATGGGTAAATTAAAAAAATTTATTTATATTTACTTTTAAGGGTTTGGTATATTTTTTAATTTACCAATTAATAAGGTGTCAACCTCTTATTCATTGACAGTCTCTATACACTGTTAGTACATCATATATAAACTCATAATAATATAGGTTGAGCAAAGTGACAGTTTAAATAAATTAAATTTTGATAAATATTATAATTTTTTAAAAGATAGAAACTTCTTTTTATGCAACTAAAGTATAAAAATCCATTTAAATCTTAAGTACCCATGATAATTAATTGTATAATGATTTTTTAATTTATATTTTTATAATTTATTTATGTAAAAAAAAATAATACCGAAAAGAGAAGCCAAACACTAATTTTGTGTAACAACGGTGGTTTTTTGAGTTAAATTGTTATTCATATACCTCTTCGCAAGAAAAATTATATTAATGTATTTATAATTTTATATTAAGCGAAAATATTTGATATATTGTCACTGAAATTTTTAAATTTTATAAATAAAAGTAAGTCATGTACATATTAAATATTAAAAAAAAAGCTACTTAAAAATAGAAAATTTGACAGCCTCTTAATCCAACTTATAAAATTAAAACTTCTCACTGTAATGTATTGAATATATACTTTTATATTAATAAATTAATAAATTTTGTACTTTTATTAAATCAAAATTAATTTTATGACGGATAAAATAATTTATTTGCATACTCCGATCTTTCCCTTACAATTTTTATAGAAATGTTAATGGATTGGATTGGAGAACTTTCGAACTGAATTATTCTAGTCGAAGCCCATTATCGATTGGAACCAAATTGGTCCAGTTAGTAACCTGATCGGTGCCGATTTCATGAAGGGACCAACGAATTCAATTTGGTCCGTGTAATCGGGACATGTGTTCCTCACCGATTCCAAGTTAATCTGATTTTTTTTCTTTAATTTCAATTATTAGTTTATAATTTATCAGATTCTAATAATCGAAAATAAGAAAAAAAAAAACTAAATATTTTTTTCATGAAAAAATCCTTTAAAATGGTAACAACTACGGGTCTATAATCTATAAAAAAAATTTACTATTTGTGAAATTGTTTATATAATACAATATAAAAATATTTTAAAATAAAACTATTCTTTAAAATTATTTGAATTATTTCAATTAAGGGGTGGAATCGGAAACCGGTTTGGAACTGCTAGTTTCAGTTCCTTACCGGACCAAATTACTACCGGCCTTGGATGAATTTTTTCCGATCTAATGCAATCCGATCAGTTAAGGATGTCTATTTTTTGTCTTTCAATCCTCCACGATTTGTCTTAATTCTGTTTCTTCAGGAACTAAAATATAATGATTAATGGAGAAATGAAATTTCGTGAATCCAGACCAAATCAATCTCATGACTAAAACAATGAACAAACTCAAAATTACATTTCTATTCTCTTTGTAATTGAAATTATAATTTTATAAATTAATTAAAATATTATATTTAATGTTACATTTAAGTATTTATCTTAAATCAATTATTATAATAAAATAATTATTAAAAATAAATAATAAAAATACCAATAAAAGAAATTTATTGACAAAAAAAATAAACTAAAGTTTAACATAATAATTGTTATCTCTCTTAAGAGTAATTAAGTTCAAGATTCGATTTTTTTATACTTTTATATGAATAAAAAAGAAAATTATTAACAGAAAATTAAAATAGATAAAAAAAATTATAGACATAACTTTTTTCACCTTTCCTTTCAAAGCAAATTGATGCTAGAGTCTTCTGCCGTTTCAGAAAGTCTCTCATGCATGTTAGGGTAAACGGGGAATACTAAGAATAATCATTTTTAACAATTATTTTTAACACTTTTATTTTTAGTAGATCACGTCACTTTTAAGTTTTACGTGAAAATGATTTACTCATGTGAAAAGTAAAAAGCAAAAGTATGTTGATACTAAAAAATACTTTTCAAGTAACCTATAATTGTAGGTAACCGATTCTTACGTAAGACTAAAAAATGACGTGATCAATAAAAGTAAGAGTGTTAAAAGTAACTATCTTTAGCATTTCTCAAAGTAAATAGTTAATGATTTTAAAAGACATAATACCCAAATATGTCATTCACGTTTGTCATAAAATGAAATTAAACCCCTCAACGTTTAATTACATAAAATAAGTCTCAAACGTTTCAAAATAACAAAATTAAATACATTCTCGTTAAATTCTTTAATTTTCGTTACCTTTGCACAGTAATAAAACTTAATAGTGTTAGAGGAAGTTAACGAAAATGTCTTTAATTCTATTATTTTAAAACGTATAGGATTGATTTCCATGTAATTAAATATTTAAGATGTAATTCTATTTTGTGGTAAATGTGAATGGTATATTTGGGTATTAAGCCTTTTTAAAATAATTGAATAAACTTGTTAATGACGAACAAAAAAAATAAATTGGTTAATGCAAAAAAAAATTAAAAAAAAAAGGAAAAAGTAGTTTTGATAGTCTCAAATACAATATGATGTTACAAAACAACATGAAAACGATACGAAAAAAATATATGAATGTAACATAAGTTAATATTTAGTAAAAAAAATATTTATAAATTTGACAAAAATTTAAATCATGTCTTATATTTGATATGTTGACATGAATTTTGTCAAGTTAATTTAAATATTTTATATGATACAAATACAATTTAATACGTTACAAACACAAAACATATACATTTATTATAAAAATAAAATAATAATAAGCATCTAGACTCACTCATAGATGTAGGACATGCAACATACTAAAGTCTTTGTTAGCGCTCTTTCATTTTGCTTTCAAAAATTATTTAAACTAATTAAGGAGTTATTATTTTTAGTAGCATATTTTTTATTAGAAGTTATAATCATAATTCGTCTTATAATAAATATGATCAAAATCTGCCTATTACATTTTTTGAATTAAAAATTAAAAAAATTTTACTTACTCAAACTAAATAAACTAGTAAACAATTATAATTAACTAAATTAATAAATAATTGAATCAAACTCACATATAATGCAATTAAAAAATAAGAATTCAAAATTTCAAAACTTAATTTTTGTCACTAAACTAAAACTTTGTTGATAAAATAATTAATGAGTCGATTGAAGTTGATTCAAAAGTTGAAAGCATCGAATTTCCCCAACCATATTTTAAATGTCGATTTTTCCCAATAATATTTTAATTAATTTTAAAAAATATTATATATTTAAAGATTTATATATGATGTACTGACAATATATAGTTTTCATACACTATCAATGCAACAGAGATTGACACATCAATAAGTTCTATGAGCAAATTAAAAAAAATTATTTATATTTACTTTCAAAGGCTTAACGTATTTTTAATTTGTAAATTGATGAGATGTCAGTTATTAATAATTAATATATAAAAATTATACATTGTTAATATATCATATATATATATATATATATATATATAAATTTTATATTTAATTGGTTAAATGACTTAAATCATTGCTATCATGGACCACACCAATTAATTATCGTAAAGTGGAATCAATGCTCGATAATTTCTGCCTTGACTTGGACTCCACCCACCGCAAGGAAGAAAAAAAAGCAGTGTAGAAAGGATATTAATTTTGGTAGTACATCTTTAAGAAGAAAAACATGACAGTACATCTTTAAGAAGAAAAAAATGACAGTACATCTTTTCAATGACCTTGAGGAATCACCAACTATTGCAGCCTGTAACGTGGGAGTTTTTTTCAATGGAAAAATGAATTTAAATATAATAAATATTAATTTAAAAATAATTATTTCATACATTATCAGTTAAATATTTTTATTTCACAAGCGATGTTAAGATCATCACACTTATTTTATAAAAATATTAAAAAATTAAAAAATAAATAAAATAAAATACGTGTCACGATCCTAACACCGCTTATGAAATAAAAATATTTTACTGACAGTGTATGAAATAATTATCCTTAATTTAAAATATATTTAAAAAATATATATGAATTATTTAATTATTAAATAAATTGTTAATAAATAAAAAAATCTATTTATAAAATTAAAAAATTTCACTGTTATATTTAAAATATATAATAGTCCTTGATACCTTTATTTTTCTTCTCTTACATATATATATTTAAAATTTTGAAATGAAATTAATAAATTTGTGTTAACATTAATGCTAATACAGACTTCCAACTCCGAGTTCCAAGAGGTCAAATTAACTCAATAAAATGACACTACGTGTTAAAACAGTCTAAACTAAAAATAATAACAGGGTAGGTGAGTAATACAAACTTCAAAAGTAAAAGGTTAATTGGAAATATTTGCACTCTTCATTCTTCAATCTTCAGTATCATCTAAAACAAGTAATTAATTAAAAAATAAATATAATAAAACATAAACTTTATTACCGAATACTTTAAAAAGCTGGTATTAATCAATATTTTCATCTTATGCATTGCATTAAAAATCATTCTGTATATGATTTAATAAATACCTCAGAGCGTATATTGACTTCACTCTAAAACACGAATGTTTTTTACCAAAATAGAAAAAAAAAAAAAAGGGTTAAATGGAAGTTTCCTGGAAATTTTTTTTAGATTGAAGGTCAGATTGAGTCCCATCCCCACGGCAGCATTAATCAGGTACTGGGGGACCTTCATGTCTTTAGACTAGTCCACCATCGAAGAAAGTGAGAAGCACATAAAACGTGCTTGACTCCTTTACTCGCACCAAAGTTTTGGACCAATTTTACTTGCACAACTGACAATTACTAACCAAGAAATTATTGTAATAAGATTATTCATTTTTTTTAACCTCAAATTGAATTTAATTAAATTGAGCTCAATAACAAAATAGTACAACAAAATTTAACAAATTTTAAAAAAATTGATTGATATCGAATTTATCGGAATAATTTGTAAACCGAAAAAATTAAGTATTTATAGATGGCAGAAAAAATTAAGACTAATAGATGGCTGTCTCAAACAACTGAAAGAAAAAATAATAAAAATAAAATATTGTTATTCGAATTAAAAAGATCAAAATTCCTAGAATATCATCGACAATTCAAGTAATTTCTTTTTTATCTTTATTGGACAGATGTCAATTGTAGAATCCTTAAGAATTCTTTTTATATAAGTTATAGATGTACCAAAAAAACCAAGAAATTATTTTATTTTTTTATAAAAAAATCATAATTTAAAAATAAGAGAAAGGAGATGAAAGTATTAAAATTCAAATTTTAGATGTATTGAATATCATTTTTTTAAAATGTATAAATCAAATGAAATTTTGTATTTGATGCAAGTCAATCACAAAGACATAGAGTGTTATTTCATTAATTATTAAAGTTTAAAAATAGTTACAATTTTAAAAATATTATTAATATTTATTTTTAAAGACTTGCATATTTTTAAATTTTACTAATTAATAAAGTGACACTTTGTGGATGACTGACAATATATAAATATAATATATGTCGGTGCATCAAATATAATTTTTTATATATATTTTTTATTATCTAAAGAAAGCAAAATTCAAACCAATTCAAAGAATATGAGCCATGTATCAATTATTGAATAAGTGTCATAATGCAATTTTAGTTCCTGGTTCTAGAACTAATTGTTTATATTTTCTCGTTAATTTGTTTTCCCCACCCATCACTATTCTCTAAAGACTAAGTCTAGTGCACATAATTTTTCTTTTGTGTAAATCACATGTATCATCATCCGTTTTAACAATCTAAGATTAATCCTGCTCGGAGCTTAGTCACAGTTAAGATTCTTCGCTCCTTCCCAAAAGTATGTTTAGTGGTGATCCAACTCGAGAGCTCTTCCCACAAACTCAGCCTACGTTGCCAACTGAGCCATAGCCCATGAGTCTAGTACACATAATTAAGGAAGGATTACATGATATAAGGTTAAGATGGAAAGACAAAAAACGATTATCTTAAGATACACTTACTGTAAATGAATTCTAATTTTTTTTTTCATTTTCCTTTTTGGTTGCATAATAATTGGTCTTTTCTTGATTTTTTTTTGTTACATCTTGATTTGTTATTTGTGGTACATGTTTCTATACTTCAGATCTTTTTATTAATTTAAATTTTTTTTAGTAGTACATTTTCATAAGAAGTTGTAATCATAATCAGTATATTACATTCCATGCACTGATAATTATGAAAATTACTTAACTTAAAGTAAGTACACTAGTAAATAACTATACTATATCTAAGCTCACACTTGTGAAACTCGAACATGGAACCTCAAAGTCCTAAAGCCTCTTCCTCACTATTAAGCTAAGGCCTCGTTGGCTTTAATCAATTTTTTTTTAATTGAAGGCAATTTGAATGATAATCTAATATGTTTAAACAACTAAGGCTTCGTCTAGCAATTGTTATCTCTCTTTAGGAGGGTTAGGTCCAAGATTTGAATCTCCTTCCCCTCTTGTATCTCTTATTAATCAAAGAATAAATAATATGTTTAGTTCTGCATGGTTATTTCCTTCTATTATATGATATAATATGATTTTTGTTTCTTAAATACAAAGTGAAAAAATGAATGAAAGAGAGAGGAACATACTATCTCATGCAATGTATTAAATATAATTTTTTCAAATAGTATATTAATTAGTTTTAAACAATATTTGCAAGCACCTGTTAACCGGAACCATTTTCAAACTATTGGGAAAAATATCCCTCAAATCAAATACCCACAAAAACAAAAGAAAGTAAAAACAAATACAATAATTTTTAATGTGGTTTGGCCCAACCAAATTAGCCTATAACCACCCAGTCAATTTAATAACCAATCAAATAATTACAACTACGCAATTTTTAGAAGAGAAAAATTGCAAACTCTTTATAAAGCCCAAAGCCCAACTACCTAAAGAACCCAACTACACCCTTTATAATAGCCCAAATCCTAACTATTCTATTTGTGTTTACAACTCTTTGGGATATTTTACAAACCAAGCCTGATACGTCATTTATAAGGGAAGCGTCCTTATAACTTCTCTTATACTTTCAATGTGAGATTCAAGGCAAACCTCAACAAATCCTCCCTTGACTTGAATCCCCCAACTCTTCAAACTGCTCAGCAATATCTGAAAAACTAACATGCCTCTGAGTCTTCTTATTCTTAGGAACAACTCTATCCTTTGCATCATCAAGCAAATATAGTTGTTTCTCATTCCTCTTTCCTTGCAAAACTAAATCACCATTCTTGCATATTTTGCAACAATCATCATTACCAACATATGTGTATCCACACGAAGCTAACTCACCCGAAGAAATCAAATTGTAGCTAAAACTGGGCACATACCTCACATTATGAAGAGTCCTAACACCACCATCATGAAGCTTGAATTGAACACTCCCAATACCTTCAATCTTCACTCTATTACTGTGACAACCGAGAATTTTCCCACTTTGGGAATTGTGGATTATTTGAATTTAATTTCAAATGTTGATAAATAAGTTAAAGTAAATAAATAAGTTTATTTATGAGATTGGAATACTTTGAATTACGATACTTGATCAATTGAAGGATTGGAGATTTAATATTTAGGAATTTAATTTGGGTATTAAGAAATTCAAAATTTAACGAAATAAAAATATTTGTATATATATATATCTATATATATTATTATATATATGTACAAATATATATATGCACATATATGAACAATAAATATTATTTTGAATTAAAGTATATATAAATATATATTAATAAATAATAAAATGGATAAACATATGTTTAAAGGATTATATATATAATATGTAAATTATATATATAAATGTGTTTTAATATATATTTGTTCTATTGTAAGCACAAATGTTAAAATATATAAAAATATATATATGTATATATAATATATGTCAAGAATATATATATATATATATATATATATAATTGTTAATATAAAGTATATTTATATAGTGTTAATAGAAAATATATTTATAATATATTATTATTTGTTAGCTTTAAATTGCCATATATATTTTGAAATGACAAAAACTTAAGTAAGATTTAATGTTATAATTCATATTGTAAATTTGCCTCATCACACATGATTTTCTCAATCCATTTTCAAGTGAACATATCAAACATTAAGACCATAATTTAATGATACATCCTTATTGGTCTTAATACTTTATAAATGTTTTGAATATTTTAGAAAATCACTTGATGAATTTTTGGACTATGTTTTCATTTGAGAAAGTCAAGAAAAACTCCCACAAAAATGCCAAAATGTTTTGGGTTGAATTAGGATCAAAGACCACATCATTTCTAACCCAAAAAGTGCAGGAAATAGCTTTCTGGAGGCATGGGATTGATCCCCTAAGGGAAGGGATCGATCCCTTCAAGGCAGAATGATCCTCAAGCCCAGAATAAGTAATCTGGAAGCTTGGGATCGATCCCCTATGGAAAGGGATCGATCCCTTTGCCCGAAAATAGCCTATAACGGCTAGTTTTTGTGAGACAACGGTCATATTCAAGTTTTGGCTCCACCCAACGGCTAGAATACATCCAAGGGACTATAAATAGAGGCTTAGAAGCTAAAGAAAGAAAGGGGAACTACTCAGAAATTCTATTCATCATCTTCTTCATTTTCCTCAAGCCTCAACAACAAATCAAGAAATACAAAGTCTTCATCTTCCATCATTCTCATATTCTTTGTATAAAGTAGCACAAATCTTGTATAGGCTTTTTCCTTGTGCTTAAACACTATAATCACTTGCCTATCTAGAGGCCCTTCTTTGATTACACAATTTGTAAACACAATCATTCCTTGTATAAGGGGAGGTTTCTCTTTAGCCTAAGAAAAAAAGGGAGGTTACTCTTTAGCCTAAGAAAAAGAGGGAGGTTTCTCTTGAGCCTAGAAAAAGAGAGAGGTTTCTCTTTAGCCTAGAAAAAGAGAGAGTGTAACAAATTCAAGGATAGTGAATTTGGGAAAATCCTTGGGAGCGTCTCAAGGTAGAGGACGTAGGCAAGGTAGCCGAACCTCTATAAATCGATTGTGTAAATCTCTCTCTCCCTACTCTTTATTTACTTGCGATTATATTATGTTTATTACATTGAACTTGGATTGCATGCTTGCCTAGCTTAGAGAATTTAGAAAATAATCAAATAGGCTAGAGAATTTAGGGAGTCAAGGTATTGTGTTTCAAAATCGAATTCACTTTTTCAAAGGGAATCGAGCCTTGGTAAGGAGTCAAGGTATTATGTTTTAGAGTCAAATTCACTTTATGTTTTAAAGTCGAATTCACTTTTTCAAGGTGGATCGAGCCTTGGTAGGAAGTCAAGGTATCATGTGTTTCAAAATCGAATTCACTTTTTCGAAGTGGATCGAGCCTTGGTAGGGAGTCAAGGTATTATGTTTCAAAATCGAATTCACTTTTTTGAAGTGGATCGAGCCTTGGTAGGGAGTCAAGGTATCATGTGTTTCAAAATCGAATTCACTTTTTCGAAGTGGATCGAGCCTTGGTATGGAGTCATGGTATCATGTGTTTCAAAATCTAATTCATTTTTTCACAGTGGATAGAGCCTTGGTAGGGAGTCAAGGTATTATGTGTCAAAATCCAATTCACTTTTTCGAAGTGGATCGAGCCTTGGTAGGGAATCAAGGTATTGTGTTTCAAAATCGAATTCACTTTTGTAAAATGGATTGAGCCTTGGTAGCAAATCAAGGTATCATGTGTTTCAAAATCGAATTCACTTTTTCGAAGTGGATCGAGCCTTGGTAGGGAGTCAAGGTATTATGTTTCAAAGTCGAATTTGTTAGCTTTAAATTGCCATATATATATTTTGAAATGACAAAAACTTAAGTAAGCTTTAATGTTGTAATTCATATTGTAAATTTGCCTTATCACACATGATTTTCTCAACCCATTTTAAGTGTTCATATCAAACATTAAGACCATGATCTAATGATATATTCTTATCGGTCTTAATGCTTTATAAAATGGTTTTCAATATTAAGTAATTTTCTCAAGAATTATTGAACATAAGTTTAGAAAATTACGTATAAGTTTTTGGACAATATTTTCATTTGACAAAGTCAAGAAAAACTCCTTTAAAGCTTATAAATGTTTTGGGTTGAATTAAAATCAAAAACCATATCATTTCTAACCCAAAAGTGCAGGAAAAATGCCCTCTGGAAGCATGGGATCGATCCCATATGGAAAGGGATCGATCCCTTTTTGGGAAAAGCACTCCAATGTGTGAAATGAAGGAAAGGATCGATCCCTTTGGTAAAAGGATCGATCCCTTTACACCAGAAAGTCCCCAACGACTAGTTTCTGTGAGATACAACGGCTAGTTTCTGTTTTGGCTCCAACCAACGTCCACAAACCATCCAAGGGACTATAAATAGAGGCTTAGAAGCTAAAGGAAGCAAGAGGAACTACTCAGCAACTCCAAAACACATATTCCTCAAATCCTCAAGCCTCAAACAACAAATCAAGAGCTACAAAGTCTTCATCTTCCATCATTCACATATCTTTTGTATTGCTTAGCACAAAATATTGTATAGGCTTTTCTTTGTGCCTAATTTCTGTAATCATTTGCCTACTTAGAGGCCTTCTTTGATTACACAATTGTAAACACATTCAATCCTTGTAAAAAGGGGAGGTTTCTTTTTAGCCTAAGAAAAAAAGGGAGGTTACTCTTTAGCCTAAGAAAAAGATGGAGGTTTCTCTTGAGCCTAGAAAAAGAGGGAGGTTTCTCTTGAGCCTAGAAAAAGAGGGAGGTTTCTCTTTAGCCTAGAAAAAGAGAGAGTGTAACAAATTCAAGGATAGTGAATTTGGGGAAATCCTTGGGAGCGTCTCAAGGTAGAGGACGTAGGCAAGGTTGCCGAACCCCTATAAATCACTTGCGTACATTTCGCTATCCTTACTCTCTTTACTTATTTGCAATTATATTTGTGTTTATTGTATTGAATTTGTATTGTATAATTGCCTAGCTTAGAGAACTTAGAAATCACTCAAATAGGCTAGAGAATTTAGAGGAATCGAAAAACGAACCTAAGGTTATCGAAAAACCGATTCACCCCCCCTCTCGGTATAGCCTATAGAGCCAACACAATTCACTTTTTCACAGTGGATCGAGCCTTGGTAGGGAGTCAAGGTATTATGTGTCAAAATTCAATTTCATTTTTCTAAAGTGGATCGAGCCTTGGTAGGGAGTCAAGGTATTATGTTTCAAAATCAAATTCACTTTTTTCAAAGTGGATCGAGCCTTGGTAGGGAGTCAAGGTATTACGTTTTAAAGTCGAATCCACTTTTTCAAGGTGGATCGAGCCTTGGTAAGGAGTCAAGGTATCATGTGTTTCAAAATCGAATTCACTTTTTCAAAGTGGATCGAGCCTTGGTAGGGAATCAAGGTATCATGTGTTTCAAAATCGAATTCATTTTTTCGAAGTGGATCGAGCCTTAGTAGGGAGTCAAGGTATTGTGTTTCAAAATCGAATTCACTTTTCTAAAATGGATTGAGCCTTGGTAGCAAGTCAAGGTATCATGTGTTTCAAAATCGAATTCACTTTTTCGAAGTGGATCGAGCCTTGGTAGGGAGTCAAGGTATTATGTTTCAAAGTCGAATTCACTTTTTCACAGTGGATCGAGCCTTGGTAGGGAGTCAAGGTATAATGTGTCAAAATTCAATTTCATTTTTCAAAGTGGATCGAGCCTTGGTAGGGAGTCAAGGTATTGTGTTTCAAAATTGAATCAAGGTATTACGTTTTAAAGTCGAATTCACTTTTTCAAGCTGGATCGAGCCTTGGTAGGGAGTCAAGGTATCATGTGTTTCAAAATCGAATTCAGCTTTTCAAGGTGGATCGAGCCTTGGTAGGGAGTTAAGGTATCATGTGTTTCAAAATCGAATTCAGCTTTTCAAAGTGGATCAAGTCTTAATAGGGAGTCAAGATATTATGTGTTTCAAATCGAATCCATTGTTCTCATGGGTTAAGCCTTGGTATGGAGTCAAGGTATTATTTTCAAGAATCAAAATTGAATTTTCCCAAAAAATAAAAAAAAATGACTTCAGACAAAATTGTTGTCTAAAGTCTTTGCCCTATTCCTGATTCTCAGCAATGTGCAAAGAGGGGCAGCTGTAGAAACCGAATTTTGTCCGAAGAACTTTAATTAAAAAAATTGAAAAAACAAGCAAAAAAATAATAAATAATAATAAATAAATTAAACTCATTCTTCAATGCCCATGCATCATGTAAATTTAAGCCAAGGTTGACTTGAGAGATTTAGACCAAATATGAATAAGTAAATAAAAGGAAAATAAATCATGCAAAAAAAAGGAAATAATTAAATGCAATAAAAGCTGAAAATAAATTACCAAAAATAATACAATGAAAAAAGGAATAAAAAGATAGGTCAAATAAAAAATAAATGACAAAATAAAAATTTCCTAATCATGGGATCAACACATTAAAATCAAGATTTTTTTTCCTAAATAAAGAGGGACTACATGGTTATAAAAAGGCAGGGTTTTTCGACAGAGAGAGGGGGATTTATAGACAGCAAAAAGAAAGAGAACATAGTATTTTTCATAATTGAGTCGGCAGCCTCTTTCACTATTCATCATCTCCAACCAAGCCTGGCAACATCATCATTGTCTCTTGCTCGTGGCACTCTCTATCCGCCACCTTCAATCACCGTTCCCAGCCCCAGCTGCAATGCTTGCGTCGCCCTTTTGCATCCTCACTGTTGCTTCTTGCCTTGTTGCCGTTCTCTTTGCTGCCATCACTGTTTCTCGCACGTTCTATTGCTCGGCATAGGTGCGCCATTTCTGCTACACTTCCATAAGCTTGGCGTTGATCCGGTTTTAGTGCCCCTGCACAGCACCGTCCTCGCTTCGCTACCCGGGTCCCTGTTGCTGTGTTGACCTCTGCTGAATTGTTGCTACTGTTGAAAGCCCTGTGCACCGCCAACCGCTGCTGTTAGTTTGCTCCCACACTTGGCTTCACGCTTTTGTCTACATCATGTCTATCATTTGTTTAGAATGAAGTAAAGGAGTAAAAAGGAGAAGGCCCACTGCAACGTCATCGTTTTGGTTTCAAACCATTGAGGTACATACGTTTTATTCATACTTTTGCTTGACTTTGCATTCAAGGAGAATCACTAATAATAATTTATTATCCTTAAGACATTTCATACATTAAGGCATGTTCATACACGTGTGTGTAGATATATTTTTAAATAATGTAAAAAAAATATTTTTCAAATGTGGGATTTATAAAATAATTAAGAAGTAATTAAAAAAAAGGAAATGAATTATTTATAAAATTATTAATAAAAGATAATTCCGATAATAGAATCTCTTAAAAATCGCAAGTAGCGATTCTTTGATGATCCTTAGGATCGAGATAAATCCTTAATGCCACCAGCGTATTGAGACATTTAAGTGATTTCATTTCGATATAAAGAGAATATTAATGAGATTTCTTGGTATAAAAAAAAAGTAAATATAAAAATGGTAATAAAAATAATAATATAAAACAGGTAAATATAAGAAAATATTAAGTGAATAGAAATAAAAAGCTTTTAAACAGATAAAAATTTAGGAATTAAAATAAATAAATGTAAATATAGCGATAAATGCAAATATAAGTATTAAAATAAAATATAAGTATGAATATACATTTTGAATATAAAAGGATCCCCGATGATAGGATTCCTTAAAATCACAACTCGTGATTCTTTATTATCCTTAGGGTCGAAATAAAATATTTGAATATTACAAGCGTATTGGGGTATTCAAATAATTTTAGTTCGATATTAAGATTTTTAATATAATCAACTTATATGAAATAAACTAACACTAAAAATAATAAATAAATAAAAATTTTAAACAAACAAATAAACAAGACTTCAAAATAAAGAGTAAAACAAATTAAAAATAAATAAGATATAAATAATGTCCGATGATGAGATGTTATGGAATTCACAAGTAGTGATTCCTAACTGATCTCTAGGTGAGAGAGATCTGCTAAATGTTATCAGCGTATTGGAATATTTAGTATGATTTTTCAATAAAAATAAAATTTTATAAAATCAGTGAATTTCAAAAGCAATAATATAAATGTAAAAGATAATAAAAATAAAATAAAATATTTCTCATGTGCATCATATCTATTTTGTTTGCATCATTTGCATTCATGAAATTTCAAAATAAGTGCGAATCTCCCGATGATGGGATTTTATAGAAATCGCAAGTAGCGATTCTTAAGAAATCTCTAGGTGAAAAAATTATCCGAAATGCTATCAGAAGTATTAGGGTACTTCGGAATAATTTTCAATACAAAAGATTTTCACTTATTTCAAATAAAAAATAAAACTTAAATATTTCAAAATAAAATAAATAACAAAATGATTTCGAAATAAATGAAGTTCTTTTAAATATTTAATTAAGACTATTTAATTAAGATCGAAGGGATAATATATGATTAAGTGGTGCCGTTCTTAACGGGCGTTGTGGGGGTACTAATCCTTCCCCACGCGTAACTGAACTCCCGAACCCAAATTTTGTTTTCGCAGATCAAAAAATTATTTTTTTGATAAAACTTAATTAATTTTAAGATTTTATTGAAAAGATAAGTAATTTTAGGTGGCCAATCACACTAACCAAAAAGATTGGTGGCGACTCTCTTTGTGTTTTTTTTCAAAATCGTCTAGCGATCGAGTCCCCGGACGAAAATCGTTACGACATTCTTCATTTGAAAAAAAAGTTCAAATTTATTTTTTAATATATCTTTTTATCATTAAATTAAAACATTTGAGTGTTACTATTAATCGTGCTATATTTTTTATATTTATTATTTTGATCATAGTTTATACTAGGAAAAATCAAATACATTTTTCTTTTTTCTAAGCAAAGAGATGGATCTCCCCACTTTAGCATATTTCATTACTCATACAGAAAAAAAAATCCCTTTTTTAGCTCTCAATATTTCCATAGAATTATAATATGTTTTCTTTTCTAATCTATATTTCATCTTAAAAGTTAGTGATGGGAAAACCGTGTTTTTACTTGTTGGATGGAATCCATCCATTGGACGGTGTGTCAAGAATTTATCCACGAAAGATTTTCAAGACTTAAAATGATTGAAAACTAGAAATAAGACCTCTCCCAAGTATTATAGAATTTATATATTTTTAAATTGTTTTAAATTGTAAAATTGTAATGCTATCTCCAGCCCACCCTTGACTCTATCGTATATTTGATTATTTCTTTTTTCATTTTAAATTAAGGTTAAACCTTTTCCTAAGTGAAAACTCAACAGAATCACAACTGCCCCTTAGAATTCAGAGTGGCCTTTTTCATTTTTGCTATATATAATCTAGAGTAAATTACGTAAATATACCTTGTGGCTAGAGACGGATTAAATATGGTACCTGATGTTTAAACTTTGACACTTAACTACCATGAGACTTATTTTCGTTTTATTTACCCCAAACTGTTACATTTTCCATTATTTTTAAATTTTTTATTTATTTTTTCTTTTTTCTCTTTTTGGGCACTTCTTATGTTTTTTGAGCTTAAAACTTGGAGAAAATGTAGGCTATAAAGAGTAAAACAACATATTGGAAGATGACTAGTTTTCAAGCAGTGAAATTGGCGTTTTTGAAAGTTGAAGGTCGCTACTTTGAATATAGGTCTAGGAAATTTTGGAGTTTTTAAAGTAAAACTAACTTAAGAAGTAGAAAGATGAGAAAAAGATGAAAATTTTGGTATATTTTGAAAGCTAAAAGCCACATGTTAGTGGCGGCTAACGACGGTCCACGTAGTTGCAGGACGTCGAATTCTAAGTTTTAGAGAAAGAAAATTTTTAAGAAGATGAAACAAAATAAAAAAATGAAAAAAAAAATAACGAAAAAAGTAACGGTTTGGGATGAAGTGATACGAAAATAAATCTTAAGGTGGTTAAGTGTTAAATTTTAAATATAAGATACCACATTTAATTCATCCCCAACCACAAGGTATATTTATGTACTTTATTCTATAATTTATGCAATTGTTTAATCTAATTGTTTTAAATTGAACTTTATAAAACTTGGACATGTGAAAGATTAGGAAGTTAATTAGATAACACATGACTTCCTTATAATAATACTAATTTACCGGATTGATTGATGTAAATAAAAACTTAAAATTCAATGCACGCTTCTATATATCAACAACCGTAGCACAATTTTTTAATCGAAAATGAAAAAAGCAATATCACTATTTGAGTTCTTTGTTTACGAAAAAAAATTAATTCATTGTAATCTTCAAATTAAATTCAGTTAATTTATACAATTTATTTTAGAAATAATATTCAGTAGACATGATAATGTTAGATATGATAGTGTAATATAGCACAAAAAATGATAAAAAGACATAAAAATAACATGGGTTAAAGTTTTGGCAATAATTACATATAAGTTTGCTAAAAACGGAGAAATTTTTTTATATTTAACGTATTGATACGAATTGTGACATAATAATTTTTTTATTTTATTCATGTTTAACACAAAACTGGTACACAAATTGTCATATTAAATTTTCAATAAATTTAGAATTTAAATCAATCTGCTTGATGAAAGGACATAAGATTGGGACAATATATATTTTTGATAATTGGGATAAGGAATGTGATTGTTTGGTTTCAAAATTAAATTTTACAATATATTACAATTTTTTTAGCCACTCAATTAGAAGATTGTTGTCAAATTTGACAATATTAAAATATCATTATTTTTATATCTAAAACTTAAAAAATTGCCAATAATCTCTTAATTGAATGATTAAAGAAAAATTACAACATAATTTAAGATTTGTATTCAAATTCAGCTTCAACTCTATCTCCATTAATTAAAAAAAATCTTGGACAACGAATTAAAGATGGATGCTAACATCCATGATACCTATAAAGTTTAGCATTTACCGGTAATATTCCATAGCGTTATCAGGATTTGCAAATATTAATAATTTAATTAAGATTGAGGCCTACCTATGATACCTATAAAGTTTAGCATTTACCGGTAGTATTCCACAGCGTTATCAGGTTTTGCAAATATTAATAATTTAATTAAGATTGAGGCCTACCTATGGATATTGGAAAAATTATCAAAACCATAGGTAAAATTGTTGGGAAAAATATCCCTCAAACCAAACACCCACAAAAATAAAGGAAAGCAAAAACAAACACAATAATTTTAATGTGGTTTGGCCCAACCAATTTGGCCTACAACCACCCAACCAATTTGATAAACAATCAAATAACTACAACTGTGCAATTTTTAGAAAAGAAAAATTGCAAACTCCTTACAAACCCAACCCAACTACCCAAAGAGTCCAACTACACCCTTTTATAATAGCCCAACTTTATAACTCTATGGGATATTTTACAAACCAAGCCTAACACTTTATTTATAAGGGAATAACCCTTATAACTTCTCCTATACTTTCGATGTGGGATTCAAGGCAAACCCCAACAAATCCTCCCTTGACTTGAATCCCCAAACTCCCCAAACTGCTCAACAACATCTGAAAAACTAACATGCCTCTGAATCTTCTTACTCCTGGAAACAACTCATCAAGCAAATATAGTTGTTTCTCATTCCTCTTTCCTTGCAAAACTAAACCACCATTCTTGTATACTTTGCACCAATCATTATTACCAATATATGTGTACCCACGTGAAGCTAACTCACCCAAAGAAATCAAATTGTAGCTAAAACTGGGTACATACCTCACATTACGAAGAGTCTTGACACCACCATCATGAAGCTTGAGTTGAACACTCCCAATACCTTCAATCTTCACTCGATTACCATTCCCAACCGCAATATTGCCTAAACTTTCAACCTCTTTCAATTCATCAAACCGATGCAGCTGAATCCAAAACCCAACTTTTCTCATAAGTATGAGGCCCATCTAAACAAGTTGCCAATACATCATCATCCGAATCAATCAAAACAACACATGTCTCATTCTTCTTTCCATCATCACTCTTTTGTTGAGCCTTCTTGAATGCAGTCATATCCTCTCTTAATGTCTTGCAACGTGCTTGAATATGACCCTTCTCTCCACAATAATAACATTCCACCTCACTATAATCTCTGAATCTTGATCTTGATCCACCATGTCTCTCATTAGTTCTCCCTCGAGTAGAATCTTCCACAGCAGCTAGTACACCTCTCGCAGATGAAGAATCTTCTTTGCCCATAAATCTTTCATTCTCACGCAGCACAGCAATCACATCATCCAACGTCAAAGTAGTTTTACCTACCAATAAAGTCTGAACTAACGGTCTATAGGATTTGGGCAAAGATGACAACAACAGCAATGCCTTCTCTTCTTCTTTCAACTCTTTAGAATCAATAGCTAATAATTGTGAAACTAATCTATTAAATTCATTTAAGTGATCATGGAGACTCGTACCTTCATCCATCTTCAGAGAATACAAATCCATCTTCAGACACAATCTATTCGTTAGCGATTTTGACGCATAGATGTCTCCCAGCTTCTTCCACAATCCGGTTGGTGTTGTCTCAGTCAATACAGTATACTTAATCTTTGGAGCAAGTGCCAATCTAATTGTGCTCACAGCCCTCTTCTGAATTCTAACCCAATCTTTATCAGACATTCCATCTGGCTTATTTTCTTCTAATGCCAAATCTAGACCTTGTTGCACTAAAGATCCTGAATTGTACTTTGCCATAACATAAAATTACTTTTACCATCAAATAAAGGAATCTCAAACTTAGGCATACCTCCAGACATACCTTCAGCCATAGCTTTCCTCCTCTCGCAGGATCACGAACCTTCAGCTCTTGATACCACTTGTTGGGAAAAATATCCCTCAAACCAAACACCCACAAAAATAAAGGAAAGCAAAAACAAACACAATAATTTTAATGTGGTTTGGCCCAACCAATTTGGCCTACAACCACCCAACCAATTTGCTACAACTGTGCAATTTTTTTTTTTATTTTTTTTTTTTTAGAAAAGAAAAATTGCAAACTCCTTACAAACCCAACCCAACTACCCAAAGAGCCCAACTACACCCTTTTATAATAGCCCAACTTTATAACTCTATGGGATATTTTACAAACCAAGCCTAACACTTTATTTATAAGGGAATAACCCTTATAACTTCTCCTATACTTTCGATGTGGGATTCAAGGCAAACCCCAACAAAAATAAATTTTTGTGCTTGTGGCATGCGGGAGACTTACAAGAGTAAAGCGAAATAAATATTAATTTTCTTAATTCTTATAATTTTTGAGATAAAAAATGATAATTTCATTAATCTTGAATTAAATTATACTTAATTGCCATAATAAACAAAATAAAACTGTGACATTGTTCAATCGAGCTCATTGTCTTAATTTCCAACTCAAAACTCTAATTTTCATCTATATAATAATATATATAATAATTTATTAATTTATATTTGATATACTATCAATATATAAATTTTATATTTCGTTATTGAATCATATCACAATATTTTATTAATTAATATAATATTTATTTTTAATTTTTAAAATTTATAAATTAATGGAACAATATATTATGTTTTACTATTGTAGATACTTGATTTTGGAAACTAATATTTGTTCCATACTTAGTGAAAGACAACCTCTTCTTAGTATGATTACTTCACAAGAACAGCTTCTTCTCAGAAAAGCTCATTCACAAGAATAACCTCTTATCAGAAGATCTCAGTAGCTCTTCTTAGAAGAGCTCATTCACATAATAACTCTTCACAGGACAACATGTTCTCAGAATAACTCATTTATAGAATAACACTTTTAAGAAGAAGTAAAAATAACTCCGAACTAGGGCACGATTACTTAGTTAACTTCACTATTGAGATGTTTTAGAGAGTTTGGCTTGGTGGATCAGATATTGAGATAGTTAAGAATTCTTCTCTTAAAACTTTCTCTAAAGTATGAGGGTTCTTTCCTATTTCTTTCAATACACTTTCTCCGAAAGCATTACTCCAATTAGACAAAGTATTAATGTTAATTCTCATGGTTGTGTTATTAATTTCAAAGATATGTAACTCCTATTTACCACACCTGTATATAGAAGTTTTTGTATCTCATTCAGAAACTCTCTCAAATCTTCTCTACATTGTTCTCTTAACTCAACCTTATTCTCAGCCTTGCTCAGTCTTTTACCATCACCTGCCGCCACACTCGTTCTTCTGGGTATGCTCCAGTCTTCCTCTCTGTGCCTTTCGGTGCATCTCATTTTACTAGTTAGCAATGTTTCCTCTTCACAACAAAAAACTCATTTACAACTATCATTATTTAAAATTTATACACGACAAGTATCAAATATAAATTTATAATCTATAAGTTACGGATTTCCTTTAAACAATCCTTGAACGAACTAATTTCTCCCATCTTATATATTCCATTTAATTTTAGTTTTATTTTTAAGGTCCTTTCCTACAAGATTGAGCCTTTTTTCTTTTTCCTTTTTTAATTTTAAGACTGGAATCCAAACAAAAAAAAACCAAAAGAAACCAAAAAGCAGACAAAACATTTATATACATATATTTTATTTTAATTTTATTTGTAAA
Source organism: Heritiera littoralis (assembly GCA_031772115.1). Taxonomy (NCBI): domain Eukaryota; kingdom Viridiplantae; phylum Streptophyta; class Magnoliopsida; order Malvales; family Malvaceae; genus Heritiera; species Heritiera littoralis. The sequence goes on along the minus strand of JAPDPK010000096.1, from coordinate 2,706,734 downwards.
ATTTAAAAATTAGATTGACAATATATATGATAATAATCATAATAATTATATATATATGATTATTATTCTATTCATTATCAATAGAGTTTTTTAACTTCACAAATAGAGTTAAAATGATGACATTTGTCTCATTTTATTTATTTTTAAATATTTTTAAATGGCATATATTATTATCCTAATCTCGCTTGTGTAAAGTTAAAAAATTTCACTTAGAATGAATAGGATAATAATTCTCTCTCTCTCTCTCTCACACACACATATATACTAAAATAAAACACAATTATTAGAAATTTGCCCGGCTAAAAGGTTGAAAAAGCCCTTAAACTATATCAAAGAATTTAAAAAGGCTCATATTCTTTCATTGCATCTAAATAAACCTCTAAAGTATTATTTTTCTTTGTGTAAGTCATTTTTGGATGAAATCTATTAATCATTGACATGTTGGCTTTTATAGGAAATATGAAAATCTGACATAGCAAAAATAAAACAGGTGATATGACAAACCCATAAAAAAGCAAAATAAAAATGACATCACTTTTAAGAGAAAAAATCCTGTAAAAGCCAACATATCAATTGTTTAAAAGCCAACATGTCAATTATTTAACAAAAAAATCTATGTCAACTAACAAATTTCATCCAAAAAGAACTTGTATTAAGAAAAATCAAACTTTAAAGTCTTATTTAGGTGCAATAGAAAGATATGAACTTTTTTAAATTTTTTGATATAATTTAGAAGGTTTTTTTAGCCTTTTAGCCACTTTGCAGCAGCGAGAAAAATACATCAGCAGCCAGACTGTGAAACACTACAAGGGAACTGAACCTAGACGGTCTCCAAAGAGAAAAATCCATGTATAGAAAATAAGACAATAAATAAAGAGAAGAAGATCGAGAGGAAGAGGAGCAAAAAGCAAAAAGACAGAAGCTTCTCACTAGATTTTTGCTCTTTTTTATAAAAAAACTCTAACAAATATACTGTCTTTCCTTTCCACTAAGCTAGCTCATTCCTTCTAACATACAGATTAAAAGAGAATCAAAGTTTGATTCTCTCGCTTTCAAGTCTCATGATCCATCTTAAATGAAAACGCTCATCTCTTTTCCTTCTCCAATTTGATTCCTTTCTCAAAGGTAAGCAACTTTCTTCCTCACCCAAGCTGTAGGTTTTTTTTTTCCTAAGATTTGGGTTTTGTTAAGGGACTGACTTCTTATTGCTTTCCTCTCTGGCTTTTGGTTATATTCATTTTTTTGGGTGTTGGGTTTTGAAAGTTATAGCGTTTTCTTTCTTATCCATGGAAAGTGTTTGAAGAAAAAAAATGAAATTCGTAGACTTCTAATGTTGCTCCTCGTAGTTACAGACTTCTTTCAGTTAAATGAACCAATTGGCTTACTTTATTTTCTATTTCTTTTTCTGTTTTCTGTTTTTTAGTCAAAACATTATTGTTTGAATTGGACTTGCCTTGGGTAGTACTGCATTTATTTGCCTGGTACTGAATGTTAAAACCTTCATTTACGGGTCTGCAACCTGGAAATGGTCCCTTTAAGTTTTAAGCTAACATGGGATGATGTTTGGTTTTCTTTTTCTACAGGAAAACTAAGATTTGATGGAAAAGTTGTTACCTGTTTATATTAATTTATTACAGTTTATTAATTATCGTAGCGTCATATTATAATTGAAGACAGATTTTTATTGACTATGTTTTATTTCAACATTCCTGTAATTATATCAAGATTCTTTTTAATTTTCTCCAGGGCTGTACTCATATCGCTCTTTCCAATTCGTTCATTTTTAATCAAACTGAATCTTAAAAAATTTTAGCATGCAAGAAAAGGAGACGTTTACTTCCTCTCAAGAGTGATTTTGCAAGGGCTGATGTGTGGGGAACCCCACAGGAGGGCATTAACCTGTTAATGGCTGATGTGTGGGAATAGCTTTCCCCTGGGTCGTTTCCAGTTAGTTTTCTTTCTCGTTTCATACCCTCCATAGTACCAAAAAAAAAGGAAAATAGTTTTGTAAAATTGAAGTGCTCTGTGAGACAAAGTCAAAGTGCTAAGATATTTATTCATTATGAACTTTTTGTTCACCAAACCTAGAAACTAGTGGAAATAATGATTTTGAAGTTTTGTCAAAAATGTCAATGAAGTGTAAGTCATTAACTAAAATGAACAGAATTGCCTGCCATGTTCTCCCAATGCACCCACTTTCATAGAAGTTGCGAGTAATGCTGTAAAATTCTTGATGCGAGTCGAGCACAAGAGGTGGTGCTTGCAGGTTGCTAGATTCACTGTTTGGCTGCTTGTCCTGACAGAAACTTGTTCATGTGGGAGCTTTTTCTTTTGCTTTCTCTCTTTAGCAATTATGTTATTTCTTGACAGAATATTGATCTTACTAACTCTGTTGCTCAGATTAACATGCGAATGGGACTTGGGCATGTTAAAAATTTCTTGTACATAGTCACAAGCCTCTTTTCAGTTGTCGGATATGTTTTGACTTGGGTACTTTGGGAAAATCAAGGGTCAGAGAAACATAGCTGTTCGGGTTTGCTAATTGTGTATATGTGCATGGATGTTTTTGCAGAGATGGAAGTCACTTGTATGCACATAATTGATTTTGTATTTCATCGCATTGATCATTGGGGTTGACTTTGTTGAAGATGGAATTACTTATTGGTATTCTTATTTTGGCTTGCTTGCTTTCTTCTGTATCTGCTGATTTTCAAGGTATGTAGTTATTTTTGTTTTGACATTTTTTCATCAAACATGTACATGCTGCCTTTGCCAAAGCAATTAATTCTCAGGATTTCACTCAGTGTGGTAAATTTGATGATAGAATTGTCCAAAATATGCACATGTTGTTCTTTAGTTTTAATGTTCAACTCAAGTTATGATCTAATTAATTTTCTCATAAGTATAATTACTTTGGTGATTTGGCCCTTTATTCATGCTAAAGTATTTAGATGTAAATGGAAGATGTTACATAGACAGTAAGCTTTAATGGGAACACTAAGAGATGCCTGAAGCTTTTCTGCTTGCTCAATGAGATTTACCTCCTCACTGTCTGTCAATTGTTATCTGTTAGATTTGAGTTACTGAGGCCTCTAAACTTGGTTTCTTATATGGTTTTACTCAATCTGTATGGTGCTTTATTTGCTATAAGGTCTCATGTGGTGCATAATTTGACTTCCATAGAGAGGCATATGGAGGTTCAGGCATGAGTGCATGTGTGTGTGGTATAGTGAGATGATATTCCTTGATAATCTCATTTCTTTTCATACTTCTATTGATTTTAGAGACTAATTCTTTAGGCCTGTTTGGGCCATAGGAGTTATTTGTTTGCTAAATTGTGTCATGAATATCCATATCATCTATTTCAGGAGAAGCTTTGAATGCATTGAAGAGTTCACTCCGTGCTTCAGACAATCAGTTGAGAGATTGGAATCCAAATCAAGTTAACCCTTGCACATGGACAAATGTTATGTGTGATCCTAGTACTAATAATGTCATTTCTGTGTAAGTAACTAGTGTACTTTATTTTTTCTCCTTGACTATGATGCCTGGTCACAAATGTTTGCCTACATGATTTAATTGTTTCATGAAATATTTATTTTGTTTCCGTACTTCTCTTTATATTAATATTGAGTTGTCCTTATATTGTCATTCTGCTTTCAGGACACTGTCATCCATGAACTTTTCTGGCACCTTGTCCCCTAGAATAGGAGTTCTGAGGACTCTTACATCACTGTACGTATGGAACATATATGAGCAAATAGTATATTTCAATAATTTATGTTCATGTCTAGAATTTTTCTGAGGCAATTTTTCTTTATTTCCATATAATGAATTTATGTATATCTTACCTAATAGTGAGGAAAACTCAATTCTTTGTTATGATAATTGCTAATCTGCTTTAGGGTTAAATTAGTTTCATTCTCTGGTGTAATTGTTAGGTCTGTGGACGCCATGAATAGAGGCATCAAAAGGAATCGATAGAGAGCAGGATGGTTATTGAAAAAAAAAATGAAAAAGAAAAAGGAAAATAAAAAGGAAGCAATCTGGATGTCTAATTAGTTTGTCTAAACCATTTGGATATGGCATTTTTAAAATGCATTTACAGATATCTTTGGTAATTCTTCTGTTTTTTTTTTAAACAGGGGTGAAAGTGTTGTGGCTCTGCTTTTTTTTTTTTTTTAATGAAGACTATTTGTATTTAGATAGCAAGTAGGCAAAGTAAGATGTCATTTTTGTCTTTTTATGTTGTGGTAGTATCATGATTAGTTTCCAGGGAATGCCTAAATAGGATTCAGATTGTAAACCTTGAAGATGCCTTAGTAGATATCAACTATCGCTGGTGTATTGGAATTGAAAAAAAATTCAGAGATGTTATGGTGAACTGCACATTCAAATCCCTTTATTGCTCAGGCTATGCAAACACTAAGCTGAAGTTAACATTTAAAGCCTTATATTTCCAATTTCTAAGGGTTAACAACAAAATCTCTGCGCTGACAGTTTGTGAACCTGAACTTTTCCTTTTTTATGATTATCATCATGTCATGTTTAAAATCCTCATTTGGTTTATATTTTACAGCATTACTATACTCAATGTTCTTATATGATGGGGTTGAACAAGCTCATTCCCTCATGAAATAAAATGAATATGTTGGAACTGAAAATTCTGAGAAAAGTAAGTAGCTTAATGAAACTTAACAAAGAACACTGATCTCAAGTGGACAGGAAAAGTAGCCATCTATAATTGCTGATTCCAAACGACCGTGATAAGGCTTTACTATAGGGTGCAGACTGTGCTGTTGAAGCTATTGATGCAATATTATGTAGCTTCAAATTTGTGTCTTTGGAGGATAATATATGATGCATGCTGCGTGTCTAGTGAGTTGTATCTTTGTCTTATTGGAGAATCCTAGTAAAATGTTTGGATTATTTATCATTACTATATTAAAGCATAGACTGAAATTATATGTTACTATTATTTGAATTTCATATTTGGCTTACTAGCTTGTAAGGTGAACAATTTTGTTGAATTGGTTGCTTAAGCTTTTGGTTCATTATAGCCTTGGGGAGAATCTTTTGTGTTGATATATTTCTTTTGTGTGTATGTTCATCGTGCAGTACATTGAAAGGAAATGGTATAACTGGTGAGATACCAAAAGAGTTAGGGAACTTGTCAAGCTTGACCAGCTTGGATTTGGAAAATAATCGTTTAACTGGAGAAATACCTTCTTCCTTTGGTAATCTTAAAAATCTTCAATTCCTGTAAGTAATAACATTTATATTATATTTAATGTTTTTATTTGTTTTTATGCTATTTTTCATTATCTTGCATTTACTCATTGCAAGGCATTCTTTCTTTCATTCAAGCAGGACACTGAGTAAGAATAATCTTTCTGGGACTATCCCTCAGTCAATTTCAGATCTTCCAAAGTTGATCAATCTGTAAGTATTGAATCCTGAATGATTTCTGCATATGTTGGAAAATAGCACTTAATTGACCTAAGCCTTGAGTAATGAGTGAATCAGTCCATGAGTTCCCAGTTTGTAAAGTTTTAAACTTGAATGTACAAGGAGTTATTTCTCTTTAGGCTTTTTAAAGTTACTGATGGCATGGTTGAACTTTTCTGCAGTCTGCTTGATTCGAATGATCTTAGCGGTCAAGTTCCTGATCATTTGTTCCGCATTCCAATTTACAAGTATGCTTATCTTTGATTAGTTTGTTTCATTTCTTATTTTTATACAAAGAAATAAAAAATAAACCACTTGTTCTTTATGATTTCTGTGTATTTACCTCCTTTCTCTCTTCAACATCGTGCATGCGCAATCCATTCACAAATATTTATCAGCAGTGAACTTAAGCTGACATAGCTTTTTTTTGTTTTTTAATTTCAGTTTTACGGGGAACAGGTTAAATTGTGGTGCAAATTTTTCGCGCAGTTGTGTGTCAAATCAAAATGATTCAGGTAATTGGAGTAACTATTTTGACACCATTGAAATTTGCTCCTTAACTTGACCAGCGATCTCTGGGATTTCTCTTTGCTTGCAGGTTCTTTGCAGAAGCCAAAAGTTGGAATTATTGTTGGAATTGTTGGGGGATTTATAATTCTTCTTCTTTTTGGTGGCTTGCTGTTTTTCCTGTACAAGGGTAGAAAGAAAGGCTACAAGGGCGAAGTATTTGTAGATGTTGCAGGTTTTGAGGGCAGATTTTGTGTTTTCCTTCATAAATTCATCAGTCTAACTAACCTGAATCTGCAAGTTTGCTGTTTTTGAGAAACCGTTACACATAATGTTAACAGAGATGAAAACTTTTGAAATATATAAAATGTTAGAGCTTGGGGGAAATTAAAAACTGAGTCACAGATAAATTACAAAAAAAAAGAAATCTGAAATTTGAAATAATTTAAAATGTTGTTCAGAAGTTGGTAGATATTGCCTTGTGAAACTCAAATATGATTTTCTTGGTTGTCTACAGTTTAGGAAGGCCATCTGTGTTTTCCTCTACCGTGCTTATGCATCAATATTCTTCTTTTGACATTGTAACTAGAGGTTTAATTGTGCATAATATTTTGGTAGATTTGTTTTGAAACTCCTTAATTTTGCATGGTCAGGTGAAGTTGACCGAAGAATTGCTTTTGGTCAATTGAAAAGGTTTGCATGGAGGGAATTACAGTTGGCTACTGATAGCTTCAGTGAAAGAAATATCCTTGGACAGGGAGGTTTTGGAAAGGTTTATAAAGGCGTGCTTTCGGATAACACAAAAGTTGCAGTTAAGAGATTAACTGATTTTGAGAGTCCTGGAGGAGATGCTGCTTTTCAACGTGAAGTTGAGATGATAAGTGTAGCTGTACACAGGAATCTCTTACGGTTGATTGGCTTTTGCACAACACCAACAGAACGCCTCTTGGTCTATCCATTTATGGAGAATTTAAGTGTGGCTTATCGTCTTCGAGGTACTAGTTCTTTGATAATTTTATTCAGCATGCCTATTGTTACATGTATTAACTCTTGATCTTTGAGTTTCTGAGGAAAAACAGTGTATATTTTCTGCACATGATAGATGCAACTGTGAGCTCTTCTATTTTGAGAATGTTCTAAGAATACCTTGTACGCATGTTCAGTAACAGTCAATTTAGGTAATTTTTCAGGGTTGCTGTAACTGCTTTTAATTCAGCTGAAAAGAAAAATGACTGTTGCCTTTTTCAGCCTGCCGAATTAGTGGATATAAGGAATGTTCTTTGGCCGATTACTGTTATACAAAGTTGAGGTAGTTCAACTAGTTATTTAAAGTAAACATGGAAGACATTCTAACTTTAATCTTTTCCTCTCTGCATCATTCTCTTATATAACATTCAAACTTTAAATCTTTCCATCAAGGAAACTTGTGTAGACTTCTTATTTTTGTAGATAACTGCAGTTGGGATTCAATTAAACTGTTAGAGGTTGTAAACTTAGCTTATGTAAGAATGTGAAAAGGAGAAAATTTATCATTCTTAAAGCAAACCCTGCCCTAAAACTTGGCACGTGGGCTATTTTCGGTGCTGAAAAGTATTAGGTGATGTTGAATTTTATTATGAATCCTTGATGGAATATGTCAATGTGGAATTTTAGAATATTTTATTTCTGAATCTTACTTGAATAATACAACTTCTAAGGATTATATACAACTGCTGTTAAGCAGTAAAATAGGAAACTAAATTAGTCTAAATCTAATCCCCATAATTGAGGAATTGTCTAACCTTAATTCTAGGGATATATATATTTACACATTTAATATAGTTGACTTCTCCACACTCCCCCTCAAGCTGGCTTGAAGATATCTTCCATGGCAAGCATGCTCACTAGATTTTCAAACTGCTTCTTGTGCAATCCCTTTGTAAGAACATCAACAACTTGGTCACTTGTTGGTATATATGGCATGCAAATTATTCCATTGTCAAGCTTCTCTTTGATAAAATGCTTATCTACTTCTACATGCTTCGTTCTATCATGGAGCACTAGATTGTGAGAAATAGAGATTGTAGATTTATTATCACAATAGAGCTTTATCGGTGAGGGATTAGAAACCTTCAAGTCTTCAAGTAGTCTTTTAATCCACATTACCGCACAAATCCCATGGGCTATTGAACGAAACTCAGCCTCGGCACTACTTCTGGCTACTACAGTCTGTTTCTTGCTTCTCCAAGTGACAAGGTTTCCTCCCACAAATGTGCAATAGCCTGAAGTTGACCTTCTATCTATAATACTTCCTGCCCAGTCTGCGTCGGTATAGGCATCTACTTGTAGGTGTCCATGGTTTTTGAAGAGCAATCCCTTTCCAGGCGTTTCCTTTAGGTACCTTAGGATTCTGTAGGCAGCTTCAAAGTGTTCTGAGCTGGGTGAACGCATAAACTGACTTACTACACTTACTGCAAAAGCTATATCAGGTCGTGTATGTGCTAAATAGATGAGTCTACCCACAAGTCTTTGGTATTTCTCTCTATCCACCACTTCTTTGGTTTCAGCAGGCTGAAGTTTCAAGTTGGGCTCTATTGGGGTTTCAGCTATCTTGCAACCAAGCATTCCCATCTCACTAAGCAAGTCTAGGACATACTTACGTTGGCTAACAAAGATGCCCTCCTTTGATCTTGCAAATTCCATGCCAAGGAAGTACTTTAAGGCTCCCAAATCCTTTATCTCAAAGTCATGTGCAAGCCTTCTCTTAAGTTCTCCAATTTCTGCACTATCATCACCAGTTATTATTATATCATCCACATACACAATTAAAATAGCTAGTTTACCATTTCTAGAGTGCTTGAACATTGTGTGGTCAGCTTGACTCTAAATATAACCATAGCTCTTCACTACATTTCCAAACCTTTCAAATCATGCTCTTGGTGATTGTTTAAGACCATACAAGGATTTTTTCAATTTGCACACCTTGTTGGTTCCGAGGTTTTTCTCAAATCCAGGTGGGAGGTCCATAAACACTTCTTCCTCTAAATCTCCATTAAGAAAGGCATTTTTTACATCAAGTTGCTGTAGAGACCAATTGAAATTAACTGCTAAAGAGAGAAGTACCCGGATTGAGTTTATTTTCGCAACTGGAGCGAAGGTCTCTTGGTAGTCAATGCCATAAGATTGAGTGAACCCCTTGGCAACAAGTCTTGCCTTGTACCTCTCTATACTCCCATCTGCCTTACACTTCACAGTGAAGACCCATTTACATCCTGCAGTTGTCTTGCCTCTTGGTAGCTCCACAATCTCCCAAGTCCCATTCTTTTCAAGAGCGTCCATCTCTTCCTTCACTGCTAACTTCCAATCCGGATCACCTAGGGCATCCTAAATATATCTTGGTACATGCAAGTTAGAAATATTTGAAAGGAATGCTTTGTGGTTATTGGACAACTTTTGATACGACAAATATTTTGCAATAGGGTGATTGGTACATGATCTTACTCCTTTTCTGTTAGCAATTGGGACATCTAGATCAGAAAAATCAATATTTGGAGACTCAAGGGAAGAAACTAGAGGAGCAATTTTAGGATTAACCTGAGTTTGAGGAGGAGGACCATCCCTCAGAGATTTCGGTTGAACAGGTGCTAGAGAAATAATTGGATCAGTAATATTTTTATGAGATTTTCTCCTGGTATAAACCTGAAGCTCAATATTTGGATTATGTGAATCTGTTTGAAGTAATTCTCCCCCTGTTTGAGATTCTTCAATACTTGGCACCTGTTGACTAAGAGAGTCCTTGTTTTCATTATTTTTAACGTCCATTTCCTTAAATTGTTTAATAGACTGAATTGGTGACTCAATGAGGCTTGGTAGTGGTGTAGAGAATTTCCAAAAATTATCTTCTTCTTTATTCTCCCCCTGAAGAAGATTTTTGCTGAAATAGTTGATTTTCTAGAAAAGTGACATCCATAGTTATGTGAATTTTCTTTGTCAAAGGATTAAAACACTTATATCCTTTTTTATTTGGAGCATAGCCAATGAAAACACATTTTTCAGCTTTAGGATCCAATTTGGATCGAAAAATTTGGGGAATATAAACAAAGCAAGTGCATCCAAAAATTTTTAAAGGTAACTCAGAGTATAAACGAAATGTTGGGAAGTATTTTTTGAGAGTATTCAAAGGTGTTTCAAAATATAAGACACGAGTTGGCATCTTATTGATTAAGTAAGATGCAGTCAACACAGCATCTCCCCAGAGGTATTTTGGAATGTTCATAGAAAACATGATAGCTCTAGCTACCTCAAGTAAATGCCTATTTTTCCTTTCAGCTATTCCATTTTGCTGGGGTATGTCTCGACATGTAGATTGGTGTAAAATACCTTTTTCTTTTAAAAAATTTCCCAAACATTCATTAAAGTACTCAGTTCCATTATCTGTTCGAAGGACGCAAATTTTTGTTTTGAATTGGGTTTCAATCATGCAATAAAAATCTTTGAAAAGTTTTTCTACATCAGATTTTTTGCTTAGTAAGTAAACCCAACACAATCTAGTGTAATCATCGATAAAAGTTACGAACCACTTTTTTCCAGACAAGGTGGTAACCTTTGAAGGTCCCCAAACATCAGTGTGAAACAAGTAAAATGGTTTTGATGGACTATAAGGTTTTGAAATATATTTAACTCGATGATCTTTAGATAAAAGACAACTTTCACATTGAAAAATAGAGCAATCCACTCTTTTAAACAAATTAGGAAATAAATGTTTTAAATAAGGGAAACTAGGATGTCTTAATCTAAGATGCCATTGCATTATTTTATCAGAAACAGAATTTGAACTGGTACTATTAAGCCCTTGAGCTTTTTTGTTACCTAGGAAATCCTCACTGAAATAGTAGAGCCCATTTATTTCTCTAGCACTGCCAATCATCTTCCCTGAGTTTTGGTCCTGAAATTGACAAAGAGAGTCAAAAAAGATAACACGACAGTTGGAATCCTTTGAAAGTTTACTGACAGATAAAAGATTACAAACAAGTTTAGGAACATGAAGTACAGATTTAAGATCAATACTTTCAGAAAGTTTAATAGAACCCTTGCCTGCAATAGGTGAAAAACTACCATCTACTATTCTTATTTTTTCATTACCAGAACAGGGAATGTATGAACTAAATAGATTCGACAGGTTAGTCATATGATCAGATGCTCCTGAATCAATGATCCATGGAGCAGAATTAAAGACACTGGATAGGGCTAATGGATTTCTACCTAAATGAGCCAATGAACTATTAGATGTACCAGATGTCGGATTAGACCTTAGTAGTTTCAGGAGTTGATCAAACTGCTCTTTGCAGGAGGAACCCATATTTGCTTCATTGGCAGAGGGTTGTGACTGCTTCTGCTTCGGCTTCCAATTTGTTGGTTTTCCATGGATATGCCAACAAGTTTCTCGAGTATGGCGTGGTTTGTTGCAATGGTCACACCACACTCGAGACTTGTCATCAATCTTACGCAAATCAGGGACATTTTGTCCACCAACATTAGCTTCTGCAGTGACCAATGTAGAGTTCTTGATCAAACTATTGGTACGAGGAGTAGAATTTACAACTGAAGTAGAACCTGACATGGTGGTAAAAAACAGCAGCGGCTCTTGGAAAAATATGGTGATTTAGGGTTTGGCAAGAAAGAAAAGTTCTTGATGAGAAAGTGGCTATGAAGGCCTAAGGTAAAAAAAAATCAGCAATGAAGGCTGAAGAAGAAACTGTAGAAAAATCAGCAATGAAGGTTGAAAAAGTGACTGATTTCCAAGAAAAAACCTAAAGCTCTTGATACCATGTGGAATTTCAGAATATTTTATTTCTGAATCTTACTTGAATAATACAACTTCTAAGGATTATATACAGCTACTGTTGAGCAGTAAAATAGGAAATTAAATCAGTCTAAATCTAATCCCCATAATTGAGGAATTGTCTAACCTTAATTCTAGGGATATAGATATTTACACATTTAATATAGTTGACTTTTTCACCGTCAATTTGCGTAACATGTCTAAATGTCATCTTTTGGAAATTTCTACAATCATTGGGCTATTTTTATTTAATTTATTTTTTCAAAGCATTCAGTTCTAGGGACCTTCATATATTATGTGACTAATATCTGGAACTGCTGCAGAACGTAAACCTGGTGAAACTGTTTTAGATTGGCCTACAAGAAAAAGAATAGCCCTAGGTGCAGCACGTGGGCTGGAATACCTTCATGAACATTGCAATCCTAAGATCATTCATCGGGATGTGAAGGCAGCTAATGTATTATTGGATGAAGACTTTGAAGCAGTTGTTGGTGACTTTGGCCTTGCAAAGTTAGTGGATGTGAGGCGGTCAAATGTTACCACTCAAGTTCGTGGGACAATGGGCCACATAGCACCTGAGTACTTGTCCACCGGAAAGTCATCAGAAAGGACAGATGTCTTTGGTTATGGGATTATGCTTCTAGAGCTTGTAACAGGTCAACGCGCAATTGATTTTTCACGCTTAGAAGAAGAAGATGATGTTTTGCTGCTTGATCATGTAAGATTACTCGAAATCTATAACTATGTCGGCTTTTGCATATGTCTTTCTCCTTTCTTCTTATTTCTTTACATGCTTGTTTATATGCATGATGTGCATTGGGAAATGCTACCACTATAGTTTGTAGCATATACTGCCACCACAAATTTTTTATTGTGTCGAGACTTGCAGAAACACCCATGTATATATTGTTCTGATGAATACCCAATCAAGCTAGTGACAAAATTATCAAACTGAAATAGCGCACAAAGTTTTTTCGCGTGTAAAATTCAACACTTTCAACAAACAAACTTCCAACTTACGACCACCTATTCATTCTCTCTATTTCATACCTAAAACCTATTCAACTGTCTAAAAACAGCACACAGTCAACCCTAAGCATAAGCACATATTTTTATGCACCTAGAAATCCCTTATTTACCAAGGAAAAAAAAATTACCAAGATAAGTCTAAACAAACATAATTAAAATGTGAGTAGAAAATTCATATTTTTATCTATTTTCACAGGTAAAATGCATACCTATGAAAACATTGCAGCCATTTTACCCCTATTGGTTCTGAATGTTGGTTTATCTTTATTGACTCTACTGACCTTGCTTCTATTGTTTATTTGGAGTTGCAGATGCCTCATTTCACCATATGATCACGCGTGTCTTGTGAGGATGTAACTTTCACTTGGTCTTTACATCTGTTAATGGTCATATGTGCTTAATTCTGTCAAAGCTGATTTAGCATTACATGTTGGTATGGATAGTCATTGTTCCAGACCGATGTAACAGGAAGTAGATATGGCAAGCAATGTAGGACAATTGGTTTGTGTTGCTTGCCATATCTACTTCCTGTTACATTGGTCTGGAACAATGAAGGAAATATCTTTAGGATCCTTTTTGACCTTTGAAAATTGTGCGTTTGATCTGTGGAGATGAAATCATAATAGTTTGGTTTGCAAATACATTCTGTTTCTTAATTGTATCATTCAAGTAGCACCATTTTGGCCTTTTGCTCACAAGATGGTACACTCCTTGTTTGTCTGTGAAGGTCAAGAAGCTGGAAAGTGAGAAAAAGCTGGATGCTATTGTAGATCGCAATCTAAATAAAAATTACAACATCCAAGAGGTGGAGGCAATGATCAAAGTTGCATTGCTTTGTACACAAGGTTCACCAGATGTCCGTCCACCAATGTCAGAGGTGGTGAGGATGCTTGAAGGAGAGGGGCTGGCAGAGAGGTGGGAAGAATGGCAGCATGTTGAAGATAACCGTAGGCAAGAGTATGAAAGACTGCAAAGGAGATTTGAATGGGGAGAAGATTCATTATATAATCAGGAAGCAATCGAGTTATCGGGCGGAAGATGAGGTAAAGAATAGAATTCCTATGCTTGTTAAATGCATGTAACATCGTATTAGTAGGTTAGCTAAATTAATGTTCTATTTGGTGAGCAAAATTTTAATTTGAGCAACGATAGGAAAATAGTGAAACAAAAGCGATCATATTTTTGCATCCGATGCATGGTGTCATGACTCTCCTTTTCTATATGTTTTATTCAAGATTTTCTTGTATCTGTTTATATCATCAAAGAGCAAACCTGAAGGAAGGGCATGATATTGTATGTCAGCATGATGCTTAAGAATATTGAAATTAGCAATCTTGTTTTTAGTTATTGTTCTCCTAATTTCAAGGTAAAAAGACCCTTGTCCCCTTCTTTTTTCTTGGAAGGTTAAAGGCCTGTTTAACTTTCAAGGGCAACTCGAATTGGGTTGATCTGTAAATATGATGATATTTTACAATTCAAAATGATATGAAAGGTAAAATTATCAAAGGTCAGAATCCTAAGTTATTTTTCCTTCCCCAAGTTAAAAGGAATTTCCATTCTATGTGATTTAATGCCAGGGTTACTCTCAGGAAATCAATAACGACATCTGACGACATATATAAATGGGGAATTACATTTATTAGGTTTCTTTTTTACGACTAAATAATTAGGTCTGTTAAACTTTTAACAATTTTGGAAAGATCATACTTTGACACATTGATAGTTAAACTTTTTAATTTTACAAATGAGATTAAAAAATTATTTTATATTTTATTATTTTTATTTGTTTATATATTTTTTAATATATGTTAGAAAAGTATGTGTTATTCTGTCAAACTTTTAACCTAAAATTAAAAAATTTTATTGACAGTATAAGATAATATCTCTAAGTTTAATGCAATTACTTAATTAAGGTTGTTGGATATTTATGTATTTTTAAAAAGACTTTTATGGTTTTTACCTTTTTTATTTAATTATTTTTTTCAATATTTAATCCTTATCTGAAAATTAGTATTTTAGTTTATCTAAAATTTTAGATTTGTTTTCAACGTTTAGATTTTGATTTAGTCAAAATTTTTTATGATTTTCTTCAAATTTTTATTATGATTTTTTTTTGCTTTTTTAGGATTTTTTCTAGATTTTTTGTCAATAGAACATTACCAAACGTACTTATTTTTTCCTCCTATAAATAGAGGGTTACAGAAGCCTTCAAAACACATCTTTTTCACTATTCATTCTCTCTACTTCTTGTTTTCCCTTGGGTTAATCTCTCTTATTCTTTCTTGTTGTTCTTGGGTAATCCTAGAAGAGCATATTGAATTCTAAGGGATTATACTTGGTGAAATAATCCTTAAAGAAAGTGCAATTGCAGTACGTCTCAGGTTATTTCAACTTATTGTTTTCTTTTTCTACCTATAACAATCTTAAGTATTTTTTTTCCAAAAACATTGAAGCAGGAGCCTGAGACGTGGAAAGAGATTTTGAAGCATTGAATGTATTTTTTATCGTGATACACTGTATTCCAGGGACAGTCGTAATCATTGGCACAACTTACTCTTCAGTTATTATAAAGTTGTTGAGAATCTTTGTTTTATAATTTTGTTTACGGGTGTAAAACGGGCCGAAGCTCGCGGGCTAATCCTTTAAACCCGCGGGCTTCTTAAGGGCCGGATTTTATTTTTTAGTTGGCCCGCGCGGGTCGCGGACCGGCCCCATTTTGGGCCTTTTTTTTTCAATTTTTTTATATAATTTGTTTTTTAAATTATATTATTAATGTATTTTTATTTCTTACAAAATAATAAATACATGACATGATTTTATTGTATTCTAGCAAAAAAATGAATTCATGTAATTTTATTTTGAATTCAAACCATGACATTTTATATATACACACACACACACACACACACACACACACACACATATAATAGTAAAAATAAGATGTTGCCATGTTGGAAGAGTTTAATGTTTAATAGAAATTTATGTTTTTTTAAGATTGTAATTATTTATTTTAAAATATTGTAAGTGAATTGTAATTGTATTTAAAATGTATTTGTATATGAATTTTAATGATTTTTTAAATTTTATTTTTATTATTTTATTTAAAAATTACTTGACCCACGGGCCGGCCCGGTCCGCATTAAAAGCGGACCGGGCATGTAAAAATTAGCCCGTTTAAAAACGGGCCTAAACGGGCCAAGCCCATATTGGCCCGTATCCGTGCGGCCCGCCCTGCACCCGCCCCACCCCGCCCGTTTTTCATCCCTAATTTTGTTATTCGCTGCTCGTTTTTAAAAGTAAAAAATGCAAAATATAAAATTAAAATTTAATTCGCACATATATATAATTTGATGATAAAAAGGTTGGTTGATTTACTTTTATACAAAGGAATTACGTGAAAGTATGGTGTTATAAAATTTTTTTTATTTACTTGACTATGATTTTGTTTTCTGCTTTTGCTTCAAGATGACTTTTTATTATTAAGAGGTAAAAAGTATCCATAATGTACATTATGTTAGTTGGCATGTTGTGAAATAAAATCATTGAGAGTTGTGTGATTTAATTGTGAAGTTTTAAATGTCTTTAAGGATTATATGTACAATGATTTAAATTGATTTATGATTTGGAAACAATTAAATGAAGAAAATAAAAAATAATAAATATGATAAAGTGTGATTATACCTAAGAGTGATTAACAAAGGATGATGTTATGAAAATTATATGATTTAAATAAGAAATTTTAACGCCTTGAGGAATTATATGAATGAATTGTGGAATTTTAAATTTCTTGAGGATTTATATGATCAATCATTTAAATATGGATGGTCTTATGAATTAGAAGTAAGGTTGTTCTATGGTTGGATTGTATAAGTGTTGTAGTACTATTGACGTTCTTCCTTTATAATTTGAGGGTATGATATAAGATGTGGTAATTGAGGTTTGAAAATAACTCATGGTATAAAAAAAATCAAAGTGAGACGAATATGATTAAATTTTGTGAAAATTGGGATATAATTCCATGGTATGATAATACTCAATACGTGATAATTTGCATAGATTTGAGATGTTAAGAATTGATTACGAAATGATGGTATTGGGATGAAATAGATATAGGCAAATCCATAGATTGAATAATTTAATAATTGCTTGATATTTTGAACATTATGGATTTACTATAAATATTTAGTGAAGTAATATTTAAATATTCATGAAATACTAAGAAAACCCATAGTGACGGTGGGGGTTTTAACAGTGATGTTGAAGATGTAAAAGTGATCGATATGATTTAAGAATTTTGTCTAATTATATGTTTGTATGTGGATGATATGCTCATATTTGGTGCTTCTTTTGTTATTGTGCAAAAGACTAAGAGTTTTCTAACTTCAAAATTTGTACGAAAGATATGAGTGAAGTAAATGTTATTTTGGGTATTAAAATCATAACGATAAATGAGAGTATTATGCTATCACAAGAACATTATGTGGAAAAACTTCTTAGGAACTTTGGACACTCTGATGATAAACCTGTGAGTACCCTTTATGATTCTAACATTCAATTAAAGAAAAATCAAAGAGATCTCGTGAATCAATATGAGTATGCACAAATCATTGGAAGTTTGATGCATTTAATGAATTTTACACATCTTGACATAGCTTATGTTGTGTGTAGGTTGAGTAGATATGTCAAGGCCTCGCTTGTCTCACCAAGCTGTCGGCGAGCATCCTTAAGCGCCCCGAGCCCCGGGTTTACCTTGACAACGTGAGGTAGGTGATCACCCAACACTCACTAACGTATTGTCCGCTTTGGGCGGTTGCCCCCCTCACGGCTTTGTCTCAAGGTGCCTGAAGTACCTTACAGGACATTTATCACCTTGAGCGCATTTTAGTTCGAACCCAAGACCCCTTACATACATGGGTTCTACAATCATCATACCATTTGAACAAGGGGGCCGACCGCCCAAAGCGGACAATACGTTGGTGAGTGTTGGGCGACCGCCTACCTCATGTTGTCAAGGTAAACCTAGGTTTTATTGTCAAGGCCTCGCCCGTTTCAGCAGGCCTTCGGCGAGCATCCCCTAGGGGCCCCGCGCCCCGGATTTTCCTTGACAACGTGAGGTCGACAGTTGCCCAACACTCACTAACGTATTGTCCGCTTTGGGTGGTCGCCCCCCTTACGGCTTTGTCTCAAGGTGCCTGAAGTACCTTACAGGACATTTATCACCTTGAGTGCGTTTCAGTTCGAACCCAAGTACTTGAGGGGTCTTGGGTTAGAACTAAAACGCGCTTAAGGTGATAAATGTCTTATAAGGTATTTTAGGCACCTTGAGACAAAGCTGTGAGGGGGGCGACCGCTTACTTCACGTTGTCAAGGTAAACCTGGGGCGCGGGGCGCCTAGGGGATGCTCGCCGATGGCCTGGTGAGACGGGCGAGGCCTTGACAAGATATACTCACAATCCCAATCATGATAATTGGGGTGCATTAGTCAGACTAATGAGATATTTGAGAGGTACCATGAACTATGGTATTTTTTATAGTGGATTTTCGATATATTGGAAGGATACAGTGATGCTAACTGGATTTCAGATTCAGATAGATAAAATCCGTTACTAGTTATGTTTTTACCCTTGGTGAGGGTACTGTTGCATGGAAATCAGCCAAATAGACTATTATAGCTAAATCCACCATGGAATTGAAATTTGTAGCTTTGGAATTGGCTGGTAATGAGGTTGAGTGGTTGAGAAACCTCTTAGCTAATATTTCGTTGGGTTTAAAACCAACATTTTCTGTGTTTATGCGTTGTGATTGCCTGGCGACAATAGCCATTACAAAGAACAAAACTTTCAATGGTAAAAATGGATACATTCGTTTGAGACATAATGTGATTAAGCAGCTGCTGAATGATGGAATTATATCAACTGATTATGTGAAGTCAGAAGTGAATTTGGTTGATCCGTTGACTAAACCTTTAGGGAGAAAGTTAATCTTTGAAACATCAAAGGGAATGTGACTTAAGTCAATTCGAGATTAAAGGTGATGGTAACTCAACCTTTGTGATTGGAGATGTGAGATTCAATTCTCCTGTAGTGTACATGTAATATGTAATTAATTTTTTAGTAAAAATTTTGTGCTAAGTGATTATAAGTGAAAGTGTGATATGGGCCCCACTTATTTTTAATGCATTCAAATGGGCACGAGACTAAAAATGCTGTGTACAATAGTGTAATAAAATATAATATGATGATTTTGAGGTTTTAAATCATTGAATTATACTATTATGAGTTTTTCTGAATTATTTTGTGAAGTTGGAAAACAAATTAGAAAATGACGGACACGTCCTGAGGGCATTTTCGTAAATTATGCCCAAACTAAAATGAGTTGGGATAAAGTAAAAATACCATGATATTTTACATAAAAAGAAGAATAAGATAGTGTTAAGAGATTTATCGAAAAGGTGGTGAAGTGAGAGAAATTCGTTGGCGGGTCGCGGGGGTAAAATTGTAATTTCTCACTATCCGTGCACCGCGCGTCAACGAAACCACTTCCAATCATCAAGATATGTTTAATATGATCATTTTGAGCTAGAATCCGAAAATTTGGAGCAAGTTTACACTGTTTTTATGCCAGTGGGACCGTAAGGGCAAAATCGTCCAAAATTTTATAACTAGGGGCATTTTGGTCATTTGACAAGGTTCCAGAATTCTCTTTATTTTTCAGTCAGCTACTGAGAGCCACTATTCACCTTCTCCTACATCAAGCCTCACTCCATCTTCAAACCAAAAAGAAAGAAAGAAAGAAAATTTCTAAGCTTTATATCTTAAATTCTACTTAGAATTTGAACATGATTTCTATACCAAAATTGATCTCCTCTCTCTCCTCTACATTTCTACACCAATATCTCATCCTATAAGGCACTATACAAGGAGAAAGGAGGCTTACAAGTTTCATTCAAGCAAAGGTACAAGGCCATTCCTTATGTTTTTCTTAAATCTAATGGCATGGAATTATTCATCTAAGCTTAGTGAACATGTTTCTAGCCATGGTTTTGTTTAAGTCATCAAAAATAAAAATTCACCATGGATGAGTCATTCGGTGAAGCATGGGATCCTATGAATTCATTGTGTTCCAAGCTTAAAAATGATGCCAAATAAATCATTGAGCATGGTAGAATCATTAGCAAAGTCAGAATGATGAAAATCACTCAAAATCACACCCCACCAATTTCGGTCAAGTTGAAGGGGATTTGATTCATGGCTGTTCTTGATTTTTTGAGGGTAGGTTTAGACTGTAGAAATTACGAGGAGTCTTTCGGTATGCTCGGATTTAAAATCCGACGTAAAACGAAAAAGTTGAGTTATATTACCAGTAGAATTTAATTGCAAAAATATTTGTAGTGTCCAATGTGGCTGCATTATGATATGAACTATAGCTTAAAAATAAGTATTTAATAAGCTAATAATTTTGGTGGAATTAATTGCAACCTGAGAGTCACGATTTTTGTGTGGTGTAGTTGAAAAGCACGATCTCGATGTACAAGTAAGAGACGCGTGTGTGATTTGTAGGGATATCTGAATGCATGTTTTTCATGCTATGAATTTTATAAAAATTATTTGTAAAGTGAATTGCCTCGAATTTGCTGTGAATTGTGGTTATACGGCTGGTTGAACTGTGCTTGAAGGTGTAGGGAGGCTAGGACACTGGCAGCCGTTATGCTATCGAAATTTATTAAAAATATTTCTAAAAAATGACGTAAAATATTTTAATGCATTATTGATTTCTATCCTAGCCTTAAAAGTGAGGAATTGATTATTTACCATAAATGGTGCATTTATCGAAAATCATTTATTAAATATTCATGCTACTGATTTCGGTAAAAGTTAAATTATCGAAAATTCCTCTCACGTGTTTTATAGTGAAATATGTGATGTGTAAAGTGAAATGGTGAATAGTGAATATTTTATAAATTATTTTCAGTATAATATTCACTATTTTATTATGATTTTTCTTTATGGACTAACTGAAATTTTATCACGTGTAATGATTTCCATAAAGGCTTTATCACTGTGTAAATATTGTTTTGAGACAAAAATGTTTCCACATGTGTTCTATAGTGAGAAATGTGTTTGGTGGAATTACTATTAATTTTGGAAAATAAATATTTCTATTTTTCATAAAGTATGAAACTACCGGAAATGAATTCCAATAACCTTGAAATTGAAAGTTTTGGAAAGAAAACATAGAAATACAAATATATATGTTTACGGTGAAATGGAATATTATGAGATTTATTACTATGGTGTAATCATTTTATAACACTATTTTCACGGCACGAGATACTGTGATTTATATCTTATGGATTTTCTGAAAAGATACTATTGATTTTACTTAATTCCATAAAGGTAACGAGATTTCACATATACTATTTTGAGATTGATAGGCCTCATATCATGTTGATATATGACATGTAACATGTGATATGTGATATGAGAAGCTGTTGACACTGATCCTGTCTTTAGCGTCTCGGTTGACACCTGATCAGTGTATAACCGAGTACACCTATAGACTATGGCCATAGATCTCACGTGTTTATTATATTGTCCCTACAAGGATCTCACGTGTTCATTATTATTCCCTACGGGACTTATAGCATGATATCATTTGGGTGTTGCCTGGTCTCCACTATGATTTCACGTGTTATTATTGATTATGGTGATATTTTCTGAAATTGTGATGATTTTTCAAGTGTTTTTACTACTAAACTGTTATCATATTTGAACAGTTTATTTTTACTGTTACACGTGTTTAAAGTGATGATTTCAGTGGTGGAAATGCAGTGATTTTCAAGTGTTGAATCAAATGATTTGATAAGTTGTTTTACTTGAGTGTATAAAATATTTATATGCAATAAATTTTAAATAAGTTTTATATGAAATTAAATTTCTACTCCCTATAATCGCTTTGGGTTTCCGAGACATGACATTTATTTCAAAATACCTTCCATGCTCTATCTGGATTTTCCGGCCGACTATAGTATCCTTTTCTTTTAGTGTGCCTAGCATACCGATTGGAAACTAAAGGATTTTACTGCATATAGTTTTCGTGATATCAAAATTGCATACAACTCTCTTACTGAGCCGTGGTTTGCTCACTCCTTTACTTTTATCATCACAGATTTGATGTATGGAATAGCTGAAGTACCAAACCATGGATTAGCTGCGCTTTGAGTAGCTCGAAGTATCATATAATGGATTTCCTGAGGTATCATGTTTACATCCCCTGAAGTAGTACTACTTGTTGTAAATTTAATTTCAGGGGATGTAAACTAACTCTTACAGTTGTGAATATTAATTGGCAATAAATAAAAGTTATATAAATTGTTTTACTGTTGTAGATGAACAATGTTTAAAGACATCACAGACAGCCCAACCGATTCACGTGTATGAAAATGTGTTAAAAAATGTAAAATACTGTGTATTTGGACTATGACAGGAGACCCATAAATAAGGTTTAATGGGTAATAACAAGTCATTGTTATTCTTGCTAGCACTAATAAATTTGTCCGTTTCTATGATGTGTGTAACTGTTACATTGCATGAATTTGAGAGGATGAGTTAAATCTATTATTGTTTTTCATATCCCTTATGGGTGGTGTATATCATTCCAATATACACTTGATGAAAACATCTCGTAGACACCCCATTTTGTCCGGGGTCTTTTAATGTTATTGGGCCTATTGGGTTTGATAATTAAAAGATGAATCTAATTTTTGTATTACTATCTTGTTTATTATTATTAAAAAAAAAAATGAATAGAAAATAAAAAATAGAAAAAAAATAAAAATAATAAAAATAACAAAAATAAAGTGATCAAAGAAGGGAAACTTGAAAAAAAAAAGAATCAGAATCTTAAAATAAAGGCAAAGTCAAAAATTTGAAAATTTTAGAAAGAAAATCAAAATCAATGAGTTAATCAAGTGAGAATCAATAAAGATACAAGTCAAACTCAAATTTGTGCATGGATGGAAAGGAAATAAAATGGGTTTTAATACCCATATCAAGGAAAGGAAAGAAAATTAAATAAAAAGAGACAAACACATATATTAAAGGGGGAGAACTAGGGTTAAAAGGGGAGGGGCTGGCCACTAGGGGGAGGAAGAAAAAGAAAAAACCCTAAAAACGATTTTCGTGGTCCTTAGCCACTGCTGCCATCATCGACCACCCTTCTTTCTCCCTACTTGGCTGCACCCATGCCTACAATACTGCGTTGTTAGCGTCTCTATCGCTGTTGCCGCTTTCTTGGCCACTTTTCTAACGTCCCTTGCTTGCCTGGAGTCATTTCTGTTTGCCCCTCGTTCCAACCCTACTGCACTGCTGGTTCACTACTGCTACTGCAACCAAGTGCACCTTACTGTCTCTTTCCGTAGCTGTGTTGCTGCCACCTCATCGTTTCTACACTGCCCTGCTTGTCTATTTGCACAGCTACATCAAGCCCTTGTTGCCGCAACTACCGTCCACCTCGCCACGCTTCTACTTTTATGTGCTAGTGTCGTGCTTGGAACCTTGGTGTCAGTTGTCCTTTTACTAACTTCAAGTGACCATTGGACGTGTCAAGGCTAGGCAAAAGAAGAAGGAAGAAGGGTCCAGGCGTTTAAGAAGGGAGGCGTCAAGAAGAGAGCCATTGTTTACTGCCTTTTGCACCATCTGCTCGCCCTTTTGTTGCCACCTGCTGTCCTCACTTGTTGCTAGCCCAGTCCATTGACCGGCTGCTAGAGTTTGCATCTGCCCAGTTTTACTTTGCTACCGCTGTTCATCCCTATCGGCTTCCCATCATCATCGCTGCTTGCCGCACAGTTCTGCACCACGTCGTCCTTACTCTGCGTAACCATAACACACCGTTGCCTTGCCTTTCGTTGCTGCATTGCACCTGTTCCATCTGTCGCCTGCACTAAATTGTTGTTGCATTGAAGTGCATGTTTATGAAAGTAAAAGGAACACAGTAACACGTGCAAAGGAGCTATTGCAAGGTAAACTGCTCATACACATGCATCTCTTATTATATTCATTATGAAAAAGCTATACTTTTATATTTGTAATGATTCCTAACATGTTTTTCAATCATATATATATGCACGTTTCTCATTACTAGGTTGTTAGGAAATTTAATCAATTGCACTTGTTAAATTAAAATTCATTTATTTAATTAACCTGTGGAACATAATTAAGTTAGGTATTAAATTTATTAGATTGGTTAATGAAATAATTTGCTCATGTCTATATGGTTTGGTATTTAGATTAAATAGTGCCAAAGATCCTATGCTTTTGAGTTTATGAATACGTGCATAAAATAAAATAAAATAATTTATAGTAATTAGTAATGATAACTAGGTTATAATTTTATATAAAATTTAAAAATACAAGAATAAATTGAGATTGATCCGATGATGAAATATCAAGAGATTTACACTTAAGTAATTTTTTTGAAAATTTCTAGGTAAGAAAATTCTATCCAAGGCCTCACCAGCTTAATGGAGGGTCTAAATAGAGTTTTCAATAACAAATAATTTATATTCATTTTAAAAAATAAATTTATTATAAAATAACAATAAAAATAATTAGTTATGAAATTAGAAAAGATGTTAATCATTGATAATAATACTATAAAAATAGTAATAGCAAATAATGAAATAAGGAAGGAAATAAAAAAATGACCAAAATAAGATATTAAAATAATAAAAGTGAATATAATTACTCCGATGATGAAATATCAAGATAATTACGCTTAAGTAATTTTTTTGAATATTTTTAGGTAAGGAAATTCTATCCAAGGCCTCACCAGCTTAATGGAAGGTCTAAATAGGATTTTCAATAAAAATTAATTTATATTTATTTTTTTCTACTAAAATAAACTCATTATGAAATTCAAGTGTGAATAATTAGTATATTTATTATTGAATTAAAACAAGAATAAAAATTAGAAACAATATTAATGATCCATGATAATACAATATAAATAATAATAAGAAATGGAATAAATAAAATTAGATATGAAAATTATAATGAAGTCGAATACGAATTACTCCAATGATGAAATATCTAGAGAATTACACATAAGTGATTTTCTTGAAATTTTCTAGGTGAGAAGATTGTTTTTCAAGGCCTCACCTGCTTAATAGATGGCATGGAGATAGTTTTCAATAATAAGTGGTTTTCATTCATCTTTTAAAAGTATAAAATAAGTGATTTTTATCTAAAAATATTATTAAATTAAAATTAAAGTAATTAATTAAGGAGATAAAAAACTTCAATAATTCATGTTAACTATAATAATAAAATAACAATAATAAATAGTAATGAAATTTGATGAAATAATAAAATGATAAATATGAGTTATTGAGAATGAATATTGATTGTTCCTATGATGAGATTCCAAGTAGAATTACGCTTAAGTAATGATTTGGAAATCTTTAGGTAAGAAAATTTCTTTTGGGTCTCACCAGCTTAATGGAAGATCTAAAAGGAATTTTTGATAAAAATAATTCATATTCATTTTCGCATAAAAATAAACAAATAAAATTAAGAATTAATAAATAATAGAATGGTAAGAATAAGTTGGGTAGAAGGAGTCAAAGTTGGAAATTTCTCATAAAATATTAAAATGAATCCGACGACGGAGCCTCTTCAAGCAAGTCGCATAGTACTACTTGAATACTCTTGAGGTGAGAAAGATTTTTGAGTTGTCCCACCAGCTTAATGGAGGATACTTAGAAATATTTTTTAATATTAATCATATCGAGATTAAAGATCAACATAAGCAAATTTAGCAAATGACCTAAAACTAAGTGGTATCATTTTAGGATGGGCGTTGTGGGGTGCTAATCCTTTCCTACACGTAACCGTACTCCTGAACCCTAGTATCTTTGAACATAGACCAAGCCTTATCCTTAGTATGAATAGGTGACCAATCACACCTAGGTAGAATGGTTGGTGGCGACTCCATATCTTTGTGTCTAGCTATTAGGTTTTTATCGAAAACTTAGTACGTTACGACAGTTTGGCGACTCCACTGGGGACTTAAGAGAGTCAAGCCAATACTTAGTTTTAGGTTATCTTAGAATTTGCTTAAGAGATCTTAATAGAAAGCGAACATTAAATAAAACATTATTCCTTCATACACACACATCACTTTGCATTAGCATACATAAGCCCTCGACCCAGGTTCAGTCCTTTTAGGAGGGAGTAAAGTATCTATGCTCTCGTGAGGTAATACCTCCGCAATGGCTTGCGAAATACTCCCACTCAAATTGAACCTTTCCGTTTGTAACCTGTGATGGGTGAGGATTGGGTGCCTTACTAGTCCTATGTGGACGATAGTGAGGAACAATTTGAGAACCTTTAGAATTCTTACTTATCCAAACCAAGCATATAAAGAAACCTAAGAGACCAACTTAAGTTAGGGCCATGTCAGCTCACCATGTAGAGATAACCAAGTATTAGGACACATGAATAAAAAATTTTTCTTTTCAAAAAATATAATATTAAAAAATCAAAATAAAGAAAATAAAGAGATGAAATGTGTCTGTTCATCACATGAGGCTTTCCTTTGAATTTGTGATGCATAACATGTCCATTTGAACATTGCAGCTATACATTTAGACATTTTTGGCCATACATAAATTGAGCATGCATCTCATGCATAGGTTTGTATGTGCGTATCATGGCATCTTGACTTAGACTATGGTAATAAAGGTGAGAAGATAGCTTGGTCATCAAAATTGCCAGTCACCCACACGACACTTGTTTGCAAACAAGAGTAATGGAGAATGAGCAATTGGCACGAATTGATGGAATTGAAAAGGTGCAACTAGAGATTGTCAGGGCTCAAGAAGAGTCTAAGGAACAAATGACCAAGATGATGGAGATGATGATGAGCTTGGCAAAAGGGAAGGGAGTTGATGAAGACACTAACGTTAGAATGGCGCCCCAAATGGAGGACCCCATCAAGCAAGAGAAGCTTAGGAGGGAAGCGATTGAACTAGGTTCTCATGAGGGGATGCATCGTATGTGTGATATATTAGAGGAGAGACTAAGGGCCATTGAAAGGAGCACTATTTATGGAAACATTGATATGGAGAAATTGAGTTTGGTTCCTGATTTGGTGCTACCCGCAAAATTCAAAGTCCTTGACTTTGACAAATATGATGGAACTAAATGCCCATTAGCCCATATTACAATGTTTTGTCGAAAAATGGCAGGGCATACTCACAATGAAAAATTGCTAATCCACTATTTTCAAGATAGCCTTATTGGGTCCGCAGCAAGGTGGTATGTCCAATTAGATAGAGGACTCATCCATTCATTGAAGGATCTTGTAAGGGCTTTCATAGCTCAATATCAACATGTAAAGGATATGGCACCAGATCGATTATTGTTACAGAATATGGAAAAGAGGGCTACCGAGAGCTTTAGAGAATATGCTCAAAGATGGCGAGACATTGCCGCTCAGGTTCAGCCTCCCCTTACGGAGAAAGAGTCGACAATTCTGTTTGTCAATACACTTAAGGCTCCATACTATGAGAGAATGATTGGCAATGTCACCAAAAACTTATTAAACATAGTGGTGCCTTGACTCAAGAGCTTAACAATGGAAGTCTACTTCTCCATAGGCCAAGTTTCCTATATGTAATTTGTGGATGTGAAACGTTCTCAAGATTCTTGAAATTTGCATCAAGATGTTTTGAAAAGCTTTCCATATTTTTCTTTCCAAGTAGATGAAATAAAATAATTTTGAAAACATTGGTGATTGTTATTGAGAATGAATAGACCTAGCCATTACATTTCCAGTAAACTTGCCGATCCAGTGAAAACTTGGAATCCATAAAGACACACAAACTTGAAATTCATTCATTTTTGCTTACCATGGTGAACTTTTGAAGCCAATGATCTTTGTTAAGGCAATGAGCAATGAAATGATTGATGAATTTGCAAAACTTTTTGAATTGTTTTGAAGGACCAATTCACGAAGCATTCTCTTAAGGACTTTGTATTTGAAAATTTGATAGCTGTTAAGGCCAAGCTAAGAGTCCCAAATACATCAACCCAAAATTCTTTCTCATAACTTGAATCATCCTTCGCTACACCTTGGGGCAAAATGATTGAAAGAGACAAGCTTTTAATAACCTCAACATCTTTTAAGGGCCATTCTTAATTTGATTGATATCCTTTTTTTGTTGCATATGGCATTCATAAAGTTGAGTTGATACATTCTGGGCATAAGTTGTGAAAAAAAAAGGTGAAGAAAAAAAGAAATAAAAAAAGAAGAAAAAAATTGATTGTGAAACCATGCACGCGGGATATTCAAATGATTTCAAAAGCCAAATTTTCATCTTGAGGATTGGTTTTCAATAGAAGTGTCAATATTTGATATGACAAATGGCCATATTTCATATTCCTATTATTGAAATGAAATCATCCATTTGTTACCCCTTTTGAGCTTATTGATTTCTTTCTAAATGAACCTTAACCAAGGATCACTCTTCACATTGGAGAGGCAAATACATAAGAGGAGTTTTAGAAGCATTGGTGATTGGTCTGTCAAATGCAAGAAAATGATGCCCTATGTTAAGGGGCAAATGTGAGAAGAAGGATATGTGAAGATGGAAATCAATATGAAAAAACAAAGAAAATGAAAAAAAAATGAAAAAGGTAGATGTAAAAAAAGAAATGAACGAGAATAAAAGGTTAGAAAAGAAAAGAAAAATGCTTCAAAGAGTGGGAAGGATAGATGTTCACAATCGAAGAAATGATCCTTGGTTTGATAAACCTTGAAAACACTTATTTTGGGCCTATTTATCCATTCTTTGAAAACCCTAAACCTTGGCCTACGGTACGTGCTTAAAAGTCCATTTTGATCAAATAAAGATGCTTGTATTGAACAGCTTTTTCTTTGAGAAACCATCATCATTATTTAGTTTGGAATGAAATTTGAATTCTCAAATGCATGGTAGAATAATCAAAAAAAAAAGAAGAAAAAAGAGAATGAAGCTCTAGGGTGAAAACCCATGAAAGGGCAGTCTAGAGCAAATTTGAAACAACTCAAGGCCATTGTTTGTGACTATGCTAAGGCAATAACAAGAAAGAAGAAAAACCAGAGGAGTGATGCTTTCAGTCAAGACCTTTTGAGAAATTCAGAAAACCATCACCTTGAAAATTTGATTTGAGATTTGAATCCTTGCCCAGAAATTTGAGCCATCATAGCTAGTCTTGACATTTGTTAAAATCCACATATCAACGAATTAAGAGAATGCTAAAATGGATTGTGTTCTGTGAAAGTTACTTTTACAAAAGGAATAATGATTTTCAAGGAATTTGTTTCATTTGTGAGCCAAGATGAAGAGACATTGATCAATAGAACCTTTCTTGATAACCAAACATCCTTGATGCACCAAATCAGCACATTTATTCAACTAAACCAAGTTTTGACTCATTCTATTTGTTCTCAATAGTAATCACCAATTTTTAAGAGATTTAAATGTCAAATGTTTTTATCTTGGAAAGTTATTATGTGGGGCAATTTTCTATTTTCAAAAAGAAACTTGAGGAAGTGAAAAATGAGAGTTTTGAGATTATGGGAGCAAGTTCTTGTTTTAAAGAAATCAAGTGTGGTGATGATGTTTTTAAGACTATTCTTGGGGCAATCTTTGGTTGTTATGAGAGCATGAATTTTCTGGAAGATATGTGAAGTGATGAAGTGTTCTTGCGAGTAGTTTGAGATAATTTTGTTGTTATGATTTGGAGTTGATAAGAATTGCGGGGCAAGAAGAAAACTAAATGAATGATGATGATGGGGCAATGGAAAGACTGAACGAGTGATGATTGCTAAAAGAAAGAAGAATTATAGGGCAACAAGAAGACTAAATGAACGACAATGATAGGGCAAGTGATTTTAGGATTGCTAAATTTGAAGAAAGAAGAATCATGAGGTAGTGAAAAATTGAATGATAAGGCAAAGAGAAGATTGAAGGATGATAAATTTTTGAAGGAAGGAATAAGGTAGACTGATGATGTGACTTGGTAAGGCATTTTTTATCATTTTCATTGCATTTATGACATGCATGGCATTGCATTCCATTACATGCATTTTGACACAAAAAAAAAGGTTTGTTTGTTAAGACAATAGGATAAAAAAGGTTTCTGAAAGACTAGATGACTAAAATTTTGAAAATTTTTTTGTAAAAAAAAAAAGAGAGAGAAAGAGAAAAAAATCAGAAAATGTGAGAAGGATTAGGAATAAGATGTGATAAAAAAAAGGTTCTGAAAGACTAGATGACTAAAATTTTGGAAAATTTTTTTTAAAAAATGAAAAGAGAGAAAAAAAAGAATCAGAGAATGTGAGAAGGATTAGGAATAAGATGTGACGAAAAAGGTATGAAGTTTTGAAACAAAAATGTTAAAAAATTTTGAAAAGAAAAAGGAAATTAAAAAGGTATGGATATGATGGGAAAATGAAAAAGAGATTGAAAGATGTGATGAGATGAGATGAAAAAATGTGATATTTAGATAGAAAATAACAAAAAGAAGAAACTGGAATGATAAGATGATTTAGAAGATAGAATTGAAATGATGAGATAAGATCAGAACCTTCGGGTACAATCTGTAAGACCTCCGGGCATGATTAATTAAAACCTCCAGGTACAATCTATAAGACCTCCGGGCATGATTCATTAGAACCGCCAGGTACAAGCTGCAAGACCTTCGGGCATGATTCACTAAAACCTTCGGGTACAACCTGTAAGACCTCCGGGCATGATTCATTAAAACCTCCAGGTACAATCTATAAGACCTTCTAGCAAGATTCATTAGAACCTTCTGGTACAATCTGTAAGACTTCCGAGTATGATTCATTAAAACCTCCGGGTACGATCTATAAGACCTCCGGGCATGATCTATTAAACCTCCAGGTACAACCTGTAAGACCTCCGGGCATGATTCACTAAAACCTCCGAGGTACGACTTGTAAGACTTCCGAGCATGTTTCCTCAAAACCTCAGGGTATAATTTATAAGACCTTCGGGCATAATTGAGCGTTTTTAAGATGAGAAATTTTAAAAGTTTCAGGGCCTTCCTAGTCGAAGGAGCATTTTAGATGAGAAAATTTTAAATTTTCAGGGCGAGATGAG
Source organism: Heritiera littoralis (assembly GCA_031772115.1). Taxonomy (NCBI): domain Eukaryota; kingdom Viridiplantae; phylum Streptophyta; class Magnoliopsida; order Malvales; family Malvaceae; genus Heritiera; species Heritiera littoralis. Next base: position 2,675,757 of record JAPDPK010000096.1, on the reverse strand, counting down.
AAATTTTTAAAGTTTCAAGGCCTTCCTAGTCGAAGGAGCATTTTAGAGATGAGAAAATTTAAAGTTTCAGGGCCTTCCTAGTCAAAGTTTCAGGGCCTTCCTAGTCGAATGAGCATTTTAGAGATGAGAAATTTTTAAAGTTTCAGGGCCTTCCTAGTCGAAGGAGCATTTTAGAGATGAGAAAATTTAAAGTTTCAGGGCCTTCCTAGTCGAAGGAGCATTTTACAGAGGAGAAAATTTAAAGTTTTAGGGCCTTCCTAGTCGAAGGAGCATTTTAGAGATGTGAAAATTTTAAAGTTTCGGGGCCTTCCTAGTCGAAGGAGCATTTAACAGATGAGAAAATTTAAAGTTTCAGGGCCTTCCTAGTCGAAGGAGCATTTTAGAGATGAGAAATATTAAAGTTTCAGGGCCTTCCTAGTCGAAGGAGCATTTTAGAGATGAGAAATTTTAAAGTTTCAGGGCCTTCCTAGTCGAAGGAGCATTTAAGAGATGAGAAAATTTAAAGTTTCAGGGCCTTCCTAGTTGAAGGAGCACTTTAAAGATGAGAAATTTTAAAGTTTCAGAGCCTTTCTAGTCCAAGGAGCATTTTAGAGGTGAGAAAATTTAAAGTTTCAGGGTCTTCCTGGCCGAAGGAGCATTTAATGATGAAAACCAATTTCTTTTAGAATGAGTAAATATCCACACCAAAAAAAGGGGAACAAAAAAAATTGAAAAGAAAGGAAAAAATAATAAAATGGATGCGGACAAAATTGATGTCTATGTCTTTGCACAATTACTATTTCATAGCAAATGTACAAAGAGGGGCAACTGTGGACACCCTATTTTGTCCGGGGTCTTTTAATGTTATTGGGGCTATTGGGTTTGATAATTAAAAGATGAATCTAATTTTTGTATTACTATCTTGTTTATTATTATTAAAAAAAATAAAAATGAATAGAAAATAAAAAATAGAAAAAAAAATAAAAATAATAAAAATAACAAAAATAAAGTGATCAAAGAAGGGAAACTTGAAAAAAAAAAGAATCAGAATCTTAAAATAAAGGCAAAGTCAAAAATTTGAAAATTTTAGAAAGAAAATCAAAATCAATGAGTTAATCAAGTGAGAATCAATAAAGATACAAGTCAAACTCAAATTTGTGCATGGATGGAAAGGAAATAAAATGGGTTTTAATACCCATATCAAGGAAAGGAAAGAAAATTAAATAAAAAGAGACAAACACATATATTAAAGGGGGAGAACTAAGGTTAAAAGGGGAGGGGCTGGCCACTAGGGGGAGGAAGAAAAGAAAAAACCCTAAAAACGATTTTTGTGGTCCTTAGCCACTGCTGCCATCATCGACCACCCTTCTTTCTCCCTACTTGGCTGCACCCATGCCTACAATACTGCGTTGTTAGCGTCTCTATCGCTGTTGCCGCTTTCTTGGCCACTTTTCTAACGTCCCTTGCTTGCCTGGAGTCATTTCTGTTTGCCCCTCGTTCCAACCCTGCTGCACCGCTGGTTCACTACTGCTACTGCAACCAAGTGCACCTTACTGTCTCTTTCCGTAGCTGTGTTGCTGCCACCTCATCGTTTCTACACTGCCCTGCTTGTCTATTTGCACAGCTACATCAAGCCCTTGTTGCCGCAACTACCGTCCACCTCGCCACGCTTCTACTTTTGTGTGCTAGTGTCGTGCTTGGAACCTTGGTGTCAGGTGTCCTTTTACTAACTTCAAGTGACCATTGGACGTGTCAAGGCTAGGCAAAAGAAGAAGGAAGAAGGGTCTAGGCGTTTAAGAAGGGAGGCGTCAAGAAGAGAGCCATTGTTTACTGCCTTTTGCACCATCTGCTCGCCCTTTTGCTGCCACCTGCTGTCCTCACTTGTTGCTAGCCCAGTCCATTGACCGGCTGCTAGAGTTTGCATCTGCCCAGTTTTACTTTGCTACCGCTGTTCATCCCTATCGGCTTCCCATCATCATCGCTGCTTGCCGCACAGTTCTGCACCACGTCGTCCTTACTCTGCGTAACCATAACACACCGTTGCCTTGCCTTTCGTTGCTGCATTGCACCTGTTCCATCTGTCGCCTGCACTAAATTGTTGTTGCATTGAAGTGCATGTTTATGAAAGTAAAAGGAACACAGTAACACGTGCAAAGGAGCTATTGCAAGGTAAACTGCTCATACACATGCATCTCTTATTATATTCATTATGAAAAAGCTATACTTTTATATTTGTAATGATTCCTAACATGTTTTTCAATCATATATATATGCACGTTTCTCATTACTAGGTTGTTAGGAAATTTAATCAATTGCACTTGTTAAATTAAAATTCATTTATTTAATTAACCTGTGGAACATAATTAAGTTAGGTATTAAATTTATTAGATTGGTTAATGAAATAATTTGCTCATGTCTATATGGTTTGGTATTTAGATTAAATAGTGCCAAAGATCCTAGGTTATAATTTTATATAAAATTTAAAAATACAAGAATAAATTGAGATTGATCCGATGATGAAATATCAAGAGATTTACACTTAAGTAATTTTTTTGAAAATTTCTAGGTAAGAAAATTCTATCCAAGGCCTCACCAGCTTAATGGAGGGTCTAAATAGAGTTTTCAATAACAAATAATTTATATTCATTTTAAAAAATAAATTTATTATAAAATAACAATAAAAATAATTAGTTATGAAATTAGAAAAGATGTTAATCATTGATAATAATACTATAAAAATAGTAATAGCAAATAATGAAATAAGGAAGGAAATAAAAAAAATGACCAAAATAAGATATTAAAATAATAAAAGTGAATATAATTACTCCGATGATGAAATATCAAGATAATTACGCTTAAGTAATTTTTTTGAATATTTTTAGGTAAGGAAATTCTATCCAAGGCCTCACCAGCTTAATGGAAGGTCTAAATAGGATTTTCAATAAAAATTAATTTATATTTATTTTTTTCTACTAAAATAAACTCATTATGAAATTCAAGTATGAATAATTAGTATATTTATTATTGAATTAAAACAAGAATAAAAATTAGAAACAATATTAATGATCCATGATAATACAATAGAAATAATAATAAGAAATGGAATAAATAAAATTAGATATGAAAATTATAATGAAGTCGAATACGAATTACTCCAATGATGAAATATCTAGAGAATTACACATAAGTGATTTTCTTGAAATTTTCTAGGTGAGAAGATTGTTTTTCAAGGCCTCACCAGCTTAATAGATGGCCTGGAGATAGTTTTCAATAATAAGTGGTTTTCATTCATCTTTTAAAAGTATAAAATAAGTGATTTTTATCTAAAAATATTATTAAATTAAAATTAAAGTAATTAATTAAGGAGATAAAAAACTTCAATAATTCATGTTAACTATAATAATAAAATAACAATAATAAATAGTAATGAAATTTGATGAAATAATAAAATGATAAATAGGAGTTATTGAGAATGAATATTGATTGTTCCTATGATGAGATTCCAAGTAGAATTACGCTTAAGTAATGATTTGGAAATCTTTCAGTAAGAAAATTTCTTTTGGGTCTCATCAGCTTAATGGAAGATCTAAAAAGAATTTTTGATAAAAATAATTCATATTCATTTTCGCATAAAAATAAACAAATAAAATTAAGAATTAATAAATAATAGAATGGTAAGAATAAGTTGGGTAGAAGGAGTCAAAGTTAGAAATTTCTCATAAAATATTAAAATGAATCCGACGACGAAGCCTCTTCAAGCAAGTCGCATAGTACTACTTGAATACTCTTGAGGTGAGAAAGATTTTTGAGTTGTCCCACCAGCTTAATGGAGGATACTTAAAAATATTTTTCAATATTAATCATATCGATATTAAAGATCAACATAAGCAAATTTAGCAAATGACCTAAAACTAAGTGGTATCATTTTAGGATGGGCGTTGTGGGGTGCTAATCCTTCCCTACACGTAACTGTACTCCCGAACCCTAGTATCTTTGAACATAGACCAAGCCTTATCCTTAGTATGAATAGGTGACCAATCACACCTAGGTAGAATGGTTGGTGGCGACTCCATATCTTTGTGTCTAGCTATTAGGTTTTTATCCAAAACTTAGTACGTTACGACACATCTATGTGAGTATGGAGTGGGGCCACTCTTATGAAATTTTGGCATAATTTCTAGAGCACTCATGAAACTACCAAGCACGTGCATGGCCTATTAGCACAAAACAATGTTGAACAACAAAGAATTGTGAAAGTATAGTATGATTAATAAGACCTCTATTTTACAATAATGAGTTATTGGTTCAAGAAGCTAAAAACCTTCACAAATTTCTCAGCAAAATAAGTTTTATTATTTTAGGTTTGGTTCAAGTCCAAAAGACACCATATACGAATCATTATACTCACAAATAACCCAGCAAAATATTTTCTTTTCTTTCAAATGTCTTTTTGAAATATGTGAGGGATTGTTGGATATTTATGTATTTCTGAAAAGACTTTTATGGTTTTTAGTTTTTTTATTTAATTAATTTTTTTCAATATTGAATCCTTACTTGAAAACCAGTATTTCAATTTATCTAAAATTTCAGATTTGTTTCCAACGTTTAGGCTTTGCTTGGTAGAGTGGAAAGAAAAATGAAAGAAAGAAAATTGAAAGGAAGGAAAATTGAAAAGATGGAAAATTTTAATTTTTTTCCTTAGGTGTGCTTGGTATGAAAGATGAAAAAATAGATGGAAACTATATTTCTTTCCTCCTATTGTTTGGTAGAGTGAAAAAATGAGAAGATAGAAAATCAAAAATAAAATAATTTTACCATCTTACCCTTATACAAATATTTATTAACTATAATTATTTTTGGATAATATTTTTTTTGGCATTTATTGAGTTTTCATTTTCAATGAGATTAAAAAAAAACAAAACAAAATCTAGTCAAAATAATTCATTAATAATTAATTAGTATAATTATTTATTTATTTATGATAATTAATTAATTTATTAATTACTTATGTAATGACTAATAATTGTTAAATACTCAACTCAACCCTGACTAATGTCAAAAAAAAATTGTTTAATAGATAGAATTATTTTTATAGAAGTTGTATTCCTTCAAGAAACAACCATCAAATATTGTAACGCTTTAGCTTTGAATTTAAGCAATCCTATTTTCACTCCAATTATCAAATATTTATCTGGTAACAAACAAAAAAACTTACGGTAATTCAAGATATCTGAAACTCAACCAGAATTATGGTTTAGAACTTCAATGTAGAATTGATTCAGCTTGGAATATTACATCTGATCTTAATCACTTGTTACTGCTATTCTCAGGTGTGTTTAGACGGAAGTGCGTCTATATCTACGTGAACAAAAAATCTCAAGTAACAAAAAACTAGCTTGATGGAACAACAAGAAAAGCATATTCAATTTCAAGCCTGCAAGCTCATACAAAAGCTCCATTTGTCAGGTCACAATTTAGCTGTTTAAGAACTACTAGATTATAATGTTGTCCTGATACTACTTGACATCTATTTGACATCATCATCACCACTGGGAAAAAATCAAACAAATAATAAGGTTACACATTTCAAACAGCACAGATTCCATGTTGCAGCTCCAATACAACCAAAGCAAGAGATAACAAAGGGAACCACACCTACTCCAACAAATAAATATATAAACCTGAAAATTAGAAAGTGGACAGTCAAAACAGAGGAGAACATGCAGAAAATTCCGCTCAAATAAGCACTTGAATTCCTATAGAAATTCATATTATTCAAAAACAATATCAATACATCTAAAAACCAGTATAAGATCCATCAACAATACACATGACCATGAGAAACAAATGGTTGACATGTCAATGAACTAGAAAGCAAATATGTGGTAGAATGCAATAACAGTTTCAACCCAGATGAGCCAAGATCAGCATAGCTGGCCTTACATTTTGAATCAAGATCAACCCAGTCTCAAGCTCAGCCTAGTTTAGATGGACCTTCGACTTTAAATCAAGATCAACCTGTCTCAATCCAAAATATCAAAGCATGCTCAAGTTCTTTCTTGCATGAATTACAGTAAGCCCAGATGAAAAGAATGGTTAACAATGCTATCTCACTGCCATGTAACTTCCCTAGCTATCAGCTATTCCGTTGGAAATGTCAAGACTAGCATGCCTACACGGAAACACCAAATCACATTCCAAATACTAATTGTGTCCAAGCCATTGGGTACCAGTGTATAACAAGTAAATCAACCCCACCAGTGAGCATCAGGGGGCTCTTGGAGCAGAAATCTTTCAAGCAAGTATGACTCAAATTAAAGGACACTAAATCATATAAAAATTTTTGCTAAAGCAAATGACAATTTTACAAATTCTACACAGCCACATTTTGAATTCAACTGATGTGAAAATGGCTAAGCTAAAAAAGAAATAAGAAACACGACATCAAATTATAAGCAAATGTTGAGAACTCATACCAAGCTTTTGGCAAATTCTCGAAAATACTAGACGAAAGAGACACAGCCATGAGCATGGGCCGACCAAGCTGCATCAAATCTTGATCACTGCGCACAGATGGCAAAAGCATGGTTGTATCGGCAGCTCTTTTGTACTCAACAAACAAGTGGATGCCATATTCAACCATTGCCAAACCAGCAAGAGTCATCAAAAAGTTCAAAAGCTTCAACAGGCACTCTAAGCATCCTCTACAAGCCATCCTCAATAATAATCTTTGAGAATGAATGAATCATCGAAATGGGTATCTAAAAAACAATTCAAAAAAAAAACAACTATTACAAAATCATTTCAACATTTTTAGAAATTTTTGCTCATAAAAATAAAGCAGGAAAAGGGAAAGAAACGAAATTTTAAGGATTTTTCCTGAGTTTTCTGAAAAATCAGAATTGGGTTCTCCGAATTCTTGCTACAATCAAATCAAACATAATTGATTTTAAAATCATCTTATTTATGCAACTAAACGGAAATAATAACAAAGTTCCTACTTAACTCTACCAATAAAATCAAACCTAATCCAATGCTTATATACAATTTCTAGCTTAAATCGTACAAAAAAGATGAAATTAAACCGAAGACTTACAAGTTTCGAGGAAGGATTTCGATTGCGAGCTTGATCTCCAGTAATAACAATAATAAAATAAAAATTTTTTTAGATGAGCAAAGTGCAGTAGTTGAGAACAAGTAATGACACAGACACACCATCGTGATCATACCAAGCATATCTAAATTTTGAAAGGATGAAAACTGGAGGGAAAAAGAAACATGCACATCACCAAGCACCGCTTTACCATTGTTTCTTTGACATAACCAATCAAAAAATTGTTAAGAAATTGGCTTGAACGGCGATGGGAGAGAGCACAACATAACAGACACCATGACAGAGAAGGGAGAGAGAGTTTGGGTGAGAGAGCGGTGAAAGTTGCAGCACGCGGGAGAAGGAGAAAACCTAGGTAGTTTTAAAAACTGGTTAGGGGCATTTTCGTATTTTCAATTGCTTTAATCAGATATTCTCGTTTTCTCTCCTCTTTTTTGTCCAATTTGGACGGATAAGTTTTTTGTCTGAAGACAGAAAACACCTTTCTTCAGCATTTTCTTTCATTCTTGTTTTCTGTCATACCAAGCAACTCTAAAATTAATTTTCCTTTCACTTTTCTCTCTTTCATTTTCTTTCCTTCCACTTTTTAGCTGTACCAAGTACAGCCTTAAATTCTGATTTAGTCAAAATTCTCCATAATTTTCTTTAGATTTTTATTATGATTGTCTTTTGATTTTGTTACGATTTTCTCCATATTTTCTACGGATTGAACATTACCCAATGTCTTTATTTTTTCCTCCTATAAATAGAGAGCTACAGAAGCTTTCAAAACACACTCCTTCACTATTCATTCTCTCTGCTTCTTACGTTCCCGCTGGGTTAATCTCTCTTATTCTTTCTTGATGTTTCTGGACAATCTCAGAAGAGCTTGTTGAATCCTGAGAGATTATATCTATTGGTAAAATTATCCTTAAGGACAGTGCAATTATAGCACGCCTCAGGTTGTTTCAACTTATAGTTTTCTTCTTCTACCTACAACAAAAATAGCTTTGTTCTAGGAGAATCTCTAAATACACTTACTTTTCTGCTCCCGGCACCCTATTTTTCACAGCAAAGCACTGTTCATCTAAAGAGAAAAATAAATGTGACTGCAAAGTGAAAAAAATGAGTTTATTTAGAAATTCTCTTGTACCGGAGATAAAACAAATTAATTTTGTTTTACCCCAAATTATCAATTTGATCTTAGCTTGGACAAGTGAAGGGCTCTGATTCGGCTTTTCCAAATGTATAACAAATAACAAATGCAGATATAGCTGAATCTGATAAACTCATAAATTATAGATGGTGAGTAAACCAAAAGATTAGTGATTAGATACACCAAATTTTGATTCTTACTGCGTTTGATACACAGAAAGAGAACAAAACCAAAAGGAAACAAATAGATTAGAACACTACCCCTTTGAGTCAATACGAAAACCATGTATAGCTAAATGATCAAGAAGGTATCAACGTTCATGTCAGCCTAATTTCAGTGATTAAAGTCAGTGATTAATTCCAGTGTCACGAGCCGAGACCTGAGCACGGGCACCGATCATGACCCTAGCGGGTAGTAGGCTAGTACACCCGATCAGGCTATTAATTTTTTTTACACCAATGCATATGCATGGACACTTCCACTTCCACGTCTCAAAAATGTTGATGGTTGACTTGTCTCAATTAGAATGGCTTTCTGCTGTTCTTCTTTTGCTCCTCCAAATGTTTACATTGCTTCTAATGAAAAAGGAGAGAATGGAAGGCATTGACTATTGAGCTTCCTCCAGGCACTCAAAACTTTCTGTCATTGGAAACTTGAATCTATTGGGAAACTTTCCTCACCGCTCCTCTGAAACAATTGTCCAAGGAATATGGCTTGCTTATGTTTGTTTTGGTTGAAATTTTTTGGTATCCGAAAGACATTTTGGGCAGCGACTAATTTAAAGTCGAGTTATGGTCGGACTTCAAAAGAAGAGTTCTCCCAACACTATTTTTTTCATGTACAAGGCTCGAACTGGAAACTTAACTTAAGGAGCATTAAGCTCCTTCCACTCAGACCAATCGACGTTGGTAGGCTTGCTCATGTTATTGCAGCTAGATAGTGTACCTATTGTGATTGTTTCATCAGACAAAACAACTAAACATGCACGTCCCCAAAACTCATTATCTTGATTGTTGCAGCCGTCCTGCCTCCCTTGGGGGAAACAGATTTTCATACAATGGTGAATGTTCTAAACATGGCGTTTTCACCATATGGTGATTATTGGAAGGAAATGCGCAAAGTTTTCATTTCTGAGCTCTTGAGCATGAAGAGGGTACAATAGCTTCTCAGCAGAGGATTTTTTTTCCCCAAGGATGGGAAAGTTTGTAGATGCTTCGACAGGATTCAATGCTAGGCTTCAGAAGAGCTTTGCCGAGGTTGATGCTTAGTTTCAAATGGTGCTTGACCAACATCGATCTTGATCATGCAAGGCCTAGAACGCGGCATGAGGATCTTGTCGATTTCTTGATTAGATTACTGAAAGATTAAAGCAACCAACAGTTTTAGGCTAACTATATTACTCCCCCGAGAGGCAATGTGGCAATTTAAAATTGGTGAAAACAAGAATTTTGGCTAATGTTTGGGCTATTGGAAGAGACCCCAATAGTTGGGAAAACCCCAGTGAGTTTTAACCTGAAAAGATTCGAGGAAAATGATATTGACTTCAAAGGGTCAGACTTTGACTTGCTGCCTTTCGTAGCTGGTCGTCGGATTTCCCCAGATTGCTAACTTATTGTACTGTTTTGATTGCGAGCTGCCTAGTGACATGAAGAGAGAAGATATTAGTATGGAAGAAGGTCGACTTGCTTCTCAAAGGAAGGCATCCCTCTGTCTTGTGCCAATAAGAAACAAACACCAAAGGCCCAAAACTATCTAACATAGAGTTTGCATAGATCGGATAGAATTAGAACAGGGAAAAAAATGTGATCAGAGAGATGGAGTATATGAACAAGTCTCTTTTAATTTGAATAGCTGATGCTTTTGTTGCTTTCTAAAATGAATCATAATGAAAGTTCACTGCATGATTATTCTTATTACTATGAAAAACATCTGGCACGAAAAACACTCTAAAAGTTTTTTTTTTTAAATTTTTAGTATTGATTGAAATGATTATGTTTTCACTTTTAAAGTATTACAATTTAACAAATTTAAAATTAGAATTTTAATACTTATTCTTCTTTCTTTCAAATCAAAATTATAAAGACACTTTACACAACCAAAGCAATATATGATTCTTACACGTTATTCTTTATTTGAAAATCAAAATGATTCATATTATCATTTTAAACAACAATACTCTTTAGATGTTACTTTCAATATCACTTTTTTTAATATTTTTGGGCACTCATAGCAATTTAATAAACACTCCCTTTAATCTTAAAGCACCTCTTTTCTTATTTGTTCTTTTTGTAAAACAAAAGGTTAAATTAATAGTAATGCTGAAATACAATCTATTTATATCTATGGAAGCAAAAAAGCATTGTTAAAATATATTTTTAAGTTAAAATTTTACGTTTTATTGGCCATGATATGGTTTATGATATTGGATTACTCTGTTATTTGTACTGATTTTTTATTCTCAAAAATATTTTATTTTATTTTTTTCATTATCCATGGCATCTATATACACATTGTAAAATCCGAATTTTATTATACTGTATACCATATGTGTACATTATTGATAGTGGAAATAAATTCTTTTAGTGAAATTAAGGAATCATTTAATGTGAATTTCCACTTTTCATTGTATGTTATAATGTATATATGGTGTATAAAGAATAGATGGGATTTAATTAATTATTAAGGTATGAAAACAATTAATGAGGAGTAATGGGCTGTCAGACGAATGGAGAAAAGAGTGAAAGGAGAGCCAATCAAAGTGGGCGGCTGGAAGAAATGTTGGCGAGGAGAAGAGAAAAACTGAGTCAAAAAGAGAGGAAGAAAATGGACTGCAACGGGAGACCTTACCACCGTTCCTTTTGTCACCAATTTCTCTAGGTTTTAATTACATGAAAGACATGCAATGATGACATGAAACATGATATGAATAGGTGGCGAGTTCTAAGTGGATTTGAGGGGCTATATAAGAAGCATACCTGAGGAATTGTTACTCGCCCATTCTGTTTGCTACAAATTTTACTTCGTTTCTTCCGTTTCTTTTATAACCAAGGAGTTTCATCTTTCTGCCAGTTTAATCTTTTCCTCACCGTTGAAGAGCTAAGGAACAAGAGAAGTAAAGCTAAGAAAGGCAAGAAAGCATTCTGTTATTGGAAGAGCAACTTAGTAAAGGTGAGTTTCATAGTTTTACAGTTCTCTTGATATTTAATCATAGATATAGCCTGGTTGTAGTTGAATATGGTTGAATATATAAGAAATTAGATGGAAAAATAACCAAGAATGAGTAAGGAAACACGATGGGCGAGTAGAAAGTTGCTAGTAAAAATGGGTAAGTACTCGCCCAAAGGATGGGACGAGTCTGGGAAATTGTTATGTAGTTCGCCAGTATTATGGTCCAGGCGGGCGAGGACCAATGATCGCCAAAAGGCGAGAATGGCGATAACAGTGATCGCCCATGTGAAATGTTGATGATCGCCAATGGGGCGAGTAGGAGAAAAAGAAGTCGCAAACGTAATTCAATACATGGGCGAGCCTAATTATGAATTGATAAGCATGGCGAGTTGAGCTCCTATGTTGGGCGAACTCCCATGGATAAGCCGCTAATGGACAGCGAGCTATGTTGGGCGAATGGCGAGCTGTTACCTCGCCAAAGTGCCACTATTATTAAGAAAATAAAATCGTTTTAGAAAATATTAATAGTTAGAATAAATGCTTTTGCAGACGGGAATTGAGGAAGGCGGGCGAGAAGCAAGGCTGCATCCGACGAGGTAAGGAAGTAGTATGTGATGAAAATGCATGTCCTGTGGAGTAAAAGTGTTAAGAAAATATTAGAAATTGTTTTGTTTTTCTGACATGCATTGGTTGATAAAATGTTTTGACTCTGGCGAGCTACAAAATCGCCATATGTTGTTTTGTTGAATGAGCTACTTAGGGCGGGCGAGTAGTTTTATTCTAAGTTTGAAACTCGTGCTAGCCAAGTGGCGAACTCTCCTTTATGAGAACCTGGTGAGTGCCTTTGTTTTAAAAGTTGGGAGAACTTTTTATGTCGTATGGGCGGGCGACTCTTGTTTTAAATATAAGGCGGGCGAACTGTTATCAGCCAGCCATACTTTTGTCTTGAAAAGCTATGTGGCGGGCGAATAATAATTTGCCGCCTTGGCGAATTGACCAGTGGGCGAACTGATTTATGAGTATTTTCTCAACGCAAATTAAATAAATAAATAAATAAACTTTGAATTAATATTTTTGAAAAATAGAAAATGTGAAACTTTTGGGGCGAGTAGACTCTTGGGCGAGTAGACCCTTGGGCGAGTTGATCATTGGGCGAATTGGCCAATGGGCGAGCTGACCTGGGCGAACTAGCCAAGGGCGAACCAGCTCCAAACGTGCCTTTCTCTCATAGAAAATGTTGAATTTGAGGGTTGCTTTACTAGTTATAAACCCTTTTGGAAACCAAATCATTTTATGGAAATGATACATATGATAACCTGATTTTGAGACATTAGGCCATGAGTTCATGCATTATCATACTTTGCGTGACCCAACTAGGGCGATGGCTCGGGTCAAATAGACCAACGAGTGCACCTAGGGCGTCACAAGGCTGATGGACCTGCCAAGTCTTCAGCGGTCTCGAGGTCACTTGGCAAGTGGACCCGAGGACCACCTACAGATTATGGCCATACATCTAGATGAGATAGCCGTGAGGGGCGATGGCCTACGGGTGCACCCCAAAAGCGGATGATTTGTGTTCTTTGCATGATTTAAATTATTGCCTAGTCTCAATTAAATGATTTATGAAAGGATCTGGTGAATCCTGTTTCATGTTAATTATATTTGTTGTTTCCTAATGAGTTTGATCGTTAGGATAATTACATGGTTTTGAGATTATAGCTTTTATTTTATAAAGCAGCATACGCCTTCCTTACTGAGCACATTGTCGCTCACTCCTTATTTTTCCACTCCACAGATAACTGATTTGAACTAAGAGACTTACCTTCCTGAAATTGGATATCGAAGGTATGTTGTGTTCTTTTATGTATTCAGTAAAATTGTACAGTACTACTTTAAATATAAGGGAATGTATATACATCTTAAGAAAATAATTTAATTATTCTTATTGAAGTGATAGGAGTTGATAAGCATCACTGACAGCCCAACCGGTAGTAAGTATAAGATATAAGTAAGTAACATGTAATATAGTGGAAATTGGGATGTTACAGATTTAATGGTATCAGAGCAGGGTTGGTCGGATGTCTAGCGATGCTTAAAGTAAATGGTGAAATAGTATACATTCCCTTAGTACTGTATAAACTGAATATATAATTGTTATGTTAATGATAAGTGATAAATGATTTCTGTGGTACAGATATGAGTGGAAGAAGGAGAATGCGCTCAGTGAGAGGCATAGGCCGAGGTAGGGGCACAGACTCCGGAACCACAGACACCAACCTGCCCCAAGACCTCCACGTCCTATACAGCTAGAGAGCATTGATAATCGTGTAACTCAGGTGGAGAGGTTAATAGCAGATTTTATGGCTATGTATCAGGCAGATAGAGCCCGATAGGCAGAGAGGGAGAGAGCTACAGCTCCTGTAGCCCCAGTAGAGGCACCAGCACCGCCACAGCCGGCACCAGTTGTGCCTGAGCCTGAGCCTATTCCACCACCAGCACCTCAGCCACCGATAGCTCCACCGCCGCCACTGATTCAGCAGCCGCGAAATGCAGAGTCTTATTGTAATGTGGCATTGGTAAAATCATTTAAGAAATTGGATCCACCTAAGTTTAAGGGTACTAGGGATCCATTGGTGGCAGAGCAGTGGGTTATAGAGATTGATAGATTACTCGAGATTATGAGATGTTCAGAGACAGAGAAAGTAGGCCTAGCTGTGTTCCAGCTGGCAGATGATGCGAGACATTGGTGGAAGGCCACCCAGACGGTATTATTTGCTCAGCATCAGGATCTGTCATGGGATATGTTTGTGGAAACTTTTAGAAGGCAATATATTCCTGACACTGCTCAAGAAAAGTTACAGCAGGAATTTATGGGTTTAGTACAGGGTAGTATGTCAGTGAATGAGTATGAGGCCAAATTTACTACCTTGAGCCGTTTTGATCCACAGACTAGTGAGAATACCCGGTATAAGATTTCGAGATTTAGAGCTGGTTTGAGGCCATCCATCAGAGTAAAGCTAGCCCCATTTGTTATACAGACTTATGATGAGATAGTTCAACGGGCTCAGCTATGTGAGAGGGATTATGAGCAGTTCCAGCTCGATTTCAGTGGTAAAACTAAAAGTAAACCAAAGGGGAAGGCTAAGAGGTTTATGGAGGATAGACCAGGTAGAGAGCAGTTTAAGAAGACCAGATCTTCGGGCATACAGATTTCAGAGGGCAGATTTGATAGACCAGCAGTTTCTACTCCTGCTAGTGGCCCTACTACCACTCAGAGAAGTGTTGCGCCCTTATGTAGACATTGTGGAAGGTCGCATGGATCGCGCCCTTGTCCTGCAATGTCTGGGGTATGTTTTAGATGTGGACAGACGGGGCATTTTATTAAGAATTGCCCGATGCTCAGAGAGTACTGCTTCTACTAGACCTCCTCCTGCATTACCTCAGATAGCGGCCCCGGCAGCTCAGAGTGAACCAGAGAAAGCGACACCCTCACAGCCTAGGCGGGCGACAGCAGCAGAAAAGGGTAAGAAGGTTGTGACTCAGGTCGGGTGTACGCGTTGGATCAGGAGACTGCCGACGCCTCTATCGATGTGATTAAAGGTAAAATTTATCTTTTTGATATTCCCGTAATTGCCTTAATTGACCCGGGTTCTACTCATTCATTCTTATCGCCTGCATATGCCAACAGGACCCCAGTAGAGCCGGAGTTGTTAGAATATACATTGCAAGTGAAAACTCCTTTTAATGATTTCCAGAGGACGGATGTTATATATAGGGGTTGTAAATTGACTATAGGAGAGAAGGTTGTGACAGCTAACCTAATTTTGTTGGATATATATGATTTTGATATCATTTTAGGTATGGATTGGTTGGCTACAAACCATGTTAGTTTGGACTGTAATACTAAGTTTATTACCTTCTCTCATCCCGAAAAGTACATTGTAAAGTTATTGTAAATTAATAAAAAGTATGTGAATTTATGTTGTGAAATGACATGTGTACTGAAATTGTGGTTGTGTATGAATGTTTATGAAGGATATATTGCTAGTGTGGAGGAGGTTGAGAGGAAGCATCCAAAGATCCAAGAGATTCCTGTAGTTAAGGACTTCTCGGATGTATTTCCAGAAGAATTACCAGGGTTACCACCAGATCGAGAGACGGAGTTTATGATCGAGTTGGTACCCGGTACGGAGCCGATTTCTAGATCCCCATATCGGATGGCACTGACAGAGTTGGATGAGCTCAAGAAGCAGCTCCAAGAGTTATTAGATAAGGGATTTATACGTCCCAATGTGTCACCATGGGGAGCTCCAGTTTTATTTGTTCGAAAGAAGGATGGTAGCCTCCGATTGTGTATTGATTATCGGATGTTGAATCGGGCTACCGTTAAGAATAAGTATCCACTGCCTCGGATTGACGATTTGTTTGATCAGCTCAAGGGTGCACAGGTGTTTTCCATGATAGACCTTCGATCAGGCTATCACCAGTTAAAGATTAAGGAGTCGGATGTGCATAAGACAGCCTTTCGGACTCGTTATGGCCACTATGAGTTCCTAGTGATGCCTTTTGAACTGACAAATGCCCTGCAGCTTTTATGAGTTTGATGAATGAGGTGTTTCATCCGTTTTTGGATAAGTTTCTTATAGTTTTTATTGATGATATCCTGATTTATTCTAAGACTCCAGAGGAGCATGAGCAGCATTTGCAGATTGTTCTACAGACCCTCAGAGAGCGAAAGTTGTATGCTAAGCTTAGTAAGTGCGAGTTCTGGCTTGACCATATTATATTTCTCAGACATGTAGTGTCGAGGGACGGGGTATCAGTTGATCCGTCCAAGATAGAGGCCATTGTTCAGTGGGAAAGGCCTAACACGGTTACCGAGATACGGAGTTTCTTAGGTCTTGCTGGATATTATCGCAGGTTTGTGGAGGGATTTTCTAGACTTTCTGCTCCATTGACACGACTCACACGTAAGGATGTAAAGTTTGAGTGGAATGATGCGTGTGAACGTAGTTTTGGTGAACTTAAGAAGAGATTGACTAGTGCCCCCGTATTAGCCCTTCCTAGCGGATCAGGTGGATTTATGGTATATACCGATGCATCCGCTCAAGGTTTAGGGTGTGTGCTCATGCAGCATGGTCGGGTTATAGCCTATGGTTCTCGACAGTTGAAGGATCATGAGAGGAATTACCCGACACATGACTTGGAGCTAGCCGCAGTGGTGTTTGCACTGAAGATATGGCGACATTACTTGTACGGGGAGAAATTTCAGATATATACAGACCATAAGAGTCTGAAGTATATATTCTCACAGAAAGAGTTGAATTTGAGGCAGCGACGGTGGATGGAACTATTAAAGGACTATGATTGTGAGATTTTGTATCACCCAGGTAAAGCTAATGTAGTAGCTGATGCACTGAGCCGTAAGCATGTTGGCATGGTATCGTACATGATGATCAGGGAACATGAGTTGATAGAGCAGTTCTCTAATCTCAGTTTGGCAGTTGTTTCCTCTGACCAGTATGGGTTTACAGCTAGTTTTCGTATCGAGCCGGATTTGATGGATCGAATCAAGGAAGCTCAGAGGAGTGATGATTATTGTATTGGGGTGGCCAGCCAGATTCAAATGGGAGATGAGTTGGATTTTGAGATTGGCACAGATGAGATACTGAGGTTTAGAGGTCGGATATGTGTTCCCGGTGATCAGCAGCTTAGAGAGTTGATTTTATCAGAGGCCCATACCTCTAGATACACGTTACATCCGGGTAGTACTAAGATGTACCAGAATCTCCGGAAAGTGTACTGGTGGCCTAAGATGAAAAAGGACATCGCAGATTTTGTTACTAGATGTCTAACATGTCAACAGATTAAGATTGAGCATCAGAAGCCGGCAGGTATGCTTCGACCATTATCGATTCCTACGTGGAAATGGGAGCATGTAACTATGGATTTTATTATGGGATTACCACGGACCCGGAAGGGGTATGATGCTATTTGGGTGATAGTCGACAGATTGACTAAGTCTGCTCATTTCTTAGCCATGAGATCTACAGATTCAGTTAGTGCCTTGGCCGAATTGTATGTCAGGGAGATAGTGAAGTTACATGGTGTTCCAGTGAGTATTACCTCTGATAGGGACTCCCGCTTCACCTCTCATTTTTGGGAGAGATTTCAGGAGGCTATGGGATCCCAGTTGAGTTTTAGCACCGCTTTTCATCCACAGACTGATGGGCAGTCCGAGCGTACGATACAGACGCTCGAGGATATGTTGAGAGCGTGTGCATTGGATTTTAAAGGCTCATGGGACGATCACTTACCTCTGGCAGAGTTTGCTTATAATAATAGTTTTCATACGAGTATCGGCATGGCACCGTATGAAGCCTTGTATGGCAGACGATGCAGATCCCCGATAGCATGGGAAGAAGTTGGAGACCGTAAACTGTTAGCTCCCGATTTGGTCGAGCAGGCTTCTCGTGATGTACGGATGATTTGTGAGAGGCTCAGAACGGCTCAGAGTCGGCAAAAGAGTTATGCAGATACTAGACGCCGACCATTGGAGTTTATAGCGGGTGATTATGTATTTTTAAAAGTTTCACCGTCCAAAGGTATTATGAGATTCGGGAAGAGAGGAAAGTTGAGTCCCCGATACATTGGGCCTTATGAGATCTTAGATCGCGTGGGAGATGTGGCATATCGGTTAGCACTACCACCAGAGTTGTCAGGAGTGCATAACGTATTCCATGTCTCGATGTTGAGAAAGTACCATCCAGATCCTTCTCACGTGATTCGACACGAGCCACTGGAGATCAGAGAGGACATGAGTTACGTTGAGAAACCGGTGCGGATTTTAGATAGGAAGGATAAGGTATTGCGATCTAAGACGATTTCTTTGGTTAAAGTGCTCTGGCAGTATCATAACGAGGAGGAGGCTACTTGGGAATTAGAAAGCCTTATGTGCGAGAAGTATCCAGAGCTTTTTCAATGAGAGGTCCGAGTTAAATTTGGAGGATCAAATTTCTTAAGGTGGGGAGAAATGTAAAATCCGAATTTTATTATACTGTATACCATATGTGTACATTATTGATAGTGGAAATAAATTCTTTTAGTGAAATTAAGGAATCATTTAATGTGAATTTCCACTTTTCATTGTATGTTATAATGTATATATGGTGTATAAAGAATAGATGGGATTTAATTAATTATTAAGGTATGAAAACAATTAATGAGGAGTAATGGGCTGTTAGACGAATGGAGAAAAGAGTGAAAGGAGAGCCAATCAAAGTGGGCGGTAGGAAGAAATGTTGGCGAGGAGAAGAGAAAAACTGAGTCAAAAAGAGAGGAAGAAAATGGACTGCAACGGGAGACCTTACCACCGTTCCTTTTGTCACCAATTTCTCTGGGTTTTAATTACATGAAAGACGTGCAATGATGACATGAAACAGGATATGAATAGGTGGCGAGTTCTAAGTGGATTTGAGGGGCTATATAAGAAGCATACCTGAGGAATTGTTACTCGCCCATTCTGTTTGCTACAAATTTTACTTCGTTTCTTCCGTTTCTTTTATAACCAAGGAGTTTCATCTTTCTGCCAGTTTAATCTTTTCCTCACCGTTGAAGAGCTAAGGAACAAGAGAAGTAAAGCTAAGAAAGGCAAGAAAGCATTCTGTTATTGGAAGAGCAACTTAGTAAAGGTGAGTTTCATAGTTTTACAGTTCTCTTGATATTTAATCATAGATATAGCCTGGTTGTAGTTGAATATGGTTGAATATATAAGAAATTAGATGGAAAAATAACCAAGAATGAGTAAGGAAACACGATGGGCGAGTAGAAAGTTGCTAGTAAAAATGGGTAAGTACTCGCCCAAAGGATGGGACGAGTCTGGGAAATTGTTATGTGAGTTCGCCAGTATTATGGTCCAGGCGGGCGAGGACCAATGATCGCCAAAAGGCGAGAATGGCGATAACAGTGATCGCCCATGTGAAATGTTGATGATCGCCAGTGGGGCGAGTAGGAGAAAAAGAAGTCGCAAACGTAATTCAATACATGGGCGAGCCTAATTATGAATTGATAAGCATGGCGAGTTGAGCTCCTATGTTGGGCGAACTCCCATGGATAAGCCGCTAATGGACAGCGAGCTATGTTGGGCGAATGGCGAGCTGTTACCTCGCCAAAGTGCCATTATTATTAAGAAAATAAAATCGTTTTAGAAAATATTAATAGTTAGAATAAATGCTTTTGCATACGGGAATTGAGGAAGGCGGGCGAGAAGCAAGGCTGCATCCGACGAGGTAAGGAAGTAGTATGTGATGAAAATGCATGTCCTGTGGAGTAAAAGTGTTAAGAAAATATTAGAAATTGTTTTGTTTTTCTGACATGCATTGGTTGATAAAATGTTTTGACTCTGGCGAGCTACAAAATCGCCATATGTTGTTTTGTTGAATGAGCTACTTAGGGCGGGCGAGTAGTTTTATTCTAAGTTTGAAACTCGTGCTAGCCAAGTGGCGAACTCTCCTTTATGAGAACCTGGTGAGTGCCTTTGTTTTAAAAGTTGGGAGAACTTTTTATGTCGTATGGGCGGGCGACTCTTGTTTTAAATATAAGGCGGGCGAACTGTTATCAGCCAGCCATACTTTTGTCTTGAAAAGCTATGTGGCGGGCGAATAATAATTTGCCGCCTTGGCGAATTGACCAGTGGGCGAACTGATTTATGAGTATTTTCTCAACGCAAATTAAATAAATAAATAAATAAACTTTGAATTAATATTTTTGAAAAATAGAAAATGTGAAACTTTTGGGGCGAGTAGACTCTTGGGCGAGTAGACCCTTGGGCGAGTTGATCATTGGGCGAATTGGCCAATGGGCGAGCTGACCCTGGGCGAACTAGCCAAGGGCGAACCAGCTCCAAACGTGCCTTTCTCTCATAGAAAATGTTGAATTTGAGGGTTGCTTTACTAGTTATAAACCCTTTTGGAAACCAAATCATTTTATGGAAATGATACATATGATAACCTGATTTTGAGACATTAGGCCATGAGTTCATGCATTATCATACTTTGCGTGACCCAACTAGGGCGATAGCTCGGGTCAAATAGACCAACGAGTGCACCCTAGGGCGTCACAGGGCTGATGGACCTGCCAAGTCTTCAGCGATCTCGAGGTCACTTGGCAAGTGGACCCGAGGACCACCTACAGATTATGGCCATACATCTAGATGAGATAGCCGTGAGGGGCGATGGCCTACGGGTGCACCCCAAAAGCGGATGATTTGTGTTCTTTGCATGATTTAAATTATTGCCTAGTCTCAATTAAATGATTTATGAAAGGATCTGGTGAATCCTGTTTCATGTTAATTATATTTGTTGTTTCCTAATGAGTTTGATCGTTAGGATAATTACATGGTTTTGTGATTATAGCTTTTATTTTATAAAGCAACATACGCCTTCCTTACTGAGCACATTGTCGCTCACTCCTTATTTTTCCACTCCACAGATAACTGATTTGAACTAAGAGACTTACCTTCCTGAAATTGGATATCGAAGGTATGTTGTGTTCTTTTATGTATTCAGTAAAATTGTACAGTACTACTTTAAATATAAAGGAATGTATATACATCTTAAGAAAATAATTTAATTATTCTTATTGAAGTGATAAGAGTTGATAAGCATCACTGACAGCCCAACCGGTAGTAAGTATAAGATATAAGTAAGTAACATGTAATAGAGTGGAAATTGGGATGTTGCACACATACAAGAGTTTTCCCCCTGTCTAGAAAAGTACATAAACAAGGAAAATAGAAAAAATACAATTACTGTGCAAAAAAGCAGAAAAAATAAAATTAGAATACAAGCTAAAGACAGTATTAAGATGGTAAAGTAATCTAGAGTTATATTATTTTAAACATGCATTCTTTCAAATGACCCACTCCAAAATTCAACTGATAGTACGACAAGTTATATAGATAGTTCTTGGTCTGAGGAGGCAGCACCGGCGCCGGAGCCAACTGCCTTATCCCATGCTTTTCATTTTAGCTCTTTTTTATTTTTCAAAGGCAAGAATGCATATTAAGAATAACACAGTTCAAGATAGACATATAAGCAAATATGAAAATGATGAATATAGTAAGCAAGCAAAATTTGAGATCATTGAAATCCAGATTTTACCAGCCTCTCAATAACGGAGTTTTGTTCTCTTGAAACTTGGGAGGACACTGAAAAACTTAATTTGCTATTGCTGTACAAGCTATCTCGTCATTTTCCCGCCGTCTAGCTTCCGTTATTGTCTTCCTGCTCCATCTATTCCTGCATGTTGATGTCGGACTTGGCGTACTCGATCGGTGTCTGCCACAGCTGGAGCTAGCTAATTCAATGGAAATGGCCTTTTTCTGATTGTCTGATTTCGGGAGGGGTGAGCTAATAATCTAAGCTCTCTCAATTGTGATTTTTTGTTCTTTTTATGACGTGAAACTTGGTGTAAACGTTTGTGTACACGTGACGCTTGTGGTGAACTCTTTTATGCAGCCTTTTGTAAAAATCAAGAGACTTTTCATTTCATGCAAGTCGTTTGACTACAATTTGTCAAAAAATAAGAGGCGGCCTCCAAGATTTATTGAAGAAATCAATTATACTTAATCGTGATCATAAACCAGGCTAGTCTATGTGATGACTAGTGACAGATGGGCATGTGATACCTGCCTTTTGTGCTGGCCTTTTAGAATTAACCTTTTTCTCATCTTCAAAGGTTGATTTGAAAGATCTTGGGCATATCTATCTAGGTAATTTACAAATTAGCGGGACTTTGATATATTTGGTGTGGACGCAATTTCAGGGGGAAGAAATCTTGCTGTTCTCGTCCTAAAAGAATAAATACATCGGCTAATGCAGCCCCGTCTGTGAGAGTGTATCATCATAAAATTTCAAAGGAAAAGGAAAATATCCAACAGAGAGATCATAGTTCAACATATCTGTATATTTCTCATTAAATCTCTTGAAATATATAGTCCATGCTTGTTAGCTCAATATTTACTACTTTTGAACTGGGCTGCTATCTGCTTCATTGAAGCAATTGCATTAACCGTTTCGAGCACTTTCGCTTTCACCGACAGTTCATTAACCAACAATATCTTGTTGCTGGTGATCATCTTTTTCCCAACTTCATGGCTGGCGTCATGCTCTGCTAATAAATATGGTGGTGGCTGCTCCTGCCCTTCATGCTCCCAAACTTCCAAGTCGAAACTGCAAACCATGTAATCCAACCCTGCCATTGCCAAAGCTTCAATTGACATATTTGTTTCTCTCACAAACTACAATTTGCTTGAGATAGTATGTAATAGATATCTGGCGTCTAGCTGTTGGTTGTCAAGGCAACTTGCCTTGAAGCATTTATATAGGTGAAGCAGTTTCACCTATTTCCCATGGCGATTGCACAGGTAATTAATAAATATACACGGGAATTACCTGCGCAATTAGCTAGGTTGATCCTAAATCGTACCATTTTATCCGTGAATCATGATCCCTTTCTACGTATAACGTTGTATCAGTGAGTGCATCAATGAGTACGTCAATGCACACGAGTGTAGTCTTGGATGAATGGAAAGTGATAGCATCGCTTATTGTTATATACACGATCATTAGCCTTAGGCACGTACAC
Organism: Heritiera littoralis; assembly: GCA_031772115.1. Taxonomy (NCBI): domain Eukaryota; kingdom Viridiplantae; phylum Streptophyta; class Magnoliopsida; order Malvales; family Malvaceae; genus Heritiera; species Heritiera littoralis. The sequence continues at coordinate 2,652,718 of JAPDPK010000096.1, read as the reverse complement.
TTGTACCTTGATTTTTGATAATTAAATACATTGATCAACTTTAATAAAGTGATATGTCTTCTCAGAATAAGAATCTTAAAACTAGTCAAGTATGTAATGATAATTTCATTAAAATAATTAAAATTGCATTTGTGATTTGTGAAAATAAATTTAAAAGAAGATTTGAATTTTAAATCTAGACGTTTAATATCATGCATGGTATAATAAATTTTTTTTAGCGATCTCATTTTTTTTCAAATGTCATGATACGGTGCACGATTTCAAACAAAATCTTGATATAACTATGTGATAAAACATTTAAAAATAATTTTCAAATGTCATGATTATTTTTAAACACCTTAATTTCAAAGAAAGATCCTTTATATTAAATAAAAAAAGAGTTAAGAAACATTAATCATCTCACAAAAAGTTCCATATATGTTAAAACAAAAAAAAAATGCCAAGATAAAAAACACATATGATTGTGTAAATATCATAATTTCTTTCAACAACATAAAATATGATGTGTCGACTTTATCAACATTCAAATATATATCTTAAATGTTGTGAAATAAGGTAATTGTGATACCATATAGATAGCACAAAATGTAGACGGTAGAGCTATATATGTAAGATCAATCAAACAATTTTTTTATGTAATAATTAGAAGACAAGACATCTTAAACATGAAATTAAGTGTACATGTTTAAAGCATATATCAATGAAAGCGGAAGCATAATCACTAGGATTATGTTTAGGCAGATCTTCCTTTTGTACTTTTCTCTTTAAGGTGGCTCTCAATGGGCAGAAACCAGTACGTTGAGAAGTGAAGAGGGGACCTAGCCTTATATTTGTAGTTAAACCTAATAGTCCCCCCATCAAAAAATATTAAGTTCTAGGCCTACACAACCACCACACCACACTGATCCAATACGATGCACAAAAGCCCATATTTGCTGATCACGTTAATTATTTAGGCTTATTTGCATGTTTTCATATTAGCCTGTTTTATTAAAACTCAAAACTACTAATTAATAGCATTCCACTAATTAGAAAATTCTAATATTCTCCTACTTGGACAATATTAATTGGGGTTTTTAACTTTAAGAAAATTTATTTTTATAAAATAAGACTCCAGGCTGATTAACTTTATTTTTGATGTGGCCACAATTTGAAAACAATTTAGTCCTTAGAAACAACATCTTACTGATCTTGTTCAACGTGACCAACCAATACCGGATCATGACAGCGATTGTGCCCTTTATTGACACAAGACCAATCCATGGTTACAAATACTAGTGACCACATCAACAATGGATCTCAATGTGGCTGTGTAGCAAGAAAATAACACCCAACAGTGATCAAATGTGTTACTTTCATTGTCAGTCCTCTGATTTCTCCTTAACTTGCTGAGAAATCTATTTGGCAACTAGATGTGCTAGTATGTCTCTTCCTTGTCCTCGAGGTTATAAAGTGGTGTCATTTATCGAGACATACCCCCATTGATGCAAAGTCAATTTCACAATTTTCTTAGATGTACATGTACAAAACTATTAACATGACAGTACAGGATATAAACCAACAATGATCATCAACTGACATTTTAAGTGCAATATCACATGAGTATTTCAAACATAAAGTGGTCTTAACATAGCATGATGTATAACATGAGAGTTCAATCACAAGCAACACACTCCCACTAAACCAATACATCAAAAGACCTCAACATATCAATATCTTTTTAACTTGCAGTACCTTACAGATATTTTTCAATTCAAATTATACCTCATAACTAATTTTACAATCTCTAGCAACGCATTTAACCAAATAAAGAAACCCAAAACAATAATAGTTTCAAATAACAAATCACAATGCATCTATCATCAAAATGAAAATATCAAATTCTCATATAGAGAAAACATGTTATCATTAAATCACAATGACTCCCACTAATCCAATGACTCACAAACATGCTCCAATAGTTTTTAAATGATCAGCAAAAAGCATAATAATAAATGGGTCAGAACAAAATCATGTATTGTCTATCCTCATGACAAATGTGATAACTAATATTGTTCTTGGATTTTATAATGTCACTTTAATAAATCACTTACAAAATTATTAACAAATTGCAAAATTTTCATATTCATATGTTTACACTATATGTCATTTTAAGCATGTGCCAAACAATAGCCTAAATGCTCCCACTAACCTTAATGCATATGATATCTCCAAAACAATGATTTTAGGGCATTTATGAGTTCTCAATACTTTCCAAAATATGGAACTCCCACAGATTTTCACTTCCTTTAAAAGAATAGTTTTTGACTCAATAAAATATAATAGGCTTAATAGCCAAATAAGCCCTCAACCTTTAGCCCAAAATGGAATTCAGCCCTTAACATTTTATCGCGTGACATTCAGTCCATAAACTTTTATTTCGATGGAAATAAACCATCAACCTTTTAAAATTATGCAATTAAGTCCAAATCTGTTAAATGACACTAACTGCCGTTAGTATATCTAACGTGAAAACTGACGTGGATAGCTTAGTTGGCTGCCATGTGGCATGCCACATGTGTAATACTAATTGCAGTTAGTGTCATTTAACATATTTGGATTTAATTGCATAATTTTAAAAGGTTGAGGGTTTATTTCCACTGAAATAAAAGTTTATGGACTGAATTTCACACAATAAAAAGTTGAGGGCTAAATTCCATTTTGGGCTAAAGGTTAAGGGCTTATTTGGCTATTAAGCCAACATAATATAGTCAAAACCTTTGTGCTATTCTTCCTTATAACTTTAAAAAGTTAATTCCAAATAAAATAGGGAGACTATTTAAAATTCTTATTTTCTCTTAAGAATCAGTTTAGGTAATTCATAAATGTAAATAGTATAAACCTAAACAAAAAGAGGAAGATTAACAAGGTATTACCAAAATAAACACAACACAAATAATTTACTTATTCGCATAAAATTTATTCCTTCAAAACTCTCACACATGCGATAAATGTAAAACAATGTTCTTCCCACCACGTGTGAGTTCCTTAAAAAGAATTCATTAATGTTCTTGAAAACACGTTATCAACAAATGACAACAATATGCCCTTAAAACAAAATTTGTGCTAAGTTTGATAATCTTAGCTAAAATACTAAAATCATTATCTTAATTGAGAGTTCAACAACCAATATAAATGTTTATCAAAATGAATTATATTTTAACAATTGTCAATTTTACACGAAATAGTACCAATGAGAGATATCACATCAGGTCTAAAAATATATATCCTTATGTGGAAGCTATTTTAAGGCACAACATACACAATGTAAATACTAAGATGTGATAATTAAAGTGACTAACATATAAAAACTTATCAATTATGGTAGACACTAAACTATAATGACAATTATTCAATAAACTCAAATTGAGCACAAAGACCAATAAAATTTTAAAACAGATCATCACATTGATCAACTCAAAATATTTGTCAGTCTTATCAATAATAATTAATGTGCTTCAAAAACAAATTTATATTAGGCAAACTCAATATTTAGAAAACATGTTATATCTTGTGTGTTCTTAATTTAAACAATTACAAATACAAAGACTTTCAAAAATTCATCCCCTTCGAGCAGATAAATTTTTTAGGTCCTTGTATTCTTAATTTTACAATTATAATTCACGATTATCTCTAAATTAAAAACACATGATCACTCCCTTTAGGCAAGTAGTCATATGTAGTTATTTAGAGACAATCTCATAACAACATAAGAAATTTTATAATCATTATGGTTTCATTAATTTTCTTATGTCCATATATGTTTGTGATCACTCTAAGCGAGATATTAATCTCAGTGTATCTCTATAGATCACTTAATAGCTTCAAATGCCCAATATAAAACTTAAGCACATTGAGAAACTTTGAAGTGATGTTTCATAATCATTTTATTAATCAACGGAGCCTCTAAGCATGCCATATGACTAAGTAAATTGTCTTAGCAATTAATAACATTTTCACTATGGCATCAAAATCATTTTAATCATGACTTTAAGAAATATCAAAATTAACATTGATAACCCACATAAACATCTATCAATCCATATATTTTATACTAACATAAGATTTTACAAATTTCGTTAACTTCATACCATAAATCTCAATATGATGGCATATGACAAAAGTCAATAAAACATAACAATCATATGCACGAAACAATATATTATGGTATAATACAATCTCATGTACAAAATAATATTATAAGAAATACAATATTTTTAATATCACCAAACATGAGTAGTGACATAAACTTTCAAAGCAAATTAATCTTGCAAGCCTCAACAATAATACATTTCAGTCAAAACTTTAATACATAAATTTGCAAAACTAATATTTTGCTTATACCCATGGATTGAAATCTATACTTAATTATATATTTTACTACCACAACTCATCTGTTACTTATTGCCCAGGATTATATGATGATATTTCTCCTATCTTCATGACACCGAAGTTATATCTCAAATACTTACTCAAGAATAATTGTACTCACAACTCTCTTATCAATTTTAATTCGATAACTATGATTAATTTAACATTTTATGAGAGCACACTTAATTTAGTAAGTATTTTTAAGAAAGTAAAAATCTTAACATCAATGTTTATAATAATCTATTGGAGCAATTTACTGCACAATTAATTAACCAAAGATTTCCTACAACAAAATTGCACCAATTTAATAATCAATGACTCTTCCATTGTTTCAATTAATTAGCATAATCTAAATGTTTTCTATAAATCTTAACCAACTGATATTGTTTCATGTCCATGACAAATGTGGAAGTAAGCAAAAAATCGTATATCACATCTTGTACCTCTTTAGGCTTTAAACTTAATGTCTAAAATTTCAAATCAAAACATGTGATGTATAAAATTAATTGCATTACACATGTGAAACTTATTTAATTCACATAAAACATGCTCTCAAAATCAGCAGATTTTAATTCCACAGACACATTCCATAAACACATAGTCAACCATTAACATCAATTTATCATGCTATGCCAACATAGCAACAATCCTATTGATCATCGATATGATAAATATTTTTTTATGGATCTAAATAATTAAACAATATTTAAAAACTAACAAAATTTTCTCAAATAAAAATTTTATCATCTCTAAATGCAACATTTCAACACTAGAACAATAATCAAGATTATGTTCAAGAAAACACCCATGACTAAATTAAGCTCTAAATCAACCACAACTAAATCGTTTTATCTCTTCAATTAGAGCTACTTCATCTTTTATACTTTAATTATTACAAAATTTAACAACAATTTTCAAGACAATAGAATGCAACATTTAACTTTGAGCAATAATCTAAATAGCATCGATCCATTTTGTGCTATTTGTTATTGAGCTGAAGAGCCCAGGTGCATCATCACCAACTCCCCTTTGGGCAGAGAATGTAACATGTTGAGAGGTACTCTCCACATGAAGCTAATATGAGAATATTCTAATTTTCGAAAAGCATATCCCCTTTGGGTAGATAGACCTTCTAGACTAGCATATTCTCAACCATAATCTTCATGTCCCATTCCAAATTACCAAACACAATAACCCCCTTTGGGTAGGTGATTGTATAAGGTAACTTGGAATCATCCCAAATCCTTGTGATTGAGAAAATAATAAATAATATCAATAAATGAGCCACTTTGTTTTTTTTTTAAGTAAATTATAGGTATCTTTATCTGTTTAACGGTCTAAAACTAATCCCACTCGAGGTTTCATCACAGTTAAGGCTCCTTACCCCTTCCCAAAGGTGTTTTAGTAAGGATCAAACCTGAGAGCTTTTCCCATAAACTCAGCCTGCGTTGCCAACTAAACCACAACCTACGAATAATGAGCCACTTTGGCAGCTAAGCATTTACATCAATCAATTAAAAAATTTTCTCAATATGAGAAAACTAAAATTTGCTCAAATTATTAACATGCATACTTAACGCAATATATGCACTAAACAATTCCAGTAAAGGTACAAAACCTAGATGTATCTCAGTAGGTCTTTAAAGAGTTGATCATTCCTTGTGAGACAAACATCATGTATCTCTATGGATCCTTATGAGATAGTCAAATCCTAACATGTCTCTTTCGATCAACAAATAATTATTGCATTCAAAATCCAGTATCTTGAAATTATTAATAAATCCACATTTAACACAATTCATACTTATGTATCATCTATCAAAAAATAAATTTTCAAAAAAATTAACAATGATACATAACATATATAGTCATGGGAATAAATCAATTCAAACAAAAACTTAAACTCCAAATAATTCAAATAATGAACTAGTAAAAAATATCTCATTATTAAAAAATTACTAGTTTAATACTAGCTAGCTATGCCAAATCCTCATGGAGTTTAAATATTACTTTCTATGTATGTTGCATTAAATTTTGGGTCTTAAACTTAATAAAACAAATTTCTAACAAATTTAACTAATTATGCACAAAAAATAAACTGGGAGTATTAAATTTTATGCATTTAAATAGGGAGAGTACATCTGTATTTAAGTTTAGAATAATGCCAAATATTTTATCATGAAATAATATAATAGAAAACATATGCATAATATATAATAATTACTGAACTATAATTATAATTAAATAATAAATATTAACTATTTCAAAAAATTTCAAAAAGATAACAGAAAAATCAGAAATAAAATTTTAAGCAGGTGAGAGAAAACAAGGCCTAAAATGGATCTCTTATGGCTCTACACGCATTACACGAGCCTACCTAGCACGTGGGCCTTACAGTGCACCATGCCTGTTCAGTTTCTTCCTCCCTTGGCTGGGAGGTTTTGAGACGAAATTTCCGTTGTAAATTCCGTCTCAAAACCCCTTAAATTCTTTTTTATTTTCATAAGGGGTTTTGAGACGAAATTTTCGTTGCAAATTTCGTCTCAAAACCCCTTAAATTCTTTTTTATTTTCTTAAGGGGTCAGAGCTTCAATTGACATATTTGTTTTTCTCACAAACTACAATTTTCTTGAGATGTTATGTGATAAATATCTGGCCTGTAGCTGTTGGTTGTCTTGGCAACTTGCCTTGAAGCATTTATATACGTGAAGCACTAGCAGTTTTTCACCTATTTCCTATAGCGACTGCACAGGTAATTAATAAAGATACACTGGAATTACCTCCACAATTAAATTAATTAGCTACGTTGATACTAAGTCGAACCATTTTATCCGTGAGTCATGATCCTTTTTTAAGTATAACGTTGTATTAGTGTGTGCATCAGTGAGTGCGTAAATGGACACGAGTGTAGTCTTGGAAGAATGGAAAGTGATATATTAGTAGCATCGCTTATTGTACTATATACACTAGCATTAGCCCTGTGCACGTACACTTGTACCTTCATTTTGGTATAATTAAATACATTGATCAAACCCTAATAAAGGATGTCTTCTCAAAAAATATTGGTATAGTTGATTCTAATTTGGCAAAGCTCCTTGCAGTGGTTGGAGTATTATCGATCAATGGTTGTCAATGCAAATATCTAACGGTTACTGGACATAATTTTAGAAAGTGACTCCAAGATTGTGATTTCTTGGCTTAACAAAACTTCTGACTCGTCATAGAAATACAACAACCTGCTTAATAGACTGACAAATCTCATCTTCTGTCTGGATAATATTACACATTTTTAGGGAGGCAAATTCCTTTGCTGATTATCTTACTAAGTTTGGGGTTCGTCACAACTTGGACTTTGTTGCATGTTGTTATTTTTTTTGTTTTTCCATTAATAAATTTCATCTTTCAAAAAAAATTTTCATTAATAAATTTCACCTTTCAAAAAGAAAATAGAATCTTCAAACTACTGTAGCATAAAATGATAATTTCTTGAAATAATTAAGATTGTATTTGTGATTTATGAATTCAAATTTGAAAGAGAATTTGAATTCAAATCTAAACGCTTGATACCATGTATGGTATACTAAAAGTTTTCTTTTGACTTCAAAAGTTTTTAAATGTTATGATATCGTACATGATTTCAAACAGAATCTTTATATAAACTATGATGTAAAACATTTAAAAATTATTTTCGTGATTATTTTTAAATATCATATTTTCAAAGAGAAATGCTTCATATTAAAAAAGTAGAAAAAACCATAATCATCTCCCAAAAAAGTTCCATATACATTTAAAAAAAATGCCAAGATAAAAATACATATGATTGTGTAATATCCTAATTTCTTTCAACAACATAAAATATGATGTGTGGACTTTATCAACATTCAAAATATATATCTTAAATGTTGGGAAATAAGGTCATTGTGATACCATATAGATATCACAAAATGTAGACCATGGAGCTTTATAAACTTGGTATCATAAAAATTAATCTGGTTCAACCTAAGGGGCAAGTTTTGCTTAATTTTCTGCCACACAAAATTCGACATGTGCCTCTAAAGCATTTCATGCATTATTTGCTATTAGAGGAGACAATTGTTGGGGTATTCCCACATCAGTTATAGAAAGGGCTGGATGTGTATTTATAAGCGTGAGGGAAAGCCTCACTTTTAGAGTTAGCTTTTGGGATGAGAATGCCCAATAGCACCCAATAATGGTATCAGAGGTCAGGTTAGTGCTTTGAGAACATGGAGGGAGATACAAGATCTATGATAAAATTGACAGCTTCAAATTATTCAATTTAGAAGCTAATAATGGAAGATTATCTATATTGTAAGGATTTATATGAGCCAGTATTAGATGATTCTACTAAGCTAATAGATATGAAAGATGATGAATGGAAAAAATTAGATAGGAAGACTTTGGGAGTATTTTTCATCATGTGATGTAGGAGACAAGTACTTTTCGTGTTTGGGAAAAATTAGTATCACTATATGAGAGAAAGATTGCCCTGAATAAGATTATGCCTATTAAGAAGCTCGCTAATCTACAATATAAGGAGGGAAGATCTATCTTTGAACATTTGAGTGACTTTCAAGATTTGTTTAATCGGATGACCACTATGAAACTGCAAACAGATAATGAGATGAAAAAATTGTTTCTTCTGGGCTCATTGCCAAACAACTGGGAGACTTTAGTTGCAATTGTTCTTAATTCAGCTCCTAATGGCACAGTGACCTTGGAGATGGTAAAAGATAGTATGTTTAATGAAAAAGAAAGGCGAAAGGTGACAAACTCTGAGAATGAAGCTCTTGTTACAAAGAACAGGGGTAGAACTGAAGACAGAGGTTAGGATTCTAGAGGTCACAGTAAGTCTAAGAATAGACATAGTTTAGAGATAGGATGAAGTGCTTTCATTATGACAAACTTGGTCACGTAAAGCGGAATTGCAGGATCTTGAAGTAAGAGCGGATGAGAAAAGTAAGAATAACTTAGATTATGAAAACGTTACAAAGGTAATTCTGATAGTAAATCAATTTCTTTGATTGATACACATAGTGAGTGTAACCATGTAGGGGATTCTAGCATTGAGTGGACAGTTGACACTGAAACGTCATATTATCGTAATCCTAATAAGAAGTTGTTTACAACCTATAGAGTAGGTGATTTTGGTTATAGCAAGATAGGAAGTAAGAATATGTCGCGGATTGCTAAGATTGGTGATATAGTGGTACAAACGAGCACTGGTTGTACATTGACTTTGAGAGATGTTAGACACACTCCGGATCTGAGGATGAACTTGCTTGCGGTAAATATCCTTATAAGGAAGGATATGAGAGTCAACAGAAAAATATACGATGTAAGCTTCTCAATGGGTCTTTGATAGTTGCAAATGGAAAGTTGTGTTGTACTATATAAAAGACTTGGATCAATCAAATAAATGACGTTGAGGATGATGCTTCAGCAAATTTGTGGCACAGGAGGCTGGCACACATGACTAAAAAAGGGTTTTGGTGAAGCAGTCCGTCATTCGCTCGACCAAAGGTATTTCTCTTAACTCAAGTGATTATTGTTTATTTGGTAAACATCATAGAATTTCTTTCAAGAGGACTTCTAAAAGAAAGAAAAATAAACTTGAGTTGATTCATTTTGATATATGTGGTCCCATAGAGGTAGAGTCATGGGGTGGTAATAGATGTTTTGTTACTTTTATTGATGATGCTACACGAAAAACTTGAGTATATATGTTGAGAAACAAAAGCCAGGTACTGCAATATTTTTAGAAATTTCATGCCATGGTAAAAAGGATGACAGGATTGTCCTTAAAGTGTATTCATATAGACAATGGTCAAGAATACACATTAAAAGACTCTGAAGCTTACTGTTCAAAGTATGGGATAAGGCATGAGAGGACAAAACCTGGGACAATGCAACATAATGGTATAGCTGAAAGAATGAACCACACCATTATAAAGAGAGTCAGATGCATACTAAGGATGGTAAAATTGTCAAAAGCATTATGAGGTGAAGCAGTTAGTACAGCCTGCTATTTAATTAATAGATCACTGTCAGTTTCATTGGGCTTTGACATTCCAGAAAGAGTATGGATAGGGAAGAAAGTTTCATGCTCACATTTGAAGGTCTTTTGCTGTAAAGCATTTGTGCATGTGCCAAAGGAGTAGATGTTAAAACTAGATAGCAAGGCTACTCCATGTGCATTTGTTGGGTATGGTGATGAGAAATATGGTTACAGGTTATGAGATCCATAGAATAAAAAGACAATCAAAAGCATGGATGTGGTTTGCATGAAAATGAGTTTATCATAGACTTTGAAAAAAAATGGGAAGACTACACGGGTTATGGTTGAGTATGATATCTCAACACCTACAGGGATTCTACCTAGAGGTGCCACAGATGGTGGAAATTCACAAGATATAGAATTTGGGGATACAGTGAGCCAGCCACAGTTAGTGATGGGATAGATGCCAATAATGACATTGCACAGCCAAATGTAGTAGGTTTTAAGCAAGGGGATTAACCCTTTCAACCAAGGAATGTTGAGCAAAGGGAGCTGCCCCACTATAGACGAGTGTAGAGTCTCAGGTTAGAAGATCTACTAAGAAGCATCGATCATTCACTAGGTATCTTAGTTCATAATATATACTGGTCACAATTGAAGGGGAGCCAGAGGGCTTCCAAGATGTGCATGATACTCCAGATTGGGAGAATTGGTTAAAGGCAATGAAAGAGGAAATGGATTCATTGTAGAAAAATGGCACTTATGACCTTGTTGAGGTTCCGAAAGGGAGAAGACCATTGAAGAATAAATGGGTGTTCAAGTTGAAAAAGGATGCTGACAAGTTAGTGAGATACAAGGTTTGATTAGTGGTAAAAGGCTTTGGTCAGAATCCAGGTATTGATTTTCATATTTTTCTCTTGTTGTGAAGATGAGTTCTATTCGAGTGTTATTGAGATTAGCAGCTAGTTTGAATCTTGAGCTTGAGCAACTTAACGTGAAGACTACATTCTTGCATGGGGATTTACAAGAGGAGATTTATATGGATCAGCTTGAGGGTTTTGAAATGAAAGGAAAGGAGTATATGGTTTGCAAATTGAAGAAGAGCTTGTTTGGCCTAAAAAAAACTCCTAGGCAGTGGTATAAGAAGTTTGATTCTTTTATGGTGAGCTAAAGCTATGAAAGAATGGTAGCAGACCCTTGTGTGTATGTGAGAAAATTTCCTAGTAACTTCATTATTCTCTTGTTATATGTTGATGATATGTTGATTGTGGGGCAAGATGCTCGTATGATTCGCAGTTTGAAAGAGACATTGTTTGAGTCTTTTGATATGAAGGATTTAGGTCCAACAAAGTAAGTTTTGGGTATAGATATCATTCATGGTAGGAAAGTTGGAAAGCTGTGGTTGTCATAGGAAAAGTATGTTGAACTGGTGCTAGCGAGATTCAATATGCATAATGCTAAGTCAGTTAACACGCCTTTTACTGACCATTTTCACTTGAGTAAGAAGTCTTGTTTGGTGACTACGAAAGAAAAGGATGCTATGACTACTATTCCTTACTCCTTTGTAATTGGTTCTTTGATGTATCTTATGGTTTGCACATGACCTATAGTTGGTGTAATGAGCAGATTTCTTTCCAATCCAGGAAAGGTTCACTGGGAAGTGGTAAAGTGGATCTTCAAATATTTGAGAGATACTTCAAAGATGTGTTTGAGTTTTGGGACTACAAAACCAATTCTTAAAGGATTTACTGATGCAGACATGGCAGGTGATCTTGATAGTAGGAAATCTACTTAAGAGTACATAATTACTTTTGCAGGGGAGTTGTATCTTGGTAGTCCAAACCACAAAAGTGTGTTGCCTTGTCTACTACAGAGGCTGAGCATATTGCAAAAACCGAAGCAAGCAAAGAAATGTTTTGAATGAAAAGATTTCTTCTTGAATTGGGAATAAGTTAGAAAGAGTATGGGGTGTTTTATGGTAGCCAAAGTGAGTTGGATTTGAGTAAGAATACCATGTACCATGCTAGGACAAAGCACATTGATGTTCGGTACCATTGGTTGTGCTTAGTGATTGATGATCAGCAGATGTAGTTGAAGAAGATTCACGTAGATAAGAATAGAACTAATATGTTGATGAAGATACTTCCCAGAGATAAACTTGAGTTATGAAATGACTTGGCCGAGATGGACACTTTGGCCAATGTGAACTTCAAGTGACAAGTCGTGGTGATGGATCTCCTCCTAATAGGGTTGGAGGGGGAGTTTATTAGATGTGTGGGGTCCAGCCTATATTTGTTATTAGAGTCCTACTTGGAGTCAGTTAAGGATTTGTTTTTTCTCTATATAAGGTGTTGCATAAATAATTTGTAAAATTGTGAGAGAAGTTTTTCTTTGGAGAGAGGAGACACAAGGGAGAAAAAAAAAGCTTTGAGCTTTGGGTATTTATCTTGTTTCGTAAAGAGAGAAAGGGGATCTAAACTTTATTATTTTTAGATCAATTGTTGGAACCCTGAGCTTTAGGCAAAAAACTAAGGTATTGAAATTTTGTAATTTGCTTATTTTTCATAGTGAAATTTTTTTGGTTAACCCAACAAAAAATTGGATCAATTAAACCAAGGGTATTTGATACTTGCACAAGAGAATAGAAAGCAGGGTTAGATGAATTAATTATGTAACTCCTAAGATGAGACCCCTATTATAATTCGAGAAGCTAAACTCAGTATTCTCCAAATTGTATGCCTTTAAAACAAGAATTAAAAAAAAAAGGAAAAAGAAGTTAAATCTATGGTGTTACAACAGAAAGAGATGGCAAAAATCTCTTCATTTTTCATATTCTCCATGTACATCATTATTGTCGATCCGTTCAAGCATTTGGCCTTGCTCGCGATCCTTGCCAGATCTCAATTTCATTATAGTGTGCACCAGCACTATTATGTGACTTAACAAATTGATGATCAAATGGGAGAAAGAAGAGCTACCCTTGACATTCTTTTGGAAGATTTCTTCTGCTTCTTCAGCTAGTAGATGGGGTGGAGGCTCCAGCTCTTCACGCTCCCATTCTTCAATCTTCATTCCCCATTCAAGATAATCAGTTCCTGCCATTGCTAATGCTTCAATTGAAACTGACATACTTTATGCAGGGTAGTCTGTTTTTTTTTTTTTTGGTTTTAGTAAGAACAAAACAGAATAGTTATATTCTTTCAGAATCACAACAGGAAAAGCTGCAAAATACTGGGCGGAACCTAGCTTTTTTCGCTAAATTCACAGGTAACATAAAAACTCTTCTTCAACTCTCAAGCTTGGTCAGTTTCAGGTTTGCCTAAGAATATATAGTAGATTAACAGTCTCGTGATCGTAGAGCCAATTTGGTATCGACTAATTGAAGACATGAGGAAAGCTTGGTAGCTGACGGATTCATGTGTTACCTCAGCAATTTAACGTATGTTAATTTGATGTCACCAACAGATCAGGAGATGTTGACAACCAAACAAAAGTGTGTGGAGAGTTCGGAATCATATTCTAATAGGACTAATTCGAAACCATATGGAAATTAAAGCGGCTTATAATTATGGCGTTCCTGTGAGTAAATTTTTACCAGGGAGTGCCCGAGCGGTTGTAGAAAAGAACATCTTGACGTTGTTATAAGGTGCAGCAGAGTTGTAATTTCGGTTAAAATTTCCGAAATCCAGTCTGGGAGAAGCTCCGAAGTTCGAAGCACTAGGAGAGAATTTGTTTATTGACTTGGAAATTGGAACAGACATAACCTGCTTCTAATGATAAAGGTGAGTGAACTGTGAACATTGATTCATGGTTGACTAGCACGATGCATCAATTTGTTATATTTTGACAAAACTTTATATGGACTTTACCTATTTTTTGGCCTCAATTTTTTCTTTAATTTCTGCTTGGAAGGAAGTTCTTTATTTAGGTCTCGTTTCTCAAGGTTGGGTTATTATTATTATTATTCTTATTACTAGGACGGTATCCTGCATTGCATAGGATTTTTCTTTTTTTAGAAAAAATATATATAAATAGTAGTTATTAAAAATAATAATAAATTAAGATAATTATTTTAAAAATATTGATTTATTAAATAAAAATGATAATGTTTAATTTATCAATTAATCATGTTAATTATTTTTTATTGTTATAATTTTTTAAAAAATAAAATAAAATTTTAACACAAAATTAAAAAATTAAAAAAACCAAAATAAAAAAAATTTTATAAAATATTTAAATTTTTATTCAATTTAACCTTAATTTGTTAGTCTCAATATAATTTTAGATTAGGCTAATCTTCACCACCACTTTTTTTTATATTTGTCGTTGTCTCTAAATGTGTAATATTGAAATTATTTACTTATTATTTTATTTTCTATTTTATAGCATTTGATTTTCATATTTAAAGAATTTTTTTAATTTTTGATTTGTAGAATTATTTTATATATATTTTGTGTTTATTGTGTCTAAGTTTTAAAAACTGATTTTTGAAATTTTTTTGTTTATACTATGATTTTATCATTTTTTTTAATTTTATATTATTTGTAATATTAATTACATTTTTTTAGTTTTTGTAATTTTTAAATTTTGAGAATAATAAAAATAAAAAGGAAATTTTGATTTGATTTGAATTTTTTTGGATATTTGGTATTTGAATTTTAGTATTTTATTATTTTTTCAAATTTCATTTTTTTGGGTACTTGATTTGAATTTTTAAAAAAAATTTATACGTATTTTTTAATATTTGTTTTTTTTTGTTTCATGAATATTTGGTTTAGTTACTAAAAATATTCTTTGAATTTTAATTTTTTTCTCCCTCCACTTTTTGTATGTTTCACTTTATTTTTTAAAACTTTAGAAAAACAATAATAGTACTTATAAAAGAAAAAATTGTGATTATTTGATTTAATTCTTATTAATTTATTTTATTTTAATTTGAATTAAAAAATATTACATATAAAACTAAAAACTATTTCATGACTAAATTTATATTTTAATATTTTAATTTTAAGAAAAAAAATTAAAACTAATTATAAATTAAAAAATAAAAAAATTATTTCTAAACGTAACGAAGTATCATGTGGCAATTACTCACCCATTAAGTGGATAACTTTTACACTTACCAGTATTTTAAGTTTAAGCAATACAGTGCCATGATTTTTATCAAACTAAAATAATATAAAAATTGTAAAAAAAAACACACAAAAATAACTTTTATCAAACCAACTCAAAAAAAAAAGTGATACACAGATGTCAACAAATCCCACAAGAGGATTCTTTTTATATAGTGTATAGTATAGATGTGTGGGAAAAGTAAGGGGTTTACTGTATACCTCATGATTGATTAAAAAAAAGTTTGTATATGATGCTTTATTAGTATATAGTTTTTATATATTATCAATGTATCAGATGTTGATACTCATCAATAGGCCCTTATGGGCAAATTAAAAAAATTTATTTATATTTACATATAAAGATCTATTGATGAAGTGTCAACTTTTGATGTATTGACAGTATATAAAAATTTTATACTGTCAATACATCATATATAAATCTTAAAAAAAAACAGAGGATTTATTCCTAAAATTGGACTCACCCAATTAAGAAGCAAAGCAGTATTCTCGTGACCATTTGTAGCATTATCTCGTTGATTAAAGCAATGACGCAAGCTTGATAGATATTACATGTGTTCCGCTGTTCGCCTTTCTTGTTGCGACTTCTACTTTAATCATGTAGCAGTGGACATGTTGATAACTGCAAAAAGAATAGATATTAAATGGTAGGGGAATGAATGCTATCATAATTAAACCAGAAAGAAAAGGAGTTAAAAGAATAGATATTAAATGGTAGGGGAATGAATGCTATCATAATTAAACCAGAAATAAAATGAGTTTTGTTGAACTTAATTAGGAACTAAATAATTACTACTCTTTCATGGCATGTTTATTTCACAAAATCATACAAAGGGATTGTAAAAGGAATTTTGTGAGAATAGAAAAAAAAATAAAATATGTGTTATGATTTTTATTTATTAAAATAGAATATAATAAAAAAATAGTATTATTATTAGGGATGACAATGGCTTGCCTGTTAATTTTAAAGTATCCGAATTGACTCAATTATATTTTACAATACCCAAATCTAATTAATTACTCTAATATTTTGATTTTTATTACTCAAATTCTACTCATATAATATAAAAATACTCATTAACTGTTTGTTATTAAATCAAAGTTTAACTTTCAAATTTAAATTTAAAATCAATTTTAATACTTATTATTAAGAAAAATTAAATTAATAATTTTAATAACTCATAAAAATAAATTTCTAGTTTGCTTATTGATGAAATATCAACTTTTGGTACATTGACGATATACAGAGACTATATACTATCAGTGCATTATATATAAATTCTTACTTTAATCGTGTTTATATTTAATTAATGATTTAAATATAAATATTTGAAAAAAATAATATCAATCATTTTCAATGTAAAACGTTTTCATGTTCTACTACTAACGACTTAATTTAATTAAGATAATGGTAAGTCCAATTGTCTTAAAATCATTATTATATAAATTTCAATATTTTCATAATGAATCAATGATCAATGACTTCTGATATTATCCCAAGGGATTGGTTCAGTGGTGTAAAATCTCACTGAATTCTTAAGTGATGACGATTCATAATAAGAAGTCTTGTATTCGAATCTTTATCGGGTCAAATTTTCTTGGGCCAGCGCAAGTAGAGATTAATCTCATATCAATATAGTATGAAGACAACTCATGATTTACATAAAAAAAATAGACTTTTGATCTTTCTCATTTATTGTATACATAGGTTTATTGTTGTTGAAGAGATGGGATCTTTTACTCCGCCTAGACTCGTTTATAGGCCAGGTTAGTCGCACTTAAACAATATATTATAAGATTTCATGTGAATATAGATTCGGTTCAACCCAAAATTTGGATATGATATTTTGCCTAAATATGTTTTTACAAACTAAGCAGAAATTAATCTCATACTAATGTGGTATAAAAATACCTTGTGATTTACATAAAAAAATAGACTTTTAATCTTTCTCATTTATTGTATATATAGGTTTTTTGTTGTTGAAGAGATGGGATCTTTTACTCCACCTAGACCCGTTTATGGGTTAGGTTAAGTCGCACTTAAACAATATATTATAAGATTTATGTGAATATAGATTCGGTTTGACCCAAATTTTGGATATGATATTTTGCATATATATGTTTTTGCAAACAATAAGAAAACTCAAGTCAACCCAATCCACTTGTTTTTTTTTTAATTCTTATCTTCAATTTAATGTTTAAAACTCATACATAATAAATCTTAAATATATTACTTAACCAATACTCAAAATTTTTATTATGTTTTTTTCATGTTTATAGTTCTCATTAAAGGTGTAATGAATCGAACATGAATGAACGTTATTATGTTTATGTTCGTTCTTTTATTTTTTAAGTTTGTTTGTGTTCATGTTCGTATTCATTTTGTTCACGAATATAACAAACATGAACAAACATATTTACGAATACATGTACGTGAATATTAAACCAACATACTCGTGAATACTAAAAAAAAAATTTATACAAACAAATTGTATTCACCTTAAAATATATATTGTAAAACTAAAAAATTCCTATATAAATATGTAATTTTAATAATTATATATTAAAATAATCCATAAATAAATATGTAATTTAAAATGTTATTGTTATTAAATAGCAATCGAATATTAAATGATTTATTAAACGAACATTAAACAAGCTTGTTTACAAATATAAACAAACAAATCACACATATGTTTGTGATTGTTTGTTAAGAAGAATAAAGGAACAGAAAACAAATATATTCACAAATGATTCGTCAAACACTCTGTTTGTTTACATCCATAGATCTCATTTAAAAGATTTGATTATATTAGTCACTTTTTTATCTAAGGTTAATTGATCAAAAAATCATTAAATTTTAATGTGATTATCATCCTAGCTTTAACATTTTATTTGATAAATTATAGTTTTATATTTAATTTCTACCCAATTGACTTTTTTATAAACAGATCAAATACTTTTTCGTCACCCGTAAAGATTAATTTCACAAAAGCTAAGAAGAACATTTAAAGAAATTTTTAAGTTTTTTTTATTTTTTTTTAAAAAATTAAAATTTAAAAAATCGATCCAAAAAATTGTCAGGAACAAAATCACAGAGTTTTTTTACCTTTAAATGTTTATCCAAATAAATATTTTTGAAGTGACAACCTAGGCTAGGCCTAGGTTAAGTATAGTATAGAGAGTCAAGTCAACACTGTCGTCTGTTTGAACTCTAAATCTGATGAACCAAAGATGTTGAGTCTCATTTATTGGCTACCTTCCTATTATATCCTATTATACAGCTGGTTAAACGCGTTTCTTTATTATTCTTATCTCCCATTTTCAACTTGTTCTACCTCCTAAATACTTTTTTTTTCTCCTCGAAAATAAATTCTGTCCTTCTCATGTTAGAATTTGAATATGTTTTTTTATGTGAAAGTTTAAAATTTTAATAATTATGTAACGAAACATTTTTATTGAATTTAAATACATGTATTTTTTATTAAAAAAATATTAATTTGAAAATTTTAAATTAAAAAATAAAAATATACATCTAAAAAAAGTACTTATAACAAAGTAAGAAGCATACATACATCATGCTGCACTTACCTTTGCTTGAGAGTCATATATATACATCACATATACAAATATGCATAGTTTATATTAATACATATATATATTTTTGAGAGATTTATATTAATATATATTAAATGCCTAGGAATTTTGCATATTTTCACATGGAGAGTTGAGCAACTCTGTTTATAACACTCGTTGGTGATGCAGAGTGATTGGTTGATAAATAAAATGTTCCGGAGTTGGCCATTCTGGTGAAATTATACAATATGTTAAAGATAATAGCTACTTCATATTTGTGTTTCAAATATATTCCAACTTGCATTGCATGAATCTCCAATGGACTTGAAAGGATTATATACACAGTTTACAACAACTTTCTCTGCATTAGACTTGCGAGAATCATCCTATTTTTTTTGTAATCAAAAAAAAATTCCATCCTATTTTTTTGTGTAAATCACAAGGTATTTTCATATCACATTCACACTATGTGACTAGCGTTGGCCCAAAAAAATATGACCTGATGAGAATTTGAACTCAAAACCTCCCATTACAGATCGTTCTCACTCAAGAACTTAATGGGATTTTACACTACTAAGCAACCCTTTGTCATAACTATATCAAGGTAAATCAACTCAAGACTTGCTCAGTGTTATTTGACCCTTGGAGTTGTTGATTGGAACAATGTGGCATTACAGATTGAAACAATGTAAACTTGCTGCAGTTAATCTAGCCAGTAATCTTATTTCTAATCATGAGCTGGGTTTATTTCGATAAGGGCATAAAGGATTTAATCATCAGAAAACTCAGAAACCAGTGCAGCTCTTAAACTCTTCTTTTGGACCAAATTCTGCACAACTAAACTAGCCTGAATCACCAAAAAGTTGGGTGTCCGATGCAAGAATCTATTTTCTCCATTCCATTCAATACGATTGAGGACCATAAGATCTAAAGAAACCACATTCCTTTTATTGACTTCCAATGTAATCATGCAAAAACATGTGATCAACTAGCAGTGAGTGGTGACATAAGAGCACTAACATAATTCTACAACTATAATTTGAAGCCTTTAGATCCCAGCCATTCATTTCCTCATTTCAAGTATAGAATTAGAAGGTCAAATTGAACTTTCTCCACAATACAGTTTACATATGTGAAAAGAAGATATGATACATTCAATCTGCAAGTCAGAACATGAATGAACATTTATTTATCCACAATGAACCAACACTCAAATTAATCAAACATAATCCGTCCTTTATTTCTGCAAGTAAAAGAACACTAGAAAGAACATGCTATCGTCAAAAGAAGCAAACACTAATATATGTTACAACAGAGATTATTATGAAAACAATAAATGGTATTAACTAAATCGTACTCTTCTCGAATTGCTACAAGCCATCATGAGACGATCCCAACAAATCCTGCAAACAGTAATTCTCAAAAGACCCAAACCCATCAAGCAACCCGTCGAAGAACCCATCTTCTAAAGACCCTTCTCTCTCCATCAGCTCCTCTTCCTTTTCCTCATCTTCCTCCATTGCTACCGCTTTCAACTTCAAGTCCTTCTCCTCCACGATTGCTGGCATATGGCCTTCGAACAACGACACGTGTCCGAAAAGCTTATCTTTCCTAGAAAAACTATTCCCACAACTACACTTCCATTTCTTGCTGTCTTCCCCGCCGCCGCAATGCTTCAAATGACTCTTCAAATCAGCCAGAACCGAGAAACTCTTCTTTTGACACCTATTACAACGGAACATTTTCGGACAATGGCTTCTCTTAAAATGATTTCTCACACAAATAACCGATTTCAACGGCCTAAACTTGTCATGCTTCTTGTTTCTGTTACACCCATCATACGGGCACGAAAACCGGATTTTTCGACCCGAATCCTTCGCTTCCCATTTATTCTCTGTTTTTTTCGCTAGAGCCTCGGGAGTTTTATACTGATCTCCGTGAGCCCTCATATGCATCCGTAAATTCGCGTCACGTTTGAACCCTTTCCCGCAAATTTCGCAGAAATGTAAATGTTCGGAAAGCAACTCGACCGCGTCCAACTCAATTATCTCGGATTCTCCTTCATCGAAATCGTCGAACTCGGGTTTCGGTTCTGTAGTCTGGTTTGGGATCGGGATCGGGATCGGAATCGGAACCGGATTCGGAGTTGGATTCGGGAAATGAGTTACTTGGGCGCAAGAGAGGAGGGCGGCGCCGTTGATGATAATTTCGTGGATGGCGGAGGCGATTTCGGAGGAAACGAGGTCCATCTGATCTTTGGAGATCAAACTGCTGGAGTTGACTGATCGAGAAAGGAAGTTTTGTAGGGAATCCATTCTCCTCTTTACCGTTGAGAGGTTTAGGAGTGGGACACGTGGATCGGCACAGCCAATCGGATCTTGTTGCCGGAAAGAGGGTCCTCCGCTGATGGGATGCTCCGTCGATATACGAAAAGGTTCTCCGGGATTCGACATTTTTTTTTGAAGTGAGTTTCCAGCTCAAGAAAAAATAAGTAAAAAAGCCTCCGTCTTTGTGAATATGACCAAAAAAGGCTTTTGACTTTTGTATTTTACTTTGGAAAATGACAATGAGCACGCGAAACGACTCGAACTGTACTGTTGCGTGAACGTTTAACTGTGAATTAAAAATTACATTAAATTTGAACGTTTAACTGTTGCGTGGCGGCCGCAGCGCTATGCGGGCCATTGGGCCATCGTTGGACTTGGACATCAATTTTCTTGGACCTATGTATCTAACTTTTGTAATCATTAGTAACATAAAAATTATTTAATCCAATATTTAATACATTACCACTTAAATTTTTAGGATTAACAAAATTACACATATTTATTGGAGTATATTTGCAAATAAAAAAATACTTAAAAAAGAAGCATGTGATAATTTTTTTACTTCAATTGTAAAATTAAATTTTTTTACTGTTAATATATGAAATACAGACTCATAAAATAATAATGGAGTAAAAGAAAAGAGCAACTCATCAAGGGATATTTTTAAGAGTTTGTATATGATGCACCGACAGTGTATAGAATCAGAGGTTGACAACTCATTAATTGAAAAATTAAAAAATATGTCAAGCCCTTAAAAGCAAATATAAATAAATTTTTTTAATTTGCTCATATAGGCCTATTGATGAGGTGTCAACTTCTGGTGCATTGACAGTGTATAGTGCATCATATATAAATCCTATTTTTTAATCGGAAATTCTCTTTTGGCGTCTACTGAGTAAGTTGCTTTTAAAATACAAACGTCCTTAAACTTCAACTTATTGGAATTTTTTTCATTAATTAAAAAAATAATTTTATATGGAATAATGTAAATATTTGTGGCCCCAAAATATACAAGTTTAATATTGATCAATGTGCCTATTATATCTTCCTTTTGTAGGTTTTTAATATTCGAATCATGTCAATCATAGGTGGGAAGTAAGTAAAACAAAATGAATATATATAAATATATATATATTTCATTTTAAGAATCTTATTCTATAATCAAAAAAATTGTATAATTTATAAAATTGTCATTTTAGTAATTGAATTTTGCAATCATATTTTGACCACAATTTGATTTAATTGAATTTTATCATTATACTTTTACTTTTGATGATTTTTTAATCAAAATTAATGAAAAAAGAATATTTCCTAAATTATTTTGTTAAAGTTATATAATTTTTTAAAATAATAAATATATATGACTTGGATATTATGCATTATTATCCTACAATCTCGTTCCGTAATTAGACTAATAAAATTGAGGTGAATTAAATAAAATTTTAGTTAGATAAAATGAAAAGTGCAGTAACATTATGTTTTTCCCAAATTTTTCCATGCGCCAATTTGGTTGAGGTACCAAAACAAATGAAAAAAAAAAAAAGCAAGGTGGAGCTTAATATTTTTCATAGTTGACAAAACATGTTAAAATCGTGTTATTTCACATCTATTAAATATTCTACTTATTGTGGTCTTATATTTAAATTGAACTTTTTAACTTATTATCAATAGATTTCAGGTTGAATACTTAACATAATATTAAAATCCAGATTTTATTTTATGTTTGTTTTGTGATTCTTGTCTTCTTTAAATGCTTAACAAAATATATTCCAAATGAGATTTATATCAATTCTATGCTTCGTTTATAGAGATTTTGAGTATGATGTTCTCAACCCGGTCAAACAACATAGTGCTTTGCTTAACATGAAGTAGATTGAACCAGTAAATAATGTTATGAATTCCTAATTGTAATAGTCAAGGAAACAAACGTTAATTAAAAGAAAAGAAGAAAAAGACTTTGCCCACTGAATTAAAATAACAATAAAAATATTGACTAAACCGTGTAGTGGGGGAGCGGTGAAGCATCAGTTGAAAGCATCGAAATTGGTTTTGCCTTGTTAACGTGGGAGACAGCCACAGCTGGTCCGGCCGAGCGGACTGGCACGCCATTTTGCAGTGTGTGACGCCAGGTTTACGACCAAATATGCGAAAAATTGAGCAAAGCGGAGAATCAAAGCGTCCCAAGCTTTAAACCAAAGATCAACTTCACCGCAAAGATCCTTGCACTATGACCATTACTCTCTACTTTATTTTGATCGAAGACAAAAAGGAAAAAAAGGTTACTTCTATTAAACTTTTCAAAGTAATTAGATCAGTTTGAGGTCAATAATCGCCACTGGGCTATATTGGACTCATATTGTTAATATTGAACTTTTCAAAGTTCATGTAAATTGCTAATATTGTTTGAGGCTTCTAAAATATGATAGTTTGCAAAGACTGAGGCTGATCGTGCTTGAAGTACGAAAAAGTTCAAGGACGATGTTAGAAATTAAACTTTAACTTATTTGATATGTCATGTATTCAGTCATTCATGAATCTAGTTACATATGAATCTAATTAATGCTTGATATGTCATGTATACTAGAAAATGAGCTTTTCGCAACGTTTAAAGTTGTTGCAAAATGCAAATTTATCGTTGCTAAAGCTTTTTGGTAACAATTTTTAGTCGTTGCAAGGTCGTTGCAAATAATTCCGTTGTTAAAAGTATGTGCAACGACTTTCATCAAATAATAAGTCGTTGCAAAAAAATATTTGCTGCAACGACTTTTTTTCGTTACTAATATATTATTATTTTAGCAACGACTTAATATTTTATCTATACTTTTTTTAGCAACAAAATATATTTGGTTGCAATTCCTTTTTGGCTACAATTTTTTAATAGTTGTAATAATTAGTTTAGCAACGACTATAGTCGTTGCAACCGATAAATACGAAACCACTTATCTCTCGTTTCTAATTTATTTTACTACTATTATAGTTGTTACTAAAAATAATTAGAAAACCATTTTTTGTTGTTTTTAATTAATTTGTTTTACAACTATTATGGTCGTGACAAATAATTATGAATCCAATTTTTTGTTTTTATTTTATGTTGCTTTCACATTTATTTAAATATGATAAAAAAAATAAAAAGAACTCTTACAATTATTTTAAAAAAAATAAAATATAATATTTATATGAAAGATAATACATTTATCATCAATTACAATTCAATACAACAAGAGTCTCGTAAACTTTCAAAAGAAAGACAGAATTAAAATACATATTTTTGATAACACTGGAGTAAACCTTTGTACCTGAAAAACAAATAATCAAAAAGTGTCATTATAATTAAAAATCGCAAGAAATAAATCTACCTACGAAATTGCAAGTGAACACAGACAAAATGTCTTTCTTCTCATGAAATTTGGGCTTTTCTTAGAATCTTACCAGAACCAATGTTGACTCCAAGGATGCTTTTGCACTTATACTTCTTTGCCGCAGAAGTAAGAGCAAAATAATGAATACCAACATGAACAAATACAAGCCAAATACTGCAAATTCCCATCATAACCATCATAACCATTAGTCAAAAAAGAGAATAGAACCCAAACACCCAAACAGTAATAGAGAACCATTAAACAACATCGTCAAACTAAACAATTAGAACTTAAACAACCATTTCAAACCCAAGCCCACTCAAAGTCTAACCCTAAGACCTCAAGTTTCCTTCGCTGGAACCGCCACCTCCTGAGGAACAAGATTCACCATCACCATTTCCTACCACATTTTGCCTCGAGACTCAATCATAAGCAACTATAAAACTGAAAATTACCTTTTAATTTGTTGAATATACTGAACTTGAATGGGTGTTGAGTCAATCTGCAAAAACTGGGTATGGCGATTGAGAGACATCTGTGATCCATGATTCTACTGCTAGGGGGCAGGGGCTAGCGAGAGGGGAGAGCAGAGGCGCGAAAGAGGAGGCTGCTTAGTGCATTGCTTAGGCATGATTCTGCTGCTTAGTGCAGGAAAAGTGAAATGAGAAGATTAGAAGAGGCAGACAATGATGGCCGCCTGATAGGATGAGGGGAGAATTTAGGGTTAATGTGTGAAAAAAAGAAAGACGGGGAGAGAGGGAGTGAACGTGTGGGGTGTGTAGGAAGTGGATGTGGGATTGTGGGGTCTGTTTAAAATTTGAGGAGTAAAATCCATTTTTATTGAGTAAAGAATTGAGGAATGAGGAGTAAAAATAAAATAAAGTAATTTTAATTATCTTTTAAAAATCAAATATTTAAATAAACAACCATTCTAGCTAAATAATAATTTAGTAATTTAAAATTGTCATCATCGAATAATATATGTTCTTTGTTTTATTTGTTCATCTTATTAATACTTTAAAAATTTATAATTTATTTTTGCAACATTTGTATACATAAGGTAATTAGCTTTGCATATTTTTATTATAAAATGTTAATTTTAAAAATATAATATACATTTATAAAGTTTTAATTAATCTTCAATTTCAATTATTTTTTTGCGTTTGAAATAATTCCTTGTGTGTTAAATTAAGCATTTTGTCATATAATTTAAATAAAACTAGTGTTTAGGCCGGCATTACACTGCAAGATTGTCAGTTTGGTAATATGGACATGATGATAATTTAATAATAATTCAAACATAATATTGTAGTACAAACTTGAGATTAAAAAAGTGTTAAATCAGAAACTGAGGAAGATTGAACAATATTTCTTTTAAAAAGTCTCTATTACATACAGTATATATTATCTCATTTGTTTAATCACCGTCAATTTTATCCTGATTTATTTTTTTATAAATGTTAATAATAAAGCTAATAAATCTAATAATAATCCTCATCTTAATTATAATCTTTAAATTTATCCTATCCTAATCCTAAGAATTATGTCATTAAAATTAAAATTAACATATTTCCCAAATTATCTCAAATATCTTAATAAATTATCCTAGTTCTATGATTATCCTAATTTAATAATTAAATTATATAATTAAATAATAATCGTAATCTAATATTACCTCTTACATAATGTCCATCCTATTTTAATTAATCTTAATTAATATTACTTCACAAATAAATCATTTAACATTATATCCTAATATTAATGGTTATTTATTAAATGAACCTAAATGTTAAAATTAAAGAAATTAATTTTTTATTTCTCTTATTTTTAATTTTTATAAATTATACAAAATAAAAATTAAATTACAATAATTTAATAACAATTATGAAAAGTCATTGTAAATCTAATACAATTTTGAAACTTTCTTTTTTTTTCTCGCAATGAATATGATATATATGTGTGTGTGTGGTAACAATTTTTTTTGTAGTTGTATAAAATATTTAAAATGTTAATTAAGCAATGACAATGAAAAGCCGTTGCTGTAACATTCCAATTACCTAATATAACTAATATTTACTTAAAAATTTCACTTACTTACCGGTTGGGCTGTCTGTGATGCTTAACAACTCTTAACATTTAAATAACCATTAAAACTCTTATTACATTAATGCTCTAAGATGTATACATATTCCCTTCTATTTAAAGTAGTACTGTACAATTTTTCTGAATATATAAAAGAAATAATATACCTTTGATATCAGATATCCACTAGCAGTCGATAATCTCTTGGAAGGTAATTTTCTTAATCCAAGATCAGCAATCTGTGGAGTGGAAAATAAGGGGTGAGCGATAACATGCTCAGTAAGGAAGATGTACACAAATCTAACTTTATTTCTCAAAACTTTTATTTTTCATAGTAGTAAACCCAGTGGATATAGAAAACAGTTTACAATATCATTAGCATAATCAGTGAATAGGATTTAACAAATCCTCTCTGTAAAACAAGTTAATAAGTTGAGACTAGGCATTACCCTAAAATAAGTCATGCTATCATCGTTCCCCCTCCCCTTTGCGAGAACGGCATAATTATCCCAATAAGGATGCAGTAGATCTATGGCCACAATCTATGGATGGTCCTCGGGTCCACTTGCCAAGTGACCTCGAGATCGCTGATGACTTGGCGGGTCCATCAGCCTTATAACTGTAACAAGGCATGAAAATAGGGGCCTAAAGTCTCAAAATCATAGCTAAAATACCTTTAAAGAATCCCATTTAATTCATTTAAATAGTTAATCATTTCTCATTTGCATAGAGAATATAAACTAACATCTGGTCGCCCATGGTCAGCTCGCCCCGTCTGGCTCGCCCATGGTCGACAATCCAGTAGGGTGAACTTATGTTCGCCCGCCAATTGAAAACAAGGAAAACCGGCTCGCCCTCTCTGGCTCGCACATGATCAACTCGCCCAAAAGATTTCGTATTTTCTATTTTCAAAATATTATTCTGTCTCATTTTTCGTTTAAGAAAATATACTTTAAACCTCTTCGCCATGGTCAGCTCGCCCATCACGGCTCGCCCATGGTGAATTCCAAGGTGGTTGAATTAGTATTCGCCCGCCCACTTTCCTTTTTAAACAATAAGTAAAACTGGCTCGCCCTTAACGGCTCGCCCATTTTATGAAAAATAATCGCCCGCCCCAGAAAATCTTGAAAAGGGTCCGCCCACAATGGCTCGCCCGGATTTTCTATTTAAAACATGGTACTCACCCAGAAGGACATATAAAAGACTCGCCCAAGTTTTACTTAGAACAAAATAGTTCGCCCGATAAAAACATCACAAGAGGACTCTTCGCCCAAAGCATAGCAATATAATAGGTCGCCCGCCCATACCAGTTCGCCTCAACAAGCAGTATTGGGTCAGCTTTTAGTTCGCCCACACGAAACTAATTTATCAAAATCTTATGCATGTGATAAAACAAATCATTTCTCAGTAATTTCATAACTTTAACTCCACAGGACATGCATTATTTTTACACACAACTCCCTTACCTCGTCTAAAGAAGCCCTGCAACTCGTTCGCCTTTCTCAATTCCCGTCTGCACAATTACATTAAAGCTATTAATATTCCTTTTTCAAATATTTTCTAAACTATTTATATTTTCCTAATATTTGGGACACTTTGGCGAGACTGAGTTCGCCATTCGCCCATAGAGCTTGCCCATACATAATTGATCTACTCTTGGGAGCTCGCCCAATCATTCTCGCCATGCCCTGCATGTGGGTTCGCCCGACACTACTGTTTTGTTCATTGGCGGCTTACCTATGTATTAAACTTGCATGTGGCGATCTCGCCCACTTCCTCATTCCAGATTCTAGCTCGCCCATTATCATTTTTCCAGTATTTTCATTGTTTATTCTGATTCAGACTACACCTTATTCTAGTTCTTATATATTCTAGCAAGGTTTAGCTAACACAAGGCTATATCTATGTTTATTATGTTATAAAACATAGAAATCCAGTATTGAATATCAAGGAAACCATAGAATTATGGAACTCACCTTAACCGAATTGCTCTTCCAAAAACAGAATATTTCTTGCCTCCCTTAGCTTTGTTTCTCTTGTTCCTTGGCTTTTCAACACTGTAAAAGGGTTTGGCTAGCTAACAGATGAAATTGCATGGCTCATTTATGATGAAAACGGAGGAATGAAAGATGGATATGTAGAAAACAGAATTGGGCGAGGAGGTTATTTGAAAGGATGAAGTTGATGACATCATCTTCCCTCACGTATTCCTTTATATAGCCATTTGATCCTGTTAGAAACTACCGACTGTTTTCTTATCATGTTTCTTTCATCATTACATGCATTAAATTTTGTGAAAAAACTGCAGCTAGTGAACGGCTGTAAGAAGAAAATTCCCTGCATGTGTTGAAAATTTTCTTTCTTTTTCCTCTTCTTCTCCTAGTCCACGCCACTGCCAGTCACTCTTATTGACTTGCTCCTCTTGCTATTAAATGCTTAGTATCCTTTGTCAAACAAAGTAACCAGCGAGAAGTCCACTGCGCCCCTTTCCTAGACTTTTTCTATTCCCTTTCCTGCTCTTCTCTTCGCCCATGTCTCCTCTAACCAACATTGATTGGCTAACTCCCCATCTTTTTCTTTGTTTTGTCTTCTAGCCCTTAATTCTCTTGTCATTCTTCTTCTTCTTCTCCACGCCAACGTTAGCCACATTTATTAATTTTATCTCATCTCATTTAATGCTTTCATACCTTATATATAAACTATCTTGATCTTTTATCAAGATTAAATCTCATATATTCCTTGTTACAATTGATATTTATTTTTTTTTCTTTTATCAACCATACTATAAATCATGACTTAAAATGCAAAGTGGAAATTCACATTCAATGATTCTTTAATTTTACTAAAAGAATTAATTTCCACCATCAATCATGGACAATATGGTACATAGTATAATAAAATTCGGGTCTTACAGTTGCAAACATAATAAGATATCGTAACGACTTTTTTTCCAATGCATTTTTTTATTGTTGTTAATTTGATAAAAATTAGCAACAACAATAAATGTCGTTGTATATAATATAAAAAAAATCAAATAAACAACGACAATTAAAAGTCGTTGTAAATATAATAAGATATCGTAACGACTTTTTATTATCGCTGTTAATTTGATAATAATTTGCAACAACAACAAATATCGTTGCATAAAATATAACAAAAATCAATTAAGCAACGACTATGAAAAGTCGTTACAAATGTCAAGAGATTTTGTAACAACCCATTTAGTCGTTGCAAATTTTGGTTGCTAAAGGTCCATTTTCTAGTAGTGTATCTAATTCATCACGTAAAAATCAAGTTCTATAAGTTTTAATTTTTAAATGACTCACTTTTTTTTCTTTTTTGACTCACATTTTTTCTTTTCTGACAAGTATCCACCACATTCCAACAACTACTTTCAAGAATTTAGAGGCATGCAATGCAAGGAAAATAATCTTTCAGCAACACCTTTAATTTCTATGCAAGCAGCAACATTATGCCCGCATCCCAAATCGAAGGCATCGGGAAAATGCAAACTCGATTATGATATAATTTGTCATCACCGTCACAGTCCATCCTTTCCACATTTCTTATACCCCTTCTGTGGTCTTACATATTAGATGAACTAGATTTAAACATGTGCGATGCACGGTGACGATTTTAATTTACAATAATTTTAAAAAATTATTTTGAAATACATATTAAATAATGTATTAAAAAACCTAATGCATATATAAAATACACAAATTAAAAAATTAATTCGAAATTATAAAAAAAATTAAATATCACAAATCTTAATATATTTAAATAGTTACAATTTTAATGAAAATAATTCTTACTTCATTAATCATCAATAAATTATTAATTAATGTTGCATATTTTAAATTGATTTATTTTTAAAATTTGAATTTAAATGATTCCAAATTAATCTTATAGAATTAATTAGTGTTGGAAACTTTTTCTTTTAGGGTTTTTAAAAAAATTATTTATAATAGTCTCAAAAATTAAAAGTAAGCAAAGTAAAAGTGTCAATAAAAATAAAAATAAAATATTATTTAAAATTTTAAAATTTAAATTAATTTAAAATAAATTAAATACAATATTTATGATAATACACTTTTTTTAGTTACAGATAATACACATTTCAAATTAATAGAAAATCCATATGGATTCTTTTTACCAAAAAAAATATTGAACAAATAAATAAATAAATAAATGAATAAATAAATTTGAAAAAGGAATGAAATGAAAATTGAAAAAAGACACAGAAGTTTAATTCGATACTAAAATATATAGCTTAAGTACCCCATTTTAATTTTTTGATAAAAAATTTAAAACTTTAAGGTAGTTCCAATCAAAATATATTGATTTTTTAATTTAAAAAATAACAAAATAACTGATAACAGAAAATGCAAATTCTAAGATAAATTTTATTTGATTTAAATGAAGATAATATGATTAAAATATAATTTTTTAAATTTCATATATTTTTAAATTAAATAATTAATAGAATAAGATTATTTATGAAAAATTAAAATTAATTTATTATTCCAAGAGCTTTGGGTTTTATAAATGTGTATAAGATATAAGATTATTATCAAAAACTAAATCTTATTGAAATTAGAAGTGTAACTTTTGGATCAACGATTAGGTGATTTTTTATGAACATTTTATACTTTAACAATGAAAAAAATTCATCTCACCACATACATCACGAGTTCATATAAAATAAATGTATTTTTCTTTAAAAATTCATCCAAGTAAAAAATTTATACCAAAATTAATTATTTTTATAAATATGTTTTTAATGTATATAACAACGGTATATATATATATATATATATATATATATATATATATATATTGTAGACACCCTATTTTGTCCGGGGTCTTGATTTGTATAAATAATTAATTGGGTTGGGTGACATTTGTATTTTAATTTAATAAATTAGAATTAGGCTAGAATTAAATTAGAATTTTTAGATTTAGAATTAACATTAATTAGGAAATTAAAATTAAAATAGGATTTAGGAAGAATTAATAAATGAAAATATGAAAAAAAATGATGAAATAAGAAATAAAAAGAAAATTAATTTTAGGATAGGATAATTAGGATAATTAGATTTTTTAGGATAATCATTTAGATTAATATTAAATTTGATAGAGTTAGATTAGGATTAACATAAGAATTAAATAAATAAAATATTAAAAATAAGAGATAAAAATTAGTAAAGTAACTTAGGTATATTAGAACTCTAACTCTTGGTCTATAAAAAGCTTCTTAAACCCGTGCCTGAGGGGGATCGGGCTCTATTATCACCTTTTTTCCTGCTACCTTGCTTTCCCTCATCACTTTCTGCGTTGCTGCACCAAGCTTACTCTAGTTCTGTCCCTTACACCATCGTTGACCACCTTGCAAAACCTGCTGTCTAGCCAAGATTTCGCCTGCTGCAGATCGTTCCCTGACCAAGCATCACTTGCTGTTTCTCGCCATCAGTCCCGCTCCTTGCCGCTGCGTTTCTGTCCAACCAAGCATCATCAGCCGATTGCACCAACCTCTGCACCTTACCATTATTTCGCCTGCACCACATCTTCAAACCTGCTCTTTTCTTGCCGCATCTTCATCAGTGCTTTGCCGCTTCCATCGTCGCACCCAGACCAAGCACCTTCCTCACCGTTCAAGCTGTTCTGTGACACGCTGTCGCCTTGCTCGCCTGAATTTCCTGCCCCGTTGCATCCCTATAGCCATTGTTCAAGCTGCCTGTCGCCTCACTTCAGCAAGCATCGCCACCTTTGCAATTTGCTGCAACACCTCAAGGTCATCACCGTGCGCCACCATTTGCACTGTTCTTGTTATTGCTACATGCAAGAAGGAAAGAAAGGCACGTGAAGAGTAAAGGGAGGAAAGAAAGCTGAAGCAAAAGAGGGCCCACGTGAATGTGAAGAAGAAAAGGTAAGAAAGAGAAACGAAATATAAAGGAAAAAACTAAAGGTATGTTTTTCATGCATTAAATATATTTGAAGTTCATTTGTTTTGATATTTTATTAGATAGTGAGTCAAATATATTTATTTAGATTAACATTTGTTAGGTTAATAAATTAGGTAATTGACAATTAATTACGTTGATAATTGATTAGGATAATAATTAGTTGAATAATAATTAATTAGTTGGTTAGTAAATTAATTTGCATGGTAATTGCTAGGATTAATATTATTTTCATTTAATTAATGAGATCAAATAATTTGTATAATTGGACAATTGGTTGATATGATTTTTATGATTTGTTTGACTTAATTATTAACTTGTATGACTTAATTTATTTGTGTGGTGTGATAATTAATTTGGAAGTAGTGATTTGTTCTATAAAACATTGATTTATATATTTGTGTAATTTGGTAATTAATTAGATGACGTAATTGGTATGAATTATAGGATAAAATTTTAGAAATTTAAAATGTGACCTTTTAGATAAAATATTTAGGTCAAGAAAAATTAATGAAAATGGATAAATAAGATAAGTAAAAATAAAATACAAATACAAATAAGGATAAAATGGAATAAAGATTGGATAAGAAAAAAATAAAATTATATAAAGAAGATGAATACAGATTATCCGATGATGAAATTTCAAGAAAGTCAAATGGTACTCCTTGGAAATTTCTAGGTGAGGGGTTTGCTCTAGACTGAACCAGATTGATGGAAGGTTTATAGTAAATTTTCAATACAATGATATGTGTTCGTTTTCTAAAATAGAAATAAAATATAATAATAAAGACAATTAAAATAAAATAGAAATAAGATATTGAAATAAATGCAATAAAAATAGAAAATTAGTAAAGGATTGGTTATAGAGCCAAAATTAGGATTTTCATAATATATTCCGACGACGGAGCCTCTTCAAGCAAGTCAATCGGTACTACTTGAATACTCTTGAGGTGAGGGGATTTACTTATTGTCTGAACCAGATTGATGGAAGGATCTTAAGTAAATTTTCAATATTTTAAGTATATCGAAATTAATTTAAATTAAATTTAGAATGATTTATTGGGTATATAGCCAAAATTAGGATTTTCATAATATATTCCGACGACGGAGCCTCTTCAAGCAAGTCAATCGGTACTACTTGAATACTCTTGAGGTGAGGAGATTTACTTATTGTCTGAACCAGATTGATGGAAGGATCTTAAGTAAATTTTCAATATTTTAAGTATATCGAAATTAATTTAAAGTAAATTTAGAATGACCTATTGGGTATATAGTCAATATTAGGATTTTCATAATGTATTTAAATGATCCGACGATGGAGCCTCTTCGAGCAAGTCAATCGGTACTACTTGAATACTCCTGAGGTGAGGGGATTTACTTATTGTCTGAACCAGATTGATGGAAGGATTTTAAGTAAGTTTCCAATATATTAAGCATATCGAAATTAACTCAAAATAATGTAAATTTAGAATGACCTAAAGTAGTTGGTACCATTTTAGGATGGGCGTCGTGGGGGTGCTAATCCTTCCC
Source organism: Heritiera littoralis (assembly GCA_031772115.1). Lineage (NCBI taxonomy): Eukaryota > Viridiplantae > Streptophyta > Magnoliopsida > Malvales > Malvaceae > Heritiera > Heritiera littoralis. The sequence continues at coordinate 2,618,323 of JAPDPK010000096.1, read as the reverse complement.
CACGCGTAACCGTACTCCCGAACCTAAGATTCTTTGAACGTAGACCAAGCCTTATCTTTAGACAAGAATAGGTGACCAATCACACCTTAGGTTTGAATGGTTGGTGGCGACTCCTAGAATTTTAAAGTCTAGCGATTAGGTTCACGGACCTAGACGTTATGACAGTTTGGCGACTCCACTGGGGACATTAGAGAGTCAGGCCAACATATATTTTAGGTCATTAGAAATTTGCTTAGAAATAATGCTGATTTCATAATGCTTAATAATCATTTAACACACACACACTTCACATGCATACATGCATAAGCCCTCAACCCGGGCTCTATCCTTATTAGGAGGGAGAAAAGTACCTATGCCTTTGTGAGGTGATAACCTCCGCATGGGCTGGCGAAAAACTCCCACTCAAATTGAACCTTTCCGCTTGTAGCCTATAATGGGTGAGGATTGGGTGTCTTACTAGTCCAGTATGGATGACAGTGAGGAACAATTTGGGAACCTTTAGAACTTTAAATGATCCAGGCCCTGCATATAGGAAAACCTAAGAAGCCCAAACCTTAGATAGAGCCTTACAAAACCCTTGAAGTATTAGACTCAAATCCAAAATAGGACAAAAAAAAGAGGTGAATTTGCTATCATTAAGTCATGCATAATTGTGTTTGATTTTGCATTGCATAACATATCATGCACATAAGTTTGCATTTGTCTTATCATGAGAATGAACATACTTTTGATTGTTAGGAGAGATTGTTAGACTTAAGTGCATTCCATATGCATTCATTTTTGTGCATAAACATATCATCACATGAAATATAATTTCAACTTAATTGTGGCACTCAAGGTATCAAAATTGCATCAACTAGACAATCTGTCCTTCACAGATATCATACAAGGTATCAAGCACGCATAATGGAAGAGGATCAAAATATTAGGATAGAAAAGTTGGAAAGGGAAAATGCAGAGATAAGGGGGTAATTGAGTGAAATTACCCAGTTGTTAAAAGCCATGATTAGAGGAAAAGAGAAGATGGGTAATCAAGAGGAGTCTATTCAAGAAACTCAACAAAGCATGCGAGACAATCCCATTTTTGTCTCCGAAGGAGGTACTGTCAAAGCCCCAATGCCTTTACAAATGCAAGGAGAAAGTCTTCAAGGAAATTCACCAACAACACAAGCTCAAAACCCAGTAGAGGTGCCAAATTTAGATGATCCCACAGAGCTAGAAAAGTTGAAGCATAAGGAAGAATATAATGGTACTAAAGCCCAGCTGAGCTTGATAGAGGAAAGACTAAGTGCCATGGAAGGATTTGATTATTTTGGACCCATTGATGTTGAAAGGTTGTGTTTGGTATCGGGTGTCGTGCTTCCACAAAAATTCAAGGTGCCTGAATTTGAAAAGTTCAACGGAACATCGTGCCCAAAAGATCATCTCACCATGTACTGTAGGAAGATGGCGGCATATGCATGGGATGACAAGCTATTAATTCATGTTTTTCAAGACAGTTTGACTAGGTCAGCAGCTAAGTGGTACAACCAATTGGAAAGGAGCAAAGTTTCTTCTTGGTCTGAGTTGGCGAGAGCTTTTATAGCTCAATACAAACATGTGTCTGATGTAGCTCCTGACCGCTTATCTCTCCAAGGTATGGAAAAGAAAAAAGATGAGAGCTTCAAAGAATATGCCCAACGATGGAGAGACGTGGCATCACTAGTCCAACCTCCCTTGACTGAGAAGGAAATCACCATGTTCTTTTTGAATACTCTCAAGGCTCCTTACTATGAGCGTATGCTTAGCAGTGTGACCAAGAATTTTGCAGACATGGTGCTGACAGGCGAAGCTATTGAAAATGCCTTTAAGAGTGGTAAGATTGAAGCATCTATGAATGATAGCAAGAGGAATGGGTTTTCAAAGAAGAAGGAAGAAGATGCACAAGCTGTCTCCAATAACTCACGTCGCTCCTATACCTCTTATTCACCTTCAGTGAATTACACTTATTCTCAACCCCACCCACAAACTTATCATCAGAATGCTTACCAACCCATTTCCCATTCACAAGACCCCACTTTTTCACCTAATGACCAAAAGAATACTCGAGCTAGCCGAAATGTCACCATAGACCCTATACCAATGACATACACAGAGTTGTTCCCACAGTTGGTAAGGGGTCACCTTATTGCCCCTGTTTATGTAGAGCTCTTGAAGCCTCCCTACCCAAAGTGGTATGATCCTAACGCAAAGTGTGCTTACCATAATGACAATGTTGGTCACTCTATTGAGAATTGTATGGGCTTAAAGAGGAAAGTCCAAGCACTTTTCAATGCTGGAATTTTGAGTTTTGGGCCAAAGAATGACCCAAATGTAAATGATAATCCTTTGCTAGATCACACAAAGGGTAGCGGTTAATGCTATGAAAGAAAGTGGATGATATTGATTGATTCACTTAATTTGAAGATAATGGTTGTTTCTTTGTTTCTAATTTCATTCATCTTAGGACGTTTCAACTTCTTAGGTAATATAGGAATGCCTAAGCCCACAAGGCACTGAGAATTCTTTTATGTATTGGGCCAACTTTCATTTGTTTTCATTTTCAATAAAAGATTAGTATGATGCATATTTCTCAATTCCTCATTCCTACCTTGTTCTTTTAAGCAAAACATCAATACCTACATGATTTACATTGTTACCAAGCTTGAAAGTATCCAAATAATGAACATGATACTGATAATGGCAATAAGTACAAAATTCAATTATGAAAGAACTGCTTTATTTGGATGGATTTCCAGTTTGCTAAGATTGTTTAAGCAAGAAGAGAATAGAAGAAAATTGTCTAAAATCTTCAACTATAGAATGTTACGAGTAAAGGTGAATCTCTACATGAAATTCTAATGAGTTTGTCTTTGTTCAATAGATGACCTTTAATGAGAGTACTTGTATTGAGATGAGAAATGGCCTTCTTTCATTACCTTTCAAGCGTGAGTAAAATTATCCATTGATTACCCCTTTTGAGCCTATTATATTCTTTTGATATAACCCACCAAGAATCACCCTCCACACTAGGGGGCAAAGAAAATAGAAGATGAAAGATTTGTGGGGCAAAGTAAAAATATAAAAAGGGCAAAAAAAAACCTTTTGTGAAAAAAAAAGAGAGAGCAAAAAAAAAGAGAATGAGGAAGGAAAGAGGGTTTGAATCAAGAAAGTGAAAACCCTAGTCACATTTGAATAAAAAAGGAGAGAGAAAGCAAATTAGAATGGGACAAAAGTCGATTCATGAAAAATGATTCTTGGTTTGATGAACCCTGAAACACTTATTTTGGGCCTATATTATCCTTTCTTTCATGAACCCTCACCTGAGCCTACATTACGTGCCTTAAAAGTCCATTTTGATCAAATATGAGTACTCCTATTGAAGAATCATGTGTTGGATAAAGGCATACTTACACTATGAGATGATGATCCTTTGGATGGAATTATGACAAGCAGATCAAGATAAGCAAAAAGATTTCGTTTAGATGGAAGAACTGGGATTTCGAAGACTCTCTTGGATCCATGTGAGCATTAAATTGGGTGAAGAAATATTTGATGTTGGGGCATGAATCAAAATGGAGAACAGATAAGAGAAGCTTCATCAAGGACAATGAAGTTGAAAATGAAGAGAAATGAATAATAAAAAAAAAGAGGAAAATGAAAAAAAAAAGAAAAGAAAAGAAAAAAATAATAAAAAAAAAGAGAAAAAAATGAAAGGAGGGTTCAGATCGAAAACCCAAAAAGGGCGGTTTGGATCAATAGAGTGCGTCTAAGTTGAAAACCTGAAAAGGCAGCTTAGATACCAGAAAAACTGGATGTCAATGATACAAGGGCAAGAGGATATTTTAATGAACTCAACATGATCAGATAAGGTGGACCTTTGAAGGGAATTTTGTATTCATTGATCAGAATTGTTTGAATTGTTATTATTTGGATACTATTACCTAATCCTAAAAATTCTCACTTTTCATTCAAGCCTACTTTCCTTTGAAGCTTGACAATTTCTTGTTAAATCTTTTCAAATGTTGAATGATACCACTCTTTTCATTTCACCTATCATTTCTTTGCTATATCCTAACCTTGAGGGATTGAGAAATTGTATTGCATTGATCTTGAAATTGGAATGATAATGAATGTTTGCTTGGCAAAATATGTGAAAGACTCCTATATTATTTAGGAAAATGAAAGAAAAGGAAACTTGTGAATGAATGAAAATTGGAAATCAAGGAAAACCAATGAATAAAGAAGAGTGAATGAAGATTTTAATGAACAAATGAATGACCAGATAGGAAGGATAGTAAAGAAGAAGAGACAAGGGACAAGATAAGATAAAGAGGGCATGAAGACAAGAATTTCATTGAAAGAAAAATGAAAGAAGGAAAATAAAAAAAAAAGAAATAAGAAACATGAGGACAGAATGACAAATAAAGGAAGAAGAACACATGAGAATAGATTGAAACCTTGTTATTTGCCACAATTAAGGTTGAAATGTTTTATGAAAAAAACATTGCATGGATAGGGTAGATTGCATCACAGGGATAAAACAAATTGCTTGAATGACATTGCATTGCATGGATAGAACAGTTGCAATTGCATGGATAAGATAAATTTCCCAAGATTTCAAATTTTAACAAGACAAGAAATTTTAGAGGGGTTTCCTAAAATTTCAAAAATTAGACAAGATAGAAGTCTTGGAGGAGTTTCCCAAGATTTCAAATTTTGGACAAGAAAAGGAGTTTTAGAGAGGTTTCCTAAAATTCAAAATTTGACCAAAAAAAATAAAAAAAAAAAGAAGAAGTTTTGGAGGGGTTTCCCAAAATTTTAAAATTTGACAAAGAAAACGAGTTTTAGAGGGGTTTCCTAAAATTCAAAATTTGACAAGTAAAGAAATTTTAGAGGGGTTTCCTAAAATTTCAAAATTAGACAAGGAAAGAAGTCTTGGAGGGGTTTCCTAAGATTTCATATTTTGACAAGAAAACGAATTTTAGAGGGGTTTCCTAAAATTCAAAATTTGACAAAAAAAAGGTTTTGGAGGGGTTTCCCAAAATTTTAAAATTTGACAAAGAAAACGAGTTTTAGAGGGGTTTCCTAAAATTCAAAATTTGACAAGTAAAGAAATTTTATAGGGGTTTCCTAAAATTTCAAAATTAGACAAGGAAAGAAGTCTTGGAGGTGTTTCCTAAGATTTCATATTTTGACAAGAAAACGAGTTTTAGAGTAGTTTCCTAAAATTCAAAATTTGACAAAAAAAAAAAGGTTTTGGAGGGGTTTCCCAAAATTTTAAAATTTGACAAAGAAAACGAGTTTTAGAGGGGTTTCCTAAAATTCAAAATTTGACAAGTAAAGAAATTTTAGAGGGGTTTCCTAAAATTTCAAAATTAGACAAGGAAAGAAGTCTTGGAGGTGTTTCCTAAGATTTCATATTTTGACAAGAAAACGAGTTTTAGAGGAGTTTCCTAAAATTCAAAATTTGACAAAAAAAAATGTTTTGGAGGGGTTTCCCAAAATTTTAAAATTTGACAAGGAAAAGAATTTTAGAGGGGTTTCCTAAAATTTCAAAATTAGACAAAAAATTTTTTTGGAGGGGTTTCCCAAAATTTCAAAATTGGATAAGAAAAGGAATTTTAGAAGAGTTTCCTAAGATTTCAAATTTTGGCAAGAAAAGTTTTAGAGGAGTTTCCTAAAATTTTCAAAAAAAAAAATTTTAGACAAGATTTTAAAGTTTGACTGCCTTTCTGTTTAGAGGGAGCTTTTTGAAAAAAAAAAAAAATTAATTAAAAAAAAAAAGAGAAGTCAGACAAATTAGGTGTCATGTCTTTGTGTAATTACTATTTCACAGCAAATGCACAAAGAGGGGCAGCTGTAGACACCCTATTTTGTCCGGGGTCTTGATTTGTATAAATAATTAATTGGGTTGGGTGACATTTGTATTTTAATTTAATAATTTAGAATTAGGCTAGAATTAAATTAGAATTTTTAGATTTAGAATTAACATTAATTAGGAAATTAAAATTAAAATAGGATTTAGGAAGAATTAATAAATGAAAATATGAAAAAAAATGATGAAATAAGAAATAAAAAGAAAATTAATTTTAGGATAGGATAATTAGGATAATTAGATTTTTTAGGATAATCATTTAGATTAATATTAAATTTGATAGAGTTAGATTAGGATTAACATAAGAATTAAATAAATAAAATATTAAAAATAAGAGATAAAAATTAGTAAAGTAACTTAGATATATTAGAACTCTAACTCTTGGTCTATAAAAAGCTTCTTGAACCCGTGCCTGAGGGGGATCGGGCTCTATTATCACCTTTTTTCCTGCTACCTTGCTTTCCCTCATCACTTTCTGCGTTGCTGCACCAAGCTTACTCTAGTTCTGTCCCTTACACCATCGTTGACCACCTTGCAAAACCTGCTGTCTAGCCAAGATTTCGCCTGCTGCAGATCGTTCCCTGACCAAGCATCACTTGCTGTTTCTCGCCATCAGTCCCGCTCCTTGCCGCTGCGTTTCTGTCCAACCAAGCATCATCAGCCGATTGCACCAACCTCTGCACCTTACCATTATTTCGCCTGCACCACATCTTCAAACCTGCTCTTTTCTTGCCGCATCTTCATCAGTGCTTTGCCGCTTCCATCGTCGCACCCAGACCAAGCACCTTCCTCACCGTTCAAGCTGTTCTGTGACACGCTGTCGCCTTGCTCGCCTGAATTTCCTGCCCCGTTGCATCCCTATAGCCATTGTTCAAGCTGCCTGTCGCCTCACTTCAGCAAGCATCGCCACCTTTGCAATTTGCTGCAACACCTCAAGGTCATCACCGTGCGCCACCATTTGCACTGTTCTTGTTATTGCTACATGCAAGAAGGAAAGAAAGGCACGTGAAGAGTAAAGGGAGGAAAGAAAGCTGAAGCAAAAGAGGGCCCACGTGAATGTGAAGAAGAAAAGGTAAGAAAGAGAAACGAAATATAAAGGAAAAAACTAAAGGTATGTTTTTCATGCATTAAATATATTTGAAGTTCATTTGTTTTGATATTTTATTAGATAGTGAGTCAAATATATTTATTTAGATTAACATTTGTTAGGTTAATAAATTAGGTAATTGACAATTAATTACGTTGATAATTGATTAGGATAATAATTAGTTGAATAATAATTAATTAGTTGGTTAGTAAATTAATTTGCATGGTAATTGCTAGGATTAATATTATTTTCATTTAATTAATGAGATCAAATAATTTGTATAATTGGACAATTGGTTGATATGATTTTTATGATTTGTTTGACTTAATTATTAACTTGTATGACTTAATTTATTTGTGTGGTGTGATAATTAATTTGGAAGTAGTGATTTGTTCTATAAAACATTGATTTATATATTTGTGTAATTTGGTAATTAATTAGATGACGTAATTGGTATGAATTATAGGATAAAATTTTAGAAATTTAAAATGTGACCTTTTAGATAAAATATTTAGGTCAAGAAAAATTAATGAAAATGGATAAATAAGATAAGTAAAAATAAAATACAAATACAAATAAGGATAAAATGGAATAAAGATTGGATAAGAAAAAAATAAAATTATATTAAGAAGATGAATACAGATTATCCGATGATGAAATTTCAAGAAAGTCAAATGGTACTCCTTGGAAATTTCTAGGTGAGGGGTTTGCTCTAGACTGAACCAGATTGATGGAAGGTTTATAGTAAATTTTCAATACAATGATATGTGTTCGTTTTCTAAAATAGAAATAAAATATAATAATAAAGACAATTAAAATAAAATAGAAATAAGATATTGAAATAAATGCAATAAAAATAGAAAATTAGTAAAGGATTGGTTATAGAGCCAAAATTAGGATTTTCATAATATATTCCGACGACGGAGTCTCTTCAAGCAAGTCAATCGGTACTACTTGAATACTCTTGAGGTGAGGGGATTTACTTATTGTCTGAACCAGATTGATGGAAGGATCTTAAGTAAATTTTCAATATTTTAAGTATATCGAAATTAATTTAAATTAAATTTAGAATGATTTATTGGGTATAGAGCCAAAATTAGGATTTTCATAATATATTCCGACGACGGAGCCTCTTCAAGCAAGTCAATCGGTACTACTTGAATACTCTTGAGGTGAGGAGATTTACTTATTGTCTGAACCAGATTGATGGAAGGATCTTAAGTAAATTTTCAATATTTTAAGTATATCGAAATTAATTTAAAGTAAATTTAGAATGACCTATTGGGCATATAGTCAATATTAGGATTTTCATAATGTATTTAAATGATCCGACGATGGAGCCTCTTCGAGCAAGTCAATCGGTACTACTTGAATACTCCTGAGGTGAGGGGATTTACTTATTGTCTGAACCAGATTGATGGAAGGATTTTAAGTAAGTTTCCAATATATTAAGCATATCGAAATTAACTCAAAATAATGTAAATTTAGAATGACCTAAAGTAGTTGGTACCATTTTAGGATGGGCGTCGTGGGGGTACTAATCCTTCCCCACGCGTAACCGTACTCCCGAACCTAAGATTCTTTGAACGTAGACCAAGCCTTATCTTTAGACAAGAATAGGTGACCAATCACACCTTAGGTTTGAATGGTTGGTGGCGACTCCTAGAATTTTAAAGTCTAGCGATTAGGTTCACGGACCTAGACGTTATGACATATATATATATATATATATATATATATATATATATATTGAAAAGATAAGTAAAGAAATTTATAAATGACATGGAATTTTCTTTAATTTTAATATATATATAAATATAGATGTTTATCTTTTAGAAATTGAAATAGACAATTAATTTGAAAGATAATTAATTTATTTTATAATTTTAATGTTTATAAATTCTTATCTTTTAGAAATTGAATAATTTTTTTTATTTTAGGATATTATATGTGTCAAATTTTTAGAATATCCACATAGGATGTTTTACTTTGAATCAACTGTTTTGAGTTTTATATATATATATATATATATATATATATATATATATATATATATATATATGAGGAATCCACTTACACCAGTATAAAACTAATTACTTTTATACCTTTTTTTAACCATTAGATTGGTATAAACTTATGGTTGAGAGTAAACCACTCTTCTCTTTATAAAACTAATTAATCACAACTATAAGTTTATATCAATCTAATGGTTAAAAAAATGTGTAAAACTAATTAGTTTTACACTGGTGTAAGTGGATCCTTCCTCATATATATATATATATATATATATATATATATATATATATATATATATATATAAAGATTATGTTGGCTGCAAGTTTAAAATGTAGTTGTCCACTCCTTGCAATTATCTGCTTTCAGGTTTAAAATGTTTTTTTTTATTTTTATTATGCTAAATTAAGATTGAATGCAAATATTTTCCTTCTAGTTTGAATTAAAGCTCAAGAATATAATTAATAAAGGTGATAAAATGAATCTAAATTTGTAAACCTGTTTTGTTAAATATTGATTCAAATTTTTTATTAATGAATATATTAATGAGTATATATTTGGTAATAAATATATCATTTGTAGACACCTTATTTTGTCCGGAGTCTTAATTTATAAAAATAATTAATTGGATTGGGTGACATTGTATTTTAATTTGACAATTTAGAGTTAGGCTAGAATTAAATTAGAATTTTTAAGTTTAGAATTAACATTAATCAGTAAATTAAAAGTTTAAATAGGATTTAGGAATGATGATAAAAAAAAAGAAGAAGAAAAAAGAAGAGATAAGAAAAGAAAATAAAATAAAATTAATTTTAGGATAGGATAATTAGATTTTTTTAGGATAATTATTTAGATTAATATTATATTTGATAAAGTTAGATTAGGGTTAACATAAGAATTAAATAGATAAAAATTAAAAATAAGGGATAATTAATAGAATAGATTGAGTTGTATTAGGACTCTAACAAGTTTATGACTATAAAAAGGGGTTAACCCTATAACTTGAGGGAGGGGGAGCAGGACAACAATTCTCGGAAAAAATTAGAGGGAAGATTCGGATCAACCAAGGAGGAAAAACAACACAGAAGCTCTCTTTTGTATTCTCGCTGAGTAGTTACGGATTTGGCTAGAAACACAATACCCATTTGACGAACACGACGGAAACTAGACTACGGGCGGTATCCTCCAGGCGTTTCTTCGTTAGTTCCGGTTCAGCCATTGTTTTGAAAAGTCCACTGCCACATCAATTCGTTCTGCCCAATCTTAGATCCACGCCTATTGTCTTCAAAGCCAAAGGAATCGATCTCTGTAAGCTGGTACGTCAGTCATCAAGGTAGGAATTCTTACATATCTTAATTTTTTGTTTTCGTGGGATAGTTCTTAATATATGGAAGTGTTTTTTAATGATTGTCAGATTCCTTTTCTTTAGGTGATGTAGAAATATAATATAAAAAAAGAGAAAGATGATTAAAGTATAAAATATATATAAGATACGTAAGAGTAGTGAATTAAAAATAGAAAATAAAGTGAATAAATATAAGAGAATAAATTTATTAAGATAGATGATTAATTGATAAATAATGGTGTAATAAACATTAAGGATGAGGTAGACCTTTCCAATGATGGAATCTTCGAGGCGATTACGAATGAGTAACACTCGAGGAATTCCTAGGCAAGAGAATTCTTTTAAGTCTATCCAGAATGATGGAAGATTTAAAAGGTATTTTCAAAAAATGAAGGTTAAATTTTATTCTCCAAATAATTAAAATAGAATAACAAATAAAATAAAATAACAAACATAATAGTAAAAATTTTTAGGATAATAATAAATAATTAATTCCGATGATGGAATCTTTGAGAGGATTGCGAATGAGTAACACTCGAAGAATTCTTAGGTGAGAAGATCCTTATAAGTTTATCCAGAACGATGGAAGACTTAGAAGGCATTTTCAAAATAAACGAATAATAAATAAAGATAAAAACATAATAAATAATAAAATTTATATTCTAATAAAGATAAAATAAAAAATAATAATAAATAATAAAATAATAAATCTGATAATGGAATCCTCGAGGCGATTGCGAATGAGTAACACTTGAGGAATCCCTAGGTGAGAAGATTTTTCTAAGTTTATGGAAAATTTAGGAGATATTCTCAATATTAAAATACCAAAATTCTAAAAATATTAATAAATAATATATAAAAAATAATATTTAAGTTGAATAAATAAATAAAAATAAAATAAATAATTAAATAAAAAATAAATTAAGGAATAATAAAATTCTAAAATACTTTCGACGACGGAGCCTCTTCAGGGGAGTCGAATGGTACCCCTTGAATACTCTTGAGGTGAGAAGATTTTTTTAAGAGTTCATTCAGAATGATGGAGGATTCTTAAGAGATTTTTCAATATTTAAACAAAAAATTAAAAGACCACATAATTAAGACTAAGTTAAAATAATACAAGATTAAAATGGTACCAATATTGGGCGTTGTAGGGGTGCTATAACCTTCCCTACACGTAAATGAACTCCCGAACCCAAAAATAAAAATGTAGACCAGTCCTTAGAGTCATTAGGTGGCCAATCACACCTAGGTTAAAAGAAGATTGGTGGCGACTCCATTTGTTTAATGTCTAGCGACCTAGCCCTAGGAAACGTAATGACAGCTTGGCGACTCCACTGGGGATAATTAAGAGAGTCAAGCCATAATTTAATCTTGTGTTATACTAAGTTTAAGTTTGATGGTCTAAATTTGGAAAGTTCTGATGTTGTTTGATGCTCTTTTGTTGATTTCTTGAGTGCTTTGTGGAAATTAATAAGATGAAGTTCCTTCTCACACACCACACTTTGCATTAGCATACATAAAGCTCTCGACCCGAGCTCAGTCCTTTCTAGGAGGGAGTAGAGTACCTACCGCTCTCGTGAGGTGATAACCTCCGCATGGGCTAGCAAAATATTCCCACTCAAGTTGAACCTTTTCCGCTTGTAGCCTGTCATGGGTGAGGATTAGGGTGCCTTACTAGTCCAGAGTGGATGATAGTAAGGAACAATTTGGAAACCTTTAGCCCTTTTATCTAAAGTCATGCATATAATGAAATTAGGAAGACCAACTGTAAGATAGAGCCATATCAACCCATGCTATAGAAAATACCCATTACTTAGGACACATTTTTTATCAAGCTTGTTTGATTTTGATTTATACATGAGACACAAAAGGGCACCATGTGTTCTTCACCAAAACATTTTCATGCATCAATCATCCATTATTATTACATGGCAACTTTTTACCATACCATCCCATTCATACACATGTAGCATCATCTCATTTTGTTCATCTTCAATCATTATTTTCAAACAAAGCATTTTCAAACTTTTTCAAGTATCACCACACAAAAAATAATTGACTCTAATTATGGTAATAAAGGTTCAAAGATAGCTCGACCAAAAGTCCATTCATATCGCACTCGTTATCAAGCTAGAATCATGGAAGAAGAGCAAAGTGTCCGTATTGAGAAGATGGAAAAAGCTCAAGAGGATATAAGGGGGCAATTGGCCCAAATCATTAAGTTGTTAAAAATTTTGGGTAAGGGAAAGAGAGTAATAGAATAAGTTATAGTTAAAAAAAAAAGATTTGTCTTGTGGGGGCATGAAGGGTTCTAGCAATGCGATTTTGAAGATCTATAAATTCTAGTTTTGTTTTTGCTTTCTTTTAAGTAATGCAAGATAGTTTTTGAAAGTGCTTAAGTCCATAAGCACAAGATAAAGTTTTATGTATGGGCTAACTTTTATTTATTCCCTTTTCAATAAAGCGACTAGTGTGATGCACTGTCATTTTCTCATTCTCTCTGTTCATTTGCCATTTCCCACATACTCACATTTCCTTTTATTCACAAGTATCCAAATAATGAACATGATGATAATGATGTCAATAAATCTAGGATTCAATTTTGAAAGAACTACTACTGTTGATGAATTACTAGTCTGCTAATGTTGCAAAAGGAAGAAATGAAGGAAAGGTTGTTCACCATCTGCACTTGATAGATGGAACAAGAAAGGTGAATCTCTTACAGAAGCTTCCAACAAGTTTGTCATTGTTCAATAAACAATTTTTAATGAGAGTATTTACATTTGAAATGATAAATGGCCTTCTTTCACTATCCTTCAAGCATGAGTAAAATTATCCTTTGATTACCCCTTCTGAGCCTATTATATTTTTTTGTAATATAACCCACCAAGGCTCACCCTCCACACTGGGGGCAAAGAAGATGAAAATCATTTATAAAAAATTTTGGGGGCAAAGATGAAAGTGTTCATGATGAATCGAGGGGCAGAAAAAAACCCCCTGTTTTGTGAAACAAAAAAAAGAAGAAAAAAAGGGTTTAAATTCAAAAGAAAACCCAAAATGAAGAAGAAGAAGAAGAAAAAGCAAGAAAAGAAATGAGTGAACTAGAAAGGTACTAATGCTTGAGTGTTTTACTTTTAAATTAAAAGTATCCTTTGTTTATAATACCCTGAACACATTTTGGGCCTGCTTTATCCCTTTCTTCATTCAAACCCCACCTGAGCCTACATTACATGCCTTTAAAAGCCCATTTTGATCTAATGTAAATGCTTAAATTGAAGAATCATGTATTGAATGAAGACATATTTGTATAATGAGATAATGATCCTTTGAAAGAAGTAGATCAAGTTGAATGAAGAAACCCATGAGCTTTAGAAGATATCTTGGATCGAAATCAAGAACGCCTATTAGGGGCATGAATTTGGATTGAGCATTGAAGGTTGAAGTTTGTCAAAGCCAATGAAGTTGAAAATGAAGAAAAAAAAGAAAAAAAAGAAAAAATAAAAATATGAAAAAAAGAAAAAAGAGAAAAAAAATAAAAAGAAAAAGGAGGATTCAAAATTGAAAACCCAAAAAGGGCAGTTTGAATCAAATAAGGGGCACCTAAGTTGAAAACCTGGAAAGGCGACTTAGGAAAATATCATCATCAAAAAGTTTTGATACAAGGGCAAGACTGACAGACACTACATGAAAGAACATATCAATAAGAGTGGGCTTTTGGAAAGGAATCTAGATTGACTTGATTGAAATTATCAAAATGTTTATTAAATGGATATTGAAAACCCTATTCCAAACAGACTATCCCATTGATTTTTCTTTATTTCATGTTCCTTTTCTAAAAATGAATACCTATACCTCTCATGATCATTTTAAATTTATTCCACCCCTGTAACAAATTAAGAATATGCATAAGTGCATTACATTGGTGGTCTAATTGGAAGGAAAATAAATAAATGTTGGTAACCTTTTTTGGGTAAAGTTTTGAAAAAAATATATTCTTTTGAGAAATATTGCATTACTAAGAGAGAGAAAGAAACAACAATAAAAAATGATGGAAAATATAAACTTGAAAGCATGATGGCAAGTCTTCGAGCATAATTGGACCAAGACTCAATAGGAGATGTGATAAGAAGTGAAGATAGAAGTTTTGAATAAGAAGAATCCAGCAGATATGTGGAATTTGAGAAAAATGAGATGAGCTTGAGAATCTTGTTACCACAATGGAGATTGCATTTACATACATTCATGGAGTAATTCAGGTAATATTCATAGCACTTAGGGCATTATGATGTTCATGATATTCATTACATTCATAACATACATCACATTTCACTATTGCATTTTGACATTGAACTATTTGTTAAGACATTAGGATAAGAAGTTCTAAATGATTAAAATTTTGAGGAAAAGGGAAAATATAAGAGATGGTAATTTGGAAAAAATGATGAGGTATGAGAAGATGATGAGAAAAATACTTTTTTGAAAAAAAAAAAACCTTAGATGAGAGCAGAGTCCAGTTTAGCTGGCACCTTAAAGAAGGATGAAGCCCAATATTGTTGGCATCAAAATGAAAGTTAAGCCCAGTCAAACCCATGTAAACTGGCATTCTAAAATGAAATCTTTATTTTTCAAAAAGTTTCAAAGCCTCTGTTGAGAGGAGCTCTTTATTTTTCAAAAAGTTTCAAAGCCTCTGTTGAGAGGAGCTCTTTATTTTCAAAAGTCTCAAAGCCTCTGTTGAGAGGAGCTCTTTATTTTTCAAAAAGTTTCAAAGCCTCTGTGGAGAGGAGCTCTTTATTTTTCAAAAAGTTTCAAAGCCTCTGTTGAGAGGAGCTCTTTATTTTTCAAAAAAGTTTCAAAGCCTCTGTTGAGAGGAGCTCTTTATTTTCAAAAGTCTCAAAGCCTCTGTTGAGAGGAGCTCTTTATTTTTCAAAAAGTTTCAAAGCCTCTGTTGAGAGGAGCTCTCTATTTTTCAAAAAGTTTCAATGCCTCTGTTGAGAGGAGCTCTTTATTTTTCAAAAAGTTTCAAAGCCTCTGTTGAGAGGAGCTCTTTATTTTCAAAAGTCTCAATGCCTCTATTGAGAGGAGCTCTTTATTTTCAAAAGTCTCAATGCCTATGGTGAGAGGAGCACAAGGTTATTTTCGAAAGTTCCAATGCCTCTGATGAGAGGAGCACAAGGTTATTTGTCAAAGTCTTACAGCCTCTGGTGAGAGGAACTAAATGTTTCTTAAAAATTGTAAATATTTTGTAAAAAAGAAAAAAACAAAAAATAAAAAAAATTCGGACAAAATGGTTGTCTAATTGTCTTTGCACAATTCCTGATTTTCAGAAAATGTGCAAAGAGGGGCAGCTGTAGACACCTTATTTTGTCCGGAGTCTTAATTTATAAAAATAATTAATTGGATTGGGTGACATTGTATTTTAATTTGACAATTTAGAGTTAGGCTAGAATTAAATTAGAATTTTTAAGTTTAGAATTAACATTAATCAATAAATTAAAAGTTTAAATAGGATTTAGGAATGATAAAAAAAAAAAGAAGAAGAAAAAAGAAGAGATAAGAAAAGAAAATAAAATAAAATTAATTTTAGGATAGGATAATTAGATTTTTTTTAGGATAATTATTTAGATTAATATTATATTTGATAACGTTAGATTAGGGTTAACATAAGAATTAAATAGATAAAATATTAAAAATAAGGGATAATTAATAGAATAGATTGAGTTGTATTAGGACTCTAACAAGTTTATGACTATAAAAAGGGGTTAACCCTATAACTTGAGGGAGGGGGAGCAGTACAACAATTCTCGGAAAAAATTAGAGGGAAGATTCGGATCAACCAAGGAGGAAAAACAACACAGAAGCTCTCTTTTGTATTCTCGCTGAGTAGTTACGGATTTGGCTAGAAACACAGTACCCATTTGACGAACACGACGGAAACTAGACTACGGGCGGTATCCTCCAGGCGTGTCTTCGTTAGTTCCGGTTCAGCCATTGTTTTGAAAAGTCCACTGCCACATCAATTCGTTCTGCCCAATCTTAGATCCACGCCTATTGTCTTCAAAGCCAAAGGAATCGATCTCTGTAAGCTGGTACGTCAGTCATCAAGGTAGGAATTCTTACATATCTTAATTTTTTGTTTTCGTGGGATAGTTCTTAATATATGGAAGTGTTTTTTAATGGTTGTCAGATTCCTTTTCTTTAGGTGATGTAGAAATATAATATACAAAAAGAGAAAGATGATTAAAGTATAAAATATATATAAGATACGTAAGAGTAGTGAATTAAAAATAGAAAATAAAGTGAATAAATATAAGAGAATAAATTTATTAAGATAGATGATTAATTGATAAATAATGGTGTAATAAACATTAAGGATGAGGTAGACCTTTCCAATGATGGAATCTTCGAGGCGATTACGAATGAGTAACACTCGAGGAATTCCTAGGCAAGAGAATTCTTTTAAGTCTATCCAGAATGATGGAAGATTTAAAAGGTATTTTCAAAAAATGAAGGTTAAACTTTACTCTCCAAATAATTAAAATAGAATAACAAATAAAATAAAATAACAAACATAATAGTAAAAATTTTTAGGAATTCCTAGGCAAGAGAATTCTTTTAAGTCTATCCAGAATGATGGAAGATTTAAAAAGTATTTTCAAAAAATGAAGGTTAAACTTTACTCTCCAAATAATTAAAATAGAATAACAAATAAAATAAAATAACAAACATAATAGTAAAAATTTTTAGGATAATAATAAATAATTAATTCCGATGATGGAATCTTTGAGAGGATTGCGAATGAGTAACACTCGAAGAATTCTTAGGTGAGAAGATCCTTATAAGTTTATCCAGAACGATGGAAGACTTAGAAGGCATTTTCAAAATAAACGAATAATAAATAAAGATAAAAACATAATAAATAATAAAATTTATATTCTAATAAAGATAAAATAAAAAATAATAATAAATAATAAAATAATAAATCTGATAATGAAATCCTCGAGGCGATTGCGAATGAGTAACACTTGAGGAATTCCTAGGTGAGAAGATTTTTCTAAGTTTATGGAAAATTTAGGAGATATTCTTAATATTAAAATACCAAAATTCTAAAAATATTAATAAATAATATATAAAAAATAATATTTAAGTTGAATAAATAAATAAAAATAAAATAAATAATTAAAAAATAAATTAAGGAATAATAAAATTCTAAAATACTTCCGACGACGGAGCCTATTCAGGGGAGTCGAAAGGTACCCCTTGAATACTCTTGAGGTGAGAAGATTTTTTTAAGAGTTCATTCAGAATGATGGAGGATTCTTAAGAGATTTTTCAATATTTAAACAAAAAATTAAAAGACCACATAATTAAGACTAAGTTAAAATAATACAAGATTAAAATGGTACCAATATTGGGTGTTGTAGGGGTGCTATAACCTTCCCTACATGTAAATGAACTCCCGAACCCAAAAATAAAAATGTAGACCAGTCCTTAGAGTCATTAGGTGGCCAATCACACCTAGGTTAAAAGAAGATTGGTGGCGACTCCATTTGTTTAATGTCTAGCGACCTAGCCCTAGGAAACATTATGACATCATTAATGAGTAACTATAAATAAAGTGGTCTTTGGAATTAGAGAGACATAGATAGATGTAACCATTATGTGATGTTCACGTGAGAGATGGGTTTATAGGGATTTACGAAAGAGTTGGAGAAAACATCGGGTTAATACTATGGAGTAGGAAAACTTGGCTTATTTTGGAGGCTTGGCTTAATGTTTGTTTTGAGTGTTTTGTACTCTTTATAATCTCTATGGTTTATAATGAATTTTTTTTCTCTTATCTGTGGATGTAGGTACTTGGGTCAAACCACGTTAAATCTTATATCTTATGTTTATGTGATTTAATTTCGCGTTGATCTCATCTCGATTTGGAATACGTATCTGCTTGAAAAATCTCAGCACATTTGATAAAATTTGAACTTAAATCTATTCAAATTTTGATTAAAAAATCAATAATTGTCTTTTTGAGCTTGAAATATTCAAAAAACATATTAGAAATATATTTCTTAAATATAAAACTACTGAATTAAATTCAAATCCAATATAAATTAAAAAAAAAACTAAAACTAAAAATAATGTGAACTTTAAATTCTTGATCTGACACTAAGGTGCTATTTGATAAACTGAAAATTAAGTGCTAAAAAATTAAGTATTGAATTTTTAGTACTGAATTTATTAAGTATTGAATTTGAATTATGAAAACTGTTTGGTATTTAACTGAAAATTTAGAGCTGAATATAAATATATTGTTTGCTAACAATAAATGTTGAATTTTGAAATTTTGTTATTTTACATTTTTACCCTTATTTTCAAATTATTTCAAATAAAATCATTTTTTATTGACGTCTTCTATTTTATAATATAAGTATAAAATATGAGAAAAAAAACATAACTATAAAATTCAAAAACATCATAAATTTTTTTAAAAAAATAATATTTAAATATAATAAAATAATTTTTTAAAATAAAAAATCAGAATCACATTTTGATTAAAAAAGCATTACAAATAAAAGTCCCAAATTATTCATGGGATCATTACTTTTTCAAGCAATGATATGCCAAAATGAAACAAAACAAAAAACTTTGGACATCAATGATAATTGAAACACTAATACAACGAAAAGCTGAAAAAAGGTAATATGCGCCATTATATAGTGTCTAGGGCGTGTAGTATGTCAACTTTCAAATCTTCAAAGTCTTCAACTCCAAAGTTGAATCAAACCAAGTTATCCTCTAATAGTAAAAGAATAGTGATAGAGAAATGTTAAGTAAGTACGTACAAAAACCTGATGAAATAATAATATAACGTTGAGTCTGGTTGGAGTTCGTACCTAACTTGATTAATGAATAGATAATTATGTAAATTTTTTAAGATAAAAGAGTCAAATTTATTTTATTTTTATGGATAAAGTGACTGAAAATTTTCTAAATTAAGTGATAAGTAGATGTTTATCTACTTATTTTATTCAATGCTTTTTCATTGAAAATTTTCTTTTAAGTTGATTTTGAAATATATTATCAAACATAGTGAAAATATTAAATCATTGAAAATTTTTATTTTCAATGAATTGAAAATTTTCAATAGTTTAACAAACGGTACCTAAGTGTGTCCATTTGTCACCTTTAAAACTAAGACTTAATAGCCAAATATGTCCCCAACGTTTAGGTAAAATGGAATTAAGACATCAACGTTCAATTGCGTGGAAATAAGGTCATAAAGTTTTATTTTCAGCAAATAAAACCTAAACGTTAAAAAATAATAGAATTATGTATATAGCGGTTAAATCACTTAAACTTCCGTTATTTATGCACAGTTGGCACATGACATGGATGCTAACAGGAATAATTTTGTCACGTGGATCACTGACATAACTTTTTTGCCACGTGGACTGCGACATGGATATTAATTTTAATTTTTTAAAGCTGGCAATTATTATTATTTATAAGTAGAGTTAGACTTTGGTTTAGCGGGCAATTATTGAACATCCTGATTAATTAAGTTCGTGGAGGTTGTAAATTTTTAAATATAAGTGCACGTTGTATATTGCAAATAGAAATAAAGAATAAATAAAGTACCGTTTTCAAAAAAAAAAATAGAGATTTAAATTAAGTATCAAAATTGATATATTTCTCATTTTATTCGAATAATTTGAAAAAGAGTTTATAATGAGAAAAGAAAGCAGAAAACCAAATAAAGCAAATTAAAGTCTAGCCAGCGGAAATTAAAGTTACTAAACTCTCTTAATCCATGTATATTCTTCTATTCAAGTCAGGCTTGTAGATACCCAATTTTGTGCGAATCAACAAATCAGCTCAAATTGATCTGATTTAATTGTTACAATTTGGTTTCGAAATTTGATCACTAATAAATCCAATTTAAATGACGTCATAAGTTAGGCTCATATTTCTTAACCCAATTAGGTTTGCTACAGTAAGCTTTGGACAAATTTAACGAGCAAATTCAATTTCAATTGGATCAATTTGTTTAGAATCAATTTTAATAATATGTGATTTAAAATTTGAATGTCAAAAGTTTTTCCAATTTTGTTGAGCTATCTGCATTAAACAAAGTCAAGTTTCGAGATTAAAATGTCCAAATTAAAATCCGATACATTGGGCCATTTGGGCTCAAAAAAGTCCAATTTAATCTAAATTGGATCTAATGGGCTTTTACAGCCTAAATTTCAAATAGTCTCTTTTTGTTCTATTTCTATTAGGAATGTAAACGGGTCGGGTACCCGCTAATTTTGGGATACCCTAACTCGAACCCGATTAGAATATATAAAACCCGAACCCGATTAACTACCCGTTTATTTTGATTTGCGTTACCCTAACCCTAACCCTATAAAATAAAAAATACCCGTTTAACTACCCGAACCCGTTAAATACCCGTTTATTAAGTCAAAGTATGACTTTCAAATTTAAATTTAAAATCAATTTTGGAATAATTTATTTAAAAAAATCAAGTTAATAAATTTAATTTAACTAATAAATATAAATAAAAGTTAAAAGTCATAATTATGATATTTGATGAATTAATTTAATTAAATACAATATTAATAATAAATAATTTATACATAAAAAATATAAATATCATATTAATTAATTATTATTTCTAATCGAGTTCGGGTAGTGGGTACCCTAAGGTAACTACCCGAACCCTACCCTAACCCGTGACGGGTAGTAATTTTACTACCCGAACCCTACCCGAACCCGATTATATACTACCCTAATCCTACTTAATCGGGGCGGGTAGTGCCGGGTACCCGTTTATAGGGTACCCATTGCCATCCCTAATTTCTATTGCATTTTTTTCATTTTGTTATTTTCTTAATAAAATAAAATAAAATTATATATATATATATATATATATATATATATATATATATATATATATATATATAAAAATCGGATGTTGCTGGTGCCGTACAACACTAGCAACTAGCAGACTGTGGCATGGCAGCTGAAAATCAACCGCCAGCCACCCTAACCTCTACTCACGGCCTCAATGGCAGCCCAAAAAACGCTGCCACAAGATTGTAAATTTGTAACCCCTGAAAATCAGGGAACTGACCAGCATTAACCCAAAATGGAAAGAGGATTTTCCTTAAAAACACCACAGCACCGTCACAGACGAACCCAAAAAGAAAATTTCAACACCTATCACTTTCACCACTCAAAAAACCACAAACCCGAAAGCTGCCACCACCAGAAATTCCAACACCCAAAAACCATTCTGCTTCCATCTTAAACACACACAGTCACCACCACTGCCTCAGCTACTACCCGACAGCATCACCATCCAAAGTACACGCAGAAACGCCCCAAACACTGACACTGCCTTCACCAGCAACCTTATCCCAAACCACCCCTTTGCCCGAATCTTCACTACCCAAAAACAAACCCAGAACCCTATTACCAAAACCACGAAAACCAAAGAACCACATTCCTCACCGCAACAGTGAGGAAGCCACAAAGCAAGATCGCAAGAAAATTTCCGAAGAACGGTGAGGAGTGGGCTTCGGTTTTGAGAGTTTTGTTGGGATTTGTAGTCTCAAATAGGAGGTTTAGATAGCTTAGGCTGAGGTTAACTACATATTGGGAGGAGGACGATGCTGGCCGGCCAGAACTCAGCCATTCTGGGTTGTTAAACCAATAGTTTACTGGTAGGAAGATTCATGGTGTTTTGAAGGAAACGGGTTAGAGGAGGAGAAAGAACTAACAAAAGAGATCTGAAAAGGAGAAATCTTTTCGGTTTTGGCCTCCCGCGACGGGGGCAGATCGCGACAGCGGCGAGGCTCAAGGTGGTCAGATTCTGGGAAGAGAAAGAGAGGGACAGAGGGTTTTTTTTTTTGGTAATTAGGACTTTTTTGTTGAAACTTTGGGAATTCTGAAATAAAAACAATTAAAGGGATTTTATAGTAAGGTGGAACTACGCCGTTTTGGAGTAAGGAAAAGAGACCCCGCCTTCCTAGCAGTGACCCGATCCGAGCGCCTAAGAGACCCGACCCGAGTTTGGCCAACCCGGTCCGAACTGGGCCTAGCATCCAGCAGGCTCCTTTTGCATTGGGCCCTTGTTTAGGCAGACCCAATCAGCAGCCATCAAGCCCACCTCTGCTAGGACTTTGGTCCAATTTGTGATATATTTTTGTAATAAATTTTAATTGATTATTTATTGCCGTATTATTTATTATTTCTCATGCATATTTATTAAAGAAATTTATGTCTTGTTGTTGATTTATTTTTATCTATTTAAATAGTAAGGAATAATATAACTTTAATTGTTTTTATTTTAGAAAAAAAAGGATAAGCATGAATTTCTGATAATGAGATCTCGTGAAATTCGCAAGTAGTAATTTTTAGAGAATCTTTAGGTAAGAGAAATTCTCTAATTATTATCAAAATATTGGAATATTTGAAGTAATTTTTCAATACACAAATTCATGTTTATTATTAAAAAAAAGCTAATGATAAATTTTTATAAAATAATATAATAAATAATAAATAGATGATAACAATTATAAATAAATAAAAGAATGAATGAAAAATCAAGTAAGCATACCATGATCATGTGATGTATGTTTGCACCATTAGTATTAATTTTAATAAATTTAATTAAAAGAGTTCCGATTATGAGATGTTACGCAAATCACAAGTAGTGATTCTTAACTAATCCCTAAGTGAAAGAAGTCCCGTAAATATTACCAACATAATGGAGTATTTAGTGTGACTTTTCAATAATTTAAATCTTTGTCAAAAATAAAAATGAAATTTTTTTTAAAAAGAAATTCAAAATCAAGAAAATTTAATAGTGGAATTTAAACTTAACTAAATATTTGTCCGATGATAAGATGTTATGAAAATCACAAGTAGTGATTCTTAACTGATCCTTAAGTGAAAGAAGTCCAGTAAATATTACCAACATATTGGAGTATTTAGTGTAACTTTTCAATAATTTAAATCTTTGTCAAAAATAAAAATGAACAAGTATTTTTTAAAAGAAATTCAAAATAAAGAAAATTTAATAGTGGAATTTAAACTTAACTAAATATTTGTCCGATGATGAGATGTTAAAGAAATCACAAATAGTGATTCTTAATTGATCTTTAAGTGAGAAGAGCTAACTAAATATTATCAGAGTATTAGAATATTTAATGAAACTTTTCAATAATGTAAATTTTTTGTAAAAATAAATAAAATTTTTTTAAGAAAAATAAAATTCATATACATCATGAATTCTCTGCTTGCATCATGTGCAATCATGAATAATTAAAAAAATAATGTGAGCTTTTTCGATGATGAGATTCTATAAAAATTGCAAGTAGCGATTCTTAAGAAATCTATAAGTGAGATTATTATTTCAAATACTACCAAAAGTATTAGAATATTTGATTTAATTTTTCAATACAAAAAAGTTTACATTCACTTTTTTAAAAAATAAAATTTAATCTTTTTTTAAATATAGAAATAAAAAATGATTTTGAGAAAAGAACTAAAAATAGACAATGATAAAATAGGAATTAATTTTAAATTTTAATTTAAGGTCATTTTATTAAAACAAAAAGAATAACATGTGATTAAAATAGTACCATTTTTTAATGGGCGTCGTGGGGTATTAATCTTTATCCACGCGTAACCGTACTCTCGAACTTAAAGTTTGTTTTTCACAAGCCAAAATTGTCTTTTAATAAAATTTAATTATTTTAAAGATTTTGTTAAAATGATAAGTTTTTTATGTGGCCAATCACATCTAACAAAAAAGATTGGTGGCGACTCCTTATATTTTATATTTTCAAAATCATCGAGCGGTCAAGTTCCACTACGAAATCGTTACGACAAGGCTTATTAACACAGTATATAGTCGAAAATCCCTAATTTCTTCACTAGTTTTTCCAAGGTCACGAAACAAAAGGCAAGATTTGTATTATTACTTAGTTAATATTAAAGGTACAGCAGATTAACAAGCCGAGTAGCACTATTATAAAAGTGAAAACGTAAGAGTGGAGATAAAAAAGCTGGCTGATATCTATGTTCTAAATAACAATTGATCAGTGAATAGAGGTGACAAAACTGGCCTGAGCCCAAAAACTCTCCTGAATCCAAACCGAGACCAGTCTGAATTGATTAAAAAAGTCAAAGGCCCGTAACCGAAAAAGCTCAAAACCAAAAAAACTCGAAACCGAAAAAACTCGAAACCAAAAAAACCTGAACCCGAAACAACCCGAACTTGACATAACCCGAGCCCAATCCGATCTGAAACTGAGACCGATCCGAAACCTGTAAAAAACCGAATTTATAACCTAAGAAAACTCGAATTATAATTATATAATTATTATTTAAAAATAAAGAAATAATTGATACACTTTTTTAATTAAAACGTTTAAAATTTTGAAAATAATTATTATTTGTTATACAATTTTATCAATTATGTATTACCAGCAAAATAAATATTGAATCTTTTTAATTCAATTAAATAAAATTAATTTAAAACACCATAATATATATCAAATAATCTTTAATATTATACTTATTGCATTTATAATAATAAATAGAATATTAATTTAACATTTGATTTTATTATAAAAATGATATTAACATTTTATTATTTTTATTTTATAATAAAATTTTAATTTTAATAGAATAATAAATCAAATATATAAAAAAAATTATATAATTTCAATATTTGTTTGAAACTTTGAATTTGATATTTTGTGCAACACATTAAAATAATTTTAATAAAATTAAATTTAAACTATATTTTCTTAAAGTTTCAAGTATAGAAAGATATTAAATTTACATTAAAAAAAATCTAATCTTAAAATTAAAATTCAAGTTTTTAATATTAGAAAAAGTTAAGTAATTAAATTAAGCAATACAAGTACAATTTTTTTATAAGCTTGGACATAAGTGAAAGAGAAAATTATAGATCAAGCTAATGGTAATTTTATTTTTAGCCTTAAAACAAAAGACATTAATAAATCAAACTAGTGGTAATTAATTATTTATTATATTATAATAATCTTATACATGAATAAACCAATTTGGTATCTTATAATAATAATTTGTATATTATATTATAATAATCTTTTAAGAATAAATTATGTAATCTCTTAGTATGTAAGTATTGTTTTGATAGAATTAAGTATTTATTAAAAATAATTTATTTATTATCTATTAAATGTAAAATTAAAGTGTGGATAAAAATAATAATTGTAATAGTATATTAAAGTGTAATTTAATAATATATTAGAGTAGCATTACTATGTAATTGGTAATTTTAATAAAATTTGTTTTTTATACTTTATCAATATTATTATTAATTATATTTAAATAACTAGCATTATATTAATTAATTTAGTAATATTTACTATTTAACATTTTAATTAGATATTCGATCAATTGGTGTATATCTAATATTATTATGTTAATGTGAACATGAAAAAATTAGTATTCAATTGGTGTATAACTGTATATAATATGATTATATCAAATGTTATTATTTATAATATAATGTCAATTGGTGTATATAACTTGTTTAATTTAACGTTCTAAATTTTTAATGAGATATTTGATTAATTAATGTATACAAGTACGATTATATTTAATATAATAATGTTATATTATGATTTATGTACAAACCAAAAAATTAAATATAAAATTGAGGTAATTAATTGACCAATTATTCATAGTATTAAGTATTTTTTTAATGTATACTATAATTTTATTCAACATTATAATTAAACAATTAATTAACTAGTTATGCGGTTAGATTTAATTTAATTACTAATTATGTTGGTATTTAAAAGACAAAATAAATGTAAATTTTTTTAAAAAAATTTAAAATTTTATTAAAAATATAATATAATTATTAAAAAAGCTAATAAAACAAAGTAAAAAAAAAAAAGAAATTTATTGAATTAAGAGTGTCTAGATTCCAATGGCCCAATGTTGACCCAAAAAAATACAATAACCCAATAAGTTATTGTTAAGAGTATAAAGCCATTTATATAAATATTTAATTATTTAGTGTGATTTATTTATAATTTGTTAGTTATTTATTTGTATAGCTAATACTTTTGGATTTTCACTTTCTTTTAGTTTTACTATATATATTTGGCTCACTTAAAAAATAAAATTTTATATAATTATTAATATATAATTTTTTATTTTATAACAAATGTGAATATCACAGGAAATTAAAAAATAAATAATAATTGTAAAGTAATAAAAACATTAAAATGTAAAAATTTATATTTATATAAATATTTATTAAATTTTAACTTTAATTTAGCATTCTATTATATTTTTATTTAACTATATAAAATTAAATTAATTATTACATTCAAAATTATAAAATATTTATAATTTATAAAATTTTAAAATAATTTAACTAAGCCTGCCCAATTAAAATTGGACCGAACCCTAAACCAGACCAAAACTGAAAATAACTGAATTCGAAAAAACCCAAAACTGAAAGTACTCGAAACCGAAAAAAGCCGAGATCGAAAAAATCCGAAATCTGAAAAAACCTGAAACAATAAAAATTCAAAACTGAAATAATCCGAACCTAAATATAACCCGAATAGAACCTGCCCAAACTGATCCGTTTGTCACCTCTAAGTGAAATTAATCACTTGTAGAAGAAAAGATTTGCACAGCCAATGGCACTCTTGTCTAATGAGGGGCCTATTGAGCCAATATATAACCCCTTTTTAACAAGGTGAATTGGGCGCATGATTGTTGGGGGCTTGCAAGAGTTTGGGTTGGAAATTGCCTATAAGCACCCAAATTCCAGAGGCTCGTTCATACTTCCTACTTGGTACTCACGAGATCTTGCCTCAATTCTTCTTTAATTTAAGTTTTCGTCTGTTGATATATTTTTTTTGGTTCATGTCAGTTGATATTTTTTGTTAAAAAATAAATAATAAAGGTACTAACAAAACCAAACACAAAGATTATGTTTAGAGAGTACGGTCCAATAATCAGAGACCATGAAAACACAATAATCAACTCGATGACCCTAGCTAGCTAGCCATGCTGAGGCAATCGCAAGTTGTTCAATTTTTAGAATAAAACATATATGCTTAACAGAATCACTATCCATGCTGCGATTATTATTAGATTAGTCCTTAATGATTAATCATTATTTAATCATATTGATCAAATACAAGTACCCACCAGAAAACAACAGCTGAAGACATTCTAACATTTATATACAACGTAAGTAATTTCGTACTAGAAAAAAAAATTCAATTAGTAGAGTTAGACTTTGGTTTAGCCGGCAATTATTGAACATCCTGATTAATTAAATTCGTGGAGATTGTAAATTTAAATATAAGTGCACGTTGTATATTGCAAATAGAAATAAAAAATAAATAAAGTACCGTTTTCAAAAAAAAAATAGAGATTTAAATTAAGTATCAAAATTAATATATTTCTCATTTTATTCGAATAATTTGAAAGAGTTTATAATGAGAAAAGAAAGCAGAAAACCAAAATAAAGCAAATTAAAATCTAGCCAGCGAAAATTAAAGTTACTAAACTCTCTTAATCCATGTATATTCTTCTATTTTTGTTAATCGGCTTATTAACACAGTAAATAGTCGAAAATCCCTAATCTCTTCACTAGTTTTTCCAAGGTCACGAAAACACCTTTAAATACTAACTTTATATTCTCATGTGAATTAAAACTATTAAGAAGTCATAAAGTTTTATAATTCTCACAATTATCGACCAAGCCATGAAAGTATATTCCTATCTCACATGAAACCCTATGGCATTCAACACTATAGAAAGATACGACAAAAATGCTGCAAAGATAAAATTTAGACTCAGAGTAAGTTACTAGGCCTTTGATGCTACATTTTCACTAATCCATATTTCCCCAAATTAAATATCTTTTTCTATAACCCGAACAGATGCTACGTTCATGTATTTAACCCTGTAATTCACGTGCCAGCATTGGTCAATAGCAGTTTTTGGAAAAACAGACATTTGTCCTCAAAATTCCTAAAATTTCTAAATTTTTTTCTTACCTGCAAAAGAAAATGAATTAAGACAAAAAAAAACTAATAAAAAATCATAAATATTAAGCTAAAACCTAATTAAAAAGCATAAAAGTCGCGTATAAAGTACTCAGTGCGCAACCATCAATTCTAATTCATCGTTACTACCAACTACATTTATTTTAATATATGTTTGATGGATTTTAGTGAGGGCCCTACTCTACTAATTAAGTTTATTGCAATAATAGTAATAAGATTTATTTATGAACAAGTTGCATTCGGTTTTTTCTTCTTTGGATCCATTAGTCTTAAAGTAGCAAGCATGCATCTTAGTTGAAGAAAATCTGATTACAAGATAATCTTCTTGTCAAAATTACGAAACTTGCTGAAAGATTTTGGTCAATCTTTGACATCAATTTCTTGTTAGAGAAGTTGCTGTCGCTTATTAAGTCTTAATTACAGTCCTTAATTTCAAGTACTTGAGGGCAAGAAAAATCAAAATGGAAAGTCTAGGCGTTAACTCCACTCTTTTCAAACATGACGTCTGTATTTAATACACCACATAATTAATTTGGTAGAAGGGTTACTGATTATGGCCCCCATGGCCACTTGGATGTAATCGCACGGAAGGTGGCATCCAAGCTTTGAAATTTTTTAATTGTACGTGGGATACATTTAACCGGTACGGTTATGTTTTGTAAAGTGAAAAGAAAACTTAAAAATTGAAAAGATAGAGAAAAAACCAGATGGGAACAAATTTTTTTAATTAAAATGTTTGGTAGCAAAGATGAAAAAATAAAAAAAAATATAATTTTTTTCATCTATTATTTGGTAAAGTTGAAAAAGGAAATAAAAGAAAAATACAGTCATTATACCATTAAATAGTTAAGATAATAAAAAAATTGAAAAATAAATGATTTTTGCAAATATACCTATTTCACTCATATCTGTTTCATTTTCTCTCCACTAATTTTTATAAATTTGGAATGGTTTTTTTGTTAATAAGAAAAAAATAACTTGCTTTTCTATTTTCTTTTCTTACATTACTAAATATTATTTTCTTTTCACTTTTTTAATTACCTCTATCCTACTTTCCACTTCACCATGCACATATTTGCAAAGCGTTCGGTTAAGAAATTTTGAAGAATTTTAAAATGAAAACATTTCATTAATTCAAAATACTAGCATTTGTAATTATATTGTTTGGATAAATAAATTTTAGAAATAATTTTTGATTATTACAATTTGATGAAATACAAAAAATTATAAATAAAAATAATGATATTAAATATAAGAAAAAGAAATATATGAAATAATATATGCAATATGACTGTCATTATATTTGTAAAAATGTATAGATATAATTACTAATATAAAAAATAAAAAATATATATCATATTTAAATGAAATGATATTTTTTTGATAGTTTTGTATTTAGTGGGTTATGTGTCATAAAGTAAGGATAATTTTAGGGGAATTTTGAAAAACCACTTTGACAAATTTTCAAAAAAAGAATTTGAGTACCTTAAATTTTCTCTTGAAATTTCTTTTAAATTTTGAAAATTTTCAAACTTTTTTTGTCAAATAAGGAAATTGAATTTTAAAATTTTAAATATCTTGATTGAAATGGATTTCCCTCTAAATATCTTTCATCCAGACGGACCATTAAGCTTTGCTTAGCAAGATAAAAAAAAATAAAGAGATGAAAAATTAGAGGAGAAGAAAAGTGGAAAGATTGAAAACATATTAATTCTTTTCATAGGTGTGCTTGGTAAAAAAGATGGAAAAGTGAATGGAAAACTTTTTTTTTTCCTTTTATTACTTGGTAGAATTGAAAAGTAAGATGAAAGAAAATAAACATGAACCACATTCTCTTTCTCTTTTTTTCTTTTTGATGTAAACTATAAGGTGTCTCCATACCACATTGGGTATGAGACTAATATCTGCTCACGCTTCGTGATTGGAGTTGGCCCAAGGGAATTTGACCTAGTGAGAATTCGAATATAGGATTTCCCGTTATGTATCGTCATTACTCAAAAACTTAGTGAGGCCTTACACAACTGAGTCAATCCTTTGGGTTTTTCTTTCTCTTTTTCTCTTTAATTTGTTTAAATTTTTTGAGTTGGGAAGAAAACATTTACCTTTCCCATTTTCTTTTCTTCCTATTTTCTTATGTATTAAGCATTCTAAAAATTTATTTTCCTTCTGCTTTTTCCACCATCACTTACTTTCCTTCCACTTACCAACACAACCTTAGTGTACCACTATAGGGACATTGACCTTTTATATATATATATATATATATATATATATATATATATATATATATATAAAATTTATGTTTTGTTAAATTATTTATTATTTAATTTTTTAAAAATTATTTATTTTGTTAGTTATCTGATTTTATTTTTCTTTGATGTTTTAATTTTTATTATGTCATTTTTTTAGTTTGAAGTTTTCAATTTGGAGTTTATTTAAAGTATAAATAAGTTTTAATATATGTGAATTTATATATAAATTATTATTTTATTTTTATAATATACAAATATTAATTTTTTTATTACTTAAAATTCTAAATATATTATTTTAATATAAAAGTAATGTATCATTATATATTAAATAAAATTTTAAATATTTCATATGATAAATAATATGAAAATATACATAAAAATAATTTTAAATATTTAATAACAGAAATAAATTTTGATACAAATTTTTTTAATTTTTAATTTATTAAAAATAATGTTAATAATTTTAAATTATTTATTAACTCCAAGCACAACTATTGTTGTTTCCTCTTTCTGGTAGAGCAAACCTTATGTTTTCACCATCTCGATCAATCTTAGCTCAAACGACTAGCATAGTTGTTGTAAGCTTGGCCATTGTAGTTTCCACATTAGTAACCTTTGCATTCATGATGTGGCAATTTTCAACAAATCTCCTCAAATGACCTCTTTTCATGAGATTTTCGATCCCATTCATAAGGTTGGCTCACTTCATAGCTCAGCATGACCACAGTTGGTGAGTCACATTTCTAATGCTTTATTTTCAGAGCATTTTATCTTATTAGCGTGGGCCATTTTAGCTCTTGATTTCATGTCTGTCATGGTGGAAGGCACATCTCTTATACTTTACCTTTAGAGCATTTTATCTCTGTTAGCATTAAGATGCTTAGGATTTTGATATGACTTTGCAAACTTAAAGGAATTGATTTTAATCATGCTAGCATATTCTAGCTTGAATTCAATTTTGAAATTTTGTAGAGAAGTCATGCTAAGTGTTCTAGAAATTGATTGAAACTTAAATATGCACATGCTAGAATGATTGGATTATTAATATGCATGTTTGATATTTTTGTTACATTGATTCCATTTTTAACTTGCCATATATGTGCCTTGACTGTTCAAAGTATTGATACCTTTGGTAATGCTATCGATATTGCTTATTTAAATGTTTGTGGGTTTAATGCATGACATTGATACCCCCATCATTATCCTTGGATAGAATTGAATGCTCTATTCAAGTATCGATACTCAAAAGTTATGTTATCAATACCCCTTTGACTGTTTTGCAGGAATCCTTTATAAACTATTTATACCCTAAAAGAAGGTATGTATACCCCTTGCACTTGGCAAGAAACCAATAACTAGTTTTGTGTGTCTTGCAATGGGAAGAATTTTGATTCAAGCACACAAATGGCCATATTTCATAAAGAGGGTATAAAAGAAAACTTCAAAGACTTGAAGACTCAAGAATCAAAGTTTCAAATCAACAAACATCCAACTATCAAGCTTCTCTTTAGTTTTGAGACAAAGATTCATCGTACAATACTTAGTCTCATATTTGTAATTCCTTCGAGGGCTCAATTCTTAATCACCCAACCTACTTAAAGGTATCTTTGATTATCATTACTTGTATCCATAATCCACCACTTGTAAAAGAGGAGAGAAACCCTTATGTGCTATCTTGTAAAGTAAGATTTGGCTAGAGGTTACAGTTTTTCTCCTTGAGCCTTGGAAAAAGGAGATTGTGAAAGATTTCTTCCTTAAGTCTAAGGAAAAAGAAAGGATAAAGGTTTCTCTTTGAGCCTAGGGAAAAAAGAGGGTGTAAAGGTTACTTTAAGCCTTGAATTAAAAAGAGTGGTTTTAGAGTCCAATTTCAAGATTGAATTTAGTAAGACCTCAAGAGAGAGCTCAAGGGAGAGGACATAGGCAAAGGAGGCCGAACCTCTATAAGTACTTATGTACGTACATTTTCTCTATCCATACTCTCTTACTTTTATTTATTGCTTACATATTCAATTGATTGTATTCTGATTGTGCTAGGATATAATTTATAGAGAATTCAATTTTAGAAAAATGAGATTAGCTTAGAATAACTAATTCATCCCCTCTTGGTCAACCTCTTCCATGATTAAAGAGGTTTTCGATACGAATCTGGGAGAGGAGCAAGCTTAAGATGGCAGGAAGATAGCTAAAGGAAGCAAGGATCAACAAAGCATCGCACGATCTCGAGAGAGAAGGGAGATCAGAAAACATATGAGATATGAAGTGTAACAAGGAAATTAAGCCAGGGTAGTTAGTTTTGTTATCAATTAGTTTCATAGGTGGGAAAAGGGTAATTGAATGTTAGATACATCTGTTAAACTTAGTTACATTAGTTGATAGGAGTTGTAGATATAAATACATAGAATGTAGGAAGTAAAGGCATGCAAGCAATAAAGATTTGTCTGATTTCTCTTCTCTTCTACATTTCTTGTTTCTTTCTCATCTTCTTCCTATTTTCTTCCAATGTTCTAATAAAATCCTTATGAGGATCTATTAGTTTCCAACAACCTCAGCTCATGCATGTGCACCAATGTTTTATTTCTCATCTACCTTTCCATCGTCTCCATTAACACCTCAAGCTCCTGATGGTTAGCTTGCTCATTAATAGCAAAGGTGGAGGGTGGATTTTTCCGTTCCCTTTTCGAGGTTGATGAGTTGTGAGTTTTTAAGATAGTTTTTCCCAAAACTTTCAACACATTGGAATAGCTAGCATCGTTGTCATCGAGTGATGGGAGAGGTGATAACATTTTAAACCATTGTTGGAGGAGGTCGTGGGTCAAGGTTGTCATTTTGGGTGTTGGTAGTATTAGTGGTCGTGGCTTGCTCTCCTTGTTTCACTATTTTTTTTTTCGAGGTGTCATTCTTAGTGATCAGGCCCCTTACTTAGCTCTCTAAACGTTTGTGATAAAAAATAAACCTTGGTGATAAATTTGAGATAGGAGCACCTCAATAGCAGTCAGGGCTGCTTTTGATGCTCGATGCTCTAAGGGTAAGATTTGGTGGTAGAGGAGGAAGGAAGCAACAATTAAGCTTATGAGGCAATGGGTGAGTAGGTTGCATATGGTGATCTCTCCTCTTCTAGTTAGAGAGGTTATTATGTATGAAAGTGTTAAAGTATGCCCTACAAGTCAACTGGATTTGGATTTGGATTAAGTAATTTTACAAGGCCCAAAAAGACCCAAACTAGTTAGACTAAAGCTAAGACCTTTTTAGGATTTCGTTAAGAGGCACCATATAAACAATATTAAGTTTAAAAGTTAAATAGAACATTATTGATAACCACTCTGCTTTTTGGAGCTAGCACTTACAAAATAATCTCCTTTCTTCTCCCTTTATCGTCGATCACACCCTGTCACAAACAAAGGTCCCATTTTGTGTCTTATTCGTGTGGATATCATTAGAGAGCTTCTCTCATCTAAGAGTCTTGAATTAACAATAAATCAAGGTTGTTCATGGGTTGTTAAATTCAAAAACTGAACTTCTTTACACAAGTAACACCGAAAAGGTAAGATTCTATCTAGAAAGCAATTTGTTGCATGATATTGATAACTTTGGTTTTATTGTTTTTTTTAGTTCGTTGCATGTTTTCATATATGATATAATAAACCGAGAAAACAAAACATTACAAAAAGCTCATTTGGCGTGGTCATCTGGGATGATATAGCCTTACAACCCATGTTGATCCTATGAGGCTTGACCTGATTGATAAGACTTGAGTATGGGTGACATGATCAGGTCAACGTGCCGACCTGATATGGCGCGGTTTAAGTGACCGATTGACCTCATTTATCTTTGCTTGATGCGTGCCCTTGGTCGTACATCCGTGATAGGACACACCACGGACTGACACATTAAGCTCGAGTTGGGGCGTGCCTACAGTGGTGGAGCCACGTTATAGCAAGGATTGGCCACGGCCCCCCCAAGATATTTGAAAATTTTTAATTGTACTGTTGTACATGTATGTAATATAGATTTTAATTCACCTTTGGCCCTCCATAAAAATAAAAATGTCTCCTCTCCTCATAAATATTAATAAAAAAATCAATTATCAAATTTTAAACAAATTTCCAAAGGGTATTAATATCATTTTATACAATGAAAAAAATTAATTGAAATTAATTTTCATGAAATTATTTTATAGATGTTATTAATTTAAACTTTGTACGTTAGATATATTTTAAAAAAAACTAGTTAAGCATTTTTTTTAAACTTCACTTAATTATTTTTTATATCCTAAATAAATATTGTTAAACAAAATATCACTTAAAATTCAAAAGAAATAATTAATTAATATAGTTTAATTTTTTAATTATTAATTTTTTAGATTAACTTGTAATTGTGAAGAACGATTAAATTAATGTGTATTTTCTTATTGATAGATTAATTGATCTCATATTGATGATTTTTATTGCATCATTTAAAAAAAATTATTCAGCAATGAAAATTGTTAAAACAAAGTTTCGAAACACAATGGAATAAAAGTTTTTTGCCGATAGTTTTTATTCTATACATTGAGATAAAATTTATCAAAACTTCCAACTCAAATGATTTTTTTCTTACAAAAAATAATCATGCACTGTTTAAATAAGAATATTTGTCTTTCCTCCATTTTCAATAATTATATATTTTTTTCATACTTTAATTTTTTTATCTATATATGTTTATATATGGAATGTCATATTTCACAGATATTTTTATATTTTTGGTAAAATAATAATATATTAGAAGCTAAATAAAAAATTTTAAGCTAGTCATAGATTTTATTGAATAATTAATTTTCTTTATGCATATGGTTTGGCCCCCTAATCTGAAATCCCAGCTCCACCACTGCGTGCCTAGGATAGCGATTGTCATGTCGGTCGTTTCCCTTGCTCTAGGTAAAAGACTATGATGTTATTAGTCCTAAAATATCCCAATCACAAAGAAATACAGCTAAGCGGTAAATAATCAAGTATCAACTTATGGTTGTCATTTACTAGCTAAGTTATTTGACTTTAATTATATAAGCAGCTTCAAATTTCCACAACAGCTCGATCGAACTGTATCTTTACTAGTTAATACTCAACACACCATTCGATTTCTTCTTGATTTCATAGAAAAATACTTTTACTTAGTAAGGTTAGTGGCTCGGTACTTAAATTTATCACATTAATCCCAACTTGTAAGAAAAGAAATAAATCCAACCACTCACTCAAGTCAAGATGAAAGTTGAGGAATATTATAAGGGTTCCGGAACTGTTGTTTTCTTGCCTCATTTTCTACTCAAACAATTGGATCCTCAACGTTGACAACTGAGTATTACTAATTAGCAAGTTTATGAATTCGGTGCTTAGTTTAATCGATTCATACAATTCATTTAAAAGTTAATTTTTATTAAATTTAAAATTTAAATTTCAATATCAGGCTGCAACCTTTTTTTATAAAAGAAATAAAAAAATCTACAAACTTACTAAGCA
Organism: Heritiera littoralis; assembly: GCA_031772115.1. Lineage (NCBI taxonomy): Eukaryota > Viridiplantae > Streptophyta > Magnoliopsida > Malvales > Malvaceae > Heritiera > Heritiera littoralis. Next base: position 2,582,134 of record JAPDPK010000096.1, on the reverse strand, counting down.
CGGTGATTGACTTCTAATTTACTTTTGTTTTATCAGAAAGAATTTGCCCCAATTTTGGTCCCAGAAGAAAAATTGCCTCAATGACAATGATCTTGGTGACTCAAATAATTGTTAGATAAACCTTAACTCGATCAGTCGATCTTTTAATGGAAAAAACAGTAGAGATCGAATACAACATTGTAGTTGACTCCAATTGTGTAGAAAAGTGTAAAAATTATTATTTGCTTTTATAGGGATGATGATTAAGTCAAACTGAAAAATCTATAACAAAACCTAACTCTAATTTTAATGGTCAGATTCAAGGTTTACTTCCAAGTACAGTTGCCTCCCCATGGCTAGGTCGGCGACGTCTTACCTGCTGCCAGTTAATTTTCGAAGAACATTTGACATGTTTTTTAGGAAAAGCTGTTGAAGAATTACATATTCAACTAATAACCATAAAAATTTACTCCCATTGTCTGAAAACTGCAGAAGATTTTCCAGATTATGCGCAGAATCAAAGCAAGAACTTCCTCGCATGATTCATTACTATTTTTTTTTAATGAAGATTCATTTAATATTTTCTGTTTCAATGTAGGTAGAATCAGTACCACCATACTGTTGTTTACATACGCCTAATCGATAGTAAATTTGGGAAAAAAAAAAAAGAATCTGGAAAATTAAGCGGACCGTAGATTAAGAAAATAAAGTTAATAAAAAATTACGGAGAAAATTGTGGATAATTGTTCTTTGGATATATCTCATGATAAATTAAATTAAACCAGTCAAGGCGTTTATATTCTATTGAGGATGATAAAATAAAGTCAAATTGAAGTTATTCTTGTATTTTGGTTTTTTTAAGAATCAAATAATTTACTTTTGTTGGGCATTGCAATTAAGCTTTACTTTGCTTGATAGGAAAAAAAGAAAGTAATGATAAGAAAAGAAAATTTGTTAATCCAATAGTTAAACTACAAAATAAAAAAATGATTATGAAACTTAATCATCGCATTTGCAAATTTGTTTTTCTTATAATTTTTTATCTTTCTAAGCTTTAAAGTTTTATTTAATTTTAATCATTGAATTTGATGACAAAAATAATGCTCAAGGTAAAACTATTTTTGGTGCCAAACCTTTTGTTATTACTGATTAATGGTAATGGAAACTTTCATAATCTTACATGAAATTATAAAAAATATGCAAAATAATTAATTTTACACAAATATAACTTGATTATTCTTTTAAACATACTTAAATTCCATAAGCAAGTAATTTATACCAATTAGACGTACTTAAATTCCATAAACTTTGGCCACAAAGAATTCCATAAACTTTTTTTTTTGAAAACAAGAATTCCATAAACCTAGAAACTAAATTTGGAGTAATAGGAAATTAACTTTAATAATCACTTCACATATTTATGCTAAATATTAATTATAACTAAAGTTTTACCATTCTCTTCCTATTCTTAGAAGAAAGATACTAGTCCCACCAAACATCGGCAGTTTCTGGATTATGTTCGGTATACAAGTATAAGTTTTTGGAGAAAAAATTGTATGAAACAAATACTTCACGTTAGTATATGTTACTTTCATTTAAATTGTGACACATAATCAAATTATTAAAAAAAATAATAATTTATTACACATCACATATGACAATTTAATGATGAATATTTATTTTAAAAAATTCATTAATAATTTTAATAATAAATCATTGATTTTTTCAATAATATGAATACATTATAGAATTTAAAAGAAAATGATACGTACAGACGTGAAACAATTATCTCATACAATCTTTTCTCTAACGTTTTTCCAGTAAAAAATTAGGTTTACGACATTTTCCCATGCAACGTGGTGTCGCGAATTAGTGGCGGCAATCTCCCCAATATCCCCTCAACTAGTCAGAAAATTCTTAAATTTTTTCGGGTTTCCTAACTACTCGGGTCCCCTTATCATTGAAAATCCTTTTACGTCACTTTACTTTTTTTTTTTGACATCAATGTCTTGTCAATCTTTCTCTCTGTCTCTCTCTCTTTCTCAAAATAACAATTCTAATTAACCCAAAGCCCAAATCACATGTAATCAATATTTTAACATTTTTTATTACTGTATTTCTCAATTATTTCTTAATATTAATAAATTCTATTTATATATTTACTTAAAATATTATTATCTAATATATTACTAATGTAATTTTAATTTCACAAATAAAGTTAATATGGTAACACATATATTTTAAAAAATATTAAAATAAATAAATAAAATAAGGCATATGTCACACTTAACCTTATTTGTAAAATCTAAAAGCTACACAGTGTATTAAATTATAATGCTTACTTAAATTGTGAGTATCATACACGTCAATGATGATAAATAAAAAAAATTAAATTACACATTAAATTATTCAATTTTTCTAGTGTTTATATTTTAACCACTCACTTTTTAAAAAAATCATGTTTTGATTATTGATGTTTATAAAAATTAATTAATTAATCAAACTTTTTTTTTTCTGTAAACTATATGTATCTTTATCCGTTTTAACGGTCTGAAATTAATTTTTCTCGAAGCTTCGTTATAATTAAAGCTTTTCATCCCTCTCCAAATGTGTGTTTAGTGGAAATAATTAATCAAACTTTATGTTAGCTTAGACTCGGCCCAATCCGATCAAAATTTCAAGTCTAATATTTAATGCAATCTCGTTTCTACAAACAGTATCAATACCTACGCTCATCCATGTTCTCCTATTTAAAAAAAATAAAAATAAAAAAATTTCTTTTCTTCAATATAATCTTTATATCGTAAAATTTTATACTTTAAATCTCTTACATAGAAAAACTTAAATACATTTCTTAAACCAATACATTTCTCAAGATTAAGCTAAATGTGCCCTATCTTATAGATGTAAGTACATCAAACAAGCCTAACATGCTTCTACACAATATGAAACATGTTATACAAATAAAATGCGGAAGCGATAGGATCTAACCTCCAGCCATTGCACTCTGTAACTCTGCTGTTGAAGCAATTGCCGAATCTGACAGTCTACTCTGTGTCGATCACAGACCTTCCAAATCTTCCAAGTACTAAAACCTCACTAGATGGTGTTTGTATGTTTTTTTAGGTTAACGTACTTGGGGACCGGAAGGAGCCCTCTTATATTACTAACGAGGGCATGCTAATTATGGCAATAAAATCACGTTTTAACCATCACAAAATCGTGTTTTAATAGCCAAATATTGAGTTGAGATTCAGCGTGAAATTATGGACCATATCCGGAATTGGTCAACCAAACAATTATTTCCCTAATTATGGAGATATACTAACATTCTCCCACTTGGTCCATATATTTCACTTATAGAAGAAACAAATCACATGAATCATGGCGACAGTTCCTCTAATGGTGAGTATTATCTTCCATGTATTACTATGTAAAATGTTTCTAAATCAACTCATTTATACTTAATGAATAAACCTTATGTTTATTCTCGGTCCAAACAACAAGGATATTTCTCAAATAAACTTTAGTGTATACAAATAAAAAATGAGAAACATCATATTATTAATAAGAGTTTCAATTACAATCAAAATGTGGGACCAAGTCCCATTCTCTCTACATGATCCTTAAATTTAAATGGTGGCATGCCCTTAGTCAAAGGATCAGCTAACATCAATTCAGTGCTAACGTGTTCAATGACCACTCTTTTATCTCTAACACGTTCTCTAATGGCTAAGTACTTAATGTCGATATGCTTACTTCGACTTCCACTCTTATTGTTCTTAGCCATGAATACCGCAGCTGAATTGTCACAATATATCCTCAATGGCTTAGATATGGAGTCAACAACTCTAAGCCCACCAATGAAACTCTTAAGCCATACACCATGTGAGGTAGCCTCAAAACAAGAAACGAACTCGGCCTCCATAGTAGAAGTGGCAGTCAGTGTCTGCTTAGCACTCTTCCATGAAACAGCTCCACCGGCAAGCATGAAGATGTAACCGAATGTTGATTTCCGGGTATCAACACAGCCAGCAAAGTCTGAGTCTGAGTAGCCAATCACTTCCAACTCATCAGTCCGTCTATACATAAGCATGTAATCCTTAGTGCCTTGAAGATATCTAAGCACTTTCTTCGCAGCTCTCCAGTGGTCCATCCCCGGGTCACTTTGATATCTACCCAACATTCCCACAGCAAAAGCAATATCAGGCCTGGTATAGACCTGTGCATACATAATGCTTCCAACAGCTGAGGCATATGGAATGTTCTTCATCTGTTCCAGCTCAAGATCATTTTTCGGGCACTGGTTCAAATTGAACCTGTCACCCTTCACAATGGGAGCTGGGCTTGGTGAACAATCTTTCGTTCTGAATCTTTCCAAGACTTTATTAATATAGGCTTCTTGTGACAGACCTAATATATCTCTATGTCTGTCTCTATGGATCTTAATGCCAATGACATAAGATGCATCGCCCATATCCTTCATATCAAAGTTCTCAGAAAGAAATTGTTTCACCTCACGTAGCATCCCTTTATCATTGGTTGCAAGTATAATATCATCCACATATAGCACAAGGAAACAAATCTTGCTCCCACTGACCTTCTGGTATATACATTGATCCATGATGTTCTCAACGAAATCAAATGAAGAGACGACTTCATGGAATTTTAGATACCATTGGCGGGAAGCTTGTTTCAACCCATATATGGATTTCTTCAGCTTACAGACCAAATGCTCACCATTACTAGAGGAAAAACCTTCAGGTTGTTTCATGTAAACCTCCTCCTCTAGATCACCATTGAGAAATGTCGTTTTCACATCCATTTGTTGCAACTCTAAGTCAAAATGTGCAACAAGTGCCATTATGATGCGGAGAGAATCTTTCTTAGATACAGGAGAGAAGGTCTCCTTGTAATCGATTCCCTCCTTTTGAGTGAATCTTTTAGCTACGAGTCTTGCCTTATAACGCTCAATGTTGCCTAATGAGTCAGTCTTGGTCTTAAAGACCCATTTACAGCCTATAGCCCTAGCCCCATTAGGCAACTCGATAAGATCCCATACTCCATTAGATGCCATCGAATCCATCTCATCCTTCATAGCATTGAACCAAAGTTTTGATTCTTTGCTATTCATGGCTTGTGAAAACGTCTCTAGATCATTAACGGGCCCAATATTGAAATCATACTCTTGTAGATACACAATATAATCACTAGGAATAGCTGATTTCCTTTCCCTAGTAGACCTTCTTAATGTTGGTTCAACATTCTCCGAAGGATCAAAAGGAGCCTCGTCTACTGGTAAGTTATCAACTACTTGTGGATCTTCAATGATTGATTGTTCAATGTCCAGCTGTACTGAAGGGACATTGTTCATGATAACCAATCCTTGACTCGAGGTAGAGGGTTGATCTCTCACAGAAACTAGGTCTTGAGATTGATCTCTCCCACTAACTAAGTCATTTTCAAGAAACTTGGCGTTCCTTGATTCCATAAATCTAGTGCTATGAGATGGACAATAGAATCTGTAGCCTTTAGACCGTTCGGCATATCCGATGAAATACCCACTTATGGTCCTAGGATCCAGTTTCTTTTCCTGTGGGTTGTAAACTCTTATCTCAGAAGGGCATCCCCAAACGCGCATATGACGCAAACTCGGTTTCCAACCTTTGAATAATTCAAAAGGTGTCTTTGGAACAGCCTTGGTTGGAACCCGATTCAATATATACGCTGCCGTTTTAAGAGCTTCAATCCACAAGGACTTAGGCAACTTCGAGTTGCTAAGCATACTACGCACCATTTCCATCAAAGTTCGGTTCCTTCTTTCTGCAACACCATTCTGATCCGGTGAACCAGGCATGGTATATTGGGCAACAATCCCATTTTCCTGAAGGAACTTCGCAAATGGTCAAGGTGCTTGTCCATCTTCAATGTATCTACCGTAATACTCCCTACCTCTATCAGTTCTTACTATCTTTATGGGTTTTCCACATTGTTTCTCTACTTCAGCCTTAAAGATTTTAAAGGCATCTAATGCTTCGCTCTTGTTATGAAGCATGTAGAGATACATAAACCTCGAGTAATCATCAATAAAGGTGATGAAGTATTTCTGACCATATGCATCAATGTCTGGACAACATATGTCAGAATGTATGATCTCTAATATGGTTGAACTCCTATTGGCACCTTTCTTAGACTTGTTGGTTTGATTACCCTTAATGCAATCCACACAAGTGTCGAAATCAGTAAAATCGAGAGTACTAAGTATTCCGTCATTTACCAATCTCTTAATTCTATTTATAGAGATATGACCTAATCTCCGGTGCCATAACATAGAGGAGTCCTCATTCATAACACATCTTTTAGTGCCAGTTTGAACATGCAAGGCGTTATGAGCAGCGTCATTTTGCAAATCAATAGAGAAAAGACCATCACATAAGGTACCATTCCCAACAATATCAGACTTAAAATATATCAATACTGATTTATTTGAAAATTGAAAGGAATATCCATAAGGTACCAGCCTAGAAACAGAGATTAAATTTCTCGAGAAACTAGGAATATAAAAGGTCTTTTCCAATTGCAAAACAAAACCACTCCTCAGAACTAAAGTGCACGTTCCAACGCCTCCGACACGCGAGCGCGTCTTGTTTCCTGAATAGATGCTCTCCTCATTTCCCACTGGCTTCCTTAGGTTTGTCATACCCTGTAAGGAAGTCGAAATGTGAATTGTAGATCCAGAATCAATCCACCATGTGTTATGATTAACCTCAACCATATTTGATTCAAAACAAACATATGAGAGTGGATTACCTTTCTTAACGAGCCACTGCTGAAGCTCGGCACAGTCCTTCTTCATGTGTCCCTTCTTTTTACAGAAGAAACACTTGGACTCTTTCTTAATGTCAGCTTGGGCAGGGATTTTCCCTTTTCCCTTGTTCTTGGCTCGATCTTTGGTCTTTTCTTGGCTTGCAAAAAATGCGCTTTCACCCGATTCCATAAGCAGCCTTCTCTCCTCTTGAACACACATGATCATCAATTCATTGATGGTCCACTTATCCTTATGTGTGTTGTAGGATATCTTGAATGGTCCGTACTGCTTTGGTAGAGTGTTCAATATATAGTGCACAAGAAAAGACTCAGACATCTCCACCTCTAGCTTCTTGAGTTGGGCCGCTATATCTCTCATGGTCATTATGTGCTCGCGCACTCCTTTGACATTGGTGAGCCTCATCGATGAGAACTTCATTATCAGGGTGCTGGCCAACGCTTTGTCTGAAGTGACAAATTGATCATCTATGGCCTTCAGTAAGGTCCTAACGTTGGTATGCTGTTCGACAGAACCACGTATCCCAGCAGATATCTTTGTCTTTATATACATGACACTAAGGCGATTGGATCGCTCCCAGCGTTCATGTAAGGCTACTTGAGTAGGAGTGCTAGTCTCAGTCAATACGGGTTCGTCTTTCCTTATAGCATAGTCTATATCCATGCACCCTAATTGGAGGAGAACTCTCTCCTTCCAAATCTTATAGTTCTCTCAATCTAGTTTGGGAACTTCTAAGTAAATATTAGTTCAAGGAAATACTGCTTAAAGAAAAACACATGCTTATGTATCTAGAATTTTTTAGGCAAACTTAATTATGTCTACCAATGTAAACATATTTTATTAATGAATCTTAGACATAAAACTTGCTGTGGGCTAAAGTTCTAATTCTAAGAGATTCATATCATAATGATAAAACTATCAAATTTTATCATTTCCTAATTCCTGTGGGTAAATTAAGAAACTAATTTGATATTTTATCCTAATTAGTTATAAAATTATAATAAAAATTCCTGTGGGATAAAATTTACCATGACCTTATAACTAATTACAATTTATGTCTTATATCATTATGTGATTTTACAAAAAATAATTTTACTTAATTAAGGTTGCTGTGGCTAAGCCCTAATTAAATAAATTATAAATCACTGTGACATATTGGAAAAATTCTAAGTTTATTCATATTTTAAAAATTGCAATTAACACAAGGCAATTTTAATTCCAAATAATATGAATAACTTAGCTACATGTGCTTCTAGTATAAAAATAACAAAATTATACACATTCAAAATGAGCACATATACACATTCAAATCAAATTTTCATAACTTAATCATAATTTTATGATAATTTTCACAAAATTATTCAATTTAAAATTATAGCATTTATAGAAATTCCAAATTTATGAAAAATTCTCATAAAATCCAAAATAATGAGAAGTTTTCATAATTATATTAATTTTGTGAAAATAATCCAATTATTCATAAAATTATGAAAATTACAGAACTGAAAATTTGATATAAAACTATCAAAATATAATTATTTGGACTTAATTAAATAATTTCAATTACTTAAATTAAATAAATCCTTAAAGCCTAAAATAAATAAACCAAATAGCCTTTTATTTAATTTATATGTCCAAATAATAAACCAAATGGCCCAAAATAAATGGACCAAAACTAACAAAAAAATAGCCCAAACAATGGCCCAAAACCGGATAGCCCAATAAGGATTAATTTCCTTTTTTTTTTTTTTCAGTACGGTTGTACTGTGTAACCAAGGCGGGCGCGTGGTTGCCACGCGCCCGCTTTTGACCCTCGGGCGCGTGAGATCCACGCGCCCGTTTACACCATCGGGCGCGTGGATCTCACGCCCAGATCTTCTTCTTCGCCCGAAAGGGCTTCTTCCAAATTTTTGGGTCTTTTCGACCCGACCAGGCACAAAACCCTTCAAACAGTCCCGTTTTTCACGTATTTTTCATCCCTAGAGCTTTACAACAATAGATCTAAAATATTTAAGCCAAAAATACATGAAAACAGAATGGGTTTCAAGAAATCCGAGAGTTAAAGTTTCAAAATATGGGTTTTTTATCTTCTTTCTACATATCTCTAACAAGACAGAGGTTAAACTACGGCTCTGATGTCAAATGTAAGTACATCAAACAAGCCTAACATGCTTCTACACAATATGAAACATGTTATACAAATAAAATGCGGAAGCGATAGGATCTAACCTCCAGCCATTGCACTCTGTAACTCTGCTGTTGAAGCAATTGCCGAATCTGACAGTCTACTCTGTGTCGATCACAAACCTTCCAAATCTTCCAAGTACTCAAAACCTCACTAGATGGTGTTTGTATGTTTTTTTAGGTTAACGTACTTGGGGACCGGAAGGAGCCCTCTTATATTACTAACGAGGGCATGCTAATTATGGCAATAAAATCACGTTTTAACCATCACAAAATCGTGTTTTAATAGCCAAATATTGAGTTGAGATTCAGGGTGAAATTATGGACCATATCCGGAATTGGTCAACCAAACAATTATTTCCCTAATTATGGAGATATACTAACAATAGAATTACAATTATAAAGTTAGTTATTTATAACATTGGAAATGAATCATCTTAATTATTGATTAAATCATTATAAGAACGTTTTCATTAATATAATTTTAGCTTTTCATTAAAAATTGGAAATAAATTACTAACATCATCAGAGTTTTGAAAGAGTTGTAATTATATAAATGATTTAAATTTTGAAACATTAAAGATTGTAAATAAATAAATTTTAAAATTTTTATACGTTTCGTTTGAATTATTCTAAAATATTAGTATTCTTTAATTGTAGTTCATATAATAGTTAACATTTAATTTAATGAATTTTCTATACATTATTTTAAAAAAGTATTATTAAAATATTGGTTAGCCAAAAATGGGGTGAAGCTAGGTCAAGTCTGGGCTTTTAAAGATAAGGCCAAGGCTCGATCCATTTTTTTAATTGGTTTCATTCCGAAGCTCATTTTATAAACTTAATATTTTTATCCAAATTTACTTAAAATTTAAACAAATTTTCGAATTTGAACGGATAACTTGATCCATGAATAGATCAATATAGCAATTAATTAAAAGCTAATAATCATAGGCAAATCTATGTTTAGTCATCTGCCATATGACATCAAATCCACGAGAAAATACAAAATTTAAATTATGAGTATTACCATGAAAATATTTTGTTTTCAAATTTTGCGCAATTAATTAAAAACTAATAATCATAGGCATATCTATGTTTAGTTATCTGCCATATCACATCAAATCCATGTGAAAATACAAAATTTAAATTATGAGTATCACCATGAAAATATTTTGTTTTCAAATTTTGCACAAATAAGTTTACGTGTGCATGTACAGTTAGTTTTTAGTTGACATCATATTAAACATTCAATCTAAAATTATTTGTTACAAGTGGAGACTGGAGGGTACCAATCTAAATATAAAATCATAAAAAAACTCAATATTTAACAGACATGGAATATAGCACCACTTTAACACAAAATATTAACTTTTATCAACATTTATAATTAAAATGTAAAAAAATTAAAGTTGAATGAAAAAAATAATTTTTTTCAAAAAATAAATCATCAAATGGATAATTTAATAAAAGAAGAAGAAGAAGAAGAAGAAAGATTGGATCCTTTTTCTGCAAAGCACGTATTTTATGAACAGTGATCAAAATCAATGGAATTCTTTCATTCCTGCTTATTCTTCTAGAGTGGTTGGATCAAAAGGTTCGGTCAATATCGTAATCCCAACTTACCCTACATTATATATTAATTTATTATAAAGTAATAATTAAGCAACAGTTTTTTTTTTTGAAAAGTAAAGATTTTATTCAAAGGACTATCTACATAGTCCAAAATTTACAACATATATGTCTTCTTATGATTGATTTGGCAGCTTACAACCCGTGCTTTACATCATACCTCATGTAGAAAATCAATCCTAGAAGACACACACAAAAAGTTAAAAAGAGCATACTAAGGCAACCATTTGAACTCTTCTCCACCAGAAAATATCCAGATAGATCGATTATTGAAGCTCCTGGGAAGAAAACCACTTCACAATCCTAGAATAGAGAAACGATGAGCATTTCTAAAGGAGGGTTAACAGTTTGAACGTATCAACTCAAAAGTAGGGCAAGGATTCAAGCATGGAAGAAAAACTTCTTTTTTTTTTTTATGTGAACAGCAAGGCAAAGAACAAGCTTCTTTTGTGGGCTAAGCCTAAAAAGTTAATTGATTAATTGGGTTTTCTTCATTGTTTTTTCCTTTAAACTTCCGTTTGTTTTCTTGAAGTCATGAAAATAATTTATAGTGTTGAAATATCACTCGATCGTTGAAATGTTCCAAAAGCATCCATTCGCTAAAACTTCTTTGAAATTTAAATGAATGGAAGTGGTATGTTCAATGAAAACGATCTGTCTGTGATGTCAATAGGTTTCTAAATTTGAAGCAAAAATGAACATAAAACTAGCTTGGCTTTTCTAGCCAGATTCCTTTTACCCCACCCAGGATAAAAATGAATATAAATGAAAATAAAGAAATATGGGAAGTTTTTGTTAATGGTTGGTCCACTTTTCCACGGTATACACAATTGACTTTACCAGCTTCCACCATTGTTGTAACTTGCGGCTTGAATGAGCTTTAGGTTTATTTAACATTTTAGGCTGCAGAAAAAAGAAAAAGACGAGAGGAAAAAGGTTTATTTTTTCCTATAGTACCTTAAAGCCTGAAATTTAAAGAGATGAAACATTTTGACTTGAAATTAGGTTGAAGAAAGACATGAAATTAAGAGAGAGTAATGCCTTGACATGCATAGCCATATATAGTAGGGTGAAATGCAGATTTAAATTTTTTTTCAAAAGCAGAAAACATATGTAAAAACATGCAAAGGCTATCTTAATTCTTATCTTATATATATAATTTATATATATTAATGCAGTCTTTGATGTTTTAGAAAGGATTATACATGTATATATATTAAATAGTATGTGTGCAGAATCAAACAATACACAGATAGGAGAAGTGGAGCAACTGCAAACCTTTTTCTTAAAATTTCAAACAAACTCAAAAACAAATTAAACTAGGCAAGCTCATGAAACAAAGGGTCTTCAAAGAGTAGGTGATCATCAGGCCAAACTGAAGGAGCAGCTGATCCGCCATAGCTTGAAGAACAGGAAGCGTCCCCCAAATTGTTGATCAAAGTCTCTGTTACAGATGGAATTACAGAAGGTGAAGGAGTTGCAGATGAAGTGAGCCATGGTGAATTGCAGTTATTCTCTCCTAGGCTCAACACTCTGTACTCTTGAGCTTGAGCCGTGTCCTTGCTTGTAGTTGTTGGAAATTCACATGGGATTTGTAGGTGTGGTAAACGAGGGAAAGGGATTGAATCATTGAAACCTTGAAGCGATGCATCTGCTATATCCAGCTGGGCTGAACTTAAAACTGAGTTATCCTTGATTGGAGAAAGAGAGTTTGAAAGATTAGTGATCTCCATATCAGTGAAAGTGTTGTGCATGTTGTTAGAGCCAGCTGAAATGGAAGCTGGGGTTTGAAGAAGATGTTGCAAGCATTGCAGCTTAGCCCTTTGAACAGCTTCTGCTTGTAGCCTTACAGCTTGTTTCTCCCATGGGTGCTGATCCATAAGCTCTTTTAGGTTGGCCAAAGCTATCAGATGAGGCAAACTTGAGAAGATATCAGTTCGAGGCCTATGAGTCATCGGATCAATTCCCATTTGGATTAGCTTTTTCTTCAAATGGGTGTTCCAAAAGTTCTTTATTTCATTATCTGTCCGCCCCGGTAGGTGGCTTGCAATTGCTGACCATCTTTTGAGCCACAAAGCCACAAAAAAAAAAAAGCATACATGATTCAAGCTGCAAAAACAAACTGAAAACTTATATTAATTTACATTAAAGTAAATGGTTTTTAAAAGTTACTTGTTTCCAAGGATGGAATGGAGATTGAGAATTGTTTGCTCTTCTTCTTGGGAAAATTTCCCTCTCTTAATATCAGGCCGCAAGTAATTCGTCCATCTCAGCCTGCAACTTTTCCCACATCTGTTAAGACCTGGGAAATTAGAACAAAGAAAAAATAATCTCAGATATGGAGATTAAGGGAAATCAGAGAGTACTGGAAGAGGAAGCTATAGTAGATTCAATTCATACCAGCAAGTTTGGGAAGAGCTCTCCAGCTACCATGGCCATTTTCCTGGATATATTTGACAAGTTTCTGATCTTCCTCTAGGGTCCAAGGACCTTTCTTAAGGCCACTTTCATCGCAACAAGGAGACCTTCCCATTTTCAATATCTATGCAATTTTCTTTCCTTAAGACTTGGCAGCTGCCTCCTTCCAATCCAACCATGGATTGAAGCTTACAATATTTATAGAGTTCCTGTTCTCTAACAAAGCAGACCAACGTGCTGGTTTCCTATTTGTGGGGAAGACAACATTGCCCTTTTCCTTCTTAAAATCTCAAGTATGCCCTTGTCATTTGTCAAAGTTTCCCTTTTATTGTAATTTCCAAATTATTGTTTTCGATTAATTTGCCTTGTGTTTTCAGTTAAATTTCTAAGTGGACCCCAATGTTTGTGTTCATAAAATAACTTCATTACATCAACGGCGACCCACAGACATATTACTACCAAATTGCTGAGAAGGTTGCTATGTTGACTCGTCCATCATTTTTCATGTTTTATATGAAGCAAAGCATCTGTTGCAATCATAATAAAATCCTTTTAGGCTGAGAAAAATGAATGAGTTATGCATCATCAGTAGCGAAATAGAGCCAAGCAAGACATACAGAAAATGTCATATAAGCAGGTCAACAAGAGTGGCTGGTTTCACACCCATTGCATAGATACTCTTCAACATTCTGAGTTCTGATTCATTGCTACTATGTCTATGAGGTTAGGATAGGGGCACAAAACTTTTTAAATCAAGAAATCTTTAATTCAGTTTGAATTGTTTATCGGGAAAGTGAAAGGGAACCCCAAATCCTAATAAACTGAATAGGTGTCAAAGAGGTAAAGGCCATTATTTGGGATAAATGTATACAGTGCCACTTTTTGCTAAACCTACTATTACATGGAAATAAGTAAATAATTAACATGGTACATATTACAATCAGTTTTTTTTCTTAAATTGAATATTTGATTCAACGATATATACACTTTTTTTTCATTAAAAAAACCTATTTGAATTTGTTAATACGATTGATTGATTAATGAATTAATAAGATAACAACATATATTTTTTAAAAATATTAAAAAAATAAAATAAGACATGTATTATCATTTTAATTTTATTTATAGAATAAAAAAAATTTTATTAATGGTATATTAAATAATTATTCTTGATTAATTACCTAAAAGATGGTTGATTGATAATTCAATCTAAAAAGAAGGCCTACCATACCTATATTAGGAATAAAAATAATGAATTCAAAGTACAATATGGAAGGGCAAAGTTGGTGAAGTAAAGATTTGAGCGGGACAATATAGGGTATTTAAGCAGTAATCAGCCATAACTAATATTTGATTAAACAATGATTGGTTTATTATAGTAAAAAAAAAAAATGAACAAATGCTTCAAAGCAGCAGCCGGTGGTAAGCATCAGATAGAACAGGTGGCGCGTCATCATGATCTTTGAAACACCCGCTATTTCGTCACTGACTATTGATTGCATGGACATTATACGATTTCACGAATTAATATTGCTATCATGCAGATGGGTGATAGGTCCTCCCAAATTATTATTACTAAATTTAAATTGATGCGATATGCGGTAACGAAATTAATATATAATAATTTTTAAAAAATAAAATAAAATTTTAAAAAAATTGTTTTGAAATATATGTTGAATAATGTAATAAAAAATTTGATGCATATACAAAATACACAAATTGAAAAATAATTCAAAATTAAATATTAATTAAAAAATTATAGAAAAATTAAATATTACAAATCATAATATATTTAAAAAGTTACAATTTTAATGAAAATAAGTCTAACTTTATTAATCATTAATAAATTATTGGTTAATGTTGCATATTTTAAATTGATTTATTTTTAAAATTTGAATTTAATGATTCCAAATTAATCTTACAAAATTAATTAGTATTGAAAATTTTATCTTTTAAGGTTTTTAAAAAATTATTTATAATAGTCTCAAACATTAAAAGTAAGTAAAAATGTAAAAAAATAAAAATAAATTATTATTTAAAATTTTAAAATTTAAATTAATTTAAAATAATTAAATATAATATTTAAGATAATACACGTTTCAAATTAATAGATAATTCATATGTATTTTTTCTTACAAAAATATTTATTGAACAAATAAATAAATGATTGAATAAATTTTGAAATGAAAATTGAAAAAAGATATAGAAGTTTAATTTAATACTAAAATATATAGCCTAAATATACCATTTTATTTTTTTTTGATAAAAAATTTAAAACTTTAAGGTAGTTCCAATAAAAATATATGGATATTTTAAATTAAAAATAATATAATAAGTGATAACAAAAAATTTCAAATTTTATGATAAATTTTATTTGATTTAAATGAATATAATACGATTAAAATACATATTTTTTAAATTTCATATATATAAAAAATAATTAATGGAATAAGATTATTTATAAAAAATTAAAATTAATTTATTATTTCAAGAGTTTTGGCTTTTATGTATTTGTATAAAATATAAGATTATTATAAAAAACTAAATCTTATTTAAAATTAAAAATATAATTTTGGATTAACGATCAAATGATTCTTCATGAACATTTTATATTTTAACGATGAAAAAATTCATTTCATTACACATGTTATATGTTCATATAAAATACATATTTTTTTCTTTAAAAAAGTTCTTTCCAGTAAAAAATTTATACCAAAACTAGTTATTTCTACAAATATGTTTTTAATGTATATAACAACAATACATATACATTGATAAAAGATGAATAAAGAAATTAATAAGTGATATGAAATTTTCTTCAATTTTAATATACTTAAATATAGATGTTTATCTTTTAAAATTTGAAATAGATAATTGATTTAAAAAGATAATTAATTTATTTTGTAATTTTAATGTTTGTTAGATTCAGATCTTTTAGAAAATTGTATAAAATTATTATTTTTTATTTTAAGATATTACACGTATTAAATTTTTAGAATATCCACATAGGATGTTTTACTTTGAGTCAACTGCTTTGGCTTTTATATATATAAGATTCATATCATATACACTGTCAGTGGAGTGTTTTGACTCCACAAGTGGAGTTCGGATTATTACTCAAGTCCTTTAAACATATTAAAAAATAAAAAATAAATAAAATAAGACATGTGTAATCATTTTAACCCCACTTGTGGAGTCAAAAAACTCTATTGACGGTGTATAAGATAATTATCCATATATATATATATATATATATAAGATTATTATTTTTTTGTGTTTATATTTTTAGCTAGCTTAATTATGATTATGCACTAGCTAAATCACTACTTACTACCCCTGTGATCAACGGGGTTTTGATCCTCTCCATGGCAACTTGTCTTCGCCTGCTTGACCCTCATTAATCATATCAGACTTAGAGCTAGTTTGGATGGATGATGAATTGGTACCGGTGAGATTAAAAAGAATAAAATGATCATTAATGATTTATATTTTAAAATAAAATAAAAATTAAAACCAGGGGTGAAAGAGTAATTTTCCCTCTCCGATTTTTCGTCTTTAGCTAAAAAGAGCTGCAACGGATTGGTGCTGACCGTGTTCGAAACTGGCCTTAATTAAGTGCTAATTTAGATGCACAGTAAAATTGATTTCAGTAAGATTAAAAAGAATAAAATGATCATTAAATATTTATATTTTAAAATAAAATAATTAAAAAAATTGAATTCAGAGGTGAAAAGGTAATTTATCCTCTTCTCCATTTTTTTTATCTTATCTTGAAAAGGGCCACCGATCACACCACATTAGTGGTGACCGGTGTCCCAAACTCAGCCTAAGTAATCTCTGCTATGGCCTTTGATGATCTGCATCAAAATGCATAGAGTAATAGTCTCTTCTCATTGTTTTTCCTTCTAAATACTTCGAGGGAGAAGAAGAAAAATAGGTTAAAAGAAATTATTGTTTACACTTTTTTCCCTATCCAGTCCAAAATTATACATCTTCTCATTGTTTTTCCTTCTAAATACTTCGAGGGAGAAGAAGAAAAATAGGTTAAAAGAAATTATTGCTTACACCTTTTTCCTTATCCAGTCCAAAATTATATATCCATGGTTTCAATTCCAATGAGTTGAAATTATCACTCTGTTATTTCTATGTAAGAAAATGCATTATCTTCAGCTCACTATCGTATTACGAACTCCTTTCTTCGTGTTTTTCTAAATTTTGGGATCCTATTTATCGGAAGGCTGTAATTATAGTTACATGAATTGCAGCTAAATCATTTCTAAATTTTGTATACAAAATAAACTAACCTAGTTAATTTATTATTTTTTTTACATCCTTAAAAAGAAAAGTTTCTCTCATCCTGCGAATATCTGTCAATACCATTAGCAAGGATAAAAAAAATTCACTGATAGTAAATGATGCAATTTTACATAAACAAACGAGCATCAATTGATGAAAGAAGTGTTGAGTTGAAGTCTCCTTCCCATGTCCTACGCAATGAGAAGGACCAAACAGGACTTCCAAAATCAAAGACCGGGAAAAACAATATTACAACGTTTTCTAAATCTACAATTAAGTGATTAAAATCATTATTTTTTATGCAAAAAACTGGTAAGCCTTGAGAAAGTTCCAAATATAATTATAAAGAAAATTAACGACAAGGCAAGTGACATTTAATTGTCAAGTCCGACATTGAGTTCAAATAGATACAAAAGAATAATTGTCCCAAAATTTGATTTATACATAAATAATGCTATTGTGTCTAGTCACTCATGGTGTTGGACAATTATAAATAATGTAGGAAAAATTAGCAATGCTTTATTTATGATGACCAAAAGCAGGAAACATGTAGGTTTTGTTTGGTTGCAAGAGCAGGAAACATGTGGGTTTTGCTTGATAGGATGAAAAGAAAAACTAAAAAAATATATATTATTTCTTTCCATAGGTGTGCATATAAAAAACATGGAAAGGTAATGAAAAACATATTTTTTCTATTGCTTGATAGATTTGAAAAGTGAGAAGAAAAAAAAAACAAAATGATTGGAGGTAATATACTATTTTCAGCTAATTTATTACATGAATTACATTTTCCTTTTCCCTTTTGATCTCTTCAATTAGGATAGATAGAATTTTGTGGATAACAAAGAAAACGTTCATCCCTTTCATTTTCTTTCCTGCCTATTTTTTTCCAAACATTATCAAAATTCATTTTCCTTCTATTTTTTTCTCCATCACTTTCTTTCCTTCCACTTTTCAGTTTTATAACAAGCACAACAGAAATGAAGAGATTTTCTTTGGTTTAGAGCATCATGGAATGATAAAAAAAAACAATGGAATTATGCATCACTCACTGTCACAAACTTACAAACTAAATCATGTGATTACCAATAATTAATGTCTATGATTAATTTAAACAATATAACATGGAATAGTTTTGCAGCCGAAACCGGTGGCTGATAAAAAAAAATACTATTTCTTACTAAAGGTGGTAGGAATAGGTTAACTTTCATTGAGGTGATGCAATTATAGGGCTAGGGCATCCGATCATTGTCCTAATTGTCTGTTTGTATTACGTAAGAGTTGAGAGTTTGAGCTCTCTTGCGCATTTTCAGAGACTCTATCCACGTGTGCACTATGATTTTGCACTCTAACCAAACACATCAATAATCCAGTACTACTTCGTATTAGTTACATGTATGTATGAATATTTATACAGGAGAAATATTTATGTGAAAATTTACTTTAATTCGTTCATTAATATTTGTTTGTGACTCAAAATTAAGAAAATAAGAAGATATATAAGTTGGTTTTGTACCTAGAAGATGACAGAAGTGCGGTGAAATTCAAACATACCATTAATCATGATAGCATGTAGGAAAGCTTGTGATAGGAATCTTTTAGTTTGATAGCCAGAAAGCTTAAAAGCTAGATGGCGACTGAATCGATAGTGACCTATTTGACCGTCTAGTGAGATGGTTAGAGGAGGGGGTTACAGCAAACTCCCTAAACTTTCCACCATATTTTGAAACCCTAAAAAACACATTCTTCTTTATCAACCCTAATAAGAACGCGTCAATGGTGTTGGTTGATGTAGCAGTCGTCCTTTTCTTCTTTGTCCTGATTGAAGAGAAAAGGAATGTATTTTCGTGCACATATACGCTTTAGAGATCGACAATAGAGTGTGTATAGATACGTGTATATGTATTTATAATGTACTACTTATAGACAGAGAGAATATTTGCGTGCAATTCCATCTAAATAAATTTGTCAATCTCTTTATTGGGGGGTTTTCTAAAAATGTTGCCATTGCTAT
Organism: Heritiera littoralis; assembly: GCA_031772115.1. Taxonomy (NCBI): domain Eukaryota; kingdom Viridiplantae; phylum Streptophyta; class Magnoliopsida; order Malvales; family Malvaceae; genus Heritiera; species Heritiera littoralis. The sequence goes on along the minus strand of JAPDPK010000096.1, from coordinate 2,562,785 downwards.
ATACACCTAAATTTCTTCTATTATAGACAGGTAATTTGACGCCTGAAGCATATTTGTTATCATGCAATCTTTAAGCAGCAAAAGAAAGAAGCCTCAGTTAATTATATATATACGCTACTTTATTTCCTTAGCTGTCTATAATAAACCTTCATTATCATTGGATTTGGATTACAATTATTCAAACATATTCGTTTATTTCCAAATTCCAGAGATGATAGAAATAACAGTGAAGAGGAAGAAAGTCCACAAGTCAATGGGTTGATACATACTAAAAATAGGATAATTAAAATGGAAAATCATGCATGGAAATTCATATAATGAAACTGAAGAAGATTATAATGCACAGAAGAAATTTGGAAGACAAGAAAGAAAATGATACCAAACAGGACAAAGCGGCTACAAAATTCTGATCTTACTGTATTTAAGATTTCCTATATTATTTATTTTTTCATTCTCAACCTAATATATATACTCTTGCAGATGCAGTACTAGTATTAACAATGGCTGCTCTGGGTATATAGACTATAACTCAGGGTCTTGTTTGTCCAAAATCAATGGTTTCTTTCTTGATAAGTTAGCTATTTCTAACCTAAACTCGTTATAAAGCATCACATCAATGGCCACCAAGAATCAAACAAACAACAACGAGAACTAATTTAGAACATCATGTCCTCTCTCTCCACCTTTTTTCTCCTTCACTTACCTCATTTTTCTGTGGGAACAAGTTTTACCAATAAAAGAAACCAAGATTTTTGTTCAGAGAAAGGAAAAAACAGGTTAACACCTGCACTTCATCAAGAAAAATAGCTAGCAGAAGATTTTTAGAGGGAGACAGAGAGATTACTTCTTCAACTAGGGTTCCTTGTCGGGTGGACCAGCCCCTCACATCAAAAAAGAAGCAGGTTTAATAAAGAATTTAGAGAGCAAGTGATGTCACCTAAACAGCTGATTATTTTATCATTAGAAAAAATCATAGTTGTAGTGTCAGCTAAACAACTGATTTGCTTCCTCGGTTAAGTTTCTACCCAATACATCTAAACTCGGACTTTCTACTCTTCCTTTGACACGTATATGGTTTTGAGTCTTTCCATCTCCATGCAAAAAGAAAACAACCCCATAAAATATTTTATGTTTTAAGCAAACATTAAATATGTAGATCAATCAAACACTCACTAGAGATGGAAGACATGGAACTTCTATAAAATGGATGTCTTTTTTCAAAGCGTTAGCGACAGCAATCTTTCTTTCTACTCCTCTTGTCAGTTGTCACCTTAGTTTATTTTAAATTTAATGTAAAACCAAAGGAAATGATGCTGATTGTTGAGTATGAACAAGTAAAAGTTGACTCAGAAAACGCACCCACGATTCAAATAGCTAGCTGATTTCTTGCAATCTGCCATGAACGTCCGTCCACCATCTTCCATCAGCAAGTTCTCTGGACTTCCTAAGATCAGCTGATAAATGAATCAATGATCCTGATCATGGCCTGCTGGTCAAAAGTAAATAAAACATTATGTAAACGAATAATGCAGCGCACCTTAATCCCCATGGTAAAAGCCTCATAGATTATTGCTTCTCAGAATTGTTATTTCAGTGCTCTATATTAAACAATTAAAAGACATACAATAGAGTAGTCACTAGAAACAGTTAATAAGAAATACTTCTATTACGTCCACTACACGTGAATCGTATTTGCGAGAGTTCATGGCACACCAACTTCACCATTTTCAACTATTCATAACCCAACAAACCTAATAGAAAACAGAAAAAAATTGAAGTGGGGTCTGAAAATCTATGCTAATTTCATCATATCTTCACCATGTCAACGATAATTACGTGCAGAAACGTTCAATTTCCTTAAGACGTTCATGCATTGCATCTTATTGGCCTTGACGCAAGTGCACTCACAGTTATCACTCTATTATTTATGGTTTTTGTATTACTTTATGACAAAGATGGACTAAGACTATATGATTTCTTCTGAAATGACACTAGAACTTAGGGTCATTGATCCATATTTTTAATGAAAATTTAAAAGCTTATTGATTACTCCTTTTTTTCATTGACTGTGGTTTTCTCAACCGTTATACCCAATGATACAAGATTAGGTGTAAATAAAGTTATTATGAATTGATTTTGATGCAATGATCCCTAATTTGATAATCTTAACACTACATTATAATAGGACATAAATAAAAGACACGAATGTGATATGAACTATAATTAAGTGAAAATTGTATACAAATATGATAAAAACTAAAATAAAAAAATTGTCGTTTTTATCTGTTTTGGTTGATTTGTCAAACCCCTCTTGTTCAATTAATGAAAGCTGGTATTGGCTGAGAAAAAAAAATGATAAAAGCTAAAATAAGGTTTTGTGTTTTCTATGTTGACACGAAATTTTCATATTTTATACGACATGAACACAATTTTACATGATACAAATATGAATTATAAACACGAATTATCAAGTCTTACACAATATAACATATATTAATGTGACAAATATTTATGATAAAGCATACTTGACAATTTTTAGAACACTATATCAAAGTAACCATCAACTACCATGCATTATTTGTTGGCTCAACTCTCATCTGCAATGACATCATTTTCACAGCTAAGTAAAGTGAAAGAAAGTGAGACTAAAAGTTGATTAGTGCATGTTATAAAACATAGAGAGCATACCAACTTTGCAAGAATAACCTAAATTTTTTGCTAATTAGAATATTCCACTATTTAATCAATTTCTAAGAAGATAGCATTCAAGTATAGATCAATAAATGTGTCAACAGATTAATTGCTATTTGGCATATTTACGTGTTAGAGTGGTTAAGCAGCAAAATAAGCAAAGCAAGTTCAAGTAATACACCTTACAGTGCTAAGGAATTTACCCAACCTCATAGCGAGATAAGGAAATCCATAAGTAAGCGTCTAAAATTCATGTTTTATATACATATGCAGGAAAAATAACATCAAAACAAGCTGAGCATAATACAGTGTAATAGTAAGTAGTAACATTAATCAATAAATTTACAAATAATTTATAGAAGTAGCAATAAATATAATACACATATATTCTTTTTTTTCTTCGGAGAAGCTATAAAATATGCTATAAACATATTTTAGACACCCTAAACAAAAATTTACATTATTAAGATATAAGCTAGTTTCATTCGTCTGCCAGCATAAGAATAGTTCAATATAATGAGTGGCAAACACATATAATTTGATAACTTCAAATTTCTTCATATAAATTACTTGAATTTGTATCTTATATTAGCATGCATCCAATATAATAAGTGAAAAACTCTCATGTCCTCAAGTTACAAATTAGCTAGTAGCTATGTAAGACCCGACTCTACACTACTGTAGATCCTAATTTCATAAAATGGATAATGGAAATTAAGTAAATAATAAATATTGAATTCCACTTGGGTAAAAAGCTCCTTAATTTAAGAAGTAAATGGAGCAATTTCGGTGAAATAAGGTATGGGCGAGTAGAGAGAGCAGCTCGCCAATAGGCGAGCAAGACTGATCGCCAATGGAGGGTGATTAGTGGTATCTAATGGCCATACCGGCGAACATATGAGTTCACCAACGTGTGGCGTGATATGAGCAAAGTGGGCAAGTTGAGCCATACCTGGTGATCGCCCAATGTGACGAGAGATCTGATCGCCCAAGTGATGAGTATGGCGAGTATGATTAATGGCCTTATTGGCCAATGAGTTCGCCAAGTGAGTTGTTGGGATGATCGCCCAAATGGGTGAGGACATGTAATCGCCTATATATATATTGAATAAACTAGAAAAGAAACATAGTGATCGCCAATTGTAGTATGAATCAAGACAAACTGGTGATACTCAGGTGCATGCAAAGGCGAGCTTGAATATTTGCATAGGCAAGCCTGAGAATGTTGGTGAATTGAAATTGAGATTGGCGAGCTGAGATTTCAGATTGAATAGGCGAACTGGAACTGGAATCAGCATGTGACCATTGCAGCCAAAATTGACTTTGTAAGTGATACGGTTGGAGACAATTAATAGAGAGGATGTAAAGTCAATAAAGGAATTATCCTTATTGGTTGAGGAGTAAAACAAAGTCAATAGCAAGAGAAAAAGGCGTGTGGAAGGAGGACTTTCACGCCACTTGTGCTGCAGTTTTTCTTCATACATTAAATGAATGAAAGACGTGAAATAAACGAAAGAAAATGGGATAAGGCCAAGTGATGGGTTCTGATTGGATAGCATGGCTATATAAGGAGAAACAATTAAGGAAGACCGGCTTAGCAAACTTCATCTTCCTCCCGAAAACTATGCAACTGCAAGTTTATGTTATTCTTTCCATTCCTGCCATGCTTGATTTATTGAGCTTCACTCTTTAGTTGGCTAAACAAGTAAACCTACTTATAAAACCTTTCCTCCATAGTTGAAGAGCTCAAGGAATAAGCAAAGTAAGGTCAACATGAGACAGAAAGTGATATGTGCTGGAAGTGCAACTGATTAAGGTGAGATTTAATGATTTCTTGAGATTGAATGATATATTTCTATGATTTCAAGTATGAGAAGCATGATTTTAGTGTTGCTTTTGATTTATTCTTGTTAGATCATAGAAATAGAATAAATTCATATCTTGAAGTAGATGATGAATAGAATGAAACTGGGTTGAAATTGTAGTAGAACGATGGGAAAACAATCGAGAATAAATAAGGAAAGCAATGGAAGTAGTCTAAAAGTGATGAGAGTGGCGATTATTGTGATCGCCCATGTTGAATATTTGTAATCACCAATGAGGTGAGTAGATAATAAAGAACTCGCCAAGGTAAAGTCTTTGTTCAAATGGGCGAGATCGCCCAACTCTAGTGAAGTGAATTCATGGGCGAGCTCAAATGCATAAGCATAGGGCGAGTTGACTTGTGGGCGAACTCCCACAATAAAATCAATGTGGCATGGCGAGTTGAAATTGTGGGCGAGCTCCTTCTTATTAACCAATATATGAATGGCGAGAATGTTGGGCGAGCTCCCACGTGTAAGCCATTTGATGAATGGCGAGTTCGATTGATGAGCTAGTAAGATGTCTCTGGGTGAGCTGGTTGATTTATCTTAAGTCTAGCCCAAGTAATGGAAAGATATATAAAGAAAATATTAATGGAATTTATATATTATTCGCAGCCGATAATTGGGAATGGCTATTGGCGAGCAGGAAGCAGGGCGAAGCAAGGCTTCGTTGGACCAGGTAAGGGAGATGTGTGTGAAGTAAAATGCATGTCCTGTGGAGTAGAAATATAATGAAAATATTAAGAAATTATTTTAGTTTATGACATGCATTGATTTGATAATTGTTTTGACTTGGGCGAGCTACAAAGCCGACCCTTTGTTATTTTTGGGCGAACTGTAAAGTTGGCGGGGGAACGATACCTTTTATGTTCTTCTGGACGAAGACCCATGTTTTAATAAATGGCGGGCGAGCCAAAAGTTTATAATATTTTGGCGAACTAGTATTGGCGGGCGAGCCAAACCTTTATAATTTTGGGGCAGGCGACTCCTTTTGTTAAGAAAGCTATGGGCGAGCCACTAAGGGCGAGCTAGTTTTGCTTGTTGTTTTAAAAGCAAAGGTTGGCAGGCGAACACAAATTCACTGCACTGGGCGAGCTGCCATGGGTGAGCCGAATGGGCGAGCTGACCATGGCGAACAGGTTTCTCTTTTCTAAATTTTTTCAACGAAAAATGAACTATTTTAAATAGCTTTGAAAATAGAAAATATGAAACCATTTTCGGGCGAGTTGACTAATGGGCGAGTTGACCATGGGCAAACTAGCCATGGCGAGCCAGTTTAACCCGGGCCTTTCTCACACGGAATTCAGTGAGATTGCGGGTTGTTTTCAAAACCTTTTTGGAAAGAAAATCATTTTGAGAAAATGATGAATTTGTGAAATAATTCCTTAAAGGTTTTCATGAAATATAAAGTGATTTTGAGACTTTAGGCCCCTAGTTTCATGCATTATTATTTATGTTATTGCGTGACCCACCTGGGGCGGTGGCTCGGGTCAATGGACCAAAGAGTGCACCTCAGGGCGTCACAGGGCTGATGGACCTGCCAAGTCATCAGCGGTCTCGAGGTCACCTGGCAAGTGGACCCGATGACCACCTATAGATTATGGCCATAGATCTAGCAGAGATAACCGTGAGGGGCGATGGCATACGGGTGCACCCTAATAGCGGTAGATTCCGTTCTCGCAAAGGGGAGGGGGAACGATGATAGCATGATCTAATTATAGGGTGATGCCTAGTCTCAACTTGTTGATTTCTGTTTACTGAAAGGATTTGTTAAAATCCTATTTGCTATTTAATCTATTTTATTGTAAATTGTTGAGAAAATGATTTGAATGACGCATTGAGAGTACTGGTTGATATAACCACTGCTTTCCTATTTGAAGTGATTTGTGGAAAACAAATTTATTGTGGTATATGGCTTTGGTTTTGTAAAGCAGCATATGTCTCCTTTATTGAGCAAATGAATTGCTCATCCCTTTGTTTTAACTCCACAGATAAAAGACACGGAGTTAGAGAAGTAGCTCCAAGATGGATGATTAACATTACAGGTACAGTCCCTTCTCTTCTACATTTCAGACATGAGTATACAGTACTACTTTAGTGAAACAAAGTCAGTAGGGGATGTCAGATGTAAGGAAATAAAGAAAAGAATTTTATATTTCGTATTTGTTAATAAATGTTTATCATTTATTATTGTCACTGTTGAATGTTAATGGCATCACAGACAACCCAACCGGTAAAGTTGTATAGCAATTCGTGAAAAAAGTGGTAACTGGATGTTACAAGGTAATTTTGAACCTTTTCATCAATTGACACTGTAAAAGTGTAAGCATGTAGTTTATTAAGAAACACAGCTTCAACTTTCTTTGTTCTTTGAGGATCCAGATTTTTTGTGCTTGTGTGTTAACTAGGGAAATTAATATTAGTAGCTTGATGTGCTTAGCTATCCAGAATAAGGTTTTAACAAGTGGGAAACTGGTGTTTAGCTTGTTAATTAAAGAATCGAACAACGTATCAACATGTTTTACCTTTTCTTTTCCTAAGACAAAATATTTCATTTGAACTATCATATTTACGGTTAGCCAACAATCATAGCATAAAGAAGCTAGTAGAGACTACTTGCAGTGTGCCTGAAATGATAGCCCTAGAGAATCTCAAGAAGCAACATTTCATGGACAATTAGGAAACAAAACACCAAGCATGTCAAAAGATTTTGTTTTCCAAAAGTTAAAGTTTTAAAGAGTACTAGTAAGTTTAAACTTCATTACCAAGATTACGGTGGACATTGGTCAAAGTTTACACCCAGTAAGTTTCTTTAAATATAAGCATTATTGAAATTCATGTTATTCAACATATGAAATATGATTAATATAATTCTATCATCACAAAAAAATAATTCTAGCTACTTAGGAGTTTTCAATCTCGTCCGATCCATATTAATTGTTTGGGGTACAACTATGAATTTCGTCATCGTCTACCCAAGTAATTAATTAATACTATGGTGGATATTCACTTCATAAACCACACATAAGATTATGAAATGAAAAATGAAAAAAAAAAACCACCAAAAAAGTGCATGGTAATTATTCTTTGCTTAATAATCTTTGCAAAATCTATCAGTAACCTAGATTTACATAACTGCAAACATTTCAAAAAAAAATTTTACCTTTCAAAAAAAAAAACATAACTGCAAACATTTTCAGTAAAAGAATATTTGTAACCAACTTCCTAGATTGTCAGGAGTTGTAAACAGTAATCCATCCCAAAATGGCTGTTTAGCGACCATTAAATGGAAAATCAGTTTTCAGGCCAAAAAAAAAAATGGGAAATCAATTTGGTTTGATAATCAAAGGTTTTCCATATTGGTCTTTCAGAAATTTTCCGTATGTTGTATATGTATACCTATGTCCAATTTAATTGTCTTTAAATACGCAATGTTAGGAGCACGCCACTTAATGTGCAAGAGAATGAAAAATATCTATAACAAGATTATGGTATAATATCCAAATCCAAAAGAAACAGAACTGGAACTAGCTAGCTGCCAAACTTAGTAACTTCAGTGATTTAGAGTTACCATGTAACATCCTAAATCCACAATATATCATAATATTTACTTATAATTTACATTTACTTACCGGTTGGGCTGTCTGTGATGCTTAACAACTCTCTACACTTTAATAGGAATTAGTACTCTTATTCCTCGTTCTAATATGGAAATATGAATTATTAAATTAATTCCTTAAGATGTATATACATTCCCTTCTATTAAAAGTAGTACTGTACAATTTTACTGAATATATAAAAGAATACAACATACCTTCGATATCGTATCTCTGGAAGGTAAATTCTCTTAGTCCTAACTCAACAATCTGTGGAGTGGAAAATAAGGAGTGAGCGACAATGTGCTCAGTAAGGAAGGTGTATGCTGTTTTATAAATATAAAAACTATATCCCCAAAACCACATAATTATCCTAACGATCAAACCCATTAGGAAAACAATGAATGTAGTTAATATTAAACAGGATTCAATAGATCCTTTCAGTAAACAGAAATCATATAATTGAGACTAGGCAACAATTTATCATGCTCTCATTGTTCCCTCAGGAACACAAGTCGTCCGCTTTTGGGGTGCACCCGTAGGCCATCGCCCCTCACGGCTATCTTTGCTAGATCTATGGCCATAATCTATAGGTGGTCCTCCGGTCCACTTGCCAAGTGACCTCGAGACCGCTGAAGACTTGGCGGGTCCATCAGCCTTATGACGCCATGGAGTGCACTCATTGGTCTATTGACCTGAGCCATCGCCCTAGATGGGTCACGCAAAGTATATGAATAATAATGCATGAACTCAGGGCCGAACGTCTCAAAATCAAGTTATATCTCATGAAAAACCTTTATGGAATGATTTCATAATTTCTATGATTTTCTCAAAATGATTTACTTTCCAAAAGGTTTCATATTTTCTATTTACAAATATATTAAAAACAACCTATTTTCACCAATTTACGTATGAGAAAATATGGATTAAATTGGCTCGCCAGGGTCAACTCACCCATAATGGCTCGCTCATAATCAGTTCTCCCGTTGCGGAAAACTAGTGTTCGCCCGCCAACTTTAGCCTTTTAAAACCAAGTGAAACTAACTCGCTCATGGTAGCTCGCCATGGTCAGTTTGCCCACTATAGCATTGCTCATGGACAACTCGCCCAATGCAACACTTCCATGGTCAACTCGCCCATATTCAACTCGCCCCCAAAAAGTTTCATATTTCTATTTTCAAAGATATTAAAATTAGTTTATTTTTCGATTAAGAAAATTTGGAAACGTGAAACCTATTCGCCATGGTCAGCTCGCCCATTTGGCTCGCCTATGGTCAAGTCATCAGTGCGATGAACTAGTATTCGCCCGCCACTTAGCTTTTCAAAACAAAGTAACATGGCTTGCCTATAATGGCTTGCCCAAAAGAACATAAAGAGGTTCGCCAAACTCGGCTCGCCTGCCTTTTATTAAAGCAGGGGTCGCTCACCCCAAACAACATTAAAAGGGTTCGCCTACTTTGGCTTGCCCGGATTTCTCTTTAAAACAAGGACACTCGCCCAATATCTCATAAAAAGGTTTCTTCGCCCAAAACATCATAAAAGGTTTGGCTCGCCCGCCCTAACCAGTTCGTCCAACAAACAACACAAGGGTCGGCTATCTTTCTAGCTCGCCCAAGTCAGAATAATTCATCAAACCAATGCATGTCAGAAACCAAATTAATTTCTCAATAATTTTCATACAATTTTAACTCCACAGGACATGCATTCACTTCACATACTACTTCCTTACCTGATATTACGAAGCCTTTCTTTGCCTTGTTTCCTGCTCGCCAATAGCAATTCCCAATTCCCAGCTGCAAATAATTTATAAATTCTATTAATATTTCCTTTTCCAATATTTTCAACATTTTGGCGAGACTTAATAATCAAACAGCTCGCCCACAAGAGTTCTTACTAACTCGCTCAATCGAGCTCGCCATTCATCAAATGGCTTACAAGTGGGAGCTCGCCCACCATAACTCGCCACTATCATTTTTTGGGAGTTCGCCCAACATTCAACTCGCCAAGCCTTTATTGGCTTAAATGTGGGATTTTGCCCCACTTGAACAACAACTTTGGCGAGTTCTTTATTACCTACTCGCCTCATTGGCGATCACTAACATTTCCACATGGGCGATCACAATTAGTCGCCATTCTCGTCTTTTTGGGCGATCCTTGATCCTCGCCCTTTTCTTTAACTATCATCAATTATCCAACGAGTTTGGCGAACTCATATGCCGCCAACTCATGCAACTCTTGAGCTCGCCTCAACCTTTGGGCGAGTACTCACCTATTTGGCAAGCAGTTAAGTAAGTCTGTTCGCCGTTCGCCCATCGTATTTCCTTATTCATTCTTGATTATTTTCCATCTAATTTCTTATATATTCAACAATATTTGACTAAAACCAGGCTATATCTATGTTCATTACGTTGTGAAACATAGAAATCTAGGATTAAATATCAAGAGAACCATAACAGTATGGAACTCACCTTAACTGAGTTGCACTTCCAAAAACAGAGTGCTTTCTTGCCTCACTTAGCTTTACTTTGCTTGTTCCTTAGCTTTTCAACAATGGAGGAAAGGTTTGGCTAACTAAGAATGAAGTTTTCATGGCTCATGTACGTGAGGAATGGAAGAACCAAGACTTTGAGTTTGCAGTACATATGCTGGACGAGAAGCATCGAAGGGTTTTTATTGAAGAAGAATGTTGCATAAGTCTATTTTCCCATGAATTCCTTCTTATGTAACCACTCAAATCCTCTCAAAATCTACCACCTGTTCTTATCCCGTTTTCTTTCATCATTTCATGCATTAAAAACCAAAGAAAACTATAGTAAAAAGAACGGTGGTGAAGTCCTTACTGAAATCCGTTTTTGACTAACTTTTCTTTGTCATTTATTGTCTAGCCCAATTTGTCAAGAGAAGAGAAGTGGCATGAAGTCCACTATAGCCCCTTTCCTTGACTTTTCTCCCCCCTTTTTATCATTTCTTCTCCTCGCCACATTCATTCAACGGCAATTGGTTTTCATCTCATTTGTTTATCACTTCATTTAATGCTTTCACACTTCAACCAATAGGGTTTCTTTTATACATGATCTTCATTTTATTTCATTTGCATTTTTTTCAACCGAATGCTTCCTATACATCTCTTAAATACTCAATCCTAATTCATATACACCATATTGTAAATCATAACTTAAAATGAAAAGTGAAAATTCACATTCAATTATTCTTTAATTTCACTAAAAGAATTTATTTTCACTACCAATTCATGTACAAATATAGTATATAGTATAATAAAATTCGGGTATTACATACCATGATAGGATAGTATCCGCACCTTATCTTACATGAAACGCACAGGAAGTTTCTTCTCTTTTTTTTTGAGTGCTTTTTCAACAAAGTACTGGAAAAAAACCAAGTAAAGCGAGTAAAACAAACTATTCCCAGAAGACTTCTAGCTACTATAAAGAAGCAGTTGCAATGACAAAATGTCTTTTCATTGTTCTAGGAATCATAAGATGGCATTCTCCCAGATATATATTTCAAAGCTTATCTATTTTTTTTCTAGGAATTAAATAAGCTTTGGAATATCTGGCAGAATACAATTTTGTTCCAAGTGCACAAGTAATCTGTTCCCATTTCTTAAAAAAATATTAATAAAAAAATCTACATTAAAAGAAAACGATAAGTTTACAACTAACATTGATTCATTGATGCACTTTCTAGACCTTAGAATTACATAGCACTAATGAAATGATCCATATATACTTATATAATTTCAGAACTCTATAAAGTTATTTGATATGCTGGTTTACAGTACCCACTAATTTGAGAGCTTCATTTTTCTGATGAAGTAAGATTCCAATATGTTGATGAATGATTAACTAGAAATGAACATGTGGGGAACACTAGTTGAGATTCCAATATGTTGATGAATGATTAACTAGAAATGAACATGTGGGAACTCAAGTTTTTATCACCATAGCTAATGAAAATGGTGGAGATAATTTTAAAGCCTTTATTTCTAGTGTCTCTTTGTAATAATTTTTCCCTCATTATTTCCCATAATTAGAACTGATGTTTAAGGAAGAAATCTTGGTTTAAGTCATTCCATCCTGGGCCCAGCTCTTATAAATAGAAGAAGCCAGATATGAATAAAAGTGTTTAACCTAATTAACCCCACTTGACTCCTTCCAATGATCTTTCTAGTTTCTAGAGGTTCATCTAGCCCACACCCAAAGTTAATTACATATATGGATTAACACTAGCTCAGGTCCTAAATCCTAATTAAGGCCTAGCATATGGGTAAGTTAAGAAAAGACTGAGAGAACATGTTGGGCTCATGCAAGTGTTTTAAGCGAGTGCATTACAGGAGTACACATGCAGTCAAAGGTTAGTGGCAAAATGACCTGTTTCCTTAATAAAGGAAAAAGTATAGACCCCAATTATTTGGATGAGAGTGATCTCAGATGCAGAAAGGAGGAAATGCAATATGATAGTGCATTAAAAACATTAAAATAATTCAACGGTAGAACGACAAGAAAATGAAAGAAAGTCAAACATACCTCAGAAATTGTAGACTCTAAAACTGTATCCACGCCACCTTAAATTTGGGAAAGCATGAGGCAATAAGATGGAAGAAAATGAAACTAATTGTATGAGAAACCCACAAATGTGGAATATGAATATTTTGTCAAGTAAGGAATATTTAAGAAAACTGAAAGAGCCAGAGAGGTTGGTTCGTGAAATCTGAGTAGCTAGGATAAAGTACAAGGGAATCTAGTCAAAAAAGTTGAGATAAACTTTGCATGCAAAAGCAGGTCACATGATTGGATTAGGAGATATGAGAAACAGCATCATCAATATCTGGTTATTAACAGATAAGTATTCTAAATCAGGTTAAATCTATAAAAAAACTGCATGGTGATCACATGGTGGGAGTTGGTAAGGAAGCATATGATTTTTCTTTGCACTAAATCAAATAGTTAAGAGCGAGGCTACCATGCGGTCACCTTTTGTACCTTAACTTTGGTCCCCTTCTGTTGGACAGTGAGCTCAGAGCTGAACACGAGATAAAGGCACCAGCTCACCTGAAAAGACCGACAACAGGACCCATAAATACAGATAAAAGCTTGAACTTTACAGTTGAAAGTAGAAATAACCTAAAATATTGGCTTGAATCGTGTTTCAAAAAGATGGCCGAAAGAACATATTCCTATTAAAATAAGAGTTGATCGCTAACTAGTGGGTGCTAGTTCCCTGCTTCCAATCTTATTTTATGAGAACTAGCTTTTAGACAGGAGAGGATGAGTCATACTGGATTTAAATGAAAGACTTTTTTTTTTGGTGGAATAAATGAAAGACTTTGAAGTAGGTGCTAGATCAAAAGGGGAGACTTTTTTGAGTTTGGAACTAATTGAATACAATAAATGTCAGTTGCCAACCGATTCTGACAATCTTAAGGGAAAACAACACTGCAACATCTGCATATATTAGTATGAGAGAGGATTGTATAAAACAATTACTCCACAACAGTATATATCACTTTCATTCAAATCTTATCACGTAATCACATTATTAAAAAAAATCAATAATTTATAACATATCACATGTGATAATTAAATGATAAATATTTATTTTAAGAGACTCATTAATAATTCTGATAATAAATCATTAATTTTTTTCAACAATGTAATTACGTGTCATAATTTAAATGGAAGTGATATATGCTGACGTGGTGTAACTGTTTCATACAATCTTCTTTCATATTAGTATTGATGACTTGATCAGACCTAGGAAGAATCTTTGATATAGTCTTTCAGAAAACAAAAATCGGTTAGTATAATTTAAGAAGAGAAACCTGGATTTTCATACATCCAATTCTTTAATTTGAATGACCATAGTAAAAATGGTAAGAAACCCCTTGTCTCATTAATCTTTTCGTTCCATGAAATCACATGGTGCCTGCATAATTAACAAGTTAGCTACTAGATTGGTAGATGAGTCAAGCAGAAGAGATACCTGATCCACGGAACAGCGAAAAAGTGACATATCTTAGGAAATGGATCTCAAAAGGAGCAGTGGACAAATAGTTGGTAGGCAATGTGCCAATGTCCCAAGCGCCATTTCCAGGAAGCTACCAACTAAACCAAACACATGTAATAAAGATTCATAACACCCGCAATTTGTGGGCAATGGCGCAGCTCTTGAAAGAAATTCAATTGATGACAGAGACAAATCACGAAAATAAAAGTAGGATGGAATTTGGGGAATTTTGTTTGCAACTCTGCTTCTTGAACTTGAGGGACATCTTGTCCTCCTGAAAATCTTCCTCTGGAAATATATGTAAGCCCTGCATCCATCCCGCTATGTGAAACCAAGATGCCTCTGGCCCCATCTAGATAAACAAATAGTTGACGAGCTTTCAAGCCCCTCTCATCCAGACGTGAAGCTGAATTTAAGAACACCCACCAGGCCTACTCTAGCAAATAATGACAATACCTACTCAGCCGGTAAGGTCACTCAAGCAGGGAATTGACTGGAAATCTGGGTCCAATCGAATATCCCTCTCCGTGCCATTTAAAAGAGGAAAGCAAAACAGTCAAATTTTAGCAACTGGCAGGCCCGTTGGTTTTTCTTTTAAACTGATTCATTGTCTAAATTGAACACAGAAAATGAAATCTCAATGTAACTTTGGAATTCTTGAGAAGCCAAATTTAAGTAATAAAAGATGTTAATTGAGAAACAAAAAGCTGTTCACAACTTCAAACCAGGGATAAACTAATTACATCGTTTCTAATGTTCAAATGCACCTTTGCAGCTTCAAACTCCACTACTTGAGCTAGGAGCCGTAAATGGCATACAAATGTAGAAGAAGCTCCAAAAGTTAAAACAGTTCCCTTCTGGAAAGACACCATTTCCATTTTTAGTACAATCAAACCCCCAGATAAAGAACAGATTGTTGATCAATTAGATGCATGCCTGTCCTCATTTTAGCACACTGCGCCTTTCCTTCAAAGCCCTGGACCTGCTCTGAGAAACTAGAAGGCAAAATGAGAGTAGAAAAATGGATAATATAGAAAAGAAAAGAAAATGATTACCCGAGCTCTGCATTTGAAATGAGATTTTAGAGGTGGAAATCCAAAATAGCAGAGATATGAGATTGAGAAAATGGTGAAGGCGGAGAAAAAAATATGTGGCTTTTTCCTTTTTCCTTTCATTCACTAGATGAGTGAATGCACCAACAGCAGACGAAAATTTTTTCTCTTGACCTTTGCCTTTGGAGCATGTCTTTTAAGAACACTCTAGCAGACCTGCTCCTAAAATGAATTTTCTTGTACTGACAACAAGCACCATTAACTCCGAACCATGCATGATTCATGAACAAGGATACCATAGGCAAAGATCATTTCGTTTAAGGAAGAGAAATATTGTCAATCACGGTACTTAAAATGGAGCCTTAAAAAATTTCCTTCCACTCAAAAGATAGAAGGAGAAGCTTAAGGTTCCAACAGCAAACTCCAGAAAGCATCGATGGAGCCAAAGAAGCTGGTAACATATTTCAGCTCAATCCAACCACACCAAAACCCATTATCTTGTTTAATATTGCCTCATCTAATCTCGATAAACCTTTAATTGCCACCTCCAAATTCCTCCTATTTATATTGCACATTTTTGTGAGGAAAATGATTGGAAAATGAGGTAAATTTAGTGGGAAAAACAAACCTCCCACTCAGCTAAAGTTCCACTAACCAATATACTCAACTTTTAAATCACGGTTCAACGCGAAACATATTCTATAAAAGATTCTTCAGACCTATAAAATGCCATACATAATTAGTCCTAATCATACAAAGTAATAACCTCGAGCGCTGGCACACATGTAACCAGAATTACTTAAAGCAGAAACCTAAAGATTTTCCAGCAGTCTAATAATATTCATCTTTCATTTGCCATGAGTCTGACAAAGCTAATTGAAAAGCTTGTAATTGACATCAGAAAAGAAAATGAAACAAATAAACAGAACAATAAAAAGTGGCAATTCATTTCAATTCTACTTCAAAAAAACTGAGATAACAAACATAAATTCAAAAATGACCATAACAACTCAAATAATTCAAAGACCCTCATTACAAAAACAATCTTCAACTACCTTAATTTCCCATCTCAAAATCGTCAGCCCGGACCTTCCCAACTTTCTCATTCTCTGGCAAAACACACCAATTTGGCGACTGCACAGCTCGCAACCACTTAAAGTCATCTACATTCCCCCAGTTCCCCGTCTCTGATGCATGGAAGAAGTAGAGTTGACAGTGAACTAATGAAGATGCTGATTAAGCTGTTGAGATCAGCTGATGAAGTTGTTAAGAGCTACTGACTTGGATGACAATTAGATGGTACCAAGTGAAGCGGGAAAGTTAGTTAGGTTTGTCACATCCCGTGACTACATTAGTTCACATTTTTTCACACATTTTATATGGTTAGGCTGTCTGTAATGTCTTACTTTCCTTTTTCTTTACACTGTAATCATTGGAAAATCGTAATTTATAATTAAGGAAATATTTACATATTGAGAATTTATTCATCATTTACATCCCCTGTTTAATTCACAACACTATAGTACTGTAAAACATGTCTGAACATATAAAATAGGTGATTATACCTCCAAGATATAAGCTCACTGCCTCGGGGCACTAAATGCGCAGCCAACCATCCCTGGATGCTAATTCACACAAGTAGATGTTAAAATAAAAGGGTGAGCAAACCACGGCTTAATAAGAGAATTGTATGCAAAACTAGATATCCCAAAATCTATATGCATTAAAATCCTTATTTTCCTATAGGTGCTCTAAGAACCACTATAAGAAGGATACTATAGTCGTCTAGGGAGCTGGATGGACTAAGAAAGGTATTTTGAAATACATGTCTTGTCCCGGAACCTAAAAGCGATTATAGAGAGTAAATATTTTTATCGGGATCAATCATTATCCCTTTCATTTCATATCTTTTTCAGAATGATGCTTTTATAAAATAAAACATTTATATAAAATAAATTAATACTCATATATTCTTTAAAAAGAGTATTAGTCTAAATAAATCATAGTTCTCGTTTAACCCATTTCACATGTCACTATATCAATCAAAACAGTAAAGTGCTCCATGTAGCACAATAAATGTTTAGAAATCATTTTTCCTTTTCATAAAAAACATATTCATAAACTTTTCCATATCACATATCATTTCATGTCTCATAAAAGTGGAGACTAAGGCATCACCCACAATATATCATGCTAGAAAAAGCGTACCCCGTAGGGCAATAATAATCATGTCAGATCTATGGCCATAGTCTAGGGTAGTCCTCCGTCAAAGACTAATCAGATGTCAACCGGGACTAAATACATATCACATGTCACATATCACATATCGACATGATATACATGATATGGGGCCTATTAGTCTCAAAACAATATATGTGAAATCTCATTACCTTTATGGAATTAAATAAAATCAATAATATCTTTCAGAAAATCCATAAAGGTATAAATCACAGTATCTTGTACGGTGAAAACAATGTTATAAAATAATTACACTGTAGTAATAAATCTCATAATTATTTTATTTTACCGTAAATACATATACTCGTATTTTCACGTTTTCTTTTTAAACATTTCACTTTTAAGATTACTGGAAATCATTTTCCGGTAATTTTCATAATTTACGGAAAATGGAAGTATTTAATTTCCAAAAATAATAATAAAATTCCATAAACATATTGTTCACTGTGGAACACATGTAGAGACATTTTAGTCTCAAAACAATATTTTCATAATCATATCACCTTTATGGAAATAAAGAATTTCAATAAGTGTTCAATCATTCCATAAAAGATTTTGTTAAATCATAAAGTGAATATTATGGAAAATAATTTATAAAATATTTACTTTTCATCTCTTCATCTCATAATCAATATCATCTGCTGTAAAAAATGTAAGAGAAATATTTTGTATTCTCACTTTCAACCAAATTGGCAACATGAATATTTAAATGATATTTTTCGGTATATTCATGTTATATGAAAAAAATCAATTTCTCATTTTCAAGGCTAGGAATTTATCAACTCATGTAATTTTCTAGTATTTTTAGAAAATATTCTAGAAATTTTCAGCAGCATAACGACTGCTATTATCCTAGCCTTCCTGCAAATCAATCACAATTCCATATACAGCAAACAACCTCAATTCCACAGATTTCAAGGCATTTCATTTAAAAAATATTCTCATAATATTTTATGCATAATGTCGTAACGACTTCGCGCTCGACGATTTTGAAAACGTTTAGAAACAAGGAGTCGCCACCAATCTTTTTTGACTAGGTGTGATTGGCCACCTAAAATATTATCCTTTTAACAAAATCTCAAAATTATTTAAGTTTATTAAAAAGACAAATTTGGTCCACGAAAACAAGATTTGGGTTCGGGGGTTCGATTACGTATGAGGAAGGATTAGCACCCTCACAACGCCCGCTATAAAACGGTATCATCCTAACTACGTGGTATCTTTTGACCTTAATAAAAGAGTCTTGGTTTAACACTAATTTGTTTATTTAGAAAACTCGTGTATTGACTTAAAAATTACTATTACATGTATGTTTAAAAACTTCCTTTTGAAAATCAACATGAACCCCATTTATTGAAAAATTAAATCAAATATTCCAATACTTTTGGCAACATTTGAAATAATTCTCCTCACCTAGAGATTTCTAAAGAATCACTACTTGCGACTTCTATAGAATCTCATCCTCGGAGGATTCACATTTTTTGTGTAATTGAATAAAAAATTATTATATATTTTAAAATAAGTTTTATTTTGAAAATAAACATGAACCCCTTTTATTGAAGAATTAAATCAAATATTCAAATACTTTTGGCAACATTTGAAATAATTCTCCTCACCTAGAGATTTCTAAAGAATCACTACTTGCGACTTCTATAGAATCTCATCCTCGGAAGATTCATATTTTTAAATTCGCGTGAATGCATGTGATGTAAACAGATAATAAATGATGCGCACGCATGTCTATTTAATGTATTTATCATTTCTGTATTTTTTATATTATTTGTTTTTTTTATTTTTGAAAAAAAAATGAAGATTCATGTATTGAAAAATCATACTAAATATTCTAATACTTTTGGCAACATCTAGTAGGACTCTTCTCACCTAGAGATCAGTTAGGAATCACTACTTGTGACTTCCGTAACATCCCATCATCGGAGGAACTCCATTTGTTTTAATATTAACATTTATGCATATGATGCAAGCATGCAATATATAATACATATACATTTTTACTTTCTTATTTAACATGTTCATTGTTTATCTTCATTTTGTTGTTTTACATTATTTGTTTTGTTATTTTTGTTGATCTTATTTTTTATATTTATTATTAAATATTTTTAAGATAAAAGCTTATGTATTGAAAAACCTCTCTAAATATTCCAATACTTTTGGCAACATTTAGTGAAATTTCTCTTACTTAGGGATCAGTTAGGAATCACTACTTGTGACTTCCGTAACATCCCATCATCGGGCATTAGCTTTTACCTCTTATGAATTATTTTATCTCCATTAATTCTTGTCTTTATTTATTTAGATTTATTAACTTGATCCCTTTTGTTATCATCTTTTATTAAAATCCTATTACCATTTATTTGGTTAATTTAATCACTTTTGAAACTTTATTATTATTAATTTTTATTGGTTTAATTATTTTGTATTCATATATCTCTAAAATCCCTTTTTTCTTTTATTTATTTTTCCCACCTATCTCCATTACCTCTTTTGTGTTTATTAATTTTCATTTAATTAGTATTTTTCTAAATATTCTTTATTACAATATATATTATTATATATTTTTAAAATAAGCACGAATTTGAATATTGAGAAATTAAATCGAATATCCCAATACTTTTGGCGACGTTCGATAAGTTCCTCTCACTTAGAGATATTCGAAGAATCACTACTTGTAACTTCTACAATATCTCATCATCGGACTAATTCTATGCTTACTTTATTTTATTCTATTCTATATTTATTTGTTTTTATTTGTTAGCTTCCTAAAATATTCCTTTATAGCAAATTGTTTAATAAAAGAAAATTATATAAAAAAAACTATATGGTTACATTTTATACTTATTTACATTTTTTATTTACATATGTAATATATATTTTATATTTATGTACTTTATATATATATATTTAAAAATATATACATTTCCTTCATTTATATATATTTTATTTATCTATGTGTATATCTTAAAACTATATGATTTTTATAATTCCATCATTAAACTTATAATCATTAAATCTTTGAGAATTTTATAAATAAATATTTATTTTTTTGTGTTATGCAAATATATTAAAATACATAATATATTTAACAGAACAAATAATTAAGTAATCATAAGATAAATAAATATACAAATAAACAGAAAAGGAAAAGAAAAGAAAAAAAATATACCAAACAGGTGGGCTTGAAACCCAAAGGAGGCCTTCCAAGCGGGCCCAAGATCTAGCCCAAAACCAAGTGAAGCGGGCTAAGGGTGGCTGGAGCGGGTCGGCACGCGAGTCGGGGATCCGGATCGGGTGAGACACGTGGGTCGCGGGAGAAGGGAGAGCCGGGTCGCGTGGATTTCGGATCCGGATCGGATCGACACACGAGTCAGTTGGCCTCAAAACGCACTGTTTTGGTGCTTTATAAAAGGCCCACTTTTTTTTATCCTTCATTTCCACAGGTTTTCTACAAAAAAAAAAAACCAAAAGTTCTCCAAAAATTCTCTCGGCCTCTCCCAAAAGCCGAGCGACAGCCACCGTGCCGGCCGCCGTGCACCACAAAGCTCCGATTGCCGATGGTGTACCCGAGGCCCTGAAAATACTCCCCTCACCTTCCTCTAACCAGATCTAACCTCCGTTTCTCCAAAAACAACCCTAAATCCCTAGATCTGACTTAAACCGAAAGCCTCTTTTTTTTCTTTTTTCTCTTTTTTTTTTGTGTTTGATTTTTCTGGTTGATGGTCCGGTTGTGGTTGCTTGTTTTTTCTTTGTTTTTCTTGCAGGTTTAAGATCTAGGTTTTAGATATAGGGTTCCCCGATTAGAGATCTTAAAGGTCTCGGGTTCCCCTTTTTGGTTTCTGTGATGATGGGTTTGTGGTGGTGATGACGGTGGTGAGTGGACGGTGATGAGTGGCTGGTGATGACGCTGGTGGGTAGGCAGTGATGATGGTGATGATGGTGGTGAGACGGTGAGTGGGGGATGGGATCAGGGGGTCTCGGTTGTGGTGGGTTTGTAGTGAGTGGGGGATGGGGGATGGGATCTCGGGGAATGATGAAGAGGGGTTCCGGGTCTTGGGTGGTCAGGTTCGGTCGTGAGGGTGGTGACGGAATGCTCACGGTGGTGGTGTTTGGGGTTGGTGGTTGTCGAACGGTTGAGGATCGGTGATGGTGTTTGGGGGTCTCTGTTTTTTTCGCTGGAAGTCCCCGTTTCTTTGCTTGGGGTCTGCTTAAAACGATTTTGGAGCCTCTCCCTCTAGCCTTTCAGAGTCACCAAATCCATAGGTTTCTGTTGGAGCGGGATTCACGAGATGGGGAGGATGATTTTGCTGGAGGTTGCGGCGCCGGCAGTTGGGGCAGGGAACCGGCAGATCTGGTAGATCTGTAACATTTAATGTGATGGGAAATTATAATAATAATAATAATGATAATAAGATAAAAAATAAGATAAAAAAGCAATAATAAGATAAAAACATAACAATAATAATAATAAAAACAGTTAATAATAAAACAAATTACATAATAATAAAAATAATGATAAAAATAAAAATAAATAACAATAATAGATAAAAGTAACCACAATAATAATAAAATATCAATAAACATAAAAACTAATAATAATAATAAAAATAAACAAAATATATAAAATAATAATTATAATACTAATAAAAACATATAATAAACATAATAACAAAAAATAAAAATAAATAACACAAATAATAATAATATACAACAAAATCAAATCTGGCCCATTTTACTGGGCTTGCTTTGCCCAACATCTCAATTCAGACTTTAAAAGCCTAATCGAATGCGGTCTTATTGATTTGGACAAAATTCGGTATCTACACATAATAAATATACATTCGAAATATCGTTACAGCTTACACACGCATCCCTTACCTCAATAGCACTATGGGATAATGCTCCGAATTGCACCACTATGCCTCTTATTTCTCCGAATTATAAGCTGCAAAATAACATTTTAATATAATCAATATTCGCTGCTTTTATTCATAATATTCCTTTACTTGCCTAAACTCTTATTTTGAATCATCATTACTTAGAAATATTATGAAATTCCTAGGATCTTCCATGGAGGCTGAATGTTTCATTAAATTTCATTTCTGTTTTAGCATCATTTGCATCTTCACCACGTCAATATCATCATCTTGCTTGATGGCTGAATGGTCCCTTTTATGTATAAGCCTCCTTGGCTTATAACTCCTATTTTCCATATCATTTTATATATTTATCATTGTACATTTTTCAGCCATCAAAGCAGCCAAATTTCCTCCCATTTCCTGCACCTAATCACGTCATTCTCTGTAACATCCCAATCCAGAGTATAACATTAATACTTATTTATACTTAACACTTACTTACCGGTTGGGCTGTCTGTGATGTTTAACAACTCTTAACACTTTAACAAGAATTAGTACTCTTATTACTCGTAAATCATATAGAATTATGAATTACTAAATTGTTTTCTTACTAATGTTTATACATTCCCTTCTATTTAAAGTAGTACTGTACCATTTTACTGAATATATAAAAGAATACAACATACCTTCGATATCAAATCTCGGGAAGGTAATTCTCTTCGTCCTAAATCAACAATCTGTGGAGTGGAAAATAAGGAGTGAGCGACAACGTGCTCAGTAAGAAAGGTGTATGCTGCTTTATAAATATAAAAACTATATTCCCAAAACCACATAATTATCCTAACGATCAAACCCATTAGGAAAACAATGAATGTAGTTAACATTAAACAGGATTCAATAGATCCTTTCAGTAAACAAAAATCATATCATTGAGACTAGGCAACAATTTAATCATGCAGGGAACACAAGTCGTCCGCTTTTGGGGTGCATCCGTAGGCCATCGCCCCTCACGGCTATCTTTGCTAGATCTATGGCCATAATCTATAAGTGGTCCTCGAGTCCACTTGCCAAGTGACCTCGAGACTGCTGAAGACTTGGCGGGTCCATCAGCCTTGTGACGCCTTGGAGTGCACTCGTTGGTCTATTTGACCCGAGCCATTGCCCCAAGTGGGTCACGCAAAGTATATGAATAATAATGCATGAACTCAGGGCCTAACGTCTCAAAATCAATTTATAACTCATAAAAAACCTTTATGGAATTATTTCATAATTTCTATCATTTTCTCAAAATGATTTGCTTTCCAAAAGGTTTCATATTTTCTGTTTACAAATATATTAATTAAAAACGGCCCATTTCCACCAAATTTACGTATGGAAAATATGGGATTTAATTGGCTCGCCAGGGTCAGCTCGCCCACAATCAGTTCGCCCGTTGGGGTGAACTAGTACTCGCCCGCCAATCTTAAGTCTTTTAAAACAAGTAATCTGGTTCGCCAGAAGCGGCTCGCCTATTATGGCATTGCCTATGGTCAACTCGCCCAACGAGGTGATCCCATGGTCAACTCGCCCAAAAGTCTACTCGCCCCCTAAAGGTTTCATATTTTCTATTTTCAAAAATAATAAAATTAGTTCATTTTTCCGTTGAGGAAATTTGGAAAAGAGAAACCTGTTCGCCATGGTCTGCTCGCCCATCACGGCTTGCATATGGTTCACTAGGCTATGTGGCGAACTAGTGTTCACCCGCCACTTAGCTTTTCAAAACAAAGTATCATGGCTCGCCTATAGTGGCTCACCCAAAAGAATATAAAGGGGTTCACCCAACTTGGCTCGCCCGCCTTTTATTTAAAACAGGGGTCGTCCGCCCCAAACAACATTAAAAGGGTTCGCCCAACTTTGGCTTGCCCGGATTTCTCTTTTCAACAAGGGCACTCGCCTAAGATCTCATAAAAAGGGTTTTTCGCCCAAAACATCATAAAAGGTTTGGCTCGCCCGCCAATACCAGTTCGCCCAGAAATATCATAAGGGTTGGCTTAGTAGCTCGCCCAATATCAGAACGATTATCAAACCAATACATGTCAAAAACCAAACTAATTTCTCAATAATTTTCATACAACTTTAACTCCACAGGACATGCATTCACTTCACATACATTCACTTCACATACCATTTCCTTACCTAGTCTCTTCAAAGCTTAGCTTTCCACTCGCCTTTATCAACTCTCAATTTCTGGCTGTAAAACAAATCATTTTATTTAAAACTATTAATATTCTCTTTTTGAATATTTGCAGCACTTTTGGCGAGACTTAATAATCTACTAGCTCGCCCGAAATAGTTCGCCATACGTTAATTGTCTTACACGGGCGAGCTCGCCCAAGCTTATTCATGGGAGCTTGCCCACAGTTCAACTCGCCATCATATATTGGGAGCTCGCCCCGAATCCTACTCGCCTTCCTATCTTTGTTAGTTCACTATTCTCGCCGTTTGGCGAACATTGGTCTTCGCCCATCCCATCTATCATTCTGATTATTCAAAGAGTTTGGCAAACTCATATGTCGCCAACTCATGCAACTCTTGAGCTCGCCTCTACCTTTGGGCGAGTACTCCTTGCTCGCCTATTTGGCAAGCTGTTGGATAAGTCGTTCGCCCATTGTTTTTCTTAATCATTCTTGATTATTTTCCATCCAATTTCTTATATATTCCAACAATATTTAACTGCAACCAGGCTATATCTATGTTTATCACGTTATAAAACATAGAAATCTTGTATGGAATATCAAGAGAACCATGGAAAATATGAAACTCACCTTAACCCAGTTGCTCTTCCAAAAAACAGAATGTTTTCTTGCCTCACTTAGCTTATTCCTCAGCTCTTCACACACTGGATAAATGTTTAGCTAACTAAAGATGAGTTTCATGGCTCATATATGGGAGTAACGAAAGAACTAATTGTGAACTTGCAATGAAAACAGAATGGGCGAGAATGATTTTGAGGAAGATGAAGTTGGCTAAATCAGTTTTCCTCTTGTATTCCTTCTTATATACTCATTCACATTCACTTAGAACCTACCACCTGTTCTTACCCCGTTTTCTTTCATCATTTCATGCATTAAAAACCAAAGAAAACTGCAGCAAAAAAAACGGTGGTGAAGTCCCTACTGCAACTCTATTCTTGACTAATTTCACTTGTCATTTATTGCCTAGCCCAATGTGTCAAGAGAAGCAAAGTGGCGAGAAGTCAACTATAGCCCATTTCCTTGACTTTTCTCTTTTCTTTTCTTCTCTTCTCCACGCCAATTCACTTCCAGCCAACGTTTATTGGCTATCTTCTCATTCTTTTCTTCGTTTTGTCCTCTAGCCATTAATCCCTTCTTATACTTTCCATTTCGATTTCAGCTCTGATTCTTCACATTAACTCATGCTTCATTTAATGCTTTCACACCATAAATACTATCTTCAACCCTTTTTATTCTGATCATATCCCATCTATTTCTTATTACATTTTGATATTTGTTTTTCTTTCTTTTATCAACCATACTATACATCATAACTTAAAATGAAAAGTGAAAATTCACATTCAATGATTCTTTAATTTTACTAAAAGAATTAATTTTCACTATCAATCATGTACAAATATGATATATAGTATAATAAAATTCGGGTCTTACATTCTCATTGTCCCTCCCTATGGCCGAATGACCTTGCATAGGTTTAGGAAATTTATTCATATAAAATATAATTCAATTATATTTAATATATTATCATTCTACCAAGTTAGTCAAGTCAACCCAAATTCTTTTTTTTTCTTTTTCCTAATGGCTGGCTGTCCACAACAAAAACATCTTCTTTCTTTTCTTTTCAGCACACGTTAAGCTTCATACTCATCTCTATGTTATGGCCATATTTATCGCATCCTAGGCTGCCAAATTTTCTACCATTCACACACAAAAGTCAGCCAAATCTTTTTCCTTTTCTTCCATATTCGGCTGCACCAAACAGCCAAATTTTCTCTTCCATATTCGGCTGTACAAACAGCCAAGTTTTTCTTCCCTTCAGCCCACGTTTCTTGACTAAATTAAAAGCCTTATATTCATTTTCAACATGGTCAATTTTCTTCCTCATCATTCATGTCAACCACAACCTATTTTCAAGCTCAAAACCCTCTTCGCTGATCGCATAACAATCAATTAGCCTAAGTTTTTAATTCTTTTAATCACATGTCTGTTTTTATTTTATGTTCAGCATTCATTTCTCACCTTTCATCTCATCAAAACGCCACCCTCTTCCTAAGAAACCCTCATAGCCGAACAACTAAGGTTGACTTACACATGTTTCTACTTCAAACTAATGCTACAAACAACTCATACTTAATTAATACAGCCATGGTTAAAGAATAAAAATGCTCAAAACCACTGCTGGACGTTACCTGTACAGGGGAGCAATTCTGTCCACGTGAGACAGTTACCGTTTTGAGGGTTTTGGGCTGAGTTTTTTGGTAGGTTTAGTAAGCTCTTGAGGCAAGGATTAATTTTCCTCAAGATGCCTAAGTGATTAGATAAAAAAAAAAAAGGAAGTTCTACTATGTTGCTGCAGAAAACGTGGAAGAACAGAGAAAAAATCGGAAGAGACAGCAGAAATGAAATACACGGTGAGGAAGGCTGTAGAATAAGGTAGAAGATGGTGTCTTGGCTGAAATTTATTGGTCATTATTTATACATTTAATTTATAAATTTTAATATTATTGCAAAAGGTCTAAAATATCTATTTTAAATTATTTTATTTTCATTTTGTGTCACTGTACAGTACTTCTGACTTCCAAGTCAGAATTTTTATAAATTTTAAATATTTAATTTAATTTATTTAAGTCAATGTTTGATCAATTTTTGACCAATTTGACCAACCTCTTATTAAATGACCATTTCAACAATTTCGTTGACACCATGTTAAAGTACCTTTCATGTAGAATAACATGATATTTTTACTTCGTCCCAATTCATTTTGGTTTGGGAAAAATTTACAAAAATACTCTTGGACGTATCCATCATTTTTCAATTTGTTTGCCAACAATTTCAAATACTGAAAATAACACAATTTCAAGTCTCTAAAATTTCTCCCTTCTAATCATTACACCAACCGTATACCAATCTATCATTCACAATTTCATCTGGACGGAAAAATCCAAGTGGGGCTCACGTCACTATTTACTTAAATTTCACAAAAAATTCCAAAATTAAATTAAAAATTGATTAATTTCACATGTACAGTAACATAAAATCGGTTCTCACAAGGTTGATTGTAAACTGATTTCTAAGCTGTATAAATAACAATTCTTGTAAGATCCGATTTTTACACTACTGTAGAGTCTAAATTCATAAAATTGATAATGGAAATTAAATAAATAATGAATGTTAATTTCCAAAAAGATGAAAGCTCCTTCGGCGGGCGCGTACCATAAAGAAACGGCTCGCCGATTGGCGAGTAAAGTATGTGTGATCATCAATTTTGATGGCGAGTTGGACGAGATTGTGGTCGCACAGGCGTGTTCGCCAACTTGTGAGATGAATCAGGGCATGGTTGGCGAGTTGAGCCATGCCAGGTGATGGCCCGAAAAGGGCGAGAACTTGTGATCGCCACACAAAGGACAAGGAGTAGCCCCGTGGCTGGCGAACTGATTTAGTGTGGCGAGTCGATTGTTTTCCTTATTTGTTTGGCGAGTAGTTTAGTTCGCCAACTTCGTGGATAAGTGATGGCCGCTTGTGGCGAGGACTTGGAAACGCCAATGCATTTGGCGAGTAAAGTGGTCGTCCAGATAGATGGAAAAATGAAAACAGAATTCAACCTAACAGCCAAAATTGACTTGCAAGTGGTACGGTTGAAGACAATTAATGGTGAAGAGGTTGAAGTCAGTAAGGAATTTACCTGATTGGTTGAGGAAGTAAACAAAGGCTGCAGTAGAAGAAAAAGCCGTGTGAAAGGGAGACTTCCACGCCACTTTGTGCTTCAGTTTTCTTCATGCATTAAAGGCATGAAGGACCTGAACAATGATGAAGGAAACAGGATAAGGGCCAGGCGGTGGCTATTGATTGGCTGAGAATGTTTATATAAGCAGAGACAACTGATGAAAAACGAGTTAGCCAATTTCAGTTTCTTCACGAGAGGCATTTCTCTGTTTCTTCCATTTCTCTGCCATGTTTGATCTACTGAGTTTCACTCTTCAGTTGGCTAAACCAGTAAACATGCTTATAAAACCTTTCTTTCTTAGCCTGATGAGCTGAAGGAATAAGCAAAAGAAAGGCCAACAGGAAACAGGAAGCAAACTGTTCTGGAAGTGAAGTTGGTTGAGGTGAGTTCATAATTTTGAGGTTTTCTTGATGTTCACTGATAGATTTCTATGATTTATGCAGTAATAAACATAGATACAGTCTTGGTTTTAGTTAGATCCTTGGAAAATAGGAAAACAAGGAAAATTATGGAATAGGTGACGACAAGGGCGACTACAGTGATCGCCAAGTTGAAAATAGTAATCGCCAATGAGGCGAATAGATATTAAGTACTCGCCAAGGTAATTTTGTAGGCGAGAACGCCCAATTCTAGTGAAGTGAATGACGGGCGAGCTCTAATGCGAAGGCATTAGGCGAGAAGGATTGTGGGTGAACTTTCACAGTTAACCATTGAAGGCTTCGTGAGTAATGGCGGGCGAACTAATTGGGAATCTGATTGGGCGAGTAGTTATTTGATTTATTCTCGCCAAGTGTTATATAAAGAAAATATTAATGAAATTTATATATAATTTGCAGCCGATAATTGGGAATAGCTATGGGCGAACAGAGTGCCGGGCGAAGCAAGACTTCGTTGAACAAGGTAAGGGAAGTGTGTGTGAAGTGATGCATGTCCTGTGGAGTAAATTTTATGAAAACATTAAGTTAAATGTTTTGTTTTCTGACATGCATGATTTTAAGAAGTTAATTGATAATTGTTTGATCGCGGGCGAGCTGATAGCCGCCTTTTGCTGTTTTGTTGGGTGAAATGATACAGGGCGGGCGAGCGCTTTGTATGTTTATGTTGGGAAAGCCCTTTGTGATTTATGTTGGGTGAATTGATATTGGCGGGCGAACCAATCCCTTTTATACGTTTTAAACTCATTTCTATTTATAAAGGGCGGGCGAACTTTCTTAATAGAAAGCTATAAGTTAAGCCAAATGACGAGCTCTCTTTTATGAGAACTGAGCGAGTGCCCTTGTTTTAAAGAGAAATCCGGGTAAAGCCGTAGTCGGGCGAACCCTTTTTTTTAAGATGTTGGGCGGGCGGCCCTTGTTTTAAACTGAAGGCGGGCGAACGGATATCAACGAGATTTCTGTTTTGAAAAGCTAAGTGGCGGGCGAATACTAATTCACCGTCTTATCGAGTTGATTTCTGGGCGAGCCACAAAGGGCAAGCCAGTTTTGCTTCAGATTTTAAAAGCAAAGAGGGCGGGCGAACACATGTTCTCCGCCACTGCGAGCTGCTTCCATGGGCAAGCCATATCGGGCGAGCTGACCATGGGCGAGCAGGTTTTAAAACTTGAGATTATGGGCTGTTTTGGTGTTTTATTGTTTTATAAGAAATTAAATCATTTTGTGGAAATGATATATGAGATATAAAAGTTGATTTTGAGACTTTAGGCCCTGAGTTCATGCGTTGCTAGTGCGTGACCTACCTGGGGCGGTGGCTCGGTCAATGGACCAGCGAGTGCACCCTGGGGCGTCACAGGGCTGATGGACCTGCCAAGTCATCAGCGGTCTCGAGGTCACTTGGCAAGTGGACCCGAGGACCCCTTTAGATTATGGCCATAGATCTGAGATAGCCGTGAGGGGCGATGGCCTACGGGTGCACCCCAAAAGCGGCAGGTTTCGTTCTCCCAAGGTGGAGGGAGAAACGATGATAGCATGATTTATTTGTTGCCTAGTCTCAACTTATCAGTTTCTATTTACTATGAGGATTATTGAAGTCCTCGATAGTGTTTACTACATTTTAAAGTAAACTGTTAGTCGGTGTTTTGAATGGTGTTTTAAGAGAGTTGTTTACTATATATCCATTTTCTTTTCTACTGGGTTATTGTTAAGAAAAGAACAAATGAATAGTGATATATAGTTTTGCTTTATTTAAAGCAGCATATGTTTCCTTTATAGAGCGTATGAATCGCTCACCCCTTTGTTTTAACTCCACAGATAAGAAGTACGCGGAGTTGAGAGAATTAGCTCTCAGATGGGTATAGATATGCTTAAAGCACTAAGGCATGGCACATTAAACGTGACAGGTACAGTCTTTTCTCTTTTACATTTCAGACATATGTATACAGTACTACCTTAATGAAATAAAGGATTATAGGGGATGTCAGATGTGAGGAATAATAAAAAAAAAAAAAAGAAGAAATTTCATATTCCATAATAAATAGATAAATGTTTATCATTTGTCATTGTTACTGTTGAATGTTAATGGCATCGCAGACAGCCCAACCGGTAAAGTTTTATGGAAATACGTGAAAAATGTGGTAACGGGATGTTACAATTCTTCTACATATTACCTCATGAATAAGAAATACTAGAATTTACTCTCTAAATCTCTCTAGTTTCTATCTCTTTTCTATCTTTTTCTTCTTGAACAAAGGGCTCATAGTTTGTCCTTTCTTTTCTCAAATTGTCTGCTATCTCAACATTTGTTCACAATTTTTAACGTGTACCAAGTTGGTATCAGAGCACTTTCCTGGCACCTTCAATGGTAGAAAATACAAGGTATGAAGATCTTAAAAGACTTGAAGAAACCATGAAAGAAATTCTGGTCCAAATTCATGTTGAAGAGAATTTTATCTCAGCTCTTAACATACAGCAAAATCAAATCATGGCTCTTCTGTGGCATCAGAATTGGATCAAATCCAATGAAAGATCCGAGGCTATCTCTTGGGAGGTGTATGTACATGCAATGGAAGAAAAATTTGGGGAACATAAATCCTTTCCTCTTAAGAACAGCCTTGTCCTCAAGGTTGAAAAGCAACCTTTAGATGCACAAGTCTTATTGCCAGGAGTTCTTTGATCATCTTTCTTGATCACATCTTGTTGGAGATAAGAGTGTTTGTAAAGTCTAACATGAATTGTTATTTCTTCCTTCATAATTTTGCAGTCATCCTTGTATAACAAACCTTTAGGTTCTTCAAACAACTTTACATACTTATCCAAAGATAGCAAAAACACATCTATGGTGGATATTGTTTTTTGCGAAGTCCAAATACCTAGATTTTCCTCCTCTGATTCAACAACAGCAAATGTTTCATTAGGAGAGTCTTTTTCCACTTCATTGTGTTCCTTGAATGTGTTTAAGGTATTTTGAGAAAGATTTGACGGTGAAAATTGATTTAATGGAATGGTTTTGGGAATTTGAGTAAGGCTATGGGTAGAGGGGGTTCTTCAAGAATGGTGGTGGTAAGATCATTAGGTAGTAAAGATGGGTCTTTAAGGGTGACTTCTTTGTGTGGTATAGGTTCTTCGTGTAGTGTGGGTTCTTGGTTTAATGTTCTCAAGGTAAATTCTTGAAGATGAGCCATTAAAAAAGCTTCATGAAGAGTTTTTGGCATGAACAATTTAACATGCTTGTGTATAGGATCTTTGAGCCCATTCAAGAACAAATTGGTTGTATACCTTTCACATAATTCTACCTTTTCCAACAAAGATACAAATCGATCATGGTATGCAACAACAGTACCTGTATGTCTAAGGCTGATTAACTCGATCATAGGATTCCCCTTGCGGTGTTCCCCAAATTTCTCTTCCATTGCTTGTACATACGCCTCCCAAGAGATAGCCTCGAATCCTTCATTGTATTTGAGCTAATTCTGATGCTACAGAAGAGCCATGATTTGATTTTGCTGTATGTTAAGAGTTGAGATAGAATTCTCTTCAACATGAATTTGGACCAAAATTTCTTTCATGGTTTCTTCAAGTCTTTTAAGATCTTCATACCTTGTATTTTCTGCCATTAAAGGTGCCAGGAAAGTGCTCTAATACCAACTTGGTACAAGTTAAAAATTCTGAACAGAGGTTGAGATAACAGACAGTTTGAGAAGAGAAAGAACAAATTGTGATCCCTTTGTTATAGAAGAAAAAGATAGAAAAGAGATAGGAAACAGAGAGTAAATTCTGGTATTTCTTATTCATGAGGTAATTTGTAGAAGAATTGTTATTTATACCGCTTAGAAATCAGTTTACAATCAACCTAACTAACTTTCCCGCTTCACTTAGTAACTGCCATCCAATTGCCATCCAAGTCAGCAGCTCTTAACAACTTCATCAGCTGATCTCAACAGCTTAATCAGCATCTTCATCAGCTCACTGTCAGCTCTACTTCTTCTATGCATCAGTCTCTTCACTCAACCCTGCCTTCTCCATGTCCATTTCAATCCCCTCATAATCCAAACAATGCGGCACGAATCTGACAAAATTGCTGTCCTCAATTATCGGCCTACTCCTCACTCTCAAATAAAAATCACAACTTGTCGCCAAATGAATCCTTATATGATGCGAAGCCAATACGAAAACACAGCCTTCCACCTCCTCTATCAAAATCGACCCAATTACAGGCCCCAAGTAAACCTTGCGGTTCTTCAATATGTTTATATAAAAAGCATTGCAGCAGCCGATTAATCTCACTTCGCAAGAATCCAGATCAGATAGTGTAAATTCCCCAATCTCTGTCCCCTTAAATCTCTTCACTAAGGTTTCGTTTGTTTTATTTCTAAACCCTGGGGAATTAGGGATTCTGAAATTGGATATTGAAATGGTGTCAGATTTTACGGGTTTAGGTTCTTTGGGCAGTTCTTGTTTTGTTGTGGCTTTGTTTTTGAAGGAGAATTTCTTCCTGGGGACCAATTCGGAGTTTAAAATCTCTAAATTTCACTTTAAATCGGATATGGTTTTGAGAGAAGAGCGGACTTCATAAGAAGGAAGTAAGAGTTCTCGGCGACGAGTTTTTTGAGGTCCGAGGGGGAGGAGGAGATATTGTCGAAAAGAGATTTAAGGCGTGATGGATCAGATTGAGCAATGAGACGAGATTCGGCAAGTTGGGAGTCGATGGATTGCTTGGAATCGGCGAAGCGGGTGATAAAAGAGGAGGTGGACTCGGAGGAGCTGGTTGAGTCGGATCGACGAGCGAGTTGTCTAAACGAGCTTGGTGACGATTGGAGAGGCGATCGAGCATGCTTTGTGCTTTTTCTGTAAATCAGCATTGAGGTCAATGGTTTCGGTTGGGAAACTTGGATCTGGCCGTTCTTCTTCCATGGTGAGTTCACTGATTTCGAGGTTTTTCCCTTCTGATTTTTTATTGCAGCAAATGTAAATCAGCCGGGACACTCACACTACTAAGGAAAAAAGGCAGCGACGGGCAGCTCAGGAAAACGACGCCAGTGTTCGATTATGAAATTTTCCCGCCTTTTTGAGTTTTTTTTTTTCCTTGGATTTGGATTGGTCCAATGTTTTTTTTAAAATGATACATATAAAGTGATTGTTAGAAAAGTAATTGTTAAAAATTAAATTACAAAAAAAGTAATATTTAAGTGTTTGATATGCATTGTAAAATGTTATTTAAATGATAAAAAAAAGTAACATGTAGTGTTTGGTAAATTAACACTTTACCGGTAATATAATATCAAATTTTAAAAATACCTTTAAGTATAAAAACAAATTTGATATATTATTATTTTAAAATATAATTATTATATTAAAAATTAAATAATATAAAGTTATAATTATTAATATGTTAATCAAGTGTAATATATAATTTAATATATTATTATTTTAAAATGTAATTATTATATTAAAATGTAAATAATATAAAGTTATAATTATTAATAAGTTAATCAATTGTAACATAAAATTTAATACATTATTAATAAATTAAAATATAATTAATATAGTAAAATGTAAATAATATAGAGTTTTCATTATTAATTTGTTAATCAATTGTAATATAAAATTTGATACATTATTGATAATTTAAAATGTACTCAATATATTAAAATGTAATAATATAAAATTATAATTGTTAATACTAGTCAATTGTAATATAAAATTTGATATATTATTATTAATTTAAAATGTAATTATATTACCAAGGTAATAAAATAACATTTGAGTTTTAAAAAGAAAAAGGTGTTGGGTTGAATGGGTATTTTGGGTGAATTATTTTACTTTGCAACCAATTTTGGTTGCAATCACTTTGCAGTTAATGGATACAAAGTGATTGCAGTGGTAAAGTCACTTCACAATATTTTTGTCTCAACCAAACGCTGCAATCACTTTGCACTTAATTAAATTATAACGCAAAATGTCAACTTTCTTGATATCAAACGCAAAGTGTTTTTAGCAAATATTGCCCTTCATTGTCAAAATTCAAATCCAATATTTCCAAATCGAAAATCTTCTTAATTGCTTTAAAACTTTTATATATATATATATATATATATATATATATATTATAAAATAACTTCTTTTAAGTTAAAAGAATTTGAAACCTACAAATTAATTTTTTGTTTTTTACAAAACAAATAGCAATCCAAAGAATATACAAATGTCAAGATTGAAATTTCAAATTTATTAAAAAGAATTTCACAAATGTCAAGAATCAAATCTCAAATTTATTAAAATCCATTTCTTAAATGAAATGTATGAATTGATCGGACTAAACCCTAAAAGTGGGTTTAAATGGAAAATTTTAAAACATTTCAAAATGAAGGTATTTCAAAATGCATCAATTTAAAAAGAATTTGATGAAATAAAAAACAAAATAATGATATTATATATTAGAAAAAAATATGAAATAAAATATGCAATTTGAGCATCATTACATTTGTTAAAATATATATTATTAATAATATAAAAATATATACTATATTTAAAATATAATATATTTCTGTTTTGAATTTTATATTCAATAGCATACCATGTAAAATGATTAATGAAGTAAGAAAGATTTTGAGGTTAAAAAACAAACTTTTTAAGTGGATTTTCAAGAGGTATTTGAACCTCTCAAATTCTCTCTTGAAATTTATTTTAAATTTTAAAATTCTTCATTTTTTTTTGATAAATAAGAGACTTAGATTTTGAGCTTCGAATATATTGATTGAAATAAAATCATCGCTTGAAATCCTTCTTCTAAACACTCCCTAAATTTTCAAATCAAACTCTCTTAGTATAAGATATTGTTATCTAAACTCCTTTCACAAGCTTTGTTGGTGAAGACTACAAAGCTTGGCTCAATAAAATGAATACTCAAATAAATTCGATGAAACGAGGCTTTAGTAAAAACCAGAACTGGTAAAATTGAATTTGTCAAGTGTTTTCCCAGGAGATAAAGAAGACATCAGGTAATAAACAATCTTCTTAGGTAAACCAAAAACTAGAAAGAATTATAGCTTCAACAACAAAAGATTATGCACAAAATGGTCTAAAATAGATACTGCAACAATTTAAAGAGTGAAGTATCTGGAATGGCTCAAGCAGCAGATTTCTCAGCTTCTTCAGCTGCCTCTTGCTCTCGCAACTTCTTCAAAGATGAGGGTGGTCTCACAACAATGCTTTTCTTCCATTGCCGATCAAACTTTCTTGACAATCGCTTGTTGATACCCTCCTCAATCTCTCTTTCCCGTTTAACAGTAAGCATGCGAGCAATCTGTCAAGGAGAACACTTTCTTCGTTATAATAATACTGAATTCAAGGCTTTAACACATGGTAAAAAACTACCATTAATCTTTACAAAAGAGACAAATAATGTATGACTAAAGTTTAAGCTGTAATTTGGTCCTTAGATGTTTAATAATAAGCTGGGTATAATCCAGCCAAACTAGCTGCTGTATCTATGTGTTTCCGAGCTTGTACTCTTTTTAGCACAAACTTTTCTGCTTTCTTTGGATGTTGAAATAAAACTTCAATCATCCAAGAAAAAAACTCGAATGATAACAATAACACGTGAAAGGAACTGAACCATTAGCCATACATTGAAAAAAATTGAAGTTTGATTTCCAAAGCCTAGTAAAATTTTGACAGAAAAAGTATAGTGTCAAAAGATAACCATGAAAGTGGCTTTACAAAGTTCCAAGACAAGCATCAACAGTTATCTGCCTTCTTGTCTCTTTCTTTTGCAATTTAACCATAGAACTTAGATGACAGTAAGTAAAATCCATGTATATTGTTCTTAATCCAATTCAGCACATACTATTGACACAATGAAGAATTATTCTGACCGGTCAAATAATATATTATATACGTAAAATGATCAGAATCAACCCCTTTTAATTACCATTAAAATTGGCATGCTATAAGCACTTTTAACAGTAGAAAAAAATCCTGTAACAACCTCTCTCTCTCTCAACCAAAACAAAATTTTAAACACAAATATATATATAAAGAAATAAACATGCAAGCAAAAGAAGCATGCTCAACTACAGTCAGCAGAAGCTTGTCTCTGCAATATCAGGTCTACAGCCTGATTCATGTTTCACCACTGCACTTTAAACTATGAAACACATCCTTCCTCATACCACAAACCAATTCTTAGCCATGCTTAAATGACTTCATTTTAGCCTCTATTTTATTGCAACTACCCATATGTGAAACCAGAATACACCTATCTACTACATATATATCAGCATAATTTAATTTTGGGTAACATGAAACTGAGACAAACATTTCAGGTAACTGTCCTCTTTCTGCATCATAATTTAAGGAGTTTAAAGGTCACCTTTATGTGGTTTTGTTTTACCCTCACATCCGCTCTTCAAATAATGCAATCAATAATACCATCAGCATTATATTAAGTATATCAATAAAAGACAATGGCGAAGGGTCTCCACCATTAAGTCCAAATACTGCTTCAACTTTACCAAACAATGATCTTGATAATTGATTGGAGAAGTGCCATACTACTATCTAATCTCTGCTTCCACTCAATATTTAGACATTGTCTTTGACCCCGAAAAGTCTGAGCCCAACCCAGCACTAAGGATCACTTCAAAAAGCAGTTGAATTAAACATAATCCAAATAAAACCACAAAATCTCAATCTGCAGTTGACGACAACAACAACCAAATTTTCCCACTATGCAGGGTTAGCTAGACATACAGATCATATTCCAACAATTTCCTCCATTTAAGAACATATCCTCAGCAAACTCAGTAAAACTGAGGTCCTCTTAAATGGTTCCATCTATGTCCTCTTTCGACGTCCTCTTACTCTCTTGACATGGGAATGATTCCAATTTGACAGAAAACAATAATTACAGAAATAGTAGAAAACTGCTAGAGGCAACAAATTCATCAAGAACAGACTACCAAAGCCACCACTTGTATAGCCCAAACCCACCCACTTTCCAACAAGGCATGATTTCACATGAAAAATAGAACATTTCCTCCATTCAGATAAAAGGTTTTAACACCCCTTTTCCTCCCAAGCCCTACGTCCTAACCTCCTTAATTTCATACGAGGACCAATGCCATTTGGCCATAACAACATTGGTTTCATATACAACTTAAGCAAAAGAAAGCCACCCATAATTTGAGACCAAAACGAAAACAGAACCAGTGAACTTCTCAACCTGCTTAGTAAAACATGAAAAGCTGTATAACCAACCAAATGTAATAACAAAAAAAATGAATTATTAATACACACAAACATATGCATATGCAAAAAAGATAACTTGACCATGGTTATGCTATTAACATATAAACTTCACCATATCCCATCTGTCTGCTAAGCTTCTTTGGTTCAAAGTTTGAAGCCAAATGCATTGCATTGACAACACCACTCCATAAAATTTTTTTACATTCAGTGATTATATCACCATTGTTAATTATCGATTAAACAAAAAATAGCTATCATTCTCCCTGGCATCGTCCAATCAAGGTTTAGATTTTTAGCAACTTGAATCACAATTTACATTGACATTTTTGTGATATAAAAAAAAATTGATATTTCTGTTCTCAGCAAAGTTCTCCAGCCCCTATCTATTGAAACTTTAAAAGATTCTGCCTCTATGTGAATGTAAATATTCTTCATTTGCCTCTCCATTTCTTAAAATAAAGTAAATCCCAGATATTCTAAAATCCCATTTGAAATCCAATTCAACTGTTAACAAAAATATAAAACAACAAAATGTGGGGAGAAAAGAATACCCTTTTGCGCATACGCCGAAACTCGCTAGACTTGAACTCGTTACGAACGGATTTCTGAAGACGAAGCATGAAAAGCTCTCCTTTTAACTCAACCACTTCATCGTTGATTTCCTCAGTCGTTTTCGCTCTTATTTCCTTCATTTCTTCTTCTCTCTTTGCCATCATTACCACCGACGACGCAGGTGATTTTCGAAGCGATGTCGTGTGTGAAGGCAACTGTTGGGGACATAAGAGCTGGATTCTGACGCCAGTGAAGGAAGTTTTCGGAATTGAAGATTTGGGTTTTGGAGGGAAAGTAACGGTTGCTGGGGAGGCAATTGAGAGGCTCAACATCTTCGCTTCTTTGGCTTCAGCTTAATCTTCGTGGCTTTTTTCCCTGTACGCTCGCCTCTTCTCTTGCTTTAGTTCTTCGCCGTGGAATAAAGATAAGGCTTTTTTTTCTTTTCTTTTTTTTTTTTGTTCGTTAGACAAAGGCTTGGTTTTCACATGGTGAATGTGAAAATTTTTAATTTCATATGTAAAATTAAAAACTTATCACACATTTTATTTTTTTAATTAGTTTTTGTTGGATGATTGGGGTCTAGTCCAAAGGTATAATCGAACCGAGCTCATACAATAAAGTGCTCAAGCTCGACTTTAAAATTTAATGCTCAAATTCGATTTAAACTTAATCAAGTTTTAATTTTTAAACTTGATTCAAAAGAAAATCAAGCCATTTGAAGTCATTTGATTTGATTAGACTTATTATTTTTCTCAAATCTCAAATTCATACTCGAGCTCGATTTTCGTGTTCGAATTTAAGTATGAACTTGAACTTTACTAAGGAAAAATGAATTTCTTTCTATAAAAAGACCACAACAAAGATTTCAGTAGCAACATCTACAAATGTTTTAAAAGGCAACGAACTAGATTCAAGGATATGGCTAGTAAAATGAGCATTTTAGTTCATTCAATTGAAATCCAGAACTTATATTCCACACCTACAAACCAACAATCCAACTATAGCATCAAAACACAACAGCAACGACATAAACAAACAAAGCAACAATCTCTTAAAAGCAAAAACACAAACAACTGATAGGGAGTAGAAAACATTGACTTTATATATTTAATAATTATTCTTTTAATCATATTTTGTGCCTAAATGAACTTGCTAAAGTTTATTTTATGTTTTAGGTATAAAAATAAGTTTTGAAGTAAAATAAGCTAAAATCCAAATTGATTGGATAGGTCAAACATTTGTGAAAAGTCAACTCAAAATTTTGATTATAAATCCTAATGGGATTAGAATTCCTAGTTGACTATATAAAGACTCATTGTGCGCATCAAATTTGAATAGTTTTACTGGAGATCAAATACAAGTAAGAGAGCTCTATAAAAGGTGGAATGCTACAAAAACACTCCAAGATATTATAAGAGTAGCGACAATGTGAGTTTTAGTCAAAGTGTAATTCTAAAAGCAAAAAGTTTACTTAGAGAGCTAGTCTTGTAATTATAAGTTTATTAGAGAGTAACTTCTTGTTAAACACGGATTGTAATTAGCTTTTTTAAAGACCACAACACTACACAAACAAGCCATGCATGTTTTTATATTGTAATTAACGTTTTGTCTTCTTCTTTATAATCTTAAGTTGCGTTTTCTTATACTATTAAGAGCATGCTTGCCGTTTTCGTGAATATGAGTAGTTAAATTGTTTTGTTTGGTTATTAGGTAGTCTAAATACTCTTGGATACATGTTGTGAGATGTAGGAGTTTAATAAATAATTGTTGATTAAATATCTAAGATTCTTTGAGCATATTACCATGATTATTAATTTGATTTGATAAGTCCACAACTATTTAGTTAAATTTTAATAATCTATTGCTAGATTAAAACTTAAGTCTGAAATTACTTGATTTTTAATCACTAGAGATATAGGAGAATCAAAGTTTTACTTAGATAAACAAGGATTGTGTGTTTATTGCTTAATTTTAATCCATATCTTTCTAAATTCTAATGCTGCTACAAATTATATTTAGAGAGCTTGTTTTAGGTAATTTAATAGTTAGAGATTAATTAAAGAGCTTGTTTCAATTAACAACTTAGTAATAAAAGATGGTGAATAAAGCTTATTGTTATGTTACAATTGAATGCTTAATTAATAATATATTTTGAATCGATGATCAACATCAATTTCCAAGAGTAGATGGATGCCTAGTGATCAAAGTCTTCTTAATATTGTTAAAACTAATTTTAATATTTGCTTTTATTTTAATATTTAATTAATTTAGTTAATATAAAAAACCATTATTCTTCTTATTTCTTTAAATTTAATTTTTAAGTAACTTGATTAACTTCAATTTCTATGGAATCGACCTCCACTCCATAATCTACAAATTAGTGGAAGAAGAGTAATTTTTTTTTGGTGCATTTGATATGCATTAATAACCAAAGACATAATAGATTGTGTAGACACCTAATTTTGTCCAAGTTGAATAAATATTTTTATCAAAACGTTCGTTATATCATGTTATATCGTGAAGATGTCTAAAATTTCAGTTGATTAAGTTATTTCCTCATTGGCTTAGAATAATAAAATACATTTCGTTTTTGGGTCACGTGGTACCTTATGAAGCCTATCACCAAGGTACAAGCCCACCCGAGTCTTGGGTTACGATTTTATTGGGCTATGAATCCAAAGCCCAATTTCCTCTTTTGGTCAAAATCTTTTTCTTTTACTTGTTTCATTTTCAATTTTTTAATTAATTAAAACAATTTAAAAAATAATTAAAATTAAAAATGGGCACCAACCCTGTCCATCAGCTACCCATTACTCTGCCACTCATGACTCACCCATTCTCGTGAAAGCCAATCAATCAAACCCTATTCCAGTGATCAAACACCCTACTCACCGAACATGACTGTAAAAATCTGAAGGACAAAAACCATGAATTGGACTAAGAGAGGGTCCTAATCTGATTATTTTGGAGACTGAATTTACATGAGAGGAGCCTTTTCATGAAGCAGAAAGAGAAGGCTCTTAGCTTTGAGTCCATCACCATACCCCAGTCAAAAAACAACTTCTACCCAAACCTGTGCTCACACTTAAACATGATCATGGATTGGATCGGGTCGAGTTCAAATCACACCCAAGACAAGTAATATTGATTTATGCGTATACCCAAATCCAATCTGGTCCAAAAATTCAAGCCTCACTTTTAATCCAAGCTCGTTTTCATTTTTTTTATTGCAACCCCGGCCTGGCCCAAATATAATTGTATTTATTTTTTATATTTTAATTATTTATTTGTTTTTTATTATTTTATTCCCTTTTAAAATCTAATTTAACTTGTCAAAATTTGTATATTAATTTTCATATTAAATATTTATAATCTTATTTATTAATCAATAATGTTATATATATATAATTATATTATACTTAGTAAATATATAAAAATATATATAATTAATATTAACACTCGAGCCAGACCAGTCTCGAGCTTTGAAAGGTCAAGTTTAGGCTCTGTCTAATTTTTAAACGGTTCTAAAAATTTTGCCCAAATCCGATAATTGCATCAAATATTTTTGTTCAAACTCGACCAAATATCAAGCGAGACTTCAAGCTTAAACGGATAACCCAACCCTTGAGTAGTTCTATTCACACTCATTTGACAAAATAACCATAATCAAAATTTTCCCAAAGACCTAAAACCCTTTAAATTTTCATCACTTTCCCAAAACATTTAAACCCAAGCCAACATACAGCAAATATCCAAGATGTGAATCACCAAAAAATGAAGGCAGAAAAACCATGGCCTGTAATCTGTTTTTTTTGGGGGGGGGGGGGGGGGGGGTAGGTTAGGGTCTCTCTTTGAGAGATATCTCTTTCGGTGGTCTGACGAGTTGAGGCTGGAGAGGTTGGACGGCCAGCGAATTGGCGGTGGGGCTGAAGGGTCGGACTGGTGGCGCTCTTTGGGGTTGCCAAATGTGAAGCTAAGATCAGCTTGTGATAAGAAAAAAAATGGGAAGAGTTTTCGGTGCAGGTTCACTTTTTTTTATATTCAATATTTTAACATGCCGCTTGACTACTAGCTTGAATGTTTGCTTTCAATATGTCTAAACTTTTTTTTTTGGTCAAGAATATGTTTAAATTTTTTGTTTTGACTATTCAACATTATTGGATGCTTATTTTTATATTTAAGTTACTTAAGTTGCTTTGGTGTAGTTTTTTTTTTAGTAGTGCATTTTCATTAGAAGTTACAATTACAATCAGCATATTATATTTCATTAACAGATAATTATGAAAATCACATTACTCAAACTAGGTACACTAATAAATAACTATAACAAACTAAACAAAATAGTAAATAACTAGACTAACTCAAGTTCACACTTGATGAGACTCGAACCT
This sequence comes from Heritiera littoralis, assembly GCA_031772115.1. Lineage (NCBI taxonomy): Eukaryota > Viridiplantae > Streptophyta > Magnoliopsida > Malvales > Malvaceae > Heritiera > Heritiera littoralis. Next base: position 2,519,864 of record JAPDPK010000096.1, on the reverse strand, counting down.
GAAACCTCAAATGATTGCTAGACTAATAGCATGATTTTGCGTACACGTGATTTATCCCACGCCATGCCTTTACTTATTAGTTGGTTCATTTGTAATTTTGAAATATATTCAATTAGTTGTCATATAAAAAAAGTCATTTAAACACAATTCATGGTTATTTAATTCATAAAAACATATTTATAATATTAAATTCATATGGCAAATTTGCAAATTTTCACTTTCTTAAAAAAATAAATTTTTAATTTAATCAAATGAATTTTTGATGATGAGATGTTACGAATTCACAAGAAGAGATTTCTAATTGATTTTTAAGTGAGAGATATCCATTAAATATTACTAACGTATTGGAATATTTAGTATGATTTTTCAATAATATGATTTTTTATCAAAAATAAAAATGAATAATGATTTTTTAAAAAAGGGAAATTAATAATAACATTTAAATTTAATTAAGTATTTGTTTGATGATGAGATGTTATGAAATTCACAAGTAGTGATTTTTAACTGATATGTAGGTGAGAAGAATTCACCAAATATTACCATAGTATTGGAATATGTACGGAAATTTTTCAATAATTTGAGTTTTTATTAAAAAAAATAAATAAGGTTTTTTTAAGAAAAAGAAAAATGAAATTCATTTGTACCATCCGTTAAATGTTTACATCATATGCATTCATGATAATTTCCAAAGCAAGTGTGAATCTTCCAAGAATGAGAATATATAGAAATTACAAGTAGCGATACTTAAGAAATCTTTAAGTAAGAATGTTATTTCAAGTATTACCAAAAATACTGAAATATTTGATTTAATTTTTCAATACAAAAAGATTCACATTCATTTTTCAAAAATAAAATTTAACTTTTTAATATAAAAAATGAAATGATTTTGATAAATAAAAAATGCTTTGGAAAAGTGTAATAAAAGAAAATTATTTTTAAATATTAAATTAAGATCATTTTATTAAAGCCAAAGGAGATAACACATGATTAAGATGATACTGTTTTTAAGGGGCGGTATAGAGATGCTAATACTTTCCCACGTGTAATTGTACTCCCAAACCTAAATCTTGTTTTTGTGGATCAAAATCATCTTTTTAATAAAACCTAATCAATTTTAAAGTTTTGTTAAAATGATAAATTTTTAGGTGACCAATCACACTTATTCAAAAAAGATTAGCGGCGACTCTCACTTTTTTAATTTTTTCAAAATTGTTTAGCAGTCGAGTTCTCGAATGAAATTATTACGATAGATAGAACCCTATTTTAAAATAAAACATTTTACCAGCCATCATAACCTACAAACGCCCCATTTAACAAGCCAAACAACATTTTTCCTACTTACTTAACAATTAACACAACTAAAAAACAAAACACTCACAAAGCTATATGCCAACTACCAAGCACCTACCTCTTACCCATCCATCACTACTATTTGTCTAAAAGAGTAGATGTAAACATCCAAAAAGCTTATTCTTTAACCCCAAAACTTCCACCAAGAACACTAAGGGAGGTCAAAACAATAGAAGAGCTTGGTGGAGGGGGAAAGGCAAAGAAAAGATCAGATAAAGAGATGGGGGACAGATCTATTAAGGAACACTCGTCGAAGGGCTTACCAAACTAAAAGAAGGAATCGAAGATCACAAGCAATCGTAGGGGGAGTGATTTGGGTAGCACCGATAGAGAGAGAAAGGAGGAAACTGTTTAAAGGTAGAGGGAAAAGAAAGGGAAGTCAGAGTTTAGTTTAGAGTTTGTTAAGACATATAATAAGGGTAATATTGTAATTTTATAATATTAAATGAAAAAAATTCAATTAGGCTTGCGAGGTGCTCAAGCCAAGTATTAAATTACCCAAACTTGGCTCACTCGATAGCTTGAGTAGCTCAAGCTAGAGCATGGCTCGATATTAATCAAGTCAAATTCGAGTTTCTTTTTTAGTTGAACTCGAGTAACTTGCGAGTATCTATATCTCATTTACACTCTTAGTCTAGTCCATTGCCTTGGTTTTATTAATAGTCACATGAGGCACTTGAATTATTGGGTAGTTAGGATTGATACTAGAGTAAATTATCAATTGTCAAGATTTATTCTTAACATCCAAACAGGTTTATCCTAATTTGGTACACAGTCAAGAGCTTCAAATACAGCTTGTGGCATGACAATTAAGGGAGAAACAAGAGAGTTTTTAGCTTTGTGAGTTTTCTTATTCCATGAAGAGAGTATTAAGAGAGATAAATTATACAACAACTAAAGTATTTTTTGGATAGATTATCTTGGTGACTCCAAATATGTAAACTTCATTGTTTTAGTCAATTGTTGAAACTTTAAGCTTTCGACAAAAAGACTTAAGGTATTAAACTTTATAAGTTGCCTGTTTCTTATAATTGTTTTTTATTTGGTTGGTCCCCTGATTTTTTTCTCTCCACATCGGAGAGTTTTCAACATTAAATTTGGTGTCATTTCACTTTGTGCTTATTACTTACATAGTATATGTTCATTGGTTGATACACTTAACTTGAATATATTGTGTTTATCATTACTATTAGCTTGAGTTATTAACTTGAATATAAGATTGGCATAAAAATCAAAGCTTACCTATGGAATCCAAGCCTTGGCTGAACCTTGTTTTCAAGTTGAGATATTGTGTTTTCTTAGATTTTTGTTGAAAACTAATGGTACTCTGTTGTTAAAAAGGTGTAGGAGACTTAGAAAATCACTTTATGAATGAAAAATGGCTTGAATCACTAGGGGAAAAGGCCATTGAAGCTCACGGTTTTCCTTTCTCCTTGGTTTTCTTTCACTTTCCTTTGGTTCTCTCTTTATCTCTCAATTTGGCATGGTGAAAAGGATGGTGTCGTGGGGTTATAACCTCATTAATGGTTTATTTTAGCACCAAAGGCTTAGGATAAGAAAAAGGAATAAGCTTATCCCTTAAGCTTTTTAAGATATTTTCGTAATTTTCCATTTAATCACATAATTCCATATTTTGCTTCATTCCTATTGGTTCATTACTTTAGGTAGGTGAGAAATGTGATATTCCCATGCATGTCCCATGCATATGTTGACTTTTTAAGGAGAGTGGTTGGCCATGACCATGAAAGTTAGGGTTTTCTCTTTGTTTTGTCTTTTTCAATCTTTCTCGATCCTATCATAAAAATTTTTGATACAGGGCTTGACATGACAATTTAAGGCTTTGACAATGCTCGATTAGACCCTAATAATCATATCATAGAGTTGGTTTTGACCACCTGATCCGATGACCTATGGTCAAAATCATCATTTTCACATTTGTTTCACAGATTTCAAGATAAGCTGTATTTGAATTCAAATAATTTCAAATTACTAAAATTGGTTTATCTAAGACCAAATATCATCAATATATAATGGTTCAGCCGTATTTAGGTACGTACTTCCTTAGGTCCTATAGACTTACCCATGAGAAAGCTCAATTTCCTTAGTGCCCATGGACTAGTCGTGCGAAAGCTCGACTTACTATACCAAAAATCGAAAAATTACGATTTGGTGAACAAATAAGATTCAATAGGTCGAGTATTCACTTTATTTGTATAAAAATTTGAGTTCTCACATATGAGGAGGAAAATACTGCTTATGGTATAGGTGATTTTTTATTTTACTGAGATTGAGAGTTCCAAAAGAAGTGTTTGGAATTGTTGTTTAATTTAGTGATAAAAGTTTTTGGCATAAGGAATGTTGATAGTGCATATATGGGTATTGCTGACAAAGTTGATTCTATCAAGGTTAATCTACCAGCGTAAGAGAGGAACTTATGATACCATGTGTTTAATTTGTTCGAGTATTTTTGAGTAATATAGGCAAATTAGTTGTACCTAATGTGACCCAAGAAGACAGGGAGTCCTAGGTATTTGTCCATGTTAGTGTGTATTGAGATCTGAAATATCAATGTGATAAGTTGTTTTGTTCTACTATCCGTGTTAGGGGAGAAAGTTATGTTACATTTAGCTCTGTTAATATTTTGGACATAGGCCGAACAATATTTTGACATTTTCGTATCAATGGTAATCGAGGATTGCATTTGTTGCTTTTGAAAAACTAAAAGCTTAATAGCCAAATGTACCTTCAACCTTTTGCATAAAATGAAATTAAGCCTTTAACGTTTGATCACATGAAAATCAGTCCATAAACTTTTTTATTTTAAATAAACCCGCAATCATTCAAAATAATGCAATTAAGTCTAAAACTGTTAAATGACACTAACTTCCGTTAGTATTGCACACGTGAAATGTCACGTGGCAACCAACTAAGCTATCCATGTCAGCTTCCACGTAGGTTGTCCTAACAACAGTATAGTGTCATTTAACAGATCTGGACTTAATTGTATGATTTTGAAAGATTGAGGGTTTATTTACAGTAAAATAAAGTTTATGAACAGATTTTCACGCGATAAAACGTTAAGGGCCTAATTCTATTTTATGCAAAAAGTTGAGGGTACATCTGACTATTAAGAAAAAAATAAAACAGTCATCGGCAAAATATAATGCCAATATTTCTGGCCCATTTCTTGAAGCTTTTAGTCCTTTAAACTGATGTAATTCCTATTTATCACTGATCGTATGCGGGTGTAAACATCTAATTTTGTCTGAAACTATAAATGTATTTAGATTGAGTCTCATTTTAGTCTTAGTGATTTGAGGCTGAAATTTGCTTATTAATTAATTCGATTTAATCGTGAGCTTGAATTAATTTGTCAAAAACAAATTTTGAATAAACTTGTGTTTGAAATTAATTTAAAGTCTTAGTTAGTTCAAGTATCGTGAAAATCGAATTGCCTGTTGAGGTCAATTCCAAATTTGTCTAACACAAGTGGCCCTTTTCTTTCATTTGTTAAAATTAATTTTGAGTCATCTAATAAGCCCAAATTAATTGAAGTTGAGCTGTTGAATTCGACAATATCTGAGCCCATTCTTTTTCTCTCTCTTCTTCTTCTTTTCATTATTATTATTATTATAGGAAAATTTTGAAAAAAAAAAAGAGAGAGGAGGCTGGTGTCGGTACCGGTGCCGACACCAACATAGAAGGCTATCAGCCAACCAGCCACTCTAAATCTAGCCCTGCCATCTCCATCAACTCCTTGACAAACTTCATTTAAGATTAAAAGTTTTCTGCAAATTAATCATAACCACTGAATCTAAAGGATTTGATTCGTTTTTATTGACTAAAAATACACGTTAAGAGCAGCTCGAGGGGGATGAAGAAGAAAAGGGGATCAGTTTCAAAAAAAACCCTGTTTCAATATCCTAAGAACCTTCCCCTATAGCCCTTTGTCTTCACGATAAAATCACCATTTTCAAGCCTCTTTTCTCCGGCATTTAAGAACACTCAAAAAATCAAACACTATTGGATCTAAAAGTCATCTGCACTATGGATTACAATCCCTGGATTTAAAGATTTCATCCGTTTTTTTTACTAAAAATATCTATTAAACTGCTTAAGGGAGGTCGGAGAAAAGAATAGAGACGGGAAACAAGAAGAAGAAAAACAGAAAGCTTGAAAAGGGGAACCCAAAAAATTTCTCTGCCATCAACCGAAACACACCCGAGAACACAAAGAAGAAGGATTTATCAACAATCCAAAACACAATCTCAGATTCAATCTAAATAGCAAAACATTGTCAAAAGAAGCATAGGAAATAAAAAAAAAAAGAGAACAGGGGCAAAACCAGCGAAGCAACCGTGCTCAGAAGAGGTCTCGCGGAGGCTACTACCAAGAGAGGAGCAGGTGACGACGCTGCTGTGACTGGCCAGTGACTGATTTGCGAAGAGAAGAGACCCATATAGAAAAGGAAAAGAACAAAAAAAAAAAGGAAAGGAGGAGCAGCTTTCACCCGATTCTGTAAGGCCATTAACTTTCAATTTCATTTTTATTTCATTTGCAAGCTGTGATCCTTCAGCTTTGGGCCATGTTAAAAAAAATGTGATGGAAATGCTTTGGGCTGGGCACACGTTTGCTCTCGCTTACTTTTTTGGCCTTTTTTATTCTTTGTTTTGGACACTTATGTGCTTAGTCTTGAATATTTGTTCCATGTAAAAAAATGTGATGAAAATACTTTGAGTTTGGCATACGTTTGCTCTCTCATTTTTTTGGCCTTTTTTTTCTTCTTTGTTTTGGACACTTATTTGCTCGGTTTTGAATATTTGTGCCATGTTAAAAAATGTAATGGGCATGCTTTGGGCTGGGCACACGTTGCCTTCATATATATATTTTTTACTTGCTTTTTATTCTTTGTTTTGGATACTTATTTGTATAGCTTTGGATATTTGTTTGCTTTGGTTCAGGCCATTTGCATGAGCAACTGTTTCGATGGGTTTGGCTTTAATTTTGTTTGCAGGATGTTTTTATATCTTTGCTTTTTTATAATATATATACATATATATATTTATTAGTATATGATTGGGTTTTAACTTGTTGAATGTCAACTTTAAAAATAATAATAATAATAATAATAATAATAATAATAATAATAATAATAATAGTGATATTTGAAAATGATAAATAAAAAAAATTTTAAAAATAATAATAAATTCCAAAAACGAATTTTCCTTAAAGCTCCCAAGTAGGGAGTTTTACTTAAATCTTGCGAAGGTGTGGTAAAATGTCAAAATATTGCTAAAAAAATAATTACATGAAAATAAATAATTATACAACATCTGGATTGGTAACAATAAAATTTTCAATAGTAATAAATATCAAAAAAATTTTAAAGAAGTCCCTAAGTGAGGGGCTTTCTCTAATACTTACTAAGAGTGTTGGTAAGGCTTATTCTTAAAAAAAGTAAAAAATAAAGTGTAAAAGTAATTTTCAAACATTATCAAAACAATATTATGGAGTTTTCTATTAAATATAGCTAGAGCCAATTCTTTTTTTTTTTAAAACAAGCAAGAAATGATTTTCAAAGGGTTCCTAAGTGAGGAATCACATCTAAATCTTACCAAAGTGTGGAAAGGTTTTAAAATATTTTATCTATCTTTAAATAAAAAAATATCGGAGGCTAATACGATCAATTTACCTTAAAAACTTTAATAAATGCCATTTTCTAAAAAAATAGATAAATAAAAAAATACAAATATTGATTTTCCTAAAAGTCCCTAAGTGAGGGATTAGTTCTATAAGTTTCCCAAAAGTATTGGGAAATGCAAATAAAAATTTATAAGATGATTTATATAAAATAAAAAAAGAATTTTCCATAAATAATAAAATTAACTATAAAATCTAAGAATTTTCATATAATGATTTTCTAAAGAAGGTTCCTAAGTGAGGAACTTTATCTCAACAAAAGTGTTGGAGAGATTTTAAAATATTAAAATAAAATATGAAAATAAAATTAACTATAAAATCTTATTTTTAATAATTAACTTGAAAAGAATTTTCATATAATGATTTTCTAAAAAAGGTTCCTAAGTGAGGAACTTTCATCTCACCAAAAGTGTTGGAGAGATTTTAAAATATTAAAATAAAATATGAAAACAGAATATTGAAAAAAAAAAGATAAAATATTTAAAGTTAAGGTTTAAGATGAAGTAAAAGTCTTCTACCTAAAAATATTAAAATTAAAACCGACAACGAAGCCTCTTCAAGAGAATGAGTGATTTTCTTGAATACTCTTGAAGTGAGAGAATTTCTTAAATTATACCGAAGTGTCGAAAAATAATTAAAAAAATTCTCAATACTTAAATAATAAATGAAAAAAATAAAAATAATAAATATTGAAAGACCACTTTGGTTAAGACTTTTTAGGATAATATGTGACTAATTGGTACCGTTCATTAGACGGGCGTTGCAGAGGTGCTAACCCCTTCTTCACACGTAATTGTATTCCCGAACTTAATTTTAGGAACGTAGATTAAGCTTTATCTTCAAAATCAAATAGGTAGCCAATCACGCTTCGGTAAAAAAGATTGGTGGCGACTTCATAATTTTTAATGTCTAGCAATTAGGTCTTCGGACTAAAATCGTAACGACAAAAGGTATTAGAACAAAGGAAAAAGAGATATGTGGAGATGAGCTCTCCTTGTCGTAATCCATGGGATAGGGTGAACGGTTGAAATAGAGTTCCATTTAGTAATATACGGAGTGTGGGAGTTTGGACACATTCCAGTATTAAATGAATCCATTTGGGAGGGAAGTTATACTGGGTCAAACAATTCTTAATGAATTTTCATTCAAGTTTGTTACATGCTTTTTCGTACTCTATTTTTAAGGCGAAGTATTCTACATTACTCTTCTTTTTTTTTTTTTAGTGTATGAAATAGTTCATGAGCCATTATAGAGTTATCTCCTATGCTACGCTCAGCAATGAAGGCATTCTGATAAGGTGATATTAACTTATGCATTAACGTTTTGAGTTGAGAAGTTATTTCAAGGTAAATAATTTTATAAATGACATTGCAAAGATTAATTGGTCCGTAAATATTTCAAAATTATAATAATATCAGATATCACAATAGAATCCTACCAGCGATGTTGGTATGTTTTTAGTGTTTCATTAGTATCGATTTTTCCATTAAGATACATTAGAAATCACAATATAATCCTATCACAATACACCAACACTTAATATAGAGAAACTGACGATTTTTTGTTTCTCATCTGCAAATTTTCAGTGATTGTTAGGTCAAGCATGATTTTGAAAAATTGAACCAAATGTCTTCATCCGTGATGATCACGACTAGTCGTTTTCCATGAGATGGCATGTTGTTAATTGGTTGAATGAAACCAAAGACAAGAAAATAAGCAACCGAAAGAAGAAGATAGATGTAACCAAAAAAAAAAGAAAGAAGAAGATAGAGAAGAAAATCGGTTAGTCAAAGAAGCTAAAAGAAAGAATAGTTTGAAACGAGGGAGACAAATGAGTATGACTTCTGACATTCATATGTCCTTCATGCGAGCAAGCCGTATTATTTTTCTTGTTACACATGCACCTTGAGGCCAACACTACCATCACGTGTTTTCTTACAGGGTGTCCACAACTGTCACCTTTTGCATTCAGTCTTAGCTGCTAATCATGCACCCTTGACCCCAACATTCAATCTCGCATCTTTTGTGCCTTGCAAATTGTATCACTGCTCAATATTTTAAAGCTCAACAGTTATGCTTGTCACACCCAAATCAAACTTTTTCCTTTATTATATATCATTTGTTGGTACATCTAATAATTCATATATATTTTGTATTTTATTGTTTTATATCATATAAAATACTAAAATTATCATATCAAATTCTGTGCCGACATTTCAACGTAATTTTTTTTAGTTTTTATGAAATTCATATATAATAATTTTTGTCAAATTTTAACATGTGTCATTATTTTTTTTTTCATTTTCGTATTGTGTCTAAATTTATCAAATACTTGTTGGAGAGATAAGTCAAACCCTGAATCCATTAAAAGCAAACAAAATTACTAATATTCATAACACAACTGGAATAAAAATAAATTTAAGCTTACGGATTTTTGGATTGTTCATGTATGTACAATGTCACTTTAACATTTCATTTTTGGATGATGTAAGATAAACACTCGTTTAAAGCTCAACCTATCTTTCATATTTGTAGCTAACTTTTACAACATAATTACATAAATAAAAATTTTGTATGCTTTTGGTTTGGGTAATTGTCCAAAGAAATTTCATACTTGAAACTGAATGGATTACAAATTCTTTTCACTAAGCATAAAATTCAAACTCTACATTTCCACAAACTAACAAATACTACCAAACAACATATGCCAAATTCGCTTAAACAAAATAAAATTAAACGCCTTATCAATTAAAAAGTTTGAAAATACAAACTTCTAGAATTTTTTTCTTGTGAATACATCAAATACGAATTCTTAACTGAAATATTATAACATTTCTTATACCATTTTCTAACCTACGTCTTTCCATTATAAAGATGTTATAGTTAACCATTTTTCTAACCAATCTACGACTTCAATGCACCCGGAGGAAAAAAAAATACAATAGAAATTGCAGGAAGAAAAAAAATCAAAGCCATTAAAAATAAAACTGGCAATAATAATGTAAGTCACCGCCACAATGGAAGTCATGGTACAAAAAACTTAAGGGATACATGGGTGGTCTAGGAGGCATTAATTAATTAATAATTTATATCAAAACAAGGCCTGGTGCCTTAATATATTAGGGTACTTGTTATAAAGTTACAATTATGGTTAGGTTTTGCTAACAAATGTTCTAATAATATTGGTTATTATTATTTCAACAATCTCTTGAATCTTGATTGAGTGGATGAGGATGAGTTGTGGTATATTATAAGTTTTATATTCGAATTCAATCATTTTCATTTCCAGTTATTTAATATTTTTTTTGTAACAAAAAAATATTGATTGTTATTATTGGTATTAAAAATCATATTTTCACCGAATATACTAAAATTTAAAAATCATCAAAGTATTTATCAACCCATGGCATTTATTTGGAAACAATAATATTGTAATATCTAGTAGTTGTTATTGCAGTGAAAAGTTTTTGGTTCCAACTAACTAATTATTGGAAAAAGTGGAAGTAGACTTCTTCATCAAACATTTAGATATGGTTCGAATCCTAGAATCGTCATTGTTGAGAGAGCTTTATTGTTTACGACTCCCGATGCAAATAAAATTAATCTCAAACCGTAAAACGAATGAAAATACCTATAATTATATCAAAAAAAGTTTTCGGTTTCAAGAAAAAATATGTTTGAAAAGTAGCTAGTTACGTGAAAAACTATGGTTTAAAATATTTGAATGTTCGATATTATTGTAAAAAATTAAACAGGGATTCTATTAACAATATGCTCATGATTCCCTACAATTTATTTATTAAATAAATCATAAGTTTAAAACTTAATATTAAAATTACTTCCCACAACCTACAAAACCTAATTTTTTTTTCCTATGCTCCTCTTCATCTTAGAACCTACACAACCAATTTAAATCTCACAACTTAATATAACAATTTCTTAAAAATTTCAAGAAATCTGAGATAAGTTCTTCATTTAAACAACAAATTATTGTTAGTTTGTTTCTTTTCCTTAGAATTTGTTTTTTTTCCCCCTAAATCCTCGGAACCCTAATTAGGTTTAGGATTATTTTACACTAAGGATTTGTTAATTCTTTTCTGTAATTGTCGTGGAAAAGAATTTTCGCTAGTCATTAATGACCAGCAACCCGTGGCATTTTCCTAATCCAATGAACGACTTTCGAAAATGCCGTTTCTGAGAACACCTCTTTATTCTCAAAAATACATTTCTAGGAGTATCGAAAATCATGAACACTTACCTCTCCTAATATCTTTTGCTCCATATTATTTGAGTTTTTTGGTTCAATCATGTTATCATCTTCCATCAAACTATTTGAATTATATTACATTTTCTTTTTCAATTGATTAAAACTTGGATTTATGGTTGATTTAGAGAAGAAGAAGAATGGTTAAGAAAGATGCTGAAAAATGAAAAAGGAAGGAAAACATTGGGTTGTGAGATTTTGAAGGGTAATTATGTAATTTTGTATAAGGGTTTATTATGAAATAAAAAATAAAAAATGAAACAGAGATAAAAATTTATGAATTGAGGGTATATATGAAAATAATGAACAATGAGGGTTTTTTTTAAAATAAAAAAATAGATAGAAAGGTAATGAGAATCGAAACTTAAACTTTATTTCTCGCAAAAAAAATAATAATCGTTTGAGAAAGTTAGTTGTAAATTGAGTGAATATTTGATTATTTTATTCTTAAATTATAAATTTTAAAATGCAATTACACTTTTTAGTTAATCTTTGCAAATTGTCAGTACATCATCATATATAAAAAATTTTTAATAATTTTTTTATTTGATTAGAAATGATAAATAACTAATTGTAATAACACTTACTTATTTTTTTCCCTCAAACTCAAAAAAAAAAAATAGTTAGGTCTCGACTCATCATTTAAAAACGCAAGTAAAAATTAAAAATTATTTGGTAGACAGGTATTACTTCCATTTCAATCCAATCTTGTCAAGGGAATTAATTAACAGGTATAAATGTATAATACTTTAAGAAATGAGATATACTTGCTAAGTGTATGGCTAGTCAGAAAGTACTTGTTGTTGCACAAAACAACAATAAAGGTATGCTGACGTCGATGTTCGTACTTGGTCTCCACGTGTCTCCAAGAAGCTTCTGTAAAACAAGAAAAGTCAAAGAGACGCAGGGGTGATTCCCTGCGTAGACACTCCAATGCTTAAGTCGGCAGAAAGTCCTTCAGTATTGGGAAGCGTAAAAGCCAGTAGTCAAAGATTGGGGAATAAGATTATACCTGAAGCCTATTTATAGGCGAATATTCTAGGTTAATTACCCGAGGATAAGTACGTAACTTTGCTAAGAGTTTGTATCCAGATGTAATACAAATTCCACGTACAGATAAACTCGAACCCTGTCGCTGGAGAGAGACCATCTCGCGAATCATGTTATGGCGTCAGGGGTCTGTCGCCAGTCGGTAGACGGGACTGATGCCACGTGTCGTGCTGTGACGTCAGGCGATAGGCTGAGAGTCTGTCGCCTAGCGACAGGTATTATGCTGCAGCCTATGTCAACTGTCGCCGAAGGCCACGTGGCCTAGTGATCTCCTGCCACGTGGTGGTCTTTGATGAACCTTGGGCCTGGCCCAAAGTTGGTATACTTTGTCATATCAATTGCTCCTCACTCTCTTGTTGAATTTTTCTAACCAAGAGAGTATAAATATGTGTTTTTTTTGGGCTTCAGCCCACCGTGAATGGTCTTCTCTATTTTTTGCTATTTTTTCTGGTATTTTTTTTCAGGTTAAAAAGCTCTACTCTGCGACAGACGTGATTGGGCGCGACGTTTAGCATTGTTTGTCGCGGCTATATAAACCGCTGGGGCTCGTCGAGAGGGTGCACGAAAACCTCTGAGCAGCCGTCTGTCGCCCATCTTTCAGCTCTCTCGCCAAAAGAGCCTGTCGCCTAAAAGAGCCTGTCGCTCTCTCGTCAGGATCTCTCGCTCATCTCAGTAAGTGCATATCTGTCGCCTTATTTATCACCTTTCGCATTCAGATTTAGGCCTCCCGCAGGTGTTTTTAGTCTTCCGCGTAGAGCCTAAGTCTCCCGCAGATCTCTCGTTCAGTAGGTCTATCGCCCTAACAGGTCATTCCTTCGCCATGTCTTTGCTACGTCCGGGTAAAACACTCAGAACTGGTGGTGTTCTGTGTTCTTTGACAAATGCTGACTTAGAGGATTTTAGGACTCGTTTCCCTCTTCCGTCAGGTTATCGTTATAGACTTCCAGTCCAAGGGGAAGCTACACCCGACTTGGTTAGAAATGGTGTAGCCGTTCATAAGGCCTCGTTATCCTTCGGTTTTCGCTTCCCTCTTTCGAAGTTTGGTGAAGCGTTTCTTAGGTATAAGGACATCGTCCCGTATCAACTCCATCCCCATGCGTGGGCCCAGTTGGTAGCGTTTTCCATAGTGTGTCGTCACTTGGGTATTGTCCCAACTGTTCCTCTTTTAAGCGCTTTTTTCAGAGTTCGTGGGTTGAAAGGGTTGATAACGTTCTCTCTCCAATGGTTGAAGACCGACGAGTTTCCTAATAATAAGATCTTCTCGGATCTTCCCAATAAACTGTGTGGCTTTAAGAGTGAGTGGGTCGTTGTCGAGATTCCAAGCGACCTACGAATCCGTAAGAGATGGAATCGTGATACCTCCGACCACTCACAGCGCTCAGAAAGATTCAAAGCAGAAACTTTGAGAGACCAATTTGGTGAGCCTATTCGGCGGATCTGTTCTACCGGGGAGCGTAACTTATTCTCCCTTTTAACCCTGGAGAATATCGCCGCTGCCGGCTGGGGGGTAAGCAGGACCGTTGTTGGGACTTCCGCTACCCCATCTAACTTGCCTGCAACTCCACGTGTTCTTGATGCTGGTCCTAGTCAGCCATCTCCGGTAGTCGTAGCCGAAGCATCCGCCCCTGTAGGTCATCTTGTAGATGAATCCTCTTCGGACTCGGAGGATGAGACCCCTGAGGCTGCGAGTACTAGTGATCAGTCAGAGGAGAATCCTGAGTGGGCTCGGGCCGATGCCTTTGGGAGTCCCTTCGTCGATTTCCCCTTGGATTCATCCTTGAATAGTTTAGAGGATATTGGTGGTTTTTTAGTTTTCTAATTTTCTTTTTACTTCTTGTATACGTGGGTGTGGCGTTTTACTTGGTCAACTAATTCCTTCTTATATTGTGCAGGTATGAACTTCCAGGAGTTTTTGCGTAGGAGGGATGCCAGTGATGCTACTCGAGCGGCTCCTACTTCTCAGTCGCAAGCTGGGGCTTCCTCATCTGGACCAGCTAGTGCTCCTACTGCCCCTCCTCCTGCCGCTGGTGTATCCAGCCATCCTACACAAGAGGCCGGGAGAAATAAACGAAAGAGGCCTCTTGTCCCTGATCGTGGTTCGGACGACCGCGAGAGCTCAGAGTCCCAGAGGAGTGATTCAGCCCGTCAAGAGGGTGGATCTCGTGTTGCTGAGGATAGGTCTGTTCCTCGCCAGCCTAGGCGCAAATACAGGAAGAGGCTAATTATTGAAGCCACAATGCCTACAAGACCAATTTTGCCTAAGGTGGCCGATCCGACTTTGAGGCGTTATCCAGTTGATAGCGGGGTCGTTGTAGGTGGGGAAGACTCCCGGGGTGAATGACAACGACAGCATTGAGGATGCCGGGATAGCATCTCGTCTGGCTTGGAGCACCATTCTCCCTCGCGACGAGGTGAGGCTTTTCACCAATCTGACTGAGGCGGAGGATAATTCTGACTACCTTGCGATGAAGGTAAGCTTTGTGTTGTTTGGTAATTAGCTTTTTCCTTTTTATGCTTTTTCGTCAGGTTTGTTGAGTCTTTGTTTGTTTGTTTTTTTTTTTTGGTCAGACGGCTCAACAAATTGCGGCTGTTAATGCTCGACACAGGGCCCTTAGGGAGCAAGCCGATAAAGACATTCGTGAACTTCAAGAGCAGAAAATGGAGCTTATGAACGAGGTTGTCCAGCTTCGCCCCTATCTCAAAAGGACAGAGGAGCTAAATAAAAAGAACGCTGATCTCGAGCGAAGGAATGCTGATTTTGAGCGAAAGCTCCAAGAAGAGTAAGCGAAGGTGGCTTCCCTTCAGGGGTACCAAGAAGCTTATAATAAGGCTGTCAATTACCGGGGAGCCATGGAAAGACAACGGGATGAAGCCATTGAGGAGCTGCACAACGTACTGGACCGTCAGAGAGAGGTTCAGGCCGAGGCCGTTCGTGAGTACCGCTTGTCCCAACATTGCTATGATAAGAAAGCAATGTTCGCGGCGGGATTCATCAAGTACGATTTCTATTTGGCTCATTCGTGGTTGGAGAAGCATCGGCCTAGCGAGACTTTTTCTGAGTTGCTCTTTACTGAGGAGGCCAAGTACTATGCAGCTCCTCCTTGGACCAAGTATAAGCCCAACTCGCAAGGTCCGGAAGCCTATTTGGAGGAGGGTGCTGGGGACGAATTGGACAATCTTAAGGGCCCGTGGCCTCCTCGATAGCCACAACGTCAGCCTGAGTCTTCTGGCGCACGTGATCGAGTTGAACCTTCAACAGTGTGTGACGTTCCTGAGACTATCGAGGCGGGCGGTCAGCCTGAGTCTATCGAGGCACTTCTAGGGTTGGACGGTGATGAGTTCCAGATTTCTGATTCCACAGCCGTTGATCTTGTGCCAGACTCCGCAGCTGTGGTTGGGCCTTCAAGTGATGATCCTTCATTCGGGATGGCTCATTCGGCTCCCCAGGATCCTTGTGCTTCGATTCCTCAAGTTCCTGATCCCCCGGTTATTGAGGGCTCCGGTGTCTAGGCGGCTTCTTCTCAGCCAGATGACTTGGTACTCAGTGTAGATTATGATTTTTTGTATTTTCCTCTGTTTGTAAACATTCAATGAAAAGTACATTTCTTTTTGCAGCTTTTTCCTCTTTTCTTCTCTAAATGGATGTTTTGTTTTTATAACTGCTAAATCACAAGATTCTAAAGAGCAGCATTAAAGCATAAAAATATGAAATAATTCTGTTTTCACGGTATAAAGTGTACCTTTACACCATGTTGCTCCCCGAGTTCTACTTTGAGACAGCGTTGTCATTCCTGTTCAAAGATGAACTTTTCTCGAGCGTTGTGCCTATCTCACGCTCTTTTCGCTTAAGGACTTATTAGAATAATCAAGACTCGTAACATGCTATATAATCTGTATCTTTGTGTTATTTGGATTTCGCACATGTCTGTTTGCCCAGTGCTTGATGATTCCGCGATTTGTCTTTTTGTACACTTTTTTAAGGACTGGTCTTTTGCCCGTCTCGCACCTTTGTGCTTAGGGACTTTTAGATTTGCTCGTCTCGCGCATTTTTCGCTTAGGGACTTGTATGTTTGCCCGTCTCGCGCATTTTTCGCTTAGGGACTTGTATGTTTGCCCATCTCGCGCATTTTTCGCTTAGGGACTTTTATGTTTGCCCGTCTCTCGCATTTTTCGCTTAGGGACTTTTGTTTGCCTGTCTCGCGCATTTTTCGCTTAGGGACTTTTGTGTTTGCCCGTCTCGTGCATTTTTCGCTTAGGGACTTGTATGTTTGCCCGTCTCGCGCATTTTTCGCTTAGGTACTTTTGTTTGCCCGTCTCGCGCATTTTTCGCTTAGGGACTTTTATTTGCTAGCTGTTGCCTCATTTCAATTCCTGTAACACATAATCTGTCTCACATATTGAGTTTGAGAATATAGAAAATGATTGGCTGGCCTTTATTCATGAATCAGAAAAATAATAACATCTGTAAAGTAATGTAGCAATAGATGGGAAAGTAAAAACAAGAATAATAACAATCAGAAAGCAAAAATTACAATGTTTACTGCCAATATAGCTTAAGATGGTTGGCATTCCAAGTCTTTGAGATCTTCTTTCCTTGCAAGGTTTCTAAGGTGCAAGTGCTAGGTCTGACCATTTTTCTGATTCTGTATGGTCCTTCCCAATTAGCCCGGAGCTTTCCATCTTCCCTATGGGCGTTTGTAATTGCCGACTTTCTCAATACAAGGTCCCCTTCTTGCAATTCTTTGTTCTTGACCCGTGCATTGTAATAAGTGGCTACTCTCTGTTGGTAAGCAGCCAGCCTCACTTTTGTCTGGTCTCTCAGCTCATTTATCAGGTCAAGATTTTCCCTTAGTCCCTGAGAATTAAGTTCCTCAATGTAAGGGACTAGTCTGGGTGACTCAGCTGCAACTTCTACTGGGATGAGGGCATCAGTGCCATATACCAAATTGAACGGTGTTTCACCTGTTGACACTTTGCTTGTCGTTCTGTAGGCCCATAGGACACTTGGGAGCTCATCTACCCATGCTCCCTTTGCCTTGTCCAGTCTAGTCTTCAACCCGTGCAGTATAGTTCGATTGCTCACCTCTGCCTGCCCATTGGCCTGTGGGTAAGACACAAAAGATATCTTAGGAGAATATTCAGGCCACTACAAAGATTTCGGAAAGCATCACAGTCGAACTGCTTCCCATGATCTGCATTTATCACACGGGGGATCCCAAATCGGCAAATTATGTCTTTCCACACCATTGCTTCCACCTTCTTCTCAGAAATTGTAGCCAAAGGCTCGGCCTCTATCCATTTTGTGAAGTAGTCTGTGGCCACAAGCAAATACTTCCTTTGTCCTGAGCCTAGGGGAAAAGACCCCAGGATATCTAGTCCCCATTGTGTAAATGGAGTTGGTTGGAGAGTGTTCTAAAGAGCCGAAACAGGCGCGGTAGTTATAAGAGCGAATTTCTGACACTTTTCACATCTTCTTACTTTGTCTGTGGCATCCTTCCTCAGTGTAGGCCAATAAAACCCCGTGCGTAATATTTTCGAGGCCAAGGCTCGAGCCCCCAAATGTTCACCGCATATTCCCTCATGAACTTCAGCTAAGGTGTACTCAGCCTGTTGGGGCCCTAGACACTTCAACAGGGGCATTGTGAATCCCCGTTTATAAAGTTCCCCATTCACCACGGTAAACCTGGCACTTTTTAACTTCAGCCTTCGAGCTTCGTCTCTGTTAGTGGGGAGTGTGCCCCCCAGTATGTAGTCTTTGATTGGGCTTCTCCAATCGCCTCCGATTTCGACATCACAAACATCTTCTTCTTCAATACTTGGCCTAGCGAGGGATTCCACTTTGACCATACCCCCTTTGACTCCTCTAGAAGAAGCCAACTTTGAAAGGGCATCTGCATGGTTATTCTCTGACCGGTTTATCTGAGTCAATTGGAAGTTCTTAAATGACTGTGCCAATAATTGCACTTTCTGCAGATAAGGGACTAGAGCGGGTTCTCGTGCTTCATACTCACCCGAGAACTGGTTTACCACTAATTGCGAATCGCTATGGCCCATTAAGTTGCTGACTCCCATTTTCTCAACAAGTTTCATCCCAGCTATCAAGGCTTCATACTCGGCTGTATTGTTCGAACTTGGAAAGTCGAAACGTAGGGAATACTCATAGGTTTTCCCTTCAGGCGAAGTTAGCACAATTCCGGCTCCACTGCCATCAATGTTACGAGCTCCATCCACAAATAATTTCCACCAAATTAACTCTGTTTCTACGCGGACTTCTCGGCCAGTGCATTTTACAATGAAATCTGCCAACGCTTGCCCTTTTATTGCTTGGCGAGGCTGGAAGTGTATGTCATATTCACTTAATTCGATGGCCCATTTGATAAGATGACCGGAATGCTCTGGTTTCTGCAGTATTTGTCTCAAAGGCTGATCCGTTAAGATAGTCACCGAGTGAGCTTGGAAGTAAGGTCGTAACTTCCGGGTTGCCATTACCAAGGATAAAGCTATCCTTTCAACTAAGGGGTACCTTGTCTTGGCATCTAGCAGGACTTTACTCACATAATAGATCGGGCAATCCCTATCTCCTTCTTTCCTTAATAGGACTGAACTTACAGCTTTCTCTCCTACACCGAGGTACATGAAAAGGTGATCTCCGGGTTGTGGTCGGGATAACAGAGGCAACTCTTTCAGGTAGTCTTTCAACCTTTCAAAGGCGTCGTTGCACTCTTCTGTCCAATTAAAGTTCTTTCCTGCTTTTATTGCCTTAAAAAAGGGTAGACTTTTTTCAGCTGATTTGGACAAAAAACAATTCAAGGCTGCTATCCTCCCTGTCAGCCTTTGAACTTCTCTTACAGTATTGGGTGGTCTCATGTCCAAAATAGCTTGAACTTTCTCAGGATTAGCCTCTATCCCCGATTAGTAATCATGAATCCCAAAAACTTTCCAGACCTCACCCCGAATGAGCATTTATTAGGATTCAACTTCATCTTGTACTGCCGCAACACATTGAATACCTTTGTCATTTTTCTGGCATGTGATTCTCCCTGTCTGCTTTTGATGATCATATAATCGACATAAGCTTCCATGGTGTTGCCCAACAAGTCTTGGAACACCCTATTTACCATGCGCTGGTAGGTTGCTCCTGCATTCTTCAAACCGAATGGCATTACTCGGTAACAATATGTCCCAACATCGGTAATGAACGAAGTCTTCTCCTCATCATCCGGATACATCATGATTTGGTGGTATCCCGAGAAGGCATCCAAGAAGCTAAGTAATTCATACCCACAAGTTTCGTCTACCAACTTGTCAATTCGAGGTAGTGGATACGAATCCTTAGGACAAGCTTTATTCAGATCTGTGAAGTCCACACACATTCTCCATTTCCCGTTGGCTTTTTTCACCATCACAATATTAGCCAACCACTTCGGATAATTAACTTCTCTGATGAATCCTGCTTGCAACAACTTCGAGATTTCTTCGTTTATTGCCTGTTGCCTCTTTGGAGCAAAATTCCTCTTCTTCTGTTTTATCGGCTTTGCCCCTGAGATTACGTTCAATCGATGGCAAATAACTTCAGGGTCTATTCCAGGCATATCGGCTGTGGTCCATGCAAACACATCACAATTCTCTTTTAAGCATCGGACTATCTCCCTTTTTACTTCTTCAGGCAGCTGGCTTCCCACATATACTATTTTCCCTTTATCTTCGTCATCCAACTGGATTGTTTCCATTTCCTTATCAGGTTTTGGTTTAGGCAGTTCTTCAATTGTAAGGGTTTCCTTACTTTGAATCCCTTTACATGTGGCGGATGCGACATTACATGTTTTGGCTTTCTTTTGATCTCCCCTTACTTGTCCAACACCGTGGGGAGTCGGAAACTTCATTAACAAATAACAGGGGTGCACTACCGCTCTCATGTCATTTAACAATGGCCGCCCGAGGATCATATTGTACGCCATTGACGTTGACTTCACCACCATAAATAACACTTGTCGAGTGACACACTTCGGGCTTTCCCCCAATGTCACGGGTAGCTAAACTGTGCCCTCCACCTTCACTTTTTCTCCTGAGAAGCCATACAGTGGTGTGGTTACTGGCTTCAGTCTATCATTCGAGATGTTCATTTTCTCAAAGCAACTCCAGTAAATCAAATTTACCGAACTCCCATTATCAACTAGGATGCGACTCACTGGGTGTTTTGCTATTACCGCCGAAATCACCATTGGGTCATCTTGAGTGGTCATTACATCACCTCTGTCAGCTGGCGTGAAAGTAATGGGCTCTTCATCATGCTTTTCCTCCATCACCGAATTAATTTGATAAGCTTGTCGGGCGTAGGTCTTTCGAGACGAGGAAGAAGTGCCAGCTAATGACTCACCTCCGGATATCACGTTAATAGCTGGCCCTGTGGGTTCATTATCTTCCTCTCGATTCCTTCTTTCTACCCTTCTGTCATTATCTCTTCTTTCACTTTCATTTCGTCTAACAGGTCCTCTGTTTTCACCTCTTTTATCTCTGAAATTGTTTCCTCTGTTCTGCGCAGGATAGTTAGTTCTATCACCTCTCCATACGAAACGGTTTATTTTTCCCTCTCGTGCTAGCTTTTCTAGCTGATTCAACAACTCCCTACATTTTTCGGTTGTGTGCCTATGCGCTGAGTGGTAATCACAATACGACCTTAAATCACGGCCCAGATTCCCTGACGCCTTCTTTGGAGTCTGTATAAGACCTGACCCCTCAATAGCTGCTAATACCGTAGCTCGAGATTCAGTGAGTGGGTTATAAGCAGAGTATTTCAGTGTGGGAGCTTTTTCAAACTTCCTTGGTTGGCTAGAAGATGCTTCAGTGACCTCTCTTCCTCGTTTCCTTCCATCCTTGGTTTCTCCTATCGTCACCATTTTCATTACTTCCTCCTGGGTTACATACTTATTTGCACGGGAAAGCAGGTTTGAGATGGTAGTTGGCTAGTCTAGCGATAGGGATTCTTGCAATTTCTCAGACCTTGTCCCCTGTAACATAGCTGCCACAGCTATGCCGACTTGCAGATCTCGTACCTCTAAGGTAGCATCTCTGAACAGATCCACATAACTCTTCAAAGACTCCTTAGCTCCTTGCTTAATAGTGAGCAAATACGTCGGTTCCTTCCTTCTTTGACTGTTCATCGCAAACGCCTTAAGAAACTCACTTCGCAATTGGTCAAAAGAGGCAATAGACCCTTCAAGCAAGTTATTAAACCATTTCATCGCATGTCCAGACAGAGTTAAGGAGAAGGCCCTGCACATTATCTCGTCCTCCCATCCATGTAGCAACATTAAGGCCTCATAATTTTGCATATGATCATAGGGATCCGTCTTCCCAGAGTATGCAGCTATCTGCGGCATTTTGAACTTTGAGGGCAAAGGTTTTTGCATGATGGTTGTGCAGAACAGTACTCTTCTTCTCTGGCTCTTTTCTGCAGACACTAATTTTTTCTCTTCTAACACCTGTTCAATCATCTTCTTCATGTCTACGGGGGGAGCAAGCTGATTTCTAGCATGAGACGAATCAGGTAGGTCTACAACTACTTTCTTACCTTTCGCTTGGGGTGCGTTTGTTCGTATCATCTGAGTGCACCAAGTGGGGTCGAACTTCGACCCTGCTCCCCAAGTGCTTTGATCTTCGCCACTATTCTTTCCAGTACCTCCCACACCATGTTCTAAGTTGGTGCAAGCAAAATTTGACAAGTCATGGTGGTGGGCGGTAGATCCTGTCGCCCGGTCAGCTTCCTGTCGCCCTATATTTGGAGTCTGTCGCCTGACCCCTGCCGTAGGATATAAGCCTGCTGCTTCCTCAGTCTCTCGCCGGGTGCCTGCGACAGGCCTCCCGCTCTCCTGTCTTGCCGCATCCTAATGAATATCATTCTCTTCCACAAGGGGAACCTCTCGTGGCCGATAGGGGTCTGCTACTGTCGCATCCTCCTGTCGCCCAAACACCTGCGGCGGAACCCTGTGGTTCGTTCCTTCTACCAAGTTCTGCACAGCAGGCGGCAGATTCAATGTCGGGAGAACTCCTTGGAACAGATCCACCATGGCTCTCAGCGCCTGGGTAGTTTCTTCGCTCTGTCACCTCAGAGCTTCGAATTCTGCCGCCGAGATAGTAATTCTTTCTTCTTCCCTGTTCACTTGGTTCCTCTGGTGAATCCGTTGTTCAGGGGAGCTCACAGAGTTTTCCTCACTCCTGGTCCTCACGTTTGTATATCTTGTTCTCACCATCTTTGAAAGTATTGATTGGCTTTTTATGCGTTTCCCACAGTCGGCGCCAATTGTTGTTGCACAAAACAACAATAAAGGTATGCTGACGTCGATGTTCGTACTTGGTCTCCACGTGTCTCTAAGAAGCTTCTGTAAAACAAGAAAAGTCAGAGAGACGCAGGGGTGATTCCCTGCGTAGACACTCCGATGCTTAAGTCAGCAGAAAGTTCTTCAGTATTGGGAAGCGTAAAAGCCAGTAGTCAAAGATTGGGGAATAAGATTATACCTGAAGCCTATTTATAGGCGAATATTCTAGGTTAATTACCTGGGGATAAGTACGTAACTTTGCTAAGAGTTTGTATCCAAATGTAATACAAATTCCACGTACAGATAAACTCGAAACCTGTCGCTGGCGAGAGATCATCTCGCGAATCACGTTATGGCGTTAGGGGTCTGTCGCTAGTCGGTAGACGGGACTAATGCCACGTGTCGCGCTGTGACGTCAGGCGATAGGCTGAAAGTCTGTCGCATAGCGACAGGTATTATGCGGCAGCCTATGTCGTCTGTCGCCAAAGGCCACGTGGCCTAGTGATCTCCTGCCACGTGGTGGTTTTTGATGAACCTTGGGCCTGACCCAAAGTTGATATACTTTGTCATGTCAGTACTTTTTTTTTCTTTAAAAAAGAATGATGATGTAAATGGAATTAGGAAAACCATCGTATCAATTGTTTAAAAATGTAGGTTAGATTTTTTTGGGACGGCGGAGGCTGTTTTGATTTGTTAAAAAATTGATTAAGAGACTTTAATATTAAAATTTTGAGATTTGATGCTCAAATTAATGTTAATGATAAAATATATTGAAGTAAACATATGATTATTATCTAAAATTAAGATATAGTGCAAAACTTTTTTAATTTGGAAATTGGGAATTCAAAACTTAACTATTTGAATAAAAAATTATGCATACAGTGATACATATTTATAAATTCAATTGAATTAAATATTCAAATAGATAGTATATATTATAATATTAAATTATTTTTATTTCCACATATTATTACAGACATTGAATTTTTAACTTTTAGTAAGTTGTGAACTATCAATAATGACAAGATTATGACAATGATCTTAAAATTAATATTAATCCTAATTAAATCCATGTGTAAGCATGTATTGCGAATGAAATTTTTTTGAAATGTCTCAAAATGAGGTTTTTTTTTTATATTATAATTTTAATGATTTTCTTTTAATTTTTCATTTTAAAAAGCATTTAACATTTAAAAATGGTTAAGTGGCTAAAAAAAATATTATAATACATTGTAAAATTTGAATTCGAGTCCAATTAACTTCAATTTTACTATAAATTATAAAAAAAGTCTAAAAAAATTAAATATATTAATTAGAAATTAACACTTTAAATTTAATCCAATGCCCAAATTTATGTAGTTTTTAACTTTATATTTTAAGATTATTGTGATTTCTACAAAAGATAAAGTTATATTAATTATATAAAGTTTTAATATTTAATCATTCGGTTTCAATTGATTGATGTATTATTTTTGTTCAAAAAATAAGTTCGATTTTCTTAAATAATTTTTTACGTAAGGTTATTTATAGTTTCTTTTGTCAAATTTCTCAATAAATTTAATTAATTTGGCCACAAGAAAAATCAATAAATTCTAGTTTAGTCAACAAAAATTGTTGTGGACAAATAAGAGTTATTAAAAATAAGATTCATCACCAAATAAATAAATTTAATTACTTACTTATTTTAATTAAAAAGCCTTAAAAAAAAAGAGAATCTTATCCAAGTCATATATATTAAAACAATAGAAATGTCAATCTTACTAAATGATTAACGTAAACATAAAAAAAAAAAGTAAATTTAGTATTAATAAACATAAAATATGTTATATGTTAAAAGTATAGTAAATATATGAAAATGAATGTTGTAGTAAAATGATTGTGTGTTTCCATTTATTCACACTAATTTTAGGTTTATTCTCGTAAATATTTTTAATATATTTTATATTTAATGATACTAAATATATTAGTGTTATTCATTGGTGACTCCATAAATATAATATAAGGATTTATAGATCATGCACTAACAGTGTATAATCTCTATACACTGTTAATACATTAAAAAGTTGATACCTCATCAATGAACCATTATGAGCAGATTGAAAAAAATATTTGTCTTTATTTCGAAGAGCTTAATATTTTCTTAATTTACTTATTGATAGATGTCAACATCTGATACACTGACAATGTATAAAAACTATACACTATCAATGCCTCATATATAAACTCATAATATAAAGAGTTTATATTTGAGATGTTGACATTGTATTATTTTTTATACATTATCAGTTAATCATAAGATGACACTTTATTAATGAACAAAATCTAAAAATACATAGACAAATAAAAATAAATTTAAAAACTTTATTAGTATTTATTTTTAAGAATCTATATATAAAGTATTATCCTATAATTGATTGACATATACTGCAAATACATCGTATTTAAATATATACCTGCCCATACATATAAATTTTTTTTATCTGACCCGTATATTTCATTTTACAGCTTGGCATCACGTGACATTGAGAGGCACTGGCAATAGCAAGTAAGAAAGCGTCAATATAATTTTCACCGAAAAAAGAAAGCGTCAATATAATTCATTTTATGTAATTTTCCTTAAATTTTTTCGTCTCTCGTCTCTCCCAAAACAGTCTCCAAAAAAAGCAGTTAAACAGAAACAAACCCTCATTCCCTTTGGCTATTTTTGACTGCGCCAACGGAAATAGAAAACCATAGGAAAACACTTTATTTTGTTCTTTCTTTCCTCCAAACGAACCCTAAAACGTATTCAAATCAAAGTGAAGAGATTGAGATAGAGCCTGTCGTGAATGGAGAGATAGAATCGCCGAGTTGAATCTGTCGGAAGAAGATCTGAGCTCGAATTGTAGACAAACTTAATTTCTTAAATGGGCGCGGCAGGTTCAAAACTCGAGAAAGCTTTGGGCGACCAGTTCCCTGAAGGCGAACGATATTTTGGCCTCGAAAATTTTGGTAACACTTGTTATTGTAACAGCGTTCTGCAGGTTTTTTTTTTTCTCATCTCCTTTTTTAATTATCTATTCAATTTTGAATCTAATTCGATTTGACTTTTTTTTTCTTTTTTTTTTACAACAAATTCTGTTGAATTTGATAGTTTATATTAATTCTAATGTTGTGCATTTGATTGATTTTAAATTTTAGCTTTGAACCTTTTTTTTATTTTTTTCGTTTGTGCGAATTTATTGTGGCATGTGTTCTTCTCCTTATTATTATTTTTGCAAGTATTGCTGTGGCATTTCTCTGTTAATCCCTTGTTGATGCTTTTGATAATGAGTTCATTTGACTCACTGATGATAGCAGTAGAAAGTAAGTAAAATTGGGAAATTCCTGAAGCGAATTGGTTGGATTCAATTCTATCTTTTTGTGTTCAGCAGTAAATTTTTCTGGCAATAGCATGCTGTGTTGCATTCAGGTGGTGTGGTTGTCACAATTTAGATTGAAATTAAACGGTTAGATTTTAGATATGCTTGCTGACATGATATAGAGCAGAGATTGGCCATGATAGATATCAATTAATATTAGAAAGGAGAGCAGTCTTACGGGTTGGATATTATTGGTGATAAAATAAATGATTATCCAATTCATCATTACTATTAAGGTAATTTAGATTTCATTGTTCATACTTATATTTAATATTTTTAATATTGCTGTTGTTGTCTGTTGATTTAAGTTGGGTGTGTAAAGCTTAGTTATGTGGAATATTTGAAATTTCTTTGCTTAGATCAGTTTATACAAGGTATGATACTATGATAGCTATTAGATTTTGAAGTTTCATCTGGCATAGATTTGTTGACTTAGATTACACAGCATCTGAATTGTTTGAACAGTCATTTCTGAATTAATGCAACTGTAGTATTTATGTGCTATATACTCATTGCCAGACTGTTTAGTTCCTATGCTTTCTTTTTTCATTTATGCTATGGGACTCTCAGTTCTTTTCTGATCTTGTATTTAGTACCTTGTTTTCTAATTAGTTTTAGATGATTAGCATAGGTATGGTCATTTGGGAAGGATGTGGAAATAGTTTTATGTTAGTGTGTTGAGTGTTGGATGTTTTTGTTTAAATTTTTTGGGCAACGATGCGCTCTCAGCTTCAAACAATGTCTCATTTCATTTTCTGATTTTTTGCAGGCACTTTATTTTTGTGTCCCATTTCGTGAACAGCTGCTAGAATATTATTCAAGTAATAAAAATGGTGCTGATGCTGAAGATAATCTGCTGACATGCTTGGCAGATCTGTTTACACAGGTAATAACTCCACTAGAATGTAGTGTTATTGAGTTGTACTCCTTTATCTTTGATGGGCAACCACTAGTTCTTTAGAGTAGATTGCTTTTTCTGCCTAGATGTTATTTTGTCTTATAGCAAGCTAATGCTGTTGCAATGTATTTTTTAGAAAAGTCAGAGCATATCTTTTGAAATGATGTTCAGACTAAATATCAGCATTATTTTCTTTTTCCCTTTACCATAAGAATGTGCATAGTTGCAATGCCTTGTTCTAGTCTTGACCTTGATTTCCAAGAATTTGATTCATTTGATAATTTTCTTTGTTTATTATTAGACATGCTGCGAGCCCATGTACAATTAGCTAGAAGTATAAAGCCCAATATATCATCTTCATGATTTGATGAAGATTGTTCACTATGTAACCTTTTAACACGATGTGATCAGATTACTTTTGTTGTCAAATGGCTTATTACTACTTTTCCTTATCATATTTGCATGAGGACCTGGCTTCATAGGAGGAATGATGTGTGTGCATTTGTTCAAAAGATCCTTTTTAACATGAAGTCTTTTTTTTTTTCTGTAATTCCTAGATTTTATGAAGCGCGTATAATATGCTTTATGTTACCGTGGAAGAGTTCCTTCTCATAACTGCTTTTCTTCTGTTTCTTTCTTTCTTTCTTTTTTTAAAAAAGGCTTGGTTTGATAGATACTTCAATAATTGCAGAGAATTATCATTTTAGGAAGTTGCTTAGATCCCAGCCAAATGTTTTGTTTGAGTGTTTTCTTTTTGGCCCTTAAGAGTCCTAAATTTCAGCTGTAGTTGGGAAGATGATGCTTTTTCTGTTTTTATCAAATGTTATTAATGGACTAGTATACTTTCTTCCCCCTCCCCTCTTCCTGTAGTTACTTGTGGCCGATGTGGTTTTTAGTTGATTACTATTGGGACCAACAGTGGGTTGTTCATTTTGTTTAGATAAGTTCACAGAAGAAGAAAACAGGTGTTATTGCTCCAAAGCGCTTTGTACAAAGATTGAAGAAACAAAATGAGCTTTTCCGCAGCTATATGCACCAGGTAGTAGAGTGCTTTATATTTGTTTGGCTTAAGTACTTTATTCGCTTTCCTTAAATTGAGCATCTCTTTTTCTTAATTCAAGGTTTCAGTTGATATAAAGTAGTAGCTTTTTCTGGCATGTCAATCAAAATATTGACTTTCTTCATTATCTTTTTATGGAAAATGCAGAAGAGAATAACGATTGTCTCTTTTTGTTTTGGTAGGATGCTCATGAGTTCTTGAACTTTTTGCTAAATGAACTTGTTGACATACTGGAGAAAGAGGCTCAAGCAGCAAAATACGAAGCAGAATCTTCATCACCATCTGAAAAGACTGCAAATGGGCCAAAGAATCCTCAGGCAAATGGTGTTCAAAAAGAGCCTCTGGTTACCTGGGTGCACAAGAATTTTCAGGTGAGTTTTCTAGTTATATTCCTAAGTTCCAATGTTCTGATCAATCGTTCTAATCTTGTGCTTTATTTACATTGCTTGACGTGAAATAAAGATGTAATCAAGTTATTTTCTCTGCTCAAGTTATATCTAAAGCAAATCATAATGTACTATGAAACTTGGAATCTCCGTGTGATGACCAAGATTGTAGGAATGTATTAGTTAATTCTAGAAAGCATCTGTGTAGAAAAATTATGCAACGATAGACAGAGAAAATGAATTAAATGCAACCTTTACCTTCTGGAAATGTTTCAGGGCATCATAGCTAAACCTTTTTGTGTGTCTCTTGTAGGCAGGCTGCCTAATCAATTAATAGTGGTACCTGCATTACTGCTTTTCTTTTATTTTTATATATAATTATGGTATCTCATTTATAATTGATAAGGTAACTACAATAAAATGGTGACTGCCTCTATCGTTTTTCCCTTTAACGATTTATTTATTGACAATGTGTATAAAGGAATGTATGTTTTTTTGTCGATGAATGCTATACATTGTGAGTTTATTTATTGACAATCTTTTCCCTCCTCTCTGAGTGCCTCTGTGTGTGTATAGGATTCTGTGTGTTTGCATTCATGTATTTTAGGAAGAATCTCATTATCTCATGGGGCAATTTGAGACAGGGAATACTTACCAATGAGACAAGATGCTTGCGATGTGACAGTGACAGCAAGAGATGAAACTTTCTTAGATTTGAGCCTTGACATTGAACAGAACAGCTCAATAACTAGCTGCTTGAAAAATTTTAGTTCTACTGAGACATTGAACGCTGAGGATAAATTTTTCTGTGACAAGTGCTGCAGGTAATTATCTTGATAGGTGATCTGTTGCATCACTTGATGTGTTTTAGTTTGTAATTGATTACACTACCTGTTTTCCTCTCACATGGTTAGGGTTCATCTCGTAAAGTAGTTACATTGACAGCAAATATTTCACTTGACTTCTATCATCCCGTTTGAGATTTTCAGACTGGCCAGCCAAGACCGAGTATGTAGAGTTGAGGTTTTGTTCTAAAAAGAGGTCAATTCTGGTGTTGACTTCAATGAGATTTGTTTTAGAGAACAGGCAAAACATGCATGCCTCATGATTAGCCTTTTTTCTTGATGGTTTAAACATGAAACTTGCATGGTGCATTAAACCACTTTATCTTTATAAATAGTTTGTGACTTGATACAAAGCTTGAAGTCTAATATTTAGATGGTTTCAAAAAGATGCATATGATACAGTCATTTTAATGATAAACATGCAGAAAGGCATAATTGTGGGTGATGTTTATTTACTTGCAGTTTGCAAGAAGCCCAGAAAAGAATGAAGATAAAGAAGCCTCCTCACATCCTGGTTATCCATTTGAAGCGGTTCAAGTACATTGAGCAGCTTGGCCGGTACAAGAAGCTCTCCTATCGTGTTGTGTTCCCGCTTGAGCTGAAGCTGAGCAACACTGTGGAAGATGCAGATTCGGAGTATTCCCTTTTTGCTGTAGTTGTTCATGTGGGAAGTGGACCTAACCACGGGCACTATGTTAGCCTGGTAAAAAGCCATAACCACTGGTTATTTTTTGATGACGAAAACGTGGAGATGATCGACGAGTCTGCAGTCCAGACATTTTTTGGGTCAGCTCAGGAGTACTCGAGTAATACAGATCACGGGTATATCTTATTTTACGAAAGCCTTGGTGCAAACAACAAGAGCTGAGAAGAGGGTTTCATTTTACCATGAGTTGCAATGAGTAGGTATTCTAATCAGTCAAACCTCATTTTTATCAAATTGTCTATGCATATTACTTTTTTCTGTCGTTTTTTTTCCAACCTTGTGGGAAGAGCTAGCAGATATCATTGAGGTAATGTGGGTTGTGAAAAAATGTATACTTAGGTTGTGGCCATGTACAGTGGATGGTGGAAGCACACTGTCCTTTTGTTTTTTTTGACAATAAGAGGAAAAAAAGAGCAGTGTATATGGTGTGAGAATATCACAGAGACAGTCTGTATTCTTCATGGTTGAGAATGTTTTAACATTAGCAATGCAATTGGAATTGCTTCCAACTTCATAGCTTGATGGTATTTTAATGTTTATTTTTTTTTTCAAAAAAAAATCAGAAGATTCCACTTGTACAGGCTCTGAAATCTGAATATGTTATCCAAAAAGAACAAGCAATGTGCTTTGCCTTCGAGAATTCCCAAGCTGCATGCGGCAGGCTGGTGCATTGGTAACATCAGCCAGCAATAAATAACATGTCAAAATTATACAGCTGTTATAACAGCCCACTTGATGAATAAGGGATCACCAAATGAATCGGCTTGTTAAGAAATTTAAAGCTGAATTCTAGCACCGCTTACCAATAAGGGTAAAAAATAATATACCCATACCAGCAATAAGTCAAACAAGATTTAGAAGAGAAAAAAGATAGGCTTCAACAATTATGTTTGTCAGGGAAAATGCATGTTGGAGAAGAAGGGAATGTGATGACTGAATATAGAGCAAGAACCAAAAGCTGATAAACTTCAGCAGCGATCGCAATGAATCTGAATCCTGACAATGTGTTGGCGAATTATTAAAAAATCCTTTCTGCCCTTCCAACCACAAAATTAATTTATTTTTGTTTCGTTAATCAAATCAAAATTTTTAAATCCAAAATTAATCAGACAGAATTAAATTCGGTTAATTAACCAAAATAATAATGACTTTAAGTTAAATTATATTTTTAATTTTAATTTTCCATATTTGAACAAATTAAATAACATTATTAAACAAAATATTCAAATATGAAAGTACTAAGTTAAAAACTCTAACAACATTAAACTTAAAAACATCAACTAAATTTCAAATATTAAATATATTTTTAAGTTTAATATATTTTGTTTTATTTTAAATTTTTTATATTTCGATTAATTTTATTAATTTGGTTAATTAACAAATTAATCAAAAAATGAAATTGTTTCAAAATTATTTTTGTTAATCGATCAAAATAATTTTTAACTGACTGCCCAACTGAATTAAAATTTGATTTGATCAATTAATTCAGTTAAAACCTAAAAATGAAAACCTTTAGCATTTCCCTTGCCCTTAAGAGCACAAGTTCTTCCGGTAAGATTTGATAGAAGGGCAAATGTGGTAATTGCATTAAGATTTAAGTTTGAAGAAAGTCCGGCTTTGGTACTGGCAATGTTAAGAAAGAATTGACTTGCTCATCACTGGATATGGTTATGGGTCGGGTACACTTTAAGTCAGGTATTAAGAAATTGAAAATAAGCTCAAACTCATGTCGATTTGAATTTTAGGTTTAATTTTTTTGTCTAATTCTGTTTTTACATATAATTATTAAGTTTAAATTCGTCCAAATATTATTAATTTTTTTAAAAATATATAATAAAATATATAAAAAGTAAAACATGTCACAGTTAATAAGTATAACATAATAAGTTTAAATAATTTTTTTACAAAAAAATACAAGAAACATGAAATTTTAAATTATAAAAAATACAAACCCAAATTAAATTACACAAAAAAATCAAAAGTAATAAAAACGCATTAGTATAAAGATTATAATTATAAGGCCGAACTGGGTGTGGACTTGGATTTGAAAATGATAAATCCAAACTCGACTTATTTTTTAGCAGGTCTCGATTTTTAAATCCAAACCCATTTAATGGGTTTAAATATTTTGTTCAAACCCATCTAAAACTTGAGCGAGCTTTCAAATTTAGACGAGTAATCCAATCTTTAAATAGGTCTACTTATCATAATTTGCCACACCAAAACATTCCCTCCCCATGGTCGGATGATATGTGAGATTGTCCCAAGTCTAGGCCCTTACAATGAAATGGTACCATTAATTCTTTGCTTAAAGTAATTTAAAGCTCTTCTTTTTCGAGCCATAGTGATTCATAAATATAAAGATACAAGTCTGAACTCTCAAGCAAGCTTTAATTAGATGTTGCCAAAGTTGGGTAAGAATTGAATTTCCTGGAACCGCACTTTACAAATGGCAAAAAGAAAATGAAAAAAACCTGTATTTCTCCTTGAAAAGTACAAAGCATGTAACCCCAAATGCATAAATATTGAATGTGGACACACCAAAGTTATCGTTTTTCAATGGAAAAATAGATATTTATGGTTGCTGCAATTCCTGCAGCCAAGGTTCTCTGATGCACAGAGGGATGGGAAGGGATCCTGTTTTTGTTGCATTATTGAATTATTTCCCGACTTTATGATAACATTTGCGAATCTAACTGTAATAAGTAGAAGTTGGGAAGCCCAATGTCTGGCACTTTTGCCAATGTTTTACCCTCTTATAGAAGAACAACTAATCAAGGAAAGTGTTGGAGAGATCAGTGATCTAAATCCTCGATGATAAAGAGATAACTCATACCAAACACTACTTTAAGGAATAGGCGGTAAAGATCTGTCTTCAACACTTTAGTTTTATTCGTTGGTAAAAGATAAAGGCTACGCAGAGGGCAGCGATAACGACATCATACGAATAATGTTCCATTGAAAGTAGTCCTATTAATTTAGTATCCATCCATCTATCATGATAAAGAATAAAATTGTATATATGTCATTTCAAATGCAAAGGAAAGAGCGGAATGACATTTAAGGTGAGGTGAGTTTAATAGAGTAAAGAAAATGAAAGGATTTGTAAAGGTAAGTGAAAAAGTTAA
Organism: Heritiera littoralis; assembly: GCA_031772115.1. NCBI lineage: Eukaryota > Viridiplantae > Streptophyta > Magnoliopsida > Malvales > Malvaceae > Heritiera > Heritiera littoralis. Next base: position 2,486,760 of record JAPDPK010000096.1, on the reverse strand, counting down.
AAAAAAATATTATAGTGTTTGATAAAAAAATGTAAAGAAATAAAATAATAAAGTGTTGTTTTCTATCTTTATTCATAAAAATAAGTTATTTAAATTTAAGAAACTAGCAAAGAAAATGAAGGGTTTTGTTGATTGTAAATATAATTATGAGATGTGAAAAATTCTAATTGTTACCTATCATTTACATCTCGCAATCTATTTTAAGATTTTTTTTAATATCAAAATATTTTTGTATAAAATTACATAATTATCCTTTATATATCACAATGTTACAACACAATATTTTCCTTTCTTCTTCATTTTTCAACATCTTTCTAACAATTCTTATCTTCTTCTTCTCCAAATCAACCCTAAATCCAAGTTTTAATCAATTAAAAGTGATATGTGTCACAAAAATAAAAAATAAAAAAATTCAAATTAAAATAATAGTGATTTTACTAATAATAATGATATTATTATAATTATTAAATATATATAATCATTATTCAATATATATAAATATATATATTCATTAAATATATATTTATATATTATTATTAAAAAAAAAAGAGTGGAGCACTCTCTCGCGCTAGAGAGTGCCGAAACGAGAGAACCATTCTCATGTGTGAGAGACCGTGGTTATACTCTCCTGCTTGGGAGACCAATTTTTGCTACATGAACAAGAAATTCCCTCTGAGGTTCACAAAATATTGGCCCAAATTCATTTGGCCCAGATGCATCCTTAGGCCATAATCAAGTAAGTTTATAAAGACAAAAAGGTAACAACAGCCCAAGCCAGCCACCTCTATAAATAATAGGTCAGATGACTCTTCTGCTCAGCTTTCTGACTTAAGCATTGAAGTGAGACAAACCCTTGCTTCTTTGTGATTTCTTATTTTTCTGCAACATTCTTGGTAGACACGTGGACACGAAGATCGAGATTGCTACGACATACAAATTTATTATTGTAACAAGGTAACAACAATTGATGTCGATTGTGGAAATTCGATACGAAAAGCTTTGTTGTGAAAGATGGTGAGAAAACGATCCGTAGCAAGGGAAGTGATTGAGAAGGAAGGTTTGGCTAGCTCTCCTGCTCATGGACACGAAGATCAAGATTCCTACAACATACAAATTTATTGTTGTAAGAAGGCAACAACAATTGGTGTCGACTATGAAAATTCGATACGAAAAGCTTTGTCGTGAAAGATGGTGAGAACATGATCAGCAGCAAGGTAAGTGATTGAGGAGGAAGGTTTGGCTAGCTCTCTTGATTGTCAAATGCATTAGGAAGCCTAGGCGCCAGAAGCTGAACATATGAACACAGTCTCAAAAGCGAAATTTGAAGCTTTGAGGCAGAGAAATGAAGAGATTACTCATGCATTGAAGGTCTTAGTAGACTTTTTCAAAGAAGCACTTCGGCAAATGAGTTAACTATTAGCTGTTCAAAATCTCGTAAGAGGAAATTAGCCGCAATAAACTAATGAGACAGATCTTCAATGCCAGACTAGTCTAGGGGAAACTATAGTGCGCCAGATTGATCTGGGGGAGATTGTGCACCAGACTGGTCTGGTGGAGATCGACTTGCAGTAGACTAGTCCGGGGGAGACAATGTGCCAGACTGGTCTGGGGGAGACCAACGCACGACAGACTAGTGCGTGGCAAACTGGTGTGGAAGATGCTGGGATGACAGACCCAGATGAAGATGCACATCAACCCACCGGTGCTAGGCATGTCAAGATTTCTGACTTAGAAGCAAACTCAACTTGAAATCCTGATGTGGAAGTGGAGGAAGACAAGTAGGCTAGAGAGAGAAAGAGGCCGGCACCTTCTGCCCGTGATAAAGGAAAAAGAGTTGCAAACCAAACAGATTCCTCAAGAGTTAGAAATCAGTCTGCTTTTACAACTAAAGATACAGATGATGTTAAGAAGATGGTTGAAAAAATTCTGGAAGAGAAGAAACTTGTTATGGTTGAAGACAGTCAGAGAAGACAGGTTCCATTTAGTGCCTTAATCATGGAGAGGCCTTTGCCTCGTAAATTTAAGATGCCTCAGATAACAGCATACAGGGGAAAGACGGACCTTTATGATCACTTGTAGGATTATGAGTCATTGATGCTCCTCCCTAATTAGGAGGATGAAATTATGTGTAGGGCATTTTCTCTTACTAGCGAGGATGAAATTATGTGTAAGGCATTTTCTCTTACTCTAACTGGTCATGTGATGAAATGATTCAATAGTTTGAAGGAAGGGTTCATTTCTTCATTCGACCAGTTACGTAGTGAATTTTTAAAGGCGTTCATGATCAATAGTTAAAGGAAGAATGAGGTAACATACTTGCTTACTTTGAAGCAAGGTAAAAAGGAATCATTAAAAAGGTATGTCGCTAGATTCCACGATACCACCTTGGAGATTCGCGACTTGCAGGTCGGTGTCGCAATAACAGCAATGTTGCAAGGGACCAGGTCTGATAAGCTCTAAGAGCCGCTCTCTAGATCAGCCAACAACACTATTGGAGTTGATCACTAGAGCTAACAAATATATCACTCAAGAGGAAGTATTGAAAATGATATAGACTCACGATCTCGAAAGAGGAAGGAAACAGGAGAGAGAATCCATTGAAAAAAGCACAGACAAGTCCAACAAGGCTCCAAAGTTGAGATATGATAATTACACTCGACTTAATGAGCCTGGAGCCTCAATTCTTGTAGTATAGAAGGGACAAGACTGCTACAATTCTCTAAAAAGATGATAAGAAGTATGGGAAGAGATGCAGATTCCTATTGTGATTTCCATTCTCCAAATGGACATTTGATTGAGAAATGTAGGAGCTAATGAATCATCTTGAGAAACTAGCCCGATAAGGGAAAATAGACAGATACCTTTGGAGGAATGAGGGAGCCGGCTATTTTTCACGCAATTGGAGAGATAATTTACAGCAAAATAGACAATATGACAATAGCAGAAGAGAGAGGGAGCAGATAGAAGGAGGAATGGTGAAGCAAGGGATGATCAGATGTAACGACCCTTTATACCGAAAATACGAACCAAAATTTTCCTTTTTCACTTACTTGGTTCAGCTGTACGTAGTGTCACTAATCAATTCTTAAGCTACTATTATATTAGCTAAGTCAATGTCCTTTAGTTACCTTAGGCCCTAGTCAAATTCTCTCACTAAGCATGCATTTATAATTTCGAATTATTCTACTTGACTAAATGTATCTCTACCCAAGTTACATGCATTGTTATAAACCATAACTATATCATATGCTTCCTTTAATTACATCCCCATACTATAAAAGTATTGAAATTATAAGTCTGAATATAAAAGGGAATACTGTACATCACTTACCTTTAACGGTGGTATGAAAGTCTCGAAGGACTTGTTTAAGCCTGTGTACAAAGCTCCTATAGCAATTAATCTGGAAGGTGGAGAGGGAGAGTGAGCTTTTTGGAAAGCCCAATAAGAAATATATATAAGAAACAGATACCAAGTTTCTATATGCAATTTCAAAACATTTATTTAAAACTCGAATATTGTAATTCATACAATTTGGAAATCAAATAATGCTTATGCAATGTATCAGAAAGCATTTCATTTAAACCAAAACATAAATAATTGAATTTCGAACATAATTTAAAATATATGTGCTTATCACATTAGTCAATACGAATTGTCAAGTCAAATTCTTATCAGTTTTAGAATCCAAATATCATTCATTCAAAACTCATATACGAAGATAAAAATGAAAAAGCATATACATATTAAGCTGGAGACATAACGACTAAGCAATAATCAAGCAGTTCAAATTGACATATGGCCATAGTCAAGAGGGGTCCACAGTGAGCACTGATTAGGTGTTAACTGGGCCCACTGTGGACTGGATCAAGGTCACACAACAATAGAAACTCTACTGTAAACTGGATCAGGATTATATAGTAGCCCAAAACATTACCTACTGTGGACTGGATCAGGGTCACACAGTAGTCCAAAACATTACTACAGTGATTGTTAGTCATGTCTCAAAACATTTCCATACATATAGTTCCTACTGCAGACTGATTCAAGGCCACACACAGTAGTCCGAATAAAAATACCTACTGTGGACAGAATCAAGGTCACACACAGTAGTTTCAAAACAATACTATACTGACTTTAGTTATTCATGTCTCAAAAAATATATATATATTTTCGAAATTCAAAATAGTATCCTTTTTGAGCTTTAGGAAAGTTCACAAAAGAACTAGTATATATTTCTTTCAAAAGCAATAAATCATATATGCTCATAATATTTTCAAACCAATGTCATCGGTTGATAATTTCCAAGAGATTAATATCTCGGCTAAAAGTCTTATAAGCAAATCAAAATCATAAGATTTAACCATTTTCAAAATAAGCTTGCCGGACACTTTGCCATTTTTAAATGGATGCTTAAGTTAAGCTTAAATCACAAAACCATTGTTTTCAATAAAAATTCGGTAGCATAACGGCTTATATTTCTTAAAACCCCCTGCAAGAAAATACAGTTTATAAAACCACAAGACAGTTGATTTTAAAATTGCATTCAGTATCCCTTACGTTCTGATATATATCTCTTACCTAAATTGCACCAAACTTGGCACCTAGTAAGCATCGTACTTGGCTAATTGTGCTTTTCCACTTCCTTCCGAATTCTCTTCAACCAATATACATCAAAATTTATATCAATATATATTTTACCCAAGCATTATTAATCTAAATAAATATTATCCGCAGGAAAACCACTATATCCATAACAATCACCTTGCGTCACAAATATCATTATCGATTCCTTCCTTAAGCTTCATAACAATATCAAAATGTAACCATTAAGGTGGATAAGAAAATAAAGTATTTATACCTAATTATTTTCTTGTTAATCCCATTTTATATCTCAATTATTATATTATCACATACAAAATAATCTCATCCCTATGTCCATAATTTTCCATAATCGTATCACCCTTCTCATAGTATAGATTATAACTTTCATGCACACGTTCAAGAATATATTATTAATTGCCAAATCCCTATATATATGTGCTATCAACTAAATAATTCATATACTCACCAACATTATCATTGTATATAATTCTTACATTAATAATTAATAAAAGGAAATAACATAATTCTGCATCATGAACCATCCATTAAAATCCTTTACCTATTTTCATCATTTCATTAGTACCACATAATCACTCAAAATTTAAATTCGATACCACAGTACTTTCCTTACCTTTGCAAACCTCTTAACCGAACGTATATTCCTTGTTAGCTTAGGAACGTTTGCCGCATACCTCATCAAATCAACAACCACTTTATGTGTTTCAACAACCCTATATAAGTATACATATCTTTAGTATAAATTCTCTACTCAAGTATATAAATTCTTAAGTGAGAGAATAGCCTTCCCCTTATTACAAACCAAAACTGAGAGCACTTTTTATCTAACCTTGATTTTTTTTTTTTGCTGTTTTGGGAGCTACCATAAACTTCAAAGTGTAGCAACCTTCTTTCATTTTTTAGCCTTGAAATCAACTTAATGTGACCCCAAGAAACCTCCTGATCAACCTTGCTAAGACTTATGTTCTGCACTTAGGAAAACAGCCTTCAACGACCCTTGAGGGCTCAGCATCCACCACTCATTTCATCCCCTAGCAATCTCCTTCTTCAACCCCAAAAACATGTCGGTACAACAGCATTTCTTGTCTAAAAACATCTCTCAAATAGCCTTAAATTTTTAGTCCATGACTCATTCAAAGTTAGCCACGTATCATCTCTGTTTTAGCCCACTACATTCTGCCTTGCACAACCATGGTTAATGGCCACTTGCAGCAACTCCAAAATGGATCGTTCTGCACCAATGTCCTAGCCTTCTTTCCTTTGTTTTACATGTACTATCAGCCTCTTCCAAGTGCTCGATCTAGTCACCTTCACAACCTCCATGAACTTTCGATTTTCAGCTCACCCAAAACTCCTCTTTACCTGCTTCTAGATGCCACAAGGACTGCTCCCTCAGGCTAGCCTACAACCACTATAATGTACCTAGAGGGCCCCTGTTTCATAACTCAAAACTAACCAAAAATGACTACGAAGATTGGCTCCTGGTTGGGCACCAAAAATGTTACCCTCTTTGCTTCAGCCATGTCTCAGTTCCCTTCCTTCCAGGCTAAATCTTGCTTCAGTTTCTTTTATCGGTTTCCTTCTTCCTCTCCTACACTCTCTTCTTTCGCTCACGCTTCTTTCCACTCTTTCCTTCTTCTTCCTTTCTTCTTCCTTCTCTTTTGTCACTAAATGATCGAAACCCTTCATTTTTTTTGCACCTCATTTCTCCATCTGGTCGGCCCTCTCTTCTATCTTTTCTTTCTTTTACCATGTCAGTGAGTAAATCCCAGCCTTGCACCCTTTTTCCTTCTTCGGTCAGTCCACCATTTTCTCTTTAAATTTCAGTCTTTACGCTTGCACTACTTCCTTCCAAAATGCTCTGTCTTCCAACACTTACTCGACAGCCAACTACTTCACTTTTTCTTTTGTTTGTGGCTGCCGAAACCAGGACTTGTTCTTGCCTTGGCTGTCGATGCAAGATGGGAATGCAAATGGCTACAAGATCGTGAGGTATTTTGCTTCGTTTCCAGCAAAAAAGGAAGAAAAATAGTGGGATGATGAGGAGTGTCACGAGGATGATGGTGCTGATGAACGGTGATAGTGGAAAAATTGTGTGGCCGGTTGGGATTTGTGCTAGTGGAGGTGTAGTGACTGTTTCTAATCTTCTACAAGGAGCCACCCTCTTATTCCCTTCGTATTTTATTCTTTTGTTAATTTATTTTGTTTATTTATTTTATGTATATTTTATATCTTTCATCTGTTTAATATATATGTATATATTCCTTTTATCCCATTAATATACATATATATTATTTTATTTAATGTACATATATATATATTTTAATTTAAGTCATAAAATATCAGTTTAATTTAAGTTCCTATAATTAAATCATTACTTAATTAATTCATTCCTATAACTCTTGAATGCTTAATATAACTTGTACTCATCTAAGTTATATCTGTTTACTAATCGGTGTCGAAAATCACGGTTATCACATCAAAGGGGCCAACAGGAAGACTATGAACCTACGGGCCCAGCCATAAATGTTATCACGGGAGGAGATTCCATGGCTGGAAGTTCATCTTCGTCACAAAAAGCTTATGCTCGCCAAGCATATCAAATCAATTCAGTGATAGAAGAAAACAAGAACGAGGAGCCGATTGTATTCACCCCCTTCGACAAAAGAGATATGATCACTCCTCATGATGATCCAATGGTAATAATTGCAGTAGTGGCTAAGCACCTCGTTAGTCGAATGCTGCTGGATAATGGCAGCTCAGTGAACCTCGTCCATTGGAATTGCTTTGAGAAGATAAACATTAGTGAAAATAGATTAAAACTTACCAAGACACCATTATATGGCTTCGCAGGAGAAAAGGTGGATGCAGCCAGGTTCATACAACTGCCTATCACTTTAGGAGAAAGTCCTAAAGATGTGACTTGAAAAGTGCTGTTCATGATTGTGAAGTCGAGCTCCATAGCCTACAACGTAATTCTTGGAAACCTTTGTTGAACGACATGAGTGCTATAATCTCTCCATGTTACTTGCTGATGAAATTCCCCACACCTAATGGAGTAGGCCAAGTCAGAGGAGACCAAAAGAGAGGAATGACCCGTTATATCTCGTCCACCACTAGCAAAGGGACTCAAAATAAAGAAACCCATACCATGACTAACCCCTAATTATGAAGATGGATAGGGAAGATTTGAGACATTGATATTTTAAAGTTTCAATTAATATTAGACATGTTATTTTAAACATTTTGTCTTTGTATTCCAAATTGTCGTTGGTTATTGGTAGTATGCAATAAATTAATGATTCTTAGTGTATATAATTTATTTTATTATCATGATTGCATATCTTGCAACAAGAATACAAAAATCTTATCAAGTCTGAAGTGAAAAATGCGCGATATAGGCTACGCATGTACTTGAAGTGAAAAGTGTGCGATGTGAGTCATGCATGAAGATAAAAAATGCAAGGGCTTGAAGTGAAAAATACGCGAGGTAAGCCATGCACAAGAAGAAAAAGGCTTGAATTGAAAAGTGTGCAATGTAAGCTACGCATATTCTAGAAGCGAAAAGTGCGCAATGTAAGTCATGCATGAAGATAAAAAGTACAAAGGCTTGAAGCGAAAAATGCATGAGGTAAGTCACGCACAAGAAGAAAAAGGCCTGAAGCGAAAAGTGCGCGAAGTAGGCTATGCATGGATTTAAAGCGAAAAGTGAGCAACATAAGTCATGCATCAAGAAAAAAAGTGCATGGGCTTGAAGCGAAAAATGCGCGACGTAAGCCATGTACTCAAAAAAAGAAAAAGCTTGAAGTAAAAAAATGCGCGAACTAGGTTACGTATAGACTTGAAGCAAAATATATATGATGTAAGTCATGCATGATTACAAAGAAGCGCGAGTTAAAAACGAAAAATGCGTAAAATAAGCCACGTACATAAAAGACGAGAAAGTGCACAGGCTTGATACAAAAAATTCGAGACTTAAGTGATGCACATGAGACGAGAGAATTTGAAGCGAAAAATACGCGAGGTAAATTTATTTATTTATTATATAAGACAAATTTAAATATGTAAAAGGTAAATATGTGACCGCTGAAAATTTTTTTTAAAAGACTGAGTTCTTTCACAAAGAATTGAGGAGCAATTGATATGTGTCATACAAATAAAAAAATAAAAAAAATAATAGTGATTTTACTAATAATAATGATATTATTATCATTATTCAATATATATAAATATATTCATTAAATATATTATTATTATTATTAAAAAACAAAAGAGAGAGTAGGGCACTCTCCCGCGCAAGAGAGTGCCGAAACGAGAGAACCATTCTCCCCCGCAGGAGACTGATTTTTGCTACATGGACGGTAAATTCTCTCTGAGGCCTACAAAATATTGGCTCAAATTCATTTGGCCCAAACGCATCCTTCTGCCATAATCAAGTAAGTCTATAAAGATAAAAAGGTAACTACAGCCCAAGCCAACCATCTTTATAAATAATAGGTCGTATGACTATTTCAATTAATGACTATTTTTCTGATGGAGACTCTGCTCAGCTTTTTGACTTAGGTATTGGAGTGCGCGCCCAGGGACAAACCCCTACGTCTCTCTAATTTCTTATTTTTCTGCAGAGTTATTGGCAGACACGTAAACACGAAGATTGAGATTCTTACGACATACAAATTTATTATTATAACAAGGCAACAACAAAAAGAAAAAAATGTTATACAATAGCTTAGAACAAGAGCTTTTCGGAAAGGTGTGTTCCAAAATCTTTGATTTTTGATACCCCAGCATTCCATTTTCAAGAGATCAATAATGCACCTAAAAATTTCAATTCCAAGATCCTTTATTATTAGCTCTTTAAAAATTGCATGATGCCTAGTAGCATATTGTTGCTTGGCAACATGTAAGCTGCTAGCAGTGGCGGAGCCACGTTATAACAAGGAGGGGCCATGGCCCCCCCAAGATTTTTGAAAATTTTTAATTGTACTGTCGTACATGTATGTAATATAGATTTTAATTCACCTTTAGCCCCTCCATAAAAATAAAAATGTCTCCTCTCCTCATAAATTCCAATAAAAAAATTAATCTTTATAAATCAAAGAGTTTAAATTTTAAGACAAAAAAATCAATTATTAAATTTTAAACAAATTTCCAAAGGGTATTAATATCATTTTATACAATGAAAAAAATTATTTGATATTAATTTTCATGAAATTATTTTATAGATGTTATTAATTTAAACTTTGTACGTTAGATATATTTAAAAAAAACTAATTAAGCATTTTTTTAATTGTTACAGTCTTATAAAAAATTTTAACTTCACTTAATTATTTTTTATATCTTAAATAAATATTGTTAAACAAAATATCACTTAAAATTCAAAAGAAATAATTAATTAATATAGTTCAATTTTTTTATTATTAATTTTTTATATTAACTTGTAATTGTGAAGAACAATTAAGTTAATGTGTATTTTCTAATTGATAGATGAATTGATCTCATATCGATGATTTTTATTGCATCATTAAAAAAATTATTGAGCAATGAAAATTGTTAAAGCAAAGTTTCGAAACAAAATGGAATAAAAGTTTTTTGCCGATAGTTTTTATTCTATATATTGAGATAAAATTTATTAAAACTTTCAAGTCAAACGATTTTTTTCTTACAAAAAATAATCATGGACTGTTTAAATAAGAATATTTGTCTTTCCTCCATTTTCAATAATTATATATATTTTTTTCATACTTTAATTTTTTTTTATTTATATATGTTTATATATGGAATGTCATATTTCACAGATATTTTTATATTTTTGGTAAAATAATAATATATTAGAAGCAAAATAAAAAATTTTAAGCTAGTCACAGATTTTATTGAATAATTAATTTTTTTTATACATATGGTTTGGCCCTCCCTAATCTGAAATCCTAGCTCTGCCACTGCCTGTTAGGTAGCTAATCGAATATATATATATATATATATATATATATATATATATATATATATATATTCTAGCTAGAAGAAAAACAATTTCACCAAGTGAACGCCGGTATAGGGTGGGCAAACCCCAAAATAAAATGAGATGAGTTTGGTTCTGATATGAGGAAGAAGATAGAAAAAATTTTAGGTTTTGTAGGTTATGAGGATGAATTTGTTGATTGTTAATATAATTATGAGATCTGAGTTAAGTATGTAAGGTGTACATTTAAAAAATTATACATTTATAAAATTATCTTTTATTTTTTAAATTTTATTTTTTATCTTAACTTACTAATGATATATTAGTGAAATAATATAATTTTATATTTCATTTTTAACTCTACCAAAATATTTCATTCATAAAAAAATATTTTTCATCTTTTCACTTTTCTCTCATTCTAATTTTTTCTTTTACTACTCTATCAAGCAAAGTCTTAATATATCAAATAATTGCATTCTCTTTATATTTTATTTTATTTTATTTATTTATAAGATATTGATATGGAGTTTAAAAACTTCACTGATAATTATATTGGATAATAATTCAGATATTATATTATGTACATGGATTTGTGGAGCAAGTGGTAACATCAATTCAGTTAATTTTTATCCCCTAAGCATGGTTATCCCTATAGAGAATTATCTTGCTTAGGTTATTAATAATCTTTTTATTAATAATAATTAAGGCTTGGCTTAGCAGTTATTACTTCTTTTTAGGAGAGATTTAGTCTAAAATTCGATTTATCTCATTCCCCTCTTGTACCTCCTATAAATAAAAAAAATTTATCTTTTCAATAATTAGTTTCTCATTGATTTTAGTAATTATTATATTTTAATCCAATATTATGAGAATTATGCCATAAGAAATTTTTTTTTTCATAGTAAATGCAAGGGGAAGTAGGAAATTTAACTTTGGCCCTAATTCCTCCTAATGAGCTATAACAATTAAGGGTATAAATGAGTTAAGTTACTTGAGTTCGACTCATCGAGTTTGAGCTTTTTTTTAAAATATTTTATTATTAATTTACCATTTTACCCTCATAATATATAATTAAAAATTGACAAATCGAGCCTATCGAGTCGAGTTTAAGTATATTTAGTCAAGTTTAAGTATATCGACTCAAGTTTCAACGTTTTGAATATTCTGTTGAGTCGAGCTCGAGTTTCAAAAACCAAATTCGATCGAACTCGAGTTAAGTTTCAAGTCTTGAGTTTCGACTCAAGCCTAATATTAAATTATCTCGACTTGACCCGATTACATCTCTAATAACAATTACTAGACCAATCCTATTGAAACTTATCACTTTATTATTATTATTATTTGTAAGATCTGATTCTACACTACTGTAGAGTCTAATTTCATAAAATTGATAATGGAAATTAAATAAATAAAGAATATTGATTTCCATTTGAGTGAAAAGCTCCAGAAACTGAGATGTAAAAGGAGCAATTTTGGTGAAACACCAATGGGCAAGCAAAATAATTATGAGGATTGCCAATGGGCGAGAAACTCGCCAATGGATGGTGGCGAGGGCGAATAGATAAGTTCGCCAAGTGAATGAGGTAAGATGAACGCCTAATGAGGCGAGGGCGAATAGGTGAGTTCGCCACGATATGTTGATGAAAGCCCAAATGGGCGAGGGCTTGTGATCGCCCGTATGGTTGAGTAAATTAAAAAGGCTAAATAAGATTTCCAATTTGTGGTATGAATCATAGTAGGTAGGCGAGTAGAGCAATGGTGATCGTCAAGTAAGGAAATCAGCTTGTAATCACCAAACCTTATGTTGGTGAACTGAAATTGAGTTGGCGAGCTGTCTCAAGATTGACTTTATACGCCACAAGGCTGAAGACAATTATGAGAGGATGCCAAAGTCAATAAAGAAATTATCCTTATTGGATGAGGAATAAGACAAAGGTGCAATTAGTCAAGAAAAGAGGCTATAGTGGACTTCACGCCACTTTGTCCTCCTGACAAATGGTTAGACAATTAATGATAAAGAGAAAAACTTAGTCAAAATGTGCAGAGATAGCTTCTCATAGTCGTTCCTTTTTGCTGCAGTTTTTCTTCGGTTTTTAATGCATGAAAGACGAGAAATAAATGAAAGAAAATGGGATAAGGCCAAGTGATGAGTTCTAATTGGATTAGCATGGCTATATATAAGAAGAAACACTTGAGGAAAACCGATTTAGCAAACTTCATCTTCTTCACGAGAGCTATGCAACTGCAAGTTTATGTTCTGATTTCCTCCCATTTCTACCATGCTCGATTTACGAAATTTCATTCGTAAGTTTGCTAAATAAGAAAACCTGCTTGCAAAACTTTTCCTACATCGTTGATGAGCTAAAGGAATAAGCAAAGTAAGGCTAACATGGATAGAAAGTGGTCTATGCTGGAAGTGCAGTTGGTTAAGGTGAGTTCCATATTTCTATGGTTCTTTTGATACTTAATGATAGATTTCTATGTTTTACAAAGTAATAAAACAGAGATGCAGTCTTGTTTTTAGTTAGAACCTTAGAGAATATGAAAACAAGGAAAATACTGAAAAAGTGACGAGAATGGCGACTATTGTGATCGCCAATGATGAAAATTAGTATTCGCCAATGGGGCGAGTAGGTAATAAAGAACTCGCCAAAGTGTTGTTCAAGTGGGCGAGGTTGCCCAACGCCAGTTTAAGCTATAGGCGAGCCCAAATCTGAATAGAAAGCCTTGTGGGGCGAACTCACATGCATTAGGCATTGGGCGAGTTGAATTGTGGGCGAAATCCCACATTTAAGCCAATAAAGGCTTGGCGAGTTGAATGTTGGGCGAGCTCCCAAATATATTAATGGCGAGTAATGGCGGGCGAGCTCACACTTGTAAGCCATTTGATGAATGGCGAGCTCGATTGGGCGAACTATTTGATTATTAAATCTCGCCAAAATGTTGGAAATATTGGAAAAGGAAAATATTAATAGAATTTATAAATTATTTGCAGCCAGGAATTGGGAATGGCTATTGGCGAGCAGGAAGCAAGGCGAAGCAAGGCTTCGTTGGACCAGGTAAGGGGGATGTGTGTGAAGTGAATGCATGTCCTGTGGAGTTGAATTTTATGAAATTGTTGAGAAATTATTTTGTTTTATGACATGCATCATTTTGATGAATTATTTTGACTTAGCCGAGCTAAAAGCCGACCCTTATGTTATGATTTGGTCAAATGGTACAAGGCGGGCAAGCCATGTTGGGCGTACCCTTTTGTGTTGTTTTCGTGTGAACAACCCCTGTTTTAATAAAAAGCGAGCGAGCCATTTTGGTCGAACCCTTTTATAATGTTTTGGGGCGGGTGACCCCTTTGTTAAGAAAGTTGTAGGCAAGCCACTAAGGGCGAGCCAGTTTTTCTTGTTGTTTTAAAAGGCTAAGATTGGCAGTCAAACACTAGTTCGCCGCATTGTCGAGTTAACCATGGGTGAGCCGTGATGGGCGAGCTGACCATGGCGAACAGGTTTACAGTTTATTTTTCTTATACGAAAAATCAGATATTTTGAAAATTGGAAAATAGAAAATATAAATTCTTTATGGAGGGCGAGTTGAATATTGAGCGAGATTGGGCGAGTTGATCATGGGCGAACTAGCCATGAGCGAGCCAGTTTCGCTTGGTTTAAATGCTACGTTGGGCGGGTGAATACTAGTTCACCCCAACGGGCGAACTGATTATGGGCGAGCCACTTGGGCGAGCTGACCTTGGTGAGCCAATTAAATCCCATATTTTCCATATGTAAATTTGGTGAAAATGGGCTGTTTTTAATTAATATATTTTTAAACCGAATATATGAAACCTTTTGGAAAGCAAATCATTTTGAGAAAATGATAGAATTTATGAAATAATTCCATAAAGGTTTTTAATAAGATATAAAGTGATTTTGAGACTTTAGGCCCTGAGTTCATGCATTATTATTCATATACTTTGCGTGACCCATCTGGGGAGATGGCTCGGGTCAATAGACCAACGAGTGCACTCCAGGGCGTCACAAGGCTGATGGACCCGCCATGTCTTCAGCAGTCTCGAGGTCACTTGGCAAGTGGACCCGAGGACCACCTATAGATTATGGCCATAGATCTAGCTGAGGTAGCCATGAGGGGCGATGGCCTACGGGTGCACCCCAAAAGCGGACGACTTGTGTTCCTAAGGGAACAATGAGAGTATGATTAAATTGTTGCCTAGTCTCAATTATATGATTTCTGTTTACTGAAAGGATCTATTGAATCCTGTTTAATGTTAACTATATTCATTGTTTTCCTAATAGGTTTGATCGTTAGGATAATTATGTGGTTTTGGGGATATAGTTTTGCTTTATTTAAAGCAGTATACGTTTCCTTTACTGAGCGCGTAGTTCGCTCACCCCTTTGTTTTAACTTCACAGATAAAAGACACGGAGTTAGAGTATTAGCTCCAAGATGGATACAGCTATATACAAAACGCTGGGGCAAAGTATGTTAAACATGAAAGGTACAGTCTTTTCTCCTTTACATTTCAAACATAGATGTACAGTACTACTTTATTGAGATAAAGACAATAGGGAATGTGAGATGTAAGTAATGATAGAAATTATGAAAAGAATTTTATTATTCCGTATTTGTTAATAAATGTTCATCATTTATTTCGATCACTGTTGAATGTTAATGGCATCGCAGACAGCCCAACCGGTAAAGTTGTATAGAAATACATGTAAAATGTGGCAACGGGCTGTTACATTATTATTATTATTATTATTATTATTATTATTATTATTATTATTATTATTATTATTATTTGAAGAAAGCTTATGCCATAGCCCGTGACCATATTTTTCCACATATTTCTATACAACTTATCCGGTTAGGCTGTATGTGATACTTCACTTTCATATTATGTTAAACAATTTTGTACAACAATGTTTACATTATACACATCCCCTAACTTAATTAATACACAAGTAGTACTGTAGACATGTCCAAATACAAAAAAAATGATCGTACCTCATATATATCAGTCGGTCTGTCACATTGTCCTTTGTGTACAGCCGTGATCCACAATAATCGGATCTCACAATCATCAAAATCTGAAATGTTAAAATTGGGGAGTAAGCAAAACCACAGCTCAGTAAGAGAGTTATATGCAACACTTGATATTCAGCTACTTATATCCTGAAAATACTTTTTTTCACTTTCTTTAAATTTTCCTAGATGGGCTTTAGGCTCACATGTAGGAAGGATACTACAGTTGGCTAGGGCTCCAAATGGAGTAAGGCAGGTATTTTGAAATACTTGTCTTGTCTCGTCTCGAAACCTAGAAGCAACTGTAGAGAGTACTATATTCCTTGTTCTCAAAACGATATAATTTTTGTCTTTCACAGAGTAAACCACTTATTTTTTTCACTTTAGTATAATTTAAAACACATGACAGTTCAGTAATAAAACAGTGGTTTCCTTCAGCACAGTTAAAACACATGACAGTATAGTAGCAAAACTGTAGTTTACATTCTTTCTCATCAGTACAGTTAAAACACATGACAGTACAGTAGCAAAACTGTAGTTTACTTTCTTTCTCATCAGTACAGTAACCGTATCTTACAGTTTAGTAAAACAGTAATATTCAATACAGTACCATTCGGTAAAACAGTATCATGTAAATCAGTAAAACAGTATCTTGATACGGTTCAGTCAGTGAACAATAACCAATAGCTACCAATTCAGTAAACAGTATATGGTAGCTTTCAGTTCAGTATCATGGAGACTAGGCAACACCTTAAATATATCATTCGATAATATCATCCCAAATAGGGGAAACATATGAGATCTATGGCCATAGTCTATGGGGTCCACAATGTGCACTGATTAGGTGTCCATTAGGACGCTGATAATAGGATCAGTATCTATCAGCACTAACACGTAACACGTGAGCATGATATGGGGCTTAACAGTCTCAAAATAGTAAACACGTGATATAAACCCCATTTATGAAATCAATTTCACTGACTATAAGTTCAATCAATCCATAAATATTCATAAGGAAAATATTTTCATCTTATGAATAACAATTTATAAAATATTCATACTGGGGTAATCATTCCAAAAAATGTTCTAAATATTATAGAACAATATAAATCACATTTTCCGTACGGTGAAAACAGTTTATAAAATAATCACTATAAAATATAAAAGGTCATAACTGTCCTTTTTCACCGTAAAACATATACGCACGCTTTTCGGTGCTTTCTATCGAAAACATGATTTTCAAAGTTATCGGGATTCAAATCAATTATTTTTATGATTTATGAAAAATTAAAATATTTATTTTCCAAATCAACACTCCCGTCCCGTGTTTTCTCTGTAAACGCATGCGGAGACCTTCTAGTTTCAAAATACTGTTTTCCATCTTTAATTACCTTTATGGAATTTTCTGTAAACACTTATTTTCACAATTGAATCTATAAAGATTATTTATAAAATCAAGTGAATATTTGGAGAAATATTATTAAAATATTCACTTTGGTCCTTTTCATTTTTGACCTCGTTTCACGTGAAATATCACCTATTGGGATAAATTTCGATGATTTCCTTTTTTTCACCATTCTCAAAAACATTAATATTTTAAAATTAAACATCAGTATATTCATGTTTTCTGAAAACTAATCGATTTCTCGATTTTCGTGTTGAAAATCGTTTCTCGTGATGAAAAATCATTTATTATGATTTTTGGTAATTTTTCCAATAATTTTCAACAGTATAACGACTGTAGATTGGCTAGCATTCTGCACGGAAAATACAGTTTAAATCTCAACCGATAAATCACCACAATTTTCTAACCAATCATTATCAATAGTATTTATAAAAATTAAATGTATAATTTAAAACATGTGTGCCAAATATCCTTACAGGCTGCACATGTCTTCCTTACCTGTCTCAGGTCTGCGACTGCCTCTCAAAGGTTGCGCCCGTGTTCACCTCACCCGATTCCATCATCTCGGTTATCGAGAGAATTTTCTGGAAATTAAATTCTAAAATTTAGAATTTTTTCATAATTTATTAAAATAAATCACTCGAAATTAATTTCTGGAATTCTTACCGAATTTCTATAATTTTCAAGTTTCCGAATTTCTCAGAATTTTTCGAATTTCTGGAAATTCTTTTTCTGTCTCTTTTCTTCTTTTCCTTTTTTCTTTTTTTCCTTCTTTTTCTTTTTCCTTTTTTCCTTTTCCAGCTGAACCGATCACCTCCCCTCACCGCCGGTTCTTCTCCGGTGGTCGGTTCTCCAGCGGTTCGGTGGCTCCTTAGCTGGCCGGCGTCAAGGTGAACATGGATCTATCCTCCGTTCGGCCTGGATCAGCGGCATGACAGCGGATCTACTCGGTTTTTGTTCGGTTCCTTTCGCCTCTTCGCCCTTCCTCCTTCGCCGTTCTCCGCCTCACCGGTGGCCTCCTACATCTTCCTCTTCCTCCGTAGGTGCTTCGGTCACAGTGGTGGTGGCCGAATCGGCTGGCACCGCCACTTTCCATTTTATTTTTTCTTTTCGGCTTCGGCCAGTTTCACTTTTGTTTCTTCCCGATTTTCTCTCCTTTCCTCACGTCGCCGGCATCATCCCCTCTCCTTTTCTCTCCCTCACTGTAACAGTCCACACATGCTGTAAATCACGTATTTTTACACATAATCCATGGTTGGGCTGTCTGCGATGCCATTAACATTCAACAGTGACAGTAATAAATGATAAACATTTATTTAACAAATGCAGAAAATGAATTTTGATACATTATTCCTTACATATGACATCCCCTATTGTCCTTGTTTCAATAAGGTAGTACTGTATACATATGTCTGAAACGTAAAAGAGAGGTGACTGTACCTGTCATATTTAACATAGTTTGCCCCAGCGCTTTATATGTAGCTATATTCATCTGGGAGATAATTCTCTAACCCCGTGTGTTTTATCTGTGGAGTTAAAACAAAAGGGTGAGCGAACCACGCTCTCAGTAAAGAAGACGTATGCTGCTTTAAATAAAGCAAAACTATATGCCACAAAGTATTTATTTTTCTTAAAATCATACCAAGTAGGAAAACAGTGGATATAGTAAACAGTATCCTCAATACACTATTCAAATCACTGGTTAAACAGTTTACAATATAATGTAGTAAACAGCAAACAAGATTCAGTAAATCCTTTCAGTAAACAGAAATCAGTAAGTTGAGACTAGGCATCGCCCTACAAATAAATCATGCTATCATCGTTTCCCCAGGAACACAAGTCGTCCGCTTTTGGGGTGCACCCGTAGGCCATCGCCCCTCACGACTTCCTCGAAGTATGCCCTTAGGCCTAAACTCCCATTCGTATCCCTACCGGGATACAGCTAGCTCTGTGGCACAAATCAGCCACATGAAAAGTAAAGCATGAAACTCGGAGCCTAAAGTCTCAACAATCTCTTTATATCTCATAAAACACCTTTAAGGAATTATTTCACCAATTTCGTCATTTTCTTAAAATGATTTATTTTCCATAAAGGTTTTATATTTTTTGTTTACAAAAGATAGTAAAACTGCCCAAAATCTCACCATTTTTCGTGTGAGAAAATACGGTTAAATTGGCTTGCCCATAGAGGCTCGCCTATGGTCAGTTTGCCCATTCTGGCATTGCCCATGGTCAGTTTGCCCATTATGGCATTGCTCATGGTCAACTCGTCCAATGCGGCACTTCCATGGTCAACTCGCCCAATGCGGCACGTCCATGGTCAGCTCGCCCATTTTCATTAAAACATGGGTCATTTTTCTTTGGCTCGCCCGAAATTTTGTTAAAACAGGGATCGCCTATCTGTGGCTCGCCCGGATTTCTATTAAAACAGGGGTCGCCCGCCCAAAACATCATAAAAGGGGTCGCCTATCTTTGGCTCGCCCAAAACATCACAAAGGGGTCGGCTTTGTAGCTCGCCCAAATCAAAACAATTTATCAAACTAATGCATGCCATAAACCAAAACATTTTCTCAATATTTTCATAAGATTTTACTCCGCAGGACATGCATTTTACTTCACATACTACTCCCTTACCTGGTCTTACGAAGCCTTGCTTCCCGATTGCTTTCTTGATCGCTTTTACCGAGTCCTTAATTCCCGACTGCAAAATAATTTACTAATACTATTAATATTTTCTTTTCGAATATTTCCAGCATTTTGGCTAGACTTGAGACTAATTCTACTAGCTCGCCCAACAGAGTTCGCCATTTATTAATTAGCTTACACGTGGGAGCTCGCCCACTATTCAACTCGTCATGCCTATGCATGTGAGTTCGCCATACACGGCTTTTTTATTCAGGGGTGGGCTCGCTTATGAATTAAACTAGTATGTGGCGTCCTCGCCCACCATACCACGCTCCATGTTATTTAGCTCGCCCATAATAATTGAGCTCGCCTATTCTCATCACTCTTACACCATTTCCAACACTTTCCTTGTTTATTCTCGATTGTTCTCTAAATCACATCTTGTTCTAGTTTCCTTTAATGATTTTCCATCATCATATTACAATTTCAACCCAGTTTCATTTTATTCTTCATCTGCTTCAAGATATGAATTTATTCTATTTCTATGATCTAACAAGAATAATTTAAAAGCAAGACTATAATCATGCTCCTCATGCTCGAAATCATAGAAATATATCATTCAATCTCAAGAAACCATTAAATCTCACCTTGATCAATTTATGTTTCTAAAACAGAATTTGTCTTCTATTTTGTTCCTCTTCCACGTCAGCCCTCTAGCTTGAATTCTTATTTGATTCTTCAATTGAATAGAGGTTGAGTAAGCAAGGAAGGTTAAATGTTACCATGGAATTTCTCTCAATTTATATCTTAGTTGAACCGAAGCAAAGCACCAGGACAGAAAATCGAGACAAAGTTTGGCTCTCGTAGATGGCATATTCGGTAGTGAAGAGAGCAACTTTGGTGCAGCCTTCTTGCTTATTTATTCTTCTCTTTATCCATATTAACCAATACTAATAATCCACATAGCACCTTATCATATTTCTTCATCATTTCATGTGCCAACATTCATTTAATGCATGAAGAAAAACTGTAGATCAAGGTGGCGTGAAAGTCTCCCTTCCACACGCCTTTTGCTTCTTCTATTGGCTTTGTTTTATATTTCCACAAATAACATTCCAACCGTGTCAACCTTCAATTAATTTCTTGTCTAATTTACACCTAACAAGCATATTTTGATCAACCTTTAACAGATTGAAGAAACTAACGTGTAGCAGTAGCAAAGTGTCATGTAAGTCCACTTTTGCTGCACCTTTGTTGACTTCCATTTTCCTTCTCCTTTAAGCATCATATGTTGCATTAATTCATGAAGAACATTGCAGAAAAAGAAATCGGCTGGAACTCTTTTCTTCCTACACGTTATTGACTTGGTTTACCTACCTTTGATGGCTACTTCAGCTAATAGAATTCATCCTCTGTTAGATTTTTCTTCAGCCTTGTATCACAATAGCAACAGAAGTCAAATTTGGCTGCACGGTTCTGATTTATTGTTTCCAGCTCGCCAACGCTGCGTACTGTGTCAGCTCACCATCTTTAATCCAAATCGCCAGCTTCTCAGCTCGCCAATAGTCCTTAACTTGCCAATTCGAGCATCAACGTTTGCCTTTACTTGATTATTGGCATCGTCACATTGTCTTGATGCCATCTTGAGAATTGACGATTATGAGCTGATTTCTTTCCCTTGGGCGATCACATTGAGATTTGGCGATCACTGTCATTGTTAAATTGTTGGCGATCAACGGGTATTACTCTACTCGTTTACCTTGCTATGATTCATGCAGCAAGTTGGCGATCACATTTAGCATTTTAATTTGGCGAGTACCTTCTTGCCTACTAGGCTATCATTTGCACCTCTATATGGGAGATAACGTTACTCGCCATACTCGCTCTTTGGGCTATCATCGCTAGGTTCATTTGAGCGATCATCTTAATCAACTAACTTGGCGAACTTACCTATTAGCCGATATGGCCGTTAAATCAAACTCGCCATCATCCATTGGCGATCATCCTAATTATCTTACTCACCCATTGGCGAGCCGTTCCATCATAATACTCGCCCATATAGTGTTTCACAAAAATTGCTCCTTTTACCTCCTAAGTTAAGGAGCTTTTCACCAAAGTGGAAATCAACATTCATTATTTATTTAATTTCCACTATCAAAATTCACCAAATTATGGTGTACAGTATTATAAAATCAGGTCTTACACTCACCGTCGACGGTGGTCTGTCGACTCTTGGAAAGGGGTCGGGATCCCTCCTTCCCGATTCCTTTCTCTGTTTTCCTTTTTGTTTTGTTTTCTATTTCCCTTTTTAGTATGTAATATACTATATATTATATACTATAAACTATATTTTATACATATAATATATACCATATATTATACACATATTATTTCATATATATTTTAGTACAATATATATTATATATAAAATATATATTGTATATTACAAAATATATCTAGTATATATATGTATATTTACATACTTTAAAATTAAATAACCTTTATATATATTTTCAAACTTTAATGTAATTTAATAATTACATTTTCCATATATGTATGTATATATATTTATATATACATAAAATATTATACTTGTATACATATGTACTATTTAAATTGATAAAATAGTATATATACATAAATATACCAATGTATATTAATATATACTATATAGTATTTCAGTACATATGTATTTGTATAAAAATACATTTATACAATAGATAATTATATAAATATATTTCATTTTCTTTTCTCATTTTCTTATTTAATTTGGATTTCAATTTATCCAAATTAAATTTCCTCTCTTCATTATTTTCCATAATTCCAACCTTATTTTTATTTCCAATTTAATTTTTTCTTTCACTCGAACTTTCCCATTCGTTACTTCCTCAATTCACGGAATATTCACTAATATTCCGATCTCATATTATATTTATTTATTTCAACTTATCTATTTGCTTTGATATTAATTTCCATTCTTAATAATTTCCAATAATATAAAAATTTACAGTTATCACAGCTTAAGTAAATAGCTTTGAAAGTTCTTAATTAAGATTCATAATTGAATTCACTCCAATAATTTTTTTTCTACATAGCACTCTCTTTCTTTGTATATTCAAAAACCGTTAAGGTGGGCAAAAGGTGTTCAAAGGAATATTTGAGACCAAGTAATATTGATATGATTTCTACATAAAATCACTTAGGTCAAGACGAAGAAAGCTCATTTCTTGTTCTGTAAGTATTAATTACATTTATATTTATGGATTTATATATGATGCACTGACAGTGTATAGTTTCTATACACTGTTAATACACCAGAGGTTGACACCTCATCAATAGGCCTTTATATGCAAATATAAATAATTTTTTTTAATTTGCCAATAAGGGCCTATTGATGAGGTGTCAACCTCTGATGCATTGACAGTGTATAGAAACTATACACTGTCAATGCATCATATACAAACTCTATATTTATTAGAAATGTAATATATATATGTTTAGATGTATTGATAAAACCAGAGTGTTCTAGCTTAACCAGAGGTTTCGAGTTTGAGCCATAGGTATGCAGTTGTGTTAAAACTCTTGAGAGAAAGCTTTGCTGCCCTTTGAATCCTGTCCGACTCGAATCCGGATTAGTTCTATACTAAAATGAGTTGGGGCTACCGGATGGTTTCGACAAAAATAAAGATGTATTGATAAAACCTTAGACATCAATAAAAAAACAGAAAACAAACTACTTATTTACCAAGAATTCATGTTATGAACATTTTCTTTCACATGTGTTAAATAAAAAATTTAAATTAAAAAATGAAAATTTTACATGCTGAAATTATTTTGGAAATTGCATTTACAACAATTTTTGGATACTTTATCATCCTCCTTTATTTCCCTATTATTACTGGCATTGTGAAGAGATTTGTTTTTATGTAAACCATGAGGTGATCGGTTGAAAATTTAAACATGAAACTTTTCACTATAAATCGTAGTCATTCAAAAATTTAATAAGACTTTATTTTACTAAAACAACCCTTTGGTTAGCATTGTGAAGAGATTGTTTGCTCAAAAAACCACCCTTTTTTTTTTTTTCTGAGAAGACAAGTAGATATACTTGGATCATCCCATGAAACGCCCAGAGGCGACATGCCAGAAGAGCCACCGTGGCGGGGTGCTTTTAGTACATAAAATTGAAAGACCCGTGAATGGTGAATCTGTTTTGATTGGCTTGTGTCTCGTTGTCTGTGGCATCAAATAACAAACCCCTTTTTTCTTCAGCTTTTAGCTTCACGTGCAGCTCAGCTTAAATCTTTGACAATAATTTCAGACAATAGAGGGAGACAAATCTGTTACCCAATACCCATGCCCATTTTTATTATTTTTATTAAATTAATTAAATCTCCTTCCTTTCCCTACTCCAGATTTTCTTGTCTCTCATCTTGTCCTCCACAATCCACCCAAAATTTCTTCAATCTCCCCATCTCTTACACTTTTTTTTTTATCTTGCCCATGTTATTACCTCCATACTCTAATGTTTGAGTTGCTTACGGAGTATGGAGTATGGAGTATGGACCCAAACAACAAGACTTTGCTTAAAAATTTATTAGTAGGGATTTGATATCATCAATACTTCGAAATGTGAACTCAAAGGGGTAGCTTAACAGTATAAGATTTTATTGAATTTTTAATGAAGACAATTCATAATGGAAGGTTTCATATTCAAATCAAATTCTCTTTAGTCAGAACCAACCATAAAAAAAATTAATCTCATACTCAATATAATACAAAAACATCTCCATGAACATATAAAATATACATATATATATATAT
Source organism: Heritiera littoralis (assembly GCA_031772115.1). Classification (NCBI taxonomy): domain Eukaryota; kingdom Viridiplantae; phylum Streptophyta; class Magnoliopsida; order Malvales; family Malvaceae; genus Heritiera; species Heritiera littoralis. The sequence continues at coordinate 2,462,295 of JAPDPK010000096.1, read as the reverse complement.
ATATATATATATTATATATATGTGTTGAACCGACAATTTTGTAGAGTTAGTAGTAGACCAGCTATCGGTACCATAATGGTGGCTGGATGGGGCAAGGCAAGGGCCATCGTTTCTATAATTTTCATTTTTTTGATATATGCCCATAGATGGTATTTAGAGTTTTTTTAACTCAAAAATGTTTCAACCACTAGAGATGAATCATGTTATTGTTTTTTTATTCAATAAATGAGATTTTATCTTGTATTAAATTTTGGATAGAATTTTTTTAGTATAAGTACAAATATTTTTATCCGTTTTACGGTATGAAATTAATTTTGTTCGGACAAAAAGTGATAAATGATAAAACTTTTCCAACAATGAAGATTCCATAACTTAAACCCTGTTCAAGTACTTAAAAAAAGAGTCTAGGTTCACTTCTTCCAACTACTTGTTGGTATATACGTTTCGTTTTTTATTTTAAAAATATTTTAAATGAGTTATGAATTGATGTTATTTGAATGTGACATCATTGACATTAAAACCAATTTTAAATTCTTACGTTTTTTTTAATAACTAGTCATAATCCTTTCATATTAAAAGGAGTAGTTAATACTTAATAGTTAACATAATAATAGTTTATAATTTATTTTCTAAAAATACGTAATTTTTAACATATTACAAGATTTTAATTTGAGTTCAAATAATAATAACTCAACTGTAATTATAAGGAAAGTGTTTTTAATATGGATTTATATATGATGCACTGACAGTGTATAGTTTCTATACACTGTCAATACACCAGAAGTTGACATATCATCAATAGGTCCTTATATACAAATATAAATAATTTTTTTTTAATTTGCCCATAAGGGCCTATTGATGAGGTGTTAACCTCTGATGCATTGACAGTGTATAGAAACTATACACTGTCAGTACATCATATACAAACTCTTTTAATATTAAGTTCTTGAATTTTTTGGTTAACAAAATTGAACGAATGCAAAATAATATAATAGATAAAAGTTAATTAGAAAAGTACACAAAATTTCTTATTGACATTTATTAAACTGCAAAATATTTTTCAAAATTTTCAATGAAAAAAAACTATTTAAATAAATACAGTATCAAAACATATTCATATATTTAAAAATGAGTTTGTATATGATGCACTGATAGTGTATAGTTTCTATACACTGTCAATGCATCATATGCTGACACTGCATCAATTGTCAAATTAAAAAATATGTCAAGCTCTTAAAAGCAAATATAAATAAATTTTTTTTAATTTGCTCATAAGGGCTCATTGATGAAGTGTCAACCTCTGATGCATTGACAGTGTATAGAAACTATACATTGTCAGTGCATTATATATAAATCCTTTAAAAATTGGGTTTATATGTGATTCATTGACTTCTATACACTGTCAGTTAATCACATAATGACACCTTATTAATGAACAAAACTTTTTTTTGAGTAGTACATTTTCATTAGAAGTTACAATCACAATCAGCATATGACATTCCATTAACAAGTAACTATGAAAATCAGAAAATCACATTACTCAAACTAAGTAAACTAGTAAATAACTATAACAAATTAAACAAACTAGCAAATAACTAGACCAATTCAAGCTCACACTTGGTGAGACTCGAACCTGAGACCTTAAAGTCTCAAAACTTCCTCCTTGCCACTAAGTCAAGACCTCATTGGCTATTAATGAACAAAACTTAAAAGTACATAAACTTTTAAAAATAAATTTAAAAATTTCATTTATATTTACATTTAAAGACTTATACATTTTTAAATTTTACTCATTAATGAGATAGTATTATATGATTTACTGATAATATATAATTTTTATACACTATTAATGTATTATATATAAACTTTTAGATGTTTATCTAGTTTATTTGTGTAACAAAATGTTTTGATTACCAAAATTTCCATTTACGATAAGCTAGAAATGGGTCTAATACTCCTAAAAGAACGGATCAGTGAAAGAGAAATGAAAAGTGAAAAAAAAAAAAAGACGAAGGGCATTTATGTCAAAATGAAAATGAGAAAGAAAGAGCAGGGGAGATTTGTCGTTGTCACGGGCCTCTTTTTGGCAAATCGCGATACCCTTCCTTCTTCGCAGATGTAGTTTTATAACGTTCATATTATTTTGTCTATCTTATATACTATGCATATATATAAAGAGAACTATAAACTCACTGCAAGTTTTTCAAAAGAAGAATAAAAATTAAGTCAAATGCATTTTTGAAATATTCTCAGATTTTCTCACTCTGTCGCTTGTTTTTTTCTCCAATGACCGCTGAATCGATCGACGAGGTGAGATTTTTCTTTTTGCCTTTTTTTTTTTTGGAATGTGTTGCTCTTGATTCTTTCCTGTTGTTGTTGTGAAATGGGAGCTGTTTTTGAAAATAGGATTTCTAATTTTGGATTAATTGTCAAGTTTCTTTTATTATTATTATTATTTTTTGAAATTGCTAGATTTGCCGGCTGAGAAAATGTGGGAACAAATGGAATTTTATACCTCAAAAGTTTCTTGCGTTTTCTCTGGTTTGCATTTCATTTTTTCCCGCACTGGTGGAATTTTCTTATGCCTGCGTATTCATTGCCGTTATGATCTAGTCTAGCTTCCATTGCTTTTTTTTTATTATTTTAGAAAAATATGAATTTCCTGTTGGTGGCTGTGAAAATGTAGGAAAAAAATATTTTCAGTTTTTCACTTCAATTTCTTGTATTTTCTTGAGTATCTTGGCCTGACGGAATTGCCTTTTTTTTTTCCTTAAAAGAATCTTTTTAGTATGCCTATGATGACCTAGACTTTCCTGCATTGCCTAGTGCCTGTTTATGATTCTAGTTATGTTGATTTCTTCACATTCACATTGAGCTTGATTCTCTTTCCTTTGAATTTGTATGGTAAAATGTCATCCATTAATGAATCTGAAGATAATATGCAAACTCAGCCATAATTTTGAATGAAATTTCAAAATCATATCAGTCTCACATTTAACTTGACACCCGCTTGTGCTTTTAGTTTGGAACGAGCCCAAAAATGAAAAGAAGAGATGTTTATCTTCTTAGTCATGTCATCTTTGTAACCTTCTGTATCAAAATTTGTTTTGCAATGCTTTATTTTAACACATAATTATTTCCAGGAGATACCATTCTTATCAGGGATGGTGGACGGAAGCACCAATTTACCAGTCAACATTTCATGCTTTGAGTTGATTAAGCCAAGCTTTGATGAGACCAACCATAATTGTTCTCTTGGTAAGGATTTTCATGTGAGATATAATATTGTTCAATGCCCTCAGTTTGATAAGCATGTTTAATGAATTTATTTTATTGAAATTTCAGATGTCTTGCCTATTCTAATAGAGGAAACTTCATTTCCAGTAAGAGAAAAAAGCAGTTTGAAAACTTCAAACGTAAGTTCAATCCTAATCTGCTGTAATCTTTTTCTCCTTCCCAATAAAACCAATCAAGTTGCATTGGTCTGAGGGTGAATAAAAATTAACTTGTTCAATTGAATAATCTGTGATGCTATTAATCAATCATACCTTTCTTTATAGAGCCTGCATTGTTGCTAATTGAAATTCAGGCTGTAATCCAATATTAGGTTTGCTCTAAGATGACAGGCATAAACCTGTAAAAATGTCAGTTACATGTTTATATCTCCGGATACACTTAAAACCTGTTGTCAGCCGTGTAACCTTTTGATCGTTAATGTAAAAGGACCTGTTTAGTAAACTTAATACTGCTTGAAAATCAGTTTCTCCTATAAAAATTAAAGGTATATACACTGTTCTTTTTAAAACCTGCATTTTGGCATTGAGTTATGTTCAACCTTCATGGGAATCAGCATGATCTCTTGAAATCCCTCCTTTTCCTCTGTCTTCTTTCAATCAGATCAGTTCTTTTCTAGGAACAGAGAAAATTCAAATAAAATGGAACTTAGATAAAGTGTACACAACTGCCAGTCCATTGAGATGACCTCATAGTGGAACGTGTTGAATACTTCAAATCGGGTCATGTCCCAAGAGATTTTTTGCTTAAGTGAATTCCTTTTCCTGTCTAACAATTCCTTTTTGGCTTCTATTTAGTTATTTTCTAGATTCTATACTTTCTATACAATATTTCTGATCCCAATAATCTCTGTTTAAATGTTAGTTTAAACTTTTAGTTCTTTCTCTAAAATAAGTTACTTTAAAATGAAAATATGGAAATTAATTGAGTTGTGCTTTCTCAGATTTATGCTCCTATTTATTTTCAATTCCTTTGTGCAGGGCCAGGATGTCTATAGTATTTCTGTGTTGCCTGAGGAAGGAAACACTAGTCCAAAATGTACACCACAGTTAACTTTTTTGAGCCTCTTAGAAGTTCCTTTTTCATCTAAAAACAAAAAGTGTTTGGATGCACAATTGAGTTGCAAGAACTGCATTGATTTGAAAGTGGATAGTAAAGATGCCTACTCATCTTGCATTTTAGATATAAACATCGAGAAAGAGACTCCTGACATACTTAAATCCAGTGATGAAGCTGTTGGTAATTCAAAAAGTGATGGTGTAGTTACAGTAAGTTTGAGTTACCTATCTTTACAGTTTTAATCTTTTAGAAAATTTCTCTTCTTTTTAAAGGGCATATTCAGTGAATTGCAGATTATACACAGTCTGTGATATACCAAATTTAATTATCTAATCATCAAAGCATTGCTGATTTTCATCGAGTCTTGGTCTTTTCTTCTTCACTCTTGATGTTAATATTTGATCTCAACGAATTACAGCATTTGCAGAAGGTGTTACAGAGACAAGCAAGCTTAATTGTAGGTGAGACTTCACTCAGCTTTGAACTTTTAATGGGTTCATTGCACTAAAACTTACTTTGAGAGGTCTGTAAGACTGTAACTGTTACAGTTATATATATACTTTTTTGAATGGTTATTTCTGTATGTCCCCCATAAATAACCTATGGATTTAATTTCCATGATTGCATTCTTTTGCATAATATATGGCTGACAGTTTCTTTTAAACAAGAAAGAAGAAAACATTCAAAAGAATAGACTATTCTGCTAGTAACCAACCTGTTATAAAGCAATACATGTTTCTAAGGTTTCATGCATATCATTTGATGTGCTAGTTTGACATCTAAACTAGCACTTTCAACAAATTGGACTAGATTTATGGAAACTAGAAGAAACAGAGGTTCCCACGATAATCTGTTCACATGGATGTTATTAGAGTTGAAAAACATGTTTGTCTTCTTGGAGCCCTGCCTGCAGGCCTAAACTTTCACCCTCAGAAAAGATTAAAGTTAACAAAAGAACTTAATTTGGCATATGTAGTTCCATTGAACTAACAATCGAGAACAAATGAACCAAATAATGACATGAATAGGCTGTCGGTTGGTCCTTGATAACTCTATGTGGACCGTTACTTCAAAGGGATTTGACGAATTCAAAAGTTGAACTCTATTTAATTATTTCTCTTGATCAGCCAACTTTGGTTTAGTTATGTTTTTTGTAATTGTTTTTGGAATTGTCTTCTACCTTTTCTCTGCAACATTTTATGTATCACATAGGTACGGTCTAGTTCCTTTGGGTCATGCATAATCCGTGTTTGATTCTGTATTCTATAAGGTACCCCTTACTCATGCAATGCGCAATGTGTTTTCCAACTAAAACTGAGTTTGATTGGAACAGACAAATCATCAACTGAGAGGGTTCACGATGCACCAACGAACAGATGAGAAGATACAAGCGAGCTGCATCATTTGATTCAAGGAAAATAGTCCTCCTTTTCTCAATCTTGTAAGCTCTGGAATCCTAGCAAATAAGCAATTTATTTTCAAACTACAACATTTTCATTAATTGATACTTCCATTTAGTGAGACAAAGATTTGAATCTCTGTTAGCATCTTTAAAATAACGAATTAGTTATAATCTTTTGTGCCAGACATCATCCTTACAGCACTATCTTGTATGTAGATTCTTTGCGGATGTATTTAGTTTAGAAGTAAAAGTGTGATTGCAGTTTACAATATTAAAATTTTATGGTAGGCAAAGTCATTATAAAATGCTTAGTAAGTAAAATTAGGACAATTTTCAAATCCAATGTGACTGAGGAGTGAAAAGAATATGTAAAATAACGACTATTTGGAGCCAGTAGATATCCGAAAACAAAAATATATAAAAACCATTTGACAACTGAGGAAATAGTGTGCATGGAACAAGTAGGTTTGGGATGTTAGGGAGATCAAAAATAGAAAGCATTGATGCAGGACATGGAAATTAAAAATATACTAATTAATAACTTTGTGATAATTTAGTCAAAGTGTAATATCCTTTACTTTCTTTAGTTAGTCTGATTAAATTGTTGTTTGTCCATTAGTCTACTCCAGATGTTGAGCATGATATTAACTCAATGCCATATTGAAATATCCGCTGTAATATGCATTTCTATGATTCTTGAACACTACCGTAGGAAATCAATCGTTTGGTATGTTTATTTTTCTTTCAATCATGGACTTATTGTTTCTTCTTTGGCTCAGGTCAAGCGTGGGGACATTGATATTGATTTATCTGACGCTGAGAGTTTGACAAACTATTGATGGGTTCAGTCATGTCTAGCACCTCCGCTTTCATCACATTCTAATATATGCTTGCTCGTGTTTTTTGGTTTAATTTCTTGAGAACTATTGTGTCTTGAGAACATCTGCTTTCAGTCTAGCTTTTTAGTGTCAATATATTTTTTCATTGTTCGAGTTTCCACTGTAAATATGACTGGTGTTTCAGGAATGCAGCATCTCTGATTATTTGCCAAGAGAGTTTCCGATCTATGGGAAAAGTATAGGAACAATTACTGTTTCATTTTGACAAAAACATTGGACGGAAATTTGGTTAAATAAACGCCAAGCCAAGATTTTACTAAATCCTGGTTGTCTTGTTCATAAACCAAAAGGCTTCCATAATCAAAGTACTTCGGCTCTCAGAAAACATGATTCTGAACCCAGAGGATACCTAACGTGTTTGGTCGGGTTTGAGTTGGCTACCTTGAAGGAAAAAACTTCAAATTTGTAATGGTAATAATAACCATTAATTTGGCTTTGACAAACTGTACTTTCCATCTCCTTCCCACTTGACATCCGGAAATTTTTTTTTTGTTCATTTTGTTTTGGTTTTATAATAGGAATAAAACACCAAAGATCTTCTCAGCTCAGAAACTTTGAGGTTAGTCCTTTGTATCCAAATTTGGTCAAAAACCTCGTCGTTTTATTTGAAGTATATTTTATACAGAGCGGAATCTGTAGAATGTACCAAAAAAAAGAATGGAATCTGTAGAAAAATTCTCATAAAAGAATCATTATGAACATTAAAGATAATGAATAACTCTCCTTGCTACGTGATGCATGGAAGAAAAAGTAACATAAACTACGTGGAAAATAACAATAAGAGATGTCAAACAATCTACGATAGGACCAGAAGCATATACTAGTTTCCTGAAGTATTCAAAAATTGGATAGTAAGCTGCAAAAAGGATTTTGCTCCAGGATAATGCTTCACCATTTTTGCGAAATTTACTTGTGTATTTGATTGTTGAATGCGTGTTTTCCTCTTTTGAGCTTTCAGTAAATATTCTCTTAACATGCACAGCCCCCTCCTTGCTGCTCTGTCCTCTGGGATGAATTGACGGTTGGCTTCAGGTTCACATCAACCATGTCTTCCTGTTTCGTTGAAGAAAGAGTTTCCATCCCTGGTAAGGCAGCAGCAATCTTGCGGAATAGAGGCTGCAATTTCACATTCATAATGAAACTGGAAGTTAACAAGGATACCAATGCATGCTATACATAAAAACATGATGAGTTAGGCTCAAGCATGCTATAGAAGTAAATCGACATTGACACCACTTCCCCCTGCAAATAAATTATAGTCGAGAGAAATTACAAGCAAAAAAATTGTCTGAATACTGCAGTGATACTTTAACCATATTTACGAGTGCACATGTGTATATATGAATGTGTGTGTGTGTGTGTGTAAATAACTATCAAATGGCATTGCTTTTCTTCACCTTGATGTTGAATCCTGCTTTTGCACTGGTTTCAATGAACATGACTCCAAATTCACGAGCTTTGTTATCTCCTTCCTCTATAGAAACCTGTCTGTTTAATTAGCAAACAATAACAAACGGAAACAACATTAAGAATTACTTGTACAAAGAAATTCTCTACAATTTCAGTTGAGGCCTAAATGGCATATTATCAATGTGAACAAAGAAAAACATCATTCCAGTTCACGAAAAATTAAGCAAGTCAACTTTGCTGGCTTTTCTGTCAGTTGGAAAGCTAAAAATGTTATTCTGTCAATCAGATTTACATTTTTTAGTCCTTGCTGTCGTGCTGTTGTAAGCTGCAGTGTTAAACCCTCTTAAGTAACAAAGAAAAATGAGATTTACATTTTCTAAATTTGAAAAAGCCCAAGCAAATAAGCTCATCAAATTCCAGTAATATGGAAAATCAATATTAAATGTTCAATTTTCCAACTCATCACTGACCTTTTGTCAACCAGATCAGTTTTGTTCCCAACAAGGACAATAATGACGTCACTGCCGCGTTCTGTGCGTACCTCCTCAATCCACTTAGAAGTGTTTAAAAATGATTGCCTATCTGGAAGGAGATATCCAAGTGAAGAATGCAAATAATTAAGGTTAACACGTATGCCAATCTAATGATAATGGTTATCATGGAAGAGAGTTGTTTACCAGCGTTATCATATAGTCACTTGATAAAAGCTTTCCATTATAGTCTCTCATCTAATGAAGTTAAACAAAAAAATGGAGTACTTGGGTTAGTTTATACTCACTAGCTACATCATAGACAATTACTGCAACAGAAGAATCTCTGATATAACTTGGAATAAGACTCCTAAATCTCTCCTGCCCAGCAGTATCCCTGTGAAAATATAAGATAAAACTCAAATGAAGACAAGACAATTGGAAAATTAAAAAGTATATGCATCATGAAAACCAAGAATTAGATTAGTGAGCATGTTATACTATACTCTAGCCAAACAGACAGCTGAAAAGGGGTTATCAGAAACTAAATATGCATAGTTATAACAAATTTCAACCAAGAATAATGACTTTGGCATTGATGGCTTTGGATAGTATTCTTTAAGAGGATAAAGTACACAACAAAAATGAATTAGTTTCTATTTCCAAAAGTTGTCACATTTCCCAACTGCATGAAGAGGAAAGCCGGGAGATTCAACAAGAAAAATGGTTTCCTTTTTTCTCATGTCACGATCATCACCCACCAATTTAAAGCTCCATGCTGACAAAAAATTATAAGTGCCTTACAATAAAAGTATGCTCTTTTGGGAACTAATTTGGAGTCTAAAATCTAAATTATAAGCAATCAAAACAAATGCCTCGAGTTCACAAGAAATGTGCTCATGACCATTCAACATTTATGGAAATGGTTCGACAGCTGAATAAATTAAGCGTAGAACAGAGTTATCCAAGATTCTACATTGATAAAGAGGGAGAGAGAGGAAAAAATGAATCATATTACCAAAGCTGCAATCGAACCGTTCGATCTTCAAGATACATTGTTTTTGACAAAAAATCGATTCCTATAGTGGCCTGCAATTAATTTATATCAATAAATCATGAGTAAATTCTTCTTCAAAAAGATTACAAATATTCAACGAAAAAGTACATATAAAATGTCAATTCGTATATTCTATGATCTAGTGGAACGAAAATTCAAATTCATTGAATTTGAAATAATTATAATAGAAAAAGAAATCTGAACTAATCATAGAAATCAAATGAAAAAAAAATCAAGATCTGTTTAAGCTATTATGCATAATTGATCATAATTCCCAGTACGTTACAAATCAAGCATTTTTAAACTAAGATAATTTCGCTCGAGATCAACAACACAAGCAACAACGATATTAAATCCGGATTAATACTCCAGATCAATAAACAGAATAAGGAAACTAAATCACATCCAAACAATGTACGAGAAAAGGAATTTAAGAAACGGTCAAATCTAAGTGGAATCTCCATGAATCAATGAAAAACCACGTCGAATTTTTTAAAAAAAATATAGAAAAGTTTACCTGGTAAGTGGTGTCGAATTTATCGTACATGAAGCGGGTGATGATGCTGGTTTTGCCAACGGACTGATCGCCCAAGAATACCAGTTTGTATTTCGCCAGAGGGGATACCGTAGCCATTTTTCAATTTCTTCTCTCTATTTTTGCTTGAAAAAGATTGTTTCAGATCTAAATCTCGAAGAGAAAAATAATTTTGAAATTATTGTTACTATTAATATTATTTCTGACGGAAATGGATACGGAATGGAAATGGTGAAGAGCGAAGAAAATGAAGGAAAGCTTTGAGTTTAATTCCTTTTATAGTGGGAGCAGGAGAAACCGCCAACTATGACGAGGACGGTTTAGTCAAAATCTTTGAACCGGCTTTTCCTTTTCCAATTTTACCCTTTACCTTTTCTTTCTTAACAAGGTTTATTAGTTAATTCTCCTATTCTTTCATTTAAATATATATGGTGCCAGGCAAACAATTTTTTAATTAAATGATTATACTAGAGTTCTAATAATTCGATGCATCGAAATACTTAAAGTCAAATTCAAACAATTTCAATTTCATCTCTCAATTATGATTTAAGTCATTATAATTTACGTTTAAATTAATGTTTGTTTTTTGTCTTTACTCATTTCTTTTTTTTATTTTGCCATTTTGATTTTATTCTTACATATTAAAGAAGCATATAAAAAGCCCTTTTTCTAACAATTTTTACCCTTAAAAAATAACATATAAATTTTATTTTTTGGTTTCAATAATTTTTTTTGAAAAAAATTCATCGTCTTTTATTCATTTATCATCAATACATCTGTAACTAATACATTATTTGGCATATTCGGGCTTTCCTCAACTCAGTAGCTTGCATCATTACAGTATAAGCCATAATGTGTAAGAATATAACAAAGTTACATGCTAAAATCTGTTAAACAATATCCTTATATCTTCAACAAGTAGCCTTGGTCGAGTTAAATCAGTTGTTTAGAGTTCTACTTCTGAGTTACGGTTAATGCATCTCCCTCTTTGGTAACCCAATGAATCCCATATTCAAAGCAAAGCTTACTGCTTCATATGCTGCCATCAATTCCAATATCAGAGGATCAACTTTCCACAAGCTGATCTAGTCAATGCTCCATGAAATTACCTTCAGAATCTCGAATTACAGCACTTAAACCTCCCTTTCTGGATGTTGAATCAACTGATGCGTCATAGTTGACTTTAACATAGGCAGTTCCAATATAAATTTTTTGTTAAACGAGGAAGGATTGAAGTGCATCCAAAGAAAAATGTTGTGCTCTCCCATTAGTCTTATTGCACTTTATCATAAATAACTTCATTGCATGGCAAAATACGTGGAAAAACTCAGGCAACATGTCACTCAATCTAAGAAATTGTTTTTAAAAAAAAAGGTTGGCAGAAAGAATAATCAAAAGTCATGAATTCTTGGAAGGATCACGGCGCAGCCAAAAGTTATAATAGATTAATGCAGGGATTCGACCGAAAGGATTTCTTAAAAAATGCGTGCATGTGCACACATGAACACACAAGTTCTCTCAAACTGCTTTCAAATGCCGAAAATTGAACAGTCTACCGCTTGTGCCCTGAAGCCAAAAACATAAGAGAACAAAAGAAAACAAATCTAATCCGGTAGTTGAGTATATATTTTGTGTAAATTATATCAAATTTTGATTCCTGTGATGTAAAATTCAAAAATGATTGCAAAATTCATGTTTGTGTACCAAATACAAAATAATTCTTTAGTTTTTATCAAATTTATATACAGATTTTTTCCGATTTTAACCTTTTTTGTTTTATTTTTGTATTATGTTATCAATTCATATCATGTCTAAAATTGTTATATTAACAATACCAAGAAATTAGTGTTAAAAATAACTTTTAAGAGTGGCAAATTAGAGATTTCAATTCCAATTTATATTATGAATTATTTATTTTTACACTGAAATTGTGTGGTGTTCCAGAATGTGGATTGCTACTTGGAGAGAACCCATCAATCAATAAGTGCAGGATTATAATAATGCCAACCCGATGTGATCTGTGATTAATTCTTCTACGGATAGCAGGGTCTACCGCACCAGAGGAAGGCCCGAGCCCTGGATGTGTAAGACCAATTATGACGCTGCCATAGACAACCAAGGAAAGAAAGGCAGCATCGGAGTAACTGCCAGAGACCATTCAGGCCAGGTGCTAGAGTTTCTGCTGCTTGTGTGCCCTGGAAAATAGATAGTTCTGTTGTAGAGGCTTTGGCTGCGAGTAGGGCTATTGATTTTGCTATTGATGCGAGTTTTAGGGAGGTTGTTCTTGAAGGTGACTCCCTACAAATCACCCAAAGACTACGTGCCCCTGAGGATGATCTTTCACTGCTGGGACTAATTTTACAGAAAGCAAAGAAGAGCAAATTTCATCTCGACAATTCTGTCAATTTGTGCATACACCTCGCTCAGGCAATGAAACAGCAAATTTATTAGCATCATACGCTCTATCTTGTCCTCACCCTATGCATTGGCTTGAAGATCACCCATCTATATTGAATAATGTTTTAGAGCATGATGTACTATTGTTAGAACCAAATCATCCACCAAAACCTATTAGCACAATGAATTAAGAAGAAACACTAACCTTTTATGGGTAAGCAAAATACCCACTATAACCAACGCCAATGCCACCACTGTCAGTTGGAGATAGACATCGCCGGTGCCACGCCGGAGGTCCGCCAGTGCTGGTGTGGTGCCATGGTGGTCTCATCAAAATGCTACGGTGATTAATGGACCATCCCATAGCTTATATATATGTCAAAGGCAAGGACCCCCTGTATCATAAATCATCTATTATATCTATCACATTAAGGATAAATACATGTATAATATAAATATATTACGTATATATTATGGTCACACTATACATAAAATATACTATCAATAAATTATATGATATTAATTGTACTTAATTTGTTCACATTAATGAGATAATTCAACAACTATTTCTCAATGAATAAATAAAGTGCTGCTTTACATTCAAAAAAAATTATTTCTTTTTACACACACTGTATATATTTTTTCCAAAGGCGTTAAAATATTATTAATGGAAGGTTACATTAAAATATTGTTCAAATTAACTTTTAAGGATTCCAAATTAGAAAATTTTTATTCTAGTTTATGCTATGAATTTTCTTTTTTACAATATTATACTTTTTTTAAAGATGATAAGGTATTATGTGTTGACTTAAATGATAGATGACAAGTGATTTTTTTTTCCATGTTTGATTTCAAATCGGTCGAGGGAATGTGAAAATTTAATATCTTATGAATTCATTAAACATAATATGAATAAATCTATTTAAAACGATTCAATAAATAAGTATTAAACAAAACGACTTAAAAATCCCTAACCGTTAAAAAATTCAATAAAAATAATAATAATAACAAAAAACTAAAAAATACATACGTGAAAATTAGATGGACTTGTGTATAAATACGGTGAAAAACCCTTACCTCGACCTTTAATTTTCGTTTTTCTCATATTCTCTTCTTTTATCTCTTTACTTTTGGGAGTTTGTTTTTCTCTTTCTGTTTTTGGTTTTTTCTTTCAAGAAACCCAAAACCTTCACTTCTTGCTATGTTTTATATATATTTATTTTCATGAGAATGTCAGACAATGATCCATATAGTAAGATTATTATAACAGTGATATTAACAATATCATTGGCTTGCCGTCGGACTTGATTTGAGAAATATGCTTCACATTCAAATTCAAGAAGAATATTTCCTGATCTAAGACATGGACTACACATTATTATTATAATAAATGTTAGAAATAGTGTGTCTGCCACCACTAAGCCACACAATCGCCATGGAATAATCCAAGCATAAGTGGTTCAGAAATTGACAAATCATACCCAACATTCCCTTCCCTTAAATTGCAACACCAACCATCATTAATCCCCAACAGTAGTTTCTATGATTGAAAAACCACTGAAGTGAGCAGCCCACCAACCAGTTTGACCATCTGCGCCTTCCGGCCACAGACTTGCTTCTCACATTTATTCGAACTGCACTCTGGCCCCTGCTTTTGTTTTATATATTATTCACTCATATAAACAGTGTAAGAAACTCATAACATGTTTGCAGGAAGAGCATTACCATGAAGAAGGCTTTTCAAATGGCTCAGCCACGAAGTCCTGGAGGGAGTGATGCCGATGGCGCTGATCATCAAGCTTATGATCGAAGCGTCATAATTCCAAACAAGGTTATCATCGCAGAAGCTAAATACGAAAGGAAAGATCTCTCATGGTAAAACATGTATTCCTTGCTATTCAAAGCTACTTCTTGTTTCTAAGTATAGATCCCTGCAGCTCATTTTTCTATTCTTTTTATTGGGCGAGTTAATGCAGTTTTGGCACATCTCAAATCCCCACAGATTTAGCGGTCCAAGTTCAAGAAGTAATCTTCAATGCTCACAAGGTAACTAATAAACAAAAAGAAGATTTGGTGTTCCATCCAGTATGACCTGCTTAACTAGCAGAACCCTTTCTTTTCTTGTTTACCTTTTCTTTATTTATTTTCAATCCTTCTTTAGCTATAGACTAAAGTGACAAATAGTGAAAAACACAAAGGCAACCATAAAACATTAAAATCCCTTATGATATGATATATATATATATATATATATATATATATATATATATATATATATATATATATATATATATATGTGTGTGTGTGTGTGTGTATGAGATATTATCTCCATGACCGACAGTAGAATTTTTGAATTACTGTGGGGAGCTAACATGATAACACATACTCCTATTATATAAAAATAATAATATATTTCATAATCTCTTATAAGCACTTGAAAAATTAAAAAATTTCACTGTTAGTGTATCAAAAACAAAATTCTCACTCCTAAAAAAATAATTACCAAATAAAAGCATTTGGCTTTTAACCCTGTTGTATCACTATTTCAGATATCTAGAGTTCATACATTTTTCCTAGAGAAGAAAAATCTGAATATTCTCTGACCAAGTTGAAAGATAAAAGAAACCGGTGGTTACTCTTTTTTCAATTTACTCGTATCAATTAACACAATAATCATAACTAATGTATATAAAGGTGAAGATTCAATCTTTACAATATACTACTAGCTCTCTAATCTCTTTCTCCTCAAACAGTATCCCTTGGTAGCAAAATGTGGCTACATCAGGCGGCTGGAACTACAACCTTCAATCTCAAATTTTGGGCATGATCTCAAGCTTGAAAAATTTCCTGGTGGATCAGAAACATTTGAGATGATTCTAAAATTTTGTTATGGTCTACCTGTAGACTTAAACCCCAATAACATAGCTGCACTAAGATGTGCATCCGAATATCTAGAGATGACAGACGAATTAGAAGATGGAAATCTCATTGCCAAGACAGAAGCTTTTCTCACCTTTGTAGTCCTGGCTTCCTGGAAAGACACTATTACTGTCCTCAAATGTTGTGAAACCCTATCTCCATGGGCAGAAAACCTCCAGATTGTCAGAAGATGCTGTGACTCAATAGCTTATAAGGCTTCAAGAAAGAACACATCAACTGGAGATGTAGTTAGTGAAGAGAGTTGGTGGTTTGATGATGTGGCTAACCTTCGAATTGATCATTTTATGAGGATTATGACAGCAATTAAAGCAAAAGGAGCAAAAGCAGAGATCAGAGGTAAATGCATAATGAATTATGCAGATAAATGGCTACCAGACATGGATGAGGAACTAGAAGGACTGAGAGCATATGGATTTGGAAAGAGTGAGTTGCAGTTCAGCATTTTGAGAAGGAAGGAAGAAGAGAGTTCTGCACAAAACAAGGAGCAAAGAACAATTATAGAAAACCTAGTAAGCATTCTTCCTTCTCAACATGAAGCTGTTTCATGTAAGTTCTTGTTGCAGTTGTTGAAAGCAGCCATGGTGTATTCTGCATCGCCAGCTCTGATATCAGACCTTGAAAAGAGAATTGGAATGATGCTGAAAGATGCGAATGTAAATGATCTACTGATCCCTAATTATAAAAATGAAGATCAGGGAATGATGGAAAAGTGAGTATTTTACCTCTTTTGTGTCTAATTTAGCATGCTAATCAAGAAAAGGATATCTCCAAAAGAGAAGTCCCTTTATAACCATGCAATTACACTGATTTCCTGTTCACATAACTTTCACAACAGTTCACCCGAGCAGCGAACAATGCACAACATAGATGTAGTGCAAAGGATTTTGGACTATTTCTTGATGCATGAACAACAACAGCAGCAGCAAAAAATGGGGAAAACAAATGTTAGTAAGCTATTGGACAATTACTTAGCCGAAATAGCAAGCGATCCAAATCTTTCCATCACAAAATTTCAGGTTCTTGCTGAATCGTTGCCAGAAAATGCTCGATCATGCGATGATGGTCTTTATAGAGCCATTGATATCTATCTCAAGGTTACTTTTCAAGCCTCTTATGATTTTTATATCATTGTTTAAGTCTAATATTTAATTCTTGATATCTTTTTCAGACTCATCCTTCAGTATCTGAGCATGACCGAAGAAGATTGTGCAAAATAATGAACTGTGAAAAGCTATCATTTGATGCATGCATGCATGCTGCACAAAATGACCGGTTACCGCTACGAACTGTGGTCCAGGTAACTTATATTGGAACTTTATATTAAAAAATTTTCCTAGCATCAATATCTCCCGTGAGTATGAAGAATCTGTAATGTATCAGATATCAAGCTCAATGTGTCAATACTAAAAGAGTCATTGCACAAAACTCCAGATTAATGGTTCTAAAGTTAATCAAAAGTATCATGCAGTATTGCAACTTCAGGAACCAATCCTGAAGTTAGATTAGATTTTGTCAACCAGGGAACACAACAGCTTGCAATATAAATATACCTGACAGACCTGTGATAGCATACCTTAAACCTTTATATAAATATCCACATCTAAGACAAGCGAAAGCATTTAATGAATCTCATAATGTTAATTAACAGATATTCATGTTACAAACCTGTAATAACTCATCATTCTGGAAATCAGCAGAAAATTATTTATAAAGGAAGCTCGTCTATATTAGGCAGGCATCTACACCAATGATTTTTCATTGATAAAACATATCACTTAAAGAAAACACCAAAAAGCACTTTATATAAGTACACATCCATAGCAGGAAAAGCTAAAATAAACTCTAAAAAGAGTACAAACTAAGAGAGAAACTGAGCGGAGAACACTTATAACCACAACAGTAGAATAGGCATGCGTGTGATTGTACGTTCCTTTGTCATTCATGAGAGAAGCAGGTAATTGCCGGGTCAAAAGAACAAGTTAGGACACCAAAAGATAATGTTTAGATGTTTCCTAAGAACTAAACCATGTAGCCCATAATACAATTTATAGATTTCACTGTAGAGAACTGAGACAAGAAATCAGAATTTATCTGGATTACAGCCTCTGATAACATGATAGTGAAATAAAATGCCAACAGAAGGAGGAGAAGGCACATCAAGAAAAGCTACTGACACTTTGATAGTAAAGTAACTCACCACACATAAAACTCACCTCTTGGGTGCTAATTAGTTTATGGTCCATCAACTCAATAAATGCAGCTTTTATTTTCGGAGCAAGCAAAAATGAGGATGGAAATGCAAGGTAAGGAACCATTAACAAGAGGAGATAATTCCGAAGACGAGAAACATCAACCATCCACAAACACAGAGATAAAGAACCTCAAATCAGAACTTGAGAATGTGAAGAAAAAGATGTCAGAACTACAAAATGACTATTCTGATCTGCAACAGGAGTATGAAAAGATATGCAACAAGCCCAAGAATGCACCAAGTTGGAGTTTGAATTGGAGGAAGATTAAGAACTCTTTCCACATGAAGGCAGAAAGTGATGATAATGGAGATAGGCAACATATATCAAATCCAGTGGGCTTCAGACTCAGCTTTAGACGCAGGCGATCAGTATCATAAAATTTACTAGCAGTAAGCATCTTGTAACATCAATGCTCAATCCAGCTCATAGCCTCAAAAACATATGTGCCTTTCCATTTTGGACTAGTTTACAAGGTTTGGAATGAATGTTATAATCATACAATACACTGCCCTGTGAAACATTCCTGCATCTCTCTCTTATTGAATGAAAGATGAAACAAACACCTTCAAAATGGTAAGAGAACTGTGATCTCAGTCATGAATATCCCAACGGTTCTGCTGTTATTAGACCATAGAACATGTTCATAAAGGACAGGAATCTCTGATCTCCGTTATGCATCTCAAAGGTTCTGCTTTTATTAGACCATAAAACATGTTCATAAAGGAAAGGAATCTCTGATCTCTGTCA
Source organism: Heritiera littoralis (assembly GCA_031772115.1). Lineage (NCBI taxonomy): Eukaryota > Viridiplantae > Streptophyta > Magnoliopsida > Malvales > Malvaceae > Heritiera > Heritiera littoralis. The sequence goes on along the minus strand of JAPDPK010000096.1, from coordinate 2,443,833 downwards.
TGTAAGTCTCAAAGGTTCTGCTGTTATTAGACCATAGTACAAGTTCAAAATGAAAAAGGAACTTTAATTTCAGAATGTAAATCTTAATGTTAAAATGCAGCCTTCCTTGCTAATAATTTACTGAAAAAAGAATACATGAGGTAGACAACAACTTAGGATTTCTAAAGAAGATGCAAAGTAATTCTCAAATGAAGCAGAAGGCAAGCAGGAATTCAATTTTTCAACTAGGCAATGGAGGATTTATAAAAATTGTTTGATCAACAATTATGCTAAACCAGAAAGCAAGTTTATCGATTCCATCTTGGTTAAACAAGCTACTTAATAATACTTGAGTCTCGAAGCAGAACTAATTATGCTCAACCAATCAAACAAAAACTAAATTAAGAAAAATACAGAATAAATAAATAAAACGCTATCTCAAAATCATACTTCAATAATATGCATAATTAATAACTTATGATAAACAATGTAAACAACTTTCTTCATGGATAGTCCAATTTTCCCATTCAAACCCTTATTGGAAAAGAAAAAGAAAAACGTCAATAACCCAAAAATCCTACCTACCTAACTAGCCCTCCTCATGCTGCTCCAAGGAAACTTCACTTCTCCTCCGCCGCGGCCACCGCCACCACGACCCGAGGCGTAAGAGCCCTTCACCTTCCCCTTATCTGCTCCATCATCCTTCATCTTCCCATCAAGCCAATGCTTCTCCTTTTCCCCTTCTTCCACAACGCTCTTACTCTTACTAGTCTTATTAATACTCGCTTTTGCCTCTTGAATAACCTGAATAGGGAAAAGATTATCGGATATGGAAAGAGGGGTTCTTAAAGTGACGTAAGCTTTCTTGTAATCGGGTCTGGCGATTAGGAAACCACCGCGTTTCTTCTTCTTGCCTTCCATGTTGAGAGTACGGACTTTTTCAACGTCGAAACCGTAGAGGGATTCGAGAACGCGTTTGATCTCGATCTTGGATGCGGAGGGGATGGTTTTGAGAGCTATTTCTTTGATGTCGGTGAAGGTGTTAGGCATTAGTAGCTTGATTGGAAGGTTCGCGAAGTGGACAACTCGTCTTCCTAATCTACTCCCCATTGTTTTTCTTTGGCTACTCTGGTTAGGAGGTCGAAGATTGAAATGGTAATGGAAGAGGGTTTTTGTGAGGCTTTTGCAGAGCTTCTTCATCGGTGATTGCTCTGCTTTGTTTTGCCCGTTTTATCTTGGGCTGGGCTCCAATTCTGTTTAGTATTAATGGGCCATGAAGAAAACTTCAGGTTCCTCTCCAACCTCAATAACATGCATTCCAACCGACGGAAAGTCAGAAACCTGTCCCGAGTCAGACAGACAAGTCAACAGTTAAGAACTGGAGTTACTGGACACATATCAAGACAACGGTTAAGAAATGGATATTCCGAATTGGAGGTCACGTGGCATATGTATGGTGTTGTATATATCATTAATAATGTATTTTTTAAGCATCTCAAGTGTTTTTGTAACATTTAAAATTTAAAATTCATATAGTATGTATTAGTAGAGAAATGATGATTGAAAGTTGGTTTTTTTATTTGAGACTTCAAGAATATGTTTTTTTTAGTAGTATATTCTCATTCGAAGTTACAATCACAATTAACATATTATATTCTATGAACTAATAATTTGATAAATTGAAAAATACAAATAATAATAACAAACTAAACAAATAACAAATAAATTAATTCAAACTCACACTCCGTGAGACTCGAACATAGAACCTCAAGGTCTTAGGGCCTCCTTCTTGCCACTAAGCCAAGGCCTTATTAGCAAGTTCAAGAATATGTTTGTTAGACATGTTTCATATAAAAAATTATGAATTTTTATTCATATAATGTATGTTCATGGAACGGTATTTCCAACATTTTAGGGGTCCGTTTGGTTCACTGAATTTAGGATTACCTTTGGGAATCATTTAACGAAAAATTATTTTACTTGACGGATTCCTAGGAATATTAGATTCTTGTGTTTGGTTGTATTGGTGGGAATATAAGATTTCTGTGTTTGGTTAAAGGAAAATAAGATTACTTAATTACTTATTTTATTATAATACCCTTCGTATTATCAGTTGATGTAAAGTGAATAACACTTGATATAAATTATATTTAAATTAGTTACTTATCTATTTATTTAAGATACTCATTTATTTATTTAGTCCCTTTTTTTATAAGGTTTTTGTTATGTAAATTATTTTGATTTAACAAACTATTACTATATTAAATTGATTTTGATTAATAAAAAATCATAGGGTCCATCTTATTATTGGTCCATTTGATTTTAAATTCATTTTTCACTTCATCAAAATAAGAAAAAAACAATGGTTGTAATATTAGATAGGTTTAGGGATAAAATGTAAACAAAATATAATTATTGGAGGGTAAAATAGGCAAAAAAATAGTTTTCCCCCGAAAAAAAAATACCTCAAGACAAGGGGGAAATTTTTTCTCCCCACCCCCCCCCCCATTTTCCCCCCTCTTTGCACTGTTGGGAATATGAAATTCCCGGTGTGAAAAAAACCATGTAAACCAAACATAGTAATTAGATTACAAAAAAAAAATTTCTACTAGTAATCTAAAATTCCTAAAACCAAATGGCACCTAGAAGGTGTTTGGTTTAAGGAATTTTAGATTCCAAATGGTATTTTTTTTTGTAATACGATTACCTTATTTGGTTATCATATTTTCCCCCACATCAGTAATCTAATATTTCTAACAGTAACAAAAAGGGGGGGAAATTAGGACGAATCACATTACCTTCATCTCCTGAAGTATTTTAGAATTCCTCGGGGAAATTTTTTTTCGATTTTATCCTTACTTAATTATGTTTTTAGACCACATTATCCTTTTTTGTCACTTAAAATTATAAAATAAAAGTGTTTTATTATTTCACAATCTTACATCCCTCTTACAGTTTTGAGTAATATTTCCAACCCAACCATTAAATATTATTTATGTGTTTAAATAAATAAATAATTTAATTTTTAGGTAAATTGATATATAATTTACATGTTAAATAAACAAACAATTTATATGTTGGAAAAATATATAAATAATTTAAATGTTAAATAAATTAATATATAATTTACAGGTTAAATAAAATAAATAATTTACATGTTAAATAAAAAAATATACATGTTAAATAAATAATGTTAAATACATAAACAATTATACATGATTTTCTTCAATATTGAAAAGTTCTAATAACAATTATATTTAAATTTGATTTAACATAAATGATAAAAAAAATATTTAAGTATAACTTTTTAAATATTATTTACATGTTAAAATAAATAAATTACATATTTAATACTAAATAATTTAATATGTTAAATAAATAAGTAAGTAAATTTAAATATAAATTTTTTTCATGACTTATTCACTTGACACAACTACAAATATATAAGGGCATTATAGTAAAATATATCATTACATAATTTTACATTTCCCAACCAAACACAAAAATCTTATTTTCCTTCCAATCAAACCAAATGCACGAATTTAATATTCCAAAAATCCTCAGATGTATAGTGTTTTGGCCCTAATCAAATTTCCAAATATAATTTAATTTTCCGCCAACCAAACATCCCCTTAGGGTTTATAAAAACTTACGTTATCGTCCATTTCAAATATATTTTTCTACATTCAAATTTTCAACTATATATCATATCATTTTCTTTCATGCTTCCTTTTATTCAGCTTGTGGTTCATGTCTTTCTTTTTTTTTTTTTTTTTTGAGAAAGTAGTTCATGTCTTTCTAAGAGATTCTTAAAGTATAATTTCGATTCTTTTTGTTTAGGTATTGTATCACAGAGATAACGTTTTTGATAATTTATTTTCACGGTAGAAGGAAAACTATTATCCTAGAGAAAACTTTCGAGTAGTGTTTTGTCTAAATCTTTTTCGTTTCTTATTCTTTCACCAATTGCACTAATCCAATTCTACATAAAACAAGTTTAGGATAATAGACTTCTCAAATGACGTCTTCAGCCATCAAACCGTATGTCTAAAGAGCTGAAAGGCAAGAAAGCATGTTCTTGGTGTTAAACTAAATTTAAAAAAAAGGCTATCTTTTGAAAAACTATCTTTGTGAATGGTGGGAGATTATAGTTTAGACCCAATTCTTGCTTCGGGTCGGATTTGAAACAAGATAATTCTTTCGAATCTATTCTTCTGGAAACTATAAATTCCAACTAGAGTATGTTCAAAGATTATAATAAATTGTTACGTGATTTATAAATTGAGATTAATGCTTTTTATTTTTTATATAGTAATTATGTTAATCTAATGCATGCTTATCTGAAATGACACTTGACATTCTCCGCGATTGAGCATTGTAGAAACGAGAGAGGGTCTTCAATCCCCAAGGCGATCCAAGTACTATAAACAAAGGTCAGAGGGCTTGGCACCTTCACCTCCATGAACATCTATTAAGCCCTTCGGCTTCGCCTTTGCCCTTAATTCTACTTTGTTTCTTATTCCTCTTTCATCTTTCACATATATTGATTTGAGCATTTGAGCGCCCCCCACAATACCAAATTCCGATACTTCTTAACCACATTCTGTTTTGCACATTCACCTTGATTATTGTTGACCTCGACAGGTTTTAATTATGATTGTGATCATGCATGTTTAAACTTAAAATTTATGTTGTGATAATTATTGCTTCTTGAATTTTATTTATTAATGATGTGATTCATAATCTTACATAAAATCATGGGATACTAACGTACTTTAGAAATCTTGAATTAAAGATTGATAAGGATTGCAAGAAAATGAAGAATTTACAAAAAAGTATTATTTCACAGAGGCAACCAATGAGATGATTGAAGATGATATGATCATTACAAGGTCCATTAAAATTCATTCTAGTGAAATAGAGCAATGATTAACATTAGAGGGATGACTAAATTCTGATGTAACGTATCATGTCATGTCACATATTAAAGTGTGCCTTCAAGAGTTTAAAGACGTGATATTGAAGTGTGCCTTCGAGAGTTTTAAGCAGATCTTTTCTTCTAAATTTGTTGATTTACAAGTGTGAGTTGAGAACTAACATCCAAAAAGGCATTGATCCTGCAAGATTTCGCTTTGGTTATAACTACAAGTGAAAACCATCTTGAGCTCACAAGCTCTACAACCAAGATCTCTTCTCATCTCAGAGCATGATATAGAACTTCTAATTACTTCACATGCATGATTATTCTTTTCATAAATTCATGCAATTTTGAACTGTTCGAATAGTTCAGGCTACATCAAAGCCTTGTTCTTGTTCTTCCCAATTTCAGTCAGAATCAATAATCAATTTCAAATGTCTTGAAATTGATGAAAGCAAGTACAATATGCCTTCTTCATTGACTACACTAATATCCAGTAAGTACAATTACATCCCAAAATTCCTGTAACCCATCCCCTAAAACTTGGGAAAACAAATGGAAACTATAACAAATGGGGCAACTCTGAGAAATCCCCCTAGCTGCCTGCAGGTTATTAGGCTTCCTTCTTTTTGACTTGGTATGGATATTTCTGGTATATCGAAATGCTACTGATGACAAGTGGAAGAGCCACAAGACAATACACTGATGGTGGTTTTCCTTCAAAAAGGAACTGCAACATGGCAGTTACAAGAAGTGCCGAAACAATGACAAAACCCTGCACACATATGAGAAGATTTTGCTGGCATAAGCATCCTTGAGAAAATGATGTGGTATAGAAAATAAATTCAACCAATAAATATTTATGGCACAAAGGGGAGAGTGATATTCAGCTTTAATGATCCCGGGAAACGATATTTTGAAATCTGTGTTCTTTAGAATTTAGATGCATAGGAGGGGATAAGTTTCAGCTCTGTATCAGTGCTCTCACTTACAGCGGATGATCCAGGATTCCAAAGCACTTGGCCTACATAACCCTCCACCCTTTTTGACTACAATACATGGGCTAGTAAAAAAACTAATTAAGAAGTGATGTCAATGACTTTAAATTTAATATTTTGTTTACTTGATGATTTACAACATAAGCAATCCAATAGCCCCCATGTCGACCAACAAACATTTAATCATCACTCTATCCTTCAACAGTCCATCCTAAGTAGTCATCGTATAACTTCTATGTAACTAGGCTTACCTTTCTCACACCACCAGCAAGGCTGGTGACAAGGCCAACAAGAATCCCACCGAGAGCATTGGCTACAACCGGAATCTGAATAATGAAGAAACACAGTTGTGATTAAACTTTGGCATGCATGTACCATAGTAGTTAAAACATAAAAAGTATTACCAAATAAACTTCCAGGCATCTTATAGAGAAATTAAGTAGTCTTAAATTGCAAAATTCCCTATCCAGTCTTACTCTATCCTTTTCCTGCTTAAGGAAACCCAAGAGCATCCCCAATATTCTCCAGAGAAATTATCAAATAAAAGAGGACTATTACCAAAGTTAGTGGAGTCCAACCATAAAAGAACCCATGGCGTCTGATAGCTTCACCATCTGGAGACTTAGATGTACTAGCCAGTAAGCACAAGCTTCCAACAATGGACATTTCTACCGTCATCAAGTATGATGGGTGCTTCTTGACCTGTAATAAATAAAACCTTAAGGAACAGAAAGAAAATAGGCAAGCCATTATAATTTGTGTCTTTGAAACAGGATAATAAGCCATTTTTCACCTGAGAAGCCCATTGACATAATGCAGAAGCTAGACCAGAGAGTACAGAAGCAACTAAGACCGGGACAATTCCATAAAATAGAATTTGCTCGGGGTCACCACTGCTAGAACCTTTGCTAGAGCCTTCACCAATGCTTAGTAGAACAGCTGCCATTATCAACAAGAACAGAGCTCCAATTTGTTGAATTGACTGCCTCTGCCTACATAGAAACACCGCAAATTAAGCCAAATAACCTCACATATATTCCAAAATATCATTACTAATTCATACATGTCAATAAATGCCTTATCATGATGCTTCTGATTAAAATAATACCATTTTGCAAAGAAAAAGCAATTATAAGAACTATCAAATTCATAAAACATTATAACTAGTAATAAGTCATTTGCAAAACTCAAAGTCAGACTAACATATTGGTAGCTACAATGGGTAAAACATAAACATCAACCTAGTTTCTAGCTTTTATAGGAACCAGATGATCAGTACTAAATTCTTTAAAATGAGATAATATCGTATCGACAACACTCAAAGGAGATAAATGATAGACAAAGGACTTGTCGGGAAAGATACCTCAGTATGGTATATGTAAATAAGGCAGTGAAAAATATTTTTGTCTGGTTCAGCATTGAGAAAGTAAGTGAATCTAGATTCCTGTAAGATATCTGCAGCAAGCTGTTTTGAAGCGCATAAATTGCTGCGGGAAGACCTGATGCAGTAAGTGAACCCACCAAAGTCCATTCCTTCGCCAGTTTCTTTAAGCTACCATCTTTTGCCATGAGAATAAGAGCACATACAACCTAGTAAGTATATTCAAAAGTAAATGATCTTATAAATTCATATACTTAAAGCTACAAGAACCAGAAATGAAGGAAAATAAATTATTTGAAAAATTACCTTGGCTGTCTCACATGTCAAGACTGATGAAGTTACAATTACTTCTCGTCTGTAGGGAAAAAAAAAGGTTATCACAGTTAAAAACTTGAAAATGAAAGATTGCTCAAATGTACTTGGACTGTTCAGAGTGGAGGAAGATATGCATAAAAAGCTAAGGAATTGGGTGTGGTGTATCGGATCATATAATTGTCCGCAAGCTAGCGTGTGTTTTCATGTAAACCAACATAATTAAACTCGAATTTACATCCCAGCATTGCAGACTTTTAAATAATCGCATCAAGATAATAAAATTAGCGACCATGAATATATTTGAGCAACTGATACAAATGAATATATTAAAGTACTATTTGTATAAAATGCACGGGACAGACCAAGATGATGATTCAAGTTCAAGATAACAAGCTCCTCTTGGAGACCAATTCAAACGTCAATAACTCTAATTATGCTGCCAATCCTAAGAAGAAGAAAAAAAACTAAGCAAAATCATTAAAAAAAAACACTTCAAATTAGCCAAAAGCTCATGATAAAATAAAATATTAAAAAAATAGTTCCTTTCATCAATTGCATCTTTTCCAGCATAATCTAAATCCAGATTTCGAAATGATCAGTCAAAAATCAAATTAAATTCTATAAAATTCAACAGGCGATTAATTACAGGCCAAATCAAAAGCACAGAATCAAATAAATTAAAGTTTTGGAGGAAATTATTATTACCTGGTGAAGCGTTTGGAGATAAGAGGTTGCGCTCCGTATTGAAGAGTCAGCAAAATGGAGTAAAACCAAACGCGTGGACTCATTGTGCCTGTGTTCGGAGTAGAAGCTTTGGGCTTTGTCGCCGGCATTATTGGCGACCTTCACGAAGAAACTCTTTGGGGGATTTCTTGCTTACCGTCTCAACGTCGTTACTCGCCTTGCTATTCTGATAGTTTTGCTGGCGGATGAAATGGAGATGGATTTAAACTGGGATCGGAGAATAATTCTATTCTTTTTCCCCGTCAAAAAAAATCGTCGTTAATCTTGCGATTTGTTTTCGGCTCCTAGCTAAGTAAAACGACGTTGTTTGCTTTCGATTTCTTTGGTTCAAACCGGGTCAAGAGTATAAGACGGCCTAAAGAAAACATGCGACTAATAATTCAATGAAGCCCTTACAATATGCACGCCTGTACGGCGCTTTTTTTTTTTTTTACTTAATAATTGCTACATTATTGGATCACAGGTCGAATACTGAAACTGCGAGAGCCACTGAGACAAAGGGAGTGGCCCCGATTCGTGATGGACAAGGTACGTATAGCTCAATTTTGGAGCTAGTCACAACTCACAAATCACAATGATGCTTTTTTAGTCTTTGAACATGGATTAGGGTAATATGGGACCAATTTTCATAAATTTTTTATTTAATTTGATTTATATGAATTTTATTATTTTTTTGCTTTCAATTTGCATAAAAAAATTTTGATTTGATTGATCTCGGTTATGATTGATTATTCGAATTTTTTAATTTAAATATTTTGTATTTTATTTTAATTTGTATTTTTTTTGTGTAAACTATAAATATCTTTATCTGTTTTAATGGTCTAAGATTAATCCTGCTTAAAACTTTGTCATAGTTAATGCTCCTCACATCTTTCAAAAAGTGTTTCTACTGAGTATCGAACCTAAGAGTTTTTTTTATAAACTCAACTTGCGTTGCCAACTGAGCCACACCCATGAGTTTTTAATTTAATTTGCACTTTTAATTGAAATATAAAATTTGTATTTTTTTCATAAAAATTTAGGAATATGAAAGGTAGCGTATGTTTAAAGTTAAGGTATACTTTCAACTTTTTACTAGACTTTACAGGTCCATTGAATTTTTATCCAAGAATTTTTCGAAATTACAAATCATTTACAAACAAGAGACTCCAATCAAGAGTCCAACCTTAATCAATTATGTCAACTCCTGTTAGCAAAATTTGCACTTTTCATACAAATACTACAAATCACAAAATGTTAAATAACAAAGTATTCAATTATAATTCATATCCGAATATATTTGAATGTATACGATTTGATTATATCACTATCCCAATCGAATTAATCCAAATCAAATCGATCCAAATCTTTCTATTCATATTGGTTTTTTATTCAATTTTTTTCTCAATTCTAAGTTTATTATTTTTCATAACTCATTGAACAAAACTCTTCACATGTATTTGAATTTTAAACAAAAATTTGTCTTTTGACATTATTGCCAATTCTATGTTTTATGTTCTGGGAAGTTTTTATTTATTTATTAAATTTGAAATCATGTTCGATTATTATGTTTTTATTTTCAATTGCACTTTTTTTTTGGTTACAAAGAGAAATGAAAAGAGACATACAAATAACGAACTAGTTCAATCTAAATTTTCTTGGAGAAACTACCCCTCTAGCATTTGCTTCAAGTAATAGTCTTAAAAAGTTTGGAGGCTCTCTCAACACCTCATAATTATCGTCCATCTCACAGACTGATTTAGCTAAGGTATCTGCACGATATCAGACAGACTGATTTAACTAAGGCATCTGCACAATATCTTCAATAATACAACCGAGAGGATGTGTTTCAGTATCAACTCCTTTTACCAAGTCAATCACTCCCTTTGCATCAACTTCACATACTATTCTTCTATTACCTTCCTCCCATGCTAAAAAAAAGCCTATATCTAATAACATACAACTCTACAACAATGTTAGAACACTGCCCTAAATGAGCTTTGAAACCAACCAGACAACCTCCTGTCGTCAACCTGATCTGATCAAATTATCCGCACCCGCGGTTTCTGGATTTCTACGTATAGTGTTTAGCTTGACTTTATCACCCTTAGATTCTGTCAGGCTAATCATGACTCGATCTTTGTTTTTCCTTCCCGGCTTCCCATAATTTGTTTGCAATTCAAATGCCCCTTGAACAATCTGATGAAGTAATCCCCCACATGGAAATAATTATCATCTTCATTAAATATCTTGTTTATTTTGGTTATTTATTTATTAGATTTTTTTAATATTTTTTCCCTTATGGCTTGTATATATATTTATTTGTTTACTTATTTATTTACTCTTATCATCTCTAATATGTTTCATTTGTTCAAATTTAATTTTGAGGAAGTTATATATTTTTTAAAATATTACAAAAAACGATTTTTGTAGAATTTATAAAATAGCACTTAATTGTTAATTCATTATTTTAATAACGTAACTTATTTTTATTAAAAAAGAATAAAATAGCAATAATAGATATATTATGAGTAAAATATTCCAATTTTTTATATAAAATTAAGATTGCAAACTTTTACATAAAAAATTTAAATTTAAATTTAAAAATTTTGAATATGCATTTTTATTAGAAGAATAAGATTAACGAAATTAAGATTATCACCGTATTGGTTTTCCAGTTAAGGTACTGTTTGGCTTGCTTTTGTTTCTTGGTTTTAGCTTTTGAAAGCAAAAGGCGAAATATTCCATATGGATATAAAAGTGGATACTATTTTTAATTATTAGAAAAAATTATTCATACTTTCGGAAAGAAAATGCACGAGTTGAGTTATGTTCAAATCAGTGCTGCATAGATGTTTGATTGAAGTCATTTTTTTAATATTTTTTTTACCAATTATGGTTTTAATTTTTGATTTACTTTTGCTTTGTAATTACATTTTAAAAAAATGCAAATAAAAAAATGCAAGTAGCAAAAGGAACAAGTAAATGGAGCCTAAGAATTTTCATACTTGCTCTTTCTTTCGCCTTTTATTTTATCAAAGTTTGCTAAAAAATACAAGGAAACAGTAAAAAAACAAAATCATATATAATAACAAATGATTACAGTATAACATAGATTCAAATACAATAGTTCTATATCAAAGTAAAAGTATGCATTTTTCTATTCAAAATAGTTGAACTTTGATTTTTAATTCCTTAAAAATTTTTAAGCCTTTCGTAACCAAACATGCTTCTTACTTTTAAGTTCTGGTGGCAAAAATAAATAGTAAAAGCAAAAACCAAATAAAGCCACAATACAATGATTTCCACTTTCTTTGTCTTGATGTTCACTAATAATAATAATAATTTGATCCAGGTTTATTCTCTTAATTTCACTCTAAGTGTCTGGTTCCTCTCAATTAGAAATCAACGTTTGATTTTACTTTCGTGTTTGGTTGATGATTATAGGTTAATGGAGAGATATATAACCATAAACAATTGAGAGAAAAACTGAAGTCTCATCAGTTCAAAACTGGAAGTGACTGCGAAGTGATTGCTCATCTTGTAAGTACGTGAGAGGTTGGATGATAAATTCACTTTGTCATTTTCTCTTCCTGTGTGTTTTTCATATTTCACAACGTCATTGACTTTATAGTACCCTCTGTACCAATTTGGCTACTTTGTCAGTATGAAGAACATGGAGAAGATTTTGTGGACATGTTGGATGGCATGTTCTCGTTCGTCCTTCTTGACACTCGTGATAAAAGTTTCATTGCAGCTTAAGATGCTGTTGGCATTACCCCACTTTATATCGGATGGGGCCTTGATGGTATGTGGTTTTCCCTTGTATGCATTACCATTAAGTCTTCATTGTAGTGTACTTTGTCAGTGGCATTAAGGGCTTAAAATAAGTTTCCTCTTCTCTATTCTATTGTGTCAATGTCTAACCAAGTTCTTGTTTAATGGTTCTATTCAGATGCGTAATGCATAGCAAAATATATTTACTTATTAATCTAATTAATTAGCTTGCTGTTATGTGAACCTAGTCTTAGCTCCGTTAGGAATTAGCCAGATGTGTTCAAGTTTGGCTGGATTTTGCATCCTTTGTGCCTGATTAATATTTTTTTCATTTCTAATGTGCAAATTACAGATCTATCAAGATGAGGCAAAAAAAAAAAAGAGTTCTCCGTTTCTATTTTGGATTTATTTTTACCCCCTCCTCCTTGTTATGGATGCATGCTTCTAATTAAATGCAATTTACTTCACAGGTTCGGTATGGTTTGCTTCTGAGATGAAAGCTTTGAGTGATGATTGTGAACGATTTATGTCTTTCCTTCCAGGGCATATATATTCGAGCAAGCAAGGTCATTTTTTTTCTTTGGATATTTGAGTTCCTAACTTGCTTAAGAATTCATCATTGAATTTCAGAAGGAGAATTTAAAATTTGTATGGTACATGTTGTTATTCTCTTATTCTGCTATGAATTTTATAAATTACCTTTGTTTGCGATTTTGTTGCATCAATGCTTTTCATGTTGAATTTCAAATGTCTGCAGGAGGGCTTCGAAGATGGTATAACCCCCCATGGAACTCAGAGGAGATACCTTCAACTCTGTCTGATCCCAGAGTTCTACGTGAGGCCTTTGAGAAGGCATGTTTTAAACTTCCTTTTTTTCTTTTTTTGATTTTATTGGCTTTATGTTAGCACTTTGGAATTGAATGTCGTTATTTTGTCTTTCAGCTTGTTAAAAGACAGATGGAAAACATAAGTAAGCAGTATTTACTGTGTAGTCACCATGGCATTACTGTGAGTGCAGAGCATTCTCAAGCTACTGCAGTAAAGCATTGTTCAGAATATGGAAGGAGAACCATAAAGTCTTTGAGTCCCTGTGATTCGTTCCCCTTCCCCTAATTGGCTAGGTTTAGCTTAGTTTCTGGGATTTGCTTTATTAGGCTGCTTCTTTTCTTGTGAGTTTTGATCACCTTTTCTTTAGGTAATTGGCATTGCTAGAGAACAACAGCAGAGTTCAGTTTAGGGGGGTGTTTGTTACTCTAATATAACCTTAGTTTTTAGGAGATCTCCCACCTACCTTAGGTCTTAAGATTTCAGTTTGACTTCTAATTTAGAATTTGAGGTTTTGTCTAACTGTATGGCTTTTTCTGTAGTTCTATGCTCTCCTTTTCCTTTAGTTCTCTGTCTCTGTCTCTCTCTACTTTCTGATACCAGTCTATTTAGCCATGAATGACTCAAATAAAGAATTTTTAATGAAAATATTTTAAGATTCTTAATATTTGTACTTTTTTTTTTGTGTGGATCGGTCATCTGAATGCTTGAAGAGGAACGTGGCTTTACCATTTATTACTATTCCCATGACTTTAAATTGATAAATGTTGGACCTACTTCTGTGCTATGCCAATTATGTTTAACTGTTAACTTGTCCTTGTGAATTGATTTTGTATAGGCTGTGCTCAAGAGGCTGATGACAGATGTCCCATTTGGAGTGCTTTTATCTGGAGGGCTGGACTCATCACTTGTTGCTGCTGTAGCTTCCCGTCACCTAACCAATTCAGAAGTTGCTTGCCAGTGGGGGTCACAGTTACACACGTTCTGCATTGGTTTGAAGGTCTTGATTCTCACCTTCGTGTGGAGTAGCCCTAAATCCTAAACATATAGATTCCATATCCTCTGACTATCTTGGTTTTCTTCCTCCCTTGGTCATTTCTTTATGTATAAAGATATGCCTGTTTATTAGATATGCTTGTTGTTCAGTGCAACTGATGTGAAATCAAAGTCTGACCCTTCATTGAATAGTGCTGTATACTTGCATTTCAACTGATGCTACTAGTATGCAAATATTCTATGCAAATTAATTTATAATATCTACATCCAATCTCTTTCTAGTTGTTGGAATGAATTCCTGCAGCTTCAAATAACACACTATCTTGATCTTAGTTTTGAAATATAAAAACTTGAATTTATTGCTTTATTTATAATATTTTTGACATTTTGTTATTCAGGGTTCTCCTGATCTTAAAGCTGCAAGAGAGGTAGCAGATTATATTGGAACTCGTCATCATGAGTTTAATTTCAACGTCCAGGTAATTTCCTACTTCATTTGGAAAAAGAAGTATGGAGGAATATGTTATTTATTTATTTATACTTTCTTTCTCCTATTTCAACCTTTCAGGAAGGGATAGACGCTCTGGAGGAAGTCATCTACCACATTGAAACATATGATGTGACGACTATTAGAGCCAGCACCCCCATGTTTCTTATGTCAAGAAAAATAAAATCTTTAGGAGTGAAAATGGTTCTTTCAGGGGAAGGTTCTGATGAAATTTTTGGAGGTTATTTGTATTTCCATAAAGCACCTAACAAAGAGGAGTTTCATGAAGAAACATGTCGAAAGGTATTCCAGATGACCATTACTTTTCGTTTTCCTGGATTTTAGTAAAGGAGCTGGAGGAATCCATTTATTAGCCTTGATATTTGACTACCTGTTCTATATTGTTTGGTTTCTAATGATGTTCTAATAATTCACCAGATCAAAGCTCTTCATCTTTATGATTGCTTGAGAGCAAATAAAGCAACTTCGGCATGGGGACTTGAGGCTCGTGTTCCCTTTTTAGATAAAGAGTTCATCAACATTGCAATGAGTATAGATCCAGAGTGGAAAATGGTATACTTCTCTATGTTTCATTTACATTACGTTCTTTAGTTTAACTGTTGAGAAAAGGAATGTTGTGTCTGTCTATACTGGAATAAGTTATACAAAAGCTTTACTGCCATCACATGACTGAATACATGGAGGCTATTCTCCATTTTGCATTCTTGCTATATTGTTTATTGCTCTTTCTCTACATGGTTATCATTCCAGGTTTCACTTGTCCATCTGTGACAGTAGCATTTCACATTGTCATGTGATGCCAATTTCCAGTTTTAAATACAAGATGTGTTCTACCATTTGATGCTTTCATCTGGTCTGTAACTTGGTAGTGGGTAAACTAGGTTCTTTTATTTGATAATGAGCTGATTGAAATGATTAGGGGGGTTGGTTACTTGATCAATACTAGTTACATTTTCATGTTGGTCAAGGAAGAGTTATAAAATTTAGTTAGATATTTAGACTTTTGCTTTTGAGCGAAAAAAATGAACACTTATGGTTATTGCCATTGCAGATAAGGCCTGATATTGGAAGGATTGAGAAGTGGATCTTACGTAATGCATTTGATGATGATCAGAAGCCATATCTACCGAAGGTTGGTATATCTGCTTTTGAAATATTCCTGCATCTAGCAAATTTACTGGGGCTTATCGTTTTACTTGGTCCTTTTCTCCTTAACTGCATTTCTTATAGTGATGATTGAATGTCAGTTCTGATGGAAAATTTCTTGGAGGAAATTCTTGTTCTTGAGACTGCTTTTTCCCTTTCTGTTTCATCATATTTTGTACAGGCAGAAGGAGCAGTTCAGTGACGGAGTTGGGTACAGTTGGATTGATGGTCTGAAGGACCATGCTGACAAACAGGTAGGTTCATTTTGCTGCTTGTTCTTCTGGGAGACATATTCCACTTTGGCTGCATGGAAACAAGCTATTGTTTCTGAACTTGACAGGTCACTGATGCAATGTTGATGAATGCGAGCTTTATCTACCCTGAGAACACTCCAACCACAAAAGAGGGATACTTTTATAGAACTATCTTTGAGAAGTTTTTTCCGAAGGTGTTGTACTGTTCACTCTATTTTTCCATTTGTTTCTTTTCTGTGTATCTAGATTTTCTTCAGGATATGCAACCTGTCTCAGATTTGCTTTTATGACGTGTCCAAATTTTTGGGGACAAGTAGGAGTATTTGGTCTCAACGCAATCAAATTAATGACCTTATGTCCCCCAAGTTTTCTACTAAAAATTTTTAACAGCTATCCATGAAGGAGAAATGGGATTCTTAGCAAACAAAGATGTATCAAAACACCCAGTTACTGTGAGATTTATAGGGCAAGTGAGACTGATTCAAGACCAAACAATGATAAAAGATGTTCGATATGATTATAAGAAATGTTCTCTCAACCAAATACATCATCTCTGTTCCTTGTTTGTTCAATTTTCTTGAGATTGCTGATTATCTTCCAATTCCAAGCAGAATGCCGCAAGGTCAACTGTTCCAGGAGGTCCAAGTGTGGCATGCAGTGCTGCCAAAGCAGTGGAATGGGATGCAGCATGGTCAAAAAATCCTGACCCCTCTGGTCGTGCTGCTCTTGGTGTTCATGCATCTGCTTATGAAGAAGCAGTAGATGTCAGTGCCACTGATCAGATCAATGGTCCTTCCCAGAAGATACAAAAAGAAATTGTGGAAAAGACTGCAACAGTTGTGTAAGGGGATTTCAACATCTTTATTTAACAGCTCAATAGTAGACCAAGTTCATTGCTGAAATGAGAAGGTATTTATTTCATTGGCTGTTAAACTGCAGTTGTTAAATTCTATATTCGTTATGAACTTCTTTCTTTCACGGCTAACCAATATTGACAATAAACATGTTCCAACAAGCTGCCATCGTTTAATGATTCATGACGAAAAGCATTTTACATGTAATTTTTATACCAATTTTGCGACAGATATTCACAGCAAGCTCTTTCACTCATGAAATGATGCAGAGCCCATCAATCCAAATGTTGGAAGGTGCTTTCCTTTTCCCCTCTTTTACCCTTTTCGGTATGGAGCTCTTGGTTAGGTATAGTTGATTATGGTTGATTAGAACTAGCTTGTTGTTATGGGTTTCTTTATGCTGGTTGTAATAACTAATGAGTTGTGTAATATTGTTTCCACTTATTTCCATAGTTTATGCATAATATTTTCTCAATGCACAGCCTGAAAAAAAAAGAGAAAGGAAGGAAGTTTGAACTTTCCAGCTTAGAACTTTCTTCCTGGTTGAGTGACATAGTTGTAGATTTAGAAACATGCATATCCAATTCTTGTCTTCCTTTCTCTTTTCCTTGGTACGAAAATTCAAAAGGAATGAAAGAAGGGCCATCTGGCACGCAGCCTCCATCTTATTCCATTATGGTTTATGACGTCAAATGGAACTCTTTTTCTATTTCAACACCGTTTTACTGCACATTGAACCACGCTTGACAGGGTTGAAGAATGTACTGTGAAGGATTTATAATTTCAGTCAGCTAACAAATCCCTTGTAGGGAAAATCTTGTTTAAAAGCTAAAAGATTATGCTTATACTCTTGCGAATAACAGGCTAATAGCCCAGCTACCAATTTAATATACATAGGTACATACGCGCGTGTGTGAATATATATATATATATTCACACACATATGAGGAGGGACTTATTTACATGTGTAAGATTAAGATTTATATATGATGCACTGACAGTGTATAGTTTTTGTACATTATCAGTACACCAAAAGTTGATACTTTATCTATAAACAAATTAAAATAATGTCAAGCTTTTAAAAATAAATACAAATAATTTTTTTTTCAATTTGTTCATAAAGATTTATTGATGACAATGTATACAAGTTGTACACTATTGGTGCATTATATATAAATCTATAAAACTAAGTTTTACACATTTTCATATTTATTTATGCTTTTGATTTTTTTAATTCAATCGTTGAATTTTATATTCATTTATATCGATTATACGAGTCAAATTTCAAGTTAATTGAATATGTTTTACAACAATGAAATTTCAACTGTTAATATATATTTAAAAAAATGTTATTCTCAATTAAAATGATAGAAATATCATTTTTTTTAAATTAATAGAAATATCATTTTTTTTAATCTGATAGAAATATCATATTGATTCAAAAATTTACGTGTATAATAAATACAAGTAGGTAGTTAAATTCAATAGTTGGTTTAGAAAAATATTAATCCTGCAAGTGTGTAAAACAATTAGTTTTATATATGTAGGTGAATCCTCTTTGATATAGATATATAGAGGAAAGGATTCTTATACTAGTGTAAAATTAATTTACTTTTACATATTTTCTTATCTTTTTATATGATTATTAGTTTTTTAATCTGACTGTTAAATTTTATACTCTATTTTAGTAAATCATGGATGTTAAATTTCAAGGTAATAAAAAATGTCTAACTATTAGTTCGTAATAATAAAATTTCAATTGTAGATATAAATTGAAAATAGTATTATTTTTTATCAAAATTATAAGGATACTGAATTGACTAAAAAATTTATGCGCATGACAATCTGAAGATTGGCTTGTAAAAAAATTAATATTACATGAAATTATAAATAATGTGCCTTATAAATTATATATATACATGTTGATGTGCAAGATAATAAAAACCAATTGTACCATGAAAGTTTAAATAAATCATCTTCACTCAATAACTCAGCAAAATCTTATACCATTAAACAACTCTTTGGGTTTATATTCATTTTGTCAATATTTTTAATCAAATTAGAAGTGCAAAATTAAATTTGCAACCATATAAAAATGAATAATAAATTTACTTTATTAATGTGAGTATAGTGATAAACTATTATAAACTCTTATAAGCAAAGTGCAGAATTACATTTGCAACCATAGTTGATGTACTGATATTAAATCATATAATGACATCTCATTAATTAGTGAATTAAAAAAATTTAAAATAAATATTATTAAATTCGCTAATTAATGAAGTGTCGTAACTCATAATATGGTTTGGGTATAAAACTTATGAACTGATAGCGCATCCAATATAAACTCTTATCGAAAATTCCATAAATGGAAATTCTATCATCACCATCTACATTAACAGTTCAAATCTTTGGAGGTCAAAACTCTAATTTTCATCAGTAACGCCTAAATGAATAACGGCATAATGCACATATGATATGACTAAAGATAACTATAATGGAATGGATTGCAGTCTCATAGGCTTGTCATCATGCATCACAGAATGCATCATCAGGTGATTATCACTCTCCAAAGTGAGCAGTGTAATTAGTAAGAACTGATCAACTAGTTTTGCTGAAACATATTTTCTCCGTATATTCAGTAACATTTTGCCGCAACTCGGCTTGTGCCAGACTATGAAGTATATATGCATAAGCTCTTGCTATATATACAAGGTTGGGCATGTCTGTACAAGCATAAGAAAACGGTACTGATATGTACAATGACAGTTTCAGATTCCAGTTGTTAATAAAAGTCAGCAAACACGGGAAAAGATGATTGCACCAAACGAAAACCACCAGAACCATCTTGGGGTCAATGATTATACTGAAATAAGACAGCGGCATGCTTGGAAAACGTTTCAGTTTTTACCACCGGCAAATTCCAGGCATCTCTGTTCTGCTTAAAGCAAGTATTTCCTCGTATTTTGATCCATATACAAAGCCCCATAACTACAAGATAAGGATAAAGTGAATGAACTTGTACCATTAAGATGACATCTCGTGATCAAATTACGAACAAGCCAAATGCAGGCAAATGGAAGAGTGATATTGGTGTGGAATGGAGCAAGAAAGAGACAGAAGGATATCACGCATACCTCAATCTCCTTTACTTCAAAGTCTTCAGAGAACGCAAGACAGGGGTTTCCATAGGTTTCTGAGAATGAGCTAGATCCATTCAACCTTACATAAAAGTTTGGATATATCAGAAAGTAGTGTTTCATTGACAAGCTTGGCAGCATCAAACTTATTTTTTAATAAAAGAGATATATTTACACAAAAATCTATTTAACAGTAGGGACAGAGAGAGAGGGAAGAGGGGGTGGTGGGAAGAGGGTAGGGTTAGACAATTTTACACAAAAGAACCGAAAAGGGACAGATATCTCACAGGTCACCATCTAGATAGATTGCAAAATGGCCACCACCACCGATTGCCAGAAATTCAGTGGAACACAGTGTGAAATATCGATTCGCACCTGTTCCATATGTACTGTTAGATCTACCAAGTTTACTCAGAAAGGAACTGTTTTAGATACAAAAGGAAGCTGGAAGAGCAAATCACTTGTCCATGGCCCCTTCAGGGCAGGTCAATCATGCATGAGTGTCATTTTAGCTGTCAATATACTAGGTTCTGACACATACACGATCATCATTCGATGGTAATTTTTTCAGCATCACATGCTCTGATGTTTAAAGAGCTAGGAATCTATATACTGTAAGAATTTTGAAATGGTAGACAAAGATGGGAGTACCTGTGGGACGGAATATAACTGGGTCACCAGGTCTATTTGTGAAAACAAAGGTACTATTTGTTCCCTGTTCAAAATGTAATGTCAACAAGATATTTATAAGAAATAACTGCTGGATACAATATAGCATCACCTGGTATTTCTTATTGGTTGGTTTTAGGGGTGCCTCAACGAGGCCACCAAACACCACACCTTTATGGTCTCCAACAACCTAATAGAAAAAAAAATGCTATCAGCCCATAGACCTAAGTGGAACAGCTTCTTCAGAAAATAAAGATGACTACATGCATGCTAACACAAAGAATAGTAGTGCAATCAAATCATTAATATGAACAGTTATAACACAATTTAAAATAAGAATAGCTTTAATTTCCTATTCTCAAGTAGACATGGGTCAGATTGATGTCTTTCTAGGACTCTTGAACTCCAAATACAACTCATAGATGCCCAGTCACTGTTTATTTAAAAATAAATAAGGAAGGAGAGAAACCAAAACTAAGAAAATTCTGCGATTATGATCGTATTAGGTAGCAACAGATGATATGGCCCCCTGCAAAAAGCTATCTATAACAACCTTTTACCCACTGGAATAGAAGTTCAATTTGAGAACCACTTAATAGTCACTAATAAGATATAGTTACAGATATTTCAACCAAAGGGCAACATTAAACTAGAACTGGGAGACAAAAGAAAAGGAACCAAGTTTCAAAAATCCTTGTGCACTAAATATGAGTGTACCAAATTTACTAGAAGCACAATAATTATGCGTGTACAAAATCAAATATGAATTGGAAAAAGAATTAAAAAATACAGGGATCCATAGAATAGCCGTGTAGGAGAACCTTCTGAGATGATAGAATGAGTTTATGGAGAGTAAATAAATTCATAAAGTTAAAAGGTACAGACATGTCCCCATAGGACTAATATCCTGCATTAGACAATAGGAATGGCATCTTGCTAACTGTGATGTAAATGTTTGTTTCATATTTATGACAGTATGGCAACATTAAAGACAAGGGAAATATGATATAAAGCCAAAGAGAAAAAATTGTAAATCTCCCGGAGAAAATCATTTAACCATTACCAGCAAACTGAGGCCAGGCCAGAGCATGCTTCTTCTATATAATGTTGAGAGTGATATGCCATGCCTCCATGTACTGAGAAGGCCAACAGAGAGATATCAATAAAAGAACAAAAACCGTTTCTCAATATATGCTAAACTATTATCCAAAGAAAGACCAAATTCAATCCATCAAACCGAAAACAATGCCATTCACCTGTAGAGCAATAACCACTTTCTCCCGTGAACAATAGCTGGCAGTGCTGCATAAAGGGCATTTCTTGTTTTCTCTGTAAGGAGCAACGATGGTTCAGAAGTTTCTGGTAGATCTCCCAAAGCCAAAGGTTCCTTAACATTTTGCACATGTCTCATCTCAAGTCCATCAAATTTAGAATCACCCTCATCATCACTTTTCATGTCAGAATCACCCTTTTTATCTTGATTTCTGTATCCACTGAACTTAGTAACTTGGTAAAGAGCTTTAAGTGATTGCTTACCCCTAGAAAGTAAGCTTTTCCTTCCAACATTCTCTTTCATTTGTGTGTCAGATACATCACCTGTTTCCTCTTGATCATCATTTTGGTCATCTGGATTCAAATTGTGACCTGATTCCGAAGAAGACAATAGCGAATAGAGGAATGCAGTAAAGGATGACGTATCAGGGCCATCAACTAGCTCCCCATCATCCTCTTTGCTGATTGACTCTAGTTGACTTCTTTTTGATTCACTCACATTTTCCTACCAGAAAGTAAACCAATACAGTGAAAACTTGAACCCCGATTTCAGGATCTGAACATAGTAACACTTCAAAACACATTAACTAGTTAATAGCTCATCCGCCTCCTCGGACAAGGTTGCGATTCGCAAGCAACTTTTTTATCCAGAAAAGTTTCAAATCACAATAGCGAACGTAACGTACAATAAAACTTGCACTTTTAAACCATACCTCAAGTTCTGGAAAGAATTTGAGCAATCAGTTCAATAATGTATTCCAAGAAAGGATTAACCAACACAGAAAAGAAAACAGACTAAAATCAAAAGTAAAATGAAAAAAAGAAGCAACCTCACAAAACCCTATCAAATTCCTTCAAAACATTAAAAGTCAAGACATTCAAGAGTATAAAAAAACCTATATCTCAACTGCCCAGGATCAAACTTTATCAGGGATGTTGACCGAACAACATAACATGGCAACATCGTTGTGATCATCATCATAAACATTCATAACCTTAAGAAAAGGGGAAAAAAAAAGAATCTGTTCAAGATATATACAGAGAAAGGAGCAAAACGAAAGAGAGATAGAGAGAAACTTACAGGAGGAAGGTGGGGAGGCTTGGAGGGTTTATCAGAGACGGGGTTAAGAAGGCCCGTGGTCAGATCAGTTACAAAGTGAACAGCTTTGCTCCTCAATGACTTTTTCTTTCCCATTTCCTTCCTTTTATTATCCAACATGCGGAAGATGAGATTTTTACACCACAAGTTCCGAACCTTTTTGTCGATTTGAGTGGTGTGTGATCCTATATTCCATTCATATTCTCAAAGAAGACCTTTTTTTAGGTTGGCTTCCATCAAATTGCCCAATACATCAAATTCAGCTACAAAACCACCGTAAGTAATAGTAATACGATAGCATCTATCTTAATGGAGAAACTATACCCCTTTTTCTTTCTCTTTCCTATTGGTAGCCCAAAAAGAAAAAAAGAGTATGTTTAAAGCAAATCCTCCAAATTTGCAAATTGTTAATTGGCTAATCCGGTTAAAGTTTGTCGGTCTTTGGGCTCTTTCGAAGTTGTTGAAAGCTGACACGTTCTCTCAATTATCATATTTATATCTTTAAAGGTGTGTGTGTGGGACTCCATGGCCCAATGGATAAGGCGCTGGTCTACGGAACCAGAGATTCTGGGTTCGATCCCCAGTGGAGTCGAAATGATTTTTCCTTCTCATCCGCTTTTCAGGGTTAGGATGGGAAGAAAAGATGAAGAGATGAGAAGGGAAAGATAATTGAGAGAAAGATGCCCAGAATTTTAAACGTGTAGTGTAGGTTTAGCACAGTAGATGGATTGACGGAGATAGCTCAACTGAATCCTTTGAAAAACAGAGCCACCACCATTTCTGTAAAATAACAATGAAATTTTCAACGGCCTGAGAATAACGGCAGCATGTTAGCATGTAATTTTTGCCTTCTTATTTTTAAGTCTTGCTTCGGAAAAAAATATTAAAAAAATTGTTAATTCAATAATTAAGTTACAAAATAAAAAAACAGTTATAAAACATAATTATTGAATAAGTAAATTTTTTATTATCATCTTTTTTTTCTTTCCATTAAGTAAAACCTAATGTAAACATTCATATCTTTAATTTTTTTAAAATGATACATTAAGTAAAAAGTTAAAATTATAATCCAATATTACATTCATAAAGCTTATCACTATATAAAAATCACTTAATTGAACTAACTAAATTAATAAATAATTAAACTCATAACTAAATTCAAAATTAAACTTAAATTTGAAATCTTAAAATTTTAAGATCTTCTTGTTATCATTAAGTCATTATGACCCATTCATATCCTTAATTAATTTGCACCTTTTGAGTATTTAATTAATTACATAACTAAAATGATTCATGCGGTTACATAATAACACTTTATGATAAATCCAAAATTCAAATCTTAATAAATCCAACCTCTTATTGTATTCTCAAATATATTCTATCGCCTGAGAAGTATCAAGGAATGGAGGCCTGGGAAAAGAGGCTGAGCATAAAAATAGTGTTTCAAAGTGGGCTTAACTTCAATCGCTAAGCTAAGCCCACGTTCGTTCTAGAAAGTGCCAGACAGCATAAAACTTTTTTTACAAGACAGAATAAAACTTTACTCTCTGCTTCTCCTCGAAGTCGAGAGAGAGCTCCCTTCCCTTCTGTCAGTCCCATTCTGGCAATTAACCTGCTGCAAACATGTCAATTGTCCCAGCCAGTGGCCAACAAGGCGCTGTCAGCGATTCTTCTTCTCTAGACTTATGGGATCCATTCAACAACTTTGATCTTTGGAACCCTTTCGCTGATGATTTCCCTTTCATTTTCCCTGCTTTGTCCACTGAACTTTTCCCATCCCTTGGGACTCAACTCAACTGGAGAGAAACCCCTGCAGCCCACGTCTTCAAAGCTTTCCTTCCAGGGGTCGACCGGGATGAAGTCATCGTTTTCATCGACGATGGCAAGATGCTTCAGATAAGCACTGAGAATGGTAACTTCATGAGCAGGTTCAAGCTGCCTGATAATGCAAGGACTGATCAGATTCAGGGCTTTATGGAGAATGGGGTGCTTGTTGTGACCATCGGGAAAGAAGCTTCACAGAGGCCAAATGTTAGGGTCGTTGAAATCACTGAATAACGTCACTTTTGCATGTTGTTTTTGTGCCTAATTATAATCTAAAATTTGTGTGAAGATTGAAGTGATGCACTAGTTTAAATCTTGTTTTATTTTGTGTTATTTTTTTTTTGGTGAGAATTTTATTTTGTGTGTTGAAACTTGAAAAGGTTTGATGTTATGGTACTTGTTTCTTGTAGTGAAGCAAACAGTATTGACAGTAATAAAAATGCATTTCTGTACTTTGTGTTTACTCCAGAGGGTACCCTTACTGCTTGTGTTTCCCTTTAACTCTCTAATTTAAATCACAGTTAATTCCATCTTATTGCTAAATGAAAAGCTCAGTTAATCGACTTCTGTGTAGAGGATAACGCAGTGATTCGCTGATTTGTATGCTGCAGGCTACATAAACTTAATATATAACTACGGGTATATTTAGAATTCACATTAGACTCACACGAAGCAAATGCAATTGTGCTGTTCTATACAATAAACATTTATTCTCAATACTACCTTGTTAACGAAGCTCAACCAAATTAAGGGGAGAACACTTACTGTAGACAACAATCCATGATTGCCAAGATACTCTGCCAGTGCCACTCCTCTTGAGAAACTAGATGTATATCAGACAAGTAGCCCCTTTGAGTTCATTTTAATTAATTCCCAAGCTTTTTGTGACCATAGAACTCAGCTATGAACTTCTCCGCCCTGGAATCAATCCCTTCGTCCTCTGATTGACTCTTCTTTTCACAGCCACTGTACTCGTTTTCTTCTTCTTCTTCTTTTCCTCCTCCTGTTGAATAACTTTCCCGTCCGCTGTCTTTGCCATAAAACCCACCATCTTGATCATCACCAATATCATAATCGAATTCGACTGTCTTAGCGCCTACGCAAGGGAAAAGGGACCGCATGGAGCCTGCAAGACGATCCTTCTTGACACGGAAATCAGGAGTCCTATCAAAGGAGAGCTGACGCTCCAAATAGTGGATTTGGTGAGTAGGAGGTTTATCTCCAAGGCCCTTGACCTTTAGCCCTCTCTTCAACACCGCAACTTTTCTCGCCCTTGCCAATGCTAAACGCAAGAGATTCCATGCTCTATCAGCCACAACACTACTCTTTTTCTTTTGCATACTCATTTGCTTCGTTTGTAGCATCTAGCTCATCTCTTTTAGTATTACGTTTAAAAAAGAAAGTTGGTTGGCTAGTGAAAGGAAATGAAGATGGAGTTGATGCATTTTCACTATTGTATTGCTGAAAATGATATCTCATCCGACGTCCATAGGCATAGTGTGTGAGTTGTCCTAAACTAGAACTATTGGCTATGGCTCTAGCAGAGTGAGACAGGCACACGTCAACATGACGTAGAAGATTATATTAGGGAAGACAAAAAACAGTTTGGAAACCGGCTAACTAGTTCAAGTAGCAATCTTTCATTAATTTTTTTGTTCTTTGTCCTGTCTTTCCTTCGGTCAAAAGGTGTCCTGCAAGAAAAGACCCTTGTGGATAGAAACATGGCAATGTTAATTTCGCCTATTCCAATTTCCAATTTAGTTCATGCAAGAAGACAGAAATTCAGGGGCATACAAAATCAAGTTTTTTAGTGGACTTCGTTTGGTATGAGAATCACACGTGAAATTATATTACCTTACCTACTAAGTTATTCTACATTATAAAATTATCTATCATTTTATCATTCTTTTATTTTCATTTTAACTAATTATCAGTATTTTCATAAATTGAGTGAACAATCTAATCATTACAATGGAGAGCTACTAGTTATTTCTTTTTCTATTTTTGTGTAAGTACAATTTTAAGAAAAAAGAAGAATCAAATTTGATCATTAAATAGAGATTTAATGTATTTAATTGTAAGGAGGAAAAGGTTTGGGACTTTGAGATCTTAGATTCAAGTTTCACCAAGTATGATTTTCATACTTGCCATTCTAAGAATGTACTTTAGCTAGTTATAGTTATTTATTAATTTATCTAGTTTAAGTAAATTGATTTTCATAGTTGCTATTCTAAGAATATAATAGGTTGATTATGATTGTAACTTTTGATGAAAATGAACTACTCAAAAAAAAAATTGTAAGGACAATCAAACTAAAAAATAGTACATGCAGCTCGATGTATTTCATATAGTTTCATGTTTAAGAGTTAAAGATTTATTGAATTTGAATAATTGATTCAATAATGGATAATTATTACATACACCGTCAGTGAAATTTTTTTACTCCATAACCGGTGTTAGGATCGTGACAAATGTCTTATAAAAATATTAAAAAACTAATAAAATAAAATAAAATATATGTCACGATCTTAATACCACTTGTAGAGTAAAAAATTCACCAGTAGTGTATGGAATAATTATTCTTCAATAATTAGTACAATTTTTTTAATTGGGAGTTGGGTTGAGTATGCTTGGTTTGAATCTAGATTTTTCACATTCAATTAAAGAAATTATTGACATTATTGCATTTTTTTTATATAAAAGAATAGTTCAAATATTCTGTCTCGATAAAAAAAATAATAATAAAACCACCAACCATTAAACAAATGGGCTTTGAGGTGAAGTGGACCAACTATCCAACTCCGACTACACGCACAAGCTGATAAGCCAATTTCTCATAACATCTTATTCTCTTACCCGAAAACTATCTGGGTGGAAAGTAAAAATACGTGGCTTTTCCTATTACCATTACTGGATAGTGGGAATTTCTAAACACTCCCTAACTTGAACTAGACACACCTTAAGTAAAACTTTTTTTTCCAAAATTAACAATTGATAATATGACCATTATACCCTAAACTCAATCTCAGCACACCCTAAATTCACTCATCCTCTCTCCCTTTCACATCTTCAAAACAAATTAAACTCACCCAAAATTGAAGTATGGAGTATTTTGATGATAATACAAGTAAGCAATCATTTATGGATGAAGATGTAAAAGAAATGTATCATAATGTTGAAGAGGTATGTTCTTATACTAGTAAAATTTGATAGTTTTTTTCATTTTTCGGTTCAAGTTTGGGAAAAAAACTGAAAATTCGACACTCCCGGTAATGAATTACCGAGAGCTTCAATGCGCTCCCAGCATCGAATTGCTGGGAGCGCACAAAGTAGGTCTCAGCAGCACCCTGTCGAGACGACATATGTGGTCTCAGCAGGAGGCTGCTGAGACCACTAATTTTGTGGTCTTGGCATGTACATGGTCTCAGCGAGAGGTTGCCGGGACCCTCCACCAAAAGCCACATCCTAGTGCCGATCTTGTTTGGAATGTAGAAATTTGCTATTTATTTAATTATTTAGTTAACTTTCATGTAAAAACACTAATAATTTGTTGAATATTTGTAGGATGACAAAAGATTAATAGTTTATCAGCATGAAGTGGAGTCTTCTCAATTTGATTGCAATGAGTCATTTACGACGGACAAGATTTTTTCTACTCGAGAAGAGTTAATAACATGGGCAAGGGAAATGGGCAAAAATGTAGGATTCATAGTTGTGATTAGAGAATCTGAACAAACAATTTTTTCAAGGAAACCTAGATTACGACTCTGTTGTGAACGAAGTGGAAGATTTAGAGAGTCGAAAAAGAAGAAAGTTCATTGCATTGATAAACCAACTCATAAGGGTGTTGGAACAAAGAAATGTGGTTGTCCATTCGAGCTACTAGGTGTGAAATTAGAAAAGGATGATGAGTGGCAAGTTCAAGTAGTAAATGGGATGCACAATCATGCACCTGCGAGTCATTTTGAGGGTCATCCATTTGCCGCAAGATTGTCATTTGAGGAGAAAGAGGTTGTGGCTGATATGACCAAGAACATGGTCAAACCACGAAATATTCTTATGACGTTGAAAAACAAAAATGAGAAGAATGTAAGTACTATGAAGACCATTTACAATGCATGGCAGGCTTACAAATTATTTGAGAAAGCTGGTAGGTCACAAATGCAACAACTGATGAAAAAGTTGAACGAGTGTAGATACATTGAGTGGCATCAGAGTGATGAGTCAATCGATGTTGTGAAAGACTTATTTTGGGCACATCCTACCTCGGTAGATTTGTTGCATGCTTTCTCACATGTGTTGATTATGGATTGCACATATAAAACGAATAGATATCGGATGCCACTTCTCGAGATCGTTGGTGTCACATCAACGAATTTGATTTTTTTCGTTGCATTTGTGTATATGGAGGCCGAGTGTCAAGAGAACTACACGTAGGCCTTGCAAAAATTAAAAAAAGTTTAATGACATGTGTTGCATCACCATCTGTTATTGTCACGGATCGAGAATTAGCATTGATGAATGCAGTTCAAGCAGTATTTCCATCCATAACCAATCTGTTATGCAGATGGCATATATCGAAGAATGTGCTTGCGAACTGTAAAAAGTTTTTTAAGGGCAAGGAGAGGTGGGATGCATTCATGGCATCATGGAGTGTTCTTATGTTCTCAGTGACGGTGGAGGAGTATGATAGGCATTTAAGCTCAATGCACTTGGATTACCATAGTTATCCAAAAGTGCTGCAGTATGTAAAGAACACTTGGTTGGATAAATATAAGGAGCAATTTGTTGCAGCTTGGACGGATAAAGTAATGCACTTCGGCAATGTGACAACTAATAGGTACATTTATTGTCATCTTTTAAGTTTAAATTCATTTTCAATAAATTTTTTATTGATAAGTAATATATGTCCTAATTTCTATTGTAGAGCGGAGAGTGCACACGCAAATTTGAAATGACACCTTTGGATCGTCTTTAGGTGACTTTGAAACATCTTGGAACGTGATCAATTACTTGATTGAGCTGCAACATACAGACATAAAGGCTTTATTTGAGGCAAGCCTTACTGTTGTTGAACACAACTTTAGACCATCTTTATTCAAGGAGTTACGAGGGTTGGTGTCAAGGTCGGCTTTGCATATGATATTAATGGAGGCTGAGAGAGTAAAGAATAGAGATATTGATATTCACTCTTATGGCTGTGTAATGAGAATGACACATGGGTTGCCATGTACTCGTGAAATTGCTGAGTATATATGGTTTGGACGACCAGTCCCTTTATCTGCCGTGCATCCACATTGATCGAAATTAGATTTGATGAAGTCCACAAATGATGACGTGCAATAGTTGACATTGGATGCTGAGTGAGAGATAATTGTGAAACGGTTCGATGCATGTAATATTTCAAGAAAACTAGCCTTGAACCTTGAAAAAAAAGTTGAGAGAACTAGGTGATCCGACAACAACATTCCTTGTTCCTCCAGTTGAAAAGGCTAAGAAAAAGGGTCGTACTCGAGCATTGAAGATGGACACATCAACTCGATGGGAACCTTCTTATTTTGAGATTGTCGAGTTTGGTCATGACTGTTGACACCTAATTTTGTCCAATTTTTGTTATTATTATTATCATTTTATTTTTATTTTTATATATATTTGTATTTGTATATCATTTTATTTTTATTTTTATTATTTGTTGTTATTATTTATATTATTATTATTCCTTTTTGTTTTTCTTTTATTATTATTATTATTATTATATATTATTTGTTTTTGTTTTTATTCTTATTTTTTATTTTTTATTATTATTATTATTATTATTATTATTATTATTATTATTATTATTATTATTATTATTATTATTATTATTATTATTTGTTGTTTGATTTCCATCAGCATTTAATGGGGTTCCCTTCCCTATAACCATCGGCCATCATAGCCTCCAGCTGCCATCAGCCACTGCCATCGACTGGCTTGTCACCCATCCATCAACCCCTACCAGCCACCATTCCCAAGCCCTATAGCAGTCCCTTTTACAAAAACTCTCCCTCAAGCCTCGGACCAGAGGACCCCAGAACCTCCTTTTCCCTCAAAAAAATCACCACAGCCCATGAACCCAAAGAAAAATCCCCTCTGCCTTTGAAGAAAACCGAACCCAGCAACCGCCATCCTAACACCTAAACCACCATCACCAGTCGAAAACCCCAACACCCGTAACCTCACCTCGGCCTTCACTCACCAAAACCCAAACCACCCTTACCAAGCCGAAACAACCAAAAAAGGGAGACCGAACCAGATCCAAAACCCAAACCATCCATTCCACAACCTGAAAAAAAAAAAAAAAACAACAACAACCAGCAACCAGAACCATCGAACAAAACAAAAAAAAAACAGAAAAAGGGGTTTCAGTTTCGTTTAGATCTGTTGGGTTAGAAAGGGTTTCGAAGAAAAAGGAGGCTGAAAACGGGAAAAGGAGATCGAAAGCTCTCAAAAAGTCAAAAGTTTTTCAAGTTTTGACAACCGGTAACGGCGGCTGGCGGCGGCCGGAGGCAACCCCAGCGGCGGTCGAAAATCGCCCCAGACAAGAGCCTTAAGGGGCTCTCAGGTTTTTTTTTTTTGGTGAAAGAGAGGAAAAATGAATTAAAAAAAAGATAGGTTTTTATTGCCAAAAAAAAAGAAAAGGAAGACCCGCGCGCGACCTGAATCCTACCCGGATCAGCTCGCCTGGCCAGCTGAGGAGGGAAAGACTCGAGTGCACACCCAACCTTACTCTGGGATCCGACTCCGCGACTCGCTTCCGCTAGCAGATTTGGGCTTTGCTTTTTGGGCTCGATTTTTGGGCTCTTTTGAAGGCTTTCTTTAGGTCCAAGCCCAAATCCATTTTGGTAAATTTTTTTTCTTTCTTTTCTCATTTGTTTATTATTTATTTATTTAGTATTTATTTGTTTTGTTAATTAAAAATTAAAAATTAAAAATTAAAAATTAAAAATTAAAAATTAAAAATTAAAAATTAAAAATTAAAAATTAAAAATTAAAAATTAAAAATTAAAAATTAAAAATTAAAAATTAAAAATTAAAAATTAAAAATTAAAAATTAAAAATTAAAAATTAAAAATTAAAAATTAAAAAAATTTTTTATTATTATTATTATTATTATTATTATTATTATATATTTTCATGGCAATCAAAAAAATAAAAAATAAATGTTTTTTTCATCTAAATAAATAAAAATTAAATTTAAATTTAAATAAATTGTCCGATGATGGGATGTTACGGAAGTCACAAGTAGTAATTCCTAACTGATCCCTAGGTGAGAAGAGTCGTACTAAATGTTGCCAAAAGTATTGGAATATTCAGTATGTGATAACCGTAAATTTTTCATTTATTGGAAATAAACATTGAAGAAAATAGATAAGTGGAAATAAATAAATAAAATTTTAAGAACGGGATATTGGTGAAAATCTCGAGAATTGAGGAAGTGATAAATCGAGAAATACGAGTGAAGGAAAATAAAATTGAAATTATGAAAAATAATGGAAAGAGGAGATTTAATTTGGATAAATGAGAATCCAAATTAAATAAGAAAAAGAGAAATATATTTATATAATTATAAATTATATAAATGTATTTTTGTACAAATACATATGTATTTAAATGCTAAATAGTATATATTATTATACATTGGTATATATGTAAATATATACTATTTTATACATTAAAATAGTACACATGTATATCTTATGTATATATAAATATATATACATATATGAGAAATGTAAATATTAATTTACATTAAAGTTGAATATATATATTGTAAATACAATATATATTATATTATTACATTTATATAAATATGTATATAAATGTTATTTAATTAAAAGTATATAAATATATTTTATATATATTAGAGATATATATATTTTATACAAAATATATATATCTTTATATAATATATATAGTATAAAACTATATATAATAATGATATTATATGTATAATATATAGTTATAAGTATATTATATATAATTATAATAGATAAAAATAAAAAAAAAAAGAAAGGAGAAGAATCGGGAAAGCCCGATTCTTCCCGAAACAGAGGATGCCGACGGCAGTGAAGCTGCCACCGTCAGTGAGGAAGAGAGGAGAAGAGGACGTCGGCCGGTGAGCCATGGAAGGACGAGACAACCGGCGACGGAAACGGGAGGAAACAGAAACAGAAACAGAAGCAAAAACCCGGCAGAGCGAGAAGGAAAAAGAAAAGAGAAAGTGGCGGTGCCGGTCGATTCAGCCACCGCCACTGCCACCGAAGCTTCGTCGGAGGAAGAGGAAGACGTGGGAGGCCACCGAAGAGGCGGCGAACGGCGGAAGAGGGAGAACGAAGAGGCAAAAGAAACCGAAGCTAAACCGAGTACATCCGTCGCTTGCCACCGATCCAGGCCAAACGGAGACCACCAGGAGGTTCGCCGTGCCGTCGGCCAGCTGAGGAGCCGCAGAACAGCCGGAGAATCGGTTGCCGGAGAAGAACCGGCGGTGAACCAGTCTAACCGGTCTGATGGGTCCGACCAGGAAAGGAAAAAGGGAAAGGAAAAAGAAAAGGAAAAAGAAAAAGAAAAGAAAAGAAAGAAAGAAAAGAGAAAAGAAAAGAAAGGAGAGAAAGAAAAAGAGAAAGAAAAAGGAAAATTTTGGAATTTGGAAATGTCAGAAATTACAAGAAATCTCAGGAAATTCAGAAACTCGGAAATTACGGAAATTCGGTAAGAATTCCGGAAAATGGATTTCGAGTAAATTTAATAAATTATTTAGAAAAATTCTAAATTTAGAATTTTAATTTCAGAAAAACCATCCTCGATGACTAAGACGATGGAATCGGGAGAGGTGACCACGGGCGCGACCTTCGAGAGGTAGTCGCCGACCCGAGACAGGTAAGGGAGGCATGTGTAGCATGTAAGGATATTCAGTATGCATGTTTTAAATATGCATTTAATGTTATAAATGCTGTTGACAATGATTGGTTGGAAAGTTGTGGTGATTTACCGGTTGAAAATATAAACTGTATTTTCCGTGCAGGAGGCTAGCCAATCGGCAGCCGTTATACTGCCGAAAAATCTTAAAAAAATTACCGAAAATCATAATAAATGATTTTTCATCACGAGAAACGATTTTAACCACGAAAATCGAGAAATCGATTAGTTTTCATAAAACGTGAATATACTGATACTTAATTTTAAAATTTTCATGTTTTTGAAAATGGTGAAAAAGGAAATCACCTAAATTTATCTCGATGGGTGATATTTCAAGTGAAACGAGGTGAAAAATGAAAAAGGACCAAAGTGAATATTTTAATAATATTTCTCCAAATATTCACTTGATTTTATAAATAACCTTTATGGGTTCAATTGTGAAAATACGTATTTATAGAAAATTTCATAAAGGTAATTAAAGGTGGAAAACAGTGTTTTGAAACTAAATGGTCTCCACATGTGTTTACAGAGAAAACACGGGACGAGAGTGTTGATTTGGAAAATAAATATTTTAATTTTCAATAAATCATAAAAATAATTGATTTGAATCCCAATAACTTTGAAAATCATGTTTTCGATAAAAAGCACGGAAAAGCGTGCGTATATGTTTTACGGTGAAAAATGACAGTTATGACCTTTTATATTTTACAGTGATTATTTTATAAACTGTTTTCACTGTATGGAAAATGTAATTTATACTATTCTATAATGTTTAGAACATTTTCGGGGAATGATGACTCTAATATGAATATTTTATAAATTGTGATTCATAAGATGAAAATATTTTCCTTATGAATATTTGTGGATTGATTGAACTTATATTCAATGAAATTGATTTCATAAAGGGGTTTATATCACGTGTTTACTGTTTTGAGACTGTTAGGCCCCATATCATGCTCACGTGTCACGTGTTAGTGCTGATAGATATTGATCCTATTATCAGCGTCCCAGTGGACACCTAATCAGTGCACACTGAGGACCCCATAGACTATGGCCATAGATCTCATGTGTTTCCCCTATGAAGGATGATATTATTATAGCATGATATATTTAGGGTGTTGCCTGGTCTCCATGATACTGAACTGAAGCTACCGAATACTGTTTATTGAATTGGTAGCTACTGTTTACTGCTTTACTGATTTGCAAGATACTGTTTTACCAAATGATACTGTATTGAATATTACTGTTTTACTGAACTGTAAGATACAGTTACTGAACTGATGAGAAAGAAAGTAAACTATTGTTTTATTACTGAACTGTCATGTGTTTTAAATTATACGGAAGTGAAAAGAAATAAGTGGTTTACTTTATGAAAACGAAAATTATATCGTTTTGAGAACAAGGAATATAGTACTCTCTACAGTTGCTTCTAGGTTCCGGGACAAGACAGTTATTTCAAAATACCTGCCTTACTCCATCCGGATCCCTAGCCGGCTGTAGTATCCTTCCTACATGTGAGCCTAGAGCCTTTAGGAAGATTTAAAGAAAGTGAAAAATTATTTTCAGCATATAGGTAGCTGAATATCAAGTGTTGCATATAACTCTTTTACTGAGCCGTGGTTTGCTCACTCCCAATATTAACATTTCAGATTTTCGAGGACTAAGAGGTCTGACATACGAGCATTTCGGCTGTGCATTTGGGGACATTGCGACAGTTGATTTATAATATGAGGTATGATCATTTATTTTTGTATTTAGACTTACTTTCAGTACTACTTTCTTGAGAATTAAGATAGGGGATGTAATTCATATTATAATTTGGTACGAAATTGTTTAATAGTAAATGAAAAAGTGAAGTATCACAGACAGCCCAACCGAGTAAGTTGCATAGAAATGCGTGAAAAATGTGGTCACGGGATGTGACAGATTTAATGGTATCAAAGCATGGTTGACCTGAAATCTGTCGATCTTTCAGATCGAAAATGTGTCGGAAATGTTAAACATCCCTGGTAGTACTGTGTAGTCTAAATATATACAGAAAATAAATTATTGTAAATTGAATAAAATGATTTGAAGGGAGTGAGAAATTTATAAATTGAGAATGTTAAAGAGGGAATAGGCTCAAAAATTACCAGAAAATGGTGATCTTATAATCTAAATGAAGGTCGGTTCGGTAAGGAATAGAAACGGACTCGGTGAAGGCCCCACCAGTACTTTCTGTCCGGATCGAACTGAGACCTGAAAGTGATTATATAAAGGAGAGGAATGAAATATCATCATTAAATAGACCTTAAGATCACCTATTGAAGGTATTTTGAGGAGAGAGAAAATTTTTAGCCAAAAATGACCAAAATACCCCTACCTCCAAAATTTTACCTAGAGTTATAATAGACCAACAGAAGTTAGAATTGATTGATTTGACAGAGAAATTGATGATGTAAAGCTCATTTCATGCAAAATAATCCAATTATGGATCCTAATGGACTTCTCTGTCAAAATCAAATAAGATATTAAATTGCTGATATTAGTATGAGAAAGGATAATATCAGCACATGGATAATGAGATCATTGATTGCAATGTATACTGAGGAGAAAGAAATAAATGTCAAAATGACGAAAACGCCCCTATGTTGGGCGAAGTTCTGAACAGTGATAAAACCAAGTTAATCTTGAATCCATTGATGGTGATGGAGTCATTAATGGCATAGAGGATGTAATATGAATATAACGATCCCTATTACTGATTCCACTTACACTTAGATTATGGACGCAAATTGCGAGTGACCTAGTGAACGGGCTAGGCCTCTTGATAAAACCTCGAGGGGTCAATGGGCTCTCCAAAGAGGACAGTACACATGTGTAAAGGCGGACGGCGAACAGGCCGGAGCCTTGTATGATGCGATCCCATAAGTGTATAGTGGAATGTCACAAGATGATTAGCCCGGTTACTGATTGTAAGGGCCTGAATTAAGAATGTATTGATTAGATATTTATTACGGGATCGTTGGATATTATGAAAAGTGAGATGACTATGAAAAATGCTGAGAAAGTGAATAGTACAAATAATGAAATCCATATCTGTATGGTTAATTAAACGGTTACACTTGTTACAGCATTACTAATTACTTTGAGTAATATGCTGTGAAACATGAGTAAATAATGAAATCAAGATGGAGAATATTTCAAAATGATTTGAATATTAACTTTCTCTGCCTTGAGGATACACGGTGAAAATGATAGGACATGAGGCTGAAATGTCCAAAATGATAAGAGGTGAGTGATTAAAGAAAGTATCGGATGTAATGCCCGATAAATTTTTCAGAGTTGTATGGATTGGAGAAATCGAGCTAACACTGACTCGAGGGATTATATGAAATTTAATTCTGAGCTTATATTAGAGGATATAGAAAGAGTCCGAAAGCTTTACAACAACTCTGGAAAATGTGTGAATAATGAAATTCACTTGTGTGATTGATGAAAATACAGATAATGTAAATTGAGGATAATGAAGTTATCTGTATAAGTGTAAATGAGAGGAGCACAGATGACCATGATATGTAGATGGATTAAAATGGTATATTAAATTCTAATTATTTAATAAAGTTCTTGTGAAGAACAAGTGATCATCTACATGAAAATGGACGTTTTATTGATCTGATCAGAGATACAGGAGGAGTCCATAAGACTAGCCTTAGTATAAAGCGCCATTAGAGAAAAGTTGGAGATTGATGTCCATAAGATGATGATTAGAACTCGGAGTGAATTTTTACGAGTTTCTATTGAGGTTTCAAGGTTAATGAATTTCCTGGTGAGGTATATAAACCTAAGAAATGAGATATCGAAATAGTTAAGGATACAAATGGAACAGGAGCAGCATTATGATATATAATCCTTTAAACTCTCAGAAATTGTGGACTTATGTTAAGAGTGGCGAATAAGAGATTTGGCCAGACAGTATCTCTTTCTAGGATATATGATCTCAAAATGACAGAATGACAGTGAATCTGTCTATGATAGTGAGATAATGATTGAGATACGGAATTACTGACTCTAGCTAGATATTACTGCCAATCTATAGGATGGTGATGGGATTAGCTGCCCTACTAATGAGACGTAATTAGAGAAATTAAAGTCGGTAAATGGATAAGTGAGAAGAAAAGATGATACGCAAGATGTTAAATGATTTTAACAGTGAAGTACCATACCACTTGAGAAAACCGACTAAATTGATGAAAATATGAAAACGAAAATGAAATAAGAAAGTAAGTAACATGATGAGTAAGGAACCTAAAGTAGTTCCCGAAATTAAGACTAAAGGTGATTTCATTTGGTTATCACATGATTATGGTTAGATGAAAGATCGAGCCAAACTGACAAGTGAGAATAAATGATACTCAAAGGAGTAAATAAATGATTTAACTTTTTACTGCCAGTTATGTAATGGAACAAAAATGATGTACACATAACCACCTTGAAATGATAGAAATGGTGGAATTATATGGATAATGTGGTGATGAAATTGATGATTTCAATATTCTACTGTGGAATTTAAATTATGAGAAGATTACATTCTCAAGTATATTCTAAAATTTAAGTGATGTTGAATATACCATAAGAACAAGAGATGATTAACAGTAGACTCTGCAATGAGATGTAGCCTTGATGGAATAAATGTGAAAATGGATATTGTGGACAATAAAGAGTTCAAAAGAGATATGATGATATGGAAGTGATTAAAGATTGAAGATCTAAATAGAATCACTTTCCATCATCAGACTTCTAGATTCTCTAGTGCCTTAGTCGAAGTGTGAGTGTGAAACAGTGGAAATGTATGTGTACAGTTCCAGTGAGCATTACATGTAATGGGAGTCTCTGAGTTGTCATATGTTAATGAGAAATAGCAAAAAGCTTTGAGATCTCAAATGTACTGATAACACCGCTCCGTACTGATGAAAATGCTCAAGTGTAATATGTGGACGCTTGGGGACATATTGAAAGAGCGTGTGCACGAGATGTGAAAACTACTGGGACATTTACATATAACTTATTGACATGTGTACATGATAGTACCGAACCATATCGACTTGGCACTAAGTGAGAAAAATGGATGATGAACAGCATAGATTAGCGGTGATATGAAAAATAGTGTGAATAGACTTTTATGTAAAAGAGAAATGAAATTGATAACTCCCAATTGGTAAGAAATCTTACAGGAGTATAAAGGTATGATGAAAGACGATATATAATGATCTAAAGTACTCTTGATGTTGAAAGTGTACTGGCAATATTACTTGGAGGATGACCTAGAGGTCAGAAGTCGTAAGTATACGGCATGTACCACCTTTGGATTTAAGTTAAATTCGGAGGACCGAATTTCTTAAGGTGGGGAGAATGTGATAACCGTAAATTTTCCATTTATTGGAAATAAACATTGAAGAAAATAGATAAGTGGAAATAAATAAATAAAATTGTAAGAACGGGATATTGGTGAAAATCCCGAGAATTGAAGAAGTGATAAATCGAGAAATACGAGTGAAGGAAAATAAAATTGGAATTATGAAAAATAATAGGAGATTTAATTTGGATAAATGGGAATCCAAATTAAATAAGAAAAAGAGAAATATATTTATATAATTATAAATTATATAAATGTATTTTTGTACAAATACATATGTATTTAAATGCTAAATAGTATATATTATTATACATTGGTATATATGTAAATATATACTATTTTATACAATAAAATAGTACATATGTATATCTTATGTATATATAAATATATATATACATATATGAGAAATGTAAATATTAATTTACATTAAAGTTGAATATATATATTGTAAATACAATATATATTATATTATTACATTTATATAAATATGTATATAAATGTTATTTAATTAAAAGTATATAAATATATTTTATATATATTAGAGATATATATTTTTATACAAAATATATATATCTTTATATAATATATATAGTATAATACTATATATAATAATGATATTATATGTATAATATATAGTTATAAGTATATTATATATAATTATAATAGATAAAAATAAAAATAAAAAAAAAGAAGAAAGGGGAAGAATCGGGAAAGCCCGATTCTTCCCGAAACAGAGGATGCCGACGGTTGTGAAGCTGCCACCGTCAGCGAGGAAGAGAGGAGAAGAGGACGTCGGCCGGTGAGCCAAGGAAGGACGAGACAACCGGCGACGGAAACGGGAGGAAATAGAAACGGAAACAGAAGCAAAAACCCGACGGAGCGAGAGGAAAAAGAAAAGAGAAAGTGGTGGTGCCGATCGATTCGGCCACTGCCACTGCCACCGAAGCTTCGCCGGAGGAAGAGGAAGACGTGGGAGGCCACCAGAGAGGCGGCGAACGGCGGAAGAGGGAGAACGAAGAGGCGAAAGAAACCGAAGCTAAATCGAGTAGATCCGTCGCCTTGCCGCTGATCCAGGCCAAACGGAGACCACCAGGAGGTTCGCCGTGCCGGACCAGCTGAGGAGCCGCCGAACAGCCGGAGAACCGGTTGCCGGAGAAGAACCGGCGGTGAACTAGTCTAATCGGTCTGATGGTTCTGGCCAGGAAAGGAAAAAGGGAAAGGAAAAAGAAAAGGAAAAAGAAAAAAAAAAGAAAGAAAGGAAAAAGAAAAGAAAAGAAAGGAAAGAAAGAAAAAGAGAAAGAAAAAGGAAATTTCCAGAATTTGAAAATTTCAGAAATTACGAGAAATCTCAGGAAATTCAAAAACTCGAAAATTACGGAAATTCGGTAAGAATTCCGGAAAATGGATTTCAAGTAAATTTAATAAATTATTTAGAAAAATTCTAAATTTAGAATTTTAATTTCAGAAAAACCATCCTCGATGACCGAGACGATGGAATCGGGAGAGGTGACCACGGGCGCGACCTTCGAGAGGCAATCACCGACCCGAGACAGGTAAGGGAGGCATGTGTAGCCTGTAAGGATATTCAGTATGCATGTTTTAAATATGCATTTAATGTTATAACTGCTGTTGACGATGATTGGTTGGAAAGTTGTGGTGATTTACTGGGAAAATATAAACTGTATTTTCCGTGTATGAGGCTAGCCAATCGGCAGCCGTTATACTGCCGAAAAATCTTAAAAAAATTACCGAAAATCATAATAAATGATTTTTCTTCACGAGAAACGATTTCCAACCATGAAAATCAAGAAATCGATTAGTTTTCATAAAACGTGAATATACTGATACTTAATTTTAAAATTTTCATGTTTTTGAAAATAGTGAAAAAGGAAATCACCGAAATTTATCTCGATGGGTGATATTTCAAGTGAAACGAGGTGAAAAATGAAAAAGGACCAAAGTGAATATTTTAATAATATTTCTTCAAATATTGACTTGATTTTATAAATAACCTTTATGGGTTCAATTGTGAAAATACGTATTTATAGAAAATTCCATAAAGGTAATTAAAGGTGGAAAACAGTGTTTTGAGACTAAAAGGTCTCTGCATGTATTTACAGAGAAAACAAGGGACGAGAGTGTTGATTTTGAAAATAAATATTTTAATTTTTCATAGATCATAAAAATAATTGATTTGAATCCCGATAACTTTGAAAATCATGTTTTCGATAAATAGCACGGAAAAGCGTGCGTATATGTTTTACGGTGAAAAATGACAGTTATGACCTTTTATATTTTACAGTGATTATTTTATAAACTGTTTTCACTGTATGGAAAATGTGATTTATATTGTTCTATAATGTTTAGAACATTTTCGGGAATGATGACCTCAATATGAATATTTTATAAATTGTGATTCATAAGATGAAAATATTTTCCTTATGAATATTTGTGGATTGATTGAACTTATATTCAATGAAATTGATTTCATAAAGGGGTTTATATCACGTGTTTACTGTTTTGAGACTGTTAGGCCCCATATCATGCTCACGTGTCACGTGTTAGTGCTGATAGATATTGATCCTATTATCAGCGTCCCAGTGGACACCTAATCAGTGCACACTGAGGACCCCATAGACTATGGCCATAGATCTCATGTGTTTCCCCTATGAAGGATGATATTATTATAGCATGATATATTTAGGGTGTTGCCTGGTCTCCATGATACTGAACTAAAAGCTACCGAATACTGTTTATTGAATTGGTAGCTACTGTTTACTGCTTTACTGATTTGCAAGATACTGTTTTACCAAATGATACTGTATTGAATATTACTGTTTTACTGAACTGTAAGATACAGTTACTGAACTGATGAAAAAGAAAGTAAACTATTGTTTTATTACTGAACTGTCACGTGTTTTAAATTATACGGAAGTGAAAAGAAATAAGTGGTTTACTTTGTGAAAACGAAAATTATATCGTTTTGAGAACAAGGAATATAGTACTCTCTACAGTTGCTTCTAGGTTCCGAGACAAGACAGGTATTTCAAAATACCTACCTTACT
Source organism: Heritiera littoralis (assembly GCA_031772115.1). Classification (NCBI taxonomy): domain Eukaryota; kingdom Viridiplantae; phylum Streptophyta; class Magnoliopsida; order Malvales; family Malvaceae; genus Heritiera; species Heritiera littoralis. The sequence goes on along the minus strand of JAPDPK010000096.1, from coordinate 2,401,740 downwards.
CCATCCGGATCCCTAGCCGGCTGTAGTATCCTTCCTACATGTGAGCCTAAAGCTTCTAGGAAGATTTAAAGAAAGTGAAAAATTATTTTCAGCATATAGGTAGCTGAATATCAAGTGTTGCATATAACTCTTTTACTGAGCCGTGGTTTGCTCACTCCCCAATATTAACATTTCAGATTTTCGAGGACTAAGAGGTCTGACATACGAGCATTTTGGCTGTGCATTTGGGAACATTGTGACAGCTTGATTTATAATATGAGGTATGATCATTTATTTTCTGTATTTATACTTACTTTCAGTACTACTTTCTTGAGAATTAAGATAGGGGATGTAATTCATATTATAATTTTGTACGAAATTGTTTAATAGTAAATGAAAAAGTGAAGTATCACAGATAGCCCAACCGGGTAAGTTGCATAGAAATACGTGAAAAATATGGTCACGGGATGTGACACAGTATGATTTTTCAATAATTTAAATTTTTATTAAAAATAAAAACAAATAAACTTTTTAAAACAAAGAAAATTAAATAAATAAATAATGAAATTTAAATTCAATTAAATGAATGTCTGATGATGGGATGTTACGGCAGTTACAAGTAGTGATTCCCTAACTGATCCCTAGGTGAGAAGAGTCGTACTAAATGTTGCCAAAAGTATTGGAATATTCGGTATGATTTTTCAATAATTTAAATTTTTATTAAAAATAAAAACAAATAAGTTTTTTTAAGACAAAGAAAATTGAATAAATAAATAATGAAATTTAAATTCAATTAAATGAATGTCCGATGATGGGATGTTACGGAAGTCACAAGTAGTGATTTCTAACTGATCCCTAGGTGAGAAGAGTCGTACTAAATGTTGCCAAAAGTATTGAAATACTTAATATGATTTTTTCAATAACTTAAATTTTTAATAAAAATGAAAATGAATAAGTTTTTTAAAAACAAAGAAATATAAATAAATAAATAAATAATGAAATTTAAAATTAAAAATTCATTTGCATCATATTTTATTTGTTTGCGTCATATGCATTCATTTAATTTTCAAATAAACGTGAATCTTCCGAGGATGAGATTCTATAGAAGTCACAAGTAGTGATTCTTTAGAAATATCTAAGTGAGGAAAATTATTTCAAATGTTGCCAAAAGTATTGGAATATTTGATTTAATTTTTCAATAAAAGGGATTCATATTTATTTTCAAAGTAAGACTTATTTTAATATATATGATAATTTTCAAAATGGGTGTGAGCCCTTCCGAGGATGAGATTTTGTAGAAGTCACAAGTAGTGATTCTTAAGAAATCTCTAGGTGAGGAAAATTATTTCAAATGCTGCCAAAAGTATTGGAGTATTCGATTTAATTATTCAATGCAAAAAGGTTCACATTTACTTTTGAAAAATAAAGTTTAATTTTTTAAAATAAAACAAAATAAATTTACAAATAAAAAATGATTTTGAATAAAAAGATTGCAATAAAATATGAATTATTTTTAAATATTAAGTTAAGACCATTTTATTAAAACAAAAAGGATAACACATGATTATTATAGTACCGTTTTTTAAAGGGTGTCGTGGGGGTGCTAATCCTTCCCCACGCTTAACCGTACTCCCGGACCCGATTTTGTTTTCGCAGACCCAAATTGTCTTTTTAATAAAACTTAATTAATTTTGAGATTTTGTTAAAAAGATAAATATTTTATGTGACCAATCACACCTAGACAAAAAAGATTGGTGGCGACTTCCTTTTTGTTTTTAAATGTTTTCAAAATCGTCGAGCGCGAAACCATTACGACAATGACAGTACCATTTCACCCACAACAGCAAGTTCAGTGAAATTGGTGAACAAGAGGCAGAAATTACTCGTGTATCGTAAAGGTGCCAAGATTCAATATATGGATTCTTTTCTAGTCAAGATATGTCCATTCATTCACGATGTTGTTGATGTTGAGTCTGATAGACATTGCGGATTTAGAGCTATAGCAGCATTGTTGGGTATGACTGCTGATGCATGGCTACAAGTGCGACGAGATTTGATGGATGAGTTAAATAGACACAAAGATGAATACATATATCTCTATGGATCTCAAGAGCGTGTTGATGAATTGATGCAATTATTAGTGTGTTTTAACACGGTGGCATATAAGGATAATTGGATGACCTTACCAGACATGGGTCATTTGATATCTTCATGGTATGACGTTGTGCTTATCCATTTATCTTCAAGACAATGCCTAACATATCTTCCGCTCATATCTATTGCACATCTCCCATTGCAACATAATTTAATAGCTATTGGATTTGTGAGCAACTGTCATTTTATTCAAGTATAGATCATGGTGAAAGTTTATTATTGTTTATTGTTTTCACTTGGATTTAATTAAATATAATGCATTGTTGCAAGTTTCTTTTGCAATAATTTTGACGATCACGTTTTCTCGCATTTTCCTAAATAATGTTATAAGTTAAAATTTATGTGAATAAAAATGTTGAGGTAAATCTTTAATATTGATTAATGTGGTTTGGCTTATAGAAGTTAAAGTGATGGAAGATGAGTTGAGGATTTATTATGGACAATTTCCATATTCTAATTTGTGATATGGAAATGAGTAGTATCTTATTTAATGTATAACATGAAATGTAACCATGTAAAATTTGTTTAATTTTATTCATGTAAGATAATTAAATTTCAACCACGTAAATTAAATTAAATTACTATCAAGAAATTTAGATATAATTCTCACTAAGTAAAATATATATAAATCAAATAAATAAAATTAAGGACCAATAGAAATATATCTAAGTAAAAATATATGGCGGCTTCATGAAAAGCCTAAATGCATGAAAATTATGCACAAGAAGAGAGAGAACCATTTTCTTCAAGAATTGAGACAATGTCTCACCAATTTTTTTTTAAGGTTGGTTGAAAAAGGATGACATTAGCCTATTAACTAAACTTAGTATAGCTCAAATTAACAGCCCAAAGTTAAGCATGGAACATGCTTTATTACCGGGTAACACAAGAGAGAAAAAAAAAGGGGGGGAAATCAATGCAGTCAACATTTTTGACTACGAAAGAATGAGAAAATAAAAAAAAATTGATATTTCTTCATGGAGTTTAATTGGTCAGAGGACAAATAGTATGAATAATATGAAGCAAAATTTGATCAAGAAATGTCAATAAAAGTGGCTGGATTTTGCTAGAAACTCAGCTGATTTTCAGCTGGGAAAACCGTGACTTATAAGCTGGTATGTGATGACATTTTTCAAGATTTTCTCGAATGATTTCCTTACCAATTGACTACATGGCATTCCTTCATAAATTAGCCTTGAAATGAAGTCAAAACATGTAAGAAAAAGGGGCTAAAGATCGAACAAATAGTTAAAAAATTTCCAACCGCACAAATCGTGTAGTAGGTGTAGAATAAAGAGAGAAAAACCGTGACTTGTTGGCAGCAAATATATGAGATTTTTGCAAGATATTTTAAGGTTGTCCTTGACCATTGACTCCCTTAATTTCTTAACTATTAAGGACTGAAAATTAAGTCAAAAAAATTTGGTTGAAGAGGGACTAAATGGCTGAACCGAAACTGCTAGCTGAACCATGACATGCTAGCAGTTTAGGTGAGATATTTAGTAAGAAATTTATAATTTCTTGTAGAACTTTTGACCCTCATCATTTCCTCAACTATTAAGAGTGGAAATTAAGCCAAAATATAAAAGAAATAGGGGCTGAAATAATCGGGATAGAGGCTGAAGAACAGAAAAAACGAAACAAAAAATTAAAGGCAGCAACGTGAGAAAGAAAGAAGAAAAGAGAGGAAAAGAAGAAGGAGATGGGAAGAAAGGTTTAAACACTATACAGTTACCTTCCTAAACTACCAAATTGCTCTCTTAACTACCCCAATTAGCTGCTGGAAGGAGCAAACAGTAGCACAAGAACAGAACCAAACAAGGCAGCTTCAATTTTTCAAGGGTAAGGTGGATCCAACCATTTTTATTAATTTCAAGCTTTATGTATGTGTTAGAAGGATGGATTATAAGCGTAATTATGATCTTTAAGTGCAGAATTGGTGGCTGGACAGTGAAGAAGAAATTGTCCAAGAAAAAGGTTTCAAAGGGTAAACTACTTATCCTTAGTTGATCTTTACATGTATGAGTGTTGTGATGTGTTTAAGTGTAAAATTGATATCAATTCATGAAAATATGGAGATTAAAGATGATGATAAGGTGCTGCCTTAGTGTGGAACCCTATGAAAATAATTTAATTAAATTTGAACTATAAGGTTTTATTATTGTGTATAGTGAAAATTAGAAAAGAAATCATTGTGTTTAAGTTATTAGTTTGAGGCATGATAATTGTTTATAAATGGAATGAATATGTATTGATTTATGAGAAATACTAAATTTATGGATATTATCAGAATTGAAAAGGAAGTGAAAGGAACACTAAGTTATCATTTTGGTTTCAATAGATACTTAGGAAAATCATAGAATTTGATTAATTTAGAGATTGTTTGATATGTTTTGAAATGTGATAGGGTTCGGCCAAGCATGGTAGTTCATGGTGCTGCTGTTGTTTGATGTTAATTTTATGTTAGATTAATAGAAAATAATATTAGAAATCATAAATCAACTAGAATTTAAATTAGTTAAATTAAATGGAAGAATATCAAGATGTAGGGACGAAAATGGTGATTCGGCCATGGCATGGAGGACCAAAATTTTATGTTAATTGATGTGTATTTGATGTGGAAATAGTATAGAAAATTAATAGAATTAATTTGGAATCAAGAAAATAGTTAAATTTAGAAAAAATTCATGTATGGAAGAAAAGAGGCATTTGGCCAAGGTGAAGGGGAAGGAGAATTCTTGGCCATTTTAATCTCATTTAGGTCCTAAAATAATGTATAAATTATTTTAAGAATTTAGGCACAACCGGAATTGAAATCGAAGCTATATAGAGAAAGTTATAATTTTCTTACCGGTAAAAAATAGATTGGAAAATAAGGTTGCAGTAGGCTATATAATTTATTTTACAATATTAAATATTTTATAATGAAATTATAGAATATTGATAATATCGATATGATAATTTGCAGCTAAGAAAACTAAGGAGGACACTGGTGCTCATTTGCAGCACAGTGATAAATTATCATGTAAGGGATATATATAATGAACATAAGGATACTATACTGCATATTTTGATATGAAATTAATTCTTTGAAATTGTTTTGGAATATATTGGATTGAAAATTGTGAAGTGTGGTTGTGGTATTTCAGTTATTTCTGTGTAAGAGGGTTAGGATATACCTAGCCGTTATGCTGCCAAAATTTTAAAAATCTTATGAATTACTCTTTTTATATAATTGAATATTAGTGGCAAATGATTTATCAAGTAATTCCATATATTTTGTCTAAATTCATTATCTTCATATTATATCGAAAAACAATATTTAAAAATTCATGTTATTGAATTTTATGTACGTGAAGGCATTGGCATGTTATTATGACTTGTTTATAGATAAATGGATTATTTTTAGAATCAAATATTGATTTGTGAATATTTTATAAATTTTATTTTTGAATTGCATATATTTTCATATCATATCTTTAAGAACTAATTGAAGAGCTAACCTTCAGAAATTATCTTCGTAAATCGTGGTAAAATGTTTTATATTGTTTTTAGAGACAATTGGCCCCATAGTTGCCTATGGGCATATGCTATTATGAGTGTATGATCGTATGACTGACTAGTGGGCTGATTGACCTTGATCCCGTCATCAGCGTCCCGGATAGTGCCTGATCAGTACCACTGGGGACTATATTCTGACTATGGCCATATGTCCTATTGCATGAGTCTATTGGGTGATGCCTTATCTTTACAAATTGTGATGATATTGATGATTTTAAATCAGGACTTTGCTATGCATTTTGTGAATTAAATCTTTATATATGTTTACGGAGTATTTTAGAATTCACTTCTTGAATGTAAACATATGAACTTTATATTTAAATTTTATTTCACTTCCAAACTCTTTATAATCGCATTTAGGAACGAGACACGACAGGTATTCTAAAATACTTCCCATACTTTATCTGGTTTCCTAGCCCGCTATAATATCCTTCCTATGAAATTCGTGCATAGTATATTTTGCTTACATTATCTATAAATTTTAATGCATGTTTTGAAAACTCGCATATAGTTTATATAGTATCAGTTTTATTATATATATTTCTTACTGAACATTAGCTCATCCCATTTTTCCCTCCTCCCAGACTTCTTTTAGTAGATCTTTACTTTCGCTCAAGAGGTTTGTGGTGAGGTATCCCTTAGGTGGAACTGTTTTATGGTTGAGGTATAGTTACTTTTTTTTGTATTTAGACTTATGTTGTACAGTACTGATGTATGTAAAATACGATTAGGGGATGTAAATTAAGTATAATTTCATAATATAAAAAAATAAATAAATTTCTCTTTGTATATGGAATTTTCATGACTATAAGGAAGGCACTGCAGACAGCCCAACCGTTATCTTGTGAAACTAGTGAAAATGCACAGTAAATATCTAAATTCAGAATGTGACAATAATACTTAGAGCAATTAAATGCCCATTTTGAGCATTCGACTACCATTTTTGTTTTATAAAATAGAAAATATGAAGGCATTAGGCAGTCAACTACTTATACATAGTGGACTACCCTTTGTCTTCAAGGAATTATACTTAAGATAGTCGAATGCTCATTTCAAGCATTTTATTGCCCATGTGCAAATTAAAAAGTATATATTTATGATAATTTTGTGGTAATTCATTTATTTTATTTCTACTCAACAAATATTTTGCAAAATTTCAAAAGAAAAAATTATACTTATCATAAATATATATTATAAATTTGTGGTCATTAATTTATTTTATTTTTGCTCCTTAACAAATATTTTAGAAAATTTTAGTTTTACGATTATTCTAGTCAATTTTATGATTTTTATCATAGTTTTATATGATTCTCATCAATTTTATGCTAAATCACATTAATTTTACAATTAATTATTATAAATTTATGTTATTTTTAGTGTTTTTACACTTAGTCTCATCAATTTTACAACGAATTACATTAATTTTACAGTTAATTATTATAAATTTATGCTTTTCTAGTGTTTTTATGCTTATACTCATCAATTTTACGATGAATCATATTAATTTTATGATTATTTGTTATATATTTATGCCTTTTTTAGTATTTTTCCGCTTACTTCCATCAAATTTACGATGAATATCATAAATTTTATGATGAATCTAATACATATTACGATGAATGTTATAAATTTTACGACAAAACTAATAAATTTTACAATAAATTTCATAAATTTTATGATGAATCTAATAAATTTCATGATGAATCACCTTAATTTTACGGTTAATTATTATAAATTTATGCTTCTTTAGTATTTTTATGCTTATACTCATCAATTTTATGATCAATCAAATTAAGTTTATGGTTAATTATCATATATTTATACATTTTCTAGTGTTTACGCTTACTCTTATCAATTTTTCGATGATATTAATAAATTTTACGATAAATGCCATAAATATTACAATGAATCTAATAAATTTTATAATGAATGTGATAAATTTTACGATGAATAACTTTAAATTTACGGTTAATTAATATTGTTAGCTTTAAATTGACAAGTATTTTGAAATGACAAAACTCAAGTAAGCTTAAAAATGATTTTACTACAAAAGTAAATTTGCTTTGAATGAACTGAATGATAGAAATTATTTTAACAAAGTCTTGGATTGAGATTTCAATTGAAAAAGTCAGTAAATACTCTTAGAGATGTGTTAGAAAATTGTTTTAACTGACTTAGAATCATAAAAGCCATAAACTATGCAGCAAATTAAGTGCAGGATGGTGTACTGGACAAAAGGGATCGATCCCTAAATGGCAGATTGCTTGGAAAAAGTCCGAGAAAGGTTGGAAAACATTCTGGAGAAAAGGGATCAATCCCTTTGCTCGAAATCTGACTCCAACGGCTAGTTTCTGAGGGTTTCAACGGGAAGAAATGCATTAAATGCTTCACCAACTGTTCCAGTCGTTGGGTGGACTATAAATAGAGACATTTATGAAGTTTGGAGGTAGAACAAGCATTCTAAAGTATTCAAGCTTCAAGAAAGAAAACTCAAATATGAAAATCTTCATTGTAACTCCATTTTGTGAGATTTATTTGTGTTCTTCACCCATTCACTGAAAATTCTCTTATTCAAAGGGGTGAGCTATCCTTGTAAGGACTGATATTGTAGAGTGTGGGTAGTAATACAAGGGTAGAGGCTTAGAAGGAGATTTTTACAGTCTCAAGAGAAATTGTAAGAGGTCTTGCCACACCTTCAAGTGGTTTGTAAGCATTCTCAAGGAAGAGCTGAATCAAAACCTTGACAAGCGGTTCAAGGAGAGAGGACGTAGGCAAGAGATTGGCCGAACCTCTATAAACTTGTGTTTGCTTCTCTTTCCCTTACTCTTTTTACTGCACTTATTTCATTGTTATTTATTTAGTTTTAATTGTGCATTAAGAGTTAGGAAAATTAGAAATAAGTAGAAAAACCGATTCACCCCCTCTCTCGGTAGAGCCAACAATTGGTATCAGAGCTTGGGCTCGAGATTGAGTTAGATTAACATCTATCGAGTAAAACGATCACTAATGGCTCAAACTAGTTTGTCTACACCTTTGGTAGGAGAGGAACACTCTACGGTTAGACCTCTACTCTTTAATGGTGAAAACTATGCCTATTGGAAGACTAGAATGATGCTATTTATTCAAGCCAATGATTATGAAGTATAGAGAATTATTGTTAAAGGTCCCCTTATCCCTATTAAGAAAGTAGATGGGTCGGATGTGCCTAAGAAAGAAGATCAGTGGGATACTAATGATATTAGAATGGCACAACTTAATGCTAAAGCAATGCACACACTATTTTGTGCATTAGGACCAAATGAATATAATCGAGTTTCACAATGTGAAAATGCTAAACAAGTTTGGGATAAACTAGCTATCATACATGAGGGAACCACACAAGTCAAAGAAACAAAAGTAGGCATGCTCACTCAAGACTATGAACTATTTAGAATGAAGAATGATGAGTCAATTAGTGACATGTTTACTAGGTTTACGGACATAATAAATGGTCTTAAAGCTTTAGGGAAGACATACTCTAATGTAGAGACGGTAAAAAAGGTTCTCAATAGCTTACCTAAATCATGGGAAGCTAAAGTCACTGCTATTGAGGAATCTAAGGACCCTCATACACTCTCATTAGATGAACTTATGGGATCCTTACTCACTTATGAGATGAAAATTAAGAGAAACCAAGATCCCCCAAAGAAAGTTGGAGTAGCACTAAAATCCACCACAATTGAGGAATCAAAAGATGATCATGATGTAAGTGGTGATGAAGAGGATTTAGAAATGGCCATGTTTGCCAAGAGATTCAATAAATTCATGAGGATGAGAGCTAGTGGAAATTCTAGGAGACCCCCTAGGAGAGAGTTAAATAGAGGAGAAACTAGTAGGAAAGAAAAGGACCAAATTATTTGTTATGAATGCAAAAAACCTGGTCATATTAAGTTTGATTGTCTTTTGTATAGAAAGCAAAATGAGAAGAAACAAAAGAAGAAGGCAATGGTGGCTACTTGGAGTGATAGTGATTGCTCTGATGAAGAGAATGTGGAGGATGAAGTAGTCAACCTTTGTTTCATGGCTTTTGAAGATGAGAAGGTAACTTCTAACTTGTTAGATACTAATGAATACACTTTTGATGAATTGCAAGATGCATTTGATGATTTAGCCAATGAATTTGAATGCATGAACTTGAAATATAAGAAAATGATCTCTAAGTTGAAAAAGGAAAATGAAATGCTTGTGAATGTTAAGTTAGAATGTGAGAAGAAATTAGAAAATGCTAATCTAGAAATCGAAGAATTAAATAAGAAGAACACTAATTTGCAAAACTTCTTTTCTAGATTTTACATGGGTCAACAAAAACTTGATCAAATGCTAGAAACTCAAAGAGCATTCTTTGATAGAGAAGGGTTAGGCTATAATGCATCTAACAAAGAGACTCATCTCAAAAATTTCCTAGTTAAAGATAGAAAATTTGTTTTGTGCCCATTATGTAATAAACTAGGACATTCTTCACAAGCATGCACCTCTAGGAAGACCATGATTAGAGGAAAAATGGCTGTCAAGATTTGGGTGCCTAAACATGTTTTAAATTCAAGTGATGAGTCCTTAAAGATGAAATGGATCCCTAAAGGATCAAAAATTATTAGTACTAACTCTCAAGGATCCAAGAAAATTTGGGTACCTAAGATGAAAGCTTGATGTGTTTGTGTGTAGGAGGAAGAGTATTGCTACAAGGCTAGGTCCAAGGAGCATTGGTACCTTGATAGTGGATGCTCAAGACACATGACGGGTGACAAGAGCCAATTCAAGCTCCTAAAGCATAAAAGTGGTGGAGAAGTCACATTTGGAGACAACTCCAAAGGACAAATTGAAGGAATTGGCTCCATTGGTAACTCTTCCTCAACTATTGAGAATGTTTTGTATGTTAGAGGCTTAAAACATAATTTGCTTAGTATCAGTCAATTGTGTGATAAGGGATTTAAAGTTGTGTTTGATGACTTGTGTTGCAATGTTGCTAATGCTAAAACTAATCAAATTATTTTTATTGGACATAGACAAGGAAATATTTATGTTGTTAATTTGAATGAGCTTAATAGCAAAAATGTATGTTTTATGGCCACTAGAGAAAATGAACCCTGGTTATGGCATAGAAGACTAGGTCATGCTAGCATGCATGTTTTGTCTAAGTTAGCCAAAAGAGACTTAGTAGTTGGCTTACCTAAACTACAATTTGAAAATGATAAAGTGTGTGAAGCATGTGTAAGAGGAAAACATAAAAGAATATCATTTAAACCTAAGAAAGGTATTACAACATCTAGATCACTTCAACTCCTCCACTTAGATCTATTTGGACCAACTCGAACCACTAGCTTAGGAGACACTATGGTTTTGTTATAGTTGATGATTACACTAGGTTTACTTGGGTGTTCTTTTTAAGTGTGAAAAATGAAGCCTTAGAAAAATTCATTGTTTTCTCAAAACTTGTTCAAAATGAAAAAGGTTACTCTATTTCTAGTATTAGGAGTGACCATGGAAAAGAATTTGAAAATATTGGTTTTGATACATTTTGCAATGAAAATGGCATTAGCCATAAATTTTCAGCTCCTAGAACTCCTCAACAAAATGGGGTAGTTGAAAGGAGAAATAGAACATTAAAAGAAATGGCTAGAACCATACTTTGTGAAAACAATTTACCTAAATATTTTTGGGCTGAAGCAATAAATACTTCTTTCTATGTCATAAATAGAGCTATGGTAAGGCCTATTTTAAAGAAAACTCCCTATGAGCTTTATAAAGGAAAAAGGCCTAACATAAGTTGTTTTCACCCATTTGGATGTAAATGTTTTGTTTTAAACAATGGTAAAGATAACCTAGGAAAATTTGATGCTAAAAGTGATGAAGGTATTTTTCTTGGTTATTCTTTAAATTCTAAGGCTTATAGAGTTTTCAATAAAAGAACACTTGTTGTAGAAGAGTCAATACATGTAATCTTTGATGAATCAAATATTTCTAGTAGAACCAATCTTGATGATGAAGTAGAGATTTTTGATGAACCTATAGTTGACCCATCTCAAGATAAGGATGTTAGGTAACAATTAGAAGATCTTACTATTAACAAAAATGAGGAGTCCATGGAACAAGAAATAATTGAGAAGGAATCTAGGTGTCCTAGAGAACTTGGATATGTGAAAGATAATGACATTGTTGGAGATCCAACTATTGGAGTTAGAACTAGGTCAACCTATAGAATCATATGTCAACATGTAGCCTTTGTCACAATTTGAGCCAAAGAAAGTGGATGAGGCCTTGAAAGATGAAAATTGGATTACGGCCATGCAAGAGGAATTAAATCAATTTGAGAGAAGCAAAGTGTGGACATTAGTGGAAAGACCTAAAGATTATCCCATCATTGGAACCAAATGGATATTCAAGAATAAGATGGATGAAAATAGCATTATTGTTAGAAACAAGGCTAGGTAGTGGCTCAAGGATATAGACAAGAAGAAGGGATAGACTATGATGAAACCTATGCTCTAGTAGCTAGATTATAAGCCATTAGGATGCTACTTGCTTTTGCATACTATAAGGATTTTAAGTTATATCAAATGAATGTAAAAAGTGCTTTCTTAAATGGTTATATAAATGAAGAGATTTATGTTGAGCAACCTCCCGGTTTTGAAAATCCAAAATTTCCTAACCATGTTTTCAAACTTTCAAAAGCCTTATATGGATTAAAACAAGCTCCTAGAGCTTGGTATGAAAGACTTTCAAAGTTTTTAATCGAAAAAGGTTTTACAAGAGGAAAGGTAGACACAACCTTGTTTATTCAATCTAAGGGTCATGACTTATTAGTAGTTCAAATTTATGTAGATGATATAATTTTTGGATCTACAAATGAGTCATTGTGCAAAAATTTCTCAAAGTTAATGCAAGGTGAATTTGAAATGAGTATGATGGGAGAATTAACCTTCTTTCTAGGACTTCAAGTTAAACAGTGCAAAGAAGGTATTTTCATAAATCAAGCTAAGTACACTAAAGATTTGCTCAAAAGATTTGGAATGGATGAATCTAAACCTTATTCTACACCTATGAGCACAAATATTAAACTTGATAAGGATGAAGGAGGAAAATGTGTAGACACTAAACTATATAGGTCTATGATTGGCTCATTGCTATATTTAACTGCTAGTAGACCCGATATAATGTTTAGTGTATGCTTGTGTGCTAGATTTCAGTCATCTCTTAGAGAATCACACCTACAAGCAGTAAAAAGAATCCTTAGATACCTCAAAGACACTTCTTCCTTAGGACTTTGATATCCTAAAGATTCTACACTTGATCTCCATGCTTATTCCGATGCGGATTTTGGTGGATGCAAAGTGGATAGGAAAAGCACATTGGGAACATGTCAATTCTTAGGAAGTAGGCTTATTTCATGGTTCTCTAAGAAACAAAATAGCGTAGCTCAATCCACAACCGAGGCTGAATATAGAGCTTCCGGAAGTTGCTGTGCTCAAGTTTTGTGGATATCACAACAAATGAGAGACTATGGAATAGAAATGAACCAAGTTCCCATCAAGTGTGACAACACTAGTGCTATCAATCTTACAAAAAATCCCATCTAACACTCTAGAACCAAGCACATTGAGATTAGACATCATTTTATACGAGATCATGTGCAAAAAGGGGACATTATTCTAGAGTATGTAGATACATTGCAACAATTAGCTGATATTTTCACCAAACCCTTGGACAAGGAGAGATTTTGCACTCTTAGAGGTGAATTAGGTATTATGAATGCTCCTTAAATTGATTTGATGTTGAATACATGGCTTAAGTTGGTTTGTGCTAACTGCAAGACAGAAATTTGAAGAATATAATTACCACTTCATGTTCTTAGATTTTTTAGATTGAATTGTTGAATTTTGTGTGTTTTGATCATGTTAAACTCTCTTCATTAGCCAAAACCCATTTCCAATGGCTAAGACACTATCACAGCCATGGTCACCTTTTGTTTCTGCACACTCATGCAATTTTCTGCACTTTTCTGCATTTTTCTGCATATTTTCTGAATTTTTCCAGACCTATCTCATGCATCCCACACAGCATCAACCCGATCTTGCTTTTAAATCATACGAATGCATCAGTTCCAGTGTTTTCAAGTCATCTTTATACATCACAACTGAGGCCATGGCCAAAGGGGTCAATACTTCTTCAAATTGGATTGATTCCCGGGTCATTGAGGCCTAAAATTCTGGGTTTTGGATATGAGGGATTGATCCCTTTTGCCATGGGATCGATCCGTTTATTCCCGAATGGTCAAGACTTGTCATTGTCAAAAAGGGATCGATCCGTCCCTCAAAAGGATTGATCCCCTCTCTCCAGATTCACAAAAATCCCTTGTTAAAATCGGGGTTTCATTCTTCTTTCTCCCACTATTCATCTTCCCCATCCACAACATCCTTCTCCCCTCCATTCTCCTTCACCATAACTTCAAGATCTTCTCCATTTCTTCACCAAATCACTTCATTCCTTCACTATTCTTCATTTTTTTCCATCTCTCTCACTTCTCATCATCATTTCACACCCAAACCTCACAAATCTCGGTTTCTCCTCTTTCCTCTTGGATTTATCACTATTCATGCCGTACATCTAATTGTAAGTGTTCTTCCCACATTTTCTTAAATTTTTCTTGCCTTTCACGTTTATTTCACCATAGTTTGTTAACCCATTTCAAGATTATGCATAGATTTTCAATTTATCTTATTTTTCATTCCATTTACAACACCTATTTTCTATCTTCATTCTAGGGTTCACACATTCAAATCATGTGCATATTTGAACATCATCTCTACATCAAAGTTATTGTTTGTATATTGATATGTGACTTTGTGTTGTTGGTTAGGGTCATCTTTCCCCATACTCTTATCTATCCTCACTCAAACTTGTGCCCATCACCTGTTCGACAAAACTCCTCTTAGAAATTTCCCTTATCATCCTTCCTCCACATGGCTCCCAAAGTCAAACATGCTGTCTCTCGAAAAAGATCTCGTCCCTCCTCTTCCTCCGCCTCCATTCCAACCGCCTTCAATCGCTGTTTTAGGAATGCGGAAGAGAAAAAACGTTACTATGCCCTCTTTGCCCATATGCGTGTCAAGCACTGTCGTCCCATTGATTTCGGTTTCTTGGAATCAATTCAGTTTCCCTACTTGGCCAAATTTGACGCTTTTTCTTGGACTTATTTTCTCAAAAATCAACACTCCGGCTCCTCTCAATATCATTCGAGCCTTCTTTTCCAATGCCAGAGTTATCTATTCTCCAAATGACCCATGCAAGGCGGTGGGAATTCAATCTTTTGTTATGGGTCGAGATGTTGAGATCACCAAATATTCTCTCTCGCTTGCCTTTCGCATTCCGGAGCATGGTCTTGTGCACGAAAATGTCAATGTCCCACTCGAGTTTAATGTGGTCAATGATCGTGCAGGTGACCTTCCCATCTTTGCTCGTCTTCTCCACATCATCATCTTTTGGAATCTTCGCCCACTTGGCACCAAATATTCCCAACTTCGGAGACTTGATCGTTTTTGGCTTCATCACATTCACTCACCTGATGGCGATCGCCCGGATCTTCTTCATTTCATTCTCCAAGATTGGATAAAGATTGTTCTTGGCAAAGTTCACACAATTGTCTTCCCACAACCACTTGCTTTCTACCTACTCGACCACGGCATCGACTGTTCATGTGAGCCTGGCATCCTTCCAGAGGCAGGACACCATCAACCTTGCTACCTTGCATAATCTTGGCTGGTACTCTCGTCAGCAAGGTGATACCACAGTTTGGGAAAAGGCCCACGGTGCTCCAGCATCTCCCAGACATGCCCCGGAAGAAGGCGGCGATGAAGGCATCGATGAAGAGGCAGCTCCTGCCGCAGCCACATCTTCAGCCCCATCCGCCTCGACCTCGGTCTCTTTTGACTGGATCATGCTATCGCTTCAAAACTTGTAGACCACCGTTACTCAACGCTTTGATCATGTCGACGCTCGCCTTGACACCATGGAGGACACACAGGCTGCATTATTTGATGAAGTCCAAGACCTCCGCATGCAGCATGAGGACTTCATGGATCAATATCATAAGACATTTCCCAGGCGTTGATTTTGTTCTTTTTGTAGGGTGTGCATTTACCTTGTTATGCTTAGATGTTTGAACCTCTGTGCTATGTTTGTTGAACTTCGCTGTTGGTTTTTGTCTTTGTCTGTGTAAACTTTGTTAGATGTTTGAACCTCTGTGATATGGCATGTTATGTATTTCTGGTTATTTTATCATTTTGCCATGTTTTGTCTATGTTCTTCAATCTCTCTCTTTGACCTATTGCTTTAAATTGACTAACCAATTCTCCATGTTCTTTATTCTTATTGAGGGGGAGTGTATCATTTTTTTTTGCTATGACAAAAAGGGGGAGAATTAATGTGATAAATTAATCTTGATACCTAATTTTGAGGGGGAGCAAATATTAAGGGGGAGCATTATTTTCAAAAATTTAAGCAATCTCATTTCCCAAGCAAATTTACCTTAAGTTTTGTCATATTAAAAAGGGAGAGATTGTTAGCTTTAAATTGACAAGTATTTTGAAATGACAAAACTCAAGTAAGCTTAAAAATGATTTTACTACAAAAGTAAATTTGCTTTAAATGAATTCAATGATAGAAATTATTTTAACAAAGTCTTGGATTGAGATTTCAATTGAAAAAGTCAATAAATACTCTTAGAAAATTGTTAGAAAATTGTTTTAACTGACTTAGAATCATAAAAGCCATAAACTATGCAGCAAATTAAGTGCAGGATGGTGTACTGGACAAAAGGGATCGATCCCTACTGTAGAGGGATAGATCCCTAAATGGCAGATTGCTTGGAAAAAGTCCGAGAAAGGTTGGAAAGCATTCTGGAGAAAAGGGATCGATCCCCCCATGAAAGGGATCGATCCCTTTGCTCGAAATCTGACTCCAACGGCTAGTTTTTGAGGGTTTCAATGGGAAGAAATGCATTAAATGCTTCACCAACTGTTCCAGTCATTGGGTGGACTATAAATAGAGACATTTATGAAGTTTGGAGGTAGAACAAGCATTCTAAAGTATTCAAGCTTCAAGAAAGAAAACTCAAATCTGAAAATCTTCATTGTAACTCCATTTTGTGATATTTATTTGTGTTCTTCACCCATTCACTGAAAATTCTCTTATTCAAAGGGGTGAGCTATCCTTGTAAGGACTGATATTGTAGAGTGTGGGTAGTAATACAAGGGTAGAGGCTTAGAAGGAGATTTCTACAGTCTGAAGAGAAATTGTAAGAGGTCTTGCCACACCTTCAAGTGGTTTGTAAGCATTCTCAAGGAAGAGCTGAATCAAAACCTTGACAAGCAGTTCAAGGAGAGAGGACGCAGGCAAGAGATTGGCCGAACCTCTATAAACTTGTGTTTGCTTCTCTTTCCCTTACTCTTTTTACTGCACTTATTTAATTGTTATTTATTTGGTTTTAATTGTGCATTAAGAGTTAGGAAAATTAGAAATAAGTAGAAAAACCAATTCACCCCCCCCTCTCGGTAGAGTCAACAAATATATATATATATATATTTATGCTTTTCTAGTGTTTTTATGGTTATACCCATCAATTTTACGATGAATCAAATAAATTTTACAATGAATGTCATATATTTTACGATGAATCCCATTAATTTTATGGTTAATTATTATTAATTTATGCTTTTCTAATGTTTTATGCTTATACTCATCAATTTTGTGATGAATCACATTAATTTTACGATTAATTATTATATATTTATGCCTTTTCAGTGTTTTTATGGTTATACTCATTAAGTTTACGATAAATCTAATAAAATTTATGATGAATGTCATAAATTTTACCATAAATATAACAAATTTTACGATGGATCTAATAAATTTTACGATGAATATCATAAATTTTATGATAAATGTAATAAATTTTATGATCAATCTAATAAATTTTATGATCAATCTGATACATTTTACGATAAATCTAATAAAATTTACTACAAATAAAATTTTACGATAAATCTCATAAATTTTATGATGAATCTCATAAAATTTACAATGAATCTAATAAATTTTACAATCTAACAAATTTTACGATGAATGTCATAAATTTTATGATGAATTTCATAAATTTTACGATGAATCTCATAAATGTTACGATTAGTTATCAGATTTTTATAATTGATGCTTATTCTTGTGTTTTTATGCTTATTCTCATCAATTTTAGATTAATTTTCTTAGTTTTACGAAGATTTAATTTTATTTACATTAACAGTCAAATGTTCAGTAAAACAAAAAATTTGAAAGCATTTGGCAGTCGACTGCCTGTATATAGTAGTCCACTTCTATTTGTTTTCAATTTTTCTGTTTGAAATTATATCTAGGACAGTTGAATGCCTATTTCAAGCATTCGACTGCCCTAACAGTAGGTTGACCAAGAATATAAGAATTGCTCGTGTTGAAACAAAATATATTTAACCTTGAGCTCGAGACTCGAGCTTTCTGTTTGTCGTAGTTGAAGAAGAGTACAAAGACAAAGCACCGCCACATAAAGAAAAGATCAAAAGAACAAAGCTGCAGTGTTAAAGCTCGCCTGAATCTTGCTATGCTAAGCATTGTAGCTCTGCATTTTTCTTATTATTATTTTAGGATCAAGGCTGTGTAGCTAACGTGACATTGGTGCCAGGTTGCTTGGCAATGCATAGGATGTTGCTGATGATTCGGTTTTGGACTCTTTAGTTATTAGTTATTTTTTTTTCTTTGCTATTCAATTATAGTTCAAGTAATTGAATTAGTATTAGATATTGATAAATGTTAAATTTAAGAATGAAGATTTATATATCTAAAAAAAAATGAAGGTTTATTTGAAAATTTAAACTATAGGTTAGTGTAATTAATTTCTATCTCTAGATTAATTTAAGTGATTCGATTTAAGTTAGAAATTAAAATTTAGTTTGCATGGTTAGATTAAGTTTAAAGTTTAAAAATTGCTATTAGCATGTTTAATTTTTGTGCTCTTAAATTTACTTGATTTTAAATGGCTAAAATATTAAAAAAAAGTTTATGAACTTTATCCCCTTAAAATAAGCTCTTATACTTTTATTGTATTTAGATAAGCCCATAAACTTCAATTTGCATTCAAGCTGTTAAACTTTAATTTGAGTATTCAAATAAGCTCTTAACCTTTACTTTATAGTTAAATAAGCTGTTAACATAAATCAATTTTTTATAGGGGTGAACAATCAATTGATTTTTCAAATGGGTTTTAAATCCCAACTTTTTGCATAAAAAAATCGATTATATATAATATATTATATAATATTTAAATATTTATATTATATATAATATATTTTAAAAATATGAATTAATTTAGTTAGTTTGATTCATAATTTTAGACATCTATTTAATCGAATAAACAACCTAAAAACCTGACTCAAACTCAAAATTGATTTAATTAAACCGAATTAACTGTATTTTAATTGATTCATGGATTTTAATCAATTTTTACTCATATGTAATCTTTAATTCATGTTTACTTTTTTTTGTTTTGATAGTTAATAAAAAAGTTGTTTAATTAAAGGGGTTTTATAAAAAAAAACAAAAATAATAGATTTAAAAGTTGTATCTGAAGATTAATTTGGTAATACACTTAATATATAAAGATAGTTTGAAAAACTAGTTAAAAAGATGAGTTCGTATATGATGCACTGACAATGTATAGTTTCTATACATTGTTAATGTATCAAAGGTTGACACCTCATCAATCGACAAATTAAAAAATATGTCGAGCCCTTAAAAGCAAATATAAATAAATTATTTTAATTTGCTCATAAAGGCTTATTGATGAAGTGTCAACCTCTGATGCATTGACAGTGAATAGAAACCATATACTATCAATGCAACATATATAAATCCTAAAAAGATTATCAGGTTAAAACTTTCTTTTATCTTTAAAATTTAATCAATGATTTAAATTAATTGTTTTTAATCTAAAAGTTATTAATCACTAATCTTACAATAAAGGTGAAATTTATAAATTTAATGTAAAAGTCCCCCTCATAACATCTTATTCTCTTACCCCAAAACTGTCTGGGTGGAAAGTTAAAAAATGTGGCTTTTCCTATTACCATTACTGGATAATTCCTTCTTTAATAACTCCGCTTTAGCCTTTTCTAAAGTCAATGTTACCCCCGCTTTGTAAAAAAAAAAAAAAGGTTCCGCTTCGCTTGGGAATTTTTTAAATAAATAGAAAATATTTTTTAATTAAAATAATAATTAAATAATAATAATTTTAAATCAAATAACAACAGAAATAATATATTAATAAATCAAAATTAATTTTTTTTATCAAGAAGCGATATGATATATTATATAAAATATCACAACATACACTTGTCTTTTACAAATACTAGTGTGAAATCCGCGCGTTGCTGCAGTCAATGAAAATATCAAGAGCTATAGTAATTTTTCCCAACTAAAGTCAAGAAGCAAATATATGTTCATAGCTAAGAACATTGTGAAGACAGGAACAGAACATATTTCCAAGGCATGAAAGGTACTCATGGAAATTGGTCACAACTGATTTATGACCAATTAAGATCATTCAAACACTTAGTGTCATCACATTAATAGGTTAAAAAAATATGCTTTTTATCATGTAGAAATCACTACTCTATAACATGTTTATTTGAAACAACATAATCATACATCACGTTTTCAATATTTTCATGATATTCTTACTTGTATGTAGAAAATAATAAGAAGCTGAACAATACCTTCTCAGTAAATATGAAATAAATGTTGACTAATAGTACATTTTCAATAGGCATAACATAAATACCAGATTGTCAACCAACTGCAGAATCATTTTGTCTATTAGATATGAATAAAGCATTAACTTTATAAATAGTCTTTATATATATATATATATATATATATATATATATATTTACTTGTACACACACACACACACACATTTGCAAAGGCCAAATATATTTCATTGATATGAAAAATGACATCATAACTAAGTAAATCAAATCTAATGGACTCCACAACAATTTGAAAAGCCCACTAATTGCAACTAAAGAACAATCTAGCAATGCAAAGTTGTCTGAAACAGAAAAAAAATACAGTAGCTTAGACACTATGGAATATCCACAAACATCTTATTGGCATGGTATACACAGGAAATCACCTTGTAAAACTTTGATCAGGGATGCAGAAGATTTTGCATGGTTCAATATACAATCGTGCTAATAACCATGTAGATTTGACTATGATGGAGCTACATTGGATTGAATCTGATTTCAAGAAAGGAAATCAATTGATTCATCTAGTTTGTTAAGCAAGTCATACAGCTCTCTAATAAAGCACACAACAGTTTGAACTATCATTTCCTACTTTATATATTGATAATGCTATTCTCTGGCAAGAATTATTACCTACCAATCTCCATTAAGAATAAACAATGAAGTTTGGATGTGCTAATTAGATTTTGAAGAAAGAAAACTGAAAGAAGTATCAATCAAGTGAATACTAAGTAGAGCAAGAGAATATGTATCAAGTTCACATGATACAACAATTATAATTTAAAGATAATAAAAAGATTAAGCATACTGATACAATCACGTAGGATCAACTAAATTTGTCATCGCCACAGCAAATGGTCCCATGATCAACATGATTGTCTATTCATGACATTATATTCAATCTTTGCTCTTACAAATTGAGTTATTTATTGACCTAAAAGAAATATTGTATTAAACTTTTTGATATCTCTCATTAGCTTGATGATTTTATTTTTTGAGGTAAGCTTGATAATATTCTTAGACATTATTGTATTCCTATTTAGTATTAAAATTTATCATCAGTGCATCAAACGAACTCTTATTTTGGCTCACATAAGAAAACTCCATGTCTCCATTAAAAAAAAAGGCTTTCTCAATTAGATAGCATCATACAAATACAGATTTTCTTTTCAAATTATTAACATGACTATATAAATTGTCATATTTTAGGATATAAATTAGTAATTCAAAGAAAGAAAGATAGATTACTTTGATCCATGTCTTGTAAAGTTGAATGGTTTGGAGCAGTATATACTCAACGGACAAAATTTCTACATCAAATGATAAAGAAGAACCTCATCTTTAATTATGTAGGAAATGCCGCCCATTATCATGCTTTGAAACATAAGCCATTCTACAGGACAATACTAAGACAAACTCATACTTGGAAGTGAAGATATGAAATTAAGACCAAATTGTACCTTAAAAGTGTTTAAAGTAAAATGTATATGTATGAATTCAACAGAAAAGTACTCAAAAAATGCCTTAAATAAAGAACTTAAAGATTAGACAAAAAATTATAAATAAAAAACTTCAACACAAATAATAAAACCAAGGAAATTGAAAGATTAGTTTATAAAAGGTAAAAGGAAACTAACCTGCAACATTAAAGAGGAAAATTTCACACACACACACACACATACACATATAAATATATATGAATTATAATTAAAATTTGTAATATAAATCCTAAAGCTGGCTATTTAGTGAGGAAGAATATTTCAACCAAAGCCGAAAAGCAAAAGAATGACTTTCTCCTGAATTAAACAGTGGGTAATTTCATTTGCAGAAAAACTAATTTGTTAGGTATATAATTAAAAAAATAGAACAAAATTATGAAAAATATATTTCTTTAAAATCAAGTCAAAAAGAAAAGTAAAAAGAGAGAAAGCAAACTCATTTTCATTTTTTGGTTCTCACTCGGAAATAGAGTTTACAACAACCCATATCATTATCAGCAAGAAATCTAACTCGTGTAATCAAAATTCAAGCCATTTCATTTGACGCATGATGAGAAGTATTTTATTTGCTAAACAACAAAATGAAACATTGAGAATTTTATAAACTAAAAAATTCAAATCTTTAAACCCATGAGAAAATTGTTTGACTAACCTATATTAAAAGCTTTGCCAGTCTCCATTCCGTCTTCTTCTGATTGTTTAGTCTCACATTTATTTGAAAAATCAATAAATGGGTCGGGTGTTGGAGAGAATGAGGTTTTTCTTTCTGGATAATTTGTTGGAGAGAATAAGTTAGGGAAGAAAAAAGCGAAAAGAAATGAAAAAAGATGCACGGGTATGGCAGAAATCTGAAAGAGGAAGGGGGAGGGGACAAAGAGACGTGAGTAGCAAGTCAGGGTACTTCCTCGACAAAATCCCTGGTGGAGAGCAAAGAGGTTCATGACCAAAGCACTGTAGTCAAGGGCCAAAGCACTATTAACGTATCATAATCTAGGTGTGGGTGATGTAACTAAAAAAAATCTGGGTGTGGATGAAGAAGTGGGAAAAAACGGAGTTCTGATAAAAAAAAAGAACAAAAGAAGAGAAACTGAACCGGCGAGGGAGAAGCTGCTGAAAAGACAAAAAATGGTTGAAGGTAAAAGAGTTTCGGTAGGTGAGGATCTTTAGTGAAGGGGCAAAAGGTGGTAAAATTGGTAAAAAAACATGGCTGCTTGAGGAGCTAGCATTTTCTACAACTTTAATAATACTAGAATGAACTCAGTGCGTTGCCACCGGATTGAGTTTAATAAAATCAGATAATCATATCTTTCAATGTAATCATACAATTCTCACCATTCAATTATTTTAAATAAAAAATATTTATTTCAAGGCAATAAATTTTTGTGTCATGAATGAAAAGATTTAACAAAAAAAATCATATCAGTTATAAAGAAAATGGAGTAAAAAAATAACAAAATATTATAAATGCTTTCATTGAGTGAAAAATGTGTTTGAAAACCAACACAACTTGAAAAGTATAAGAAAATTATTGAAACATGGGAGCTAAAACAGATAGGAAAAGACATAACATATAAACATAAAATAATTTGTTCAAAAGTAATAAAAAGTTACAAAATATAAAGTCACATGCATCCAATCCAGGTAACAACTACTGTATGTAAGAGTTGACTTACAATTAAACTACATCTCTATGCATATATTTAAAAAAAAAATCAAGGATGATACCTCAAATATACTATATTTACAAAATTCACAATCACATAAATGTTAGGGCAATAATGTGTTGGATAATATTTCTTTTTGTATAAATGTTTTTTTTTCATCTTTTTCGTTTTTATTATTTATTCTATTTCATTCTCATGATAATAATGTCATGACCCCCCCGAAAATGAAGATACGGCTAGCAATGGAGGAAGAAACAATTTAATGAGCACGAAAGCTAAAATGACAAAACGATTTTGGGAGAAAAAAGTTGAATTGTGAACATTATTTTTACTTTATTTTTTCAATCATTTTTCTAACTAATGGATCCCACCTTTAATAAAATAATTATTTAAGGTAAAAAAAGCAAGAAGTAAATAAAGATTCTACTTACCCTCACCCTTGACTTTTTCAACTATTTTCTCCTCTTAAAAGAAAAATCAAAAGCCATCATAACACTTTTTGTTTTGGAGTTTGAGCAAGTTGAATTTACAAAGCTAGACAAATGAAGGTAAATAAGAAGAAACGAAAAAAGACGTGGTTGTGATGCGGAACCCACAAAGCACTCAACTCCCTTATCGAAATTACTCATCTATCCAGCTGAAAGGCTCAAGGACATGGGCAAAACATGTAAAGATTCCAACAAATGATGTGGTTGTATGAGGAGGAAGAGAAATCTGCGACTTTTGTTATCTAGATAGATTTGTTTGAACTTTCTCCTTATTCTCTTTAAGATTTGTAAAGAAGTGATCTTTATTTTTTATTTAGGAAAACCAATGTCAGTAAAAGGCTTACTTATTAGATAAAGAAACAAAAAGGAAAACCCAATTTTCAGTTCATCCTTAGTAATATTAACCATGCAAACAACAATTGAAACACTACCTGCATCTCTTTTGCATATCCTTTTAGATACCTTTTAAATTAATAAAAAAAATCAAACAATAAAAATTGAATGATTAAGTGTGTCAAGTTTAACTTTACAATTATTTGAAAATTAATTTTCAACCTTTTAAAAGATTTTCATCAACAACGGATACTCAAGTTAGTTTACATTAGGGATCCAACCTCACATCCTTACCTACATGCATAATTTGAATTCGAGATACACACACACCCAAATGATAAAAATAACAATATATAAAGCTCTATAGTTTAGTCTAATCACAACATTAAGAGTAGAGAGACTCACAGGTATTTGCAAAGCATAAGCCATTGGATAACATGCATGTGGATAACTCTAAACTCTGTAATTGAATTGATTATTGCTTTCAACTCCAAGCAGACAAATCTCACTTACAAAGAAAGATAAAAAAGCATAAAAATGATAAGTAAATCTAAAAACCATAATTTCGTAACTTTATTTCTTCATACCTTAATTTCTTAGGGCTGATTAGTAAAAACCAAACCCTAATAATGAAAGGTTTTTAAGCTATGAGTCAAAACTGAAGTTTGACTACTTACAAATTTCTAAAGAACCAATTACATGCCTACTCTATGGCTGTGCATAAGTTATAAGCTGAAGCACATAAATAGAAACAATGCAAGAACCAAAAGCAATGCAAAAAAAAAACCTCAATAAGAAGATAATTTGAAATGAAAAAAAACAAGAATATAATTTGAAATGAAAAAAAATACAAAAAAAACATAATATTAAATTGAAAAATATACACCTACAAAAAAAAGATCAGGTTAAACATGACGGCGAATTAGGATAGTGAACATAATAGCAAATACCGTCAGAGTGTGGTAGGAAAGAGTTGCTAGGTTGTTTGCTCTAGATCATTCGTATGTGAAACGTCCTATAAGCTAAAACGTACAGAACAATTTATTGGTAATTTGAGAAAAAAAACACAAATTTAAATGATATGCAGATGTACCCATTTAGAAATTGAAATGCCTTTCATTTTTCTAACAAATTTAAAAAGGAAATGAATCTCAGTTACAATGATTCCTAAAGTTGCTAAAAAGGTAAAATTAAACAAAAAAAAGCAATCGAAAACTAAAAGCTTGAAAAGAAAGGAATTAATTTGAGATTTACTTATTGAGATCCTCTGATTGTTGAGAACAAACTCGAAGATTGATCCATTCACAAAGAACATTATTTTGGATTTGATCTTTCAGCCAAAAACCGACCACCATTGTCGCAACCTCTTCACCCTCCACCAATACACCTCCCCATGCCACCCTTTTCCTCCTACCTATTTTTCTCTCTCCTAGTTTTACTCTCGATCTCCTTTTCGATTCCTTTAGCTACGCCATCAACAACACCACTCCATGATGCGGAAAAATAAAAAACGGAAAGAGATGCAGAAATGTCAAAAGGAAACAAAAATGGGTATTAGGAAAATAGGAAAAGAAATAAAAAAATAAAAAAAAATATTGGAGTTTCTACCAACCCTCTCGTAATCTATAGAGAAAGGAAAAAAAATTCTTAAAACTCTTAAAAGAAAAAACAAAAAGGAAGAGTGGGGGGATGGTCAGCTGTCCTTTGTCAACCCATCAAAACAAAACATCATCAAATTCTCTAAAATAGGCATGCCGTCAGACTTAAATAAGAAACAACAAATAAAAAACGAGGGCAGAAAACGTAAAAAACCCAGCGAATGACATGGTTGAATGAAGAAGCTAGAATCTCTACAACTTTTATTATATAGATAGATAGATAGATAGATAGATAGATAGATAGGAAATAAAAAAGGAGGAACTTCCTCTAACCAGACTAGCATATTATCTAAAGACAGAGAGAATCTAGCTAAAGTGTGCGCAACTTGGTTGCCTTCCCTTGGTGTATGTCCAATGCTGAAAGCTGTAAAGAAACCTGTCAATCAATGTATATGCTGAATAATTCCCCCAACAGATAAGAGATTTTGCTGTTTGGATTGAATAGCACGAACTGCAGCTAAGGAGTCAGTTTCTACTATAACTCGTCTCATACTAATATCAGCTGCAAATTGAAGTGCTTCAGAAATGGCCAAACATTCTGCAATATAAGGATCCAATGCTCCTCATCTCTTCATAGCAACAAAAGCTAAACCTTCACCTTTTTCATCTCGAATGGAAACACCAATCCCAACAGAGCCTATCTCCTTAAAAATTGCAGCATCCACATTCACCTTGACATAGTTAGCCATAGGGGGACTCCATTTTTTAACCAACTCTAAAGTAATTGGTTCTCGAATCGAAAGACTATTTGCTGCATCAAAATCATGTAACAGGTTCATTGCTCTCGTAATGATGACATTATATCCATCATAAACATCTTTGCCATGAGGAACCTATTTCCAGACGTCTATACACTCCACAGCAGCATTAAGAAACGATGGAACATTACAGGTTCTACCTCTGAAAAAATATCCATGCACCAACCCAGAACAGTTGGAGACAAACCCCAAGCTTTTGATCTTTAGAAACCAGATACAGTCCACAATGGTCCTAGAGCAGAGCAATCCCTCAATGCATGAATCGCTATCTCAACATCTCAAAAACACAAGGGGCAAATCTTCTCAAGGGAGATCCTTCTGTCATACAATCTGGAGAAAGTGGGAATGATAACTCTACAAGCCCTCCAAACAAGAGTCTTACATTTCGGTGGAATTTTTGCTCCCCAAACCGCTTTCCAGAACAAGTTATTGTTTCCTTCAGAGGAAGTTCCACCAAGTCGTGTTCCATGACCCTCATTTTGATTTCCCGAGGAGAGTTGGTAATCAAGCATTGCATTATAGCCTGACTTTATTGTGTAAACACCTATTGCAGAATGATGCTAAATTAATTGATCTGGTATAGCTGAACTCACCAAAGGAATCTTCATAATTTGATGCACATCTTCCTTAGAAAGAGTTGGGATAAAAGTTGCTTATTCCACTGATTTCCTTCATTGTCTATCAATGTATGAACCCGCCTGTTATCCATATCATGCGATTGTATCGATATAGGTTTAAAACTCCATACTCTCAGGATCCATAGACCAGACCAAATACGTATTGAAGTACCATTTCCCACCCTCCATCTTAGCCCCAATTGAAGCACATTTCTACCATCACAGATACTTTTCCAAAGATAAGATGAGTTAGCATGAACCATCGCTTCTATAAAAGAACAAGTGGGAAAGTATTTGGCCTTGAGAACCCGATAACATAAAGTGTTATTTGAATGAAGGAGCCTCCATCCCTGTTTAGCCAAAAGTGCCATATTAAAAGTATGAAGGCAATGGAAGTCCAAACCTCCCTTAAATTCTGGTATACACACATTTCTCCATTTTAACCAATGAATGCCTTTGTTCTGACACCTTGTTGCCACCAAAAACGGCATATCATCTGCATTAGATCATCACAAAAACTCTTTGGTAATTTAGCGATACTCATGACATAGGTTGGAATAGATTGGCAGACTACTTTAATTAGAGTTTCTTTACCTGCTATTGACAACTTCTCCTTCCAACCCTGTAACAGATTTCGAATTCTATCTTTTAGCCCAGCAAACAGCTGCTTCTTGTTTCTTCCTACCCACGGTGGCAATCCCAAATATTTCTCCAAGTTCTGATTAGAATTAACTTGAAGATGATTTGTTATTTGGACTTGGGATGTAGTGTTCGTACTAAACAAAATACCGAATTTCTCATAATTCACCTTTTGTCCCGACACCATTTCATACTCCTGAAGTGTAGATGCTATTCGTTCACATTCAGCCACTGTTGCTTTGAAGAACAATAAGCAATCATCTGCGAAGAAAAGATGCAAGACCCTTGGCCGCAAACGGCTTGCTGCCAAACCACTGATAATGTTTCCAGATTGTGCTTGATACAATAAATGTAATGAAGCCTCAGCACATAAGAGAAATAAGTATGGGGACAAGGGGTCCCCTAGTCTTAAACCCCTATTTGGATGCAAATAGCCATATTGTTTCCCTGACAAAATGACTGAGAAAGAAACTGATCGAACACAGGTCATGATCTTTAAAATCCAAGTCTGCTGGAAACCCATCTTTCTCATCACTGCTTCCAAAAAATTCCATTCAACACAGTCATAAGCCTTGCTCATATCCAATTTCAATGCACAGTACCCATATCTGCCATTACGTTTGTTTTTCAAGAAATGGAGAAATTCATTAGCGACAATGAAATTGTTTGTGATTAGCCGGCCAGGAATAAACGCACTTTGCGTTTCTGAGATGATACTAGGAAGAACTTGTTTCAATCGATTAGCTAGTGTTTTAGAGATAATCTTGTATAGAACGTTACACAAGCTAATAGGCCAAAAATTTGACATATCTTGTGGATTGGCTAGTTTTGGAATGAGTACAAGATAAGAATAGTTGACTTTAGAAATATCAATACCATCATTCAGAAATGCAAGGCAGTATTGGAGAACATCATCTTTGACAATAGACCAGTACCTTTGATAGCATAATGCAGACATACCATCCGGTCCTTTGTTGGATACATCTGAAAAACTGCATTTGTCACCTGTCTCTGTAACGGGTGCTATTAGTAGTGTGTTCATATCATCTGTCACCTTAGGAATCCACCCCTGGAAGACTGATTCAATATTAGTGGGATCCGAAGACGCAAAAACCTTCTGGAAGTAGTCCACAACAATATTTGCCATAACATCCTCATCTTCACACCAATTTCCATTAACATCAAAAAGTCCCTGGAGTTTGTTTTGTCGTCTTCTAACAAATGCATAAGCATGAAAAAACATAGAATTTCTATCCCCACTCTGTAGCCAGGAAACTTTAGATCGCTGCTTCCATAGCAATTCTGCCTGAGATAAATACTCAACAAGTTCACGCCTTACTCTTCTTTCTTGCTGTAGCGTGCTATCCGTTACTAGTAGGGAAGCAACTTGTAACAATTCTTTCTCTTTTTCCTCTATCTTACGCTGCACATTACCAAAAGAGGGTCTATTCCAATGTAGAAATGCCAACCGTGTTTTCTTTATTTGTCCAGAACTCCACCAGCAAATGTTAAATTGTCAGAATGCCAGGCATTTGCAATAGTTGAACCACACTCCTCAGATCTAGTCCACATTTCTTCAAATTTGAAATTTATTCTTCCTTTTTCCTTTCTCCGTGAGATTTATCAACAAAAATTGTCTTAAGAGCTTAGTGATCTGAGAAAGATAGTGGGAAATTGTACAGTTGATAGTAAGGGAACAACGCCTTTCATTTATCATATCCTAGTCCTCGGTCAAGTCTTAACTGAATCATTTGCATCTTGTCGGTTCCACCAAGTTAAGGTCGACCCTTTACATCCAAGATCATGAAGTTTACAGCTGGCTAAAGCATCACGAAACATATCCATTTGTTTCTCATCACGGAGTAGCCTTCCACACTTCTCTTCTTAGGATAATATTTCATTAAAGTCCCCAGCACAAATCCAAGGAACCCCGTTTGGACGATACAATCGTTGAAGAATATCCCATCCATGGTATCTCAATTGCGGATTTAGTTCACCATAAAATCCAACGAATCGCCAAGAAGGAAGCCCCATTTCCCCTAAGATCATCACATCTATACGGTATTTGGAATAAGTTGATAATGCAACATTAACATCATTCTGCCAAAGTAAAATTAAGCCTCATTTCCTACTAATGCTGCTAACAGTAAAAACATTGGAGAAACCCAACCTGATTCATAAACGTTCCGCTTCTCTACACCATAATCTGGTTTCACAAAGGAAAACCAAGCAAGGTCTCTCTTTATTTAGGAGAGTTTGAAGTCTACTAACTGCTCGTGGCCCTCCCAATCCACGACGGTTAAGACGTAGGGCATTCATGGCTGTTGGCGGGACTGAGTGCCCTTAGTCTCCGCCATTTCATTGATGAAAGTTGTGTGGACATCTACTTTCTAATGCTTGGCTAAGAACAATACTGTTGGCTCTATAACAATACTGAGAGGGGTGAATCGGTTTTTAGCTAACTTTAAGTTCGTTTTTTTGTTCTTCTAAATTCACTAGCCTATATTAATGTTTTTTAAGTTCTCTAGACTATTCAAGCATGCAATCCAAGTTCAATACAACAACCACAATATAATTGCAAGTAAATAAAGAGAGAAGGAAAAAAGAAATGTACACAAGTAATTTATAGAGGTTCGGCAACCTTGCCTACATCCTATACCTTAAAACGCTCCCAAGAATTTTTTCCAAATTCACTAACTTGAATTTGTCTTTACAATCTCTCTTTTTCGCAGGCTCAAGAGAAACATATCCCCTACTTTTTCTGGGCTCAAGGAGTAAACTTTATCTCCCTAATTCTCACTTACAATATAGCATTCAAGGGTTCACTCCCCTTTACAAGATATGATTGGGTTTACAATGGGTGTAATCAAAGAAAGCCTCTAGGTAGGCAAATGATTACAAAGGTTAAACACAAAGAAAATCCTATACAATATTTGTGCTAATTTATACAAGGAAGATGAGAATGATAGAATATGAAGAATTTTAACACTAGAAATGTTGTTGAGACTTGAGGAAAATGGAGAAGATAAAGAATATTGATGCTCAACTGTTCCTCTTACTTTCTTAAGCTTTCAAGCCTCTTTTTATAGTCCCTTCGACGTGTTCTTAACGTTGGATGGAGCCAAAATCAAAAGTTATCATTGTATCTCACAAAAACTAGTCGTTAGAGTGCTTTTTCGAGGTAGGGGATCGATCTCATGCTTCAATTATACTTCCTGGAGCATTCTGCCACTTGGGGATGGATCCCTCAACATGGGGGATCGATCCCTCAACTTGTTCCTGCACTTTTCTGGGTCATTTTGGGTTAGAAATGATGTGATCTTTGGTTTTAATTCACCCCAAAACGTTTATGAATTTTATGAGAGTTTTTCATGACTTTCTCAAATGAAGACTTAATCCAAATACTTATTAAGTAATTTTCTAAACTTGTGTTCAATATATTCTTGAGAAAATTACTTAAATAAAACATTCAAACTCATTTTATAAAGTATTAAGACCAATAAGAATATATAATTAAATCATGGTCTTAATG
The DNA here is from genome assembly GCA_031772115.1 of Heritiera littoralis. Classification (NCBI taxonomy): domain Eukaryota; kingdom Viridiplantae; phylum Streptophyta; class Magnoliopsida; order Malvales; family Malvaceae; genus Heritiera; species Heritiera littoralis. The sequence goes on along the minus strand of JAPDPK010000096.1, from coordinate 2,369,994 downwards.
TTTGATATGAATATTTAAAATGGTTTGAGAGAATCATGTGTGATAAAACAAATTTACAATATGAAAAAAACATTAAGGCTTATTTAAGTTTTTGTCATTTCAAAATACATATCAATTTAAAGCTAACAAATACCTCCAGCTTCATGTCCATAGTAGAGCTTGTACCATGTTTGAACTTCTTCATGCTTTTGCACGTTGTACTTTGTGTTACTGTTGTCGTAGTAAAAGATGACACTGTCGAAGCCACCACACTTTCCTTGGGACAGACCTCATGCATTACCGTATCTTCCAAGCAAGGGGAAGCAAAGTGGGACATAACTTCATCTTTCTTTGCTACTAGGACATTCTTCATTTCCAACTTTCAGCCTGCCCTTGTTATATCTGATTTCATCTGTCCCTTTTCATGACCTGGAGCACAATTCCGAACACTTCCCTTACTGTTTCCTCCCACAGGACCCAACTTTCTGTTATAGAAAGGAGTAAGGTTTCCCTGAGCATAACCACCATAACTTCCCCATTTTTCAGTAGGAGAAGCTCTCATCCATGAGCCATATGGTTGGGTTTTGTCCGCTTCCTCCTCACGCAAATATTCACAATCTCGATTAACATGGCCTAAACGACCACGCTGATAACAAAATGCTGGCAATCGCTCATACTTTAACTTGGCTAACACTGTTTGACGATGCACCGTGTCCAGGACCTATATAGCTCTTTGTAGTGGTTTTCGGACATCAACTGCAATTCTAATCAGGAGGAAACGTCCCCAACTGCCCATCTCGTCACCCATATCAGCATCTAGGAACTGCCCCACTAAATCACCTATCTGTGCTGTAGCTTCTTTCCACATCATGCTCAAAGGCAGATCATACACTCTCATCCATATAGGCATTGAAGTGATTTGGATTTCTGAAGGGGCGTTTAGTTCCATCATACTCAGTTAGTAATAATGTATTCCTTTCAAAAGTCCATGGAGCACCATCCAGAACCCGTACTTGATCTCCTCTTGCATGAAACTGGAAGAGAAACAAGTTGTCATCAAGAACTCGATAGGAAACTCCCTTAGTCGTTCTCTAGAGATCTTTTAAGGTTAAGAACATGGCTTCATGTTTAAAAGGCCGTGTTATGAGCATCGAGCCAACCAAAGTAAACTTCCCTTGTGCATCCATCTTACGAATCACTGTTTCATCAATTTCCACTGCAACAGATTCATCCTCTGTTAATGTCAGATGCTGCCAAAGTTCGGAGACTTCATCTTTCACTAACGCCATTTGCTTGTCCATTTTTGCTCTCGATTGTAACAGAGAATAATAAAGAAGACATAGGAAAACAGCCTACCAACCCTAGCAGAGTAGTGAACCAGACGCTATGGTATGGAGCACGATGACCGGTATTAGCAGTTACTATGTGAAAACTGTGGATAACTGTTGGTAATTGAAAGTAACTTACTCAAAGAAAAAAAACTCTGACTCGTCATTCTTTTCTAAATCTAAAAATTAAGTATTTTAAAAACTTATGATTTTTAATTTTTGATATCTTAAAATAATTTAGTTAATTAGTACTTTTTATTAAAAAAATTAAATATTAAATAAATAAAATATAAAATATAAAAAAATTATTCCCGGTACAATTGGAGTTTAATCCAATTTTATCGACCTAAATCCAATTTAACAGTCGTTCCCCTCTTTTTCTAGTCCAGCCCAAGCATCAATTCTTTTTATCCTTTTAGAATACTTGTTATCTATAGAAGGCTTTGTACTACTGCCAGAGATTTTCGGATGTGCCATTATATCATTATATCAAATTATTGTCTAAAATTATTAAGTTTACTAGAACAAAGGACTGGCCCAGGTGTGGGCACCTGTGCTCAAAAGCTATTTGATATATTATTTTTAGTTTATAAAAAGATAAAAGAATTTGAATCTTGCACCGAATTTCTGTCAAAAGAAAAATAACAATTATTAAATTAAACTTTAATTGTTAAAATAATTTTATGTTATATATTTTTTGTTGAGAACTTTATATTATATATTATGAGGTGAAGAATCATGATTTCTTCTCAAAGCCATAAAATTAATGATGATAATAACCTTTTTCAACATTAGTTTTGTTTTGTTAAATGAAAAGGAAAGGTCAGCATGTGCTATGACTTCATCCATTTGATAAATTTTTTGAAAAAGTTTACATAACATGGGAAGTTATATAACTAATTGATTAGGTAATAGAGATTAAATCTGGAATGAAAAAAATTTACATGAAATAAATCACGTAAGAAAGTTTTCTAATTCAATTTGTTACATAAATGTATATAAATAAATTAAATAATTTATTATAAAAAATTAATAATAATAAATTTATTTTAAAATTTATACATAAAAAATAATTAATTGTTTTTAATAATATGATTATATCTCTTCCACAAAACCGTCTGGAAAAGGAATTCAATGTGATTGAAAACTGAAAAATGAAACGTTTGAAATGTGAACAGTTTCCTTAAGAGCTCAACTATCCTCCGACATTATCATCACATATGAGAAAAATATCTTTGTTTCTGTCACTGCTTAATCATTTCCTGCAGATGCGCGTAAACTGTGCTTTCCATGTGAATGCTTAATTTCCATATAATTGTTTGATTGTTTGTATTTTGAAGTTTTAAGTTCAAATCTTATTATATTTGGATTTGAATTAGTTTAGTTATTTATTAATTTATTTAATTTGAATAATGTAATTTTTATAATTATCTGTTCATAAAATATAATATGTTGATTGTGATTATAATTTTTAATGAAAATGTATTATTATAAAAAACCATATAAATTATATTTAATTAATTTTCATGCACTATAAAAAAAAGGTAAAGGCTTTAAACATTTTCCTCATCGCTGCAATCCTGTTTTTCGTTTTCTAGTCACCGCAAACAGAACAGAGAGAGTGACAATGGCAACCCTGAAAGTGCCAACTCATGTTCCTTCTCCATCTGAGGATGCTGAGCAACTTCGTAAAGCTTTTGAAGGTCTTTCATTAGTTCTATCCTTTATACAGTCATTCATGGTCAATCTTTTCTTTTCTTTTTTTCGTAAAGATGCTTTTTTTACTTTGATTTGTTGTTCTTGGTTTGATGCTTGGTCATTTCACATTGTAGTGGATCAATATGATTTGTATGTCTTGATTGATCTGCTTTGTTCCTGGGTGGTTTCATGTTTTATTATCGGGCATTTCGATTGTGATCTTTGGAAGTCAGCCATATGATTTGATGGGAGTAAATTTTTTTTCTTTGAAAAAGAGAAAATTTTTGGGGTTTGATTGTGTCAACTAAGTGAAATGGTGGTGATCAGGTTCATCTGCAAATGGTTACTTTGACTGATCATGAATTCCTGATCTGATCACTGTTGTTTTTATCTGTCAAAGTTGGATCGCTATCTGATATGCATTTTAAACGATCTTGATGTTTTGGATTGTTATTTTAGGGGTGAAGGGAATTGTTGAACCATAAGATTTTTGGTTAATTTGAAGTAAGATTAAAAGGGTATTTGAAACTTTGATTATCTGTCTAGCCACATCAGATTTTGCTTTTAAAGTTATTAGATCAGTTCACCTTTCCATTCTTTTTCCTTTCTTTCCTCTCTACGAAACATAGCATTAGATTCTATTGTAATCATCTGGCATTTGTATATTTGTGTTTCAAAACCATCATCTTTTCTCAATCAGCATTTGAGGGCGTAATGAAATAATACTTGAATTTCTGCAATTTTGGTTATAAATATTGTATTAGACAATAAACAGATATTTCTTGTTATGTCCGCTTCTGTGTGCTGAAAGTACAGGCTATGACCACGAGCCGTTTTTATAATCTTTTGCAGGCTGGGGTACAAATGAGCAATTGATTATAGACATATTGGCTCATAGGAATGCAGCACAGCGCAATGCAATTCGAAAAGCTTATGGTGAAACTTATGGGGAAGATCTTCTTAAGTCTTTGGAAAAGGAACTTTCAACTGACTTTGAGGTCAGATTCTGACATGCTTTTTTTAATTGTGTTTAGATGAGAACAATTTACATTGCCAAGTTATCTAATGTAATAAGTGAAATGTGATTATTTTGCATTCAAGACTTGATGTTTTAGCTTTGGCATGCAGTGTTTGTAGTTCACTAGAGGGGAAATATGATTATTCAGAAGGTTTCTGACTTTTTAACTTGTATTTTTTTTTCTTTCAATGCTCAAAAGCGGGCTGTGCTACTATTTACATTGGACCCAGCAGAGCGTGATGCATATCTGGCTAATGAAGCTACAAAGAGGTTAACATCAAGCAATTGGGTTCTCATGGAAATAGCCTGTACTAGATCTTCGTATGAACTGTTGAATGTGAGGAAGGCATACCATGCTCGATATAAGAAATCCCTTGAAGAAGACGTTGCACATCACACTTCTGGAGATTACCGCAAGGTTCTATCTTAAATTTCTTGGCCATGGGCAAATTGAAAATTTTCCCCTTTTATCCTTCTTGAGTTGAATGCCTGAATAGACAACAAAATATCGGACATGCTAATTGATTAACCATCATTTGAACATATTGATCTAACCAAAATTAATTAAAACTGAATGCAAATCTAAATAAGATTTATGAAGTGTTTGCTTATATTGCTTGTGCAGCTTTTGGTCCCACTCGTTAGCACATTCCGGTATGAGGGAGAGGAGATGAACATGACATTGGCAAAGTCTGAGGCTAAGATACTTCGTGATAAGATCTCAGACAAGCATTACAGTGACGAGGAGGTAATCAGGATTGTAACAACAAGGAATAAGGCACAGCTAAATGCAACTCTCAATCACTACAATACAGCATATGGAAATGCTATCAACAAGGTATTTATTTTGGCCCACTCCTAACACTTTACTGACATTGGATGAAAGTTTAAACTTGTTTGCTTTATCAGTTTTCTTGCAACATGAGAAGACTTGTAGCTCATCCTACTATTTTATCACATAACAGTATATATGGCAGTGAAGGAAAATTTGAAGGAAGACTCTTTAACAAGGTCTGCAGTAAAGGATAGAATTTTGAATATTTCTACCCTGACAAAGTTATAGTATTAATTGGAATGAAAAACAGATATAAACGTTTAGCATGCACCATTCATTCACCTGTCCAGAAATCATTCTGATGGCCCCTGCAAATAACACTTACTTTTATGAGACACTGAAAGCAGTAACTTGAGTTAAACTTTTTTTACCGTGAAGTTGGTGGTCTAGACGGTTCACTGTCACATAGCATTTGGCTAGACTTGCAAAGTATAAGTATATGCTAGCTAAATAAGTGTATATTGTAATTCAAACTGATAATGGGATACTGGTTGCAGGATTTGAAGGCTGACCCTAATAATGAATTCCTTGAATTGCTGAGAGCTGCGATTACTTGCTTGACTTTCCCTGAGAAATATTTTGAGAAGGTTCTACGGCAAGCCATCAATAAGTTGGGAACAGATGAATGGGCTCTTACTAGAGTCGTAACAACTCGGGCAGAGGTAGACATGGTACGCATCAAGGAGGAATACCAGCGAAGAAACAGTGTCACTATGGAAAAAGCAATTGCTGGAGACGCTTCTGGAGACTATGAGAGAATGCTTCTTGCCTTGATCGGAGCTGGAGATGTCTGAGCTGTTTCTATATTCAGTTCTTCGTGTGATTATCTAGTTTGCACATTTCGCTCTGATTCATGTTTGCTTGGATTTGTCTTCATTGTCTTGACTTGGCTTTTGTATTCCGCTACTTTCATGTGTTGACCTTCAAGAAGAAGTGGTTGAGTTTGGTGTTCCTATTTTGCAGATATTTTCTTAAATATTTTCAGTTTCAGATTCAATAATGCTTGCCAATGATTGCAGTACTTTGTAAAATAAGATTGCAAAGTATTAGCCTATTAGGTCCCTAAGAAAAAAAAAAAGCTGGGTGTTTATCAAGTAGACGATTTTGATGCATGACTGGAACTTGAATTAGTGGTTATATTATGGATATTAAAAGTTGGGTACCAAAATCTATTCATAGAGCGATATTAGTAAGCTCCTTGGTGTTCTTTGAGGAAACAAAATATCAGAAGTTGAGGCAAGCATAGAATATCCTATCCAAATATGAAAAAAATGATTTGGGAACATTGGCAAATGGGGTACAAAACTCAGTGATTCAGTGCCTTTGAGCTCCTGCCTCCTTGCATGCGCATGGACGTACTGTCTCCAAGGATGTGGACCAAATTTTTTGGATCAAAGCGAAGGAACGGGTATTTTACTTCACATGCATCACTATAATTAGATTTGTATATAAAGACACGATACAAAAATAACATGAATAAAAAATACGAAAGTAATATGAATTAAAATTTAATAAAAATTATATGAATATAATAAAAACTGAAAAATATTGTGTTTATCATGTCAATACAAAACTTGATAAAATTTTCATGTTTTATATGACACGAACACATTATATACAGAAATTACCACGTCTAACAGTAATGCTAATGCAAACCATAAATACTTGCTTTGATTGACCGTTTGAGCGGCGGGCTAGGCCTTCGGCTATCAAGTGTTTGAAGGGCCGAGGCCATCCCCAATATTCTTAGAAATTAAGTATATCTTGGACCGATTATCCTAGGAAATATCATTTTGTCGTCTTGTTGGTCTTTCCGAGCAGTTATTTCAAGTTTCTAACATTTGTCGGTGGCATTTGATCCTTTAATCTCAATAACAAGCATACAAGATATATACTTGATACTTTCACTATTAAGACATAGGAAGGCTAATTTTCGACATCCAAGAACAAATCAGAAAGAGACCAACTCACCAATGGCCTTGTATTATTCCACAGCAACAAACAAAGTTGGCCTGGAGTCCAGAGCAAACACTAACAACACAACATTCGGAATTGTTGAAATAACTCAATTAGCCAATCACCTAGGGTTTTGATCTAAATGTTACACTCTTAACACTCGTATACATAAGCCACAAACAACATACGCCACTCTAATGCCCATTGTCATATGGCATCAAGGGCACTTCACAGTCAAAACATCGCACCCAAACTGAGATGTGCAGCAAAAGACACTACTGGTACACAGACAGCGTAGCATCAAGTTAAACCAAGGCAATGCTGCTCTCACCACCTGGAGGCTTGCGTACACCACCCAGATAATCTCGAGATTCCACCTTCCCATCAGAAAAGATGTTGTTGCCACTCATTTCTTGCAGTTTAGCTCGGCTCAGTGGTTTTTCTGCAGAACCTGGAGGAACATCTCCCTTGAAGATATCATTACCAGTCAGCTCTTGAAACTTTTGGTTGTGTATCTTCTTTGTTGTCTTGACGACAGGTTCTTCGGTGAATAGGATACTTGTCTGACCTCCAGCAGGCTATAAACAAATGATTGATAGCAGTTAAATGACTAGTGATATTTCAAATTCAAGATATGAATTAAGAAGAGCTAGAAATAGTCTGCAGCCAGCAAAACATGCATGATAGGAGCACTTGCAATGATCAAGTTGTGGATGAATGCAGGCAGCATTTGCCTAAAATGGAATTTGACTGAAGGAATTCATGCAAATTGGAGAGAAAACAAAGTTTTATTTGCTTGACAAAAAAGTTCAGGTTTAATCCTAAACATATGTAAACATGTGCTTATTCCCAATCTCACAAGAACATAAAAGCAGCTGATCAGTTTTATAAAGGATTGCTACAATGATATTTATAATGGAAGCATCAACTTCATTGCAAGACTGAGGGGATTAACTGCATTTGGCCTTTATACACACTTTTTGTTTTATTTGCAGTGTGGTGAATCTTTGAAGTTACTACTCCTAAATGTAAAATGGATGCAGCATTAAAGACCAACTGGAAGGCAACCATGCAGCCAAACCCTCCCAAGATAACTTGTATATTGGAAATCAACCATTCTAACTTTCTACTAGTGCTAAAACAGTGAGAAAGAATTATCAGACACAAAAAAAAAAATTACCTTTGAAACTTTGACAGATGTGCGCACATTTCGTGGTGCAGGTTCTCCCATGTCCTTGCTTTCTCTTGATTCATTGGAGCGCGCAGCAGCCAATGAACGTGGCTTAATTTCAGGAGGTGGGGCAAAGATGTCTTGCCCACTGATCTCCTTATACTTTGCATTTGATATTTGCTTTTTATTCTTTGCATCTGAGTCACTTTGCAATGTGCCGCTTAACTCTCGCTGCTTCGCTACTTCAGGGAGAGAGGTGGGCTTCTTAGGAGAAACACTCCCATCAGCACTGAAAGATATTTGGCTAATTCCATTTACTGCTTGCTGAAAATCATATCGACGAAGTTTAAAATGGTAAATTTACAGCTTGGACAACTGGTGAAAAATCATGCTAATTCTACAAGGAAGATCATCGGGTACCTGATACATGCGCAACCCTGTTTTATTAGGATTACTAGCAGTAGGTTCAGATGCACCATTAGCACCATTTGAAGCAAATATGCCGCTACCAGTCATATCTTTCATTTTGTAACCTGAGCAAGGCTTCCTGAAAGAGCGATAGTGAACAATCCCAGATGGATTCAGATGAATGATAGCCATACATGTTAAACCAGCCTTTGATCAATGTACTATATCACATAACTCCATGCCAATTTACAAATGAGAAAGAAGGATTTGCTTCACACAACAGACCCAAACAAAGTAAATCTAAGAACAGAGTCCAAGTTCTGGTAATATATTCATCAATAATCCATAGTTAATCCACAACACAATGAGCATTATAAGAGACCAGATTACTGGAACAATATTGATTTGAGCTGGGCACTTTCTATCCCAAATAAAATTGCATGCAATCCATGACCATGAAATTAAATTAGTTTTCTTAAAAGCTCGAGGAATTTCCACATCGGTTCCAGATCTAACTAGTTAAGTTGTATTAGTCTTAAACCATTATGAGCTGAGTTGGAGAGCACAACTCAAACATTCAATGAGTAACATACAGAGAACTGAAAAACAAAAAAGGGATAAACAAAAGCAGCAGACGGAGACCAAAAACCCAGAAATAACAAAGATACATAAATGAAGAAACTGTAAGAGTGCAGTCTACTTTAATGCTACAGTTTAGCCAACTGGACTTGACAGTTGAGAATTATGATAACACCTAAATATATTAATACCCAACACTATGTTTGTCATGGTCTATACGGCATTCTATCTCACAACGTAACACAAAAGATTTCCCAGTTAAGCACAACATTTTTCAAATTAAACACATAAAAAGCAGCTTAACTATCAAATCTAATACAAAAAAGAGGCCAACGGGTCATAAGTTATCAATGTAAGTACATTCATGACTAAATATATGTTTTCATATTAAAGACAAACTTTATTCCTTTCTATTGCAAGTTTAGCAAGATTAACACTTAAACCACTCAAACAAACTAAATAAATTTAATATAAATTGGGTAATTTGAACAATCAATGCTTTAATGAGACAGATCAGAGATTCTCTTTCCTTCAAGAAAAAACAAATTTGCTAATTATATTATCAAAATTTTCTCAGTAAAATTAATATCTTGATACAGATCAAAAGCAAAACCCCCAGAAAATGTAAATGGATCTACATGGTAAAAGAAAGGGAAGACACTCAATATTTTATTTTTATAATAAAACATACAAATCAAATTTCACACTCAAAAAAAAAGTACAAGTTAATATTAAGAAGAACCAACATTTACCGCTAAAGATGCAAATTTTCCCTCCAAAAAAATTCCTTTTTTTCCTTAAAAAGAAGGCTATACCGAAAATAGAAAGGGATCTTACTTTTTCAAGAGAGATTGAGCTTCGTCATCAGTAACCTGACCTCCGAACACCACTTTACTGATTCCATCCGACGGCTGTTATTCAACGCATCATTCGTCAGATAAAGAAAATGCGTACAGAAAACAAGCATGCATAACCATAAATGTGTGTATATAATCGAAATAGACCTGGTTGGAACGACCAGAGGAACGCTGGGTGGAGCTGGAGGAGGCAGGTGGTGGAGCCTCCGTCCATGTCAGCAGATCGGCCGTTGAGGTGTGAGGCTTTCGAACTGGCGTGCTTCTCTCCATTTTTTTCTTTTCGCGTGCTCTGAGCTGGAGTAACGAGTAGTCTCGGTCTTTGAGATATTTATTTATTTTTCTTTTGGTATTAGTCTTGGGAGATATTATTTTGTTTGAGAAGATGAGAAAAGAAAAAATAAATTTTTGAAAAAAAATTGAAGATACGTGTTCTCGTGGTTCTGGTGGATCTGAAAACTCGCTGTCGGAAACTGACACGTGTCAGAAACTTACATGCAGAGGTACACTTGATTTTTTTTTTATTTTAAGTTGAATTCTTTCTTAATTTTTAAATTAGAAAAATTCTATAATAAGGTTATAAATTTTGATCTTATTATAAGGTTAATATAAAAAATATATGATTAAACGTAAATTTAAAGTCATTAAGCATAAAAAATGTTAGACATATCGTAAATACTTGATAATTAACTTAAAATTAATGTAAACATCACATGATTTAGCATAAATCTAAAGTTATTAGGTGTAAAATATATTAGAAGTATGTAAACACATGATCATTAACATAAACATACATTATAACAAAATTATTATGTGTTTAAATCTATTGACACTAATATTTATATTGATAATCACATTTTTACGATACGTCTAACATTTTTTATTCCTAATGACTTTAAATTTATGCTTAATCATATATTTTTTACGTTGACCTTATAATAAAGTCAAAATTTGTGACCTTACTATAGAAATTCCCTTTAAATTGTTGTGATATTTGTATTTAAAAAAAAACATTTTGATTTTTTATGGATAATTTCTAAAACTATGTCCACAATTTATGATATTTCCGTAAAATTCTTAATAAATACTTATAGTAATTAAGAAAATCAATAATATCTCAAAGTATCAAGTATTTCTTATTTTCTTATTTTTTAATAAAAAAGTTACCTACTTGGATTTTCAATATTCCCATCTAAAAAAGAGTAGAACTTCTATTCCATGCTAAAAAGAGCTTTAAGAAGAATTAGAAGTCCTAATACATGCTCTAAAGTCTTAATTGATTGTTCAAGAGAAGTTCAGAAGACTACTACAAGGATTAGATTAAGTTCAAGCGTTTTTAAAATGAGTTTGTTTATTTATAATGTATTAATTTTTCTTATATTTAATACTTGATTATAAGTTTTAATGCCAACTTGTCACAATCATCTATAAATTCAAAAATCAAAGAAATCATAAGACAATAATTTATAAGACATATTTTTTTTCTTTTTTTCTTTGGCCAATAATCTTAATAAACTTAAGCAAAGGAACATGATGAAAGAATGGAAACAAACTCATTATGACCATATCTAGTGAAAAAAGCAATGAAACGGTAAAACATCACATTTGCATTGATGCCGAACTTTAATGAAATATATTAATTGAAAATGTAGGAACCAATTAAGTTTCAAAGAGCATTTAGATTAATAATTTTTTTAGTTTGGTATAAAGAAAAACAGTGCTAAACTATTAAACAACATGAATTGGCGTGCTTCAGAAGCATTAGTCTTTTTGTTTTGAATAACATTATTTTAGGTATTTACCTTTCCAAATAAAGAATTATAATTTGGGTAATATTATATATATAAATATAAATATAAATATATATATATATATATATATATATATATATTATACTCGTTCTTCTGTCAAAAAGCCTACTTAAACATCACAAATATATTAAGACTCAAGTTCATGGATAAAACTAAGTTAATAAAAACTGAAAAAAATAAAAAATGAAGTCAAGAGTAAAATTATTATTTTATACGTGACAGTAAAATTAATTTTTATAAGTAAGAAAATGAAAATGTTAAAACTTGATTGATCAATTCTCTGCCGTGATTTAAGTTAATCGGTCAAAATTTGGAATGGAATGGAGCCCCAAGTACCCCAAAATTAGGTAAGTGTTGCATTTTCAAAACATTTTATTTATTTGGCAAAGATATGTTTCCAATCGAAAAGTTGGTTATGGTGAAAAGGATATTTGAATTAATACGTCGACAAACCTAGCAGTTTGCTTGTTTTGCCTAAAAATTGAAGAAACGAAGTCCTTTTAATTACCAAGACAAAGAAAGGGGCTTTATCAATTTCTATGTCAATGATCTCAAAAAAAAAAAGATTGGTGGAAATGTTAATTTGTTGGCATTAACCTCCTATTGCATTTGGTTTATTTCAATTGGAATAAAATTAATGTGAGTTTGTCTGAGTCTTTTTAACTTCGATTAATTGTTGTAAAAATAGGGGCTTAAATTAACTAGATTAAATAACTATATGACATGTAGACAATAAATGTCTACCAATTTTGGCTATATGCTAATGAATTGTTGCTGCTTTCTGCCGCATCACATCAGAAAAAATAACCCCTTCAAATTAAACCAATGGCAATTGACAGCATAAACAAGATAAATTCTGAAGTGATAAAAAAAATAATTTTACTGACAGTATATCAAATGAATTTATATATATATAATATTAAATTAATTGATTACTAAATCAAGTGTATATCCACAATATTGGTGGGTATTTTATTTTTAGTTAAATTGAATCCAATATAATTATTTTCTTGGGAGAAGATAACTTTGGGTTATATAAAACTATAATGCATTTTTTTTATAATTAGAAAAAAAAAAGGTAACCAAGTTTAAGCCTTATATTATGCATGGAAATCATCAAGAGCATAGCAATGTTATTGCAAAGAGATTAATAACAATGGTACTAATCAATAGCATTGGTAGCATTAATTAATTAAGAAGAGTGCCACAAAAATTTAAACACATATATCACTACAATTCATCTACAATATAAATATATATATATTTTTTAAAAAAGGAAAAAATGATGGAGTGGCATGCATTTCTCTTCTGACTTGTTGGCCATTTAATGCATGCGTTTAAGCTAAGATAGTTGATACTTTATTTAGAGGGTCATGAAAGACATCCATGCCTTAATTAGATTGAAAAAAGAAAAGAAAAGAAACCCAAAGTTGGTGCATATTAATTAATGTATTAGTATATCAAGTCAAAACATATGTAGAACATGAACACGTGAATCTCAACTACACTAGCCTTGTTCTTGGTCCCCATAAATTAATGGGGGCTGGATCTTTTTAATTTCCCATAATTAATTTGGTTTTAAAATTATGCAGTTGGGCCATTTTTATGTAAATTTTGGTGTGCCAAATTAAGTAATTAATAAGTATATTAATATGATTTCTCACCTGGTATAACTCAGCATAGTGTTTTTTTTAGTAGTATAACTCGGTATAGTAAATACAAAGAGAACGAAAAACTTCATTGTATAAAACAACTATGGTTTAAAAGTTCACAATTTGGTGTAAAGCACTATTCTTAATATATATATATATATATATATATATATATATATATATATTAAAAGATTTGGTACGAATAAGTAATTGAAAGAAATAGAGATGTACCTTTTTTTCAAGTATTTGAACAAGATTCGAATCTTAGAATCTCTGCTGTTATGAAAGTTTTACCGTTTATCATTTCCTATCCGAATAGAATTAATCTCATATAGTAAAACGAATAAGTATACCAATACATACAAAAAAAAGTATTGATGCAAGCTATATAATATAGAATATAACATAACTTTATAATATGCATAAACAAGAGAAAAAATTCTTTTTGAATTTAGCTCAAGTGATAAGAATGAGATTAAATTTGGACAGAAATTTTATATATTCAATCATAAGGCTCTTGTATTTTAAAAAGACTAACATTTCTTTTCTTTTCTTTTCTTCTCCCCAAAAGAAGAGGTTAAATTTTATATCTCATGTTTTTGAAATCCAAGATGAAATAATTATGAGCGATGGATATAAAGAAAACGTTTAACATTTTTTTCTTATATTAAAAGTTATAAAATAAAAATATTTGGCAATTTGATAATAAGATACAATTAATTGGAAAATAGGTTTTTGGGATACAAGATAATAGTAAAAAACTCTCTTTTATTGTGTGTAAATAAGATTATAATTTTTATTTTTTCGGTAATTTAATCATAAACTTTTAAAATCGTTTAAAAATTTCCAATTGAAACAATTTTTAAGTTGTTTTATACCTTAAGTTTTTGATAAAATATCCAATTAGAATAAGGGAAGACTAATTTACTTGTTTACCAACACAACAGTTTTAGATAACAAAGGTTATTTTTTCATTATTTCAATCGAACTTTTTTTTATTAATTTTAAAAAATATTTATAATAAAAATAATTAATTAATTAAACTTTGTTTCAGCGTGATTAAAAAATCATAAGCTTAGGTGCAATTTAATAAACTGAATAAATTCAACAAGGAATATTTATGTATTGAATTTTATTTTTGAAAAATTTAAGTACTGAATTTATAATATATAAAAGTTTTTTGATATACTACTAAAAATTAAAGGTTTAGTATATTTAATTTTTTTTATAAAATAAAGATATGGTTCCAGAATTATTTTCAGTTGCTAAAAGGAAAAAAAAAACTTTTTGAAAGTAGAATATAAGATTAACGTAATGAAATAAATTATTTTTCTTATATCAAATTAACTTAATACGATAAGCAGCTAAAATTTATTTAATATTGGCTCAAGACTCCGCCATGTGTAAGTTAACGCAACCAGTCTCAAGCTCGGGTAAAGGAGGGTGACAGTAGGTTTGGACAACAAACCCTAAAAACTAGTCCAATATTATGAAATAAACCAATTTTTTTAGCCTACTCCAATCTCTTGATATAAAAGCTCTGATGATGATGATGATGATTGGCTTAATAGCTAAATAGATCCTCAACCTTTAGCATAAAATGGAATTAAGCCCTCAACGTTTTATGGCATGGAAATCAGTCCATAAACTTTTATTTCATTGTAAACAAACCATTAACCTTTTAAAATTATGCAATTAAATCCAAATTTGTTAAATGACACTAATTACCGTTTGGACATCTAACGTGAAATCTGAGGTGGGTAGCTTAGTTGGTTGCCACGTGGCATGCCACGTGTGCAATATTAACGGAAGTTAGTGTCATTTAACAGATTTGAACTTAATTGCATAATTTTAAAAGGTTGAGAGTTTATTTACAATGAAATAAAAGTTTATGGACTGATTTTCATGCGATAAAATATTGAGGGCTTAATTCCATTTTATGCTAAAGGTTGAGGGTCTATTTGACTATTAAGCCTTTAATATTTTCAACACTTTTACAGAAAATCTTTTATTAAGTGATTTTTCAAAGAGTTTATATTTGATGTATACACTACAGTGAACAATGAAATATGATGATATGTTAAAAACTAAGCAGGTCCTTAAAACTAAAAAGATCTTTATTGATAATTATTTTTATGAATATACAGATTTTAAAATTTGCTCATAAATAACATAACATTTTGTGATGGACTGGTAATATATAACATTTACATATATATAAACATATTTTTAAATCATTTATCGATGCATTGAAAAAAAAATTTTCGTTTGTCAAACACTTTCCAAAGGTTCATCAAACATATCCATTTTAATTTCATTTTTTTTTTTGCCAAAGTATGAGATTGTATTTGGAAATTAAATCTAGAAAAATTAACCTGATTCTTTTTAAAAGGAGTAGAATAGAATTTCTCAGCTAACAACCTCTTAATCTAGTACTTGAAGATAAATTATGACATCTTTTAAAACTTGAGTTCGAATCCAAATAATCATATCTCTGTCTCAATTATTTAATATTTCTCTTGTAACAAAAAAAATCTCTCATATCTAAAAAAAAAAAACCAATCCTCCATATCCACGGTGCTTTAGCCGCTGCTTTGTGACTACAGTGCCTCCATAGCCGCAGCCAGTGCAAATATCTCATAATCTGCACAACTGCACCCTCCACCAATATCTTTGCATCCACAGTCATCCCAGTTGTCCTTCAACCTTTCTTTTCTCTTCTTCTCTTTTTCCACATTTGCTGGACCTCGAACTAGTTTCATTGATATTTGTAGTGAAGGAGGCTTAGGACTTTCAAGAACACGATCATTCATTGAAACCATGGTAAGCCAATATGTCTCAATCTCCATGTTTGGTGATTCGAAAACGGCTTTCCATGGCATTTCAGCTCTTCCCAAAAGCTGTGACTTCCCCATCTTTCCAAGAACTGGCATTTTTCTCCTCCAGCGGAGCTCAAAAACAACCGTTTGTTGCTTCAGGTCATTGACAGACTCTTCAGCTCCAGAGCATTCCAAAGAGAAGGATTCATTCCAAATGAGCTCTGACTTCGACGAGATCTCATGGCTGTTTAGTTGTATTATCTTGTTGTTTCCTGCAGAAAGATAGTATCTGACAAAAAGGTTCCCAGGGAACTTTGGTTTTATGTTTTTGGCTTGCAAGATTCTCAGTTCACAACGAAGAAGAGAGGAAAGGAAATGAGAAACACCCATTGAAAGAAAGAATTATTTGGTGACGATTGACTGCAGAGAAAGCTCTAGCTTTGCTAATTATTACGATGGCTTATTTGGTGATCAGGATTTCTTTAATGAGTTGATGACTGAGAGGTTTCAGGGAAGCTGTATTTATGCAAGGCCATTGCATGTAAAGATTAGCCAAGTGGCATTGCTTTACGGAAGCTACGGAATGATCTTATCCGCACAAAGAGATCTAATATAATATAGTTTTTAGTGGAAGAATGTGAATCGACCACCAAACTATTGTATTGGTTTGCTTTTCATTTGTAGGCAATTGGCATTTCAAATAGGAAGTGAGAGATCCTATCAGATTCTGTAAATTATTGAATTAGAATAATTCCCTTTTTAAACATGAAAGGCTGGAAACTCCCAATCTGACCCTTGCGAAAGTTTGTACTTCCACTTGCAAGTATGCATTGAATCCTAGCTAATACATTTATTTATCTGATATTTTAGTTTTCTTCTTGGTTAGATAGAAACCTTCCAAAATCAAAATCTAACTTTAATCCGTCTTTGATCATTTCTAAAACAATGGCTTTTGGGCTGGAAGCAAACAAAGAGCCAAAGTTTTGAACAAATTAATAACACAAGTGGATATGAAATCTTTGCCAATCTAATTTGATGGCCCTTGGTTGTACTATATGGCTTTACATTAAAGTTACAACCGGAAAAAGCTGATGGAGGTATGATAGTCATCCTTGGAGATCCTAAGGAGTGACTACACAGGTGGGATGTATAGAGATACATAGAAAGGAAAGATTATTATTCAATACACTTTCAATAAAATTTTTAAATTTTATAAATAAGATTAAAATAATAACACATATTTTTTATAAAAATATTAAAAATTTAAAAATAAATAAAATATGCGTTATTATCTTAATCTTGTTTGTGAAATCTAAAAATTTCTTTGGTAATATATTAGATAGTAATCTTCTTTATATACATATATATATATATATATATATATATATATATATATATAGTTAGAAGATGGAAACACAAAACTAAAGTTTTTTGATTTTATATTTAAATTTTATAATATGTTACAATTTTTTTCAAATATATAAAACTGATTAAAAAAATGCAAAATTGTTGTTAACACGATGGACGATGTACTTTTATTTAACAAGAAAGAAAATCCAGCCACTTAGGGCATGCGCGTTTTAAAACCCAAAATCTTTTCTTTGCTAAATGACAAGGTGGTGGCGGCCTCTATAGTCATGTTCCACAGATGATTGATCCGTCAAACCAACCCCCACTTGTTTCTTCTCTGTCTTGTCAGCTTTACAAGGATTTTGCTAAGGCCAAAGAATACTCAGTTTCATGCTATCTGAAGCCCTTCTAAATCCTTACTACAAGAATTTAATATAACACCACTTCTATAAATAACATAATATAAGGAACTTTCTTCAGATCAGAAAAAATATAAGGTACTTTCAAACAATGTTAAACAAATAACCTTTTAATTAAGCTGAAAATATCTAAGATTAATAATAATAATAATAATAATAATAATAATAATAATAATAATATTATTATTATTATTATTATTATTATTATTATTATTATCAACAAACAATAACGTTGCTACCTCCCATAAAGCAAACAATGAAAAATCATTTCTTCGGGCAAACAAATGCATGGCTTTAGCCCTAAAATAACTAATTTTATCCTGACAAATTTCCACGCTGCCATGACCATTGCCCAAGAAAACTTGTGCAAAACTTCATCTTCCACGTAAGAATTGTTGCGCGAAAATGCATAGCTCGGGCAAGTATCCTTGCGCGAAATAGCAAGTATCCTTGCGCGAAATACATATATTCGTGCAAGTATACTTACGCGATAATCACGATTTTGCGCAAGTGTTTTTACGCAGAAAACATTTAATCAAGCAAGGACACTTATCTGAAAGCATGAATTTTGTGCAAGAACACTTATATATTGCAAAAAAATCTTTGCGCGTGTTAAAATTTTACTGCACAAATATTATATATTATATAATATAAAAAACAATTTTATTTTATATAACAATACTTATAAATATTATTTTTTCTATTTTTGTTCTCTCTCTTCTGCTTTTTCTTACAAGTTACTTTTTTTCTCCATCACTCTTCCCTTTCATACCTTAAATTTCATTTTCTTCTATAAAAAAATGAAAAATCTTAATGAGTGTAGCTATTATGATAGCTATGAAGAATATGAATTCTTTTTGAAAATGTAGAAGTCGATGAGGGAGAAGAGGTAAAAATGTCTTTTGCGCTCTCAGATTCACCTGTCTCTCAATCGGATTTGGGTAAGAAAGCCATTTTAGTGCAAGTTTACTTGCGCTCAAATGGAATTTCTGTGCAAGCTAACTTGCACGGTTCTGTCATTTTCGCGCAAGCTAGCTGTTCAGCGCAAGTAAACTTGCGTTGAAATGTGCCTCTTGCACTAAAAAGCCTCTTTTTGCGACAACTATATTTTGATAATTATAAATAATTTTTTATTATATTATTTATTATAATAATTATAATTAATGACTTTGTTTAATATTTTCAAAGTGACAAAAGAATAGTGTATAGTGGAGAATCAAAAAGTGTCCACAAAGAAATATTTGATTGTACTCATGCAATTACTACTAACTATATAAGTAGTTTTAAAATTAATATAATGTTTTAATACAAATATAGTAGAAAAAAACTAATTATTAAATTTATTTTGTTTTAGGTTTTAAATAGTCGAAATGCCTTGATCACATGGGCTAGAGACCTTGGAAGAGACTTAGGTTTTGTTGTTGTGATTAGATCATCAGAAGTTGGTATTCCCTAAAGAAGACCTAGAGTTCGACTTGTATGTGAAAGGTATGGAACATATAAGTCAAATAGAGATGAATTCTGTCGCTTGGGAACGAGAACAAAGAAGTGTAATTGTCCATTCGAGTTACCAAGGGTGAAATTGGACGGGGACTATGATTGAGCAGTGAAAGTAGTATATGAGATACATAATCATTTGGCTGCACAACAACTAGAAGGACATTCCTTTGCTGGTCGATTGATAGTGAAAGAGCAAAGTATGGTGGGTGATATGACAAATGCTATGGTAAAACCAAGAAAAATATTAATGATATTGAAACAACATGATGAGAAGAATGTAAGTATCATAAAGACCATCTACAATGCACGACAAAAATATAGAATGGTTGACAAAGCTGGTAGATCACAGATGCAACAACTCATGAAACACTTGAATGATTGTAAATATGTTGAGTGGCATAGGGGTGATGAGTCAAGCGATTGTGTTAGAGACTTATTTTGGATACATTCAACAAGTATAGATTTGTTGAATGCTTTTCCCAACGTACTAGTTATTGATTGTGCATATAAAACTAATAGATATCGACTCCCACTCCTTCAGATTGTTGGTGTAACATGTACAAATTTAACATTTCAGTTGCATTTGTTTACATGGGGGCTAAGCGCACTAACAACTACACTTGGGCATTAGAGAAGCTAAAAAGCCTGATGTCTTCTGATTCAACACCTTCTGTCATTGTTACTGATAGGGATTTAGCATTGATGAAAGCAATACAGACAGTGTTCCCTAGCGCAACTAATCTCTTATGTGGATGGCATATATCAAAGAATGTACTTGCTCATTGTAAAAAGTTGTTTGAGAGCATGGAGAAGTGGGAGACATTCATGTTAGCTTAGGGCGTTCTTGTATCCTTTTCAAATGAGTATGAGTATGAAGCAAATTTAAGTATGAGTATGAAGCAAATTTAAGTTCAATGGTCTCTCATTATCGTTCTTATCCTAGAGCGCTCAAGTATTTAAGAGATACTTAGTTAACTGAACATAAAGAGAGATTTATTGCTGCTTAAACAAATAAAGTAAAGTACTTTGGAAATGTTACAACAAATAGGTATATGGGTTTACAAGATTTAAAAATTCTTATTTTCACAACTTATACAATTTATTCATTATAATAAACATTTTTCTAACGTTATGTAGAGCCGAGAGTGCACATGCGAAGTTAAAGAGACACCTTGGATCGTCCCAAGGAGATTTTGATACATCTTAGAATGTTATCAACCCCTTGATTGAGCTACAACATATAGAGATAAAGGCTTCATTCGAGAGAAGTGTTACTGTTGTTGAACATAATTTTCGACCAACTTTGTTTAGGGAGTTAAGGATTGGTGTCTAGGACAACATTGAATATAATTTTGAAGGAGGCGCATCAAGCAAATGATACCGGCATTGACCATCTTGTCTGTGGTTGCATCATTGAAGCACACATGGGTTGTCTTGTGCTCACAAGATTGCTGAATTCATGAGGGACGGGAAACCAATTCCCTCGTCCATTGTAGATCCTTATTGGTTGAAGTTGGACTTGAAGAAGATAAATGTTGATTACTTCACTGAGTCGAATCTTGCTGCCGAGTGGGAGCTTATAGTGAAACACTTCAACACGTGTGATCTCTCGGGAAAATTAGCCTTGAAGAAAAAATGAAGAAAACTAGGTGATCTAGCAACTACATTCCTTGTTCCTCCACTCGTGAAGGCTAAGACCAAAGGCTGTCCAGACAAATCAACTCGACGTGCCTCTTCATACTTTGAGATTGTTGAATCTTAACATGATAACGCATCAACACCCATTTCAGTAAATTCAGCGACGAAGAGGATGAAGCTACCAGTTCATCGGAAAAAGAAAGTGAAATTTATTGATTCTTTCCCTTTAGAGAAACACCAACACATACGCTCTTTCGTGGATGTTGAGTCAGATGGACATTGTGGTTTTCGAGCTATAGTTGGTTAGCTAGGCATGGGTGTTGATGCATGGGCTAAGGTGTGACAAGATTTGATTGAGAAGATATGTGATTTTCGAGCTTATTATGTTAGTCTCTATGTAGGAGTGTAAACGAACAAAGCGTTCAACAAACCGTTCAACAAACCGTTCGTGAACCTAATCGGTTTCTGTTCATTTATGTTCGTTTATTAAGCTTAATGAACGAACATGAACAACATTTTAGTGTTCGTTTGTTAAACAAACCGAACAAAAACAGAGGTATGGTTCGTTCGTTTTTATTCGCAAACAGGCTCGTTTATGTTCGTTTATTGTTCGTTCATTTAAAGTGTCATTTGTTGTTCGCTCGTTTATTGTTCGTTCGTTTAAAGTGTCATTTGTTGTTCGTTCGTTTAAAGTGTCATTTGTTGTTCGTTCGTTTAAAGTATTGTTTGTTATTTGTTTGTTATTTATTAAAATACTAAAATTACTTATATTATATAAGTTATATAATAAATACCTTATTTTTAATATATTAACCTAAAAAATTAGTACATAATTTTTAAATATATTTCTACAATATAACTTTGTTGTCTTAAAAAATTAATAAAATATAATAATAAAATAATTATAAAATTAAATTAGTTAATTATCATTAAAATAATTATTTTTTTAAATTTAAACATAATGTACTAAAATAAAATTAATAAAAGTCCTATAATAAGTTAAGATCTCATTCTTATGATCTTATCCATTGATCATTTACATACATATATATTACACATATATGTCTGTACACACACACACACACACACACACACACACACACATATATATATATATATAATACTTTAATATATGTATACCAATATATGTATATTATATGATACAAACATATATATATTACACAGATGTGTATACACACACACACACACACACACACACATATATATATATTGGTATATATAAATTATAATTATCAAATTTAATAAACCTTGTTGACTCAAAAAAAATTAATGAACAATAATAATAAATTAATTAATTATACTTAAGATAATAAAATTTTAAATTTTACACATAATATACTAAAATTAAATTAATAAAAATTCAATAAGTTAATACACAATTCTTACACAGTAACCATTTATATATATAAATAAATAAATATATATATATATATATATATATATATATATATGATAGTTTAGTACAATGCCTATGTGTGTGTATATATATTTGTCTAGCTTAAATATAAAACTGCTCATTTGTACAAAATAATATATATATATATATATATATATATATATATATATATATATATATATATATATATATATATATATATGAGTGTGTGTGTGTGTGTGTGTGTGTGTGTGTGCAACTCTTTATAATAAATTGAAAAAAAAAAGACTTTTTTGACTTAAAAAAAAAAGACTTTTTTGATTTAAGGTCCATATTGATCTTTTAATATTATGATCATTGATCAAGTTAATATATATTACATAAATACATTATAAGAAATTAAATGTTTGAAATTAGAAACACAACATTATATTATAATATACGATAATAGATTGAAATTAAAAACGTAATATATTAAGATAAATATTGAATAGCATACAACTTTAAATTAAATGATCTATGTGAAATGACATATAAATCATGGATATGCCATTGTGTTTTTACAAATTTATCAATAATGCTAGAGAGTTAGAACTCTTATTTGAATTAATGTGTAATTATCTTTGAACTTTACAATTTAATCTAATTAGAATTAAAATTTTAACACTGATGTGTTACTATTAATTTATACTCAAAATATAAGTAATTAATGTAGACAATTTATTAGATATTGTAATAATTAACAATAGTTAAAAAATTATTATATAACATAAAAACAACCAAATTAAGAAAACAATAATATTGTAAGAGTAATTTTAAAATATATTAAATATTAACTAAACTCAAATTTAAAAAACCTACAATATCAAAATAATTTATTAAAAAATCTGTAACTAGTAGAAAATAATATTGATGTTATAGTTTAAGATTTTTTTTGGCATAAATTTGTCAAAAATAAAAAACTCACCGTTTATATATATTATTTTGTAAGTCTAAAAAGGAAAATTGGAAAACCCTAAATCTACAGCAGCAATCGGTTGCTCCTCCTCAGTCGGTCCTCTCTCGCGAGTCTCTTCTCTTAGTCTCTCTTCAAACCCTAAATCTACAACTTCTCTCTTCTATCTGACTCTCCCTAGCGGTAGTTCCATCCCCAATCGAACTCTTCAGAAATCCATGCGATTCAGTTTCTCTGGTGCGTTTTTAATTGTGTGTTCAGTTTAATTACTGTGATCTATTTGTCTTTTTTTTTAAATTGATGGATTTTTTTTCTGGAGTTATTAGTTCTAGTTCGGAGTTGAGATAGATTTTCGATTTAACTCTTTTGATTTGGTTGGTCAAAAAAACTGGACAATTGAAAGGGAAAAGTATGAGTGACTAATTGGGAATTTCATTGTTTAAATCCTTTTTTTCCTTTTGAATTATAGCTTTTGATTCTTTGATATGTGATTTTCGGTTCTTAGATTCAGTTTAGTTGCAAATTTTCGGTGTTCTGCTTGGTTAGTGAGAAAATGTAGCAAAAAGTTGAAATATTTTTTTAAAGTGAAGCATTCTCAACTATTTCTCCGAGAACATCTGAGTTGAATTGCTTGGAATTTGATTGATTGACTTGATGCTAACTTTAAATTATCTGCATTAGTTTTTTTATTTGGTAAGGTTTTTTTTTTATTAGATAAGATCATAGTTTCACTTTAAACTTTGTTCTGAATTGAAGATAAAAGTTTTGGGGATGGTAATATATAATTATTGTTCTCTAGGCATTTAGCAACCAAACCCCACAGGTCATCAACATTACGAGTGTGTGAGGATAGGTAAGATGTTGGGTTTATCGGCTGATTGTGAAGATGAAAGAGTTATTAAGAGATTGAAGGAATTGGAAGAAGGGGCTTGAGTGTAGATTTAAGTTGTGTTAGGGGTGTTAGATAAGGAGTGGGTGAGCAGTGGAGATATAAGGAATTTGGAGTTGAGTTCATTTTTGTTCAATGTTCTTGTTCTCGGATGTTGTTATGTGTCTCAGTGCTGGAAGTTTGTGATGGATTTGGTTTGCTATTTCCTTTAATAGCACCGAACTTTTCAGTAATTTTCAATAAAATTACATCCATGATTTATGATTTAGAAAAAAAAAAAAAAGAAGCTACATAGTTGGCAATTCAGTGTCTTGGTCAACATTTTTCTTCTTGTTCTTGCTATTAAGCAGTGAGGTTGCTTGTAACACATTCTTTGCTTCTTTCAGATGTGTCCAAGAGATACAGTAGGATATGAAAATAGTTATAGTTGATAGCATGAAAACAAAATATCTAATTATAAGCCCAAGCTTTAAGCTATTTGTTATATTTTATTACTAGATATAGCATGAAAACAAAATATCCAATTGTAAATATACTTGATATTTGTTATATTTTATTACTAGATATTGCAATTCTTAACAATGGTATTTTGTTGTTAGGTTGAAGCTAATATTCAAAAATTCAAATAAAGAAGTCATTCTTTCTCAAGCATTTGAATTTGTCTCAACATTCATAAACTTTAAGGCTAGTCCTTTATTCAACTAAGCTTCACAATCAACTAATGTGATAATCGTGAATTTTTTGAAATTCATATTAAATATTTGTAAATTTAATATTAAAGCAGATAGAGAAGTTAAATAAATAAATAAAATTTATTTACGAGATAGGAATACTGTTGGAATTTTCGTAAATGGTGAAGTGATGAATCGGAGAAATTGTATTGAGGAAATTTAATTAGGATAGTAAGAAATTCAAATTGAATAAGAAAATGAAAAATGAGTATAATTATATATTTATATAATTATATTATACAAAAATATTTTTATATAAATACATATGTACATAAATGAAATATATGTATATATGTATATATATATATATATATATATATATATTGATATATAATATATATATATATATATTGATTTATATTTATATATATTATTTATACTATTAAGAAAGTACATATGTATATGCTTATGTATTTATGTTTATATAAATATATAAATATGAACATTATTTTATGTTAAAGTGTAAATATATATTTATACATATATATATATATGTATTTTGATACAAAATATGTATTTAAATACATATTTTAACTAGTGTAATTATATATGTAATATATTTAATTATATGTATATGTATAATTATAATATAAAAAAATAAAAACGGGGAGTCGAGACCCCGTTTCTATCAAGAAACAGTAGAGGTAGCCGACCCAGTCGGCAATGAAGAAAGAGAGAGAGAGACGGAGGAGAGGTCGCCGGCAAGCCGAGGAGAGGAAGAAGAAGCTGGCTGGCGACGGGGAAGAAAAGAAAAGATGAAGGTGCAAGGCGAATCGGGAACCGAAAGGAAAAGAGGACAAAGAGAGAAACGGCGATGCCGGCTGATCCGGCCACCACCACTGCATCCTCATCGTCGGCAAAGGCGAACCGAAGGAAAAGAGACCGTGGACGGTGAAGGAGGAAGAGGAAAAAGGAAGAAAAGAGGAGGAGAAGAGGCCGAAACCCACGCCTCCAGATCCGGTGCAGTCGCCGTCGATGGGGGGAAACGGATGCCAGATCCAACCTTGTTGCCACCCCAGCAAGCTTCAGAGGGACTGAACCAACGGCGATGGTGGCTAACGATGGCCAAACCGACGGGAAAAAGGTGGACCGGATGAACCCAGCCGAACCGATTTGAACCGGTCCGAACCGGGTCAGACCAGAAAAAGAAAAGAAAAGAAAAAGAAAAAGAAGAAAAGGGAAGAGGAAGAAGAAGAAGAAGGAGGAAAAATGGTAGGAAATTAATAATAATTTTATTATTATTATTTATTGAATAATTGTGTAAAATTCTAAATTTGGTATGGAAATTGTAGAAACCATACTCGATGAATTGAGACGATGGAAATCCGGAGAAGTGGACAATGGGCGCGACGTAACGAGGAAGTCGTCGACCCAGAACAGGTAAGGGATGTGTGTGTGAATTTGTAGGGATATCCGAATGCATGGTTTTCATGCTATGAATTTTATAAGATTTATTGGATATTGAATTGCCTTGAAATGCTACGAAATTGTGGTTTTTGACTGTTGAGATTGTGTTTGAAAGTGCAGGGAGGCTAGGACTCTGGCAGTCATTATGTTGCCAAAATTTACTAAAGATATTTTCAAAAATATTATTAAATATTTTAGTGCATTATTGGTATTTTTCCTAGCCTCAAAAGTGATAAATTAATTATTTTTCATAAACGGTGAATTTACCGAAAAGTATTTATTAACTATTCATGATACCGATTTCGGTAAAGATTAAACTACCGAAAATTCATTCCACATGTTTTATAGGGAAATGTGTGATTGGTAAAGTGAAATGGTGAATAGTGAATATTTATAAATAATTTTCAGTATAATATTCACTAATTTATTATGATTTTCCTTTATGGATTAAATAAATTTTATCACGTGTAATGATTTCCATAAAGGCTTTATCACTATATAACTATTGTTTTGAGACTAAAATGTCTCTGCACGTGTTTTATAGTGAAAAATGTGTTGGTAAAATTATTGTTAATTTTAGAAAATAAATATTTTTATTTTTCCATTAAGTATGAAAATATTGGAATTGATTTCCAATAACTTCGAATTTCAAGTTTTGAAAAGAAAATATGGAAACATGTGTGTATGTATTCTACGGTGAAGAAGAACAATTATGAAATTTTATTACTACTGTGTGATTATCTTATAAACTGTTTTTCTTCGTACGAAATATTATGATTTATACCTTTATGGATTTTCTGGAAAACATCATTGATCTTACTAAATTTCATAGAGGTAATGAGATTTCTTATTTATTGTTTTGAGACTGATAGACCCCGTATCATGCTCACATGTCACGTGTTTCATGTGTTACTCATGTGTGAAGCTGTTGACACTGATCCTGTCTTCAGCGTCCTGGTTGACACCTAATCAGTGTACGACCGAGGACACCTATAGACTATAGCCATAGATCTCATGTGTTTATCATACTGTCCCTACAGGGATCTCACGTGTACCCTATTATTCCCTACAGGACTTATAGCATGATATCATTTGTGTGTTGGCTGGTCTCCATTATGATTTCACGTGTTATTATCGATTTTAGTGATATTTTCAGAAAACTATGATGATTTTCTGAAGTGTTTCATTTCTAAAATGTTATTATAATTGAACAGTTATTTTACTATTACACGTATATAAGTGATGATTTCAGTGGTGGAAACCTTGAGATTTTCAAGTATTAAATTAGTGGTTTGATAAAGTGTTTTACTCAAGTGGATGATATATTTATATGCAGTAAATTGAATTAAGTTTTATATTAAAAAAATAAATTTCTACTCCCTATAGTCACTCTGAGTTTCCAGGACAAGACAGGTATTTTAAAATACCTTTCATGCTCTATCTGGATTTTTCGACCGACTATAGTATCCTTTCCTTTTTAGTGTGCTTAGCATACAACTAAGAAATTAAGGATTTTACTGCATATAATCTTCGTGATATCAAAATTTACATACAATTCTCTTACTGAGTCGTGGTTTGCTCACTCCCCTACTTTTAAACATTTCAGATTTTTATGATTGAGAGATCTGACATCCGAGCATCTCGGCTGCGCATCGGGGATAATGTGACAGCTCGATTGAAATATAAGGTACAATAATTTATTTTATGTATTTAAACTTATCTACAGTACTACTTTCTTGCGAATTAAGATAGGGGATGTAAATGATATTATAATTTTATTATGTAATTGTTTAAATGTAAAAGAAAAGTAAAGTATCACAAACAGCCCAACCATATAAGATGTATAGAAAAATGTGAAAAAAGTGGTCACGGGATGTGACAACTAAGCTTCTCAACATTCTGATTTTTAAATCTGTTTGTATGGACTAAAAGTAGATATATGTAATGTTGGTGTTGTTCTTTACATCTTGTTGTGTGGGGTTCCAGTTTCCACTGTTTTGGGAGCTGTCATGACCTGAAGACCGTGACGTTCACTTGATTCTCATACTTTTTCTCTGTTACAAATTTATGGACTAAATTTTTTTTTCATTTTAAGGTTTGTATTCGGTGTCAGTGTAGTTACTATACTATCTAGGTGACTTGTAGTCATTTTATTTAAATATTAAACTAGCGAGGAAACGGTTTTAAGTTACATCCCAACTTGTTTAACAGAATATGTACTGTGCATCAATTAAAGTCTTACATATTGTTGTAACGATTTTCGTCCGGGGACTCGATCGCTAGACGATTTTGGGAAAAAAAAAACACAAAGAGGAGTCGCCACCAATCTTTTTTGACTAGGTGTGATTGGTCACCTAAAATTATTTATCTTTTTAATAAAATCTTAAAATTAATTAAGTTTTATCAAAAAAAATAATTTTGGTCTGCGAAAACAAAGTTTGGGTTCGGGAGTTCGGTTACGTGTGGGGAAGGATTAGCACCCCCACAACGCCCGTTAAAAAACGGTACCACTTAATCATGTCTTATCTTTTAATCTTAATAAAAATGGTCTTAACTAAATATTTAGAAGAACTTCATTTATTTTGAAATCAATTTTTTATTTGCTTATTATTTGAAATATTAAATTTTATTTTTATTTATGCTAAATTTATTTTTTGTTTGAAATAAATGAGAATCTTTTGTATTGAAAATTATTCCGAAGTACCCCAATACTTTTGGTAGCATTTCGGATAATTTCCTCACCTAGAGATTTCTTAAGAATCGCTACTTGCGATTTCTATAGAATCCCATCCTCGGGAGATTCACACTTATTTTGAAATTTCATGGATGCAAATTATGCAATCAAAATACAGATGATGCACATGAGAAATCCATTATTCATTTATACTTATATTATTATTATTTTGTAATTTATTTATATTTATAAAATCTTGTTTTTATTGAAAAATCATACTAAATATTCCAATACGCTGGCAACATTTAGCATATTTCTCTCACCTAGAGATCAGTTATGAATCACTACTTGTGAATTCCGTAACATCTCATCATCGGAAAATCTTTAAAACTTATACTTTTTATTTAATTTTTAATTGTTTTATTATCATTTATTTCCGAAGGTTAATTGTAACAATTTTGTACTCTTATTTATTTGTTTTAAAAATTTTATTTATTTATTATTTGTTTATTAATATTAATTTATTTCATCGAACTAAAATTACTTGAATACCCCAATACGCTGGTAATATTCAAATATTTCATTTCGACCCTAAGGATTATCAAAGAATCACTACTTGTGATTTCTAAGAAATCCTATCATAGGATATTCTTTTAAATTTATATTTTATTTATTTATTTATAATTCATATTTGCATTTATTTATTTGTTCATTTTAAATTTTATATTTGATTAATTTATTTCTATTTTTTATATTAATTTATTTAAAGAATTTTGAAATCGAGATAAAACCAATTAAATGTTCCAATACGCTGGTAACATCTAAAGATTTTTCTCGACGCTAAAGATTATCGAAGAATCACTACTTGTGATTTCTTTGAAATCTTATCCTCGGAATTTCTCATTATTTCTCATTTTTATATATTTTTTAATTTTTTTATTGTTACTATTAATAATTCATATTTAGAAAATTGCTTGAAAAATATTTATTATTTTTTAAGATATTATTTATAGTATGTGTGTGCATTGAGTAAATGAACCATACTAATAAAATCCTTTTTTTATTTTTTAGTTTTTTTTAAAAAAATGAATGAATTAAAATATAACATGTAATTAAAAAAAAACTCAAAGTAAAATAGCATGTACCTAAATGAGTGCTCTCCTTTTTGCCTTGTTTCACGTGATGATGGTGCAGCAAAGGATGATGGATAAGGATCGAAACGCAGCAGCAGCTTGGTATGGAACAGCAGCAGCTAGGCAATGGGTGCAATGGCGATGCAAACAGCAGTAAGCAGTGGCGTGAATGATAGCAGTAGTTTTGTCTGGTGCAGTGCTCGGTAAGCTCTCTGGAACCGTGATGTTTCAAGCGACGGGAATGAAGATTGAGAATAGGAGTGTCGAGCTGAGCAAAGATTTCAATGGAGGAACAAAGCACTGTCGTGATGACGTGAAGGTGTCCAGGTAGTCATGCAAGGGTGGCGATGATGGCTGGACTGGTTTCGATGAAGATGAAGGCAAGGCAGGGTTGTCTGGGTACAAGGTGGTAAGGATGTGGCTGATGGATGGGTGATGAAGACAGTAGGTTTCTTGTTTCTCTTCTCAGTTGGCAAGGTGGTGAAGGATGATGGAATCAGAGGAAAAGGTGGCGTGGATCAGAATAAGAGTGTTGCAGGCCCGAGCAGTGTTGGGTTGAGGCGTGGGATTTGGCGTGGATAGCAG
Source organism: Heritiera littoralis (assembly GCA_031772115.1). Classification (NCBI taxonomy): domain Eukaryota; kingdom Viridiplantae; phylum Streptophyta; class Magnoliopsida; order Malvales; family Malvaceae; genus Heritiera; species Heritiera littoralis. Next base: position 2,339,209 of record JAPDPK010000096.1, on the reverse strand, counting down.
CAAGATGATGGTGGCGTTGTAGAGAGCAGTAAGCAATGGTGTGTGATATGCAGCAAAAATGGTAACAGAAACGCTACGCAGTGAAGTTGCAAGGAGCAGCTGTGGCAGGGATGATGAGCTCGGAGAGGAAGATCAAGATGAAAATGATGATCGTAGAGGCTGCTAGATGGAGATGAGCAAGCCCGATCCTGTGATGAAGATGATGACCAGTGGTTGTGTCTCCACGGGCTGTCACCAACAGGGATGAACTGTGCAGGTGGGACTGTGCTGGAGCAATGTGCTGCAGATGATGGTGGTCAACAATGGGTTCGGCTAAGAGAGGGAAGACAGCCACAATTCCCCTGAGGCAGTAGGGTTTTCTCCTCTTTCTAGCCTTTTTTTTTCGGTCTTTTCTCTAGGGTTTTCTCTCTAGGGTTCCTCTCTAGGGGTTTTTTTTTCGTGTATCCTCCCCCTTTGCTTTTATAACCATTTCAGCTTGTAATATTTTGAGAAAGGAAGCAAACTTCCCCCTTTTGATGCTTAAATCGTGGCTGTCATCATGAATTTCATATTCTTGATTTATTTCCTTTATATTGCAAATTATTATCTTCATTTTTTGGCAACAAATCAACCAAGTCAACTCTTTAAATGGTCATGGTGTGTGAATGTAAAATTCGGCTCCCCTTTTACATCTAAATCAAAGGCCTTTATTTTTTCATTTATTTTCTTTGACTTTCCTTCTTTTGCTTTTATTCATTTCCATTTATTTTTGATGATCAATCTTCGAGTCATTCAAAATTTTTTTTTATTCATTTAAAAATTATTCGGTCAAAATTAGGTGTCTACACATATAAACAAGTGTTTTATAAGGAACATATACCTCAGAAGACTAGTACCAAGTCCAAATACCGTATCCGAAGGCCCACTCAAAAGCCCTCATGGCAAAGTTTAACTCAATTATCTGAAAAGAGATGAAATTAAGTAGGGTAAGCAAAACCATGGCTCAGTAAGATACTAACATAAATGCAGGAGTAGAATTATACTGTCTTAAACCGCAATGTTAAACCCTGCAAGTTTGCAATTACAGTTCACCTTTTTCATCGATAACATCTCGTTATCTCAATTCCTGTCATCTGTCTATCATTCAGACCTCTAAATAGATCAACTTAATCACTTTCGATTTTCTTGTCCTTATACTACATTGCATCACACAACAATGCATCGTGTATAATTTGAATATCATATACTATTAATCCATACTCACATCAATCTCATCGTATATCATGTTTAATTGAGATATCATATCAGGTCACTTTACATTTAACAATTATACTCTTGTATTACATCAACTCATATCACTTTTCATGTGAGAAATTATGATCATGATAGTGTAAGGTCATAATTCTTTTCATATCAATCTTATATTCAAGTACCGTATAATATCATAACATCCTAGAGTTAGAATGTTGTTATGTCATGACTCAGCATGCAAAACTTATGCAAGCTTTACTATATAAAATGATTATCATTTGAAATCATATTACATATACTTTTGGAGCATGTTCGAACATGTAGATTCTCAATTCATTTCATATTTACTTTTAAGACATGGTTGAAAACATGCACAATTCTCTTTTCATATCATGTCAAATTAAAACATGTCTTTTCATATCATTTCAAGTCAAAACGTGCACATTTCTCTTTTCATATCATATTGATTCAAAACATGTCTTTTCACTTTTCATATCATGTCAATTCAAAACATGTCTTTTCATATCGTTTTAAATCAAAACGTGCACATTTCTCTTTTCATATCATGTCAATTCAAAACATGTCTTTTTATATCATTTCAAATCAAAACGCGCACATTTCTCTTTTCATATCGTGTGTAATCAAGTACAATATCGAAACACATTTCATATACTGTGAAATCATATCAGCTTAGAGTTCATATCAACTTCAAGCATACTCTAAACTACATATCATATCGGTTTGAGACTAGGCTAGATCCCTAATGCTCTATCAATAAAAACTTAAATCACTATAGCTAGCAGTGAAATCATATCATCGTCCCCTGGAAACCAACTAGGGCGCTATCTATGGCCATAGACCTCATCTCTCTCAACCCCACGGATTAGGTGTGATTGAGCCCTGTCCATGACTATTGTCGGACAAGCATCTCTGCCTAATGAGTAATCTCCAATTAGGCAGTTTCCACTATGCTTTATTGAGTTTAACTCTCTTAGGGTGCCTATAGTCTCATAAAACATTTAATTCTTTAACTTTTCTTGTCAAAATCATGTAAGGTATATGGTATCATTCTTTAAAAGGTTTTATATATATAAAAAAATATATATCTACCATATACTTTCCTTTCAAAATTAATCAATACTTTATAGTATTCATATAAACATTATTAAAATATTTCAAGTTGTATCAAGGCATGCTTAAATGCAATGCAAATTCAGTCATGAGTTCAAGACAATGAACTATCATTTTCATAAAATATATCATTTAATTATAGTGTTAACTATAATCCAAATTCCTCATTTCCATCCCTTCGATTTCAATCGAATCACACCTAATAGGTGAATTCGATATTCACTGTGGTTCCTCGATACTCAATATCATTTTGCAATAAATGTCGACTATAAAAATCACTTGTACATTTCATCATTCAATACTAGGACCACCATTGTCAGTATGAGTCCTTTTAGTATCTCTGAATATTTAAATGTCACATTTCTACATAGCCATCAGGATACTTGAATTATGCTATTACCAATATCATCACTCAGGACCTATTCCAGAGTCAACATCGAGGATATAAAACCACAAGATCAATAATCATCTATCAGATTTATCTATGGTTTAACATATTATCACTCATTCGTAATTCCTACTTGATGCCCAATTTCATTCATTATCATAAAATCAATTCACAGTTTTCAACCAATTTTCATATGGCCTGTATAATATCATACTATGCTAGAATTATCTTTAATGGCATTATCGAGTCAAATTTAGGTTAACAGTTTACCTAGTTAAGAGATTTGATCAATTTTCACTATCAATAGTGTTTCAATCATTTAAGTCGCCTTTAGACCATCCGTATTATTGCAAGAATCTCAGTTCACATCTATTTAATATAGACATGTATACTTTTATGTAGACATGTGTTTTATTAATTATCCACAAGGCATCACAATTTACTTTCTTATTCTCATCGTCTCTATCACACTACTAAGATGGACCATTCATCGTGTCCTCCAAATTTCTCCAAGTCACTCAAATGTGAGAAAATATTTTTCAAGACCTATTCCAAAGTTAAAATCGAAGCCATATAATCACATGTGTGACACTCCTTCATTTGAATCTATCAATGATTAGATTATATCGGGAAATTCAACCTTAATATTCTCTTCCAAGTCATATTATATAATCATCATTAATTTCATCAATGGTTTGACTAATCGTTATTCACCTCAATTTCAACTTGACAACAAATTCGTCATAGTAAGATAAATCAATTCATCGATTCTATAAGGCTTACACAATATAACTCATCATGTTATCACATTCAACCATTTAACTTCTCCAACTATTCCGAAAACCAAGTTTTTCGGTAATATGATAAAGTCCCTTCAAAACTTATCTTTTGATAATTCTTTCCAAAATTCCATTTATACGAGAAAACCTTAATCTTTTTCCTCAAACATTTTCCTATAAATTTCGGCAGCATAACATTTCAGGAACTAAAACCTCCTGCAACAATTCCAAACAAACACAGTGGTATTCCACAATCATTTTTATTTCGATATCATGATCATTACTAAGACCCCCACCACCAATTGGAGATCCTCTTAGTATTTAAAAATTATTTCAATAATTCATTCATCATCAGGATCAAAATTCAAAAACATACAATATAACACTACCACTAATTTATAAAAGTATCTTACCTATTCACCAAAGCTTAGCGCGTTTTCCAACTTTAGAGCCTAGCCGAACTCCACCATTCGTCTCATTTCCGTTTTGCTACAATTTCAATATTTGACACATATTTTCATTTAAAAAATAATCCAACAATTTCTAATAAATTTCATAGAAATATAGTGAAATCTTTTAATTTTCCTTACCCATTTCTTCTTCTTCTTCTTCTTCTTCTTCTCCTTCTTCCTTTTCCTTTTTCTTTTTCTTTTCTTTTCTTTTCTTCTTTTTCTTTTCTTTTTCTTTCTCCTTTCTTTTCTTCTTTTTATTTTCTTTTTCCTTTTTTTCTGGCCTGAACCGGTTTAGACCGGTTCAGTCGATTCACCTCTGCTTGGCCGATTCAGCCATCGGAAGCCACCATTTCCGACGGTTCAGCCACTCTGAAGCTTGCTGGGGTGGCGACGAGGCTGGATCTGGCCTCCATTTCTCTATCGGCAGTGGCGGTGGATCTGGAATATGTTTTTCGACCTCTTCTCCTCTCTTTTCTCCCTCTTTTTTCCTTTCTTCTTTCACCGTCGGCTCCCCTTTCACTTGATTTGACCTCGTCGGTGTCGAAGGCAGCGATGGCAGTGTCTAGATCGGCCGTCATTGTCTCTTTCCTTTTTCCTTTCTTTTTTTTTTCGCTTCACTTCGTTTTACTTCTTTCTTCTTCCTTCCGTCGTCGATCGCTTCTTCTCTTTCCCCTCATCACGCCGGTGACGTCTCTCTCTCCTCCTCCTCCTTCTCTTCCCTTGGCCGACGGGGTTGGCTGGTCTCACGCTTCTCCTCTGTTTGTAACAAAGGAGAAGAAAACGAGGGAATCAGGTATCCCGATTCCCATTTTCTTTTTCCTTTTTTTATTTATATTTATAAATATATATAAATACACTATAATTATATTTATATAAATATAAATATAAATATACCTATATAATTCCTTATTATTTTGGATCTCTTAATATCCAAAATAACTTCCTCTCATTCATCACTTCATCAATATCTGAAATTCAACATATTCCAATCCCCGTAAATAACTTTATTCATTTATTTCTGGTAATTAATACCAAAAATAGGAAAATTTTCGGTTATCACAGGGGCAGGTATTTATCTCAATAATTATACTTATTTACTCTTTTATCATAAGTATGAATATTAAATCTAATACTATTCATTTTATTTTATCAGATGATTGGGAGGATGGTGGCGACACCAACTCTTAGTATTAATTTTCGGACTTTTTTATGATATTACTTTTTAGACTTTAAGTTGTATTGTATTTAAGTGTTGAATGATTTTAATTTACATGTGAGATTTAATTTTTATATATTGTATTAATATCTAGTTTGTTCTTGAACAAATGTTCGTGAACGTTCGCGAACATGTGTTCGTTTGGACGTTCACGAACAGCAAACGAACATGTTCGCGAACGCGTTCGTTTTCACATTCGCGAACGGCGAACGAATTTGTTCGAGAACGGCAAACAAACATGTTCGCGAAAATTTAACGAACAATCTTTTTGAAACAAACGAACGAGCTCGAACATTACAATCAAATTTCTTAACGAACACGAACGACACTAAAAAAATAAACAAACGAACAGGAACATATATTCATTCGTTCGTGTTTGGTTCATTTATAACCCTATCTCTATGGATCCGTGGAGCGTGTTGATAAATTGTTATAGACATTATCATATATCAACATACCAGCTCCGATTGATAAATGGATGACTTTACCCGATATGGGTCACTTGATAGCAACAAAGTATAATGTTGTGCTGGTCCATTTATCTTCGAGACTATGTTTGACATATCTTTCGCTTAGAACTGCACCAACTCCACCACTACAACATGGATTCATCGCAATTAGACTTGTTAACAGTTCTCATTTTGTTGAGGTATTGATAATGATATGTATGCCAAACTTTAGATATTTTGTAATTCATTTTTTTTACGTTTAATAGTGCTATTTTTCAGGTATTTATGGACTCGTTTGCACCAATACCTCAAATTGCATGCAATTGGCATCAGTATTGATGTGATTCTGCTCGTGAGTGGGAGCTTCCATATGTATCTTGCATCGAAGAATTCCAAAATTTATTGTCGAGATCAGATGTTGTCATTAGAGAAACGATTGACTTAGATGAACCATGATATTTTATTAAATATTATTGTATTTTGACATCTATGCCTTTTTATGATTGTATTATCAATTTAGGCATTATATATTTTAATAACATTATCTAATATCATAAAGATAAATTGTATCTTTAAAAAATAAAAATCACTAAATAAAACATTAATCATTAATAAATTATAAACAAAAATCACTACATATTTTAATAACATTATCTAATATCATAAAGATAAATTGTATCTTTCAAAAACAAAAATCACTAAATAAAACATTATTCATTAATAAATTATAAACAAAAATCACTATATATTTTAATAACATTATCTAATATCATAAAGATAAACTATATGTTTAAAAAACAAAAATCACTAAATAAAACATTAATCATTAATAAATTATAAAAAAAATCACTACATATTTTATTAACATTATCTAATATTATAAAGATAAACTGTATCTTTAAAAAAACAAAACTCACTAAATACAAATACGCTAATCCTCTGACGCAACCGATATAATTGCCCTGTCGCTCCTCTTATGAGACCTATTATAAAAATGTCTAGCTGGAGGAGCTATCTCTGATGTAACTGGTGGAGCTGTCTTTGATGAAATAGGAGCTAGTGGAAGAGCTATCTCTGATGTAACTGGTGAAGGAGTTGGAGGAAAGGCTTTCTCTGATGGAGCTGGAGGAGGAGCTGAGGATGAAGCAACATCTGACAACCCGATAATATGTCATGCAAGTTGTAAAGTCCCTTTGTCAATGTCTCCACATCTTTGTTGCCACTAATGAGTAATTCAATACGAGACATTGCCTTCGACACGCACTGCAAGACAATACATGAAAGAAATTTTATCAAATCAATTAGTATGAAAAAATTTTATTCACTTAGGATTTAATATTAATAACTTACATTAGAATAATCAAAATCGGCCAGGGAAACTTGAAACCTCAATCTGTGTGTAGGGTTTTGTACGAATTGATGAGAAATAAAGCGTACCAAGCCATGTCGTCTGGAGCTATCTCACCTGGGATCACACACTTTCGCCCTCTATTCTCTTATGTGAGCACATACATAGTCCATCTCTCCCATAATTGATCCTGGAACTGATAAACAACATCATAAGTGGCACTCGCACTACCTCTTTGTGCTCTAAATAGCTCTAAAGGTCTCGACAGTATAGTCTGTACATAGCCTTACTACCGTAACACTCTCTCCGGATGATATGGCTCCACGACATCCCCAGCTTTTTAGCAGACCGTGAAAAATGTGACTGGAGGCAACGAATGATGTCTTCGACTATCTGCATATGGATCCTAGCACACCTGATTACGTTGGAGGTCATCTAACTGCTCTTGCAAGACCTTTACATCTTGGCCATAACCACATGGCTTCCATCGTCGAGCTCAAGGCAAACTATCCTCATAGTTGAAGTTCACCTAGGATGTAGTCTGGAGCTATCTCACCTAGGATCACACACTTTCGCCCTTTATTCTCTTATGTGAGCACATACATAGTCCATCTCTCCCATAATTGATCCTTGAACTAATAAACAACATCATAAGTGGCACTCATACTACCTCTTCGTGCTCTACATAGCGCTAAAGGTCTCGAAGGTATGGTCTGTACATAGCCCTACTACCATAACAGTCTCTCTGGATGATATGGCTCCACGACATCCCCAGCTTTTAAGCAGACCGTGAAAAATGTGACTGGAGGCAACGAATGATGTCTTCGACTATCTGCATATGGATCCCAGCACACCTGATTACGTTAGAGGTCATCTAGCTGCTCTTGCAAGACCTTTACATCTTGGTCATAACCATATGGCTTCCATCGTCGAGCTCGAGGTAAACTATCCTCATAGTTGAAGTTCACCTCTGGACTCAACAACTGAAAGTGCTCGTAAATCCATGCCTACATCAAATAAAACATTAATCATTAATAAATTATAAACAAACAAATTATAATTAACAAGTTATTTAGATAAAGTAAATTATAATACTTGTAAAAGGGTCACATAGTTGCCAATCCCGTGTATTTTTTACCTGCTTGCAAGACCCAGCTATCTATACATATGAGTAAAAGCACCTGCACCCCACGCATATCCACTAATAGCTAATAGATCCTCTAAACAGGACAATAATGATACGACAACATGCGATCCACTCTTATCTAAAAAAAGTGTGCACCCAAGTGTGTGAAGCAAGTATGCTCGAGTAGCATACACTATTTCCTCATCACTGGAGCTGTTAGTCACATTGTCAAAATTCGATCTCAACCACTACAATGTCACACTGGACCCACTACCGATACTCATCGACGCTTTAGCTTTTGTAAGAGGGACTCCTAACAAACGTACTAACATTTTGTTGGCGTGCTTCATAAAGATGTGCCGGCATGATATGATATGTCCGACCACTAGTATGCCTAGGAGTGTAGCTACATCGTCCAGGGTAATCATCATCTCTCCAAAAGGCATATGTAATGTATTTGTATCTGGCTGCCACCTCTCACAAAAAGCAGAGATGATGGTGTTGTTGCATGTACAGTAACTACAATCAACCAAACTCCCTATGCCGAATTGCAAAACAGATGAGCGAATACGAGATCGATCATCGTCTAAGATCCACTAAGAGATTTTCTGGCTATGATTAAGGACCTTTGAATTGCCTCGCTCCTATATCAAAAACAACAAACAATAAGATCATTGCAAAAGCAAGGTGTGATCCCATATTGCAGAAACAACAAATATTATCAAATTTTACAAAATAATTACCTCGCAATATGGGATCTAAAACTTTTAAGAATCGAGGTATCAATCAGGCCTCCAAGACAAGGCTTGACTACCTCCTTTGCTTCCTCTGAATCTGCCTACTCGACCTGCTCAGCATGCTCGAAAGGTTCGACTTGTTCAGCTTGCTCGGCCTGATATCTCCTAACTCATCATCTCCTCTCAGTGCCGGTAGGTCACTGTCGTCTTCCTTGAGATAAACCTCCACCTCGTGTTATTGCAATGTTTGAAAAAGAAAAACATTTAAATAATTATAAAACAAATTAAAAGCCAAGGCACTAAGTGCATTTAACAATATCTCTTTCTTATTAATGTTCTTGATTTTATTCAAAACTCACTTATAAACTTTAAAATACCTATTATTGATCTTTGACTGCTGTGTTTTGAAGAAACATATTGCAATTTTCTTGATTTAATAGAGAGGTGTGAGCAAAGTGTGAAGAGTGTGTGCAATAGTTGAGTGCAAGTGTGTAAGGAAGTAAAAAGTGTACGAGTGGAAGTGTGAGTGAGTGACGTGAGGTGTGTGTAGTGCAAAGTGAGAGTAAGTGAGAAATAATAATGTGAAGTGTGTGTACATCTTAAGCAAGTATAAATAAAAGAAATTTTTTGTTAGTCACTCAACTCCATCATTGACTACTTAATTTGTTGAATATATATATTTACTTTGTAAATTGATCCTTAGATCTATGAACTTAGAACTCAAATAAGCAGATTATGACAATTATAAATATTTGTTTGATATCTACTTTGATTTAATCAAGATTTTAGAACTTGAACTTAGAACTCGAATAAACAAAACATGACAAGTATAAATATTTTTTTTGATATCTACTTTGATTTAATTAAGATTTTTCATGTCCTCCTGGTCTAATTACTCTCTGACATATGTTTCAGACATGAATGTCAACAAATTAGAATTTGTCAAGTGTATACATATATGAAGGTGAAGTGTAAGCATTATCTTCTTGTTGAAAGAGACAATATATCACATTATTTATCTTTCTTAGAATGCTTTAATAGAACATAGCAAATTCTTAATTGCGCAACTTTAAATTTATCGTTAATTAACATTCATCAAGCACATACCTGGTGGCAATAGCCTTCCAGTGCAATAGCTTGTAGAGATTGATGGCAGCAACCGAAAGGAGATGGTGGCAGTAGTCTGAATAATTACAAACTTCAGTCAGATGATTAAATCAAGAATCATAGAAACCAAGCTTGTAGAAAGTAGCCAAAACCACAAAACAATCGCACAAGAACCCTTGTGCGAGGCTGTCGATCTCACGTAGATGCCTAACCTCACGCAAGGCCTCGCTTAAGGGCGTGAGGCCCGCACAAGTTCCTTTGCACGGGGAAGCTATCGTTGCACAAGTGCCCTTGCCCGAGGAAAGTTTCTCTAGGTGGGGCCTCGCTCCCTTGCATGAGGCTGGGCCTCGCGCAAGTGAGCTACCTGCACAAGACCGGCAGCCTCGCACAGGTGCGCCACCTGCAAGAGGCTAGCCTTGCACGAGGCCAGTAAGGCCTTTCCCTTTTCCCTAACAAGTAAAACAGAGGAGGAAGGTTGGGTTGATACTTGAGCAACCTCGAACAAACCAGGAAGAAGGAAGGAGGAGCTAGCGGGAGGAAGGCTGTTAATAAGGATTAAAATTCTCTTTTGATTAATAGTTTTGTTTGGGTGGGGTATGTTTAGCAAAATGTGGGGTTTATTTAGAACTTCTCTAATTTTTTAGGGCTTTGGATAAATCGAATATGAACAAAATTCCAAGAAAATAGGACAGAGAAAATAAAAAAAGCGTTTTGTCTTCTTTTAAATGAGAGAGAAGAAAGCCTGACAGTGGCAAATGATAGAATTGATGATGAGCTCTTCCGGAGCTTTGCATGTGTATATTTTATTAGAAAGATACAATTATCCACGTATAAAATAAAGTATTTTACATAATTTTACAAAGTAATAGTTAAATTGAACGATTTATTTGTATTTATTCTTATTTATTATACACATAAATTTTTTAATATATTTTTATCATTTCAATTGATCACAATATTTATTCAATATATATTAATCACTAAAATTTTATTATTATAAAACAAATAATTAGATATATTTGATTAATTTATAATTTAATTTGCATTATTTACGTAAATAGAACACAAAATTCAAATATAAAATTTAAAAATTATAAATAGTGTAAAAATGTATAAAAATACGTAAAACTAAATTAATTATACATACGTGTAAACAAACCCCTTTTCTTTTTTATATCTACTTACATCAGTGTAAAAAATTATTTTATACATTTTTATAATTTCACACAATATTAATGATTTTACAAATTAATAGTTAAATTTAATAACTTACTCATATATATCATGCATGTAATTTTTTGAATCAATCCAATATTTTTATTATTTTAAACATTTTTTATATATTAACAGTTGAAATTTTATTATCACGGAACAAATAGATATATTTGATTAACTTGAAAATTGGTATGCATGTTTTACAGAAATAAAACATAGAATTCAACAATCAGATTAAAAAAATAGTATTTTATAAAAATATATGAAAATGTTTAAAATTAAATTAGTTTTACAATAATATAAAAGTGAATCGCTATCTTTTGTGAAAAACAATTCTTTTTATTTTCTAGAAAAATGCCAGAGACAATCATTTTTTACGGTTACTTTTAACACTCTTATTGTTATTAGGTCACGTCACTTCTTAGTTTTAAGTGAAGATTGAGTTTTTTTAAATTATTTTTTTACAAAGAATTTTTTCAATTATAGTTTTGTTTTTTTTTAATTTTTTTAATTTTATATATTTTTCAAACAATAAATAAAAATATTTTTTTATTATGATACATGGCATGCCACACATCATTTTTTAATTGGATGAATGTCCACATTAATATTTTTGTTTAATGATATTAAGATAAGATATCATATTAATTGTAGGATTGATATATTAAATATCAAATGGGATATTTTTAAAATAAATGTACAATGTTGCTGAAAATCACTATAATCTAGGAGCCGAATGTGACATTAAACCATTCTTAATTAAAGTTCCATATCTTAAATTTTAGGTAGAAAGAAAAAAGCCACCAATTTCCTCCAAGGCTCCAACTTTTTGAAATTAATCAAATCTAATTTTTCATAAGCTAAATTCATTTTCAAAGTGTCCAAATTAAAACCATAATAAGATGGAGGAACTTTTCTTTTGGCTTAACTATATATATAAGATTATATTTTATATTTCATAAAAAATTATGATTTTATATATCAAGGTAAAAAATTTGAGTTTTATAAGATTTCATTTAATAAATAATTACAGTATGCCGAGAAAGGATTTTTATCACATTGAAATCATATATTTAAAGTTAAATTTCATTGAATCTTCAAAAACCGATATCTATATATAATATTTGAGTTTGGTAAATTAGACTGTTTTTTCTCAATTTGAATTTCTAATTTATTGAGAAATGGCAATACAAGTGGCATAATTATTGGTTAAATTTTGTTTCTAATTAAGACTCATTTTGCAAATGACAATACAAGTGTTCTGCATTTAATTTTATACATTTATTTTTAATTATTAAATCTAACAAATAAATGTATTATAACTTTATGTCTACGTTTATATTCTTTTATTGTTATTTTTATATTTAGAAATACGAAATGCATTATTAAAAATAATTGAATAAATGAATTTGTGGTTGTTGTTGCACAAAACAACAATAAAGATATGCTGACATTGATGTTCGTACTCTGTCTCCACGTGTCTCCAAGAAGCTTCTGTAAAATAAAAAAAAGTCAGAGAGACGCAAGGGTGGTTCCCTGCGTAGACACTCCGACGCTTAAGTCAGCAAAAAGTTGTTCAGTATTGGGAAGCGTAAAAGCCAGTAGTCAAAAATTAGAGAATAAGATTGTACCTGGGGCCTATTTATATGCGAATATTCTAGGTTAATTACCTGAGGATAAGTACGTAATTTTGATAAGAGTTTGTGTCCGGATATAACACAAATTCCACGCACAACAGGAAAGGTAGAAGACTGTCGCCGGCGAGAGACCCATACTGTGTGGCACGTTGTGGCGTCAGGGGTCTGTCGCTAGTAGGACCCGGAGTTACGCCACGTGTTGTGTGATGACGACAGGCGATAGCCGAGGGAGTCTATCGCGAGCGACAGGTGTCATGTTGCAGCTGCGCCTTCTGTCACCGAAGGCCACGTGGCCCAATGAACCCTTGCCACATGGTGATTCCTAACGCCTTTGGGCCTGGCCCAGTATAGATAGACTTTGTCATATCAATTGCTCTCCACTCTCTTGTTGGATTTCTCCAATCAAGAGAGTATAAATATGTGTTTTGAGCCTTAGCCCGTAGTGAATAGTGCTTCTTATTTTTGTGATTTCTTCTGGTATTTTCTGCAGGTGGAAAATCTTGGTTCTGCGAGAGACGTCATTAAGCGCGACGTTTGGTATTCTTTGTCGCTACTATATAAACAATTAGGGCTTGACGTAGACGATCACGAGAAACCTCTGCTCTAGCACTCTGCCGCACACCATTTTACTCTTCTGCCGAAAGTACCTGTCGCCAAAGTCTTTCGCCCCACACCAAGAGTCTTTCGCCTACCGTGGTAATAGAAGTATCCACCTGTCACCACATTCTATCACCTCTCGCATTTTTTAGGTCTCCCGCTGGTGCCTTAGTCTTTCGCTTTATTGCTATAGTCTGTCGCCCATTAAGTCTGTCGTCCGTAAGATCTGTCGCCCGTTAGGTCTGTCGTCCGTAAGGTCTGTCGCCCGTCAGGTCTATCGCTTGTTTTTGGTTTTCCTTCACCCTTTTGCCATGTCTTCGTAACGTCCGGGTAAAACACTTAGAACGGGTGGTGTTGTGTGTTCTTTGACAAATGCTGATTTAGAGGATATCGGGACTCGTTTTCCTCTTCCCTCTGGTTATCGCTATAGACTTCCAACTCAAGGGGAGGTTACACCCGACTTGGTTAGAAACGGTGTAGCCATTCATAAGGCTTCTTTATCCTTCGGTTTTGCTTCCCTCTTTTGGAGTTTGGCGAAGCGTTTCTTAGGTATAAGGACATCGTCCCGTGTCAACTCCATCCCCATGCGTGGGCTCAGCTGGTAGCGTTTTCCATAGTATGTCGTAACTTGGATATTGTTCCAACAGTTCCTCTCTTAAGCGCCTTTTTCAGAGTTCGTGGGTTAAAAGGGTTAATAACGTTCTCTCTTCAAAGGTTAAAGGTCGACGAGTTTCCTAACAATAAAATCTTCTCAAACCTTCCCAATAAACTGCGCGGCTTTGAGAGCGAGTGGGTCGTTGTTGAGATTCCAAGCGACCTGCGAATTCGCACTAGATGGAATCGTGATACCTCTGACCACTCACAGCGCTCCTTAAAATTTAAAATAGAAATTTTAAGAGACCAATTTGGTGAGCCTATTCGGTGAATCTGTTCTACTGGGGGAGCGTAATTTATTTTCTCTTTTAACCTTGGAGAACATTGCCGCAACCGGCTGGGGGGTAAGCAGGACCGTTCTTGGGGCTTCTGCTGCCCCATCTAACCTCCCTACTACTCCACGTGTATCTGATGCTGGTCCTAGCCAGCTACCCTCGGTACTCGTAGCCGAAGCATCCACCCCCGTAGGCCGCCTTGTAGATGAATCCTCTTTGGACTCGGAGGGCGAGACCCCTGAGGTCGCGGGTACTAGTGATCAATTAGAGGGGAACCCTGAGTGGGCTCGGGCGGACGCCTTTAGGAGTCCTTTCGTCGATTTTCCATTGGATTCAAACTTGAATAGTTTAGAGGACTTTGGTGGTTTTTTAGGTTTCTAATCCTTTTTTACTTCTTGTATGCGTGTGCATGGCGTTTTACTTGGTCAGCTAATCCTTTCTTTTTATATTGTGCATGCATGAACTTCCAAGATTTAATGCGTAGGAGGGATGCCAATGTTGCTGCTCGAGTGGCTCCTTCTTCTCAATCGCAAGTTAGAGCCCCCTCATCTGGACTAGCTCGTGCTCCTACTCCTCTTCCTCCTGCTACTAGTGGATCCAGCTGTCCTACACAAGAGGTCGAGAGAAATAAACGAAAGAGGCCTCTTGTCCATGATCGTGGTTCAAACAATCGTGAGAGCTCCGAGTCCCAAAGGAGTGA
Organism: Heritiera littoralis; assembly: GCA_031772115.1. Classification (NCBI taxonomy): domain Eukaryota; kingdom Viridiplantae; phylum Streptophyta; class Magnoliopsida; order Malvales; family Malvaceae; genus Heritiera; species Heritiera littoralis. Next base: position 2,324,168 of record JAPDPK010000096.1, on the reverse strand, counting down.
TTCAGCCCGTCAAGAAGGTGGCTCTCGTGTCGTTGAGGATAGGTCTGCTCCTCGCCAGCCTAGGCGCAAATACAGGAAGAGATTGATTATTGAAGCCACAATACCTACAAGACCTATCTTGCCTAAGGTAGCCGATCCTACTTTAAGGCGCTATCAAGTTGATAGCAGGGTCATCGTAGGTGGAGAGGACTTCCAAACCTATCCCGGAGTGAATGACAATGACAGCATCGAGGATGCCGGGATAGCGTCTCGTCTGGCCTGGAGCACCATCTTTCCTCGTGACGAGGCAGGGCTTTTCACAAACCTTACAGAAGTTGAGGATAATTCTGACTATTTCGCTATGAATGTGAGAGCTTTGTGCTTGTTTGGTAATTAAATTCTCTCTTTTTAAGCTCTTCCATCAAGTTTTTTGAGTTACGTCTGTTTTTTATCTTGTTAGACAGCTTAACAAATTACGACTGTCAATGCTCGACACAGGGCTCTTAGGGAGCAAGCTGATAAAGAAATTCGTGAGCTTCGAGAGCAAAGAATGGAGCTTTTGAATGAGGTTGTCCAACTTCGCCCCAATCCTAAAAGGATGGAGGAGTTGACTAAAAAGAACGCTGATCTCGAGCAGAGGCTCCGAGAAGAGCAGGCGAAGGTGGCTTCCCTTCAGGGGTGTAGACACCTAATTTTGTCCGAACAATTTTTTTTTAATATATTTTTTTTATATAATCAAAAAATCAAAAATCAAAAAAAATAAATAATGATAAAAAAGAAACAAGTCAATTTTGGTCAAATCTCATGTGAAGCACATGCAAAATTCACATCTTCAAGAGTTGACTAAAGTTGATATTGTTGCCAAAAATAAAAGAAAAAAATAATCAGCCATTTAATCAATGAATAAATCAACAAAAGGAAGGAAATTGGTTGAAATTAAATCTGAAAATTCATTGCCAAAAAAAAATATATAAAAAGGAAATAAATTTAAAAAAAAAAGGAGAAAGTCAAACAAAATAAATGAAAAATCCCATAATCATGGGATCAATTATAAATTTTTTATTTCTTTCCATGAAATTTTGACAAGTATAAAAGGAGGAGAGGAGAAAACACAGAGGGGGAGGAAAAAAACCTAGAAACAGAGAAGAAAAAAAAACCTAGAGAAGAAAACCCTAGAAAAAAACCTAGAGAAGAAAACCCTAGAAAAAAAAACCTTGAGGAGAAAAAACCTAAACGGGGGGAGAAGGCAGCTGTCTTTTTTTCGAAGACTTTAAGAAGCTTATTGCTGCCTCTTATCGTCACCTTGCTGGTTTTTCCTTGAAGCTCCAAGCCACTGCGTCCTAGCTGTTGTGCACCATTGCCACTTTTCCTGCACCGGACTTGAAAGAGAAAGTTGGTTGGTTCCCGGGTGAGAAAGAAGAAGAAAATCTAAAGAATTTGGCTCGGGTCTGAGAAACGGGAAGGGATTTGCAGGTATAACATTTTATTTGTTTTGGTTTATCTACTTTTAATTGTGTTTGAAATGATTCGGTGTTTGGTTGACTAATTGTAGTTTGTTTATAGGGCCACGTGATGTCTTACCTATTCATATACAGTGTATGGTGATAGAACTTGGCTTAAATTAAGTGTTGCTTTTGTTTCTACGTACCTAGCCATGTGTGTGCATTAATTCATTCTTTGTCATTCACGTGCATAACACTTTTACATGTTTATTTGCTTTTTTAATCATGATGCCACCTTTATAAAAGTGCTATCATTATTCTACCCATTAAAATTGTCTAAAGTGATTAACTAATTAGTTATATTTACTTGTTCTTTGTTTAAAATGAAATTTGCTAATTGAACCATAGATTAGAACAAATTAATTAGAATAGATTAACATTTATAAATTAAAATTATTTTGTAAATAAAAGTGGTTTAAAAATATTAATTAATTATTAAAAGATAAATATAGATTACACCAATGATGGAATTTAAGAAAGTCGATTGAGACTCCTTAAATTATTCTGAGGTGAGGAGATTCTTCTTAAATCTTACCAGCTTGATGGAAGATTTAAAAAGATATTTCCAATATTTAAAATTCAAATTTATTATTAAAAATTGAAATAAGAATTAGTTAAGATTAATTACAATTAAAAGAATAAATAATAAAATTAAGAATTAAGAATTATAAAAATTAACATATTTAGAAATTAAAATAGAATAAAAATAATTAAAAAAATACAAATTATCCGACGACGGAATTCTAAAGGGACTGCGCTTAAGTAGTACTTTTAGATGTCTCGAGGTGAGGAGAGTTCTTTTAAATCTTGCCAGCTTGATGGAAGATTTAAAGGACACTTTCAAGATTTAATAGATTAAATTATAAAAATAAAAATCAAATTAGATTAGATAAAAAAAATAGTAAATTAAAATTAAGTTTAAAGAATAAAGATCAAATTAATAAATTAGAATTAAAATTAGGAAAGAATTAAAATAAATAGAAATTAAATTAAATTAATAAATGTGAATTATTCCTAGGATGGAATTTAAAGGAAATTGCGATTGAGTAGTTTCTTTAAAAATTCCTAAGGTGAGAAAGTTTCTTTAAGGTCTTACCAGCTTGATGGAAGGTCTTTAAGAAAATCTTCAATATCAAATAATACATGTTTATTTAAAGACATAAAAATATATAAAAATAATAATTTATATAAGAATAATAATAATCATAATAGAATAAAATAAGATAAAAATAATAAATAGAAATTGGATAGGAGTCAAAATAGGGGTTGCATAAAATATTTAAACAATCCGACGACGGAGCCTCTTCAAGAAAGGCGATTGGTCCTACTTGAATACTCTTGAGGTGAGAAAATTTTTTTAAGTTGTCCAACCAGCTTGATGGAGGAGACTTAAAAGATTTTTCAATATTAAATTATATCGAAATTAAAGTCGAAGGCAAAATTAAGATAACCTTAGATTCTTTGGTACCATTTTAGGATGGGTGTTGTGAGGGTGCTAATCCTTCCTCACACGTAATCGTACTCCCGAACTTAGAACTCTTAACGTAGACCAAGCCTTATCCTTAGTTTGAATAGGTGACCAATCACACCTAGGTTAGAATGGTTGGTGGCGACTCCGTAGTTTTGTGTCTAGCTATTAGGTTTCCCCCGAAGCCTGATACGTTATGACAGTTTGGCGACTCCACTGGGGATATTAGAGAGTCAAGCCATTAGGTAATTTAAGGTTATCAAGATTTTGCCTAAAACTTTAAATTTCATAAATATTTAATGCACACACTTCACATTCATGTGCATGCATTAGCCCTCGACCCGGGCTTATCCTTCATAGGAGGGAGTATAGTATCTTTGCCTTCGTGAGGTGATAACCTCCACACGGGCCAGTGAAATACTCCCACTCAAATTGAACCTTTCCGTTTGTAACCTGTGATGGGTGAGGATTGGGTGCCTTACTAGTTTTGTGTGGACGACAGTAAGGAACAATTTAGGAACCTTTAGCCCTTTTATCTAAAGCAATGCATATAGTGAAATTTAGAAGACCAACTATAATATAGAACCATATCAACCCATGCTATAGAAAATACCCATTATTTAGGACACATGTTTGATCAAGTTTGTTTGATTTTGATATGAGACACTAAGAGGGTACTATGAGTTCTTGACCCAAACATTTCATGCATTACTCATTCATTATTGTTACATGACCACACCATTCCATTCATACAGATCATCTTGTTTTGATTCATTGTTTTTAAACAAAGCATTTTCAAAATTTTTGAAGCATCACCACATGTGAAATGATAAAATTCTTAATTGTGGCAATAAAAGATTCGAAGATAGCTCGACCAAAGGTTCATTCACACAACACTCGTTATCAAGCTAAGATCATGGAAGAAGAATCAAGCATGCGCATGGAGAAGATGGAAAAAGCTCAAGAGGAAATGAGGGGGCAATTGGCCCAAATTACAGAGCTGTTGAAAAATCTAAACAAGGGTAAAGGAGTTGTAGAAGAAGTTGCAGTCCAAGAAGGGGTTCAACAACGCAGTATGGAAGACCCTGTCTATCCTCCTGGATTTGGTCCATTTCCAAGTCAAACATCCCAAGAAGGAAGATATCCACCTACTTACACTGCTATACCCCAAATGTTTGGACAAGCTCAATTCCAAGGACCCGCCTATCCTTCCCAAGGCGCAAAATCTACTGATCCCATTGAGGTGCCCGACTTAGATGACCCAAGGGAAATTGAGAAGTTGAAAGCCAAACAAGCAGAAGAGAAAGATGAGGCGAAGTCGCAACAAAAGATTAATATGTTAGAGGAAAGGATTCGAGCTATTGAAGGCTTAGACTTTTATGGTTCCATGGATGCTACTGGGTTATGTTTGGTGTCAGACTTGGTTATTCCACCTAAGTTTAAAGCACCAGAGTTTGAGAAGTACAATGGAACTTCCTGCCCTAGGTCTCATCTTATTATGTATTGTCGGAAGATGGCTGCTTTCGCTCAAGATGATAAGCTCCTTATTCACATTTTTCAAGAAAGTCTCACTGGATCTGCTGCCAAGTGGTACAATCAATTAGATGGAACTCGAATCATCACTTGGAATGACTTGGCAAGAGCATTTATGGCTCAATATCGACATGTTGCTGACATGGCCCCTGATCGTCTGTCTTTACAAAGCATGGAAAAGAAGGCTAATGAGAGTTTCAAGCAATATGCCCAAAGGTGGCGTGATATGGCTGCGGAAGTGCAACCTCCACTTTCGGAAAAGGAGCTTACCATTATGTTCGTTAATACTTTGAAGGCTCCATACTACGATAGGATGGTCGGTAATGCCACTAAGAATTTTGCTGATATGGTATTATCTGGTGAGATAATTGAGAATGCAATCAAGAGTGGAAAGATTGAAGCTCCCAACAATATTGAGAAGAAAGGAGGAGCCAACAAAAGAAGGGAAGAAGAAGTCCATGCTGTAGCATATGGAAGGCAATATGGAGGCTATGTCCCACAACACCCTTATCACATGCCACAACCTTACTATCCTGCTCAGAATCCTTACCATTCTTACCCCAAGGTTAATGTTCAACCTAATCCCCAGACACTTGCCCCAAATATTCAACCAACTAAGCAGTTCAATAAACAAGAGGGCAATCATAATGCATCATGGCCAAAAAGAGAAAGGACTCCCATTGACCCAATCCCCATGACCTACACTGAGTTATACCCGAAATTGATCAAAGGACAACTCATTGCACCCATTTATGTGGAACCTCTCAAGCCCCCATATCCAAAGTGGTATGATGAGAATGCTCGATGCGAGTATCACTTCGGGAACGTGGGTCACTCTTAGGAGAATTGCACTGCACTAAAGTATAGAGTGCAAGGATTGATAAAAGCTGGTATGTTGAGTTTTGAAGCGAAAGGGGAACCGACTACGAATGCAAACCCATTGCCTAACCATACTAATGAAGGATGAGTTTTGTGGGGGCATGAAGGGTTCGAGCCTGACAATTTTGAAGATCTATAAATTCTAGTTTTGTTTTTGCTTTCTTTTATTTCTTTAAGTAAGGCAAGATAGTTTTTGAAAGTGCTTAAGCCCATAAGCACGAAATAAATTTTATGTATGGGTTAACTTTTATTTATTTCCTTTTCAATAAAGCGACTAGTGTGATGCACTGTCAATTTCTCATTCCATTCATTTTCCATTTCTCCACATACTTACCATATCTTTCATTCACAAGTATCCAAATAATGAACATGATGATAATGATGTCAATAAATCTAGGGTTCAATTTTGAAAGAACTACTATTGTTGATGAATTAATAGTATGCCAATGTTGCGAAAGCAAGAAAATGAAGGAAAGGTTGCTCACCAACCGCACTTGATAGACAGTACGAGAAAGGTGAATCTCTTACAAAAGCTTCTAACAAGTTTGTCATTGTTCAATAAATGATCTTTAAGGAGAGCGCTTACATTTGAAATGATAAATGGCCTTCTTTCACTATCCTTCAAGCATGAGTAAAATTATCCTTTGATTACCCCTTTTGAGCCTATTATATTTTTTTTAATATAACCCACCAAGGATCACCCTCCACATTGGGGGCAAGGAAGATGAAATAAAGAAATTTTGGGGGCAAAAATGAAAGTGTTCATGATGAATCAAGGGGCAAAAAAAAAAAGGGGCCCATTTTTGTGAAAAAAAAAAGAGAAAAAAGGGTTTTTATTCAAAAAGAAAACCCCAAAAAAAAAAAGAAGAAGAAGGTGCAAAATGCCTGAATATTTTACTTGATAAAGAAAGTGATCCCTTGGTTTATAAACCTTGAAACACATTTTGGGCCTACTATATCCTTTTCTTTCATAAACCCTCACCCGAGCCTACATTACGTGCCTTTAAAAGCCCATTTTGATCAAATGTAAATGTTTGAATTGAAGAATCATGCGTTGAATGAAAACATACTTGTACAATGAGATAATGATCCTTTGAAGGAAGTAGATCAAGTTGAATGAAGAAAACATGAGCTTTAGAAGATATCTTGGATCAAAATCAAGAGTGCCTATTAGGGGGCATCAATTTGGATTGAGCACTGAATGTCGAAGTTTGTCAAAGCCAATGAAGTTGAAAATGAAGAAAAGAAAAAAAGAAAAAAATATAAAAAAAAGAAAAAAGAAAAAAAAGAAGAAAAAAAGAAAAAAGAAAAAAAAAGAAAAAAAGGAAAAAAGAAAAAAAAGAAAAAGAAAAAGAAAAAGGAGGATTCAAATTGAAAACTCGAAAAGGGCAGTTTGAATCAGTTGAGGGGGGCACCTAAGTTGAAAACCGAAAAAGGCGACTCAGGAAAATATCAACATCAAAAAGTTTTGATACGAGGGCAAGATTGGCAGACACTACATGAAAGAACATATCAACCTAAGAGTGGGCTTTTGGAAAAGAATTTTAGATTGACTTGATTGAAATTGTCAGAATGTTCATTAAATGGATACTAAAAACCTTATTCCAAACAGATTGTCCCATTGGTTTTTCTGGATTTCATGTTCCTTTTCTAAGAATGAATATCTATACCTCTCATGATCATTTATTCCACCCCTATAATAAATCGAGAAGATGTATGAGTGCATTACATTGGTGGTCAAGTTGAAAGGAAAATAAATAAATGTTGGTAACCTTTTTTTGGGTAAATTTTTTGAAAAAAAAATTTCTTTTGAGAAATCTTGCATTACTAAGAGAGAGAAGAAAACAAATGTGAATGATGAATATACAAATCTGAAAACATGATGGCTAGTCTTCGGGCATAACTGGGTTAGGACTCAATAAAAGATGGGATGTTAAATGAAAGGAGATTTAAAGAATTCAGCAGATATGTGGGACTTGAGAAAGGCAAGATGAGCTTGAGAATCTTGTTACCACAATTGAGAATGCATTTGCATACATTCATGGAATAATTCAGGAAGCATGACATTGACATGTGCATAACATTCATGGCATTCATTATATTCATGACATGCATGACATTTCACTAGTGCATTTTGGACATTGAACTATACGTTAAGACATTAGGATAAGAAGTTTTGAATGATTAGAATTTTGAGGAAAAGAGAAAATATAAGAGATGGTAATTTGAAAAAAATGATGAGGTATGAGAAGATGATGAGAAAAATACTTTTTGAAAAAACCTTAGATAAGAGTAAAGTCCAGTTTAGCTGGCACCTTAAAGAAGAATAAAGCCTAATATTGTTGGCATCAAAATGAAAGTTAAGCCTAGTCAAACCATGTTAACTGGTATCCTGAAATGAAATTTTTATGTTAAAAGTCTCAATGCCTCTGGTGAGAGGAGCACAAGATTATTTTTCAAAGTTCCAATGCCTCTTGTGAGAGGAGCACAAAGTTATTTTTCAAAGTTCCAATGCCTCTGGTGAGAGGAGCACAAAACTATTTTTCAAAGTTCCAATGCCTCTGGTGAGAGGAGCACATGGTTATTTTTCAAAAGTCTCAATGCCTCTGGTGAGAGGAGCACATGGTTATTTTTCAAAAGTCTCAATGCCTATGGTGAGAGGAGCACAAGGTTAGTTTTCAAAAGTTCCAATGCCTCTGGTGAGAGGAGCACAAGACTATTTTTCGAAGTTCCAATGCCTCTGGTGAGAGGAGCACATGGTTATTTTTCAAAAGTCTCAATGCCTCTGGTGAGAGGAGCACATGGTTATTTTTCAAAAGTCTCAATGCCTCTGGTGAGAGGAGCACAAGGTTAGTTTTCAAAAGTTCCAATGCCTCTGGTGAGAGGAGCACAAGACTATTTTTCGAAGTTCCAATGCCTCTGGTGAGAGGAGCACAAGATTATTTTTCAAAGTCTCATAGCCTCTGGTGAGAGGAGCTTTTATTTCATGATCATTTTTCATTTCCTTGGTCTTATGATAGGAAAGACTAGGAATTTCATTTCACAGTCCTTAGTCTTATGATAGGAGAGACTAGGAAAACTTCATTTTTTGCATTTCCTCAGTCTTATGATAGGAGAGACTAGGAGTTTCACTTTGCATTCCTTAATCTTATGGTAGAAAAGATTTGGAAAATTCATGTTTGTATTCTTTAGTCTTATGATAGGAGAGACTAAAATAGGAATTTCACTTTGCATTCCCGAACCTTATGATAGAAGAGGCTGGGAAACTTCATTTTGCATTTATTCCTCAATCTTTATAAGAGAGGAAGATTAGGAAATTTCATTTTGCATTTATTCCTTAGCCTTATGATAGAAGAGGCTAGGAAATATCAATATCAAATAAAAAAAATCATTGATAGGTCTTGCATTCGGACAAAATGGTTGTCTATGTCTTTGCACCATTACTGTTTCACAGCAAAGCACAAAGAGGGGCAGCTGTAGACACCTAATTTTGTCCGAACAATTTTTTTTTAATATATTTTTTTTATATATAATCAAAAAATCAAAAATCAAAAAAAAATAAATAATGATAAAAAAGAAACAAGTCAATTTTGGTCAAATCTCATGTGAAGCACATGCAAAATTCACATCTTCAAGAGTTGACTAAAGTTGATATTGTTGCCAAAAATAAAAGAAAAAAATAATCAGCCATTTAATCAATGAATAAATCAACAAAAGGAAGGAAATTGGTTGAAATTAAATCTGAAAATTCATTGCCAAAAAAAAATATATAAAAAGGAAATAAATTTAAAAAAAAAAGGAGAAAGTCAAACAAAATAAATGAAAAATCCCATAATCATGGGATCAATTATAAATTTTTTATTTCTTTCCATGAAATTTTGACAAGTATAAAAGGAGGAGAGGAGAAAACACAGAGGGGGAGGAAAAAAACCTAGAAACAGAGAAGAAAAAAAAACCTAGAGAAGAAAACCCTAGAAAAAAACCTAGAGAAGAAAACCCTAGAAAAAAAAACCTTGAGGAGAAAAAACCTAAACGGGGGGAGAAGGCAGCTGTCTTTTTTTCGAAGACTTTAAGAAGCTTATTGCTGCCTCTTATCGTCACCTTGCTGGTTTTTCCTTGAAGCTCCAAGCCACTGCGTCCTAGCTGTTGTGCACCATTGCCACTTTTCCTGCACCGGACTTGAAAGAGAAAGTTGGTTGGTTCCCGGGTGAGAAAGAAGAAGAAAATCTAAAGAATTTGGCTCGGGTCTGAGAAACGGGAAGGGATTTGCAGGTATAACATTTTATTTGTTTTGGTTTATCTACTTTTAATTGTGTTTGAAATGATTCGGTGTTTGGTTGACTAATTGTAGTTTGTTTATAGGGCCACGTGATGTCTTACCTATTCATATACAGTGTATGGTGATAGAACTTGGCTTAAATTAAGTGTTGCTTTTGTTTCTACGTACCTAGCCATGTGTGTGCATTAATTCATTCTTTGTCATTCACGTGCATAACACTTTTACATGTTTATTTGCTTTTTTAATCATGATGCCACCTTTATAAAAGTGCTATCATTATTCTACCCATTAAAATTGTCTAAAGTGATTAACTAATTAGTTATATTTACTTGTTCTTTGTTTAAAATGAAATTTGCTAATTGAACCATAGATTAGAACAAATTAATTAGAATAGATTAACATTTATAAATTAAAATTATTTTGTAAATAAAAGTGGTTTAAAAATATTAATTAATTATTAAAAGATAAATATAGATTACACCAATGATGGAATTTAAGAAAGTCGATTGAGACTCCTTAAATTATTCTGAGGTGAGGAGATTCTTCTTAAATCTTACCAGCTTGATGGAAGATTTAAAAAGATATTTCCAATATTTAAAATTCAAATTTATTATTAAAAATTGAAATAAGAATTAGTTAAGATTAATTACAATTAAAAGAATAAATAATAAAATTAAGAATTAAGAATTATAAAAATTAACATATTTAGAAATTAAAATAGAATAAAAATAATTAAAAAAATACAAATTATCCGACGACGGAATTCTAAAGGGACTGCGCTTAAGTAGTACTTTTAGATGTCTCGAGGTGAGGAGAGTTCTTTTAAATCTTGCCAGCTTGATGGAAGATTTAAAGGACACTTTCAAGATTTAATAGATTAAATTATAAAAATAAAAATCAAATTAGATTAGATAAAAAAAATAGTAAATTAAAATTAAGTTTAAAGAATAAAGATCAAATTAATAAATTAGAATTAAAATTAGGAAAGAATTAAAATAAATAGAAATTAAATTAAATTAATAAATGTGAATTATTCCTAGGATGGAATTTAAAGGAAATTGCGATTGAGTAGTTTCTTTAAAAATTCCTAAGGTGAGAAAGTTTCTTTAAGGTCTTACCAGCTTGATGGAAGGTCTTTAAGAAAATCTTCAATATCAAATAATACATGTTTATTTAAAGACATAAAAATATATAAAAATAATAATTTATATAAGAATAATAATAATCATAATAGAATAAAATAAGATAAAAATAATAAATAGAAATTGGATAGGAGTCAAAATAGGGGTTGCATAAAATATTTAAACAATCCGACGACGGAGCCTCTTCAAGAAAGGCGATTGGTCCTACTTGAATACTCTTGAGGTGAGAAAATTTTTTTAAGTTGTCCAACCAGCTTGATGGAGGAGACTTAAAAGATTTTTCAATATTAAATTATATCGAAATTAAAGTCGAAGGCAAAATTAAGATAACCTTAGATTCTTTGGTACCATTTTAGGATGGGTGTTGTGAGGGTGCTAATCCTTCCTCACACGTAATCGTACTCCCGAACTTAGAACTCTTAACGTAGACCAAGCCTTATCCTTAGTTTGAATAGGTGACCAATCACACCTAGGTTAGAATGGTTGGTGGCGACTCCGTAGTTTTGTGTCTAGCTATTAGGTTTCCCCCGAAGCCTGATACGTTATGACAAGGGGTACCGAAAAGCTTACAATAAGGCCGTTAATGATTGGGGAGCTATGGAGAGACAGCGAGATGAGGTCATTGAGGAGCTACAAAACGTACTGGACCGTCAAAAAGAGGTTCGAGCTGAGGCCGTCTGTGAATACCGCTTGTCCCAGCATTGCTTTGACAAGAAAGCAGAGTTCGCGATGGGCATCAAGTACAGCTTCTATTTGGCTCGTGCTTGGCTGGAGAAGCATCATCCTAGTGAGACTTTCCCTGAATTGCTCTTTACTGAGAAGGCCAAGTACTACGAAGCTCCTTCTTGGACCAAGTATGAGCTCGATTCACAAAGTCCGGACACCTATTTAGAGGAGGGAGCCGCAGATAACTTGGACAATCTTGAAGGTCCGTGGCCTCCTCAACAGCCACGCAGTCGACCTGAGTCCTCTGCACCGCGTGATCGATCTGGGCCTTTACCAGCGCCTGGAGGGCCTGAGTCTATTGAGGCAGGCGATCAGCCTGAGTCTATCGAGGCAAGTGATCAGCCTCAGTCTATCAAGGCATTGTTAGGGTTAGACGGCGATGAGTTCCAAGTTTCTGATTCTGCGGCCGTTGATCCCGTGCCAGACTCTGCGGCTGTGGTTGGGCCTTCAGGTGATGCTCCCTCTTCCGGGATGGTTTCTTCGATTCCCCAGGACCCTAATTCTTCGACTCCTCAAGTTCCTGATCCTCAGGCTCCTCAAGACCCTAGTGCTGATGTATCGTCTTCTTAGCCGGCTAACTCGGTCCTTACCATAGATTAGGATTTTGTTTTTTTTTTTGTTTGTTAATTCCGATGTACAGATTCATTCTCAATGAAAAGTACCGTTTCATTCTTTAGCTCTTTCTTTTGCCTATGTGAATTCAGTAGAATATCTTGTATAATTGTTGCATCTCAAAACTCTAAAGAACAGCATTAAGGCGTTAGGAATATCGAATAATTTTATTTTTGCGGTAAAGCGATAGAAATATCGAATAATTCCATTTTTGCAGCATAAAGCGTACCTATACACTATATTGCTCCCCAAGTTCTACTTTGAGACAGTGTTATTGTTTCTGTTCAAAGATGAACTTTTTCTCGAGCATTTGTGCCTATTTCGCGCTTTTTTCGCTTAAGGACTTGCTAGGTTTGATAAGCCAATCACAAAATATATAGATATTTTAAATCAATTGCAGCACATATATATTGTAACGTACCTCGTAATATATTTACGTTCTGCCGTCTTGTATCTTTTGGCTTAGGGTTTTATTTTTGCCTGTCTCGGGCATTTTTCGCTTAGGGTCTTATTTGTGCTCGTTTAGGGTCTTACTTTGCCCGTTTCGCGTCTTCTCCTTGCTTAGGGTCTTATTTATACCCACTTAGGGTCTTACTTTGCTCGTTTCATGTCTTCTTCTCGCTTAGGGTCTTATTTATGCCCGCTCAGGGTCTTACTTTGCCCGTTTCGCGTCTTCTTCTCGCTTAAGGTCTTATTTTGCCCGCTTAGGGTCTTATTTTGCCCGCTTAGGGTCTTATTTTGCCCTTTTAGCGTCTTCTTCTTGCTTAGGGTCTTATTTTGCCCGCTTAGCGTCTTCTTCTTGCTTAGGGTCTTATTTTGCCGCTTAGGGTCTTATTTTGCCCGCTTAGGGTCTTATTTTGCCCTTTTAGCGTATTTTCATTTCAATTCCTGTTAACACATAATATGTCTAACAAATTGCATTAGAGAATATAGAAAGCGAATAGTTGGTATTTATTTAGGAGTCAGATCTGTAAAGTAACAGAATAACAGATGGATAAATAAAGACAAGAAGCGTAAGAAGTGTACAATATTTTACTGCCAGTACAACTTGAGATGGTTGGCATTCCAAGTCTTCGAGATATTCTTTCCTTGCAAGGTTTCTAAGGTGCATGTCCTAGGTCCGATCATCTTTCTGATCCTGTAAGGTCCTTCCCAATTAGCCCAGAGTTTTCCATCTTCCCTATGGGCGTTCGTAATTGCCGACTTTCTCAGTACCAGGTCTCCTTCTTTCAGTTCTTTGCTTTTAACTCGTACATTGTAATAAGTGGCTATCCTTTGTTGGTAGGCAGCTAATCTCATTTTTGCCATATCTCTCAGTTCATCAATCAGGTCTAGATTCTCCCTTAGTCCTTGAGAGTTAGGTTCTTCGATGTAAGGGGCCAATCTAGGTGACTCAGCTCTAATTTCAACTAGGATGAAGGCTTCAGTGCCATACACCAAGTTGAACGGTGTTTCCCCTGTCAACACCTTACTTGTCGTTCTGTAGGCCCATAGGACACTTGGGAGCTCATCTACCCATGCTCCCTTTGCCTTGTCTAGTCTGGTCTTCAAACCGTGCAGTATAGTTTGGTTGCTCACCTCGGCTTACCCGTTAGCTTGAGGGTAAGATACAGAGGAGATTCTTAACTGAATGCTTAGGCCTTTGCAGAATGTTCAGAATGTGTCACAATCGAACTATTTCATATGATCGGCATTAAGCACACGAGGGATCCCAAAACGACAATGACATCCCTCCAAACCATTACTTCCACCTTTTTTTTTCAGAAAATGTAGCTAGAGGCTCTGCCTCTATCCACTTTATGAAGTAGTATGTGGCTACAAGCAAATATTTCCTTTGTCCCGTGCCCAGAGGAAAGGGTCCCAAGATGTCTAGCCCCCACTGCGCGAATGGCATTGGTTGAAGAGTGCTCTGTAGGGTCGAGATTGGCGCGGTTGCTATAGGGGCGAACTTTTGGCATTTTTCGCACTTTCGCACCTTGTCAGTGGCATCCTTCTTCAGTGTAGGCCAATAGAACCCCGCTCGCAATATTTTCGTGGCTAAGGCTCGAGCCCCTAAGTGTTCACCGCATATCCCCTCATGGACTTCAGCCAGGGTGTACTCAGCCTGTTGAGGCCCTAGACACTTCAACAAATGCATAGTGAATCCCCATTTGTAGAGTTCTTCGTTCACCACAGTAAATCTGGCACTTTGCAACTTTAGCCTTCGGGTCTCATCTTTGTCAGTTGGGAGTGTGCCCCCCAATATGTAGTCTTTGATCGGGCTTCTCCAATCACCTCCGATCTCGACATCGTAGACATCTTCGTCTTCGATACTTAGTTTAGCGAGGGATTCCACTTTAACTGTACCACCTTTGATTCCCCTAGAAGAAGCCAATTTCGAAAGAGCATCTGCATGATTGTTCTCAGACCGATTTATCTAGGTCAATTGGAAGTTTTTGAATGATTATGCCAATAATTGCACCTTCTGCAGATAAGGGACTAAAGATGTTTCTCGTGCTTCATATTCTCCCGAGAACTAATTGACCACCAATTGTGAATCGCTATGGGCCATTAAGTTGCTAACTTCTAGTTTCTCCACCAGTTTCATCCCGCTATTAGGGCCTCGTACTTGGCTATATTGTTCGAGCTTGGGAAATCGAAACGTAGGGAATACTCATAAGTTTCCCCTTCAGGTGAAGTCAGCACAATTCCAGCTCCACTACCATCCATGTTACAAGCCCCGTCAACAAATAACTTCCACCAGACTAATTCTGTATCTACTTGGGTGTCCCGACCAGTGCATTCTACAATAAAATCAGCCAATGCCTGCCCTTTATTGCTTGACGAGGTTGGAAGTGTATGTCATACTCACTTAATTCAATAGCACATTTCGTCAAGCATCCGGAGTGTTCTGGTTTCTATAGTATCTGCCTTAAGGGCTGATCTGTCAAGACAATCACTAAGTGAGCCTGGAAGTAAGGTCGTAACTTCCGAGTTGCCATTACCAAGGATAGAACTATTCTTTCGACTAGAAGGTATCTCGCCTCGGCATCTAGCAGGACTTTGCTTACATAATAAATCGGACAGTCCTTGTCTCCTTTCCTTAGTAGGACTGCACTTACAGCCTTTTCTCCTACACCGAGATACATGAGGAAATGGTCTCCATGCTGTGGCCGAGACAATAGTGGCAACTCTTTCAAGTAGTCTTTCAGCTGTTTGAAAGCATTATTGCACTCTTCTGTCCATTTGAAGTCTTTTCCCGCCCTTATCGCCTTGAAGAATGGCAAGCTTCTTTCAGCTGATTTGGACAAGAAGCGATTCAAAGCTGCTATCCTCCCCGTCAGTCTTTGAACTCTCTAACAGTACTGGGTGGCCTCATGTCCAGAATGGCTTGGACTTTCTTGGGATTAGCTTCTATCCCCCGATTAGTGATCATGAATCCCAAGAATTTGCCAGACCTTACCCCAAATGAGCATTTATTGGGTTTCAACTTCATCTCGTACTGCCGCAACACATTAAATACCTTCGTCATCTTCTCGGCATGAGACTCTTCCTTTCAGCTTTTTATAATCATGTCATCAACATATGCTTTCATGGTGTTGCCCAACAGGTCTTTGAACACCTTATTCACCATTCGCTGGTAGCTTGCCCCCGCGTTTTTCAAACCGAATGACATTACTCGATAGCAATATGTTCCACTATCCGTAATGAACGAGGTTTTCTCCTCATCCTCTGGATGCATCATAATTTGATGGTACCCTGAAAAAGCATCTAAGAAGCTGAGCAGTTCGTATCCACAAGTTTCATCTACCATCTTGTCAATTCGAGGTAGTGGATATGAATCTTTAGGACAGGCCTTGTTTAAATCTGTGAAGTCTACGCACATCCTCCATTTTTCGTTGGCCTTCTTCACCATCACAACATTAGCCAACCATTCTGGATAATTCACTTCTCCGATGAATCCTGCATGCAATAACTTCGAGATTTCGTCGTTTATAACCTGCTGCCTCTCTGGAGCAAAATTTCTCTTCTTCTGCTTGATCGGTTTTGCCCCTGAGACTATGTTCAAGCGATGACAAGCAACTTCGGGGTTGACCCCAGGCATATCTGCTGGGGTCCATGCACATACATCAATGTTTTCCTTCAAACATCGAATTATTTCCTCTTTTGCTCCCTCAGGCAACTGGCTCCCCACATACACCACTTTCTTTTCATCTTCTCCATCCAATTGAACTGCCTCCATCTCTTCATCAGGTTTTGGCTTAAGCGGTTCTTCGATTGTAAAGGTTTCCTTCCTTTAAATCCCCTTACACGTGGTGGATGCAAAATTACACGTCCTAGCCTTCCTTTGGTCTTCTCTCACTTGTCCGACACCATAGGGAGTTTGGAATTTCATTAACAGATAACAGGGATGTACCACCGCTCTCATATCATTCAACAATGGTCGCCCGAAGATCATGTTATACGCCACTGACGTTGACTTCACCACCATAAATAATACTTGACGAATGACACACTTCGGGCTTTCTCCCAATGTCACAGGTAGCTGAACTACACCTTCCACCTTCACCTTTTCTCCTGAGAAGCCATACAGTGGTGTGGGTACTGGCTTCAGCCTATCATTCGAGATGTTCATTTTCTCAAAGCAACTCCAGTATATCAAATTCACCAAACTCCCATTATCAACCAGGATACGACTCACTGGATGCTTTGCTATCACTGCTGAAATCACCATTGGGTCATCATGAGGGATTATTATATCTCCTCTGTCAGCTGGTGTAAAAGTAATGGGCTCTTCATCATGCTTTTCCTCCATTACTGAGTTAATTTGATGAGCTTTTCGGGCGTAAGACTTCCGAGACGAGGAAGATGAACCAGCTAACGATTCACCTCCGGATATCACATTAATAGCTGGCCCCTTGGGTTCATTATCTTCCTCTCTATTCCTTCTATCAGTCCTCCTGTCATTCTCTCTCCGTCCTCCTGTCATTCTCTCTCCTATCACCATCATTTCACCTTACAGTTCCCCTATTTTCACATCTTCGGTCTCTAAAGTTGTCTCTAAAGTAGTTTCCTCTGTTTCGTGCAGGATAGGCGCTCCTGTCACTTCTCCACACAAATCGATTTATCTTTCCATCACATGCTAGCTACTCTAGCTGATTCATTAAATCCCTACATTTCTCCGTCGAATGTCCATGTGTTGAGTGTTAGTTACATAAGAGTCTATGTCACGGCTCATAGTGCCGGATGTTTTCTTCGAGGGTTGTATAAGACCTGATCCCTCAATAGCTGCTAACATCGAAGCACGAGATTCAGTAAGTGGGGTATAGGTGGTATATTTCGTTGTAGAGGTTTTGTCAAACCTCCTTGACTGACTAGAGGATGTTTCAGGGACTTCTCTTCCTCGTTTCCTTCCCTTCTTGGATTCTCCATTACCCACCATTTTCATCACTTCTTCCTGGGTGACATATTTATTTGCCCGGGAAAGCAGGTCTGAGATCGTGATTGACTGGTCTAGCGACAAGGATTCTTACAGTTTCTCAGACCTTGTTCCTTGTAACATAGCTGCCACAGCTATACCGACTTGTAGGTCTCGCACTTCTAGAGTAGCGTCTCTAAACCGATTGACATAGCTCTTCAACGATACCTTAACTCCTTGCTTAAGAGTGAGTAAATAGGTCAGTTCTTTCCTTCTCTAACTATTCACCGCAAATGCCTTAAGAAACTCGCTGCGCAGTTGGTCAAAAGAGACAATAAACCCCTCAGTCAGGTTATTAAACCACTTCATTACATACCCGGACAGAGTTAGAGAGAAGGCCCTGCACACTATCTCATCTTCCCATCCATGTAGTAACATCAGCGTTTCATAGTTCTGCATATGATCATAGGGGTCTGTCTTTCCCGTATATGCAGTCATCTGTAGCATTTTGAATTTTAGGGGCAGGGATTTCTGCAGGATGGCTGTGCAAAATGGTACCCTTCTCCTCTGGCTCTCCTCTGCGGACACTAATTTCTTCTCTTCAAGCACCTGTTCTATCATCTTCTTCATGTCCACTGGGGGAGTAAGTTGATTCCTAGCATGAGACGAATTGGGCAGGTCTTCGACAACTATTTCCTTACCCCTTCCTTGAGGTGCATTTGTTCGTGCCATTTGTGTACACCAAATGGGGTCAAACTCCGACCCGGCTCCCCAAGCACTTTGGTCATCACCACCGCTCTTTCCAGCACCTCCGATACCTTGTTCTACATTGGTACCAGCAAAATTTGAGAAGTCATGGTGGTGGGCGGAAGACCCTGTCGCTCGGTCGACACCCTATCGCCCGACACCAGGCACCTATCGCCCTACATCAGGCATCTGTTGCATGACCCCTGCCACAAGTTCCAGATTTATCCCCTCGTCAGCCTCCCGCTAAGTACCTCTGATAGGCCTTCGGCTCCCCTGTCCTGCCGCCTCCTGGTGAACATTATCCTCCTCTATAAGGGGATCCTCCTGTCGCCGAGAGGGATCCACCGCCGTCGCATCTTTCGGTCGCCTAAACGCATGCGACAGGGCCTCTCAACTCATTTTTCCCACCAAATTCTACACGCTAGGCGGCATACTCAATGTCGAGAGGACTCCTTTGAACAGATCTACCATGGCTCTCAGTGCTTGGGAAGTTTCTTCACTTTGTCGCCTCAGAGCTTCGAATTCTGCCGTCGACATAGTAATCCTTTCTTCCTCTCTGTTCACCTGGTTCCTCTGGCAAATCTGTTGTTCAGGGGAGCTCACAGAGTTTTCTTCACTGCCATTCCTCACGTTCGTCGATCTTGTTCTCACCATCTTAGAAAATCTTGATTAGCTTTTTATACGCTTCCCACAGACGGCGCCAATTGTTGTTGCACAAAACAACAATAAAGATATGCTGACGTCGATGTTCGTACTTTGTCTCCACGTATCTCCAAGAAGCTTCTGTAAAATAAGAAAAGTCAGAGAGACACAGGGGTGGTTCCCTGCGTAGACACTCCGATGCTTAAGTCAACAAAAAGTTGTTCAGTATTGGGAAGCGTAAAAACCAGTAGTCAAAAATTAGAGAATAAGACTGTACCTGGAGCCTATTTATAGGCAAATATTCTAGGTTAATTACCTGAGGATAAGTACGTAATTTTGCTAAGAGTTTGTGTCCGGATATAACACAAATTCCACGCATAACAGGAAAGGTAGAAGCCTATCGCCGGCAAGAGACCCATATTGTGTGGCACGTTGTGGCGTCAGAGGTCTGTCGCTGGCGGGAGCCGGAGTTACGCCACGTTTTGTGTGATGCCAACAGGAGATAGAAGAGGGTGTCTATCGCCAGCGACAGATGTCATGTTGCAGCTGTGCCTTCTATCGTCGAAGGCCACGTGGCCTAATGAACCCTTTCCACGTGGTGATTCCTGACGCCTTTGGGCCTGGCCCAGTGTAAATAGACTTTGTCATATCAGTGGCAAAAAAAACTGTTTTTAGACTTATTTTTCTTCAATTTTTTGAATAATACTATTAAAATATATGAGTGACCAATAACAAATAAACCTACATTTATTCCAAACAGAACGCAACCACTCTCTCTTTTCCCATTATATGTAAAACTTATACTCCTAGAGTTTCATTAACTAAATAAAAAATTTATTTGTCAATTGCAATCTCTAAACACAAAAAATTGAATAAGAGCATTTTAAAAGAGAGATTAGGCTGCGTAGCCTAATTCAAAAGGAATGGAAAATAATATCGATATCTTATCAAATATTACTTTTAAGTTTATAAATAACTTTCTATTTTCAGTTTTATTTTTTTATATATGTTACAATACATTGTAAAAGTATTAACTTTTTGATTTAATTATTAAAATTTTAATTTTAATTTTATGCATCATGGAGTTCTATAAAATAGATTTGTTGATTTTATCTTATTAGATATTATTTATAAAAATTTTAAATGAATTAATACTAAAAAATATATTATCCGAACGAAGTTTGATAAGTTTTTCTAATCTAATAAATTTGACTTCAATGGAATGAGAATATATGATTACAAAATGAGCCTGTGATTTATAATTTGTTAGGCATGTTTTAGAATCTATAAAGTACAATCTATTATTCCAAAAAAAAAAGTATTTATTATGATTCCTAATTGACAAGGTATGTCACATTCCACGAATCATTTACTCAAATGCTTCACCTATTATTATTTTTTAAGATTAAAAGATAGGTAGTTTATGTAAATTAATCATACAGATTATACATGCTTCTACACAATATGAAACATGTTAAACAAATAAAAGCGGAAGCGACCGAAGTTTGATAAGTTTTCTAATCTAATAAATTTGACTTCAATGGAATGAGAATATATGATTACAAAATGAGCCTGTGATTTATAATTTGTTAGGCATGTTTTAGAATCTATAAAGTACAATCTATTATTCCAAAAAAAAAAAGTGTTTATTATGATTCCTAATTGACAAGGTATGTCACATTCCACGAATCATTTACTCAAATGCTTCACCTATTATTATTTTTTAAGATTAAAAGATAGGTAGTTTATGTAAATTAATCATACAGATTATACATGTTTCTACACAATATGAAACATGTTAAACAAATAAAAGCGGAAGCGACAAGATCAAACCTCCAACCATTGCACTCTGTAACTTTGCTGTTGAAGCGATTTCGAATCTGACGACAGGATTCTTACACCTTTCAAGTCTTCCAAGCACTCAAAAACCTCACTAGATGGTGTGTTTTTCTAAGATTAACGTACTTGGGGACCGAAAGGAGCCCTCTTTTATTACTAACGAGAGCATGCTAATTATGGCAATAAAATCACGTTTTAACCATCACAAAATCGTGTTTTAATAGCCAAATATTGAGTTGAGATTAGTGTGAAATTATGGACCATATCCGAAATTGGTCAACCAAATATTTATTTCCATAATATGGAGATATACTAACATTCTCCCACTTGGTCCATATATTTCACTTATAAAAGAAACAAATCACATGAATCATGGCGACAGTTCCTCAAGTGGTGAGTATTATCTTCGATGTATTACTATGTAAAATGTTTCTAAATCAACCCATTTTTACTTAATGAATAAACCTTATGTTTATTCTCGGTCCAAACAACAAGGATATTTCTCAAATAAAACTTTAATGTATACAAATCAAATGAGAAACATCGTATTATTAATAAGAGTTTCAATTACAATCAAAATGTGGGACCAAGTCCCATTCTCTCTACATGATCCTTAAATTTAAACGGCGGCATGCCCTTAGTCAAAGGATCAGCTAACATCAATTCAGTGCTAACGTGTTCAATGACCACTCTTTTATCTCTAACACGTTCTCTAATGGCCAAGTACTTAATGTCGATGTGCTTACTTCGACTTCCACTCTTATTGTTCTTAGCCATGAATACCGCAGCTGAATTGTCACAATATATCCTCAATGGCTAGATATGGAGTCAACAACTCTAAGCCCACCAATAAAACTCTTAAGCCATACACCATGTGAGGTAACCTCAAAACAGGAAATGAACTCAGCCTCCATAGTGGAAGTGGCAGTCAGTGTCTGCTTAGCACTCTTCCATGAAACAGCTCCACCGGCAAGCATGAAGATGTAACCGAATGTTGATTTCCAGGTATCAACATAGCCAGCAAAGTTTGAGTCTGAGTAGCCAATCACCTCCAACTCATCAGTCCATCTATACATAAGCATGTAATCCTTAGTGCCTTGAAAATATCTAATCACCTTCTTCGCAGCTCTCCAGTGGTCCATCCCCGGGTCACTTTGATATCTACCCAACAATCCCACAGCAAAAGCAATATCAAGCCGGTACAGACCTGTGCATACATAATGCTTCCAACAGCTGAGGCATATGGAATGTTCTTCATCTGTTCCTGCTCAAGATCATTTTTCGGGCACTGGTTCAAATTGAACCTGTCACCCTTCACAATGGGAGCTGGGCTTGGTGAACAATCCTTCATTCTGAATCTTTCCAAGACTTTATTGATATAGGCTTCTTGTGACAGACCTAATATACCTCTATGTCTGTCTCTATGGATCTTAATGCCAATGACATAAGATGCATCGCCCATATCCTTCATATCAAAGTTCTCAGAAAGAAATTGTTTCACCTCACGTAGCATCCCCTTATCATTGGTTGCAAGCAGAATATCATCCACATATAGCACAAGGAAACAAATCTTGCTCCCACTGACCTTCGAGTATATACACTGATCCATGATGTTCTCAACAAAACCAAATGATGAGATGACTTCATGGAATTTTAAATACCATTGGTGGGAAGCTTGTTTCAACCCATATATGGACTTCTTGAGCTTACAAACCAAATGCTCACCATTACAAGAGGAAAAACCTTCAGGTTGTTTCATGTAAACCTCTTCCTCTAGATCACATTGAGAAATGCCGTTTTCACATCCATTTGTTGCAACTCTAAGTCAAAATGTGCAACAAGCGCCATTATGATGCAGAGAGAATCTTTCTTAGATACAAGAGAGAAGGTCTCCTTGTAATCGATTCCCTCCTTTTGAGTGAATCCTTTGGCTACGAGTCTTACCTTATCACGCTCAATGTTGCCTAATGAGTTAGTCTTGGTCTTAAAGACCCATTTACAGCCTATAGCCCTGGCCTCATTAGGCAACTCGACAAGATCCCATACTCCATTAGATGCCATCGAATCCATCTCATCCTTCATAGCATTGAACCAAAGTTTTGATTCTTTGCTATTCATGGCTTGTGGAAACGTTTCTGGATCATTAACGGGCCCAATATTGAAATCATACTATTGTAGATACACAATATAATCACTAGGAATAGCTGATTTCCTTTTCCTAGTAGACCTTCTTAATGTTGGTTCAACATTCTCTGAAGGACCATGTTGTTCAACTAGTTGCTCAGTCAATTTTGGTGTATCTAGAGGAGCCTCGTCTACTGGTAAGTTATCAGCTACTTGTGGATCTTCAACGATTGGTTGTTCAATGTCCAATTGTACTAAAGGGACATTCTTCATGATAACCAATCCTTGACTCGAGGTAGAGGGTTGATCTCTCACAGAAACTAGGTCTTGAGATTGATCGCTCCCACTAACTAAGTCATTTTCAAGAAACTTGGCGTTCTTGATTCCACAAATCTAGTACTATGAAATGGACAATAGAATCTGTAGCCATTGGACCGTTCGGCATATCCGATGAAATGCCCACTTATGGTCCTAGGATCCAGTTTCTTTTCCTTTGGGTTGTAAACTCTTATCTCAGAAAGACATCCCCAAACGCGCATATAACGCAAACTCGATTTCCAACCTTTGAATAATTCAAAAGGCGTCTTTGGAACAGCTTTGGTCGGAACCCGGTTCAATATATACGCTGCCTTTTAAGAGCTTCAATCCACAAAGACTTAGGCAACTTCGAGTTGCTAAGCATACTACACACCATTTCCATCAAAGTTCTGTTCCTTCATTCTGCAACACCATTCTGATCTGGTGAACCAGGCATGGTATATTGGGCAACAATCCCATTTTCTTGAAGGAACTTCGCAAATGGTCCAGGTGCTTGTCCTTCTTTAGTGTATCTACCGTAATACTCCCCACCTCTATCAGTTCTTACTATCTTTATGGGTTTTCCACATTGTTTCTCTACTTCATCCTTAAAGACTTTAAAGGCGTCTGATGCTTCGTTCTTGTTATAAAGCATGTAGAGATACATAAACCTCGAGTAATCATCAATAAAGGTGATGAAGTACTTCTGACCATATGCATCAATGTCTGGACAACATATGTCAAAATGTATGATTTCTAATATGGTTGAACTCCTATTGGCACCTTTCTTAGACTTGTTGGTTTGCTTACCCTTAATGCAATCCACACAAGTGTCGAAATCAGTAAAATCTAGAGTACTAAGTATTCCGTCATTTACCAATATCTTAATTCTATTTATGGAGATATGACCTAATCCTCGGTGCCATAACGTGGAAGAGTCCTCATCCATATTTGATTCAAAACAAACATATGAGAGTGGATTACCTTTCTTAACGAGCCACTACTGAAGCTTGGCACAGTCCTTCTTCATGTGTCCCTTCTTTTTACAGAAGAAACACTTGGACTCTTTCTTAATGTCAACTTGGGCAAGGAGTTTCCCTTTTCCCTTGTTCTTGGCTCGATCCTTGGTCTTTCCTTAGCTTGCAAAAAATGCACTTTCACCCGATTCCATAAGCAGCCTTCCCTCCTCTTGAACACACATGGTCATCAATTTATTGATGGTCCACTTATCCTTATGTGTGTTGTAGGATATCTTGAATAGTCCGTACTACTTTGGTAGAGTGTTCAATATATAGTGCACAAGAAAAGAGTCAGACATCTCCACCTCTAGCTTCTTGAGTTGGGCCGCAATATCTCTCGTGGCCATTATGTGCTCGCGCACTCCTTTGACGCTGGTGAGCCTCATTGATGAGAACTTCATTATCAGGGTGCTTGCCAACGCTTTGTTTGAAGTGACAAACTGATCATCTATGGCCTTCAGTAAGGTCCTAATGTTGGTATGTTGTTCAACAGAACCACGTATCCCAACAGATATCTTTGTCTTAAAATACATGACACTAAGGCGATTGGATCGATCCTAACGTTCATGTAAAGCTACTTGAGCAGGAGTGCTGGTCTCAGTCAATACGAGCTCGTCTTTCCTTATAGCATAGTCTATATCCATGCACCCTAATTGGAGGAGAACTCTCTCCTTCCAAACCTTATAGTTCTCTCCATCTAGTTTGGGAACTTCTAGGTAAATACTAGTCCGAGAAACACTGCTTAAAGAAAAACACATGCTTATGTATCTAGAATTTTTAAGGCAAACTTAATTATGTCTACCAATGTAAACATATTTTATTAATGAATCTCAGACATAAAACTTGCCTGTGGGCTAAAGTTCTAATTCTAATAGATTCATTTCATAATGATAAAACTATCAAATTATATCATTTCCTAATCCCTGTGGGTAAATTAAGAAACTAATTCGATATTTTATCCTAATTAGTTATAAAATTATAATAAAAATTCCTGCGGGATAAAATTTATTATAATCTTATAACTAATCACAATTTATGTCTAATACCATTATGTGATTTTACAAATATAATTTTACTTAATTAAGGTTGCTGTGGCTAAGCCCTAATTAAATAAATTATTAATCACTTAGACATATTGGCAAAATTCTAAGTTTATTCATATTTTAAAAATTGCAATTAACACAAGGCAATTTTAATTCCAAATAATATGAATAACTTAGCTACATGTGCTTAAAGTTAATCACAGTATAAAAAAACAAAAATTATACATAATCATAATAAGCACATATAGTATCCAAAATTACACAAATTTGTAAATTCCAAATTTAATAGCTAAATAAAATTAATTAATCAATATGGCCCCTAGATAAATTAGGCAAAATGGCCCTAATATTTAATTAATTTTAATTGCCCAAATTTACTAAATTGTGCTCATAGCATAAGAAAAATTATGTTGTCCAAATTTATTAAATCCTTAAGGCCAAAACAAAATGGCCAAAAAAAATAATAATAATAACAATAGCCCAAAATAAATAAAGCAAGAGCCCATAGGTCACAAAAACCCAAATAGAAAATCCTAAACAAAAAAGGGCCATGCATTTTTTTTTTAATGTGGCCCAAACAAAAATCATTGATCCTAAATTGCCAAAGAATGGCCAGCCCAAATGGCTTCAAAGAGCCCAAAATATACGGCCCAACAGAATAGAAAGTGATAGCCCAAAAACAAAAATAATTCATGGCCCAACTAAATGGATACAACCAATCCAACGTGAAATGAATTGGCTGCCCAGGAAAATGCCAAAATAATTGGCTGAATATTTTTGTTTCTTTCCACGTGAACATCATGCTGTAGGAGCTACATGTGAACCTTAAATGCACACGCGCTGGATCATATTCAACCCATAAACGGGTTTTTTTTGCAGAAAAATAATTTTTTTCAACCCGACCCGACCAGAAAACCCATGTTTCAATTCCGTTTTTGTGATATTTAATGTGTTTTTCATCCCTAAAGGCTCTACAATAATAGATCTAAAATATTTGAGCCAAAACAAGATCCAAAACACTCAAAATCAGAATAGGTTTCATACATGCCGAATCTGAAGGTTTCAAAATTGGGTTTTTAATGGCTTTTCTCTTTAAATCTTCAACAAGGTAGAGGTTATACTACGGCTCTGATACCAAATGTAAATTAATCATACAGATTATACATGCTTCTACACAATATGAAACATGTTAAACAAATAAAAGCGGAAGCAACAGGATCTAACCTCCAGCCATTGCACTCTGTAACTTTGCTGTTGAAGCGATTTCCGAATCTGACGACAAGATTCTTACACCTTTCAAGTCTTCCAAGCACTCAAAAACCTCACTAGATTGTATGTTTTTCTGAGATTAACATACTTGGGGATCGGAAGGAGCCCTCTTTTTATTACTAACAAGAGCATGCTAATTATGACAATAAAATCATGTTTTAACAATCACAAAATCGTGTTTTAATAGCCAAATATTAAGTTGAGATTCAGTGTGAAATTATGGACCATATCCGAAATTGGTCAACCAAATATTTATTTCCATAATAAGGAGATATACTAACAGTTTATAGATTTTATTTTTTTTAGTTATAATTATATATTACATATAAAAATCAATTACTTAAATAAACAAATCGAAGAAAATAAATGAAGTCGGATAAATTTTAATATAAAATTCAATCAAAACTACACATGAGGAGATTAAACTAATACTTCATTGACAAGTTTTGCATGCTTCATGCTTTCTTTTTTGCTATTAAACCAATATCTTATTGACCTATAAATTTTAAGGATTTATATATGAAAAAATCTTAATTTGTTTGATTCTTTATGTAGGAGAAAAACGACATTCTTTAATTTCTTGACATTTATAATTAACCATTTTTATTTTTAGAAAAAATAGCGAAGTTAATTTCTTGTGAAAATATGAAATCAATATTAATTAATAAATAAATTATATCAATAAAAGATAACGTTGATTAATTTTCGTGAACTTTAGTTTTGCAAATTTTGACGTAGGAGTGAGAAATATCGTTTATTCAAATCTAACATTAAATAAAAATTGTATACAAAAAGATGTAATGGCAGCACGGTTTTTTTTTTTCTTTTTTGAGCATACACAATATTATTTCAATTATTGAGGGCACTAAAGATATTTTATAAGGGTTTATATATGATATATTGATAATGTATAATTGTTTTATACTGTCAATATATCACAAAATACCACATCATTAATGAGTAAAGTTAAAAATATACAAACTCTTTGAAATAAATATTTTTTAATTTTGATAATTTATTTTTAATTGCTTTTATATTTTTCAACTTTGTTCATTAATAATAAGACATTTTATGATTTTCTGACAATATATAGCAACTATATACTTTTAGAACATCAAATATAAGCTCATTTTATAATTAGATATTAAAGAGTTAAAACTTTTGACTTTTTGATAAAAAAAAAAGAAAAAGATTTATTGGACCAAAATATTTTTGGATCATTTTGTAAGAATAGAAATAACTTATTGTATGGCCAGCGCCGGCCATACAGCGCTAGTTGAGATTAGACTCATATCAATGTAGTATGAGAATCCTTATGATTTACATAAAAAAAAAATTTGTATGGTTTTCATGTATTTGTTCTTTTTGGCTTTTATTCTTAAACATTTCAATAAAAAAAATATATTTTTATGAAAAACAAAAAATTGCTATCAAGCATGCATATCATTTTGAATAATTTATATCTTAAATAGGTGAAAATTTTGGGGTGAATGACTGCTTCAAGGATTGCAATTTAATATTAGGGATTAAAGTGAGAAATTTTATGGGTAGATTTGCAGAGTTATTTTGATAAATTTAATTTAATATTAAATTTATTTATTAATTGATTTACATATATTGATTCTATAAAATATCTTGACAAATGTTACGACTTTTTTATGTTTATTTTTTAATATATTGATATTATTTTTTTATGTCGTAAAACATTTCTTAGTAATATGAAATAAAAAGACAAATTTAAATGAGATTATATATAATGCACTGACAGTATATAACTTCAATATACTGTTAGCTAACTATAAAATGACACTTCATTAATGTGTAAAGTTTAAAAGTATATAAGCCCTTAAAAATAAATTTAAAAACTTTATTAATATTTCTTTTTAAGGACCTGCATATGAAGTGTCCTCTTGTGGTTAATTGACAGTGTATGAAAGTTATACACTGTCAGTGCATCATATATAAACTCAATTAAATTATCTTAATCATTTAAATAAAGAGTTTATATATGATACAATGACAGTGTATAGCATGTACTATCAATGCAACAGAGGATTAACATCATATCAATAAGCAAACTAAAAAAATTCAAAGCACTTTAAAAATAAATACAAATAATTTTTTTCAATTTGCTCATAAAGCTTATTAATGAAGCATCAACCTAACAATGCATAAAAACTATATACTGTCAGTGCATCTTATATATAAATCCTTAAATAAATTACACCTAAATTATAGTAATCTTCAAATGAAGCACAAATTGTTAATTTCGTGCAAATTTATATTTAGAAGTGCATATATATTATGCAAATTATAAATAGATACTTTTAATATATTATTATATTTATATTAATACATATTAAAATATGTATTATTACTTTTATTTTTATAATCTTATTTAATTTAAAATTACTTTTTCAATAATTTAGTTAAATAAATTATAAATATTTGACACTTGACACTTCTCCTGACATGCACAGACTGGCAGCTATCACAACCCAAGCCAAGCATAAATCAACAATATCAGAGACAAGGCTTCCCAGTTGCCACAGTGAAGAATTCAGTCTTGAAATTTGTTTGATTGCTAGCAAACAATCAGTCTCAACTCTCAACCAACAAAGAGAAGAAACCATAATATCAAAACCGAACATTAGAGATCTCAATCTCTAAATGTTTGCTACCGCAAAGCCGTGTCATAAAAACTTGGAGTTCCCTTTATTAATCCTCTTAACTAGCATGAATATCCAAAATTTTCTCACACAAGAAAAAGCTAAACCATCATAAGATATATCACAATTACCATTCAAATATGATAGTTCAGTGTTTAAAACCCTTTAGGGTTTTATATACACAAAGTTCTTAAGATCACTCACAAAGTTTCACACTCTCCAGACAAAATGGCTCCCTACACTCAAAATCTTTCACTTTCTACAGTTGAATTAACAAAAACAAATCAGGAGAGAAAAAAAAAATAAAACAAATAAGAAATGTCTATAGAACAAGTTTTACTTCTAAACACAATGACCAAAGCACAAGCGTCCCTTCTAACTTACTTCTTCACTGAGCCAGACATAAGACCAACTTTAAACTCAACTAGGCTTTAGCTCTGGAACATGAAATAAGAAATGCCAAGTCAAGGTAGCTTTTGTTCACTACAGATCAATATCTATGCTGTTTGTCCTTCAAAAGCTTACGGTTCATCTTCTGTGAGCTGCACATTAAATCCATGCTTTATGTCTGTAAAAGTCAAGGAATTGACACATTGTTAATTGCCAAAAACAACACAGGGCTTGCAAACTATCAAGTGTGAGAAGAATATGCAAACTACTCATCATAGCTCAAGGTGACAAGATGTAGAGCATCATTAATCACCTAAACAATAAACATATAACACTCCCAAAACGAATCATCTAATAGACATCTTTCGACCCCTAAAACCCAAAACTTTGATACAGATAAAAAAGCAGGCATGTGCCCTGTTAGACCTTCATATAGGTCAATTATCTTCAGCAAAGACTTGAAGATATAAGAAATAAGAGAAGAATATCAATGCCTCTAGTCTTCGGCTACATTATGATGTTTTTCACTCAAGCTAGACTTCAAGACCAGAGGTCTATTTAATTCATGCGTAAGGATGCTACTAAACTTTAGTACCACAGAATTATCAACTGACCTTTGTAAAATATAATTTAAGGCAAATAATCATATTTAGAGAGGTTCCTCAAACATTATTTACATTTTATATGCACAATAATACACAAAAATAATTATCTATACATATGTACAGAGGTGTCCTTATATATTGACTGTTGACATGTCATGTCAGATGTCCAGTGTCCACATCAACACTCCAACACTTGAATTCATGTCCGCAGCACACGGCCGAGAACATCAAATATCCCATACATACGCAAACATAAAAATAATAAATGATGAAAGTTAAAACTCTGTCAAAGCTGGTTTAGCAAAACCCTATGTGAAAAGCTGAGTTTGTGGGTGAAGGCATGGTAGGCAGTTCAGACCTCTACAAAGTCCGTCAACCAGCACATTCACTCACATGCATTGAACAAAATCAAACGTCTCAGCAACAGTTAGGTGATAGTAAAAAGTCATAGAAAATCCTGTAGAGATGACAAGGAGTCCACTAGCAATCACTAGATAAATTGCATGTGTAGAATGGAGCATCTAGGACATAAGAAGCACTCCCATGAAGATGACAATTTAACAAATGGGCTTTATTTCTAGTTACTACCTTTTTATAATACAAATCCCTTTTCTCTCTAGAGTAACTAAGGACCATGTCTCATTAACATAACTTAAAAAGCAAAAGGATTGTATCCATATGGGAAGAACCAAGAAGGATGGATTAGATTGAAGGAAAAAGGCAAAAAAATTATTGACAAGTTAATAAACATGACAAAACTAGCAAATCGAAAAGGGCGCGCCTAGCAGCTTGGCTTGTCATGATTAAGCTGTAGACCTCAAGCAAAGATCAAGTTTTATATAAGCCCAAAAAACGCAAGCTTTTTTTTTTCCTTCTTGGATAATTAAAAAAATGCAAGCTTGACCTAAGCTGATGTAGGAATTATCAAGCTCAAGCTCAAGCTCAAGCTCAAGCTTGGGTCAAATGGGTTTGTTTGACTAGCAATAGGAATATAGAAAAGAGGGACATAGAGGATGCATTAGCAAGAGCTTTGAATTTGCAACCTCCTCTTCTGAAGGTAGCTATGGCTGCTAAGTGGGATGTCTCAACATCTGCAAGATAACTGTTAACTGACCATAAAGAATCCAATCTATTTTAAAAGAGAATCACATCAGTCAAATTCAACCTGGTGCAGATATCATATTGCTCTTTAGTGAACAGCCCCCACCCCTTTCCTCTCCATTCAGCAATCAGAAAAGGAGTACAAAAAACAGATTTCTCCTTTCTTTTATTATCATTTATTATTAGTTTTTGCTGTTTAATTGGTAACTGATGCAAGGACACCAAATATGTCAAAATGTAATAAAAGTTTAAACAGCTTTAAAAATGTTCAATTCTACCTTTCATTGAGGGTTTTTCATATTTATCTTTCCTCTCATCTTCATTCTTCCATTCGCTATCATAATCATCATCCTCATCACCCATTTTATCCCTTCCATCATTTCCTATGTCGCTTTCACTGGCTGTCTCCCATTCAGAGTCATCGGTATCCTGGCCATACATGTCACCTGCATCACCCTCACAGTGCACACCCCCATGTTTGATAGCTGCCTCTCTAAACAACCAAGCTGCACGCATCTGCTTCTTTACCAATCGTTCAGCATAATCAGGAACCTTATTTTGCCTCAATGAGAGATCGGGGTCATTTGACTGAGAGCATTCATTTATGAAGAGAATGGCATCTAGCAAGCTCTCTTTAGCTAAACCAAGCATGTCATAAGCCTGTGCTCTTCTCCATAGGCTTTTGGCATGACGGTTCGGTGGGTTGTGAATACATAATGCACGTGTAGCATCACTTATGGCAGCCAAGGGTTGCTGCAATAGAAGATGACACTGAGCTCGATTACTGTAAAGAACAACTCTCTCTTTCTTGGATCTCATTGGACACAATGATAATGCTTCTGAATACTTTGATGCAGCTCCAGATATATTTCCTGATGAGAAAAGAGAGTTTCCTTCAAGCTTGACCACTAAAGCAGCAGCCTGTTTAATATGGAGGTCCTCCTTTGGCATATTCTTTTCCCACTTCAATCTCTGCCTTGAGCTCAAAATTTCTTCAATCAGTTCTTTCGTGTGGTTACTGAGAGAGCTGCGTCCTGTCCCTTGTGATTGAATGCATTCCTGAAGAACATTAACAATGGAATCTCCAAGCTTTTTGTGATCACCCAGAGATGTAATCTCTGAGAGGTCTGCAAGAGCAGGTACTGCCTTATCTATCACCTGTATAATAAATGAAGATGAGTTCTAGGAAGAATACCATAGCTTCCAAAATGAATGGCAAAGACATACATAATGAAATTTCTTATTGAGGTAAGGCTCTCTACCAAAGATTGTTGTATCAACATATTACCTATTCTTGGACTTCAGCTGACAGCTTATGTTAGTGAAATTTCTTATTGAGATAAGGCTCCCTACCAAAGATTGTTGTATCAACATATTAAAACCTATTCTTGAACTTCAGCTGACAGCTTATGTTGAGTGTAGAGCTCTAGCTTTATATATTAAAATAGATATATGATAAATGAACGAATGATGATTTTAACAAGTGAACTATGAGTCTATGACATGAATGCTTCTTCATTTGCTTAAGTAATTTCAATATAAATTTCCATGCTTTATTATCTGTCAGGAATCAGGATTCTTTTGTTCTAATAAATTAAAAGACATTACAAACACCGAAATGGGGGGGCATAAGTCTGACTACCTTAATAGCATTTATAAGAGACACATCTTGGAAAAGGGGAACTCGAAGTAAAGCAAGATCATACAAGGACCATTTCCCTGTATTACATCTCCCCGACACCTTTAGATCAAGCTTAAAGACATATGTTCCATAACAAAAAAGAAAGGACTATTTCCCAAATGTTTCAGAATTCCACTTATTTCTTTTCATTCTCCAATGACATTTTTGTCAAAGGCAATCTAGATGCCTGCATGGTGCTTATTAGATGATACTGATTTAGTGATTCTTCAAAAGAATAAATTGAAGATTATTTTTATAAGTTGGTGGATATGGCAGAGGAAAAACCATCCTATTACCCATATCTTGCCTCTTAATACGTATTGAGTTCAAATTCACTTTTCCCCAACTTAACCATCCGAAAAATGGAAAGGTGATATGGAATTCAGATAAATTAAGGAAACAAGCATGCTCAATGAGTTAGCTCAGATTCCATTGATGGAATAGAGTCTGCTGTTCAGATGAAGGGTGCTGTCAAAGAGAGACTCAGTCGCATAATGTGGCAATAAAATGGTATCAGAGGTCCCAGGCCTTCTACATCAGTATGGAATTTACATTAAATTTTCTCATCCAGATATGAGAGGTAAATACCTTATGGGATGTGCTTGGATCTTGAAGCAACCAAAGAAGACAATCAATAGCCATATAATGCCAATCATCAGATGAGCGAGCAATATTGCATAATGCTTCAATAATTCCAGGGCAGTTAGCAACAGGTCCCCTACCAAGCTTATGATGACAGATGGTCCTTAACAAACCTATACCAGCAGGTGAGTTTTCATTAACAAGTCCACCCCACATTCCTGGTAGTTTTACAAGAAATTCAGGTTTGCATATGGTGGGAAGAAACTCAGGCTTGAAAGCAAAGCAATTAATGAGTTGAAGGGACCAACATTGCAGCTGACTAGCCCATTCTTCAGCCTTCCTTGACTCCATCTCAACACCACCCATACCACGAGTAAGCAGGTCACAGTGATAACTTAGCCTTCTATCAACATATTGGTAAAAGTGAGAGTAAACTATTTCCAGTGAACTCATTGCTAGCTGAATGGAAACTTCAAGAATTTCTCCATGACTTGCTACAGCAGGAAAAGTGCTCGCATAAGTAGCCAAGTGTCCTAGAGCTCGCACTGCCACTCTTTGTTCAACCCAAGTCAACCTACCCCTCAAAAGCTCAACTAAGGGAGGAATTACAACAGCATGCACAGCACTTTCCGCAAACTCTTCCATGTTCATGGTGTAGGATCCAATAATATGTGCAGCATAATAAGGAATATATATATTTTGGTCATGAGAAAGCCAACGGCGATTCTTGAGACCTTTCCATACTAGTGCCGACATGCACTCAAAAATCCCTAAATCAATGAATTCGGGATCATTAGGATGTGCCATGGCAGTATTCCAAAGGCCACTGATAGGAAGAACTTGACCATCATCATCTTGTGAAGGAAGATCCCTAAAGAACTTTGAAATACTGGCTCTGCGTTTACTTGGATTTCCTTCCTTCATGACACAGAAAAAGCACCCTGGGTATGGACAATCTGGAGATACCTTATCCATGATTAGATTGATATTGGCAAAAGATTCATATGGCACCAAGTAGACACCTCACCGCATGGGAAATCATACAGAAAAGCCTTAACACTGCATAACAATGATGAATAAGATTAGCATTTAGCTTGCAAGGAAGACATTTGTTTAAACAACATCATTGCAGCAATAGTAAAAGAAGACATAGGAGCTTGACTCTTGGGTAATGTCAGGTATCCGTCTTCCATGTTTCTAACCATCATAATAAACCTAAAAGGTTGTTTCATTAAAAAGCAAATGCAATACTATTTAGTCTCATCTAGCATGTTGATAAAGTAGCAAATGATCCAGAATTACACATTACTTCCATAAACTACTCAAAATTCTTTTAAAGTGAAAATTTGTGCAGTTTAGTTCATTCTTAATCAATTGCTTAATTTCTTCTTCTTCTTCTTCTTCTTTTTTGAAATAGACATGAAAGTCTACTGGGTTTGAGCTACAGCCATCTTCCATCAAATAAACCCCACTCTTCCAACCCCAAGATTCAAACATGGCCTCTAAGTTAAAATTTCAAATCCTACATGCAGTGTCCCCTTGGGGACAATTGCCTAATTTCTAAATACAAATGACTTTGTCACTTTCTCTGATGTCTACTAGATTTTAACTCACATGCATCCCAACCTACAATTCCAAAAACTAGTGGGCTATGGTCTATAAGCATGCAGCATATATCAATTGTCCTTTTCGGCCTGTGTAAAGTGAAAATGACCAAAACCAGCTCCTTTGGCAGCTAGTATCGTTTGACATTATATCCAAATTCTGGTTCTCTTGAAACTGAAAGAACCCTCTTACTTCTTAGTCAAGTGAACATTCAATTTGGAATTAAAAAAATAATAATAATAATAATCTAAACTAAAACAATCTTTGCATGGAAAAAGATTAATTTTCTTGTCACTATTTTCCCTTACGATGTATAACATTTAAGCATTTGTATTCACTTCCAATATCAATTAAAAAAAGACCAAAAAAAAACTGAACAAAGTCAAAATAATTCGCTACATCTCTAAAATCTAGGCTAATCTAAGCTAACAAATGATAATGCTACAAAACTATTTCAATCGGTTTAGAAGAATATTAAGACAGTAACATCTCAGTTAAAATATATACAAATTCCAAAGCACAAAACGAACACATTACATGAAGAAAACAAAAAGCATGGCTATTCTGACAGCTACCACATTTTACAATTAATCGGATCTAAAGCATGATGCTTTAATTCACATCAAGTTCTTAGTTAAGATCCAAATTTCCCATTAAACCAAAAAAAAAAGGAAAAGCACTCAAATAATCGAATAAACCAGTGAAGAAAAACAAAACCCAGAATTTATTATTAAAAAAATATATGTAAGAGACCAAACCTTCGGAACGTATATGGACAGTAGAAGAGAACACTGAATCACACAGCCTAAAAAAAAGAGTTTAGAACAGAAAACAAAAACATCTCAAACAATAAAAAATAAGCAAACCCAGACAAATGCGAAAGAGAGAGAGAGAGAGAAATAACAGTCAAAGAAAGATAGATACCTTGGGAGAATCAGTTCTGGCAAAAACATAAAAAGTAAAGGGCTTTTCCTTTGGTAGAACTTTCAGTTCTTTGCTCAAAATGTGAGCTTTCAAGAATTAGAGGGAGGTTATTGCAGCAGACACTAAGGAGATGCTTTTGTTTTCTTTTTTTTTTTCTCTTAGGCCTGTTGTTGGGTTTGGATTCTGACAGCAAAATGGAGAAGTTCTTACCTGTAATGAAAACTTGAAAATCAAAATTACACGAAAAGAAAAACATTGCAGTTTTAATGCAATAGAGAACCTTTTTTTTTCACAAACTCTCACGCTATTGTTGTATACGCGCTATAGGTCCCACCGAAAAGGGCATTTAGATGGGTTTGATTGGGTCGTGGGCAGTTTGTTAAGGTATAGCGCGTGGTAAAAGAATAGAGAAAGGATTTTTTCAAATTGGGGCACTTTATTTTTTTTATTTTTCCTTTTCTATGGTTGTATTATTATTTTCTTCTTTAAATGTGGGCTATGGTCCCATTTTCTTACACGCCTGTGGTCTGGTCTGGTCTTCTTTACCGTTTCGAAAATGGAAGTGAAATTACTCAAATTGTCCTCCTCTTTACTCTTTAGTCTCTTGTTTGTGGACCATGGTTCTTACTTGTTGGTGGAGGTATTTCTGGGAAAGTTAAAACCAGGTTCAATGCATTTTAGAACTTGGTTGTGGAAACCTTTATGCATAAAATATTTTTTGCATACCATTACGTAGGGGAAAAACATCGTTAAACTTGCCTTGATGCAATCCTAAATGAATTAGACGATGCAAAATCCTCTGTATTTGTCATATCACATTTAACAAATTATGAGAAGCTGCGGCAAGTTAGTTATCTTTGTTAAAAATCTCAATTTTTTGTATGAGATTATCTATTACAAGTATAAATTATAATTATAAATCAAAAAATTTTAGCTACATGCATATACACACACATGTATAAAAAAATAAATAAACAAATAACATAAAATTTGAATAAATTCATGTGGATTTGTACCTCTTGAAACGTAAATGTAATTACCGATTAAATATATAATTAATCATAATATATAATAGGGATTTGTACCTCTTGAAACTTAAATGTAATTACTGATTAAATGTCATTTTATAGTTACATTTTAACACTCTTCATTTAATTGGATCACATTACTTTTTAATTTTACGTGAAGATGAATCACCTATGTGAGAAGTAAAAAGTTAGAATATGTGAATGCTAAAAAATATTTTTCAAGTAACCTGTAATTGTAGGTAACCAATTTTTATGTAAAACTAAGAAGTAAAGTGACTCAATAAAAGTAAAAGTGTTAAAAGTGACTGTCAAAAATGAATATTCCTAACATTCCCCTAAATAAAATACCTTTTACTAGAAATTTTAAACACTAATAAATTAAGGCTTAATACCCAAATACATCCTCAACGTTTATTAAAATATGCAATTAAGCCCTTAACGTATAATTGCATGGAAATAAGGATTTTAAGTTTTATTTTCATCATTTTAAACCTAAATGTTATAAAATAACATAATTAAGGATATAGCCGTTAAAAACCAACAATGTCTGTTATCTTTGCCCAGGTGGCATCTGGGCATTGACGTGGATTATAATGCCACGTGGACCAATGTCGTGACATAATATTTCCACGTGTAAAATACAACTAAAAAAAACCCACCTAAGAATTAAGGTAAAAACCCAAGTTAATTAAGGTTATTTTTTTGTTTTGTTTTTGAAAAATCAATTTCGTGAAAAAAAAAAAAAAGAACTTGGGTGCGATTTCTGTGAGGGGTTTCAAAGAAATTTACTAAGGGTTTCAAAAAAATTTGCTCAAGGTTTCGAATAATTTGGTTAAGGGGTTTCGATTTCTGTTAGGGATTTGATTTCCTATCAGAATCTAGGGTTTTTACTAGGAGCAATCTAGGGTTTTTCAATTGTCGAGTCTCTTTTTTCGAACTATTCTTGATCTGTGACACAAAGAAGAGAATGGGTAGGGTTGACTGGGTTTGGTTTAGGCTTTCTTGGGTTTGATTTAGGGTTATCAAAAGGGTTTGAACAAAAGAAATGGACATTTCGAAGAAATTTGCTAGGGGTTTTGAAGAAATCTGCTAAGGGTTTCGATTGTCGATTGTCGGGTCTCTTTTTTTCGAACTATTCTTGATCTGTGACACGAAGAAGAGAATGGGTAGGCTTACTGGGTTCAACTTAGGCTTTCCTGGGTTTGATTTAGGGTTATCGAAAGGTTCAAACAGGAGAAAGGGACAGATTCGAGTTTGATTAGGGTTATCAACAGAAGAAAGGGAAAGGGATTTAGGTTTTTTTGGGTTCAATTTAGGGTTACGAACCAAAGTTTCTCTCGATTTGAGGTTTTTTGCAGTAGAAAATTACAAATAAGGGTTTTTAAAGCTCGAGATTTCTGGAATTAGGGTGTATGAAGGGAGGGATTTAGGATTCGGTTGATTTAAGGTATGTGAAGAAAGGGTTTTTGGTTTGTGAAGAAAGGGTTGGTTTAAAGTAGGGGTTTTTGAAGATAACAACAAGACAGAGGTTTGCTGCAAACCTAAACAAGGTAAAAGTCGACTTGTATAATGTGTTAAATTTTTTTTGTTGGTTGTTATGTAATTGGTCCCATATGCAGCTAGATTCCTGAATTCTTTTCAGATTACAAGCACTAGTCACATATGGTCCCATATTGCTGTTAGATTCCTTTACTGTTTTCAGCATATTGATTGGTCCCACATGCATTTTCTGTACTAATTTATTCTGTCTAGTGTAATCCATATTGTAGCCCACTTAGGATGCATTTTTACTTGAAAAATATTTAATTTATATAATTTTGTTTATATTTTATATATACTGATGTTTATTTATTTGTTTGGCGGCATGTGGGAGATTGTGACCTTAACAATCCACCATGGAGGGATTTTTGTGCATGACCCTGAGTTGAAGTACATCAACTATGAGGTAGATGAGGTAGAGTATGATCCAGATTAAATCAGCTATCCTCACTTGGTCAAATTAATCAAGATTGGAAATTACGCTAATGTGGGTAGCATTTTGTTTAAGGCCCCTGATGAAGATTTGAATGGTTTAAGGTTGTTATGCGATGATACTTCAGCAATTGATTTAATTGTTATATGTATTCATTGGGGTAAGTGTGATATCTATGTGGATCATGGGGTGGATGAACATGTGGTAGTTGAGACACATTTATTAGAAGGACCTGAACCAAGTAGGACAGAGGTAGGGGTAAGTGGGGAAGAGGCAGGGACCAGTGAGCCCAGCAGTGGGGCAGGGGCAGAAGGAGCAGTTGAAGATGATGATGGAGATGATGCTGATGGTGATAATGACATGTGGTATGATGCAACTTTTTTATCAGATGATGATGAGGTTAGAAAGGCAAGGGAAAATATTAGGCAATGGTGTAGTAAGGAGAACCAAAGAAAGGAAGAAAATGATAATGAAGCAGGGTCAAGTACTGAGCAGCAAACAGATGAGGCGGCCCGTACTACTGAAAGGGTACCTGAAAACGGTAAGGGTGGAAAGATTAGAAGGAGGCCACTTCCACCTTCTAGCTAAAAGTGATCATAGTAGTGGTGGGTCTTCAAAGGAGTGTGCTAATTTTATTGAGCCTCCTAGCTATGAATCCGAGACTGATGAAAATGGTGAGGAGGTTGAAACAGTGAGGAAGGAGAGTAATTTTCCATCTTATGACCCAAGGTCCCTTATCCTTGACCTTGAGTTAGGTTTGTTGTTTGATGATGGGACTCAATTTAAAAATGCTATGGTGGATTATGCTGTGTACAGCAAGAGGGATGGTTGGTTCATGAAGAATGACCCTAGGAGAGTAAGGTTGTGTGTGCTAATACATGCCCTTTTCAGTGCACTACTTTTTATGATAAGGAGTTGAAATGCTTTCAAGTGAAGACATTATGCACTGTGCACAAATGTAATTGTAAGTACAAGTTACAATTACTTAATGCAAAATGGTTGGTTAAAAAATTTGAAGAGAAGATCCGAAAAGAACTGTACTTAAAGCAAAGTGACTTATGAGCTCATATTGAGTCCGAGCTGAAGGTGTTTGGCTCTCTTGACAAAGTTAGAAGGGCAAAGTTGATGAAATTGGCCGGCATGCAAGATGCCATCAACATGGAGTTCTCTAAACTAAGAGATTATGCTGATGAGTGCCTTACCCAAAATCCTAGTAGCACTGTTGTGATCAAGATAGAGAGGACAGCTCCTACTGCTTCACCATATATTCAAAGGATTTACTTTTGTTTTTCTGCCCTTAAGGAAGGATTAAAAGCAAAGTGTAGGAAAATTATAGGTCTAGATGGTTGTTTCCTCAAGGGCTCGATTAAGGGTGAAATTTAAGTGCTGTTGCTAGGGATGCAAACAATCAAATGTATCATGTTGCTTAGGCTGTTGTAGAAAGTGAGAATACTGATTCATGGATGTGGTTTCTGAATATTCTCAAAACCGATCTTGATATGACCAACAGTGCAGCTTGGACTATTAGTAGCGACCAACAGAACGTATGGTTCTTTTTTTTATTTAATTTTTAAGGTTTGCTAACTATGATTGATTTGTAACATTTTTTATGGTTGTTTTGTAGGGATTAATCAATGTTATAGAGGAACTGTTCCCCAATGCTGAGCACAAAAGG
Source organism: Heritiera littoralis (assembly GCA_031772115.1). NCBI lineage: Eukaryota > Viridiplantae > Streptophyta > Magnoliopsida > Malvales > Malvaceae > Heritiera > Heritiera littoralis. The sequence continues at coordinate 2,283,438 of JAPDPK010000096.1, read as the reverse complement.
TGTGCTAGAAACATACATGCAAACTGGAGCAAGAATCATCGTGGCAAGATAATGAAGAAACATTTCTAGATGTGTGCTAATGCAACGACCGAAAGGCAGCTTAAAGATATTTTAGAGTTGTTGCACAAGAAAGACACCCTTGGATCAGCAAAAGAGGACCGTTGAAATATCCCCCACGGAATTGGAGTAAGGCTTTCTTCAGAACAGATGTCAAGTGTGACGTCTGCCACAATAACTTATGTGAGACATTCAATGACACTCTAATCAAAGCCAGACATCAGCCTATTATCACCATGCTTGAGGAGATTAGAGTGGCTGTGATGACTAGGATAGCTAAGAAAAGAAAGAATGTGGAAAAATGGGTGGAGAATTATGATCCACTGGTGATGGAAAAGCTGAACAAGAATATGAGTGAAACAACTCAATGGCAAGTTGTTTTCAATGGTAGTGATGGCTATGAGGTTAAGTGTGGTAAGAAGCAGTTCAAAGTCAATCTTCTCAGGAGAACATGTGCTTACCGATTAAGGGATCTAACTGGTATACCATACTGCCATGCAATATATGCTATTTTTTATCATGGTGGTCAACTAGAAGAGTACATCCATGAGTGCTATTGAAAGGAGACATACTTACGGACTTATGAGCACACTTTACAGCCTATCAATGGTGAAAATGAATGGCCAAAAAGTGGGTTAGAAGCAATGCTGCCTCTTTTGATAAGAAGAATACCTGATAGGCCCAAAGGAAATAGAGCTCGAGAGCTTGATGAGCTTAGGAATAAATATAAGTTGTCTAGAAAGAGACAGAAGTAACATTGTGCTCTTTGTAAACACCCTGGACACAACAAAGTTAGCTACCCTGAAAAAAGCAACTCTGTGGGTACATATAGCTCTGTAAGTTGCTATTGTTTTATAAGTTTCGCATTTTTCGTTTGCCTAATTTAAATTGTTTTATAATTTTTGCTTAATCTTTTGTTTCTTTACTGCTTGTTCTTAAGTTCCACAAGAGGTAGTTGATTCATCTGCATCAATATGAGGGAGAGGAAGAGGCAGAGGAAGAGGAAGAGGAACTGACATTGGTTCTCCTGGTATAGAATCTGGTACTGTTGGAAGGGGAAGTGGAGATAAAATTGGTACTCTTAGCTCAGAAAATGCTACTGTTGGGAGAAGAAGAGGAAAAAGAAGAGGAAGGGGAAGGGGATGTGGAAGAGGAATAAAAACTACTACTCCTGGTTCAAGAGAGGTAAGAATGAATTTTTTTCATATCTGTGATATGTTCTATTGTGTTTTGATATGTTCCAATATGTTTATGACCAATTAGCATTGTTGTTGAACTTGTTTAGTTAGTGAACTTGTTGAACTTGGAATTGTTGAATTTGGACTTGAACTTCTTGGTGTTTCTATTGGACTTCTGTTTTTGAGGTTTTCTTTGGGTTTGAAGAAATGGGTTTTGCTCAATTTGATTTTGGCTATGAATGCTACATTTTCATGAAACATAACACATATTGGTGAATTTAGATTGGGATCATGATGGAGGAGGCTCTGTTTGATTGTAACATGGGGAATGCAAAATACTATTAGCTAGGGTCTTCTTTTTTTTTTTGCCTTCTGACCATTGAATAGTGAATTTTTTTTGTTAATTTTCTTGATAATGGAGTCTGTGATATAGAATCTTGGTGCTGTGATTTGCATATGGATAATTGTTGGGTTGTGGCCTAGAAAACTTGATATGAAAGCTTTGAAACTTGATATGAATCTGATGCAGGGTAGGAAATAGAATTGTTTATGTAATATTGACAAAATTTTGTTGTTTTTACATAAAAGGTTTGCTGGGTATGGCTGGGCTTACAAGTTGAAGGGAATGAATATGTAATCTTATAATTGGGCTTGAATTTTGCAAAACTTTAAATGTGCTATGGTGCTGGACTATGGCCAAGCTAACTCGAATAGTCTTCAATAGATTGGTTCATATACATCTCTGTTTTAGAGTAGTTCACTGAACACCCGGGAAAAATAGCATATGTTAACATGTATTGAACAGCATGGTGAGAGAACACACAGTGGTAGATATTAGTCTTTACTGCATGAAACTGTACCTTCTACCCCTAGCCTAACAATGCTTGTGCTCTTTTATAATGATTAATATTAACCCTGCATTCCTCTTCATGCATTAAAAATACTTTTCTGTATAGTTTTTTTTATTTGTTTAGAATTCAAAATTGGGAACCTGGAACCTGTTCTGGATGTGCTATTTATGTTCCAGGTGTGTTCTTAAAATTTTTTTTCCTATTTTTGTTAATGAAGATTACCCAAGAACAAAATGTTGCTCCAACACAACATTTAAAAGGCAAAGCTAAGAGGAAGGAAAAACTAACCTGATTTATTAGCATGTAAGTAAGTTAGTTTAAGATTATAGGTACTTACTTCTTGCAAATGAGCTTGTATATATTTTTACCTTTTTTTTTGTCAGAACTAGGATGCTTTTGGTTGAAGTTGTGACTGCCACCATGATGCATTTTGTTGAAGTAGCTACTACCTCCATCAATTTGAGCTTTATGTTTTGTTCAATTTCTTATCAGGCAATGGTGGATTGCTAATTATATTTTGATTTGATTTGTGTTGAATTTGTAATTGTCATGAACCTTAGTTTTAGGCTTAATTATCGTTTGTTCTAGTTTAATTTGCTATGATGGCTTAATGGATTAATTGTAGTTAATTTCTTGCTAATGAATCTGTTTATGGCTGGTAACCAAAAGAAAATTCTATTTTGGCTTCTTAATTTCCATATATTAGTAATGGGGTTTATGGGTTAGAATGTTTTGGGGTTAGGGTCGGGATATCTGTTTTTGTGATGAGGCAATGACATCCTCAATACCAGAAACATATATCTTACCTTTGCTTTAGGATATCTGTTTTTGTGGTGAGGCAATGACATCTTTAGTGAACTCCTCCCTGTAAGGGAGATTGAAGAAGAAGAAGAAAAAGAAAAGAGATATAAAGTAGCTATGAGCAGACATAGTAAGATAATGATATGCCAAGGTGTTTTAATTCAATTTTTGAACTTCTTCTAAATCTGTTACTGTAGATGGATATAGTTAGTTCCTTCAGATTTTTTACATCCTTTTAGTTATATATTTTTGGTTGAATACCACATGCAATTTTGTACTAATTTTGGTATTGTACAGCAGAAAAAATGAAATGATGAAAAAAATGTAATTCTTAAAAAATGAAATGATAAAAAAAATGTAATTTTAAAAAAATGAAATTATGAAAAAATGTAATTTTAAAAATGAAGTTATGAAAAAAATGTAATTTTTAAAAAATATGTAATTAAAAAAATGAAATTATGAAAAATGTAAATATGAAAAAAATGAACTTTTAAAAAAATGTTTATTTTGAAAAAAAACGAAATTTTGAAGAAAAAAGAAGAAGAAAATTTAACTTATATGCACGTTAGCATGACACATGGCAATATTATGCCACACCACTGGTCCACCTGACATTATAATCCACGTCAACGTTTAGGTGGCATGCCACCTGGGTAAGAAAAACGGATATCACAGCTATTTAACGGCTATATCCTTAATTCTATTATTTTATAACGTTTAGGTTTAACTGTTGGGAAATTCTTTAATGGGCCTACATATATCAATTAATTGTACATTACAGGTTATCTAATTTGTTTAGTCCACTTAAAAGTGATCAAATAAAGTTTAAGCTATTCGATTTTAGGACATCTCAATCAATATGGGCTTTGCAATGTGTAGAAACCCAATATTTTATTTTATTTTCATGATAGGCCAAAATAAAATAAAATATACTTCAAGTATAAATAAGTTATGGTCCCCAGTCTAACATACCGTAATTCTCACAATCAAATCTCATCATTGAATGAGATACAGATTCTCTCAAAAGTTTAGACGTTGAAGACTTTAACCCCAAGAAATCAATTCCAATGGATTCAAGTATGCTTACATATTACTCTTTTCTTGATGATTAAACATGAGATCCTGTGTATGTTTATTTGTATGAATTTTCCTACATTAACATGCTGAAAGTGAAACTTAATATCCTTATTTTCATGTAATTATACGTTGAGGGCTTAATTGCATATTTTCATAAACGTTGGAGATGTATTTGGGTATTAAGCCATAAATTAATTGCAGGAAGAAAGTTTTTAGTTCTTATATATCTCTATTTCGCTTCATTTAATATTATTTTTAATTTAAGTATATTTAATTTAATGATAAATATATGTATTTTTATATTTAAAGAGTTGAATTCAAATGTTTCATTTTTTTTAAATAAAAAATGTTTTTTTTGTGACGAAATTAATGCAATTCCTATGCATAATAATAAAAAAAAAACATCCGACTTTGCTTATTTCTCGTATAAAGCCCATTTTAAAAAAAAAAAGGTAACAGAATTACAAAGGGGCATAAGGAAGGAGCTAGAAATTTTATTATTCTAAGAATGTTGATCCAAAGAGTAGAAGACAAACTTATGAGCTTTTTTGAATCTAATCCTTGACTTTGGCCTCCAAAGGACCTAGGCTTCAATCCAAAAAGAAGAAGAAGAAGAAGCTATTACAATTCAATATATAGTTAGTAACCAAGTCCAAGATTAATAAATATAACAATTACAAAATAAATTGGGCTTAATATATACTCAAATAAATCTTTATATTTTATTTAGATTATAGATTTATATTTCATTGTAATTATATTTATTAAACCTTAAAAATAGATGAATGACATTTCATTGATAAAATTTTCAAATTAGTATTTTCTTTTTTCAAATATTTGTCATGCAATTCATCCAACAAATCCAGGTAAGCATTTATTACATATTAAATCATCCAACTTATCAAATTTTAATAATTAATTGAATACTTTATAGCATTAAGATTTAATTATAATAAAATAAAAATTCACATCTTAATACTACATAATAATTCAGAAAAAAAAAATTAAAAGATTGATTTGGATATTTTACCAATATACTACAAATTAATGTGTGAAAAATAGTTAAGATCATTTAACGGAGCATGTAAATTTTATAAATGTTGAATGCCTATATAATTTTTTTTTATTAACAGTTATGTTACACATGGAGTTGAATTATGAATCGTAGGGTTTTGAAGGAACAGAGATTGTATGGTTAGGATTGATTGTTGCTTTTGAGTTTTGATTTCAACAATGAAAGATGGGTAGGAAGTGGCATCCAACAACCCGAGTAATGACAGAGACAACTCAGTTTGTCCATTTTTGGATCTCATCTGCCTCTTTCAATCTTCACGGCCAATTGTCCATATCGATGCTGCCACAAAAAATAAGACCGGAACATTGCTTTAGCTAAATCTTGTAACGTTTATTTTTATAATAAAAACGTTATAAAAGCAATAATGCTATATATGTGAAAGTTGCCGTTACTCATAAAAGTTTGGTGTTTTGCTTTTAATGCTACTTGGTTACGGTCCTGACAGTCGGTTTTCCATACGAAACAGATAATTATCTTATATAATATAAGAAGGAATTATTTATACTATAATAATATTAATTATCATACAAAGGATATTAAATGAATTTATTTAATTATTAAAAGTCAAAAAAATAACTATAATAAATATATCTTACATGTTATTAAGAGAAAGTATCACGTAATTTTCTTATATTGTATGCATGTACCTTATGATATAATATATGTTAGATTATAAATTGTTGAAGTGTGTGTATATATATGGGAGGCAAAACTACAAACAAAACACAACTTATTCTCTTCACAATTTCCATATATTACACAAACTCTCCTTATTTTTGGTGCAGAAAAAAGTGCTTTGTTTTTGAGTTTTTTACTCTATTATTCATGTAGAATTATTGCGTGTGCAATGAAGAAATAATTGAATTGTTATATTCTGGAAGCAACATGCATTGAGAACCCTAATATAGCGATTGATATCATCCAACAGAGACGTGAATTGTCTTAAAAATATGAGATATCTGTGTTTTAGTACAAGTTTTCATACCATCGATAAAATAATTTAATTTTTTTCTTTCATTTATTATTTTTGTTATTAACATTTTCTTGTATTTTAATTTATAATTTAACAATAAATACATGCATGATCATCATTAAACCTAATCATAGGCCAGGTTGGGTCGGGTTCGGCCGTTCGGGCGGGGTCCATAACATATAATAATGGCTTATGTGTATGCTCAAGTTAGGTCCAACCCAAAAATTCAAGCATAATTTTTTTGTCCAGGCCTGTTTTCATTTTTATACTATAAGCTCAAGCCCCGTCCGGCCCGATCCAGCTCATTTCGACCCGATCAGAATATAATTTTATTTATTTTTCATATTTTAATTTTTTATTTATTTGTTTTTATTATTTTATTCCCTTTCAAATTTAATTTTATTTGTCAAAATTTGTATGTCAATTTTCATATTAAATATTTATAATCATGTTTATTAATCAATAATGTTTTATATACTTATAATTATATTATACTCAGTAAATATATAAAAAATTAATTAATATTCATATTTGGGTCAGGTCAAGCCAGGCCCGGGCTTTGAAAGGTCAAGCCTTGGCCCAGCCCGATTTTTAAACGAGTATAAAAATTTTATCCAAGTCCAGTAATTGTATCAGATATTTTTGTTCAAATCCAACTAAATATCAGACTGATTTTCAAGTTTAGCCAGAGAGCCGACCCTTGAGCAGGTATAATCATCATCATGATCTCATACAAAACATGTTTATATATTTTCATTTGTAAATAAAATCTGGGACAAATATTGCTTTAAGTCTTGTCAATAAGGGTGTAAAATTTACTCTTCTTTTTTACCCATTTAGTCAAAACTACATTTTCAATAATGTTAACACTAAACAAGAGTTATTAGCGTTCGGAATCCAATATTTTGTATTGATGAGATAAATAAATTATGTTAAAATGAAGTTCTCGTACATTTGTTAAATTTTGAATCTTTTTGTGATTTTATATTTTAATTAAACATTCTTCTCTATAATCAATTAATTTTATATTTTAATTAAACATTCTTATCTATAATCAATTAATTTTAGTTAGGACGTTTAACCTAGTATCAATGTGCAAGTTTTTTGTGTGATTCCTGACTTATGTTCATTCTGAATTTAGTAACTATCAAATGATAGTTATATCTACGTCTGATGAGAGTTTTATTAAAGTAATATTATTTCACAATTGTTAAATTTTGAATTTTTGTTATATTATATTCAAATTGAATCTTTTTACTCATCACCAATTAATTTTAGATAAGATGCTTAATAAATTAACTGATTGAATAGGAACAATCTTTTCTATTTGTTTAAGAGGATATATATATATATATATATATATATATATATATATATATATATATATATATATATATATATATATATAAAGGAAAATGGGAAAGGGGTTTGTTTTGGTTGAAAGTCAAGACCGAAAGTCAAGTAATCAAGTTTGCTTACATGTCCCATAAACTATCCAGGTGCCCCTAAGCCAAACAGTGAAAGGCATGAAATATTTGGTTCATGCATGTCATGTTTGGGAAAAAAATCATTAATGCTTTACCTGGTTGAATTGCACATCCCTCAAATTAATTAATTTGCTAAAAGGTAAAAACTTTTCATTTCTAATTTATAAATAATCACATGCTTGAAAAGTGCTTAAACCTAACCTATATTACATAGGCTTTGGCATCAACTTATTTTTTACAGTCAAATTATATAGATAGCCCGTATACTATCAAAGAAACTAAAATTTTAGTCTTTATAGTATAATCTAAAGGAAATGAATCTTTTTACATTTTTAATTTAATAATTTTAGTCCTGTCGTTAAAATAGTTCATTATGCTTCTTTAATTTTGTACACATGACGGTTGACCATGATGACATAGCATCGGTTGTGTCCATGTGGCATTAATTGTGCTGACATGGTGTTGACCATGCTGACTGACATTTTGATTGGACTCATAATATCAAATTAAAATAATAAAAAACTCAATTCCTTTAAATTATATATTACAGAGATTAAATTTCAAAATTTAACTAGGACAATAACTATATTCAAAATTTAACATATTTTGACCTATAAAAACTTTTTAAAAAAAAATCTTCATTTTCATCTCTTTCTTTGTTCTGTAACTTAATCCTTTCTTTCTCTCTCTAATTCTATTCTACCAATCAACTACCGCTTCTTTGCTAGATTTTGGCTACTAGTTGCCTTACTAACTGTCGATCGCTGCCGCCTGCGAAATATTCTTTAAGCGAAAACTTTTCAGGTGGTATCATATAACAACTTCAAGCCAAAACTAATAAATCTTAAATAGTTTTCTGTCACCTAGGATAACTTCTAGCATTTTTTTTCTAGAATTTCAATAAGATCTACAACAAAAATCGCTAAATTAAAGTTCACTTCCTCCTTTAATTTGTCAAATTTAGCTCAAACTACAACCAACATTCCCTTCATAGAATAGAAATCTAGTTAAGAATAATAACAGGACACAATAAGAGAAATGAAATAAGATTAGAGATACCTCCAAGTTGTTTAAGCATAGAGATTTCTAAAGTTGAAAAATGTCTATGCATTTGAAATTTAATTAATGGGAAAAGCTCTTTGTTTGAGTAGGGTTTAGAGTCTAAAGTAGTGGGGTGTTTCTTTTACGGCATAAAGAAGAAAATAACAACTAGAATAGCCTTGAAACCTTTTAAACCAACTTATAAGCTTAATACTTCAAAACCCATATTAAAGTTCAAATAAACTGTGATGGAGCAATGATAGTTAATAAAAAAAAACTTCGTTACATATGAAGCATTGTCAATATTTTAGTTACTACAATTTGAGCTGAATAATATATGAGAAAAAAATTATGACTCATAAAATTGTATCACCTTCTTAGGTACACTTTGATTATTAAGCTTGCATAATTTGAAAAAAATAAGAGGCCAACAAGAAAAGAAAAATATGCCAAATTACATGCAATTATTGACAAATAATAATCACAAGCATATCAACATCTAGAGTAACTCTTTTTAGTTCTCCCAAAAAGAGGAGAGAGAGGGCTTGACTGCATGCGTGTGTGTTAAAAACATGTGTGTGTGGGTTTTCACCGTCCCACATCGCTTGCTTTGTGGTGTGTGTGTGGGTTTATAAGGAATTCCACGCTAACCTAAACCAACGCGTTTTGGTGTTAGTGGTGTGTTCCTTCTCTGAACAAAAAAAGCATATATATTGCTCTGTGTGCGATGTGTGTGTGTTGTGTGACTTAAGCATTTGCTTGACTGCATGTATGTGTGTTAAAAACATGTGTGTGTGGGTTTTCACCGTCCCACATCGCTTGCTTTGTGGGGTGTGTGTGTGTGGGTTTATAAGGAATTCCACGCTAACCCAAACCAACGCGTTTTGGTGTTAGTGGTGTGTTCCTTCTCTAAACAAAAAAAAAGAGGAGAGAGAGGGATGTAAACATGCATACACGTGAGCACCTGCTCGGAGGTGAACGACAATCGACACTATTGTTGGTAGTTGAAATTTGGAAAAAGAACGGCATCTGGTTGATAGGACGGAGTTAGAGAGAGAAAGGAGAAGAAAATAAACAAATTTTTTTTGGGTTTAAATAGGTCAAATTATACCGATAGCTAGAGTTGGCAATCTTAGACACGACACGATTATATAATATGAACACGATACGAATAAATGACACGAGATGACACGAGGTTAAAATTAAATAAAATTAATATATAAATATGGTAAAAGCTAAAAATAACATTTTGAGTTTTCCGTGTCGACACGAAATTTTCGTGTTTTACACGATACGAACACGGTTTTACATGTCACGAAAACAAATTATAAACACGAATTATCAGGTCTACCGATAGCCTATATAAAATGTTAAATTTTGAAATTTAGTACCTATAATATAATGTAAAAGAATTGAGTTATCTTACTATTTTGATTTGATATTATGTGTACAACCAAAATGTCATATTAGCATAGTTAACATCACGTATAGTACAATCAATGTCATGTCAGTACAGTCAACACCATGTGAGCACAATCAACCGCCACGTGTACAAAATTAATAGAGCCTAAGTGACTATTCCAACAACAAGATTGGGATTATTATATTAAAAAGGTAAAAGAAACTCATTTCCTGTAAATTATGTTACTAGGACTAAATTTCAAATTTTGAGATAGTACAAGAACTATCCATACAATTTGACATTTTTTTATGTTAATTGGTGGTATTTATTATAAAAAGAGTAATAAATTAGAAAATAAAGATTAATAAAATAATTATTATTGGAATTGAAAATATGAATGAATGTTGAAATTAGAATTGTGAAAGACTCCAATTTAGTAGGAATTTATAAAGATATATAATTATTTGTTCTAGTTAGATATATATGGGATTTTAATTATAAAATTGGAATTATTGGTAATATGAGGATTAGCAAAAGAATGGAATTTAAATTTAAATTATATTTTTGTATTTACAAGAAAATAAAATAAACTAATTATTTAGAATGATAAATAGAAAATAGCAAATGATGGAATATTTATTAGAATTAGAAGTTGTAATATAGGATTTTGAATAGAATTTTGGTTTATTGTGCAATATGAGGTACGAGAAATAAAGAGGCGCGAATAGAGCTACCGGATTTTTATATAGCATGGAAAGAGGTAAGGAACAACATGAGAGTTACATGAATTGATTTACATGAAACGATTTACATGAATTGACTTATATGAAATGATTTACCTAAATTGAATTGCATGGAATGATTTACATGAATCAATAAATACATGAAATGATTTATATGAACTTGATTTACACGAGATGAATTACATGACATGATTTACACGAACTGAATTACATGAAACAATTTACATGATTTGACTTATATGAAATGTTTTGAGACAGTTGCTCATAGTGAGCGTGCATACAGTTATATGACTGCGAGACCCTGATTAGGTTCGTAGGTTTATTGATTATGACTGGAGACTCTGGCCCGCAGGTTTATTGACTATGACTGTGAGACTCTGATTCGCAGGTTTATTGGTAGTGAAGTTGTTTGAGTTTGAACTTAAGCCTTATAACATGTTATAATTCTTCTTTTTGAGTTTAAATTTTTCAACATGTCACAACTCTTTTTAATTATTCAATCAGAAGATTGTTTGGCAGCACCAAAGTATCTTTATCAGCATACACAAGTGAAAATGAGAATTTCTCATTGTTTAATTTTTTCAATTGAAATGGTAAAAAAGATTTGTGAAATCGTACGACCTGGGAAATCATCAAGTACAGTAAAAAGAGTTGTCTTACAATGAATGTATCATACAATTAATTTTCCCCTAAATTGACTAAACAACATGTATTAAGACATCAATTATGTTATCATGGTTTCATTTGCATGCAACTATGGAAAGAACAAAAGCAATTACATGTCAATTAACTAGTCAAGTCATGTGCTGGGCTGCGTTGGGTTGGTTTGTCTTGTCTTGTTGTGGACCTTGAAAGCCTTGTTTCAGCCTTTCGGGTACTCGGAAGAGACCCATAAAGCTAATAAAACAGTCTCTTTCATTCTTTAAGTGAATGTCTTTCATTTGGGAGTTGTGTGTGAATCCATTGTTAGGGCGCTCATGGTGGTATATGCTTTTCCTAGAAGATGAAAAATGAAAAATTGGTTGCAATGTTTATATTTGTTTTGTTCTTCAAATTAACTACTTTTTAGAAACAAGTGGGGACCTATGGCCATGGTTGCCATTTCTCACCCCTTTTTTTTTTCACTATGCAAATTTTCTCATATTCACTTAACCAATTAATATTTGTGATCAACACTTTTGATTATTTATCACAATTTTAATTTAAAGGAGTGCTAATAAGGTAATATAGGGTTCATGCAGAATGCAACAACACTTTCTGCCCTTTCCTAACTCTGATTTTTCCATTTGTTTTTTTGTTATTTGTTTTTATTTACTCGAAAAGAAAGTAAAATAGATGTAATGGATACAAAAGTAAACATATTAAAAGAATTTGAGGAAATTATAAATATAAGCTTTGTGTATAAAACAAATGCATATTTGATTTTACATGAAAATTGTTATCGCTGAATATTTGGTTTTTTTTTTATTTGGAGAAGGGAGAATTCAACTCTTACTCCTTGAGCCGAGTAAACAATGCTTGAGTATTGCATCCAAAAAGCTAATTTAAATATGTAACAATTTAATTGGTTTAAGATTTTATTAATCAATATATAGCTAGCATACAGCTTTTTTTATTGTTATTAGCTGCTTTACTTTTTAATAAATTAACCAAAAACAATGCTAAATCGAGTCCGAAAATTATATGAAAAATTTTACAAATTCGCCCTGCTGTCGTGCTGGGTGAATTTGCTCCATTTAATGCTTTAAACCCAAAAGCAAAATCCATCCCAAGTTACTAGTACTCACTTCGGGGGCTGTTTACATTGGAGCTATTTTTTTTTTAAATTACAGATATTTTCATTTGTTTTAACGTTATAAGATTAATTTTACTAGAAGTTTAGTCACAGTTAAGACTCTTTACTCCTCTCTAAAAGTGTATTTAATGGTGATCAAATCCGAACGCTCTTTCTACAAACTCAACCTGTATTGCTAACTGAACCAGAATTTAAAAGTTTGCAGCTACCTTTTGGGATAAGATAAAAAGCATATTTGCACCACAAACGGTCAATAAAACTAAGAATTTACAATGTACCATCATTAAAAAAATTTATGAAAGAGATGCTATGAAATTCGAAGGATTGAATTCACTTACAAGCAAGTATTGCTAAAATTTCAAAGGATTAAATTCACTAATAAGCATTGTTTTGTAGATCATATTTGAGATTTAAGTCTTGAAACCAGCATCCAAGAAATCATTTCCTTGAATGTATCAAGCTGATGTAGATGTGTATTTTAAGATTGTCAGAAAGAAAATTAATATCGAGATGCATATAAATTGATCCTAAAACATCCTGACTAAAAAAAAAAGCTATAACTTGTGCCATTGGCGACGCATCTTATTTGATGGAGACGGACCAATATTTGACGAAGCTAGGCTCTTAGTTTTTATCTAACGGGCCAGCCTTGGACAACAGACTAGACCGACATTTTTAAAACGGGCTTGAGTAAAGGTTTTTAGACCCAAGCTGAGCCCAAGCACTAATTTTATTTCTTTTGATTACTATATGTTTTATATGAAAACATGTTACATAGGTTTTTCCCCTTATTTTTACATGCTCTTCTAGGATGATGGATTCCTTTTACGTATTACATGTAATTTTTTGGTATAGTTGTTAGATTAATACATATGTGATTCCTGATTTGCTTTTTCTTTTTTGTTGAGTTTAAATTTTATGTATTTGTCCATGTATAAATTTTATATACTTGTCATCGAATCATATCATAACATTTCATTAAATAATGAATCTCATATTATTAATTTTTAAAATTATTATGTTTTGAAATTTATGAAGCACTGGAATAACATGTTATAATTCACTAATAGTGTATGAGATTTATATATACTAACAATGTATTATATATAAACTTCTTTTTTTGGTCTCTTACTTTATAAGTTAATTAAAAATTTATATTTGATGTATTGTCAGTATATAAATCTTATACGCTTTGAATTTAGTAATATTTAGTTGGCTTAATAGCCAAATAAGCCCTCAACCTTTAGCCCAAAATGAAATTCAACATTCAACGTTTTATCGCGTGAAATTCAGTCCATAAACTTTTATTTCAGTGGAAATAAACCCTCAATCTTTTAAAATTATGCAATTAAATCTAAATCCGTTAAATGATACTAATTGCCGTTAGTATATCTAACGCGAAAGCTGACGTGGATAGCTTAGTTGGTTGTCATGTGGCATGCCACGTGTGCAATACTAACGGCAGTTAATGTCATTTAACAGATTTGGATTAAATTGCATAATTTTAAAAGGTTGAGGTTTTATTTCCACTGAAGTAAAAGTTTATGGACTGAATTTCAAGCGATAAAACGTTAAAGGCTAAAATTTATGAAGTACTGGAATAACATGTTATAATTCACTAATAGTGTATGAGATTTATATATACTAACAATGTATTATATATAAACTTCTTTTTTTGGTCTCTTACTTTATAAGTTAATTAAAAATTTATATTTGATGCATTGTCGGTGTATAAATCTTATACGCTTTGAATTTAGTAATATTTAATTGGCTTAATAGCCAAATAAGCCCTCGACCTTTAGCCCAAAATGGAATTTAGCCTTCAACATTTTATCGCGTGAAATTTAATCCATAAACTTTTATTTCAGTGGAAATAAACCTTCAACCTTTTAAAATTATGCAATTAAATCTAAATCCGTTAAATGACACTAACTGCAGTTAGTATATCTAACGTGAAAGCTGACGTGGATAGCTTAGTTCGCTGCTATGTGGCATGCCACGTGTGCAATACTAACGGCAGTTAATGTCATTTAACAGATTTGGATTTAATTGCATAATTTTAAAAGGTTGAGGTTTTATTTCCGCTGAAATAAAAGTTTATGGATTGAATTTCACGCGATAAAACGTTGAGGGCTGAATTCCATTTTGGGTTAAAGGTTGAGGGCTTATTTGGCTATTAAACCTATTTAATTTAAAAAATCTTTCATTTAAGAAATTTTGAACTTATGAGATGTTACATTATGAATAATATATATATATATATATATATATATATATAGACAACGCATTAAATTAATTAATGTGAGCTTAAGTAATGGAATGGAACTGCCAATGAAAAAAAACAAGCACTTAAAAATTTTCAAATACACCCTTAATATTTTGCACAAAACAGATAAAAACCCTTGACATTTTATTACATGCAAATCAGTCTATAAACATTTATTTTCTATAAACAAACACATAATCTTTTAAAATAACACTATTAAGTTCAAATTTGTTAAATGACATTAATTGCTATTTGAATATCCTACGTGGCAACTGACGTGGATAGCTTTGTGGATTGTTACGTGGCATGCCACGTATGCAATACAAACAAAAGTTAATGCCATTCAACAAAGGCTTAATAGCCAAATAAACCCTCAACCTTTAGCCCAAAATGGAATTTAGCCCTCAATGTTTTATCGCGTGAAATTCAGTACATAAACTTTTATTTCAGTGGAAATAAACCCTCAACGTTTTAAAATTATACAATTAAGTCCAAATCTGTTAAATGACACTAACTGCCGTTAGTTTTGCACACGTGGCATGCCACGTGGCAGCCAACTAAGCTATCCATGTCAGCTTTCACGTTAGATATACTAACAGCAGTTAGTGTCGTTTAACAGATTTGGACTTAATTGCATAATTTTAAAAGGTTGAGGGTTTATTTCCACCGAAATAAAAATTTATGGGCTAAATGTCACGCAATAAAACGTTGAGGGCTGAATTCCATTTTGGGCTAAAGGTTGAGGGCTTATTTGGCTATTAAGCCTTCAACAAATTTGAATATTAATTGCATGATTTTGAAAGATTAAGAGTTTATTTATAGAAAATAAAAATTTATGGATTTTTGCATGCAATAAAAAGTTAATCGCTTATATCCATTTTATACAAAAGATTAAGAGTATATTAGGCTATTAAACCAAAATAAACAAATTATTATAAAAAATAATATAAAACTTACACTTATAAAAATATAGTTTGAATGGGCGTATATCAAACTTTAAATGTAACAATCAATGTTTAGCTTAGTGATTATTATCTAATTTTGAGAGATTAGATCTAAGATCCTTTTCCTCTTGTACCTCACTATGAAAAGAAAAAAACTAAAGGCCAACAAATTTAACTCATGTAAATAAATATCAAATAAAATTAAATAAAAAATCCTAAACTAAACCAAATATATTTAATGGTGGGCAAAAAGACCTCAATATAATCTAATATATGTATATAAAAGTCAAAGTATTTGACTCCAAGTAAAATATCTTATGTGGATAGTATAAAAAGTTGACACGTTTAATATCCGAAAATAAAAAAAATAATATTTTTTTCAATTTTCTTATAGATAGGAATCTATATATATTAAAATTTCAAAATAAATTAATTATCTTTTTAAATCAATTATCTATTTCAATTGTTAAATCAAATAAATAAACATATATATATATATATGTATTTTAAAAATTAAAGAAAAATCTCATATTATTTATAAATTTATTTACTAATCTTTTATCAATATACATGTATTGTTGTTATATACATTATTTATAGAAATAATTAATTTTGATATAAATTTTTTATATGGAATACTTTTGTAAAGAAAAAGACAAACGTATTTTATATGAACATGTGATATGAGTAGTAAGATGAATTTTTTCATCTTTAAAGTATAAAATGTCTACAAAAAATCACTTAATCATTGATCAATGTTACACTACTAATTTCAATAAGATTCAGTTTTTTTATAATAATCTTATATCTTATATATAAAAAAATTAAAAGCCAAAACTCTTGGTTAAAAATAAAATATCCTAGAATATATCTTAACTTTTTTATACTTAAAATAATAAATTGATTATCTTTCAAAAAAATAATAAATTGATTTTAATTTTTATATAATAATTAGATCTGTTCAAGGGCCGAGCTACCTGCCTAAGCTCGAAGGCCCGTTTGAAATTTGGTCGGGTTGGACAAAAATATTAAACGTATTTATCGGGTTTGGACAAAATTTTTAAGCCCAATAAAAAATGGGCCAGAGCCCAGGCTTGACCGTTCAAAGCCCGGGCCCGGCCAGACCTGAACATAATATTAATTAAATTTTTTTTAAATATATACTAAGTATAATATAATTATATGTATATAAAATATTATTGATTAATAAACATGATTATATATATTTAATATGAAAATTAATAATAAAAATTTGACAAATCAAATCAAATTTTAAAGGTAATAAAAGAATAAAAAACAAATAAATACAAAAAATAAATAAAAAATAAAATACAGTCGGGCCGGGCTTATATAGTAAAATAAAAAACGGGATTTGACTAAAATCTAGGCCCGAATTTACAGGCCAGGTCGAGCTTGGGTTTAGACAAAATATATTATTATGTGTCTTCGGCACGGCCCGCTCAATGAACAGGTCTAATAATAATCCTATTCAATTAATTATTTAATTTTAAAATATTTGAAATTTTTTAAAAAATGGATTTCAACTATATTATTATCTTAATTTAAATCAAATAAAATTTATCTTAGATTTTAAATTTTTTTTATCACTTATTATGTTATTTTTAAATTAAAAAATCCATATATTTTTATTAGAATTATTTTAAAGTTTTAAATCTTTTATCAAAAACATTAAAATTGGATATTTAGGTTTATATACTTTAGTATTGAATTAAGCTTTCATATCTTTTTTCAATTTTCATTTATTCTTTTTTCAGAATTATTTGTTCAATCATTTTATTTGGAAAAAAAGTGCATATAGATTATTTATTCTCTTGAAATATATATGATTTTAAATATTGTATTTAATTATTTTGAATTGATTTAAATTTTAAAAAAACTAGAATAAAAAAATATTTTTAATTTTATT
The DNA here is from genome assembly GCA_031772115.1 of Heritiera littoralis. NCBI lineage: Eukaryota > Viridiplantae > Streptophyta > Magnoliopsida > Malvales > Malvaceae > Heritiera > Heritiera littoralis. Next base: position 2,265,821 of record JAPDPK010000096.1, on the reverse strand, counting down.
TCTATTAACATTTTTACTTTACTTACCTTTTATGTGTGACACTATTATAAATAATTTTTTCAAAAACCCTAAAAAATAGAGTTTTTCAACACTAATTAATTTTATTAGATTTATTTACAGTCATATAAATTCAAATTTTAAAAATAAATCAATTTCAAATTTGTAATATTAACCAATAATTTATTAATGATTAATATAGTAAGGATTATTTTCATTAAAATTGTTGTTATTTAATTCATTTATTAAATATTTAAGATTTGTGATATTTAATTTTTCTTTAATTTTTTTATTGTTATTTGATTTTAAATTATTTTTAAATTTGTGTATTATATATATGCTTCAAGTTTTTAATACATTATTAAATATGTATTTAAAAATAATTTTTTTATAATTCTTGTTTTTAAAATATTATAAATTAAAATAATTACTATACATCGTACGAGTTTAAATCTAGTTAATAATAATTTACCAAACAAATCAACAAAATATCAAACGCCAGATATATTTTAAAGAAAAAAATTGATGCAGTGTCAACTGTCTACCTACGAAACATAACAAATTAAAAAAAAATATAAATCTAAATCTTATTAAAAAAATAAAAAAAATAAAAGCAAAACTCATTGATTGCATGTCAAGCTCAACCAATTATCCCCGTACGAAGACAATTTTGTATATTGAGAGAAGGTTATATGAAACGATTATTTCACGTTACATATATTATTTTTATTCAAATCATATCATATAATTATATTGTTAAAAAAATTAATTATTTATTACACATCATATGTGATAATTAAACGATGAATATTTATTTCAAATATTCATTAATGATTCTGATAATAAATCATTGACTTTTTTTTCAATAATATAATTACATGATATGATTTAAATAGAAATGATATATGCTGATGTGATATAATTATTTCATACAATATTTTCTATTCGTATATTTGTGTGCAATGGGCTAGCATTTGTTTAATTAAAAAAGAGAAAAGTGTAATCACAAAACGCAGCAAAATGCGCACGAAACGCTGCCCTATCGGCTGTCTTCTGTATTTCGCCTCTATGTTGAAAATCACACAGAAACAAAGACGAGCCAAAGTCATTATTCAAAACTAAATTAAATGGTTTATATTTAATGTATTGGTAGTATATAATCAAGTGATATAAAAAGTTATGTCATCAATAAATAAATTTTAAATATATGTAAGATTTTATACAAAAAATAAAAATTTTATTTAAAAAATAAAAATTTTATTTTTACGAATTTATATATTTTTATAAAATTATTATTTTATCTACCGTCAATAAAATTTTTTAATTTCGTAAGATTTATGTTTTATTTTATTTATTTATTTATTATTTTTTAATATTTTTAAAAGACATATATTATTATTTTCATTTCGTTGATAAAGTTAAAAATTTCACTTACGATAAATAAAATAATAAAACTTTTTTTAATTAACTTTACGTATAGATATTTTTTTATGATTAAATGATATATGCATACAGCATAATGATTAAATAAAAATAAATTTTAAAATGAACGGTGAAGAATAAAGATCCTAATCAACTTGATAACGACGTATAGTGGGACCTGTCATTTAAGAATTTTGCCACAGATGGAATAAAAGGTTAAGATTTCATCATCTATTTTCCAAACTATGTTAGAAAATGAAATCAAGTGGGTCCAGGGGTTACAACTACAGGAACGTTTCGGCTTCATTGGAAAGCTACTTGTATCTAACAACAGAGAACATACATAACTACGGTCAACACAAGAAACGTAGTAAGCAGTAGACTGTCGGTTATACAAAATCCATGCAATCACCGACACTTAACATTAACCCTGTCGGTCGCCATGACCTCGAGCAAAATGCCATGGGTCCGACTGTAAGCAGTTTCCTGTCGGTTGATTAAAGTTCGTGTAAATACTAAATACAAAGATGTTTCACATATCGTATGGACTGACATTGAAAAATAAATAACATAATTTTAAGCATAGCCGTGAAAGAATATATTTTTAAAATTATTTAAAAAATTAAGGTTAATTTAAGTTTTGAGATAATCATATTATAAAAAAATAAATAAAATTTACACCTGAACGGTTGAATTTAATGGGAATTTCATAACTTCTTACTTAAAGAGTTAGATAAAAAAATTCATTAAATAGTTTTTGTCATTCAAATAAAAAATCTCATATAAGAAACTCTTAAAAATGTTAAACGATTCATTTATATTTAATATAATTTTAACGTAAAAATATATAAGGTAACAAAAGTCAAAAAATGGAAAAATGCTATTAAAAAAAATATAAACAAGACAGTAATTTTTTAAACAAGGATATTAGATAGATAAATAAATAGCTATATATTTATTATGTAGAGGTATAAACGAATAAAATATTCAATGAACCGTTTGTGAATTCGTTCTATTTCTGTTCGTTTATTAAATTTAACAAACGAATACGAACAATATTTTAATGTTCGTTTATTAAACAAAACAAACATGAATAGATGTGTGGTTCATTCGTTTCTGTTCACGAACAAACTCGTTTATATTCGTTTTTGTTTGCGAACAAGTTTGTTTATGTTCTTTTATTGTTCGTTCATTTAAAGTGTCATTTGTTGTTAGTTTGTTTATGTTCATTTATAATTCGTTCATTTAAAGTATTATTTGTTCTTCATTTAGTATTTAGTAAAATACTAAAATTACTTATATTATATAAGTTATATAATAGATATCTTATTTTTAAGATATTAACTTAAAAATTTAGTATTTAATTCTCAAACACATTTATACAAATACAACTTTGTTGGCTTAAAAAATTAATAAAATATATTAATAAAATAATTATAAAGTTGAATTAGTTAATTATGTTTAAAATAATTTTTTTTAATTTTAAACATAATGTACTAAAATTCAATTAATAAGAGTTTCAAAATAAGTTAAAATCTCAATCTTATCCATTGACCATTTATATATACATTACACATATAAGTATACACACATATATAAGATACTTTAATATATGTATATCAATATATGTATATGTATATGATACAAATTGTACTTAAAATTGAATTATCAATTTTAATAAAACATTGCTGACTTAAGTTGTGTTGTGTTTAATATTTCGTGTTGAATTATTTCAATTTGCATGTAAGATTTAATTTTTATGTAGGAATTTTAATATTTAAAAATTTAGTTTGTTCTTGTAAACACTTGTTCAGAACATATGTTCGTGAACGTATTTGTTTAATGATTTATGAACACTTGTTCACGAACGAGTTCATTTAAATGTTCATGAATGCGTTCGTTTAGGACGAACAAGTTTTTTTATTCGGGAACATTTAACTAACAATCCCTATCAAACAAATTAATGGACACAAACGTAAAAACCAAATTTCTTAACGAACACAAATAATACTAAAAAACAAACGAATGAACAGAGATATCAGTTCATTCATTTGTGTTTAATTTGTTTACAGTCCTATAAATATTATGTATACAACATCATATACTATATATTGATGGATTATACTCTATTCTTTAATAATTTTTCTTTAGCTGTATTTTATTACTTTTGAAATTGTTTGATGCCGTAAAATTAAAGAAAACCATTAAAGCAGTAAGGCACGCTCCATTTTGCGAGCGTGAGACGTCCACTATACTATAGTCTATTCGAGGAAAATAGATTACTCAGTTTCAGTGACAGATCGGAGGAACCAGCGAAGCATGATGAGCTCCAAGCCTCCACTGATAAACTATAATCTCTAAATTTTTAGATTTGTGACATAATAATTTCAATATTTTATTTTCTTTTTTTTATAACATGGAAAATAATAAAACTTTTCTTGATTTATAAATTTTTTGTAATTAAAATTTGAACTATTATATTATTTAGATAAACTGACATGTTTTTTTTGGTCAAATTTCAAAATTAAAGTATTTAACACGATTACTTGACAACTATATAGCTACTACTAACAATGAGAAGCTTTATAAACTTGGATTGGAAACTAAAAAACAATTCCAAAATTCTTCTCTATTTTCAAAGTAATTAACACCATATTTATTTGTTCAATGGTGTTACAATGCATGCCCACTAGGCATTATAGTGGACATAATACATTTGTCTATCTAAATAATAAACCAGAAATAATAAAAATAAAAAAAAAGGAAAATGGAAAAAATGATAGTAATTAACAAAAGGAAGGAGACCTTTGGAAATTTCTCAGCCAATCTCATTTATAAAAACAATTTTGTTCTTTATTGCTGCAAATTTGAAATGGCTGAGATTATGACCACTTTAAATTTTGGACCGACTAATTTATAACAATGAACTCCAAAAAAAGAAAAAAAGCTTAATTAATTTTTCTTCCCTTCTTCACCACCACCTTCCAAGTAAGCTTTCTTTCTCCTGTCAGCTCTAGAACACAGACAAATCACAAGGAAACACGTGGCATACACCCCATGGACCTTCCAATTAGTCTTGGGCGGTTGATGCAAAACCACCCTATGAAACACTGCCACGTAATAATGCAGCCCAACGGCGAAGCCCACGAAGGTCTGTCCCAAACCTAACATCTTGGAACCCAGCCCGGACTCGGTTGAGAAAACAAGGATCAGATACATCAAAACAAGTAACAAGTAAAGCACGTATCCAAGAGTCTGAAGCACCTGTAAACAGATGTAGGTAGAGGGCGAAGTGGCGTAGAAAAACTTCAGCGGCTCGAGCCCAGTAATGAGGGAAGTGAGGGAAAGGATGGAGAAGTAAATCGAGAGGTAAACTTGGATGAAAATGAGGATTTTTTGGAGTGAAAAGTAGGCTTTGATGCGGTTAAAAATGAGGGAAACTAAGAGTAATGGGATTAGAAGGAAAGCACAAGAGATTACAGTGGCAATGGTAGGGGCATGTTTGTTGCCGACATATGGTTTGAATTGTTTGGTGATTTGATTGTTGTATTTGGTAAGGTAAGCTTTTGAGGTGGTTGAGATTGTCTCAAGGTCTGGGATAAGGGTTTGCTGGAACTTGGTTGGGAGATCTCGGAACTCCGCTACAAAGTCAGAATCATCATCTTGGTCAATCCAGCTTGGTTGCTTTTTTTGTTGTTTTGGTTTCTGGGTTGTGGGTTTTTTTTCTTTGCTTGAGTTCTTTTGGGGTTCTGAAGATTCAGGGTCAGCCTGTTTTTTGTCATCCAGTGTTTTTGTGGAAGTAATTTTGGTGGTTGTCTTGTTCTTGGTTGGGCTTAGTTTAAGTAGATCCGAGGATTTTTTGGGGGTAAGTGAAGTGGTCTTGGAGGAGCTTGTGGCTTTTGATGTTGAGTTGAGCTTCTTCAACAGGGAAGTGGAGTTGAGATTCTTCTTCAAGAGAGAAGTGGAATTGAGTTTCTTCAGTTGAGAAGTGGAATTGAGATTCTTCTTCAAGAGAGCAGTGGAATTGAGTTTCTTCAGTTGAGAAGTGGAATTGAGATTCTTCTTCAGGAGAGAAGTGGAATTGAGTTTCTTCAGTTGAGAAGTGGAATTGAGCTGCTTGAGTTGAGACTTGGAAAGGGTACTAGAGAGTGTAGTTGCTTTTGTTGAATTGGTAGGTTTGGAAAGCTTGGTTTGGTTCTTGGTGGACAAATTTGATTTGGTAAGTTTGGTTTGGTTTTTGGTGGCTAGGCTTGATGATTTGATGAGCTTGGTTTGGTTGTTCTTGGTGGACAAACCAGAGCTTTTTTTCTTTACCAACAACTGCTCATCATCTTCTTCAAGCTCTGGCAATCTCCTTCTAGCACCAAACCCATAAGTTCGAAGCTCATGACTCTCACTGGAGGCACAATGGAGCATAAAAATCAACAAAAACAAAGCAAGATAAAGCAGAAGTACCTTACGGCAACTGAAGTACGTTAGTGGAGCCATTGGTGAAACTCTAGGAAATTGCCCTGAAGCTCTAATATTGGATATCCAATGATTCAAGGTTTAGATTGGATCTAAAATTCATGTAAGAAACAAAAGAATGGGAGAGAGAGAGAAAGAGAAAAAGAGAGAAATTTGAAGAAAGTAAATGAACAATATCTTATATAGTTGTACATTTATATGAAAAGGGAAATAAGACTTAAATGGAGAAGTGGGAAGAAGATGAGGTGAGTCACATGGTGCTAAAAGCCAAGAAAAGATATGTTGAGTATAGTTTACTATTTATTAACACGGCTTTGCCTCACGTACATCAGTTGATAGGAAATTGTTTTAGTTTAATCAGGGATTTTGAGTTCGAATCTTGAATATACAATTGTGTTAAAACTCTTGAAAGAGAGCTTTGCAGCTATTTGAGTCTCGCCTGGCTCGAATTTGGATTTTGCTTAGCTCGAATTTGGATTATATTAAAATAGTCTGAGGATATCGGATGGTTTCGACAAAAAAAAACACGGCTTTGCCTTGACTACTCTATGAGAAAATAAAAAAGTAGAATTAGAAAGAAAAATCCTCTTTTTAATCTTATATCTTAAATAATTCTTCAGGTCATGATTAAATCAATTTAGCAATGGTGTTTTATTAGGTAACTTCTTTTACATTGCAGGTCATCATCTTTTCCATAATTTTCTTCAAGAAGAGAATATTTCACTGATTTTGGGTTGAATAAAATGAAACGAAAAAAAAAAAAGAAAACCAAAAACATTAATGTTGTTTAGAATAAGCCAAGAACCAACCACCTTGTATTATTTGGGTTGAAAATTAATAGCATTTGAAAGGGAGAGAAGTGGACAGCTGAATCAGATTTAACTAAAATGATGCTAACTTTATCCTTTTACTTGTTTAATTACAAGAGTTTGGTTTGGCAGTAGGCAATGTTATGTTTGTTTGATTTTCAAACTGAAACTTTAAAATGTCTCTCATTAAAAACCCTTTAATACAACTTGCAAGAATATTCAAACCAGGAAAAGCATCAGACTTACTCAACTATAACATTTTTTTTTGTTCGAATACTCAACTATAAGATTGTTAGATTTAATTATATCTCCTCAAATCTCCATTCATATTTGTTTGTACGGTCAACAAAGCTACTTGCACTAGAGATCATTTTAGAAAAGCTTCAATAATGCCATACATTGCCAACTCCTTTTCTCACAGGAAAAGGCTGACGTTTTTATGACTTCACTGCAAACTAAGCCAATCCTTTTCTCGTACCCAAAAAAACCGAGGGAAAAAAATGGGACCAAATTTTTAGTAATGAATGCTCTTTGCGGTACATAAATGTCGGCTTGAACAGGCATTTTGGCTAGAGTTCGATCCCATCACCACTTTATAAGTATACCAGCGGTCCACCAGACTCCTCCAACCCATTTAAAGTCTTTTGGATATCTGCAAGACATTCAATTGCATCAGTTTCTTGACTCAGGATATGGCAGTTAATTAGGCAAAACTAGCCATAAGCTATGAATGATGAATTCTTTAATGTGGAGAGACCAATAGTTGAAAAGGTTGACTCATGTGCACTGATTTGCATCATCTAGGGAAATACATTGAAAAACAACAAGTTGGCTGCCTATAGACAAAGGCGCAAATTAGTCTAAGTTTATATATATATATCTCTGAGAAAAGGAGGAGCCAAGAATCTGACTTTTGTGAGGATCCTAGGCCATATAGTGGGTCCCATTAAAGGAGTGTAATGCCATTTGCATATATGGTTCTTGGATCCCACAAAGAATGGGTGCAAGGAGCTGTCTTGACCCTCTGATCTTGTTACTATTTCATCTTCATGAAGTTTGCTCTGCTTTCCCATGTAAACTTGACAATAGCCATATGGCTATGCCAGTTTTACCTTTGGCTATTTGAGAGTCTGAAAGAGGAACTTTCGAAAAGAGATTTACCTTAAAATTGCGAGTCAGAATTGTCTTTTAGTTTTCAGGGCTCTGAATTGTAATGAAAAATCATCTTGTATTTTCGTGCCAGCAGCAAAAAATGGGTAGCAAATCATTGGCCTTTCCTGAAGTTTGTACATGTAAAACTGTTAATGTCAGTATAACTGGATCCTTCTTCTCATTTGGCATTTTTATCAATGCTGAAAATTTTCTGTGATATCTTGTTCTTCAACAACCCCCCCCCCCCCCCCCCCCCCCCCCCTTTTTTAAGTGTAATTTTAATAAAATAATAAAAAAACATTTGAAAGAAAAGTACATGGGTAATCTTGTTTTATTATAAATAATTTACCGTTCCACCAATTTTGTCATATTATAAGGATCTCATCGCAACTTTGAAGCTTTTGTCAAAACAACTTTGATTTTGGTTCCCAATTTTGTCAAAAAGTTGTTGTAACCATCAGTTAATTATTAGTTCTTAATTTGAACTATTAAAACTTAATTTAACTATTATTACACTCTCTTGAGAGGCACTGAGTTCAAGGATCGAAATCTCTTGAATTTTTTAACACTTTCTCCTAAGACTTGTATGGATGGATTTGATTTTGGGTTGTGTTTTTTGGTTTTTTTTTTTGTTTAAATAAAAGATATTGTAATTTCAAAATAAGAAAAATTATGAGTGTTACTATATAAATTTCAACTTTACTTAGAATCATTTCTTTTAAAAAAATTGTACAAATAAACTTTAATTTTAATACACCAAACTTCAAATAATATAAGTGTTTTTCCAAAAAAAAAAACTTTAATTGCTGAATCTTATCCAAGAATGGATTCATTATAATTGATCAGAATCTATAGGAGACATTTCTTGGTCACATGAACAAAGAAAGGTGCAATGTTTAGACTTTATCTGCTTACATCGAATCAATCATAATCATCTGAAGAGATGAGGAAATGCCATATACTTCATCTAGCTAGCTGTAAGTCACTACAAACTCCATGCATGAAATTAAAAGGTGCTTCCTCTCCTGTAGTCTAATTCACTTCTCTCTCCAACAATATCTCCAAGCCTTCCATGATTTTTGTGCATTTGCAAATAATAAGCGGTCACATGAAAGAGACAATGTGAACGGGGGCTCTATCATTGTGCAAAGCCCATGAAGGGCAAAAAGAAAAACACCTACTTTTCTCATGTCTTTGTTTAAGTGATGCATTGCTTTTTCCTATCTGGCCATGGATCCATGTGCTGATGGATCTAATGTCTTCCTCCGGGCAGCTACGCCCTACTAAAGACCACGCATTCATGCTCCCTGGCTTTTTTTTTCCTACTTTTTTTTTTCAATAAAGAGTAATTATTTAATATCATGACATTTAATTAATTATAAATTTAAGGATAATTATTTTACAAAATGACACATGACATCAAATATAAATTTTACAAATTAACTTCTCCTTTCAAAACATTAAAAATCATGAATAAACTAATTAACCATTGCATTTAATACTAATGGTACTACAAAATAATCTATTAACCTTGAAAAATCTTTAGTTAAACTCTTATCTCATTATGAATTTTATTAACAAATGTCTTAAAGATAATTGTTAAAATATTATTTAAAATAAGATTTTACATTTAATGTATTAATTACTTTTTTTTCTTAAATATTATTTAAATTGGTGCCTTTAATGCGTCTCAATGTATTGATAATGGTCGCAATTAATGATTAACATAACATCTTAATTAATTGTTGTTTTTAATTAAGAGAGAGAAACGACACTTTGATGTTCTCAAAGTAACGAAGAGGGTCAAGTGATAAAGAATCAAGAGCATGCTCCAAAATTCGAGGCGACAAAACCAATATAAATTGATTGGCTTAAAACTACAGCTTTTTCTGAGATGTAAAGCGGCATTTCCATTAAAGCAAACAATGACAATTTCAAATAACGTAAATAAGTTTTTACTTTATACCAGAGCACGTAGATCAATTAATAAGAGATTATTTTAATTTAATCAAAAGTTTTGAATTCAAGTTTAAGTGTGCAATTATGTTAAAATTTTTAAAGAAAAGTTTTACGATCTTTTGGGTTCTGCCTGAATCGAATCCGAATTAATTTTATATCAAAATTATATGAAGATATCGAGTGATTTCGATAAAAAAAAATTTCACATTGATCACAAAAATCAAATAAAAATGTCCGAGGCCAGTCAACACTCGACCTCAGGATTCAATAGTTATGAGACCAATCAGCTGGCACAAACAAATTAACGGCAGAGACTAGAGACTGGCCTAATTGTTTATGTTCAACATTTTGAAGAACAAAATTTATAATGCCATTAACTCCACCGTCAACTGCATGTAAATGCTGGTGCCATTCTCGAGAACACTGTTAAGTTTCAACAATTTGAAGCACATTGAGTTATGTCACATGTGACTATTTTTTTTTGTGACACTCGTTGAGTTTGGTAATTCCACTGTTCGTGCTAATTTGAGCTAGGAAGCTTTCATGCAGTATATCTCAACCGTCAACTGTATGTAAATTTCGAAAAATAATAGATAGGATCAACTGTAAATCAATATGAGATCAATGAATTAAACAAGAACTTATTGACAAGCGACTCTGGTTAAAGAATATATTTCCAAAAGCATATGAACATGCCAACATACTCATTCTTGAACAATTAAGGAACCTGATTGAAAAATAGACTTCTGTTGACAAGAAATTTTGAAGAACTTTGAGAAGAAACCAAAGTTGTCGAAGCCTTTAAAACTAGTTTTTCAAATGAAGACATTTCGATTGCTCAGCTTCTGCCAACATGTTTATCTAAGTTTGAGAAGCAAGCTGGTGATTCAGAAGAGACTTCTCACCATTATCATCAAAATCAAAGTTCTCCTGCCCTCCAAACTCTATATAAATTTCACTCCTATCCTTGTCATTCAGCTGCTTTGAGTTTGCAAAACAAAACTCGGATTGTTTGGCATTTGATGGAGAATTGCTTTCCTCTAGTTGTTGCATTTCTGATTCTATCAATGCTTGCATTCTTGCTCTTTCCCGGTCTCTTGGATACGTGCAATAAAGGAACGAATAAATGGAGCAGCAGATGGCCATTGGAATCCCAATTGCTGAGTAAAGTGCCTTGGCAAGTGACGCAGCATTCTTTCTATCTGTCTCAATCTCTATGGAGTCTGATGATCCTTTAGGAATTGGTTTATAACCATAAACATGCTGAGCCAAAATCCCAACTACAGGAGGAGCAAAAGATGCCAGTATAGACTCAAACGACCGATCCAAGGCATAGATGCTTGTTCGGGATTTCTCAGGTACAATCTCTGCAAATATCGGACTGTGTACACCAATCATAATCCAGGGAACGCTAATAAAATGCAGATATACTATTCTAATTTGCATGCAACGGAAATTGAAGTTACAGAGCTAATGTGTGCATCAGTTGACACTTGACAGTATACAAACTGTACTACTTGCTTAGCATATAGAAGCAGTGCAAGTGTGCAACTAGAGGCAGATAGGATCAGGTTGGCCTAAAGAATTATATCATCACATTGTATAAAATTACTGAAATATAAGATAGACCAAGAATACATACTTGTTAGTTGCTGAGGCATTCCAGGATATGCACAATCCCATGATGAAAAAAACCATCCCATGCAGAAATACGGTGGAGGGATCATCAGGAAGTGCCAACAGCAAAATTGCGGCAATAGGGATTGCAGAACCTGAGCTTATCTGTGATAGAATAATTCTGCCAGAATTTGGTAAGCGTTTCGCTAGAATATCTCCCATCTTTCCTCCAAAGAGACCACCAAGTGAACCAGAGATTACAAAAAGGGTCATGATAAATGCCGTTGTTTCATGGGAGAAGCCAATTAGTTCAAGCCACATGGGGGCAAATGACAAGGCTGACCAGGGGAATGATCCTGAAACACCTTGAGCAACAATAAATTGGAAAGTAGGGATTCTCATAATCGACTTTGCTTCTTTTATGGTGTCCTTCACTTGTGATGAAAAAGACTTACGTGCAGCCTCCTCCTTGGCTCTATTATCACTATCAGAAAATCGTGGATCATTAGCAAAAAGACCGACCAAAATACCAACTATGACACTAATTACCCAAACCAGATGGAAAGCGAATCTCCAGCCAGGTATCCCCATGATAGTTTTTGAGGCAATCAGTACTGAACAGAGCCCCCCTAGGATGGAGCCAATGCTTGCCGTCAGTTGTAGCCATCCAAAAGCAGTACCACGATTACTATCATCGGTTGAATCAGCAACAAGGGACTGAATGGCAGGTATGACAATGGCAAGTCCAATCCCATTCAAACCTCTTGAAACTGCAACCTAATTAATTAGCCAAAGAAGAGAATTGTTGGTAGATTATGCACCTGAGGATGCCAAGGAATATGTTCTTTTTGGTCACTAGAACAACTATCCATCTAATAAAAACAAAACATCAGCCAAATTTTTGTGACAAATCTAGTAAGTTTATACTTAATTTTTACATCACAATTGCACCGTATGATCCAACAACAAAGAAAAGAAAAACCAAGTTTATATATAACATAAGAATTTTAAGCTGCGGTTAAGATACTAGCTTCTGGTTTCTCGGTCTCGATTCCTTAACATGGCGTGGGAATTCACTGAGCTTTAAATATGAAATGAAACAACAATTTAACCATATAATCTGAACCCAATGATTTCTTATATTTCTTTGACAATCTGGCATTTTCCATCACCAGTTCTCCAACTTTGACTAAAGTCAATGAGATAACCCCTTTTGCCCCATTCCAAAACCATTCCAATATCCTAAGAACCAATAGATCTGCCTATAAATCCATTGAAAACAAAAGAGCGCATTCACATATTTCATCAAAGCCCAGAAAAGAAAATTCCATATCAAACGAAGTGAAGGGAAAAATGCAAAAACAGAAAGCTATATAAATAACCTGGAGGAAGGTAGTTGAAATGGCAACAAGAAAGGTAGCAGCAGCCCAAAGAAAAGCACCAAGAGCAATGACATGAGCACGATTGTAATACGTGGCAAGATAAGCAGCTAAAGGGTAACAGGAAGCTTGAACTATCGATCGGAAAAGTGTTAACGAACCCAGCCCTGTTGGGTCCGTATGCAGAGCTGCACCGACTTCCTTGTAAACTCCCGGCAACAATGACTCATCTGCTCTCTCCATTATCCCAGCTAGATTCACTAAAATCAACGTCAAAGTCTCTGACTTCATTGCAAAAGCTCTGTCCTTTGGAACAATGGAAAAACAGATGATCTGAAAACAGATTACTCTGTTTTTATTCTTTGCTCTATTGTTGGAAGTAATTGAAAGTTGACTTCATTGGGCAAAGTTAGTGTGTATTAGAGCATACGAATGAGTGAAATGGGTTGGATAATAGGTAGAGCCCATCTAGAGGGTAAGAACCATTGAGATCTATAGATTCAACACGTGTTATGTGGTGATTGGATAGAATGGGGTCTGGTGTTTTCCTTGGTTTTGCTCTTGTGACAGAAGAAAAGGACCAAACAAGAAGTGCAAAAAATAAAAAAAAGCCGGCTGCAAGAAGTTTGGGACATGGTGGGATCTGCCTTAGGTTTTGTTTTGACAAGGAAATTAATGTCCTTGCTTTCTAATTCTTTCCAACAATCTTGACACTTGTTACATGTTCTTGGCAAAAAAAAAAAAAACACTATTTACTCCTACACTTTTGTCTTAAAATTTTGTCCTACTTTCTCACTATGTGTAAAAAATTTAATGGATAAATTCTTGAGATATGTGGTTCATGGGTGGATCAATCTAATAAACCTGTTTACACAATAAAAAATAACGTTACCTTTCTTTTATTATGTTTAAAAATAAATATTAAGTCATTCAAGTTGCACAACTTGCATGACATGCTTAAAAATGAAAAAAAAAATAAAGAAAATAACAATTAAATCAAGGTGTTGGGTTAGCTAGTATTTCATCATCGACTCAACTAAATTTTTTAGCATCTTGTTTTTGTCACCAGAATTTGGATGCAATCTTGAAAGGGACAATCCTGACGAAGAAATTGCTATAAATACAATATATCTCCATGGCTTGACTGATCCTTGTAACAAATTAAGAATATGAAAAATTATATAAAAAATTAAATTACAATAATTTAATAATGACTATGAAAAATTATTGCTAATTTCATAAGATTTTGAAACAGATTTTTTTGTGTGTTGTTACGAATGTGATATAAATATCATAATAACTTTGGTGTCGTTGTGTAAAATATTTAAAAAAACTAATTAGGTAACGACGATAAAAAATTATTGCAAAAACAATGAGATATTATAATGATTTTTTTTTGTCATTGTTAATTTCATAAAAATTTGTAACGATAAAAAATATCGTTGCATAAAATATAAAAAATATCAAATAAGCAACTATTATGAAAAATCGTTGCAAATTTAATTAGATTTTGCAACGACATTCTGTCGTTGCGGATTTTGGTTGCTAAAAGCCCTTTTTAAGCAGTGAATGAATAAAAAAACTAAAGGGTTATTTGATATTGTTTTTGTTTCTTGTTTTATGTTTTGTTTTTAGTTTTATGGAAACAAAAGTATAAAACATGTTTGGCAGTATATTTCTGTTTTCAGAAAATAAAAACGAAAATAAGAATTTTCAAAATTGTTGGAATTAAACAAGAATTTTTTATTTCCATTGTTTTTGGAAACATATTTTCATTTCTACTTCTGTTCATAAGTAAATAAATAGAATTTATATATTAATATAATATTAATATTTTTCATAATAAAAATGTAAAATAAAATTAATTAATATTTTTAAATAAAATAATATTAAATTTTAATAAAATATTATTTAATTAAAAAATAAATATCTTAAAATTAATATACTTATTCTAATATAGAAAAGTTGAAAACGTAAAAAGTAATTAAATATATATTATATTGAACTATAATATTATAATATTATTTAATTTAAATTTATATAATAAATTATTAAATATATTATATGCTATAAAAAATATCATTTATTATAATTTTGATATCTTAATAATTAATATTATTGCTAAGTACTTTTATTTAATATAATTAATCATGATTTTACTAAACAATATTATTATTTAATATTATATTCTTTCAATTAAATTTAAAATATATCACTACTACTATTAAATAATTTAATATTATTAAATAAGTGAATATTTTACAAAACAAAATAAAATAAAAACAAAAATTTCAAAAACAAAAAACAAAAAACGATACCAAATGACTCTTAAATAAGCACTATTTGGAAAATTAATTAGTTAAGAATAGTGAGAAAGAAAATAACTAAACACAGAAAACATCTCGCCTGGCTGGCATTCTATTCCGATTAGCAAAACCATATTAAAATCCAAGTTTGTTTCTGAGATGGTCTGATCGGTAATGATGGAACATCAGGTCATCCACAAGCCTGCACAAAATGATGATAGATACTTGTCTTGGTTGGACAATCCAACAATTGGAAGAACAATTTATACAACAGATTGATTGTAATGTGATAGTTTCTTCCAGCAAGGAGATTATATGGTATCTATGATGACTCGTTGAATTTGGAAATGTTCGTGCAATTGAGAATTTGAGCTGTGAAGCTTTGATGCAGCATATATATATCTGAACAAGAAGATGAAGAATTAATATGATCATCTGTAAATCATGAGATTACTGAATATATAACAATAAGTGATTCACAAGTGACTCAGGCTAAAAATAGAATTCTCATCGTGGAACATGGCAACAAAGTCAATCTGAGCCTGAGTAAATAAAAATCCTACTGACATGAAAAGTTGAAGAGGTTTTGGAAGAAACCAAGTCATTGGAGACTTAGTATCTTGGTTAATTAAGATGAAGCCAAGTTGGATAGCTCGGCTTTCTTCCACCTAACTCGTTCATCTGTCTTCTAAATATAAGAATCAAGCTCGTGATGATGCAGAAGGGATTTCTCATCATTATCATCAAAATCGAGACTTTTCTCCCCTCGAAACTCTCCGTAAATTTCACTTCTTTCCTCGTCATCTAGCTCTTCTGAGTTTGAAGCATGAAACTCGAATTTTCGGCCACTTGATGGAGAATTATTCTCCTCTAGTTGTACCATTTCTGAGTCTATTAGGGCTTGCATTCTTGCTCTCTCCCGGTCTCTTGGATATGTGCAATAAAGGAATGAGTAAATGAAGCAACAGATTGCCATTGGAATCCCAGTTGCTGTGTACAGTGCCTTAGCAAGTGATGCAGCATTCTCTCTATCTGTCTCAATCTCTGTAGAGTCTGATGATCCTTTGGGTATTGGTTTATAACCATAAGCATGCTGAGCCAAAATCCCAACTATAGGGGGAGCAAAAGATGCCAGTATAGACTTGAAAGATTGATCCAAGGCATAGATACTTGTTCGAGATTTCTCAGGGACAATCTCTGCTAATATCGGACTGCACATACCATTCATGTACTAGAGATTAGAGATTGCTAATCAAATGCAGATATACTATTGTAATTATAATAAGTACATTTAATGAAAATACGAAACAATTGGCTAATGCATCCATCAGATCATTGGCAACTTGTAGCAGTAATGCTAGATAAGGATTCAATCAGTTTGGCCTATAGAATAATGCGATCACAGTGCATAAAGTACTGATAAACCACAACTAGCACCACCAAAGACTAGAATATGGTAGTGTTTTTGTGCCAAACCAAATGCTTAAGAAGATTTCCAAAGGCTACTTTAGGCACCTTTTAACAAATTGAAATATTTTGCAACTATTGTTCGATTGCTTTCTATGAATGAAGCCACCAGATTCCACTATTCAATGGCATTACTGCACTATACCGAAACAACTGACCTTGTTTAATTCAACATCTGCAGTTTGAATATGGTTCATACTGATATATATTACCGAATCTACATGATTTTTAAAGTTTATTAATTTAAAACAAATGCTTAAAACTCGTATAGTTGCACATGTTGAGAAAATGATATTTTTTATTAGTATAAAATAAGCTTTGAAATGAAAAATAACAAGATGTACATATTACCTAGTGTAAATGTACATAATGCTTTTTGCACTACATTTTCTTTCCAGTCCAAATCCAAGCATGATAAAGTTATCACCAAGTGAGTTATCGGACACATTGAATAAGTATAATGAGGAATGAAGAAGATGTACTTGTTTGTTGCTGGAGCAGTCCAGGATGTGCACAATCCCATAATGGAGAAAACCAGACCATGATAAAACGCAGTGGAGGGATCATCAGGTAATGCCAACATCAGAATTGCCGCTATAGGGATTGCAGAACCTGCGCTTATCTGTGAAAGTATGATTCTCCCAGAATTGGGCAAATGTTTCGCTAAAATGTCTCCCATCTTTCCTCCAAAGAGACCACCGAGTGAATTGGAAACAACAAAAAGGGTCATGATTAATGCTGTTGTTTCGTGGGAGAAGCCAATAAGTTCAAGCCACATAGGGATAAATGACCAAGCTGACCCGGGGAATGATCCTGAAACACCTTGAGCCACAATAATTTGGAATGTAGGGATTCTCATAACTGACTTTGCCTCTTTTATGATGTCCTTCACTTGTGATGAAAAGGACTTATGTGTAACATGTTGTTTGGCTCTATTTTCGCTATCAGAAAATCTTGGATCCTTTGCAAATAGATGGACCACGATACCCACTATGACACTGATTATCCAAACCAGATGGAAAGCAAATCTCCAGCCAGGTATCCCCATGATGGTTTTTGGGCCAATCAGTACTGAACAGAGCCCACCTAGGATGGAGCCAATGTTTCCCGTCAGTTGTAGCCATCCAAAAGCCATACCGCGGTTACTTTCGACAGTTGAATCGGCAACAAGGGACTGAATGGCAGGGACGACAATGGCAAGTCCAATTCCATTCAAACTTCTCGAAACTGCAACCTAATTAGCCAAATAAGATAAATGTTGCTAGATTTTGCACCTGATGATGCCAAGGAATTAGTAAGTCCCTTTTTCCTAGAACTAACAATCCAATATAAAAACAAAGCAGCAGATAAAAATTTTGTTACAATTGCGCCATATGATACAAAGAAAATTAATGCTCATTTTGGGCATAATTAATATAAGTACTGGAAGCCATAGTTAAGACTTAAGATTGTAGCTTCCAGTTTCTTCTTTAATGCTTGAAAATTCTTTGAGCGTTAAATATGAAATGAAATAACCGTTCTTACATATAACCTAAAATCCAAAGCTCTTTTATTTTTCATTTTTACCACGCAAAATAACTGATAAAAAGAAAAAAGAAATGTTCAAAAACAATAGACAATAATTTTTTAAATTTGTTTAACAATCCTGCATATTCCTGCCCCAGTTCTCCAACGTTGACCGAAGTAAATAAGAGGCAACCCGTTTTGATCCATTCCTAGACCTTTGCAAATTCATAAGAACCATTAGATCTGTCCATACAGGCATACACTCACTGAGAACAAACTCAGAGCCCACACTAAAACTAAATCCAATCAAAGAGAACCAACAAATAGGCAAATTCAAATATTGCAGCAAAGAAACTAAACCCTAAAACCCAGAAAAGTAAATACCATATCAAGTTATCAACAACAATAAAGGGGAAGAATGGCAACACTATATAAATAAACCTGGAGGAAGGTGGTGGAAATGGCGACAAGAAAGGTGGCAGCAGCCCAAAGAAAAGCACCAAGAGCTATGACATGAGCACGATTGTGATGCATAGCAAGATAAGCAGCTAAAGGGTAACAACAAGATTGCACTACGGATCTATACAGAGTGAGTGAGCCTAGCCCCGTTGGGTCTGCATGCAAATCTGCACCAACTTCCTTGTAAACACCTGGCAATAATGACTCGTCTGCTCTCTGCATTATCCCAGCTAGATTCACTAAAACCAATGTTAAAGCCTCTGACTTCATTGTAAAAATCTGTCTTTTTGAACAATAAAAAACAGAAGATTAGAAACAGAAATGTTCTGTTTTTTCGTTTCAAGATCGCCTGTTTTTCTTTCCCCTGCGTTGTTGCAGAGAAAGGAGTTGTTTGACTTCGTTGAGTAAAACTAGTGCGTGTTAAGCAATACGAATAAGTGGAAAGGGAAGATCTTGAAAATATGACACGAGTTCGGAAGTGATTGCATTGAACTGGGTCAGGAGTGTTTGTCCTTGTGAAGTTCTGATTGGAAAACGACCAACGAGAAAGCAGCCTAACTTTGGCCAAGCAAGGACATGCGGTGGGACCTGTCCTAGGTATGGACGTCCAAATTTATGTCTTTGCTTTCTAATTCTTTTGAAGAACGCTAAAACCTAAAATTATAAAAAGAAAGCTTTAAATTTTATAACTTTATTTACATATTCTCTTATCTTTTTATTGTATCTAAATAAGCTTTTAATTTTTAATTTATATCTGATATGACAAAGTCTACCTATATTGGACCAGGCCCAATAGCGTCAGAGATCATCACGTGGCAAAGATTTACTGGTCCACGTGGCCTTTGGCGACAGAGGTAAAGTGCGTCATCACACCTGTCGCTGGGCGACAGACTCTAAGTCTGTCACCTGCAATCATAACGCGACACATGGCGTGCATTACACCTATCGTCGGGCGACAGACTCCCAGTCTGTCACCTACAATCATAACACGACACATGGCACCCATTACACCTATCGCCGAGCGACAGACTCCCAGTCTGTCGCCTGTAGTCATAGGGCAACACGTGGCGCATGACTTCAGCTCCCGCTAGCGATAGATCCCTGACGCCACAACGTGCCACGTGGTATGAGTCTTTCGTCGGCGACAGGCTCCGAATGCTCCCGGTTTTCGAGGAAGTTGTGTTATATTGGACACAAACTCTCAGCAAGATGATGGACTTATCCTCCAGCAATTAACCTAGAATATTGGCTTATAAATAGGCCCCCAAGTACAATTTTACACCCTAATTTTTGACTATTGGCTTTTACGCTTCCTAACATTAAAGAACTTTTTGCTGACTTAAGCATCGGAGTGCCTATGCAGGGAACCACCCTTGCGTCTCTCTGACTTTTCTTGTTTTATAGAAGCTTCTTGGATACACGTGGAACTAAGTACGAACATCGACGTCAGCATACCTTTATTGTTGTTTTGTGTAACAACAATTGGCGCCGTCTGTGGGAAACGTATAAAAAGCCAATCGAGATTTTCTAAGATGGTGAGAACAAGATCGACAAATGTAAGGGCCGAAAGTGAGAAAAACTATGTGAGCTCCCCTGAACAGCAGATTCGGCAGACGAACCAGGCGAACAGGGAGGAAGAAAGAATTATTGTGTCGGCAGCAGAATTCGAGGCTCTGAGGTGACAGTGAAGAAACTACCCAGGCGCTGCGAGCCATGGTGGATCTGTTCCAAGGAGTTCTTTCGACATTGGATCTGCCGCTTGCCGTGCAGAACTTGGTAGGAGGAACAAGTAAAGGCGTCCCGCCGCAGATGTTTGGGCGACAGGAGGACACAACAACGGCAGACCCCTCTCGTCGACGAGAGGTTCCCCATATGCAAGAGCATGACATTCATCAGGGTGCGGCAGGACAGGGGAGCAGGAGGCTTGTCACAGGTAACTAGCGAGGGACTGAGGAAGTGGCAGGCCTAGACCCTGCGACAGGGGTCACGCGACAAGTGTTTGGTGTTGGGAGACAGGTACCTGAGCGACAGGGTCTTCCGCCCACCACCATGACTTGTCAAAATTTGCTGGTACCAACGCAGAACAAGGTATCGGAGGTGTTGGAAAAAACGGTGATGACGACCAAAGCACTTGGGGAACCGGGTCGGAGTTTGATCCCACTTGGTATACACAAATGGCACGAATAGATGCACCTCAAGGAAGGGGTAAGGAAATAGTTGTTGAAGACCTGCCCGATTCGTCTCATGCCCGGAATCAACTCGCTACCCCTGTGGACATGAAAAAGATGATAGAACAGGTACTAGAAAAGAAAAAATTAGTGTCTGCAGAAGAGAGCCAAAGAAGAAGAGTATCGTTCTGCACGACCATCACGCAAAAACCTTTGCCCCCAAAGTTCAAAATGCCGCAGATGGCCGCATACACTGGAAAGATGGACCCCTACGACCATATGCAAAACTATGAGGCCCTAATGTTGCTACATGGATGGGAAGACGAGATAATGTGTAGGGCTTTTCCTTAACTTTATCCGGACATGCGATGAAATGGTTCAATAATCTGCTTGAAGGGTCCATTGTCTCTTTTGAGCAGTTACGAAGTGAGTTTCTCAAGGCGTTTGCGGTGAATAGTTAGAGAAGGAAGGAACCGACCTATTTGCTTTAAGCAGGGAGCTAAGGAGTCATTGAAGAGTTATGTGGATCGGTTCAGGGATGCTACTTTAGAGGTGCGAGGTCTGCAAGTCGGTATAGCCGTGGCAGCCATGTTACATGGGACAAGGTCTGAGAAATTGCAAGAATCCCTGTCGCTAGAACAGCCAACTACCATCTCAGACCTGCTTTCCCGTGCACATAAGTACGTAACCCAGGAGGAAGTAATGAAAATGGTGGTGATAGGAGAATCCAAGGATGGAAGGAAACGAGGAATAGAGGTCATTGGAGCATCTTCTAGCCAACTGAGAAAGTTTGAGAAAGCTCCCGCACTAAAATACAATTCTTATACCCCACTCACTGAATCTCGAGCTTCAGTCTTAGCAGCTATTG
This sequence comes from Heritiera littoralis, assembly GCA_031772115.1. Taxonomy (NCBI): domain Eukaryota; kingdom Viridiplantae; phylum Streptophyta; class Magnoliopsida; order Malvales; family Malvaceae; genus Heritiera; species Heritiera littoralis. The sequence goes on along the minus strand of JAPDPK010000096.1, from coordinate 2,244,245 downwards.
AAGGATCAGGGCTTATACAGACTCCAAAGAAGGCGTCAGGAAATTTGGGTCGAGATTTAAGGTCGTACTGCGATTACCACTCAGCGCATGGGCACACGATCGAGAAGTGTAGGGAGTTGATGAATCAGCTAGAAAAGCTAGGGCGAGAGGGAAAAATAAACCGTTTCGTGTGGAGAGGTGACAGAAACAACTATCCTACCCGAAACAGAAGAAATCAATTTAGAGACAGAAGAGGTGAAAACAGGGGACCTGTAAGACGAAATGAAGGTGACAGGAGAGATAATGACAGAAGAACATAAGGAAGGAATCAAGAGTAAGATAATGAACACACAGGGCCAGCTATTAACGTAATATCCAGAGGTGAATCATTAGCTAGTACTTCTTCCTCATCTCGAAAATCTTACGCTCGACAGGCCCACCAAATCAACTCAGTGATGGAGGAAAAGCAGGATGAGGAACCCATTACTTTTACACCAGCCGATAGAGGAGATGTAGTGGTTCCTCATGATGACCCGATAGTAATTACAGCCGTTGTAGCAAAGCACCCAGTGAGTCGAATCTTGGTCGACAATGGGAGTTCGGTGAACTTAATCTACTGGAACTGCTTTGAAAGGATGAATATCACAGAGGATAGGTTGAAGCCAGTACCTACACCCTTATACGGTTTCTCTGGAGAGAAGGTAAAGGTAGCAGGCTCCATTTAGCTACCTGTTACATTGGGGGAGAGCCCAAAAGATGTCATCCGACAAGCGTTGTTTATGGTGGTGAGATCAGCGTCTGTGGCTTACAATATAATCTTCGGACGGCCATTGTTAAATGACATGAGAGCGGTGGTGCATCCCTGCTATTTGTTAATGAAGTTTTCAACTCCTCACGGTGTTGGACAAGTGAGGGGAGATCAAAGGAAAGCCAGGACGTGTAATGTCGCATCCACCACATGTAAGGGGATTCAAAGGAAGGAAACCCTTACAATTGAAGAAAAACCTAAGCCAAAACCTGATGAAGAGATGGAGGCAATTCGGTTGGATGAAAAAGATGGATAGTGTATTTGGGGGGCTAGCTTCCTGAAGAACTGAAAGGAGAAATAATCCGATGCCTAAAAGAGAATAGTGATGTGTTCGCATGGACCCTAGCCGATATGCCCCGAATTAATCCCGAAGTTGTTTGTCATTGGTTGAACGTAGTCTCAGGGGCAAGGTTGATAAAGCAAAAGAAGAGGAATTTTTCCAGAGAGGCAACAAGCAATAAACGAAGAAGTTTCGAAGTTGTTACAGGCGAAATTCATTAGAGAAGTTAATTATCCAGAGTGGTTGGCTAACGTTGTGATGGTGAAGAAAGCCAACGGGAAATGGAGAATGTGTGTGGACTTCACGGATCTGAACAAAGCTTGCCTTAAGGATTCGTATCCACTACCTCGAATAGACAAGTTAGTAGATGAAACTTGTGGGTATGAATTGCTTAGTTTCTTAGATACCTTTTCTGGGTACCACCAAATCATGATGCATCCAGATGATGAGGAAAAAACTTCGTTCATTACCGATAGTGGGACATATTGCTATCGAGTAATGCCATTCGGTTTGAAAAACGCGGGGGCTACCTACCAGCGCATAGTAAATAAAGTGTTCCAAGACTTGTTGGGCAACACCATGGAAGCTTATGTTGATGATATGATCATCAAAAGCTGACAGGGAGAATCACATGCTGAGAAAATGACTAAGGTGTTTAATGTGCTGCGACAGTTCAAGATGAAGTTGAATCCCAAAAAATGCTCATTTGGGGTGAGATCCAGAAAGTTCTTGGGATTCATGATTACTAATCGAGGGATAGTGGCTAATCCCAAGAAAGTTTCAAGCTATTTTGGACATGAGGCCACCCAATACTGTAAGAGAAGTTCAAAGGCTGACAGGGAGGATAGCAGCCTTGAGTTGTTTCTTGTCCAAATCAGCTGAAAGAAGTCTACCATTTTTCAAGGTGATAAAGGCAGGAAAGAACTTCAAATATACGGAAGAGTGCAACGACACCTTTGAAAGGTTGAAAGACTACCTGAAAGAGTTGCCTCTATTATCTCGGCCACAGCCTGGAGACCAACTCCTCATGTACCTCGGTGTAGGAGAGAATGCTGTAAGTGCAGTCCTACTAAGGAAAGAAGGGGACAGGGATTGCCCGATCTATTATGTAAGCAAGGTTTTGCTAGATGCCGAGGCAAGGTACCCCTTAGTTGCAAGAATAGCTTTATCCTTGGTGATGGCAACTCGAAAGTTGCGGCCTTACTTTTAAGCTCACTCGGTGACTATCTTAACGGATCAGCCTTTGAGGCAAATACTGCAGAAACCTGAACACTCCGGGCGTCTAATTAAATGGGCTATCGAATTGAGTGAATATGACATTCACTTCCAGCCTCGCCAAGCAATAAAAGGACAGGCATTGGCAGATTTCATTATAGAATGCACTGGCTGAGAGGTTCAAAAGGAAACAGAGTTAGTTTGGTGGAAATTATTTGTTGATGGAGCTCGTAACATGGACGGCAGTGGAGCCGGAATTGTTCTAATATCGCCTGACGGGGAAACCTATGAGTATTCACTATGTTTCGATTTTCCAAGTTCGAACAATACAGCCGAGTACGAAGCCTTGATAGCTGGGATGAAACTTGCTGAGAAACTAGGAGTCAACAACTTAGTGGCCCATAGCGATTCGCAATTGGTGGTAAATCAGTTCTCGGGTGAGTATGAAGCACGAGAACCTGCCTTAATCCCTTGTTTGCAGAAGGTACAATTGTTGGCACAGTCGTTTCAGCACTTCCAGCTGACTCAGATAAATCGAACAGAGAACAGCCATGCAGACGCTCTTTCAAAATTGGCTTCTTCTAGAGGGGTCAAAGGGGGTATCGTCAAAGTGGAATCCCTCGCCAAGCCAAGTATCGAAGAAGAAGGTGTCTACGATATCGAGATCGGAGATGATTGGAGAGTCCTGATCAAAAACTATATATTGGGGAACACACTTCCAGCTAACAGTGACGAGGCTCGAAGGTTGAAATTGAAAAGTGCCAGGTTTACCATAGTAAATGGAGAACTCTATAAGCGAAGCTTCACAATGCCCTTGCTGAAATGCCTAGGGCCCCAACAGGTTGAGTACACCTTAGCAGAAGTTCATGAGAGAATATGCGGTGAACACTTAGGGGCTCGTGCCTTGGCCTTGAAAATACTACACGCAAGTTTTTATTGGCATACACTGAGGAAGGATGCCACAGACAAAGTGAGAAAATGCGAAAAGTGTCAGAAATTCGCTCCAATAACAACCGCGCCTGTTTCGGCCCTTCAGAACACTCTCCAGCCAACTCCATTCGCATAGTGGGGACTAGATATCCTGGGACCTTTTCCACTAAGCTCAGGACAACGGAAATACTTACTTGTGGCTACAGATTACTTCACGAAGTGGATAGAAGCCGAACCTTTGGCTACAATTTTTGAGAAGAAGGTGGAAGCAATGGTGTGGAAGGACATAATTTGCCGATTTGGGATCCCCCGTGTGATAAATACAAACCATGGGAAGCAATTCGACTGTGATGCTTTCCGGGATTTCTACAAAGGCCTGAACATTCTCCTAAGAATATCTTCCGTGTCTTACCCGCAGGCTAATGGGCAGGCAGAGGTGAGCAATCGAACTATACTACATGGATTGAAGACCAGACTGGACAAAGCTTTGTTGAAATAAAGATAATACTATTAAAAGATAAGCTTTGTTGTAATAAATCTTACTAAAAAGATAATCCTGACATGTGAAAACAAAGTTTTTAAGTTGAGGATTCCAATTGTGCATGGAAAATGATTAGCACTCATAAAACACATGTTAAACATTAGTACCACGTAATCATGTAAATTTTAGTAAAAATAGTTAATTTTACTTGTGAAATCTAAATATTTTACGACTCAAAGGTTGTAGCTCAGTTGGCAATGCAGACTGAGTTTGTGGGAAGAGCTCTTGGGCTCGACTCCCACTAAACACATCTTTGGGGAGGGGTGAAGAGCCTTAACTGTGACTAAACCCTGAACAGGATTAGTCTCAGACCGTTAAAACGGATGAGAATACCTGTGGTCTATACCAAAAAAAAGAAATCTAAAAATTTTACGAACACATATCAGATAATTTTTCGAATATAAATCCATTTTTTTGTTTTGCCTTTTTTTGTGTAAACCACAAATATTCTCATCCGTTTTAACAGTCTGAGATTAATTTTGCTCGGAGCTTCGTCACTAGCTTCGTCATTGTTAAGGCTCCTCAGCTCCTCCCAAATGTGTGTTTAGTGGAGATCAAATCCGAGAGTTTTTCTCACAAACTCAATCTGCGTTGTCAACTAAATTAAAATCGATGAGGTTTGTTTTGTTTTTTAAAAGGGCATGAATAAGCCCACTAAGCATTTTAAGCTCTAGTTTATTGGAGCCCAAAAAAAAGAAAGGGCTGAATTAATGATGGTCAATAACAAAAAAGCCTACATAAGAGAAATGGGCTGTGAATAGTATTATTAGTGGGGGAGGACTTTTGGGCTTCACATGACAGATTCTGAGGTTATTGACTATAGTGTGGGTCTCTTAACATAGCCCTGGGCTGTAGTGTGGGTCTCTTCTTCGTCCGCCTCCTCCGGTGTGTGCGTGAAGTTAAACATGCGGAGACAGCTCAATCTTAGAGAGTGGCGGACGTAGGCCAGATCTCAGTCTGATTATGCTAGAACAACTAACGTGCCATTACTTAAGTATTTGAAGCTCTGTCTTGATTTTATTTTTTTTTTAAATTAAGACTTAATAGATGAAAGTATAAAACGGGCATGACATTGACATAGATTAAGACGTTGTTTGGGATTGTTTTAGTTTTGTGTTTTATGTTTTTGTTTTTTATCTTTTTCAAAACTGAAATAAAAATATGTTTTTTTTTTTGATGGAGAAATAAAAATATGTTGGTTGATTGTGTTTTTGTTTCCACAAAATGAAACGAAAACACAATGTTTTGGAAATTCTACAAAACATAAAATTGATGTTTCCATAAATTTGAAAATAATTTTGTTACTGTTACTGCACAGGCACTGTTCATCCGTGTGGTTACAATAATTCATTTTAATGATAAAAATAAAAAACCTTTCTTTGAGTTTGCTGTTGGTTAGTTTCAAACCCATACAATTTTTATTTCCAAACTTTTACCACCTTCACTCACCTCTCTCAATTTATCAAATTTTGCAACAAAAACATCTTATCCAAACATGTTTTCAAATTTAAAAAATTGAAAATAAAATGAAAATAAAACAAGGATTTATATATGATGCATTGACAGTGTATAGTTTCTATACACTATCAATGCATTAAAAGTTAACACTTCATCAATAGACCCTTATATGCAAATATAAATAAAATTTTTTAATTTGCCCATAAGGGCCTATTGATGAGGTGTCAGCCTCTGATGCATTGACAGTGTATAGAAACTATACACTGTCAGTGCATCATATACAAACTCATAAAACAAAACAAAATTTACAAAAACATAAAACACACAACACACAACAATCCTAAACAACCCCTAAATATTTTAGATGAACATTTTAACGTTTTTTTTTATTAAAAGTAATAAAAACAAAATTATAAATTGAAAAATATTTTCTATAAAAATGAAGTGTACAAAATTTAATTATTTTTAATATTTTTCAATATTTTTTAAATAAGTAGTTTTACTAAAAATTTAACAGATGTTTTTATGAATGAATGTTGATTAAAACTTGAACATAAATATACACTTTTAATAATTTTTTTACATTTTACTATGTTTTCTCATTCAACTCTATCAATATATGAGTTTTAATATGCAAATAAATTTTTATTTTATCCTTCTAAAATAGAACTCTTAAGAACTTCAATCTAAAAATCCTCAAAACATAAGAAAATGAAAATCCCATTGTTTATAAAACCATAATACATGCCAAATAATGAGCAAGCACTATTGATTTATGATCTTGAGTGTTATCTTAATTGACCATACCTATAATTTTAAGGTGTGAGAATTTTACAAATTTAAATTTTAAAATTCAGTATTTGCATTTTTTTCCCTTAAGATAAGAGGTCTATCTCTTTAAAAAAAAAGAAAGAAAGAAATAACATGACATATAGAATTAGTAGTAGTGTAAAATAAATCATGTATTTTTTACATAAAAGTTAAGTGACAGAAGGCTTCCCCAGTCTTATATAATAAACAGGACATGTTGCAGGCCTTAGAAAAGACTTACATTAGATTTATAGATTGTCCACTAAGAAAAATTGTTAGGTGCGAGAGTTGAAACTTATGCCTCACAAGCAAGGTAGACAATCTCTTCCAACTCAATCAACTTTCGTAGGCATAAAATAAATCATATGCCAAATCTCGGTAATTCACATAAATCCCTGGCTTTTTTTTCTTTCATTCTTTTAGGGTTAAGAAATTAGAAGCAGATGGGAGGAAAAAAATAAAATGGTCCCAAGTGGGCAAAAATAGGGAAGAGGGGATGTAGGGAAGCATTCCCAGCAAAACAAAAGGTGGAGTAAGAATTATCAGCATTGAATGGGATGGAGACGTGAGCGTCGTGTAGGGAGGGAAGGAAGCAAAACCCTACCATCTCATCATCGTCACACCTCAACCTTTCTTTTGCTCATCTCATCCTTGTGTCAGCATTATGTCGTCTTCTTCTTCTTTTTTTTTAATAATTTTTATGAAAAATTTTATTTGTATCTTAATTGTATTGTTTTTTATTGTATTTTTAATTTTCTATTTTTTTAATAAAAATAATAAAAATAAAATATTTTACAAATTTTTAAATAAAAAAATATAATTATTAATGTAAATGATAAATTTTAATATATATATATATATCAAAATGTCAATCAAATTAAAAGTACAATGACAAGTCAACAACTTGTCAAGCGAGTAATTAAAAAAAGGATTATTGTCGTAACCTCACAATTATAAACAAAATGTGCAATAACAAATTCAACAAATTTAAGTATGATATGAAACGCAGAACAGTAACCTGGAGCTTTGTATCAGTAGGGAAAGGCGAAGCAATTAAAAAATTAGGCAGGCGGTGTTAGCCCAAAATGATTAGCCCCATAGGCCATAGCTCCTTTTTGGATAAGCATTAGTTCAGGCCTTCTTAACCGAACTGGATACATTTAATTTAGCTTATTCTATTCTTTTTGCTTTTTATGAATTATGGATGCTGTGCTACATGATTGTAACTCAAAAGGGACAAAATTTTAAAAAAATTGATTTAATGATTATTGCTTGGTCCTTGCTTACAAAGTAATGGATTTTGAGAAATAAATTACTTTCCTTATTACTTTATGTTTGTATGCAAATTTATGTGTGTATTCATTTTTTTAATAGTTGTCCATTTGTACTTAGTTCAAGTGATATCGAGAAATTATTCCAAAACAAAAAAGGGATAACAAGAAGACATCTGATAAACGAATTAATATTTAACACTAATTACCCCTGTAAAGTCTAAAAATTTTATTGATGGTATATTAAATAATTATCTTTAATAAACATCCCTTAGTTAATGAAGTACTCAAAAATATTTTATTTACTTTATCCAAGTATTTAATTCAGTAATTTACTTTCCCCCATAAATAATAAATTAGTAATAGCACATGTAACCTATATCTTCAGAATATACAAAATAAAATCAAACAGTTGATAAAGGTGATTTTTTTTTACCACATAAACTTTCATGTGATCATAGTATTGCGATATATTCATATGAAATAAATAAATTTAATATCGTAAATTAAAATAAAATGTTACATAAATTATGGATATGTGATATAAATTTCTTGTTTTTTAAAATATAAAAGATTAATTAAGTACTAATAAAATTTTCCCGAAATACTGTTGATGATGACATAACTTTCACAATACGCACACGGAAATATAATCTCCATTGTGTTGAGTGTTGAGACACTAAGAAATGACCCACCGAAAGTGTTGCCATTACAACTAATCACATATTACTCGATTGCTCCAAATCCTAGATGTTATCATCACTCTTTCTCCCAGCTTGATTCTCTTTGCTAAAACAAAAGTTGGGGCTTTTTTCTTTTTTTTTTCTTTTTTACAAAAAACCCTCCCATTTATCTTTATAATTATAATTAAAGTGATCTCTACATTTTTGCGTGTGTGTCAGTGTGTGCACTTCTTCTTTTTTTGCTTTTTTTTTATATATATAAAAGTCAAAGTAGTTGATTCAAAATAAAATATTTTATGTGGATATTTTAAAAATTTAACAAGTATAATATCTTAAATTAAAAAATAATAATTTTATTTAATTTTCTAAAAGATAGGAATCTATAAACATTAAAATTACAATATAAATCAATTATCTTTCTAAATCAATTATCTATTTCAATTTCTAAAAGATAAACATTTATATTTATATATTAAAATTAAAAAAAATCGTATCATTTATCGATTTCTTTACTCATCTTTTATCAGTATATATATGTATTGTTATTATATATATTAAAAACATATTTATAGAAATAATTAATTTTGGTGTAAATTTTTTACTTGGATGAACTTTAAAAAAAAAAGACATATATTTTATATGAACATATGACATTTGTGGTGAGATGAATTTTTTTCATCATTAAAGTATAAAATATTCATGAAAGATTACCTGATCGTTGATTCAAAATTACACTTCTAATTACAATAAGATTTAGATTTTGATAATAATCTTATATCTTTCACAAATATAAAAGCCAAAGCTCTTGAAATAATAAATTAATTTTAATTTTTTACAAATAATTTTAATCCATTAATTATTTAATTTTAAAATATATGAAATTTTTAAAAAATTATATTTTAATAGTATTATCTTCATGTAAATCAAATAAAATTTATTTCAAAATTTGAATTTTTTGTTATCACTTATTATATTATTTTTAAATTTAAAAATATCCATATATTTTGATTGAAACTACCTTAAAATTTTAAATCTTTTATCAAAAAAAATAAAATGGGGTATGTAAGCTATATATTTTAGTACTGAATTAAACTTCTATGTCTTTTTTCAATTTTCATTTCATTCTTTTTTCAGATTTATTTATTCAATCATTTATTTATTTGTTCAATAAATTTTTTGGTAAAAAAATCTATATGGATTATCTATTAATTTGAAATGTGTATTATTTTAAATATTGTATTTAATTATTTTAAATTAATTTAAAATTTAAAAATGTAAATGATGGTTTATTTTTATTTACATTTTTACTTACTTTTAATGTTTGAGACTATTGTAAATAATTTTTTAAAAAACCCTAAAAGATAAAGTTTTCAACACTAATTAATTTTATAAGATTAATTTGGAATCATTTAAAATCAAATTTTAAAAATAAATCTATTTAAAATATGCAACATTAATCAATAATTTATTAATGATTAATGAAGTAAGAATTATTGTCATTAAAATTGTAGCTATTTAAATATATTAATATTTGTAATATTTAATTATCTATAATCTTTTAATTAGTATTTAATTCTGAATTATTTTTTAATTTGTGTATTTTGTATATGTATAAAGTTTTTCAATACATTATTCAACATGTATTTCAAAATAATTTTTTTAAATTATTATAAATTAAAATTATCACAGTGCATCGCATGGGTTTAAATCTAATTAATCTTAATAATGGAAACATATATATGAACTTATGAAATGAAGAAAAACAAACAAACGAGAATGGAACCCTAAACTAATTAAATATAGTAAATGGGTGGTAATTTTAGTTAGCTCTCCTTTGTTAGGTAAGATATGATAATTGATATATTAAGGTGCTTGATTATGAATGATGAAATTGGTGCAAGTGGGATCAATATAATAATAATATTATTTTTATTTATAGTATTTTGTTATTCAACAAAACATTGATAAAATTAACTATAAAAGAAAAAAAAAATCTCATAACACAATATAACTTTCAATAAACAAATATTTTATTATAATTTTATCTATAATAAATAATTATTTCACCCATAGGTTGTGGCTCAGTTGGCAACGCAGGCTGAGTTTGTGGGAAGAGCTCTCGGGTTCGACTCCCACTAAACACACCTTTGGGGAGGGATGAGGAGCCTTAACTGTAACTAAGCTCCGAGCAGGATTAGTCTCAGACCGTTAAAACGGATGAGGATACCTGTGGTTTACACCAAAAAAAAATTATATCAAAGGTTTCGATAATGGTTCAAAATATTATTTTTTTATATATTTTTCTCTTGTGTCAGCAAAATTTTAAAAAATAATACAAGTAAATAAATAATATAATATTTAAATATTTTATATTGAAATTAAATTTGTATAATCAAATAACTATAGTATGTGCCGTCGTAAGAAGTTTGCAAGAATGCAGAGGTGTTAAACTGGCCGTGTTATGCTGGTACGACCCATTTAAATATTAATTCATGTGTTAATGGATAGTGTCGGCAGGACACTAATTTTTTAATTGATCGTGCTGGCATGGTCCATGAAAATTAATGAGCATGGTCCAGCACGGTACATGGCCTATAACACTAATAGGTCTGCTGGCCAAACACTACATTATATTTTGTACCGTGTCGTGCCAAGCACATTTCATTGATAAATTTTAGATTTTTTTATTATTTTTAGAGTTTTTATATATTAATTTAAATAATATGAAAGATAAATAAAAATAAAATAAAAAGAGACATAATTGCATGAATTGGTAAAATGTCTAAATCCACAGGGAATAAGATAGAAAGATTATTATTATTTTTATTTTTCTTTCTCTTCATCTAATGATTCACTTATATAATATCGTTTATTTTGCACTTGAGCTTCACCATCTAACTAGGAATGGCAACAGGTAGGGTACCTACTAATTTAAAGGTCCCAACCCAAATCCACAAATATATTAAACTACCCGAACCCTACAATTATCTAAATATTATTTATATTTACTACTAAAACCCTACACTAATAAATTTGACAATACCCTTTTACTACCTGAACCCACTTAATTACTCAATTGATAAGACAATTTTTTACTTTTAAACTAATTCAATAAAATATCAATTACTTAAATCGAACCTGAACCCAAACTGAAAAATAAGAATCTAAATTATGCAATTTTCAATATAATTAAAGACATAAATGTTGGTATATTCTGGGATTACAGAATCCTGAATTTCTTGGCTGATCTCTATGAATCGGGTGAATTATCCTATTTGTAGCTTGTGTATCTTGACAAGATTTGATCCATAATTTCACGTGATTTTCAACCGATTTTTATGGCTAATTTTGGACACGAATCCATGATGGTTGGAATTGTGATTTTCTTGCCATAGTCAGCAGGCTCTCATTAAAATAAAAAGAGAGCTCCTTCCGGTCCTCGATAACCATAATCCCATTCTGTAAAAACACCATCTAGTGAGGCTTTAAGAGCTTGGAAGGCTTGGAAGTAATTCAAGGAAGCCTGTCGATTCCAGAAATGGGATCAACAACAGACACATAGCAGAGCAATGGTTGGAGGTTAGTTCGATCCTTACTTTGTTTTTCGGTATATAGGCTATTAACATGTTTCATACATGTTTAGAAACACGTTAAGTTGCATTTTTTATCTAACATTTGGCATCAGAGCCGTAATGTAACCTCTATCTTGCTGGAGATTTAAAGAGAGAAGCCATTAAAGTTCCGATTTTGATTTTTCATTTTTGGGTTCCTTGAAATCCATTCTGTTTTGATGCAGTTTTTACTCGAAATTGGAAATTTATTGTTGTATAGTCTTTAGAGATGAGAAATGCAAGAAAAAGGAGCAAAAATAAGGTTGAAATAGGCCAAAATCGAACTGGGTCGGGTCAAAGACTCGAATTTCTGTAAAAGCCCAAATCGGTCAAAAAAGATGCTTCGAGCGCCTGCAATGCTTTGTTACTAGCATGTGTACCGTGATGTTTAGTGGTGCGTGCCTTGTACGCGCCAAAACCAAAATTTGGCCCCTTTTGGCCATTTCTGTTGGGTCGTATGTTTTAGGCTCTTTGTGGCCATTTGGGTTGGCCATTCTTAAGTAGTTTAGGGCCAGTAATTTTTGTTTGGGCTAATTTTATTATTTGGGCCATTTCTTTTTAATTTATTGTTGGGCCATTTGTTTTATTTTAATTTGGCGTTAAGGATTAATTAATTTGGGCAAAAAATAATTTTTGTTATATTATGGGCTTGTTTATTTAGTCATTTTAATAGGCTATTTAGTAGTAAATTAATTTTTGGCATTTTGAAGGATTTTGCGATCTCATAATATTTTAAAAAAATTCATGAATTGTGTAAATTTTCATAAATTTGGAATTTATGAATTTTTTGTATAATTTTGAACTTTACAAATAATTCATAAATGAATTGTGAAAATAATCATGAAAATTCATGGGTGATTTGTCAAAATCATGAGAAATTGATTTTGAATATGTATATGTGCTTATTTTGAATATGTATAATTATTTTTTATTTTTATACTGGAAGCACATATAGCTAAGTTTATTCATATTATTTAGAATTAAAACTGCCTTATGTTTTTTGCAATTTTAAAAATATGAATAAAACTTAGAATTTTGCCAATATGTCTAAGTGATCCATAATTTGTTTAATTAGCGCTTAGCCACAGCAACCTTAATTAAATAAAATTATATTTTGTTGGGATCACATAATTGTATAAGACATAAGTTGTAATTAGTTATGAAATAATAATAAATTTTATCTCATAAGAATTTTTATAATAATTCTATAACTAATTAGGAAAAACTATCAAATTAGTTTCTTAATTTGCCTGCAAGGATTAGGAAATGACATAATTTGATAGTTTTATCATAATAGTATGAATCTATTAGAATTAGAAATTTAGCCCACTGGCAAGTTTTATGTCTAGAATTCATAATTGATTAATAAAACATGTTTGTATTGGTAGATATGATTAAGTTTTACCTCAAGAAACTTTAGATAAATAAGCATGTTGTTTTCCTCTCTGCAGTATTTTCTCAAACTAGTATTAACTTGGAAGTTCTCAAATTGGATGGAGAGAACTATAAGATCTGGAAAGAGAATTCTCCCCTAGTTAGGGTGTATGGACATAGACTATGCTATAAGAAAAGATGAACTCGTATTGATTGAAACCAACACTCCAGTCCAAGTGGCTTTACATGAATGCTAGGAGCAATCCAATCGCCTTAGTGTCATGTATATTAAGACAAAAATATCTGCTAGGATACAAGATTTTGTCGAACAGCATACCAACGTTAGGACCTTGCTGAAGGCAATAGATGATCAATTTGTCACTTCATACAAGGCGTTGGCTAGCAGCCTAATCATGAAGTTCTCATCAATGAGACTCACCAGTGTGAAAGGAGTGCGCGAGCACATAATAGGGATGAGAGATATAGCGGCCAAACTCAAGAAGCTGGAGGTGGGTATGTCTGAAACTTTCCTGATACACTATATACTGAACACTCTTCCAAAGCGGCATGGTCGATTCAAGATATCCTACAACACACATGAAGACAAATGGACCATCAATGAATTGATGACCATGTGTGTATAGGATGAGGGAAGACTACTGATGGAGTTACGTGAGAGTGCTTTTCTAACAAATCATGGAAAGAACAAGGACCGAGCCAAAGACAATGGAAAAGGCAAAATCCTTGCCCAAGCTAGCATTAGGAAGAAAGAGCCCAAGTGTTTCTTCTGTAAAAAGAAGAGACACATGAAGAAGGACTGCACCAAGTTTCAACAATGGCTCGTTAAAAGTAATCCGCTCTCTTGTGTTTGTTTTGAATCAAATATGGTTGAAGTTAGCCATGACACATAGTGGTTTGATTCAGGATCTACAATACACATTTCGACTTCCTTGTAGGGTATGACAAACCTAAGGAGGCTAGTGGAAAATGAAGAAAGCATCTATTCTGGAAACAAGATGCACTCATGTGTTGAACGTGTTGGAACCTGTACTTTGGTTCTTAAGAATGGTTTTATTTTGCAATTAGAAAAGACCTTTTATATTCCTAGTTTTTCGAGAAATTTAATCTTTATATCTAGGCTGGTACCTTATGGATATTTCTTTAAATTTTCAAATAAATGATTATTGATATTTTTCAAATCTGATATTGTTGGGAATGGTACTTTATGTGACGATCTTTTCTCTATCAATTTGCAAAATGACACTACTCATAATGCCTTGGATGCTCAAACTGGCACTAAAAGATGTGTTATGAATGACGATTCTTCCACTTTATGGAACCGGAGACTAGGTCACATCTTTATAGATAGAATTAAGAGATTGGTAAATGAGAAAATACTAAGTACTTTAGATTTTACTGATTTCGACACTTGTGTGGATTGCAGTAAGTGCAAGCAAACCAACAAGTCTAAAAAAGGTGTTAATAGGAGTTCAACCATACTGGAAATCATATATTCTGACATATGCTGTCCAGACATGGACGCACATTGTCAAAAGTACTTCATCACATTTATTGACGATTACTTGAGGTTTATGTATCTCTACTTGCTTTATAACGAGAACGAAGCATTAGATGCCTTCAAAATCTTTAAGGTTGAAGTAGAGAAGCAATGTGAAAAACCCATAAAGATAGTGAGAACTGATAGAGGTAGGGAATATTACGGTAGATACACTGAAGATGGACAAGCACGTGGACCATTTACGAAGTTCTTTCAAGAAAATGGATTGTTGCCCAATATACCATGCCTAGTTTGCCAGATCAGAATGGTGTCTCATAAAGAAGGAGTCAAACTTTGATGGAAACGGTGCTTAGCAGCTTGAAACTGCTTAAATCCTTGTGGATTAAAGCTCCTAAAATGGTAGCGTATTTATTGAACCGGGTTCCAACCAAGGTTGCTTTAAAGACGCCTTTCGAATTATTCAAAGGTTGAAAATCGAGTTTGCGTCATATGCACGTTTAGGGAAGCCCTTTTTAAATAAAATTTTACAACCCACAAGAAAAGAAACTGGACCCTAGACCAAAAGTGTGTATTTCATCAGATATATCGAACGGTCTAAAGGCTACATATTCTATCATTCATCTCACAGCACTAGAATTGTGGAATCTAAGAATGCTAAGTTTCTTGAAAATGACTTGATCAGTGGGAGCGATCAATCTCAAGACCTAGTTCCTGTGAGAGATCAACCCTTTACTTCAAGTCAAAGGTTGGTTATCGTGAACAATATCCCTTCTGTGCAGTTGGATATTGAGCAACCAATCATTGAAGATCCACAAGTAGTTGATAACTTACCGGTAGACAAGGCTCTTTTGGATATGCCAGAATTAAATGAGCCACTGGTTGAATAACATGATCCTCCAGAGAATGTTGAACCAACATTAAGAAGGACTATTAGGGAAAGGAAGTCAGCTATTCCTAGTGATTATATTGTGTATCTACAAGAGTCGAATTTCAATGTTGGGGAGGTTAATGATCCAAAGACGTTTTCACAAGCCATGAACAGCAAAGAATCAAAACTATGGTTCGATGCTATGAAGGATGAGATGGATTCGATGGCATCTAATGGAGTATGAAATCTTATCGAGTTGACTAATGGGGTTAGGGCTATAAGTTGTAAATGGGTCTTTAAGACCAAGACTGACTTGTTAGGCAACATTGAGTGTTATAGGGCAAGACTTGTAGCCAAAGGATTCACTCAAAAGGAAGGAATCGATTACAAGAAGACTTTTTCTCCTGTATCTAAGAAAGATTCTCTTCGTATAATAACGACGTTAGTTGCACATTTTGTCTTAGAGTCGCAACAAATGGATGTGAAAATGGCTTTCCTCGATGGTGAACTGGAGGAATAGGTTCATATTGGCTCTACCAAAAGGGGGGGTGATAAGTTTTTCTACTAAATTTTGGTTTTTCTAACACTTAATGCACAAATAAAACAAATAATGTAGAAATGAAATAAATGCAGTAAATAAGTAAGGGAAAGAGAAGCAAACACAAATTTATAAAGGTTCGGCCAATCTCTTGCCTACGTCCTCTCTCCATGATCCTCTTGTCAAGGTATTAATTCCACTCTTCCTTTGAAATTCTTACAAACCACTTTAAGGTGTGGTAAGACCTCTTACACTTTCTATTGAATGCTTAGAAGTAACCTTCGAAGTCTATCCCCTTATAATACTACCCTCACTCTTACAACAATAACCTCACAAGGTTTCCTTACCCCTTTGAGAATAAAAAATTTGAGTGAATGGGTGATGAACAATGTGATATCTCACAAAATGAAGTGCAATAAGAGAATTTTCAGCTGGGATTTCTTTCTTGAAGATATGAAAGTTTCTTGAGTGCTTGTTCTACCTCCAATCTTCATAAATGCCTCTATTTATAGTCCACTTCTTATTGGAACGGTTGGTGAAGCTTTTAATGCTAATACTTCCGTTGAAACCCTCAGAAACTAGCCGTTGGAGTCAGGTTTCGTGCAAAGGGATCGATCCCTTTACCAAACGGATCGATTCCTTTTCTCCAGAATGCTTTCCAACTTGTTCCAGGATGCCTTCCAAACTTTCTACCATTTTGGGATCGATCCTTCTACCGTAGGGATTGATCCCTTTTCTCCAGAATGCTTTCCTGCACTTCTTTGGCTGCAATTTGAGACAATTTATGGCTTTTTGTGATTCTAAGTCAGTTCAAAACCTTTTAACACTTTTCTAAGAGTATTTACTGACTTTTTCAATTGAAATCACAATCCAAAACTTTGTTTAAAATATTTTCTATTATTAAGTTCATTTAAAGCAAATTTAATTTGTAGAAAAATCATTTTTAAGCTTACTTGAGTTTTGCCATTTCAAAATACTTGTCAATTTAAAGCTAACAATCTCCCCCTTTTTGATATGACAAAACTTAAGGTAAATTTGCTTAAGATAGATTTGCTTATAATTTTGACATCATGAAAATAATTTTGCTTGGCTCCCCCCCAATTTATACATGGAAAAATATTTTGCTCCCCCTCAATTTATGCATGAAAAATTTACCCCATTAATTCTCCCCCTTTTTGTCATATCAAAAATTAAAACAAATATGATGACATAAAGAGAAATGGTCAGATGTATAAGTCAATTTAAAGCAATAATGTAATGGTATAGATGGGAACATATAAAATGATAAACATATGGCAGAAAAGGAAAACCAAGAGAAAGCCATAATCATAAACATAAACTATGTCATAAACATAGAAGGTGCAAAGAGTCTACAAACATAGCACACTAGCCATAGTCACAAACATAAGGCTAAAACACCATAAACATACTAGGAAATGTCATAAACATAAGGCTAAAAACATCATAAACACCAGTCATAGTAGAAGATCCGAAACCATAATAAGCTAAATGCTCATCCCGCACAACAATCACAGTCAACGCCTAGGAAACGTCTTGTGATACCGGTCTATGAAGTCCTCTTGCTGCATACAGATATCTTGGACTTCATCGTACAGAGTAGCTTGGGTTTCCTCTATTTGATCAAGGCGCTGAGTAACGTCCTGCTGGAAAGTTTGCTGAGAGGTGTGCATTTGTTGAAGCATTTGCATGATTTGGTCGAAAGAGGCTGAGGTCGAGCTGGATGGTGCTGAGGAAGATGCAGGGGCTTCCTCTTCAGGAGCGTCCTTTTCACTAGCATGCTCGGGAGATGCAGGAGCACCATGAGCCTTTTCCCATACTACAGTATCACCTTGTTGACGAGAATACCATCCAAGATTATGCAATGTAGCAAGGTTGATGGTGGTACTTGGGTCCGAAAGGACACCAACCTCACATGAACAATCAATGCCGTGATCGAGTAGATAAAATGCAAGTGGCTATGGGAAGACAATCGTGTGGACCTTGCCACGAACAATCTTCACCAAATCTTGAAGAATGAAGTGAACAAGGTCTGGTTGCTCACCGTCAGGGGAATGAATTTGGTGGAGCCAAAAGTGATCAAGTCACCGGAGTTGGAAATATTTGGTGCCGAGGGGGCGAAGATTCCAGGAGATTATGATGTGAAGGAGTCTTGCTAAGACGGGAAGGTCACCCGCATGGTCATTGACTACATTAAACTCTAATGGGACGATGATATTTTCAAACGTAAGACCATGCTCTGGAATGCGAAAGGCACGCGAGAGGGAATATTCGGTGATTTCAACATCTCTACCCATAACAAAAGATTGAATTCCCAGCACCTTGTATGGGTCATTGGGAGAATAGATAATTTCGGCATTTGAAAAGAATGCTCAAATGATGTTTGAAGGAATTGAAGTGTTGATTTTGAGAAAGTGAGTCCAATGAAATACATCAAATTTGGCCAAGTAGGGAAAGTTAATTGATTCTAAGAAATTGAAATCAATTGGACAACAATGCTTAATGCGCATATTGGCAAATTGGGCATGGTATCGGTTTTTCTCTTTCTCATTTCGAAAGCATCGATTGAAGGCTGTTGGAATGAAGCAGAGGAAGAAGAGGGACGAGTTCTTTTCCTTGTGGAGGCATGTTTGATGTTAGGAGCCATTTGGAGTGAAGATTGAGGTCAAGAAATGAAGGAATATTTGAAGAGGAATTTAGTCGAACAGTTGGTGAGCACAAGTTTGGGTGATGATGGATGAGTGTAAGGGGGAATGTAAGCCTATCCAACAACACAAAACCACAGATCAATTGCAATCAATAAGTTTGATGAAGAAATGATGCTGAAATATTCAAAGGATTCTAAGTTATGAACACTAGAAGTTAGATAAAAAACATGGGTTTTATGTGAAATGCAAAATAAGATAGAATGAAAATTGATGTAGAAACGTGAAATGGGTTAACAAGATATGATGAAATAAACAAGATATGTAAGAAAAATTGATGAAAATGAGTGAAGAACACTTACAATTGAAATGTTGGGTGAATGTGATGAACACAAGGGAGATAAGAGGAAGTTAAAATTGATGAAGATTTTGTGTGAAAGGATGATGAGAAGTGAAAGATAAGGAGAAAAGATGAAGAATGGTGAAGAAATGAAGCGATTTGGTGTAGAAATGGTGTAGATCTTGAAGTTTTGGTGAAGGAGAATGAAGGGGGGAAGGTTTCTATGGATGGGGAAGATGAATAGTATGAGAAAAGAGAGGAAATCCCGACTATAACAAGGGCCATGCGTGGATTCTGGCCCGAGGGGATCGATCCCTTTAAGGAAGGGATCGATTCCTTTTTGGCCGAATACACGTCCTGCCCATTCTGGAGCTATTGGATCGATCCCATAGTGAAATGGATCGATCTCTCATAGCAAAAACCCAGATTTTTAGGCCTAAATGACCCGAGAATCAATCCAATTTTTAGAAGAATTGACCCCTTAGTCCATTGTCTTAGTTTTGATGCAAAAAAATGATTTGAAACTTAAAGAACTTGTGCATTTTCATTATTTAAAATCAAAATTAGGTTTGTGGTACTTGGAAAACAAGATGTGTGACTTGAATAAGGCTGAAAAATGCATAAAACCATTGAAAATATGCAGAAAATCTTCAAAAACCCTTTTTGATATGATTGAGTGGAAGTCTTAAGCATGTAAAGTGAGTTCTAACTGATGAAGATGAATATCAAAGGATTGACATGATCAAACACACATATTTCAACAATTCATCCTAAAGACTAACAACAATATGGTAAGTTAAGATTATGCACAGCAAGTAGTCAGTACATTTTCTAGATTTCTTACTTGCAATCAGCACAACCAACTTAATCCATTCATTCAAAATTAATCTAATTCAAGGAGCATTCATGAGACCTAGTTCACCTCTAAGTGTGCAAAATCGCTCCCTATCTAAGGGCTTTGTAAAAATATCAGTTAATTGGTGCAAGGTATCTACATACTCGAGAACTATATCACCTTTTTGCGCATGATCTCTTATAAAATGGTGTCTAATTTCAATGTGCTTAGTACTAGAGTGTTGGATGGGATTTTTGGTAAGACTGATAGCACTAGTGTTGTCACATTTGATGGGAACTTGATTCATTTCTATTCCATAGTCACTCATTTGTTGTTTAATCCATAATACTTGAGCACAACAACTTCCGAAAGCAATATATTCAGCTTCGGTTGTGGATTGAGCGACACTATTTTGTTTCTTAGAAAACCATGAAATGAGCCTATTTCCTAAGAATTGACAAGTTCCTGATGAGCTTTTCCTATCAACTTTACAACCACCAAAATCCACATCGGAGTAAGCATGGAGAGCAAATGTGGAATCTTTAGGATACCAAAGTCCTAAGGAAAAAGTGTCTTTAAGGTATCTAAGGATTCTTTTTACAGCTTGTAAGTGTAATTCTCTAAGAGGTGATTGAAATCTAGCACACAAGCACACATTAAACATTGTATCGGGTCTACTAGCAGTGAGATATAGCAATGAACCAATCATAGACCTATATAGTTTAGTGTCTACACACTTTCCTCCTTCATCCTTATCAAGCTTGATATTTGTGCTCATTGGAGTGGAGTAAGGTTTAGACTCATCCATTCCAAATCTTTTGAGCAAGTCTTTAGTATACTTAGCTTGATTTATAAAAATACCACTCTTTGCATTGTTTAACTTGAAGTCCTAGAAAGAAGGTTAGCTCTCCCATCATACTCATCTCAAATTCACCTTGTATTAGTTTTGAGAAATCTTTACACAATGACTCATTTGTAGACCCAAAAATGATATAATCCACATAAATTTGAACTACTAATAAGTCACTACCCTTAGATTGGATAAACAAGGTTGTGTCTACTTTGCCTCTTGCAAAACCTTTTTCAATCAAAAACTTTGAAAGTCTTTCATACCAAGCTCTAGGAGCTTGTTTCAATCCATATAAAACTTTTGATAGTTTGAAAACGTGATTAGGAAACTTTGGATTTTCAAAACCGGGAGGTTGCTCAACATAAACCTCTTCATTTATGTAACCATTTAAGAAAGCACTTTTAACATCCATTTGATATAGTTTAAAATCCTTGTAGCATGAAAAGGCAAGTAGCATCCTAATGTCTTATAATCTAGCTAAAGGAGCATATGTTTCATCATAGTCTATCCCCTCTTCTTGCCTATATCCTTGAGCCACTAGTTTAGCTTTGTTTCTAACAATTATGCTATTCTCATCCATCTTATTCTTTGTTAGCTTTAAATTGCCATATATATTTTGAAATGACAAAAACTTAAGAAAGATTTAATGTTATAATTCATATTGTAAATTTGCCTTATCACACATGATTTTCTCAATCCATTTTCAAGTGATCATATCAAACATTAAGACCATGATTTAATTACATATTCTTATTGGTCTTAATATTTCATAAAATGTTTTGAATATTTTAGAAAATCACTTGATGAATTTTTGGACCATGTTTTCATCAGAGAAAGTCAAGAAAAACTCCTACAAAAATGCCAAAATGTTTTGGGTTGAATTAGGATCAAAGATCACATCATTTCTAACACAAAAAGTGTAGGAAATAGCTTTCTAGAGGCATGGGATCGATCCCCTAAGGAAAGGGATCGATCCCTTCAAGGCAGAATGATCCTCAAGCCCAGATTTAACATCCTGGAAGCTTGGGATCGATCCCCTATGGAAAGGGATCGATCCCCTATGGAAAGGGATCGATCCTTTTGCCCGAAAATAGCCTGTAACGGCTAGTTTTTGTGAGACAACGGTCATATTCAAGTTTTGGCTCCACCCAACGGCTAGAATACAGCCAAGGGACTATAAATAAAGGCTTAGAAGCTAAAGAAAGGAAGAGGAACTGCTCAGAAATTCTATTCATCATCTTCTTCATTTTCTTCAAGCCTCAACAACAAATCAAGAGCTACAAAGTCTTCATCATCCATCATTCTCATATTCTTTGTTTAAAATAGCACAAATCTTGTATAGGCTTTTTCCTTGTGCTTAAACATTGTAATCACTTGCCTATCTAGAGGCCCTTCTTTGCTTACACAATTTGTAAACACACTCATTCCTTGTAAAAGGGGAGGTTTCTCTTTAGCCTAAGAAAAAGAGGGAGGTTACTCTTTAGCCTAAGAAAAAGAGGGAGGTTTCTCTTGAGCCTAGAAAAAGAGAGAGGTTTCTCTTTAGCCTAGAAAAAGAGGGAGTGTAACAAATTCAAGGATAGTGAATTTGGGAAAATCCTTGGGAGCGTCTCCAGGTAGAGGACGTAGGCAAGGTAGCCGAACCTCTATAAATCGATTGTGTAAATCTCTCTCTACTCTTTATTTACTTGCGATTATATTATGTTTATTGCATTGAACTTGGATTGCATGCTTGCCTAGCTTAGAGAACTTAGAAAATAATCAAATAGGCTAGAGAATTTAGAAGAATCGCAAAACGAACTTAAAGTTAGCTAAAAACCGATTCACCCCCCTCTCGGTATAGCCTATAGAGCCAATAATTGGTATCAGAGCTTGGGCTCGAGATTGATTTAGACTAACCTCTATCGAGCAAAACGATCTTAAATGGCTCACTTGAATGTAGGCACATCCTTAGGAGAAGAGGGACAATCATTAGTTAGACCTCCACTCTTCAATGGTGAGAATTATTCATATTGGAAAACTAGAATGATGTTATTTGTACAATCAAATGATTATGAAGTGTGGAGAATTATAGTGAATGGTCCTAGAATTCCCATGAAGAAAGTAGATGGAAAAGATGTCCCTAAGAGTGAGGATGAGTGGGACACAAATGACATGAGAGTGGCACAATTGAATGCCAAGGCTATGCACACTCTCTTTTGTGCATTAGGTCCCAATGAATATAATAGAGTCTCACTATGTGAGAATGCCAAGCAAATATGGGATAAATTAGCCATCACACATGAAGGGACCAATCAAGTGAAAGAGACCAAAGGAGGAATGCTCACACATGATTATGAGCTATTTAGGATGAAAGAAAATGAGTCTATTAGCGAAATGTTCACTATGTTTAATGATATAATTAATGGACTTAAAGCTCTAGGCAAGGCTTATTCCAATGTTGAAATGGTAAAGAAAATTTTGAATAGCTTGCCTAAGTCTTGGGAGGCAAAGGTAACCGCAATAAAAGAGTCTAAAAATCCAAATACCCTGTCTCTAGATGAACTTATGGGCTCCCTACTTACATATGAGATGAAATTGAAAAGAAATGAAGTGCCTTCAAAGAAAGTAGGGGTAGCACTTAAGTCTTCCACTCATGAGGTCATTGAAGATGATAGTGATGAGAGTGGAAATGAGGAAGAAAAAGAAATGACAATGTTTGCCAAAAGATTCAATAGGTTCATGAGAATGAATGAGAGAGAGCAAAATAGGAGACATCATAGGAGAGAGTCAAGTAGAAGAGAAAAAGACCCTTTAGTGTATTATGAGTGTAATGAATCGGGTCATACTAAGTTAGATTGCCCCTTACTTAGGAAGGAAAAGAATAGGAAACCTAGGAAGAAAGCATTTGTGGCTGCATGGAGCGATAATGATAGCTCCGATGAGGAAAACATAGATAATGAGGTAGCGTACTCATGCTTTATGGCTATTAGTGACGATGAGGCTAGCTTTAGTTCTAGTGAAGATAATGATTTTACATTTGATGAGTTACAAAATGCTTTTAATGAATTAGCAAATGAATTTCAATGCATGAATTCTAAATATAAGAAAATCATCGCTAATTTGAAAATAGAAAAGGAAACCTTGACCAATGTTAAGCTAGAATTAGAGAAGAAACTAGAAGAGGCTAACTTAGAAATAAATGAGTTAAATAAAAAGAATACAAATTTGCATAACTCATTCTCTAGGTTCTATATGGGTCAAAAAAAATTAGATCACATGCTTGAGACCCAAAGAGCTTTCTTTGACAAAGATGGGTTAGGATATAATGCAATACAAAAAGAAACTCATCTAAAGAATTTCCTAGTGAGCAAAAATACTATGCATGATTTATCTCTTACATGCTCACTTTGCAATAGAATAGGACACTCTTCACAAGCATGCACTTATAGAAAAACTACATTCAGAGGAAGAGTTGTTAGAAAAATGTGGGGGCCAAAGCATGCAATAAATAATGATGATTTGTGCTTGAAATGGATCCCAAAAGGATCAAAAATTATTTGCACTAACTCTCATGGACCCAAGAAAATTTGGGTACCAAAGCATGTTTGAAATTGTTTGATGTAGGAGTGTTAGAGCATGAGAATACAAAGAAACAATGGAGTTCAAATGCTCTACACACCCCCCATGGAGATTGCTTATGCCAATGAGAAAGAGGAAGAGCTTAAGAATCCATACTTGACAAGGTCACAATAATTCTTCAAAGAATGGCACAAGGTGGATTCAACAATTCAATGCAAAGCATTCTCTAGCAAAGGAGTTTTGTAAGCTTAAATCCTATCTCTTCAAAACTCATTTTTGCTAAAATTATTTATATGTTTTATTGAGGCACTTGGTTGATGATTCTTGATGCATTGTGAGTGAATGATTGAACAAAAAGGCATGAAAAAATTTTTTGATTGTTTGATTATAGTACTTGATGCATTGAATGAAAAGCATGATTTGTGATTTTGAAATGATTATTGGATTTCTGCATTTTGAGCAAGTTTCCTATGTGTTGATAATGTATTTACTTGTCTCAAAATACCAAATATGTCATATATGCAAAATGTCATGTCATGAGCAATAATGAAGAACTAGTATGTTGGAAATCATGACATGTTGTTCACAAGATGTATGATTTGATGATATATGTGCTTAAAACCTATGTGAACAAGTTTGTTTTGACATATTTGTGGTTTCCAATGTTTTAGTTTTGTCAAAATATGCTTAACTCTCAAAATGACATCCTTTGAGGCCAAAAATGCATTTTATTGTGTAAATTCTTCCAAAATTGCAAAATCTTTTGTAAAATGGTTTTTCATTCATGTTTTTCATTCATGAAAGTCCAAAATCATGTTTTACAAATGTTTAAACCCTTACTTGGACTTAAAATACTCAAAAACGAAGTTTTGGTAACTCAAAGGTTGGATTTTCTGTCAAAAACTGTAGAAACAGGATGAGGGATCGATCCCTCAACAAGCAGGATCGATCCCCCTTGAGCAGAATGTAGGAAATCTGCATTCTGGAGTTAAGGGATCGATCCCCCTCCTCTAGGGATCGATCCCCCCAGGCCAAAATGGCTTTTCTGCATGTTTTCAACCGAAATTGAGAAGAACTTTTCATTGTTTTGATACTTTCTCTCTTCTCAACTTAAAATTCATTGTTTTAACTTCTTTTTGATAATCTTTAAACTATGAAAATTCATTTTTCATTGATATCATGCCTCAACTCCATCAATTTGTATCATTTCCAACAAATGGTATTACTTTCAACAATCAATATCATTTTTATTGAACTCACAAGTGCAAAATCATTCTTCTTGTTGAAAACATTCATGAATTGCATAAATCTTGAAATAATCTTGAAATATATTTTCAATGAATGCTTAAACATAATTTTTGAGATTTATTTCAATGATTTGTGTATATATTTGAGAATTTGATGAACTTGTGCATCACGAATATTGATCATTCTTTTTGTTCATCTTAGTCAAGCAGGCTTATAGGATTATGTCTCTTAGCTTGACTTATCAATTCCACACTAGGTTTCATGATAATTATACATCTAGTGGATTGATTTCAAATGTAAAATCAACAATTGATAATGGTCATTGGCCTATAATTTGTGATGGTAAATAAATCTTAAATGTTCAAATGCATCATCCATGTACTTAAATTTTTCTTATGGCCAAATTATTAAAGAACTTGGGCTTTAATAAATCTTTCCTTGCTCATAATTGGTTAAGGACTTGAATTGGAAAATGAGCATAGGATTTTTGTACTTGAAACCATGGAAGAAAATGTGTTTGCTTGAATACCTTGATTTTTTGAATCTTCCATATGGTATAAATTTGTGAATATGAATGTGGATTAATACTTTATGATAGTGTGTTTATGTTTAATTAATCCATATGCATATTTGATGGTGTGTGATTGTGTTCTTGCATATTTAGAATGATTATTTTCTTGACATGAACACACTACACATAAATATTGGATTCATGCAAAATATCTAGGTCAACCATTAGTAACAATTGGTATTTAGATTGAAATAACAATTAGTATCATTGGCAACCATATTTTCAATAATTGGTAAGCCAAAACTAAATTGCCAATTTGTATGAGCTTTAAATTGACAATTCTTCTCATACTCTTTAGTTTGAAATAACAAATAGAGAAGAATTCATTTAGGATATTTTTGCATGAAACTCTTGTGTGCTAGAATTATAGTTAATTACTATATATCTTGATTCTATGCACACTCTTGCTTGAACGTGATTTATGAGCTCTTGCATATGATATGTCATCTAATTTTAGCTCATAATCATGATGTATTGCCATGCACCTTAGTTAGACTTAAGAGAACAATTGATATACTTAGGTGCTTGCTTAATTTCTTACCAATTGAGAACTTATTGCAAAATTATTTATCAACAATTGGTATAGGATCATAAGTCATATTCGCTGCATGAAGATTCCATACTCTTTATGAATATTGACTTATTTATTTGTGCTATGAGTCCCATGTACTAACATGTTTCTTGTTGGATGGAGCATATTTATCTCTTCTCACATAACCATGATTTTAGGGGGAGCATATTTTTTTATTATTATTTTTCCTTCTTTTTGCTATGACAAAAAGGGGGAGAGATAGATATTAAAAGGGAGAGATATTAAGGGGGAGAGATAATGGGGGAGAAATAGTTTGAAAATTCATTTTCAAAACCCATGCTTATATTAAGTGGGAGCTTTATAAAATCCTGCTTTATTTGAGGGAGAGTATTTTATCAAAGAATTTTCAAAGCAAATTTACATTAAGTTTTGTCATATCAAAAAGCGGGAGATTGTTAGCTTTAAATTGCCATATATATTTTGAAATGACAAAAATTTAAGTAAGATTTAATGTTATAATTCATATTGTAAATTTGCCTTATCACACATGATTTTCTCAATACATTTTCAAGTGATCATATCAAACATTAAGACCATGATTTAATTACATATTCTTATTGGTCTTAATACTTCATAAAATGTTTTGAATATTTTAGAAAATCACTTGATAAATTTTTGGACCATGTTTTCATAAGAGAAAATCAAGAAAAACTCCCACAAAAATGCCAAAATGTTTTGGGTTGAATTAGGATCAAAGATCACATCATTTCTAACCCAAAAAGTGCAGGAAATAGCTTTCTGGAGGCATGGGATCGATCCCCTAAGGGAAGGGATCGATCCCTTCAAGGCAGAATGATCCTCAAGCCCAGATTTAACATCCTGGAAGCTTGGGATCGATCCCCTATGGAAAGGGATCGATCCCTTTACCCCGAAAATAGCCTGTAACGACTAGTTTTTGTGAGACAACAGTCATATTCAAGTTTTGGCTCCACCCAACGGCTAGAATACATCCAAGGGACTATAAATAGAGGCTTAAAAGCTAAAGAAAGGAAAAGGAACTGCTCAGAAATTCTATTCATCATCTTCTTCATTTTCCTCAAGCCTCAACAACAAATCAAGAGTTACAAAGTTTTCATCATCCATCATTCTCATATTTTTTGTATAGAATAGCACAAATCTTGTATAGGCTTTTTCCTTGTGCTTAAACATTGTAATCACTTGCCTATCTAGAGGCCCTTCTTTGATTACACAATTTGTAAACACACTCATTCCTTGTAAAATGGGAGGTTTCTCTTTAGCCTAAGAAAAAGAGGGAGGTTACTCTTTAGCCTAAGAAAAAGAGTGAGGTTTCTCTTGAGCTTAGAAAAAGAGAGAGGTTTCTCTTTAGCCTAGAAAAAGAGGGAGTGTAACAAATTCAAGGATATTGAATTTGGGAAAATCCTTAGGAGCGTCTCAAGGTAGAGGACGTAGGCAAGGTAACCGAACCTCTATAAATCGATTGTGTAAATCTCTCTTTCTACTCTTTATTTACTTGCGATTATATTATGTTTATTGCATTGAACTTGGATTGCATGCTTGCCTAGCTTAAAGAACTTAGAAAATAATCAAATAGGCTAGAGAATTTAGAAGAATCGCAAAACGAACTTAAAGTTAGCTAAAAACCAATTCACCCCCCCTCTCGGTATAGCCTATAGAGCCAACATTCTTGAATATCCATTTAGTTCTAATAATTGAATAATCCTTAGGTCTTTCCACAAGTGTCCATACTTTGCTTCTTTCAAATTGATTTAGCTCCTCTTGCATGGCCATAATTCAATTTTCATCTTTCAAGGCCTCATGCACGTTTTTAGGCTCAAATTGTGACACAAAGGCTACATGTTGACCTATGTTTCAATAGGTTGACCTAGTTCTTACACCAATATTGGATCTCCAACAATATCATTATCCTTCACATATCCAAGTTCTCTAGGATACCTAGATTCTTTTTCAATTATATTTTGTTTGATAGACTCCTCATTCTTATTAACATCAAGATCTTCTAATTGTTCTCTAATATCCTTATCTTGAGATGGATCAACCATAGGTTCATCAAAAATCTCTACTTCATCATCAATGTTGGTTTTACTAGAGGTATTTAACTCATCAAATATCACATGAATTGACTCTTCTACAACAAGTGTTCTTTTATTGAAAATTCTATATGCCTTAGAATTTGAAGAATAACAAAGAAAAATGCCTTCATCACTTTTTGCATCAAATTTTCCGAAGTTATCTTTTCCTTTATTCAAAATAAAACATTTACATCCAAATGGGTGAAAATAGCTTATGTTAGGCCTTTTTCCTTTATAAAGTTCATAGGGAGTTTTCTTTAAAATAGGCATAACCATAGCTCTATTTATAACATAGCAAGCAATATTTACAGCTTCAGCCTAAAAATATTTTGGCAAATTATTTTCACAAAGCATGATTCTAGCCATTTCTTCTAAGGTTCTATTTCTCCTTTCAACTATACCATTTTGATGAGGAGTTCTAGGAGCTGAAAAGTTATGGCTAATACCACTTTCATTACAATATGTATCAAAACCAAGATTTTCAAATTCTTTTCCATGATCACTTCTAATGCTTGTAATAGAGTAACTTTTTTCATTTTGAGCAAGCTTTGAAGAAATAATGAATTTATCTAAAGCTTCATTTTTCACACTTAAAAAGAACACCCAAGTAAACTTAGTGTAATCATTAACTATGACAAATCCATAGTGTTTTCCTCCTAAACTAGTGGTTCTAGTTAGTCCAAAAGATCTAAGTGTAGAAGTTGAAGTGATCTAGAGGTTGTAACACATTTCTTAGATTTAAATGATATTCTCTTGTGTTTTCCTCTTACACATGCCTCACAAGTTTTATCATTTTCAAATTGAAGTTTAGGCAAGCCTACCACTAAGTCCTTTGGCTAATTTGGATAAAACATGCATGCTAGCATGACTTAGTCTTCTATACCATAACCAAGGTTCATCTTCTCTGGTGGCCATAAAGCATACATTTTTGCTATTTATTTCATCTAAATTAACAATATAAATGTTTCCTTGTATATGTCCAATAAAAAGAATTTGATTAGTTTTAGCATTAACAACATTGCAACATAAAGCATCAAACACAACTTTAAAACCTCTATCACACAATTGACTAATACTAAGCAAATTATGTTTTAAACCTCTAACATACAAAACATTCTCAATAGTTGAGGAAGAGTTATCAATGGAGCCAATTCCTTCGATTTGTCCTTTGGAGTTATCTCCAAATGTGACTTCTCCACCACTTTTAGGCTTTAAGAACTTGAATTGACTCTTGTCACCGGTCATGTGTCTTAAGCATCCGCTATCAAGATACCAATGTTCTTTGGATCTTGCCTTGTAGCAATGCTCTTCCTCCTACATACAAATACATCAAACTTTCATCTTAGGTACCCAAATTTTCTTGGGTCCTTATGAGTTAGTACTAATAATTTTTGATCATTTAGGAATCCAATTCATTCTTAATGATTCATCATTAGAATTTAGGACATGCTTAGGCACCCATATCTTTATAGCTACTCTTCCTCTAATGATGGTCTTCTTAGATGTGCATGCTGGTAAAGAGTGTCCTAGTTTGTTACATGAGTTGCATAAAACAAATTTTTTATCTTTAACAAGAAACTTTTTAAGATGAGTTTCTTTGTTTGATGCATTGTAACCTACTCCTTCTCTATCAAAAAATGCTCTTTGGGTCTCTAACATTTGATCAAGTTTTTGTTGACCCATGTAAAATCTAGAAAATGAATTTTGCAAATTAATGTTCTTTTTACTTAACTCTTCTATTTCTAAATTTGTATTTTCTAATTTCTTCTCACATTCTAGATTAGTATTCATAAGCATCTCATTTTCCCTTTTTAATTTTGAGATAATTTTCTTATATTTCATATTCATGCACTCAAACTCATTTGCTAACTCAAACTCATTTGCTAACTCATCAAATGCATCTTGCAATTCATCAAATGTATATTCATTAGTGTGTAATGATTTAGTTTTTACCTTTTCATCTTCAATGGCCATAAAGCAAAGGTTGGCTACTTCATCTTCAACATTTCTTCATCAGAGCAATCACTATCACTCCATGTAGCCATCATTGCCTTCTTCTTTGGTTTCTTCTCATTTTGCTTTCTATAAAATGGACAATCAAATTTAATATGACTAGGTTTTTTACATTCATAACAAATAATTTGGTCCTTTTCCTTCCTACTTGTTTCACCTTTGTTAAAATCTCTCCTAGGGGGTCTCCTAGAGTTTCCACTAGTTCTCATCCTTATGAATCTATTGAACCTCTTTGCAAACATGGCCATTTCTAAATCCTCATCATCACCACTCTCATCATGATCGTCTTTGATTCCTCAATCGTGGTGGATTTTAAAGCTACTCCAACTTTCCTAGGAGGATCTTGATTTCTCTTGATTTTCATCTTATAGGTGAGTAGAGATCCCATGAGTTCATCTAGTGAAAGAGTGTGGGGATCCTTTGATTCCTCAATAGCTGTAACTTTAGCTTCCCATGATTTAGGTAAACTATTAAGGATCTTTTTCACCATTTCTACATTAAAGTATGTTTTTCCTAAGACTTTAAGACCATTTATAATATCAGTGAACCTAGTAAAAATGTCACTAATAGATTCATCATTCTTCATTTTGAATAATTCATAATCTTGAGTGAGCATGCCTATCTTAGTTTCTTTAACTTGTGTGGTTCCCTTATGAGTAATAGCTAGTTTATCCCAAATTTGCTTAGCATTTTCACATTGTGAAACTCTATTGTATTCATTTGGTCCTAATGCACAAAATAGTGTGTGCATTTCCTTAGCATTGAGTTGTGCCATTCTAATATCATTTGTATCCCATTCATCCTCTTTCTTTGGCACCTCCTCCCCATCTACTTTCTTAATAGGAACTAAATGACCTTTAACTATAATTCTCCACACTTCATAATCATTAGCTTGAATGAATAACATCATCCTTGTCTTCCAATGTGCATAATTTTCACCACTGAAGAGTGGTGGCCTAACTGTAGAGTGTCCCTCTCCTACCAAAGGTATAGATACACTAGTTTGAGCCATCTAGATTGTTTTTACTCGAACGAAATTACTCCTAATCGATTCTCGAGTCCAAGCTTTGATACCAATTGTTGGCTTTACCGAGGGGGAGTGAATTGGTTTTTCTACTAAATTTTGGTTTTTCTAACACTTAATCCACAAATAAAACAAATAATGTAGAAATGAAATAAATGCAGTAAATAAGTAAAGGAAAGAGAAGCAAACACAGATTAATAGAGGTTCGGCCAATCTCTTGCCTACGTCCTCTCTCCTTGATCCTCTTGTCAAGGTATTGATTCCACTTATCCCTTGGAATTCTTACAAACCACTTCAAGGTGTGGTAAGACCTCTTACACTTTCTCTTGAATGCTTCGAAGTAACCTTCTAAGTCTATCCCCTTAAAATACTACCCTCACTCTTACAACAATAACCTCACAGGGTTTCCTTACCCTTTTAAGAATCAGAAATTTGAGTGAATAAGTGATGAACAATGTGATATCTCATAAAATGAAGTGCAATAGGAGAATTTTCAGCTGAGATTTCTTTCTTGAAGATTTGAGAGTTTCTTGAGTGCTTGTTCTACCTCCAATCTTCATAAATGCTTTATTTATAGTCCACCTTCTGATTGGAACGGTTGGTGAAGCATTTAATGCTAATACTCCCGTTGAAACCCTCAAAAACTAGCCGTTAGAGTCAGGTTTCGTGCAAAGGGATCGATCCCTTTACCAAATGGATCGATTCCTTTTCTCTAGAATGCTTTCCAACTTGTTCCAGGATGCCTTCCAAACTTTCTGCCATTTTGGGATCAATCCTTCTACAGTAGGGATCAATCCCTTTTCTCCAGAATGCTTTCCTACACTTCTTTGGCTGCAATTTGAGACAGTTTATGGCTTTTTGTGATTCTAAGTCAGTTCAAAACCTTCTAACACTTTTCTAAGAGTATTTACTGATTTTTTCAATTGAAATCACAGTCCAAAACTTTGTTTAAAATATTTTCTATCATTGAGTTCATTTAAAGCAAATTTACTTTGTAGAAAAATCATTTTTAAGCTTATTTGAGTTTTGTCATTTCAAAATACTTGTCAATTTAAAGCTAACAGTCTACATGAAACAATCTAAAGGTTTTCCTTTAGTAATGGTGAGCATTTGGTCTGTAAGCTTAAAAAGTCCATATATGGGTTGAAACAAGCTTTCACCAATGGTATTTAAAATTCCACAAAGTTATTTTCATTTGGTTTCGTTGAGAACATCGTGGATTAATGTATATACTAGAAGGTCAGTAGGAGCAAGATTTGTTTCCTTGTGTTGTATGTGGATGATATACTGCTTGCAGCCAAAGGAGATGCTATGTGAGGTGAAACAATTTCTTTCTAAGAACTTTGATATGAAGGATATGGGTGAGGCATCTTATGTCATTAGCATAAAGATTCATAGAGACAGACATAAAGGTATATTAGGTATGTCACAGAAAGCCTATATTAATAAAGTCTTAGAAAGGTTTAGAATAAATATTGTTCACCAAGCGTAGCTCCCATTGTGAAGGGTGATAGATTCAATTTGAACCAATGCCCGAAGAATGATTTTGAGCGGGAACAGATGAAAAACATTACATATGCCTTAGCTGTTGGAAGCATTATGTATGCACAGGTCTATACCAGACCTAACATTGCTTTTGTTGTGGAATGTTAGGTAGATATCAAAGTAACCCGGGGATGGACCACTAGAGAGCTACGAAGGTGCTTAGATATGTACAAGGCACCAAGAACTATATGCTTATGTATAGACGGACCAATGAGTTGGAGGTGATTAACTACTTAGATTCAAACTTTGTTGGTTGTGTTGATTCTCGAAAATCAGCATCTAGTTATATCTTTATATTTGTTGGTGGAGTTGTTTTTTGGAAGAGCATTAAGCAAACATTGACTGTCACTTCCACTATGGAGGCCGAGTTCGTTTCTTGTTTTGAGACTACCTCACATGGTGTATGGCTTAAGAGTTTCATTGCTGGGCTTAGAATTATTGATTCCATATCTAAGCCATTGGAGATGTATTGTGACAATTCAGTTGCTGTATTCATGGCTAAGAACAAAAAGAGTGGTAGTCGTAGTAAGCACAACGACATTAAGTACTTAGCTATAAGAGAACGTGTTAGATATAAAAAGTAGTCATTGAACACGTCAACACTGACTTGATGTTAGCTGATCCTTTGACTAAGGGCATGCCACTGTTTAAATTTAAGCATCATGTAGAATGGATCGAACTTGGTCTCACATTGTGATCTGTAAAAGAGACTTTTATTAATGATATGATGTTTCTCATTTGATTTGTGTGCGCTATTGTTTCATTTGAGAAATATCTTTGTTGTTTGGACCGAGGATAAACATAGGGTTTATTCATTAAGTAAATATGAGTTGATTTAGAAACATTATACATAATAATACATGGAAGAAAATACTTACCATTAGAGGAACTATCGCCATGATTCATATGATTTGTTTCTTTTATGAGTGAAATATATGGACAAAGTGGGAGAATGTTGGTATATTCTGGGATTACAGAATCCTGGATTTTTTGGTTGATCTTTATGAATCTTGTTAATTACCATATTTGTAGCTTATGTATCTTGACCAGATTTGGTCCATAATTTCACGTGATTTTCAACCTATTTTTATGGCTAATTTTGGACACAATTCCATGATAGCTGGAATTGTGATTTTCTTACCATAGTCAATAGGCTCTCATTAGAATAAAAGGAGAGCTCCTTTCGGTCCTGAGCACCATAATGTCATTTTGTAAAAACACCATCTAGTGAGGCTTTGAGTGCTTAAGAGGCTTGGAAGCAATTCAAGGAAGCCTGTCGATTCCAGAATTCAGATCAACAGCAGATACATAATAGAGCAATGGCTGGAAGTTAGTTCGATCCTTATTATGTTTTTCAGCATATAGGCTATTAACATGTTTCATGTATGTTTAGAAACATGTTAAGTTGCATTTTTGATCTAACAATAAAATCAATCAAACAAGAACAAAAATTAAAATATCAATTCAACTAGAATTCAACAAACAATTTAAAAAATACAACAACTTTAAAAATAAAACAAACTTCAAGTCTATAAAAATCTATTTATGAAACTAACAACAAACATAAATTAAAATCTTTAAGTTCACTCCTCTCTTAATTTCTTATTATTTTGGCACTGGGCTAAGGCCAAAATCTGAAGTGTTTAAATTTCCTTGATAGAAGTAAATAATTGTCAGAATTTATGAAACCGAAGAAAGAAAAATAACATACCGAATGCTAACAAAAGAACACCATCGAATTTTTGTTGTATAGTCCCTTATTTTGGCAATATTCCATACCATTAATAAGTTGTTGGAAGTATCTTCTATCTTCATCTTCACTAAGAGATCATTATGAACTTGCATAATTACTATCCACCTTCAGTTTTCAAAAAAAAAAAATTGAATGTTACAACCAAAAGTGGATTCTTTTAATGATACTTACTATTTTATCAAACAACAACAACAACAACAACAACAACAACAACAACAACAATAATAATAATAATAATAATAATAATAATAATAATAATAATAATAATAATAATAATAATAAAAAACTCTAAGATTACATAAATCTTAGTTCAACTTGTTTTGACCTAACAAATAAAAAAATTACACTGTTAAAAACAAGCTAACTATGGGAAATATGAAATTTAATACTCGAATAATACTTCTAAATTACTTGCCTCTCGCAAACAAATAATGTAAGGATGTTTAACAAGTTTCATTATAAATATCTCCATTTTGATCTGCATTAATTAACAAATATAAAATGAAAATAAGACTCAAGATTAACTTGAATAAGAATTTAAACTTTCAAATCCTACTGTTGTTGCCTGATCACAATAATGAATTTTGATGATGTAAGAATCTCGATCTTTACACCAGTCTGTCTTCAATAACTTTGCAAGAAAGAAAACCATAAGAAGACGCATAGGCTTTTCCCTGCGGGCGTTTTGATGCTTAAGTCAGATAGGAATTTTGGCAGAGATTCGGTAAGCAAATAGAGCTTGAAATGTAAAGATGATACTTGTGACCTATTTATAAAAGCTATTGGGCGTTTAATTATGGTTAAGACTCATAGCTTAAATAACCATCTAGTGGATCTTTCACGGATCTTTCATGGCCCCTCTTAGTCCTCATTCCTCTTAAGCTTAGACTACCTTTAGGTCCAATGTTTTTTAACCTGACTCATATCAAGGCCTAATAACCTTTAGTGTGACTTTCATCAATTGCTTCCCACTCTTTTCTAAGGTATACCATGGGGAAGAGTATATAGAGTTTTTTTATTCAAAATCATTTGGGGTCCATAGACTTTTTAAATTCTCTCGCAACTCCCTTTTTTGGAATTATTGCAAGAGACTTTTTATAGTCACCTATGGGCTCAACTATTGGGCTTCACCATAGTTTGTAATAGGAGTGGCGTTGTGGCGTTACTTCCTTTGTTAAGTGCCTTTTTCAGGGTTTGTTGATTCTTTACATCAATATTATATTCTATTAAGAGGGCCTTTGAAAAAGGATTTCAAAATAGATTTTTTTAGGAAGCTTCCAAGCAAACTTAATAGATATGAGTCTAATTGGTTCTTTGTTGAAATCCTAGAAGGTCTAAGTATCCCTGCCCAATGGGGTATTCATATGAGGAAAATGTCTAAGGTTCGAATTTTCTCGATCTTGAGGAGGTTGTACGATCAATAGATTGACTGGTTATGTTTAGTAGAGAAATTGATTTATTTACTCTCTTCACCCAAGAGAACATCCTAGCCATTGGTTGAGGCATGGTAGACTTTCTAGCAAATCCTTTTCCTCTAAGGAAGGTCTTGATTGGGGCCTAGGAGAAGCATTCTAAGCATTTTCATGACCCTTCTTTCAAAGGAATCCTTAGCCAACATTAAGTTTCTTCAGGAGTTCTTTGAGCCTCTTGATGGTAACTTTCAATTTAATGTTTGTAGAACTATTTTCATTGGTCAATCATTCTAACATTCTTCCTTTCTTCTCATGTAAAATGGATTCTATTAGGCGTGCTTTTTGCAAGAGGAAGGATATTGAGAGCTTCTTCGACTCTCGAGCTGAAATTCCTTGTCCTTAGAAAATGAGTTTGCCTCAAAGTGGTGGTTCTAGAACATACTTGAGTTTGTACTATTCTTCATGCTCATTATGATGGATTCAATTCCTCTCGATCCCTTATCCATGGGAGAGGTAAGTTTGTCACTAGTGAATCACCAATGATCAGTTTCGATGAACAGAAGGAACTAAAAAAGTTGCAAGGTCAGAATCAAGCCATGTACAATATATCCAAGCTTCTCATGAAAGATAAAAGGCAACTATTTGTGTAGCTGTCAATAAGAGACGTGTTTATGCTCCCTAGATTGCTCCTCTTAACATTCATTGCTTTGTAGTAGATGAGAGAGTGTCGTTCCTTGCTAGGATTTCTAAATCTATCTGAGGCTTAATGGTAATGACTCTGTAAAATACCTTAAAGTTGCTCCTCGTTTGGGCAGGTCCACCATTCTTCCTTATGATGAGACCAAATTATTCAGGAGTTCCCAAAAGGGAAGACAGAGCTAATTTAGAAGTGATGAGGATAAGTTTTGAATTCTCTAATTCACGTTCATATAAATTTCTTGTGAGTTTCCTAACTCGTTTGTAGATTCTTTAACAAAGCTAGGTGTAAGCATATGCCAATTGTGTATCCGTGGTTATGACTGCTTGATTTGTATGAAATATTTCCTATCTCTAATTTTCTATTTTCTCATAAGTGTATTGGCTTATGCTCTCAAAGATCTTGTCCTGATATTATTCTTTAACAAAATCTTATCATTTAATCGAGAAAAAAAAAGACCTCTTATCTAGTTCTAATATCATTTCAAAGTTTTAAAAAGTATGAGTTAATTGCACCCATGGTCCTTATAATTTGGGTCTCATAACAAATTGGTCCATAAAATTTAAAATGTAACAAATTGGTCCCTAACGTTACAATATTGTAACAAATATGTCCTTCCGTCACTTAAAACAATATTGTAGTTGTTAAATGCTAGCTAGACAACATGTAAACGACATGTGTGTCCAGCCAACTTTACTTAAATGCTAACATGATGGATCAATCCATTTTTAGATGGGTAAACCCATCTTTTTTATTTCTTATTTCCATTTTTTTATCTATTTTTCCTATATTTTCTTTCTCAGCTTATTTCCTTTCTTATTTGTTATTCTTTTTCACCCAAACAACAACTTCTATGCCTTTTCTCTTCTTCTCAACCACCAAGCCAGCATCTTCACCAAATTGATGATCCAAAAAATGAACTATAGCCACCCAAAAAATGAATTATATAATTTTCTTGTAATTATAGACATGGGAGCATTGTGCATTGTCCTATTGTATTCTAACAGGTATATCACTTTGCAATTAATTTCTAGTTCTAACAGTTCCTTCTCACATGCATCTTAGAGAGAGAGAGGGAGAGAGAATAATAAGGAAAGCATCAAATGGTTGAGATAATGGTGGGTGGCTGATGGGCTGACAATTTAACTTGAATTTTTATTATTTTTTTTAATGTCATGTTTAAATGGTATTTTGGAAGTCCTAGGAATAGTAGGTTTTAGGGTATGGGAATGTAACATTTTCATGTTGGAAATATATAGAACAACATTTGGATCATAAAAAAAAAAATCAAAGATTAGCACAACTTCAAAAATTAAAAAGAAACCATAAAAAAATTAACACAAAAAAAACCCATTCCTCAAACCCAAAAATAAAAACACAGTTTCAAAAATCTTGACTACCAACATCAACACAAAGCAAGAACAAGAACAAGAACAAAAAGATGAAAAATTTTGTTCTTGTTGTTTTGATTTTAGGCTTTTTAGTGGATTTTCAAGCTTGGAATTTGAGAATTTTTTTAGGCAAGTAAGCCATGGTGGGAGAAAGAAAAAAGAGAGAGAAAGAATGTTAAAGAAGAGAAAGGAAAGAGAAAGAACAAAAAACCAAAGAGAGAAAGAAAGAATAAAATGAAAAAAGTAAGTGGGATACACAAGTGTAAATCCAGCTAGCATTTAATGACAATAATGACTTTTTAAGTGACAGAACGACATATTTATTATAATATTGTAACATTAGGAGCTAATTTATTACATTTAAAAGTCTAAAGACAAATTATAAAGATCACGGGTGTAATTAACTAAAAAATATATATTGCCAAGTACCACCCAACTATATCTTTTTTTTTATTTATTTTCTATTCTTTTTTCTCTCAATATATTTGAATGTAATCTATTTATTTCTTTTTGATACTTTAAAAAAGGTGGTAAAGTGAGCAATCATTTTAGAGGAGTGTAGCAACAATGGTACTTCCCCCTCCACAATGATTCTCTCTATGTTTCAAATCCCTGCACTTCACTTAAAACTTGCACGCTTTCATTGAATCAACACCTTGTTTATATCTATTAATTTTGTTACAAACTCAATTTTGTGCGTTCAAAATTTTATTCGATAAAAACAACGAAAAGTGGACCAAAGTATTATGTGGGGTCCTTAAGCTGAGTCAGTGGCCATGATTTCATTAATATGGGCTCAGGGAGGAGGCATCATTAAGATTAAAGATGGTGCAAACATGATGATGGAAAAAGAAATAAAATAAAAGAAGGGTTGGCTTTGATTAGGCCCCACTCAGCCCACCCTCTTTGTCGCTTGTTCCTGCACATTCTCAACGTCAAATGAGCATTGCTGGGAGACAAATCCAATCCATTTTGTACAAAAAATTTTAAAACAAAACTGTGTTATGTTGTGCTTTGAGCTTCACAGCTCACTTGCATGCTGGCATCTAATTTTGTGTGTTTCTTTCTTTTCTTTTTTTTTTTGGATTGTTCTTGGTATAAAGTGATGAATCTCTAATCATAATTAGCCATCAATGTCTGTATCACTTGACAAAGCAATTGATATCTCTCATTGTCTAATTAACACTTTCATTTGACAAAACAATCATATCTCTCATTGTCTAATTAACACTTCTGAAGTTTGATCAATATGTTAATGAAACTGTTGAGAAAAGATGATAAAGATTTACTTTTCACCACATAACTCAACTACTACACTTCTTCTGAGTAAGAGAACAAGAAATGGGAATTTAAATTATAGTGGCTTCCTATTGAGAAAAAAGAAGATTTTAAATGAAAATGTAGGGTAAAGGAGAACAAGGCAAATAACATCATATTATATCTGAATAAGTTAAAAGGAAAGCATCAAAATCTCAATAATATGAAAAAGAGAAAGTCATTGATGATAACTCTTGGTAACAACTTCAATCTGATTGAACTTTTGAGGGTTGATAGTAAGTAGTAATGAGTGAGTTTCTATATGAACAATGTACCCTCACGCTTTGCTTATTACATGCATGAGGTACAAATTGCCATCAAAATCCCAATAATTAATTTCAAATCATGCCATTCTTGTAATAATAAAAGATGATTTGTACTCTACAAACAGAGGCCTACATACTTTCTTACTAACAACAGGACTATTGCCATTGTGAAGCTATTGCCCGGGAACATTAGAATCCAAATTTCATGGTTAAATCAAATTTTTAGCATAACCTTAATCCCATGTGAGTTAAAGGATTTAGAGACAATGAAATGTGTGAAAAAGTATTTGCATTTAGAAACTGTTTTCACAGTTCAAAAATAAATAGTGGAAGACAGTGAAAATCACCTCTGACCCACAAGGACAGAGACAATGAGTATTGTGAAAATTCGAAGTAAGCACTACAGATAAAGGATTTTACTTTTTAACCTTGTTTTTCTGATTGGAACATTACCGGCTTGTTTCAATGAAAAGTCACTCAAAGAAAGTGCTGAAGTAATTCTACTTTTCCTTTTGTTCTTTACCCTGTTTTTTTTGTTGCTATTTAAAAAAAGAGTTGACATTGGGATTTCCTTTTTATTTTTTTTTTCAACGATTTTGTATCCTTATGTCCTTTAAATGGCATCTTCACACGTCAAATGCGACATTGTACAGTGATTAACCCCCTGGCATCCCCCAACCCCCAAAAAGAACCACTTTTTTTTCTTTTTTAATTAATTAATTAATTTATTGAATGTGAAAAATGAATTGAGCAGTCTCAAGTTAAAATTTGAGTTTCTTTTCATCATACTTCAATAAATACACTAAAATCTCTCATAATTAAGATCATGATGGAGAGGTAATCTTGTAACATTATCTGCATTTTCAATTTTATTACCTTGTCAACAGAAATGCTTACATATTTGAGCAAAATGCAGTTAATTCTATAAGATTTGTGTTAAACCTACTTAATTATAAGTATGAAGGCTTATTTGAGACTTGGGATATTAGGTAGCATGAGATACAGCAGGTGTCTTGCTTCCTATCAATCCTGGGGCTTATTCAATACCATTCTATTTCTAACCAATGATTCAAATGCATTCTGCTTTTTTCATGGAAGCAGGGTGCTGAATACGTGCAATATATTTCCAATGAGGCCTTATCTTATAAACCATAACGAAGGGATTCTGAAATTTTAGATCTTCTATGCTCTTTTATCATGTATAAGTTTAAAACATCCTAGTAATAGTTGAGTCAAAGAAAATAGTTTATCAGTGAAACGGGGCATCTTTTTTTTCTTTATATACCAAAGATATACCTTTTAGGAGAGTTAAAATATGAATCTAATTCTTTTGAGTGACGTATATATATACATAGTTATATGTACGTTAATTTATAGTTGGGTTAAATACCTAAAGATTGGTAAACATCTTAAAAAAAACAAAGAAAACAATAAAGAAATTAGAACCTTCTCTAGCCTAACATGCTATACTCATCAACTGATGAAACAGAATTTTGTAGACTTTGTCATCCCAAATTAAGCTGAAACCATGTGTGATGTCTGATATTAATTTGATCGATTGATGCAAAAAACTGTGCGAGATGGGTTTATTGAGACCCAATCTATCTTCCATATAGATGGCTTGGCACGGTGCATGCTTGGCCTACAAATTCAAGTCCTTTAGATCTAG
The DNA here is from genome assembly GCA_031772115.1 of Heritiera littoralis. Lineage (NCBI taxonomy): Eukaryota > Viridiplantae > Streptophyta > Magnoliopsida > Malvales > Malvaceae > Heritiera > Heritiera littoralis. The sequence continues at coordinate 2,202,565 of JAPDPK010000096.1, read as the reverse complement.
AGAGGCCTCTCAAGATATTACTCTTGCAAATAGCCTGTTTCGGTTTATTTTATACTAATATTCGTTAATATATAGTCAGGTAATAGCAAGCAATCAAGAAATCATACGAATATAAGAAAAGACCAATTGGGAAATCTCCGGCCTTTAACACACAATGGTCCACTTCCAGCTGCTAGGGCTTATCCCTTCTTGCTGCTTATGTTTTCAGCATCATAACCATTAACCACCATTGGCACGCATGTTTCCATTCATGGCCACACTAATTAGATTTAGCTAGTTTTGCCGACCAGCATTAATTTTCTTGGTCTATATTTTATTGTTTTTTTTTTTTTTAAATTATGTTGCTGCAAACCATCCAATCTTTTATTCTTGCCAATTCTGTTTCTAGGTATCTAGCTAGCTAATTAGGCTAATTTATTTTCCACAAGTCGAAAGACCAAAAGCAAAAGTCTAGCACTAAAGGACTTGGTTGAAACTTGTTCACGTCTTGGGAAGACAATATTTTCAGTCATGAGTTAGATTTGTTGCCTCTTCTTTCATCATTATCTCCTTAATTCATGTGAAACTGAAAACAAAAGAATACATAGATTATTCAAGCATCATTATGATTTAGTTGCTCTTAAGTCTTAACTCTTAAGCCATTTTATTTTACTCTTTAAAAAGAATAAAAAAGTGGACCACTTATAAAAGTGAAGTAAAATATTCATAGAATAATCATAGAAAATTGATAACAAAATATCTTCATATATTTTAAAACAAATGCACTGTTTCTCCCATTGAGGAAGGCATTCAGAACCCACTGCTGCAAAATTTGAGGTCAAAAAGCGAAACCCAGATTAATTTAATTTAAATGAACAAGAAAAAGATTATTTTAATTTAAACAGGATTCTAAAACAGTAACATAATTTTTTTTTTTTGCTTAAAAACATAAAAAAAGAACTTGACATATTTTAGACAAGAGATGTCCCAGGGAATATTGTAATGTTATTCTATAAACAAGAAAGTTTGTCCTGTTTCAGTATTGTGTACTTGAAAATCTTGAATATATGCTTTTTCAAATGCATGGTGGAATGGTTTCAACTTTCAAGTGAGGGGGCAGAATGGTGCCAGCCTTTGTGACGGGGATGCTAAAAGTTGAGTAACTTTTTTGAGTTCCGGCTCAAATTTGTAGGGCTTTTTAATTTAAGAGAAAGAGAGAGTGAGAAACGCCTTTAATTTTTTTTGCCAGTTTGTCGCACTGTTTCAGCCTTTGACATAGCCCCGTGGCCGTGGGCTGAGAGGGAGAGTAAGTAGTCATGAGTTGAGTATTAAGAGTTAAAGAGCCATCATTGCTAAAGAGCAAAGGTGGCTGTGCAACTCGCTGGGCATGGGCCACCATGATGCTAAAAGAAGTGTCGCAGGTCACAACACACCCCATCTCTTGTCTCTAATGGCCTGGCCCTTAAATCTCCCAAAATCCCATGGCTAATCATTTGAATTTTATTCTTATGATGAGAAAAACAAAGGAAATAAAAGAAGATTTTAATGTGTTACAATGGGTTCCCTTTATAAAAGCTTCCTCAAAATCCTATGTTTGTTTCATTATTATTATTATTCTTTATATGTGTAAATGTAGATTCAAAAAATTTTGAAACCCCCCATCCCCTCTCAATCATTCAAATTTTAAACCAAAGGGTGAAAGTTTGTATTATTGAGTGAAAAAGATTATGATCTATCAATCAATGACATGAGAAAGGATTACCCACTTTTTAGATATACCCGTTTCATGCAAAAGACTAATATTACTACCCACTTTGTGAATTGTGACTTTGATAAACAGTTTAATTTCCAAAGAGTTGCTTTTTCTTTTACAAAATTTGAAAGTTGGTGATGGAACTTTTTTGTGGTTTGCATGTGTCAAATATATTATAACCCTTGGCGGGAAACCATGTCTGTCAGTATATAATGCTACACTTTGACAGAAAAGGCCTTTCTAGGGTTCCTTCCATATTTCGGCTTTCTTTTGTCCTTTTTGTCTTAATTTGGTTTTTTTGGAAAATTTATTAGGTTAAAAATGGATTAAAATCACTAATTAATCACAAAGTCATAGTAATTAGTTTCTACAGTGAAACTCTTTCACTTTTTGGCTTGGAGCACAATTGTTTTTAGAAATACAATTTTATTATAAGTTATAAATATAATTAGTATTTTTATATTTTATGAATTGATAAATATAAAATTTAATTTACTCAAATTAAGAAAATTAATAAATAACTATAACAACTAAATTAATAAATAACTAAATTAATTTTAAGTTCATATTTGATGAGACTCAAATCAAATATCAACATTAGAAGAAAAATCAGCTTGTGCTTTATTTGATGCTTACTTTATATAGACTGCAAATTCAGGAAAAGAAAATGAAATTTAACTACTAGAGAAAAATATTTTATACACTGAAAAATGTACATATACATACCCATTTGGTTTTCTTTCACATTAACTTCTTAACTTAATAAAAGAAGTCATTTTATTCCATTTATTTTTAAAAATATTGTCATAAAACAATTATATTTATATATATATTTATATATATATATATATATATATATAAACACACACATGTGAATGTATAGATATACCCACACAAAGTCACACACGTGTATATTATTGTGTTACACTGTTACTAATGATATGTAGAAAGTAGAAACCGTCTTATCAAATTAAGGAATTGCGCTAGAACGGAGCTTAGAACACGTAGATCAGTTAACAGAAAATTGTTCTAACCTAATAAGAGGTTTTGAGTTCGAGTCTTGAGTATATAATTGTATTAAAATTTTTGAGGGAGAATTTTACCGTTTTTTAAATCTTGTCTGACTCAAATTTAGATTAATTTTATACAAAAAATGATGTAAAAATATCGGACGGTTTCGATAAAAAAATATATATATAGAGGAACAATTTTCTCATATAAAAATATTAATTAGGTTATTTATAAGCGGCTTGGAACCAAAAAAAAAAAAACGACAATATGTTCTTCCATGTGCAATTAAAGTACATGAATGCTTTTATGCAAGAAGTATTTGTTCTTTTCAAAGGGATTCATTTACTATCCCAAATCAAATAATTAATTTGCAAAAGCTATTAAGGTCACCCGGCGGGCTAGCTAGCTGCCAAACCCCTTACTTTTGCCATTATGAGTCAAATTAGTGAAACTAAAAAATAAAAAATAATCTTTTTTCCTTATTGCTGTTTTTTTAATAAAGCAATCCCTTCCAATAAAAAAAAAAAAAAGCAATCCCGTCAGTTGGGCAAGATTCATGACAGTCAAGACCGATTTTCGACGATGAGATTAAGCATGTCCAACGTGTTCCTTCTTCTGCACCAACTAAAATTATCATTATCCTATAGTTATTGAAAAGAAGAATTAATTCATCCATTTTTTATACATAAAATCTAATTGCATCACTTTAAAATTAATTTAATTTTACATATTTTAATATTTTTTATATGATTTATTTTTTTAATTCAATCATTAAAATTATGTTCTTTTCACATGTATGATATATGCATGTCAAACTTTAAGTTAATTAAAAATGTATAACTATTAGTTTGATAAAAATAAAATTTCAATCGTTAATATATATATTCAAATTTTCAATTGAAATTATAAAAATATCAAATCAACTTTAACCTTTATGTGCATCATAGATATAGATAAATTGTTAAATTTAACGGTTAATTTATAAAAATATTAATCTTACATGAAATTATACAATACATATAAGATAATTTATTTTTCAATGATATGTAATTTAATCTCTTTTCATATATATATATATATGTCAGTATGTATGTATTTTCTTTTTTTCAAAATTTGATATAATTTTTATATTTCAAACTAAATTAGTAGTTATAGGAAATTTCCAAGTAAGATCAAACTTCTTTATTGGACTTCTTTTAAAAGAAAAATTAAAAAAACAAAGAAAGGAAGGAACATTTTCCTACCCACATTTTCCTGTCTTTAACAGTAAGTCCCATACATCCTAATCCGAGAAAAAAAATTCCCTTGACCATCATATAGGTGCTCCATTAGTTTGAAACTTAATTTTCTTTTTTGTCTACCCTGAATCCACCATTAAACTATTCATAGGATTGAACATGTTTCATAATAAACAAAACACTATTTTCCACAAACCAAAGCATGATCAATTCATCTTATATCTGAAATAACAAGGGTTGAAGAAGTAGATATTTTAGGTTGAAAAATGAAAATTTATGCTTCCCCTTAGCCCAATGGCATGAGACAAATCACAAAAGGGAAGAGAGAAAAATCATGCTTGTACCTCAAATACCAATAAAAAGGTTGTTTTGTCCAAAATGTACAATCATGACATTACTGGCGAAAGTATACGGTCTTATAAATAATGGGCATCTGTCATCTACATTATAAAAGAGTTAGAAATAATCAAACATCAAATTTCAGGAAGGAAATAGTTATATATTGAGGCACAAACTACACGGGAAAGAGATCTTTGAAGTCTATTTAAAACTGAGATTACGGCGGCTACCGGTTCCCCAAATCTCGCCACCAATCACTCCTAGGCATCTTGAACAAAAAAAAAATCAGTCCTAGGCATCTTACAAACTATTTTTAAAAAGAATAAAATTTAATAAAATTAAAAAACAATTGTTCTTCTACGCCTTTTGTTGTTTGTTAAAATTCAGAGTTAGGATAATGATACAAAGAAACCAGACAAAACACGAGGTCACTGCAACATCTTACAGTAAGTTATTACGATTTTTTCCTTTTATTGCAAATTCTTGTCTGGACAGCTTAAAAAAGAACACAGATTTTCATGGTTTCCGCTATCTAATTTTACATTCACAATCTGATCCTTACAATAGTCAAAACCCAGATAAAAGGAATTACGAGTAAAACAAAAGAAAAAAAACAAAAAGGAAATTTCTCCAAAGAAAGAGAAGAATATTCAATATTTAACAACTACTACCATTGTTTTTTGGTAGCATTGAGACGACAACGTTGAAAAAGGCCATGATCGTCTATGTATGATGATCAACATGATAATAATATGAGAAAATGTGATAATGAAAGGCTATTATTATTTACATATAATTAAATTAAAAGGACTGGGTTTAAAGGAGGAAAAAAACAGTGTTTTCGATTATGTTGCAAGTCATGGTTAATATGGGATAGAACAAGAAAGATTCCATCTCTTTCGTGCATCATGTGATATTCTCATCATCATTTCCTTGATATTCTTTGTTGAGATTTTCTCATTTTTGAAACCTTTTTTTCTTGTTTTTCTTCTATAGTATTAAGATACTCCTAATCTGAGGAACATATCCATGATTCCACCATACCTTCACTTCTTGCAGCCACATTTTCTGGCCCTTTATCGCCATGGAAACCCGATGAAGAAGCGGAGAAGTTGTTCACTTTCCCATTTGAGACTCTTTGGGAGTTACCGTTGTAGCTGCCACTGATGGACCGTAGGAGACTCTGATCATGTTCTTGGGATCCTGTTCCTTCTCCCCAGCTTGGAGGATTGGTCCTATTTTCGTTTCTTGGTAATGCCCCGTCTGATGACACCATGTTTTGGAGCCCACTGAGGTTGGTATTGACATGGCCCTGGCTCAAACCAAACTCTTCTAAAACACCCATTTTGAGAGGAGGGTCATTTGATGGAATATCTAAGGTCCCTTGTGGCTTTGTTCCGAGAATGGTTGAATTGGGAAGTGGGTATTTTGGAGGCGCTTGAAGGAGAGACTGGAAGTTAAGATTTGGGTTTTGCATGTTTACGTTGAGGAGATTCTGAGGCTGCTTTAAAAGGAATGGTAGTTGGTAGTTAATGGAAGTTGAACTAGAAGTAGTACTGTTGTTACTAGCAGAAGCGGCATTGATGTTAGTACTAGGAGTAGAAGCTATAGCATCAATCATTGAAGAGCTAGGAAATGAGGAGGAAGCTGTTGGACAAGAAACAAACGGGGGAGGGTGGATTTTTTGGGCAAATGGTCTTAAAAGATAATGTGGAGGCGAAGGGTCTAAATGGGTCGATCTCATGGTGGAAGATGTGCCAAAGAGATCAAGCCTGGTTCTTGGAAAAGGTGAGGCCGTAAAGGGTGGTGCAGGGATCCCAGTGAACTCCTGAACCATGGCTCGGAAATTGGTGGTGTCTGTCGTCAAAACAGTCGTTGGTGCACGCCTTGACGCTCTGGATCTCTTCTTTGAGTTGCGCACCATATTGTTGTTGTTGTTGGGTTGGTCACCTGTGCCTGAAACTGAACTTCTTGTAGCACTTTCTGGTCCTTGAGGAATCTGCATAGATGGAAAAGTGACTCTGCTTTGTGCTTGTTGGTTGGTCAACAACTGATGGGTTGGTGATGGTGAGGCTACGAACCCACCAAGATCAGTGCAGTTGGGCTCAGATCTTAGATTTCTGGACCAAACCACATCAAGATTGAGGAGTGAATTTGGGTTTTGCGGTGATCTTGATAAATGATGATCGAAGTAGTTTGATGAAGGGTCAAACATGGCCGATAAAGAGTGATTCTGATGTTGCTGTTGCGGCGGCGGCTGCGGTGGCTGGTTACCCAAGTGACCAAGACCAGTATGGCTGGATGGGTTATTGTTAAAAAAAGCTGAGATTGACTCAGCGCGTGAATCATACTCTTCACTGCCGCCACTCGAAGACTGCATACTACCACTGTTACCAGAATCCATGGGAAGGAAAAAAAGAAAAGAAAGACCAGAAATAGCAAAAAAAGGAAATACGTAAAAGGGAGGCAGAGGTATGGGGTGATTTAGAGAAGAGATGTTTTGCTTAATTTATTACTACTCAGACTCATTTAAGAAGGAAGCTACACAACAAAGCATGAGGCAATATAAAAGAAAGAAGAAAGGAAAGAATAACAAGAAAAAAAAGGAAGAAAAGAGAGGAGGAGGAAGATCTTCTGGAAGAAGAGCTATCAGAAAGTACCCATGTTGTCTTTAAAGCTCTGATCTGCAAAGAAGACAGTGTTTTGCTTGCTTTATTACTTTGTCTTTGAACAAACAAAAGGGTAAGTAATAAAGAAAGGAATTAACAGCTCAGGGATCATCAATCAAACTAATGGTTGCAGATGAGAGGTAGACTGAAAGCAAGCTGTGTATGAAGAAAGGAATTAAATTTTTTCCATTTCTTTTGGCTTTTAGCCTTATAAGGGTCAGGTAGAACTAGGGTTCTTTTTTTTTTTTGGGTTAAAATCTGTATTCTGTACTAAGAGAAAAATTTAGGAGAGCAAGAAGTTTGGTTCTCTAAGCCTTTTCTTCTCAAAAAGAAAGGGTGCTTCTTCTGCTGTTGGTTTCCCTCGAAAAGATCAGGGGCGGGGTGGGACACCCATGTGTGAGAGAGGGAGTGGCTGTGATGAAAGGCAATTGGTCAAAGTATGACAGAGTTGCGGTTTTGATCCTTGTAGTGTGAAAACAAGAAAAAGATAGTACTACTACTGGAAAGGAACTCTTAAAAAAACGTATACTATATAGTATTCCATTAAGTATTTTATATTATAATTATAAAAAATTGATTTTCTTTATTGGGGAATATGAGGTGGGCAAGCAAACAAAATTTTGGAAGACGGTTGTTGAATGGTACAGAAGAAAAAGATAACAACCATCGCCACCATTCCTTTAAAAAACCCATAACAACTTTTTTTTTTAAATATACGTATATTTAGAAACAGTAACTTAAATTGCATAAATAAAGAAAAGGAAATTTGATTCGTATTACTAATTAACTTATTAATTTAAAACTTTCTTATGTTTAAGTTGGTTAGGTAACTAGGTTAATTAGTGATTGCAAAAAAAAAAAATATGTATGCAGTTTTCTATTCATTTCTATCTATTTCTTTATAGATTATTCGGCATAACAAATTAATAAAAAATATTAAAAATTTACTAGCCACAACCTTTGACCAAGTCAGGATTAAATATCAAAAACAGAAAAACATTCATGTCTGAAATTATATAATTGCTCCATAGGAACCTCAGAGAATCTTTCACAGTCTTCCACTGTTGAAATGTATATGAATAATCATATAGTTTTCTTTTTTTGGTACAATGGTCAGGATATTTTCGGATATCATTTCAGTTTAATTTTTTTATTGGATAATTTTAAAAGTGTTGTTTAATATATCATTTTGATTCTTTACTTTGGGAATGTAATTAAAAATTGAATCTGAATTGACAAGAATTTTTTTTTATTGATCAATTTGAGCTAATATTGGTGGGTTTTTCATTTTTTTAAGTTTAATAGCCAAATAAATCTTCAATTTTTAGCATAAAATGAAATTAAGCATTCAACGTTTTATTGCGTGAAAATCAGTTCACAAACTTTTATTTCATTGTAAATAAACCCTCAACCTTTTAAAATTATGCAATTAAATCTAAATCTGTTAAATGACACTAACTTCTGTTAGTATTGCACACGTGGCATGGCATGTAACAGCCAACTAAACTATCCACATCAGCTTTCACGTTAGATGTCCAAACGATAGTTAGTGTCATTTAACATATTTGGATTTAATTGTATAATTTTAAAAGGTTGAGGGTTTATTTATAATTAAATAAAAGTTTATGGACTGATTTCCACGCGATAAAACGTTGAGGCTTAATTCCATTTTATGCTAAAGGTTGAGGGTCTATTTGACTATTAAGTCTTTTTTTTTAACCTTTATTATCTTCTTTCACTTTTATTATTTTACAATAAAATCATAAGATTATTATGTTTGAAACGAAAAAAAATGGTGAACAAAATAAGGAAGATCAAATGTTTGGATCGATAGATCAGTTGAACAACACCTTAAGTTCGCTGCAACCATCAAAACGAAAAGGAAGCTAGCTAGCTAGCTCAACAATATTATTTTACTTTTAACCTATTTATTATGCTTTTTGGAATATTATAAATATAATAGGAATAAATAATATTTTATTTAATTTTAAAATGAGTTTATATATGATGCACTGACAGTGTATAGAAACTATACACTGTCAATGCATCAGAGGTTGACACCTCATCAATAGGCCCTTATGGGCAAATAAAAAAAATTTATTTATATTTGTATATAAGGACCTAATGATGAGGTGTCAACCTCTGTTGCATTGACAGTGTATAGAAACTATACACTGTCAATGCATCATATATAAATCCTTTTAAAATTATAATTTGATAACGCAACTTGGGTTGTAGAATTAGAGGTCTTTGCGAATGTTCTTATGGACTGTATTTAATACCTATGGACTGTATTTGCTACTACAAAACAAACCCTAACCCTAAAAATCCGAATCCTCACCTATTCCATGTTTGCAATGTCCTTGCTGTTTATGGCCATGGGGGGTTCATTTTTTAACATCATGCTAAAGCTACAGAAGATTTCATGTATTTCTAAGGTTTTGCCCCTTTGAGTCGATATAGTTCTATTTTTTAAAATATATAACGAATTAATTAATTACATTATCCATAAAACCATTATTATTAATTGCATTAATCATTATCAATAAACTCACTATTAAGACATTATCTGATATGGAATTTTTTATTTTTCTATTTAGTAAATTAATAGAAGTGGACTCTCATTCGTTATTTTTGTTTTTATTAAGCATTAATAATATTTTTTTAATATTATGTACCAGTGTTTAATGCCATAACTTGCGTACATATATTATATATATATATATGTATATAGTAGGATATAATTGACTATGATTAATGTAACTTTAACGTTACAATTCTTCATTCTTAAATGTAAATATCATGAAATTAAACCATACATGTTAACAATGTCCTGGGTCGAAGCACAGGTTGCGATTACAAATATAAAAGGTAACATTAAACTTTGAAATTAATGCATTAATTATAAATCTTTTTTTGGTGCATGCATTAGTTATAAATCTTAATCTTATATTTGAATACTTTGATTAATCCTATTTCTTGTTTTCGGATTAATCCTATTTCTGTTGACGCCGGTAGATACAGAAACAGAAAATTGGGAATAACCTAAAGCGTGCTGCGATCGCACTGTCCTTAAAGATTATTTCACTGTAGGTGTAATCCCCCAGATTCAATAGGCTCTTTTGGAATAACCAGCAAGCAGGAAAAACTTATAAAAAAAAAAGAGGTTTTTTTAACCCAGCAGTACACGATAGAAGAAGATGGAAAGAGACGAGGAAGCAGTGCTTTGGAGCCTTCTGTAACACTGTATTTATAGGTGAAATTATAACGTTTAGAAAATCAAAAACGTAATCTGAATAAAATAAAATCAGTATAAAATCTGACCGCATCAAAAGAGATAAGAATATTTGACTGTATATTGTAAATCAGTATAAAATCTGACCATAACAAAAGAGATCAGAATGTATTTAACTGTATCTTGTAAGGTAACGTTAAGCAAAACTTTGGAAGAGGTCAACGTTAAGCACAAATCTGAAGCTCATAGAGTTTTGGATGAATTAAAACACTAGTTCCAGACAAGAATAAAATACTGAAAATAGTTGATAAATAAAAAAAATGTAAAAAGTGGGCTTGGTCTCTTTTACTTCGCGCAGGGGAAATCGTCAGCTTACTACTGCGAATGGGCTTTCGGCCCATTTCTCGTGTGCGCGTGAGACTCTCCTTTTTGTTTGCTCTTTGCAAGCCCATAAAACAATGTTGATATATAAAACCTTTTGAAACCATTTCTCTAGGCAACGTGGGATAAAAAGTCTTTTGGAAATATACAATTTATCCAACAATTTCAATGTTATACATACATATATATATATGTATATAATATATATAAATATATAATGAATTCAAGATTTACTTTTTAATTGATTAATAAAATCTTTTTAAAAAATCATTTTCAATAACTTTAAGATTTAAATTTCAACATTTATAATTTTTTATTGTCAAATTGTTATTTTTCTTTAGAAAATATAGATATAGATTTTTCTAGCGATTTTTTCCATATAAAAAACTGTTTTTTGGATGGAAACGCTTATGTACATTTGAGTATTATATACGTAAAACGTCAAAGGGTGGAATAGACAGAGAGAGGTACGTGGCATTTAAGGGTCTCAAATCAGTTACCAAATTATGAATGATTTAAGTTGCTTGAGTCCGTAAAACACCCCCTAACTCGGTTTGAAAACAGGGTTAGGATTAGGGTGTGGGTGTGGGCTCTATATGAGCCAAGTAGAAGGGATTGGTGCTATCAGAAATGTGGATTGATTGGACAATGCCATCGTTTTCAATGAACCTGTGGCTCACATAAGGATGCATCACTGTCGCTTTTTTGATCTCGACCGTCCGATTGATGTGGATATTCCTTTGATGTCTCACCCTTTGTCATTAACCACCCCCCGGCCCTCTTCAGAAATAAAGTAGTGCTATCCATAACAAAATACTATAATAAAATATAATTGACTCAAGCAATGATCCTATGGGGAAAATCCCATGCTCTTAAACTGGGTCCTCTCATCCATCTAGAAACAAGGGGACTTAATTTTGCTTTGATTGAAGGGGGAGTTTGCAATTAGGAATGGTACAGCTTTCTAATCTAGTTAAGGCTTTCAGTCTCTCTGATTAAACAAAAGGATTTTTACTATAAATGATTGGAATCTAAAACCTTATATAAAATCTTATCCCACTCATAACTAGGTTATATATATATAATATATATATATGTATGTATGTATGTATGTATAGCTCAACTTTTTATGTGCATCACAAAAATATAACGGAAAAGAAATTAACATTGAGTATGGTTTAATTATCAGATAAAAAAAAAGTATGGTTTAATTACTTGTTGAGGGCTTGATTGTAACAGTTTCACAGCATGAACAATTAATATTTGATGACATATTGGTTCTTTCCCCAATGACTTACTCATAAAATAACAATCCCCAAACAAAGAATAATACCCCAAATCATATTATTTCTGATAATGCGTTTTTATGCAAATTAAACTCAAATGATTACATGTGATGTCTCTACTCCTAAAACATGAGAGTTTTGCTTCTATTCTAAGAAAAAAAATAGTATTTACCATCTATAAATCCAAACAATATTAAGAATAAAAAAACATATGACATCAAATATATTGATAAAATGAACTCAAAAAGTCATTCTCATGTAACCAAAAAAAATGAACTAAAAAACGCCTTTGATTGTACAAATTATATACTACAATTTAGTAATTTACACACGAAAAGAAAATTATATATCAATTATATCCCTTAGGGTCCATGCTAAACCAAATCAAATCAGATATACTTTTTGTTTTAGTCCAACTTCTTTAGAATATTGAATTTAGAGACATCTTTCTCTAGAAAATAAATGAAGAAATAAATAAAACTATTATTAACATTTTTTTTTTTTTGCATTTTAGTGAGCGTTTTTACACGTTCTCAATTTTGGAAGGCCTATTATTATTAAGCTTAAAATGTAAATTCAAATTAGTACTTGAAAGTTGAATTCGAATATTGGGAGAACAAGTACTATCCCATTGAATAAACGAAAATCATAAATACCTAAAATAAATCGAAGGTCTAATTTTAATTAATGGTTTATATTTAAATCCTATATATATATATAATACTTGGTAAGTGTTACTTTTTATAAGCTTAAGCTTGTTACACAGTCTAAAACCAGCTCACAAAAAGCAATATAAAACCTAAGTACGTGCTGTAACAATCTTTTATAGTTATTGATGGTCCAACCAAATACAGCAGATGTACCAAATACCGCTTAAAGTTTTATATATAAACTGTTAAAACCTGAAGTTGCCATGGGTTGGGTTGTCCTCCAACTTTGACCAAAACCTACTCCAGTTGCGCCCTTAAACATATAAAATTGGTAAACCGATCTTTTGGTCAAAGTTTAATCGTAGTTAATCTAAACATATATGTAATTAACTTCTCTATATATTACAAGTGGTAACTGGTATTTTCAGCTTAAGTTTAATGGTAACTTTGACTTGTTATTATTCTGAAAATTTAGAAGACTTTTAGCTAGCTTTTCTATCGAAAGTAATGGTATTCTATTCAGCAGGTTTTATGCTTTCAACGAATATTTATTCTTTAGAGAAAGAAATAGAAAATTCCAACCCTTTAATTGGGCTGGGTTGGCTGGCTTGCCTTGTGGTGAAAAAGGTTGACGAATTTAATATAAAAAAATGCCCACCTTTTATAGCTATTGGTATTGCTTTGAAGCATAGCTAGATTATTTCCACCCATCGGTTTATGCTATTTGTCGGTGCATTTGTGATTTTACCTTTTACCATTTCTTTTGGCAAACTAGAGTAATGTTTTTTCTATTTTATATATCATAGTATAGGAATATGAGTTACATAACATGGAGATATAACATTTTTCAATCTAAAAAATACATAAGAAATCCGATCCATTTTATGATTCGAATTTTGTATTTTTCAGATGAAAATAATGTAATATCCTGAAAATTCGCAAAATATAATGCATTTTTTTACTGCAAGGCTGCATATATATATATATATATATATATATATATATATATATAGAGAGAGAGAGAGAGAGAGAGAGCTTGTCTTTTTTATTCTAAAAGGATTCAGCAATACTTCTTAGGAGAAAAAGAGAGGGTTTGAGCAATGTATAAATGAAGCACAAGGATACGTATGTAGGCCTCCTTGTTCCCAAGTTTTCATAGCCCTAAAATATATATGACTTTATTATATACAAGTTATGATCTTTCATACTTGATACACATTTTAATTATTTTTCTTGTTAATAATAATAATAATAATAATAATAATAATAATAATAATAATAATAATAATAATAATAATACATTGGTTGAAAGTTAAAAGTTGAAACCCTAATTAACCCTGGCGATTGCATATTCTAATTACCATACACTAGTATATATTAATATACATATACGTATTTTTAATGCAAGACAACAGCGAGACAAATTAAATTCTCGTTCTCCAAAATATATTCTCCAAATCAGAATTTCTTGGACTGCTCATAAGAATATTTTTCCTTTTTTTTTTTCCCTCTTTTTATAGGTGGTTCCTCTCTGGTCTTATTCTTCACCACCCATCTAGAATCCCCCATTACTTGAAAGGTATCTGAATACAAACTCATGTCAATAACAGCTGTATATATATCCATGCCCTACAGCAACAAATAAATAAATAAAATAATGAAAAATATGCAATATCATATATATATATATTAAAGCAAAAAAGCAAGGAAAAAACTTGAATCTGTATTTTTATTATTATTAATATTTTTAAAAACATACAAAAATTTGTTTTTTAATTGTGGTGTGGTTTGTGGGTCAAATGTATAAATTTGGGATACACCAAGCTGATTTTCATATATAAATCAAAGGTTACCTAACCCCATTTTAAGTTGGTTTAAGTTTTACGCTGCTTACATATATATGATTAGACACCACTTCGCTTTCTGCATTGTTTTCTTCCTTCTTTTTGACTTTTTGTTTTTTTTTTTACTTTCACTTGCACAAACTAATTTAATCTTCTTGTTGGTCAGCTATACCCTCCTCGTTAAGCAATGAAAGTGTCTTAACAGAATTGCGTAAAAAAATTTTTTCAATCCAAAATTAACCGAAATAAGAATAACATACTTTTTTCTTCATCTAAGAATTATTAAAATGTATTGAATGTAAAATTGTAAATCTATTAAGTTTATAATGTAGTACATAGACTTGTGGAGGAGTTGAATTATCAGTATTTTTTTTCTTTTTTGGGACCAAAGGCTGAGGTACATTAATTTTTGAAAATTTTTTTGATAAGCAGCTATGAGCTGGCTTTTCCATATGTTGAACATGAAAAGTTTGATCATTGGATTTGACATGAAAATGATGCCTAGCCAAGCATCCGTCGACAACGTATGATAAAATAGTCTTGATCTTGTACAATTCTCTTTCTCATTTTGGTTTGATTAAAAACTAAGTATTCATTAGACTTTTCTAACATCTAAATCGCAAACTTCACCCAACATCCCAACGTTCCTGACCAATTTGACCCGTTTTTCTTTGAAAAACATGCTTCAAATTTGGGCATCATTGCAGGCTTGCGGACATAAAACATGTCTGCAGAATTGTACAGTTATGTGCCTGAAGCTCCCAAAATCTGAAGAATTTTCAATTTCCAATGGGGGCAAGACTGATGCTAGGAGGTTTTGGGGTCAAACATTATAAAAAGTCTAACAGAGAAGGTGGTCAGTGGTCCTAATAATAGTATTTGTAGATGCTTTGGTGGGTCCTTTGGAGCTTGATTACTTAAACAGAAGGGGTTTGGGTTGACTGTCTTGCTAATCTTCAGCACCGGATCCAAGGCTCTGACCAACTGGCCATCCAACAATATTGTTTGACAAAATCTGTTGTTGGTGTCATGCACAGCTAACCCCTGTCATTTTGTGACTCTTTTGGGGCTCAATGGTGACCAAACCCTCCTGTTTAACGCCCTGTTGTCAAGTTCCATTTTGCTAATCTCTGATTGAAACAGCTGGCCGCTGGGGTTT
This sequence comes from Heritiera littoralis, assembly GCA_031772115.1. Lineage (NCBI taxonomy): Eukaryota > Viridiplantae > Streptophyta > Magnoliopsida > Malvales > Malvaceae > Heritiera > Heritiera littoralis. Next base: position 2,187,021 of record JAPDPK010000096.1, on the reverse strand, counting down.
TGCACAAGTTGAAAAACTCTGTTGTTTCTATACCGTTGCTGGCCTAAATAATGGGGGCGACGCTTTTTGTTTCCTTATACCAGAACTTTATGAAAGGGTACTCTGAGTATTCAAATCAATGTCAATAATTAAAAAAAAATAATACAAGAGAAAAGCATTAGGGTACTTATAATTAGACTAGACAGTGGCAAAGTATAATAATTATCTTTATTCCATAAAGTTTAATCCAAATGATTCGTTTATTTTTTTTATAAGAACTGGATTCTAATAAAATTACGATTCGATCCAAATAGGTATAGAAATTGTAGGCTAATTGCATTTGTATATTGGCTTCAATAATTGATGCAATTATTGTTTTTTAAATAATTTTGCAATTGTTTCTGATTTTGTTGATAAAAGGTATAATATTAATTGGTCATTTCGTATTTGGGTTTTAAAGATTGGGCAGTGGGAAGTGAACAGAAAGTAGAATAGATGGGTCAAAAATCATAATGAATCAGAGATTTTGCAAAGAAAAGTTAGGTTCAATGTGAGCCTCAACTCAAGTAAAAGCCCAAGCTATAGATTTCTGATTTAAACCACAAAAGCTAGCCCAAACTAACCTTGACTGCACCGAACTCAATAGATGAAAGTTGCAAGCTGGATGTGATGACATCAATTGTGAAGGAGGAAGACAAATTTGTAAACTTGTTTTCTGCCACAATTTATGAGTTTCACCCAAGCAAATACGTGTCTCTAGGGAGGGAAAGGCATTAAATAAACAATGATACGCTTCAGGAAATTTTGTGTCAAAGGAAGAAAAGAGAGATCAAAAAGCTGGTTGAGAAATGGTTACAATAAGGTAGCTCGGATTTAGGTGGAATCCAAAGCAAAATTTTCCAGTGTTGGTAGGCCACCCAGCTGCACACAATAACACGCCGAAGTAGCAGCTGAAACACATGGGATGTTCAGAATAGTGTCAATAAGCTTTACAAGGAGTTCAGGATCCGAAGATGGAGCCCTGACAACCCCACCAACACCAGGCCCCTTCTCCAGTCTTACTAGTGCCTTTTTTTTTAATTTTAATTTTTTTTGTTACAAAAAAAATATTAAATAATTGAGAATAAGAATGAGATTGTTTAGATTCGAATTTAAGATTTATAAGATACTACAATTCAACTTCAATCATTTGTCTCTAGTCTTATTAGGTTGACCTTTTCGGTTGTGGCCCATGGTACTAGTATTTGCTTTTGCACTTACCAACATTTCATTAGCAAAAGAAAGAAAAGCCAAGTAACTTTTAACTCCTATGGTCTCATTCTGAATACATTTCTGTCTGAGGTTTTGGATGCAATGCAAAAGATAAAAGCAGAGGATGATTCAAGCTTGAGCCATAGGAGGTGGGTCGTGCAAGGAAGGGATATGTGGGCCTTGTCACTTGTGCCATGAGCATTGATGGAACCAACACTGTGGACTGCTCAAGCCCATTAATACCGACACTAGCAGGCCCACTGTTGTCACGCTCACGCCCCTGCCTCACATGTTTGTTTGTGATTAAAGATCTGGTTGTGGACCTTATCAATTTTTACCGACAGTACAGGTAGATTACCAATTTTCTTCTTCTAATTTTAAAAGAAATTATGCACAATAGAAGAAAGGTACTCTATTTATTTCAATCTTGAATTTTGGACAAGGTTGCAAATTTCTTGTAGTAGAACATTTTTTTTTTACAATGAGATATATCGATACTAGTAATTTCAGTATTATTATTTCAAATTTTTAATTTAATTTAAGAATACTTATAAAATTTTCATATATAATAATATTGTTAATAATACGCAAAATAAATATATAAAACATTTAACATTGATAATGATAAGTATAAAATTAATAAAATTACTTTCACAATAAATAATGATTATTGTTAAAATTGTTAATGCATTTATGTAATTTATTATTTATGTATTTATTAGTTTTAATTCAATATTAAAACATATAATAAAACAAAAAATTTAATTTTCTATTAATTTTGCATACTAACAGAAACAGTAAATTTCATCGAAATTAATCGAACCCATCCGAAACCCACAAAATCAGCCGATATTCTTTAGTATCAAAGCTGATATGAAAAATCAATTCAAGTGTACCATATTTTGTCAAATTGACGTGTATTGACTGGTATGACCGAAACCGAAACAATATTAACAATTTTATCAAAAATCAACTTAATTGTACTAGATTTTATAAAAATTGGAGGGTAACGATTGATACGATTGAAACCAAAATAATATTAACAATCTTGATTTTGAAAAGTAAGGTCCATATGTTATGGGGTTAAGTTAAAATGGTCAATTCGACAAATTTGAGATTTGAGTCTTAACATATTTTATGGGGTTAAGTTAAAATGGTCAATTCGACAAATTTGAGGTTTGAGTCTTAACATTTGCATTTTTTTCATATTAGAAGCTTTCATAGTAAGGAAAAAAACTATAATTTCATTTCTTAAAAGTATCTTTATACAAGTGAATGCCATTAAATCAGTTACTCTATCCACAGATTCTATCAAATTTGAGCTAAAAAGTCCAAGAAAAGAGCACCCACAACTTTTGATCCCATAGAGAGGTAGAGAGGACTTTAGCATGTTAATGATCCCATAGAGTCTTTTGATTTTTTTTTTGAAACTTACTTCTTTTACAGTTTTCGTGCTGTCATATTTTTCATGCTATCATAATAACTACTTTCACTCAAATTATTTATTTTTTTTGTTTGAAAAGATAATAGTAAAAAAATTTTTAGGGTTTAGAGGATAGGAAGAGTAGAAGAACGTAGAGTTGGAGAAAAGAAGAAGATGAGCTGCTGTGTTGAAAATTTTAATTAGGGTAAAACTATTTTTTCATATAATGAGTTTTTTTATCCTAATAAATAGTGAAATATAAAGAGTAAAAATTGAAGTGCAAATAGAAATTCTCCCTAGCATTCTCAAAAATGATAATTTAAAGAGCTTGTTAAAAGTATATAGGGATTAAGCTTGACCAATGCTATCAATTTGTGATTTCTTTTCAAGGAAAAAAGAAAAAAAAAAGAAAGTGAACTAAACTACCATTAACTAAACGTCCTCAGTAGATAAAAGCAACACTAGTTCAAACATAGAATGAGCACTTAAGAGAACTCGTCAAGCGGATGTGTCCTGTCTAATTTTTCTCCCCCTCCAACAAGAAAAACCAATAAAAAAGAACCAAAACAGAAATCCTCACAATTATCCAAAAAACTAAAGAAAACATCCCAAACAATGGCAGCTCACATTGTCAGCATAATTTTTCCAGTTCTAAATGTCTTGGCAATAATTACAGGGCTTATGATGATTGGTTGGTTAACATATTTACTTATTGAATGGAGTACGAAGTGCTATAAGCTAGTGAGAACCCTAGGTTCATTACGGGAATCACAATGATTTTTATGTCTATGTTGGGTCTGATACTCTGACTGGTACATATTTCAGGGCTAATATCTGCCTATGGATTTACATTATCCTAAGGATCCTATGGGATTTAGTCCTTTCCTTCTCATAAAGCTCGTTCAAGTCCAAAATAGGCACATAAAAGCTGGTTAAACCATAATAATTTTCAAATGGCCAATATTGGGCTACAATCGAGATTTGGTTGATTGATGCAAATGTTTGTCGGGAAATAGTAAGTAAAGCTAAGAATTTAAAGGAATTTCATTTGGAGAAAACTAGATGTTCTAAATGGCAGAAAACCTCTGGTTGGAGAGAGAATAATAACCAGGATTAAAAGTGCTGTGTATGAGTATAGTGGAATGACGACTAATGGGGTCGAGGATGAATATACCAGAAAGGATGGTGTTGCAGTTCCTGGAGATAGTAGGAGCAATGATAGAAATGAAGGTAAGTGGGTTGCTCTAGATACTGATTGGATTAGAGTTAATTGTGATGGGAGTCATGTGGCCAGATCAGGCTCTGCAAGCAGTGGGGTTGTGATTAGAGATTATGGAGGGTTGGTAATTAATGGAAGTTGTAGATCATTCATGGCTTCGAGTGCCTTATTGTCTGAGGCTTTGGCATTAAAGGAGGGTGTGAGTTTGGCTATTAAAGGCTGTTATCATAAAGCGATTTTGGAAATTGATTGCAAAATGGTGTATAACCTGTTTTTTGCAAAGAAAGAAGTAGCAGATTGGAGAACTTGGCCAATAATTGCTGATATGCAAAAGTTGGTTAAGGAGATTCCAGTTTTCAAGTTAATACTGGTTAAAAGAAATGAAAATGCCGTTGCAGATTGGGTTGCAAGTAATGCGAGCACCTTCAATAGTTGGCATTTATGGTAAGGATGGAGTTCCTGCACCACCTTTGTAATTTCCGGTGTATGTTTGGTTTAGCTAATGGAAGAATTTATCTATTTTAGAAGCAGAAGTAAGATGTTTGGCTTTCAAAATTTTAAAAATTTTAGCTTACGTGAGAAGCTAATTTAAGCTTTTTAATGAAGTTATAAATTGAAACTTTTTCAAAAGTGCTAATTTTAATAACATGCATTTGGTGAACTTTTTCTTCATTCACTTTGTTTTTCATTAATTTACAAAATTATACAAGATGATTCATATTATTTCACAATTATTTATTTATTTATTTTGTGCCATATTTAATTTTTTTTAATTAGCAATATTTTTATTTTGTTTTATTTATTTATGTAACTTAAAAACTTGTAATTTAATTTAATAAAATTTATTGTTGTATTTTTTTTCATTTATTAAAAATATACAAAAATTATATAAAATGGTTTACAACATTCTACAATACTTTTATATTAGGTTTGCCAAATGCTAATATAACTTCTCTTAACAGTACTTTTATAAAAGCTCTACTCGAATGATAGCTTTAGCGAGAGCAAACAGACCCTCAAAATAGAATAGATATATGAACTAGGAGTATATTCGTTTATATCTGTTCCATTAGTTGTAAATGTAGATTACTTTGATATTAATAAAGTTTCTTGATTCATTGGCAAAAAAAAAAAGATATTTTAAACAGGTAATTTTATACATATTGTTTGATCTTTCTCTTTTATTTTCTCACAACCCTTTTGTTATTGTTAGGATAAACAGTAGTAAATATGGCTTTGAGGCATGTGGAATTACTCTTTTTTGAGTGTAATATTGCTTTACACAATAGCAAGTTACCCCAAGATACAACAAAATCTGAGAGTTTTTTTTTGAAAAGTCAGAAAGTAGAGTAAGTCATTTTGAAAATCGCATCTCTTTATATAGATAACCAACAACCACAAATGAATGGTTGTAATTATCTATTAATTAACAACCAATCATTTTCAGACATAATTATTTTAGATATAATTGAAAATATGTCTATTGGAATAGTTAAAAATGTTTGAAATTCAAAATTGAATTTTAAACATTTATATAAAAAATAAAAAATTTAGCTGAGTCAAAGAGCCCTAGTGCCAATCTTTTGACCTTTTAAAATTATTCTAAATGCCCAAGCAAAACCTATAGTCAAAGCTTATGATCAAAACCCATTTGCTCTTTGACTTCAAGTTACTCTTGTGCGAAGACCAAGAATTTTTGAAAAATAAATATAAGGTATCCGAAAAATTTAATTTGGACAAATTGAAATCCAAATTAAATAAGAATGAAAATGGAGAAATATAATTTGGATATTGAGAAATCCAAATTATAATAAATACAAAGGTGAGTATTTACATATATTTATATAATTTGATTATATAAATACATTTTTTAAAAATATATTTTATATGCTTTACATATTTACATATGTATATGAATATATATATGAAATATAGTGTGTATATATATGATAGATAGATATATATATTATTTTTATCATAAAATAAATACATATGTATTTATGTATATAAATAAATATATATGAAATATATATATATTTTAAAGTTAAAGTGTAGATATATATAATATATATACAATAATTATAGATAAAATTTTACAAATATGATTATATGAGTATAGTAATTATATATGTATATAATTATATAAAAGAAATAAATAATAATAGAAAAAAAAAAGAATAAAAACAGGGGTCGGGACTCGACCCCTGTTATTTCCTTTTGTTGAAGGAAAAACAGAAGAGGAAAAACTAAAGAGAGAACGCCGGACGACGCCGGCCACCGGAAGGAAGAGGAACGAGGGAGCGGCGTTGCCGGCAAGGGAAGAAGCCGATGACGGTAGACCGAGGTGGAAAGAGAAAGAAGCAGTGCGAAAACAGAAGGGAAAACTGAAGGAAAAAGAGGAAAAGAGAAAAGAAGGAAGTGGCGGTGCCGGCCGGTCTAGGCACCGCCACCCCCAACCCCGAGCTCGGCGGAGCTGAGGGGAAACAAAGGAGGGTCACCAGCGAGGCAAAGGATGGCGGGAGGAGGAAGAAACAGAGGAGAAAAGGATTGAGAGCCACCGTTCCAGATCTGGCGCCGTCGCCGGTGATGGGGCGAAACTGAGGGCAGATCCGGCATCCTCGCAACCGTGGCCAGTTGAGGGAGGTCCGAACTGGCGGAGATGCCGACGGGAAGAGGCCGAACCGACTAGCAGAAGTGAACCGGCCCGAACCAGTTCAGGCCAGAAAAAAAAACAGAACAGAAAAGAAAAAGGAAAGAAAAAGACAAGAAAGAAGAAAAGAAAAGAAAAGGAGAAAGAAAAGAAGGAAGAAGAAGAAGAAGGAAAGGAAAAAGAAAGAGAAGAAAAAAAAATGTGGTAAGGAAAATATAGAAAATAAATTGATGGTATTTATTGAATAATTTATGGTTATATTGATGTAGTGCATTGATATTGAAATTGTAGTAAAACGGAAATGCGACAAATGGTGGAGTTCGGCAAGGCTCGAAAATCAAAAAGTACGCTAAGCTTGGCGAATAGGTAAGATACTTTTATAAAGCATTAGTAGCTTTATATTGTATGTGGGAATTATAATTTTATATATGATGCATTTATTTAATTGATTTTAAAAAATGCTAAGAGGACCCACAACTGATGGTGGGGGTCTTGTAAGAGATAAAGAAACTGTGAGAAACAACGGCTGTCATTATAAACTGTTTTCCGTGCAGGAGGCTTAGTAAAAATTAAGCCGTTATGCTGCCAAAATTTTTAAGAAAATATCTGAGGAAAAAGATTAAATTTCTCACATAAATGAAATCTTGGAGATAATTATTGGAAATAAATATTAAAAGGATTTTATGGTATTTCTGAAAGAGTTTGATATTGAAATCGATGAGAAGATAGATCGTTGAAAACGATAATGTGATGAATTATATGGTCTAAACCTTATAGAATTGATAAATCAAATGATTTTAATATCACAATTGGTATCAAGTTGAGATTGAGGTGAAATTAATTATTAGACGGATCACAGATAAAAGTGATGATAATTATATGATACAACTTAAAAGAGAAAAATCGAAGTTGTGATTTAGATGGTCAAATGATAGAATGGCGGAATTATCAATCGAGTGACGATTATAGAATTGATAGATTCAAATAAATGGACCGTCTTAGTGGTATGATTGTGATATCGATGTTAAATAGATGTGAACTGATATTTTTGCAATAATATGGATAGTCGCAAGGCGACTCAAATGATTGAAACACTTTTGATAGTGGAAATTGGCAAATTCTTTTAAGTGGTAAATTGCCAATCAAAAATCGAATTGAGGACGTTTTATAGATAATTTTAGCATGATATGACATTCTACAGGCCATATGAAAAGTGAATTGAGGATTGTGATATGATTTTATGATAGTGAATGAAATTGAACCGTAAGTCGAAAATTTTGAATATGTACCAATAGGTCAAACCATAAATGGAATTGATAAGCGATTATTGATCTTGTGGTTCTACGATCCTTGATGTCGACTCTGGAATAGATGTCGAATGAGGATATTAGTATTTTATAATTTCAGTATCCTGATGGCTATATGGAAACATGATATTTAGATGCTCATAGATACTAAGAGGATTCACACTGATGATGTGGTTCTAGTATCGGTAATAAAAGTACAATTGATTATTATAGTCGATAATCATCGAAAAAGGATATTGAATACCGAATGGTTGAATACCAAGTGATCTGGTTATTAAATAATTAGAGTATTGAGCAATCTGAATACTGAATGAAATGAATCTTGAATGATTTGAATAGTGATTTACTGATTTGACATAAAGAAAGTTTTGAAATCGAATACTTGATGGTGATAAAGTTAAATGAATCGCTTCAGCGTATTTGATGGAGATAATACCGAAGTTGCATACTGAAATGTTTTATAGCATCGCATTTAAGCATGCTTTCTTGCAACTTGAAACATTTTAATAATGTTTATATGAATACTGAAAAGTATTGATTTGTTTTGAAATGAAAGTATATGGTAGATATATATATTTTGATATATGAAATATCATACAGAATTTTACCATATGCTTTACATGATATTGAAAATAAAGCTATAGATTTAAATGTTTTATGAGACTGTAGGCACCCTAAAAGAATTAAATTCAATAAAGCATAGTGGAAACTGCCTAATTGGAGCTTTGCTCATTAGGCAGATATGCTTGTCCGACAATAGTCGTGGACAGGTCTCAGTCACGCCTGATCAGTGGGGTTGAGAGAGATGAGGTCTATGGCCATAGATAGCGCCCTCGTTGGTTTCCAGGGGACGATGACATGATTTTCACTACTAGCTACAGTGATTTAAGTCTTTATTGATAGAGAGATGATAGGAATTTAGCCTAGTCTCTAAGTGATATGATATGAAGTCTAGAATATGATTTTATTGATATAAACTCTAGACTTGACATGATTTATACTGTACATGAAACAGATTTGAAATGAAATGTCTTGAAACAGTACATGTTTTAAACATGTTTTAAAAGTCCATGAGATATGATTTCGACACTTATATGATTTATATGTGATTTTGTGTCGAACATGGCACGATATGCGGTCTAGAGTATAGTTTGATTTGATATGAACTCTAGACCTGATATGATTTACAGAATATGTTTTAAAAGTATATGATAATGATTTCGACACTTACATGATTTACATACGATTTTGTGTCGAATTTAAAATGATATGCGGTCTGGAGTATAGATTGATTTGATATGAACTTTAGACTCGATATAACTTATAGTAAATGAAAATGTTTTAAAACCGCACATGTTTTAGACATGCTCCGAAAACGAATACATGAACTGAAATTGAACATGTTTCTATCATGCCTTAAAGGCAAATTTGAAATGAATTGAAAATCTATATGTTGAGCATGTCCTAAAGTATATATGATATGATTTGAGATGATAGCGGTTTATACAGAAAAATTACATGAATTGCATATTAAACCCTGACATGATAATATGCTTAGCACATGAGAATTCCATGAGGAATGTCGTGACTCGACGTTAATGATGTTTCATCTATACGATGACATGAGATGATATGATATATGAACATGAGATTGATATGAAGAGAATTCTGATCTCACTCTATCGTGATCATAAATTCCCAGACGATAAGTGATATGAATTGATATAATACGGGAATATGATTGTTAAATGTAAAGTGAATTCGATAGGATATCTGCATTAAACATGGAGAATATATGAAGAGTGTCATGACTCGGTGGTAGCGATATTTCATCGATATGATGTCATGATATGATATGAAACAGGAATATAGAAATACACGAATAGAATTATGACTTCGTACCACCGTGATCATGATCCACAATATGAGAATTGATAAGAGATGATAGAATACAGAAATATGATTATGAAATGAAAAGTAAATATGAGAATTGATATGAGATGATAGCATACCAAAGTATGATTATGAAATGAAAAGTGAAAATGAGAAGTGATAATGAGATGTATCGATGAGAAAGGATTAACTGTAATTGCATCCTTGCAAGTTTTAAGCATTGCAGTTTAAGGCAGTATAATCCTACTCTTGTATTTATATTAGTATCTTACTGAGTCGTGGTTTTGCTCACCCATCTAAATTTCATCTCTTTCAGATTATTGAAGTTAACAACTGCCATGTGAGCTGCTCAGTGGGCATCGGAGACTGTATATGGACTTGGTACTAGTCTTCCGAGGTATATGTTTCTTATAAAATACTTGTTTACATGTAAGACTTAAATTGATACACAGTACATATTCTGTTTAACAAGTCGGGATGTAACTAAGAACCGTTTCCGTGTTTGTTAAATATTTAAATGAAATGACTATAGGTCACCTAAATAGTATAGTGACTACACTGACACCCAATACAATCCTTAAAATGAAAAAGAAAAATTTAGTCCATAAATTTGTAGACTAAGAAAAGTATAAGAATCAAGTGAAAGTCGCGGTCTTTTGGTCGTGACATCTTGAGAGTTAATTTCTTTTTATAAACATATCCTTTTATTCATTACAAGTAACGTGAGAGTTTGTTCTCTTGTATTTATATTAAAAGCTATCCAACAGTTAAATCATCTTGAATTTACTAATTAATCTTAATTATGTTTTTTCAGGATGGTTGCTACAAGTGTAAACCACCGGAGTACTGTGAATTTGAATTCAAGAATGCAACATTTTGGACAATTCCCTAAAAGGTGCGATTAAGCGAGATAGGAATTGCATGGGATGGAAGGATCAACTAGAGGTGGCAAAAGCTGGCTCGAGCTTGAAAACTAGCTCGAACTCGCTTGAGACCAACCCGAATTGACCAAAAAAGTCAAAGGCCCAAAACCAAAAAAACCTGAAATCGAAATAGTCCGAAACCGAAAAAATCCGAACCCGAAAAAAACCGAACCCAAAAAAGCCCGAACTCGACAAAACTCGAAATCGATACGATTTGAAACCAAGACCGATTCGAAACTCGTAAAAACCTGAATTTATAACCCAAAAAACCCGAATTATAATTATATGATTATTATTTTAAAATGAATAAATAAATGATAAACTTTTTTAATTATAAAAATAAATTTTGGATAAAAATATTTATTTCTAATAGTAAAGTGTAATTTAAAAAATACTATAGTAGTATTATTGTGTAAGCGGTAATTTTAATAAAATACATGAATAAATCAAGCTATTAGTAATTAATTATTTGTTATATTAACAAGATTCTAATTTGGTATCTTATAACAATGGTTTATATATTATATTTTATTATAACAATCTTTTAAGAATAAATTATGTAATCTCTTAATGCGTAAGTGTTATTATGATAGAATTAATTATTTATTAAAAACAATTAATTTATTATCTATTAAATATAAAATTAAAGTGTAAATAAAAATAATATTTCTAATAGTAAATTAAAGTGTAATTTAATAATATACTATAATAGTATTATTGTGTAAGTAGTAATTTTAATAAAATTTAATTTTTTATAATTTATTAATATTATGATTAATTACATTTAAATAATTAGCATTATATTGATTAATTTACTACAACAAATGTGGCTGGGTTTGCTGTGTGATAAGAAAAGGAAATGGCTGCTTAGATGGGGAACAAAAACTAGAAAATTGAATTAAAGTAGGGGAATTGGAACAGTGGATAAGGAGAAAAAATGGAGGAGAATGAAGAGAGGGGACATTGTGTTTTTAACATTAGTCGCATTTGTGCCTTTAAATTAACTAAAATGATTTTTTTAAAAAGAAAATTTGAGAGAAAAATCAATTAAGTTAACTAAAATGATTTTCTTTTTAAATGAAAATTTGAGAGGGAAATCAATTAAATAGAGGGAAATGAAAATATAAAAATTTAAGAGAGAAATCAATTAAATTAACTAAAATGGTTTTTTTAAATGAAAATTTGAGAGGGAAATCAATTATATAGAGGGAAATGAGAAAAATGAAAATTTGATAGGAAATCAATTAAGTTAACTAAAATGATTTTCTTTTTAAATGAAAATTTGAGAGGAAAATCAGTTAAATAGATGGAAATGAAAATATGAAAATTCGATAGAGAAGTCAATTAAATAGAGGGAAATCAATTAAATTAACTAAAATGGTTTTTTTTAAAATGAAAATTTGAGAGGAAAATCAATTAAATAGAGGGAAATGAAAATATGAAAATTTGAGAGGAAAATCAATTAAGTTAACTAAAATGGTTTTCTTTTTAAATGAAAATTTGAGAGAGAAATCAATTAAATAGAGGGAAATCAATTAAATTAACTAAAATGGTTTTTTTTAAATGAAAATTTGGATAAATTTTCATATGCAATTAATTTATGAATAATTTTTTTAAAAAAGTAATTTATAATAATTTAATTTGTAAAAGAATTTAATATCTATCAAATAGTAACTGGCCAATTAAATATATAAACAATTAGCATTTTAAAAGATAGAAAATAGATTTGCAGTGTTAAACTTTTGAAGCACAAATAAGTAGCTAGTATTAAGTATAAAAAAGGTTAAAATAATTCAATTATTATAACATTTAAACGTTCTTTCCTTCATTTTTAATAACGTTAACATGTTATAATTTTTATTATTAAAATGTTTCAACATTCTTAATTTTTTTACTCTAGGTTTCTATTTCTCTAATTATATTCCTATATATGATTGATTATAGGCTTATTTTTATAGGGATCAATATGAGTTTTAATTGAATAATAAGTAGGAGTTTTAATCCAAGCAAACTATAACTTTGTGTGTTTTTTTTTTAAAATTGAAATAATTATATAAAACAAGAATGAACAAGCTTAGATAATATAATATGTCTATACGTTAAACATAGCAATATGTAAGTAATAAATATAGATAAAAAAATGAGATTTTGAAAATAATGAAAATAATAAGTTTTCAAATAATATAGATAAAAAAATCGATTTTATAAGATATAACATTGATAAAAATTAAATTTTCATGTGAATATAACATAGTTTAAGAGAAAAATTGCATTTATGATTATTTTTATTTTATGTTCTCAAATTTTATTTTTGAATTTATATTTTATTATAATGAATATTGCCAATGATATTTCGTAACAATTATTTTGATCGTTTTATATACACAATATTAAGAAAATTTTAATTTGACAATGACTATGAAAATTCATTGTAAATCTGATATGAATATGATATAGATATCATAACAAATTTTCTTTTTGTTGTATAAAATATTTAAAAAGTTAATTAAGCAACAACAATAAAAAGTTGTTGCAGACACAATAAGATAACGCCATTTTATGTTATTTTATTTTTTTTAATTTGATAGGATTTTACAACAATAAAAAGTATCATTGTATATAATATTTAAAATTTTAATTAGACAATAGCAATAAAAAGTCATTGCAAAATAATAAAATATTGTAACGCTTTTTTTTTTCTTATTGCTAAATTGGTAGAAATTCACAACAACAAAGAATATAATAGCATAAAATTAAAAAAATTCAATAAGTAACTATGAAAAATAGTTGCAAATATAAAGAGAATTTGCAATAATATCGTGAGCTTTTGCAATTTATGATTGCTAAAAGCTTACTTTTAGTAGTGTAAATAATAAAAGACAAGTATACAAAATTATAATCAAACAAATGATATTATTGTTATTCTTATCTATCTTTCATCATTGAAAAGGTAAAATAAATTGTTTTACATATTACAATAATAGTATTATAAACAAAAATTATATATTAAATGTATTAAATATACATAATTAATATTTTGTGATATGATAATTTTTGTGACACATCAAATATGTCACCAATAATTTTCTCTTTAAATTTTTTTTATTAATTTTTATTTAATTAAAAATAAATTTCTCTTCTAACAAATTCAAATATTCTTATATCGTCACCTATTAATTACACATTGATTTGATTTTAATAGTGAAAGATAAATTTGAATATCGTAGGAAATATGAATATCGTAGGAAATAAAAAAACTAAATAATCATTATCAAGTAATAAAAATATTAAAATGTAAACATTTATATTTATATGAATATTTATTAAATTTTAACTTTACTTTAGCAATTCTATTATATTTTTATTTAACTATATAAAAAATTAAATTAATCATTATATTCAAAATTATAAAAATATTTATAACTTATAAAATTTCAAAAATATTTTGACTAAGCCTGCTAAACCCTTTCGGCTACAACCGGACCGAATCTGAAAATAATCGAACTCGAAAATACCCGAAACCGAAAAAAACCAAATTCGAAAAACCTGAACCCGAAGATAACCCAGACCGAACCCATTCGAACCGGCTCGTTAGCCACCTCTAGGATCAACCGGGTATTCTATGCTTTAATTGTGACAGATGTAAGGAAACAATTGTTGGAGATCTGATCAGGAAGAATGCAGAAAACACGATTAATGGCCTTACCTATGAACTTGTGCGCTGCTTCTGATTGTCTACAACCTTGGGTGCTGTGTGTTAGGATTAACAATAACAAGAATTGATAGTTTTTTCTGAAGCTAGTTGATGTGGGGATGTCAGTTTGAAAGGCTAGCACTAGGGCTGAGAAAAAAAACCGTAAAAATCGGTTCGAACCGAGATGTTCAGATTGGATCGGATCGGTTTTTTGATAATTCGGATCGGATTCGGATAAATGACGTAATTTAACTAACACAAATTCGGATCGGATCGGGTTTTTTCGAATGGGCCCCGAAAATCTGAATTGATCTGAATTAAAAAGTCCATTTTGAAACTATGACTAAAGCCCAAATTTAAGCCCAATTTTACTTTAATCCAACTAGTCAGCCCACAATACATTACACAATTACAATTTTACAATAGCCCAATCGTAGCCAGGCCTTAGTTTTTGAGACTAAAAAAAAAAAAGAAAAAAAACCTTACAGCTTCACACACACTTTCAACCTCTCACTGTCTCATAGAACCGACCAACAGTCACAACCTCAACCTCAAGCAGATAAGGCTCTTTCGACTCTCAGTCTCTCACTCTCTCAAACTTCTCACTCAGATCTCTCTTCTCAAGTCTCGACAATCGATATTCACCCACTTACCCCCTCGGCCCTCAGTGCTCTCACTCTCTCAGTCTACTCTCAATTTTAGCAATAGCACATTCATCAATCGACTATCGCCCAGCACTCCAACAGCAGCGTCGCTCATCCGCGACGTCCCAGACTCATCGCCCAGCAGCAGCATGACAGCATCGTTCATCCCAGACCCATCGGCAATCGCCCAGCAGCAGCAGCGTTGTTCGTCCCCTGTAGTTAAAATTAACAGATCTAGCCTTCTGCTTCCAAGAAACAACAGATCTTAAAGGTAATCCCATTTATTCAGATGAGAACCTGCCACCTATTCGTGTACTATGGGTATCTTTCATATTCATGTGCACCTATTTTTTTCATTCCAGAAGTGTGAAAATTTTCATTAGAGCACTTCGAAGCCATAGTTTCCAAATTTCTAACTTCCAGATTTCTAAATGTTTTACCTTTTTGTATTATTCAACCAGTTTAATCTTGTATATACGGTTGTTGTAATAGTAATAGAACAAGCCAATTTTACAAGTAATGGTGTTATGAAGCAGAATTGAACTAGATTTTTGTTTAATGAGGAATATTTCAATCAATTTTTCTTTTTGCAAGCAAGCAAAAAAAAAAAGAGGGACTAGCACAGTTCGCATTAGAACTGGATAAGACTTGTTGTCTATGATCCATTTAAAAACAGACCTAATCGAACAAAATCTGTTCTGTGCACCTATCCGTGTGGATCTTCGTTTGCTTTACTCCCATAAACCCATCTATAGTTTCTCATCAACAAACAAAATAAACTCAAAAGTCGATTTTTCTTGCTTCTTCAAATGATGATGACGAAAAAACCTCAAAAGAGCATCGTGATGTGGATATCCTTGCTGATCCTGAAGCTTCATGTAAATGCCTAAATGTTATGGACAAGAAAGGGCAAGTATTGTTGCAATGGATTCCCATGTTTTTCATTCAATTATTAGGCCTTTTGTTATTGATTACAAGAGTGATTTTGTTTGGGCCACAAACAATGAAATTTAGGTTGGATTTCTCCTTTTGAAAGCCATTAATGCATGTGGGAAATTTAAAGAAAAAAAATTTCAAGGATGCATGTACTTGAGAATAAGCTCGTGGATGTGAGTGATCTTTATGGCTTTAGGTTGTTGGTAATGGGAAAGTTTAGAGATTTAAGGTAGTAGGGTCGCTTTGGCGGTGAATGTTTTTTGTTTCAAGAATGCTTTAGTGTTGTCGTTTTGGTGAAGCTAGTTTTTTTATCTGGCATTAAATGGTTTCATTTACTATTTATTGACTCTAAGTTGAAAGATGGGGTTTGAATGGTTACACTGGCTGGTGTTATTTTTATTTGGGTTTTTTGGGTGATTTAAGCTTGTAGTGTTATTTGGTGGTCTGCTGCTTTGCTGTCTTTGGGTTGGCTATTTCTGCATCAGCTAGATGGATTTAGGTAGTCTTTTTCTGTTTTTGGATTCTATTTTTACAAAGGTCTTTTCATGGTATTTCTTTTTTGCTGGAATGTTGTGTTTTGCATCTTTTGATGCCTATATAATACAACCAATCAATAAGATGTGAGTGTTGCATGTTAGCAATGAGATTTATTCATTTTATATAATCAAAGGTATGGCCTTCAATATATATACATAATCAGGACATTTCAAGATATAGATTAATTTGGTTTTCAATTTTATATTTATATATTATTCAAGAGTAGCTTTCACAACATTAATTAATGAAAATTCATATTTAAAATCTTGATGACATTGTCAAAAAACAAGAATTAAAAAAAAGGGATTCTTGATAATAAAATTATTCACATGATAAAGCATGGCACGTCACATGATAAATCAAAATTCATTCACCCTTTAATAGTTTGTACAAAGTCCATAAAATCTCGATGGTTTTCTCTATTTTTTACTAATTAATTTTGTAAATAATTAAATAGTAGTACTAACTAGCATGTAAAATTAATAAAGAGAAAAGGAAAGTACAGTATATGCTGAAGTTGAGAATGATACATACCATTTTTTTTGACTCAATGATATATACTAAGTTGAGATGGTTTATTATAGATTTGGGTTCAGTTTGAGCCAAATTAAGATAATTTACTGCAACATTACAGAAATTTACGTTTCTATAAATTTACTGCATCATATTGTTGGATATGATCTTGTTTAGTTAGGAGTTTACATGATTGAGTTGATGTTTGCCTTGTTTTGTAGTTTCAATCATAAATGTAAATTAATATACTAGTTTATCACTACTTTGCTCTTGTATGTGTTCTTCAAATGATTAGTTTAGTAACACTAGTCACTACATAAATATAACTTTTTTATAATTAATATGTCATGTAATATGTTATATTCGGCTATTGTTTATGTAGCTCATACTTGGATGGAATCACTAGCATCAAGCATTCCCACCGATAGCAATTCTCCACTTGAGAGTCAAAGTGGTGAAACTCCAATTGTTGGACAAGCAATAACAAAGACAAATGATGAAGCAAATGCCACTTCCAATGTCCCATCTAATGCTAAGAAACCACCTAGTGGAAAATTGGGATCCATGACATCCAAGGTATGGGAAAATTTTACTAAGTTGCCTTGTAGCAATAACGCTGATCAAAAAGCCTCATGCAATTATTATGGTAAAATCATGAAGTGTCCTAATATAAATGGTACTACAGTCTTGCGTAACCACACAAATAGATGTCCAAAATACCTTTTGAACAAGCTTGATGAGAACTAAAAGACCTTAATGTTTAAAGCTTTATCTAGTGATGACTCAGGAAGTGGTAGTGGTTCTTCAATTGTCACATGGAAATTTGATCAAGAAGCTTGTAGAAAATATTGTGCTAGGATGATCGTTTCGGATGAGTTACCCTTTAGGATGGTTGAGCGTAAGGGATTTCGAGAGTTTTTTAATATAATGCAACCTCGATTTCAAGTTCCTTCAAGATTCACCACAGCTAATGATTGTTATGACTTGTTTTTGAGTGAGAAAGAGAAGCTTTAAATGTACTTAAAAAGATCACAGCTAAGAGTTTGTCTTACTACTGACATTTGGACTTCTAGGCAAAATCTTAGTTATATGTGTCTTACGGTACATTTCATTGATCAAGAATGGAAACTACATAAGCGAATCTTGAGTTTCACTCCATTCCTAACCATTCTGGTGAGGTAATTGGAAAATGCATTGAGAAGCATTTGCTTGAATAGGGAATAGATAAAGTTCTCACTATCACAGTAGATAATGCAAGTGCTAATGATCTAGCTATCCAATATGTAAAAAGAAGACTTAATAATTGGAAGGGTAGTGTTTTAAAGAATGAGCATTTGCATATGAGGTGTTGTGCACACATTTTTAGTCTTGTTGTGAAAGATGGTTTGAAAGATTTAGATGATTTAATTTTTTGAATCTGTTCTACTGTGAGGTATGTGAGGTCATCTCCCGCAAGGTTACAAAGATTCAAGATTTGTGTGGAGCAAGAAAAAATAACAAGTAAGAGCCTTGTTTGGTTAGATGTTGAAACTAGGTGGAATTCAACTTTTTTGATGTTGGAAGCTGCTTTGAAGTTTCAAACAGTTTTTGATAGATTAGAGGAACAAGATGACAAGCATAGAATCGAGCTTAGTGCAAAAAAAAATAGGGGTTTGCCTACTGGAGATGATTGGGATTATGTTCGTGGATTGTTGCCTTTTTTGAAAAGCTTTTATGATTCCACCTTGCGTGTCTCTGGTTCTTTGTATGTCACCAGTAATAATTACTTTCATGTGGTGTTTGGTGTTGGTATGCAAATTAATGACAAATTAAATGATCCAAATCCAAACATCAAGCTAATGGCTTTCAAAATGAAACAGAAGTTTGAGAAATATTGGGGAAATGTAAAGAACCTCATTCCCTTGTTATTCATTACTGTCATTTTAGATCCTAGACGCAAGATGGATTATGCTATGTTTGTCATTGATGAGGTTTATGATGAAGAAAAGGCTGCTGAATTGGGTAACCGGGTGAAAGTCACCTTAAATGCTTTGTTTGAGCATTATGCTTCTATTATTGGTAATTCTAGTGAAGGAGCAAGTGCTAGTTCTCAAGCACCAATGAAATTGGAGGAAGTTGTTGATGTTAATGATGCAGAGGCATACGCCTTGTCAAAATACAAAAGGAGAAGGGCAGAATCACAATATAAAGAGGGAAAGTCAGAATTGGAAAGGTACTTAGAAGATGTATATGAGAAAGATGTTAAGAACTTTGACATTTTGCTTTGGTGGAAGGTAAACGGTTGCAAATATCCAGTTCTTGCTACGTTTGAGAGAGATATATTAGCCATTCCTGTGTCTAATGTTGCCTCCGAGTCTGCTTTTAGCACTGGAGGGTGTATCCTTGACCCATTTCGTAGTTCTCTAACTCCAAAAATGGTTAAGGCTCTTATATGCACACAAAATTGGTAAAAATCTACTCCTGTGCCGATTGATAATGAAGAAAATTTGGATGTTTGGGAAGACATGGAATGCAGTAAGTATTTATAACTTAATTGGATATATTTATACTATTTTGCTCATTATCTTTCATTCCTTTAAATGATTTTATGAATTTTTTTATGTATATATTTGTAGATTATAAGGAGCTTGTCCTTAATGAAACAAGGATGGTCATTGATGATTGACTTGAAGAGTGGAAGCCGGAAGGTAATCTGATTTCATTTTCTATTATTTCATTATAATTCTTTTTTTCTCTTTTATATTGTGAAAATTCTTTGCATTTTTTTTAAGGAAATTGAAGATGGAAGGGATTTGCAACAACAATTCCGTTGCATATGAAATTCAGTTTGCAATTTTTTGTTTTTTATTTCATATATGGAAATTGGGATGTTGTAGTTATATTTTCGGATAGTTATTTTGATTTAAGCTTGACTTTGAATTATTATATCTAGTACTAGTAGCCTAGTAGGTAGATATATTTTGGCTCTTGGAATGTAGCTTTAGCTTATTTGTGATGTTTAAAAGAAATTCTATGATCATTATTGATCTATCTTGGAATGTAGCATTGTTCTTTATGTTGACCATTAAAAGAACTTTGGTTGCTTCTCTTATTGTCATTTAATTAGTATGATACCATATAATTGAATTGGCTATTCCTAAGATGTGTAGCTACAATTCATCGTGGAGGGAGGTGAGAGTTTTCTATCTTATTTCATTTTCTTTAAGAGGATATTTTATTTCAGTTAAATTCACTAAATCATTAGATCTAATTTATAAGTTGTTTTGCTTGTCTTCAATGGAAACCAGTGGATCCATTGCTACAACACTATATGCAGGTATCCCTCAAGTCAATTGCATAGTAAACCCTTTTCAACTATATTCATTGTTACACAATGCACAATTCAGTTTTTGCTTTATTCTTCAGTTTTTGCTTTTTTTTTTTAACTGTTTGGTTGCTGAGAAAGTGTATGAAATGAAAAAAAAATAAACTTTTTAAGACTTCATGAATATGATATTTCATTTTCAATATTCTAATTGGTCGCCAAGAAAGTGTTTAGGAATGAATGAGTGCAAATAGAAAGTTGAAAGTAGTTATTGTCTAGCCATTGTTTGGTAGAGAACAGATTAATCTTTTCTTCTTTTTTGATGTCTTAGTATTTCATGAACTTTGATGAATGTGATTTGCTGGTTGATAAGTTTCTTAATTTTTATTGCCTTGATGTTTTAGATTGAGTTACAAAGAGAAAGTATATGTTTGTCCTTTTTTTTTGTTCTTAGTGAGTATAAACTTTGATTGATTTCAAAGAAAAAAGTAAGGAAAGATTAATTTTTGATTAAATATATATATAATCTAGTTTGGTTGTTTGTAAATTTGAGGTTTCTAAAACCTGAGAGTTCTATTGAAAATTTTAACTTGACTCTTTATCAGTTTAACTGTTTAGTTCTTGATAATTGCAAAAAAGGAAAAGGAAATTGAAATCTTGCTTTTCAATCTTATGGTATTCTAAAGTATAGAAGATCATCTCTGACAGTTGTAATTTGCTCAAAGATGGCCAGGCTGTTGTTTGTTCATTACATTGCTTATTTGTTTATTTGAAGTAAAAATTGAGAATTAATGAAAGACTAAGTAACTTTTACGAATTTGTATTTTAATCTTTTTTTTATCTCTTTTTACCCCAACTATTAATCTTCATGCATTAGATATTGTCTGTCGTCTGACATTGAATTTGGATCAACAATAAATTTTAAACATAATTGGTGTTGCTAGCTGATACCCTTTTGATCAATACATAATTGATGTTGGATGTTCCCAGACATGGTCAAGGAAGCACAGGTAAAGATGAAGCTAAAGTCTAAAGATGTGATGCTGCCGGTCTAGCATGTCTGAAAAGCCGATGGTGGTGGCTCTAGGGTCCATTGATCATGCCAGCAACCCACAGGTTCATCATCAGATCACCATTACAACTGGCAATATCACTGCAGCAAATGAAAGCAGATTTAGTCTAAGGACAAATATTTTCAAGCGGTCTCCTTTCCTATAGCTACGAGATCTCAAGAGGATTCTCTTGTTCTTTGCCACATTATAGGTTCCCTAGTTAATTTTGGTATTTCACTTGCAAAGATGTTGACATTTAAACAAACTATATATATATATATATATTTATATATAAGTGAAATTTCTTCCTTTTTCGATAGGTCAAGCATAGGAACAATTTTGTTGATATACTTCACCTTGTCAATTAGCAAAATGAATGGAGACGAAAATGCTTTAGATCAATAGCTGGAACTATACACACCAACTTATTACTGATTAAAATATGCTGCAGTATAGCACACACATGGGAGTCAATGACTCAATGCCATGACAAATAGACAATGGATGAAGAGTGGTTGATCGTAAGAAATCTCTTCTTTTTTTTAGAATTATATAGGTAGTTAAGAACAAAAAGAAATTTTGAAGAAACAAGATGAGTTGGGGACGATAAAAGCTAATCAACCTTCCAATATGATGGCTACAAATTAGCAGTTATCAAACTTTTCAGGCTCCTAGAGAAATTTTGGAGATGAAGACAAGTACATGTTACACTATGACAAAGAGATGGAATCTTCTCTTTTTAATTATATACATATATATTATATGTACGGAAGAGATGAAAAAACAATGAAATGTTAACTTTTTCTGCTTGAAATAGAGGATCAGAGAGTTATTTTTGCCCCTTTCTTTTTCCTTCTCCGTATCTTCTCTTCAGTTTCTTTTTCTTGCTATCGAATTTCAAGTGCTTTTTGCTCTTTGTGGCTTTCATGTGGCACGCAAAGGAAAGATCTGGTGCTGGGAAAAAAACTTGCGGTATCCGATCCGATTTAGTGCAGATCGGATATATTCGGATATTGGAGAGTGTCGGATACGGATACGGATCGGTTGGTTAATATCCGAATAGGTTTGGATCAGATAAAAGATAACCGAAAATCCGATCCGAACCGATCCGAATGCACCCCTAGCTAGCACCGAAAGGGCACCTAATTAGACATACACTGTACCTTGATTTGTTCTAAGTTGTATCCTTGTAATTGTTCATTCTTTGTAATTAGAAACTCTTTTGAATTAATTTTAAAAAAAAACACTAGACTTTTTTTTTTGAAGGGTACACAATGGAACTTAAATATGAGATATTAGAATCTCAAGACATTTTCTTTACCATTAAATTAAGATTTTATTGATAAAAAATTCTTGACTTAATTGAAGTAATAAAGTTTTAACTCTAATGAACTTTTTCTTTACTGATAGATGAAATATGGGATGTCATTTTTCAGGAATAAATTAGGTACTCTCTTATTAAATATATAATTGTAAGTTACTTTTGAAAAGAAAATACACATTTAAATTGAAACATAAAGAATAATAATACATTAGAAAAAAAAGAATAAATCCTGTTTTGTCAATTAAAAAAAATAATTCAAACATAAAAAAAATAGGGCGGGTTGGCTCATTTGTGAAGGTGAGATTCTAAATACGTGCCCTCCTCTATGCACTTTCTCTTAATTTTTTTTTTTGGTGTACACTTTCTCTTAATTTGTTCATGAACGCGAATGTCCTGGCTAACAACAAATCTTCAAAAAGCCCACTTATTTTTTTGTCTGAAAATCTAATTCTAGAGATCCTCATTTAAACTTGGACCGGGTCTCTAGCTTTGCTTGGTTACATCACAACAAGAAAAACAAAACCAAGAAAAGAAGGAAAAAGGGAGAAAATTTTTTCCAACAATCAAAGCCAACTTGCGATTTTAATAAAACAACACTACTGTAAATCATTATTCTCTTTTCCTGCAAACTTCTTTATTTTTCCACTCTTGTACCATCTCTTCGGCCAAAAGAGAGGGCAAACGAAGAGAATTTCTCCAGGAAAAGGCCATGCATATCATCTCATGCGACTAGGCCTCTTCTCAGGTCTTTCTTATTCCAGCCTCTCTTTTCTTCCCTTTTCTTCACCATTAACAAATAAATGATATCTCATTTCTAGCCTTGTATTCTTTTACATTTCAAATTCAAAAACACCCATGTTCTCTCTGCTTGTTTGCTTCAAAAACTCCCTTCCTCTCTATAACAAGAAAAGCTGCATTCTAAACAGAGAGCTCAGCAGGAGAACATGGGGGAAAATTCGCCGGAAAAGAAATTGGGTTGTGGGATATTGAATGCAGTTTTTGGGAAGAGTAATTTTTTTCCTAGAAGGTCTACTTCTACGGGTTCATTGCCAATCCACAACAACAACGACAATGTTAAAACAGAAAGCTTAAATACAAAGAGGCGGTGGAGTGGTTCCGACGGGGCTTCCTTTTATAACTCTTCGGTGAATGGACCAGAAGCGCCACCAAAGCCCTTCACGAAACCGCCTCCAAATCATCCTAAGACCTCTGCGGTACACCAACAAAAACAGGTTCGGAAACCTTCTGACAAAGCAACCAGAATAACACCTAACCAAGGATATGTCAACCCCGGTAGAAGGGTGCCTAAAGAAGTTGTTAGCATCTCCGGTGAGCTTGAAAGCATGATTGTGGATCATCAAAAAACAAAAGGAAACAGCAATATGGTTCGAGCGTCGTCGAGTAATGTGATGCTTTACGGTAATTTAGGTAACTTGAGGCAACCTGGAGGAGGGAACACAAATTCATACAACGTTCTTGACCAACTCCCGAAGACTGAAAGAGAGG
The DNA here is from genome assembly GCA_031772115.1 of Heritiera littoralis. Classification (NCBI taxonomy): domain Eukaryota; kingdom Viridiplantae; phylum Streptophyta; class Magnoliopsida; order Malvales; family Malvaceae; genus Heritiera; species Heritiera littoralis. The sequence continues at coordinate 2,162,866 of JAPDPK010000096.1, read as the reverse complement.
ATATCTCAACACCTAATGGGAAATATCCCAACTGTGTGATGGGAAATGTGGTGAAGAAGCAGCTTGAGGAAAAGCGTACTGAAGAACAGCCAGCTTCTCTGTGCAGAGCTCTTTCTACAAGAATGGACCCCGAAACTTTGAAAATCATGGGCAATGAAGACTATAAGAACGGGAATTTTGCGGAAGCCTTGGCTTTATATGAAGCAGCCATTGCCATTGATCCGAATAAGGCTTCATATCGAAGCAATAAAAGTGCAGCCTTAACAGCCTTGGGCAGGATTCTTGAGGCAGTTTTTGAATGCAGAGAAGCAATTCGAATTGAACCTCATTATCACAGAGCTCACCATCGTTTAGCAAACTTATATCTCAGGTAAAAAGAGTTGCTTATTGGAAACGAAATTATTTTACAATTAAGCAATCTCTAGGCCAAACATCAATATTCGAGTTCGTATTTGTTACTGATAAAATTGTACAGATTAGGGGAAGTGGAAAAGGCAATATATCACTACAAACATGCAGGCCTTGAGGCTGACCGTGATGACATTGCAAAAGCTAAAGCTCTTCAGGCACATTTAAACAAATGTGCTGAAGCTAAAAGGATACGAGATTGGAACACCCTACTGAAAGAAACAGATTCAACTATTAATGCTGGTGCAGATTCAGCTCCACAGGTGCGTAAATAATCAAACCAATCCAAAAAACCCTCAAATCCCATCAAAATTCACTATCTTGATCAGTCAGTTTACAATATATAACTTGTTTTTTCTTTTTGTCAAGATATATGCATTGAAAGCCGAGGCATTGTTGAAGCTCCACAGACACCAGCAGGCCGACGAAGCATTATCGAAAGGTCCAAATTTCAGCGTTGATGACTGCACAAAATACTTTGGCCCTATTGGTCACGCGAATTTGCTAGTTGTTCGAGCTCAGGTGTACATGGCCGCCGGCAGGTTAGTTCTATCATTTTACTGCAACCGTCGGTAACTATAGAATTAAGTCATGCAGGAAAAGCACAGTTTCAGGCAAAATGTAGACAAAAAGTATAGGGGCCTATGGATAAAGGATAGAAGATAGGGTAATGCAGTGCTATATAGGGAGTTTGTGATCCTAAGCCTAATTATGTTGTAAAACAACTCAAAAGGAGAATTCTTGCTGGAAAAAGAGCAACCAAGATAAGGGTAAAGGTTAGAGCTGGCAAATTCTGACCTTTACCAACCAAATGGGGCTAAATTTGCACAAAATGATTAGGTTTTAGGTTAATTGTTTTGTTTGTTATGACTAGGCACCTACTTTCCCAACTTTCTTGTTTTTAATTATTCATTTCCATTTAATGTTTGACAGTGAATTGGCAATTTCTAGGAAAATTAAACTTTGACCTTTTCTTTGCTCTATATTCTATCCAAATGGGTACTTAGTGATTCTAACAGCTTGATAAATAAGTTTCAAAGGGAAATATTAAGAAATTTAGAGCAGTTTCTGCTCAATTCAGAGCAGTATATATGAGGGGGAAAATGAAGAGAAGATTGTTCTTTAAATTGAAATCTAACACTTAATCTATGAAAATTAAGGTCATTGGCTCAAAGTTTCCTTGAGCTGAAACCAGAAGCTCTGTCGCAAGTGCTAAATAAATATATTTAGTGTAACCAAAAGAAAATAAATAAATAAATTTAGGTATTTAGCAATGCATTCCAGGCCAGCTCATGTGCCAGATATCTAATGATTAACAGTATGAAATAGGTTGTTTAAGTTGAACCTTGATTTATAGGTGGGGCTCATGTCGGGCACCATTGGAGCAATACCAAATTTTTTACTTGATTCAAACAAAAACTAATGCTACCTACGGAAACGCCCTCGAAAATTTTGCCTTAGAATGTTACACGTGATATATATATATATATATATATATATATATATATATATATATATTTTTTTATATAAATGGGATGCTAATTGATCAAGCCGGACTAGTTTTGGATCAGATTGTACCAATTCTAGTCTATTAGCCAGGTAATTGGATTGGTCTGATTAATTATCAGACCATCAATGATATGGGTGGAATTGATCCGATCCATGAAATCGAAACAAAGGTTTGGATTGGACCGAATCAGTTTCAGTTCAATCCTCTTATTTATTTATTATTTTAATTTATTGAGTAAATTTCATTAAAGTTTTCAAAATTTTATTATAATTTAATTGTAATCCATTAATTTGAAAAATGGACATTTTAGTCCAAATTTATAAATTTGACGGTATAAAAAAATTGTTATATTAAGTTAATATATAAAAATCTATTAATCTAAACATTTGTTACTTATGAAATATCCATAAAACCTTTTTTTTGGTATTAAAAATAAAAATCTGTCTTCGAATAATTTTTTTAAAAATTAGTTAAAATAATAAATAGTTTTAAAATTCATTATTGATACTTAGAAATGTGATATTATTAATTCAAGTTTAATAATTGATTGATATATGTCAAAATCATTTGTGATTTTGGACCAAAATGTTAATTTTCAAAATTAATGTACTAGAGTTGAATTATGATAAAACTTTAAGGATATTAGTGGAATTTACCCTAATTTATTTATTTGATTTCAAACAAATTGCTTTAATATTTCATTTACAAAATGTAATTTTAAAAATCTAATCTAGATATCTTTTCTAAAATGATAAGTTTAGAAATCTGATAAATAAAACCTTTCAATTTATCAAATAAAAATACAATTTTAAAAGTAAATTAGTAAATAAATAAAATAAAATCTCTCTTTGAGAATTAGATACGTAAATGTAATGTCAAATTACCTTGATTTTCCCACATCATAAATGTAATAACAATTGACAAATGAACATTGACTGGCCCACATCATAAATGTAATAACAATTGACAAATGAACATTGACTGGTTAATCATTTATATCTTTAGATACATTAAGATTAAAAGTTATGTTTAGTTGCTCCTATTTGATATGAGCATTTGGCGGTTTTATAGTGGGATACATTCATAAGTATGAATAAAAATAAAAAAGTAAAAGAAAGGATGGAATTAGGAAATACAAGAAGTTTCAAATTTTAAATCAAATTAATCAAATCAACTAGAGGCGGTTTTGCAACTTTTTGATTTCAAATTATGATCATAATCTGAAATAAATTTTTTTTTGCAAAATCACATTAATTTGATCTGATTAAACTGATTTGATTTAAGATCTAAAACTCTTTCTTGCATTTCCTAATTTCCTTATTTATTTTATTTTTATTTTTATTCATACTTCATGAATTTATCCAACTATGAAGCCATCAAATGCTCATAGCAGATAGGAGCAACTAAACATATATGAATGATTAACTAGTCAATGTTTACTTGTAAATTGTTGTTACATTTGTAATATGGGAAAATATAAGTAATTTGACATTATAAATATATATTATTGAAAGAATTTTTAAGAATTGTAAATAAATAAATATATAATATATAGTAAATATATAATAAATATAAATATATATAAATATATAAAATAAAAGAGTTTAAGAGAATAATGTAAGTAAATTAGAGGGAATTGGAGAGAATTGAAGAAAATTCGCGAGATTGTGGGGGAGAGAAAATGAGAAATAGAAGGGGTATTTATAGGAAAAAATAAAATAAAAAAGAGGCAACTACCTATTGACATCAACAAGGCCAAAGAGTGCATTGGCTATATAATCGTTGCAATTCGAACCTATTTCAGATTGGAAACGGAATTGGTTTGGAACCTAAGGTTTCAAACTTATATCGGACTTGTTTAATCCGATTCCAATTATGTTTTTCCAAAATCACTCCAACCCGGTTATGGGACAGATTGGATTGATCAAGTTAGTGTATATATATATATATATATATATATATATATATATATATATATATATATATACATATATATATATATATATATCTATATATATATAGGGTTTGTATATGATGCACTGTTAACGTACCAGAGGTTGACATCTTATCAATTGATAAATTAAAAAATATGTCAAGCCCTTAAAAGTAAATATAAATTAATTTTTTTAATTTGCTCATAAGGGCCTATTGATAAAATGTCAACCTCTGATGTATTGACAGTGTATAGTATATATATATATATATATATATATATATATATATATATATATATATAGGGTTTGTATATGATGCACTGTCAACGTACCAGAGGTTGACATCTTATCAATTGATAAATTAAAAAATATGTCAAGCCCTTAAAAGTAAATATAAATTAATTTTTTTAATTTGCTCATAAGGGCCTATTGATAAAATGTCAACCTCTGATGTATTGACAGTGTATAGAAACTATATACTGTCAGTGCATCATATATAAATATATATATATATATATATGAAAAAAATAAAAATACAAATTAATTTATTACTCTATTTAAGGTAATTAATAAAAAATTATTTATCATCGAATAGTGTGAATTGTTAATTTGGTTAAAAAGAAGTCAAAAAATATGTCACACTCTGTTTTTTCCTTATGAAATATTTTTTAACTGTTAATTTTTTTTATAATTGTTGAGCTTGGTTCATTATTTTAAATAAAATGATAGATTTAAATTTTATAAAAATGATAATTATCAACAGTATAATAATTTTTCTATTTAAAAACTAAGCTATTAAGACAACATGATATCCACTTGCCAGTTTGATTGATCTTTTAAGATCTGCCTCTTTTTATAACAACCATTTTTATTTGATTTAATGTTTGTGTATAGTACACTGATCTTGAATCATAACATATTGACTCAATAATTCATAAATTTTAAAATTAAGAATTTTAAAAAATAAATATCATTAAATTCACTAATAAGTGAAATGTTATTATATGATATTATAACAATACATGAGATTCAACAACTAAGGATTGACTTAAAGTTTGTTATTTTTTTTAAAAAAAAAAATTAAGTCAAAGGTTTGATTCTCCATTCTTTTTTGTACCTAGTGTATCATATTTAATCTCTAGTAACAAAACACATTCAAAATGATCTTTCATATAATACCGTTTAGCCAACTAATAATGTTTTCTTGATGATTGTCTAAAGATTTGACGATGCTTTGGCTGCGGTTCAGCAAGCTGTTAGGCTTGACTCGAATAACAAAGAAGCAAACAGTGTCATGAGGAAAGTAAGAGCAGTGGCAGCAGCTCGATCAAATGGAAATGAGCATTTCAAGGCATCAAAATTCTCCGAGGCATGTGTTGCATATGGGGAGGGGCTTGATCATGACCCACACAACTCCGTCCTGTTGTGCAACCGAGCAGCTTGTCTCTGGAAGCTTGGCCACTACGAAAAGGCAATAGAGGACTGCACCCATGCTCTTAATCTGCGTCCTGGTTACAGCAAAGCTAGACTAAGAAGAGCCGACTGCAATTCCAAGGTGAGACTTGCGACTGATTTGTACATGATAAATAGCTATTACTGGTCACAATTGACAGCTTATGTCGTGCAAACAATTCACAATATTTTACCTGATTCTTAAATGGTTTATTAACAGAGAATTGAGTTATAAACAGGTGCTTTAATAATTAGTGTTTCCACTTTCCTATAGAAATGTGTAAAATAATCTGATAATGTTGTATTGGATTTATGTAATAGTTAGGGAAATGGGAAGCTTCAGTACAAGACTACGAGATCTTACAAAGAGAAACACCGGACAACGAGCAGGTGAAACGAGGCTTGTGCGAGGCTCAAATGCAACTCAAGAAACTAAATGGGACAGTTGTATGATAGGATGAGAAGTGTACGATGGAGCTTGATGAACCCGACATGGAGAAAAGAGAAGAAGCTCGAAGGCAGCGACAAAAGACAGCTGCAGAGAAATTATGAAGAGCAGGGTTCGTTATGGTGTTGCCTGTTAGGAGCTTAAAAGATTATACGGAAAGGGTTGCTTTGTTATTTTGAGGAATTTGAAAAGGAAATATTGATATTGTTAGGATGTGACACTAAATATTCGGTAACAATTGTCTACGTGTGTGTATATGTTCCTAAAAAGATATATTTTATGTCGCATATGATTCATGAAGCAATGTTAGGATCCGTTTAGTTCCCTGATTTCATTTTCCAAAAAATGTTTTACATATTTTCAGATGTTTGGTTCTTTGAAAAAAAAGATAATCAACGTAAAACAAACTTAAGTCAACGAAAAATTAGTTAAAATTTTAGAAAATTGTCTTTCCCTTTTGAAAAGGGAGAGACAATTTCCAATGTTAAACCACAACTGCTTTCACTTGGAAATAGAACTCAAATTGCAAACAAACCTGATCCCCACCGCACCTGCACTTGCCGGCAACGTTGCCGACACTAATGATTCTCCTGTCGGCATCCTCCAAAAATCCCATTTTGCTGCAACCTCCTTTGACTCGTACCCATTGATCCTTTTGCTTCAACTCTTTTGACCCTTACCCCATCCCATTTTGCACCTACTCTTACCAGTAACATCGTTGGCACCGTTTAAACCTGGGTTGCGAGCCGGGGTTAGACGAGAGCCCTTTGAGCTTTAATTTTATGTGGTCTTTGGAGGAATACTTGGAGTCTTGGACCTTTGAATTTCGATTGAAGTTTTTAATGGCAATGGAAATTCTTGATATGTTTGACGGAGATGTCGACATGATCACCTAAACAATCCCAGCAAATCTAAAGAGTGAGCCATTAAGATGTCAACATGATCGCAGGACTTTCCAAAACCCATTGCAATTTTTAAGTGGAACATTGGTCATTGGGGGAAGTTCTCGGTGGTGATTAAAGGGATGCAATTCAACTCATCTCCATTTTGGAGTTGAAAACAACTCAATTGCCTAATCTTTATTTTGGATATTAGAAATAAAAATGAAAAAAAAAATCTGTTGCTTTTATTCTTACTGTTTTTATTATTTCAATTGAAAACAAAATTCATATTTATTATTATTATTATTATTATTATTATTATTATTATTATTGATTTAAAAACATTATTTAAGTAGTTAATTATGTGAATAACACTATTTTAACAAAAATATAAATTTTTCAAAAAAACAACCAAATAACAGAAAATATTTTATAGCAAATCAACCAAATACCAGAAAATATCAATTTTTCCAGAAAATTAATTTTTCAGAAATTATTTTCCAGAAATCATTTTTTGAAAGTCATTTTCAGTGAACCAAACGGAGTCTTAGTTTCAACAGTTTCTAGAGTCAATCAACCACTCGTGTCTATATATTTTTTTCTTTCGACTTTTGGGTTAAGCTTACAGACTTGTAGGTCGGGCCTTAATCCCCATATGGCGCATTTTTCTACTGGAGCCTTTTTTACTAGGTTCTAGGAGCTCGACAGGTGGCGGGTGCAAATCAAGTTGTTTTCGGTTTCAAATTAGGCTCCGTTTGGTTGTCGAATTTCATTTTTCGAAAATTATTTTCCTTATTTTCCCATGTTTGGTAGGCGGAAAATGATTTCGGTCAATGGTAATTGTTTTTCGGTGAACCCAAAAAGGTTATAAAACTAGGGAAAATCTCTTCCCCTTTTGAAAAGGGGAAGACAAAATACAAACCGACACAGTCTGTGACAGCATCCCAATCTCACCCTTATACCTTGCCGGCACCACTGTGATCTCACCATTACCGGCACTATCGAAGCTCTTTTCCGACATCCTTTAGCACTTCTCTTGCCAAAACCTTCCAGATAGCTCACGTTGCATCTCCATCATCTGAGGACTTTGAAACCCTAAACCCAAATCACTGAAGAAGCTGAAGTCCACACAGTTAATGATCTAACACTTTTGTTTTTATTATTTAAGGAAATAGATTTTAAAGTTTGAGTTTGGGTTTGATTTGGTTTGGTATATCTTGAAAAACAGATTTTCGAAAGCTGGATTTTCCAGTTGCTGCTATTGCTCCAACAGTATTAAACAATGCTCAATAGATTTTCAATGGTTTGGTTTGGTTTGAGTTTTTTTTTTTATTTTAATTTTTTTTGCCAACAGCAACTGCTGCAGCTCGACAATAGCAGCATTTGTTGTTGCTCCAGCACAGCAGTGACAACAAATTCTGCTGCTATCGAGCAACAACAAATGCTGTTGCCGCAGCAGAGTATGCTCTGCTCCAGTAGCCGCAACTGTTTCTGCTCGACAATAGAAACAACATTTGCTACTGTGCTGTCGAGCAGCAGCAGCTGCTGGCAAAAAATAAAAAAATAAAAAGAAACTCAAACCATTAGGCATTTTCCTTCAATAATTTCACTAGGTTGGATATTAATTCTTAAAGCCTACTTCTCTGTTGATTTTTCATTGATTTAACATAGACCAAACTTGAAGTTACCTAACAACCCTACCACACCATTCTGCATTTCACAGTCAACGACAATATTCTCAGCAGTTGTGTTTGATGATTGGATTTGTTTGTAATTTATTAATACTTGTTTATGATGATTGGATTTGTTTGTGATTTGTTAGTACCTGTTGATGGATAATAATTCCATTTGTGCAACTGTTATGGCTACAACTACATCAGTCTTTGCTTTTGGAATGATTGTTTTTAAAAGATTTAGACTTAGGAACTAACTAGCTCGTAAACCTTCTGTTAATCAAGATTATGATAGAGAAAATTATATTAATAACATTTTATATGGAGGTGATAAGACATGTGTTGATATAATAAGAATGCATCTAATTGCTTTTTTTAGATTGCGTGACCTTCTTACTAGGAACAATTTGTTACAATCAAGTAGGTGGGTAGATGTTAGGGAGCAAGTTATAATTTTTCTGCATCTCATTGGCCATAATGTATAGTTGCGGGTGATTGGGTCAAGATACTATAGGTAAACTTGGATAGTTCACCGTTACTTTAGGATTGTGTTGAGAGCTATTTCGAAATTATATAGACTTTTTATTAGATTACCCGATGAATCAACTCCTCTTGAAATAACAAAGAACCCAAGGTTTTACCCGTATTTTAAAGATTGTGTCGGAGCAATAGATGGAACTCATGTTCGTGCATTTGTGCCACTTGAGATTCAAGGAAGATTCTGTAGTCGTAAAGGGGGAACAACACAAAATGTCTTGGCTGCTATCACTTTTGATTTGAAATTTTCCTATGTACTTGCTGGTTAGGAAGGTAGTGTACATGATTCTCGTATTTTAAGTGATGCACTTGAACGCCCAAGAGGATTTAGAATTCTAGAAGGTAACTGTTAAAACTAATAAAAAATATTACTTTATTTATGCTTGGAATGAATTTAGTAATAATTAAATTTTGTTAACTTGTAGGCAATTATTACCTTGCTGATGCTAGATATGGCATCCGAAATGGAATTATATCTCCATATCGTGGTGTTCGATATCATTTGAAAGAGTTTAGTGATCATCGTCCAAAAAATGCAAAAGAACTCTTTAATCTTCGTCATTCATCATTGTGAACTATTGTTGAGCAAGTCTTTGGAATTTTGAAGAAACGTTTTCGTGTGTTGGATGTTGAACAATTTTGGGATTTTCAAACACAAGTAGATGTAGTGTTAGCATGTTGCATCATTTATATCCATATAATGGGAGTTGATCCTAATGACTTAATTAATCAATGATCACTTGATGAAAACGAGTCTTTACCTGTAAGATGAACTCTTACGGTGTAAGAAGAGAGAGAAGAAACTAGAGAATGGACTACCAAGAGGGAGGAAATTACACAAGCTATGTGGAATGATTACATAACTAGAACCAACTAGTGTAGACTTGAAATCTTCAATGTTATGTTGTTATGTTTGATGAATTTCTTATGTTTTTTATTCGGATTGGATTGAACTTATTTGACATTTGAGTTAAGTAGTTATATTATTGAAATTATTGTTTCATTCGTATACTTTGTTTAGTATTAATGTTTCTTTATATGCTTTGGGGTTTATTGTTTTTTATGTGTTGTTTATGTTTGCTTAATACAATTATTATTGTAGAAATGAATAAGAAGGGACATCGAAGCAATTCAAGTGGACAAAACCATTGCAATGAATTTTTTTTTGGAAATACTTGCTGAGGAGGCTTAGAAAGGAAATAAGCCATCTAATACTTTCAAGCCACATGCACTTGTTCGAGTGGCTTCCGCTATTTCCAAAAAATTCAATGTTGAATGTGAGCGTAATCATGTTGATAATCACCTTAAGACTGTTAAGAATACATGGCAGATTATATCCAAAATTTGAGAAGATAATGGATTTGGATGGGACGACAATCTAAAGATGATAACTTGTGATCAAAAAACATGTAATGAAGTAGTGATGGTAATATTTCAACATATATATATATCTTACTTTTAATCGATTACAATAGATTAACATATTTATTGTGTTTATTAATGATGAAACAGGTACATCCAAAGTATGAACAATTTTTGAACAAAAAAATGGAAATGTATGATGAGATGGCATTAGTCGTTGGAAAAGATATGGCGACGGGAGGTTTTTCTAAATTCTTTGCTGACATTGATTTGGATGATATTAATGAGGTTAACACAATGCCTTTAGGTAGAGCTGGTTAGTGGGCTGGGTTGGCCCGACCCAGTTAGCAACCGGATTGGGCCAACCAGGCCCAATAATCGAATCGGTTCCGATTGAACCGGTCCGGTTCAAATTAAAAAAAATAAATGAAGGCTGCCACTGCGCACCTTCTTACAGGCAAGTCACAGCATTTATGACTTGCCCAGTTTGATGGGCAACGACCATCAATCTTTCTTTTTTTTTTAATTTTAATTTTTTTCCTATAAATACCTCTATTCTATCTCCTATTTTTCTTTACATTTCTTCTATATTTTCTCTCAAATCTACTATCTACATTCATCTACACTTATTCTCTTCACTCACATACTCTCTCAATATTCACTCAAACTCTCTCAAATTCACTTAAATTCTCTTATTCCAAATTTATAATATCATCATTTCCTTTCTAAATTTCATTTTTCTTTTTATTTTATAATTTTACAAATTTTACTTTTAATTTTTAAGTTTCAATTTCCAAATTCCTATATATATCCCTTATTCCAAATTTATAATATCATCATTTCTTTTCTAAATTTCATTTTTCTTTTTATTTTATAATTTTACAAATTTTACTTTTAATTTTCAAGTTTCAATTTCCAAATTCCAATATTATATGTATATATATATATATATATATATATATATATATATATCATACATCTATTTTTTTTTAATTTTTAACACATATTTATTTTCAAAAAAATATAAAAATGTCAAATTTTTTTCGTCGTTCATGCTTTGTTTCTCGACCTTTTGGTTCCATTGAAATTCCTAATTTGGGTGACGAATCATTTAAGGAAATCGAACCCAATATTCATTCGGAGGAGGAGCTTCCTTTAACACCATTGTTTGGTCGTGATCGTGGTCGTGGAGGAGGTCATGCTCAAACACAATCATCAGCTGCCACCATTGCTGCTACATCATCAAGAACGAAGTTTAGTCGAAAAAAAACAAGCAGGGTATGAGAGTATTTCGACATTGTAGCAAAAGAAGGTGAGACGAATAAATATTATGCTATCTGTAAATTATGCAAAGGCATTTACTCTTATAACTCTGATGGAGGTGGTGGCGGTACAGGTACGTATAAAAGACATTTAATTACTATACATAAAATTAATCCTGATGCCGAAAAAAATGAAATTTTAGAAGGTAAACAATCTCAAATTAATACACATGATGGTGGAAAAAATTTTAATTTTGATAATGTTCAAGCTAGACGTGGTTTAGTTAGATTTGTAGTTAGGACTGAACAACCATTCACAATTTGTGAAAAAACAAGATATTTAGAATTTGTTTGTAAATATTTACAAGCCGCATATAAATCTGTTTCTAGACATACATTAAAAAAAGATTGCATTGATATGTTTAAAGAATATAGACAAGCTTTAATTGATAATGTTGGCTCTACCGAGAGGGGGGTGAATCGATTTTTCTAGTTATTTCTAATTTTCCTAACTCTTAATGTACAATCAAAGTCAAATAAACAACAATGAAATAAATGCAGTAAATAAGAGTAAGGGAAAGAGAAGCAAACACAAGTTTTATAGAGGTTCGGCCAATCTCTTGCCTACGTCCTCTCTCCTTGAACTCCATGTCAAGGTTTTGATTCACCTCTTCCTTGAGAATGCTTACAAACCACTTGAAGGTGTGGCAAGACCTCTTACAATTTCTCTTGAGACTTTAGAAATCTCCCTCTAATCCTCTACCCTTGTAGTATTCCCACACTCTACAATATCAGACCTTACAAGGATAGCTCACCCCTTTGAATATCTGATTTTTCAGTGAATGAGTGAAAAACACAGAAAACAATCTCACAAAATGGAGTTACAATAAAGATTTTCAGATTTCAGTTTCTCTCTTGAAGCTTGAATACTTTGGAATGCTTGTTCTACCTCCAAACTTCATAAATGTAACTATTTATAACCCCCCAAACGGATAGAACAGTTGGTGAAGCATTTAATGCAATTCCTCTCGTTGAAACCCTCAGAAACTAGTCATTACTGACAGGTCTCGGGCAAAGGGATCGATCCTGCTACAGTGGGGATCGATCCCTTTTCTCCAGAATGCTTTGCAACTTTCTCCCGGATGATTCAAGAGCCTTCTGCCATCTTGGGATCGATCCCTCTATAGTAGGGATCGATCCCTTTTGTCCAGTACACCTTCCTGCACTTAGTTGACTGCAAAGTTCAAGGCTTTTGTGATTTTAAGTTAGTTCAAAATCTTCTAACACTTTTCTAAGAGTATTACTGACTTTTTGAAATCGCAATCCAAGACTTTGTTAAAATAAGTTCAATCATTGATTTCATTCAATGCAAATTTACTTGTATAAAAATCGTTTTTAAGCTTGCTTGAGTTTTGTCATTTTCAAAATACTTGTCACTTTAACGCTAACAATCTCCCCCTTTTTGATATGACAAAACTTAAGGTAAATTTGCTTATGTGTTTGAAGATTGAGGTTACTTGATTTTTGAAAAATATTACTCCCCCTCAATATTTGCTACCCTTCAATTTAATATTTACCACATCATTTCTCCCCTTTTTTGTCATAGCAAAAGAATAGAAAGCATGGAGAGGAGTGGTTAGTGATAGAAATCAAGTTAAAGCAATAAGAACCAAATAAGCACTAGTATGGGGAAGGAAATAAAGAGAAAGAAAGATCAACGCAATGTCACTAAAGCACAATTAATGTCAGAACATGACATAGTCATTAACATATAAAACAACGAGAAGGCATAGCTAGCAAAGTCATTAACATAGTCAGAGACATAGTCATTAACATAAAACAACTAGAAAGCATAACTAGCAAAGTCATGAACATAGGCATTAACATAAAACAACTAGAAAGCAGGACACATGTCACAACAAAGAGGATTAACGCCTTGGAAAGATCTTGTGATATTGCTCAACGAAGTCCTCGTGTTGCATGCGAACATCCTGAATTTCATCGAACAAGGCAGCTTGGGTGGCCTCGATGTGATCAAGTCGCTCACTGACGTCATGCTGAAAGTTTTGAAGCATATGTATGATCTAGTCAAGAGAGGCTGACGAGGAGCCGGAAGGTGCAGAAGATGTGGCTGCTGCAGGTGCATCGGCTGCATCCGCTCCTTCTTCGCCGTCTGGTGCCGGAGCATGTTCGGGAGACGCAGGCTGACCATGACCCTTGACCCATTCGAAGGTGTCACCCACTTGATGAAGATACCATCCCAAGTTATGGAGGGTGGTGAGATTGATGGTGGTGTTAGCAGCCGGAAGCGTACTGACCTCACATGAGCAGTCAATGCCTTCACGAAGTAAGTAAAAAGGGAGAGGCTGAGGGAAGACAATGGATTTGACCTTTCCACGAACAATCTTCACCCAGTCATGAAGGATAAAGTGTAGGAGGTCTGGTCGTTCGCCATCGGGTTCATGAATATGATGGAGCAAAAAACGATCAAGTTTGCGAAGGTGAGAATATCGGGTGCCAAGAGGGCGGAGATTCCATGAAATGATGATATGGAGGAGACGTGCGAAGACAGGAAGGTCACTTGCACGATTATCGGTAACAGGAAATGCCAAGGGTACGTCGATATTGTCATAGATATCACCGTTGCGAGGAAGTCTGAAGACAAGGGAGAGGGATTGCGTGGTCAGTTCAATATTTTTACCCATGACATAAGACCTTATCCCGACAACCGTACATTCATCATTTGGATCATAGATGATGTCGGCATTGGAAAAGAAGGTGCGAATGATGTTCGCTGGGACCAGAGTATTGATTGTGAGGAATTGGGTCCAACCCCATTCATTGAACTTGGCGAGGTAAGGAAAATGAATTGACTCGAGGAAGTCGAAATCAATAGGACGCCAATGCTTAATGGGCATATTGGCAAATTCGGCTAGAAATTTGGTTTTCTCATTAGCATGGCGAAAGCAACGGTTAAAGGTGGTTGGTATGGAGGAGGAGGAAGTGTAAGCACTAGTTTTGCGTTTTTGAGCAGTGTGCTTAACTTTAGGAGCCATATGAAGTAAGAAAAAGATATAAAATTTCGTTGAGAACTTTTATCGAATAGGTGGTGTGCACAAGTTTGGGGAACTATGGATGAGTGGGTGGGAGAGATATGGTCTAACCAATAGCAGAGAATCACCACACAAGATACATGTCACAATTATAACAAGAAATTTCGGATGAACAACTACAAATAGGCTAAGTAAAATTCCTAGAAAAAGACAAGTGCCAAATGAAGTGAAAACCTAGATGAAGAGGAAATTAACGCAAGATAAGTAAATGGGCAGTCAAGACATGATGAAAAAGACTAGAAATGCAAGAAAAATTGAATGAAAAATGTAAGAAAAACTTACAATTGAAATGTTGGGTGAATGGTAACCATGGTGTGGAAGAAGAAGGAAGAGAAGAAAAGAAGATATTTTGTTAGGAAATGAGGAGGGGAAATGAAAAAGAGAAGGAAATGCGGAAGATTGGTGAAAGAATGAAGTGATTTGGTGTAGAAATGAGTGAGATTGAGAAGTTTGGGATGAGAGAAAATGGTGAATGGTGTTTGGAATGAAAGAGGAAGATGAATAGTGTAACATGAGAGAGGAGGTCGACGGTTAAAATGAAGCTTGAAGCACATTCTGTTACGAGGGGATCGATCCCTATTGTAGAGGGATCGATCCCTTTTAGGCAGAATGCTTCCCATCACCCAGATTTTTGGCCAGACAGACTGGAAAATCAATCCTATTCGGGAAGAATTGTCTCCTTAGTCACTGACCTCGTTCATGATGCATAAAAATGATTTGAAAACAATGGAACTTATGCATTTTTACCATCTTAAAATCAAAATTTGATTGTTTTCACTTGAGATGCAGGAAATGAGATTGAAAACTGCAGAAAAAGTGCAGAAAACTGCAGCAAAGTGCAGAAAATTGCATAAGTATGCAGAACCAATAGGTGGACATGGCTGTGATAGTGTTTTAACATTAGAAATGTGTTTTGGCGAATGAAAGAGGTTTAACATGAGCAGAACACACAAAATTCAACAGTTCAATCTTAAGGAGTTATGAACATGAACAGTAACATATCAAACCAACTTTTGTCATTCATTCAACATCAAATCAATTCAAGGAGCATTCATAATGCCTAATTCACCTCTAAGAGTGCAAAATCTCTCCTTGTCCAAGGGCTTTGTGAAAATATCAGCTAATTGGTGCATGGTGTCCACATACTCTAGAATTATGTCTCCTTTTTGCACATGATCTCGTATAAAATGATGTCTAATCTCAATGTGCTTGGTTCTAGAGTGTTGGATGGGATTTTTTGTAAGATTGATGGCACTAGTGTTGTCACTCCTAATGGGAACTTGATTCATTTCTATTCCATAGTCTCTCATTTGTTGCTTAATCCATAAAACTTGAGCACAGCAACTTCCGGAAGCTATATATTCAGCCTCGGTTGTGGATTGAGCTACACTATTTTGTTTCTTAGAGAACCATGAGATGAGCCTACTTCCTAAGAATTGGCATGTTCCCAATGTGCTTTTCCTATCCACTTTGCATCCACCAAAATCTGCATCGGAATAAGCATGGAGATCTAGTGTAGAATCTTTAGGATACCAAAGTCCTAAGGAGGAAGTGTCTTTGAGGTATCTAAGGATTCTTTTTATTGCTTGTAGGTGTGATTCTCTAGGGGATAACTGAAATCTAGCACACAAGCATACACTAAACATTGTATCGGGTCTACTAGCAGTTAAATATAGCAATGAGCCAATCATAGACCTATATAGTTTAGTGTCTACACATTTTCCTCCTTCATCCTTATCAAGCTTAATATTTGTGCTCATAGGTGTAGAGAAAGGTTTAGACTCATCCATTTCAAATCTTTTGAGCAAATCTTTAGTGTACTTAGCTTGATTTATGAAAATACCTTCTTTACATTGTCTAACTTGAAGTCCTAGAAAGAAGGTTAATTCTCCCATCATACTCATTTCAAATTCACCTTGCATTAGTTTAGAGAAATTTTTGCACAATGACTCATTTGTAGATCCAAAAATGATATCATCTACATAAATTTAAACTACTAATAAGTCATGACCCTTAGATTGAATAAACAAGGTTGTGTCTACCTTTCCTCTTGTAAAACCTTTTTCGATTAAAAACTTTGAAAGTCTTTCATACCAAGCTCTAGGAGCTTGTTTTAATCCATATAAGACTTTTGAAAGTTTGAAAACATGGTTAGGAAATTTTGGATTTTCAAAACCGGGAGGTTGCTCAACATAAACTTCTTCATTTATATAACCATTTAAGAAAGCACTTTTCACATCCATTTGATATAATGCAAAAGCAAGTAGCATGCAAAAGCAAGTAGCATCCTAATGGCTTCTAGTCTAGCTACCGAAGCATAGGTTTCATCATAGTCTATTCCTTCTTCTTGTCTATAACCTTAAGCCACTAACCTAGCCTTGTTTCTAACAATAATGCTATTTTCATCCATCTTATTCTTGAATATCCATTTGGTCCCAATGATGGGATAATCTTTAGGTCTTTCTACTAATGTCCACACTTTGCTTCTTTCAAATTGATTTAATTCTTCTTGCATGGCCATAATCCAATTTTCATCATTCAAAGCCTCATCCACTTTCTTTGGCTCAAATTGTGACACAAAGGCTACATGTTGACATATGTTTCTATAGGTTGACCTAGTCCTAACTCCAATGGTAGGATCTCTAACAATATCATTATCTTTCACATATCCAAGTTCTCTAGGACACCTAGATTCCTTCTCAATTATTTCTTGTTCCATGGACTCCTCATTTTTGTTAATAGCAAGATCTTCTAATTGTTCCCTAACATTCTTATCTTGAGATGGATCAACTATAGGTTCATCAAAGATCTCTACTTCATCATCAAGATTGGTTCTACTAGTGATATTTGATTCATCAAAGATTACATGTATTGACTCTTCTACTACAAGTGTTCTTTTATTGAAAACTCTATAGGCCTTAGAATTTAGAGAATAGCCAAGAAAAATACCTTCATCACTTTTAGCATCAAATTTTCCTAAATTATCTTTACCATTGTTCAAAACAAAACATTTACATCCAAATGGGTGAAAATAACTTATGTTAGGTCTTTTTCCTTTATAAAGCTCATAGGGGGTTTTCTTTAAAATAGGCCTTACCATAGCTCTATTTATAACATAGCAAGAAGTGTTTACTGCTTCAGCCTAAAAATATTTAGGTAAGTTATTTTCACAAAGCATGGTTCTAGCCATTTCTTCTAAGGTTCTATTTCTTCTTTCAACTACCCCATTTGTTGAGGAGTTCTAGGAGCTGAAAAATTGTGGCTAATACCATTTTCATTGCAAAATATGTCAAAACCAAGATTTTCAATTTCTTTTTCATGATCACTTCTAATACTTGAAATAGAATAACCTTTTTCATTTTGAACAAGTTTTGAGAAAACAGTGAATTTTTCTAAGGCCTCATTTTTAACACTTAAAAAGAACACCCAAGTAAACCTAGTGTAATCATCAACTATCACAAATCCATAGTGTTTACCTCCTAAACTAGTTGTCCTAGTTGGTCCAAAAAGATCTAAGTGAAGAAGTTGAAGTGTTCTAGAGGTAGTGACACACTTCTTAGGTTTAAATGAAATTCTTTTGTGTTTTCCTCTTACACATGCCTCACAAACTTTGTCATTTTCAAATTGAAGCTTAGGCAATCCTACTACTAAGTCTCTTTTGGCTAACTTAGACAAAACATGCATGCTAGCATGGCCTAGTCTTCTATGCCATAACCAAGGTTCATCTTCTCTAGTAGCCATAAAGCATACATTTTTGCTATTAAGTTCATTTAAATCCACAATATAAATATTTCCTTGTCTATGTCCAATAAACACAATTTGATTAGATTTGGCATTAACAACATTGCAACACAAATCATCAAACATAACTTTAAATCCCTTATCACACAATTGACTAATACTAAGCAAGTTATGTTTCAAGCCTCTAACATACAAAACATTTTCAATGGTTGAGGAAGAGTTACCAATGGAGCCAATTCCTTCAATTTGTCCTTTGGAGTTGTCTCCAAACGTGACCTCTCCACCACTTTTATGCTTTAAGTACTTGAATTAGCTCTTGTCTCCCGTCATGTGTCTAGAGCATCCACTATCAAGGTACCAATGCTCCTTGGACTTAGCCTTGTAGCAATACTCTTCCTCCTACAAGCACATCAAGCCTTCATCTTAGGTACCCAAATTTTCTTGGGTCCTTGAGAGTTAGTATCAATAATTTTTGATCCTTTAGGGATCCATTTCAACTTTAAAGACTCATCATTTGAATTCAAAACATGTTTAGGCACCCAAATCTTGATAGTCATTTTTCCTCTAATTATGGTCTTCCTAGAGGTGCATGCTTGTGAAGAATGTCCTATTTTGTTACATAATGGGCACAAAGCAAATTTTCTATCTTTAACTAGGAAGTTTTTAAGATGAGTCTCTTTGTTAGATGCATTATAGCCTAACCCTTCTCTATCAAAGAATGCTCTTTGAGTTTCTAACATTTGATCAAGTTTTTGTTGACCCATGTAAAATCTAGAAAAGAAGTTATGCAAATTAGTGTTCTTCTTATTTAATTCTTCAATTTCTAGATTAGCATTTTCTAATTTCTTCTCACATTCTAACTTAACATTCACAAGCATTTCATTTTCCTTTTTCAACTTAGAGATCATTTTCTTATATTTCAAGTTCATGCATTCAAATTCATTTGCCAATTCATCAAATGCATCTTATAATTCATCAAAAGTGTATTCATGAGAATCTAGCAAGTTAGAAGTTACCTTCTCATCTTCAAAAGCCATGAAGCAAAGGTTAGCTACTTCATCTTCCACATTCTCTTCATCGGAGGAGTCACTATCACTCCAAGTAGCCACCATTGCTTTCTTCTTTTGTTTCTTTTCATTTTGCTTCCTATACAAAGGACAATCAAATTTAATATGGCCAGGTTTTTTGCATTCAAAACATATAATTTGGTCCTTATCTTTCCTACTAGTTTCACCTCTATTTAACTCTCTCCTAGGGGGTCTCCTAGAGTTTCCACTAGCTCTCATCCTCATGAATTTATTGAACCTCTTGGTGAACATGGCCATTTCTAAATCTTCTTCATCACCACTTACATCATGATCATCTTTTGATTCCTCACTTGTGGTGGATTTTAGTGCTACTCCAACTTTCTTTGGGGGATCTTGATTTCTCTTAATTTTCATCTCATAAGTGAGCAAGGATCCCATAAGTTCATCTAATGATAGTGTATGAGGGTCTTTGGATTCCTCAATAGCAGTGACTTTAGCTTCCCATGATTTAGGTAAGCTATTGAGAATCTTTTTCACCATCTCTACATTAGAGTACGTCTTCCCTAAAGCTTTAAGACCATTTATTATGTCCGTAAACCTAGTAAACATGTCACTAATTGACTCATCATTCTTCATTCTAAATAGTTCATAGTCTTGTGTGAGCATGCCTACTTTGGTTTCTTTGACTTGTGTGGTTCCCTCATGTGTGATAGCTAGTTTATCCCAAACTTGTTTAGCATTCTCACATTGTGACACTCGATTATACTCATTTGGTCCTAATGCACAAAAGAGTGTGTGCATTGCTTTAGCATTAAGTTGTGTCATCCTAATATCATTAGTATCCCATTCATCTTTTTCTTAGGCACATCCGTCCCATCTACTTTCTTAATAGGGATAAGGGGACCTTTAACAATAACTCTCCATACTTCATAATCATTAGCTTGAATAAATAGCATCATTCTAGTCTTCCAATAAGCATAGTTTTCACCATTAAAGAGTGGAGGTCTAACCGTAGAGTGTCCCTCTCCTACCAAGGGTGTAGACAAACTAGTTTGAGCCATTAGTGATCGTTTATACTCGATAGATGTTAATCTAAGTCAATCTCGAGCCCAAGCTCTAATACCAATTGTTGGCTCTACCGAGAGGGGGGGTGAATCGGTTTTTCTAGTTATTTCTAATTTTCCTAACTCTTAATGCACAATCAAAGTCAAATAAACAACAATGAAATAAATGCAGTAAATAAGAGTAAGGGAAAGAGAAGCAAACACAAGTTTTATAGAGGTTCGGCCAATCTCTTGCCTACATCCTCTCTCCTTGAACTCCTTGTCAAGGTTTTGATTCACCTCTTCCTTGAGAATGCTTACAAACCACTTGAAGGTGTGGCAAGACCTCTTACAATTTCTCTTGAGACTTTAGAAATCTCCCTCTAATCCTCTACGCTTGTAGTATTCCCACACTCTACAATATCAGACCTTACAAGGATAGCTCACCCCTTTGAATATCTGATTTTTTAGTGAATGAGTGAAGAACACAGAAAACAATCTCACAAAATGGAGTTACAATAAAGATTTTCAGATTTCAGTTTCTCTCTTGAAGCTTGAATACTTTGGAATGCTTGTTCTACCTCCAAACTTCATAAATGTCATTATTTATAACCCCCCAAACGGATAGAACAGTTGGTGAAGCATTTAATGCAATTCCTCCCGTTGAAACCCTCAGAAACTAGTCGTTACTGATAGGTCTCGGGCAAAGGGATTGTGAAGACCGTAAATTTTCTAAATAAATATTAAATATCCGGAAAGTTTAATTTGGATAAATTGAAATCCAAGTTAAATAAGAGATGAAAATGGAGAAATTAATTTTGATATTAGGAAATCCAAAAAATTAAAGAAATAAAAAGGTATATATTTATATAATTATAAAATTATATTATATAAATATATTTTAAATGTTAAAGAAATAAAAATGTGAATAAAATATAATTATATAAATAGATTATATAATATATTTTTACACGTTTTTAAATAAATATATATGAAATATATATTATTTATATCAAAGTGTATATATATATACATATATTCTAAGATAAAGTATGTATATATGTATATATATTTAATTTTAATAGTATATATATATATATATATATATAAAATCTAATTTTATATATAAAAAGAAAAAAAAGAAATTAAAAAAAAAGAAGGGGGGCGGGAATCGGGATACCTGATTCCCTCCCAAACTTTCTCCCCCTCTGTTACAAAACAGAGGAGGGAATAAAGCTGCAGATTTCCCCGACGGTGGAGAGAAAGAGAAAGAGAGAGGAGAGGCCGGCAAGCCGAGGGAGGGGAAGGCAGAAGCGATCGGCGACCGGCGGAAAAGAAAAGGGAAAGGAAAAAGAAACGAAGCGCAACAGAGAAGAAAAGAGAGGGAAGAAAGGAAAGAAGAAAACGGCGGTGTCGGCCGATCCGGGCACCGCCGTACCCACCATGACGTCGGCGAAGGTAAGGGGAACGAGAAGGAAGCCGACAGTGGAAGGGAGAAAGGAAAGAGGAGGGAGAAAAGAGAGGAGAAGAGGTCGAAACCCACCATCCCAGATCCGGCGCCGTCGCCGGTGGTGGGGGAAAGAGAAGACCAGATCTGGCTTCGTGGCGATCCCAAGGTGCTGAGGAGTGGCCGAACCGCCAGAATGTGTGGCCGCCGGTGGTCGAACCGACTGAACCGGTTCGACCCGACCCGACCCTGTCCGACCCGACCCGAACCGGTTCAGAAAAAAGAAAACAGACAGAAAAGAAAAGGAGAGAAAAAGAAAAGAAAGAAGAAAAGAAAAGAAAAGGAGAAAGAAAAGAAGGAAGAAGAAAAAGAAAGAAAGGAAAGAGGGAAGGAGAAGAAAGAAGAAAAAGAAAGAAAAAGGAAGGAAAGAAAAGAAAAGGATTGGTAAGGAAAAAATAAATTGATTGATATTTATTGAATAAGTTTATTTATATATATTTATGTAAGTGCAATTGGTGTTGAAATTGTAGCGGAAGTGACAAAGACGTGATAGGCGTTCGACGAAGCTTGGAGCTCGTCACGGCGCTAAGTTTCAGCGTCAGGTAAGATACTTTTATAAAGCATTAGTAGCATCATATTGTATGTGGGATTTTATGATTTTTATATGATGCATAGATGGAATGAATTTAAATGGAATTGTGAAAATTTTTATATGATTTATAGATTGAATTGATGTTAAAAATGCTAAGAGGACCCACAACTGATGGTGGGGGTCTTAGTAAGAGATAAAGAAAATGTGAGAATCAACGGCTGCAATTATAAACTGTTTTCCGTGCAAGAGGCTTAGTAAAAATTAAGCCGTTATGCTGCCAAATTTTTTAGGAAAATATCTGAGGAAAAAGATTAAATTTCTCACATAAATGGAATCTTGGAGATAATTATTGGAAATAAATATTAAAAGGATTTTATGGTATTTCTGAAAGAGTTTGATATTGAAATCAATGGGAAGATAGATAATTGAAAACGATAATGTGATGAATTATATGGTCTAAACCTTATAGAATTGATAAATCAAATGATTTTAATATCACAAATGGTATCAAGTTGAGATTGAGGTGAAATTAATTAATAGACGGATCACAGATAAAAGTGATGATAATTATATGATACAACTTAAAAGAGAAAAATCGAAGTTGTGATTTAGATGGTCAAATGATAGAATGGGGAATTATCAATCGAGTGACGATTATAGAATTGATAGATTCAAATAAATGGACCGTCTTAGTGTTATGATTGTGATATCGATGTTAAATAGATGTGAACTGATATTTTTACAATAATATGGATAGTCGCAAGACGACTCAAATGATTGAAACACTTTTGATAGTGGAAATTGGCAAATTCTTTTAAGTGGTAAATTGCCAATCAAAAATCGAATTGAAGACGTTTTATAGATAATTTTAGCATGATATTACATTCTACAGGCCATATGAAAAGTGAATTGAGGATTATGATACGATTTTATGATAGTAAATGAAATTGAACCGTAAGTCGAAAATTCTGAATATATACCAATAGGTCAAACCATAAATGGAGTTGATAAGCGATTATTGATCTTGTGGTTCTACGATCCTCGATGTCGACTCTGGAATAGATATCGAATGAGGATATTAGTATTTCATAATTTCAGTATCCTGATGGCTATATGGAAACATGATATTTAGATGCTCATAGATACTAAGAGGATTCACACTGATGATGTGGTTCTAGTATCGGTAATAAAAGTACAATTGATTATTATAGTCGATAATTATCGAAAAAGGATATTGAATACCGAATGGTTGAATACCAAGTGATCTGGTTATTAAATAATTAGAGTATTGAGCAATCTGAATATTGAATGAAATGAATCTTGAATGATTTGAATAGTGATTTACTGATTTGACATAAAAAAAGTCTTGAAATCGAATAATTGATGGTGATAAAGTTAAATGAATCGCTTCAGCGTATTTGATGGAAATAATACCGAAGTTGCATACTGAAATGTTTTATAGCATCGCATTTAAGCGTGCTTTCTTACAACTTGAAACATTTTAATAATGTTTATATGAATACTGAAAAGTATTGATTTGTTTTGAAATGAAAGTATATGGTAGATATATATATATATATATTTTGATATATGAAATATCATACAGAATTTTACCATATGCTTTACATGATATTGAAAATAAAGCTATAGATTTAAATGTTTTATGAGAGTGTAGGCACCCTAAAAGAATTAAATTCAATAAAACATAGTGGAAACCGCCTAATTGGAGCTTTGCTCATTAGGCAGATATGCTTGTCCGACAATAGTCGTGGACAGGTCTCAGTCACGCCTGATCAGTGGGGCTGAGAGAGATGAGGTCTATGGCCATAGATAGCGCCCTAGTTGGTTTCCAGGAGACGATGACATGATTTTCACTGCTAGCTACAGTGATTTAAGTCTTTATTGATAGAGAGATGATAGGAATTTAGCCTAGTCTCTAAGTGATATGATATGAAGTCTAGAATATGATTTTATTGATATAAACTCTAGACTTGACATGATTTATACTGTACATGAAACAGATTTGAAATGAAATATGTCTTGAAACAGTACATGTTTTAAACATGTTTTAAAAGTCCATGAGATATGATTTCGACACTTATATGATTTATATGTGATTTTGTGTCGAACATGACACGATATGCGGTCTAGAGTATAGTTTGATTTGATATGAACTCTAGACCTGATATGATTTACAGAATATGTTTTAAAAGTATATGATAATGATTTCGACACTTACATGATTTACATACGATTTTGTGTCGAATTTAAAATGATATGCGGTCTAGAGTATAGATTGATTTGATATGAACTCTAGACCCGATATAACTTATAGTAAATGAAAATGTTTTAAAACCGCACATGTTTTAGACATGCTCCGAAAACGAATACATGAATTGAAATTGAACATGTTTCTATCATGCCTTAAAGGCAAATTTGAAATGAATTGAAAATCTATATGTTGAGCATGTCCTAAAGTATATATGATATGATTTGAGATGATAGCAGTTTATACAGAAAAATTACATGAATTGCATATTAAACCCTGACATGATAATATGCTTAGCACATGAGAATTCCATGAGGAATGTCGTGACTCGACGTTAATGATGTTTCATCTATACGATGACATGAGATGATATGATATATGAACATGAGATTGATATGAAGAGAATTCTGATCTCACTCTATCGTGATCATAAATTCCCAGACGATAAGTGATATGAATTGATGTAATACGAGAATATGATTGTTAAATGTAAAGTGAATTCGATAGGATATCTGCATTAAACATGGAGAATATATGAAGAGTGTCATGACTCGGTGGTAGCGATATTTCATCGATATGATGTCTTGATATGATATGAAACAGGAATATAGAAATACACGAATAGAATTATGACTTCGTACCACCGTGATCATGATCCACAATATGAGAATTGATAAGAGATGATATGAGAATTGATAAGAGATGATAGAATACAGAAATATGATTATGAAATGAAAAGTAAATATGAGAATTGATATGAGATGATAGCATACCAAAGTATGATTATGAAATGAAAAGTGAAAATGAGAAGTGATAATGAGATGTATCGATGAGAAAGGATTAACTGTAATTGCATCCTTGCAAGTTTTAAGCATTGCAGTTTAAGGCAGTATAATCCTACTCTTGTATTTATATTAGTATCTTACTGAGCCGTGGTTTTGCTCACCCCACTAAATTTCATCTCTTTCAGATTATTGAAGTTAACATCTGCCATGTGGGCTGCTCAGTGGCATCGGAGACGGTGTATGGACTTGGTACTAGTCTTCTGAGGTATATGTTCCTTATAAAATACTTGTTTACATGTAAGACTTAAATTGATGCACAGCACATATTCTGTTTAACAAGTCGGGATGTAACTAAGAACCGTTTCCATGTTTGTTTAATATTTAAATGGAATGACTATAGGTCACCTAGATAGTATAGTAACTACACTGACACCAAATACAAACCTTAAAATGAAAAAGAAAAATTTAGTCCATAAATTTGTAGACTAAGAAAAGTATAAGAATCAAGTGAAAGTCGCGTTTTCGGGTCGTGACAGATTTAATGGTATCAGAGCATGGTTTGTCTAGTACGTGTCGGTGTAGTTGAGACAGTGATAGTGTTACATCCCATGTACTGTGCAGTGTCTACATGTAAACTTGTTGATTTTCAATCTGTACCAAGATTAGTCAGCTATTGGTATGGTAGTGACATAGGTTCAATTGATAAAATTAAAATTTTAGTAAAATGGATTCGCACACCAAGTAATAAACGTGAATGGAAGTAAATTTGTATAACAAATAATATACCTGTTAAAGCGTTTCCACTTCCCGTGAAAACAAGATGGAATTCACTTCATCGTTTGCTTTCTTCTATTTTACCTTATAAAGAACTTGTTACTCTTTTTTATAACAATTATACAAGTAGCACGCATTTAGTACTTTTTGAAGAAGATTGGACTTTTATTGAATATTATGTTGATTTATTATCTACTTTTAAAACTCAGTTTTATCCAACTACACCGTATTTTGCTCCTATTATCTATACAATGTTTAAAAAATTTGTAAAATTTAGGAATCATGAAACTTTAAGTTCTTTTGTATATGATATGGAGGAAAAATTTTAAAAATATTGGGAAATAATTCCTCCTATTTATTGTATTGCAACTTTACTAGATCCTAGTCAAGGTGAGGTAAATATAGAGATTTTTTTTATTGTTATAAAGAAATTTTTGGTCTTGATTCTATTGAGGATCAAAAGTCCTCAATTAATAATATTTTTTGAGAATTGTTTAATGTTTATGAAGCACAAAGGGAGCAGTCAACTTTAACCGAGGAGAAGAAGATTCATACGAAGAAACCGAGAGTAGCAAAAAAGGAAAAAGAGTTTTAAATGCAATTAAGGAAGCAGCAAAGAAGAGAATGAAGCTAAAAGGAAAGCCAACGGATCGGGATCAACAACTCGACGAAGTTCTAGCTTCAATGAGCTAGGATTTTTCTTAAGTCAAGATTTTTCTGTAGATGAAAACTTTGATCTTCTCCAATGGTGGAAAGAAAACCAAAAACAATTTCCAATTTTAGCTTCCATGGCCCGAGATGTTTTTGCGGTGCAAGTTTCTTCTGTTGCTTCGGAATCCGCATTCTCAACTTGTGGAAGAATTATTGGAGACCATCGAACCACTCTTAATCCGGATTCATTGTGCATGTTAACATGCCTTAAATATTGGTTTGATGCGGAATCGCTCGATGTCGAACTTGGAATGGGAAAATGAATTCGCTGATAATAATTCAAAAGAGGAGGAAAAAATTTCCAAGGCAATCCGTATAAATTATGAAGAATATAGAATAATCTTTTTTTTGTAAATTGTATATAAAATTATAAATAAGTTTAGTCATAGTAAATATTTTCATGGACTACGGTCCCGTGGTTTTTACCCTTCTAACTTTTGAAGGGGTTTTTCACGTAAAAAATCTTTGGTCTCCTACTCTCTCCTTTTTTTCATTTTTTTGTTGTTGTTGTTGTTGTTGTTGTTGTTGTTGTTGTTGTTGTTGTTGTTTTATTATTATTATTATTATTATTATTATTATTATTATTACATACCAAATTAATTAATGTTATACTTATCTATGTTTAAAATACATTTAAAATACAAAATGAATGAATATTTTAAAAACATATTTAATAAATGAATAAATAAACAAATGAATAAATACTAAGTAAATGATATTTCAAATATAATAAATTATTTTAAATGCAAAATGAATATAAATAATGATATGCAAAATGATATTGCAAAATGAATATAATAATAATATTCATAATATCATTATTTGTATTTTGAATCAAATATCATTTTATCATAATAACTTTATTATAATATTATATTCATAATATAACTTTATTTTATTATAACAATAATTTTATTAGATAATTTTATAGTAATTTATTTTTACATTATTGTTACATTAATTAAATAAATTATAATAACTTTATAATAAATTATTGTTAAATTAAACTATTAACATTATTTATTATAAAAATAAATTTATTAGATTAAATTATAAAAATATATTAATATATATTAAAATAAATTAATATAAATTTTATATAATAAAAATTTTAAATTTATAAAAAAAAAACTGGACCGAACCGGTTCGGTTCGCACCTTAATATTATGCAAAACGGCCCAGCTCGGATCGGTTCGCTACTGGTTTAGACCGGTTTTCCTTTAGTATGGGCCGGAACCGGTCCGGTCCGACCCATACCCAGCTCTACCTCTAGGCTTTGAAAATGAGTTTAATGAGGAAGGTAAAGGAAGAGCAACTTCTTCAATTGAAACCTCGCAAACAAGGTCTTATTGTAAAAGAAAAAGTGCTCATACTTCGGATATTGATGATGAAGTGCTTGCTAATATGACAGAAAAACTTGGTGAGATTGCTTGTGTCATTGACAAGTTCACTGATGATCAAGTGAGCACAGAACGTCTTTATGAGGAAGTTATGTCGATGGAGGGATTTGATGAGGAGTCTCTTGTTAATGCTTTTGACTACTTGGTAGAGCATGAGAAGCAAGCCAAAGCCTTTATGGTTAAAAATAAAAATCTTAGGAGGCTTTGGCTTGATAAATTCTTCAAGAATTTTACATGATTGATTGAATGGTTAATATTAGTGTAGGATGTGTTTGTTTCTAATCCTACAATATTATTATGGATATGATTTTATGTAAGAACATGCTTAATATGACTATTCTCGGATTATTTTGTGTAGAACAATATTAGCTATTAGAGTAGGAAAGTACTAATTATGATTTGTAATTGTTGCAAGTGCAAGAATAATATTATATTAATTATAAGTTTGTAGGATCTCTATTATATTATTATTATGCTTTGGTTATTTTAATCATGTATTGGCAAAATATGAGGTTGGCTCTACAAAGGCAATGTTTTGAGATGTTACAAACTATTATACAATCAAATATGTAAACTCTACCAATGCTATTAATTAAATAAAGATTTGTTTAAAAAATAATTATTTTCATATTTTTTATTATTATTTTATTATTATTATTATTATTATTATTATTATTATTATTATTATTATTATTATTATTATTATTATTGATTTAAAAACATTATTAGGAGTTAAATATGTATATTATACTTTTTTAATAAAAAGACAGATTTTCCAGAAAATAACCAAATAATGAAAAATATTTTTCAGCATACTAACCAAACAATAGAAAATATCAATTTTTTTTTCAGAAAATCAATTTTTCAGAAATTATTTTCCGAAAGTTATTTTACGCGAATCAAATGACGCCTTATTTTGGTTTAGGTTATTTCAAGTTCGATTAAGTTTGGATCGTTTTAAGTTTGAATATTTTTATATTTTGTTTTTTTTTTTAGATTTGGATAATTTTAAATTCAATTCGATTCGAGTTTAAACGGGTTTAAATGAATTCGCATAATATTAAAATTTTATAAGCTATATATGATTTTTTTTGTTATTTTGAATTTTGTAATTAATTTTATTTTTTACATAATTATATAAAAATATGACAGAAGTACTGAAATTAAAATTCAAAAATTAATAAATATTTATATAAATATAAATTACCTAAGAATTTTGTATTTGAATATTGTCTATTACTTTTTTTTTAGTCTGTCACATTTTCAAATGTAAGAGCAAACTGTAAATCTAAGCTTACTGAAATTATTCACATAAAAGTCTAAATTAATTAAGGACATCATGCAGCCAATCTAACACTCTAGTCCAAAACAAGATTCAAATCCATTTTTAGTTAATATAATTTTAAACAACTAGCCATCAATTGGTATTCTTTGATTAAGATTTCAACAATGTCAGGTGCTGTCCATGATTCCTTCTCTCAGGTCATTTCTGTTCCTCATTACAAGCAAAAGTTGTAGTTATAATGGTTAATGTTTCCAAGGTTTAGCAAATTGGTTTGACCATTTGATGTGTTTTAGCTTTGGAGAGTGTTATAATTTGCAGTTTTGTTCGTAGAGAAACGTTAAATAATTTAACATCAGTGTATTATTGTTGTTGGATAGGAATAACATCTGTAGTATTCTAAGACTCCTTTTGGTAATTTATTTTTCAAATTTAGTATAAATTATGTGATAAAACACATAAAGTTATTTGAAATGATATTTTACCCTGGCATTGCATTATTTTTAAAAGGCTAGCATTGCATTATTTTTTGAAGGCATCTCTGTTTGATGTCCAAGTGGCAAAGGCCAATAGGATTCATACACACTAAAAGCACGTTGATAATCTTACTATTGTATGGTTTGAGCTTTTAAGAAGCTAGGATTCAGTTGGAATTTTATTGAGTCTTGATTTTGAGTTGCTATATGACTACTGGTTGGTTAAAATAGAGGATTTTCTAATGTTGACAAAATAATAAAAACCAGCTTGTAAAAAAACAAGTGGGTTAAACTGCTTTAATACAAGCATAAAATATGTGCATTATTATTATACATATATGATTTTTTTTGAAAAAATTAGATATATAATTATACGTGCGGCAATGTTCGAGTTAGATTCAAATTCAAACTTTCTAATATGTTACAATTTTATTGACATCCAAATTTCACTCATCAAAAATAAAACCCTGAGTTTAGGATTATGATAACCTTGTAATGTCTATTACTGCCACGATAAGTTTAGGAATAACCTTGTAATGTCACTTAATGAGCACTTTGCACCCTAAAAAAAAAGGTTAAAATTATAGCACGAGGCCAATGAAGTCAGTGACAACTGGCAAGTGGCAATATGTTCCACCGGCACGACAACATTAACATCATGGTAAATACAACATCTTAGATCCAAAATTTCACATTACACGACAAACATTACATGGCCAAACTGACATCAAACCATAACCCCCTCTAATCATCTTCATTATCATAATAACTATTATTTATATTAATCAAACAAGACAATCCACATCACATGCTAGAGCTAGACTTCCGATCACGCCGATCAACGGGAAACTCCGACGGACAATAGTTCCTGATGGCAGTGAGCTCGTAGGGTGCTGCATCCACCGCCAACCATTGCTCCACCGTGAACTGCTGCTGGCTACAAGGGGTATGGACGCCAGTCATGGTGACTTCCACGTAGTTACAGTACCATCCATGGTGCGGACCCGAACCATCGGAGGTCAAGTTCATGGCGCACAGAGGGGCAGCCAAGCATGGTCCCCTACCTGAGAAAATGTCCAAATTACCCCTCTCGAAATAGTTGTGTCCTGGCTCCATTAACCCACCCCAAGCTTCGAGGTTTCTGATCTCAACGAACTCGCCGTAGACATCGTAGAGTCTCAGGCTGATGATGGAGTCGGTTCCGCCTTTGAAGATGGATCCGGTTCTTATGTAGACTGAGTACACACAATCTTCATCGTCCTGCATACAAGAAAAGAGAGATAATTAGAGATCAGAGATGCGGATGTGGACGGAATTATTGGGTTGTTGACGGCTACTTACAGCAAGAGCGATGGAGAAGAAGGAGAGGAGGAGGAAGAAAGAGAGGATCAGCTGCGATGGGATCGCCATTGGGTTTAACTTTTCGAAGCTCTGCGGAGAGAAAATTACAAGCACTTGTTGCATATAAATAAATGCAATTTTGGACGGCCCATGATTTTTGTTAATTAATTACATGGATCCAATGTCACTACAACTATAATGCCACATTTATGGAAACCTTCATATTGTTTTCGCTTCTACATTTTGAATTTTGAATTATTATTTGTTTTACATAAACGTTATGTGAGGAAAAATTCAAAGTACATAAAAAATTCTATTAAAAATGAATAAATAGTTCAAGAATTTTGTTTATTAGTGTTTTTAAGGTATTTTATTATATGAAATAATGGATTTCCTCCTATGAATTGAAAATGAAAATCAACATAATAACGATCAACTATCATATTCAATGAAAATTATTATTTAAATAAAATATTAACTAATTTTAAATAGTATCATACAAACACTCAATAGAAAAAAAAACATAATCCAAATATGAATATTTGTTATAGATGGGTCCCTATGAACCGCAACAGTCAGAATTAATCTTCAAATTTATTGTCAACGGCTTAAGGTTTAAGTTCAAACTACTATCCACTATTGTCACGAATGAGAATTATGTTAATCATGTAAAAATTAAAATAAAGTGCTAAATGGTAACCAAAAAAGAAGTGCTAAATGGACAAAAAAAATTTAAAAAACCATATATAATACAATAAAATCATTTATTTAATGATTAATAAAGCTTTTGGCCAAAAAATTAATAATAAGACTAGTGATATAATTCTTAATCTTTTAAACTTTTATTTCTCTAAACAAATTTATTTATTTTTATTTTTGGAAAAAAACACATTTTTTTAAGTTTTGCCTTATATTAAGTTAAAAAAAGCATTCATTTGACAACTAATATAAAATTATAGAGGTTTTTGTGGGCACTGCGCTTAAATGACATCATCCTCATTCATAATTACAGTATTGTCCCTGACAAGTTACAAGTGTCGATTGAGAAGGGCAGATCGCATTATCGGAAGCAGGCCTGGGGTCAAACGTTAATACGTTATCTGGAGCTAAAACAGGAAAGCGATAAGAGCGGAGGGACTGTAATGTAATTTTAGAGTGATAATTATTAGTTTTGGACCGTTCCTCTTTAATTTGCAACGAGGAAAGGATAGATGTGGAAAATTCTAGCGCATATTCCGATAAGTGGAGCAAAAAAAACAAAAAAGGGACCGTGCGAAACATGTGGTAGGTAGCAGAAAAGTCAAAGTGAGATCGCATCTTGGCCCTACATCCAGAACTGATTGATGCGCCCATCATCATTGATCGAAAGAATTTGGATTTACTTTTCAAACAAAAATTGATTATGAAATTATAGACCATGTTTAGTACATGAGACGAGAATAAGATAAGATGATATAAGATAATTTAAAATAGTCGATAAAAAAGGATCAAATGATATCATTTTATATTATGTTCGACACATAAAAGACTTAAGAATAAGATAAGATAGTTTTTTTTATGTCTTTCATCGTATCTATTATGTGTAAAATTAAAAGTAATATAAAATAATTTTTTTAGCACTCTTTTTAAAGTAGCATAATTTAATTTTTAAAATTTTTTGTTATAATATAAATAAATAATTAAAATTTTAAATATTATTTATTAGTTGCTTTTTATTAAAAAATTTATTCTTTCAATAAAATTAAATTACTTTTTCAAAAAATGTAATTTGTTAAAAAATTAATTTTTATAAAAAAGTTCTCTGTATATTTTCACTTTTTTTTTCCTTTTTTGTTTTTATTTCTTTATATGATTTAAATTTAAAATAATTTCTTTGATTATATGTTAAATATATTTATTTTACAAAAATAAGTTGATTTTTATTAATTACATTAATTTTTCAAAACAGACCATTCTTAAATATTTTTCTTTATCATTATGATTCTTTCCTTTTGACAATTAAAAGAAAAAACAAAAAAAATACAAGTTAAATTTAATAATTCAAACTTTATAAACTAAAAATTATATATTTTTTAATGATTTTATGGTTAACAGTTATTTCTTTTGTTTCTCCCTCTTCTTTTCTTTTTCCTACAGGCAAACAAAAAAAGAAAAAAATAAAAAGAGAAGAAAAAATAAAATCTAAACGTAAGAAAAACTAATTAAAAATATATTTTATAATAATTTTTATGTTTGAGAATTTATTTTCCAAAAAAAGATTTAAAACTTTGATTATCTCCAAAAAATAATTTTTGAAAAAAAATGAATTGTTCATGAAAATATTATTTTATAAAAATGATAGTTTCTCTTTATTCAAAAACAAGAAAAAAAAAGAAAATAAAGAAAAAGAAATAAAAAATGAAAAAGAAGGAAAAAATAATTTGGATAAAGTAATTAAAAAATGATCTTTATTATTTTATTAAATGTTTAAGTTAATTTTTAATTATAAATTTTAAGATAAAATATATAAGACATGACTATTTATTTCTAATCTCATGGGATTAGAAATAATCATTATCTGTTGGAGAGTATTGAATTGCCTCATAGTAGGAGAATGACAAATTCTCTTTGCAATTTAATTCTCACTTTAATGTGTACATCAAACATAAAATAAGACGACTATCGTTTTGTAATCATCATATCTTATCTATCATCCTATACACCAAATACGACCATCGATCTTGGTGTTATTATAACGTGGGGTTGGCCTTCACTTTAGTAATCATTGTTAGAAAAAAAGAATATAGATTACGATCACAGAAAAAAAAATTAACTACAATTATTAAAAACTAGTGTAATTTAATTTTTTTTTGTTCATATAGTTTAATATTTTTAACAATAATTTCTAAAATTATAAAATTATAATAAGATTTTACAATTACGATAGTATTAAAAAAACTAATTTTTCTATTTTTTCTTCAACGTTTTTAACTATTGGGGTTTGCCTTAAATCTCACATCGAAAGTATAGGAGAAGTTGTAAGGGTGTTTCTCTTATAAATAATGTGTGAGGCTTGGTTTGTAAAATATCTCAAAGAGCTATAAATACCAATAGAATAGTTAGGATTTGGGCTATTATAAAGGGTGGAGTTAGGTTCTTTAGGTAGTTGGGCTTTGGGCTTTGTAAGGAGTTTACAATTTTTCTTTTCTAAAAATTGTACAGTTATAATTGTTTGATTTGTTATTAAATTGATTAGGTGGTTATAGGCCAATTTGGTAGGGCCAAACCACATTAAAAATTATTGTGTCTATTTTTACTTTCTTCCGTTTTGTGGGTATTTGGTTTGAGGGATATTTTTTTCAACAGATGATATCAGAGTTGAAGGTTCGTGATCTTGCGAGATGAGGAAGTTATGGCTAAGCTATGTCTAGAAGTATGCCTAAGTTTGAGATTCTTTTATTTGATGGTAAAAGTAATTTTATGTTATGATAAAGTACGATTCAAGATTTTTTAGTACAACAATGTCTAGATTTGGCATTAAAAGAAAATAAGCCAGATAAAATATCCGATATAGATTGGGTTGGAATTCAGAAGAGGGCTATGAGCACAATTAGATTGGTACTTGCTCTAAAGATTAAGTATAATGTATTGAATGAGACGGTACCAACCGGATTGTGGAAGAAGCTGGGAGACATCTATGCATCAAAATTGCTAATGAATAGATTGCGTTTGAAGATGAATTTATATTCTCTGAAGATGGATGAAGGTACGAGTCTCCATGATCACTTAAATGAATTTAATAGATTAGTTTCACATTTATTAGCTATTGATTCTAAAGAGTTGAAAGAAAAGAAGGCATTGCTGTTGTTGTCATCTTTGCCTAAGTCCTATAGACCTTTAATTCAGATATTATTGGTAAGTAAAACTACTTTGACGTTGGATGATGTGATTGCTGTGTTGCATGAGAATGAAAGATTTATAGACAAATAAGATTCTTCATCTGCGGGAGGTGTACCAGTTGCTGTAGAAGGTCCTACTCAAGGGAGGTCTAATGAAAGACATGGTGGATCAATAAGGAGATCAAGATCAAGATTCAGATATTATAATGAGGAAGAATGTTATTATTGTGGAGAGAATGGTCATATCCAAACACATTGCAAGAAATTAATGAAGGATATGATTGCAGTCAAGAAGACCCAGCAAAAGAGTGATGATGGAAAGAAGAATGAGACATGTGTTGCTCTAATTGATCCAGATGATGATCTTTTGGCAACTTGTTCATACGAGTCTCATATTTATGAGAAAGGTTGGGTTTTGGATTCAGCTACATTGATGCATATTTACAATGATAAAGATCGATTTGATGAACTGAAAGAGGTTGAAAGTTTAGGCAATATTACGGTTGGGAATGGTAATAAAGTGAAAATTAAAGGTATTAGGAGCGTTCAACTCAAGCTTCATGATGGTGGTGTCAGGACTCTTCGTAATGTGAGATATGTGCCCAGTTTTAACTACAATTTGATTTCTTTCGGTGAGTTAGCTTCACGTGGGTACACATACGTTGGTAATGATGATTGTTGCAAAGTATACAAGAATGGTGATTTAGTTTTGCAAGGAAATTGGAATGAGAAACAACTATATTTGCTTGATGATGCAAAGGATAGAGTTATTCTCGAGAATAAGAAGACTCAAGGCATGTTATTTTTTCATATGTTGTTGAGCACTTTGGGTAGTACTTTGGGGATTCAAGTCAAGGGAAGATTTGTTGGGGTTTGCCTTAAATCCCCATCAAAAGTATAAGAGAAGTTATAAGGGCTCTTCCTTTATAAATAATGTGTCAGGTTTGGTTTGTAAAATATCCCAAAGAGTTGTAAACACCAATAGAATAGTTAGGATTTGGGCTTATTATAAAAGGTGTAGGTAGGTTCTTTAGGTAGTTGGGCTTTGGGCTTTGTAAGGAGTTTGCAATTTTTCTCTTCTAAAAATTGCACAGTTATAATTGTTTGATTAGTTATTAAATTGATTAGGTGGTTATAAGCTAATTTGGTTGGGCAAACCACATTAAAACTTATTGTATTTGTTTTTACTTTCTTTTGTTTTTGTGGGTGTTTGGTTTGAGGGATATTTTTCCCAACATTAACTACATATATGTACAAAAAAATCTTATATACTAAAAACAACATTTTGCTTAAACGTAATAATACAAAAATTGTGATTTTCAAAAATTATAATCTTTAAACAATAAAAGACTGCAAATATAAAATACCGTAATTTTAAAATATAAAAAATACCGTGATAATCTTAAAACCTTAGTCTATTACAATGAAAAATAATAAAAATTTTATTCAATTAATTCCACAAAAATTATAGTTTCATTAAAAACATAATCTTTTATAATAAAAGACTACAGTAACTACAAAACCGTAAAATACACCTATATAAGGGTCTGTTTGGTTTACGTAAAATGACTTCTAGAAAATGATTTCTGGAGAATGATTTCTGAAAAGTTGATTGTCGTAACGATTTCGTCTGAAAACTCGACCGCTCGACGATTTTGAAAACATTTAAAAAACAAAGGAGTCGCCACAAATCTTTTTTGATTAGGTGTTATTGGTCACCTGAAAATCTCGTCTTTTTAACAAAATCTTAAAATGAATTAAGTTTTATTTTAAAAGACAACTTAAGGGTCTGCGAAAACAAGATTTGGTTCGAGAGTACGGTTACGTGTGGAAAAGATTAGCACCCCTACATGCCCGTTAAAAAACAGTACCGTTGTAATCACGCGTTATCCTTTTTGTTTTAATAAAAATGATCTTACTTTAATATTTAAAATTAATTCCTTTAATATTTACATGTGGAGAAGGATTAACACCCCCACGACGCCCGTTAAAAAACGGTACCACTGTAATCACGTGTTATCCTTTTTGTTTTAATAAAAATGGTCTTACTTTAATATTTAAAATTAATTCCTATTTTATTCTTCAATTTTATTTCTCTTTTCTCAAAATCATTTTTTATATTTAAAAAAACAAAGACTAAATTCTATTTTTTTCTTTAAAAAAGTAAATGGGAACCTTTTTGTATTGAAAAATTAAATCAAATACTCCAATACTTTTGGTAATATTTGAAATAATTTTCCTCACCTAGAGATTTTTTAAGAATCACTACTTGCGACTTCTATAGAATCTCATCTTTGGTAGGGCTCACATTATTTGTATAATTGATTATGGATGCATATGATGTTAATAAAAGATGTATGATGCATATGGATTTATAAAAAGGACTTTATATTTGATTTTCTTAATGAAACTCTCGATATTGAAGAATTTAGCTAAACATCCCAATACTCTGATAACGTTTAGTTAATTCTTCTCACCTAGAGATATTCGAAGAATCATTACTTATGACTTCTACGAGATCTCATCATCGGAAGAATTTCATTTATTTTGAAATTAACATTTATGCATATGATGCTAGCATATAGTATGTGAAGCACATGGATTTCTATTTTTTATTTAACAAATTTATTTTTTTTATTATTAGTTTTTTTATTATTAGTTTTTATTTTAAGAATAAAAGCTCATATATTGAAAAATTACACTAAATATTCTAATACTTTTGGTAACATTTAGTAGACTCTTCTCACCTAGGGATCAGCTAGGAATCACTACTTGTGACTTCCGTAACATCCCATCATCGCAAGTTCACATTAATTAAATTTAAACTTTATTATTAGTTTCCCTTTTTTCTGTTTTCTTTTAAAAACTTATTTATTTTTATTTTTAACAAAAAACTAAATTATTGAAAAATCGCACTAAATATTCCAATACTTTTGGTAACATTTAGATGGATTTCTCTCACCTAGGGATCGGTTAAGAAATCACTACTTGTGAATTTCATAACATCCCATCATTGGACAAATATTTAATTAAATTTAAATTTTATTATTTATTTATTTATATTGCTTTGTTTTAAAAAAACTTATTCATTTTCATTTTTAATAAAAATTTAAATTATTGAAAAATCATACTAGATACCCCAATAAACTGATAATATTTAGTGGACCCTTCTCACCTAGGGATCGGTTAGGAATCATTACTTGTGACTTCTGTAACATCCCATCATTGGAATATATTTAATTAAATTTAAATTTCATTATTTATTTATTTAATTTTCTTTTTTAAAAAAAACTTATTTATTTTCCTTTTTAACAAAAATTTAAATTATTGAAAAATCACATTAAGTATTCTAATACGCTGGTAATATTTAATGGATTCCTCTCACCTAGGGATCAGCTAGGAATCACTATTTGTGACTTCCGTAACATCCCATCATCGAAAAAATATTTACGTAAATTTTAATTTTATTATTAATTTGAAAAAACTTATTAATTCGATTTTTAACAAAAATTTAAATTATTGAAAAATCATACTAAATACCTCAATACGCTGGTAATATTTAGTAGACGCTTCTCACCTAGGGATCAGTTAGGAATCACTACTTGTGACTTTCGTAACATCCTATCATCGAGAAAAAATATTTACTTAAATTTTAATTTTATTATTAATTAAAAAAACTTATTGATTTAATTTTTAACAAAAATTTAAATTATTGAAAAATTATACTAAATACCCCAATACGCTGGTAATATTTAGTATGACTCTTCTCACCTAGAGATCAGTTAGGAATCACTACTTGTGAATTCCGTAACATCCCATCATCGGAATAAATATTCATTTAGATTTAAATTTTATTATTAAATTTAAAGAAAATAAATATCTATTTTAGTTTTTAACAAAAAATAAATAAATAAATTATTAAAAAATCACACTAAATATTCCAATACTTTTGGTAACATTTAGTAGACTCTTCTCATCTAGGGATCAGTTAAGAAATCACTACTTGTGAATTTCGTAACATCCCATCTTTGGAATAATGTTTACTTAAATTAAAATTTAATTATTAAATTAAAAAAAACTTATTGATTTAATTTTTAACAAAATTTAAATTATTAAAAATCATACTAAATACCCCAATACGCTGGTAATATTTAGTACAACTCTTCTTTCCTAGAAATCAGTTAGGAATCACTACTTGTGACTTCCGTAACATCACATCATCGAAAATATATTAATTAAATTAAAATCTCATTATTTATTTATTTTTATTTTTCTTTGTTTTAAGAAAAACTTATTCATTTTCATTAAGGCTTCAAAATATAATCTTCCTACCACATATTAAACGATAAGAAAAATAACTATGCACTTTTCATAAAAATTTTTTATATACATTTTTCAATAATCTTGAAATTCCATTAATTAATAAAATCTTTTCTTCCATTTTTTCAAAAATCATAAAATTATATTAATTGAAACTTTTAAAATTAAAAATGAAATCATAGAAATTAATAATTAAACAAATAAACATGTAATAAAATAAATAGACAAGGAAATGGTAACATACCCAAATTGTTTGGGTTTAAAACCCAAGAGAATGCTTGCAAACAGCCTAACTAGGTTGGCCCAAGGCGTGCGAGCCTAGCAGAGATCAAGCCTGGTTTAAGCTGATTGGGCCAAGGCTGAAATGGGCCCAAAGCTGGATAGTGGAGCGGGTCGATGAGCGGGTCTCGATCCGGGTTGGGTCGGCTTGAAACACGTGGATCCGCTGACCAGCTGCAGGTCGGGCGCGAGAATTCTAGGTCGGATCTGAGTCCACGCGCGGGTTGGCCTTCTTTTTTTTTTTTTTGAAAGCTATAAAAGCCACTCTTTTTTTTTACTTCATTTTCAACCCAAAAAAAAAAGAAAAAAAAATTTCAGAGCCTTCAAAGGCTCCTCCCGGCCAGGCGATTTTCGACCGTCGCTATCTCCGCCATCAGTTGCCGCTCGCCGATGACAGAAACCAAAAATGTAAGCTGCTTTTCGAAGCCTCCAAGCTCCCTTTTTTTGTTTCTAGCCTTATCTTCCTTCGAAAACACCTCTATCCTAACAGATCTAAGGTTGAAACCTAAGGTTTCTTGCCCCCTTTTTTTTGTTGATTTGGCTTCTCACAGGTAAGGTGAGGAATGTGGTTGTTTTTGTGTGTGTGTGTGTGTGTGTGTGTGTGTGTGTGTGTGTTTGCAGGTGTTGGGAGAACTGGTTTGGAGGCTTTGATCTTAGATCTAAGCCTTGGGATTCTCGAGTTTCAGGTTTGTGTTTGGGTTAGGGGCTTGGTTTTCCGGTGTTGGTGGTAATTAGGATTTGGGGTTGTGTTTGGGTGGTGGTGTCACAGTGTTGAGAGGCGGCAGTGGTGAATTTTTAGGGCTTTGGTGATGATGGCAGTGGTTCAGATGAGGGTTACGGGCTGACTATCTCACAGTGATTGTTGTGTGGTGGTGGCTCGTGGAGGATGGTGGTCACTAAAAATGGTGATAGGACCCCTCTGGCAGTGACCGAATGGTGGGTTTTTAAGGACAGTAAGGTTGAGTGGTAGAGTAGGTGGCTGGAATTGGTGCCAGGCGACAGAGTTGGTGGCTGGCAGGAATGGGTGACAGGAACTGGTGCTGTGCACGGCACCAGTTCTTTCCCTTTTTTTTAATTAAGTATTAATTAAATTTATAAAAATCAAACTAAAAAAACAGAAATAAAATAAATAAACAAATAAATAAAAAGGTAAAAATGAGAATAAAATAGAGATCTTTAAGCTTTCAAATTTGTTTACTTCGGACAAAATTAGGTGTTTACAGCTGCCCCTCTTTGCACATTACTGAGAATCAGGAATAGGGCAAAGACAATAGACAACAATTTTGTCCGATCCATGATCTAATTCTTTTTGTTTTTGTTTTTTATTTTTGTTTTTTTTTTTTTTTTTAATTCTTCTTGAAAAGTGCTCCTCCTACAACAGAGGCATTGAAACTTTCTTGAAATGTGCTCCTCTTACAATAGAGGCGATGAACCTTTAAACTCTTTCCTAAAATGTTCTCCTCTTATAATAGAGGCATTAAAACTTTAAATTCTTTCTTGAAATGTGCTCCTCTTGCAACAGAGGCAATGAAACTTAAAATTTTTTCCTAAAATGTGCTCCTCTTGCAGCAACGGTGATGAAACTTAAAAAAAAATTTGAAATGTGCTCCTCTTGCAGCAGAGGCAATGAAACTTTAAATTTGTTCCTGAAATGTGCTCCTCTTGTAGCAAAGGCGTTGAAACTTTAAATTTTTTCCTAAAATGTGTTCCTCTTGTAGCAAAGGCGATGAAATTTAAAAATTTTTTTTTTGAAATGTGCTCATCTTACAATAGAGGCAATGAAACTTTAAATTTTTTCCTGAAATGTACTCCTCTTGCAGCAGAGGCGATGAAACTTTAAATTCCTTCCTGGAATGTGTTCCTCTTGTAATAGAGGCAATGAAACTTTAAATTCTTTCTAAAAAGTGCTCTTCCAACCATAGAGGCATTGAGACTTTAAATTCTATCTCGAAAAATGTTCCGCTTATGTTAAAGGTTTCACATCCGAAGATCTAGGAATTTACATCTAGAAAATTTTGTTTCGGGAAGTCACATCCAAAAATTTATCTCAGGAATTCACATCCGAATATTTGTTTCGAGAATTCACATCCGACAATCTAGGAATTCACTTCAAGAAATTTTGTTTCGGGGATTCACATCCGAAGGTCTAGGAATTTACTTCTAGAATTTTGTTTTGGGAAGTCACATCCAAAAATCTAGGGATTCACGTCAAGAAATTTTGTTTCGGGGATTCACATTCGAAGGTCTAGGAATTCACATCTAGAAATTTTATTTCGGGGATTCACAACCGAATATCTAGGAATTCACTTCTGGAAATTTGTTCGGGAATTCGCATAAGAATGTTGGTTTTGGGAATTCACATCCGAAAATCTAGAAAATTTCATCTAGAAATTTGTTCAGGAATTCATATCCGAAGATTTATCTCGAGAATTCACATTCGAAAGTCCATGTATTCGTAATTGAAAAATTTGTTTGGGAATTCACATCCAAAGGTTTGTTTCAGGGATTAACATCTGAAAGTCCAGGTATTCACATATGAAAATGTATGTTTCGGGAATTCGTATCCGAATGTTGGTTTCGGGAATTCGCATCCGGAGATCTAAGAATTCACTTCTAGAAAATTGTTCGGGTATTCGCATCAAAATGTTGGTTTTGGGAATTCACACTCGAAAATCTAGGAATTTACTTCTAGAAATTTGTTTGGGAATTCATATCCGAAAATTTATATTTCAAAAATTCACGTCTGAATGTTAGTTTCGGGAATTCACATCCGAATATCTAGGAATTCACTTCCATAAAATTTGTTCGAGAATTCACATCCGAAAATTTATATTTCAGGAATTCACGTCTGAATGTTGGTTTCAGGAATTTACATCCGAATATCTAGGAATTCACTTCTAGAAAATTTGTTCGAGAATTTGCATCCGAATGTTGGTTTCGGGAATTCACATTCGAATATCTAGGAATTCACTTCTAGAAAATTTGTTCGAAAATCTAGGAATTCACTTCTAGAAAATTTGTTCGGGAATTCACATCCGAAAATCTAGAAAATTTCTTACATCTCAATATTTTCTCTTTTATTTTATTTTATTTTAATTTCCTATAAAATTCAAAGTTCATCATTTTAAAATCTTAATTCTTGCTTTACAATTCTTGAAAATCATGCTTCCAAAATTTTACTCAACTTAAAATTGAAAATTCTTCTACTCAAGGTTAAAATTTGTTATATTTCTTTCCCAAATGTATGTGATGAATGCAATGTAAAGGTTGATAAAAAAAATGCAAAAAACGGTGGTAACAAGGTTTACAAGGCCATCCTTTCTTTTCCATCCTAAAACTGATTTCACAATCTGAACTTGTTTTCCTTCATTCTTCACTCCCTAATCAACATTGGCATATTTCAATTGGAGACTTCGAGCATCAACACTCTTCGTTATCATTTCAATTCTCATTTGCCTGTATCATCCCTAAAATATTTGGTACTGCATGAACTTTTATGAATATTACTATTCATTTATTTTTCATCATTTCAATTTCATAACAAATGCAATGTCATCACATTTTCTTGATTTGTTATTGGTATGCAATGGGATAAAAATTAAAGGAGGGGTATTTATGATGAAGGGAATAGGAATAATTTTGTCAAAGAGCAAGGCAACTTGAAAGAAAGAAAAGGCAACAATTTTCAAACAATAAATATTCAATCAATCTTGATAAAAAATTTGGGATTCTTTCTCTAACTGATCTATTTCCTTAATGTCCTTAATCTTTTTGAGTTAATTGTATTGAGATTAGCCCCTACTTAACTAAATGTT
Organism: Heritiera littoralis; assembly: GCA_031772115.1. Classification (NCBI taxonomy): domain Eukaryota; kingdom Viridiplantae; phylum Streptophyta; class Magnoliopsida; order Malvales; family Malvaceae; genus Heritiera; species Heritiera littoralis. The sequence goes on along the minus strand of JAPDPK010000096.1, from coordinate 2,119,105 downwards.
TCCACCATGACAATCTAAGGCAAAGGTCTCTTCTCTACTTGCCAACTTGATCATCCATCCTTATTTGACTCGAACCGTCCTTTTGGGGTTTTCAGTTTGAGTCAATATTTTTCTTTTTCTTTTTTATCATCATTTTTCATTTCTTTTTTTTTTTATTTTTTTTGTCATTTTTAACTTTTTTATTTTTCATCGTTTTTTATTCATCCTCAACATCCTCATTATGGTCCACTATCAAAGAATCACAATCTTCACGCAATTTCTTGGCGCAATGTATGGTCCTTCGACTCAAATTTTCACACTTGATCAAAATGAACTTTTAAGGTACGTAATGCAGGCTAAGGTGAGGGGTTATGAAAGAAAGGACATAGCAGGCCCAAACTTTGTGTTTTAAAAGGTTATAAACCAAAGGATCATTTTCTAATACATAACTCATTTAGGCACTTTGCCCCATTCTTCATCCATTTTTTTTATTCTAATTCCATTTCTTATTTATCTCCTTTTTTTCACAAATAACTTTAAAATGTAAAGGGGTTTTCTTTTTTCATTTGCCCCTTAAATTCTTTCATAGATTTCAAGTGAACAAACTTTTTTCTTTTTTCTTCCTTCTCTCTTCTTTTTTTTTATTTTGCCCCCCAATGTGGAGGGTGATCCTTGGTGGGTTTCAAAACAAACATACTAGGCTCAAAGGGGTTTGCAATGGACAATTTTCTTATAGTGAAATGTAGGTGAAAGATGGTTATTCTTCCTTTCAAATGTGAAAACTCTTATCAAAGAATCTTTTATTGAGCAAACACCAACTTGTGGAACCATCTGTTACAAAATTGCATGTCAATTCCCACCTTCTCTATATACAAATCATATTTTCACTACAATATTCATGCCAAGATTTTGGACAAGATTGTCAACATGAATAAAGCTTTGGTAGAGTTCCGATCCCAAATTATTATCAACATCGATATCATATTTATTGTTTAAAAATAAAAAAATAGAGGAAATGTGGTGAGGTAAATAAAGAAGACAAAGCCAAATTTGAATCGAAGGAGAGAGAGAAATGTGATGAAAATGTATATGCCACTTCATCAAGATGATAAAAGATAAATGAAAGTCTACACATAAAAAGCCATTAAAGTTGGGCCATAACTTTAACCAAAAACAACTTCACAGCATCATGGATGACCTACCAAAAGGATCCTTTTTTTAGTTATACCCCGGCATGGTTGGACAAGAAATTAACATTCATTCATTCCTTTATCTCAAGATTCAATAAACCTTTTCTGATCAAACTTTCCACCTTACAATTAAAAGCAAGGCAGCTTTCTATTGAGTGACCTAAGTTTCCATTATGATAGCCACATCGAGCATCAGGGTCATACCACTCTGGATATGGAGGCTCCAAAGGCTTTAGTGGGATTGGAGTAACAAGTTGGTTCTCGATGAGGTATTGAAATACTTCAGTAAGGGACCAAGGAATCGGATCAATGTCAGTCCTTCTCCGTTTATTTTGAGATCCTCTTTGGTTGGTTTGGGTAGGTATAGGTGTTTGGAGACCCATTTGCCAACTAGACTGCAGGATTGGTTGATGAGTATTCAAGCTTGGAGAGGTATTATTTGTGATGGGGTAATGGGTTTGGTACATTGGAAAAGGATGATATAGAGCAAAGTATCCCACATGTTGCCCCTCATAATTCATAGCATGAACATCTCCTTCACTCCTCAATGTATCACCTTTTCTTGCATTCATGGCGTCATCTCCTACAAGCTTGCCACTCTTGATTGCATTATCTATAATTTCACCAGAGATCATCATATCTGCAAAATTCTTTTTGACATTTTCGACCATCATTTCATAAAAAGGTGCTGGGAGTGTGTTGACAAACAAGATGGCGGTTTCTTTCTCTGCAAGGGGCGGTTGAACTTGGGCAGCTACATCCCTCCACCTTGTGAGCATATTCTCTAAAGCTCTCATCATGTTTCTTCCTCATGCCTTATAAAGATAGGCGGTCTGGTGCCAGATCTTCAATGTGCTTGTATTGAGCAATAAATGCTCGAGCCAATTCTTTCCATGAGTGTATATGGGCTTGATCTAGTTAAGTGTACCACCTGGCAGCTGATCCGGTAAGATTGTCTTGAAAATTATGCTCCAATAATTCATCATTCTGAGCATAGGCAGCCATTTTCGAGCAATACATCTTGATATGAGTTATTGGGCATTTGGTCCTACCATACTTTTCAAATTCTGGAACCTTGAACTTTGGTGGGATAACTACACCTGGTACCAAACACAGCTCACTCGCATCCATGGAACCATATAAATCCATCCCTTCGATAGCTCGTAACCTTTCTTCAAGGAGATCTAACTTTGTTTGAGGCTCTAAATTCTTTTTCACTGTTGATGCACTCATCTTCAGCTTCTGTTGTTCTTTAGGATCATCTAAATCATGGACATGGATTGGGTCTGATGGCTTCCTCCTGGGGTTTGGAATGTCATGCCTCAAAAATAGCATATGCTGTGAAGTACGGGCTTGGGTGGAATGGGCATTTGTGGGTATGAACGTTCACCATATTGTGCCCACCTTTCTTGAGTAGTTGCTTCCCTTACTGGTTCTTTTCCTTTATTCATTTTGGTCATCATTTCCATCATTGTAGCCAACTGCCCCTTCATCTCTTTTGCGCCTTTTCTATTTTCTCTATTCGGCTAGCTTGTCCTTCTTCCATGACCTATACTTGTGAGAGCCCCGAACAGCTTTGTAACCTTTGATGCTCTAGAGGCTTTAAACCTTATTACCACAATTTTCTAATTAGAAATGCATATTATTATCTTACCTTTGTAAAAAAAAAAACTCTACTTATTTCTTTCAAAAATTTTTGGAACAAACAAATTTTTTTTCTTTTTTTTTTTGAAAAATGAAGAGTATTGGCATATTTACTGAAGTATAACAAGTGTACGATGTGAATTTTATGAAAATCATGTTATTTGTATATGTATGTAAATGATTTATATGACAAAAATCTATTCTTTTATCTTGAAACATGAAATGGAACAATTTTTCTTCTTATTTTATTTATTTTATTTTATTTTATTTTATTTTGTTGATTTGCATAACTTTCTTGATTTTACATGTTAGGTATTTAGGTATTCACTTTAACCAAATCTTAGGGAGGAATAATTTCAATGAAAATAATCAATCAATAACACATGTACATAAATTTGATAAAAAAGACCATTGAAAGCATAAACAAATTCAAGCTTGTAAAAGACTTGATCTGGTTTCTCAAAGATTTATCTACAAAATATGGTGCGACAATGTAAAATGCATACCAAAGATCAAATTTAACACATTCACTTATTAACTTGAGAGATCAAGTTTGAAACAAGTAAGAGAAGTTGAAGAATAATCTTGAACCATATCAAAATTGTTTCAAAAACTCTCTCCTTTTTTTTTTGTTTTCAATTTTTGGTGAGAAAGAACATTTTTTTTTAACCATGAAATGCTATGTAAAATGGTCAAGACATGACACAATAACAAGGCATTGATGAAAGACATGTTTATACCGAATGTAATTTATACAAAATGCAATTGTAATGAAGATCAAATTTTGTTTTATTTCGCCTAATTTTCATGATTCTAAAATGCAAATGACATGACCATCAATACATATAGATAGAATGATGATGAAATGAATTAAAATAATATATGTTGCTAACATGCTTGAGAAAAACAAATATTTGTATTCACAATACCTAGACACTAATCCTATTGTTACTGAGTCTAACATGCAAGGAGGAAAAATAGAATTTTTAACTAAAACTAAACACTCTTCACATTTTTTTAAATCCTTTTTTTTCTTTATTTCTTTATTTCTTTCTTTCTCTTTTTTTATTAAACAATTTTTTAATTTTCTATTCTTTCTAAAAAATTCACATTTCCTACTAGATTTCTTTTTTAAAAATTATTTTTATTCCCAATCAAATTATTCTTTATATTCTTTGCCAAATAAATTTCAAGGACAATTTTTGTTGACATTTTTTTTTCAAAAAATATTTTTGCAATGAGATAATCAAGAAAAAAAAACATTTTTTTAAAATTTTTTTTAGCATTTTTAGATTTTCATCAAAATTCCTACACAACCCAAAAAAAATTTTCTTTATTTTTTTTATGTCAAATTATTCTTTAAATTATTCACACTAAAAAATTAAGGAAAAATTTTGTTGACCCTATGTTACCTTTATTTAGGGAAATGTCAACTCTCTCTTTTTCTTAATTCACAGGGCACATTTTTTATTATTCCTATTTTATTGCTCATATTTTCAAAAGAAATTTCCTTTTTAAAAAAAAAATTATTCCCATTTTTGAAAGAAAGGTTACATATTTGTTTTATCATTTTTCTCATACTTCTTAAAAAAATTACTTGAATTTCTTTTTTTCTAACAAGATCTCTTTCCAAAAATTTTTATTTTTATTTAACAAAAATCCTCTTTTTTTTTAAAAAAATCAAAGACTTAAATTATGTACAATTCAAACCAAAATCGACAGTACCTTTATTATAGATATGAGAAAGGGGGTCAAATATGTTCCCTCATGTATCCTAATTTTGGGATAATCTTTATAGGATTCCGGCATAGCTCTACCTAAAGTTGGTTTCTTAGGGCCCTTTACATGCTAGGTTGGGACTTATACAGATCTAAAGGTTCCCAAATTATACATCACTGTCGTCCACATTGAACTACTAAAATTTAATTTGGGTGGGAGTATTTCGTTTGCCATTGCGGAGGTTATTACCTCACGAGAGCAAAGCTACTCTACTCCTTCCTAATAAGGATGGAACCCGGGTATAGGGCCCCTGTTATGCAAATGCAAATGCAAGTGTGTGTATAAGGGAACACATCAAACATTCATCAAACCATAACCCCTATCTAAGATGCCCCACAATTTATTAGCAATAATATATACAAAATATAATAGAAATACAATAATCATGAAAAAAAAACACAAATGCAAACAAAATTATTTGGAGTCAAGGAAATTAAATTTATATATTGATTAAGACTATTAAATTAAAACTTAGGATAACACATGATCAATAAATGGCTTGATTCTCAAAAACAATCCCCAGTGGAGTCGCCAAGCTATCGTAACGATTTCGTCCGAAAACTCGACCGCTCAACGATTTTGAAAACATTTAAAAAACAAAGGAGTCGCCACCAATCTTTTTTTGATTAGGTGTGATTGGTCACCTGAAAATCTCGTCTTTTTAACAAAATCTTAGAATGAATTAAGTTTTTTTTTTAAAAGACAATTTAAGGGTCTACGAAAACAAGATTGAGTTCGGGAGTACGGTTACGCGTGAAGAAGGATTAGCACCCCCACGACGCCCGTTAAAAAACGGTACATTGTAATCACATGTTATCCCTTTTGTTTTAATAAAAATGGTCTTAATTTAATATTTAAAATTAATTCCTATTTTATTCTACAATTTTATTTCTCTTTTCTCAAAATCATTTTTCTATATTTAAAAAAACAGAGACTAAATTTTATTTTATTTTTCTTTAAAAAAGTAAATGGGAACCTTTTTGTATTGAAAAATTAAATCAAATACTCCAATACTTTTGGTAATATTTGAAATAAGTTTCCTCACCTAGAGATTTCTTAAGAATCACTACTTGTGACTTCTATAGAATCTCATCCTCAGTAGGACTCACATTATTTGTATAATTGATTATGGATGCATATGATGTTAATAAAAGATGTATGATGCATATGGATTTATAAAAAGGACTTTCTATTTTGATTTTCTTAATGAAACTGTCGATATTGAAGAATTTAGCTAAACATCCCAATACTCTCGTAACGTTTAGTTAATTCTTCTCACCTAGAGATATTCGAAGAATCACTACTTGTGACTTCTATGAGATCTCATCATCGGAAGAATTTCATCTATTTTGAAATTAACATTTATGCATATGATGCTAGCATATAGTATGTGAATCACATGGATTTCTATTTTTTATTTAACATATTTATTGTTTTTTTTATTATTAGTTTTTATTTTAAGAATAAAAGCTCATATAGTGAAAAATCACACTAAATATTTCAATACTTTTGGTAACATTTAGTAGACTCTTCTCACCTAGGGATCAGCTAGGAATCACTACTTGTGACTTCCGTAACATCCCATCATCGGAAGTTCACATTAATTAAATTTAAACTTTATTATTAATTTCCCTTTTTTCTGTTTTCTTTTAAAAACTTATTTATTTTTATTTTTAAAAAAATTAAATTATTAAAAATCGTACTAAATATTCCAATACTTTTGGTAACATTTAGATGGATTTCTCTCACCTACGGATCAGTTAAGAAATCACTACTTGTGAATTTCATAACATCCCATCATCAGACAAATATTTAATTAAATTTAAATTTTATTATTTATTTATTTATATTGCTTTGTTTTAAAAAAACTTATTCATTTTCATTTTTAATAAAAATTTAAATTATCAAAAAATCATACTAAATATCCCAATACGTTGGTAATATTTAGTGGACTCTTCTCACCTAGGGATCAGTTAGCAATAACTACTTGTGACTTCCGTAACATCCCATCATTGGAATATATTTAATTAAATTTAAATTTCATTATTTATTTATTTAATTTTCTTTTTTAAAAAAAAACTTATTTATTTTCCTTTTTAACAAAAATTTAAATTATTGAAAAATCACATTAAGTATTCCAATACGCTGGTAATATTTAATGGATTCCTCTCACCTAGGGATCAATTAGGAATCACTACATGTGACTTCCGTAACATCCCATCATCGGAAAAATATTTACTTAAATTTTAATTTTATTATTAATTTGAAAAAACTTATTAATTCGATTTTTAACAAAAATTTAAATTATTGAAAAATCATACTAAATACCCCAATACGCTGGTAATATTTAGTAGACTCTTCTCACCTAGGGATCAGTTAGAAATCACTACTTGTGACTTCTGTAACATCCCATCATCGGGAAAATAATATTTACTTAAATTTTAATTTTATTATTAATTAAAAAAACTTATTGATTTAATTTTTAACAAAATTTTAAATTAATGAAAAATCATACTAAATACCCCAATACGCTGGTAATATTTAGTATGACTCTTCTTACCTAGGGATCAGTTAGGAATCACTACTTGTGACTTCCGTAACATCCCATCATCGAAAATATATTAATTAAATTAAAATCTCATTATTTATTTATTTTTATTTTTCTTTGTTTTAAGAAAAACTTATTCATTTTCATTAAGGCTTAAAAATATAATCTTCCTATCACATATTAAACGATAAGAAAAATAACTATGCACTTTTCATAAATTTTTTTTATATACATTTTTCAATAATCTTGAAATTCCATTAATTAATAAAATCTTTTCTTCCATTTTTTCAAAAATCATAAAATTATATTAATTGAAACTTTTAAAATTAAAAATGAAATTATAGAAATTAATAATTAAACAAATAAACATGTAATAAAATAAATAGACAAGGAAATGGTAACATACCCAAATTGTTTGGGTTAAAACCCAAGAGAATGCTTGCAACCAGCCCAACTAGGTTGGCCCAAGGCGTGCGAGCCTAGCAGAGATCAAGCCTGGTTTAGGCTGATTGGGCCAAGGCTGAAAAGGGCCCAAAGCTGGATGGTGGAGCGGGTCGATTAGCGGGTCCGGATCTGGGTCTGGTCGGCTTGAAACACTCTGATTGGCTGGCCAGCTGTGGGTCAGGCCCGCGGATCCCGGGTTGGATTCGAGTCTGCGCGCGGGTTGGCCCTCTTTTTTTTTTGAAAGCTATAAAAGCCACTCTTTTTTTTTTACTTCTGTAGACACCTCATTTTGTCCGAGGTGTTTTAATGTTAATTAGACGATGAATCTAATTTTTGTATTACTACCTTGTTTATTATTAAAATAAAAATAAAAATAATAACAAAAAAATAGAAAATAGAAAAAAGATAATAAAATAATAACAAAAAATAGAAAAAAATAATAAAATAATAACAAAAAAAATAATAAAGTGGTCAAAGAAGGAAAACTTGAAAAAAAAAACAACACAAGGAAATAAAAAGAAAAAAAACCCTAGAAAACTTTGAAAAAAAAAAGAGAAGGAAAGATTATAAAAAGGACGGCTAGGTTTAGAGGAAGAGGGAATAGGGTTTTGAAAAAAAAATATATAAAAGGGGCTGGCCACGGGAGAAAGAAAGAAAAAGAAAAACCCTAAAAAAATTTCTACTGCTCTTAGTCACCAAAGCTGCCATCCGCCAACATCATTCTCATTGTCTGCGTCTTCTACATCTCAACCATCCTCACTGCTTGGCATCATCGCCATCCCTGAGTTGAAGACTTCATCGCCCCTTGTTTTGCATCATCTTCCTCACATCATCACTACCACCGCTACCTAGTCATCACTCCTCATTGTAAGCTGCTGTCGATCCTGCCAAGAAGTCCTTGCCGTCCTGTTCTACTAACTTGCTGCTGCCCCGTAACCACTGCATCCCAGCTCCTGCATTGTTGCCAATTGCTCCAGCTGCCCACGTTCTGCACCACAAAGCCGAAGCAAGCTACTGCTCCCTGAGTTGGTGCACCTTCTATAGCATCGCGCCACACGCTGCTATCCTTCCCTGTTGCTTGTCCGCACCCTACCTTACCTTGGTCATCGCCGTTGCATATGTTACTTGTGGATTGTGGGCATCGCCGCTGCATCTGTTGTTTGATCGAGACAAGGCCAAAACGACAAGAAAAGGGGGAGACATACGAGGATACACGAAGAAAAAAGCATCAGAAGTTTGGTTCCATTCTCGCCGAACCTGCGCTACCTCTGCCCTGTCCCATTACTGTTCGTTTTTGGGTTTCTGCTGCACACCGTCACCTACTTTTTGCTGCTATATTCACGTGTGCATGGAAGAGTAAACTGCTGCGAAGTGAGTTGCATGGAAAAGATGAAAGCAAAGGTCTGATAGCCAAGAAAGAAAGAAGGTATAGAAAATAAAAAAGGAAAGTGAAAGAATCAAGTGGTCGACCTCTGTAAGTGTTTATTTTTATTTTTATTTTTTTAAAAAATCCAATACTATTAAAACTATGCATTTCATAAAGGATATATAAACCGAATATTCCTTCAATTGTTTACTTTTGTAACGTGGCTTTTATTTTAACTTCACTGACATTCTTTGTTTTGCTTTAATATATATGATTTAATTCTTTAGCAGCATTACTTTGCATAATTTCTATTTGTATACTTCTATTATTTTCTTTATTTTTTTTTCTCTACTTGCTTTTTCTCAGTTTAGTTTTATTATGCATTCTTTATTCGTTTGTTTTTAATTGATTTTCCTTGATCAAATGTTTTTTCTAAGAAAAATAATAATGAATTTGTTCACGAAATAAGAAATTATAATTAAAATACATATTAATCCGACGATGGAATTTTAAAGGTACTGCGCTCGAGTAGTACTTTTAGATATCTTGAGGTGAGGACGTTTCTTTTAGGTCTTACCAGCTTGATGGAAGACCTAAGGAGATATTTCTGATATTTAATAAATTTAATTATAAAAAAATTAAATTAGATAAAAAAATAGTAAATAAAAATTAAGTTCATTATAAAAATCAAATTAATTAACTAGAACTAAAATTAAAAAAGAATTAAAATAAATAGGAATTAAATTAAATTAAATTAAATTAAATATTTTAATAGATGTGAATTATTCCGAGGATGGAATTTAAAAGAAATTGCGCTTGAGTAGTTTCTTTAAAAATTCCTAAGGTGAGAAAGTTTCTTTAAGGTCTTACCAGCTTGATGGAAGGTCTTTAAGAAAATCTTCAATATCAAATAATTCATGTTTATTTAAAGATATAGAAATATATGAAATAATAATTTATATAAGAAAATAATAACAATAGAATAAAATAAGATAAAATAATAAGTAGAAATGGGATAGTAGTCAAAATAAGGTTTGCATAAAATATGTAAACAATCCGACGACGGAGCCTCTTCAAGAAAGGCGATTGGTCCTACTTGAATACTCTTGAGGTGAGAATAACTTTTAAGTTGTCCAACCAACTTGATGGAGGAGACTTAAAAGATTTTTCAATATTTAATTATATCGAAATTAAAGTAAAAGGCAAAATTAAGATAACCTTAGATCACTTGGTACCATTTTAGGATGGGCGTTGTGAGGGTGCTAATCCTTCCTCACACGTAACCGTACTCCCGAACTTAGAACTTTTAACGTAGACCAGGCCTTATCCTTAGTTTGAATAGGTGACCAATCACACCTAGGTTAGAATGATTGGTGGCGACTCCATAGTTTTGTGTCTAGCTATTAGGTTTTCTCTAAAACTTGATACGTTATGACAGTTTGGCGACTCCATTGGGGACATTAGAGAGTCAGGCCATTAGGAAGTCTAAGGTAATCAAAATTTTGTCTAAAAGCTTTAAAATTCATAAGACATTTAAATACACACACTTCACTTACATGTGCATGCATTAGCCCTCGACCCGGGTTATCCTTTTTAGGAGGGAGTAAAGTACCTTTGCCTTCGTGAGGTGGTAAACTCCATACAGGCCAGTGAAATACTCCCACTCAGATTGAACCTTTTCCGTTTGAAGCCTGTAATGGGTGAGGATTGGGGTGCCTTACTAGTCTATGTGGACGACAGTGAGGAGTAATCTGGGAACTTTTAGAAGGTTGAATTACCCAGAGCCCAGCATGTAATAAGACTTAAGAGGCGCAACTTTAGACAAAGCCTTGCCAACTTAATGTGTAGAAATAACCTATAGCTAGGACACACAAAGGAATATTCCTTTTCAAAAAATAAAAAGAAATAAATTAGGAGACAAAATGGTTCATTACGGCATGCATCTATTTGATTTTACAATGCATAACATGTCAATTTCAACATTGCACCTATACATCTAGATATATTTGGTCATACATAAATTGAGTATGCATCTCATGCATAGTTTGTATGTGCATATCATGGCATCTTGACTTAGACTATGGTAATAAAGGTGAGAAGATAGCTCGGCCATCAAAATTGCCAGTCGCCCATACGATACTTGCTTGCGGACAAGAGTAATGGAGAATGAGCAATTGGCACGAATTGATGGAATTGAAAAGGTGCAACAAGAGATTGTCAGAGCCCAAGAAGAGTCTAAGGAACAAATGGCCAAGATGATGGAGATGATGATGAGCTTGGCAAAAGGGAAGGGCGTTGATGAAGACACTAACATTAGAGTGGAGCCACAAATGAGGGACCCCATCAAGCAAGAGAAGTTTAGGAGGGAAGCGATTGAACTAGGTTCTCATGAGGGGATGCATCGTATGTGTGATACGTTAGAGGAGAGACTAAGGGCCATCGAAAGGAGCACTATTTATGGAAGCATTGATGTGGAGAAATTGAGTTTGGTTCCTGACTTGGTGTTACCCGTGAAATTCAAAGTCCCCAACTTTGAAAAATATGATGGAACTAAATGCCCATTAGCCCATATTACAATGTTTTGTCGAAAAATGGCAGGGCATACTCATAATGAAAAGTTGCTCATTCACTGTTTTCAAGATAGCCTTACTGGGTCCGCAGCAAGGTGGTATGTCCAATTAGATAGAGAACGCATCCATTCATGGAAGGATCTTGCGAGGGCCTTCATAGTTCAATATCAACATGCAAAGGATATGGCACCAGATCGATTGTTCTTACAGAATATGGAAAAGAGGGCTACCGAAAGCTTTAGAGAATACGCTCAGAGATGGCGAGACATTGCTGCTCAGGTTCAGCCTCCCCTTACGGAGAAAGAGACGACAATTCTGTTTGTCAATACACTTAAGGCTCCATACTACGAGAGAATGATTGGAAATGTCACCAAAAACTTTGCAGATATGGTACTCTCGGGTGAGATGATTGAATATGCTATAAAAAGCGGGAAGATCGAATGGGCAAATACAATGAGAGGTGTAACATTCAATAACGAAAGTCAAGATGTTCAAGCTGTGACTAATGAAAAGCAGTATGAAAGTTATACCCCATATCACCCATACCCCATGCAAGAAACCCACCACTTTTGTCCACATCCTTACCAGTCAATTCCTCAAAATGGTTTTCAACCTAACTTTTGTCCTCAATCACTCTCCGCCCCACCAAACAATCCAAGAGGCCAAGAAACGGTGTGGAGAGGTTGCCAATTCCAATTTCTAAACTATTGCCTTTGCTAATAAAGAACCAGTATCTGGTGTCTACGCCTTTGAAAACAGCTCCAAACCCAGCAGCAAGGAGTTATGAACCAAATAGCAAATGTGAATATCACATGGGGGCAATTGGGCATTCAACAGAAAAGTGCAGGCAATTGAAGGAAAAGGCTGAAGAACTCATCAGCAGTGGTGCCTTGACTCAAGAGCTTATTGAACAATGGAAGTTTGCTTCTCCATAAGCCAAGTTTCCTATGTGTGATTTGTGGATGTGAGATGTTCTCAAGATTCTTGAAATTTGCATCAAGTTGTTTTGAAAGCTTTCCATATTTTTCCTTTCCAAGTAGATGAAATAAAATAATTTTGAAAACATTGGTGATTGTTATTGAGAAATTACATTTCCAGTATACTTTCCAATTGAGTGAAAACTTGGAATCCATAAAGACACACAAGCTTGAAATTCATTCATTTTTGCTTACCATGGTGAACTTTTGAAGTCAATGATCTTCGTTAAGGCAATGAGCAATGAAATGATTGATGAATTTACAAAACTTTTGAATTGTTTTGAAAGACCAATTCATGAAGCATTCTCTTAAGGACTTTGTTTTTGGAAATTTGATAGATGTTAAGGCCAAGCTAAGAGTCCCAAACACGTCAACCCAAATTTCTTTCTCATAACTTGAACTTTCTGACTCAAACCATCTGTTGCTATATCTTGAGGCGAAATGATTAAAAGAGCCAAGCTTTTGATAACCTCAACATCTTTTAATGGCCATCCTTAATTTGATTGATATCCTTTTTCCTATTTTAAACCATGATAATGAAAATTGTTGCATAAGGCCTTCATAAAGTTGAGTTGATACATTCTGGGCATGAGTTGTGAAAAAAAAAGTGAAGAAAAAAAGGAAGTAAAAAAAAAAAAAAAGAAGAAAAGAAAAAAATTGATTGTGAAACCATGCATGAGGGATATTCAAATGATTTCAAAAGCAAAATAAAATTTTCATCTTTAGGATTGGTTTTCAATAGAAGTGTCAATATTTGATATGACAAATGGCCATCTTTCATATTCCTATTACTGAAAAAAAATCATCCATTTGTTACCCCTTTTGAGCCTATTGATTTCTTTCTAAATGAACCTTGACCAAGGATCACCCTCCACATTGGAGAGGCAAATACATCAGAGGAGTTTTAGAAGCATTGGTGTTTGATCTTATGTCAAATGCAAGAAAATGATGCCCTATGTTAAGGGGCAAATGTGAGAAGAAGGATATGTAAAGATGGAAATCAATATGAAAAAGCAAGAAGTTGGAAAAAAAAATGAAAAACGTAGATGTGAAAAAAAAAAAGAAAAAAAAGAAATGAATGAGAATAAAGTGTTGGAAAAAAAAGAAAAATGCTTTGAAGAGTGGGAAGAACAGATGTTCACAATCGAAGAAATGATCCTTGGTTCGATAAACCTTGAAAACACTTGTTTTGGGCCTATTTATCCATTCTTCGAAAACCCTAAACCTTGGCCTACGTTACGTGCTTAAAAGTCCATTCTGATCAAATAGGGATGCTTGTATTGAAAAGCTTTTCTTTGAGAAATCATCATCATTATTTAGTGAAATTTGAATCCTCAAATGCATGGTAGAATAGTCAATTAAAAGAAAAAAAAGAAGAAAAAAAGAGAATGAAGCTCTAGGGTGAAAACCCATGAAAGGGCAGTCTAGAGCAAATTTGAAAAACTCAAGGCCATTGTTTGTGACTATGTTAAGGCAATAACAAGGAAGAAGAAAAACCAGAGGAGTGATGCTTTCAGTCAAGACCTTTTGAGACATTCAAAGACCATTACCTTGAGAATTTGATTTGAGATTTGAATCCTTGCCCAGAAATTTGAGCCATCACAGCTAGTCTTGACATTTGTTAAAGTCCACATATCAAAAAATTAAGAGAATGCTAAAATGGATTGTGTTCTGTGAAAGTTACTTTTACAAAAGGAATAATGATTTTCAAGGAATTTGTTTCATTTGTGAGCCAAGATGAAGAGACATTGATCAATAAAACCTTTTTTGATAACCAAACATCCTTGATGCACCAAATCAGCACGTTTATTCAGGTAAACCAAGTTGTGACTCATTCTATTTGTTCTCAATAGTAATCACCAATTTTTAAGAAATAAATATCAAATGTTTGTACCTTAGAAAGTTATTATGCGGGGCAATTTTTGTTTTCAAAAGGAAACTTGAAGAAGTGAAAATGAGAGTTTTGTGATTTTATAGGGGCAAGTTCTTGTCTTAAAGAAATCAAGTGTGGTGATGATGTTTTTAAGACTATTCTTGGGGCAATTTTGGTTGATTTGAGAGCATGAATTTTCTTGAAGATATGAGAAGTGATGAAGTGTTCTTGTGAATAGTTTGGGATGATTTTGTTGTTATGATTTGGATTGATGAATTTTAATTTGATAAGAATTGTGGGGCAAGAAGAAGACTGAATGAATGACGATGATGGGGCAAATGATTTTAAGATTGCTAAATTTGAAGAAAGAAGAATGATGAGGCAATGAAAGATCGAATGACAAGGCAAAGAGAAGATTGAAGGGTGACAAATTTTTAAAGAAAGGAATAAGGGTAGACTGATGATGTGATTTGGTAAGGCATTGTTTATCATTTGCATTGCATTCATGGCAGGCATGACATTTCATTATATGCATTTTGACACACAAAAAAAATTGAACTGTTGTTAAGACAATAGGATAAAAAATTCTGAAAGATTAGATGAATAAAAGTTAGAAAAAAAAAGAAGGAAAAAATCATGAAATGTGAGAAGGATAAGGAATAAGATGTGACGAAAAAGGTATGAAGTGTTGAAACAAAAATGTTAAAATTTTGGAAAGAAAGAGGAAATTAAACAAGTATGGATATGATGAGACAATGAAAAAGGATTGAAAGATGTGATGAGATGAAAAAATGTGATATTTAGATAGAAAATAACAAGAAGAAGAAACTGGAATGATAAGATGATCTAGAAGATAGAATTGAAATGATGAGATAAGATCAAAACCTTCGGGTACAATCTGTAAGACCTCCGGGCATGATTCATTAAAGCCTCCGGGTACAATCTGTAAGACCTCCGGGCTTATTCATTAAAACCTCCGGGTACAATTGTAAGACCTTCGGGCTTGATTCATTAAAACCCCTGTGTACAATCTGTAAGACCTCCAGGCATGATTCACTAAAACCTCTGGGTACAATCTATAAGACCTCCGGGCATGATTCATCAGAACCTCCAGGTACAACCTGTAAGACCTTTGGGCATGATTCATCAGAACCTCTAGGTACAATCTGTAAGACCTCCGCGCATGATTCATTAGAACCTCCAGGTACAATCAGTAAGACCTCCAGGCATGATTAATTAGAACCTCCAGGTACAATCTATAAGACCTCTGGCATGATTCATCAAATCCTTTGGGTACAATCCGTAAAACCTCCGGGCATAATTGAACACATTTAAATGAGCAAATTTAAAGTTTCAGGGCCTTCCTACTCGAAGGAGCATTTTGGAGATGAGAAATTTTAAAGTTTCAGGGCCTTCCTAGTCGAATGAGCATTTTGGAGATGAGAAATTTAAAGTTTCAGGGCCTTCCTAGTCGAAGGAGCATTTTAGAGATGAGAAAAATTAAAGTTTCAGGGCCTTCCTAGTTGAAGGAGCATTTTGGAGATGAGAAATTTTAAAGTTTTAGGGCCTTCCTAGTCGAAGGAGCATTTTGGAGATAAGAAATTTAAAGTTTCAGGGCCTTCCTAGTCGAAGGAGCATTTAAGAGATGAGAAAATTTAAACTTTCAGGGCTTTCCTACTCGAAAGAGCATTTAAGAGATGAGAAAATTTAAAGTTTCAGGGCCTTCCTAGTCGAATGAGCATTTTTAGAGATGAGAAATTTTTAAAGTTTCAGGGCCTTCCTAGTCGAAGGAGCATTTTAGAGATGAGAAATTTGAAAGTTTCAGGGCATTCCTAGTCGAAGGAGCATTTTCATGATGAAAACCAATTTCTTTTAGAATAAGTAAATATCCACAAGAAAAAAGGGGAAAGAAAACAAAAAAAAATTGAAAAAAGGAAAAATGATAAAATGGATGCGGACAAAATGGATGTCTATGTCTTTGCACAATTACTATTTCATAGCAAATGTACAAAGAGGGGCAACTGTAGACATCTCATTTTGTCCGGGGTGTTTTAATGTTAATTAGACGATGAATCTAATTTTTGTATTACTACCTTGTTTGTTATTAAAATAAAAATAAAAATAATAACAAGAAAATAGAAAATAGAAAAAAGATAATAAAATAATAACAAAAAATAGAAAAAAATAATAAAATAATAACAAAAAAATAATAAAGTGGTCAAAGAAGGAAAACTTGAAAAAAAATAAAAACAACACAAGGATATAAAAAGAAAAAAACCCTAGAAAACTTTGAAAAAAAAAAGAGAAGGAAAGATTATAAAGAGGCCGGCTAGGTTTAGAGGAAGAGGGAACTAGGGTTTTGAAAAAAATATATATAAAAGGGGCTGGCCACGGGAGAAAGAAAGAAAAAGAAAAACCCTAAAAAAATTTCTACTGCTCTTAGTCACCAAAGCTGCCATCCGCCAACATCATCTTCATTGTTGGTCTTCTACATCTCAACCATCCTCACTGCTTGGCATCATCGCCATCCCTGAGTTGAAGACTTCATCGCCCCTTGTTTTGCATCATCTTCCTCACATCATCACTACCACCGCTACCTAGTCATCACTCCTCACTGTAAGCTGTTGTCGATCCTGCCAAGAAGTCCTTGCCGTCCTGTTCTACTAACTTGTTGCTGCCCTGTAACCACTGCATCCCAGCTCCTGCATTGTGGCCAATTGCTCCAGCTGCCCACGTTCTGCACCACAAAGCCGAAGCAAGCTACTGCTCCCTGAGTTGGTGCACTTTCTATAGCATCGCGCCACACGCTGCTGTCCTTCCCTGTTGCTTGTCCGCACCCTACCTTACCTTGGTCATCGCCGTTGCATCTGTTGCTTGTGGATTGTGGGCATCGCCGCTGCATCTGTTGTTTGATCGAGACAAGGCCAAAACGACAAGAAAAGGGGGAGACATACGAGGATACACGAAGAAAATAGCATAAGAAGTTTGGTTCCATTCTCGCCGAACCTGCGCTACCTCTGCCCTGTCCCATTATTGTTCGCTTTTGGGTTTCTGCTGCACACCGTCACCTACTGTTTTGCTGCTATATTCACGTGTGCATGGAAGAGTAAACTGCTGCGAAGTGAGTTGCATGGAAAAGATGAAAGCAAAGGTCTGACAGCCAAGAAAGAAAGAAGGTATAGAAAATAAAAAAGGAAAGTGAAAGAATCAAGTGGCCGACCTCTGTAAGTGTTTATTTTTATTTTTATTTTTTAAAATCCAATACTATTAAAACTATGCATTTCATAAAGGATATATAAACCGAATATTCCTTCAATTGTTTACTTTTGTAACGTGGCTTTTATTTTAACTTCACTGACATTCTTTGTTTTGCTTTAATATACATGATTTAATTCTTTAGCAACATTACTTTGCATAATTTCTATTTGTATACTTCTATTATTTTCTTTATTTTTTTTTCTCTACTTGCTTTTTCTCAGTTTAGTTTTATTATGCATTCTTTATTCGTTTGTTTTTAATTGATTTTCCTTGATCAAATGTTTTTTCTAAGAAAAATAATAATGAATTTGTTCACGAAATAAGAAATTATAATTAAAATACATATTAATCCGACGATGGAATTTTAAAGGTACTGTGCTCGAGTAGTACTTTTAGATATCTTGAGGTGAGGACGTTTCTTTTAGGTCTTACCAGCTTGATGGAAGACCTAAGGAGATATTTCCGATATTTAATAAATTTAATTATAAAAAAATTAAATTAGATAAAAAAATAGTAAATAAAAATTAAGTTCATTATAAAAATCAAATTAATTAACTAGAACTAAAATTAAAAAAGAATTAAAATAAATAGGAATTAAATTAAATTAAATTAAATATTTTAATAGATGTGAATTATTTCGAGGATGGAATTTAAAAGAAATTGCGCTTGAGTAGTTTCTTTAAAAATTCCTAAGGTGAGAAAGTTTCTTTAAGGTCTTACCAGCTTGATGGAAGGTCTTTAAGAAAATCTTCAATATCAAATAATTCATGTTTATTTAAAGATATAGAAATATATGAAATAATAATTTATATAAGAAAATAATAACAATAGAACAAAATAAGATAAAATAATAAGTAGAAATGGGATAGTAGTCAAAATAAGGTTTGCATAAAATATGTAAACAATCCGACGACGGAGCCTCTTCAAGAAAGGCGATTGGTCCTACTTGAATACTCTTGAGGTGAGAATAACTTTTAAGTTGTCTAACCAGCTTGATGGAGGAGACTTAAAAGATTTTTCAATATTTAATTATATCGAAATTAAAGTAAAAGGCAAAATTAAGATAACCTTAGATCACTTGGTACCCTTTTAGGATGGGCGTTGTGAGGGTGCTAATCCTTCCTCACACGTAACCGTACTCCCGAACTTAGAACTTTTAACGTAGACCAGGCCTTATCCTTAGTTTGAATAGGTGACCAATCACACCTAGGTTAGAATGATTGGTGGCGACTCCATAGTTTTGTGTCTAGCTATTAGGTTTTCTCTAAAACTTGATACGTTATGACAACTTCATTTTCAACCCAAAAAAAAAATTCAGAGCCTTCAAAGGCTCCTCCGGCCAGGCGATTTTTGGCCGTCACTATCTCCGTCATCAGCCGCCACTCGCCGGCAACAGAAACCAAAAAGGAAGCTGCTTTTTGAAGCCTCCAAGCCTCATCTTTTTGTTTCTAGCCTTATCTTCCTTCGAAAACACCTCTATCCTAACAGATCTAAGGTTGAAACCCAAGGTTTCTTGCCCCCTTTTTTTTGCTGATTTGGCTTCTCACCGGTGCAGTGAGGAATGTGGTTGTTTGTATGTGTGTGTGTGTGTGTTTGCAGGTGTTAGGAGAACTGATTTGGAGAATTAGTTCTTAGATTTAAGCCTTGGGATTCTCGGGTTTGAAGTTTGTGCTTAGGTTAGGGGCTTGGTTTTTCGGTTTTGGTGGTAATTAGGATTTGGGGTTGTGTTTGGGTGGTGATGTCATGGTGGTGAGAGGCGGCAGTGGTGAATTTTTGGGGCTTCAGTGATGATGGCAGTGGTTCAGATGAGGGTTACAGGCTGACTGTTTCACTGTGGTTGTTGTGTGGTGGTGACCAAAAATGGTGATAGGACCCCCTGGTAGCACCGAATGGTGGGTTTTTAAGGAGAGTAAGGTTGGGTGGTAGAATAGGTGGCTAGAACTGGTGCCATGCGGTAGAGTTGGTGGCTGGTAGGAATGGGTGACAGGAACTGGTGCCATGAACGACACGAGTTCTTTCCTTTTTTTTTAATTGAGTATTAATTAAATTTATAAAAATCAAACTAAAAAAACAGAAATAAAATAAATAAACAAATAAATAAAAAGGTAAAAATGAGAATAAAATAGAGATATTTAAGCTTTTAGATTTGTTAAGTCCGGACAAAATTAGGTGTCTACATTGATTTTCTGAAAAAACTAATATTTTTTATTGTTTGGTTGATATGTTAAAAAATATTTTCTGTTGTTTGGTTGTTTTCCGAAAAGTCTATATTTCTATTAAAAAAGTATTATTCACATATTTAACTACTAATAATTTTAAATCAATAATAATAATAATAATAATAAAGATGAAAAAAATAATTTTTTTAAACAAACTCTTTATCATATATTAATAGAAATGGTAAAGTTTATATATTTGGTTGTATAATAATTTGTAGCATCTCATGAATTTCTTCAATTCAATACATTACCCTTTAGAGTCAACCTCACATTTTGCCAATTCATAAACAACATAATTTCCTTATCTCATTGTATAGAGTAGTGAATATGCAATTATAATCTTTTGGAGAAGCATTGCAGTAATCAAGGACCTATATATCAAGAAAAATTAAAAATAAAATTATTGATACCACAGGCAACAAATGATAATTAACTTGCATGAAGAAATCAAATTAAAGCACAATTATCGATATCTATGAGCTACTCATATATGACTTCATGGATCATGCAAAACCAAGCTATTAGAAATCAATGAATTTTAAAAAAGAACTAAGAACAAGAACAAAACATAAAGCTACTTTCATCATTCTTGAGAGCAAGTATATAGTACCTGTTGGCGTGCTTCCCTTACAATATCAATAGTGGCTAAACTAGAATTACTTTGGCTATCTGTATTTAGATTGAAGAATTCACTTGGTAAAAGGTGGTCAAAAAAGAAACCAAGTATGAACAATGTTTTCATTTAAAGAAAAAAAAGTAGAGTATAAAAATAGTCAAGGAGAACTTCAAGTATAGGTCCATACGAGACATATTTTTCAAGCACGGATAAGACAATACAATATTGACCAAAACTGAGAAACAATAGTAGACAATACAATATCATGAGCTTCCTTGGCTCATGATAGGTGACTTCAATGAACTTATTGATCAATATGAAAAAATGGGTGGGAAACCGATTAGTAGAATGCGAGTGAGACTCTTACAAGAATACATAAGTAAATGTGGAATGATTGACATTGGCTTTGTGGGAAGTCAATTTACTTGGGCAAATAAGAATCATCATGGCCAGATCATAAAAGAGAGACTTGATAGGGTGTGGGCTAATGGAAAATGGAGTCTATCTTTTCTTGAAGCGACTCTTTTTCACCTTACAAGAGTATTTCGGACCACTACCCAATTTTACTGGACTTTTATCCAAGGAAACATAATTTTGGTAGAAGGCCTTTTCGATTTGAGATGGTTTGGTTTTCTCATCTTGAATTCAAGTCTATTATGGAGAACTCTTGGAACCAGCCAATAACTCCATTTTGAAAGCTATCCCTATTTTTAAAGGAACATAAGTTTGTGGAACAACTATACATTTGGCAATGTGTTTTGGAAGAAGAGACGACTTCGAGCAAGACTTGATGGTATCCAAAAAATTTGTTTAGGATCGCTTAGTAATCACTTAGTCACTTTTGAATGAGAATTGGAAGCTGAGTACCTCTATATACTAAAACTTGAGGAAGAAATTTAGGCTCTTAAATCTAGAGTTGATTGGATCTGTGATGGTGATAAAAACACAAGATTCTACCACCTTTCCACAGTTTAGCATCAAAGAAGAAATAAAATTCTTAAATTGATGGACATAGTAAGTAATTGGTTATGTGATTCATCAGAGATAAAGAATCGTATTAATGATTACCTCATAGACCTTTTCTCTTCCTCATTAACCAGTAGTAATTTTGAGATTTCTTACGTTGGTCCTCAAGGAAATATCTTATCTGATAATGATAAGGTTATCCTCAATAGGGATCTTAGTTGGGGGAATTCTTGAAGGTAGTCAGATCTATGAAGCCTTTTAAAGCTCTAAGACCAGATGGTCTTTACCTAGTGTTCTATTAGAAATGTTGAGACACAGTGGGCAAGTCAATTTTTGACTTAGTGAATAGAGCTATTACCTCTGGATCAATTCCCAATTCCATTAATGAATACTTTATATGTCTCATTCCTAAAGTTGAAAATCCTGAGAGGATCACACAATTTCGTCCAATCGGACTTTGTAACACTATCTATAAAATTGTCACTAAGGTTCTTGTCAACAAAATCAGACCTATGCTTGACTAAATCATCCATCCTTGTTAGGCAAGTTTCATTGCCAGAAGAAGAGCTCAAGATAATGTGATTATTGCTCAAGAAGTCGTCCATTCGTTCAAGAGAAAGAAAGGCAACCAAGGCTTTTTCATAGCAAAAATTGACCTTGAAAAAGCTTATGATAGGCTCGAGTTGAGTTTTTTTTTAGATATGCTCTACTTCTTTCAATTTCCTCAGAATTGGATTGACCTCATCTTATCCTACATTTCTTCTTCGCCTTTGACCATTCATGTGAATGGTGAGCAGGGAGGAAAGATCCATCCCTTTAGAGGAATTAGACAAGGAGACCCCCTATCTCTATATCTCTTTATTCTCTACATGGAGTATCTTTCCCTTAAAATTCATGAGGCTTGAGAAAGTGGGCAGTGGGAAGCTTTACAAATGTTTCGTAGAGGTCCGAAGCTTTCCCACTTATTTTTTGTGGATGACCTTATCTTTATTGGCAAAGCTTCCACCTCTACGTGTAACTTAATGTTGACAATTCTTGAAGATTTTTGTATAAATTTGGTCACAAAATTAATGCAAAAAATCGATACTTTACTTCTCCAATAACATCAAGGAAGGTAAAAAAGACTTTTTTTAGCAATCTTTTGGGTTTCTCTTATGCTGAGGACATTGATAACTATTTTGGTTTTCCCATTACTAAGAAACATTGTAGGTTAAGCTTTTGTTTCATTATTGATAAGGTTAAAAATAAATTGGCCAGTTGGAAAGGAAAATTATTGTCTGTGGCAGGCAAAACAATTCTTATTAAATTAGTCATAGGTGCTATCTCGAACTATTATATGCAAGGAACCTCTATTCCCAAGAAAACTTGTGAAGAAATAAATAAGTTGGCAAGAGATTTCCTTTGGGGATCCAATGAGGAAAAGAAGAAGGTCCATATGGTTAATTGGGATACTATTACCCTCTCAACTAATGATGAAGGTCTTGGTATTAAGGATCTAGTCCAACTTAATAAACCTAAATGGTTAAATTAAGTCGGTGGTTTCTTACGAAGTAAGAAAGCATGTGGGCAAGGGTTTTGAAAGCTAAATACTCAAGAAATTATGTCTTTATTAGGAAAGCTTGTTCACCAGTTTGGAGTGATATGCAAAGAACTTCTCACATTTTGGAGAAGGGCATTAGATAGGTGGTGAGCGATGGAGCCCAAACTTATTTTTGGAAAGACGATTGGTCTGGACTTGGCTCTCTTAATTCCATTATGTTTGGACCATGGAAACCTAGAGATGAAGAAATCTTGGTTGAGGAGGTTCTCTCTTCCAATGGGTAGTGGAATTTTGAATTTTTGAAAAATCTTTTACTTGAATAGATTAAAGAGAAACTTAGAGCTATCCCTCTGCAAGTATTGTGGTGATGCTAACAATTCCATTTCTTGGAAGTTTTAACCATCAGGCCTTTCTCTACGGGTTCAACATATCTTTTGGCAAGAAATGTCACGCCGAAAGAAAACAAATTATGGAAATCGATTTGGAGATTACCTACACTGTCAAAGATTCAATTTTTCATGTGGTAGTGTATGCACAGAAAAATTGCTACAAGACTTGCCCTTGCAGCTAGGGGCATCCAGTTGTCCTCGTTATGCCCTAAATGCAACCTGTATGAAGAATCTATACTTCATTGTATCTGTGACTGTGAAAGTATACAAGAATTCTGGACAAGCTTGAATTTTTGTACAGTCAGTCACTTGAATTTGATGGAGATTGCATCACTTGGCTTTACACTAATAGTAACTCAAAAGAGAACTCCTCAGTCAAGGGAATCCCTTGGAATGTTTTATTTTTGTTTCCTATTTGGAACTTATGCAAACCTAGAAATTCTCTGGTCTTCAAAAATGAGCAAGAGGATGTGACTGTTACTACCTATAAGACTATCAAGGCAGCCGAAGAGCAATGGGCAATGATGAGACTAGGCATAGGCAAAACCACAAAGAGGGCTATCGAAGTTGGTTAGAAAGATCCTCCAACTAGATTTGTGAAACTTAATATCGATGGCTCTGCTATTGGTAAACCAGGAAAGGCGGCTGCGAGTGGCATATTTAGGGATACTAATGGCAGGTAGGTTTGTAGATTTGCTAGAAATATTGGGTTTACATCAAGCATTAGCGTAGAGCTTTGGGTTTTAAGAGACAAACTTAGAATCGCTATTGAAAGAGGGTTTCATAACCTTTTTGTTGAAACTAATTTGCAAACTGTGTTTAGTTTTGTTTCTGATGGGGTTCCTCTTTCTCATTCTCACTTTACCCTTGATTCTAACTACAAGAATTTGCTGTACAGCAACGACAAGCTGTAATATCTCAAGTGTTTAGGGAGGCCAATGTGTGTGGATAGCCTGGCTAAGTTGCTGTTTTTGAGTCTCCACCGAACTATACTAAATTACCTTTGATGTATGATGTTATGGAGTTACAAGCCCCCAGAACTCTTGTGTGTAACCCCAAGTAGGGGCAATTTCCTGTTTAATTTAATTGTTGTTTCTCATAAAAAAATCTAGCTTTTCAACAAAAAAAGCCCACCAATTACCTAAATTAACGCATTGTAACAATCAAAACAATCCAACACAGTTAGATATCGCTAAAAGGCTCATATTTTTTGAGCATGGATGAGAAAGTGATTAAAAGATATCAATAAAATTAATTGTAGCTTTTGTCATAACGATTTTCGTCCGGGGACTCGATCGCTAGACGATTTTGGAAAAATACAGAAAAGAGGAGTCGCCACCAATCTTTTTTGACTAGGTGTGATTGGTCACCTAAAATTATTTATCTTTTTAATAAAATCTTAAAATTAATTAAGTTTTATAAAAAAAAATAATTTTTGGTCTGCGAAAACAAAGTTAGGGTTCGGGAGTTCAGTTACGCGTGGAGAAGGATTAGCACCCCCACAACGCCCGTTAGAAAACGGTACCACTTAATCATGTTTTATCTTTTGATCTTAATAAAATGGTCTTAATTAAACATTTAAAAAGAAATTCATTTATTTTGAAATCAATTTTTTATTTGCTTATTATTTGAAATATTAAAATTTATTTTTATTTATGCTAAATTTATTTTTTTTTATTTGAAATAAATGAGAATCTTTTGTATTGAAAATTATTCCGAAGTACCCTAATACTTTTGATAGCATTTCGGATAATTTCCTCACCTAGAGATTTCTTAAGAATCGCTACTTGCAATTTCTATAGAATCCCATCCTCGGGAGATTCACACTTATATTGAAATTTCATGGATGCAAATGATGCAATCAAAATACAGATGATGCACATGAGAAATCCATTATTCATTTATACTTATATTATTATTTTGTAATTTATTTATAAAATCTTGTTTTTATTGAAAAATTATACTAAATATTCCAATACGCTGGTAACATTTAGCATATTTCTCACCTAGAGATCAGTTAGGAATCACTACTTGTGAATTCTGTAACATCTCATCATCGGAACATTATTTATACTTATTTATTTTTAATTTGTTTTCTCTTTATTTTGAAGTCTTGTTCATTTGTTTGTTTAAAATATTTATTTATTTATTATTTTAGTGTTAGTTTATTTCATATAAGTTGATTATATTAGAGATCTTAATATCGAACTAAAATTATTTGAATACTCCAATACGCTGGTAATACTCAAATATTTTATTTCGACCCTAAGGATAATCAAATAATCACGACTTGTGATTTCTAAGGAATCCTATCATCGAGGATCTTTTTTATATTTAAGATGTGTATTTACATTTATTTATTTATTTATTTTGATTCCTAAATTTTTACTTATTTAAAAGTTCTTATTTCTATTCACTTACTATTTTCTTGTATTTACATATTTTTTATATTATTATTTTTATTACCATTTTTATATTTATTTATTTTTTTATACTAAGACATCTTATTAATATTTTCTTTATATCGGAATAAAATCATTTGAATGTCCCAATACGCTGGTGACATTAAAGATTTTATTTCGATCCTAAGGATTGTCAAAGAATCGCTACTTGCGATTTCTAAGGAATCCTATCATCGGAAATTTAAAATTTGTTATTAAAATTTATATTTAAATTTATTTATTTTAAGTTTATATTTATCTACTTTTTACCCTTTTATATTTATTTTATTATTTTTTTATATTTATAAGAAACTTTGATATCGAGATAAACAAATTAGATATTCCAATACGCTGGTAACATCTAATGAATTTTCTCGATCCTAAAGATTATCGAAGAATCACTACTTGTGATTTCTTCGAAATCTTATCATCAGAAATCCAAATTTATTATTTGTATTTATCTTTTCATTTATTTGTTTTATTATTTTTTATATTACTTTATTTGTTACTTTTTTTTAAAAGCTCTCTTAATAACAAAAAATTACGTATGTGAAATTTTAATGTACTTAAAATACAAAGACAACTCTTTTTGCAATCTCTTTTCTAAAGAAATATATTTTTATGTAAATTCTTTTATCCAACCTAAAACTAAGTGCATGGATACGTACAAACAATGATGCATATAAATAAAATATATATAAACTTGTCAACTTGTGTTATTTCCGTTTCTTTTTTATCATCACTGTTATTGCATGAAACAGAACCTACAAAGCATGAGGCAAAGAGTATACCTTGGCAAGATCTTTGTCTTTCTTCTCCACGCAGATTGCCCTCTCCCTGGCTTAGTAGAAGATAGCAAGCAACGATGATGATGGCAGTAGGCGTAGATGACACTGAGTTGTAGAGCAAGGGTCGCGGTACAGCGGAGAAGCACAGGGCAGGCGGCAGGTTTGTATCCCTTCTTTCACGACTCCAAGAAGAACCGCAGCACTGCAGTAATGTCGCAACAGTAGGACTAGCGAAGTAGGGGCGAGATGCAGCAAGCTATGGTGAGTGATGAAGATGGCTCTGGTTTGCGCAAGGAAGAGATGATAATGTAGGTGGCTCGGGTGAGGATGATGACTGTGATGATGGTGGTGCGAGGTAGGGCGGCAGTGGTGTGCGAGGGGCTGAACGTTGCAGGGAAGAGCTAGGCACAAGCCACGGCAGGGCAGCAATGGAGGTGAAGATGATGATGTTGTGGGCTGTGGCGGCGTTGGGAAGCAGGAGCAGTCCGTAACAGAAACATGAACTTGCAGCAGACCGTGGATGAGATGTGGTTGTCCTTAGTCTGGTGGAAACTTAGCAGTGATGATGATGGATGGTGAACCAAGGCTTGAAGATGATGAACGCAAGGCAGGGGAGGTTTGATGATGAATACTGAAAGAGGCTGCCGGATCCAAAAGTGAAAAAAAACTTGTTCTTTCTTTCTTTCTTTTTTTGCTGTGTAAAAGTCCCCCCTAAAACCCTAGCAGACTCCCTCTTTAAATGAAAAAAAAACAGTTTATCAATCCCACAATCATGGGATTTTATTATTTATTTCAATTTGACCTTTCCATCTTTTTATTATTTGTTTCCTTTTCATTATTTTTATTTTTGGTAATTAACTTTAATTCCTTGATCATTTCCTTGATTCATTCTTTTATTTTCTTCTTGGCAACAAATCCCTTTTGGTTAACATTTTGATTTAATTCTTTAAGAGAAGATTGCATGATGTGCATGGAATTGCATGGAACATCATTGACATTTTTTATCATTATTTTTATGATTTTTATTATTTTTTATTTTTTTTATTTTATATTTTTTTATTTTCTTTATTATTTGTTACTATTATTATTATTTTTTTTTTGCTCGGACAAAATTCGGTGTTTACAGCTGCCCCTCTTTGCACCTTGCTGAGAATCAGGAATAGGGCAAAGACTATAGACAACAATTTTGTCCGAACCTCTTTTTTTTATTTTTGGGAAAATTCAATTTTGATTCTCGAAAATAATACCTTGACTCCATACCAAGGCTCGACTCATGAGAACAATGGATTCGATTTGAAACACATAATACCTTGACTCCCTACCAAGGCTCGATCCACTGTGAAAAAGTGAATTCGATTTTGAAACACATGATACCTTGACTCCATACCAAGGCTCGATCCACTGTGAAAAAGTGAATTCGACTTTACAACATAATACCTTGACTCCCTACCAAGGCTCGATCCATTGTGAAAAATGAATTCGATTTTGAAGCATATGATACCTTGACTCCCTACCAAGGCTCGATCCACTGTGAAAAAGTGAATTCGACTTTACAACATAATACCTTGACTCCCTACCAAGGCTCGATCCAGTGTGAAAAAGTGAATTCGACTTTAAAACATACTACCTTGACTCCCTACCAAGGCTCGATCCACTGTGAAAAAGTGAGTTCGACTTTAAAACATAATACCTTGACTCCCTACCAAGGCTCGATCCATTTTAAAGAAATGAATTCGATTTCGAAACATATGATACCTTGACTCCCTACCAAGGCTCGATCTACTGTGAAAAAGTGAATTCGACTTTACAACATAATACCTTGACTCCCTACCAAGGCTCGATCCACTGTGAAAAAGTGAATTCGACTTTAAAACATACTACCTTGACTCCCTACAAGGCTCGATCCACTGTGAAAAAGTGAATTCGACTTTAAAACATAATACCTTGACTCTCTACCAAGGCTCGATCCATTTTAAAGAAATGAATTCGATTTTGAAACACATGATACCTTGACTCCCTACCAAGGATGGAGGGTCTGAATTTTCCGAATCATAGGTTACACATCAAATTATGCAAATGCAATATTCATGAATGTGAATGCAAATCATAACAAGTGGCCTAATTTGCGGTACACATTTGGCTGTAAACGCATATTTCATCGTCACCCTAGATGCTCGAATCAAATTACCAAACTTTGAGCTTACAAGATATCAGACTCCCTTTTTCTTTGAAAGCAATGCCTTCTTATATGATTTCTGTACTTCCGGTCTATATGCCTGCAGAGTTGGGTTTAAACCCTCATTTTCCCATTTTATTATTCACATAGCAATGCAAACTCCTTTTATATTTGGGACTATTTATTGAATCAACACCATTCAAAATTGCCAAGCAAGATACATTTATTATGAATGTAAGGCAAACAAGTCAATGTACAAGGTAATTTCAATGAAGAACAATTTGGCTTTGTCTCAAAATATCTAAGAATTCACGAAGAAGGGACAATAAAATAAAAAGTTGTATGGTGGCAAAAGTTCCCTTATAAGAAAAATTTGGACTTTCTCTATCGAATAATCCAGAATCCTTATTGTATGAACCATCGATTGATGACCTCAATGTGTGGGAAATGTTTCCTATCATCTTTAACCCCTTTAAACTTGCAAAACTGATGCCCCTTTTTATCTAGGCCGCCCTCTCGGGTTTTCGACTTAGATACCTCCTATGGGTTTAAGCTGCCTTTTCAGGTTTTCAACTTAAACCCCAACTCTTTTTTTTTTTGAATCTAAGCCGCCTTTTTCAGGTTTTCAACTTAGACCCTTTTTTTTTATTTATTTAATCTAAGCCGCCTTTTTCAGGTTTTCAACTTAGACCCTTTTTTTTTTAATCTAAGCTGCCTTTTCAGGTTTTCAACTTAGATCCAATTTCAAGCATAATACTTTTTACCACATCACCATTGACGGGTTTGGTAACTCATACCCATCCATCTCCGTCAAAATCAATGCTCCCCCTGAAAAGGCCTTCTTACCACATACGGGCCTTCCCAATTTGGTGCCCATTTTCCTCGAGGATCATGCTGATTAGATGGAATCCTTTTCAAAACTAATTCCCCCTCCCGAAATTGTCTAGGCGGACCTTTTTGTCATATGCTCTCATCATTCTCCTTTGATATAATTGGCCATGACAAAGTGCTTTAAGCCTCTTTTCCTCAATCAAATTCAACTGTTCATATCGAGCACGGACCCATTCTGCTTCTTCCAATTCTACCTCCAACAATACCCGTAAGGAAGGAATCTCAACCTCAATAGGCAGAACGGCTTCCATTCCATATACCAACGAGAACGGAGTGGCTCCGGTGGATGTACGCATTGAAGTCCGATAAGCATGCAAAGCAAAAGGAAGTTTCTCATGCCAGTCCTTATAGGTGTCTGTCATTTTTTGAATAATCTTCTTGATATTCTTATTTGCAGCTTCTACGGCCCCATTCATTTTCGGGCGATATGGCACTGAATTATGATGTTTGATTTTGAATTGCTCACAAGCCTCCTCTATCACCTTGTTATTAAAATTCATAGCATTGTCTGAAATAATCCTTCAGGGAATCCAAATCTGCATATGACTTCTTCTTAATGAACTTGCACACCACTGACTTCGTCACACTAGCAAATGATGCAGCTTCCACCCATTTTGTAAAGTAGTCAATCATCACTAAGATAAAACGATGCCCATTGACGCTTTTGGAGTGATTGGCCCAATTACATCCATTCCCCACATTGAGAAAGGCCAAGGAGCTGTCATGACGTGCAAAGATGTTGGAGGGACGTGTATTTTATCCCATATATTTGACACTTGTGACATCTTTGAGCATATTTAATGCAATCACTCTCCATGGTCATCCAATAATAGCCTGCTCTCATGATTTTCTAGCCATCATATGCCCATTCGCATGAGTCCCACAACTTCCTTCGTGAACCTCCTCAAGGATCTTTCTAGCTTGCATAGCATCCACACACCTTAACAAAACCTGGTCCCTCCCTTTCTTATACAGGATATCACCATCGAGAAAGAATCCCATCGCCAATCTTCTTATGGTCCTCTTATCGTTTTCCTTGGCTTGCTTAGGATATTGTTGGTTCTTAACATATTGTAGAATATCATGAAACCAAGGCTTATCATCAATTTCTTCCTCCACATTTAAGCAATGAGCTGGGGAACCACGTACACTCATCTTAATGAGCTGAACTTCAGTATTTGCATTTACTTTGAACATGGCTGCCAATGTTGCCAAAGCATCTGCCATTTGATTTTCTTCTCGAGGTAAATGGTCAAAAGAAACCTTTTCAAATTGTTTGATCAAGTCGATGACGAATTCACGATACAAGACCATTTTTGAGTCTCTTGTCTCCCATTCCCCTCGCAATTGGTAAATTACCAATGCAGAATCCCCGTATACTTCCAACGCCTTAATTTTCTTTTCGACGGCTGCTTGTAGTCCCATGATACATGCTTCATATTCAGCCATGTTATTGGTACAATTGAAATCCAATCTTGCAGTGAACGGATAATGATCCCCTTTTGGAGATATTAAGATTGCACCAATACCATGCCCCAGAATATTTGATGCTCCGTCAAAGTACAACTTCCATGCCTTATCTCCCACTAACTCTTCATCAATCTTGAGGATAGTCATCAAATCCTCGTCCGGGAAGTCGAACCTCATAGGCTCATATTCTTCTGCAACTCGATCTGCCAAGAATTCAGCTATCGCACTCCCTTGATGGCTTTTTGACTTACATAGACAATATCATATTCGGAGAGTAATACCTGCCATCTTGCTAACCTCCCTGACAAAGAAGGCTTTTCAAAAATGTACTTAATGGGATCCAACTTCGCAATCAACCAAGTAGTGTGATACAACATATAATGCCGAAGTCTCTGGGCAGTCCAGGCTAGTGCACAACACATTTTTTCTAGTGAGGAATACTTGGATTCACAATCCGTGAATTTCTTGCTCAAGTAGTAGATTGCACGCTCTTTCTTGCTTGCTTCGTCGTATTGCCCCAATACAACCCATCGAGTGCTCATGAACTACAAGATACAGAATAAGCGGCTTTCCTGGAATAGGAGGAACTAAAACTGGTGGATTCGAAAGGTATTCTTTGACTCTATCAAATGCTAGTTGACAATTTTCATCCCACTCTCCTGAGTCATGTTTTCGTAGAAGCTTGAAAATTGGATCACACTTAGCAGTGAGATGAGATATAAAACGGGAGATATAATTCAATCGTCCGAGGAAACCCCTCACTTCCTTCTGAGTACGCGGTGGCGGTAAGTCTTGGATAGCCTTGATTTTATCCGGATCCACCTCAATCCCTCTTTCACTAACAACAAAACCCAATAATTTTCCTGATGTAGCCCCGAATGTGCATTTAGCCGGGTTGAGTTTAAGTTGAAACTTTCTTAATCTTTCAAAGAGCTTTTTTAAATTGTCGACATGGTCCTCCGCTCTCCTCGATTTAGCGATCATATCATCTACATAAACCTCAATCTCCTTATGCATCATATCATGGAATAAGTTACCATGGCCCTTTGATAGGTTGCCCCAGCATTTTTTAAACCAAATGGCATTACTTTGTAACAAAAAGTTCCCCACATTGTCACAAACGTGGTCTTTTCCATGTCCTCGGTGCCATCTTGATCTGGTTATATCCCGAAAAACCATCCATGAAAGAGAATAATGAATGCCTGGCCGTATTATCAACTAGAGTATCAATATGTGGCAACGGGAAATTGTCTTTCTAGCTCTATTCAAATCCCGATATCAACACACATTCTCACCTTTCCATCCTTCTTAGGTACTGGGACTATATTTGCTACCCATTCAGGGTATTTTGCCACTTCTAGGAATCCGGCGTCGAATTGCTTTTTTACCTCCTCTTTTATTTTCAACAACATTTCTGGTTTCATCCTCCTCAATTTCTGCTGAACCGGTTTGCAACCTGGCTTCAAAGGTAATCTATGCACTACAATATCAGTATTCAAACCTGGCATGTCCTGGTACGACCAAGCAAACACATCTGTATTCGCGGAGCAAGCTCATTAATCTTTGTTTAATTGGCAAGGAGAGAGAGGTCCCAATTTTAACTTCTTTCTTTATTTCTTCATTCCCCAAGTTTATGACTTCTATTGGTTCTTGATTGGGCATAATTTGTTTCTCTTCTTGTTGTACTAGTCTTAACAAATCTTGAGGTAAAGCATAATCATCCACATCTCCTTCATCATTAAGTTCACCAACACAAACAGTTCTTTCAAAATTAAGTTCTGGATTATTGTTGAGAAGGTCCTCATTTTCATTATTGGGATACCTGGAGATAATTAAAATGGGATTGATATGGAGAAGGTATAAAAATGAATGAAGAGAAACAACACGGATGAATGAATAAAATGCATCATGCTTGTCATTTATTGAATGATAAAGACTAAATAAAAGCCCGTACATAAAAGACCCTAATGCCTTTGGGCAAAAGCACTTGGATAAGTTTATTGCATTACATGGAACATGATTTGAAAAACGGGGAGCTCAACAGCACGCCAATTCTCCAATTTGTAGTCGGGAGGACAAGGACGAATTCCGGAACTATCCATCTCTTCTAGAAATTCCTCTATTCCCACCATATTGATAGAGAGATCTGTGAAAGCTCTAGCCATTGCTGGGATAGACTGCCTTCTTCAACTTTTGCAGAGCTATTGTAGATGTATCCCCCGAATAGAAAGACTCATATAGAGGAAACCCATTGGTTCAAACTCTATTTCGTGCCCCATAAAATTAGCCAACTTGCTTTTCTTCTTCCTTTCTATGAACTTTTTCTTTTCAAGTCCAGTGGGTTTATATCCTAACCCAAACCTATCCATCTTAGGAGTAACAGACACTGCTCTCTTCATTCCTTGTAACTCCTTTCCTAAACCTGCTCCAGCATGACATCCCTTTCCCATCGTTTGTTGGATCCCGAGCTTGGTGGCTTTTGACAAATGTGGTACGGGTATTTTCATCCCTTCTCCCACAAATGTAGCATTAACAAGTTCTAAAGATCTAAAAGAGCATTCCACCGCATCTTCAGCAACTTCTATGTATGGGGCACTTGTAGTAATGGTCGCAATCATGTCTTCTTCTCCTTCTATACTCACCAAATGTCCATCAACCACGAATTTGACCTTTTGATGCAGAGTTGAAGGAACTGCACCCGCTGAATGGATCCAAGGCCTTCCAAGTAAACAATTATAAGAAGGAGTGATATCCATAACTTGAAATTCAATGTTATAGACACATGGACCAATCTGGAGTGGCACCTCTATATTCCCAACCACTTCTCGACGAGTACCGTCAAAAGCTCTCACAACAATGTGACTTCTCCTCAATTTGACTTATCTACAGGCAACCTAGACAGTGTAATCATGGGCATAACATTCAAGGATGACCCATTATCAATGAGGACTTTCGGAAGGATATGATCTTTGCAAGTGGTGGTTATGTGAAGGGCTTTAGTACTCCCTCTACCGTCGAGTGGGATCTCATCATCATTGAATGAAATGAAGTTATCTGCCGCAATATTTCCCACCAGCCGATCTATATTCTCTACCGACACATTGTGGGCCACATAAGCTTCATTGAGCACTCTCAACAAAGCATTTCGATGAGGCTCTGAATTCAAGAGTAGAGAAAGTAAGGAAATCCTTGCTGGTAAGCGATTTAATTGTTCCACCACATTGTATTCACTGTGCTTGATAAACTTCAAAAACTCACAAGCTTCTTTCTCCGTTACAGGTTTCTTTCTTTCAGAATCTACTGGAAATATGGTCTGACCTCTTTTGCTTGGCTATCTCTATTGTTTTCACCCTTTCATCTTCTTTAGCCTTCCCCATCTGAGTTTTCTTCAACATATCTGGGGTATAACACCTACCACTTCTCGTCATTCCTCCCGGGCCCGCAATGTCTATTGTATCAGCAGTATAAGTAGAGGGATTATTGAGAGACCTTGAGCTGTGACCTTATAATTGTAATTCCACGGGACTGCATGGTCACTCTTATACGGGAATGGGCTTGGAACTTTAACAATTAGTTTCGACCTAGCATTTTCAGTAGTTATGCTAGGTTCCATTTTACTCTTATCCCCACAAACGACCTTCAATGGTTTGATTGGCTTCCCAAACATTGATGGCTCTATAACATTCACTACTTTCCCTTCAAAGCTTCAGAGAACTCAATCTCTCCTAAGTCCATCATCTTTTGTACTACACAACGAACTCCTCACAACTTTGGACGGAATGCCCCATCACTCTCATGAAACTCACAATACTCTTCTTCTTGCATTCAAGCCCAAATTTTGCCTTCTTAGATTGAATAATCTTTGCCTCCTCATTGTTTCCAGCACCACCCTCATCGGTGTTTCACATCATTGACATTTCTTTTTATCCAACACCCATCATCCTCTATTATTGCGTTTACATTGGCCTCCGTGTGATTTGGAAGGGGATTCGCATTTACACTTGGCTCATTATCCTTCCCAAATTCCAAGATTCCAGCTTTCATGAGATCTCGAACTTTGTACTTAAATGCCGTACAATTTTCGATCGAGTGGCCTTGGATCCCGGCATGATAATCGCAATGAGCATTTGCATCATACCATTTTGGATAAGGGGGTTTAAGGGGTTGTAGAAAAACGGGGCAACAAAGTGATTTTGCAATAATTGGGGGAATAGTTCAGCATAGGATATTGGTATTGGGTCGAATTGGGGCCTCTCCTTATTAATCTTGGGAGCTCTTTGGTTATTTCCTTGGTTGTTAGGTTGATAAGTAGGTCTTGGTGCTTGTGCAGAGGAAGGGGTAGCAATATTCATTGGTGCTTGTAAATTCATGGGGTGGGTTGGTTGAGGCTGGTATGAGTAAGGGTTTTGGGAGATATTGTTCACGGGTGAATAATAGGGATGGTATGAAGGGTAAGAAAATGGGGTGCGGAATTCATCTTCGATCGTCTTTCAGTGGTAACAGCTTGCACTTCCCCATCTTTCTTTCTACTCATTCCACTCCTTTTTGGGGCTGATGTGTCTTCAATCTTGCCACTTTTAATGGCATTTTCAATCATCTCCCGAAATGACCATATAGCAAAATTTTTAGTAGCACTCCCCACGAGTTTATCATAATAAGGAGGTCGCAAAGTACTAACAAACAAAGTTGTTGTTTCTTTTTCAGTCAACGGAGGCTGCACCTGAGCTGCCAAATTCCTCCACCTTTGGGCATACTCTTTAAAGCTTTCACCAGATTTCATCTCTAGGTTCTGTAAGGATAACCTATCAGGTGCCATATCGGTCATATGCCTATATTGTGCCATAAAGGCTTTTCCTAAATCCTTCCATGTATGGATACGACTCCGATCCAACTGATTATACCATTTAACAGTAGGTCCAATCAAGCTATCCTGGAAGCAATGGATGAGCAACTTATCGTTGTTCGTGTAGCCAGACATCTTCCGACAAAACATAGTAATATGAGCAGCTGGGCAGGTGGTCCCATCATACTTCTCGAATTCAGGGGCTTTAAATTTTGGTGGTATAACCAAGTCTGGGACAAGGCTAAGCTCGTTGGCATCTACGCTCCCAAAGAAATCCATTCCTTCAATTGCCCTTAACCGTTCTTCTAGCAAATCATACTTTTCTCTTGTTTCTTCATTCTCCTTCCTTAACTTCTCTTGCTCTATTGGGTCATCCAAGTTAGGCACAAAAATAGGATCCACAGGGCTAGATCCGATACTTTCCTTGATTTTGTGGGTTATTCAGGAAAATTGGACTTGGGGATAAGCTCTTGGGTAGCTTGAGCTTGGGGCGGTGTAAACCCAGGCGGGTATATTGGATCTTCTCTTGAAAGTTGAGGTTCCTCCCTTGAATCATCAGCAACTCCTTTCCCTTTCATTAAGCTCATCATCATCTCCATCATTTTTGCCATTTGCTCCCGAGATTCTTCTTGGGACTTGATAAGTTCTTGCTGAACTCTTTCCATTCTTTCCATTCTTGCTTGTTGTTCGGACTCCATGACCTTAGATTGGGAGCGAGTTTTGTACCGATGTTGTGCTGGACGTTCAAGATTCGGTGGCTTCGCTATTCTGACACCTAAATGAGCCCGCAAATTAGGATCACATGTTATTTTTTAGTTTTTGCCATAAAAAGGAAAAGATAAAATCATCCCAATACTTTGGTGAGATATTAAAACTTTTCCTTTTCACCTCAACGATATAATGTCATTACTTATGATCACCAATATCTTTTCATTGGTAGGCATGTGTATGAAATGGATGCATGACATGCATGGGAGTAAGAGGTATTTAATCCATAACGATTTCAACCAAAGAACCTTCATTTATTCAAAAGAACTTTTATTACATGGCTATTGAATTCGACTTTCATTTATTCAAAGGAACTTTTATTATATGACTATCGAATTCAAAATTACATAGCTAACATTCTCCTATTATACCCATAAAACTGACTAACTTGCTGATATTGTCTTTAGCTTCCTCAAGAAAATCCAACAAACGCTGTCCAATCTCCATGGGTTAATTTCCTGCCTCAGAGCTTCCGCCTTTTCCACCATCTCTCTTGCCTTGCGCACAGCTTTGCAGACTTGTGTAGCCAATGTTCTATATATTGTTGTCTTCCAAAACTCCTTACTCTCCATTTCATGCTTGCATCTACGACCAAGTCGTATGAATACCTCCAATCATTCTCCCTAAGTTTCCATTCTGGATGATCAAAGCAATGTGATTCTTGTAATGTTGCAAGTGTTCCTCCAAAATCTGGACTTTTTGTTGTAACAGATTCCTTTCATCTTGAAGTTTGACATAGTCTTCGTCCTTCAGTCCAACTTTCACGCTTCATTTTCCTTTCGACATTGCATCAATTTTTCAGTGTTAACTGTATACATTTGTTTCCAATATCGCTGCTCTTGAAGAGTAATGGCAGCTCCCTCTTCATTTTTCTTTGCTTGTTTCTCCAATACTCCACTTTCCCACGAAGATCTTCTATTTCCTTCTTCCTCTCATTAGAAGTCATAACAATTCCTCCGATCCTCATCTCTCTTCTCAACCTTTTATTTTCCTGATTCAATTCTTGAAGGTCATTGTGGGCAACATCTCGCTCTGTTCTCATCCTCTTGAGCGCAGCTTCTTGTACTTCAAACTTGACCTTTAAATTCTCTACCTCCTCTTGAAGCTTTAGATTCCTTTGCTCCATCTTCTTTTCTTCCTCTTTGAATTGCTGCCGAACAATCTCGATTTCGGATATATCTGCCTCAGGTTGCATACAAGTGACTCCCTTAAGACGAATACAACATCTTTAACCCGTTTAGCTCTCCACATCAGGTAATTTGGGGTAGCTTTATCAGATAAGGGCCCTGTCACAAATCTTCGAGGTTGTTTCCACGCTCGAATGGCTTGTTCTGTCTTTTTCATTGCCTTCGGTTCACCATAGGAATACTCCATCAAATTAAGCCCATGCGTTGCCGGAGTAAACTGTTTCGCCCAAAATTGTCTCTGCACCATAAGTGGAGCACAACTTGTTACCCCCTATAATCCCAATAGTGGTACCCAAGATTCTTCTCCACATCTATATAGTACTGGGACATGATACATCCACGGAGCCATCCAAGTCACTTGATCATCTCTAAGCTGTTGAAGGACAAACACCCATTCATCTTTAGGCTTTGGTTTTGGCCATTTACTTCTACAAAATTCTTTGATCGAGGTATTCCCACGATAAAAAGGCTTTGAGAATTCTTTCACCTCACAGTTGAAATGGCTCTTGATCCATATGTATAAGAGTTGCGCGCATCCCACGAAACGCCCTTCTCCTTTTCGTCGGTAATAACTCAATGTCTGAAGGTTTCAGCCAAGATTGCTGGTGAAGGATTCACATTATTATCAACTTGTTCAAAGAAGTCTATCACAGCTATCTCAATGTGCCCCAAAACCTTAGGAAAAATAACCAACCCGTAAATTGCCAGAGCAAAAATAGCTAACCCCTTCTCATCATTCAGATGCTTTTTAATAAATCCATGGAGAAAATCCCAAGGTAGGCAAATGTGTTCCTTTTTGCTTCATATGAGGATCTATATCTTCCGGTTTTACTCCCATGATCCCAGCCAACTTCTTACGAAACCCAGACTTCGGCTTTCTGACATATACCTTGTCAGGACTCTTTAAATCCAACCCTATCAAAGTAGAGTACTCTTCTATAGTGGGCATCAAATCCACCTCGTTAAATGTGAAACACCTGTAGGATGGATCCCAAAACTGGATAGCAGCTTTCAACAAAGGTTCTTCAACCACCATTGAAATCAACGAAGCTATTTGGCCATACTTGCTACAAAAGTCTTCTTTCCCCTCCTTACTGATTTGCTCCCATATATTAGCCAAACCTGTTAGGTCATTCTGCTTAAGGTCCAAGCTCACTTCTCTAGGTAATGATGATATGAAGCCTTCTATCAAGCAATTCCCTTTCTCTTGTTGAGTTTTCTCTGACCAAAATTGCACTTCATTATATGGATCACACATGACAGTCACTGTTGATGAACAAGCCCAACATTCTTTGGATTTCATGAAGGATTCTTGGTTGTAATAGGCCATGGAGAAAATACCTCTCTTATGCAACCTTCATGATGAGAAATGATTCATGCAAAAAGGAAAAACAAAACATTTATTAGTACAAAAACAAAAGTAACAGCAAATGTCTTATACAGGGTTACTTTCTAAGGTAAGGTTCTATCTAAGGTGAACTTTTTCTATGGTTCACTATATGCTTGGTTTGGGTATCTAAAGGACAAAAGGTTCCCAAATTGTTCCTTACTGACGTCTACGCTAGACTAGTAAGGCACCCCAATCCTCACCCATGACAGGCTACAAACGGAAAGGGTTCAACTTGAGTGAGAGTATTTCGCTTGCCATTGCGGAGGTTATCACCTCACGAGAGCAAAGGTACTATACTCTCTCCTAAAAGGGACAAACCCGGGTGTAGGGTTTATGTATGCAATGAATATGTCATGTATGCAAAGGAACAAAATTTAAAATGCATCCCAAAATGCAAGTGATAAAGATGATTCACATAAATTTTTTTGTTTGTATTTTTGTTGTTTTTTAATTATTTTTTATGAAAAGTTTTATTAAATATTTATCAAGACCATTAACTAAGATTTTGGATAAAACATGATTAATCATGGTTCGACTCTCTAATGTCCCCAGTGGAGTCGCCAAGCTGTCATAACGATTTTCGTCCAAGGACTCGATCGCTAGACGATTTTGGAAAAACACAGAAAAGAGGAGTTGCCACCAATCTTTTTTTGACTAGGTGTGATTGGTCACCTAAAATTATTTATCTTTTTAATAAAATCTTAAAATTAATTAAGTTTTATCAAAAAAAAAATTTTTGGTCTGCGAAAACAAAGTTAGGGTTCGGGAGTTCGGTTACGCGTGGGGAAGGATTAGCACCCCCACAACGCCCGTTAGAAAACGGTACCACTTAATCATGTATTATCTTTTGATCTTAATAAAATGGTCTTAATTAAACATTTAAAAAGAAATTCATTTATTTTGAAATCAATTTTTTATTTGCTTATTATTTGAAATATTAAAATTTATTTTTATTTATGCTAAATTTATTTTTTTTTATTTGAAATAAATGAGAATCTTTTGTATTGAAAATTATTCCGAAGTACCCCAATACTTTTGATAGCATTTCGGATAATTTCCTCACCTAGAGATTTCTTAAGAATTGCTACTTGCGATTTCTATAGAATCCCATCCTCGGGAGATTCACACTTATATTGAAATTTTATGGATGCAAATGATGCAATCAAAATACAGATGATGCACATGAGAAATCCATTATTCATTTATACTTATATTATTATTTTGTAATTTATTTATAAAATCTTGTTTTTATTGAAAAATCATACTAAATATTCCAATACGCTGGTAACATTTAGCATATTTCTCTCACCTAAAGATCAGTTAAGAATCACTACTTGTGAATTCTGTAACATCTCATCATCGGAACATTATTTATATCTTATTTATTTTTAATTTGTTTTACTCTTTATTTTGAAGTCTTGTTCATTTGTTTGTTTAAAATATTTATTTATTTATTATTTTAGTGTTAGTTTATTTCATATAAGTTGATTATATTAGAGATCTTAATATCGAACTAAAATTATTTGAATACTCCAATACGCTGGTAATACTCAAATATTTTATTTCGACCCTAAGGATAATCAAAGAATCACGACTTGTGATTTCTAAGGAATCCTATCATCGAGGATCTTTTTTATATTTAAGATGTGTATTTACATTTATTTATTTATTTATTTTGATTCCTAAATTTTTACTTATTTAAAAATTTTTATTTCTATTCACTTACTATTTTCTTGTATTTACATATTTTTTATATTATTATTTTTATTACCATTTTTATATTTATTTATTTTTTTATACTAAGACATCTTATTAATATTTTCTTTATATCGGAATAAAATCATTTGAATGTCCCAATACGCTGGTGACATTAAAGATTTTATTTCGATCCTAAGGATTGTCAAAGAATCGCTACTTGCGATTTCTAAAGAATCCTATCATCGGAAATTTAAAATTTGTTATTAAAATTTATATTTAAATTTATTTATTTTAAGTTTATGTTTATCTACTTTTTACCCTTTTTTATTTTTTTTATTATTTTTTTTATATTTATAAGAAACTTTGATATCGAGATAAACAAATTAGATATTCCAATACGCTGGTAACATCTAATGAATTTTCTTGATCCTAAAGATTATCGAAGAATCACTACTTGTGATTTCTTCGAAATCTTATCATCGGAAATCCAAATTTATTATTTGTATTTATCTTTTCATTTATTTGTTTTATTATTTTTTATATTACTTTATTTGTTAGTTTTTTTTTAAAAGCTCTCTTAATAACAAAAAATTACGTATGTGAAATTTTAACGTACTTAAAATACAAAGACAACTCTTTTTGCAATCTCTTTTCTAAAGAAATATATTTTTATGTAAATTCTTTTATCCAACCTAAAACTAAGTGCATGGATACGTACAAACAATGATGCATATAAATAAAATATATATAAACTTGTCAACTTGTGTTATTTCCGTTTCTTTTTTATCATCACTGTTATTGCATGAAACAGAACCTACAAAGCATGAGGCAAAGAGTATACCTTGGCAAGATCTTTGTCTTTCTTCTCCACGCAGATTGCCCTCTCCCTGGCTTAGTAGAAGACAGCAAGCAGCGATGATGATGGCAGTAGGCGTAGATGACACTGAGTTGTAGAGCAAGGGTCGCGGTACAGCGGAGAAGCACAAGGCAGGCGGCAGGTTTGTATCCCTTCTTTCACGACTCCAAGAAGAACCGCAGCACTGCAGTAATGTCGCAACAGTAGGACTAGCGACAGTAGGGGTGAGATGCAGCAAGCTATGGTGAGTGATGAAGATGGCTCTGGTTTGGCGCAAGGAAGAGATGATAATGTAGGTGGCTCGGGTGAGGATGATGACTGTGATGATGGTGGTGCGAGGTAGGGCAGCAGTGGTGTGCGAGGGGCTGAACGTTGCAGGGAAGGGCTAGGCACAAGCCACGGCAGGGCAGCAATGGAGGTGAAGATGATGATGTTGTGGGCTGTGTCAGCGTTGAGAAGCAGGAGCAGTTCGTAACAGAAACATGAACTTGCAGCAGACCGTGGATGAGATGTGGTTGTCCTTAGTATGGTGGAAACTTAGCAGTGATGATGATGGATGGTGAACCAAGGCTTGAAGATGATGAAAGCAAGGCAGGGGAGGTTTGATGATGAATACTGAAAGAGGCTGCCGGATCCAAAAGTGAAAAAAAAACCTGTTCTTTCTTTCTTTCTTTTTTTGCTGTGTAAAAGTCCCCCCTAAAACCCTGGCAGACTCCCTCTTTAAATGAAAAAAAAATCAGTTTATCAATCCCACAATCATGGGATTTTATTATTTATTTCCATTTGACCCTTCCATCTTTTTTATTATTTGTTTCCTTTTCATTATTTTTATTTTTGGTAATTAACTTTAATTCCTTGATCATTTCCTTGATTCTTTCTTTTATTTTCTTCTTGGCAACAAATCCCTTTTGGTTAACATTTTGATTTAATTCTTTAAGAGAAGATTGCATGATGTGCATGGAATTGCATGGAACAGCATTGACATTTTTTATCATTATTTTTATTATTATTATTATTTTTTATTTTATATTTTTTTTATTTTCTTTATTATTTGTTACTATTATTATTATTATTATTATTTTTGCTCGGACAAAATTCGGTGTTTACAGCTTTCTTCCAATAATACATAACCAATTACACTAATAAATGCATTATAACAATTGAAATCAAACAAATGCAAAATCGAATATTGCTAAAGGCTTTTCCCTCAATGCTTTAAAGAACTCACAATCATTTATAAAATCATTAACATACAATATGGAAGATATTAGTCAACTT
This sequence comes from Heritiera littoralis, assembly GCA_031772115.1. Classification (NCBI taxonomy): domain Eukaryota; kingdom Viridiplantae; phylum Streptophyta; class Magnoliopsida; order Malvales; family Malvaceae; genus Heritiera; species Heritiera littoralis. Next base: position 2,075,961 of record JAPDPK010000096.1, on the reverse strand, counting down.
GGAATATATAGAATCACTGAATAAAACATAAGAACAGTTTGAATTTCATGAATTCAAAGTGAAAAAAATACTAGTTTTCCATTAAAGAGGATACAAGGATGTGCTACTAGACTATTGTCCAGTAGCTGCTTGAGCAGTCCAACAGCTGGACACTCCATCAAAATAGCTGCTGCCTATTAGGTTTTGCTTGGATTCAAGGGAAAAGGGAAAGAACTAGCTTGATGCCATTGATTAAAAAAAAAACTTCTTTGGAGAAATATAAAAAAAAATTGGGTCTTCTTAGAATCAAGAAATAGAAATGATTTCTTGGCAAGATTCAAATAATGGGAATGAAGGGTATTTTCCTGCAAAGAAGACAACATAAAGAATGATGATGCCTATTTTCCTAAAGTTGAACTCATTTCCTCAAAAAAGTGCAAAAGAGTGCTAACAGGAAATGGTAATGTCGATGGCCTAAAGTTAAATCCATTTCCTCAAATCAAGAGGTGTTGGATCATTGCGTTGAAGGATGCTAACAAGGGGCTTCGACGATTTGGTAATGGCTAGATTCATGGTGGTATCGACAAGAGTGATAGCGATGGAACTTGGGTTTCAGCAAGATTCTTTTTTCTGTTAAGGCTTTGGGGCTATGTAAATTGTCTTCCGCTTTTGAAAAGAGGAAGACTATTTTTGAAAGTCTTTAAGAATTTTATGTTGACTGAAAATATTTTACAATTGACTGTAAATGTTTTCCACGAACCAAAAATGAGAAAATGTGAAAAACATTTCCGAAAAAAAATGTTTTATGCCTACCAAATAGAACCTAAATTTACAGTTCAATAAAAGGCTATGTAAAAGGGACAATGTTTATTTTTTTAATCATAGAATATTATTTAAAAATTAGACATTTCTTTTCACAAAAGATTATGGTTATTGTAGAGTCGTATTCTATTATAAATTCAATAAAACCGTTCGATCAAAAGATTACAATATTTGTTAAAAACGTAGTCTTCATTTAAACCTCTATCAATTTAGATTTCTATAAAATTATGATAAATAGATTATGTTTATGTCTTTAAGCATAATCTATTATTAAAAATAATGCATTTCTATTAATGAAATACTATGATTATCACTGAACCGTAATTATATGTGAAACTCGAAAATTTCCTAAGTCTGATTTTAATAATTAATTGTATTTTTAGAGTTTAAACAAAGTATAGAAATTGAAATTGGATGAGCAGTAAATTTTGACCAACATGTACTGTTTTGATCATAGTTTTATACTAAAGAATTTAATTGACAAGTCATAAAATATTTTGAAAAGCTAACTTAGAGATCTTTCCAACCATATATGGTTCATTTTCTAGTTCATTATAGATAAATATAGGTGAATTTTTAAAGTTGTGCTATGTGCAAGAAATTTGGCCAACAGACAGTCTGTACAAAATTCCTTATAACTTTTGATAGGAAACTCTAATTGATGTGATTCCAATTTTTTTTGAAAATTAACTGAAAGATATTTCCAATCATATATGGCATGCCTCTTAGTTCAATTTGGATTAATACAATTAATTATTTAAATTCTGGAAATAAGGATTAAATAGAGATGAGATTAGTTTTAAGCAATAGATATTTGAGAGCTTAGTCTTAAAATGGAATCACCTTAACAATGAGTCAAGATCAGATTATATGATAATGAGATTTGTAATTGAAAGTAAATAATCCCACAATTCACTTTATCTATCTTTGAATTCCAGGTGGAAGCTCTATTGTTGTATTTTAAAGAAAGTAAAGTTGTGGACTCAAGTTAGATACTGAGTGTATTTGAACTATCACTTATATGGTATTGGAATTATAATAAAAACATACGTTTCATGAGAAAAAGGAGAGTAATACCGCATCATATGTTTCATACCACATGTGCATTATTCTACCAATAAGAATAATAGAAGAATTGATCTCTACTTCTATGTTGTGTGAGACCTGTGAGGTTAAAAAGATCTAAAATTAGTACCATTTCGACTTTTGACTATTTCTTAATGTTTTAGTTTGATATTAGCTATATTGAAATGTTATCAATGATTATGACCGATTCAAATTAATGGGACATATCTGAAGAGCAGTTGAATTGAACTGGAAAACTCTAAAAGAAGAGAAGACCATTTTGGTGTCACCTTTTATTGTATTCACTGATCGACCAATTATGTTTAAATAGTTAAACATAATTGTGAATGCAAAAGAATGTCATACAATTTGATATAAAAAAAGATCATGGGAAACTTGAAATGTGACTAAATGGATCTTGATACTGCATAGTGACTCCACCTATATTTTTGGCTGCTATACATGCCTAACAATTGTATGGCAACGAGCTTTCAAGATGATAAAGTATGCTGGTCGCACAGCCTATTTTCTCGTATGAACTTTGTAGACAAAAGAGATATGTTCTCTTTATTGCACCCATTATATGTGAGTGACAAATGATGGGTTTTGAGTTTGTTCATAGTGGGTGGAGCTTGACACAATCATCTAAACTGCCAAAGGAAATTTCTATATGAAATTGCCTAAGCCAGTTTGAATAAGATGAAAAAAAATGTAAAATGAACCTGACAGCCAAAAGCAAAAGATATAGAAAAGGAAATGTGAAAGTAAAAACAATCTCTCAAGAAATTCTCTACAATCAAAGAGGAATTTAAACTGTGAAAATTGTGCAATTTTTGCTTGTGATTTTGTACTTGACTAATGAATTAAGTAGATGATTTCACTTGTAACAATAAGTGTTTAAATTTCTCAATTTATTATGCAAATATCGTATGAACAACTGTATATCAAATTGTTCTAGATATTTCGATTGTGATTATGATGTTGTATGTCATATGATATATGATTTCTAACTGGAAGGAGTATAGAGATTATTTTTGCTAAATTGAAGGAAGAAGACACTAATATAGAATGTAATATTGATGTGGAGTCCAATTAAGACAAAGTACCTTTTGTTAGGAATAAAATTTAAAAATATTATTGTTAGAGAAATAAAATTTCAAAGTACCTTATTTTGGGAAAAAAAACTCCCTAACCCTCCAAGTTATCCGCTAAGCTCATCCTTGGGTAAGCCAAAGTTAACATGTTATTAATAACCATGAAGCTTCCATATCAATATCATGATTAAGAAAAGACCAAGTCCAAGGTACATATCCAAAAATATAGCCCTATTTTTTACCTGAAAGACAAAAGACTAATTATTTTCTTCATTAATTAACTCCCTTACTCAAAAAACAAAAAAGCGTTGTCTTCTCCAAGTCGTAACCTCCTTTGCCTCTAACCACAAAACCAACTGTTAGTTTTAAATTGACATATATATTTTAAAATGACAAAAACTTAAGTAAGCTTTAATGTTTTAATTCATATTGTAAATTTTCCTTATCACACATGATTTTCTCAAATCATTTTAAGTGTTCATATCAAACATTAAGACCATGATATAATGATATATTCTTATTGGTTTTAATACTTTATAAAATGGTTTTGAATATTTTCATTAAGTAATGTTTTCAAGAATATATTTAGAAAATTACTTAATAAATTTTTAGACTATGTTTTCATTTGAGAAAGTCAAGAAAAACTCCCACAAAAATGTCAAAATGTTTTGGGTTGGATTAGGATCAAAGACCACATCATTTCTAACCTAAAAAGTGCAGGAAATTGCTCTCTGGAAGCATGGAATCGATCCCTTAAGGGAAGGGATCGATCCCTTCATGGCAGAATGGCTTCCTAACGTTGAAAAGGTCCCTCAAGCCAAGAATCAAGATTCTGGACTGAAGGGATCGATCCCTTTGGCCATAGGATAGATCCCTCGGGACGAAAAATTGCTGTAACGGCTAGTTTTGTGAGACACAACGGCTATATTCGTTTTTGGCTCCAACCGACGTCCGCAAACCATCCAAGGGACTATAAATAGAGGCTTAGAAGCTGAAGGAACCAAGAGGAAGAGCTCAACACATTCAATCTTCATCCTCCTCATATTCAAAGCCTCAACAACTTCTCAAGCGCTATCTATCATCAATCTCATATTCCTTGTATAGAATAGCATAGCATAAATCATTGTATAGGATTTTCCTTGTGCTTAAACATTGTAATCACTTGCCTATCTAGAGGCCCTTCTTTGATTACATTCCTTGTAAACACCTTGTAAAGGAGAGGTTTCTCTTAAGCCTTAAAAAAAGAGGGAGGTTTCTCTTTAGCCTTAGAAAAAGAGGGAGGTTTCTCTTTAGCCTTAGAAAAAGAGGGAGAAGAGGTTATCTTGAGCCTAAGAAAAAAAGGGATCGTAAACACAAATTCAAGGATAGTGAATTCGGGGAAAATCCTTGGTAGCGTCTCAAGGTAGAGGATGTAGGCAAGGTTACCGAACCTCTATAAATCGCTTGCGTACATTTTTCTATCCTTACTCTCTTTACTTATTTGCAATTATATTTGTGTTTATTGTATTGAATTTATATTGCATACTTGAGTAGCCTAGAGAACTTAGAAAATATCAATATAGGCTAGAGAATTTACAAGAATCGAAAAACAAACTTAAAGTTAGCGAAAAATCGATTCACCCCCCTCTCGATATAGCCTATAGAGCCAACACCAACCAATCATCCCAATGACACCATTTCTTCCCATACAAACCCTAAATTCCTCCTTAACCTTCAAAATTCTTTCCTTCGACACTCCCAACCTTTTCTTTCGTTCCCCATCTCCCCTATGCAAGAGCGGCTCACGCCTTCTGCCAATGACTCTCAACTGCAGTCATTGAGACCCAAATCAACACCATGCATCGACAATGATGACCTTTCCTTGCAACTAGCTCGCCCTCCTGACCATTTATTAGCAAGCTACGTTGTCCAAGTCCCTAAAGATCAAATATATCGTGTTCCACCTCCTGAAAACGCTCGTGTTGTATACAGTTACCGTCAAGAAGAGCTACAGGTGAAGAATAAGAAGCGTCCATGTCACAAGTACTTAATGTGGATTGCTATTTTTTTTGTTGCGATTGGTTTTATTATAAGCATAACCCTAATTGTAATATACCATTCTTTTACCCCTAAAGTGTTAACATAATATTACAATTAATGTTACAATCAATTGTAATACTATAGTTGACTTAGACTAATTGATTACAGTTGACTAATTGATTACGATTGATTTTAGGACTTAATTATAGGGTTGATTACGATTTTATTTTCTAATTGTATTTCCTTTATTGTCATATTCTATTGCCTTATATAAAGGCCTTTAACCTTCTTGCAATGCAGACATCAGAAATACAATTCTTTCTTTCATTCTCTCTTTTTCTTTATCTCTTTCTTTTATAATCTCTTTCTTTACATGATATCAGAGCAAATTTTTTGTTCATCCTGAAGGTGAATCATCTTGGGATAACTCGTTTATTTCTATTTTTCAATTCCATTTTCTTTTTCAAAACCCAATCATCTAGAAAAGATGATAAGTACTCAAAGAGAAACCGCACAACTAATCTCAATAATTCTTGATGGGCATAACTACAATTGATGGGCTTTAGCTATATGCAGTTATTTAAAGGGGATGAAATTATGGCTTGTTGTCACCGGAGAACGTAAGGCACCAGTCAAACAAATAGAAGAATCTGATGAGAAGTACGCAGATCAACTTGAGGAATGGGAAAGTAAGAACCATTAGATCCTTACATGGTTCAGCAACACTACTGTTCCTTCTATCAATGTACATTTTGGACGCTTTGATCTTGCTAAGGAAGCTTGGGATTTCATTGCAATACGGTACAGTTCTACTACTCTTTCTCATCAATACCATCTTATGATCACATTGTCTCAACTTCGCCAAGAATCAAGTTAGTCAATTGATGAATTTCATTCCAAAATGCAACATTTATGGGATATGCTTGAGAATTCTGAGCCAGAATTAAAAAATGATCAAGATATTTGTTGGCTTTAATAGGCAATACCGAGAGGGGGGGTGAATCGGTTCTTCGCTAGCCTTAAGCCCATTTTTCGGTTTCTCTAAATTCTCTAGCCTATTTGAATATTTTCTAAGTTCTCTAAGCTAGGCAAGCATGCAATTCAAATTCAATACAACAAGCACAAATATAATTGCAAGTAATTAAAGTGAGTAGGGAAAGAGAAATGTACGCAAGTGATTTATAGAGGTTCGGCAACCTTGCCTACGTCCTCTACCTTAAGACGCTCCCAAGGATTTTCCCCAAATTCACTATTCTTGAATTTGTTACACTCCCTCTTTTCAAGGCTCAAGAGAAACCTCTCTCTTTTTCTAGGCTCAAGAGAAACCTCCCTCTTTTTCTTAGGCTAAAGAGAAACCTCCGCTTTTACAAGGATTGAATGTGTTTACAAGAGAAGTAATCAAAGAAGGCCTCTAAGTAGGCAAATGATTACAGAAATTAAGCACAATGGAAAACCTATACAATATTTATGCTAAGCACTACAAGGAATAAGAGAATGATAGATGATGAAGCTTTGTAGCTCTTGATTTGTTGTTTGAGACTTGAGGATTTGAGGAATATGAGTTTTGGAGTTGCTGAGTGGTTCCTCTTTTTTTCTTTAGCTTCCAAGCCTCTATTTATAGTCCCTTGGATGTATTCTAGCCGTTGGATGGAGCCAAATCTCGAATATTACCGTTGTCTTACAAAAACTAGCCGTTATAGGCTATTTTCGGGCAAAAGGATCGATCCTGCTACAGTGGGGATCGATCCCTTTTGTCCAGAATCTTGATTCTGGGCTTCAGGGACCTTGGGAAGACTTTCTGCCAAAAAGGGATCGATCCTGCTACAGTGGGGATCGATCCTTTTCTTCCAGAGGGCATTTTTCCTGCACTTTTGGGTTAGAAATGATATGACCTTTGATCCTAATTCAACCCAAAACATTTATAAGCTTTAAGGGAGTTTTTCTTGACTTTCTCAGATAAAAACATGGTCTAAACATTCATCAAGTGATTTTCTAAAATATTCAAAACATTTATAAAGAATTAAGACCAATAGGGATGTATCATTAAATCATGGTCTTAATGTTTGATATGATCACTTGAAAATGTATTGAGAAAATCATGTGTGATAAGGCAAATTTACAATATGAATTAAACCATTACAGCTTACTTAAGTTTTTGTCATTTCAAAATACATATTGCAATTTAAAGCTAACAATCTCCCCCTTTTTGATATGACAAAACTTAATGTAAATTTGCTTTAAAAATTCTTTAATAAAATACTCCCCTTCAAATAAAGCAGGATTTTACAAAGCTCCCCCTTAATATAAGCATGGGTTTTGAAAATGAATTTTCAAACTATTTCTCCCCCATTATCTCTCCCCCTTAATATCTCTCCCTTTTAATATCTATCTCTCCCCCTTTTTGTCATAGCAAAAAGAAGGAAAAATAATAAAAGATATGCTCCCCCTAAAATCATGGCTATGTGAGAAGAAATAAAAATGCTCCATCCAACAAGAAACATGTTAGTACATGGGACTCATAGCACAAATTCATAAGACAATGTCCATAAAGAGTATGAAATGTTTAGGTATGCAAAGGACAAGGCTTATTTTCCTATACCAATTGTTTATAAATAATATTGATACCAATTGTTGATAAGTAATTTTGCAAGAAGTTCACAATTGGTAATAAATGAAGCAAGTTGAGTATAAATATCTACTAAGGTCTATGACTTGCTTATTTCAATCCTATTAAGCACCTAAGTGTATCAATTGTTCTCTAAAGTCTGACTAAGGTGCATGGCAAGACATCATGATTATGAGCTAAAATTAGATGACATATCATATGCATAAGCTCATAAATCACTTCCAAGCAAGAATGTGCATAGAATCAAAACATATAGCAATTAACTTCAATTTCTAGCACACAAGAGTTTCATGCAAAAATATCCTAAATGAATTCTTCTCTATTTGTCATTTCAAACTAAAGAGCACAAGAAGAATTGTCAATTTAAAGCTCATACCAATTGGCAATTTAGATTTGGCTTACCAATTATTGAAAATATGGTTGCCAATGATACTAATTGTTATTTCAATCTAAATACCAATTGTTACTAATGGTTGACTTAGACATATTTTGCATGAATCCAATGTCTATGTGTAGTGTGTTCATGTCAAGAAAATAATCATTCTAAATATGCAAGAACACAATCACACAAAATTATACCATATGGAAGATTAAAAAAAAAAATCAAAGTATTCAAGTGAACACATTTTCTTCCATGGTTTCAAGCACAAAAATCCTATGCTCATTTTTCAATTCAAGTCCTTAACCAATTATGAGCAAGGAAAGATTACCATTTTAATCAATTCAAAGCAATATCCCTAGTGAATTTTAACGTTTAAGGTTCCAAAGGGTATATGCTATTTTAACTAAAATGGTTTCACCTAAGTGAATCAATATTATCAAGCTAAAATATATTTTATCATTAAAATCCATAAACTATGAGTGAGGTTAAGCACATAGTATCATGAAAACAACTATTCTCATCTCATAGGCATGATTATTGATTCAACTCGAGCAAGCATGTAAGTTCAACATTAAAACAATCAAGAATAAATGCATGGATATCAATCAAGGTACATTTGTTCAAGTTTGCATTTATCTTTGAATGTTGGTGTTGTCATTAAAGCCCAAGCTCTTTAATAATTTGGCCATAAAAGAATTTTAAGTTCATGGATGATAAAGTTTCATGCATTTGAACATTTAGGATCCATTTATCATCACACATTGTAGGCCAATGTGAAATCCCTCAATTTCAGGAAATTCCTCCATAATTACAAAGTATGTCAGCTTAAATGAAAAATAAGTAGGTATGAGAATTATGAAGTATGAAGGATGTATGGAACATGGAAGAAGTAATGAAATGGAAAGATTAAATAGTCAAGGAAATTAAATTGATGTTATAAGAATAATGGAGGTATGAGCAAAGAATTAATATCAGAAAATTAAGTGTAACTAAAGACCAATTAAATGAATATGAAGTTTAATGTATGCATGATGTATGGAAGAAATAAGAAAGTTGATAGTCAATAAGACAAATGATTTATTATGTTGATATCAGGAAAAATAATTGAAGTAGGAAAGAAAATAAATATCAGATTTTAATTGGTGTAATGAGATGTGGCTGATATAAAAAGGGAAGAAGAGAATTAATGGTCAAATGAGTCAAAAAGGGGTCAAGGAAAAGTATGGCTGAGATTGATGATGGGATAAGAAGCAATTAAATGAAGTTGCATGACTCACCAGCCCATCAGCCATCACCCAACGTCAGCCTCTATCTTTCCAGCCCTCTCCCTCGTGTTCTCTAAGTTTCCATAAGTTTCCATAAGTTCTATCCATGGCTACCATGACAAACACCCTTGTTTAGTAACCAAATCGTTAAGTTTATTAGACGAAAAACGATCATAGTCACTAGACGAGGCTATATCTGAAGTTTGGTGGATTGAATCCAAGTCTTGGAAGAGATCTCAAAGTTTGAGATTTTGGTCACTAGCAAAAGGTAAGAGAAGAAGATGATTTGTTCAAGTATGTTTATAGTATGGTGTTGTACTGAATTAGTATAACATGTTTATGGCAAATTCTTAAAGGTTTGCTTTGATATGATGATTTCAGATTTGAAGAAGTAAAAGCTAGGGTTATGCGCCAAGTGATTTCGCGTTTCCGAAGGAATTAAGGTAAGGAATTTATGTAACGGACGTAAGGCGGCTATGTCCGCATGTTTTATGATGTTTTTACATGTTTTGGAGAGAAGCACCAGTTGATTTTGTGCAGGAAAAGATGCATTTTCGGACTTGTCTCCTAGTACCAATTAGGTTAGGAGCAGCCGACTGCCTTAAGTAGCAGCCGACTGCCTAGAGACAACCAAAACGCCGTTTTCCAAAAACCGATGCAAACCAGTCGACTGCTATGTATGCCAGTCGACTGCTATTTTCCAGAAAAGCATTCTGTTTCAAACCAGTCGACTGCTATATGGGACAGTCGACTGCTAATTGCTAAAATGCATTCTGTTTCAAAAACAGTCGATTGCTATATGGACCAGTCGACTGCTATTTCCTAAGAAGCATTCTGTTTGAAAACCAGTCGACTGCTATATGGACCAGTCGACTGCCCTTATATGTTTTCAAAGATGAAAATATCGAAATTTTAAATGAAAATAATTTCGATAAATGAAAGTATAAAGCAGCAGCCGACTGCCCTGTTAAGCCAGTCGACTGCCCTGTTTGAAAAGAGGTTTTCAAACCTACTTCAAGAAAGTATGAAATGTCATGGCAAAAAGGCCATATGACATATGTTTTGAGATTATGCACTTTCATGTTTATAGTAGGGGCTCTGATCAAGTCCTGAAAATCATGTATGTTAAGGGCTGAGGACCATAAGTCAGGCCTCAGTTGCTACAGAGGACACCTGACTAGTGTTGGCTGTAGCCACCCGCAATTGGCCAATCTGTTTATATTTCATGTACGGCTAAGGGAGAAATCCTGGCCCGACGGGGTACGCCACATGATAATGATGATGATGATGATGATGATGCAGTGCATAACTCCACAAAAGTATGAATAGTTTTTATGTTATCAAAAAAAACTATATGTATATGCGATTTCTAAGAATAAAGAAATCGAAAGTACTTGGTTTACTTGTACAAGAAGTTTTAAAAGAAGTATATGAAGTACGCTTTCAAATGTAAAGGATATTTCAAAGAAGTATTTGAAATATGTTTTGAAGAAGTATACGAAGCATGCTATGTATAAAAGCATGTAAAGTATGTTTTAAAGATGGAAGATGAAGTAAGTATGTATGTATGTATGTATGTAAGTGATATTTCAAAGAAGTATTTGAAATATATTTTGAAGAAGTACACTAAGCATGCTATGTTATAAAAGCATGTAAAGTATGTTTTAAAGTATGTTATGAAGTATGTTTTAAAGTAAAGAAGTATGATGTATGTTTTAAGAATACAATGTATGTTTCGAAGCAAGTTTATGAAGTATGACGTTATAAAGTATGATTTGATGCATGATGTTTTTAAGAAAGTATGTTTGCCTACACCATCTGAAAGAAATATGCATGGTTGCAAACAATGCATGAAAGAGGTTTATGATGCATGCTTTATAATGCTTTACATGACATTATAGAGCCAAGTAGGAAAAATGCATATAGAGGCATAGTACGCTCTTTTACATATTTTTCTTACTGAGCGTAAACTCACCCTTTTACGAACATTTTTCATACAGACTATCTGAAGTAATCCCTCGCTCTAAATAGAAGAGCCTCTGAGTGGATTTTGAAAGTTTACCTTCAAGAGACGCTTCCCAAGTAGTATAGAAGGTATACTTATGTAATTATGCAAAGTAAATTGTAATTCAGCTATGGTACAGTACAGCTAACAATTATGTATGTAAGATGTCGGGGATTTAAGTTAAGATGATGTATGAGATCCTGTGGAAACGGATGGTACATTTATACATGTATCATTAGTCTGTTTTATTGAAATTGAATTATTCATATTGAGCTGTTAGATGTTAAGCTTAAGAATTATAGAAAAGTATGATTGACATTGACAAGCAAATCTAATCAAGTTAAGTAAAAAAAAAAGGATAAAAAGGTGAAAAAGAAATGTATGGTGACTGGGACGTCACAGAGTGGTATCAGAGCAATTAGATTGAGGTTTGCCAGTGTTGATGAGTTAGAAGTAGAATATATCCCCAATTGTACTGTACTTGTCTGAATACATATACGATGTATAACTGTTTGAAGTTATACTAAATAGCTCAATTTTGTGATTTTATCGACAGAATGAGCTCAGATAGAAGGGATGTTGGTGAAGGAAGAGGAAGGGATTATGTAGAACAGTCACCAACACAGTTTCCTTTTCCATCTCCACCACATAGCCCGAACACTAGGTTAGCGAAGATGGAGAAGCATGTGGAGAATATGACCACTATGTTTACGCAGTTTATGGCGAACTTTCCAAACGTGGTCACAAGTGTACCATTCGCTATTCCTATAGTACAGCCACTACCAGTACAGACAGAGTTACCCCCACCATTCCCAGTTATTGAAAGGCGGGATCTCACAGCCTATTGCAGTATGACCTTGATTAAGGAATATAAGAAACTGGATCCACCTAAGTTTAAGGGGGATAAGGACACATTGGCCGCAGTGAATTGGGTGAAGGCGGTCACTAGATCTTTCGAGTATATGCTATGTTCCGAAAAGGAAAAGGTGGGTTTGGCTGCGTATCTATTAGTGGATGATGCAAAGTATTGGTGGCAGTCCACTTGGGCCATTTTGGAAGCCCAACATGTTGAGGTTACGTGGGATAAATTTTTAGAGGCCTTTACTGAGCAGTACATCCCACGCACAGATCAAACTAGATTAAAGATTGAATTTTTGAAATTGACTCAAGGGACAATGTCAGTTAATCAATATGAGTCAAGGTTTATTTCTCTAAGTGGATTCGATCGAGAGACCATCAGGAGTGAAGGATATAAGATATACAGATTTATAGAAGGACTGAAGTCTCCTATCAAATCCAAGTTGTATACCTTAGGTATCACTACTTATAATGAGACAGTCCGTAAGGCTCAGTTGTGTGAGCAGGACTATGAGTTTCATCATGACGATTTCCGATCCCCAGGTAAAGGTAAGAAACTGATAAAGCGGAAGTCAGAAAGGAAAACATCGAAAGATGGATGCTCATTTGGGAGATGTAGGCCATATGAAAGAGCTTCGAGAGGTAAGCAAGTAAAGTATAAGAAAATGATAACTGTTTTAATTTAAATGGTAATATGGAATATATATATTAAATTGGGAGTATTATGATGATTATGGTATAGGGAATCCTAGAGCTACTGGGATCAAGATAAATGATGATAAATTCCGATATTCAGCCAATATTACCGTTAGCTCCCCTAAGAGTACAAGACAAAGGTGTGAACATTGCAAAAAGTTCCATAGATCACAGCCATGCCGGTTGGCAAGTGGCACATGTTTTAGATGTGGTGAACAGGGACATATGATCAGAGATTGTCCTAAGAGGGACTTAAGGACACTCGAGGAATCTGAGGAGACCTCTCAACCACCGCGCAAGGCCACTACTGAGGAGAAGGGAAAGACACCTGTTAACTATGATGTGAATGTTGAAGATGTATAAGGCAAAAGTATGTTGTATGATCTGACTAAATTGTAAATGAAGTTAATAGAGGGTATGTATGGTTATGTGAAAGATTTTTAGTTTACGTTGTGGAAGGAGTAAGGAAAAGTCCTGAACTTAGTGAAATACAATAATTGACAAGAAACGATAGTTGAAATTTGGAAGTACTCTTTGATATAAAGTTTTATGATATATAGTGATATGTGAAAAGAGTATAAATGAGAATGATGATTGACTTTTATTAGTCGAATTTTACTTAAATGTTTTATGCTATAAAAGTATTACTCTAAAAAGAATATGAAGTAATATGAGAGATGAGTTATCTCAACGACGGTAATTATTCCCTATAGTCGCATCTAGGAACCGTAACACGACAGGTACTCTAAAGTACCTTCCATACTCTACTCGGTTACCTAGCCGACTATAGTATCCTTCCTGGTTGATTCCCTAGAGTACCATAGGGAAATGAGGACATTCATTCATTTGGCATGTTCGATGCTACGGGATGAAAATATTTTGGATACGAATTAAAAGAACTATGCTAATAGTTTAAAATGTGATCAGTATATGGGTATTAAAAGAGCAAAAGAAAGAAATTATAGATAGCCATTGTGAATAAATTACGGCTATAATTCTGATTAAGATAGAAGAGATGAGTCGAATTTCTAAAGGATTATGAAGGTGAAGATATATCACCTAGGGAAAACCACTGTGGTGGTAAATGCTCTGAACCAAAAGCATGAAGTAAAAATGGTTGATACGATGAAAAGAAAGTATGAAGTGCTTGAGCAATTTACAAGCCTTAAGCTAAAAGTTAGGCTTTCAGAGTAAGTTGGAAATGATGACTAGTACAATGATTAAGCCAGAATTGATGAACGAATCTGCTAAGTTAGCCCACTTCCTACCTAAGAAGTCTATGGACACACTTAGTGCTTTGGCAGAAATGTAGATGAAAGAATGTCGTTAGACTAAGTGGAGTTCCAATGAGCAATTTCATGTGATAGAGATTTCAGGTTCAATTCTCACTTTAAGGAGATTAGCAAGGAACCATGGAATCTCAGTTGAAAATTTTGCACAGCTTTTCATCCGCAGACTGATGAGCAGTCCGAGTGCATGATTTAGACGCTCGAGGATATGTAAAGAGCTGGTGCTATGTATTTTAAAGGCCCATGGGACGACCATCTGCCATTGACTGAGTTTATTTATGATAATAGCTATTATACAAGTATTTAGATGACACTGTATGAAATGTTATAAGAATAGAAAGTGTCAATCTCCGAAGTGGTGGGAAGAAGTAGGCAAGTGAAAGTTATTAGTGTGATTTAATCGAGCAAGTATCTAAAGAGGTTAAGTGAGTAGTCCAAGACATAAGATGGCTCAGAATAGACAAAAGATTATACAAATGCTTGACAAAGACTAATTGATGTTTTAATTGGGAACTCAGTAAGTTGAAAGTTTTCCATCCAAAGGAATTATAAGATTTGGTCGACGAGGTAAATTGAGTCCTCGTTATATCGATTCAATTGAAGTCTTAGACCAAATTGGAGACATCACCAATAAATTGATGTTACCTCCAGAGCTATTGAGAATATGAAATAATTGTATGTGTCAATATTTCGAAGGTATGATCCGGAATTCATCTTATGTTATAAAAGATGAAGCCTTAGAAGTTCAGGAAGACATAAGTCATGTGAAAAAGCCATTTGGGATTTTGGACAGAAAAGATAAGGTATAGAAGTCTATGATGATCCCATTAGTTAAAGATTATTGACGATATCATATTATGGAAGAAGCTACATGAAGCTAAATAGCTTAATGAAGGAAGAGTATCTGAAACCAATTGAGACATGACCTGATTTGAATTTGGAGGACCAAATTTTCAAAGGTGGGGAGAATGTGAAATCCCTCAATTTCAGGAAATTCCTCCATAATTACAAAGTATGTCAGCTTAAATGAAAAATAAGTAGGTATGAGAATTATGAAGTATGAAGGATGTATGGAACATGGAAGAAGTAATGAAATGGAAAGATTAAATAGTCAAGGAAATTAAATTGATGTTATAAGAATAATGGAGGTATGAGCAAAGAATTAATATCAGAAAATTAAGTGTAACTAAAGACCAATTAAATGAATATGAAGTTTAATGTATGCATGATGTATGGAAGAAATAAGAAAGTTGATAGTCAATAAGACAAATGATTTATTATGTTGATATCAGGAAAAATAATTGAAGTAGGAAAGAAAATAAATATCAGATTTTAATTGGTGTAATGAGATGTGGCTGATATAAAAAGGGAAGAAGAGAATTAATGGTCAAATGAGTCAAAAAGGGGTCAAGGAAAAGTATGGCTGAGATTGATGATGGGATAAGAAGCAATTAAATGAAGTTGCATGACTCACCAGCCCATCAGCCATCACCCAACGTCAGCCTCTATCTTTCCAGCCCTCTCCCTCGTGTTCTCTAAGTTTCCATAAGTTTCCATAAGTTCTATCCATGGCTACCATGACAAACACCCTTGTTTAGTAACCAAATCGTTAAGTTTATTAGACGAAAAACGATCATAGTCACTAGACGAGGCTATATCTGAAGTTTGGTGGATTGAATCCAAGTCTTGGAAGAGATCTCAAAGTTTGAGATTTTGGTCACTAGCAAAAGGTAAGAGAAGAAGATGATTTGTTCAAGTATGTTTATAGTATGGTGTTGTACTGAATTAGTATAACATGTTTATGGCAAATTCTTAAAGGTTTGCTTTGATATGATGATTTCAGATTTGAAGAAGTAAAAGCTAGGGTTATGCGCCAAGTGATTTCGCGTTTCCGAAGGAATTAAGGTAAGGAATTTATGTAACGGACGTAAGGCGGCTATGTCCGCATGTTTTATGATGTTTTTACATGTTTTGGAGAGAAGCACCAGTTGATTTTGTGCAGGAAAAGATGCATTTTCGGACTTGTCTCCTAGTACCAATTAGGTTAGGAGCAGCCGACTGCCTTAAGTAGCAGCCGACTGCCTAGAGACAACCAAAACGCCGTTTTCCAAAAACCGATGCAAACCAGTCGACTGCTATGTATGCCAGTCGACTGCTATTTTCCAGAAAAGCATTCTGTTTCAAACCAGTCGACTGCTATATGGGACAGTCGACTGCTAATTGCTAAAATGCATTCTGTTTCAAAAACAGTCGATTGCTATATGGACCAGTCGACTGCTATTTCCTAAGAAGCATTCTGTTTGAAAACCAGTCGACTGCTATATGGACCAGTCGACTGCCCTTATATGTTTTCAAAGATGAAAATATCGAAATTTTAAATGAAAATAATTTCGATAAATGAAAGTATAAAGCAGCAGCCGACTGCCCTGTTAAGCCAGTCGACTGCCCTGTTTGAAAAGAGGTTTTCAAACCTACTTCAAGAAAGTATGAAATGTCATGGCAAAAAGGCCATATGACATATGTTTTGAGATTATGCACTTTCATGTTTATAGTAGGGGCTCTGATCAAGTCCTGAAAATCATTTATGTTAAGGGCTGAGGACCATAAGTCAGGCCTCAGTTGCTACAGAGGACACCTGACTAGTGTTGGCTGTAGCCACCCGCAATTGGCCAATCTGTTTATATTTCATGTACGGCTAAGGGAGAAATCCTGGCCCGACGGGGTACGCCACATGATAATGATGATGATGATGATGATGATGCAGTGCATAACTCCACAAAAGTATGAATAGTTTTTATGTTATCAAAAAAAACTATATGTATATGCGATTTCTAAGAATAAAGAAATCGAAAGTACTTGGTTTACTTGTACAAGAAGTTTTAAAAGAAGTATATGAAGTACGCTTTCAAATGTAAAGGATATTTCAAAGAAGTATTTGAAATATGTTTTGAAGAAGTATACGAAGCATGCTATGTATAAAAGCATGTAAAGTATGTTTTAAAGATGGAAGATGAAGTAAGTATGTATGTATGTATGTATGTAAGTGATATTTCAAAGAAGTATTTGAAATATATTTTGAAGAAGTACACTAAGCATGCTATGTTATAAAAGCATGTAAAGTATGTTTTAAAGTATGTTATGAAGTATGTTTTAAAGTAAAGAAGTATGATGTATGTTTTAAGAATACAATGTATGTTTCGAAGCAAGTTTATGAAGTATGACGTTATAAAGTATGATTTGATGCATGATGTTTTTAAGAAAGTATGTTTGCCTACACCATCTGAAAGAAATATGCATGGTTGCAAACAATGCATGAAAGAGGTTTATGATGCATGCTTTATAATGCTTTACATGACATTATAGAGCCAAGTAGGAAAAATGCATATAGAGGCATAGTACGCTCTTTTACATATTTTTCTTACTGAGCGTAAACTCACCCTTTTACGAACATTTTTCATACAGACTATCTGAAGTAATCCCTCGCTCTAAATAGAAGAGCCTCTGAGTGGATTTTGAAAGTTTACCTTCAAGAGACGCTTCCCAAGTAGTATAGAAGGTATACTTATGTAATTATGCAAAGTAAATTGTAATTCAGCTATGGTACAGTACAGCTAACAATTATGTATGTAAGATGTCGGGGATTTAAGTTAAGATGATGTATGAGATCCTGTGGAAACGGATGGTACATTTATACATGTATCATTAGTCTGTTTTATTGAAATTGAATTATTCATATTGAGCTGTTAGATGTTAAGCTTAAGAATTATAGAAAAGTATGATTGACATTGACAAGCAAATCTAATCAAGTTAAGTAAAAAAAAAAAAGGATAAAAAGGTGAAAAAGAAATGTATGGTAACTGGGACGTCACAGCCAACAACCATTACCAATTGTTGAATTTACATTTGAAATCAATCCACTAGATATATAATTATCATGAAACCTAGTGTGGAATTGATAAGTCAAGCTAAGAGACATAATCCTATAGGCATGCTTGACTAAGATGAAAAAAAAATATGAAGAATACTCATTATGCATAAGTTCATCAAATTCTCAAGTATATCCATAAATTCTTGAAATATTTCTCAAAATTATGTTTAAGCATTCATTGAAAGTATGTTTCAAGATTCAAGATTTAAGCAAATCATGAGTGTTTTCAACAAGAAAAATGATTTTGCACTTGTGAGCTCAAGAAAAATGGTATTGATTGTTGAAAGTGATACCATTTGTTGGAAAGGATATTAATTGATGAAGTTGAGGCATGATATCAATGAAAAAT
The DNA here is from genome assembly GCA_031772115.1 of Heritiera littoralis. NCBI lineage: Eukaryota > Viridiplantae > Streptophyta > Magnoliopsida > Malvales > Malvaceae > Heritiera > Heritiera littoralis. Next base: position 2,057,584 of record JAPDPK010000096.1, on the reverse strand, counting down.
GAATTTTCATATATTAAAGATCATCAAAAAGAAGATAAAACAATGAATTTTAAGTTGAGAAGAAAGAAGATATCAAGAAAGTGAAAAATCCTTCTCAAATTCGGTTGAAAAAGTGCAGAAAAGCCCTTTTTGGCTTGGGGGGATCGATCCCTATAGGAGGGGGATCGATCCCTTTGTTCCAGAATCACAGATTTTGCATTCTGCTCAAGGGGGATCGATCCTGCTTGTTGAGGGATCGATCCCTCATCCTGTTTCTGCAGTTTTTGACAGAAAATTCAAGTTTTGAGGTGCCAAATCTTTGTTTTTGAGTATTTTAAGTCCAAGTAAAGATTCAAACATTTGTAAAACATGATTTTGGACTTGTATGAATGAAAAACTATTTAACAAAAGATTTTGCAATTTTGGAAGAATTTACACAATGACATGCATTTTTGGCCTCAAAGGGGGTCATTTTGAAAGTTATGCATGTTTTGGCAAAACCAATGCATGGAATTACTTAAATATGTCAAAACAAACTTGTTCACATAGGTTTTAAGCACAAATATCATTAAAACATACATCTTGTGAACAACATGCCATGATTTCTAATATACATATTCTTCATTAAGGCTCATGACATGGGATTTTGCATATATGACATATTTAACAACTTTTGAGCAACTAAATATATTATCTAAACATATCAAACTTGCTCAAACTACAGAAATCCAATAATCATTTCAAAATCACAAATCACGCTTTTCATTCAATGCATCAAGTACTATTCATTAAGCACTCAAAAATCATTTATCATGCCTTTTGTTCAATCATTCAACTCACAAAGCATCAAAGATCATCAACAAACCATATCATCAAGGCATAAACAATTTAAATGTAACAAAAATTTTAAGAAGTGAGAATTTAAGCTCACAATACTCCTTTGCTTGAGAGTGCTTGCCATGATGTGTTGGATCCACCATTAGCCATTCTTTGAGAGATTGTTGTCACCTTGCTAAAGATGGATTTCCAAGCTCTTCCTTTTTCTCATTGACACAAGCAAACTCCATGGGGGGGTGTTGAGCATTTAAACTCCATTGTTCCATTGTATTCCCATGCTCTAACACTCCTATAACAAACAAATTCAAGCATGCTTTGGTACCCAAATTTTCTTGGGTCCATGAGAGTTAGTGCAAACAATTTTTGATCCTTTGGGATCCATTTCAAGCATAATTCATCATCATTTACAGCATGCTTTGGCACCCATATTTTCCTAACAACTCTTCCTCTAAATGTAGTTTTTCTATATGTGCATGCTTCTGAAGAGTGTCCTATTCTATTGCATAGTGAGCATTTGAGAGATGTATCATGCACATAATTTTTGCTCACTAGGAAATTCTTTAGATGAGTTTCTTTTTGTATTGCATTATAACCTAACCCATCTTTATCAAAGAAGGCTCTTTGGGTCTCTAACATATGATCTAGCTTTTGTTGACCCATGTAGAACCTAGTAAATGAGTTGTGCAAATTTGTATTCTTTTCATTCAACTCATTTATTTCTAAGTTAGCCTCTTCTAATTTCTTTTGAAATTCTAACTTAGCATTCAATAGCTCATCATTTTTCATTTTTAATTTTGTAATCATTTTCTTGTATTTTGAGTTCATGCATTCAAATTCACTAGCTAACTCATCAAAGGCATTTTGTAAATCGTCATAAGAATGGTCGTTACATTCACTAGAGCTAGGTTTCTCCTTTTCATCCTCGATAGTCAAGGAGTTAGTATTTGCTAATTTATCTTTAATGTCTTCTAATTTCTTTTCTAGCTCTAATTTCACCTTGGTGAGTTCATCATTCTTTGAGCCTAGATCTTTTATTTTCCCTTCCAACTCAAACTTAGTATTTATCAAAATTTCATTCTCTTTTCTAAATTTATTTAACTTTGTGTTATATTTTGCATGCATCGATTTATATTCATCACTTAGCTCATTAAATGCATCTTGAAGCTCATCAAATGAATATTCTTCTAAAGTTTGTGAGCTAGTTTCAAAATCATCACCTAGAGCCATTTATGATCGTTTTGCTCGATAGAGGTTAGTCTAAATCAATCTCGAGCCCAAGCTCTGATACCAATTGTTGGCTCTAATAGGCAATACCGAGAGGGGGGTGAATCGGTTCTTCGCTAGCCTTAAGCCCGTTTTTCGGTTTCTCTAAATTCTCTAGCCTATTTGAATATTTTCTAAGTTTTCTAAGCTAGGCAAGCATGCAATTCAAATTCAATACAACAAGCACAAATATAATTGCAAGTAATTAAAGTGAGTAGGGAAAGAGAAATGTACGCAAGTGATTTATAGAGGTTCGGCAACCTTGCCTACGTCCTCTACCTTGAGACGCTCCCAAGGATTTTCCCCAAATTCACTATTCTTGAATTTGTTACACTCCCTCTTTTCAAGGCTCAAGAGAAATCTCTCTTTTTCTAGGCTCAAGAGAAACCTCCCTCTTTTTCTAGGCTCAAGAGAAACCTCCCTCTTTTTCTAGGCTCAAGAGAAATCTCCCTCTTTTTCTTAGGCTAAAGAGTAACCTCCCTCTTTTTCTTAGGCTAAAGAGAAACCTCCCCTTTTACAAGGATTGAATGTGTTTACAAGAGAAGTAATCAAAGAAGGCCTCTAAGTAGGCAAATGATTACATAAATTAAGCACAATGGAAAACCTATACAATATTTGTGCTAAGCACTACAAGGAATAAGAGAATGATAGATGATGAAGACTTTGTAGCTCTTGATTTGTTGTTTGAGACTTGAGGATTTGAGGAATATGAGTTTTGGAGTTGCTGAGTGGTTCCTCTTTTTTTCTTTAGCTTCTAAGCCTCTATTTATAGTCCCTTGGATGTATTCTAGCCGTTAGGTGGAGCCAAATCTCGAATTTTACCGTTGTTTTACAAAAACTAGCCGTTATATGCTATTTTCGGGCAAAAGGATCGATCCTGCTACAGTGGGGATCGATCCCTTTTGTCCAGAATCTTGATTCTGGGCTTCAGGGACCTTGGGAAGACTTTCTGCCAAAAAGGGATCGATCCTGCTACAGTGGGGATCGATCCTTTTCTTCCAGAGGGCATTTTTCCTGCACTTTTGGGTTAGAAATGATATGACCTTTGATCCTAATTCAACCCAAAACATTTATAAGCTTTAAGGGAGTTTTTCTTGACTTTCTCAGATAAAAACATGGTCTAAACATTCATCAAGTGATTTTTTAAAATATTCAAAACATTTATAAAGAATTAAGACCAATAGGGATGTATCATTAAATCATGGTCTTAATGTTTGATATGGTTCTATTGAAAATGTATTGAGAAAATCATGTGTGATAAGGCAAATTTACAATATGAATTAAACCATTAAAGCTTACTTAAGTTTTTGTCATTTCAAAATACATATTGCAATTTAAAGCTAACAATATTTTTATTGATTATTGGAATCAACTTTGACTTATTCAATTTCTCATGGCTCTTCGAGATGATTTTGAGAGTACCAAGTCTTCACTTTTGCATCGACACCCTCTACCGACCATGGATAATGCACTTACAGAGTTGATTTATGAAGAAATTCGGTTAGCTATTACTCAAACTCATCAAACAGACACTGTTGTTGCTGCAACTCCTAAACAACGTATTCCACCTTGTTTTCGATGTGGACGAAGCAATCATCTTGTTGCCCATTGTAAAGCAATATTTCATTCTAATGGAGCATGAAATTCTGATTCTAAATCTTCTTTCGCAATGCCTTGTTAGCGATGTGGTAGGACTAATCATCCTGTTGAAAAATGCAAGGCTATATTTCATACTAATGGAACACGTCTTAATGGTTCTCCAACCACCAAGGCTGCTGCAGCAACCAACACTGAGTCTATTACCTCTAAATCTTCTTCTAACAAATTTACAATCTTGACTGATGACCTTAAGCTCTGATCAATCAAGTAATGTCTCAAAATCACATGTCTGCTACTACATTAGGTAACACTTGGTTGATAAATACTGCTTGTGGAAACTATATGACTGCTGATCCTTTTTATTTAAGAAAACAATACCTATTTCTAATAATTCCATCATTACAACTGCTAATGGTTCCACCTTGAAAGCCACCCACATTGGTAATGTTGAAACTTCCACTCTTTGCACACCTAATACTTATCTTGTTCCCAACCTTGCCTTTAACTTGCTTTCTATTGACCAACTTTGTGATCTCGATCTTGACTTACATTTTTCAAAACAATATGGTTGTATTGTGCAGGATCCTCGAACAGGTCAGAAAGTTAGGACAGGGCGTAAGGTTGGAACACTGTTTGAACTCGAAAGCCTGAAAGTTCCACAAAACTTGATCACCATTGCTACATCTCAAACACCCGTTCCAGCTTCTTTAGAGTTATGGCACTCTAGGTTAGGTCATGCATCTATTTCTCAAATAAAATCACTATCTTCTACTGGTGTTTTAGGTAAAGTTTCTTATAACATTTTTTATTGTTTATCTTGTCAACTTGGAAAACAAAGTGCATTACCATTCAATAAAAGTGAATCTTCTTCTTCTTCACCATTTGATTTAGTCCATTCTGACATTGGGGGTCCAGCTCCAACATCAACTATGGGAGGTTCATGTTATTTTGTTATTTTTATTGATGATTTTTCATGATATACTTGGATTTATTTATTCAAACAACGATATGAGCTCTTGTCAATTTTCAATGAATTCAATAATATGATACAAACTCAGTTTTCTCGCAAGATAAAAGTTTTTAGGTCTGAAAATGCTGGTGAGTATACATCAATTGAGTTCAATAATTTGTTAAAAAATGATGGAACTCTTTCTCATCAATCTTGTGCACACACTTCAGAACAAAATGGTAGAGCAGAAAGGAAACACCGTCATATACCATACACTGTTCGTGCCCTTCTTGTTTCATCCTCTCTTCCTAAACAATTTTGGGATGAAACTGCTTTTACTGCTGTTTATGCTATCAATCGAGTTCCCACACCAGTGGTAGGCATGCGAACTCCTTTTGAGTGTTTATACAATAAGACTCCTGACTATCATTCTCTTAAAGTTTTTGGGTGTGCTTGTTTTGTTCTACTTCCTGATCATGAAAGAACTAAACTTGAACCTCGAGCTCGGTTATGTTGTTTTCTATGTTACGGTATAGAACATAAATTATGATCCAATTTCTAAGTGTCTTCGTGTCTTACGTCATGTGGTCTTTTGGAAGCATAAGTAATTTACTAGTATTTCTGCATTGACATCCCAATCTTCTTCTCCACAGGTTTTCACAGACCTATCTTTGATCTTTCATCAGCTTATGAGAATCTTGCAGGTACTTTTACCTCAAACAGTGACCAATCTTCCTTGTCTCCCTCAACTTCTGATTTGATCGAGGCTCCTGCTGATACATCTGTGCCTTCCCCATATGTACCTCCTCCTCTTCGTTGCATCACTCGAGTAAGGGAACCAAATACTCAACTTTGTGATTTTCATTGTTATTATGCCCTAGCCACATTACATGAACCTCGAAATTTCTGTGAGGCAGCTTCTAATCCTCTGTGGTAGCAAGTAATGGCATAAGAGTTACAAGCTTTTGAGAAAACACATACTTGGGACATTATTGATCAACAACCTGATAAGTTAGTCATTGATTGTGAGTGGGTTTACAAGATTAAGACTCGATTTGATGGCTCAGTGGAACGTTACAAGGCACGCCTTGTTGCTCGAGGATTTACTCAAGAATATGGCATTAATTATGAAGAGACTTTTGTTCTAGTTGCTCGTCTCACATCTGTTCGCTCCTTCTTAGCTGTTGCTATAGTTAGAAAATGGCCAACATATCAAATGGATGTTAGGAATGCATTTCTAAATGGTGATCTTATTGAGGAAGTTTACATGAAGCCACCTCCTGGTTCCTCTATACCGTCTAACAAGGTTTGTCGTCTTCGGCAAGCATTGTATGGTCTTAAGCAAGCCCCTAGAGCTTGGTTTTCAAAATTTACTACCACTATTGCTTAGTTGGGTTTTACATCCAGTGCCTATGATTCTGCTCTTTTTACTCGAAAAACTAGCCAAGGTACCATCCTTCTTTTATTTTATGTGGATGACATGATTATTACAAGTGATGATAGTGATGGTATTTGAGATCTCAAGACTTTTCTCCATTCCCAGTTTGAGATGAAAGATCTTAGTCCTTTGAGTTACTTTTTGGGTATTGAGGTTACTTCTGATTCTACAGGCTTACACTTATCACAAACAAAGTATGCTTCTGATCTTATTGCCAAAGCAGGATTGACAGACAATAAGATTTCCTCTTCACCACTGAAACAAAACATCAAGCTTTTCTCCTTCTGATGGTAGTCTTCTCCCAAACCCGACTTTGTATAGTACTTTGGTGCGTAGTCTTATTTATCTGACGGTTACTCGCCCAGATATTGCTTATGTTGTTCACTTGGTCAGTCAGTTTCTTTCGACTCTGCGATCTACTCATTTGGCTGTTGTTCTTCGTATCCTGAGATATGTAAAGGGTACTATGTTTCATGGACTGCATTTTTCTTCTAGCTCATCATTGGATTTGCAATGTTATTGTGATGCTGATTGGGCAGGGGATTCGTCATTCTACCACTGTTTGTTGTTTCTTTCTTGGTTCATCACTTATCTCTTGGCGTAGTAAGAAAAAAATTGTTGTCTCCCACTCCAGTACTGCGGCTGAGTATCGAGCTCTTGCAGATGCAACATTTGAACTCTTATGGTTACGATGGCTTCTTCAAGACATGGGTGTTTCTCATCGTTTCGGTACTCCAATCCATTGTGATAATCAAAGTGCTATTCAAATAGCTCATAATGATGTCTTTCATAAGCGTACTAAACATATCGAGATTGATTGTCACTTTGTTCGTCATCATTTGCTCAGCCAAACTCTATTGCTTGTTCCTGTCACTACTGCAGATTAGAAAGCAGATATCCTCACCAAAACACATTCACCTGGACAATTTTTTGCACAAGTTTCCAAACTCAAGTTGGCTTCCACATTACTACCTTGAGTTTGCGGGGGGATGTTAACGTAATATTACAATTAATGTTACAATCAATTGTAATATTACAGTTAACTTAGAGTAATTGATTACAGTTGACTAATTAATTACGATAATGTTAACGTAATATTACAATTAATGTTACAATCAATTGTAATATTACATTTGACTTAGACTAATTGATTACAATTGACTGATTGATTACGATTGATTTTAGGACTTAATTATAAGGTTGATTATAATTTGGATTTATATATGATGCACTGACAGTGTATAGTTTCTATACACTGTCAATGCATCAGAAGTTGACACTCATCAATAGGCCCTTATGGGCAAATAAAAAAAATTATTTATATTTGCATATAAAGACCTAATGATGAGGTGTCAATCTCTGATGCATTGACAGTGTATAGAAACTATACACTGTCAGTGCATCATATATAAACTCTTATAATTTTATTTCCTGATTGTATTTCCTTTATTGTCATATTCTATTGCCTATATAAAGGCCTTTAACCTTCTTGTAATGCAGACATCAGAAATACAATTCTTTCTTTTTTTTTTATCTCTTTCTTTTATAATCTCTTTCTTTACATAAAGCTACTGTTTTATCTATTTCAAAGCTCCTTGTCAAGCAACATAAAGATGGTTGTCCCCCTACATATAATGTCGCATTGAAAAGATGGGAATCAAATACGGGTCAGTTGCTGATGATGCGGAGCTAACTTTCTGGACGAAAACGCTTGGTTTTGGACAATTTCTAAGCTTGTATCAGAACAGCGGTGAGTTGAACATTATTCATGTTAAACTAGATGGCCCCGAAGAAGAGTCGGTTCCGTCTAATGTCCAAAGGAGTATGAACGACGATACAACAAAACATCAAATCTCTTTACTGCTAAAATTCAATTCTCCATTGTTACTGAACGTCTGGATATTCAAGATGTGGAGAAGAGACATGGATGTCAAGTGTAATTTTAGGGTGAGCACGATGGGGAAAGGAACCAAGATTCTGAAACAATATTGTAAGACCAACTTGTCCGATTGATATCAAAGGTATTAGTTTACTGACAATGTGAAACATTTCTTTGTTTTGACTCTTATATTATTAGCTTATTGAATTCAGAATTATTTAATATGTCAAAAAAGTTAAGGTGGTCAATATATCTATTCTATTGATTATTATTTCATCCATCCTCAGTGAGCTTTTGTTTTAACTTCACAAGAAAAACTAGAAATAATCATTTTTTTTATCTTTAATATATTTTTAAAAAAAAATGTGAAAATCCTTTAATTTTTTTGTTAGACTATAAAAACTCCACTGATTATAAGGTATACTAATTTTTTATAACTATTTTTTAATTGTATTGAAAAGATTCATTTTTTCTTTTTATTTTCTTCTTAATTGTACTTTTTAGTGTTGTTAAATTTTGTCTTTGGGTACAGCTCTATCGATCTCTTGAGACCGCTTAATACAATTTTATTATTTAATTTTTCTTTTATGTACTTTGACGGAGTGGGTTATGAATTTCAAACTTTTTCATTTGGATTAAAGGTGTGATAACATAACGGCCTATGCCTCATTAATGTTTGTTATTTTTTTTTCAATTTTTTACTCTGTGAAGCATGTATTAAGATTTTACCTTGTAATTAGTAGGTAGATTGGTTATTGATAGGATTGAGGTGTTTTATCAATCTAGCTTTGCATTTTTGGATCTATTTATGTTTGTCTTACCATGCATAAGGATAAAAGATATGCATACATAGTGTATATAATTCTACCAAATTCACCAGAAAATAATATATAATATTAAAAATAGAGTTTTAACGATCAACAAAGAAAAAATCGGAAAAAAAAAAAGAAAGAAAGAGTAAGCACTGAGTGAAATTCAAAAAGCTCCTTGAAGTTGGAAAGGGAACACGAATAAATTCTAAAAATATAATCTTTTTTTAATTTATAAAATGAAGAATTTGAGGATTTAGCTCTGATGTTTACTTAAAGTTGTGAATTAGAAGATTTCGGTTTGGATTAAAAAGCATATTGATTAGTAATGGCATTCTATTCTATTCCTTTTTTTTTTGTGTAAGCGCATGTATATTCATCCGTTTTACGGTCTAAAATTAATCATGTTCAGTCCAGAAGTGATAAACGGTAAAGCCTTCTCAACAGTGAGGACTCCACTATTCTATTCTATTCTTTTTTTTTTTATGGAAGGTAGGAAAATTATGATTAGAAAAGAGTTGAAAAACATCATATACAAGTAGAAATATATATATTTTTTTAGATATAAGTAGGAATGAGACAAAAGAAGAAATAAAACCCAGCAAACATAAACAAACTACAGCTAGACCTAACAATCGCAAACACGACACGAACACACGATACGAATAAATGACACGAGATAACAGGAGATTAAAATTAAGTAAAATTAATATATGAATATGGTAAAAGTTAAAAATAATATTTTGAGTTTTTTGTATCGACATAAATTTTGACACGAAATTTTCGTATTTTACATGATACGAACATAATTTTATATGACGCAAAAACGAATTATGAACACAAATTACCCTACAGCAAAGCTACCAAAATAGAAGTGCGATAAGCCCCGGTTTTAGCCAAACCCATCAGCAACAGAATCGGCCTCATAGTCACGGCCTTAATTGTGCTTTTGAGGTTTTCAATGTTTCTTGAAGGACAAAATTTTGCTCACGCAAATTCAAACGTGCTCTGAAGGACCACGCTCTAATCATGAAGGTTTTATTTGAGGCCCAGTTATCATACAAAATCGAGAGATCAGAAGGAAGCCCATGCTGCAACATTATGGGCCAAACCCCCCATTTTTTTAAAAGCCCTAGTGTCTGTTATAAAAATTTCAACAAATCAAATAACTTCTAAACTATTTGGTAAATGCTCGAACTTGTCTCAATTATTATTAAGTTGAACTTGAACTCAAACTATTGAATTAATAAATAAATTTATATATGATGCATTGACAGTATATAGTTTCTATACACTGTCAATGTACCAAAGTTGACGCCTCATCAATAGACTCTTATATGCAAATATAAATAAATTTTTTTAATTTGCCCATAAGTGCCTATTGATGAGGTGTCAACTTCTTATGTATTGACAGTGTATAAAAACTATACATTGTCAGTGCATCATATACAAACTCTAAATAAATTGAGTAAAATTTGAGTATTTTAATCTTTGATTCAAAATGTTCAGGAATCTAATTGACTATATAATTTTTAAATAGTATTTTAATATATTTGATTTGTATATATAAAAAGATAACTAGGTGTTATTTGGGATGATTTCCTGTTTTTTTTCTTGTTAATTAAAATTTTTATTTTTTTTATTTCAAAAATTTGAAAATATAAAATATGTTTGGTTAATGTTGTAACATAATGAAAATAAATATTTAATCTATTTAAAATATAATAATAAGTTATTCCAAAATAAAATTTTAGTAATTAATTAAAAATGATAATGTATTCAATAAATAAATTTATATTAAATAATATTATCATCATTTAATATTATAAAATATTAATATAATTTAAATAATATTATGATTGAATATAACATAAATAATATAATTATTTAATATTAATTTTTATTAGATAATGATAGAAATTAAAAAAATTCTAAATTCTGTATTAAATAATAATATTAACTAATATGTAAATTATAAATTATATTAAACAATATTATTAATTTACTTTTAATAATTTAAATTATTATATTATATATATTAAACTAATTAATTTATAATAAATTAATTCCAAATAATATTATTTAATGCTAAGTATTCATTTATTTAATGATATTAAATTATTTAATAGTAGATTTATATATGTTAAATTTAATTGAAAATAATATAATATTAAACAATTTTGTTTATAAAATTAATAATTAATTATATAAAATAATCATGCACAATAATGTTAATTAACATATAAAATTATAGTAAATTATATCATTAAAGTATATCTAATATATCCAATAATATTATACAATTTTTAAATTAAATAATATTATAATATTATAATTTCATATATTTTAGATTTAATTATTTTTATATTTTTCATATTTTCTATATTCAAATAAATATATTAAATTTAAATTATTTATTTTCAACTAAATATCATTTTTATTAAAATTCAATATTAGTTTTATTTACAAAATTAATTAATTTCATTTTATAGTTTTATTATGATTATATATAATATTATATTAATGCATAGACGCTGTTCTTTCACTGATTAATAATATCAGAAAAGAAAATATATTTTTGAAAACAATAAAAGCAAAAAATTTTTATTTTCCACAATTTTGAAAATTTTTTTTTTGTTTTTTGAAAACAAAAAAGTATCACCAACTGCGTTGCTATTTAAATAATTGTTTTTCTTTTCCTTTCCTGTTTTAATTATTTTAATTATCTGATTATTGCCCATTCCTTTTTCATGTTTCTTTTTTTCATTTCTGTTTTCTCTCACACAGTTGCCACTATCAACAACTGCCGCCATCCCTTCTTTTTGCTGTAATTTATAAATGCTTGTATAGGTAAAATGAGCTCATGACCAAGGGGAATGGTAAATATTCTTAAAATTTTTCAAAGGAGGAGAACCCTTCAAACTAACCATTTTATAGCAACTGGAATGGAAAAGAATTTGATATGTTCGACTTAAAATCTTCTAGAACTGTGATGGTTGAACTGGGTTGGACCAACTAGCAGTGATTGTTAAATGTTAATGAAGCAGGCAATTGATCTCAATTAATTAAGGATATTCACCAACAAATAAAAAAAATACAATTTATAGTAGACAGAAGGGATGGTAGCAACTGTGTGAGAGGAAACAGAGATAAAAAAAAAAAAGAATAGACAATAATCAGATAATTAAAAAGGGAAAAGAAAAAAATAAAAATGAAAGATAATAAAAATATTTTTACATTCAATTACACTTTAGAAGAAAAAAGAGTTTTAATTTTAACCATAAATCTACTTTTAATCAATGATCAAAATATGATCTATATAAAATTATCTAATTTTATAATGGTATAACTTGATCCTCTCCATATGTATATATTTATATCTTACAAACAAATATATAAAAAAAAAAAAACATAGATGGCATTTCCCTGCTCCAATCTCGTGTCATTTTCCCAGGAAAGATCTGAAACCAAATCTAAACAATTATTGTTTAGGCCAGGGAGTATTATATTTTTCATTTAAACAAAAGCAAGTAGTATTAAAATGATAGTACTTTAAAAAGGACCGTTGGATTAAAGGTGGAAAACTTTAGAAAGAGCATTTAACTGTTATATACACATGTAGAGGTGACAAAAGTTGACCTGATCTGAAAAATTCGTCCAATTAATTCGAATCTAAACTCGACTGATTGATTTGACTAAAAAAGTCAACAACCCAAATCCAACCCGATCCGAATCCGAATTGATCCGAAACCAAATTTATCCGAATTTACATTGATTCAAACCCAACCGAATCCGAACCCGAATTGATCCGAATCCAAATTTATCCGAATTTAGATTAACCCGAACCCTAATTGATCCAAACCCGAATTGATCCGAACCCAAATTGACCCGAATCTAAATTGATCCGAATTCAAATTTACCCAAACCTGAAAAGATTCAAACTTAAATTTAATATTATCAATAAATATTTAAATGTTAAAATTAAATATCAAAGTATTTTAATATAGTAAAAATATAATTTTTTTTCAATAATACGAGTGTTATATATTTTTTTAATCTAGTTAAATTTAAATATTCACTTTTATATTGCATTCATTTGAGCTTAATGTATAATTATTTAATGGCTAATCTATAATAGAGTACAAAAACTATATCATCTACACTAATGTCTCCAATTATTTTATAAAAAATCAAAATAAATTAAGGAGATATATAGTACTGTTTTATGATATTTAGTAGGGATTATTAAATCACTTTGATTCAAAAGTTATTAATTATTGTAGATAATAAAAATAAAATGAAAAAAATGTAATTAATTTATGAATATTGGTAAATATATTATAAAGAAAACTATCATACATATTATTAAATATTTAGATTATTTCAATCCCAATTGTATTATAGGTCATGTAAGAAGAAAATTTTATTTTCATGAGTTTTGTAATTCTTAGAAATATGGTTTCAGTTGATTTTCATAACAAATAAATCACATCAAGATGACCAAACCTTAATCCAATAAATTTGTCCAATCGACCCTGATCCAAATCCGACCAACTTGAATTCAAATCCGACCAACCCGAATTGACTAAAAAAGTCAATGACCCAAACCCGACCTTATCCAAACCCGAAATAGACCGATTTTTCCTTGACCCAAACCCGACCTTATCCGAACCTGAAATGATCCGAACCCGAAATAAACTGATTTTTCCTTGACCCAAACCCGACCTTATCCGAATCCGAAATGATCCGAATCCGAAATGATCCGATTTTTCCTTAACCCAAAATGATCCGATCTAAAATGATCCAACCCAAACCCTATCCAATCTGCCCTTTTGCCACCTCTATACACAACTAACTGAGAAAGGAAAACTTTAGAACAACCTTTGCTTCTATTTTTCTTCTATATATTTAATCTACTTTACAACATACTAGTAATTATGGAAGTTTGGAAAGGATTCCATCCCACCTTTTTACGTCTTACATGCACTTGCACATGGTTAGTCGGAAACAATATATTGCCCTTCTTAATTTATGGGGTTCAATGTTTCATTATTAGAACCACAACATAATTTTTTTTCTTTCGTTTCTATATCTTTGATCCTATAGCTCACGTTTTAAACAGATAAAAATAGATTAAATTATATCATTTAATTTGCAATAATTTCTTTGCCAAGTTTCTTCGAAATTGCAAGCACCAACACCCATAATCACCACAAGAATTAAAAATCGTGTGATAGGATAAAGTACGAAAACTGAAAATTATTGAGGCAATTCGAGAATGCCCCCAACTCCAGAAGAATGTAGAGAGAAAGATAGATTGTTTGGCAAAAATGTTTCCTGCCTTTTCCCTCCAATTTTCATCTTTTAAATGGTGTTCCATCCCTTAGGACACATGTCTATACAATATTCATAGTATAAGTGCCTGTAATGACATCCATACACCTGTCTATACAATAGTCTAAACAATACACCTATCTATACAATACTATACTAAACCATCACATAATCATCTTCAGCTCGCCTGCTCATCTCCAGGTCGCCTGCTCATCTCTAACTCGCCTAGTCTTGGTTGTGGGCACCATCACATAGTTTGCTACCACTTTGGAGCTTGGCGAGCACGACTGAATACCTCCTTTCCCTCCTTCCACCTTACGGTACCGTATCATTGCCCCACCCATCGAGATTGACCTTGCCCTCAAGGTCAAAAGCTGGAAATGCTTTCCAAAACTCTGAATAAGCTATCCAGGTTGCATCCTCCAATTGCAAGCCCTCCCACTTTACAATTCTCTTTTACCATGCACCTGTAAAAACCGTTGTTGAAGAATCTCTTCGGGCTGTACTAAAGGATGATTCTCCACAAACTGTACAGGTAGTTGAGCTGGATGAAAAGACAAGTTCTGGTGAAAACGTTTGAGGAGAGACAAATGAAATATATTATGAATCCTAGCATGGGCCGATAATTCCAAATGGTAAGCCACCTTGCCAATCTTAGCACAAATGGGAAAAGGACCATAAAACCTTTTGTTCAACTTGGAATAAGGATGCTATAACAAAGAGGTTTGCCTGTAGGGTTGAAGTTTCACCAGAACTAAATCCCCTTCCTGGAAGGTAACATCACGTTTGTGTTTATCAGCCAATTGTTTCATCCTGTTCTGACTTTGGGCCAAATTTAGCTTAAGCTGTTGTAACATGCGATCTCAAGTCTATAAGGCATCTGCTATTGTTGCTATAGAAGTTGTATGATCCATAAAGGGGACAATTGTGGGAGGCTTTCGACCATACACAACCTCAAAAGGAGAATACCAGGTAAAAGAATGCCAAGAAGTGTTGTATGAAAATTCAGCCCAACGCAGATATTGCACCCAAGTAGAGGGGTTATCCATTGCATAACATCATAAGTATGGCTCAAGTCCTCGATTAGTCACCTCTGTTTGCCCATCTGTTTGTGGATGATGGGAAGTACTATGATTGAGTTTTGTACCACTGAATCAAAAGAGAACCTGTTAGAACAAGCTTAAAAACAGAGGATCCCTGTCACTCACAATGGATTTAGGAATTCCATGAAGTTTCACCACATTTTTACAAACACCTGAGCAACCTTAAAAGCAGTGAAATGACTTGGCAATGCTGAAAAATGAGCAAATTTTGAGAGCCTGTCAACCACGACTAAAATGGAAGATTTTCCTTCTAACATAGGCAAAGCAAGTATGAAATCCATAGAAAGCTCTTCCATATATGTTCTGGAGTGTGGAGTGGTTGTAATAAACCTGCAGGTGGTCTAGTGTCATACTTAGACACCTGACAAACTGGGCAACTTTGTACAAACTTCCTAATGTCCTCCTTCATTCTGGGCCAATAGAATTGAGTCATTAAATGAGCTTGAGTCTGTTTGATAACCCCCATGTCCAGCACTTGGTGTACAGTGGAATTCTCGTAGAATGTTCACTTTATGTTGAGAGGTCGGGCTTATTACGATTCGACCATTGAAGAACAACAATCCATCCTTGTATTGGTGACAAGGAAACAACTCCGGATGCGCCTGAACTTTGATAAATTTCTTGTTGCATTTCGCTTGAATGAGTAGTTTCTACTTGAAGTTCATCAATGAGTGAGCAAACCACTTGAGTTAGAGCCATGAAGGTACCACTTTCTTGCTGCTGTTTTCCTTTATCTCCTTCTTCTAGGTTGTTCTCTAGTATCTCAGAGTCCAGCCGAGACAATGCATCTACCACGTGATTACTAGCTCCTGGCCAGTATTGAATGTCAAAATCGAAACCAAGCAACTTTACTAAGAAATGTTGCTGGTTTGGAGTCTGAACCACTTGCTGCATCAACCCCTTGATACTTTTCTAATCAGTGCGAATTAGAAACTTAGAACCAAGCAAGTATTGCCTCCATTTAGCCACTGCCTCTGTAATAGCAAAAAGCTCCCTCACATAAGTCAAACCTTCTGCATGGAAGTAGTTAGTTTCTAACTAAAATAAGCAATCAGCTGTCCTTCTTGCATCAATACTACCCTAATAGCAACTCCAGAAGCATCAGTCTCAACAATGAATGGCTTTGAAAAGTTAGGGTGAGCTAGCACTGGAGCATTCACCGAAGCTCGTTTCAAGGTCTAAAAGGCCATTTCTACCTCTGGTGTCTAGTGGAAAGCATCCTTTTGTAACAGATTCGTTAAAGGTGCTGCAATGGAAGCATAGCCCTTTACAAGACGCCTGTAATACCCTGACAAACCAAGAAAAATCCTAAGTTGTTTGACATTCTTGGGAGTAGGCCACGCCTCAGTAGCTGAAATTTTGGCTGGGTCCGGTTCCACTCCACCTTTGTGCACTATGTGCCTAAGATATTCAATATGAGTTTGCCCAAAAGAACACTTGCTTTTCTTAGCAAAAAACTGGTTTGCTCGCAAACACTCCAGAACCATTCTCAAATGATCAACATGAGCCTCTACTGATTGGCTATAAACCAATATGTCATCGAAAAACACCAGAGCAAATTTGCGCAAGTAAGGCTTTAGGATACTGTCCATAGCCTCTGAAACGTTGAAGGGGCATTCAACAAGCCAAAGGGCATTACTACAAACTCGTAATGCCCTTCATGTGTGCGAAAGGAAGTCTTCTCTATGTCTTCCTTAGCCATCCGTATCTGATGGTATCCTGCCCGTAAATCCATCTTGGAAAAGAGAGTGGCCTCATGTAACTTATCAAGGAGTTCATCTACCGTGGGTATTGAAAATTTGTTTGGTACAGTGATGTGGTTTAGGGCCCTATAATCCACGCAAAAACGCCAGGACCCATCCTTCTTCTTAACCAAGAGGACAGGGGATGAATAAGGACTCCTGCTAGCTCGAATTACTCCTGTTTGCAACATGTCTTGCACCAATTTCTTAATCTCAGATTTCTGGAAATGAGGATACCTATAGGGCTGCACATTGACAGGCTTTGAACTCGGAACCAAATGAATTTGATGATATACTCCTCTCTTTGGTGGCAATTAGGTTGGTTCCTCAAACACATCTCGAAATTCTGCTAGTACATTTTGCAAATCTTGTGAAATTCCTTCTTCACTCCCATGCTTCTTCTCCAATGGGGCAGACAAGGACAGTAGTTGGTAACAGGAACCTATGGTATGCAATTCATTCAATCGACAAAGCTAAGAAAAATGGATTGATTCTATAGGTGTCCCTTGTTCCCCACTCAACTTCACCATTTGTCCATTCACAGAAAACTCTATAGTGAGATTTTTATAGTCAAGCAAGATAGGCCCCAGCAATTCTAGCCATTGTACTCCAAAACAACATTCGCCCCTTGTATTTTTAAAATGTAGCAATCAATCTCAAAGGAATTTTCTGCATCACAAGTGGTAATTGCGAACACAAACTAGAACAAAACAAAACTTCTCCATTGCCCACCATTACCTGAAACGTTTTGAAGGAGTGACAGACAACCCGAGATGCTGCACCAATCGCTCCTGAATGAAGTTGTGAGTGGATCTCCCATCGATCAGCACCTGGATTGGCTGATTCCCAATTTTACCTTACACTCTCAAGGTTCATGGAGAACTCTGTCCAACTAAGGCATGACAGCTTATTTCAAGGATCTCTTCTTCTACCTCAGCTAATTCTTCCACATACTCCCTTGAATCCTCATTATTAACCAGAAACATAAAGAATTTGCCCTTACAAACATGTCCCTTATGGAACTTTTCATCACAATTAAAAGCACAATCCCTTCTCCCAATGCTCCAGCATCTCAGCTAATGTCAATCGTTTGATTGGGACTGTTGGTTTGTGATTACTAAACTTTGGGGTAAGGAGGAGTCCTTGCTGCATATTTCCACCTCCTCCAGCAACTCTTCTATCTCCCTATCGCAATGTTGTATTATCTTGTAGCTTATCTTCAATTAACTTGGCTAAGCTTGCGACCTGCATCAAGGATTGTGGTTGGAAAGCCCTAATCTCCTTCCGAATCTCAAATTTCAGCCCCGATTCAAAACAACTCTGTAAAAATGAATTCGGCACACCAGATACTTAATTGGATAGCTCTTCAAACTTGTCAAGGTAGGCATCAACGGTGGTAGTTTGCATGAGTTTAGTCAATTCACCAGGTAAATCTCGATACTCCGAAGGACCAAAACGAGCTTTCAATGTGTCCAAAAAACCCTTCCATGAATGAATCTACTGATTCCGTTGCATCCATTGATACCATGCAAGGGCACGGCCATCCATATAAAATGACGAGATCATTAATCTATGTTCCTCTGAGGCTTCATGGAAATTGAAGTATTGTTCTGCTTTTGAAGATCCAACCTAATGGATCAAATCCATCAAACCTTGGCATGACCAACTTAATGGCGCGCAACATCTAATCGCTCGCTCGATGGCCTCCTTCAGATGTTTCATCATTGCCTTCCATGTTTGTGGATCCTTCGAAGATCATTGGAGATTTGTTACGCAAGCCTTGATCCATTCACCCCTCCAGATTAGTAAGCTTTAAACTAATCTCCTTAAGCAATGCACCATAAGCTGTCAACTGTTCCTCATGAAGAGTTAATCGACTCATGCAATCCTCAGTTAAACGAGTCACTGCTCGTGTTCCGTCAACCATTGTTGACTCTCTCAATGAAAGCACCAAAATATAGGTTGAAGTACAAAAACTAAAAATTATTGAGGCAATTCGAGAATGCCGCCAACTCCAGAAGAATGTAGAGAGAAAGAGAGATTGTTTGGCAAAAATGTTTCTTGCCTTTTCCCTCCAATTTTCATCTTTTAAATGGTGTTCCATCTGTTAGGACACGTGTCTATACAATATTCATAGTATAAGTGCTTGTAATGACATCCATACACCTGTCTATACAATAGTCTAAACAATACACCTGTCTATACAATACTATACTAAACCATCACATAATCATCTCCAACTCGCCTGCTCATCTTTAGCTCGCTTGCTCATCTCTAACTCGCCTGTTCTGCTCATCTCTAACTCGCCTACTCATGGTTGTGGGCACCATCACATAGTCATGCTGCCACTTTGGAGCTTGGAGAGCACGACCCGAATACCTCCTTTTTCACCTTCCACCTTGCGGTACCCTATCATCGTGTCAACTTTACTCACTTATAATTCAATTATATTTATATGATTAACGTAAATCACGTAAAGTTGGTTTGCACTAACATTATTTTTTTTGCCTTTGATTTGGTTTATTTTATGAAGTGAAAAGGAAATCGAAAGTGGCATATGGTACAAAAATCACTTGTTTCAAAGATCATAGCCAACATATATAAAAACGCAAAAGAAGATAAAGGTGGAGGAAAAGTAATACTACTTTGCTCTAGTTTTTATGATATATAACAAACAAAATTCATGCATATTAAGAAGCCAAGATACACATTCCTTTCGTGCATGTTACCTAATAAAGTTACTGCAAGAATTGAACCATGAACTCTTTTACACGTAGTCACGTAGCCCATATATATTATCATTTTCTCCACCTCGAAAATAAATGCTTTTCTTTAAAATGCAAACCCTACCAATGACCCATCAACACATTCACAATTATTCATCTCTTTTTCTCTCATCAATCCCTTTCATGGCTTCATCTACACTGTCAGGGGGATGCTGACAGAGTTGGAAGAAAGGACCCAATTTCCACATCGGCACTACTCATTTGTTCCCCATAACATCAGCATCTGGGTCACATGGGAATCCATGCGAGACCAAAGCGTTAGGCGCATCCGCCCAATGTAATGGCCATCAATATGATCAGCCCCTCATTTGCAATTTTATATATATATATATATTGTTAATGTGCATGGTATACATGGTATATTCAAGACAAACCACCAGCCCCATGGCTCGACCCGAAGACGGGGACCGATTCTCGAAAGCATCACACGTGTTGTAAATCTCATTTTCATTACTGTCAAGTATTTGCAACGTACAGCTATGGGACCATCCCCCCTCCATCGTTCTAACATGAACTCTGACAACTCAATGCCCCAAAGGTTCCTCTCCCACGCCATGTTATGATTATGAAAACAACATTCCAAAGTACATATACATGAATGAGCATTTATATTGAGTATGGCCTAGTATTTTAATTGCTCATGGAAAAGAGTCTGTATTTGGGTTAATGTTAAATGCACTCCCAAAGTTTTACCTCTCTAAGCCTCCCGTGCTCTAGCTAGAGTATACCTTTATTTGATGATGGTTCGTGAACATAGGGGAAGGCGATTTAGATAATAATTAGTCAAATTCTTTGTCAATTGACTTCATTCTAGAATAGAAGAAATAAATGTCTTGAGCAACCAAGTAAAAGGATAGGGGGAAAGGAGGACGAAGAGGGGGGCAGAAGAGGGGGGCAGATTTGAGTAGAGAAAGAGAGATGCGGGAGAGAGGGGTGTCTCCTTTTTCCTGCCATTGCCAATAATTGAGGCTTTACCAAGACTTGGTTTAATACAGTTAACGCACCAATCATGGGAGTTTGATCATATCTAGTGGACTCCATCTTTCCACGTTCGAAAGAGCCGAGGTTGTCAAAAAGCTTTGAAATCATGTTAGTGTCCCTAATCAAAAAACCAATGTGTTTTTTCCACATCAAACAAAGCCTTTAAGTGGATTCCAACTCGTCATTCAACTATAGATTCCAACCTTATTGGTGGGTTGTTGATAGGGAAACGTTTCCCTATCAACAACCTAACCAAAAATATTACTATACAGTCTCCTCTCAGAACCAAGACAGCCTCTAAATAAAAACAAATAAGTTATAGTGGTGTTATTCTCCATCTCTTAAATGTTTTGTTTATTGTAGTCTTATATTTAAGTTAGGACCTACACCCTAGAGCCAATTGATTTTAGATTGAATACTTAACGAGGTATCAAGAGCTCAGGTTCTGTTCTATGATTCTTGTTTGCTACTCTTTCAAGATTATCACATAGTAGGTTTTTATGTTTCCGTTTATAAGTGATGTGGATCTATTAAAGTAATGTTATTTGAGATCTGTTAAATAATCTATTCCAGTTTTATATTCAAGTTGAGTCACTCTATCTATTATCAGTTGATTTTAAGTTAGATGTTTAACATAGTATCAAAGCCAATTTATGTTCTATGATTCCATATTTACTACTTTTTCCAAGATTATCACATGGTAGACTTCCATGTCTCTGCTACACATGCTAGGGGTCAGTTAAAGTGGTGTCATCCTACATCTATTAAACACTTTGTTTTTTGTGATCTCATATTCAAGTTGAGACTCTCCACCTATAACCAATTGATTTTTTAGGTTGGATGTTTAACAAAATGAATTATAAGGTTCCTTTGCTCTCTCCTATATTGTGGGGTTCCTGCGAATCCAAGTACCCAATGGGTTAGGCCTGTTCTTATGTTTGTAAGCAATGGCTGTCCTTCCTCTACGTAGGGACTAATTATATATTATCATATGCTACCAATCTACCTTGTTTGTGGGGTTTCAAGAGGGATCATGTTTCTACCTTTCTCTAATGTAGTTTCTTATACATGTTTCTTGTTTAACGTCGGGGCAGCTTTTCTAGTGTCAATTCAAATAATTTCTTTTGGAACCAGACAATTAAAATAAAGTGTTTTAAGGATTTTAATATCAAATGTGCTATTATCCTGCTCAGGCCAACTCAATTCTTTTGTTTGTAAATCAATAAGAGTATCTTTTAAGCCACATCAAGATCGTCTTCTCGAAGCTTAACTTTCTTTCTCTCTTTTGTCTGTGAAAAGGGTGTATGTGATCTATGGTCTATGAAAATAGAGGCAGCTAATAATAAAACTCCTCCAAATTAATTCTTGTGAGACTGATTATTGAGTGTTAATTTAAAATATTATTAACTTGAAAGATTTTATCTTATAAATTGTTATATATTTCATCTTAAAAAATAATTTGTTTAATTTTCACATTCTTTAAATTTCTTCAATAACTCTATAACATTTAATTTCTTTAAAAATTCCATTTTGATTGATGAACTCTTTAAAAAGTTCCTTTGCAAGTACATCTAATGTCATTTATTTTGTTTGTTTCTAGTTTTTGAAATAAAAAATATCAGACATTGTGGTCTTTATGAAAATTAACATCTTGAATTGTTTTTCTAATTTTTGAATATTATGTAATATATTTTGTTTTTATTAACTTATTAATTTTTGCAGCAGTCGTGATTGAAATTTTATACTAGTTAAGTTTTGAAATGAAATTATTAATTATTATGATAAAGGGGTTATTAATTTTAATAATGGTTTGGATTGGGATCATTTTTTTTAAATTTAGAAAGATTATTAATTTAAATGAAATTAATTTAGATAGATTCTACTCTAACAGTGTCTAATAGCATAAGAACAAGTAAAATGGATATTATTTTTAAAAAAATGTAAAATAGATATTTATGGTAACATGTATAGCAATTAGCATACATACTTCACAAATGACAATATACCCTTCTTTTTATCTCTTTTGGCTCGTATTTATGCGCCCAAAATCTTATAACCCTTTATCTATTCTTTGAAATTTTGAATACTTTCCTTTTCCAATAATAAAGGAGCTTCAATAAATTTAGGATATTTAAATATCGTTCTACAATATATAACTATTGATTGAGCTCATCAAACTTTTAGGGAAGATATAACTTCAAAAGACTAGAAAGTTATCCTAGTTGTTTCATTTCAAAAAAAATAACATTTCCTTTGATATTAACAGATTATGAGGACAATTTAAAAATGCTTTTTTGGGTATAGGAATCATTTCATTGATCTATCAAGATTGCAGCCTTATAGTTTATTCCCTGCGTTTGCAACAATTATTGATTTAACAAGACATTGAGACCAGGAAAATGTGTCTCAATTTAGTGTCCAGTTGCTCTTGCACATGAATGCAAGATTTTTTAGCATTGACAAATCTTTTTGTTACCACATATTGTCCCATATATTATCACTTTCCTAAAATCCAAGCTGCATGGGAAGGAATCGAAAGAGAATCCATATAGAATCCTAGATGGTATCTGATTATTACTTGTTTGGTTTAAATAAAAGAAGAAAACTGTTTTTTTTTTTTTATAAGGTGAAACAGGCACATGTTGTTAAAGAAGAAAAACTTTTTTCAATATGTGCCTCATAAACTTATCCTTTTGGCTCATCAGAGATACAGTTTCAAGTTAAAAAAGGAATGTTTGATCCTAAAAATGGGGCCTGCTCACAGCCAAGCCTTCCCTGAACCAATCGTAAATGGCTGTGATTATCTTATCTCCAATGTTACTGATCCATCCCTAAGCTACAAAGAGAAAAAAAGTCAATTGGTCCTTTAGCTAGTTGCTAGAATCTATACTGGATTAAATGCTAATTCACAGGCTTTCTGTTTGATGAATAAATAATACTAGAAACAGAAACGTAGAGGACTTTTGCTTTCCATAACAGTTGTCAATTGCAAAATATAATGTTTATTGATATTGTATAACATCAATAATGGAGGAATATAAAAGCTAGCTAAACTATAAGCTAGATATGTTGTGTTCTGTCAAAAGATGTTTCCCCTTTTCTCGGTTCCCTATAGATGACAGAAACCAAGATAAAAATTTTGATTTTCTTTTTCACCCTCAACTATTGACCATTAATTTGATCTGCATCATCATTTATCATTTATATCATATGGAAAACAATTTATGCAGCTTTGACATAGAAGAGTAATAGGAAAGTAGCTAACAATCTCTTAATTGAATGGTTAAGAAAGAGTTGTGATATATTATAAGATTTAGGTTTAAATCCAAACAATCTCACATTTATCTTCAATTGTTAAAAATTTCCTTTGTAACAAAAAAAAAGGAAAGTAAACGATAAAAACTTGACTTATTTGTTGTTATTTCTCTTTAAAAGGGATTAAGTTTAAGGTTGAATTCTTTTTTCTCCCTTATACCTCATACAAGCAAAAAGAGTAACAAGGAACCAACAAATTGTTAGAAGAAGTGCAAGTGAACTTTTTCTCTAAACATTTAGATATAATTCGAATCCTGAAATTATCATTGTTGGAAGAGTTTTAAAGTTTGCCACTCCCGATAGGAAGTGATGAGAGTATTCTGGAGACCATATCCGAATTTATTCTATATTTCACTTCAAAATCAGACCCTGTAATATTCTTCCTGCCTTTTCCTTTCGAAAATGCCGATGCAACAGATTCTTCCTAACAAAATTTTGAGAGACCCTATCGCTGGTGGATGTATGTAATCCGTGGAGTTGAGTTAAAGGAAGTTGTGAATCTAAAAGGTGGCAACCTAAAGGTCTAAAAGATTCACATCAATTATATAGGTGCAACAATAATGCCACAATTCAGAGGCCGCTCTCTCAATTTGTTACCTTCGAAAAGAACTTTCAAGAGACAATATCTTCTTCACCCCCAAACAGTGCAAAAAAATGGAAAAAAGGAAGCATAAACATAGGTTTAACTCTCATTTTCTTGTTCTTTCTTGAGTTAACAAAAGCAAAGCAATGACTTAAATTAAATTTGCGAATGCATATGCATACTAACAGAAATCTAGTTGCAAAATTGGTAAGTGGTGTAGCAGACATCTTAAATGCATAAATAGATGCACTTGTAAGTTTGAATAACTTAATAATTTTGTGGAAGAGACATAAATAATACATTGAGTGCATCAAACCAAAATCGAATTTTCAAATGGCAAAACTTTTAAGAGGAAGAGAACTCCTCAGTCACAGGGTAGGAATCTGCTTAATATAATTTCCTGCCACTAGAAAATTTTGGATTCATCATAGTTCTTTATAGTCAAAATGAAATAGTTTTGTTTTATTGTCATTTGTTGGCGTATTGGGTGCAAAGCCATCTCAACAGTTGCTAATGAGTGGGAAAAGAGATAAACAAAGAGAGTAAAATTTCTACGCACAATTGACAAGTTGTCGAGCTGCAGTCTTTACCCTTGAACCCAGCTAACTACATGATGTACAAAGCCTTCAAGCCAAAAAGACAGAATTCTGTACAATCATTTTTCTTCTTGTTCATCTTTCCTTATCTTGCACAAGAAGTTACTACATAATCTAATCCCACCCTTTTACAATTCTTTCTCCTAAGGTGGAGAAATATTTTTTCCATATCTTCTTGTCTTCACATTCTGGATTGAGCTTGTACTGATAATTGCTTCCATTCAACCAGACGCCGCAAAAAATCCATAACCTGCAAAAAGATACAAAAAATATGATTAAGTTAAGAAAATAATTGAAAATTATAGTAGCAAAACAATAGTAATTCTGTTAGTTTGGAACTTACCTCATCTGGTTCTTGTAAAGAATATGATGCACTGGTGTCCTTGGGAAACTTGGAGACAAGAATTCCAAAACCTTGTCCTCTGTCTCTCAATATCTAATAACATCGAAAATCAAAGTGTTAGCAAGATACACTAGTTTAATAAACAAAGAGGTGCGTTGGCTTTGGTTCTAAGCTTTGGATACCTTAAATGCATCTTCGTCTGTGCGGTCATCTCCAATGTAGACAGGAAAAACATCGGTACAGTTAGCGAATCCTATGGAAAGACGTTTACAACAATGGTTAGTGGTTTGAGAATATCATGTCTATCAACAATTATAAGTGAAAAAAATTCAGTTTAAGTGGTGGAGTGCACACGTTTAACAATCAAACAACATCTAATAAAGAATAAATTCACTAGTATTAATCAAAATATTGGCAAAGTAAAACTTACCAAGAGATTCTAACAAAAATTCAAGGGCTTTTCCTTTGTCCCATTTAATTGTAGGGCGGATTTCTAAAACCTGCATCATACAAATAGCAATCAAAGTCAGACATCTCTCACTTAAACATATATATATATATGAATATCAGTTAACAAATTGTCAGACTGCAGCCCAGGTCCCACCTTTCTGCCTTGAGTTAGCCGAAGCTTGGGGTACTCCTTTAAAACTGACCTAACCTGCTGTGCCAGTTCACTCCATTTCTGTATTTTAAAGCAAACAGTCAGATGCTTTGAAAGCAGTATAGCAAATTACATGTAGTTCTGAAAATAATAAGTTAATAATAGTAATTGCTATTGCTAACGGATTTTACCTTTTCATCAACACAACGAAAGTGTACAGAGAGACAAAACTTGTTATTCTCCACCTTAGCTCCGGGAGTTGATTTGGAAGTCTCAACCAATTGTTTGTAAACCTGTAAAGTTCACGCCGATTAAAAAAAGGCCAGAATGTCAACTATTTGAAGCTCTTCGCTTTAATTTCCATTGTGTGATTAATTAATCAAGGTTGCGAAGAAAGCCAACCTCATTGATCATGGGAAGAAATTCACTAGCTGGTTGGAAGAGAACAGATTCACTATCCTGACGAGAAAAAGCACCGGAAAAACAAAAAGAGTTAGGAAAAGTTGATGTTTTTGACCATTTGATGAAGTAATAATGCAGCTTACTCACTTTGTTAGATTTGGAACGTTTCTCTGGGCCTTTAATGTCCATGCCATGACTTCCAGCATAGTACAGCTCAGCTAATTTGACAAATTTATACACCTACATTTTGCAAAACAAGGAAAATATTACGAATTGTGAAAACATAAATGGACAAAAAGAAAAAGATGATTGCTTATTCTGAAGTGTTTTCAATATCACTTTTTTTTTTTTGAGAAAAGAATCAAATTTAAGGCCAGAAAATGCACCTTGTCTCTGCATCTGCCACTCACTATAGCAGTAGGGAAACACTTGGCTAGCTTTCTCACAGTCTTTCTCATCTAGTGTACAGAAACATGAAAAGTTAGTAACAAAAAACTACTGATGAAAACACCCAGAAAACTTATCCAAAGACTAACAGTTTTTATATAAACAAATATCCAACCTTCTTGGACATGAAAGCTCGATCTGGATCCTCAACAATTGGTGAAAGAGTGCCATCATAATCAAGAAACATCACTATTTGTTTCCCATTCGATGCATCTATTATCTGTTCAAACATCTCCAGGGCAGATGGATGCTGCAGCTGAAAATTTTCATCAACAACGAAAATCAGAATCTTTATTGTCTAATAACAAGAAAAAACGTTCCTGAGGGCTTTCAACAGCTTGGCACTTACATTCCAGGAACCATGGTCGTCAGAAACAGAAGGTGTGGATTTTATATGAGTTGGAGAAGAAGCTCTCATGGAATCAACCCAAGCATTAACTCTTGCTCCAGCATTGATTTCAAGGTTTTGAAGCAACTTCTTTCTAGAAATGGAGATAAAGCCAGGACGTGCTGGCGGCTTTTGAGCTGATACGGTCACAGTGATTGGCATGTTGAGGACAGATTTTGCATCAGGGATTACGTTCTGACCAGCAGCCATATTCTTCGGTATTTCTTCAAAGAAACTCACTAAAAGGAAAACAACCCACATCAACATTTTTAGTAAAGCTAAGTGAAAAACTACGGGCACTGTTTTTAATACACCCTAAACTCCAAAACCAAAACTTACCCATTTGAGGAAATTAAGGTACTTAAAATAACAACTCGAACTCAAGGAGTGCTTGGATGTTAATGCCAAGGTAAGAGGCAGAGAGTTCGAACAAGGGAAATCACAGAGTACTCTGTTTTTCTTTTTTGTCCTGTTGAAGCCCAAAGATCAAGGAACTGTAACCAAATTGAAAGAGTAGAAATGATAAAACCAATGTCTACAAAAGATTTGTCAAGCAAAGGCAGAAAGATAGATGGAGATATATGGAGAGAACCAAGAAAGAAGAGAACGTATGTGAGAGAGACAGTAGGGGTTGAAGCCCATTTTATAGCAAGTCCAGACCACAAACGGACGAAAAAAACCATGCCTCTCTCAAACATGGGACCCATCAAACTGTAGGTCCCACGCTCCTGTCCCTCACACGTGGCCCCGTCCCCAGAAACCCTTTTTCTTTTTTTTTTTTTTAAATAAACTCCCCATGGTCCCCACAAATTCTTGGGAGATTGGGAGAAAGAGGAGTGGTAAACCCAAATAGAAAAAAAAATTGTAATTCCCATGTTTTTGCCAAACAGCCGTCTTTAGCAGTCACGGTCAGAGTCACAGAACCGTGAAGAGGTAAAAGGCATTTTAAAGGTTTTCAATTTGCACCGTTTTTATACATAAACTATAAACTAACTTTGCTTTTTCACTCTCTTTACCATGCAAGGTTTGTTTTATTAACTCTAGAGTGTAGATTAAGGTTTTATCAATTAAAAACTAATTATAACTATTTATGAACTTGTCTCACTTTAAGAAAAAATAAGTCAAATAACTTCAGTCAATTTAACCAATAAATTACTTAACTCAATTTTGCAATCTATTCAGGGGAGTTCCCAATCTATTCATAATAACATTTTTTAAAAAAAAGATAAGGAAGAGATCTTAGAGAAGTTAATCGAAATTTACATTCAATTGATCAATTAATAAAATTTTGATTTGTTGATTTTTTTTATTTCAATGTTAAATTCTTAAATAAAATGCAATATTTGATAATATTTTTGGATTATTATCCACTACATTACTTGTGAAATTTTTAGACTCCACAATAAATATTAAGATAATGATACATACTTATTTTATTGGATAATAAATCCTATTTTATCCGTAATTTCAGAAAATTTTAACTGGGATACTTATTTTAAATTCCCCTTATCCTAATCCTAATCCTAATCCTATCCTTATTTCTAGGCAAAGAAATTATATTGGGTTCTGCTAAGTTGTTGAGCCACGTCCTAAACCTCATTTATTGGTTAAGTGATCATAAATTGTATTAGTTTGTAATAATTAAAATATTAAATTTTGGTTAATGTGGCTTTGACTGATTAGGAAGAAAGAAGTCTTGAAATTTTGAGGTTCCAAATTCAATTTTCATGGTTTGTGGGCATGAATTTAGTTATATAATAATTTAGTTAGTTGAGTAATTAAGTTAAGTTATTTACGTATAATTAATTATAAGTTATAAGAATATAATATTTAATTATGATTGTAATTTCTCACATAATATACCTTTCTAAAAAATATAAAAATTTTGAAGTTTGAATATTTAAGTTAATAATTAGTATATATTATTTGTTCAAAAAATAATTAGTATATACTATGCTAGAACAAAATTTGGTACGTATCTATAAAATTCAAGCTAATTAAGCAAGTTTTCTATAATCTATTTATATAACGTTGGACTTTTACTTATAGTGATCGAGATTTAATTCCTAATAGTTTTAAATATAAAAATATATCAACAGTTAAATTATGTTAAATTATTTTTTTACATAAAATTATGTTAATTGTTTTTAATGTTAACCACAAGATGTCTTTATACCACATTATGAGATTAATTTTCACTTGCGCTTAGTGGTTGGTAGAAAATTTGACTTAATAATGATTCGAATACGAGACTTTTTGTTATGAATCGTTTTCATTCAGAAACTCAGCGAAATACTATAACACTGAGTTAACTCTTTAAGTTAAATTATATTAAATTAAAGTCTTTATAAAAGTGGAACAGTTAATTAATTGAGGAGGGATCCAGTTACACAAGTGTAAAACAAATTTAGTATTACACACTTTCATTTCTTTTTATATAATTTATAATTTTTTAATCCGACCATTGAATTTTATATTCTATTCACATTAATCATACATGCCAAATTTCAAATTAATCGAATACATCTAACTATTTATTTCATAAAATAAAATTTCAACCATTGACATATATTGAAAAAAATACTATTCCCGATTAAAATGATAGAAATAGCAGATTGATTCAAAAATTTACATACATAATAAATATGAATAGGTTGTTAAATCCAACGGTTGGTTTGCAAAAATATAAATCCTATATGAAATATAAAACTGTGTAAAACAAATTTATTTTACACATGTGTAAATAGATCCCTACTCTAATTAATAACAGTTCGATCAAATTGTTTATTTAATACTGAAATACTGGGAATACGAGAATTTAAGTTCCATCCAAGGTAAATGAAATGCAAGTGGAACATTTTAAATTTAATAATATTATAAATGATTTTCTTGCAAATAATGAAGAAGTATAAATATATTAATTTTGTAACATCAACAACAATTTTAAAACATCAGCTTGTTCCCTAATGAATCAACAATGACAAATTTCTGTCAATGCAAAATCCCAATTGACATGGAACTCCATAAACTAATGAAAAAACAATGTTTTGAGGAGGAAAGAACAAAATGTAACAACTGGAAACCCACGATCATTAAAGATTGAAAGAAACACACCAAAAAACACAGTTTTAATTACAACACGTGTATATATAGGCTTCCCACAATTTGCAGTCCTGGCCTTAAAAATGAGGCTGTACCCTATCCAGTGTACAGGAGCCACCTGCCCTAGTTCTTTGAGGGTTCTATGTAGACAAGAAAGTCCAAGAAAAAATTTGTTGGGTTTCTGTCTTTAAGTCGTCCTCAGTCAAATTATGCAAAAATTATTACACAATTTTATTTATCACGTTTAAAGGAGACATAATCGATGATTACATTGTAAGTACATCATACAGATTATACATGTTTCTACACAATATGAAATATGTTAAACAAATAAAAGCGAAAGCGACAGGATCTAACCTCCCGCCATTGCACTCTGTAACTCTGCTATTGAAGCGATTTCTGAATCTGACAATCTCCTCTGTGTCGATCACAGGCCTTCTAAGTCTTCCAAGCACTCAAAACCTCACTAGATGGTGTTTGTGTTTTTGAGATTAACGTACTTAGGGACAGGAAGGAGCCATCTTTTATTACTAACGAGAGCATGCTAATTATGGCAATAAAATCACGTTTTAACCATCACAAAATCGTGTTTTAATAGCCAAATATTGAGTTGAGATTCAGTGTGAAATTATGGACCATATCCGGAATTGGTCAACCAAATATTTATTTCCATAATAAGGAGATATACCAACATACATTAAACAATTATCATATCAACAATCAACATTTACAATCTCACTTTTCATTAATATGATGAAATTATCTTAATTGGTGATATTTTATAATTAAGTTAAGATGATATTAAATATATAAAGAAAGAGAGATAATAGATAAAAAATTTGATCTGATAATCTTAAATACGATATGATAATATGAAAAAAAAATTATAAAAAATATAAAAGTTTACAAAAACTTGTACCAAACTTTTTGTTTTCCCCCTAAACATCTCCAACTTGCTATTTTATGTGCAAGATTATTGTTCTCCATGCTTACATAACTGAAGGACTAAATATTTGTATAATATATTGAATAAATATAAAAAACATAAGTGGGGAAAGAAAAAGAAATGTGTAGCCAATGGTTTAAAACTGACAATAGTTTAATTATTGATCTAAATGATAATGTCTCTACAGTTAAAACGTGAGAAATTCAGATTTGAGATTTAAAACTTTGCATTGCATTCTCTTTCCCCAAGCCAAAGATTTCTATGGTAAAAAATTAATAAAAAATAACTAGACGAATCGTCTTGTTTCTCTTGGATGAACATAGTCTTGGAAATAGGGATAAAGAAAACAGTGGCTGTCATTGTTTTAAATTGCGGTCGCGGCCGCGTTTTCGGTCGCGTTGCGTTTATCGTGGTTGCGGACATAACGACGGTAATTACGGTCATCGCGGTCATCACGGTCGTGAATTTTTTTTAATTTCGCACAATACTATATAAAGTGTAGTAATTGTAATTATAATCATGTAAAGTCTTATTTTATAGTTTTTAAAGTAATTTATGATACCTCAAGTCTATTATTTATGTGAAAAAAAGTTATTTATAATTTTTTGAATTATAATAAAACATTCATATTTAAAAAATTACTTATGATTTTTTAAAAAATAACAAATATTGAAAATAGAGATAAATAATCATGTACTAATTATTTAGCATTAATTATTTTTTATCTAAATTATTAAGGAATTTTTTCATCTAAATTTTGTCAAATCTTTTTTTACCTAAATTAATTATGTCAATATTTTTCTTTTTTTCTCTTCCACATGAATTTCTACGAATATTAATAATTAACAAATAGAACTTGTTAAATTCAATTCAAGGAAACTAAAAAAAAATACACTTTAAATCTTACCGATTACCACATAGTGGAATGACGAGGAGCATCAAATTCTCCCTCTTCACTTTCAGAACCATGGCGACTCGATCTTCGTGACCTTTGTCCAGAATTCAGACCATATCCTTGTTCTTGATACATTTGGGGTGGTGGATACATTTGGGGATAATAGGGCATGGGATAATTAGGATATGGCTGGGGTGGATAATAACCTTGTGGAGGTGGATAGTAACCATAAGGAGGTTGAAAATGTAAAGGTGGTCCCGGTGGATAATAGCCTTGACTACCAAACGATTCATTACTAGAAGTTGATCTTCGAAATGAAGAGCCTCCAGACGTATCATGTTGGTGCTTCTTGGCTTTTCCCTTTGATCGAACTCTATCTCTACTTCTATCCCCACTAGATTCAACATATGGATGTACTCCGTATTCTGACAAATCAAGGAATAATCCACCGGTAGCAGCAAGCCCAAGTTCTCCGCCAAGTGGACTAAAAGGCCTATTTTCATTTGCACCACCACTATAATCAGCACCACTACCATCACCACCGGGTCCATCACCACCAGTTGGACTTGAACCCTCATCATCATCACTCTGAGTTGGTGATCGGCTTGTACTTGAGTGAGGCAGATTTTGTTCTCCTGATTGATATGATTGTTCAACATTCATTTCATCATCAGAATTATCAAGAGGCAACCAATCAGAGTTTTGCCCATCTAACAAAGGATTTTCTTTCTCTTGTAGCCATTCTGAAAGTGGATCATCTTCTTCAAAGATATGGTCTAGGCTAATAGGATTGAAACTATCATTTATCTCATCAATACTCCTCCTTTTTTGATGTCTCATCCTTAGCCTCATATTGTAATAAGTGTACACCATCTTATGAAGTCTTTCATATTTCAACCTGTTTCTTTTGTTGGTGTGTATATAGCTAAATGTGCTCCAATTTCTTTCACAATTAGATGCAGAAGTTGTCTGACTAAGCACTTTAATTGCTATTCTTTGCAATTCAGGAACACATGTACCATATATCATCCACCATTCAGCTGCATAAAATAATTTAAAATAAATTTAATACCAATATATAAATAATATTAAAGAAATTAAAACTATTTAATTAATTATTTACCTGGATTCATTTGCTTCCAAGCTCTCTGTGCTTGTGGCGTACCGAATGTTTCTCTTTTATCTTGAAATACAAACAACTACATTGATAAAACATTACAATTATTAAATAAATGTAAAAAAGTAATTATATTTCTGATACATAAAATAAAATTTTCAAGTATAAAATAGTAGTAAACACTAACCTGATTAGTCATCTGGATTTGATTATCCATAGAAGGTTCTAGTCTTTCTATCACTGCTTTTATACCTTCTCTTGTTTCTATTAACACATCCGACGAAGATTTCACACCATATTGAAATTGGGGATTCAGATAATAACCTAAACATAGTTCATAACAATAAAAAAAATAAGCAATAAAAAAAATATATAAGCAATTTAAGCATATAACATAAAATGTTATTTTAATTACAATCCACATTTTTAGTCTACTTACCAGCTGAATGCAAGTGAGAATGCATAAATGTCCATCTATTATCGATAATCCTTTCATATTCAGTGAAGTATCGACATTCTTGTTCAATTGCCCGTTTAGCTCTATCCATTGCCTCATAAATAAAGCCCATTGTTGGTTTTTCATCACTGTCCGTAAGGCGCAATACTTTTACCAAAGGCTCATAAACTTTTATTATTTCACTTGCTTTTTTCCAAAAATCTTTTCCCAAAATAATTTTTTTTGCTTCATAAGCAGGTCCTGACTTTTGTTGCCCCCATTTAGATTCTTTAAATTCCTGCATATTTTAAATTAAGATTTAAACAAGATATCAAAAAAAAAAACTAGACTTAAATAATTGTACTAATTATTAAATACTAACCTTTGAATTGAACATTTCTCGTAGACCTTGTTTATGCTTTGTTATTTCTTGCAATTGGATGAAATGGTAGCAAATCGAGTGAGAGCAGGACGAAGTATTTGCCTTCCTTGAGTATATTTCTTCATCAAGTCAACTGTCCAAATATGATTGTATATGAAACAAGTGACTTTCTTCGCCTCGTCCAATACTTTTTCCACGCTTTGCTTCTTCCCAATATCTTCAAGGCATAAATCCAAGCAATGAGCTGCACAGGCAGTCCAAAACAAATGTTTTCTTTTCAACATTAATTTTTTTCCAGCAGCCTTAAGTGCTGCCTCATTGTCGGTGACTATTTGAACAATATATTGCTCTCCGATTTCTTCCACAACTTGATCTAATAATTTGTAGTAAAATTTAGTATCTCTAGTCTGAACACTAGAGACATCAACAGATTTCCAAAAAATGGTCCCTTTACTACAATAAACTAGAAAATTTATTATATGCATTTGATTCAAGCTATTGGTCCACCCATCACACATTAAGGTAGCACCTACTTCACTCCAGTGAACCTTTAATCCATCAACCCATTCTTTGACTTGTTGATACTCTGATTCCAAATATACATCAGAAACCTCATAAGGTGTTGGAAGCTTTACATTTGGCCCAATTTCTGCTGCTACAGAAACCAAATTGTGCAACCATGGAGAGTTTGCTAAATGAAAAGGAAGTCGATCGTGTATCAAAAATTTAGATACTGATTCACCCAGCTTCTTTCTTAATGTCTTCATAAAAGAATCACTTAACTTCGGTTGCTTTAAACTCTTGCTTCTAACCAATTCAGGTACTGCTCCCCTTAAAGAAATTTCAGAGTCACTTGGAGTAGATTTCCTTATTCTTGGATCAAAATAGTCAGCAACTGAGCCATGAGAGCTTCGTCCCTCTTCATAAGTATTATTAAAACCACTAGTTCTTTGCCTAAATTCTTGCCTCATATGCCACTCACGTTGTGATTGAACACTTTCTTGCATGGCTTGTCTCATAGCAGCATCTTCGTCTATGAATCCTTCATAATCATAATCTTCCTCTCCTCTTAATTGAGAAAAGAATTCATCTTTTCTCTTTTTGTTATCAATTTTTTTTCTTTTTACTTTCTCGGAGGAGTTTCATCATACTTTCTCTAACAGTACCTTTTAATAATACAGTTAAGAAAAATAAAAAAAAATTAGTTGTACATGTTAATGTAATTTTATAATCTTTATTGAAAAATTAACATAATATTTATAACATACCAGTAACATTGGGGCATGGTGCAACATTGCCAGTCTTATGAGCAATATGCTCCTTGAAGCGTGTTATTCCTCCTCTTACAATTTTCCCACAAAGTTTACATGACACATTTCCTTTTGAATTTGGTACAGGTATTCCGAAATGCCAACCGATATCATCACTTGGCGCACCTTCTAGTCCCTTACTTGGAAAATCCTCACTTCGTGGTATGCTTGACATTTTCTGTTAAACAAATAAGTATAAACAAATGAGATAGAATTATCACATTTTTTTATACAAAAAAATTGAATCTGAATCATTAATTAACCACATTTTCAACCGTTTAAGAAGTAATAATAATTTAATTAATTACATTTACATTATCAATATTTTTCTTTAATTACAATAATGTTCGACTATATCAAAAAATTAATATTAATTTGCCACAATCAATTAACTTAAACAATCATATTTATATATGAACATCAAATTATCAATATTAACTTTTCTTAAGTTATAATAATATTTAATACAATATATTTAATTGCACTACAAATTTTACTTTAAAAATTAAATTAATAATTTAAATTCAACCTTATCTTTTTTTTTTAAATTCAAATTACTCATTTCATAAATTTTTTTTATCATGATTCATCCATTCTTAAACTTTTAATTTAAAGCCCATCACTATTAATACATATTAAAACAAATTTTTTTTTGGTTTGCTGATGATGATTGATGATGGCAACGACAGTAACAAATGCTCAAAATAAATTCTAGCTAAAAAAAATGCTCAAAATAAATTCTACCTAAAAAAATGCTCAAAATAAAGATAAAAAATAATATGCTAAATAAAATAAAGACTAATTAAAATTAACTTGACAAAAAAAATTGCTAAACCGGCTCTAATCTAACCCCTTCAGTCTTTTTCACTCCTCTGTCCTCACTTCACTACCCAACCGACACAACCGGCCCCGACTCTCCACGCACCCAAGTTCCTTCCATCCCAACCCAACCTAACCCTCGATCCTCACTCCTCAGTCCTCTCAGTGGCTCAGTAACGAGCCGCCGGCAGCCTCCCGATCACGCCCTCAGCCCCTCACCTTAGCTGCTTAGCCTCCTTTTTTCCTTTCACCTCCCCTCACGCACGGCCTCACGTCAGCGGCTCAGCCAGCTGCCAGCCTCACGACGCCGGCCTCAGCCTCGCCTCCGTCTCCTTCGGCTTCGTTTTGACTTTCACCGTGACTCCCTCGGTCCCTCCCTCCCCTTCTGTCACGGATCATGCCGCCAGCTGCCATGTCCGTCGGCATCCAGCGGCGGTGCCTCCTTTCCTTTCGGCGCCAGATCTGACTCTTCTGAGCTTATCTGATCTCAGTCTCTCAAAGACTCAAACACCCACGCCGCCCTTGCCATCACCCACTGTCCCACCCGCCCTTGCCATCACCCACTGTCCCAACTCCCACGCCTTCAGCCTTCTCATTCTCTGATCTGATCTAAGTTTAAAAACAAAATGCTTAGTTGCTTACCTTTCAAAGATCTTGCTATGTTGTTGTCTGTGATGATCTCTGTTTGCTTGGGGGATTTTTCTTTGTTGTTGATTTGTCTCTCTCTGTTTGCTTGTGACGTGAGTTGTGTTTGTAAACTGTTGTTTGTGACTTGCGAGTTGTGAATTGAGTTGTTGTCTTGTGTGTGTGTGACAGTTCGTGTGTGTTGTGAGAATGAGACTATAGTCTGTGTCTGTGAGTTTTGTGAATCTGTGACTGTGCTGTGAGCCTGTGGCCTGTGATTACTGATGACTGATGAACTTGTGTTGTGAATTGTTTTTTTTATTGAAGCTGAATATTTTTTAGGTTGATAATTGATGTTTGAAAGCTTGGGCATTGTACTTGGGGTTGGGGAATCTTATTCTTGCTGTCGGGCCGGCTACTCTGCTTCTGAAATTCTTTTCTTTTTCTCTTGTTTTGTCTTGTTGTCTGAAAGGTAACGGTGATAGCGGCAATAACGGACCGCTATCACCGCTAACCTACGTTATGGCGTTATAAAACGCCCGTTATCAGGCGCTATGGGTGTGAGCCATCCTCACACCCGATATACCTGCAATAGCGGTGGCGGCCACCGCCGCTACTGCTAGATAGCGGCCGCTATTTGACATAGCGGCCGCTATTTGAAATACTGGTGGCTGCGATATCGTCGGGGTTCAATTTTAATTGTTTGTAGTTTATTCTCACTTGCATGGCAAGGATGCGAATAAAAATATAAGATTCTATACGATAATTTATATTCATAACAATTACGAGAATTTAGACAACTCTTTCTACATTCAAATCCAGATACAGAAATTTCTTAACAAGGAATCAAGGATGTTAAATATGAGACATTCAAGTTTAATTTAACAAAAGAAAAAGTTTTTTTCTATATATATAAACTTGAGTTTAATCTAATGAAAGTATCAGAAGTAATACTTGAAATTTACTGTTAATAAATGGTTTTTTTTTTTTTTTTCAAATGGGAATAGATTCTCCAGACCATTGACTGGAGCAATCACAGGAGACTGAGAAGATATGAATCTCATATTATTCTTTTAAATTAACATGAGAGATTCTTTTATCATATGGTTGTCGGGTTCAGCCGTTTACAGGTGCAAAACTGGTCTTTTTTTTGCTTCTTTGGGAGAGTGGTATTAATTATTATATTTCTGGAATTTTTAACTCAACTTTCGGTTTTATATATATATATATATATATATATATATATATATATATTAATATATATATATATATACACACACATATGTGTGTATGTACGTATGTATGTACACTTTTGAAAATGCAAGATGCTTCCAAGCTTCTAATTTTCCTTTTTATTTTTTGTTCAGACCAAACTTCTAATTTTCAAGTTTGAAGAGGATACGAACAAGAAGAAAAACTAAGGAGAAAGTGAAATAAAGATATAAAGAAATAGTTTCTTAATCAAAAAGTGGATCCCGTGTTCTTAGCCTTAATCTTCGCCTTTAATTTTTTTCCCTTATTTTAAGTTGTCAACAATTATTCTGTTAATTAATAAAACTTACCTCTCTTCCTTATAATTTCGGTTGCTAATGACAATTGGCAAAAACAAGTGAAATATGTATGTAAAGAATCCAATTCCATCATCAACATTCAATGTAATGCTAATTATGGTCAAGTCCACAAAGAAAATTTAGCTTGAATTCGATAACATATTTATTTAGGGATATGCTAAATCAACTTTGGTTAACTCAAAAGTTAAGGATCAAAAGTATGGTTTGTAGACGAACACAAAACTTAGTTCAATTGGTTTATTCAATCTCTTTAAGAAGTGGCTTCCAATGGTTTAAGGTTTAAATTTCACCTCTTGCAACTCCTTTCCTCTATATCTTTAGGTTATAACTTTTTTACACACACCAAAAAAGTCTATAAATAATATAAAATTTAAAGTAATATTTCGTATTTTATCATAGACTATTATTCAATATAATCAATGAAATTTTAATACTCCACATTTGAACTGATTTCTTTTATTTAATTTTTCTCTACTCAACTTTTTTCTTTTCTTCTTGGTAGGAAGTATAGAAAAATGTGAAAGTAAAAAAATTATTAATTTAATGATGAGATTTCATAATCAATTTCCTACTTTGTAGCTTAATTATTAGATTAACAAAATTTTAAATTTACCAACAAGTAGTTAGAAGAAGTGAAAGTGAATTTTTTCTTAGGTATTTGGACATGTTTTGAATCTTGAGATCACTACGATTGGGAGAGATTTACCGTTTACCACTTTAAGTCCGAAAAAGATTAATCTTATATAATAAAATAGATGAAAATGCCTATGGCTAAAAAAAATTCATTTTTATTTTTTTCTTCCTATCAAACAAATTAAGTGTCAAGGTCATTTGTTTCCTCCCAATATGTATATTAAAAAAAATGCAATATTTGTTTTGGAATCTAAACAAATAAATTAATCCCCATTACTATCTCTTAAACTATGGTCTTGATAACAACATTGTTAGTTTGAGGGTAAGTAGCATTGTTAACTAAAACCAAAGTCATGTTTACATTATGACAGAATTAGTTCTAGAGCATATACGTCGACTATAAATTAACAAAGACTCAAAGAGTTTTTTTTTTTTAATTGCAGGTATACCTTTCTGTTTTATGATCTAAGACAAATTATGTTTGGACCGAGATTGGTAAATAGTAAAATCCTTTCAACAGTGACAACTCTAAGATTCAAACTATATCCAAGTGTCTTTGGAAGATATCCACATCCACTTCTTCTAACCACTTATTGGTGACTCAAAGAATTATTTTCAATCTTAAAGAAACAAAACTATGAAGCTTGTAGACTGTAATTAATTAATATAAAAAAGAATATAATGAATTAGGACATTTTTCTCAACATGCATTATATAATCACATTAATGAATCAAACGAACATGGCTGATATATCATAATTATCATTAAAAAATCATTTGATATACGTCAGTGATATTTTTAGACTCTACTAATAAAGTTAATGGAATGATACATATTTTTTTAAGATATATTAAAAATAAAAAATAAATAATGAAACATGTAACAATCTTTGAAGCCACATGATTAATTTTTGCATAATCACACATTCTTAATTAATTCACATTTACTCTTTAATTGTAACTTAACTGCTTCAATGCCCTAATTGCATAAAAGTGTCTTATATCTTCAAATACTTTATTAATATAATTCAACCCATTTTGAAGCACATGTAATTACTATTTAGGCTAATGAGGCATTGGCTTATGTAAGAGCCTCGCCTGTCTCACCAGGCCGTCGGCGAGCATTCCCTTGGTGTCCCACATGCTCCAGGTTTACTCTTACAACATTGCCGACGGCTCACTGGAATGGGCGAGGCCTTGACGATGTTGTAAGAGTAAACCTGGGGCGTGTGAGACGCCAAGGGGATGCTCGCCGACGATCTGGTGAGACGGGCGAGGCTCTTACAATAAAAACATGTATTTTTTATTGTAAGAGCCTCGCCCATCTCATCAGGCCGTCGGCAAGCATCCCTTTGGCATCACACACGCTCCAGGTTTACTCTTACAACATCGTCAAGGCCTCGCCCGTTCCAATGGGCCATCGACGAGCATCCCCTAGGAGTCCCACACTCCCAAGGTTTGCCCTGATAGCGAGAGTAGGCGATAGCCCAACACTCACTGACAACGTATTGTCCGCTCTGGGCGATCGCCACCCTCACGGCTTTGTCCCAA
This sequence comes from Heritiera littoralis, assembly GCA_031772115.1. Lineage (NCBI taxonomy): Eukaryota > Viridiplantae > Streptophyta > Magnoliopsida > Malvales > Malvaceae > Heritiera > Heritiera littoralis. The sequence continues at coordinate 2,016,824 of JAPDPK010000096.1, read as the reverse complement.
GGCTCCTGAAGAACTTAGGATTAATGCCTTGAGCGCTTTTTCTGAGGCTCAAACCCCGGCACCCTTAAGTACCCGAGCCTTACACTCATGTTACCATTGAGACAACTTATCTCAATGGTAACATGAGTGTAAGGCTCAGGTACTTAAGGGTGTCGGGGTTCGAGCCTCAGAAAACGCGCTCAAGGCATTAATCCTGAGTTCTTCAGGAGCCTTGGGACAAAGCCGTTAGGGTGGCGATCGCCCAGAGCGGACAATACGTTGTTAGTGAGTGTTGGACGATCGCTTACTCTTGTTGTCAAGGCAAACCTTGGGAGTGTGGGACTCCTAGGAGATGCTCGTCGACGACCTACTGGAACGGGCGAGGCCTTGACGATGTTGTAAGAGTAAACCTGGAGCATATGGGATGCCAAAGGGATGCTCGCCGACGGCTTGGTGAGATGGGCGAAGCTCTTACAGCTTATTGGCAAGGAGGATGTCTTAGGAGTTTGAGATCACAAGTTCGAGTCTCACTAATTGTGAACTTGAGTTGATTTAGTTATTTACTGGATAGTTTAGTGTCATAACGTATCAAGTTTCGGGAAACCTAATAGCTAGACACAAAACTATGGAGTCGCCACCAACCATTCTAACCTAGGTGTGATTGGTCACCTATTCAAACTAAGGACAAGGCTTGGTCTACGTTAAAAGTTCTAAGTTCGGGAGTACGATTACGTGTGAGGAAGGATTAGCACCCTCACAACGCCCATCCTAAAATGGTACCAAATAATCTAAGGTTATCGTAATTTTGCCTTTTACTTTAATTTCGATATGATTAAATATTGAAAAATCTTTTAAGTCTCCTCCATCAAGCTGGTTGGACAACTTAAAAGTTTTTCTCACCTCAAGAGTATTCAAGTAGGACCAATCGCCTTTCTTGAAGAGGCTCCGTCGTCGGATGATTTAAATACATTATGTAAACCCTACTTTGACCTCTACCCATATTTATTATTTTATCTTATTTTATTCCATTGTTATTATTTTTTTATAAATTATTAATTCACATATTTTATATATTTAAATAAACATGAATTATTTGATATTGAAAATTCTCTTAAAGACCTTCCATCAAGCTGGTAAGACCTTAAAGAAACTTTCTCACCTTAGGAATTTTTAAAGAAACTACTCAAGCGCAATTTCTTTTAAATTCCATCCTCGGAATAATTCACATCTATTAAAATATTTAATTTAATTTAATTTCTATTTATTTTAATTCTTTTCTAATTTTAATTAATTTGATTTTATTATTTATTATAATGAACTTAACTTAATTTTATTTTACTAATTTAAATTTTTTATCGATTTATTAAATATTGGAAATATCCCCTTAGATCTTCCATCAAGCTGGTAAGACCTAAAAGAAACATCCTCACCTCAAGATATCTAAAAGCACTACTCGAGCGCAGTCCCTTTAGAATTCCATCGTCCGAATATTTGTAGTTATATTATTTTATTCTATTTTATTTCTAAATATATTAACTTCTATGACTCTTAATTCCCAATTTGACTATTTATTCTTTTAATTAATTCTTATTTCAATTTTTAATAAATTTGAGTTTTAAATATTGGAAATATCTTTTTAAATCTTCCATCAAGCTGGTAAGACTTAAGAAGAACCTCCTCACTTCAAGATATCTAAAAGTACTACTCAAGCGCAGTACCTTTAAAATTCCATCGTCGGAATAATTTTTGCACATTTTCTTAATTTAATTAATATTTTATTTATTCTAATTTTCATGTATCAAATATTCCTATTTTATCTTCTATTTTATTTAGATTTATTTTTTGTTTTAAAGAATTTTCACTATAATCTCTTAAAGGGATCATAAAAAAAAATAAATTTGACAAGGCTTCAATCATATTAATATCTCAGTTCAATCATGTCATGCTAATAATTTATTCATATTATACAAATCAATTATACTGACCCTAATTTATTAACTCAGATCATGCCAATATCATACAAATCATATCGTGCCCACATAAACTAAATCAATTAATTTAAGCATATTAAAGATATTAAAATAACATAAAATATAAGATAATCAAACCTTGCAATTGCAGATCACGTGATCCCTCTTATTCCTAGCAATTTCTTTCCTTTCTTCGCTCTTTTATCCCATGGACAAGATCGATTTTGTCTTTATTTCTTTTCCATGTACAGCTTTATTCTTTCTTCTTCCTCCCGTTTTATTCCTGTCAGCGTTCCTTCTTCACGTTGCTCTGTTCATCTTCTTTATTCATGGTTTCGTGCCCAATTTTGGACAGCAAAGATTTACGTGGACAGTGACAAAACAAGACGTGTTTGACCTGGCAACAAACAGCTCTCAGATTGCACTAACTTTGAAGTAGTTAGCCTTCTTTCTTCACCTTATTAGCTCACGCTTTGGTTGATATTTTACAACTCCACATCGTCTCCTAAAGTTTTGGTTCACAGCTTCAGCTTGCAACTCTCCGCTTCTTTTTCTCTTCACGTTATGTCTTGCGTTCAGTTTAACTCGCAGTGGCTTCCAACTCTGTTTCGCGTACAAAGGCAGGAACGTGGAGCAGATTTTTTTTTTGCAGCAAGTTGTGGGACAAGGCTGAAGACAAAGTGCAGCAACGTGCACAAGTGCAGTGTAAAGCAATATGCAGAGGCGGCAAGAAAGGCAGGAACAATGGATGAAAATGGGACAGCAATGATGGGCGGAAGCAAGGTGGCAGTGACGGGATCTCAAGGCTAGCGAGAAAGATGATGATGACGAGTGTGGCAAGAAGCAAATGGCTTTCGGCTTTGACTGGCTTAATAGCCTTTATTGAATCGAGCCCTCAACAATATGCAACAAACGCAGGGAGGAAGCGCATCGAGCTACGTAACAAAGAAATACAATAGCAGCAGCAAGTCATGGCTGGGTGTAGCAGATCATGGGTGGTGCAGAAATGCTCGGGGCAGTGGACAACGGTAGTGATGTAGCAGTGATTAAATGGCTTTAGAGGCAGCGCAAAGCAGCCATCAGAAACGCCACAGTAGGGAACAGAACATAGCCAAGAACGCCATAATATGGGACACCCGGTAGGAGACGGTGGTGTTGGCAAAGATATAGCAGAACTGGGCGTGGTGATGGAAGGTGCTAGGTGGTGGCCGTGAATGAATGAAGCAGTCGCAAAGAATAGGTTTTTTTTTTTAAGCAAAATCCTTCCTCCCGGACCTTTTCTCCCCTCCTCTTTTAATTGCCGCCCCCCTCCTTATTTTAATATGACTTAGAATCCTTTAATTAGTCTTCATTTTCCTTGATTCTTTCCTGCTAATTAATCCCATAATCTCAATGTTGACATATTTTCTTTTAAAGCTTTCCATAAACAAATTCTAATTTGATTCTTTTAATTAATTCTAGATTTGTCCAAAGTTTCTAAAACCAAAAGATTTGATTTTTATTTCACAATTTGCGATACAAGTTTGACTTTCCCCCTTTTTGTTTTTCTTGATTTTTTTGAATTTTCATTTTTTTATTTTTCCTTAATAAATGTAAAAATATATTAAAAATTAAATTTAAATATAAAAATTGGTCTTTTAAATCATCGGGCCTAATGTCCAAAATCATATTTTCATGTCCAAAAGTCTAATTAAACCCAAAATAAAAATAGTCTAATATGCCTAATAATATTAAAGACCCCAGACAAAATGGGGTGTCTACATTTAGTTTGTTATAATTATTTACTAGTTTATCTAGTTTGAGTAATATGATTTTCATAGTTGTTCATGTAATGCAATATGCTGATTGTAATTATAATTTCTAATGAAAAAGCACTACTAAAAAAAAAGAAAACTATTTAGTATTCATACTTTAATTAATTGTTAGTATTATATCATTCAATTTAAATATTGAAAGTGAAAAATGTGTAATTTTTTTTAGAATGAGATTTAGAATCAATTATAAATTATTGTATTACAATTTTTTTGAGACCTGTATTACAATTATCTTAATCACAATATTTATAAATTTGTGTAAAGATCATCAAAATATGCACTCCAGGAAATTTCATGTGTAATTACAAATTTGTATAAAAAGTGTAATTGATTGCTACAATTACGTTTTACAATTAATAATGTATATAAAATTATTTACAAATAAATTTTATAATATTATTGTTATAAATTTATAAAATACTTTTTGTAACATAAAAACTTTTATTGCAATGTGTCGCATATTATTTTTTATAATAAAATTTTTTTTTGTAAAAACTATAATAAATATTTTTTTATAACATAACTTTTTGTAGTATCACGTAGCAAAATATAAAAAAAATTATGACAAAACAGAATGGGTGACCAACGTATAAACGTTGGATTTGACTTAATTTCTTATTCTGATTCATGGTAAAACTATATAAAAGGTCTTATTTTTTTCTCTATTAACTGATCTCATCATCTCAATTTATTGAGATAAAAATCCTGATAATAATGATAATGATCAACCGACTCACCGTTAATTTACATTGTAACAGTGGAAAATAAAACTGCTAGCTAGCAGCCTACTAAATAAGAAACATTTTTTTTAAGCACATGTATCTTTATTCATTTTGCGGTTTAAGATTAATCATGTTCGAATTAAAAGTGATAAATAATAAAACTCTTTCAACAAAAATTTTAAGACTCAAACTTTATCTAAATATCTAAAAAAAATTACTTTTACTTTTTTTTAATCACTTAATAATAATAAAAAACATTTACTGATCCCCAATAGAGCCTAGAAACCACCGCGTTGTCGACCATAGCTCTGTAGGCTTTGGCCTTTTCCGCTCGCTTCTGACTTCTCAGGAACAATAGCCACGCAGGTTGTTGTGCTCAAAGGGCGACACCGCACCTGTGCCAAAGGGCATCACTTTTAGCCACGTGGCATCATATCAACGACATGTAGAGTTGATACAGTGTGGGGACACGTTAATCAAAAGGGCCACACGTATTGGGACAACAAGCCACTACGATGGTCGGCGGATTCCGGAGTTAAAAAAGAGAAATCACATCAATCACATGAATGAACCGAAACCCAAACGCAGCCGACGCCATCCCTTTCACATTGCCGGTGTTGCTCGCTTTGTGACTAGTCTTGTGTATGCATGCGTGTTGGTTTCGCAACTTTTTTTCCAACAAATGAAAGAACAACAATAGTTTTTCATGCACTTGAAGGTTAATATTGCCCTGGAAAAAGAGCTTAGCTGCATGCTGACACTGGACATGGTAGGTATAAATTGAATTTAATTGAACTGAATTGAATTGAGTGAACCAATTTTTCTTTACTTTTCTTTTCTTTTGCACATGGCTTGCAGTTGCATGTTGTCAACTGTCAAGTCAATTATCTATTACGTGATTTTTGTGCCCTACAAAGCAAGTTGTAAGTCTTTACTATAAAAACTGGACTGACCACCAAAACAGTGTCTAGGTATATTATTATCCCATTCCCACCCTAACCTTCATTAATACAAGGTTCGGATGTTAATATGCTCATACGTACTGATCGCATCTTCTGGTATAATTAATATTAATTGCTATTAATTTCTAATCTATATTTTTTTTTCAATAAATTGAGTTTATGTCATAATATTATTTTTCATATATGATTTTAAATTACATAATGAAACAGTAGTTTTTTTCCATGTGATCAACATGGTTTCAATCTGTCATAATGTCTAAATCCTGAAATAATATTGTAAAATGATGTTCAACATGGTTTCAATCTGTCATAACGATTCCTCTGGGTTAGGTTAATTTCTAAATTGGGATTTCTGAGCTTCATTAGTTCTGAATTGAAGGCTGAACAGTGGATTATTTTTGGATGAACTGTGAAATATTGGGATTGGATAAGAATCGAAAATTGCTTATGGCTGAACTTGGTTTCCCCTTAAATGTCGAATCTGCGTCTGATTTATAGTTGTAGAATGATGTTCTTATAAGCCAATTTTTTTTTTTGAAAGATAAAATTTATTAATGATTAAAGGAACAAATTACAACTAAGCCAAAAGATCAGAAAGACTCCAGATTTAGCAAGATATTTTTATCATTTCTGGTTTTGAACAATTTCATCACCAAATCCATGCTGACCAAGTCTTCCCCCTTTTTTTCTTTTGATTTTATTCTATTTTCTAAAAATGAAATAAAAGTAAATAAATAAAAGAATAAAAAAGTTAGGTTCAAACTCAATTAAAGTTTATTTGACTAAGGCTCAATTTGGATGGTTCATAGCCATCAATGTAGGCTGATTGGACAAATATAGACAAAATGGTGGGAGGGTAAAATTACCCTCCTACCCTTACTTTTAAAATTTTTATTATTTTATTAAAAAATATATTTTAAATATATTTTTATTATTTTTAATATCATCAAAATACTCCATCAAAACTAGTTCTAAGAATCTTTTTGGCTCATCAATTGGGATAAATGATTGATAGGGAACGGTGCACTGGGGCTTTGGGGAAAAGACAAAAAATGTGGATGGGTTACCCTTCCACATGGTTGTAAATTTTTCTTATTATTTTTTTAAAAGTATATATCTTTAATTATTATTTTTTTTTAATTTTATTAAAATTAATCGCACAATTTATTTAAACTAACTTTAAATCAACTCTAGATTAATGGTTCAACAACATTTTGAGGTCTACTTTGATTATTAAGATATTTTTCAAGTACAAATTGAAAATGAAATTCACTTAAAAACACAGTAAAAGTATCAGACAAAAACGATGTTTATACAATCTCAAAATGTAAATTTTCAAAATTAAAATTTCAAATTATAACCATCGAAATGTCTCATCGTGAACAGTTAATCTCAATAATGGATCCATATTAAAAATTCTTTTTGGTTGATTCTATGTAGAGAGTGGGAATTGACTAATGCATGCCCATTCGTCTTCTGGTTCCGATTTATATTCTTAACACAAAAAGGAAAAACAAAAACCAAATAATGCAGAAGTCCTTGGTGCACGTATCTTAAATCTTTAAGCAGGTATGCTGAGAAAAGAATTTATGCAAATTTCAACATGGACAATGAGTCTTACGTTTGATCCTCCCTATGTATGTAGGTGTTTTTCATTTCATCTGATTATAAAGAGCCCATGCTCTGACCCTTTGCTGTGGGGTTTTTGTCAATGCGTCTGCTTTCGAGAAAAATGGGTTTATTGAGATAGTTATTCTGTCTCAAGTGCAAAAGCATGACAATAAAAAGAAATAATTCTTTCCCCACTTGGTGCTCGACAGCTTGTGCAATTAATATTATTTGATTAGATTTTATTTTATTTTATTTTAAATTGTTTGATTAACAACAATTCCTCATAGGTTTTCTGTTGTTCTCACAAGATGGATGTAAAACAAATGTGAACAACTAAACGGAACGGAAATTATGGAATAGATTGCATCATTTCTTTTCAGTGCGAGGAAGAATATATACCTAACTCTTAAGATTTGCTAACTTGAAATGAAATAAAACTACTATATATATTTTGATCACATGGGTTTTACATCAATCTGCTCAGGTAAAGATAGGACTTTTGAAATAACATGAACAATGAAACTTGGGGTTTTGGTTAAATGGTCTCCCATCTTCATTATGAACAATATAACTTAATTGATATTTTTTTGTAGTTGAAAGAAGTAAAAGTGGACTTCTTCTCTAAATATTTAGATATTATTCTAATCCTGAAATCATCATTGTTGAAAAAATTTTATTATTTATCATTCTTAATCAAAATAAAATTAATTTTAAATAATAAAACGAACGAAAATATTTATAATTTCATAATAACATTAACTGTAAGGTTGACGTGGAAGGAGGGGAAACTGTTGGTGGAAATGCCAAATGACTGCCAATGAAAAAAAAAGAAAAAAAGGAGAAATGGGAAACGGCCAAATAATTGCAATGAGCTGGTTTCAATTGTCAACACACCAAAAGGACAGACGGACTATGAACGAGGGATGTTTTTGGTCGGTAGTGGATTGCACAAATGATTGTAACTCCCGGTGGGGTAGGCCAGCCTGCCGGGATTAGGCTAAGAGGCCAAGACTGAAACTTTTTTATTCAACTTTCATGTTTGAAAACCACCTGGCTAAACCATCTGTGACTGTGGGCGACTTCTCTCTGCGCATGCAGCTGACCAAACTTTACAAGTTGACACGTTGGCTTGAGCATTGCTGCCGTGCTGGTGACCCAGTCGATAATTGAGCTGTTTTCTCCCTCTTTTTTAGAATAAATGGTACCTAAAATGGACAACTATTACGAGAAGTGAAGCATCGAAAGTTACCATTTCTCTCAACAAGTCTTTCTGAATTTTAAATCTCTACACTTTGACGGATAAAGTTCGCTCGGGATATACTGACCATTGGATCGACACCTTCCTGGTCTCTCTTGTCTCTTAGATAGACATAGAACATTAGAACTAGAAAAGAACAGGAAAAACAAAAACCAATGGATTTGAAACTTAAAATCAGAAACCAATTTCCCAGTCTTCATTGCAAATGATAGGCTCATGTAATCGTGGGAAGGGAGATTACTGTCGTGAATGTTGGTTGCCAGCCAATTGCCAGGAAGGAAAATATCTGGCGGTTTTTTGTTTTTTTTATGGGACTTATGATTATGATTTATGAAGGAGGCCCCATTGATTTTTGTTTTTTTCCTTTATGGATATTAAAATTAAAAAGACCCACCTTTGAAAAAAAAAATCATACTCCTTCTGAGTCAGACCTTTTGGAAAACTTACCATTCTTGTGCTGGAAAATTTTCTCTTTTCAATTCAATGCAAGAGGACAAATTGTAAACTGTTATGATAAACTTATAATAATGTCAACTTTAAGTTAATTAAATTAAATAAATCATACCAATTTGAGTTTAATGTTGAATCAATGCTTTATTAATATTAATTGCTATGATATCAAAAACTGCAGTGTGTGCTTTGCAAATTGATAAGATACTCTATCTCTTGGTAAGTACTTAAATGTACAAAAAATTAGCATTTCCTATAAATCCTTCTGTGTCACAGTAAATAACATTAACATGCCTTCAACCTAAATACACTTATCCAAAGTCTACCTCTTTTTTCTTATTCTTCTTTTTCTTTAGCTGTGATTCTAAAAATTGTTTTGTCCGGTTGTCTTGTTTCTGTCCACTTGTTGTAGACTTTGCAACGATATGCTTCCTTTTTGTTTTACTGAAAAGTTAGTGTAATACTTCTTTGATTTACCTTCTTTTGCCTTCAGTTAGTGGGTTTGGAGTCAATATGACATGTAAAGATAGATAGTGACTCGATCAGGAAATTGCAATGCTAACTTTATATCCGTTTGTTTTCCCCACCTTAATTTGTGAGCCAAAATCATATGAAAGAAAACAAGACTTGAAAAAAAAAGAGTCAAAATGGTATAATTTGCAATCCTATTTTGTTTCAATTTAATGAGAGGATTGGATGGTAAAATTAACATGATCTTTCGAATTTTAATCGTTGAATTGAAACTAAAAATCCAGTACCATATCATCGGACTACATTTTTTTTTATATTAGAAGATTAATATTTGATGTTGTTTGAGTTTGAATCCAAACCTAATAATACACCACAATTCTTTTTTAACTACTCGATAAAAAATTTGTTGGCCAAACTACAATTATTTTTATTCGTTTTCTAAATGTTCATTTTCATTTATACAAACACACATACATGACTCATTGGACTTTTATTGCTAAAAAGATTGGGAATCAACCATATTTAATCCGATAAATAATCTCAACACTTTTATAAGCAAAATATGAATTTGAAACCACCGAATTGAAATCTCAAATTCTCGCAATTGAAAAAGTGTTTCATAGAAAATGTTACTAAAATGCATCCATGCCTACCAACAAGAAATAAAATCAGCTAAAAAACAATGGAATCAGATCCTTCTTCCATACAAAAACCAAATTGAAAAAGACTTTAATAAAATGTTTTTTGAAAAGAAAAAAATTAACAGTATAAGTTTTCGTTTAAGTTAAAAGAATTTTGAGATTTACTCCAATAACACAAACAACTAAAAACGAGATTGATTTTAGCTACTAATAAAGTGAATCGGAATAATATTGCCTAAGTTACTGAATAAACAATATTAAATGTCTAATTAATAAAATGTCCAAAATCCTTTTTTTACATCAAAAACAAGATCATTCAACAATTTATTTTAATTGCATTCGAATATCTGAATCAGTTATTGATATATGATCATCTCCTGTTGAAGTTAAATTTCTGCTAAATAAATGTTTAAAATAGAAAAAGAAAACAATAATAGCATATAAATAATGTAATTTTTTAAAAGGTAAATTACATAAATATACATTGTGATTAGAGGCATACTAAATGTGGCTTTTGATATTTAAAATTTGACACTTAATCACTCTAAGACATATTTCCGTTACACTTAGAAGTCGTTTGGTATTGGTAATTTAAATACTTTACACTGCAATTTAAAAGGATGTATTTACTTTACAGCGTTTGGTTAGTAAAAATACACTGCAAAATAACATTCCCATTGCAAAGTGATTACCTCATTTTGTTGCAAAATGATTGCAGCCTCCACCCTATGCAAAGTAACTTTGCAGTGAATGAAACTAAAAACTCTCCCAAAATACCCTCCCAATCTCAACCCCTCTGTCTTCTCTCTACCGACCCCTTAACCCACGCCTTTGTCTTCTCGCTCAACCCTTGCAAGTTTTGCTCCAGTTGTTACTCCTTTCACTAGTGTATTTCATAATCTTCCGTCCATACAAAGCAAATCCCCAGCAGTGCCTCATCAGTCCTGAGCCAAACTCACGTTCTGGAAGATGATTAGCACGTTCTGGAAATTTAAAAGGAAAAAAAGAGAAGAAAATGCCGAGAAGAAAACAATAGAAGCATTACAATATAATATTTATAATATTATTACAGAAATAATAGTAATGGTATTATTATTATATTATAATATATTATATTTACATAATAATAAATAAATAAATAATGTGAGAATTTGTTTTTATTCATAAAGAGCAAATTTGTTTTTATACTTGAATTAGTTGCATTTTAATGTAATAATTATTTTTTTTGTGTAAGTAATAATTACATTTTACTATAATAATAATAATAATAATAATAATAAATTTATTTTTATAACTAAGGGTATTATTGAAATTTGATACCACATTACCAGCAAAGTGATAATTTACCAAATACTGCAATGTTATTTTTCCTGTAATTTAAACAACACTTTACAATGCATACCAAACACTGCAATGTTACTTTTCCAGCAATCACTTTACCAGGAATCACTTTCTCAGCAATCACTTTACATGTAAAGCACCAAATGCCTCCTTAGCCCAATATCGTTACTTTTTCCATTTGTCTTCATCTTCTTCTTCTTCAAGTTTCTCTCTCTATAATCCAAAATTCGATGGTCGGCACAACTGTCGACCACCAATGATTGCCCTTGGTCAACACTCTTCATTGGCATTTGGCTTCCAGAATACATTAAAATGTTTGCCTTTTTCTCCTCTTTCTACTTCTTAGGTTATTTTTACTTGAGAAACTCTAAAAGTTGTGACATTCAACTTCAAAAAAACACTAGTTTTACCGCTTAAAAACCAATCCTCTTCCAATTTGTTTTATTCATCAAAGCCTACATTTCCTCCAAGTTTCAAGCCCAAAAACCATATGAAAAGCACAAAACGAAAACCAAAAAAAAATTTCTTGGCTATTTCTTGGTTTTTTTGGGTTCTTTTTAGTTTTTATTTGTATATTTTGATGCTTTATATTGCTTGCTTTCTAGAGATTTTTGGACTTTTTAAGTGGGCAGCATTTTCTGAGTTTAGAGAGAGAAAACACAAGTAAATCGTTGAAGAAGATGAAAAGAAAATAAAAAATTTAAAGATAACGGAAAAAGTAACGATTTTAGGTAAAGTGTAATAGAAATAAATCTCAAAGTGGTTAAGTATCAAATTTTAAATATCAGAGGTCACATTTAATTTGCACCTAATCACAGGGTAATTTTATATAATTTACCCTTCTTTAAATAATATTATATGTGTTTTAGCTAATAAGGCTTTGACTAATGACAAAGAGGAAGTCTTGGAACCTTGAAGTCCCAAGTTCAAGTTACATCATGTCTGAGTTTGTAAGTCTAGTTATATGTTGAATTGTTTGGTTAATTTATGTGATTTGTATGAGTGTAATACTTGATTATATATGTAATTTTAATCTCTCGTTTAATTTATTGTTTCTAATTTTAAGAAATATTATATATGTTTTATAATTCAAACTAATAGAATCATTATTGTTTAGCCTAGTAAGCATAATTTTAACCTAGATCATATGACTAAAAGCTTAAATCACAAAGCTAACGCCCAAACTATACAGATAACAGCCTATATCATATCTCCACTTAATTTCCTACTTCATCGACAACCTCTCACTTGATTGACCTTCTATTTGATAGACACGTTAAGTTTCGTGTACTAATAAGGTGAGACATCTTCTACAACTTTCACTATACGAGTATAAAAAATATATAAGAGCCTTGGAAAATGACACGAGCAACTTTAGTCCATCTTTTCCTTGTAAATACCAACTTAATTTTTCTCTTCGTATGTCTTCATTTTCCCCTAATCTCTTTTTTTTCATTACATTTACTACCTCCTGCAAATACTGAGTTAAGCGTTGAAATGCACCTTTAAAACCAAATCTCTATTTCCTTCATAGTTTATACTCATGAACTGGTCTAATTTGCTTACTCATGGAGTCCATGCGAAAAGCACATCTCTCTGAAGGAAACCGAAACAAACACGCAGTGGAATTTAAATCATTCGGCCTCCACCAGGATCGATTCGGAGAGTTGCCTGATTAGGGTTTCGAGATTTTACCTAACGTTTTCTCTGATTTTCTGTCGTTGGTCGAGTCACAAGCAACAACTTTTCGTTCCTGCCTCTATGGTATCCACACAAACGGATCTCACGACTCTTGAACGTCTCACGAGCAGAAGCCTTAAAGAGCGTTTTTTGATTCTTTATAATCGAATTGCTAGCTTCGATTAAAAGAATACCTTTTCTGTTTTTTTTTTATTGTGCGGCTATGTTTTAGAAAAAACATTCTTTTATAGGCAGTAAATTTTACCCTAAAATTTACTGCCAAACAGAACTCTAATCCTACTTAGAATAGGATTAACTATATCCTTAATCCAATTCAGAATAGGATTAGATATATCCTTAATCCAATTCAGAATAGGATTAATTAAGCTCCTCATTGATCCGTTCTAAGTGTGCGACCCAATAGGTTCTCAAAACAATGGCAATGACAAAATTGTCACAGGCAATGAGCGATATCTAGCAACACATCATTGCTACCCATGTAACGAGAATGTCAATGACTCGACATAACCTTACTCGTGATAGATGTTACCGTGTAGTCTAATCCCTTTATCCTTTTATGTCTTGATTAGACACAAGTCATGGAATGTGTCACACTTGTATAGTCTAATCAACGTTTCTTGATTCCTGAGTAGACTAATTAAACAAATAAAATCAATATCTCATATTGACATATTCGAGCACGGCCATGCATTTCTTAGTCTCACTCTATCAAAGGGCCCAAGACATCACTCTTGTTATATAAGAGGGATAAATCCTATCTTGATTACTCAACATCCCTCTACATAGATCAAGGCATACCCAATTACTACCTTTATAGTCCATCCTGTTACGAATGACATCTAGTAGCATTAAAGTATGCAATTCTCTATGTTGGGATCTCTGATGATCTCAAGTCAAAAGATCACATACACCATCATCACTATGAGAATCGCTTATGACACTCATATAATAATCCATGTAGCGTTCTCATGGAGGGTCGATCCAATACATAGTTCTCTAACATGTACCTATGTGATGACTTGATATCCTATATCCATGACAATGGTCATCAGTCAACCACATACTAGTCTTATCGTACATTGTTATCATTGTTCACAATAATACTTGACTAGGGATATTTTAAGAATAGTGTGTTATTACTATTCTAAGGACATTATCATATAAGATTACATTACGCAGTTATAAGACAAATATAATAATGAGCTATAATAAATAAAATGTCATGATACATAAAAAAATGCCAAAGTCAATAATCTAATGAATGGTTCTAAGGACATAATCCAACACTCTTCACATCAAAAGAACATCAACAATTATATTTTCCAAATTCTTATCACTATTTTTTAGAATCACTTATACGATGACTTGCATCTTTGAAAGGACCAACAAGTAAGGTTTCAACCATCGGAGGGAAAAACCTTTTGGAGATTCCGGGTTAAGATGAGCCCCTAAAAAGAAGGAAAAACCAAAATAAATGTTGGGCAGCAAAAAGAAGAATCCGTGGCTAGAAACATGACAAGTAAACCGATATAACTGCCAGCTTAACGGTCATGCCAAACTTTCGGTTGGAATGGGGCTTAAGTTAACTTTTGATAAGAAATTGCCACGGTTTCATGTTGGTCCCACTGCTTCAAACTTTTTAATCTTCCCCCAATTCCCATGTCAACCTGACTAATGACATGACAAGTGTGGGTCGCCCAACCATATCTCTAATCTAATCACTTCTTCATCTGAATACGGCTCTGGTTTCCTTATCTCTCACTTTGATATAAATATATATATATATATATATATATATATATATTTATATATATTTGCTTTAACTATCATATTGTTTTCAATCTGAATAAATATTATATATTTCAAGTTATAAGGTTGCATGAATGATATTATTATAAATTCGTTGTGGAATTTGGGGTGAAGTAACTTTTGTTAGCAGCCATGAATTAAATTAAGTGATATATATGAATAATTATTTAATAATTATTGGTGAAATTTTTAAATTTTACCAATGAAATTAAAATGAAGACGCATACTTTTTAAAAAGTATTAAAAACAATTAAATAAAGTGAGATATCTGTCATCATCTTAATCTTATTTATGAAATCTTTTTTTTGTCTAAATCTTTCAGTATCCGAAGGTCATTTTGGGTCCCGACAAATATAGAGTTGAGCTACTGTAGGACCTTGAACGAAGGAAGCTCTTCCAGAGTTGTTTTCCCCATTCATAAAGCTTGAACTCAAGATCTTGCTTACGGGACACCAAGCTCCTTCCACTTAACCCAACTGACATCGATTGCTTATAAAATCTAAAAACTTCATTAGTAGTGTATTAAATAATTATCCTATATACAGATTGACAGATAGATAGCATACAATCGTATTAAAACATAATATATTTATAAGTTAGCATGTATGTATATTTCTGTATATTTATTTAAAGTTTGGTGAAAAATATGGTTCTATATTCGATGGAGCAGAATAAAACCTCCAAAACAATTAAAAAAATATGTTAAAAAGGTCCAATTTTAAAAATATTTTAAACTTTACACTTGCTTATAAGTACATCCATCACTTGAATCAATATGTTCGACTTTTAGTCTGAGTTAATTTCAATATTTTTTTTTGGCAAAAATGCAGTTGCATTGAAAGTGAATCATAGATCTTTTTCGCATTTGTGACATTGTCTAATCAACATGTGTAATGCAATACTCACACTAAGGTTATGTTTGGCATGATGAGAGTGTCAACTTTGCGCTGCAATTGAATTGAATACAATAACTTTGTAACATTTTGAACAAACTTTACTGTTATTAAGTGATATCCCCACTGCAATCACTTTACAGCCAACTATGTAAAGTTTCAACCTGAAAATACCTTTCTAATTAAAAGAAATCCAACCCTTCAGTTTATTTAAAATTAAATTTGTAAACAATTTTGATTGAATATATAATAACTCATAAGTGCAAATTTAATGATTTTTTTATTTAAAACTTTACAATGTGTTTGGATGAGTAATTTCAAGAAGGAATTTCATTTCCATCAGAATATTCAAAAATCTAAAATTCAAATTTTTTTGTTTGTCAAAAAAAAATTGAAAAATTTCAAAATTTTGGAGGAATTTCAAGAAAGAATTTTATATGCTCAAATTTCCTTTTGAAAATCCACCTAAAGATGTGGTTTTTCAAAATTCTTTACAATCTTCCTTACTTTATTAGACATTGCCCACTATTGAATGTAAAATTGAAAACAAAAACATATTATTTTGTTTAAATATAATATATATTTTTGCCTTTTATATTATTAATAATATTTATACATTTTTACCAATCTAATGATACCAATATTGCATATTTTATTTGATATTTTTCTTCTTCCAATATATCATATCATTACTTTGATGAGATATTTCATGAGATGAACCATTATATGAAATCCGTTGGGGTATCCGTCATGGTGACGACTTAGTGTTAGGTCATATATTAGTTCATATAGCTTATACCAGTATTAGGATAAAAGCTCTAATGATGATGATGACGACGACGACGACGACGATGATGATCAAATCGTTATTTTTCTTTTATAATTATTTTTTTATTTCATCAAATTTTAGTATTCAAAAATTCTTTCTAAAAAAATATTTATCCAAACAAGACAATTATAAATTCTAACATTTTAAAATGATGAATTTTGAAATGTCTTTATTTTAAAATACTTCAAAATTTCAAAATTCTCCATTTAAACGCGCCCTTAAGAAATTTTACTTTGTAAATGAGAAAATGTTGACAAATGACTATGACTTTTTATTTGAAAAGATTAGATTTTATAATAATAATTTGTTTCTAATTAATTTTGAATGAAGAAAAAGGAAGAATCATGTAACTTTTATTACTAAATTATTTTTTATATTTTTGTTTTTATGAACAAAATTTATCTTTAAAAATATATTACAAATGATGAGCAAATCTTTTAAAATATTTTAATATAATAATTTAAAACTTAATTTAATAATACTATGTATAAATTTGTTATTACAAATGATTAGCAATGTCAATAATTATAACTTTATATTATGTACATTTTCATATGATAATTACATTTTTAGTTAATTTCAATGTATATATTTTGTTTTTATACTTAAGGATATTTTTGAAATTTGTCACTACAATATAAGCAAAGTAAGTACATACCAAACATTACAATATTACTTTACCAACAATCACTTTGCGCTGCACTCACTCTTCTTGCAGTGTACCAAATGCAACCTAAAGGTGTGTTTGGTAAAGTGCAAAAATGGAATGATGGATAGGGACGTGAAAAAGTGAAAAGAAAATTGTTTTATTAATACTTGGTGTAGACACTCAATTTTGTTCAAATCGATAAGACTACATTCAATTGGACTCTCAAAATCCAAATTGAAGTATTGGGCTTCCAAGACCATTAAAATGGGCTGAGTTGATTTTTTTTTGTTTTCTTTTATTATTATTATTATTATTTTGTTTTATATATATTTTTATTTTATTTGTATTATTTGTTTTATTATTTTTATTGTTATTAGTACTTTTATTATTTGTTGTTATTGTTTTATTATTATTATTATTTATATTATTATTATATGTGTTTTATTTTTATTTTTATTATTTGATTTTCTTTTATTATTATTATTATTATTATTATTATTATTATTATTATTATTATTATTATTATTATTATTGTTATTACTATTATTATTTTTATTTGTATTTGTTTTATTGTTATTATTATTAGTATTATTATTATTACCTTTATATTATTATTGTAGACACCAAATTTTGTTCAAATTGATAGTTTTAAACTCAATTGGACTTTCAAAATCCAAAATAAAACATTGGGCTTCAAGGCCCATTAAAATGAGTAAATTTATTTTTATTATTATTAGTATTTTATTTCTATCTATTTGTTTCTATTATTATTATTATTATTATTTTTATTTTTATTTTTATTGTTATTTTTTGTTTTCATTTTTATTATTATTTTTATATATATTTGTTTTTATTTTATTTATTTATTTATTTATTTGATTTGTTATTATTTATGTTATTATTTTTATTGTTTTTTTTATCACATGTACTTTATTATTATTATTATTATTATTATTATTATTATTATTATTATTATTATTATTATTGTTTTTTATTATTATTATAATTTTTTTATTATTATTATTATTATTATAATCTTTTCTATTATTATTATTATTATTATTATTATTATTATTATTATTATTATTATTATTATTATTATTATTATTATTATTATTATTATTATTATTATTATTATTATTATTATTTCTAGGTGCATCTAATGGGAAGAGACCTTCCCATTTTGCCGGCTTATGCCTCCAATCGCCGGAGCTCTCAGCCCTTCACCCCAGGTCTCGGGCATCACCAAAATGCATCTTCCCCAGGTTACCCATCCCATCTCTGACCACTGCCTTGGGGAACCGGGAAACAATAGGGAGAACCCAGATGGGTTCCAACCCACCGGATCAAAGGAAGACTCGGAATCTTATTTAAAAGACTTGAATATTTCAAGCACCAGGGATTTTTTTTAGAGTGACTTCCAAACACTAAAAAAAAAAAACCTACCCCAACCGAGACACCACCGGAGGATACAGACTCAGAAACACCATCACCGTCACGACCACTACCCAGATCATCATCATCACCAAATCCCAGCCACCACTCATCACCATCAAACCGCCACCATCACCTACCCAAAATCTAACCAAAAAAACAAACCCCAAACTCTAGAACCAACACCCTTAGGATCTCAGATCTGGAAACCCTAGATCTAAAACCTGCAAGAAAAACAAACAAAAGACAAGCAACCACAACCAGATCCAACCATATAAAAACAAACACAGAAGAAGGAGGCTTTCGGAGAAGGCTAGATCAGTGGGGTTAGGGATATTTTCGGGCACAAGGGAGGCCAGATCCGGTGAGAGGAAGGTTAGAGGAGCGTTTTTAGGTTTACGGGAAAGTTTCCGGCGACCCGCACACGGCAATCAGTCCTTCTTAGGAGGGAGTAGAGTACCTTTGCTCTCGTGAGGTAATCACCTCCGCAATGGCAAGCGAAATACTCCCACTCAAATTAAATCTTACTAGTCCAGTGTGGACGACAGTGAGGTATAATTTGGGAACCTTTAGATCTTCATATCCCAACCCAGCATGTAAAAGGCCCTAAGAAGCCGAGCCTTAGATAGAGTCATGCCCAATTTTTGTAGAAATTATCCCAAAATTAGGGCACGAGGGAACACTGTTCTACCTATTTTCTCATGTCAATAATAAAGGTACAACTGATTTTGATTTGAATTGTATATAATTTAAATCTTTGATTTTTTTCTAAAAAAGGAATTTTTGTAAAATAAAAATGGAAAAGATATTTTTTTCTTTATAAAGGATCTTGTAAAAAAAAAACCACTTATTTTTTAAAAAATAAGGTGTGATGAAAATGATAGAATAAATGTGTAATTTTTCTTTTAAAAATGTGAATAATTATTCTTTCTTTTATAAAAGAGGGATTTTTTTTATTTTTGAAAATAAGTCCTTAAAAATAGGAACTAATAAAAGTACATTCTCCAAAGCAAGAGAAAGAAAAAGAAGTTTTATGTATATTTAGTTACAAGATGTTTATATACAAAGATAAAAAAGTTTTAATTTCTTTTGTTTTTCTTTCTTTAAAATAAAAATATGAAATGATAAAATGTGGATAAACCTTTCTTTTTACAACAAAAAAATGGAAAATTTGTTAAACAAAAAAAATGTCTCTTTTCACTAAAAATAATAAGAAGAAATTCAATTAAGTTTTTTTAAAATTTAAAAAAAAAAAACAAATTCTTTATTCTTTATTATTCTTGGAAGAATTTCTTAAGATAAAGGTATAAAAAATAAAAGTGAAAGGGATTTTGAGTAGGAAATGAATTAATATCTCTTCAAAAATGAGTTAGAATAAAATGAAAAAATGAATGAAATTTTTCTTTCTTTCTTTTTGAAGTAAAAAAAAAAAAAAGGAGAGATGAATAATTGACTTTCCTGTATAGAATTTTCAAAGAATAAGTTGACAAAAACAAAAAAATTGGATTGTGTAGGAATTTTAATGAGAGTTTAAAAATGCTCCAAAAAAGGGGGGGCTTCAAAAATGTTTTTCTTTCCTTTTCTTGATTATCTCACTACAAAACACTTGGTTGAATAATAAAAAAGGGATGTCAACAAAATTATCCTTGAATTTATCGGAAAAGAATTCAAAAAAAAACTTGATTTGGAATAAAAATGAAATAAAATTAATTTTTGAAAAAAGAATCGATAGGGGATGTGAATTTTAGGAAAAATAGGAAATAAAAAGAAAATTTTGGCGATAAAAGAAAAAGTTTGATTTAGAATAAAAATGAAATAAAATTAATTTTTGAAAAAAAGAATCTAATAGGGAATGTGAATTTTTTAGGAAAAAATAGAAAATAAAAAAAAATTTTGGTGATCAAAGAAAAATGATTTATAGAAAAATTGAGAAGAATGTTCAGATTTAGTTAGGAATTCCATCTTTCTTGCATGTTGGATTAAGGAATAATAAGATTAATGTCTAGGTATTGTGAATACAAATATTCGTTTTTCTCAAGCATGTTAGGGACATATATCGTTTTAATTCATTTCATCATCATTGTGTATATATATGTTGATAGTCATGTCATTTGCATTTTAGAATCATGAAAGTTAGGTGAAATAAAACAAAATTTGATCTTCATTACCGTTGCATTGTGTATAAATTACATTTTGTATAACATCATGTCTAAAAAAAGAATATGTTTTTTCTCATAGAAAATTAAAAACAAAGGACAAAGAGAGAGAGTTTTGAAACAAGTTTGGTATGGTTCAAGGTTATTCTTCAATTCCTCTTACTTGCTTCGGACTTGACCTCTTAAGTTAATAAGTGAATATGATAAATAAGAGGCAAATTTTAATTTGAATTTTGGAATGCATTTTACATTATTGCATCACACTTTGCAGAAAAGTCTTTGAGAAACTAGACTAAGTTTTTTTACAATTTTGAATTTGTTTATTCTTCCAATTTTCTTTTTTGTTTATTCTTTCAATTTTATTTTTATCA
This sequence comes from Heritiera littoralis, assembly GCA_031772115.1. Classification (NCBI taxonomy): domain Eukaryota; kingdom Viridiplantae; phylum Streptophyta; class Magnoliopsida; order Malvales; family Malvaceae; genus Heritiera; species Heritiera littoralis. The sequence goes on along the minus strand of JAPDPK010000096.1, from coordinate 1,995,763 downwards.
AATTTGTGTACATGTGCTATTGATTGATTATTTTCATTGAAATTATTCCTCCCTAAGATTTGGTTAAAGTGAAGACCTAAACATCTAACATGTAAAATCAGGAAACTTAGAGAAAAGTAAAAAAAAAAAAGTAAAAAAAAAGAAAAGAAAGGGGAAGTAAAAATTGTTCCATACATATGCAAATAACATGATTTTCATAAAATTCCCATCATACACTTGTTATACTTCAGTAAATATGTCAATACTCTTCATTTTTCGAGAAAGAAAAGAAGAAAAAATTTGTTTGTTCCAAAAAAATCTTGAAAGAAATAAGATAAGGTTTTTCTAATTAGAAAATTGTGGTAATAAGGTTCAAGGCCTCTCGACCATCAAAGGTTACAAAGCAGTCTGGGGCTCTCACTCGAGTATAGACCATGGAAGAAGGACAGGCCAGCCGAATGGAGAAAATAGAAAAGGCGCAAGAAGAGATGAAGGGGCAATTGGCTGCAATGATGGAGATGATGACGAAGATGAGTAAAGGAAAGGAGCCAGTGCAGGAAGTAACTACCCAAGAAAGGTGGGCACAAAATGGTGGACGTCCATATCCACATAGTCCCATTCCACCCCAATTCCATACTTCACAGCATACGCCATTTTCGGGGCATGACAATCCAAACCCTAGTAGGAAGCCATCAGACCCGATCTCTGTCCATGATTCAAAGGATCCTAAAGAACAGGAGAAATTGAAGATGGGTGTATCAATAGCGTCAGAGAATTTAAAGTCTCAAACCAAGTTTGATCTCCTTGAAGAAAGATTACGAGCTATCGAAGGGATGGATTTATATGGCTCTTTGGATGCAAGCGAGCTTTGTTTGGTACCAGGTGTAGTTAACCCACCAAAGTTCAAGGTTCCAGAATTTGAAAGGTATGATGGAACCAAATGCCCGACAAGTCATATTAAGATGTACTGTCAGAAAATGGCTGCTTATGCTCAGAATGATGAATTATTGGTGCATATATTTCAAGACAGTCTTACCGGATCAGCTGCCAAGTGGTACACCCAACTAGATCGAGCCCATATTCGCTCATGGAAAGATTTGGCTCGAGCATTTATCGCTCAGTACAGGCACATTGAAGACTTGGTACCAGACCGCCTATCTTTACAAGGCACGAGGAAGAAACATGAGGAGAGCTTTAAAGAATATGCTCGAAGATGGAGGGATGTAGCTGCCCAGGTCCAACCGCCTCTCACAGAGAAAGAAACCACCATCTTGTTTGTCAACACACTCCCGGCACCGTTTTATGAAATGATGGTCGGTAATGCCACCAAGAATTTTGCAAATATGGTAATTTCTGGCGAAATAATAGAGAATGCAATCAATAGTGGCAAGCTTGTAGGGGATGATGCCATGAATACAAGAAGAGGTGATACATCGGGGAATGAAGAAGATGTTCATGCTATGAATTATGAGGGGCAACATGTGGGAGACTTTGCTCCATGTTATCCTTATCCAATGTACCAAACCCATTACCCCACCATAAATCATATCTCTCCAAGCCTGAATACCCGTCAGTCAATCCCCCAATCTAATTGGCAAATGGGTTTCCAAACACCTATGCCTACCCAAAGTAACCAAAGAGGATCTCGAAACAAACGGAGGAGGATCGACATCGATCCGATTCCTTGGTCCTACTCTGAAGTATTTCAATACCTTCTTGAGAACCAACTTGTTACCCCAGTTCAATTAAAGCCTTTGGAACCTCCATATCCAGAATGGTATGACCCAAATGCTCGATGTGATTATCATAGTGGAAATACGGGTCATTCGATAGAAAGTTGCCCTGCTTTCAAGCACAAGGTGCAAAGTTTGATTAGATCTGGTTTGTTGGACCTTGGGACAAAAGAAGGAACGGGTTAACCATGCTGCAGTATGATTGCAAAAGAAGACTTTTTGGTTGGTCATTCATGATGGTATAAAGTTGTTTCTTTTTGTAGTACTCATAAATTGAAAAGCGCTTTTGTGTATTGACTTTCATTTATCTTTTGTCATTTCAACAGAGTAATCGATGCATTTTCATTACATTTTCTCTCCCCTCCTAAATCTTATATTTTTGTGCATTCTCCTATATTTTACCTTTTTCTCCTTCTTTTGGCTTATAAATGATTAATTTCCATTCTTCACCCAATTTTGTTGTTAAATGATGAATATGAAGTTGATTATGATAATAATCTAGGATAAAACTTTAAAATTCTATTTGTATTGACAATTTTGTCCCCCTTGATCGATGGGAATGTTGAAGTCAATAGACGAAGTGTACACAAGGAAAGTAGACTTTTCACAAGGTTGTAATGGCTCAGTAAATAATTCTTTGATGAGAGTATTTACGTTTGAAATGAGAAATGGCCATCTTTGGTTTACCCTTCACACATGAGAAAAATTATCCGTCGTCACCCCTTTTGAACCTTATAGTTATATATGTTTTTTTTTAAGAAACCTGCCAAGGATCACCCTCCACATTGGGGGGCAAAATTGAGAAAAATGAAGTAAGATTTGCCCACGAAAAAGTTTCAAGTCATTAGAAATCTAGGGGCAAGATAAAGAAAAAGATATCTTCATGCTGGAATTTCTCAAAAAAAAAAGAAAAAGGGAAATGAGGAAAAGAGTGAATCAAAAGAAAAAGAAATGAACGGAAAGGGAAACGAGAAACCAAAGAAGAATAAACAAAAAATGGGGTAGAATGCTAAAGTTCTTAAAATGATGAAAAATGATCCTATGGCTTGAAACCGTTGAAACACGTATTTTGGGCCTTATTATCCATTCTTTCAGAACCTCAAAACCCGGCCTACATTACGTACCTTAAAAGTCCATTTTGATCAAATTTGAATGCTTGAGTTAAGGAATCATATATTGAGCCTAGACATGTTACAAGTTCATGATTTGGACTTTGATAAGTGTGTTGATTATGGAAAAGTATGGTTCTTGAAGAAGAATGAAAATGTAAAAAGAAAAATGATGAAGAAAATAAAAAATGAAAAATGAAAAAAGAAAAAGCTAAAAAAAAGAAAGAAAGAAAGGAAGGAGAATAAGAAGGGGCTTAAGTTGAAAACCCGAAAGGGCGATTTGAGTCAAAAGAAGAATGGAGGATTTGGCTAAAATCTCGAGAAGATAGCCTTTCATAACGGAAACCAGTCCTATTTGATGATTTCATGAAGTGGGGGGCAAAGCATTGATGGAACCAAAATGATTAGAATGTCAATCAAATAGAATTTTGGGAGAAATCCTAGATTAGTTTATCAAGATTGATTAAATATTCATTGTTTAGTATTGTTACCTTCCTTGGCCTCTGGAAATTGCCTATTTTTCTTAGTTAAATTTGTTCTTGTTTACTTCTTCATAAATGTCCATCCTTCAACTTTTGGCCAATCTGCATACTCATGATTATTGAAAGAAATGTGATGGCATTGCATTCATTATAAAATTGAAATGATGATAAATAAGTGATTGACAATGTTTGTGAAAGCCCGATGCATTACAAAAGAGGAAAGTTAAAAATGATACGGGGCAAAGAAGGAAAAGATGAGAACCATGGGAAGGTTTGTAAGTGTGCCGAAGCAATATGAATGTGTGATCAAATGGTGAAAAATGAACAAGGATTAATGGTGTTTCGTGAAATTAGTGGATGTACAGGATGTGCGGAAGCTTATGATTTGAAAAGATTCAAAAAATGGTGAGAATGATGGTCTTGTGAACCCTATTACTGCAACTTTCGATTTCTTTTATTTTTTCCTTTTCTTTTTCTTTCCCTTTTTCTTATTTCTCGACATTTGCATTGCATTCATCACATGCATTCAAAAAAAAAAAACAAATGAAAATTTCACCTTTAAGTAACAAAGTTGGTACAATCTTGGTCAAAAAAGAGAGGCAAAACACAAGAAAAAGGAAGCGGGATTTTGAAATTTCAGGATAAGATGGTAAGATTTTCAAAGTTAAGAGTTTTAAAAGGATGATGTATCAAGAAGCTGAGTATTTGGATGTGAATCTCCAATTCAGAAAATTTCATGTGTGAATATCTGAATTTCTAAGTAAAATTTGGATGTGAATCTCCAAAACAAAATTAAAATTATTGGATGTGAATCTCCAAAACCAAGTCAAAATTTTGGGTGTGAATCCCTAAGTCAAATTTTTCGGATGTGAATCTCTGAATCAAATTTTTGGGTGTGAATCCCTAAGTGAAATTTTGGATGTGAATCTCCAAATCAAAATTTCAGGTGTGAATCTCTGAATTTCAAGTTGAAAATTTTTCGGATGTGAATCTCCGAATCAAATTTTTGGGTGCGAATCCCTAAGTGAAATTTTGGATGTGAATCTCCAAATCAAAATTTCAAGTGTGAATCTCTGAATTCTAAGTCAAATTTTTCGGATGTGAATCTCCGAATCAAATTTTTGGGTGCGAATCCCTAAGTGAAATTTTGGATGTGAATCTCCAAATCAAAATTTCAGGTGTGAATCTCTGAATTTCAAGTTGAAAATTTCGGATGTGAATCTCCGAATCAAAATTTCGGATGTGAATCTCCAAATCAAAGTTGAAATTTCGGATGTGAATCTCCAAGTTAATTTTTTGGATGTGAATCTCCAAATCAAAGTTAAAATTTTGGATGTGAATCTCCAAGTCAAACTTTTTGGGTGTGAATCTCCAAGTCAAATTTTGGATGTGAATCTCCAAATCAAAGTTAAAATTTTGGATGTGAATCTCTAAGTCAAACTTTTCGGATGTGAATCTCCAAGTCAAATTCTGAATGTGAATCTCCCAAGTCAAATTTTGGATGTGAATCTCCAAATCAAGTTAAAATTTTGGATGCGAATATCCAAAACAAAGTTAAAATTCTGGGTGTGAATCTCCAAGTGAAAATTTCGGATGTGAATCTCCGAATCAAATCTTTAAATGTGAAATCTCCCAATTTCAGAAAAAAAAAACAAAAACAACACATTTAAAGTTTCATGGCCTCTGCTGCAAGAGGAGCTTTTTCAAAAAAAAAAAAGAATTTAAAGTTTCATTGCCTCTGCTGCAAGAGGAGCTTTCTCGAAAAAAAGACGAAAAAAAGAAAAAAAAAGAATTTTAAAGTTTCATTGCCTCTGTTGCAAGAGGAGCTTTCTCGAAAAAGAAAAAAAAAAGAGAGGAAATTTAAAGTTTCATTGCCTCTGCTGCAAGAGGAGCTTTCTCAAAAAAAAAAAAAAAAGAAAAAGAAAAAAAAACAAAAAAACAAAAAACAAAATAAAAAGAAATTTAAAGTTTCATCGCCTCTGTTGCAAGAGGAGCGCATTTCAAAAAAAAAAAAGAGAAAAACTTTAAAGTTCCACTGCCTCTGCTGCAAGAGGAGTGCATACGAAAAAAGAAAGAAAGAAAAAAGAAAAAAAGAAAGGGAAGAAAAAGATTCATAAGCCGGACAAAATTATTGTCAATTGTCTTTGCTCTATTCCTGATTCTCAGCAATGAGCAAAGAGGGGCAGCTGTTGACACCTAATTTTGTCCTATTATTATTATTATTATTATTGTTACTTTTATTCTTATTATTGTTTTTATATATATATTATTTCTTATTTTTATTTTTATTTTTACATACTTTATTTATTTTTATTTTTATTTTTTATTATTTGTTTTTTATTATTTTTTATTTATTTTATTATTTGTCTAATGTCCAATCTCCTGCCAGCCATCCCATCACCGCCGGCCACTAGTTCCTGTCACCATCTCTGCCATCCCCTCCTCCCCAGGCTGTCTCGTCTGTCACCACCCTTACCACCCGAGCTTCAAGTTCCCACTAGATAACCATTCACAAGGAGAGGTTCCCGGAAGCCATTTTTACCATACAGAGACCCAAGCTTGAAGCTACCCAAACCCCACGAGCCTCGCCACAACCAACACCCTCTGCCTTGGCCGCACCCTACAGCCACCAAACACCATCACCATCACCATCATCACCTCGGAAAGCCCCAACCATCACCAAACCGCAACCACCCCCTAAACAGTCAAAACCCGAACCCTCAGCAACCCCAACAGCAACCCGAAACCCCAAATCCGAGCTCCCCTACACACGGCTGGCCGGCAACCCTCACCAAAACCCCTTTTCCCTAAACCAACAACCTAAACACACCCAAAACAAAACCTAACCCTAACCAGAAAACCTAGATCCGAGAGCAAAAAAAAAAAAACCAAATCTCCAAACCGAGACCCCAAACCACCCATTTCGCAACCTGCAAAAAGAAACCAACAATAACAACAAAAACATGAAGCCCGAAGGCTACCAACATCAGATCTGAAAAAAAAAAACAAAAAAAGGGGGAGGAAGCCGAGGGTTTTAGCTTCAGATTCGTCGGACTAGAGGTGTTTTTGGAGGAAGAGAAGGCTAGAAACGGAAAGGAGGGGAAAAGAGGCTTCGAAAAGTTAGAAACTTTTCCTTTTCCGGCCACCCGAGGCGGCGGCCGGCGACGGCGGACGGCGGCCCAGGCGGTGGCCGAAAATCGCCTGGCCGGGAGGAGCCTTAAGGGCTCTGAGGAATTTTTTTTCTTTTTTGGTTAGAAAATGAAAAGAAAAAAAAAAGAGATAGGTTTATATAGTGCAAAAAAAAAAATTTGCTGGTGACCCGCGCGCAACCTGGGATCCGACCCGGGAAGAAGACCTGCGTGCCACCCGTTTCGCTTGAACCGACCCGACCCGCGCACCCGGCTGACGACCCGCTCGCGACCCGCTCGCCCAGGCTTGACCCGCCCCGATCCGCTAGACTTAGGCCTGCTTTTTGACTTTTTTGGGCTGATCTTCCTTTGGGTCCAAGCCTAAATCCCTTTTGGTATTTTTTTTTCATCTTTTCCCATTTGTTTATTTACTTATTTATTTATTTGTTTTGTTTAAAAATAATTTAATTAAAAATTTAAAAATAAGAAAAAATAATAAATAAAAAATTTAAATAAAAATTATTATTATTATCATTATTATTATTATGCTTTTATTGTTATTACTATTATTACTATTATTATTATTATTGTTATTATTGTGCATTTATTATTATTATTATTATTATTATTATTATTATTATTATTATTATTATGATTATTAGTGCAGGTTGTAAAATAAAAATTTTTGAAAAATTTTTATTTATTTGTATTTTCATTAAATTATTATTATTGATTAGAAAATTTATTTAAATTAAAAACTTCCAATGATGGGATGTCATGAGACTCACAAGTAGTGATTTCTTGACTGATCCCTAGGTGAGAAGAGTCGTACTAAATGTTACCAGAGTATTGGGATATTTAGTATGATTTTTCAACAATTTAAAATTTTCTTAAAAAATGAAAATAAATAAATTTTTTAAGAAAGAAAAAGGAAATTAATTATAAGATTTAAATTTAAATAAACAATTTTCCGACGATGGGATGTTATGAAACTCACAAGTAGTGATTTCTTAACTGATCCCTAGGTGAGAAGAGTCGTGTTAAATGTTACCAGAGTATTGGGATATTTAGTATGATTTTTCAATAATTTATTTTTTATTAAAAATAAAAATAAATAAGGTTTTTTAAAAGAAAATCAAAAAAGGAAATTAATAATAAAATTTAAATATAATTAAACAATAGTCCGACGATGGGATGTCATGAGACTCACAAGTAGTGATTTCTTAACTGATCCCTAGGTGAGAAGAGTCGTGCTAAATGTTACCAGAGTATTGGGATATTTAGTATGATTTTTCAATAATTTAAATTTTGTTAAAAAATAAATAAGATTTTTCAACTAATAATAAAATTTAAGTTTTTATCAAAATAAAAATAAATAAGTTTTTAAAAGGAAAATTAAAAAAGGGAAATAAATAATAAAATTTAAATTTAATTAAACAATGTTCCGATGATGGGATGTCATGAAACTCACAAGTAGTGATTTCTTGACTGATCCCTAGGTGAGAAGAGTTCACTAAGTGTTACCAAAGTATTGGGATACTTAGTGCAATTTTTCAATAATAAGAATTTTTATTTAAAATAAATAAGGAAATATTTATATAAAAAATCAAAAATTCCTTTGCATCATTTATTAGCTGTTCGCATCATATGCATTCATAATAATTTTTGAAACGAGTGTGAATCTTCTGATGATGAGATTCTATAGAACTCACAAGTAGTGATTCTTAAGAAATCTCTAGGTGAGGAAATTATCCGAAATGCTACCAGAGTATTGGGGTACTTCGGAATAATTTTCAATACAAAAGATTTTCATTTATTTCAAATAAAAAAATAAAATTTAAATGTTTCAAAATTAGTACAAATAAGAAATGATTTCAAAATTAAAAGAATAAAATTGATTGTAATAAAAATAAGAATTATTTTTTTAAATATTAATTTAAGACCATTTTATTAAAACTAAAAGGATAACACATGATTATTATGGTACCGTTTTTAACGGGCGTCGTGGGGGTGCTAATCCTTCCCCACGCGTAACCGTACCCCCGAACCCAAATTTTGTTTTCGCAGACCAAAAATTTGTCTTTTTAATAAAACTTAATTAATTTTGAGATTTTGTTAAAAAGATAAACATTTTTAGGTGGCCAATCACACCTAGCAAAAAAGATTGGTGGCGACTCCTATTTTGTTTTTAAAAGGTTTTTCAAAAATTTGTCGAGCGCGAAGCCGTTACGACAGCTTGGCGACTCCACTGGGGACGCTTTTTAAGGATCAAACCATTTATTAGTCATGTGTTATCCTAAGTTTTAATTTGATGGTCTTAATTAATATTTAAGTTTAATTTCTTTAATTCTAAATAATTCGTTGCATTTGTATTTTAGTTATTACATTTATTTTACTGCATTATTTATTTTGTAAATAATTATTCTTAATAAATTGTTGGGGCATTGTAGATAAGGGTTATGGCTTAATAAATGTTCCCTCATGCACATACTTGCACTTGCATCTGCATAACATGAGCTCTATACCCGGGTTCAGTCCTTCTTAGGAGGGAGTAGAGTACCTTTGCTCTCGTGAGGTAATCACCTCCGCAATGGCAAGCGAAATACTCCCACTCAAATTAAATCTTACTAGTTCAATGTGGACGACAGTGAGGTATAATTTGGGAACCTTTAGATATTCATATCCCAACCCAGCATGTAAAAGGCCCTAAGAAGCTGAGCCTTAGATAGAGTCATGCCCAATTTTTGTAGAAATTATCCCAAAATTAGGGCACGAGGGAACACTGTTCTACCTATTTTCTCATGTCAATAATAAAGGTACAACTGATTTTGATTTGAATTGTATATAATTTAAATCTTTGATTTTTTTCTAAAAAAGGAATTTTTGTAAAATAAAAATGGAAAAGATATTTTTTTCTTTATAAAGGATCTTGTAAAAAAAAAAACCACTTATTTTTGAAAAATAAAGGTGTGATGAAAATGATAGAATAAATGTGTAATTTTTCTTTTAAAAATGTGAATAATTATTCTTTCTTTTATAAAAGAGGGATTTTTTTTTATTTTTGAAAATAAGTCCTTAAAAATAGGAACTAATAAAAGTACATTCTCCAAAGCAAGAGAAAGAAAAAGAAGTTTTATGTATATTTAGTTACAAGATGTTTATATACAAAGATAAAAAAGTTTTAATTTCTTTTGTTTTTCTTTCTTTAAAATAAAAATATGAAATGATAAAATGTGGATAAACCTTTCTTTTTACAACAAAAAAATGGAAAATTTGTGAAACAAAAAAAATGTCTCTTTTCACTAAAAATAATAAGAAGAAATTCAATTAAGTTTTTTTAAAATTTAAAAAAAAAAAACAAATTCTTTATTCTTTATTATTCTTGGAAGAATTTCTTAAGATAAAGGTATAAAAAATAAAAGTGAAAGGGATTTTGAGTAGGAAATGAATTAATATCTCTTCAAAAATGAGTTAGAATAAAATGAAAAAATGAATGAAATTTTTCTTTCTTTCTTTTTGAAGTAAAAAAAAAAAAGGAGAGATGAATAATTGACTTTCCTGTATAGAATTTTCAAAGAATAAGTTGACAAAAACAAAAAAATTGGATTGTGTAGGAATTTTAATGAGAGTTTAAAAATGCTCCAAAAAAGGGGGGGCTTCAAAAATGTTTTTCTTTCCTTTTCTTGATTATCTCACTGCAAAACACTTGGTTGAATAATAAAAAAGGGATGTCAACAAAATTATCCTTGAATTTATCGGAAAAGAATTCAAAAAAAAAAACTTGATTTGGAATAAAAATGAAATAAAATTAATTTTTGAAAAAAGAATCGATAGGGGATGTGAATTTTAGGAAAAATAGGAAATAAAAAGAAAATTTTGGCGATAAAAGAAAAAGTTTGATTTAGAATAAAAATGAAATAAAATTAATTTTTGAAAAAAAGAATCTAATAGGGAATGTGAATTTTTTAGGAAAAAATAGAAAATAAAAAAAAAATTTTGGTGATCAAAGAAAAATGATTTATAGAAAAATTGAGAAGAATGTTCAGATTTAGTTAGGAATTCCATCTTTCTTGCATGTTGGATTAAGGAATAATAAGATTAATGTCTAGGTATTGTGAATACAAATATTCGTTTTTCTCAAGCATGTTAGGGACATATATCGTTTTAATTCATTTCATCATCATTGTGTATATATATGTTGATAGTCATGTCATTTGCATTTTAGAATCATGAAAGTTAGGTGAAATAAAACAAAATTTGATCTTCATTACCGTTGCATTGTGTATAAATTACATTTTGTATAACATCATGTCTAAAAAAAGAATATGTTTTTTCTCATAGAAAATTAAAAACAAAGGACAAAGAGAGAGAGTTTTGAAACAAGTTTGGTATGGTTCAAGGTTATTCTTCAATTCCTCTTACTTGCTTCGGACTTGACCTCTTAAGTTAATAAGTGAATATGATAAATAAGAGGCAAATTTTAATTTGAATTTTGGAATGCATTTTACATTATTGCATCACACTTTGCAGAAAAGTCTTTGAGAAACTAGACTAAGTTTTTTTACAATTTTGAATTTGTTTATTCTTCCAATTTTCTTTTTTGTTTATTCTTTCAATTTTATTTTTATCAAATTTGTGTACATGTGCTATTGATTGATTATTTTCATTGAAATTATTCCTCCCTAAGATTTGGTTAAAGTGAAGACCTAAACATCTAACATGTAAAATCAGGAAACTTAGAGAAAAGTAAAAAAAAAAAGTAAAAAAAAAAAAAAGAAAGGGGAAGTAAAAATTGTTCCATACATATGCAAATAACATGATTTTCATAAAATTCCCATCATACACTTGTTATACTTCAGTAAATATGTCAATACTTTTCATTTTTCGAGAAAGAAAAGAAGAAAAAATTTGTTTGTTCCAAAAAAATCTTGAAAGAAATAAGATAAGGTTTTTCTAATTAGAAAATTGTGGTAATAAGGTTCAAGGCCTCTCGACCATCAAAGGTTACAAAGCAGTCTGGGGCTCTCACTCGAGTATAGACCATGGAAGAAGGACAGGCCAGCCGAATGGAGAAAATAGAAAAGGCGCAAGAAGAGATGAAGGGGCAATTGGCTGCAATGATGGAGATGATGACGAAGATGAGTAAAGGAAAGGAGCCAGTGCAGGAAGTAACTACCCAAGAAAGGTGGGCACAAAATGGTGGATGTCCATATCCACATAGTCCCATTCCACCCCAATTCCATACTTCACAGCATACGCCATTTTCGGGGCATGACAATCCAAACCCTAGTAGGAAGCCATCAGACCCGATCTCTGTCCATGATTCAAAGGATCCTAAAGAACAGGAGAAATTGAAGATGGGTGTATCAATAGCGTCAGAGAATTTAAAGTCTCAAACCAAGTTTGATCTCCTTGAAGAAAGATTACGAGCTATCGAAGGGATGGATTTATATGGCTCTTTGGATGCAAGCGAGCTTTGTTTGGTACCAGGTGTAGTTAACCCACCAAAGTTCAAGGTTCCAGAATTTGAAAGGTATGATGGAACCAAATGCCCGACAAGTCATATTAAGATGTACTGTCAGAAAATGGCTGCTTATGCTCAGAATGATGAATTATTGGTGCATATATTTCAAGACAGTCTTACCGGATCAGCTGCCAAGTGGTACACCCAACTAGATCGAGCCCATATTCGCTCATGGAAAGATTTGGCTCGAGCATTTATCGCTCAGTACAGGCACATTGAAGACTTGGTACCAGACCGCCTATCTTTACAAGGCACGAGGAAGAAACATGATGAGAGCTTTAAAGAATATGCTCGAAGATGGAGGGATGTAGCTGCCCAGGTCCAACCGCCTCTCACAGAGAAAGAAACCACCATCTTGTTTGTCAACACACTCCCGGCACCGTTTTATGAAATGATGGTCGGTAATGCCACCAAGAATTTTGCAAATATGGTAATTTCTGGCGAAATAATAGAGAATGCAATCAATAGTGGCAAGCTTGTAGGGGATGATGCCATGAATACAAGAAGAGGTGATACATCGGGGAATGAAGAAGATGTTCATGCTATGAATTATGAGGGGCAACATGTGGGAGACTTTGCTCCATGTTATCCTTATCCAATGTACCAAACCCATTACCCCACCATAAATCATATCTCTCCAAGCCTGAATACCCGTCAGTCAATCCCCCAATCTAATTGGCAAATGGGTTTCCAAACACCTATGCCTACCCAAAGTAACCAAAGAGGATCTCGAAACAAACGGAGGAGGATCGACATCGATCCGATTCCTTGGTCCTACTCTGAAGTATTTCAATACCTTCTTGAGAACCAACTTGTTACCCCAGTTCAATTAAAGCCTTTGGAACCTCCATATCCAGAATGGTATGACCCAAATGCTCGATGTGATTATCATAGTGGAAATACGGGTCATTCGATAGAAAGTTGCCCTGCTTTCAAGCACAAGGTGCAAAGTTTGATTAGATCTGGTTTGTTGGACCTTGGGACAAAAGAAGGAACGGGTTAACCATGTTGCAGTATGATTGCAAAAGAAGACTTTTTGGTTGGTCATTCATGATGGTATAAAGTTGTTTCTTTTTGTAGTACTCATAAATTGAAAAGTGCTTTTGTGTATTGACTTTCATTTATCTTTTGTCATTTCAACAGAGTAATCGATGCATTTTCATTACATTTTCTCTCCCCTCCTAAATCTTATATTTTTGTGCATTCTCCTATATTTTACCTTTTTCTCATTCTTTTGGCTTATAAATGATTAATTTCCATTCTTCACCCAATTTTGTTGTTAAATGATGAATATGAAGTTGATTATGATAATAATCTAGGATAAAACTTTAAAATTCTATTTGTATTGACAATTTTGTCCCCCTTGATCGATGGGAATGTTGAAGTCAATAGACGAAGTGTACACAAGGAAAGTAGACTTTTCACAAGGTTGTAATGGCTCAGTAAATAATTCTTTGATGAGAGTATTTACGTTTGAAATGAGAAATGGCCATCTTTGGTTTACCCTTCACACATGAGAAAAATTATCCGTCGTCACCCCTTTTGAGCCTTATAGTTATATATGTTTTTTTTTAAGAAACCTGCCAAGGATCACCCTCCACATTGGGGGGCATTGAGAAAAATGAAGTAAGATTTGCCCACGAAAAAGTTTCAAGTCATTAGAAATCTAGGGGCAAGATAAAGAAAAAGATATCTTCATGCTGGAATTTCTTAAAAAAAAAAGAAAAAGGGAAATGAGGAAAAGAGTGAATCAAAAGAAAAAGAAATGAACGGAAAGGGAAACGAGAAACCAAAGAAGAATAAACAAAAAATGGGGTAGAATGCTAAAGTTCTTAAAATGATGAAAAATGATCCTATGGCTTGAAACCGTTGAAACACGTATTTTGGGCCTTATTATCCATTCTTTCAGAACCTCAAAACCCGGCCTACATTACGTACCTTAAAAGTCCATTTTGATCAAATTTGAATGCTTGAGTTAAGGAATCATATATTGAGCCTAGACATGTTACAAGTTCATGATTTGGACTTTGATAAGTGTGTTGATTATGGAAAAGTATGGTTCTTGAAGAAGAATGAAAATGTAAAAAGAAAAATGATGAAGAAAATAAAAAAAGAAAAAAGAAAAATGAAAAAAGAAAAAGCTAAAAAAAAGAAAGAAAGAAAAAAGAAAGGAAGGAGAATAAGAAGGGGCTTAAGTTGAAAACCCAAAAGGGCGATTTGAGTCAAAAGAAGAATGGAGGATTTGGCTAAAATCTCGAGAAGATAGCCTTTCATAACGAAAACCAGTCCTATTTGATGATTTCATGAAGTGGGGGGCAAAGCATTGATGGAACCAAAATGATTAGAATGTCAATCAAATAGAATTTTGGGAAAAATCCTAGATTAGTTTATCAAGATTGATTAAATATTCATTGTTTAGTATTGTTACCTTCCTTGGCCTCTGGAAATTGCCTATTTTTCTTAGTTAAATTTGTTCTTGTTTACTTCTTCATAAATGTCCATCCTTCAACTTTTGGCCAATCTGCATACTCATGATTATTGAAAGAAATGTGATGGCATTGCATTCATTATAAAATTGAAATGATGATAAATAAGTGATTGACAATGTTTGTGAAAGCCCGATGCATTACAAAAGAGGAAAGTTAAAAATGATACGGGGCAAAGAAGGAAAAGATGAGAACCATGGGAAGGTTTGTAAGTGTGCCGAAGCAATATGAATGTGTGATCAAATGGTGAAAAATGAACAAGGATTAATGGTGTTTCGTGAAATTAGTGGATGTACAGGATGTGCGGAAGCTTATGATTTGAAAAGATTCAAAAAATGGTGAGAATGATGGTCTTGTGAACCCTATTACTGCAACTTTCGATTTCTTTTATTTTTTCCTTTTCTTTTTCTTTCCCTTTTTCTTATTTCTCGACATTTGCATTGCATTCATCACATGCATTCAAAAAAAAAAAAACAAATGAAAATTTCACCTTTAAGTAACAAAGTTGGTACAATCTTGGTCAAAAAAGAGAGGCAAAACACAAGAAAAAGGAAGCGGGATTTTGAAATTTCAGGATAAGATGGTAAGATTTTCAAAGTTAAGAGTTTTAAAAGGATGATGTATCAAGAAGCTGAGTATTTGGATGTGAATCTCCAATTCAGAAAATTTCATGTGTGAATATCTGAATTTCTAAGTAAAATTTGGATGTGAATCTCCAAAACAAAATTAAAATTATTGGATGTGAATCTCCAAAACCAAGTCAAAATTTTGGGTGTGAATCCCTAAGTCAAATTTTTCGGATGTGAATCTCCGAATCAAATTTTTGGGTGCGAATCCCTAAGTGAAATTTTGGATGTGAATCTCCAAATCAAAATTTCAGGTGTGAATCTCTGAATTTCAAGTTGAAATTTTTTTTTTTACAAGATCCTTTATAAAGAAAAAAATATCTTTTCCATTTTTATTTTACAAAAATTCCTTTTTTAGAAAAAAATCAAAGATTTAAATTATATACAATTCAAATCAAAATCAGTTGTACCTTTATTATTGACATGAGAAAATATGTAGAACAGTGTTCCCTCGTGCCCTAATTTTGGGATAATTTCTACAAAAATTGGGCATGACTCTATCTAAGGCTCGGCTTCTTAGGGCCTTTTACATGCTGGGTTGGGATATGAAGATCTAAAGGTTCCCAAATTATACCTCACTGTCGTCCACACTGGACTAGTAAGATTTAATTTGAGTGGGAGTATTTCGCTTGCCATTGCGGAGGTGATTACCTCACGAGAGCAAAGGTACTCTACTCCCTCCTAAGAAGGACTGAACCCGGGTATAGAGCTCATGTTATGCAGATGCAAGTGCAAGTATGTGCATGAGGGAACATTTATTAAGCCATAACCCTTATCTACAATGCCCCAACAATTTATTAAGAATAATTATTTACAAAATAAATAATGCAGTAAAATAAATGTAATAACTAAAATACAAATGCAACGAATTATTTAGAATTAAAGAAATTAAACTTAAATATTAATTAAGACCATCAAATTAAAACTTAGGATAACACATGACTAATAAATGGCTTGACCCTCAAAAAGCGTCCCCAGTGGAGTCGGCAAGCTGTCGTAACGGCTTCGCGCTCGACGAATTTTTGAAAAACCTTTTAAAAACAAAATAGGAGTCGCCACCAATCTTTTTTGCTAGGTGTGATTGGCCACCTAAAAATGTTTATCTTTTTAACAAAATCTCAAAATTATTTAAGTTTTATTAAAAAGACAAATTTTTGGTCTGCGAAAACAAAATTTGGGTTCGTGGGTACGGTTACGCGTGGGGAAGGATTAGCACCCCCACGACGCCCGTTAAAAACGGTACCATAATAATCATGTGTTATCCTTTTAGTTTTAATAAAATGGTCTTAAATTAATATTTAAAAAAATAATTCTTATTTTTATTACAATCAGTTTTATTCTTTTAATTTTGAAATCATTTCTTATTTGTACTAATTTTGAAACATTTAAATTTTATTTTTTTATTTGAAATAAATGAAAATCTTTTGTATTGAAAATTATTCCGAAGTACCCCAATACTCTGGTAGCATTTCGGATAATTTCCTCACCTAGAGATTTCTTAAGAATCACTACTTGTGAGTTCTATAGAATCTCATCATCAGAAGATTCACACTCGTTTCAAAAATTATTATGAATGCATATGATGCGAACAGCTAATAAATGATGCAAAGGAATTTTTTATTTTTTATATAAATATTTCCTTATTTATTTTAAATAAAAATTCTTATTATTGAAAAATTGCACTAAGTATCCCAATACTTTGGTAACACTTAGTGAACTCTTCTCACCTAGGGATCAGTCAAGAAATCACTACTTGTGAGTTTCATGACATCCCATCATCGGA
Source organism: Heritiera littoralis (assembly GCA_031772115.1). Lineage (NCBI taxonomy): Eukaryota > Viridiplantae > Streptophyta > Magnoliopsida > Malvales > Malvaceae > Heritiera > Heritiera littoralis. The sequence continues at coordinate 1,978,913 of JAPDPK010000096.1, read as the reverse complement.
ACATTGTTTAATTAAATTTAAATTTTATTATTTATTTCCCTTTTTTAATTTTCCTTTTAAAAACTTATTTATTTTTATTTTGATAAAAATTTAAATTTTATTATTAGTTGAAAAATCTTATTTATTTTTTAACAAAATTTAAATTATTGAAAAATCATACTAAATATCCCAATACTCTGGTAACATTTAGCACGACTCTTCTCACCTAGGGATCAGTTAAGAAATCACTACTTGTGAGTCTCATGACATCCCATCATTGGACTATTGTTTAATTATATTTAAATTTTATTATTAATTTCCTTTTTTGATTTTCTTTTAAAAAACCTTATTTATTTTTATTTTTAATAAAAAATAAATTACTGAAAAATCATACTAAATATCCCAATACTCTGGTAACATTTAGCACGACTCTTCTCACCTAGGGATCAGTTAAGAAATCACTACTTGTGAGTTTCATAACATCCCATCGTCGGAAAATTGTTTATTTAAATTTAAATCTTATAATTAATTTCCTTTTTCTTTCTTAAAAAATTTATTTATTTTCATTTTTTAAGAAAAATTTAAATTGTTGAAAAATCATACTAAATATCCCAATACTCTGGTAACATTTAGTACGACTCTTCTCACCTAGGGATCAGTCAAGAAATCACTACTTGTGAGTCTCATGACATCCCATCATTGGAAGTTTTTAATTTAAATAAATTTTCTAATCAATAATAATAATTTAATGAAAATACAAATAAATAAAAATTTTTCAAAAATTTTTATTTTACAACCTGCACTAATAATAATAATAATAATAATAATAATAATAATAATAATAATAATAATAATAATAATAATAATAAATGCACAATAATAACAATAATAATAATAATAGTAATAATAGTAATAACAATAAAAGCATAATAATAATAATGATAATAATAATAATTTTTATTTAAATTTTTTATTTATTATTTTTTCTTATTTTTAAATTTTTAATTAAATTATTTTTAAACAAAACAAATAAATAAATAAGTAAATAAACAAATGGGAAAAGAAGAAAAAAAAATACCAAAAGGGATTTGGGCTTAGACCCAAAGGAAGATCAGCCCAAAAAAGTCAAAAAGCAGGCCCAAGTCTAGCGGATCGGGGCGGGTCAAGCCTGGGCGAGCGGGTCGTCAGCCGGGTGCGCGGGTCGGGTCGGTTCAAGCGAAGCGGGTGGCACGCAGGTCTTCTTCCCGGGTCGGGCGTGCGGATCCCGGGTCGGATCCCAGGTTGCGCGCGGGTCACCAGCAAATTTTTTTTTTGGACTATATAAACCTATCTCTTTTTTTTTCTTTTCATTTTCTAACCAAAAAAGAAAAAAAATCCTCAGAGCCCTTAAGGCTCCTCCTGGCCAGGCGATTTCCGGCCACCGCCTGGGCCGCCGTCCGCCGTCGCCGGCCACCGCCTCGGGTGGCCGAAAAAGGAAAAGTTTCTAACTTTTCGAAGCCTCTTTTCCCCTCCTTTCCGTTTCTAGCCTTCTCTTCCTCCAAAAACACCTCTAGTCCGACGAATCTGAAGCTAAAACCCTCGGCTTCCTCCCCCTTTTTTTGTTTTTTTTTTCAGATCTGATGTTGGTAGCCTTCGGGCTTCATGTTTTTGTTGTTATTGTTGGTTTCTTTTTGCAGGTTGCGGAATGGGTGGTTTGGGGTCTCGGTTTGGAGATTTGGTTTTTTTTTTGGCTCTCGGATCTAGGTTTTCTGGTTAGGGTTAGGTTTTGTTTTGGGTGTGTTTAGGTTGTTGGTTTAGGGAAAAGGGGTTTTGGTGAGGGTTGCCGGCCGGCCGTGTGTAGGGGAGCTCAGATTTGGGGTTTCGGGTTGCTGTTGGGGTTGCTGAGGGTTCGGGTTTTGACTGTTTAGGGGGTGGTTGCGGTTTGGTGATGGTTGGGGCTTTCCGAGGTGATGATGGTGATGGTGATGGTGTTTGGTGGCTGTAGGGTGCGGCTAAGGCAGAGGGTGTTGGTTGTGGCGAGGCTCGTGGGGTTTGGGTAGCTTCAAGCTTGGGTCTCTGTATGGTAAAAATGGCTTCCGGGAACCTCTCCTTGTGAATGGTTATCTAGTGGGAACTTGAAGCTCGGGTGGTGAGGGTGGTGACAGACGAGACAGCCTGGGGAGGAGGGGATGGCAGAGATAGTGACAGGAACTAGTGGCCGGCGGTGATGGGATGGCTGGCAGGAGATTGGACATTAGACAAATAATAAAATAAATAAAAAATAATAAAAAACAAATAATAAAAAATAAAAATAAATAAAGTATGTAAAAATAAAAATAAAAATAAGAAATAATATATATAAAAACAATAATAAGAATAAAAGTAACAATAATAATAATAATAATAATAGGACAAAATTAGGTGTCAACAGCATCGATGCGGAAAAGAATCATGGGTGCAACTTCTAGGACCATGGGGAGTGGTAAGCTATGCACCACTTATGGTGCTAAGACAGTTTGGAGCTAAACAGTTTATTCCACTAACACATGGGCTTAGTGATTTGGAATTTTCTTATGGTGAGCCAAAGGCAATGAAAAGGGGAGAGCAAGTGGTTCGATCATGGAAACAAGCACGAAGAATCAACCTTGGACCCCTCTCTGATAAAGCTACCCCGGAATACCTGGTGTGGAGGGCAAAGCAAGTGAGGGAGGTGGTGTTTCTCCCGAGAGAGTACAGTATGCCTTTAGAATCGAAAATAGAAGCATCCGAGGCCGAGATCGCCAGGCAACAATTCAAGATAGATGAGGAAAGGTGGAAGCAAGAGAATTTGAGGCTTCGAAGAGAGATGGAACAGCTCAAGTACGAGGCGGAAATGAGAGAAGCCAAGCTCAAGAAGGTCCAACAAGAACACAACGTCACCAACAAGGATCTCAGAAATCTGCACCTAGAGAACAAGAAGTTGAGATCTGAAATGAGGGTTGGAGGGATCATGCAAACCTCAAATGAAAGGAAAAGAGAATTAGAAGACTTGCACAAAAGGGTAGAACACTGGGCGCACAAAGCGAAGAAAAGTGAAGAAGAAGTTGCCTATTTGTCCCAAGAACGACAAAATTGGGAAGGCATGTACTCAGCAAGTGCAAGGAAATTAGCCCAATGTCAGAAAGAGAATGAGGAACTAAAGGAGAAGTTGAAAAAAGGAAAGCAAGTCGAGGTAGATGACGAAAAAGCTACATTGCAACAAAAGGTTCAAATGTTAGAGGAACAACTACAAGAACATAAGAACCACATCAAAGTGATAATAGAAGATTGGAAACAAAGTGAAAACAATTGGAGATATGGATATGACTTGGCACAGGATGCAAGCATGACATGGAGAGTGGGAAGCCTCGGGAGACAGCAATATATAGAGCATATGGCCACTCAAGTTTGTAAAGCTGTGACAAAGGCAAGGGAAATGGTTGATAAAGCCGAAGCCTTGAGACAAGAAATCCTCCCAACAGAAAAATATGGGCAAAGGTTGCTGAACTTTCTAGATGAAGCCAAGGATCAATATCAGTAAGTTAGTCATTTTTATGGATATAATCAGAATATGATTGGAACGTAACAAATGACTTGTTGAATGAATGAAAGTTCCATTTTGTTGAAATTGTTATAGTTTAAATATCCCTCAAAGTATCATTCATTTTGCATCACATTCATTCATCACATTCATTCATTTATTCATGTGGTTTAAATAAAATGTAATATTTCAAAGTTGCATCATGTAGTGATTAGCTTCTTATTGTGGTAATCAAGATTCAAGGATTGCTCCAACATTCAAGATTTCAGCCCAAATTCCCAAGCACCCATATAATACTCGGCTACGTTCAAAAGCAATGGAGGAAGAACATGGTAATAGGATGGATAGAATGGAGAAAGCACAAGAAGAAATCCGAGGGCAGTTAGCCGCTTTAATGGAGATGATGACACGGATGAACCAAGAAAAAGAAGTGGCTAGAGAAACACCTAACCTAGGGACTGATTAGCCCCGGGAAGATGACAATCCTCAATACCCTCCTGGATTTACCCCACTTTATGCCCAATCCTCACAAGGCATACCTCCACCTCCACCTCCACCTCCACCTTATGCCCAATCCTCACAAGGCATACCTCCACCTCCACCTCCACCTCCACCTCCACCTTATGCCCAATCCTCACAAGACATACCTCCACCTCCACCTCCACCACAACCTATGGGCAGTTATGCATACATGTATCCAAGAGCACCGAGTGCCTCAGCACAACCTCATATTACAGTGCCTATACCTCTAGCTCAAGGGACAAGACTCGCGGATCCAATTCAAGTCCCTGATTTAGATTATCCAAGGGAACAGGAGAAACTAAGAGGGAGTGTATCGGAGGTGAAAGGTGATTCAAACTCGAAAAAATTGAACATCATAGAAGAAAGGTTACGGGCTATTGAAGGCAGTGATTTCTATGGGTCTGTAGATGCAATGGGACTATGTCTAGTACCGGATGTGGTCATTCCTCCTAAGTTCAAAACTCTCGAATTTGAAAAGTACGACGGCACCAAGTGCCCAATTACCCACATGACCATGTATTGTCGCAAGATGGCTGCCTATAATCATGATGATAAGTTGTTGATACATGTATTTCATGACAGCCTCACTGGGTCAGCTGCTAGGTGGTATGTGCAGCTAGATCGTACTCGCATCCACAGCTGGAATGATCTTGCTAGAGCGTTTATTGCTCAGTACAAGCATGTAATGGATATGGCTCCAGATAGGTTGTCTCTGCAAAATATAGAAAAAAGGGTCAATGAAAGCTTCAAGGAATACGCTCAACATTAGAGGGACATCGCATCCCAAGTCCAGCCGCCTCTAACCGAAAAGGAGATTACGGTGATGTTTGTCAATACATTAAAGGCCCCCTATTATGAACGTATGATAGGGAACGCTACAAAGAATTTCGCGGACATGGTTATCATGGGAGAAATAATAGAAAGCGCAATCAAGTGCGGGAAGTTGGAAGGTAGTGATTCAAAGAAAGGTGGGTTATCCAAGAAGAAAGAGGTTGAAACCCAAGCAGTCACCCATACGACACCTCGATATAGGAGATATGCACCTTACCCACCTCGTTTTCGACCACCGCCTTAACCTTACCCATATTACCAACCCTATTTCCCGACCTCAAACAATATCTCTCCCGCTCCATACCAAAGCCCATCACAACCACCAACTTTTCGGCCGAATTTTCGTCCTCCACCACTGTACTATACACTAACACCTACGGCCTAGCCTTACCAGCCAAACAGTAACCCAACTGCTAACCCAAGGCCTCCCCGAAGAAATGTCGAAAGGCCTCCTATTGATCCTATCCCTATGTCCTATACAGACTTATTCCCACAACTGGTGAAAGGACACATGCTCGCACCTCTTTACATGGAGCCAATGAAATCACCTTTTTCGAGATGATATGACCCCAGCGCTCGATGTAACTATCATGGTGGAAACCCGGGTCATTCAACGGAGAATTGCACAGCTCTCAAGTATAAGGTGCAAGATTTGGTCAAGTCAGGAAGGTTAACCTTTTCCAAGGAGGTGGAACCCAGTATCAATGCTAACCCACTTCCTAGTCACCGTGGAGGATCAGTTAATGCGGCTGAAGTTGGGAGGAAGTGTTGTATAAAGAGACATGTGGAAGAGGTTAAGACTCCGATGAGTCTAGTATTCGATGTTTTATTCAAAGCCAAAATGATTCAACCTCTATCGTTGGGCTCGGATGTCTGTCAAGATGAATTCAGTTCAAGCCAGACTTGCAAATATCATATGGGACACGTGGGTCACTCTGTCCAAAATTGTCCCCACTTTCGACACATGGTCCAATCAATGATGGATTCATCTTTGATTGAATTCTATACGGAGGAGGAGGAGGGTGTAGTGAGTACTGCTTCAAGTGAACCTTCAGAAAATGATTATCCATGGGGAAAACCAATGACCGTGTTTTACAAGGAGAAGCCCAACCCCGAGAAAGAGGAATCTAGCTTTGTCACTCCTCCGACCATGATAATCAAAGTTCGAGCTCTTTCCCTTACAAAAATAATAAGGCTGTCCCCTGGAAATATGAGTTCAAAGCAGTGATTGGAGGGTCACGCAATGCGAGCTCAGATAAGTCAGATATGCCCAATAATGCAAACATTAGTGGGGTAGGAGGAATTACGCGAAGTGGGAGGTGCTATACTCCGGAGATGTTAGATAGGGCCCGAAAGGGGAAAGGAAAGGAGAAAGAAGAAGACAATTTGGAGGAGAAAGAAGAGGAACAGGCCTCGTTTTCCAAGGACCAAGGAGGAAACTTGCAAAAGCCAGTATCAGAGGACGATGCAAAGGAGTCTTTAAAGTTGATTAAGCACAATGAATATAGTGTGGTCGAGCAATTGAACAAGATGCCTGCTCGAATTTCACTATTATCTCTGCTGTTAAATTCAGAATCGCATCGAAACGCCTTAATGAAGGTGTTGAATCAAGCCTATGTGCCTCATGATATTCCGATCGACAGTATGGACCAACTGGCGGAAAATATCACAGCGGCAAATTTCATATCTTTCAGTGATGACGAAATTCCGCCGGAAGGGCGAGGGAATATTAAGGCCTTGAACATCACTACCAGTTGCAAGGGTCACACGATTGCCAAAGTTTTGATCGACAATGGATCGTCGATAAATGTTCTACCTATGGCCATGCTGGCAAAGATGCCCATTGACATTTCTTGCATACAACCAAGCCACATGGTTGTAAAGGCATTTGATGGCTCTAGAAAGGAAGTCATAGGTGATATTGAAATCCATATTGACATCGGGCCTGTCACCTTCAATATCCAATTTCAAGTAATGGATATTTCGCCATCATACAGTTTCCTACTGGGGAGACCATGGATCCATACGGCGGGTGCTGTTCCTTCATCATTGCATCAGAAAGTGAAATTTGTTGTCGAGGATAAACAAATTTCTGTCTCCGGAGAGAGCAAGACCTTTTGATCACTAAACCCTTATCCATACCCTACATCGAGGCAGTCGAAGAAGCGTTAGAATGTTCCTTCAGGGCCTTTGAGATAGTGAATGCAACATATGTGGGAGAAGGATCAAGAATACCCACCCCTCGATTGTCAACTACTGCCAAGATGGTTGTTAAACAGACACTGCAAAAGGGCTGGCGTGTCGGGAATGGTTTAGGGAAAAATCTTCAAGGACCTAGGAAACCTGTGAAGATTGTGGAGAACAAAGACAGATTTGGCCTCGGATACAAGGCCATTGGTTCAGAGAGAAAGAGGATTCTGGAAGAGAGAAGGAAGAAAAGAATAGCCCGCCTCCGAGGATACGAAGAAGAATCGGAGAGGATGGTGATCCCGTACCTCTATGATACATTTCGATTTGGCGGATGCTATCACCCCGATTCATTAGAGGCAGTGGAAGCGAGACCTATGTTATTGATGAAAGGATTCTCTCGTGGATTCCTAGTCTAAATGGGTGCATGGAAGAATGGCCTCTTTTGTTTTAAGGATGATTATGTTGTGGGGTACAGAGCTGAAAGACTGAATTATTGAAAGGATACCTTCTATATTTTTGTTTTTTTTCTTTTTGTAATGTAGTAAGGTAGATTATCAACATCTCGGTCTAGAGAGCTTTGGAAGATTTTTGTAAACTTGATCTTCATCATCATTTCAATAAATTAACAAGTTCAATGCATTATGAGCACTTTCTTTTCATCCCTCATCATATCTATAACTGTTTTTTTCTCTTTTCCTTCACTACCATTGGTATGAACAACCAACCATATCTGTCGAATTTTTTACTTTTTCAGGAAAATGAATAATGAATGTGAAGATAACCTTAGCGACTATCCGGGATTTGATTTTGAGAATTCTATGCACGTTGGTGAACTCGGTAACAATGTAGATTCAGACGATGATGCTTTGTCTCCAGATCTATTGAAAATGATTGAGCAAGAGAAAAGACCAATTGAACCCCACAAAGAGGTAATCGATATAGTCAACCTAGTGGAAGATGAGAACGTCAAAGAAGTCAAAGTGGGCACAGCACTTCCATTGGTTGAAAGGCAAAGACTAGAGGAATTGCTTCGTGAATACGTGGACGCTTTTGCTTGGTCTTATCAGGACATGCCCGGGTTAAACACTGACGTTGTGGAGCACCGTCTGCCTTTGAAAGCAGAATGTAAGCCAGTACAACAGAAGCTTAGGCGCATGAAGCCGAAGATGTTGTTGAAGGTGAAGGAAGAAGTAAAAAAGCAGTTCGAGGCAGGGTTCTTAAAGGTAGCCAAATATCCGGAATGGGTGGCTAACATAGTCCCGGTACCGAAAAAGGATGGGAAAGTAAGGATGTGTGTAGATTATCGGGACTTAAACAGAGCTAGTCCTAAGGATAATTTCCCATTGCCCCATATTGATACCCTGGTGGATAATACAGCCCAACACTACATGTTTTCGTTCATGGATGGCTTTTCAGGTTACAATCAGATTAAAATTGCTGAGGATGACATGGAGAAAACCACCTTTGTAACAGTTTGAGGCACATTTTGCTACAAAGTTATGCCTTTCGGTTTAAAGAATGCCGAGGCCACTTACCAAAGGGCGATAGTAACCCTCTTTTATGACATGATGCATAAGGAGATAGAGGTGTATGTGGATGACATGATTGCCAAGTCCCGAGGAGAAGAGGATCATGTAGCCAACCTTCGAAAGCTGTTCGAAAGGCTACGGAAGTTTCAGCTCAAGTTGAACCCTGCCAAATGCACTTTTGGTGTTAAATCGGGAAAGTTGTTGGGGTTTGTAGTCAGCGAAAAGGGAATTGAAGTGGACCCGGACAAAATCAGCGCGATACAAAATCTGTCGCCTCCACGCACACAGAAGTAAGAGGCTTTTTGGGAAGATTGAACTATATTTCCCGCTTTATCTCGCAACTTTCGCTTAAATGCGATCCTATTTTTAAGTTGCTTCGGAAACAAGATCCGAGGAATGGAATGAGGCATGCCAAGAGGCCTTTGAAAAGGTGAAAAGGTACTTGTCAAATCCACCTGTTCTAGTACCGCCAACGGCTGGAAGACCCTTGTTGCTATACATGACTGTCAATGAACACTTTATGGGATGCGTATTGGGCCAACATGATGATGCAGGCAAGAAAGAACGGGCTATCTACTACTTGAGCAAGAAGTTCACTGATTACGAGGCCAAGTACATTACAATAGAAAAAATGTGTTGCGCATTGGCTTGGGTTGCTCGTAGATTGAGGCAGTATATGTTGTATCATTCGACTTGGTTGATAGCTAGGTTGGATCCCCTCAAGTACATCTTTGAGAAACCATCATTGTCAGGCAGACTAGCTAGATGGCAAGTTATGCTTTCTGAATATGACATCGTGTACGTGTCTCAAAAGGCAATCAAAGGTGGGGCAATAGCCAACTTCCTCGCGGATCGTGCTACCGACAAATATGAGCCCATCAAGCTAGATTTTTCAGATGAAGATATACTGTCTGTCTTTCAAGCGGAGAAAGAAGAGCCTGATAGCAGACAGTGGAGAATGTTCTTTGACGGTGCGTCCAATGCCTTAGGGCATGGGATAGGGGCAGTTTTAATATCTCCAAATGGAAAATATTACCCGTCCACAGCCAGATTAAATTTCAACTGCACCAACAACATGGCTGAATACGAAGCTTGTGCAATGGGCTTAGAAGCTGCAATCGAGAGGGGAATCAAGGACTTGGAAGTTTATGGAGATTCAGCACTGGTTATTTATCAGTTACGAGGTGAATGGGAAACAAGGGATCAGAAGCTAGTTCAGTACCAGAATTACATAGCTGACCTGGTACAACAATTTGACGATATCATCTTCCAGCATTTATCTCGAGAAGAAAACCAGGTTGCCGATGCCCTGGCAACATTAGCTGCGATGTTTAAAATGGAGACAGAAGCAAATGTTTCGCCAATCAAATTGCGCATGAGAGATTCTCTAGTCCACTGTTCTAGTATTGAAGAGGAAGCAGATGGACAACCTTGGTATTATGACATCATGCAATACCTTAAAAATCAACAATACCCAGAGCATGCATCGGAAAATGACAAAAAGATCCTCAGAAGATTAGCAATGGGATTCCTTGTTGATGGAGATGTTTTGTATAAAAGAGGTCGGGATCAGATGTTGTTGAGATGTGTAAACGCGTCTGAAGCCAAAAGGATTCTGGAAGAGGTACACAATGGAACTTGTGGGGCACATGCAAATGGTCATTTCATGACTAGACAGATTATGAGGGCAGGCTACTATTGGACTACACTAGAAAGAGATTGCATAGATTATGCTAGAAAATGCCACAAGTGTCAAATCTATGCGGACAAGATCCAAGTCCCCCCGACTTCACTGAACGTCATGGCACCACCGTGGCCTTTTTCTATGTGGGGAATGGATGTGATTGGACCCATCTCTCCCAAGGCATCAAATGGGCACAGATTCATTTTCGTGATGATAGACTACTTTATAAAATGGGTTGAAGCTGCCTCTTATGCGAACGTGACTAAATCCACTGTTTGTAAGTTCCTAAAGAAGGAGATAATATGCTGGTACGAGCTCCCAGAAAGGATCATATCAAACAATGCCCTCAACTTGAACAATGACATGATGAAGGAAGTATGTGCACAGTTCAAGATCAAGCGCCATAACTCGGCCCCGTATCGCCCGAAGATGAATGGAGCCGTTGAGACTGCCAACAAGAATATTAAGAGGATTGTGGGGAAGATGACCAGCACATACAAAGACTGGCACGAGAAGCTACCATTCGCTTTGCATGCTTATAGAACGTCAGTGCGCACCTCTACTGGGGCAACTCCTTTCTCTTTGGTTTACGGCATGGAAGCGGTACTGCCTGTTGAGGTAAAATCCCCTCCCTAAGAGTCTTAATGGAACTAAACTTGGACGAGGCTGAATGGGTTCGAAGTTTGCTTTGAACAATTGAATCTTATAGAAGAGAAAAGGCTTACAGCACTATGTCATGGTCAGATGTACCAGAAGAGAATGATGTGAACCCATGATAAAAAGGTTCGACCTAGGCATTTCCGAGAAGGGGAATTGGTGTTGAAAAAGATACTCCCAAATCACCACGATAATCGGGGCAAATGGACACCAAATTGGGAAGGACCATATGTGGTGAAAAGAGCGTTCTTAGGGGGAGCGTTGATTTTGACAGAGATGGATGGGAATGATCTGCCTAATCCGATAAATTCCGACGCTGTGAAGAAATACTATGCTTGAAGAAAAAGAAAAATAAAAGACAAAAAAAAAAAGAAAAAAGAAAAAAGAAAAGAAAAAAAAAAAAAAGAAAAAAAAAAAAAAAAAAGAAAAAAAAAAAAAAAGAAAAAAAGAAAAAAGAAAAGAAAAAGAAAAAAATGAAAGGAGAATTCAAACTGAAAACCCAAAAAAGGCAGTTGGATTAAAGGGGGGATATCCAAGTTGAAAACCTGAAAGGCGGCTTGGATGAGGAAAAGATCAGCGCCCGGAGATCGAAATCATGCGGAGCATGGCATCAGTCGGGTGAACTCAGTGTGACAAGGGACATCAACGGATTAGTTTTTTCCGAAGAAAGCACCGGTTTGGTTCGTGAAGGGTTATCTAGACATTCATTATTTGTTTTGGTCACCATTCCTCGAAATTCACCACTTGATCCTTGTGGCATTCGCTACCCCACTGTACTTTTGTTGTCATTGTCTCTTGTCAAGCCCAATAACAAATGCTTTTCTTCTAAAAATTGATTGTTCTTTTAGTCATTCTACTAACCGACAAAGTGCAAGAATGCACGACGTTTGTTAACCAAATTGAAAGGAAGATGATGATTAAAATGATAATTTATCTGCTAACATTACTAAAGAAAAGCAAAAAGCGAAGAAAAGAAGAAGAAGGGAGAAAGGAGGGAAAAAAGAAATAAAGGAATGAAACAAAAGAAACTGAAAATTTTGTGACAAATACATGTTGGGATCCAACTCCGATTCGAAATTAGCAACAACTATTTTGAAACGGGGGAAAGATCAAAGAACAAAAGGGACAGTTCTGAGAACTTGATTACCACAATAGGAATTGCATGATTTTGGCAATAACATGCATTCGCGTCTCATTCATTGTTTAAAAGTTCAAACAAAAAAAAAGGGAGTGAGGGATCATTAACATCATTGATCAAGGAATTTGCATTGACATTATTGATATTGCATTTGTGTTTGTATCCGTAATCATAGCTTTTGCCAAACATTGGAAAATGTGAATATGAGAGATTTTGATTAAGAAGAAGAAGAGAAGAAGAAGAAGAAGAAGAAGAAGAAGAAAAGAAGAAAAGAAGAAGAAGAAGAAAAGAAGAAAGAGAAGAAAGAGAAGGAAAAGAGAAAAGAAAAAAGAAAAGAAGAGAAAGAGGAAAAAAAAGAAAAAAAAGAAAAGAATTTAAAGTTTCATTGCCTCTGCTGCAAGAGGAGCTTTTTCAGGAAAAATTTAAAGTTTCATCGCCTCTGCTGCAAGAGGAGCACATTTCCAGAAAAAATTTTAAAGTTTCATTGCCTCTGCTGCAAAAGGAGCTTTTTCAGAAAAAGAATTTAAAGTTTCATTGCCTCTGCTACAAAAGGAGCTTTTTCAGGAAAAATTTAAAGTTTCATCGCCTCTGCTGCAAGAGGAGCACATTTTCAGAAAAAGAATTTAAAGTTCCATCGCCTCTGCTGCAAGAGGAGCACATTTTAGAAAGAAGAATCTAAAGTTTCATCGCCTCTGCTGCAAGAGGAGCACATTTTCAGAAAAAAAAAATTTAAAGTTCCATCACCTCTGCTGCAAGAGGAGCACATTTTCAGAAAAAGAATTTAAAGTTTCATCGCTTCTGCTGCAAGAGGAGCACATTTCAGAAAAAGAATCTAAAGTTTCATTGTCTCTGCTGCAAGAGAAGCACATTTCAGAAAAAGAATCTAAAGTTTCATTGTCTCTGCTGCAAGAGGAGCACATTTCAAGAAAAAATTTTAAGTTTCATCGTCTCTGCTGCAAGAGGAACACATTTTCAGAAAAAGAATTTAAAATTTCATCGCCTTTGCTGCAAGAGGAGCACGTTTCCAGAAAGAATTTTAAAATTTCGCTACCTCGGTTGTAAGAAAAAAAAAAGAGAAGGAGAAGGATTAGGTGTTGAGTTGGACAAAATTGTTATCTCTTGTCTTTGCTCTATTCCTAATACTCAGCAATGAGCAAAGAGGGGCAGCTGTAGACACCAAATTTTGTCCAAATTGATAGTTTTAAACTCAATTGGACTTTCAAAATCCAAAATAAAACATTGGGCTTCAAGGCCCATTAAAATGAGTAAATTTATTTTTATTATTATTAGTATTTTATTTCTATCTATTTGTTTCTATTTTTATTATTATTATATTATTATTATTATTATTATTATTATTATTATTATTATTATTATTATTATTATTATTATTATTATTATTATTATTATTATTATTATTTTTATTGTTATTTTTTGTTTTCATTTTTATTATTATTTTTATATATATTTGTTTTTATTTTATTTATTTATTTATTTATTTGATTTGTTATTATTTATGTTATTATTGTTATTTTTTTTCTCACATGTACTTTATTTTTATTTATTATTATTATTATTATTATTATTATTATTATTATTATTATTATTATTATTATTATTATTATTATTATTATTATTATTATTATTATTATTATCTTTTCTTTTATTATTATTATTATTGTTATTGTTATTGTTATTGTTATTGTTATTGTTATTTCTAGGTGCATTTAATGAGAAGAGACCTTCTCATTTTGCCGGCTTATGCCTCCAACCGCCGGAGCTCTCAGCCCTTCACCCCAGGTCTCAGGCATCACCAAAATGCATCTTCCCCAGGTTACCCATCCCATCTTTGACCGCTGCCTTGGGGAACCGGGAAACAATAGGGAGAACCCAGATGGGTTCTAACCCACCGGATCAAAGGAAGACTCGGAATCTTATTTAAAAGACTTGAATATTTCAAGCACCGGGGATTTTTTTTAGAGTGACTTCCAGACACTAAAAAAAAAACCTACCCCAACCGAGACACCACCGGAGGATACAGACTCAGAAACACCATCACCGTCACGACCACTACCCAGATCATCATCATCACCAAATCCCAGCCACCACTTATCACCATCACCACCATCACCACCAAACCGCCACCATCACCTACCCAAAATCTAACCAAAAAAACAAACCCCAAACCCTAGAACCGAGACCCTTTGGATCTCAGATCTGGAAACCCTAGATCTAAAACCTGCAAGAAAAACAAACAAAAGACAAGCAACCACAACCAGATCCAACCATATAAAAACAAACACAAAAAAAACACAGAAGAAGGAGGCTTTCGGAGTAGGGTAGATCCGTGGGGTTAGGGATATTTTTGGGCATAAGGGAGGCCAGATCCGGTGAGAGGAAGGTTAGAGGAGCGTTTTTAGGTTTACGGGAAAGTTTCCGGCGACCAGCACACGGCGGTGCACGGCGGCCGGCACGACAGAAAGCATCCGGCAGGGCTCAGGGGGCAGAGAGGATTTTTTGGGGTTTTAGGTTTTTTTTGGAATAGACCGGCTAAAATGAGGAGTTAAAAAAAAAGGGGGTTATTTATAAAGGATCAGAACGCACCGTTTGGAAGCCTGACCCACGCGCTGACCCGCGCGTCGACCCGAACCCGATCCGAGATCCGCGCGACCCAACTCCATTCCGGCCTCACGCGACCCGCGCTCCAGCCCGACCCGATTTCGGATCCGACCGCGACCCACTCCGTTTTGGTATATTTTTTTCTTTATTTTATTTATCCATTTATTTATTAATTATGGCAAAAAAAAAGACAATAATAAAATAGAAAATATAACAAAGCAAAAATAAATAAATAAATAGTATAATACAATATATAAAAATAGAATAAAATAAAATGAACACATAGTTCTAAAAGAAAAGATAAATAAATATAAAATGTGTAAAATACATAGTATGTAAATTTTATAAAATACATATATTAATAAATATAAAAAAATGTATAAATATATAGTTTTAAAATATATGTAAATAAATGTGAAAAATACATACATATAAATATATAAAATATATAGCTTTAAAACATATGAATATATATTATACATAGAATATATAAATAAATATATAAAAATGTGTATATATACATAAATTATATATAAAAACATATTTTTAAAATAAAAATAAATTTTTATTAGATAAATGAAATGTAGGTTAAGGAAAGAATAATAATAATAAATGAAGAATAATAATAAAATTAAAATAAAATAAGTATGAAATCCCGATGATAAATCTTCGTTGAACTCGCAAGTAGCGATTCTTCGAAAGACTTTAGTAAGGGGATATTCGGTATTATTTCTCAATATTCGATTTCATGCTTTTTTTTTTTTACTTTTTATTTTTTATTTTTAAAATATATATAATAATGATAATGAAAAATGCATAAAAATAATAAATCAATAAAATTAAAATAAAATGAGTATGAATTCCCGATAATAAGTCTTCGTTGAACTCGCAAGTTGCGATTCTTCGAAAGACTTTAGGTGAGGGGAATTATATCGAATGTTACCAGAGTATTGGGATATTCGGTATTATTTCTCAATATTCGATTTCATGCTTTTTTTTTTTTACTTTTTATTTTTTATTTTTAAAATATATATATAATAATGATAATGAAAAATGCATAAAAATAATAAATCAATAAAAGTAAAATAAAATGAGTATGAATTCCCGATGATAAGTCTTCGTTGAACTCACAAGTAGCGATTCTTCGAAGAACTTTAGGTGAGGGGAATTATGTCGAATGTTACCAGAGTATTGGGATATTCGGTATTATTTCTCAATATTCGATTTCATGCTTATTTTTTTTACTTTTTATTTTTTATTTTTAAAATATATATAATAATGATAATGAAAAATACATAAAAATAATAAATCAATAAAATTAAAATAAAATAAGTATGAAATTTCGATGATGGGATGTCATGAAACTCACAAGTAGTGATTTCTTGACTGATCCCTAGGTGAGAAGAACTAGCTAAATGTTACCAGAGTATTGGGACATTTAGTTAAATTTTTCAATAATAAGAGTTTCATTAATAAAAATCAAAATATAAAATTTCTTTTTATAATTCCATGTGCATCATGTACTATATCCTTGCATCATGTGTATAAGTATTAAAATTCTCAAATAAATGGAATTCTTCCGATGATGGGATGTCATGAAACTCACAAGTAGTGATTTCTTGACTGATCCCTAGGTGAGAAGAACTAGCTAAATGTTACCAGAATATTGGGACATTTAGTTAAATTTTTCAATAATAAGAGTTTCATTAATAAAAATTAAAATATAAAATTTCTTTTTTTAATTCATGTGCATCATGTACTATATCCTTGCATCATGTGTATAAGTATTAAAATTCTAAAATAAAAGGAATTCTTCCGATGATGGGATGTCATGAAACTCACAAGTAGTGATTTCTTGACTGATCCTTAGGTGAGAGGAATTAACTAAATGTTACCAGAGTATTGGGATATTTAGCCAAATTTCTCAATATCAAGAGTTTCATTAATAAAATCAAAATAAAGAAAACTTCTTTTAAGTTTCATATGCATCATACATTCTCATCAATACTACATGTGTATACGATCAATTATAAAATAGCGTGAGCACCACCGAAGATGAGATTCCATAGAACTCACAAGTATTGATTCTTAAGAAATCTCTAGGTGAGAGGAATTATTTCAAATGTTACCAGAGTATTGAGATATTTGATTTAATTTTTCAATAAATGGTGTTCATGTTGATTTTCATAATAAATCTCTTTATAACAGTAATTTTTCAAGCGAATACGCTAATTTTTTTGATCAAAGGCCAAGACTATCTTATTAAAATCAAAAGATACCATGTAGTTAGGATGGTACCGTTTTTTAACGGGCGTGGTGGGGGTGCTAATCCTTCCTCACGCGTAACCGTACCCCCGAACTCGATTTTTGTTTTCGCAGACCAAAAATTTGTCTTTTTAATAAAACTTAATTAATTTTGAGATTTTGTTAAAAAGATAAATATTTTCAGGTGGCCAATCACACCAAGTTAAAAAAAAATATTGGTGGCGACTCCTTTTGTTTTTAAACGTTTTTCAAAATCGTCGAGCGCGAAGCCGTTACGACAATTATTTTTATTATTTTTATTTTTATATTATTATTATTAGTATTATTATTATTGCCTTTATATTATTATTTTTATTATTTTCATTTTTATATTATTATTATTAGTATTATTATTCGTTTTATTGCAATCACATTTAATGAAGGACCATTTGCCGGCTGCACGTTTTAGGCCAGAGAGCCTGCCTCAAGCCGTCGGCACCTCAACCTCTCTCCTTTGCCTTGAGCCTTACCAAAAATTCATCTTCCTGAGCAATCCATCCCATCCCTGACACTGCCTCGGAGGACTAGGAAACTATAGGAAGAACCTAGATCGGTTCTAATCCACTGGATCAAAGAATGATCCTGAATTTGTTTAAGAAGAGTTGATTTCTTCAGACATTTTTTTAGACTCTAAAAACCCCGAAAATAGACAAAAAAAAAACCAACAAACACCACTGCCCTCTGCCTTAGCCGCTTCACCAAGACTTAACCACCATCTAACCCAGTGCCAAACCTCACACAGAAGCCTCCCGTTCACCACTCGCCATCATCCAACCATCGAGACACCGTTCTCACCACCGAAACCACTAACCGAAACCCACCAGCCCTCAACCATTCAACACCACCACCGAAATCCCCAAAACTCAAAACTTAAAACCTAAACCCAAAACTGATGTTCAAGTACCTGCAAGAAAAATCATAACAAACCCTAGCCAAGAACAGCCAAACATCCACCAGAAATAAACAAAACAAAACACAAAAAAAAGGGTAAGGAGGCTTTCGACCTAGTCAGATCAATGGGATTGAAGGAGTTTTGGGGTTGAATGGAAGCCAGATAGGAGTATAGTATTTTTGGGACTTCAAGGAGACCTCCGGCGACTGGCATACGACGGCGCACGGCAACCGATGCGACGGAAGTCATTTGGTGAGGCTGAGAGGATTTTTTGGGGTTTTGGGAATTTTTTTTGGGGAAAGCAGGTGGAAATGAAGCGAAACAAAAAAAATGGGGCTTTTATAGACGAGTGAAACGATGCGTTTTGAGCCCAGAGGATCCGTGCGCCGACCCGACCCAAGATCCGCACGACCTGCTTCTGCCACCCGCGTGTCGACCCGGCCCCACTTCCACTCGCGACCCATGTCCATGCCCGACCCGCTTGGTCCGACCCGCTCGCGACTCGCTTCCTTGGTAGATTGGGCCTCTGCAGTTTGGGCTCAGTTTTTGGGCCCTTTGGAAGGTTTTTTTTGGGTTCTAAGCCCAAATTACTTTTAGTATATTTCTTTAATCATTTATTTATTTATCTATTTATCTATTTATTTATTTTATTTTCTAAAACTCTCTAGGATTTAATTAATTTTATTGCATGGAATTATTAAAATAAATAAATAAAATAAAATAAACAAAATAAACATATAGCTTTAAAAGAAAAAATTAATAATAAATTTAATTAATCAATAAATGGTCCGATGATGGGATGCGACGGAAGTTACAAGTAGTGATTCCTAGCCGATCCCTAGGTGAGAAGAGTCTGCTAAATGTTGCCAAAAGTATTGAAATATTTAGTGTGATTTTTCAATACATAAGCTTTTATCTTAAAAATATATGATAATAAAAATAAAAAAATAATAAAATCAACAAAAATAACAAAACAAATAATATAAAATAACAAAATGATGATAAACAATGAACATGTTAAATAAGAAAGTAAAAATCTATGTGCATCATATATTGTATGCTTGCATCATATGCATAAATGTTAATATTAAAACATATGGAGTTCGTCTGATGATGGGATGTTACGGAAGTCATAAGTTGTGATTCCTAACTGATACCTAGGTGAGAAGAGTCTACTAAATGTTGCCAAAAGTATTGGAATATTTAGTGTGATTTTTCAATACACGAATTTTCATTTTTTTTCAAAAATAAAAAAAACAAATAATATAAAAATAAAGAAATAATAAATACATTAAATAGACATGCATGCGCATCATTTATTATCTGTTTGCATCACATGCATTCAAGCAAATTTAATAATGTGAGTCCCATAGGGATGAGATTCTATAGAAGTACAAGTAGTGATTCTTTAGAAATCTCTAGGCGAGAAGAATTATTTCAAATGTTGCCAAAAGTATTGGAATATTTGATTTAATTTTTCAATAAAAGGGGTTCATGTTTATTTTCAAAATAAAACTTATTTTAATATATATGATAATCTTCGATCAATTATGCAAATAATGTGAGTCCTACCAAGGATGAGATTCTATAGAAGTCACAAGTAGTGATTCTTAAGAAATTTCTAGGTGAGAAAAATTATTTCAAATGCTGCCAAAAGTATTGGAGTGTTCGATTTAATTACTCAATACAAAAGGGTTCACATTCATTTTCGATAAATAAAATCTAACCTTTTTCTTCAAAATAAAAAATGATTTTAATAAATGATAAATATGTTTAAAAAATTGCAATAAAAATAGAAATTAATTTTAAATATTAAATTAAGACCATTTCATTAAAATCAAAGGATAACACATGATTATTATGGTACCGTTTTTAACGGGCATGGTGGGGGTGCTAATCCTTCCCCACGTGTAACCGTACTCTCGAATCCAATTTTTGTTTTCGCAGATCAAAAATTATCTTTTTAATAAAACTTAATTAATTTTGAGATTTTGTTAAAAAGATAAATATTTTAGGTGACCAATCACAGCTAACCAAAAAGATTGGTGGCGACTCCCTTTGTTTTTTGACATGTTTTCAAAATCGTCAAGCGTGAAACCGTTACGACAGCTTGGCGACTCCACTGGGGACTTTTGAGAGTCAAGCCATTTATTAGTCATGTGTTATCCTAAGTTTTAATTTAATGGTCTTAATTAATATTTAAATTTAATTTCTTTAATTTTAAATAATTTGTTGCATTTGTGTTTTAGCTATTATGTTTATTTTATGTCATTCTTTATTTTGTATATATGTTATTGCTAATAAATTGTGGGGCATCTAGGATAAGGGTTATGGTTTGATGAATGTTTGGTGTGTTTCCTCGTACACACACTTGCATATACATTTGCATAACATGAGCTCTATACCCGGGTTTCATCCCTCTTAGGAGAGGGTAGAGTAGCTATGCTCTCGTGAGGTAATAACCTCCGCAATGGCAAGTGAAATACTCCCACTTAAATTATTTCTCTACTAGTCCAGAGTGGACGTCAATAAGAAATGATTTGGGAACCTTTAGTTTCTCAAAACCAAGCTCATCATATAGAAAGCCTCAAAAGGCCAGCCTTAGGTAGAGCCATGTCCAATTTTTGCAGAAATTATCCTAAGATTAGGACACATGAGGGAACATTTTTACTATCTTCTTTATATCATAACTCTAATCATTTTTCAAATTCGTATTTTCATAAAATCAAGATATATATTTTTTATGTCATTCTCAAATAAAATTTAACAATTTTACAATTTTAAAGAATAAAACAAAGATTTACTCGATTTTTCTTCTTTGTCTAAAAATAACATGAAAATATCCCTTCATTCTTTAATACCATAAAAAATATATATATTTCTTATTTTTTGGAACTTATGCATATACACAAATTTTTTTTTTACATTATCACATTTCTTCAAAAAATTAAAAAAGAAGTTAAAGGAAATAAATCATGGTGTGAAAATAAGATTTTTTCTTTAAAAAAAAAGAGAGAAAAAAATCTATTCTTTTTTTAAAAAAAAAAGAGGAAATCATCAAACTAAAAAAAAAGGAGAAGAATTCATTCATTGAACTTAAATAAGAGAAAATTTTAATTCTTTTATTCTTAAATTTTAGCATGGCATATCTCATTACATTAATGCATTCACATCACATAATAAGGAGGGCATTTATCTTTTTAGGTTAAAGGAGGTCAAAGACATGGGAGATCAATTAGAAGCTAGACTTACTGCTTTGGAGAATAATCAAGAAGAGTTGGGACATGATATACGAGAGATAAAGGGAAAGCAAGCTAAGATAATGAAGATGCTTAAAAGCTTTGGAGAGACTAAAGTGGTCCATCCTCAAGGGTCATCGTCATTTCCAAGACAACTACACGTTGAATCATTAGCAAGTGGATACCAATCGACTTTTCATGAAATGGCTTGCCAGGGACACTCCAATGCTCTCAACTGTCCAGACGATGATCCCGTGGTAGAAGAGGCTATGAAAAGGGTAAACAAGGTAATGGATGAACTTAAAGGCCTTACAACTAAAGCAAAACCTGATGGTCTTAAACAATCCATACCAAGTAGGCCATTACAAAACCCTAACCCTCATCCCAATTCTTTTCAGCTTCTAAACAAGACCTCCTACTTTTGTTCGACCTCCACGAATTGGTCCACAGCCAAACTTTTATCATCGACCTACTTTTTAACCATATGTTCAAGCTTTTGGAACAGGATCTCCTAGTCTCGCCCAACCTCTATATACCTGTTCGACTGTGAACCCATATGCTCATGCCAATTCTATTCGACCACCTTTTCAGCAAATTCCTAACATCCAAGCTTTTATGCCACCACCTGCTCAAGTTAAAAATCAAACTCTTGGCCAAAAACAATCCAAGAAGATGAAGCGCACACAACTTGACCCTTTACCTGTAACATATGGCAAACTTTTCCCCTATTTGCTTGAAAGGCACCTTGTCGCCCCTGTGTTCTTAGAACCCTTGGAGCCTTCATACCCAAAATGGTACAACCCAAATGCAAGATGTGAGTATCATGCAGGAAATATAGGGCATTCCATTGAAGATTGTAAAGCTTTTAAGTACAAGGTGAAAGGACTGATTGATGCAAAGTTGCTTGATATAGGGGATGTGGTTAACCGGGAATTTGCAATGCTTGATTAGAGTTTAGAGGTTGAAAGGGACAGCTGTTGTGGTGAAATTTCTTTTTGAAGATTTTGAATGTTGGGGGCATTAGAATAGTAGGGAGTTTAGTAAGGAATTTTTTTGAGTCTTGTAAACAATTCCTTTATGAATGTTACAAGATTTTATATAAGTTTGCATTCACCTCATTCATATGTGCATAATATGATTTTGACAGAAGAATAATAAGGTTGACAATAACTGTTTCATTAAAAAAAAAGGGAAAAAATATAAAAAGAAAAGAAAAAAAAACAGTTGATCAAAACAAAGGAATGGTCAAATGACAGTTTTCAGTTTATAATTTTCCTTTTTTCTTTTAGTGTACAACTTGTGATACTCTGAAATAATAACAAGGTTGAATTTTCTTTTTATCCATACAATAAAAGCCTCATATTAGTATGGCAAGCATGACATCTAATTCGGGGTTATGACAGATTAGGTGCCAAGTGGCTTGAACATTGAAAAATTTTGGAAATAGTTTTGGACCATGGAAGAGACAGAAATGAATCGAATGGAAAGAATGGAAAAAGCACAGCAAGAGATAAGAGAGCAATTATCACAGATGGCAGGTTTGTTGGAAAAGTTGACTGATGGAAAAGAAATAATAGGAGAACTAGCTACTCAAGAGGGGCATCGATTGCGAAATGCTGAGGTTTCTTTTCGCCCAATTAACATTGGTTCACGAGAAACCCAAACATCTCAGGAGCCACAAGCAATGCCCACCAAAGAGTATGTATGCCCTAATATGCCATCTTCAGTCGACCCTAGTCGGTTTCAAGGGCATGCAACTCTTACAATGAACCCCCTCGAATCGACTCATATTGCCAATTTGGATAGTCACAAAGATCAAAGGATGTCACAAGTCAAAGAAGGCTCATGTTCCCGACAAAAGATAGAGCTTATAGAAGAAAGGCTTCTAATTGTTGAAGGAGTGGATTTTCATGGATCTTTAGATGCAACTAGATTATCTCTAGTACCTGGTGTGATCATTCCTTTAAAGTTCAAGGCCCTAGAATTTGAGAAGTACGATAGGATTACATGTCCGAAAGCCCATATCACTATGTACTGTAGAAAGATGGCAGCACATGTGCATGATGACAAACTGTTGATCCATGTTTTCCAAGATAGCCTCAAATGATCTGCTGCCAGGTGGTATACACAATTAGGCAAGGGTGATGTTCACTCATGGGAAGATTTGGCAAGGGCATTCATTGCCCAATATAAGCATATTGTGGATTTAGCTCCGGATCGTTTTTCTTTGCAAACCATGGAGAAGAAAGCTACTGAAGGCTTTAGAGAATATGCCCAGAGATGGAAGAGTGTTGCTACTCAAGTCCAGCCTCCCCTCACAGAAAAAGAGACTGCAGCGCTGTTTCCTAGTACCCTCCAGGCACCATATTATGATAGGATGATTGGGAATGTTACTAAGAATTTTGCTGATATGGTGGCTTCTGGAGAGATGATTGAGAATGCAATCAAGAGGGGCAAGATCAAGATAGATGACATTGCTGATAACAAGCCAGAAAGAATGGAAGAAGAAGTGCAAGTTGCGACATTCGAGGGCCAATTTCCCAAAAATTCCACTCCACATCATCCTTATTTGCCTCACTCAGCGTACCATCCAACCTTGAACAATGTTTCCTGTAATCCTTATCTTTATTCACCAATCCCACAACCAGGATTCCAAGCAAACTCTTACTACCCAGTAATTGCTCACTCACCTCCCTTTGTGACTAATCTTATAGCTCGACCTGTCCAACAACCAATGAATAAAAAAAAGAGACCAAGAAGCAACCAAGGAAAAATCCCAATTCCAATCTCCGATCTTTTATCTCTTTTGGTGAAAAACCAATATCTGGCCCCTATACCTTTGAGAACAACCCCAAACCCATTGTCCAAGAGCTATGATCCGAATAGTAGATGTGACTATCACTTGGGGGCAGTCGGGCATCCAACAGAAAAATGCAGGCAATTGAAGGAAAGGGTTGAAGAGCTTATCAATGGGGAAATCTTGACTCAAGAACTTATAGATCAGTGGAAGTCCACTTTGATGCAAAGTTAGGTCATGATGAGAAACTAGACTGGAAGAAATTGAAATGTCAAGATTTTAGAGTTTGTGTTTTGTTGGAAAATGCTTTGTCAGTTCCATTAGCCTAAATGATAGTTGTATGAGCATAACTTTTTGCATAATTTGTTTCCAGTGGCATATGAAAAGAATGTTTCTTTTCTTCACATTAATGATAAAAATGATTTCAAGAAAATTGGTGATTACTATCAAAGATGAATGTCTTGAGTCGTTTCAGGATCATATCATTCTCATATAAACCCAAATTGCTCAAAAGCTAAAATGGGGCATAAATTTTTGAAAGTTCGATTTTGTTTTCACTTTGACCATGATGGAGCTTTGTTGTTAATGATTTTTAAAGAAATGACCAACTTGCAAAACCTTTTGAGAATAATTTGGAAATCGGTTTATGACAATCTCGAAGATTTTGGATATTGGCAGTTTGATATTTGGCAAGATCATTTGAAAATTTTGAAATACAGTTCCACCTTGATTCATGTACAAATTCCAGATTCTTCAATCTTGTACTCCCAAGATGCCTTTGCCCATGTTTTGAAGCAAACAAAAAAAAAGCAAAGAGAAAAGAGAACCAAAGTTGAGAATTTTCCATCGATGTCCATCCGCATAATACTGCGAGTTGCGCATCACCTTTTTCCTTAAATGAAGATGCAGTGTGTGAGGTCAAGCTCTGTCATATTAAAGTGTTGCTTTACAAAAAAAAGGAAAGCAAAGAAAAAAAAAGAGAAAAATGAAATTGATCGTGACACCATGCAAACATGATAGTCAGATGATTTCAAAAGCCAAAAGAAAAACTTATCCTAAGAATTGCTTTTCAATATAAGCATCTTAATTTGAGATGATGAATGGACGTCTTTCACATCTCATTCACAAATATAAACATTATTCTGTTGCTACCCCTTTTGAGTCGGATAATTTCTTTCATAATAAACCTCTTTCAATGATCACCCTCTACATCGAAGGGTACGTGCAAAAAATATCTCTTCAAAGAAGATGAATGATTCAACTTTTGTTTTTGATCAAATAAGATTTACTATGTGATGTGATAATTTGGAGCAAATTAGATTTGAAATCTTAGATAGGAATCAAAAGAAAAAATGAAAAGAAAAAAGAAAAGAAGGGATATATGGGAAAGTACACAAAGAAAGGTGATTCAAAGAATGAAAAGGATTTTGAAAAAAAAAAAGAGAAAGAAGAAGGGATACATGGAAAAGTAGAAAAAGAAAGGCGCTTCGAAGAGTGAAAATGATAGACATCCATATAAGAAATGATCCTTAGATTAATCATCCTTAAACAACATTTTTGGGCCTATTTATCTATTCTTTCAAAACCCTGAACTATGGCCTACATTACGTACTTAAAAGTCCATTTTGATCAAATATGGATGCTTGTATCGAAGAGCTCTTCTTTGGAATATTCTCACCATTATTTGGTTTGAATGAAATTTGAATTCTTGAACGCATGGTGGAACAATCGAAAAAAAAAAAGAGAAAAGAAAGAGTGGAGCTCTAGGGTGAAAACCCGAAAAGGGCAGTCTAGAGTAAACAATGAACTCTTAGAGCAACAAATGAAGCAGTGAAACGAATTGAAAACATGGAAAAAGAACCAATAATCCTTGGAAACCCTCGAGATATCCAAAGATTCTGGTGTCACTTGATTGCTCGACATTGTTTTGAAAAAGTTTGAACCTTTCTTCTTGTACATACTTTTCCTAAACAGAAAGGACCTCAGTCATTCATATCTCATCTTGGCATCTGTAGAACGCCATTATTCGAGAATTTAAGAGATTGTCAAACCAAGTTGTAAATATTTTGTTTCTTTTCTCATTCAAAATTTTGTTAAAAAAAAAA
This sequence comes from Heritiera littoralis, assembly GCA_031772115.1. NCBI lineage: Eukaryota > Viridiplantae > Streptophyta > Magnoliopsida > Malvales > Malvaceae > Heritiera > Heritiera littoralis. The sequence goes on along the minus strand of JAPDPK010000096.1, from coordinate 1,952,889 downwards.
GCGATGGTATTTTAAGAAAACCATTTTGAGCCAAGAAAAAAACCATTGTTTTTTTGGATAAGTGGCAAAATATTCCCCAAACAGAACATCCTGGTGCACCAAACTTTCAATTGTCTAGTTGAAAAGATCCGAACAAGACTTATGTCACTCATCTTAAAAAGTAATCACTAATTTTTCGAAAGGATTAAATATCACTTGTGAAATTTGGATTCATTCCCCTTGGAAAATAGTTGTGGAAAATTTTTAGCTCTTTTCGTCAACAGGCTATGATGAGGTACAAGAACTCTGCAGAAATGGGAAATAGAAAGGAGCTTTCATGATCATGTTAGGGCAAAGAAAATACAAAAGACAAATGATGTACCTCTTTGATAAGATAGAGTTTCAAAGTTAGAGAATGTACAGGATTGAGTGCCATGCATACATACACAGTATCATACAACATCAACATTGAAAGTTTTGTGTAAAATTTTGAGATTAAAACATGTTTCTCAAGCTAAAAGCTCGACACCATCCAATCAAAATTTTGAAGGTTATGCAACCTTTTTTCAAAAACAGAAAGTCAAGTTTATTCATGATAAAAAAATTTTCAAATCCAGTTTGATTAGTGCTATGTTTAATTAAGGGTGAAGAATGATTTTCAAAAATTTCAAATCCAATTCCAAGTCCTCCGGGCATAGATTTCAAACACTTCAAGCACTAATTCCAAGTCCTCCGGGAATAATTCTAAGACCTCCGGGCATAAATTTTCAAGTCCTCCGGGCACAAATTTCAAATTCTCTGAACAAAATTTAAGTCCTCCAGGCACAATTTTAAATCCTCCAGGTGCACATTTCAAGATATCAAAGCAAAATTTAAGTCCTCCGGGCATAATTCTAAGACCTCCGGGTATCAATTTTAAGACCTCCGGGCACAAATTCAAGTCCTCCGGGCACTAATTCTAAGTCCTTCGGGCATAATTCTAAGACCTCCAGGCACAAATTCAAGTCCTCCGGGCACAAATCTCAAGTCATTCGGGCAGAATTCCAAGTCCTCCGAGCATAATTCTAAGACCTCCGGGCATAAATTTCCAAGTCCTCCGGGCACAAATTTCAAATTCTCTGAACAAAATTTAAGTCCTCCGAGCACAATTCTAAGTCCTCCGGACACACATTTCAAGATATCAAAGCAAAATTTAAGTCCTCCGGGCACCAATTTTAAGTCTTCCGAACACAAAATTCAAGACCTCTAGGCACAAATTTCAAGTCCTCCGGGCACAAATCTCAAGTCATCCGGGCATAATTCTAAGATCTCCGGGCACCAATTCTAAGACCTCCGGGCACAAATTCAAGTCCTCCGGGCATAAATTTCCAAGTCCTCCAAGCACAATTCTAAGTCTTCCGGGCGCACATTTCAAGATATCAAAGCAAAATTTAAGTCCTCTGGGCATAATTCTAAGACCTCCGGGCACAAATTCAAGTCCTCTGGGCACCAATTCTAAGTCATCCGAGCATAATTCTAAGACCTCCGGGCACAAATCTCAAGACCTCCGAGCACTAATTCTAAGTCCTCCGGGCACAAATCTCAAACCTTTCAGGTACAAATTCTAAGTTATTCGAGTATGGTTCTGAAATCCCTTGAATACAATTTTAAAGTTATTGATTAATGTTAAACTATCTCCAAGTGAAGAGCCTTTAGTAAGAGAAATATTGTAATATATATTTTCTTCTTTTTTCTTCTTTTTTTTTCTTTCTCTTCTTTCTGTCTTTCGAAAAAAAAAAGAAGAAAAAAACAAAAGAAAGACAAAAATAAAAAAAAACAAAAACAAAAGATCAGATCATGAGCCGGACAAAATTGTTGTCTATTGTCTTTGCTCTATTCCTGATTCTCAACAATGAGCAAAAAGGGGCAGCTGTAGATACCCAATTTTGTCCAAATCAATAAGACTACATTCAATTGGACTCTCAAAATCCAAATTGAAGTATTGGGCTTCCAAGACCATTAAAATGGGCTGAGTTGATTTTTTTTTGTTTTCTTTTATTATTATTATTATTATTTTTGTTTTATATATATTATTTTATTTTATTATTTTATTTTTATTTGTATTATTTGTTTTATTATTTTTATTTGTATTATTTGTTTTATTATTTTTATTGTTATTAGTACTTTTATTATTTGTTGTTATTGTTTTATTATTATTATTATTTATATTATTATTATATGTGTTTTATTTTTAATTTTAATTTTTTTATTATTATTATTATTATTATTGTTATTGTTATTGTTATTGTTATTGTTATTGTTATTGTTATTGTTATTGTTATTGTTATTGTTATTGTTATTGTTATTGTTATTGTTATTGTTATTGTTACTTTTATATTATTATTATTATTGTTATTACTATTATTATTTTTATTTGTATTTGTTTTATTGTTATTATTATTAGTATTATTATTATTACCTTTATATTATTATTTTCATTATTTTCATTTTTATATTATTATTATTAGTATTATTATTTGTTTTATTGCAATCACATTTAACAAAGAACCATTTGCCGGCTGCACGTTTTAGGCCAGAGAACCTGCCTCCAGCCGCCGGCACCTCAGCCTCTCTCCTCTGCCTCGAGCCTCACCAAAAATTCATCTTCCCGAGCAATCCATCCCATCCCTGACACTGCCTCGGAGGACTGGGAAACTATAGGAAGAACCTAGATCGGTTCTAATCCACTGGATCAAAGAATGATCCTGAATTTGTTTAAGAAGACTTGATTTCTTCAGACATTTTTTTAGACTCTAAAAACCCCAAAAATCGACCAAAAAAAAACCAACAAACACCACTGCCCTCTGCCTTAGCCGCTTCACCGAGACTTAGCCACCATCTAACCCAGTGCCAAACCTCACACAGAAGCCTCCCGTTCACCACTCGCCATCATCCAACCACCACCGAGACACCGTTCTTACCACCGAAACCACTATCCGAAGCCCACCAGCCCTCAACCATTCAATACCACCATCGAAATCCCCAAAACTCAAAACTTAAAACCTAAACCCAAAACCGATCTTCAAGTACCTGCAAGAAAAATCATAACAAACCCTAGCCAAGAACAACCAAACATCCACCATAAATAAACAAAACAAAACACAAAAAAGGGGTAAGGAGGCTTTTTGCCTAGTCAGATCTACGGGATTAGAGGAGTTTTTGGGTTGAACGGAAGCCAGATCGGAGTAAAGGGGGAGGAGTAGAGTATTTTTGGGACTTCGGGGAGACCTCCGGTGACCTACGTACGGCGGCGCACGGCGTCGACCCGGCGAAAGTCATTCGGCGAGGCTGAGGGACTGAGAGGATTTTTTTTTTGGGAAAGTAGGTGGAAATGAAGAGAAACAAAAAAAAATGGGGCTTTTATAAATGAGTGAAATGGTGCGTTTTGAGCCCAGAGGATCCGCGTGCCAACTCGACCCGAGATCAGCGCGACCTGCTTCTGCCACCCGCATGTCAACTCGGCTCCACTTCCACTCGCGACCCGCTTGGTCCGACCCGCTCGCGACTCACTTCCTTGGCAGATTGGGCCTCTGTGGTTTGGGCTCGATTTTTGGGCCCTTTGGAAGGTTTTTTTGGGTTCTAAGCCCAAATTACTTTTGATATATTTCCTTAATCATTTATTTATTTATCTATTTATTTTATTAAATGATTTATTTTATTTTCTAAAACTCTCTAGGATTTAATTAATTTTATTGCATGGAATTATTAAAATAAATAAATAAAATAAAATAAACAAAATAAACATATAGCTTTAAAAGAAAAAATTAATAATAAATTTAATTAAACAATAAATGGTCCGATGATGGGATGATACGGAAGTCACAAGTAGTGATTCCTAGCTGATCCCTAGGTGAGAAGAGTCTGCTAAATGTTGCAAAGTATTAGAATATTTAGCGTGATTTTTCAATACATAAGCTTTTATCTTAAAAATAAATGATAATAAAAATAAAAAATAATAAAATCAACAAACATAACAAAACAAATAATATAAAATAACAAAATGATGATAAACAATGAACATGTTAAATAAGAAAGGAAAAATCTATGTGCATCATATATTGTATGCTTGCATCATATTCATAAATGTTAATATTAAAACAAATGGAGTTCGTTCGATGATGGGATGTTACGGAAGTCACAAGTAGTGATTCCTAACTGATCCCTAGGTGAGAAGAGTTTACTAAATGTTGCCAAAAGTATTGGAATATTTAGTGTGATTTTTCAATACACGAATTTTCATTTTTTTCAAAAATAAAAAAAAACAAATAATATAAAAAATAAAGAAATAATAAATACATTAAATAGACATGCATGCGCATCATTTATTATCTGTTTGCATCACATGCATTCACGCAAATTTAATAATGTGAGTCCCACCGGGGATGAGATTATATAGAAGTCACAAGTAGTGATTTTTTAGAAATCTCTAGGTGTGGAGAATTATTTCAAATGTTGCCAAAAGTATTGAAATATTTGATTTAATTTTTCAATAAAAGAGGTTCATGTTTATTTTCAAAATAAAATTTATTTTAATATATATGATAATCTTCGATCAATTATGCAAATAATGTGAGTCCTACCAAGGATGAGATTCTATAGAAGTCACAAGTAGTGATTCTTAAGAAATCTCTAGGTGAGGAAAATTATTTCAAATGCTGCCAAAAGTATTGGAGTATTCGATTTAATTATTCAATACAAAAGGGTTCACATTCATTTTCGATAAATAAAATCTAACCTTTTTTTTCAAAATAAAAAATGATTTTAATAAATGATAAATATGTTTAAAAAATTGCAATAAAAATATAAATTAATTTTAAATATTAAATTAAGACTATTTCATTAAAATCAAAGGATAACACATGATTATTATGGTACCGTTTTTAACGGGCTTGGTGGGAGTGCTAATCTTTCCCCATAATAACCGTACTCCTGAACTCAATTTATGTTTTCGCAAACCAAAATTTGTCTTTTTAATAAAACTTAATTAATTTTGAGATTTTGTTAAAAAGATAAATATTTTAGGTGACCAATCACACCTAACCAAAAAGATTGGTGGTGACTCCCTTTTTTTTTAAATGTTTTCAAAATCGTCAAGCTCGAAACTGTTACAACACTTGGTAAAAGAAAAAAGTTTGAGAAAAATTAAAAAATAGAAAAGCTTGCTATTTTTTTTCCTTATTAACAAAAACAAGTAATCTCAAATTGGAAAGATTAATAGAGAGTAAATAAAAGAGATGCAAGTCAAATGTATATATTTAAAAAATTATTCCTTATATTTTAAATTTTATTTTGTTATCTAATTAATTAATGGTGTAAAGGTAAAAGAAAATAATTTTATTTTTTTCTTTTCATTTTTCAATTGCACCAAACAATGGAAAGAAATAAATTCATATGTCAAGAAAACTATATTTTTTTTTTAGTTTTCCATCTTTCTTATCAAGTACATCAATAGAAATATATATTTCATCTTTTCATTTTTCTTCTATTTCAATTTTCTATCTTTTCATCTTTCTTTCTACTCTACCAAGCAAAACCTAAGTTTTATCAATATTTTTTTTTGAATTATTCCAACCAATGAAAAATGATTTAAGCTTTGCCTGGTAGAGTGAAAAGAAAAATAAAAAGATAAAAAATAGAAACGAAATAAAAATGAAAGGATGAAAACCGTTTTTTTTTCTTTACATTGATGCACTAGGTAAGAAATATGAAAAAAGTAAGAGAAAATTATATTTTCTTTCTGTCTATTACTTGATAGAGTTAAAAAATGAAAAAAATATTAAATTATATTATTTTATTATATATTTAATTAGTTAAGATAACAAAATAAAAGATAACTTTGTAAATATACATACTTGACTTATATATTCTCATTTTCTCTTTAATATTTTTTTTCAATTCAGATTAATTTTACTTTATTAATAAAAAAACAACAATTTATTTTACTTTCTTACAAAATAACACTAAAACTCATTCTCTCCTACTTTTTTAATGACTTCTTTTTATCAATCTACTTTTACACTCTAGCACAATGTAGGCACTGATATCTTGATTTTAAATCGTCAAATTATTTGGTTTTGTTTTATTTAAGTTGATATATAAATTACACAATAATAATTTAACCAAAACTTATCATGATTTGAAGAATAAAATTGAAAATAATGATGAAATATAAATTAATAAATTAAGAATAATAGTTTTAATTTCCCTGTTCATTTTTGTACCCCAATATTTCCACATCATTCACCATCATTTGGTGCGAGGAAAACTTTAGGCATTATCATCCGGAAGGCAAACCATTTAAGGACGTATGCTATGTCTTTAGGTGCTGACAAATACAGGAATCAATTTCTGATTGTTATGTCAACAATCAATAAAATAAAAAAAGCCATATAAATAATCAAACTATTCACCAATTAAAGAGAAAAAAAAATCGTAATAAAAGATGATTGAAATAAATAAATATACCAAAAAATAGAACTAAGCCTGTGTGTGTATATATATTGCAATAAAAAAAATTAAAATTAGGCATTTGCCATCATATGGAATATGCGTAGCATCAAACAGAAGATTTACAGGAAAATCTACATAAACCAACAGTTTAATTATTCATCATGTGCTTAATTTCTTAATTAATCTAATTTTGGTTGCTTAGTTCATTCAATGTATAGAATCAAATAAAGGACTATCTTTTTGAGAATATTTTCTTCCAAAAAAAATGAAAATAGGATCAAAGTTGGCAGAGTTGCTTACCTTTAAAAATGGCTGTCGGTTCGTGGACCCCACTTCCTCCAAATGGAAGTATGATTCTTTTTTTGGCACATTGGCACATACTGAATTCTAGTTCTTCCACTTTATTTTTTTAAAACATTCATGTTACATCGTCTACTTGTTTTATCTGAGCATACAACAATAAATTAAAAAAATTATTTTGTAATTAGAATTAGAATTAACTTTTTTTTGAATAGTACAATTTAATTCAAAGTTATAATCATAATCAGCATAGTACATTTAATGTACCGGTAACTTGATAAATTGATAAATACAAAAAGCAATAACAAACTACAAATAATAATAACAAATTAAAAATTAAATCCACACTTTGTGGGACTCTGAAACTTTAAAAATCTCAAAGCCTCTTCCTTATCATTGAACCAAGGCCTCATCTACTATACTTACGTATATCCTTTTTTCGCTTTTTTTCCTTTACATAATAATTATATGGGAATATCCAATTTTATCTAAAGCGGTCATTTCCCCTTTTTCTTTATATCCTGTTCTCGCCTTTGTTTAATCCCGCTTTTTCCACCATACTCTACTTTAATCAGAGGAAATATCCGAAAAGTTTAGTGCTAATTAATGATAAATAAGGAATTAGCAATGAAATGTAATGATTATGAAGCTCCCACTTAATTCAATTGTTTATAAACGCACTTTTTGCTCCACTATTTCCAACCAATATACATTATATTTGTATGTAAATGAAAACACAAAGGGTACAAAATCGAATTAGACGGATGCATTACTTGACCAAACCGGCCTTTCAGCCTCACCAAAGTTTATTTGACTCCAACCTGTTCTGGATCAGTTTGCAAGGCCAAGTTGCAAAATAAGAGCTTATTATTATTATTATTATTATTATTATTATTGGGGCTGTGCAAAAAAAGGATTTTTACTAGATTCTTTTGAATATATATATATATATATATATATATATATATATATATATATATATATATATAAAACTACCATTTAGATATGAGGAAGAGATTAACATCTTTACAATGTCAAATTTAAACGGTACTATTTAATTATATTTTATCTTAAATAGACTTGATTAGATAAATTTTGTATTTCCAATTTTATTTCAGAACTTGTTTATATTCTATTTATATTTAAATATTGAAAATTTATCTAGGTGTTCTTTAACGCTCTAATTGAATACTCAAAAAAATTTCTTACCTTAATAGTATTCAAGGCCTGCTTATTTTCATGAAGAGGTTTTGTTGTCGGATTGCAATTGATAATCTATCCTTTAAAAGTTTATAAAATTTGAAGGTAATTGAAAATTATTGATATGAAATTATTCTTTCTAAATTTTTCAACGCAATAGTTCAAAAAGAATATTTCTCATTTAGAAATTTCAAAATCATTGCACATTTGCAAAATCTAAGAGTTTCACGATGGGTCGAATTTTTATTTACTTCAAGTTTTTACTCAAATGCTTTTATTATTCTCTTAACAAAATTCTTTTGGATTAATATTAAGGTTATTTGCATTTTGGTTTATTTATTATTTTGAATTTTGAAAGAAAAATCGGTGATATTGAAATTATTTCTTCCAAATTTTCCAGTGCCTTGGTCAAATCTAGGAGAGGTAATTTTTCACCTAGGAAATACTCAAACTTGCACACTTGTAAGATATAAGAATTCCAGCATTGATAGGACTTTTAAAGCAAATTCTATTAAAAATTTATAGTTTTATGAAAAAATATTTCATTTACCATGATCAATTTCAAACTTATGATTTTAATCTTTATTTTGAATAGATAGAAACTGTCGTAACGGTTTCACGCTCGACGATTTTGAAATCATTTAAAAACAAAGAGAGTCACCAGCAATCTTTTTTGACAAGGTGTGATTAGTCATCAAAAAATATTTATCTTTTTAACAAAATCTCAAAATTAATTAAATTTTATTAAAAGACAATTTTTGGCCTACGAAAACAAAAATCGGGTTCGGGAGTACGGTTACATGTGGGGACGGATTAGCACCCCCATAACGCCCGTTAAAAACGGTACCATAATAATCATGTGTTATCCTTTTTGTTTAATAAAATGGTCTTAATTTAACATTTAAAAATAACTCTATTTATTTTGAAATCATTTTTTATTTGTATTAATTTTGAAATATTTAAATTTTATTTTTTATTTGAAATAAGTGAAAATCTTTTATATTGAAAATTATTCCGACGTGCCCCAATACTTCTGGTAGCATTTTGGATAATTTCCTCACCTAGAGATTTCTTAAGAATCACTACTTGTGAGTTCTATAGAATCTCATGATTGGAAGATTCACACTCGCTTCGGAAATTATTATGAATACATATGATGCAAACAGATAATGAATGATACAAATGAGTTTTTTTAATTTTTTATATAAATATTTCTTTATTTATTTTAAATAAAAATTTTTATTATTGAAAAATTGCACTAAGTATCCCAATACTCTGGTAACACTTAGTGAACTTCTCTCACCTAGAGATTAGTTAAGAAATCACTACTTGTGAGTTTCATGACATCCCATCATCGGACAAATATTTGATTAAATTTAAATTTCATTATTTATTTTTCTTTGTTTTTTATATAAAAAAATAAATTATTTATTTTCATTTTTAATAAAAATTTAAATTATTAAAAAATCATACTAAATATCTCAATACTCTGGTAACATTTAGTAGACTCTTCTCACCTAGGGATCAGTCAAGAAATCACTACTTGTGAGTTTCATGACATCCCATCATCGGAAAAATATTTAATTAAATTTAAATTTTATTATTTATTCTTCTTTGTTTTTTATTTTAAAAAATAAAGTTCTTATTTTTATTTTTAATTAAAATTTAAATTATTGAAAAATCATACTAAATATCTCAATACTCTGGTAACATTTAGTAGACTCTTCTCACTTAGGGATCAGTCAAGAAAACACTACTTGTGAGTTTCATGACATCCTATCATCGGAAGATATTTAATGAAGAGTTTTTATTAAAAGAAAGATTTTTATTTGTTTATTTATTATTTTTTTTACTATTAAAACTAAAATGGTGGAATTATATATTAATTAAACTTTAATACTAACATTTATTATAAGCCCTAGTGAATTTTACGTGTAAGATTTATATAATATAGAAATATAAAAATTATAAATACCCACAAATTATACTAATAATTAAATAGATTGGAAAGATTAGATAATACCTGAGAGGATTGGGTTTAAAACCCAAAATCAATGCTTCAAGGTGACTAATGTTGGCCTTGTCACACCCGATTTTTCTTAATATCTTACGGAAGCCTAAATTTGTAAGTTAAATTTTTTTTATCCCTTTTCTTCACTATTCATTTGTAGGTGAATATGTAGGCCATTTTCAATTTCATATAGCTCTTGGATCAATAAGATCACTATCAGCATATTAATTCGGTTAGTAGCTAATTTCCCTTATCAAGATCATCTACATCAAACTCTTTTAATATATACGGGCATATCTACCAACATACATAATGCCAACTCAAAAAGTATACTGATCATAATATTCCAATAATAACATAATATACCTTTACATCCCAGACTCATCACGTAAGTATATATATACAACCAAAAGATTTTCAATACACTGTGCCATCATCCATCTATGTCTATACAATCTGCTGGGAGCCATATACCTTAAACTGTGCAGGGAAGTCCACTCTCAAGATGTCACATCCCAAATTGTACAGTTTTTACCATATTATAATACCACACGTGACAGTTGGGCTGTCTGCGATGCCTTTGTCACTCACTTATGAAAACAGTAACTACTATTATGCTTAAATTAAATCAGTAGTCGATGAGAATATTTACTGCAATATATATACAGTATATACATGTGTTCTACATCCCCGGTACAAGAATTATACAAAAGTAGTACTGTACAACTATGTCTGAAAACATATAAAAGAAATGCTACCTCCAGGATCCACTAAGTGCTGCCTCGGGGTCAACTACGACGCAGCCAAGTCTATGGAACAGAATCACTGAAAATAGTCTGTGGAGTGAGAAAATAAAGGGGTGAGCTAACGCGCTCAGTAAGAGAATTGTATGCGAAACCGATACTATAAAATCTATATGCTAAAAATAATTGATATTCATATGATAAAACACTTAAGTAAATAAATGAGGAATTAATATTCCTTTCAAAAAGATATTCATTTTCACACTTGTAAAACACCGTATAACATTCAGTTCAACACGTAGTATATTAAAAGCTCTGTGGCTGCAATTAATTTAGTACCAGCTAAAAGTTCAGTGAAAAGTACAATCATCAGTACAGTATCATGGAGACTAGGCAACACCCTAAATATATCATGCTATAATATCATCCCAAATAGGGGAAACACATAAGATCTATGGCCATAGTCTATGAGGTCCACAGTGTGCACTGATCAGGTGCCCACTGGAGACGCTGACAATAGGATCAGTATCTATCAGCAATAACACGTGACACGTGAGCATGATACGGGGCCTAACAGTCTCAAAACAATAAACACGTGATATAAACACCATTTATAAAATCAATTCCACCGAATATATTTTTAATCAATCTATAAATATTTAAGATGAAAATATATTCATTTTATGAATAAAAATTCATAAAATATTCATACTATAACAATCATTCTGGAAAATGTTCTAGATATTTCTAGAATAGTATAAATCACACGCTGGTACTTTCACATAAATAAAATTCCTTAACAGGAATATTTAAATATAGTTTTTCGGTAAATTATAAAATTATGCAATTTAATGAATTTCATGGAAATTTCGCAAAATTTCACTTTAGAAAAATACTAGAAATGTTTCTCAATTATTTTTGTAATTTTCGGCAGAGTAACGGTTATTTCTAACCTAGCCTCCCTGCACAAAAATTACAGTTTAATATTTCAACAACAACCACAATTCCACCAAATTTTCACCAATCTCAAGGCAATTTATATCCAAATTATTTTATAAAAATAGTGTGAACCAAACCATGCATTTACAGTATCCTTACGGCTCACACACGCATCCCTTACCTGTCTGATGAAATCTAGTCGCCCGATAGCACCACGTACAATTCACCACTCTCGGGCCGCAATAAAATTCACCCAAGACCATTATTCACCATAATTAAAATTCTAATAATTTTTCTTGAATTAAATTCTACTATATTTTCAGTAGAAAATATTAAACCAGTATAATTCGCACTGGTGCTAAAACCTAACTTCGCCAATTTAGCTCCAAATTGAAATCCGACTTCACCATCAGTCTTCTTATAATTTCTACAGTCTCTTAACATCCTAACATCATAATTTGAAGCAATTAAACCCTCCCATCTCACCTTGACCGAAAATGGCTTCTTGCCATTTTTATGATTTTTCCACAATTTAACTAATATACTTTGTTTAATTAAGCTTAATCATCATCCTAATCTTATTTTTAAACATCAGACCATAGCAATTCATGGAAATCCTCTCTTGGCCGTACACTCCCTCTAATGGTTGAGCATGATTTAGCTAATTTCAACATAAACTAATACCATAAGCATGCTTAAGAAGCTTAATTCTCTTAAAATCTATCATTAAAATTCAAAGAATATAACTACACAATAAATGGGTACCTTGGTCGAAATTTTCTCTTCACTTTTCTCTTGATTTAGCCACTTAATCAAGGGGCTATCGGTATGGTTTGAGAGAGGAAGATGAGTAGAGCAATTTTTATAGAAATAGCTTAATGAAAATAACGTGTTTTTGGTGAGTTTTTGGAAGCTTTTGTTTTGTTTTGTTTTGTTCTTCCATGGAGTCACGGGATGAAGAGAAAGAAGAATCTGCAACAGTGCCGGCAGCAGCTGGAAATATAATAAAATATTTTGTAAACATTTTAGAAATGCTAAGAATTACAAAAATGCCATTAATGATAAGTTTTTCGGTCTTTTTCTTCCGGAATTTTTATAACTAGACAGTTAAACTCCAAAAATTTATTTTTCATCACCAACAATTCATATTAAGTGTATTTTGATAAATGGTTGGGATTTGGCTCGGGTTTAACCTTACCGAGAATGTGAAATTACAAAAATATCCTTACCGGGTAAATCGCGTAGAATTCTAATTTGACTACCGATTCAGTATATCTATTTACATAACCCAGGACTTATTTTCATGTAGAATATCATTCTTTAATCACTAGATTAAATTCCCATTTATTTTGACCTCAATTTACGAAAATGCCATCGGGCTATGGACTTAAACGTCATTTCCTAATTTGTTTCCATACTCTTCAAAAATAATCTAAATGAGGAAATTTGGACTTAAAATTCATACCGTATATTTATTAGACTCTCTGTGTATTATCTGTCCGGTCTCATGTCCATCCGGCACTGTATAACCTGTGGGGCCCACCACAGTGTGAGTGTCCTTACATGTGAAACAGTACTTAAATACACGGTTCTCACACAAGAAGCTTCCCAAGCCAAAATGAACAGTAGCGATATCGATCACTCTGAAAGGGAGGGGAAAGAAGATGGGAGTGAGTCGCAACTCAGAAAGTAATAACAATAAGCAACTAAATCATATCAAGCACCCCTTATTTGTGAAAGCTAATTCAAATCAGTTTCAAATATATCAAATCAATTATGCTACCTTTAAACTTAAAACACAGTATGGAAACTCAATAACAATTCGTAGTCAAATGTATAGTTCCATCATTAGACTCGAAGTCTCAATATCAAATCATACATAAAGTATGCAGTACAATCAATAAAACCAGTCATAGTACCAAGAGAGTTCGCATAGTATCAATCCATGCTACTTAGAGCTAACACTTTAAGGATCCACGGTAGCTAACCGTAGCAATCTCTTAAAAAGGGACGCTGCCTATGCATAGACCAATCAACCCCGGCTCATTGCGCATATGACACCGAGACCTGTCCAAACGTAATATACGGGACAAGCCGATAGTTTCTAAGATTAATGCTTGAGAAACAGTGCTCTAAGTCAATCAAGAGTGTCTATAAAATTCTCAAGGTACAGTACCCTAAGGTTTCATTACCTTAGGTCTAAAACAGAAATCCAGTAATCTTAAAACAAAATTCATTCTTCCCTGACCTCATAGCAATCATTGTAGTTCATAAAGAGGTAATTCCACAAAACAAGGCTCACAAGGCATTTAAAACATCAACAAGGTTACAATACAAAATATGAAATCATATTAAATTAGAATTTAATTTAAACCTTTAAGACGTTTAAAATATTTCTTGATTATATAAAACGCGCAAACAATACATTACTTGCGAGCCCATCACTTATTTACAAACCAATTCTAATAAAGCAAAGCCAACAGTCAAGGGAAGACATCTCATATGTAGCATTTATTTTGTTTCATTTGCCAAATTCCAAGAATTTATAGCATTAAACAATTTAGATGCAAGTAGTCGCTTAGGGTTACTTACCGTACTTCCTTAGCTTCTGAATCAATTCTCCCTCGCCTAACAAGTCTTGGAGTGTCGATTGATTTCGGGTCAAACTTAGTCCTTAGGACAACCCTCTACATAATACATAGTAGATTTAATCAATCTCGATACTTCCATCAATCTTAGTACTTCCAATTATAAGCTAACATTAAGCATTGTATAATTCAATAAGAAACGATACTTGGCAGTGTTTTCAGAATTATTCAAACATTATTAGCACTGATTAATGTCTTCTCGTTCACTTGAACTACTTATAACCCACTTGGTCCATTTCTGCCCTTTAAGGTTTTGGACCTTATGGTATTGTGCTAGCCTTAAGTATAAATTTCAGAACCCAATTGTCAAACCGTAATTTTTATATTACTTCTAACTCAGATCCCTATTCGGACATATAAGGCTTATTTCCTAGTTCATTCCGTGCCATTTCCCATCAATTTCTAAACTTTGGACCAAATCTGGCACATTAGGCAGGATAGTTTCCTGACCTGTGTTCAGTAAAATGTATATTACTAATTATATGGTTATGTAATTTGTACAAACCCCAAACCATATCAATCATGACTCATTCATCTTTCTGAAAATGTAAAATTTGCATTCATACTCCATCTGAATCATTTCCCAAGAATTTTTGAAGTTTACAGTAAGCTGTTTGTAACTGGCAGTGAGCATCCTGCAGTCATGCATACATGGTTTAAGCTACATCATTTCAAATCCAAAATTTCCAAAACTAGATGAAATTTAACTCATTTCCCTATTTAGAAATGTAAGGTTCATGATTTAATTCTTCCTAGATCAACATCAACAATTTTCCAAAGTTGCATCATGTTCCAACAGTTTTCTGACACAGTATAACACTGACCAATTTGCACAAATTATCACATACTAGTTATAGGCATATCCAAATGATGCAAACCCAAAACCATCACAATCCTAACTTAATTACCTTTCTAGAAATGTAAGGCTTGCAACCTAATTCAATTTAGGCCATTTGCCATGATTTTTCAAAGTCAGGACCATGATTCACGTTTCTGGACAGAACACCCTGCACTCATTTGTGTATAACTCAAGTTACAGAAATCCAATTCAAGAAATTCCAAAACTAACTTTCTTTTAACTTAAAGGGCTATAAATTGTAAGTTTTCCAGAATTTTTCTCCATGTAGAACAATTAAACTGATCGTTTTAATTTCCACTCAGAACAGAACATCAATTTCCAGATTGAACATCAAGTCAGAATTTCAGTTAATCCTTTAGCTAACAGTAGTCATTTGATTTAATTCATCACAATTTCATTTCCATGCATAATAATCAAATATTATCAGATTAGAACCTTACCCCTTAATTCGATGCCGAACTCAGAATTTGTTGAGCAACCCAGACCACTTCCTCACAGCTTCTTCATTGTTATGACTAGACACATCAGTGCCAATCCAGTAACCATATCACATTCTGTTTTCATAGCTTAATTCCAGAAAAATACATTAACTCACCTCAATTTATTGCCTTTGCTATCTTGACCTGAAGTCCCAAATCAATTTGCTTCAGTTTAGGGTTTCAATCCTTCACTTTCCTCAGTCACCCGTTGTGGATAACTCTTTCTCATTTCTTCTCCTCCACTTTCGATGCCCTAATCTGGTGGAACCAAAGCTCTCTTTGCATCTATGGCTCACGATTTCCTTGGCCAGCTTATAACCAACCAGCAATGCCCTCCTTCATTTCGTTTTCTGCCTCCCTACAATGGAAATCCCTCTATCAGTTTCTGCCTTTGGGTGAAATGGATGAGTGTTTGAAGAAGATTCTCAGTCCATGGCCAGTTATGAGGGAGGAGGAAGAGGGGTTCTTTTTGCTAGGGTTGTCGACATTACCCAAGGGAGTTCTGCTCCTCTCTTCTGTCTCGGTTTGGTGGGGTAAAACAGAAAAGAAAACGTAGCCTATTATTTTTCCAGCCTTTGACTTGTATTTCCAGCCTTTTTACTCTTGTATTTCCAGCCCTTTTTCTCTTGTATTTCCAGCCCTTTTTAGTATATCTCAACTAATTAATTAATTAATTTCCTACTTCATATCTTAGTACCTACATACTCACATATACATATCCACCGCTTCTTGACCAAGATTACCCGGACATTCTCAGCTTCCATAATCTGTCCAAATTCCAAAAAAACCTCAAGTTAGTTAAAATTTACTCTAGTATACTTACGATTGATATCGCAATTAAGGGTTATCACATATAGAAATATAAAAATTATAAATACACACAAATTATACTAATAATTAAATATATTGGAAAGATTAGATAATACCCGAGGGGATTGGGTTTAAAACCCAAAATCAATGCTTCAAGGTGACTAATGCTGGCCCAAATGACAGCCCAAAGGGAAATGGGCTCAGCAAGAGTCAACCCGGACAAGAACGAGTTGGATCAGGAGCGACACGGGTCGGGTCAGGCAAAGAGGGCTGGAGTCGGGTCGGGCGCGCAGATCCTTCTCCACCGAAGCGGGTTGGGTCCGCGGGTCCAGGTCCACGCGGGGATCTGCCCCTTTTTCCTTTTTTTTTTTAGCTATAAAAGCCCACCTTTTTTTTTTCAATTCATTTTCAACTTTTTTTCTCAAAAAAATTTCAGAGCTTTCCAAAGCTCTCGACCATGTGATTTTCGGCCATCACAAACCGCCGTGCGTCGCCGCCGGCTCTGTTTCCTCTTTCTGATTCTGACCTTCGTTTCTCCTAAAAAGCCTCCTAACCCCGTAGATCTGAACCCCCCGAAACCCTCTTCACTTTTTCCTTTTCAATTTTTGTTGTTTTTTTTTTATGCTTTGTGGTGTGGATTTCCTGCTGTTTCTTTTTTTGTTGTTTTTTTTCAGGTGGGTGTTTAGGTCTAGGAGGTTTTGGGGTTTCGATTTTACGGGATTTTTGGTGATGGTAGTGGTGTCGTGGTGATCTCGAGTTTGTGATGGATGATTGGGAAAGATGGGTTTTTGATTTAGGAGGTCTAAGGGTTTGAGAATGTTGGGTTGGTGTTCGGGTAACGGGGGTCGGAGGATGTTTGTGGCGATGGCTTAAATGGATTTTAATGGTGGTTGAAAGGGGATGGTCAAAGGGTCTCGGTTTGGGATGTGGAAATGGTAGTGGGAGCTTGTAGCTTGGGTGGTTTTCGGTAGTGGTGGGTGGCCGAATGGGTAGGCAATGGTTGTTTCTGGTCACTGAGTTTTGGCTACTAATTGGTGATTGAAGTTTTTAGGGCTTGTTTCGGTAATGAGGGCTCAGGTAGGAAGGTTACAAAGGCTGTCGTTGGCTGAAGAAGCCTCTATTGTAGAGCAAAAAGGGAGGAGCAAAAATGGCCGACCCTTGGCTGAAAGGAGAGAGTCTTTAAAAAGCGAGAGCTTGGCCTGGGGGTTTGGCGGAGATGGGATGGGGTAGGCATAGTAGGTGGCTGGTGGTGGCAGTGGCTGATGGACAGCCTCTGGAGAAGAGCTTGGCAAGTTGGCGCCGTCAGTTTTGGTGTTTTTCCCTTTTTTTTAATTGAATATTAATTAAATTTATAAAAATCAAACTAAGAATAGAAATAAATAAATAAAAGGTAAAAATAAAAATAAAGATCTTTAAACTTTCAAAATGGTTAAGTCCACACAAAATTAGGTGTCTACAGCTGTCACTCTTTGCACTTTGCTGAGAATCAGGAATAGGGCAAAGATAATAGACAACAATTTTGTCCGGCTCATGATCTACTTTTGTTTTCTTCTTCTTCTTTTTCTCTTTCTTTTTTTTTTTTTAATTCTTTCTTAAAGGTGCTCCTCTTACCACAGAGGCAATGAAACTTTAAATGCTCTCCTAAAAAGTGCTCCTCTTGCAACAGAGGCAATGAAACTTTAAGTTCTTTCCTAAAATGTGCTCCTCATACAACAGAGGCAATGGAACTTTTCATTTTCATTTTTTTTAAATGTGCTCCTCTTGCAGCAGAGGCAATAAAACTTTAAATTCCTTTCTTTCTTTTTTTTTGAAATGTGCTCCTCTTGCAGCAGAGGCAATGAAACTTTAAAATTTTCCTAAAATGTGCTCCTCTTACAGCGGAGGCAATGAAACTTAAATTTTTTTTTTGAATTTTTCTTGAAATGCGCTCTTCTTGCAATAGAGGTTTAAAAAAAAATTTTTCTGAAATGTGCTCCTCTTGCAGCAGAGGCAACGAAACTTTAAAAAAAAATTTTCTGTGCTCCTTTTGCAGCAGAGGTGATGAAACTTTAATAATTATTTTATTTTTTTCTGAAATGTGCTCCTCTTGCAGCAGAGGTAATGAAACTTTAAATTTTTCTTCTTGAAAAGTGCTCCTCTTGCAGTAGAGGCCTTGAAACTTTAAATTTTTCTTCTTGAAAAGTGCTCCTACTGCAGCAGAGGCTATGAGACTTTAAATTTATTATTTTTTTTAAATGTGCTCCTCTTGCAGCAGAGGCCTTGAAACTTAAAATTTAAAAATTTTGCCTAGAAGACTTGAAAATTTTGCCTTAATATCTTGAGATTTTCGCCCGGAGGACTTAGAATTGTGCCTGTAAGACTTAAGATTATACTTGAGAGATTTGACATTTGTGCCTGGAGGACTTGAGATTATGCCCGGAGGTCTTGAGATTATGCCTGGAGGTCTTGAAATTTGTGCCTGGAGGACTTAGAATTTGTGCCCGGAGGTCTTATACTTTGTGCCCGGAGGACTTGGAATTTATGCCCAAAGGACTTAAAATTGGCACCCGGAGGTCTTTTACTTTGCACCTGGAGGACTTGACATTTATACCCGAAGGACTTAAAATTGGTGCCCGGAGGACTTGGAGTTGGTGCCCGAAGGACATGAGATTTGTGCTTGGAGGACTTGGCATTGGTTCCCGGAGGACTTGGGATTTACTTGAAAAGTTTAAAATTGATGCCCGAAGGACTTACGATTGGTGCCCGAAGGTCTTGAAATTTTATCTGAAGGGTTTAAAATTGTTGCCCGAAGGACTTGGCATTTACTTGAAAAGCTTAAAATTGGTCTTTTGTATCTTCTTTACCCCAGCATAATCATGAAAGCTCCTTTCTATTTCCCATTTCTACAGAGTTCTTATACCTCATCATAGCCTGTTGACGAAAAGCGCTAAAAATTTTCCACATAACTATTTTCAGGGGAAATGAATCCAAATTTCACAAGTGGTACTTGATCCTTTCAAAAAATTAGTATATGCCAGTAATTGATTTACTTGAATATCTGTTACTTTACTTATCTGCTTATATGAAAGTAAGTTATAAGATCCGATTTATTGTCTATCTGATATGTGACAAACCTTAAAAGTATTTGATATTTGATTTCAAAGGTTTTCGCATGACATTACAGAGCCAAGTAGGAAACCAGCATATAGTGACATAATACGCTCTTTTATATATATTTTTTACTGAGCGTAAACTCACTCCTTTACAACATTTTTCAAATATTTGAAGTGATCCTCTGCTTAATATAAAGGAGCATACTTTTGAGTTAGCTATAGCATTCCTTCGAGGCACGCTTCCATCTTCCTTGAAGGTAATTCTTTATTATTTAATTCAGACTAAGCTACAGCACAGTAATGTATATGAGATATGTTGGGGATGTAAATTATAAGAATCTAATAAATATTTATATGAGAGTTTTGAAGATATGTGAAATGACAATCCTGTATGTACATAAGTAATATTTTATATCAAAATTGATAGTGTTATGTTAAAAGTTTTAGATTTGAGAGGTTAGAAGAGAGAAGGATGACTCCGACGAACAGTCTAACCACCCTTATGTGAAAGAAAGAATTATGTGTGTAATTGGGAGTGATGAGGATGTCATAAAAAGCTAGCATCAGTGACGGATTAGCGATAAAACAATTTTACACTTAGTGACAGAATTAGCGACGGAATTCCATCAGTAATTTGTGATGGAGCGTTTTCTGTAGCTAAATGTGACGAGAAGTTACTGTTCATTTGGCACCTAAATTAGCGACGGATACTTCTGTCACTAAATCCTATACGTAAGATATATGTTGTTATCAAAGACAGAAATTTCTGTCGCTAATGTCAAATGTGGAATTTTATTTATTTTCTAAGTTTTTATTTTTTTTAATTTAAGGCATCAGTGATGGAAATTTCCGTCACTAATTGATAAACAAAATAAAAAATTTTATATTTTTCTTTTTTTATAATTTTTTAGTTTGTTATTAGCGACAGAATTATCCGTCGCTGGAAGTTATCCTAATATTTTTCTTTTTTATTTTTTTATAATTTTTATCCCATTCCTATTCTAATATTACTTCTATTCTAACACTAACTCTAAATTATCCTAGTATCTTAATATAATAATTAAATAATCAATTATCCTATTCTAAAATTTTATTTTATTTTATTTTTTATTAAATCCTATTTTAATCCTAATCCTAATTAATCATAATTTTAATGTTAATCCTAATCTTAAAAAAATTTTAATTTAATTATAATATTTATCCTAATAAAAATATCTAAATCTCCTAGCCTAATGTTAATTACAAGACCACCTAATTAATCAAGTTATTTATCTTAGTATTTTTTATTTTTACAAATTACTACCTGAACAAAATAGGGTGTCTACAAATATTTTTAATATATATTGTAATTAATATTGTATGTATTGTAATCGTTATATTTTTTGATATTTTCTATTAAAAGAAAATAGTATTTAATATATAATATATATTTTTATATTATTGTAGGTTATTTCATATCAACAAGGAGTGCTTTCATGGATTGTGATCGTGAGGTAATATTTTAACTATTTCATAATGCATGTAATTTATTGTGTAATAATTAGTTGTTAAATTAATAAAATAAATTGAATTGATAACTTATTTTAAATTATGATTTAGAATTTTTATTGAAATTGAATTGGTTGAGATATTTGCCTTAATTGTTATATTTTATTTATTCTGTGAGCTTTTTCTTTAATTACAAATCTTTTATTAAGACCGTATAACAGATAAAGATAGGAGTTGGATGTACTATCGGTTAGATAGTAATAGTTATATTAGAAATGCGTTTTTAAATAGAGTTGATGAGTTTATTGTTTTTGCATTTTCAAATAGGCAGATTGTCGTGGAAATAAAATAAAATGTCCTTGCACCAAATGTAAAAATAGAATCTTTTTAGAAGGCGATGAGGTGCAGTAACTTCTATTGTACAAAGGTTTTATATGTTTTTATACTATTTGGGATAAACATGGTAAAGTTGTTGAATGACAATCTTTAAGACATAGAGATGAGGTTGGTAATCCGATGTACGAAATGTATTTAGAACAAAATCTATATAATAGAATGGTTAGGGATGCTTTCTATTTTAATTTTGACTCAAATGCTAATGAGTCAAGATTTGGTGAACATCAAGAGAAAACTTTGATTCTCTGTTAAATGATGCAAATGAACCATTGTCAATGGAATGTTCGAAGCATATGACATTATCTATCCTAACACAACTTAATTTGTAATTGGAAGTTGGAGTACAATGTCAATAAAGCATGTTTTAATCGTATGTTGAAAATTGTGAGAGGTATGCTTCCGAAGAATAATCATTTACCGAAAAACTTTTATGAATTGAAGAAAAAACTGGAGAAATTCGGTCTTGGTTATGTGAAGATAGATGCTTGCAAGAATAAATGTATTTTGTTTTGTAAAGAATATGTTAAGTTAATGCACTGTACAATATGTAGGCATCCTAGATATAAACCATGTAGGGCAAAAAGAAAGAAGATACTGTATAGGATTTTGTGCTACTCGCTATTAATCCCTAGGCTTTAGAGGCTTTATATGTTAGTTGCAACCACTGAGTTTATAACATGGCATACACATAATCCAAGTTCTTCGGGAGTGCTCAAACACCTAGTCGATGGTGAGACTTGGCAGCATTTCAATCGTGCCCATCCATCTTTTGCTATGGAACCTCGTAATGTCATAATTGGTTTATGTTTGGATGGATTTTGTCCTTATAGGCTGACTACGAGGTCGTATTCTTGTTGGCCAGTTATGCTCGTTGTTTACAATTTAGCTCCCTGGATGTGTATGAAACAACAATATTTTGTTATTGAATATGGTAGTTCCAGGAAGGAGCAATTCATCACAAAACATAGATGTTTTCTTGAGGCCTTTGATAGATGAGCTGAAAATTTTATAGGATGAGGGTGTTCAAACTTATGATACTTATAGAAATCAAATTTTTTTTGTCCAGGGCTACATTGATGTGGACAATTAATGACTTTTTTTTGCCTATGGGATGTTGTTCGAGTGGAGTGTGCATGGAAGATTATCTTGTCCTTACTGTATGGAATATACAAAAGCCTTTAGATTGCACGGCT
The DNA here is from genome assembly GCA_031772115.1 of Heritiera littoralis. Taxonomy (NCBI): domain Eukaryota; kingdom Viridiplantae; phylum Streptophyta; class Magnoliopsida; order Malvales; family Malvaceae; genus Heritiera; species Heritiera littoralis. Next base: position 1,930,263 of record JAPDPK010000096.1, on the reverse strand, counting down.
GCACCATTGACGAAAGCCTTCTTTTTTTTATTGTCACCGTCAATTTTTGCCTCCTATTCATCCTTTTAGGAAGTAAAAGGACAAATTTAGTAAAAAGGTTGATTATGATCCTCTGGTTATGAGATTATCAAGTGAAGAAGTGTTGTCCCGAATAGATAATTTGGAAGACTTAACATTTGGGACTAAATGTCCTCAACATAAACCTCGAGGTTTTAGGATAACTCATAATTGGGCGAAGAATAGCATTTTTTTGGGAGTTGTCTTATTGGCATACCAACCTTATTCGTCACAACTTAGATGTCATGCATATTGAAAAAAATGTGTTTGATAATTTATTCAATATATTGATTGATGTTAAAGGCAAAACAAAAGACAACACAAATGCGAGGTTGGAAAAACTTTCGAACTTAAAGCTTCGTTTACATTAAGCAAATTTGATCATAAAAGAGTGTGTAAATGGGTGAAAGAGTTAAGGCTTCCTAATGGGTTTGCATCAAACATATCTCAGTGCATAAATATTGAGGAAGGCAAGTTCTATAGAATGAAAAGTCACGATTGTCATGTTTTTATGCAAAGATTAATTCCGGTTACCTTTTATGGTTTCATCCCTAATTCAATATGGGATGCTATTACTCAGCTATATCATTTTTTTCAAGATATATGTTCAACTGAATTACATGTGGATCACATGGAATAGTTGCAAAGCAACATTGTAGAAACAATTTGCAAATTAGAGATAATTTTTCTATCAAGTTTTTCTGTTTGCATGGAACATCTCCCCATTCACTTACCCTATGAGGCCAAGGTTGGCAAACTCGTTCAATATCAATGGATGTACTCATTTGAGAGGTAATAAATTGTTTGATATTAATATTTCTCAATATGTTATTTTAAATAGAGCGCTTACTGTATGCCATTAAATATGTTTATTGTATAAGTTAAATAGGTTTTTGCTTTGTCTAAAGAAGGTGAAAAATCTTGCACGTGTGGAAGGATCCATATGTGAGGCATATACAAGGGAGGACATTGCAACATTTTGTGCATTGTACTTTAATCCTGATATTCAAACGAGGTTAACTCGTCTGCCACATAATGATGATAGAGGAGACAAGATCTAGATTTGACATTGATAGAGGTTAAGGAAGTAAAATTTATTATAAATTGAATTATGGTGAATAATGCGGTTTAGTATAATATCTTGCAGCTCGGAAGTATTGATTCGTGAGTGGTGCTATTGAGGAGTTCGATTTAATCGGACAAATAAAGGATGCATGTGTGAACTATAAGGATACTGTGAATGCATAAATTAGCTCACATGATTTTTATAAAGTGATTTGGAAACAAATTGCTTTGGAATTTGTGAAATTGTGGATATCGGCTGATTTATAAACTGTGTTTTCAGTGTAGGAAGGCTAAGTTAAAAATAGCCGTTATTCTGCTGGAATTTATAGGAACTCTAGGAAATAAATTCTAATATTTTTTAATGACAGAAATAAATAAACCTCCAAGTGATTTCCATGTGAATTATTGAGATTTCATTATATGATTATTTACTGAAAAACAATATTTAAATATTCCTACTATGAAATTTTAATTGCGTGAAAGTACCAACATGTGCCTATTATAGTTCTATAAATAAATAGGACATTTTCGTGAAAGAATACTGAATTGTAAATATTTTATGAATTTTTATTCATAAACTGAATATATATTTTTATTATATTTATTTATGGACTGACTGAAGATACTATCAGTGGAAGTGATTTCATAAGTGGTGTTTCTACTGTGTATTCATTGTTTTGAGACTGCTAGGCCTCATATCATGCTCACATGTCATGTGTTACTATTGCTATAATGTGCTGATAGATACTAATCCTATTATCAGCGTCCTAGTGATCACCTGATCAGTGCATACTACCACATAGACTATGGCCATAGGTCTTACGTGTTATTATTTCTCCCTTTTAGGACATTATTATGGCATGATATACCTTGAGTGTTGCCTAGTCTCCTCTAAACTTATTACTGTATTGTTTTAATTGAACTGATTGCTGGTACTGATTTGTTTACTGATAGTGAGTTTTATAAATACTGTTTACGAAACGGTTTATTAAATGGTGTTTATCAAAAGGTGAAGAGAATATATTATTATTATTATTATTATTATTATTATTGAAAAGAAATATTTATTGATTTATTCAGTTACTTTGCTATATAATTTTAATAGTATTATATGTGGTTTTGATATCAAACCTAACCAACTACTCCCTATAGTCGCTTCTAGGAGCTGAGACACGACAGGCATTCTAAAATACCTTCCATACTCCATTCGGTTTCCTAGCTGACTATAGTATCTATCCTGAGTTGTACCTTAGTACACTATTAGGATTCAAACATTTTAGCATATAGATTTCAGAGTATCAGTGTTTACATACAATTCTCTTACTGAGCACGTTAGCTCACCCCTTATTTTTCCACTCCACAAATTACCTACAGTGATACCGTTCCACGGATTTCGGCTGCGCTATAGATTCCCGAGGCAGCTTAAGTGGATCCTGGAGGTATTTTGATTTACTTTTTATATGTTTAGGCGTTTATGTACAGTACTACTGTTATGTAATTATATTCGGGGGATGTAAACTTTTAAAGAATTACAACTTATGTGAATATTTTCTATTTCGTAATTGTAGACACCAAATTTTGTCCAAATTGATAGTTTTGAACTCAATTGGACCTTCAAAATCCAAAATAAAACATTGGGCTTCAAGGCCCATTAAAATGAATAAATTTATTTTTATTAGTATTTTATTTTTATCTATTTGTTTTATTTTGATTATTTTTATTGTTATTTTTTGTTTTCATTTTTATTATTAGTATTTTTTATATATATTTGTTTGTATTTGTTTTTATTTTTATTTTTATTTTTATTTTTATTATTTGTTTTGTTATTATGTATGTTATTATTGTTATTGTCTTTTTTATCACATGTGTTTTATTTTTATTATTATTATTATTACTGTTTTTTATTATTATTATCTTTATTATTATTATTATTATTATTATTATTATTATTATCATCATCATCATCATCATCTTTTCTTTTTATTATTATTATTATTATTATTATTATCTTTTCTTTTCTATCTTTATTATTATTATTATTATTATTATTATTATTATTATTATTATTATTATTATTATTATTATTATTATTATTATTATTATTATTTTTGTCTGTCATCCCCAGCCGCCGGCGGTTCCAACCATTCCCCTAGGTCTCGGCTGCCACAAATTCATCTTCCCCAGGTATCGATCCCATCTCTGACTACTGCCTTGGAGATCTGGAAAACAATAAGGAGAACCCGGTTTGGATCTAACCCTCCGGATCAAAGGTTGATCCCAAATTTGTTTAAAAAGACTAGATCTTCTTCAGGGGTTTTTGGGGGGCTTTTTTCGGAGAAAACAGACTCAGAGATACCAAAAACCAGCCACCATCATCACCGTCCACTCACCACCATCATCACCGTCACCACCCTCCCCACTCACCACCGAACCCCTCAAACACATTCATCACCGAACCCCTCAAAGCATCACCACAACCAAGACCATCCCTGACAGAACCCAACCCTTATCACCATCACCACTGCCAACACCACACAACCCCGAAGCCTCCAACCACCAGCACCAAAAGAAACCAAACCCCAATCCAAATCTGAAAACCCTAGAATCCAAGGACCCCGATCCCATATCTGAATCTCTAGTACCTGCAAAAAAGGGAAAAACGAACCAACAATAGCAACCACAAAAAAACCACCACCAGATCCAAAGACAAAAACGAAAAAAAATATATAAAAAAAGGAGAATGATTTCGGTTTGGTCAGATTCGTGAGGTTGGAGCGATTTTCGAGAGGAACGGAGGCCGGATTTTAAGAAAGGGAGACGAGGGAAGTGTTTTAGGGCCGTCGGAAAGCTCACCGGCGACCGGCGTACGGCAGCGCACGGCGGCCGGTAGTCGCCCGGAGGAAGAGAGAGGCGAGAGGATTTTGGGGAGGATTTAGATTTTTTTTGGAAGAGGCCGGTTAAAATGAGGGAAGAAATAAATAGGCCCTTTTATAGATAAGTGAAACGGGGAGTTTTGAACCCAGTTGACCCGCGCGTCGCCCCTGACCCGACCCGGATCCGCGCGACCCGTCCGGCAACCCGACTTAGCATCTGCTGTGACCCGCGCGCCGACCCGCTTCGAGATCTGATCCGTCCGCGCCTGCCCCGGCCCAGCAGCTTCAGCCCGCTCCGTTTTGGGTATATTTTCTTCCTTTATTTCATTTTATTCATTTATTTGTTAATTATGGCAAAAAAAATAATAATAAAATAGAAAATATAATAAAGCAGAAAATAAATAAATAAATAGTATAATACAATATATAAAAATAGAATAAAATAAAATGAACACATAGTTTTAAAAGAAAAGATAAATAAATATAAAAAATACATAGTTTTAAAGTATATAAATTTTATAAAATACATATATTAATAAATATAATAAATAAAAAATGAATGAATGAACAAATTTATAATTTTAAAATGTATGAAAATAAATGTGTAAAATACATACATATATATAAAATATATAGCTTTAAAACATATGAATATATATTTTGTACATAGAGTATATAAATAAATATATAAAAATGTATATATACATAAATTATACATAAAAATATAGTTTTAAAATAAAAATAAATTTTTATTAGATGAATGAAATGAGGCATATACAAGGGAGGACATTGCAACATTTTGTGCATTGTACTTTAATCCTGATATTCAAACGAGGTTAACTCGTCTGCCACATAATGATGATAGAGGAGACATAGATCTTATGGGACGTTTGTTAATTTTCAAACATCGAGATGACCACTTGGGTGGACAAAGAACAATCATCGATATATGGAGGAACATGAAATAGATGTAGCGGTGATATACGTGCTAATGAATTGTGAAGAAGTTGTCCTGTATATTGAGTAAGTATATACCATTTATTATACTATAAATGCAATGAAGGCTTTTGACCCTAAACATTTTCATATATATTAATCAATTTTATAAGATATTTGATGAAATGATCAAAAGAGATGAACCAGACATAAACGATGCGCAATTGGAGAAAACACATCAAGCTCATTTTACGAAATGATTTAGAAACAATATGTAAGTAATTTAAATATGGTTAATATTATATTAATGGACAATAATACATTTCCCTCATCATAGGAATCACTTTGATATAGGTTCATGAACGAGGAAATGAAATAGATAAATGTATCATTGACCTCTCTCCTGGTCTTGCACGTATAGCAAGTTGTTATCAAGGGTATTTTGTAAATGGATTTAAGTTTCATACATTAAAATATGGAAAAACTCGAAAAACAATGAACAGTGGTGTCTGTGTGAAAGGTGATTGTTATAATGATTTTAAACGTGACTTCTATGGTATCTTGATAAATATAGTGAAACTAAAATATTTTGGAATTGAAAATAAAGTTGTATTATTTAAGTGTCATTGGTTTGACATTGATAGAGGTCATCACGTTCATCCTAATCACAGTCTTGTTGAAATCAAATATAGGTTTGTACTTGCTAGCAATAAGCCTTTTATATTAGCTGAACAGAGTTAACATGTATCTTTTACTCCTTATCCATCTAGAAAAAGAGATCGTCATAATTGGTGGGCTGTTTTCAAGACAAAAGCAAGATCTAGATTTGACATTGATAATCGTGATGTAGACATAGTAGATTTAAATGATGGGATTTATCAAGAAATTAAAAATCCCAACATTATAACTGTTACATGTTCAGAAGAACTTGACAATCCCATTATTCTCATTCACGGTGATTATAAAGAGGTAAATATTGAAGAAGAAAAAGAAGATAATGATGATGATAATGATAATGATGATGACGACGACGATGAAGACAATGATAATGATGAGGTCATTTTTTTAGTTAATTGCTTTTTTAAGAAAATATTTATGTATGTTTAATAACTTAATTACTTTTTTGTTAGTTTATTTTAAGAAGTTTTGTAAAATGTTTATTGATTTTAGCTGTTAATTACTTTTTATTTTCTAATACATGCATTGTTTTTGTTTGTAATACAGGTATGATGAAGCCATCAAAGAAATCATCTGGTAAGAAGGCTCGACTCGACGGATCTCTTGCAACGAGTTGGAAGTCCTTTTTTATGCCTACTTATGATTCAGACCCCACAAGTTAACCTTGAAGCACAATTATTCCCATCAATAGAAGTGGATGCTGATGATGTCGACTCACCCATTGACCTAAGAGATGGCCCAATTGTTAAAAGCTCATTTGCCTATAGTCCATCACCACAAAGCCCATCTACACAAAGCCTATCTACCCATAGTCCATCATTAAAAGGCCCACCTATACTAGGTTTATCTGCCAATGGATCATGGCCTCAAGACCCATTTACCTAGGATCCATCTCCTGACGGAATAGCAATCAAGTAACTTACCCTCAATCCTACTTTGATGAATGCAGGAAATGGTGCGAGTTCTGATGGTAGTGGGGGTGGAGATAGAAAATGAACAAGAGGGCCCAATCAAGGATATTCGGCTCCAAGTAGTCTAGATCAGAAGGCACAACTTACTTGTCTGAATAACATGCAATAAAAAAATAATATCACTATTTTGTTATATGTAGTTAATTAAATAATATCATATAAAAAACTCATATTTATTTGTCTCAATACTTTTTTGGAGTCTCAAGTTGTTCGAACAATTACAACCTTAATTAAAGAGTATTTTATTGATCTTTGGTCAACATGGAGAAATGTTCCAGTTGTTGTGAAAACTCAAATATGGGAAAAATTTACGGTATGTCAATTGCAAATAATTAATATTATATTTTACATTATGTCTTTTCTTTAATACAATTTTTTACTAATGATTTGAATTGATTTAGAAAATTTTTGTGTGGCCTCCCGAAGATACGAATATTGTGAGCAATATATGGGAGAACATTTGCAAACACGATTCCATGACTTGTTGCAAGCGGAAAGAAGAAAAGCAATGCAACATTTTGGCACGAATCGGATTTCAGAGTGCAAAGGTATATGTCCAGCTAGATTAAAGTTGAGATATGGGACTCCTTGGTTGATGACTTGTACAGTAAACCAGAATGGGAGGTGAGGTCACATAAAGGAAAACAAAATCAATTGACCATAAAAGAAGAAGCTGTTATGAAGCATATAGGTGGATCGATTTCTTTTCCTGTGCATGCACATAGGCTGGTTTGTAACTTTTAAATCATATATATAATATTCTAGTAAATATATATTGTTTACTACTAACGTAAATTTTCTAATGTTTTACTCGAAAAGGGACAACTATAATCGGAAACCTACATATAAGAAAGTTTTTTTTATCAAACCCACAAAAAAGATGCTGGCAAAGGTGAATACATTGACAATAAGTCCAAAGTTGTCAATGTACATATATTTAAAAAATTTTCTTCTTTTATATGTCAATTATTTAATTACCTCTTAAGTTTATATATAATAATAAAAATTTTCTACTTGTAGGAAAAATATAATGCTTCATTGGCTGAGAAGTATGGTGCGAATATCAGTAGTCAACCAAACTTTGATCCTTTTGTTTGGTGTTAGTCCATTGGGGGAATAGAAACTACCCATGCACACGTGTATGGCTTTGGAAACAGTTCATGAAGCAGAGATATATTTGAGTCATCCGCTTCTTCAGCAAGTCCAATGTTCTTGGTTTCTCCATCAACAATAAGCCAGAACGAGCGAATCAAGAGTATTGAAGAAAAACTTGATGCAGTCTTGCAATATCACAAGGAAATGCAGCAATGGATGGCAGCAATGACTCACGCATGGAATAGTAACCAAGGAGGTCCTTCAAATCTCGGAGATGGACGCTCGCCAAACCTCGGAGATGGACCTTTTACATGAATCTCTGCTTTGTAAGAATTATTCAATACTTTAGTTTATGTTTTAAGAATTTCATGGTTGTTGACACATGTTATGGATTTCATGGATTTTAACTATGTTTGATGATTATGTATGAATAGAGGTCATAAATGGGCAGGTTGGATCGGGTTTGGGTTGAGTAATTTTAGGTTGAATCATTTTGGGTTTAGGAAAAATCAGATCATTTTGGGTTCGGATTATTTCGCGTTCAAATAAGGTCAGTTTGGGTCAAGGAAAAATCAATCTATTTCGGCTTCAGATCATTTCAGGTTTGGATAAGGTCGAGTTTGGATCAATTTGAATTCGGATCAATTTGGGGTCGGATTAATTCAGGTTCAGATTAGGTCAAGTTTGGATCGTTGACTTTTTTAGTCAATTCAAATTGGTCAGATTTGGATTCAGGTCGAGTGGACAGGTTTTTTGGGTTAAGCCTTGATCATCTCGATGTGATTTGTTTGGTATGAAAATCAACTGAAACCATAATTCTAAGAATTACAAAATTCATGAAAATAAAATTTTCTTCTTACTTGACCTATAATAAAATTGGGATTGAAATAATCAAAATATTTAATAATCTGTATGATAGTTTTCTTTATAATATATTTACCAATATTCATAAATTAATTACATTTTTTTCATTTTATTTTTATTATCTATAATAATTAATAACTTTATGTATCAAAGTGATTTAATAATCCCTACTAAATATCATAATATAGTACTATACATCTCTTTAATTTCTCTTGATTTTTTATAGAATAATTGGAGACATTAAGTGTAGGTGATATAGCTTCTGTTCTTTATTATAGATTAGCCATTAAAAAATTATACATTAGGTTCAAATGAATATAATATAAAACTAAACATTTAAGTTTAACTAGATTAAAAATATATATAACACTCATGTTATTGAAAAAAATTATATTTTTACTATATTAAAATCTTTGATAATTAATTTTAACATTTAAATATTTATTAATAATATTAAATTTAAGTTTGAATCTTTTCGAGTTTAGGTTAATTTGGATTCGGATCAATTTGGATTCGAGTCAATTTGGGTTCGGATCAGGTCAGGTTTGGTTCAATGTGAATTCGGATAAATTTGGTTTCAGATCAATTTGGATTTGAATCGGGTTGGTTTTGGAGTATTGACTTTTTAGTCAAATCGGATTGGTCGGGTTTGGTTTCGAGTTAATCAAGTTGGTTTTCGGGTCGGGTCAATTTTTGCCACCTCTATGTATGAATCTTATTGATGTTTTATATTTTTGGATTAAGATGTTTTAAATGTTGCTATATACAAATTATAGTCATGAATTTAAGTATATTTTAGAAAAATTCTTAAAAGAATTTCATAATTTATCATTTCTTAACAAAATGCATATGAAAAATAGCCAAAAAATGAAAAATTAGAGACGAAAATCATAACATAAGCGACGGAATTCATGATATTTGCGACGAAATTCATAGAATTAGTGAAAATTTTCGTCGCTAATACAATCAGTGACGAAATAATAATGTCTTCAAAAAATGAATCAACTATCAATGACGGAAATTCCGTCATTAATACACTTTAGCGATGAAAATTTTGTTGAACTTATAAAAACTATCAGCAACGAAAAAATCGTCGCTAATTGTATTTGGCAACGAATTTTTTTAATAAAATAAAAAATAAATATATAATCAGCACAGAAGTTTTCGTCGCTAATGAGCTTTGCTATCTAATTTTTTTAATAAAATAAAAAAATTAAAAACACCATCACAATGGAAGTTTATGTTGCTAATTTCCTTTAGCGATAAATTTTAGAGTCAGTTGAAAGACGAAATTAAGTTTTCAGCAATGGATATTCCGTCACAAATGGAAACAAAATCCATCGCTAGTTAGCGACAAAAATAATGTTTTCAATGAAGGACAGAGCATCAGCGATTTTGATTTTTCCAACAAAAAATTTCTGTCGCTAATCTATCGTTAATTGTCATTAATTTCGTCACTAATTCCATCACTGAAAGTTCATTTTCTTGTAATATTTGCAGAAATAAATATAGATTATATGGCTATTTTTTTTTTGAAAATTTAAAATTATTATTACAAAAATAGATGTGTCACATTCAGATTTCTTCTCCTATGACATTATCCAACTTAGTATAGATTAAAAATTTAAAAATAAGGAAATTAGATCTTAACTAAAAAATAGAAAAGCTAAAAATAAATTAGAGGAATTAACTGAAAAAAGTTTAAGAGTCAAGCAAAAACAGATTAAATGGCTAAATGAAAAAAAAAAATAAAGAGCTAAAAATAGTTAAAGGCCTAGACTAAAAAAAAGCCAACCAGTAATCATGTGACACTTGACGCAAAAATTTAGACATATGATGAACAAAAACAAAGTATAGGACTTAACTAAAAAAATTAAAAAGAAGTTAAATACAAATAAAAAAAAGTCAATTGCCACCTGACAAGTGGCACTCACAGAATTGAAAATTGAGCTTAAAAAAATAAGTTGTGGAGAAAAAAAATTTAAAAAGCTTACCAAAAATTAGATAAATCGTGAAGCAACACATGACGCAAAATTAAAGATTAGAGTAAACAGTAACCGATTCGAACACAACTATTATATATAGTTATAGATAATAGTTCAATTGTGATTTGAAAATTTCACTTCCCATTGTAGTTAGTATAAAATAACATTTAGACATTGCTAAAAAATTGTTTTAGCATTAAATTTTTATAAATAGAATCCGTTTTACGATTTGAGATTAATTCTGTTCCGATCGAAAATGATAAATGATAAAACTCTTCCAATAATGATGACTTCAAGATTTGAACTATATCCAAAATGCTTGAAAAAAAAATTCACTTTCACTTCTTTTAATTACTTGTTGGTATTATCTGTTCTTCTTCCATCCATGTTTAATAATTATCACCAAAATTTTTATTTTCAATATGGATGCCTTGTCCTATCAATTTATATAGAGATAGTCGGCAAATCCCTCCAATTTTGTTCGTCAAAAACAATTGCGAATACAATTTGGATAAAAAAAAATTTTGGTTCATCAAATACAATTGCAAAAGGGAAAACATTGAATCTCCAAGCTTCCATGTGTTTCGTTTCTATCCCTTTTTTCCTTCAATTTGACTTCTTTGAACATTCATAGCTATCATATTGAAGCTAAAAAAGGTAAGATGAAGCTTGGAGTTCGAGATAGTTAGATGACTCCCTTACTTTTCTTTTGGTCGAATTTCCTTTTGCTCTCCTTTTGGTTTCCTAAGGCATATCTTTCCAAAACCGCCCATTTCCAACTATAACAGTTGGTGAGTTTATGCTAATGGGTCCCTTTCCTAATAAGGTCCACGTCGGCAAGATGGACTTTCACGTGGCTAGAACCAATGCTGCTATTGAAAAATACTATGGCAGATCAAATTGGAAATTAAGAAGTAGCTTTTTTTTTTCTTTTTTACATCGAATTGATCAATCCTTACTTTTATAATGACGATTATTGTAAAGTTAAAACTATGATTTGATACCATTTTTGCCAAAAAGTAAAGCTTTCTCTTAGTCTCACACGTGTTTACTTTTTCTAATCTTTTTTTTACAGCTGCTAGATTATCTTAATTATTAAAGTGATTTTAATTAGGAAGAATATTTCTGGTTTCTTTCCATATATCAAATTAACTGTATCTCTTGACCGACATTTCATCTTTTTTATTAAGAATTCTTTTCTAACATAATCACAAGAATATAATTCTCATCGTCGTCATTGTTCATTATCATGGCAATGTCATCACCATACATTCGTCATTTTTACCAATATGATTATTGCGTTACTTTGAGGCCGCTAGTTAGGTTTACTTTGTGGATTGAGGGCGGCCACGTTAATTAATTTATGAAAAAGATAAATTATCTCATAGTCATTGAAGTTTTTGAATTTCACCCATGAGATTATCAGAATAACACATATTAAAATATATTTTAAAAAATTAAAAAATGAGCCAAATGAAATTTAGTGTAAACACTACATATAATTCAACCATTTTTATCACGTTGGAGCTCAGAAACAAGTTAATTTATTAGTTAAAAGTATCGTCAAATAGAAATGGATGAAAACAAAGAGGTAATTTAAAGGATAATTATTCAATACACCGTGAATTGAGTTTTTTGACTCCACAAGCGAGATTAAACTGATGACATATGTTTTATTGTATTATTTTTATTTTTTTAATATTTTTAAAGGACGTGTATCATCATTTTAATTCAGTTTGTGAAGTCAAAAAATTTCACTAATAGTATATTGAATATTAATATTATTTTAAATTTTATGATAGTTTTAAATCGTCACACATTTTGTTTTTAAAAAAATAATAAAATAATTGTCTTACACTTTTTTTAAAATAGATAATGGTCTTGCACTTCTGAGATGGTCGATATGAAGGAGCACAAAAGATCATAATATATCCTAACTGCAATTATGATATGATTAACTATTTGGTTTTCAAGATGATATATTATCCATACTAAAAAAAATGAGAGCACCATTATTCAAGTTTTATAACGGGACATCGATTTTCTGATACGAGGGATTTGAGTAAATAATTATTTTATCTTCGACGCGTAATCACTATCTACATTAGGATTTAGGAACTTTAACCGAAGTTCCATATTTCCAATCATTTAGAAGCTGTGAGTGTGTCAGAATGGTGCTGTCAATAATTGGGTTTACTTTTGAATTAGTTAGGAGCCGTGTTCTAAGAGACTTTGACTTGGGATGCCTAGATTGGACTTTAACTATAATGAAGGATAAAATATTATTTCGATTACACTTGATAATTTTAAACACGATACAATTACACGATATAAAAATGATATGAATATAAGACATGAGGTGATACGAATTAAAATTAAGTAAAAATTGTATATTAATATTGTAAAAGTTAAAAATAAGCTAAAAATAAGATTTTATGTTTTTCATGTCAACACGAAATTTTTGTGTTTTATACGACACAAACACGATTTTACATAATACGAAAACGAATTAAAAACACGAATTGTCACATCTTATTTCGATCATGCCATCCTCCGCAAGCTCCCAATTATCGAACAAAGACAAACATATATATAAAATCATGTGAAAAGAAAAAAAACCAAAGGCTTCGAGAAGAAGATGCAGTATTAGTAAAGCTCAATCACCAAGCTCTTTCATTGAAATTTGCAATTTTTTCTTTGGAAAAGACATGATGATCAGCATGCCATTACAAAATAGAGAGAGTGTAACTAAAAGATAATTTGAAAATTATTAGCAAAGCTAGTAGGATTGAGCTTAAGGAATTAAAGAAGTTGAACCTCCTAATCCACATTGAAGAAGAAGAAGACGAATAGTTTTGTTGTATTTAAGAAAGTTGAAATGTTACTTAGAGGTAGCTAGTTACTTGTAGCAACTACTAGTAACAATATTAACAATTAACTCATAATAGACTAGTATATAAATTATTTTGTATTCATTTGTTGTTTTGTACATTTCATTTGATTCAATACAAAAACATTCTTTTTTTCCAATTCTTTCATTTTTTATTTTTTTTATTTTTTAATATGGTATGAGAGCTTTTTTATTTTTTTTTTAATTTCTCATTTTCTTAACAACCAAATAATTTCTCTTTCACCTCTTTGCTTTAGGTTTAACTTTCAGAATAAAAATGATTTTTGAAACCAATCCAAACAATTTATCTAATCCATATTCTTTGCACATAAATGAGAATCCACTCTCGTTGTTGTTTCTCCAATTCTAAATGGATCAAATGACAATTCTAGTATAGGGCTATGAAGATGGCACTTTTATCCAAAAACAAGTTTAAGTTTGTTGATTGAAGCATTCAAACACCAGTAAGAACATATTTTTTGTTTTCTGCTTGAAAAAAATGCAATACAATCATTTTATCTTGGCTGATTCACTCACTCTCTCCTTCAATTGCTCAAAGTTTGATTTGGCTTGACATAGCTAATGATATTTAAAATGATTTGAGGGATCGATTTGCATAAGGATATTCTTTTAGAATCTCAAACTTATAAAAAGAGATTTATTCTTTCCAACAAAAATCAATGTTAATTATGGAATATTTTATACATCTCAATATTCATTGAGATGAGCTAATGTATTTGAGGCCTACTTTTTCTTATAATTGTAATCTTCAATGTTCTTGTGAAGCATGAATATTGCTAGGAGATATTAGCAACAAATTCTGGTAATTCGATTATTGAAAGGTTTAAATGAGTATTTTGCAACTATGCCATCTCAAATTATGCTGATGGAACCTTTTCCTCAAATCAATAAAGTTTTTGCCGTAGTTGTTCAACAAGAAAGGCAAAACAACATTGTTGTTCCTACTACTTAGTCAATTGATTATAGTGCCTTTAATACTAAAGTTGTCTAAGCAAGAAATCAACAAACTTCTAGTTTTAAGAAGAATATTCAAATACCAAAAGACCATTATGCACTTTTTGTGGTTATTAAGGCCATCTCATGGACAAGTGCAATAAAAAGCATGACTATGCTCTTAGATATAAGCCAAATTTCAGGAATGCAAACACTGTGCATCACATTGAAAGTTTATATCAAGAAGATGATTCTAAACTCTCATGTTCAGTCCTTTTTTTACTCAAGATCAATATAATCAGATTCTTGCAATGCTCAAATCAGCTTTTTCTTTGGCAAATCTTGTCATGCCCATCAATATAACCTTTACTTATCTTCCTCAAATTGAAGGTACTCACATAGCTACTTGCACAACTGATAAATGTCTTTACAGTTCAGTTTGGATTTTTGGTAGTGGTGTAAGATCATATTATTTGTTCACTTACTTCTTTTCAAACCTATAAACCTACTGCTAATGCTTTTGTTAAGCTTCCTTATGGTAATCATGTTCCAGTAACTCATACGAGCACAATCACACTTTTCCCCCTTTTGATACTCACAAATGCCTTATATGTTTCGACCTTTATCTTTAACTTGCCATCTATCAATTAATTAGTAAAATCTATTAACTGTTTTGTAATTTTTTAGCTTGAATTTTGTATTATGCAAGATATAGCATGCAAGATGATGATTGGTTTGGGTAAACAAGAGCATGGCCTTTATCAATTGATCAAGCAAATATCATATTGACAATGTCATCTAAAAACATCTTTCTTCTAATCAGTGTTTTGTTAATACATCCAACTCTATGGCATTATCACCTAGTCATGTATCTCATCCTAGAATAAAATTACTTCAAATTATAGATTCATCATTTTCAAGCAAAGAAAATGTAGTTGGTGATATTTGCCATTATGCAAAGCAAAGAAGAAACTCCTTTCTTGTTAGCAATTTTGATAGTCTTCCTTGTTTCGATCTTGTTCATATGGATATATAGGGTCCATATCACATTGCTTCTGTTTATGGACTGTTGACACCTAATTTTGTCTCATTTTTTGTTATTATTATTATTATTATCATTATTATTTTCATTATTATTATTTTCTTTATTAGTATTCTTATTATTACTATTATTTTTATTTTTATTACTTTATTATTATTTTTTTTTTTTTTATTTTTATTTTTATTTTTATTTTTATTTTTATTTTCTTTGTTTTTTTTGGTCCAATCTGTCAATCATCCTCACCAGCCACCGTCACTTTCACCTACCCCCTGCCAGGTCTGCCACCACCACCAACTATTCCTGCCAGCCATCCCTTCAACACCAAACCCCTATACCAGTCCCTCTAAAAAAACCCCCCATTCAACGAGCAACAGGGGAGGGAAGCTTCAACCTTTATGGACCAGACCCATCTTCACTACCCAAACCCCGAACAGAAAACCCGTGACCCTCACCACCCCCATCACCAGTCGAAAACCCCAACACCCTTAACCTCACCTCAGCCTTCACTTACCAAAACCCAAACCACCCGTAACCCTATAAACCACCCGAGACCCAAATCAAACCCAAACCCGAAGCCAAAAACCATATCTGAAAACCTGCAAAAAAAGAAAACACACCAACAAACCACAGAAAACCAAAACCAAAACCACAACCAAAACCATCAACAAAAAAAAAACAAAAAAGGGAGGAGGCCGAGAGTTTCAACCTCAGATCGGTAAGGATAGAGACGTTTTTTTGTGAAAAAGGAGGCCGGAAACAAAAACGGGAGGTTGAGGAGCATCAGAAAGTGGTGAACTTTTTGGGGTTTGGCCACCGACGGCGGCGGTCAGCGACGGACTTGGCGGCGGCGGACGGCGGTCCGGCACGGCCGGGAATCGCCGTAGCCGAGAGCCTTCAAAGGCTTTGGAGTTTTTTTTTTTCTGAAAAAGAAGGAAATGAGCTAAAAAAAAGGGAAGGCTTTTGTATAAAATTTTGGCGACCCACGTGCTCGACTCGGATCCGACCCAGGATCCGCGCACCCGACCCGCAGAGCAGGATCCGCGCGTCGCCCCGCGTGTCGACCCGACCCGATCGCGTCCAACCCGCTCCGCTCCAGCCCACCGACCCAACCAGCAGCTTGGGCCTTGCTATTTGGGCCTGCCTTTGGGCTCTTTTGAGGGCTTCCTTTGGGTCCAAGCCCAATTCCGTTTTTGGTATTTTTTTTGTTTTTTTGTTTTGCTTATTTATTTATTTATTTGTTTTGTTAAAGGAAAATTTTAATTAGGAAATTAAAATTTAAAAAATTTAAAAAAAAAAAAGAAAATTATTATTATTATTATTATTATTATTATTATTATTATTATTATTATTATTATTATTATTATTATTATTATTATTATTATTATTATTATTATTATTGTTGGTGTTGTTGCTTTTATTATTGTTTTCATTATTGTTATTATTATTATTATTATTATTATTATTATTGTTATTATTATTATTATTATTATTATTATTATTATTATTATTATTATTTATTATTATTATTATTATTATATTATTATTATTATTAATGCATGTTGTAAAATAAGAAATTGAAAATTTTTCTTTTACTTGTATTTTTTATTATTATTGATTAGAAAGCTTATTTAAAAATAAAGAAAAATAAATGAAATTTAAATTTAATTAAATTCGTCCGATGATGGGATGCTACGGAAGTCACAAGTAGTGATTCCTAGCTGATCCCTAGGTGAGAGGAGTCGTACTAAATATTGCCAAAAGTATTGGAATATTTAGTATGATTTTTCAATAATTTAATTTTTCGTTAAAAATAAAAAATAAACCCTTTTTTAAAAAGAAAATAAAAAAGAAATAAATGATAAATTTTAAATTTAATTAAATGAATGTCCGATGATGGGATGCTACGGAAGTCACAAGTAGTGATTCCTAGCTGATCCCTAGGTGAGAAGAGTTGTACTAAATGTTGCCAAAAGTATTGGAATATTTAGTATGATTTTTCAATAATTTAATTTTTTAATAAAAAAAAAAAAAATAAACAATTTTTTAAAAAGAAAATAGAAAAAGGAAATAAATAATAAAATTTAAATTAAATTAAATGAAGTCCGATGATGGGATGCTACGGAAGTCACAAGTAGTGATTCCTAGTTGATCCCTAGGTGAGAAGAATCGTATTAGATGTTGCTAAAAATATTGGAATATTTAGTACGATTTTTCAATAATTTAAATTTTTATTAAAAATGAAAATGAATAAGTTTTTTTAAAACAAAGAAATATAAATAATAAAAAATAAATAATGAAATTTGAAATAAAAAAATTCATTTGCATCATTTTTATCTGTTTGCATCATATGCATTCATGATAATTTTTTGAAATAGATGTGAGCCCTTCCGAAGATGAGATTCTGTAAAAGTCACAAGTAGTGATTCTTAAGAAATCTCTAGGTGAGGAAAATCATTTCAAATGCTGCCAAAAGTATTGGAGTATTTGATTTAATTATTCAATATAAAGGGGTTCACACTCACTTTTGATAAACAAAATCTAACCTTTTTTTTTTTTAAATGAAAAAATAATTTTGATAAACAATAAAATGATTCAAAAATGGAATAAAAAAGGAATTAATTTTAAATATTAAATTAAGATCATTTTATTAAAACAAAAAAGGATAACACATGATTATTATGGTACCGTTTTTTAACGGGCGTCGTGGGGGTGCTAATCCTTCCCCACACGTAACCGTACCCCCGAACCCAATTTTTGTTTCGCAGACCAAAAGATTATCTTTTTAATAAAACTTAATTAATTTTGAGATTTTGTTGAAAAGATAAACGTTTTCAGGTGGCCAATCACACCTAATAAAAAAGATTGGTGGCGACTCCTCTTATTTTTAAACGCTTTTTCAAAATCGTCGAGCGCGAAGCCGTTACGACATGGACTATTATTTTCTATCATTGTGGATCACTATAATAGAGCAACCTAAATTTATCTCATGAAACAAAATTAGAACCTAGACTTCTCATAAAGAAATTTTGTATTCTTGTTGAAACTCAATTTTCAACTAAAATCAAATGCATCAAATCAAATAATGGCCAAGAATTCAATGCCTTCTTTCTTTACTTCAATAGTAATCACACAGCAAACCTTATGTATTCAAACCCCTCAACAAAGTAGTGTAGTTGATAGAAAGCATCGTCTTATTTTAAATATAACTAGGTATTTAAGATTTCAGGCTAGATTACTTGAAATTTTTTGGTCTAATTGTGCACTTCATGTTCTTCATCTCATTAATCGCATGCCTTCTCTAGTTAGTAAACATAAAACTCCTTTTGAATTGCTTTATCGAAGAAAACCAACTTTCAATCATCTTAAAATCTTTGGTTATCTCTACTTTGCATCCACTCTGGCTAATTCCAAAACTAAGTTTGATTTTAAAGCAAGAAAATGTATTTTCCTAAGCTTTCCAAATAGTAAGAAATGTTATAAATTTTATGAACTTCATTCTAAAGAGATTTTTGTTTCCAAAGATGTTTTTTTTTAATGAAATTGTCTTCCTTTTCAAATACAATTCTTATTAATGACTAGTTTAACTATTTTTCCATCTTTGTTCCTATTGATATCTTATATGATTCTATTAAGTCATCTCCCTCTTTTCCTGATACAAGAAGATCGAAAAGAGTAAGACACCTTCCCAGATATTTGTAAGATTACCATTGTAACGTAGCCTTCTAGATTTCTCAATCCAGTTATCCTCAAGCATTTTTCTTTGCAGACAATGTTCAAGGTACTCCTCATTTACTTTCTAATGTTTTGTCCTATGATTAGTTTTCAGCTGATCTTAAAGTCTTTTCTATTCATATTACTTCCTTATTTGAACCTAAAACATATAACCAAGCCATCAAGCGTGATTGCTGGAAAAATGTTATGTAAAAAGAAATTGATGCATTATAGAAGAAATACTTGGGAAGTAGTAGATTTGCCACAATCAAAACAAACCATAGGCTGCAAGTGGGTGTGAAGAATTAAGTATAAGGAAGATGGTTAAATTAGAGAAGGCCAAGCTAGGTTCAAAAAGCTGGTTCAATTGAGAGATTTAAGGCCAGGCTAGGTTCAAAAGGCTATACACAAGACACTGGTGTTGATTATCTTGATACTTTCCCTCTAGTGGCTAAAATGACAGCAATTTGAACATTATTAGCCATTGTAGCAGCAAAAGGTTGGCTCTTCTTCAATTGGACATTAACAATGTTTTTTTTTTTCATGAAGATTTAATTGAGGAAGTTTATATGGATCTTCCTCTTGGATTATCTTCTTCAACATCAAATCAATTTTGTAAACGCAAGAAATCCTTTCATGGATTAAAACAAGCAAGTAGGCAGTGGTATGCAAAGTTGACTAATGCACTGCTTCAACAAGGTCTTCATCAGGCACTTTATGATCATTCACTTTTCTTGAAACATGATGTTTCTTATTTTATTACTTTGCTCATTTATGTTGATGATGTTATCTTAGCAAGCAATGCAGTGCATCTAATTTCTGACATGAAACGTTACTTAAATAAAGCCTTCCAGATTAAGGAATTAGGAACTTTAAAGTTTTTTTTGGGACTTGAGCTTGCTCGCTCTCACAAGGGCATTAGTCTGTGTCAAAGAAATATGCTCTTAATAACTTACAGGATTCTAGATTTCTTGGTTGCAAACCTGTAATGTCACTTGTAACTGTTTCTCAAAAAACATTCTCTTCATGATCATGGTCCTTTATTATTAGATTCTTCAAGTTACAGAAGACTTATTGGAAGATTTCTCCATCTTGCTTTTACCATACCGGATATTTCTTTTGTTGTTCAACAACATCTCAGCTTCTTGATAAACCAATTAAGCATTAGCTTTTTACAGCTCACAAGGTTTTGAGACATATCATATCTTCTCCAGGCAGGGTCTTTTGTTCTTGCAAATTCTACTCTAAATTTGAAGGCTTCCACAAACTCTGATTGCGCTGCTTGCCCCACTTTTAGAAAATCTATGCACTGCTCGCCCTACTTTTAGAAAATCTATCATTGGATTTTGTATTTTTCTTGGTTCTGCTTTAATTTCCTAGAAGTTTAAAAAGCAACCTACAATATCTAAATCTTCTTCTGAAGCTGGATACAAAGCTATCGCTTCTACCACATGTGAATTACAGTGGTTAAAGTATCTTTTAAATGATCTTAGAGTTGATCATCCTTAACTAGCAACTCTATTTTGTGACAGATCTGCCACCTATATTGCTTAAAATCCTATTTTTCATGAATAACAAAACATATGAAATTGATTGCCACATTGGTAGGCAACAAATTTAGTCTGATCTTGTCCATCTACTCCATATTTCTTCCCAGGATCAGTTGACTAATACTTTTACTAAACCTCTCCTTCATACTTTTCAAACTTTATTTCCAAGATAGGCCTACAAAATTTGTATGCTTCAACTTGTGGGGGGGCTAACAAATAATGAAAATTATCAGTAGCAAGATTGAGCTAAAGGAATTAAAGAATTTGAGCTTCCTAATCCACTTTGAACATTTTATAGAAGAAGAATAGTTTTGTTAAGGTTGTGGGGTTCTGTATGCTTTGTTTTAATGACTTCAAAGGGTAATGCTTTGTGTTTTGGGGGATGATTTTGTTTTTGAGTGTCAATTTTCATGTTCTTTCTGTCTTTTGGGTGGTGAGCTTCAGAGTGTTTTTTAAGACTATGAGATCTTGTTTCTAGATTATCTGGTTTCCTTATTTTAAGTAAATCCATTGGCTTAGAGAAAAAAAAAAGTTAGAGATAATTATATAAGCTATTAGTAACAAATTTAATAGCTAACTCATAACTAACTAGTATATAAATTATTTTCTAATCATTTGCTGTTTTGTACCCTTCATTTGATTCAATGCAGAAACATTCTTCTCTTCGATTCCTCCATTTTCTTATCATTTCTTTCAATAGTAGCTAGAATGCCAGTTTTTGCAAATCTTTTTTCAAGTTCACAACCCTCCTAATTTATCTTTAACTAACAACGAAAACATTGAAAGCCTCTTTCTATACGGCACAGAAGAGGCAGCAGCTTCCCACATGGGAGAAAAGAGATGCCATGGCCCATTCTTAATCGATTAGGTATTAATTTGACATATGATTTCCAAAGACCACCAACATTTATTTTTTCGGAACTGAATCCAACTAACTACTTACTAGCCTTAATTACACTCAAATGAAAATGAAAAAAATGTCAATCCACATTATTGAAGGTGGTTAGAATAAGCTCTAGGGTTCTTCTTTAATAAATCTTAGTTCTTTTCAAAACTTCCAATCAAGTAAAACTTCAAGAATTTTCAAGTACAATCCACAAACCTAGTTGGTGAGGGAGAGGTGTAGAAATTTGGAGCTCTGTAGAAAAAATCGGCATTGAGGAATCAAATGAGAACATGGAGTGTCTAGCGATGTGTGTAAACATGCTTACAAAGTTGAAATGAAATCTTTGGTTGAATAAGCACTAATTCCTACTTCTAGTAATTAAGTTGTTATGACTATTTTTTTTGTAACCATATGTATTTTATCAGTTTTATGATATAAAACAAATCATGTTAGAGCTAGGAGTAGTAAACAGTAAAACTCTTTTAATAATAACAACTTCACGATTTAAATCATATCTAAATTTCTGAAGAAAATATCTACTTCCACTATTCTTTTTCTTTATAAATAAGAACTAAAGGAGTTGTCCATGTTCATGTGATTCTTGACGTTGGTTTTTATTCTTGTTTGTCCTTTCACCATAGTTTTTATCTACTATAACTCCAATTAGGCAGGTCAAAGAATTTCACTTTCCCAACCCAGCAAAGCTATTTGCCAACCATGTGTGTAAAGGGCCTTCTGACTTGCAAGGACAAGGACCTCAACAGGAAAGATCTACATGAAACTAAACGTTTGATTACTTTAATTGAACGAGAAAAGAGTGTGCGGGAAGCTAACAAAATTTAAGAGAGGGAGAAAAACATTTTAAACTTTAGTCTTTTGTTTTTGTTAACAAATTGCAGCCACTCATGTGTTTGCACCAAATAATACGAAGGAATAATACGAAGGAAAACTGTTAAAAGTTTTTTTTTTCTGTCATTCTTTTCTAGGATGAGGGACAAATTAAACGATGCTCTATTATTTGGCCAAATTCCAATCAAATCTACTACATTATTTCTTTCTCTGTCTCCTTTTCCATTTCCCTGCTTTGATTGCTTAAACAATGACAATGAAAGCCAATGAAATGGTCAAAAAGAATGGAGTTTAGTTAGATCTGACATGAAGAAGAAAATATAGTCCACAAGACTAGAAATATGAAGAATGGTGGAAAAGAATAAGAACCAGAGGTCACAACAATATGTACATAATTGATTTGTTATGTTATATAAACATAAAAAAAATAATAATAACCATATATAGAATACTTGCTTTAATGATCAGTTTGAGGCATTTTTAAGCTGAATTCTCTGAAAACCTACTGTTGAACTGCCACACTTTTTTTATTACAGAACTACCACACTTAAACGTCAAAAGCTTCTAACTTTTCAATTAATGTAAAATACTCTCACCCTCCAAAAATAGAAAATTCAACAAGCAAAAGAAAAAATATGAGAAAAAGTACAATATCAGTAGATTTAATGCCTTTGAAAATATACATATACCTTCCAAAATACCTAACTGATTAATTTTTTTTGTGTAAACCACAGGTATCTTTATTTGTTTTAACGGTTTAAGATTAATTCTGTTCGGGGTTTAATCACAATTAAAATTTTTCAGCTCTTCCCAAAGATGTGTTTAATGAAAATCAAATCCGAAAACTTTTCACAAACTCAACTCACGTTACCAATTGAGCAACAATCCAATATTTAAGCTTCCCACATAACAAAGAAGAGGCCAAAAGACATAGCACAATGATTAAGGAAACCACTTCCGTTTAGACAAAATAAATAAACCTAAACCTTTTGAGAAAAAACGTCTCAAACTCAGCTTTGAATTCCTTGTCTACCGGTGAAATAATGGCAATGGTCAACAAGGCGTGCGTAAAATTTTGGTCCTTGTAGACCAAAAATTATATCACGACTTACGTTTCCCACAAGGAAAAATTGCAGTTCCAATAATTGGTTTCATGTAACTTTTGACAGGGAGCTGCTACAGTCTGCAGGAGTTCATGAAAGCTACAGATATTGTTGTGGTGCCAAAATCTGCTTGATTGCTCATGGACGGAGGATTGAATTATGCAATGAAACTTGACGGTGTTTTGAATTTGCTTAAAAAACATCATAGTTCAAGGATGACTATTTCACTGTTAATCTACTTAGCAATCTCATCAAAATTACTTATGTCACATCATAGGCTCACACTCCTAAAAATTTAGATTTAAAATTAGAAGTTTTTGGATTTAAATTTCAACGTACGAAAAATGAGAAGTGAAAGGAAACTATTTTTTATTTTGTAATCTAAAATCATATGTACAAAATAAAACAAAATAAAAAAAATATATGTAACCTAAATTTCAACTCTCTAATTTAATAATTTACTTAAAGTTTAAAAAATTAAAATTTAATCATTGAAGTTAAAAAAATTAAATTTTAATTATTGAAACTTAAAAAAATTTCTTTATCAACAAACGTTCTAATACTACAAACTTGTTATCACAACAAAATAATAAAAATTTGTTTAAACCCATAGAGGAGTGATAAGAGTTTAACATATTTGGCTTTGTTTGGTAAGATTAAAAAAGTTGGGAAGGAAAAAGTGAGGAAAAAAAAGAATAATTTATATTTGATATGTTGACAGTATATAGCATATATTATTAGTTAATCACAAAGTGCTATTTGATTAAGGAACAAAGTTAAAAAAATATGTAAGCCCTTAAAATAGATATTAATAATTTTTTTTAAATTTATTTTAAAGGACATTTGCAATTCTAAATATTACTCACTAAAGAGGTGGTACTCTATGATTGATTGGCAATATATATATAAAATAAATTGTCAGTGCATCAAATATAAACCCAAAAGAAGAAATATTTTTGACCTTACTATAAGGTCAATGTAAACACATATGCTTAAGTATAAACTTAATCTCAATAGGCGTAAAATACGTTAGAAGTCTCTTAAATACATGAGAATAAACTTAAAGTTAGTGCCAATGCCCAATAGACATAAATACATAACAATTTTGCTATAAAATATGTTTACATTTATTATTATATATTTACGATACTTCTAATATGTTTTTACATCTATTGACATTAAATTTATACTTAATAATGTGTATTTATGTTGTCTGATAATATAAAGAATAAATTGTCAATGCATCAAGTACAAACTTAAGAAAAATAAATATTTTTGACTTTACTATAAAGTCAATATAAATACATATGATTAAGCGTAAACTTAATGTCAATAGCATAAAATATGTAAAAATTCTATTAAATACATGAGAATAAACCTAAAATTGGTATCAATAGACATAAATACATGATAATTTTGTTACAATATGTGTTTACATTATTATCATGTGTTTACAATACTTCTTATATCTATTAACACTAAATATACACTAAGTCATTTATGTTTATGTTGACCTTACAATAAGATCAAAAATTTTAACCTTACAATAAAATAAAAAATTTTAACATTACTGTCGAAATTCTTCTTTTCCCTTCCTTTGCTAGGAGAAAACTAAAAAGATGTAAGAAAAATGAAAGAATAACATATTCTATTCCCTTCCTGTTTCAATCTTTTCAAATGTGGGATAAAACACTTAATCACTTATTAACTTAATTCAATAATTTTATTTATATAATTTTATCTTTAATTTTTCTTTTCTTTTCATATTTTATACCAAACTCAATGAAGCAAAAATATTTTGTTCTTTTGGTATCTTTGTTTTCTTTCTTTTCATTTTCTTTCTTTTTCTACCAAACATTGGGTTAGAAATTGGGCTTCAAAGTTGAAGTTGTTAACTTAGACCAATGTAGAATATAAGAGGAACTGGCTCATCCCTAAAGCAGCCCGGTCAAACAAGTCCTAACCTCAACTGACCATCTGTGATATTAAGGCTTGACCTATCATGGAAATTGATGAACTTTGGCCCACTTGGAATAATAATGGAAGATTTACAGGCTTGGAGTGAGGTTGTTAACACAGCTTTGGAATAAATTTGACGTCCAAGTCTTAAGTGCTGGGTCGGGAAAGTGCTTTGAAACTTATTTCACCAAAAGCCGCCCAATTATCAGGGATGGCTCTTATAACTTATGAAACATTAATTTCATGTTTAAAACAATAAATTAAAATTGCTGTGTGAACTTAAACTAGTTGCGGCAACTGTGATGATCAATTAATCATGGCATTTAAACTAGTATCATCACTTGAATTTCTGTTTTATTTGTTATATAACTTAAGAAAAAATTCATGCTTAAATCTTCAATTTACCCTATAAACTTGAGTGCATGAGGAATGAATTAATGAATTATTTTTTATTTAAGTATTTCAAATTTTAAATTTAACAATTTTATGAATTTTTTTTAGAATAAAATCAATGTATACGCTAAATAAAATGGTTATCGAGTGATTTTTTTTGTAAGGAAAAGAAAAGAAAAGAAAACATTGCACTGAGAGTTTTGGCCTTTATTTTAGAATGGGTTTAACATCATTATAAGAATTTTTCAGCCCCCATGTGTGCTGTTAGAATTAGACTAAAAGAACAACTAATCCAACAATCATGGTCTAAGCAGATCAACATGGATTTCAACCTTTAACCAAAGTAATCAGTTGCCAGCGACTGGCCCAGTTAAAAGTCTCTGCCTCTATCCATTATTACCTGTTGTAATCACTTGCTATCAATTATGACTTGAAAGCATGGTGGAAGTAAAATTGGATTTAGTAGAACCTATTTTAACTAATTTGGCAAATTTTCCCCATTGTTATGGTGCAATGTTTTTTCTCTCATTAATTAAATTGTCTTGTTCACCCAATACATGAAGGAACATGTGCATGTCAGACATATGATACGAGTAAAGAGAAGAAAGTTGCGATGGATTGATGATGATGACCGCCCATTCCGTCTCTGAGACTGAAACAAGCACATGGAGAGTTCTATATGAAATAAATTTACTAATTCCCTCATCTCGACGATAGCACCACTGTTTTAGTTTTTAGCCCGATGATATTTCATTGGTGCTATTCAGAATGTAATCCCTATAATCTACACATTTACTGCCTAATTTGTTGGATAAATAAAAATGAAAAAAAAATAATTTTGAAGCGTAAATATTTATTTTTTTCTTAAGAATTCAAAAAATTTTTAAGATACAATAGAATTTCTCAATCTCTCTTTAAGTGTAAATATGAAATTTCAAATGAAAATTAAGCATATAAGTCTAGATATTTATAATGGTCAAATATTTATTTTTAAGATATAATTAATTTGAAATGGTATTTCTTGGACAAGGCACATCGATTCAAAATTTTCATAAGACTTGTGAAACAACATAAGACTTGTTTGCCTATTTCAAGAGATTTATTACCCTTGCAACACTATTATAGTCATATGCTCATCCTGATAATCATGATCATTTTATAAGAAAATTCACCAAATTCTTGTTTGAAGCAAAAGCACTTCTATAATCACTTAGATGAGTTCTTTCATACCCTTATTACTATGGACATTTTGTTGCAACTCATTAAGAGTAGAACTTATCCTCTAATTCATGCAATAAGCAACACTTGACTAAGCAATTTAGTAATGGAAATTAAGCACTAAGCAAGCATATGCAATAACTTGTTATTATTCATTGAACTTTAAATTTAGAGGTTACTAAAATAAAGATGGATTCCCATTATTGATTGCCTAATTAATGGATTTAAATCTCATTCTTATTGACATTCTCTTTAACACATCTCTCGATAATGCTTTAGTTAAAGGATCAGTTAGATTTTCTACAAACTTTACATATATTATGGTTTTAACCCCACTACTGAACTCTCAAATATATTTATTTATAATGCTAATATGTCTAGATTTTTCATTATAAATATTATTGTATGCTCTAGATATTATAGCTTTACTATCACGGTAAATGAAGATGGCTAGCATAGGTTGTGGCCACAAATTTATATTAAGTAACATATTCCTCAGCCATTATGCCTCTTTGCCTACTGATGTCAAAGCAATAAACTCATATGTCATGGTATAATCTGAGATGCAAGTTTGTTTCTTTAAGACCCAACATATTACACCTCCTCCAAGAGTGAATATGTTTTCTTTTTGACTAGTAATCCAACTTGCATATGTATGGCCTTTTAAAATGGCTAGATAATCTAAGTAAAATAAATCAAGCTCTTCCGTTTTTTTTTTAAATAGGCAAAACCCTTTTAATGGACTTCTAATGTTCAGTACTTGGTTTGCTTGTATATCTTAACAATTTACAAACAGTAAAAGCTATATGCAACTGGTGCAATGCATTACCTACATCAGACTCTGAACCGCGCTTACATACTCCAATTGAGCAATAATCTGACCAAAGTTTTCTATTACTTCCATACTTTGATCGTATAGAGAGATGACTTCATTTATATTTAGGTGTTGAAATTTATCTAACATCTTTTTATAAGATTAAAATTTATCTTACCAAAAAACCAACGCCCAAATGATTTTTTTTTTTTGTGATGTACAGATTTAAAAAAAAAATCATATCTTGATTTCTAATTCTACAAAAGCCTATCTCTTGATACCACATGTAAGATCAACTAATCAATTTTCTTATACAATAAGTAGAACACAAGAGATATTAAACATTTAATTAGGCGTACCTGTTTGAGGCAAATATCAACAAAAGTGGAAGCATAATCACTAAGACTATGATTAGGCAAATCTCTTTCTTCTACTTCTCTTTTTAGGGTGGCTCTCAATGGATAGATACCAATACGTTGATGTGAGAACCGAGTATTCAGGTATTGTTGTACATGTAGGGACACTTACCACTATCATTTCCTGTATATTTCGCAGGTTAGACCCGGTATAGTAAGGTGGGCCCCCCAGGCTCTACAGTTCCCAAATGGATGTGAGACCGTACTGACATTATTCGAAGAGTCCAATAAGCCTACAGAAAGAATTTGGACCTTAAAAATCCCTCATTTAGATTATTTTTAAGAAGTATGAAAACAAATTAGAAAATGACAATTAAGTACATAGGCCGGTGGCATTTTCGTAAATTGTGGTCAAACTAAATGGAATTTGGATCTAGTGATTAAAGCATGATATTCTACATGGGAATAAGTCCTAGGCTATGTCAATAGATGAATTTGATCAGTGGTAGAATAAAAAATTTACATGATTTACCCGATAAGGGTAATTTCGTAATTTCACCTTCTCGGTTGGTCAAACCCGAACCAAACCACCATGATTCATCAAAATACATCCAATAAGAATTTTTGGTGATGAAATCTGAATTTTTTTAGTGTAATTACATAGTTATAAAAATTACGGAAGCTTAAGGGCATTTGTGTTCAAAAATCTCATAACCAAGGGCAAAATAGTCATTTTGCATATCAAGAAGCTTCTATATTTTCTCCCCAAAGTCAGCTGGCAGTATTCCTTCATCTTCTTCATCTCTTTCACATGGCCACCATAGCAAAAAGAAAAGAAAAGAAAGAAAAGCTTATAAATCACCACTTAAACCACTCTATTTTACCAAGTCACCTTCTACAAACTTATTCTCCTCACTAAGCTCTATCTGCCCATACCCATAGCCCTTTGTAAAAGTGACAAATCAAGAGGAAAGTGGGTACAAAGAATTCAGCCAAGATACCCATTCTTCATGCACTGGAATTCTTTGAATTTTAATGCTAGGTTATGACATATGCAAGCTTCTTAAGCATGATTTAAGCACTTGTTTTAATTGAATTTTACTAAATCATGCTCAAGCATATCTTTAGGATTTTGGCCATGTATGGAAGAGCATGAATACATGATGTTTGATGCATGAAAATGATGCTAGGAAGATGGAAAAACATGAATAAGCATGAATATCATGTGAAATTGTTGAAAATCCAAGAGTACATCATCATGCCATTTTCGGCCAAGCTAAGGGGAAGGGGTTTTGTGGCTGAATTTTATGAATGTAGGATGCCATAATATTGTAGAATTTATGAGGAGTCCACCGGTGAAGTCGAATTTAAAATCGGAGTTGTATAGGCGAAGTTATGTTTTACTACTAGTGTAATTTAGACTTGGATAATATTTTCTACTGATAATATAATAGAATTTAGTGAAGTAAAATTTATTATAAATTGAATTATGGTGAATAATGCGGTTTAGTATAATATCTTGCAGCTCGGAAGTATTGATTCGTGAGTGGTGCTATTGAGGAGTTCGATTTAATCGGACAAATAAAGGATGCATGTGTGAACTATAAGGATACTGTGAATGCATAAATTAGCTCACATGATTTTTATAAAGTGATTTGGAAACAAATTGCTTTGGAATTTGTGAAATTGTGGATATCGGCTGATTTATAAACTGTGTTTTCAGTGTAGGAAGGCTAAGTTAAAAATAGCCGTTATTCTGCTGGAATTTATAGGAACTCTAGGAAATAAATTCTAATATTTTTTAATGACAGAAATAAATAAACCTCCAAGTGATTTCCATGTGAATTATTGAGATTTCATTATATGATTATTTACTGAAAAACAATATTTAAATATTCCTACTATGAAATTTTAATTGCGTGAAAGTACCAACATGTGCCTATTATAGTTCTATAAATAAATAGGACATTTTCGTGAAAGAATACTGAATTGTAAATATTTTATGAATTTTTATTCATAAACTGAATATATATTTTTATTATATTTATTTATGGACTGACTGAAGATACTATCAGTGGAAGTGATTTCATAAGTGGTGTTTCTACTGTGTATTCATTGTTTTGAGACTGCTAGGCCTCATATCATGCTCACATGTCATGTGTTACTATTGCTATAATGTGCTGATAGATACTAATCCTATTATCAGCGTCCTAGTGATCACCTGATCAGTGCATACTACCACATAGACTATGGCCATAGGTCTTACGTGTTATTATTTCTCCCTTTTAGGACATTATTATGGCATGATATACCTTGAGTGTTGCCTAGTCTCCTCTAAACTTATTACTGTATTGTTTTAATTGAACTGATTGCTGGTACTGATTTGTTTACTGATAGTGAGTTTTATAAATACTGTTTACGAAACGGTTTATTAAATGGTGTTTATCAAAAGGTGAAGAGAATATTATTATTATTATTATTATTATTATTATTATTGAAAAGAAATATTTATTGATTTATTCAGTTACTTTGCTATATAATTTTAATAGTATTATATGTGGTTTTGATATCAAACCTAACCAACTACTCCCTATAGTCGCTTCTAGGAGCTGAGACACGACAGGCATTCTAAAATACCTTCCATACTCCATTCGGTTTCCTAGCTGACTATAGTATCTATCCTGAGTTGTACCTTAGTACACTATTAGGATTCAAACATTTTAGCATATAGATTTCAGAGTATCAGTGTTTACATACAATTCTCTTACTGAGCACGTTAGCTCACCCCTTATTTTTCCACTCCACAAATTACCTACAGTGATACCGTTCCACGGATTTCGGCTGCGCTATAGATTCCCGAGGCAGCTTAAGTGGATCCTGGAGGTATTTTGATTTACTTTTTATATGTTTAGGCGTTTATGTACAGTACTACTGTTATGTAATTATATTCGGGGGATGTAAACTTTTAAAGAATTACAACTTATGTGAATATTTTCTATTTCGTAATTGTAGACACCAAATTTTGTCCAAATTGATAGTTTTGAACTCAATTGGACCTTCAAAATCCAAAATAAAACATTGGGCTTCAAGGCCCATTAAAATGAATAAATTTATTTTTATTAGTATTTTATTTTTATCTATTTGTTTTATTTTGATTATTTTTATTGTTATTTTTTGTTTTCATTTTTATTATTAGTATTTTTTATATATATTTGTTTGTATTTGTTTTTATTTTTATTTTTATTTTTATTTTTATTTTTATTTTTATTATTTGTTTTGTTATTATGTATGTTATTATTGTTATTGTCTTTTTTATCACATGTGTTTTATTTTTATTATTATTATTATTATTACTGTTTTTTATTATTATTATCTTTATTATTATTATTATTATTATTATTATTATTATCATCATCATCATCATCATCTTTTCTTTTTATTATTATTATTATTATTATTATTATCTTTTCTTTTCTATCTTTATTATTATTATTATTATTATTATTATTATTATTATTATTTTTTTTTTTTTTTTTTTTTTTTTTTTTGTCTGTCATCCCCAGCCGCCGGCGGTTCCAACCATTCCCCTAGGTCTCGGCTGCCACAAATTCATCTTCCCCAGGTATCGATCCCATCTCTGACTACTGCCTTGGAGATCTGGAAAACAATAAGGAGAACCCGGTTTGGATCTAACCCTCCGGATCAAAGGTTGATCCCAAATTTGTTTAAAAAGACTAGATCTTCTTCAGGGGTTTTTGGGGGGCTTTTTTCGGAGAAAACAGACTCAGAGATACCAAAAACCAGCCACCATCATCACCGTCCACTCACCACCATCATCACCGTCACCACCCTCCCCACTCACCACCGAACCCCTCAAACACATTCATCACCGAACCCCTCAAAGCATCACCACAACCAAGACCATCCCTGACAGAACCCAACCCTTATCACCATCACCACTGCCAACACCACACAACCCCGAAGCCTCCAACCACCAGCACCAAAAGAAACCAAACCCCAATCCAAATCTGAAAACCCTAGAATCCAAGGACCCCGGATCCCATATCTGAATCTCTAGTACCTGCAAAAAAGGGAAAAACGAACCAACAATAGCAACCACAAAAAAACCACCACCAGATCCAAAGACAAAAACGAAAAAAAATATATAAAAAAAAGGAGAATGATTTCGGTTTGGTCAGATTCGTGAGGTTGGAGCGATTTTCGAGAGGAACGGAGGCCGGATTTTAAGAAAGGGAGACGAGGGAAGTGTTTTAGGGCCGTCGGAAAGCTCACCGGCGACCGGCGTACGGCAGCGCACGGCGGCCGGTAGTCGCCCGGAGGAAGAGAGAGGCGAGAGGATTTTGGGGAGGATTTAGATTTTTTTTGGAAGAGGCCGGTTAAAATGAGGGAAGAAATAAATAGGCCCTTTTATAGATAAGTGAAACGGGGAGTTTTGAACCCAGTTGACCCGCGCGTCGCCCCTGACCCGACCCGGATCCGCGCGACCCGTCCGGCAACCCGACTTAGCATCTGCTGTGACCCGCGCGCCGACCCGCTTCGAGATCTGATCCGTCCGCGCCTGCCCCGGCCCAGCAGCTTCAGCCCGCTCCGTTTTGGGTATATTTTCTTCCTTTATTTCATTTTATTCATTTATTTGTTAATTATGGCAAAAAAAATAATAATAAAATAGAAAATATAATAAAGCAGAAAATAAATAAATAAATAGTATAATACAATATATAAAAATAGAATAAAATAAAATGAACACATAGTTTTAAAAGAAAAGATAAATAAATATAAAAAATACATAGTTTTAAAGTATATAAATTTTATAAAATACATATATTAATAAATATAATAAATAAAAAATGAATGAATGAACAAATTTATAATTTTAAAATGTATGAAAATAAATGTGTAAAATACATACATATATATAAAATATATAGCTTTAAAACATATGAATATATATTTTGTACATAGAGTATATAAATAAATATATAAAAATGTATATATACATAAATTATACATAAAAATATAGTTTTAAAATAAAAATAAATTTTTATTAGATGAATGAAATGTGGGTTAAGGAAGGAAAATAATAATAAATGAAGAATAATAATAAAATAAATAAAATAAGTATGGAATCTCGATGATAAGTCTTCGTAGAACTCGCAAGTAGCGATTCTTCGAAAAACTTTAGATGAGAAGAATTATATCGAATGTTACCAGAGTATTGGGATATTCGGTATTATTCCTCAATATCCAATTTCATGCCTATTTATTTAAAAATAATAATAATAATAATAATAATAAAATAAATATATATATATATAATGATGAGTTTTGACAAATAAAGAGTGTTTAGAAAATTACTAATTAAATGAAGACTAATAAAAACAAAAGAGGTAATAGAAACAATTGAGAGAAATAAACAAAACGGGATTTTTTTAGGAATACATAAATACAAAATAATTAAACCAATAAAAATTTAATCATAGTAAAGTTTCTAAAGGTAAAGAACGGTAATTAAGTTAATTAAATAAGTAATAATAGAATTTTAATAAAAAGGAATAAAAAGGAATCAAGATAATAAATAATCAAATTTAAATAAATGAAATTCTTCCGATGATGGGATGTCATGAAACTCACGAGTAGTGATTTCCTGACTGATCCCTAGGTGAGAGGAATTAGCTAAATGTTACCAAAGTATTGAGATATTTAGTTAAATTTTTCAATATTAAAAGTTTCATTAATAAAAATTAAAATATAAAGTTCTTTTTATAATTCCATCTGCGTAAAATATTAAAATCTCTAAAATAAATAAAATTCTTCCGATGATGGGATGTTATGAAACTCACGAGTAGTGATTTCCTGACTGATCCCTAGGTGAGAGGAATTAGCTAAATGTTACCAAAGTATTGGGATATTTAGTTAAATTTTTCAATATTAAGAATTTCATTAATAAAAATTAAAATATAAAGTTCTTTTTATAATTCCATCTGCGTAAAATATTAAAATCTATAAAATAAATGAAATTCTTCCGATGATGGGATGTCATGAAACTCACAAGTAGTGATTTCTTGATTGATCTCTAGGTGAGAAGAATTAGCTAAATGTTACCAGAGTATTGGGATATTTAGTTAAATTTTTCAATATTAAGAATTTCATTAATAAAAATTAAAATATAAAGTTCTTTTTATAATTCCATATGCACCATATACTATATGCTTGCATCATATGCATAAATCTTAATTTCAAAAATAAATGGAATTCTTCCGAGGATGGGATGTCTTGAAACTCACAAGTACTGATTTCTTGACTGATCCCTAGGTAAGAGGAATTAACTAAATGTTACCAGAGTATTGGGATATTTAGTCAAATTTCTCAATATCAAGAGTTCCATTAATAAAATCAAAATAAATAAAATTTATTTTAAGTTTCATATGCACCATACATTTTTATCAATACTACATATATACGATCAATTATAAAATTGTGTGAGCACCACCGAAGATGAGATTCTAGAGAACTCACAAGTAGTGATTCTTAAGAAATCTCTAGGTGAGAGGAATTATTTCAAATGTTACCAAAGTATTGGGATATTTGATTTAATTTTTCAATAAATGGTGTTCATGTTGATTTTCACGATAAATCTCTTCGTAACAGAGACTCTTCAAGCAAATACGCTAAGTTTTTATATATAATCAAAAGTCAAGACTATTTTATTAAAATCAAAAGATACCATGTAGTTAGGATGGTACCGTTTTCTAACGGGCGTTGCGGGGGTGCTAATCCTTCCCCACGCGTAACCGTACTCCCGAACCCGATTTTTGTTTTCCCAGACCAAAATTGTCTTTTTAATAAAACTTAATTACTTTGAGATTTTGTTAAAAAGATAAATATTTTAGGTGGCCAATCACACATAGTCAAAAAAGATTGGTGGCGACTCCCTGTTTTTAAATGTTTTCAAAATTGTCGAGCGCGAAATCGTTACGACAGTAATAAATAAAATACTCTCGTAAGTTGGTAACCGTTTAGAGGAAGTGAGTAATAAAAGCATCGCAGATAGCCCAACCATCACTCTGTGTGTGTGTGTAAATATGAAAATCACTGTATATTTTAGGATGTGATAGTTGAGAAGTGAAGAAGGCACCTAGTCTTATATTTGTAGTTAAACCTAATAGTCCTCCCATTAAAGACTATTAAGTTCCATGCCTACAGAATCATCACACCACACTAACCCAATAAGATATGTAAAAGCCCATACATGCTCATCACAATTAACTATTTCGGCTTACTTGCATATTTTCATACAAGAACTAAATCATTAGCCTGTTTTATTAAAAATCAAAACTACCAATTAATAATAGTCCACTAATTGGAAAATTTTAACATTATCCCACTTGGACAATATTAATTGGGTTTTAAATTTAAGAAAACTTTATTTCAGAAAATAAGACTCCAAGCTAATTTACTTTACTTTTTATGTAGCCACGATTTGAAAACAATTTAGTCCTTAGAAACATCTTAAGGATCTTATTTAATATGACCAACTAATACCGAATCATGGAGGCGATTGTCCCCTTTATTGACACAAGACCAATCCACTATTACAAATTCTAATGACCACATCAATAATGGATCTCAATGTGGCTGTGTAGCAAGAAAATAACACCTAATAGTGATCAAATGTGTTACTTTCATTGTCAGTCCTCCAATTTCTCCTTAACTCATCTAGAAATCTATTGGGCAACCAGATGTATCAGTATGTCTTTTCCTTGTCCTCGAGATTATTAAGTGGTATTATTTACCAAGACATACCCTCTATTAACACAAAGTCAATTTCACAATTTTCTCAAATGTACATGTACAAAACAATCAACATCATAGCATAAGATGTAAACCAACGATGATTATCAACTAACATTTTAAGTGAAATATAACATAAGTATTCCAAACATGAAGTGGTCAACATAGCATGATGTATAATGAGAGTTCAATAACAAGTAACACACTCCCACTAAACTAATACATCAAAAGATCTCAAAACACCTATGTCCTTTTAACATGTAGTACCTGATGGATATTTTTAAGTCAAACTATACCTCATAGGTAATTTTACAATTACTAATGATGCATTTAACCAAGTATAGAAACCTAAAACAATAATGGTTTCAAATAACAAAACACAATGCATCTATCATCAAAATGAAAAATATCAAAATTCTTACACAAATAAAACATGTCATCATCAAATCACAATGATTCCCACAAATCCAGTGAATCACAGACATGCTCCAATAATTTTTAAATGATGAGTAAGAAGCATAATAATAAATGGAGTCACAATAAAGTCATGTATTGTCTACCCTCATGACAAATGTGATAACGACTATTATTCTTGGATTTCATGATGTCACCTTAATAAATCACTTATAAAATTACTAACAGATTGCAAAATTTTTATATTCATGTGCTTCCACAATATGTCCTTTTAAGCATGTGCCAAACAACAGCCTAAGTACTCTCATTGACCTTAATACATATGATATCTCCAAAACAATGATTTTGGAGTAATTATGAGTTCTCACTACTTTCCAAAACATGTGAACTCCCACTAATTTTTACTTTCTTTAAATGAATAATTTTTTACTCGATAAAATAAAATATAGTCAAAACCTTTACACTATTATTCCTTATAACCTCAAAAGTTATATCAAAATATTATTGAAAATAGAAGAGGATGACTATTAAAATTATTATTTCTCTTAAAAATCAGCTTAGGTAATTTATAGATATAAAAAATATAAACCTAGACAAAATGGGAAAGATTAACAAGGAATTGCCATATTAAACAGAAAACAAATAATTTACTTATTTGCATAAAATTTATTCCTTCAAAGCTCTCAAACATGTGATAAGTTTAAAATAATATTCTTCCCCCACGTGTGAGTTCCTTAAAAAAATTTTAATTAATGTTCTTGAAAACACATTATCACCAAATGACAACAATATGCCCTTAAAAAATGATAATTGTGCTAAGTTTAATAATTTTAGCTAAAATAAGAGAATTAATATCTTAATTGAGAGTTAAACAACCAATAAAAATATTTATCAAAATGAAATTATATTTCGACAACTCTCAGTTTTACACAAAACATTACCTAAGGGAGATATCACATCAAGTCTAATACACACACACACTCTTAGTGGAAGCTATTTTAAGGCACAACATACACAATGTAAATACTAAGATGTGATAATTAAAGTGACTAATATCGAATAACTTATCATTTATGACAGATACTAAACAATGATGACAATTATTCAATAAACTCAAATTGAGTCAAAGATCAATCAATTTTCAAAACAGATCATCAAATTAATCAACTTAATGTTTTTGTCAATCTTATCAATAAACCTAAGGTGCTTAAAAGATAAATTTATATCAGGCAAACTCAATATTTAGAAAACACGTTATATTTTATGTGTTCTTAATTTAAACAATAACGAATAAAAAGACTTTCAAAAATTTATCCCATTTCGGCAAAATAAATTTCCTAGGTCCATTTATTTTTTTTATTTTGCAATTATAATTCACAATTATCTCCAAATTAAAAACACATTATCACCTCTTTTGGGTAGGTTATCACATGTAATAATTTAGAAGCAATCTCATTACAACATAAGAAATTTCATAATCATTTCGATTTTATTAATTTTCTTATGTTCATTAATTATGTCCGTAATCACTCCAAGCAAAATACTAATATCAGTATACCTCTATGGATCACTTAACAACTTAAAAAGCTCAATGTGAAACTTAAAACAATAGGAAACTTTGAAGTCTTGTTCCATAATCATTTTATCAATCAACAAAACCTCTAGGCATGTCATATGACTATGTAAATTGACTTAATAAATGATAACGTTTTCACTATGACATTACAATCTTTTTAACCATAACTTTAAGAAATATCAAAATTAACATTGATTACCCACATAAGCTTCTATCAATCCACATACTTTAAATTTTATGCTAATTTGAGGTTTTACAAATTCTATGAACTTCATACCACAAATCTCAAAATGTTGGCATATGATGAAAGTCACTAACACATAATATATTATGGTATAATGCAATCTCATGTACAAAAAATATTATAGGAAATATAATATTTTTAATATCACCAAACATGAATTGTACCATAAACCTTCAAAGCAAATTAATCTTACAAGCCTCAAGAACAATACATTTCAATCAAAACTTTAATAACTTAAATTTGTAAAACTAATCTTTTGCTTACACCCATAGACTGAAATCTTTACTTATTTATATATTTTACTATCACAACTCATTTGTTATTTGTTGCCCAAGATCTTATTGTAACATATCTCCTATCTCGTGACAACGATATCATGTCTCAAATACTTACTAATGAATAAATTCTACCAATCACTCTCTTCTCAATTATAATTCTATAACTATGAATAATTTAATATCTTATGAGAGCGCACTTAGTTATTTTGAGAAAATACAAGATTTTATCATTAGTCTTTAACAATCTATGTGGGCAATTTACTTGCAATTATTTAACAAAAGTAATTAATATAATGTAATTCCACCACGACAATAATCATTAATCAAAAACTCTCCCACCAATTCAATTAATTAGCATAATCTAAATGCTTTCTGTAAAACTTAACAACCAATATTATTTCATGTACATGACAAATGTGGAATTAAGCAAAAAATTGTATATCATATCATGCACATCTTTAGGCTTTAAACTTAATGCCTAAAATTTCTAATCAAATTATGTGATGTGTAAAAATTAATTGCATTACAAATATGTTAAATATATTTAACTCATATAAAGCATGCTTTTGAAATCAATAAATATTAATTCCACAGTCACATTCCATAAACACATAATCAATCATTAACATTAATTTACCAGACTATGGCAACATAGCAATGTAACAATTTTAGTGATCATGCATGTGATAATTACTTCTCATTGATCTATAAAACTTAACAATATTTAAGAACTCACAAAATTTTCTCAAATAAAAATTTTATCATCACAAAATGAAACATTTCAATACTAGAACAATAATTAATTACAACATTCGAAACTTAATGATTATGTTCAAGAAAACACCTATGATTAAATTAAGCTCTAAATCAACCATGACTAAATCACGTTATCTATTCAATTAGAACTACTTTATCTTTTATACTTTAATTATCATAGAACTTAACAACAATTTTCAAGATGATAGAATGCAACATTTAACTTTGAGCAATAATCCAAAAAGTATCAATCCGTTATGTTCTATTTTTCTTCGAATTGAATAGCTCAGGTGCATCATCACAAACTCCCCTTTGGGCAGAGAATGTAACATGCTAATAAGTACTCTCCACATGAAGCTAATATGAGAATATCCTAATTTTCGAAAAGTCTATCACTTTTGGGCAGACAGACCTTCTAGACTAATATAATCTCAACTGTAGTGCTTCTTGTCCTATTCCAAATTACCATACACAATAAACCTCTTAGGGCAAGCAATTGTATACGGTAACTTGGAATCATCCTGAATCCTTGTGATTGAGAAAATAATCATTAATATCAATAAATGAACCACTTTGGTAGCTAAGCATTTGCCAAAATCAATTAAAAATTTTCTAAATACAAAAAAACTGAAATTTGCTGAAATTATTAACATGCATACTTAACCTGATATATACAATAGACTATTCCAGCAAAGATACAAAACCTAGATGTATCTCATTGAGTCCTTGAAGGATTGATCATTCCTTGTGAGACATAAATCATCATGTATCTCTATGGATCCTTGTGAGATACTTAAAAGCAAACATATCTTTTGATCAACAGATAATTATTACATTGAAAACCAAGTGTTTTGAAATTTATTAATAAATCAATATATAATAATGCATAATTCATACTTATGTAGCATCTACCGAAATGCAAATTTTAAAATTAATGATAATACATAAACAATATAGTTATGGGAAAACAAATTCAGACAAGATGTTAAACTCTAATTATTGCAAATAACTAATTATTCAATAATTATTTAATCACTAAATAAATTACTATTTTGATATTAGCAATACCAAATTCTTATGGAGTTTAAATCTAACTTATCCTTTAAAACTATATATGTTGCATTAAAATTATGGGTCTTAACCTTAATAAAATCAATTTCTAACAAATTTAACTAGTTATGCACAAAATATAAGCTGAGAGTACATAAATATTTTATTTATACTAGGTAGAGTACATACTTCTAATAGACTCAAAACATTGTCAAATATTTTATCATGAAATAAAATTTCAAAATACATGTGCATAACGTATGATAATTACCAAAATATCATAATAATTAGACAATAAATATTTGAAGTCATCAAAAAATTAAAAAAATTATAAAAAAATCAGAAATAAAATTTTGAGAATGTGAGAAAAAATGGGGATCAAAATGGCCACTAGATGGTCTCACTTGCCGCACTCTTCGCGTGTTGAGAGTGGGCTTCATTTGGCTGTACTATTTCAACATTTTCGGCATTTAGTTGGGTCAACCCAACCCAGCTAAGTCAAACCCAATCTGTTTGGGTCTTTTTTGAGCCAAAAAAACTGATTTTCATGCCTTTTTTGTTATGTTTTTAGCAAATTGAAGTGTTCAAAACTCAATTGAACCAATATTTTACAAAACTCATTTAATAAAATGCATCAAAACAACACAAATTGTTATCAATTTAATCAAACTAACTCAATCTGGTTCTATTTTCCTTAAAATTGATCAACAAAAAACGAGATTTTATTAAATAAAAACCTTTGTTTTATCTTTTCAAGGCACATAAACAACTATTATTTTTTATTTAATTGAAACAAAACATATAAAATATTAAAGTTTTAAGTTTGTTTTCAAATTTAGATTAAGACTTTGCATCTTATTTTCAAATCTCTATTTCTTGATCCGCTGAACAAATTTCTCAAAATTGGTCTCATAATTTTAATTAGTCTTTAATGGGTAATAAAAACCCTAAGGTTTAATTTATAAAATCTTTTTTATAAGATTAGAATTTATCTTGCCAAAAAACCAATACCCAAACATTTTTTTGTTTTGTGATGAATAGATTAAAAAAATCATCTCTTGATTCTAATTCTACATAAGCCTATCTCTTAATACCACATGTAAGATCAACTAATCAATTTTCTTATGCAATAATTAGAGCACAAAAGATATTAAACATTTAATTAGGCGTACCTGTTTGAGGCAGATATCAACGAAAGCATAAGCATATGAAAGCATAATCACCAGTACTATGATTAGACGGATTTTCCTCTTTTACTTCTCTCTTTAGGGTGGCTTTCAATGGGCAAGCCAAATACCAATACGTTGAAAAGTGAAGATGAGACCTAGCCTTATATTTGTAGTTAAACCTAATAGTCCCCCATCAAAGACTATTATGTACCAGGCCTACACAATCACACCACACTGACCCAATAAGATGTGTAAAAGCCATATATGCTGATCACAATTAACTATTTAGGCTTACTTGCATGTTTTCATACTATGACTAAATTATTAGCTTGTTCTATTAAAACTCAAAACTTTCAATTACTAGTAGTCCACCAATTAAAAAATTCTAAAACAATTTGCATATTTTCCTTTCATTTTCAAGAAGGAAAAAGCCTTTTGGTTATTTTATATAAACTTCTTTACTTAAGTCACCATTCTACCCCCATCAATTATGCCATATTGGTAATCAACATTCCATTGTCTTGTCCTTTTATTATTGAAGAATAGCAATATACAATGTCTTATTATATTATCTTAAATATCTTAAAACAATATCAATGCAAAATGTTCAGCCTTTTGTATATCTACTAATATTTGCTAATCACAAAAGTAATATCTAACTTTTTGTATGTTATAAGATACACGCATCAAGTACTTAATTAAATTTGCATGTTTTATTGCACAACTCTTATTTCTTTATCTCATAAAGTGTTTATCTACTAATATTTGCTAATCACAAAAGTAATATCTAACTTTTTGTATGTTATAAGATACACGCATCAAGTACTTAATTAAATTTGCATGTTTTATTGCACAACTCTTATTTCTTTATCTCATAAAGTGTTGCATTCATTCCACAATTAAAATAATGTAATCCTTTTAGAATCTTTCTCGTATAATGAAAACGGAAAATTCACTTGTTATTTTCTGTAAATTATTATTCTCAAAACCACATTTGCAACAACTATGATTTCATAGCAAAATTGATAAACAATAACTCTTTGGTACTTTTAATTTATTGATCCGTATAAAAATTAACATTTCATATTCACATAGTTAAATGATGACATATTGTTGAACTTACTGTAGACACCATTTTTGTCGGACATTATTTTTTTAGTTTTTATATTTTTTATATATATTTTATTTTTGATTCTATTTTTGATTTGTGATTTAGATTTAGATTAAGATTTTTATTCTTTATTTTTATTTTAGATAAAATAATTTGAAAAAAATGAAAATATAATAATGAAAAATGAAAATGCAAAAAAAAACCACAAAATAAAAAAGAAATTGAATGACGGAAATTCAGATTGGGAATGATTTTCTAAAAAAAAAAAAGGAAAACAAAATCAAATTTTGACTATTGAAACCCGAAAATCTGGAAGAGAATTCAATTGTTGCCGAAATCAAGCTATTACATTGAAATCAGATCAATGTCAATATCGGATCTTTATTTGATTTCTGACCTTCCAAAATTTAGACCCTCAATAAACACATCAGAAATTGGAATATAAGATGGGAGGGCAATCAATTGAAAAGAGGACGGACGGGTTATTTACAAAGAAAAAAAAAAGAAAAGAAACCTACTGACTAAACCAAATTGCTCCATCACTGTCCAGTGCCTCTGTCGCTACTGTCATCTACCACGGCGTGCTGTTTGGACCGACGCCTTCCTTGCTGCCTTCCACTGAAAGGGGCGGACAAGAAAAGAGAAAGTCACCTTGCCAGACCTTCATAACACCAAGCCAAGCCTATCCTACGAAGGCCTTCACAGCTGCCTTCCATGCCCTGAGAGAAAGACAAGAAACGTAGTGAATAAAGAGGAAGACAAGGCCACAAGAAGAGAGAAGCACGTGAGATAGGAGAAAATAGAGATTTGGAGAAAAAGGAAAAAAGACAAACTGACAAAGTAAAGAAGACGACTTGGCTAGCAGGTTAGCTTTTATTGCATTTTTCTCGTTTGTTTCTGACTTAATAAATTTATTTGGCTACTAATTGATTATTCTACTTGGCTAGTGGATTGATGATGCAAATAACAGGTGGCGTATGTTTATGTTTTGCATACTGACTCAACTATTTACTTTTAATCACTTACAGCATTTGCAAAAGGTATTGAATAGTGCCATGGTTTACTTGGCTAATGAATGATTTGTTTTACTTGGCTAATAAATTGATAGTTGGTGGTTTGCTTGTACGTGTCTCATGTGGAATGTCTTTCTCTTGTTTATTTAATTATTTGCAATTGAAATATTTGAGGAGGGTTTAATTATGTGCTATGCTCTAGAAGTAAATCTAAACATATAAGGTTTGTAATTATTAATAACACAAAGTAAATTTATAAAATCAAAACCAAATGGTAAATTTTAATTAGTTTTACGAGTGAAGCAACTATAAAATTTTAATATATATAAATTAAAATAAATAGAATCGTCCGATGATGAAATATCAAGAGAATTACGCTTAAGTAATTTTCTTGAAAATTTCTATGTGAGAAAATTCTATCCAAAGTCTCACCAGCTTAATAGAGGGTCTAAATAGAGTTTTCAATAACAAATAATTTTAAAAATAAATTTTTTTTTAAAATTACAATAAAAACAATTAGTTGCAAAATTGGAAAAGATATTAATGGTTCGTAATAATATAATAAAAATAATATTGGTAGGTAACAAAACAAGGAAGAAAATAAATAAAATAACTAGCATTAGATATTAAAATGATAAAGAATGTGAATATGAATTACTCCAATGATGAAATATCAAGAGAATTACGCTTAAGTAATTTTTTTGAAAATTTCTAGGTTAAAAAGTTCTCTCTAGGCTTCGCCAGCTTAATAGTTAGTCTAAAGAGGGTTTTCGATAACAAGTGATTTATATTCGGTCTAAAAATAAAATAAGACATATTAAAAACTAAAATTAAAATAATTAATTGCAAAGATAAAATAATAAATATAAAGAAATATTAATAATTCAAAAACAATAATAAATAATAATAATAATGATAATAAATGATAAAATAAGATGATAATAGTTAATAATAATTATTGAGATTGAGTATTGATTATTCCGATATAAGATTCTAAAGGGGGTTATGCTTAAGTAATACTTTGGAAATCTTTAGATGAAGCAACTTTTT
Source organism: Heritiera littoralis (assembly GCA_031772115.1). Lineage (NCBI taxonomy): Eukaryota > Viridiplantae > Streptophyta > Magnoliopsida > Malvales > Malvaceae > Heritiera > Heritiera littoralis. Next base: position 1,885,541 of record JAPDPK010000096.1, on the reverse strand, counting down.
TCAAGATCTGACCAACTTAATGGAAGATCTAAAAGGAATTTTAAAGAAAAATAATTCATATTCATTATCTAATAAAATAAATAAAAATAATAAATTAATAAAATTAAAAATTAATAAAATAATAGAAAACAATAGAAGTAATAAAAATGGTAAGATAGCAAGAATGAATTAGATAGGAGTCAAAATTAGAAGTTTTCATAAAACATTAAAATGAATACGACGACGGAGCCTCTTCAAGCAAGTCGCATAGTACTACTTGAATACTCTTGAGGTAAGAAAAATTTTTTAAGTTATTCTACCAGCTTAATGGAGGATGCTTAGAAACATTTTCTAATATTTAATTATTAAACTTAAGATTAACTAAGGCAAATTTGAGATAACCTAAAGTTAGTTGGTACCATTATAGGATGGCGTTGTGAGGGTGTTAATCCTTCTTCACACGTAATCGTACTTCCGAACCCTAAATTTGAGATGTAGACCGATCCTTATCCATAGTTTGAATAGGTGACCAATCACACCTAATTAGAATGGTTGGTGGCGACTCCCGAAATTTTAGTATCTAGCTATTAGGTTTTTTCGAAACTTAATACGTTATGACACTTACGATAGACACAATCATAGGCCAAAATTACCTTATTAATATATGATGTCATTGCTTAAGATCTTATTAAGTTCATTCAAAATTTTGACTAATTTACTCTTTATAAACTTTGCATGGAGTCAATAACCATTTAGTTATTCCACATACACCCTTCAATTTAATCCACCTTTTTAAGAATCATGTGAATTTCATATCTTTTGATAAATTAGCATCAATTTATAAATTGATATGAATCCAATAAAGATTCTCTTTCTAGCAACTAACTCTTGCTATAGTGTATATGTATCAAAGTATTCTTTTCTTTCTCGTGTTAATCTTTTCTTCACAAAAACATTAGGCCCTAGTCTTGTCTATAATCCTATTAACTTTATTTTTCTTTTAAATTTCATATATATATATTATATATATATATATAATGATCATATCATTTTACATGCATAACAAAATCGTAGCACTACTTGAATAAACATAGAAGTCATATACTTAATTATTTCCTTCTATCAAAAGTGATGTTATGTAAATCACATACAACATTATGTATTAATTCAAGCATATCTAAAAATACTTTCCAATTAGAAATTAAATTCCTAAAGAACTTAATAAGGATGCAATTCACAAGTATGTCAAGTACATGCTTAATCCAAATTAGTTGTAAGCATTAATTTCTTAATAAGTACATGCATTAATAAATGATCAATATTTAACCATATCAAGCATATATACTTTTATCAATAATGTATTTAAACAATTTATCTCGATCAAAAGATCATCCAAGGCAAAAAAAAAAAAGTTAATATGTCATCACATACATAGTTCTTTCTAGATATTCTTTGGATAACATAGTCTTGTCTCCAATATTAACTTGAATTTCCATGCATATATACTTCCTTCCTTATCTTGGTTGGAATATTTTGGACAAATCCTAGTTCTTGCTAACATATTTTGTAGCACTAGTCTTTATCTACCATGCCTCACTTATTCAAGTTATTCAACTTGAAAATTATTGCAAAAAAATTAATTTGTTATTACTGGTGCATTTTCTTTCTTTTGGAAAAAATAATAATAATTTCTTAACAACTTTATTTTTTATAATGAAAACATGCACCTTTTGAATTTCATGGCATGCAATTTGCAAAAATCTTTTCTTTTGTGGACTTGTTGAACTATCCTTCTTCCATCTCATGTATTCTAACATTTAAGTCTTTTATATTTTTTATCGTGTTCTCTGTGATACTATACACACAAGTGTTTCAAGAAATACTTTTCCATTTTATATAAATTCATTCTTTTGAAATTTTTTCATGCTGATAAAAGAATATATAAATTATTAAGGACGGAATTTGTTATATATAAAATAATTACACAGTTGTTACCATATAACCCAAAATGAATATGCAACATTATTTGGTAATTTGATGAAAAACTATTAGCTTTCTTCTTTGGTGAGAAACATTCATTTCATCTTGTTCACATTTCAGTCTTTCCGTCTTCACATCTTCAGAGTCATCTACCTTTGGTGCTGGTAGAGATAATAACCTTGGATCATGCACATAAGATATCTTCAATAATGTCAACAAGAAAGTTATTTTGTTCTTCTGTTGCATGTAGTTAGTATCGTTAAAATGATCTAACTTGATTGTCTCTTGATTTAGAATCTTGAAATTTGTATTCCAAAATAGTGCTTTTTTTTCGAATCCTTAATATTGTTGGGAAAATAAAAACAGAACAAAAAAAGGAGTTCTGAGGCATGAATATTAGTCACTTTTTTAATGATTCAAAAATTCCTCAGGATACAACAAAAATTCTTAAATTCTCTCAAATATAGGTATCAAACTTTAAATGAAATTTAAGCACATAAGTCTGGATATTTATAATAGCCAATAAACACTTTGAATTGACTTTTCTTACCCAAGAATGTCAAGGCCCAGCCCGTTCATAGGCCGTCGGCTGGCATCCTCTTTGCCCAGGTTTGCCTTGACTCACAACGTACTGTCTGTTTTGGAAGCCCCTCACGTAGCCTAATGATTAGGAGTGGTTTGATACTCGAATGAGATCAAGTGTTCAAACCCCTCCGTACGCAAATTGGAAATGGTAAATTCTAAGTATTCCTGACACGTCCCGACAAAACCGTGAGGGGCTTATGGGGCTTCCAAAGCGGACAGTACGTTATGAGTCAAGGCAAACCTGGAGCAAATGGCTAAGGGCATGCCAGCCGATGGCCTATGAACGGGCTAGGCCTTGACAAAGAAGCATTATTTCAAATTAGTTATATCCTTTAGACATACTTTTAGACAAATTATGTTTATTGAGACTAATTATATGTGTTAAACATAACATTATGACAAATTATACTTATCCAATGTCTATTAAACAAATTATACATGTTCAATGTCTATTAAACATAACTTTTAAGAATTTAAATTTAATTTTCAAACTTCACATATTCAATTGCTTACTGTAATTTAGAGGCTGTAGGTAGGAGCAGCGATCTATTCTCGGATTAACATTTACCCAAAAAAATCTAATAATATTGATTCATAAACACCAGAGATAGCACCTCTCTAAGACTCCAACCTATATAGCATATCTAGGCTACTAAATTAGCTATAAAATTGAATTGGAAAGGCTTGGCAACTGGGCATGGTGAATAGTCTACTGATAGTTGTTGTACACTTTCTTTTGCAGCCTATGAACACTGTCCCAATTAATTATTTGAGTATCAACTACCAACTACCACATAGTAAAGACAAAATAGGTGGTTGGTTGATTGTTTCAACTTCAACAAACAATTCTGCTGTGCATCACATGTAGCCCATAATACTGTGCTTCTTATACAGGAAATTCTACACATGCAATGGTTTTTCTCTATTATTACTTTTTGTGGAATTTGAAAAAAAAGTTTTGCAATCTTCATAATTCCCTGGCGGCAAAACAAAACTCTAGAGGGCCTAAATACCTTAAAGTCTTATAAACTCTTAGGTCAAGGATGTTGAGATTCTTAGCTTATGTTAACTTATCTTAGAACTTTTATAGCCCTCTTCAAATCCACATCATTAAGACCTGTAAAGTGGAATTAAACTTTACCCTCAAAGGAATCCTTGAATAACTTTAGGAGGATGCAAGTTTCATTCCTTTCACACTACTTTTTTCCTCCTATTGGATGCTTTAGATTGAATTTAAGGGGAAGTCATCATGAACAGTTCAGGAAGAAATTTTATTTCATAATATATACTTAATTGTGAAGAGCCAGGGGTTTAGAGGAGCTTTTCAGAAAGAGCCTCTCTTTCTCTCCTTCCATTTGTTTTTGCAGTGTGAACTTGTCTTTGCATCCTCAGAAGGAAGAATAAGAATATTGGAAAGAAAGACCGATATTTTTTGGAGGGGGTGGGGTGGCCATTGGCCTCCAAATTCCCTTATCTCAGGCCTCGTGAGGGATAAGATTGTGCGCAGTTTAATGTGCCAATATGGTGGGCTGAGAAAACCAACTAATGGTTTCTATATTCCCACCTGTCACAGGCCTGCAGATAACAAAATCTTAAGAACCTGCTAAAGTGATGGTGGGGTGATCCTATCCCCAGATGCTCCCATTTAATTTTTATTTTTCTCCCAGTTTTCAAACCTTGCCTTTTGATTTTCTACCCATGCTTGTTGAGCATCACTCTTTATAACAAGAATGTCAAAACTAAAATCTTGTGGAACCTCCAAAAAAAATCGTTTTTACCTTAATACGAAGAGGAGATATAACTACCAACAAGTGGATGGAAAAACTGGAAGTGAATTTATTCTTCAAGTATTTGGATATGGTTCGAATCTTGAAATTACTATTATTGAAAAGATTTTACTGTTTAACACTCTTTGTCCGAATAGATTTAGTTTTAGACAGTAAAACGATAAAGATACCAATAGTTGCACAATAAAAGAAGAGGGGATAAATCACAGTCGTTTGCTAAGCTTCACATAAAAATGTCCCAAAACACCAATAGATAAATCAGAACCCCAATTATTTGAGCCCTTTGGTCAACCCTTGAATTTTGATTTTAATTTGGGTGACCCCATTTTTGCAATCAATACATTGTCTGTATCGAATGCTGAACCAGAAAATATTGCTCAAGGATTACTATCAGTATATGTCAAAGCCTGCATAATACTGCTTTTGGTCCCATCATGAATTTCTCCATTATCTTTTAGCGTTGAGTTTTTGTCCAATTCCCCGAATGCTGAGTTCCTCTATACTATGCCCAAGATTTTGAAACTTTCTTTGCTTTCACGTTGTGTAAGTAATCATCTTATAATGTGATCGAGGGCTTAATTCATTCAAGTCTTAACCCACATTTGAAGTTGTCTTTAATTCAACTTTTCAGCCTTGATTGTGTTTAAAGAAAAGGAAAAGTAGTATAAAATAAGATTAATTTCTTGATCACAATTAAAAAATGTAACAATTTCTACAAAGACGGTGTGTAAAATATTCATGATATTTTCTTAACTCCAATTTAATTCATCATCATCTTTCTAATTTTATTTTTGTTGGATTATTATTGTTTAAGAAAAAATTATCAAATGTAACTCATTTAATAATTATGTTAATTTCCTAATTTTTGTAAATTTTTGAAAGAATACATCTCATTCAAAGTTACAATCATATTACAATCTTTAAAATACGATTGTCAAGTTAAAAATTATGAATGCTGGCAAATTTGGTAATTTCTAATTTTTAATTACTTCCTTAGTCTAACTTTGTAATAGGTTTTTCAGCTCCTATATTGTTTTTTTTTAATCAGTTGACAAGTGATATAAAAAATAAGTTTATATATAATGAACTGACAGTGTATAGTTTCTATACACTGTCAGTTAATAATGAAATGACACCTCATATGAAGGTCCTTAAAAATAAATATTAACAAAGTTTTTAAATTTACTTTTAAGGGCCTACACACTTTTAGACTTTACTTATTAATGAGGTGTCATTTCATGGTTAACTGACAATGTATAAAACTTATATACTGTCAGTGTATCATATATAAACTCATAAAAAATTTCAATCTTGCAATTCGTCTATAAAATTCATTTTTGTGTCATATAAAATTATGTTTGTGTTGTTTAAAACATAAAATTTTAGTGTCAAAATTTGTGATATCAGGCAAAACACTTTTTTTTAGTTTTTATAATATTTATATATAAATTTTATCAAATTTTAACTCATGTCACATTATCGTGTTTAAGATTGCTAGGTATTTTTTCAACAAAAACTAATAATCTTTTGTACTAGCTTTTTTTATATGCACGCATTATATTGCTTTAATAAAAAAAAAAAAAGCTTAAGAGAACAGACCTCTAATTGTTGATCAGAATTGAAAGCAACCTAAATTAGGGATTCAATGCCAAGCACGGGTATGGACAGGTTGAACATGAAAAATTCTCCACTGGAAATAGAATCACAATCAGAGGACAAAAATAAAACGAAGGAATCACTTTTGCTCTGCTTTATAAAACATGGCTCGATTTCATAGATTATGTCAAAATTTTGTTTGATGACTGATGAGCACTTTTTAAGAGACAAAGAGTGTTGTCTTAACAGATTAAGGGAATAAAACACGTGAAGAAACAGAATCTAACACCAACACATGCAGAACCATTTAGACTGATTTACCCAGAGATTTACAGAAATTTAAAACAGAAAAGTCCATTAAATATTAAAAAAAATTGTCTTGTAGTATTCGTAGAATTTTTAAATTGAATTTATATTTGACATTTGTAAGTATAAATCTCATGTACTATCAATGAATCATACCATATCATCTTATTAATTCATAAATTTTAAAATGAGAAATTCTTAAGCATAAATTATTAATTCACTACTTTATGAGATATTATTATATGATTCAGTGCATGAAATTTATACACAAATATAAATTCTTTTAAATTTCAGAGATGAAATTAATAAATAACATATTTTTTTACAGTAAAAAGTAAATTAAATATGTGATAATTTGTAAAATTAAAAAGGTTCTTTTGACATCAAAATGGAACTCTTAAATATATATATTAAAAAGACATTAGTTTTCTTAGCATTACACTCGGCCTACAATAATGCAACCAAACATATAATTGAAGCTCTCCAATGGCCAATGCTACGAATAAAAGTACCAGCAAGACCAGCATAGGGAGGGGATACCTCTTTCTTACACATACTAACAATATACAGATTCTAAACTGACACCTAATCAAACCTCTGAGCACCTCTACAAATGTCTAAAACTTCATTGTAGAGACTACTCCAGAGCGGAGACACTAAAAATGCCTACATGACACAGAAAAGAGACTTAACCTAAGAAAATACAAGAAGATTACATGATAGTAGTTGTTTACATACATATATGTAAATTATATGTTTAAGACTCGGATAGTTCCCTGATGGCTTCCCAATCAATTTCCACCGAAGGATACTTTTCCAAACCGAAATTTTCCATGTCTTCCCATTTTGACTCAGAGAAATCCAAGAAAGAAATATCAGATTCCGGTGAAGAAGATCCTGCCAATGACTCATCGGATAAATCCGGAGATGATGATGATGGTGATAGTGAATTGTCGACTTTAGGATCAGGAAATCTTGGAGATTGATCAAACTCCTCACTCTTCACAGGGTAATTAAACTCAACCTTAGGCTGTGAAGGAGCAACACTGTTAGGTTTTGAATCGGAAACAGAACATGTCTTTCCTGAATTCCCTTGTTTCTGCAAGCTCTGGCAGATGGCTTGTAACTTTGCATCAACTGAGGAATGGAGAGGCTTGTAGTCACCAAATTCTCCAGAAACATGAGCTCCTTGGTGCTTGAGGTGGGGGAAGTTGAGCCTGGCAAACTCTCCTCTAAGCTTATAAGCAGCCTTGTCATAAGCCAAAGCCGCTTCCTCTGCTGTATCAAAAGTGCCAAGCCAAAGGCGGGTTCGGTTCTTGGGAAGTCTGATTTCAGCTACCCATTTGCCCCAGTGCCTCTGTCTCACTCCCCTGTAGAGTTTTGTAGTCTTTGGAGGGGTGGAGGAGACATGTTTCATGGGTACAGCCTTTGGGGAAAAAAAGTTAAGCCTTTGGTTTTGAAGGGATGCTTTAGCCAGAGAAGCAAGCTGTTGTTGCTGCTGCTGTTGCTGTTGGTAGATTTGAGCTTGAATTTGGAGGATTTGAGAAGGGGTGAGTTGGTTAAGCCCAATTGGACCTGTTTGCTCAAAACCCATGAGGATGTCATAGTTAGAAAACCCATGATTAGAAAACGAGTGGGTGCTGCATGGGGAGCAAAATTCAGGATACAATTCAGGCTGTGAAGGAGAAGTGAGCTCAGAATAGGAGCAAGAAGGGTAAGAAGAAAGAGAAGAAGTTGGGAAAGGATGAGAAGGATGAAATGAAGAAGATGAAGACGAAGAAAAAGGAGAGGTAGATGAAGCACTTTTCATAAAAGGCTCAAGTGCTTTCATTAACTCTTCTCCAAGAGGATCTGAGAAAACTGAGCTGTTGCTGCTGCAATTATACATATCTATAGCTGCTGCCATACCCAAAAACTATTTAAAACCTGTTTCTCAACCAAAATTAAAGAACAGGCAATGGCTTGATAAAAAAAAACAACCTTGAGGGACCAAAAATAAACCCTCTTAGCTGATGAAATAAAGATTCAAACTTTGCAGTGAACCAAAAAAAAAACACAAAAACAGAAACCTGGATCTCTATTCTGGATCACCTGACTTTCAAAAAATAAAAACCCGGCAAGCTTTGTTTTTTACACAAATTTTTCCAATTTGAAAGACAGACGATGACAGAAAGGGATTCAGAGAAGCGGGCAATTACAGAAAAAAAGGGGATTAAGAGAAAACTGAAATGATCAAAGACTGCTGCAAAATCTAAAAACTCTCAATTTTGTTTTTGTGGCCTCACTTTGGTGTTTACTCTCTTGCATTTCCAGCGTCGCTTGTCTCTACTTATATAACCCTCTACCCCATGTGCATCTTTCTCAAATCCGATGGAGTTTTCATAACTTTTAATTATATTTTATTAATCATTACTTACTAAATTAAATAATTTAATTTATCACCCTCCACGACTTCGCCAACTACAAAGATGCCCCTATTCGACTAGGGGCGGAGGAAACTAACCCATTCGGATTTTACCATTTAAATGAAAGGTTAACCGTCAGGTGTCGGTCTGCAGAACAGTGGGTTTACAGGTGTGAAGTTTTGATTGGTTCAATTTTGTTGACTGTGCTTCAGCTTGAGTGCTGGGCTCATTGCCAATGGCCTTTTGGAATTTAATGCAAATTTTTGTCCTTTGTAATGGATTTGCGGCAGGCCATGCCTCTGCCACTTTGCTGCTCCAATCAATATTGATCATGATTATCACGAATTTTTGGTCTACCATTTTATGTTTTCGATCGTAATGGGCTTCATGTTTGATCGTTTGCACCAAAACCATTATAAAAAAAACTTTTTTTTAAAATTTTATAAATAATTTATAGTTCTGAAACAAAACCTCCTAGGATTACTCAAGTAATCGGAACTTGTAATTAAGATGGAAAAGAACAAAAGGTTAATTATACAAAAGGGTAAACAACAAAATTAAACTAAATTCTTGTTAATGGAAAACTTTTGTCTTATTTCAAATGGTTATGCTTCATTCTAAAAAATGATATTTAATAAATATGAATTAAAAATCTTAACATTTGTAATTTTTTAAATTTTAATATTTTTTATATTTAAAAAAAAAACCTCGTTTGTTGTCATACACAACAACAAAAAATTTGATCATAGATCAGAAAAAAGAAATTTAAAGAGCCAATAACTGTCATGATTATATCTACAAACCTATCCCAAGAGCTAAGTGAGATTAATTATTATTAAATCTTAAAACAGTCGATGTGGATATATGAGTTTGTGGAGTGGATGGAGTGATGAAAAAAGTTCAAAGTTTTGATGATAATGTTAACGCAAGGACAAATCCCAAAACCACTCATAATGCTCGGTTGAAAAATATTATATTTTATCAATCAAGATTTAATTTTGTTAAATATATTAAAATTCTAATTGGTCATATATATGAATATTAAAAAATTAATTTGACCATATTATAAAAAATATATGCAAGATTAAGCGGAAACCAAACTAAAACCATGGTTAAGCCTGGTAATAATAACAATAAAACAATTAATTAACGCAAAAATGAGTGTAATCATGTGGTCACTGACGACAAAAACAGGGAGTTAACGAGAGAGAGAGACGATAACGTCAATTGCGGCGGCAGGTTGAGAGAGAAAGAGAATTTTGAAAAGAGACGATTGGGTGAATGGGGCATCGGATTCTTGAGATTTGTGAAATGTTGAAAAGCTGAACCCCCAATTTCTATGCAACTCTTTCCTTCCTAATCTGTTTAACTCACCTTGCTTAGCGTCATAGCGTCGGCTCACTGAAATGGAACGAAAAATGGTAAAATGTTCCAGAATTCGGTTCATCGTTAAAATAGATAAAAATATTTGTAATTTATACTAAAAAATAATAACTTTAAAGAAAAAAAAAACAAGCGAAAGAGACAAATCCAAGTTCGAAATCCAATATGGGAGAAGGTGGGTGAGAGGGTAACCATGGTTAAAGAGCAACGTTTAGAATGGAAAGGAGTTGAAAGTTGCGTAAGAATGAAGCGGAAAAAGAAAAGAATCCCAAATTCTTGTTTTTTCTTTTTTGGTTACAGATAGGATCCCAAATTCCAAAGCATTGAAGTTGAAATTAAATCTTTTTGTCTGGATGCGCACAAGGCATGGGACCTACATTGACGCGTTTACACCTCGTTTCCTACGTGGACATCACGTTCAAGCCACGCAAAGTACCTCCACAGCTTTTTTTTGTCGTAATTTTTTTTCTGTACTTATTTGGATGTGAATCATTTAAATTTATTATTTTTTTATCAAAAACAAATTGTTCTATAAGTGGACACATAATTTACCTGCAATGAAATTGAGTGTTTGTAATTGTAATAAAACTTCTAATCATTATATTACTTTTACATTTTTTAATTTAAAAATAAAAAATAAAAAACTTCTGGTTATAGTTATTCAATTGCAATTCACATAGCATAATTTTTCTTTCATTTTTTTCATTAATTGGGATAAGAGAAACAAAAATATGCTTAAATATATTTTTTGAAACATTTAATTTTTAATTACTTAAAATAAAATTTAATAAATTTATTTTTATGTAATTAAATATTAAAAATTTTATTTTATTTGTTATAAACGTCGAGCACATATTAAAATACATACAAAATTTGCAAATCTTAACCACTAATTAAGTTAACTCTTATGGACATCAATTAAAGGTTAATTAAATTTTAATCTTTAAAAATCAGCTCTTAGAAATAGATAAATAGATAGATATAACACAGAACCTTCTTTCTCTCACTAGTTTATATATTTGTGGGTTTTTTTTCTTCTCATTTTGGTACTGAAAGCAATTTTTTACTCAAATTCAGAAAACAAAATTAATTAACCCGAAGAGTAACATTTTAAAGCTTAGGAATGCCTTGAGGGACGTGAAAACCAGTTCGTGGATAGAAAGGGATAATTCCTCGACGGCGGCCTTTTTTTTTTTTTTCGAAAAAGCGACGGCTGCCATTGCCATGTCCACACTAATCTTTTTGCTTCATACTTTACATCACTTCCTCATTTCATATGTTAACCCTTCGAAGCTCTTTAGCTGCTTAGCACCATATTTTCCTTTTAATACTGTACTTTGTTTCTGTCATTGGATGGGGGCATTTTCCTTTTCTTTTTCTCCCTTTTTATACCAAATCTTCTTTTTTGACTGACACTAAACCACATCAGCTAACTTAAACTTTTTTTTAATTAAATATGAATTATTTTTCAATATATTGTTAATAAAGTTAAAGTCTAAAAATTTATTAACAATATATTGAATAGTAATTCATTATAAAATTGTATATATTTTTTTCTTTTTTCATTATGAGCTGTTTGATAGTGAGTGAATTTTTCCTTTTTTAATGTTAATGAAGCTAATACGAAGTAAACTAGCTTTACTCAATATAAAACTTAATTATTTTTTGTATAAAAAATTGTAATAAAAAAAAAGTAAAAGGGATTGTAAATGTTTGAATTTAAATCTCAATTTTATTAAGAGTTACCATTTAAAGAGATAATATGAACTAATTAAACTAAATTCCGGGTTCAAAGTTTAATTAAATTTGGTTCTTATAAATCTATTTTTTTGAGGAAAAAAAAGCATTATGATAAGATCATGGCAATTTTATGAGTAGGTAAGTGCTTTTAAAAGGAAATGTAAGGTCAATCACTCAATTTCTTTGTTTAATTCATGCTATACTTAATTAGTGAAAAAATAAAGTGGCTTATTGGTTTATGAGGGGCCAGAGCACGTGCCCTTTCATGTCATTGTTTTTGGAGTCTATAACTTCATGTGCCTTTCCAGTTAATCCTTTGACTCCCAAAAATTATTGTTCTTTTTTAATTTATTTAGTCCAAGGAAAGGCCAATGGTTTTTTTTTTATTCTTTTTTGGTGGAATTATTTAAGCTTGATGAGTTAACTTCCATGACCACCCACGTTCACACATTATGGACCATGCAACGGCAATTTGTTTTTTTTATTTATTTTTACAAGAAAAATAAATATGAATAAAATTTGTTAATTTAGACTTTATTAGATATGAATTGCGTCCAAAGGAATCAAAGCAGATGGATTAGAAAATCTTTCAAGTTTTATCTCCATAAATCATTCATTTAAAAGTCAGGTCAACCAAAGATTATCGATAACAGAACTAGAACTGTTATGAAGTGGAACGATAAGACAGGATGCTTGATACCTTTCACGTTTCTTTTGTATATCTTGTTAGATATCTTGTTTTTTCATGAGACTTCCTAGTTTTTAGAAATCTAATGCAAGATCTCTATTTTATTCAAGTGGGAACTGACTTTTGATTTTTTTGTTTTCATAGTGAAAGTTTTTTGTTCGAAGAAGATAAATACAAATGTATTTTTTTTCTTTGTAATCGTAAGTACTTTCGTCCGTTTCACCATTTGATACTAAGTCTGTTTAAGTTGAAAGTGATAAAAAAAAAATTCAACAATAAAATTTTTTCAAAAATAACGATTTCAAAATTGGAATCTTTATATTTTAAAAGTTTCAAACTTAAAGAATTTTTATATTTTAAAAGTTGAATCAATTGTTAATTAAATATTGATAATTAAAACCAAAAATTTAATACATTCTATCATAATCACCATCGATTCTAAACTTCTTTCAGATGTGTGGAAGAAAAATGTCTTTCAAGTTGACTTTCGAACGTAGCTAGCTCTCCTTTGAGGTTCAATTATTGCGAAGAAAAACAGAAAAGATACTCTTCACCGCATCATCTCTTCTGTTTGAGAAGGACAAACTGATGTTTTTGCCAATGCCCATCCCTTTCTTCATTTTGCATACGTATGTTGGCAATGGACCGTGGGAATATAGAGTGATCGATTCTTATACGCTTGAATATCCATCCAAGCTGTTGCTGTCACTTCTTCCATTTTAATTTTAATTTTTTCTCTTATATATATAGTTTTAGTCACGTAGTTTTATGTACATTTCGTACACTCTTTGTATACAAAATTTAATAAACTATAAGCAAAATATAAAATATATTAAGGTTAACAAAAATGAAGGGAAAATTAACCTTTTCTGGTGCCTACTTTGATTTCTCCTGAAAATCATTAACATCAACATATAAAAGTAATTATCAGCTTATTTTCGTGACTGTTATTTACGTTGAAAAAAAATTGAAACATGCGAAAAGTTTTAATTTACAAAGAGAGATGAAGGATTAATATAAGTTTTTGTTTTATTGCTGGTTAAATTAAAATAGAAAATCCTCTATGTAAAATTGGAATTGAAAAATTAAAAGTCAGGGTGAATCCAAGAACTTTGGTGTCATCTCAGGATCATCAGAGAAACTTAGTGGAGCCCCAGCTAGGTAACGTTGATTGTAATTTGTAAAGCTGTAAGCAAATATCAATCCAAAAAGTCTTTTCTAGCCAACCAAACACTAATCAATCGAAACTAAGAAATACAATTAAACAATTACAATATATATGGGATCCATCTCCATTGGAATAGCTTTTCTTTGTTTTAAAATATATGTACTATATTGAAATGCCAAACCATTTCCAGGCCACTAATTCAGAATAATAATAAAATTATTCAGTTGTTTGACTTTGATAATTTAAAAAAATAGTTGACTTTGAGCTAATTGTCAACTTTAAAGTGTCAAAAGTAGTGGTTGAGATCATCTTAATGATATGAAGCAACAAAGCTGGTGGGCAAAGCAATGTGGGGAATACTTAGGCACACTACGGCTTGATAGGATTTTAAATCAGTTTTTGATTTCTAAAATTGGTTCACCAACGTTAGTCCCCATTATGGATTAGGTATTATTGAAAGCAATAGCATTTGCCAGTTATCAAGCTAATGCTAATTAACATAACTAGTTCTGTCCACTCTGAGCTAATTTTATTTGGTAGCTATAGCATTTATTTTACTTGAATATTATAAATTTTAACATCCACATGCACCATGAAATTAATCAACAATAAATGAAGAGATTTACTATATTTATGCGCACAACATACATTCAATTTAATAGATATGAAAAATTGGATCACCACTTTAATAAGGATTAACTATATTATAGGCAACAATTTCCATATATTTTTAACAAAAGGCAGGATTTGTATTATTTACTTACCTTATGTTTGGATTGAGGGTGGGAAAAGAAAAAGAAAAGAAAAGAAAGTTAAGTAAAACAAAAAAAAGTTATAAACCTTTCTCTTGGTTGGGAAAATTTTTTAGTTGGGGAAAGGAAAGAGAAAGAGAGTGAACATCGCTTACTTTCTCTTAATTTACTCAATTTTTTTAAAATCTCAATTTGGAATAAACGAGAAGGAAAGAAAACTTAAAAAAAAAGTTTAACATGTGAAATGTCAAATTTAATTTTATTATATTATAAAATTTAAAACAAAAGATATTATAATTGAAAAAAATACACTATAATGAATCATTTCCTTTTCTTTTCTTTTCATTGTTTAGCCAAATAAGAGTTATTAGAATTACTTTCCTTTTCTTTATTAATTTTAATTATTCAAACAAAAGGTACATGTACCCTTTCTCTTCCTTCATTTTCTCTAGTTTACATTCCTTTCCTTTTCATTTTTTTCCTTTACTAATGTTTATCCAAACATAGTGTTAATGAATTGAAAAGTACGGATTTGAAGAATTTTAAAATTTAGGAAGAATTTCATGAATGAATTTGAAATACTTAAATTTTCTCTTGAAAATCTACTTAAAGATGTGGTTTTTCAAAATTCCTTTAAAATTTTCCTTATTTTTTTTACACATGACCTACTATTAATATAAAACTACAAAAGAAATATATTATTTCAACTAAATATAATATATATTTTTACTTTTTTATATTACTAATAATATCTATACATTTTTACAAATCAATGATACTCATGTTATATATTTTTTTAATTTTTAATTTTTTTTCTATTTCATCAAATTCAAGTATTTAAATTTTTTTCTAAAAAATATTTATCCAAACAAAGCAAATTATAAATACTAATATTTTAAATTGATATATTTTGAAATTCTCCGTTTAACTTTAAATACACCTATTCGTGTGAACAATGGTTTTCTTTGCATTATTAAACTTTAAAAGCATTAACCTAATCGTGTGAACAATGGTTTTCTTTGCATTATTAAACTTTAAAAGCATTAACCTTTGTTTGTGGGCCAACATTTGTGGCAAACTGATGTTACTTAACGATAATTAATTTAAAGAGAATTGAAGAATGCATATTTTTGTCTTTTTCTTAAATTTCAACGATAAAAGCCAAGAATATGTTGCCGACTCATGATAAAGAAAAAGAATTTGATTACATAACGATGAGATTTATGCATTTATTTTGTTTATTCATGTCAAGCATCTTAAATTTTAGAAACACTATCATCATAAAAAGATGACAAGTGAATGAAGTGATAAAAACAAAGAAGAAAAGAAAACGTTGGTGCATATCACTTCCGGAGAGAATGAATTCTCCGGAAAAATTTAAATAAAATCATATATCTATAAATATATGTGCATGCAAAAGAGGTAAATTTTGTGGGAGTCGAACCAAAATTTGTAGTTGGTGCCTAGAAAATTATTCATTGTCCGAAGTAATTTTTTTCAGGTTATGCTTTCTTCCCTAATTTTTTTTATGCCACAAAATGTTCTTATATTACATTAAATATAAAATTAATCCACTTTCATTCTACATGACTAATATTGATTTAAGAGAATTTGAACTTTTATGTTATCTGTGGTTGACGGTGTCGGTGTGGAGCCTCTTTCATTAAAATGAATTTGTTTTTTAATTATATAATAAAAGAAAACAAAAGAAAGAAAGAAACTATCCTACCTTTCATCATGTAAGTGCACAGATAAGAACAAAATAATTTGCTTTTGGATATGAACAAAATTTTGATCCAAGAAAGTTCTGGATGAAAATGACTTCTCTCGATCAACAAGATTCTTCTCTTTTCCACTTTTTTCCCCCTATCTCGAAGCTAACTATAGGTAAATATATATATATATATATATATATATATATATATATATATATATATATATTATCATAGACCAAATGCATCAAGCAATTCTGTTTTAAATAACAAATGGAGTTAAGAAAAGGAAAAACAAAAATGATGATACTTTTTATATTGTATTAAAAAGTATTAAATATGTTTGATCATCACACATTCCTTTCACCACATAATTTTACACATCTGTCCGGTCTTAAAGTTCAAATATCCTAAAAATCATAAAAATGTTTGCAATTTATATTCTTACTCAATACAATCACATTGAAAAAGAAAAAAATAAAATAATTTTTTTTGGAAAAAATTATGATTGTATATAAATTTTGTGCCGAACAATAGTGTATGATGGCTGACAAAGAAGTTGAGAGATTTACCTATGAGGAGTAAGATTTTTGAGTGCGCAAAGCTTTATCCTTAAAGATGATACCCAACCCTCAGTTCTGTTGCATGTCACATCATCTTTCTCCAGTTGGGCCAGGCATGTTCCAAACGTCACTCATCTTTTTACAGCCCTTGGGCTGTATTAAATATGGTTGCCTCGGCTTTTTAGAAGGAACCCGAAACAAGAAAATGAAATAAGAATGGAAGTCTCCATCAGTTATACAGGACCTTCTGGACCATCCTCTAGACAAAACAAAAACCAGCACAATTAAGCACCATGTGCTACAGAAAAGGCTAAACCTGAGCAAAGAATCCAACTTGCAAAGTTGCAATCTAGACTTAACTTGGAAGACTATATCGGGCTTCTAAGGCCTAAGCAACTAGAATTCTTTATTAAAAGCTAAAATTTGACATATAACTGAAACTGAAACTGAAGCTTGTACTCTCTTTAACAACTAGTATTGAGGATCCAGCCAGGCTAAACATTTTAGGCATTGATACAAATTATGGAGAAGAAGCTCAGTTACATCTGACTGTTTAATAATCAATTGCCAGACCAAATCAATATTCATCTGGTTGAATGATTTAGTAGGAAAATAAATAAATCACTGAACTCTACTACTTGGTAATCAGAAATTAATAGGCAACCAACTCATATGAGGAATATTAAATATGACATTGAAGGGAAAAGTTGGGCAAAATTTTGGATGTCTACTCTCTTTAAAGTGAGCAATCCTAGTTTTAACCTTAGGATCCCACCAAGCTTAAGTTACTTCTACCTTGAAATTCGGGCTTCACTCATTCTGTCATTATTACAAGTTATAAGAAATCAAACAGTCGAATTCATACTATTAAGTCTAACTATCACAATCAGCTGCCAAACAATCAATACTAATATGAGATAAAATTAGGCATTCCACTCTTACCACTCCTAAATTTGTAGCAACCATTACAGGTTAAGGTTATTGAACATGGAATGTTTTGCAAAATTACATTTTCTTTGAAGAGGTCACAATAACATTTCCAGTTAGCTTTAGTCTGCCTGCAAGCTATTCTATAACACAATTTTCCGCCCAAAAAGATGACTCATTGCTTATACTAACCATTCAAAGCTATTCTGATAGTTTCATATGCAGGCACAGCCACGCTCCAACTTTAAACCTAAGCCTACATCAAAAGGATGCCAAATACCTAATTTCAAGATGGTGCATTAAACTTGCTGGCAAACCAGGAAAACAATCAGTTTCAATTACTCATTCAGTAAATTTTTTTTTCATTCAATGCTTCAAAACTTCTTTACTTCTTCCCCACTAAAAAGGTGTCACCCTCTTCATTTTGAATGACCAGACCCTCCCCCACTCTCTGCTCACATACCTAATCCACAATAGGTATAATAATGCATAATCACCAAGACATGAGACGCATAAACATTAAAGGTACACAGTGGCAAATAAATTCACGCAAACCAAACATAGGCTGTACCACATTTAAAGGTGACAATTAGGTGGTGCAGGTCACCTCAGGTTTTAATTTGTTTGCCATTTTAAGTTTGAATTCACTTTTAGCTCAAGTTATTGACTTTAAAATCAATCCAAGTTGGGTTTCAAGCAAGTAGGATGATCTTATGCATTTAGATTGACTTTTATCCCATTTTACTTAGAAAGAAGACAGTAATTGAGTTCGATTCAGAAATAAATTTTGTTTAGCTCACTTCAAGTTCAGGTTTGAGTCATTACAATTGATTATTTCAGTAAATTTGTTGGATCAGATTCGTTTTAAGCACACTGAACAGACCAGTTCAATCATTCAACATTTATTACCTGTAGCAACAGAAAAACATGACTAAGTGCAAAGCATAATTAAACCAGGTTATCAGATAAGAGGTTCACTAAAATGGAATATATTCCTAAGCACATATTAAAAAACAACAGGCATTGCAAACTGATATCATACATTTTACATTTTTTGACAACTGCAAAAACATTAGAATTTTACTACAGAAGAACATAGAATCAGTTATAGGCCCATAAATGTACAGACATACAAATACAATGGACTGGAATTTGGAGTGCCAAGACGATCTTACATTCATAAGAAGAATCGCAAGCACACTCCTATTTCTCTAAAGGCATCGCTGTTATCCGCTCTAGATCCATCTTGCAATTCTCCCTCAAATCTTTTAGTGCAATGTAACAGGCTTGCTGCCAAACAAGTTCATTTGTATCCATCACATATGAGATTATACATGAAAATCCTATTCAAGATATTGAAAATTATCAATCTTAAGAATTTAGCCCGATAATAAAGTAGCCATGAACTCCAGCAATGAAGCATTGATCATAGATAAAGACTCAGAAAGAGTTCAAAAACCAAGAAATCAAGGATCAAGATACAAAAAGTCAAATGTGGATTTTTAATCAAAGCCTTGAATTAAACAATAGGACACAAGCTTTATGACAAACTTGGTTCTTCAAATCATTTCAAAAAAAATTTTGAACAAGAAAAAAAGCACAATCTGTAGGACAAGAAGTAATTTAACAAATAGACCAATGGTACTATCTAATTTGGAGTAGAAATAAAAATTTAGGCTAAAGAGGCTTACAAGCTGGTTGCTTTCATGAAGAAATATATCCTCCATGTTAAGAAAGAGTGATCTCCACTGACTTGTGAGGTTAGATTCTAATATTGATGATTTATTGCCATTTCCCTGGTTATGAATATCAATCTGTTTCCCCCTGCAACTTTTCTGAACTAAAAAGCTTGCTTCTTTCTGACTTTTCTTCAAAACTGAGAAAACGTGGAAAGTAGTAATACACAAATAAGCATAATATGTCACAGTTACAAAAGGAAAGTAGAGAAAATGTAGCTATTCAACTTACCAGCTATTCGACCCTTGATATCCTGATAATTGAGGTCCGACCAAATGTAAGCAGCTGATTATTAGTGTAAAACAAGTAACCCATTAGAATTTACATTACAAGATAAACCGTTCTTACCTAAAAATGTAGCAAACCACAATTCCAAGGTAATAAGCTAAAGGGGTTACCTTTCAAACAAAAAGAACAAGAGCAAGCCTTGAGCATATCAACATGGGCATTCGAATTCAAGCAACCATCATTCTTGAGCCTCGCACACCTCTCCAACTCAACTGAACTAGAACTCTGAGAGGACGACTTAGGCAACCTCGACCACTCAATACACCCACCTTTGCTTGACGCCAGTCTACCAATGCCCAAATCCTTACCCTCATTCCTACAACTACGATTCAATGTATCCCCTACTTCCCTAACACCTTCACATTGCTCTAACGTGCCATCACTATTAGACAAATCAAAACCTTCTTTAACCTTACTAACTTTGTCATTAACCCACACCACATCCTCTTTTAATGTATCAATTTCACCATTACAAGTAGGGGAAAAAATAGGTTTTGGTTCTGATTGGGATTTTTTAGATTTTTCTTTAATCAAATTTTCTTCACCTAAACAAACTTGTTTTGCAAAACGGGAATCTGCGTTTTCTTTAGAATTAAACCCTAAATTATCCCAAATTGCCGAAAACCCTCTTTTAACTGATTGATTTGTAATGTCACCCAAGATCGAACGGACATTGGGTTTCCCGTCCGTAAAATTTTCTCCGCTCATTGTCAAATATATATAACAACCCAGTTGACCAATTCAGCTTAAATCTATTAAAAACAAAAAAGAAAAATTCAAAAAATAAGGGTTCATCTAATTAGAAATTAAATTTTAAAAGCAAAATGGGGTTTCAGAGATACTGAGTACTGACCTGTAGAGAAACGAAAATGAATCGGAAATGACAGAAAAAGTATTATTTGTACGAGTTTTGGTGAGAGCGGGAACCATAGGCGAATTCGGAGCCTGACCCGCGATTTTGAAATGCGAAGGGAGTTGGCGCGTGTTTGTGGCCAACTTAACTTGGTCAAATCCTAAAATTTAAGCTTGGATTTTCGAAACGTTTGACGCTTATTCGTGTTAGGGACTTGGAATTCAAACTAAACTAACGCCATCGGTTAGGTTCCGCAATCTAATAAAATACATTTTGAGTAATATATTTTTATTAGAAGTTACAATTACAATCAGCATATTATATTTTATTAATAGGTAAATATGAAAATTACATTACTCAAACTAGATAAACTAGTAAATAACTATAACAAACTAAACAGACTAGTAAATAACTAAGCTACTTCAAGCTCACACTTGGTGAGACTCGAACTTGAGACTTCAAAGTCTCAGGACATTCTCCTTGCCACTAAGCCAATGCCTTATTGGCAATAAAATACTTTTAATCTTTTTGAATCTTGCAGTTTTCATTATTTTGGAAAATTTTATTATTTATCACTTTTGATCCGAATAAAATTAATATCAGATAGTAAAACAAATAAAAATACATATA
Source organism: Heritiera littoralis (assembly GCA_031772115.1). Classification (NCBI taxonomy): domain Eukaryota; kingdom Viridiplantae; phylum Streptophyta; class Magnoliopsida; order Malvales; family Malvaceae; genus Heritiera; species Heritiera littoralis. The sequence continues at coordinate 1,864,462 of JAPDPK010000096.1, read as the reverse complement.
CTTACATAAAAAAAGTACATGTAATCACTCTAAGTTCATTTTCTTTATATTAATAAAAAAATTAGTCTTAAATTGAATTAATATAAAAATTAATAAATTTTTCTATCATAATAATTAATAATTTCATTTTAAAATCTAATTTAAAATTTTGGTCCTGACTCTTGTATAAATTAATAATTTGATAAAAATATAAAATATATTACATAATATTCAAAAATAGAAAAACATTTCAAAATATTAATTTGAAAAATATTATCATGTTTGAGATTTTTTATTTCAATAGCTAAAATAGTACTAAATATTTAACCAAAAAAATACTACTAAATATATTACATAAGATATATTTGCAATCATATTTTTTGGAGTTTATCAATCAAAATGAATTTTAAGAAAATTAAATGTTATATAGATGAGTTTAATAAATATGAAAATTAAACATATACATTTTTAAGACAAAATAATAATTTACATAAACTCTTTTAATTAATAATCAATGATGGGTCGCCCGAGTATTAGTTTAAAGGGATTCTATTTTATAGGAGAATGAATTGTGTGAATGGAGAATAAAATGTAGTGTGTTATAAAATTTGATATATTAGAATTAAATATAGTTATAACTAATATTAATATGTTTGCTTAGTTTTTGGTTGAGATAATTACAAAAGAGCTCTTATAAAATAGTCTTTTTTAATTACTAAAAAATAATAGCCCTAACTTGAGCCCATAGAAAATTAATAAACTCTTCTATTGTAATAATTAATACTTTCATTTTAAAATTTAATGTACAATTTTGATCTCAGCTGTCACATCTTGAATATACAATATTTTACCTTTTTCAACACATTTTACAATGATTGGACTGTCTGTGATGCTTTTATTTCTCATTTCCTTTTTACTGTAAACATTTATGGCTGTGATTTACCATTTAGTAAAATATTTACATATCATAATTTATCTCTCGTTTACATCCACTATTTATAATACAACACAACAGTATTTTAAAGTAAGCCTAAACATATAAAATAAATTATTATACCTCCTGGATCTGTACTACGCTACCTCGGGATACTCAAAGCACAGCCAAAAATCCTCGGATGATAATCACGCAGTCACTTGAAGTAATCTGTAGATGTTAAAAGTAAAGGAGTGAGCAAACCACGGCTCAGTAAAGGAATTATATGTAATGCTTGATGTCGCGAAATCTATATGCTATAAAATCGTTAAGTTCCTATAGGTGCAATAGGGACCCTAATAAGAAGGATACTGTAGTCGGCTAGGGATGTGAATGGAGTAAGGAAAGTATTTTGAAATATTTGTCTTATCCCGAAACCTAGAAGCGACTATAGGGATTAAGTATTGATTTTTGAAAATAAATCACTTTTCTCATAACATTTCATATGCATTTCAAATCAATACTTTCAACATGTAAAACATTTAATCATATAATCTAATATTCAAATTAATCATAAAAGAATATTAGATTAACACCTTTTTTCATCTCCTTTTTGAAAACATATCACATATCTCATATATCACTGAAATTTCATAAAAAGTCATGTTCTTAATTTAATACAATAAAACTATTTAGAAAATCATCATTTATCTCATTTAAAACATCTAAATCACCATTCATCTTTTTCATGACATGTTTCATATTATAGAAACAGTGGAGACTAAGGCATCACCCGAATTATATCATGTAATAATCCCCGTAGGGTAGAGAAATCATCATGTCAGATCTATGGCTATAGTCTATAAATGTCCTCAGTCGTACACTGATCAGGTGTCAACCGGGACTGAATACATATCACATGTCACATATCACATATCTGCACGATAATGGGGCCTATTAGTCTCAAAACTGTATTCTCATCACCATGTCACCTTTATGGAAATCAATAAAATAATTAAAATCATCAGTCAGTCCATAAAGGTTTTATTAAATCACTAAGTGAATATTTATGAAAAATAATTTATAAAATATTCATTTTTCCACTTTTCACTTCATAAACCATTTCATATACTATGAAACATGTAGGAGGAATTTTCAGTAACCTCACTTTCGTTAAAATCAAAACATGAATATTTAAATAATATTTTTCGGTATATTCATGTTATATGAAAAATATTAAATTCATCATTTCCAAAGCTAGGAAATTATCCCAATATGCATTAAAAAAGTTCATGAGATTTTTAGAAAATTTTCTAGGGAATTTCAACAGCATAACGACTGCTATTTCCTTAACCATCATGTAAATTCAATTGTGATAACCGTAAATTTTTCATTTATTGGAAATAAATATTGGAGAAAATAAATATTGGAAATAAATAAATAAATAAATAAAATTATGAGAACGGGATATTGGTGAAAATCCCGAGAATTGAGGAAGTGATAAATCGAGAAATACGAGTGAAGGAAAATAAAATTGGAATTATGAAAAATAATGGAAAGAGGAGATTTAATTTGGATAAATGGGAATCCAAATTAAATAAGAAAAAGAGAAATATATTTATATAATTATAAATTATATAAATATACTTTTATATAAATACATATGTATTGATATACTATATAGTAAATATTAATATACAGAGGTATATATAGATATATATACTATTGTATAAATTTAAATAATACCTATGTATTAAATATGACATAATATGTATATATGAGTATATATATATTTGAAAATAAATATAAATATGATTTTACATTTGAATTGTACATATATATATTGTAAATACAATATATATATATATTGTATTATTATCATCATTATTATTACTACATTTATATAAAATATATAAATGTTAAGTAATTTAAATTAAACAAATAGATATATATATATATATATACACTAAATATGTATTTTGATAATACATAAAATATATATATGTTTATATATATATAAAATATATTTATATAGTACTATAATATAGATAATAATAATATTATATGTATTATGTATATATAATTTATGTGTATATATATATGTATATATAATTAAATGAATTAAATAAAAAAAAGAAAAAAAGAAACAGAAAGAAAAGGAGGAATCGGGAAGGATCCCGATTCTTCTCCCCTGATACAGCCGGCCACCATCATTGGCAAGAAAGAAAAGAGATGAGGGAGAGCGACGTAGTCGGTGAGCTGAGGAGAGGAAGAGAAGGCGACCGGCGACGAAAAAAGGAAAGAAAATTGGGAAGAAACAGAAACGAAACCGGCAAAAGTCGAGAAGAGAAAGGAGAAGAAGAAAATGACAGTGACGGTTGGTCTTGGCACCGCCACAGCCACCTCAACCTCGGCGGAGGTGAGGGGAAGGAGAAGAGAGCCACTGGTGAGGCCAACGACGGCGGAGGAAGGCCGACGGAGGAGGAGAAGAAACCGAGGTAAAACCGAGTAGATCCGCCGCCGTGCCACCGATCCAGGCCGAACGGAGGCCACCGGCAAGTTCACCTTGACGCCGGCCAACTGTGGAGCCACCGAATCGCCGGAGAACCGGCCGTGAAGGAAGGTTGACTGGTCTGAACCGGTCTGACCGGAGAAGAAAGGAAGAAAAAAGAAAAAGAGAAAGAAAAGAAAAAGGAAAAAGAAAAAGAAAAAGAAAAGAAAAGAGAAAAAAGAAAGAAAAGAGGAAAAAGAAGAAAGAGGAAAAGAAAACCAAATTCCCGAGAATTTGGAAATTACGGGAAATTCTAGGAATTACGGGAATCGGTAAGAAATCCCAAAAAGTGTTAAATTATTTAAATAATTTAGTTATTTAAATAAATTATGGAAAAAAATTCTAAATTTTAGAATTTTAATTTCCAGAAAATTCCCTCGATAACCGAGCCGATAGAATCGGGTGAAGTGAACACGGGCGCGACCTTCGAGAGGCAATCGCCGACACAAGACAGGTAAGGGAGGCATGTGTAGCCTGTAAGGATATTCAGTATGCATGTTTTAAATATGCATTTAATTTTATAAATGTTGTTGACAATGATTGGTTAGAAAGTTGTGGTGATTTACCAGTTGAAAATATAAACTATATTTTCCGTGCAGGAGGCTAGCCAATCGGCAGCCGTTATACTGCCGAAAAATCTTAGAAAATTACTGAAAATCATAATAAATGATTTTACATTACGAGAAATGATTTCCAACACAAAAATCGAGAAATCGATTAGTTTTCATAAAACATGAATATATTGATAATTAATTTTAAAATATTCATGTTTTTGAAAATGGTGAAAAAGGAAATCACCTAAATTTATCCAGATAGGTGATATTTCACGTGAAACGAAGTGAAAAATGAAAAGAACCAAAGTGAATATTTTACTAATATTTCTTCAAATATTCACTTGATTTTATAAATAACCTTTATGGGTTCAATTGTGAAAATAAGTGTTTATAGAAAATTCTGTAAAGGTAATTAAAGGTGAAAAACAGTGTTTTGAGACTAAAAGGTCTCAGCATCTGTTTATAGAGAAAACATGGGACGGGAGTGTAGATTTGGAAAATAAATATTTTAATTTTTCTATAAATCATAAATATAATTGATTTGAATCCCGATAACTTTGAAAAACATGTTTTCGATATAAAGCACGAAAAAACGTGCGTATATGTTTTACGGTGAAAAAGGACAGTTATGACCTTTTATATTTTACAGTGATTATTTTATAAACTGTTTTCACTGTATGAAAAATGTGATTTATACTGTTCTATAATGTTTAGAACATTTTCGGGAATGATGACTCCAGTATGAATATTTTATAAATTGTGATTCATAAGGTGAAAATATTTTCCGTATGAATATTTGTGGATTGATTGAACTTATATTTAATGAAATTGATTTCATAAATGGGGTTTATATCACGTGTTTACTGTTTTGAGACTGTTAGGCCCCATATCATGCTCACGTGTCACGTGTTAGTGCTGATAGATACTGATCCTATTATCAGCGTCCCAGTGAACACCTGATCAGTGCACACTGAGGACCCATACACTATGGCCATAGATCTCATGTGGTTTCCCTATTAGGGATGATATTATTATAGCATGATATATTTACGGTGTTGCCTGGTCTCCATGATACTGAACTGAAAGCTACCGAATACTGTTTATTGAATTGGTAGCTACTGTTTACTGTTTTACTGATTTGCAAGATACTGTTTTACCAAATGATACTATATTGAATATTACTATTTTACTGAACTGTAAGATACAGTTACTGTACTGATAAGAAAGAAAGTAAACTACTGTTTTATTACTGAACTGTCACGTGTTTTAAATTATACAGAAGTGAAAAGAAATAAGTGGTTTACTTTGTGAAAACGAAAATTATATCGTTTTGAGAACAAGGAATATAGTACTCTCTACAGTTGCTTTTAGGTTCCGGGACAAGACAGGTATTTCAAAATACCTGCCTTACTCCATCCGGATCCCTAGCCGGCTGTAGTATCCTTCCTACATGTGAGCCTAGAGCATCTAGGAAGATTTAAAGAAAGTGAAAAATTATTTTCAGCATATAAGTAGCTGAATATCAAGTGTTGCATATAACTCTCTTACTGAGCCGTGGTTTGCTCACTCCCCAATATAAACATTTCAGATTTTCAAGGACTAAGAGACCTGACATACGAGCATTTCGGCTGTGCATTTGGGGACACTGCTACAGCTTGATTTATAATATGAGGTATGATCATTTATTTTCTGTATTTAGACTTACTTTCAGTACTACTTTCTTGAGAATTAAGATAGGAGATGTAATTCATATTATAATTTTATACAAAATTGTTTAATAGTAAATGAAAAAGTGAAGTATCACAGATAGCCCAACCGGGTAAGTTGTATAGAAATACGTGAAAAATGTGGTCAAGGGATGTGACAGATTAAATGGTATCAGAGCATGGTTGGCCTGATGTCTGTTGATACTTTTGGAGAGAAAACGTGTCAGAAATGTTAACACCCCTGTAGCACTGTGTAGTCTAAATACATAGAGAAAATAAATGATTGCAAATTGAGTAAAATGATTTGAAGGGAGTGAGAAAGTGTAAATTGAGAATATTAAAGAGAAATAATAGGCTCAGAAATTACAAAAAATGGTGATATTATAATCTAAATGAAGGCCTGTTCGGTAAGGAACCGAAAGGACTCGGTGAGGGCCCTACCAGTACTTTACGGTTCGGATCGAACTAAGACCTGAAAATGATGGTATGAAGGAGGGGAATGACATATCATCATTAAATAGACTTTAAGATCACCGATTGAAGGTAATTTGAAGAGAGAAAATTTTTGGCCAAAAATGACCAAAATACCCCTGCCTCCAAAATTTTACAGGGAGTTAAAATAAACCAACAGAGGTTGAAATTGATTGATCTGATAGAGAAATTGATGATATAAAGCTGCATTACAAGCAAAATAATCCAATTATGGATTTTAATGGATTTTTTGTCGAAATTGAATAAGATTTAAATTGCTGATATAAGTATGAGAAAGGATAATATCAGCCCCTGGATAATGAGATCATTGATTTCAATGTATACTGAGAAGAAAGAAATAAATGTCGAAATGACGAAAATGCCCCTATGTTGGGCGATGTGCTTAATAGTGATAAAACCAAGTTGATCTTGAATCCATTGATGGTGATGGAGTCATTTATGGCATATAGGATGTGATATGAATATAGCGATCCCTATTATTGATTCCACTTACACCTAGATTTCGGACGCGAATGGTGAGTGACCTAGTGAACGGGCTGGGCCTCATGACAAAACCTCAAGGGGGCCAGTGGGCTCACCAAAAAGGACAGTACGCATGTGTAAAGGCGGACGGCGGACGGGACGAGGCCTTGTATGATGCGATCCCATAAGTGTATAGTGGAATGTCACAAGATGATTGGCCCAATTATTGAATGTAGAGGCCTAAATTAAGAGTGTATTGAATTGGATGTTTATTACAGGATCGTTAGATATTATGAAAAGGGAGATGACTACAGAAAATGAATAGTACAAATAATGAAATCAAGGTGAAGAATATTTCAAAATGATTTGAATATTAACTTTCTTTGGCTTAAGGATACATAGTGGAAATGACAGGACATGAGGATGAAATGTCCAAGATGATAAGAGGTGAGTGATTAAAGAAAGTATCGAATGTAATGCCCGATAAATTTTTCAAAGTTGTATGGATTGGAGAAATCGAGCTAACACTGACTTGAGGGATTATATGAAATTTAATTCTGAGCTTATATCGGAGGATATAGAAAGAGTCCGAAAGCTTTACAACAACTCTGGAAAATGTGTGAATAATGAAATTCACTTGTAAAGGTGTGATTGATGGAAATACAGATAGTGTGATTTGAGGTTAATGAAGTATCTGTATAAGTGCAAATGAGAAAAGCACAGATGACTGTGATATGTAGATGGATTTAAATGGTATATTAAATTCTAATTATTTAATAAAGTTCTTGTGAAGAACAAGTGATCATCTACATGAAAATGGACGCTTTATTGATCTGATCAGAGATACAGGAGGAGTCCATAAGACTAGCCTCAGTATAAAGCGTCATTAAAGAAAGGTCAGAGACTGATGTCCATAAGATGATAACTAGAACTTGATGAAATTTTATGAGTTCCTATTGAGGTTTGAAGGTTAATGAATTACCTTGTGAGGTATATAAACCTAAGGAGTGAGATATCGAAATAGTTAAGGATACAAATGGAACAGGAGCAGCATTATGATATATAATCCTTTAAACTCTCAGAGACTGTGGACTTATGTTAAGATTGGCGAATAAGAGACTTGGCTAGACAGTATCTCTTTCTAGGATATATGATCTCGAAATGATAGAATGATAGTGAATCTGTCTATGATAGTGAGATAATGATTGAGATACGGAATTACTGAGTCTAGCTAGATACTACTGCCAATCTATAGGATGGTGATGGGATTAGCTGCCCTACTAATGAGACATAATTAGAGAAATTAAAGTCGGTAAATGGATAAGTGAGAAGAAAAGATGGTACGTAAGATGTTAAATGATTTTAACAGTGAAGTACCATACCACTTGAGAAAACCGACTAAATTGATGAAAATATGAAAACGAAAATGAAATAAGAAAGTAAGTAACATGATGAGTAGGGAACCTAAAGTAGTTCCCGAAATTAAGACTAAAGGCGATTTCATTTGGTTATCACATGATTATGGTTAGATGAAAGATCGAGCCAAACTGACAAGTGAAAATAAATGATACTCAAAGGAGTAAATAAATGATTTAACTTTTTACTGCCAGTTATGTAATGGAACAAAAATGATATACACATAACCACCTTGAAATGATAGAAAGGGTGGAATTATATGGATAATGTGGTGATGAAATTGATGATTTCAATATTCTACTATGGAATTTAAATTACGAGAAGATTACATTCTCAAGTATATTCTAAAATTTAAGTGATGTTGAATATGCCATAAGAACAAGAGATGATTAACAGTAGACTCTGCAATGAGATGCAGCCTTGATGGAATAAATGTGAGAATGGATATTGTGGACAATAAAGAGTTCAAAAGAAATATGATGATGTGGAAATGATTAAAGACTGATTGTTTAAATGGAATCACTTTTCCACTATCAGACTCCTAGATTCTCTAGTGCCATAGTCAAAATATAAGTGTGGAATGGTGTTAATGTATATGTACAGTTTCAGTGAGCATTACATGTGCTGGGAGTCTCTGAATTGCCATATGCTTAATGAGAAATAGCAAAGGGCATTGAGATCCCAAGTGTACTGATAGCACCGCTCCGTACTGATGAAAATGCTCAAGCGTAATAAGTGGACGCTTGAGGATATATTGAGAGAGCGAGTGCACGAGATGTGGAAGCTGCTGGGACAATTACATACAACTTATTGACATGTGAAATTAATAGTTTTCAAACTATAACGACTTGGCACCAATTGAGAAAAAGTGATAATGAACAACATAGATTAGTGGTGATATGAAAAATAGTGTGAATAGACTTTTATGTAAAAGAGAAATGAAATTGATAACTCCCAATTGGTAAGAAATCTTACAGGAGTATAGAGGTATGATGAAAGACGATATATAGTGATCTAAAGTACTCTTGATGTTGAAAGTGTACTGGCAGTATTACTTGGAGGATGACCTAGAGGTCAGAAGTCGTAAGTATACGGCATATACCATTACCACCTTTGGACTTAAGTTAAATTTGGAGGACCGAATTTCTTAAGGTGGGGAGAATATGATAACCGTAAATTTTTCATTTATTAGAAATAAATATTGGAGAAAATAAATATTGGAAATAAATAAATAAATAAAATTATGAGAACGGGATATTGGTGAAAATCCCGAGAATTGAGGAAGTGATAAATCGAGAAATACGAGTGAAGGAAAATAAAATTAAATTATGAAAAATAATGGAAAGAGGAGATTTAATTTGGATAAATGAGAATCCAAATTAAATAAGAGAAAGAGAAATATATTTATATAATTATAAATTATATAAATGTATTTTTATATAAATACATATGTATTGATATACTATATAGTATATATTAATATACAGAGGTATATATAGATATATATACTATTGTATAAATTTAAATAATACCTATGTATTAAATATGACATAATATGTATATATGATTATATACATATTTGAAAAGAAATGTAAATATGATTTTACATTTGAATTGTACATATATATATATATTGTAAATACAATATATATTGTATTATTATCATCATTATTATTACTACATTTATATAAAATATATAAATGTTAAGTAATTTAAATTAAACAAATAGATGTATATATATACTAAATATGTATTTTGATAATACATAAAATATATATATCTTTATATATATATATATATAAAATATATTTATATAGTACTATAATATATATAATAATAATATTATATGTATTATGTATATATAATTTATGTATATATATGTATATATAATTAAATGAATTAAATAAAAAAAAGAAATAGAAAGAAAAAGGAGGAATCGGGAAGGATCCCAATTCTTCTCCCCTGATACAGCCGGCCACCGTCGCCGGCAAGAAAGAAAAGAGATGAGGGAGAGCGACGTCGCTGGTGAGCTGAGGAGAGGAAGAGAAGGCGACCGGCGACGGAAAAAGGAAAGAAAATTGGGAAGAAACAGAAACGAAACCGGCGGAAGCCGAGAAGGGAAAGGAGAAGAAGAAAACGACGATGCCGGTCGGTCTTGGCACCGCCACAGCCACCTCGACCTCGGCGGAGGTGAGGGGAAGGAGAAGAGAGCCACCGGTGAGGCCAACGATGGCGGAGGAAGGCCGACGGAGGAGGAGAAGAAACCGAGGCAAAATCGAGTAGATCCCCCGCCATGCCACCGATCTAGGCCGAACGGAGGCCACCAGCAAGTTCGCCTTGACGCCGGCCAACTGTGGAGCCGCCGAACCACCGGAGAACATGCCGCCGGAGGAGAACCGGCCGTGGAGGAAGGTTGACTGGTCTGAACAGGTTTGACCGGAGAAGAAAGGAAGAAAAAAGAAAAAGAGAAAGAAAAGAAAAAGGAAAAAGAAAAAGAAAAAGAAAAGAAAAGAGAAAAAAGAAAGAAAAGAGGAAAAAGAAGAAAGAGGAAAAGAAAAAGAATTCCGGAAATATGGAAAATTCTCGAGAATTCGAAAATTAAGGGAAATTCCGGGAATTATGGGAATCGGTAAGAAATCCAGAAAAGTGTTAAATTATTTAAATAATTTAGTTATTTAAATAAATTATGGAAAAAATTCTAAATTTTAGAATTTTAATTTTCAGAAAATTCGCTCGATAACCGAGCCAATGGAATTGGGTGAGGTGAACACGGGTGCGACCTTCAAGAGGCAGTCCCCGACCCGAGACAGGTAAGGGACTCATGTGTAGCTTGTAAGGATATTCAGTATGCATGTTTTAAATATGCATTTAATTTTATAAATGCTGTTGACAATGATTGGTTGGAAAGTTGTGGTGATTTACCGGTTGAAAATATAAACTGTATTTTCCGTGCAGGAGGCTAGCCAATCGACAGCCGTTATACTGCCGAAAAATCTTAGAAAATTACTGAAAATCATAATAAATGATTTTACATTACGAGAAATGATTTCCAACACAAAAATCGGGAAATCGATACAGTAATTAATTTTAAAATATTCATGTTTTTGAAAATGGTGAAAAAGGAAATCACCTAAATTTATCCCGATATGTGATATTTCACGTGAAACGAAGTGAAAAATGAAAAGTACCAAAGTGAATATTTTACTAGTATTTCTTCAAATATTCACTTGATTTTATAAATAACCTTTATGGGTTCAATTGTGAAAATAAGTGTTTATAGAAAATTCTATAAAGGTAATTAAAGGTGGAAAACAGTGTTTTGAGACTAAAAGGTCTCCGCATATGTTTATAGAGAAAACATGGGACGAGAGTGTAGATTTGGAAAATAAATATTTTAATTTATCTATAAATCATAAATATAATTGATTTGAATCCCGATAACATTGAAAAACATGTTTTCGATAGAAAGCACGAAAAAACGTGCGTATATGTTTTACGGTGAAAAAGGACAGTTATGACCTTTTATATTTTACAGTGATTATTTTATAAAATATTTTCACTGTATGAAAAATGTGATTTATACTGTTCTATAATGTTTAGAACATTTTCGGAATGATGACCCCGGTATGAATATTTTATAAATTGTGATTCATAAGGTGAAAATATTTTCCGTATGAATATTTGTGATTTGATTGAACTTATATTTAATGAAATTGATTTCATAAATGGGGTTTATATCACGTGTTTACTGTTTTGAGACTGTTAGGCCCCATATCATGCTCATGTGTCACGTGTTAGTGCTGATAGATACTGATCCTATTATCAGCGTCCCAGTGGACACCTGATCAGTGCACACTGAGGACCCCATACACTATGGCCATAGATCTCATGTGTTTTCCCTATTAGGGATGATATTATTATAGCATGATATATTTACGGTGTTGCCTGGTCTCCATGATACTGAACTGAAAGCTACAGAATACTGTTTATTGAATTGGTAGCTACTGTTTACTGTTTTACTGATTTGCAAGATACTGTTTTACCAAATGATACTATATTGAATATTACTGTTTTACTGAACTGTAAGATACAGTTACTGTACTGATAAGAAAGAAAGTAAACTACTGTTTTATTACTGAACTGTCACGTGTTTTAAATTATACGGAAGTGAAAAGAAATAAGTGGTTTACTTTGTGAAAACGAAAATTATATCGTTTTGAGAACAAGGAATATAGTACTCTCTACAGTTGCTTTTAGGTTCCGGGACAAGACAGGTATTTCAAAATACCTGCCTTACTCCATCCGAATCCCTAGCCGGCTGTAGTATCCTTCCTACATGTGAGCCTAGAGCCTCTAGGAAGATTTAAAGAAAGTGAAAAATTATTTTCAGCATATAGGTAGCTGAATATCAAGTGTTGCATATAACTCTCTTACTGAGCCGTGGTTTGCTCACTCCCCAATATTAACATTTCAGATTTTCAAGGACTAAGAGACCTGACATACGAGCATTTCGGCTGTGCATTTAGGGACACTGCGACAGCTTGATTTATAATATGAGGTATGATCATTTATTTTCTGTATTTAGACTTACTTTCAGTACTACTTTCTTGAGAATTAAGATAGGGGATGTAATTCATATTATAATTTTATACAAAATTGTTTAATAGTAAATGAAAAAGTGAAGTATCACAGATAGCCCAACCGTGTAAGTTGTATAGAAATGCGTGAAAAATGTGGTCATGGGATGTGACATCAATACAATTCCAAAATTCACAACATCCACAAATCCACAGTTTTCAAAGCATATCATGCATAATAAAATAATGCACTTGGGATATCCCTACAGATCGCATATGCATCCCTTACCTGTCTAGCGTAAACGACTTTTTCGAACGCACCAACCGTAATTCGTTACTCCCAGGCTACAGATAATTTTACCAAAATTATTAGCTCATTTAATACTTATTTTTAAGCTATTATTCATATCAAAGTGCAGCCACATTAGACACTGGAAATATTTTCGCAGTATAATTTCTACCTGTAGTATAACATAACTTCTTCGTTTTACGTCGGATTTTAAATCCGAGCATACCGACAAACTTCTTGTAATTCCTACAGTCTAAATATACCCTCAAATCATCAAAACTAGGCATGTACAATGATCCCCTCATGAAGCCAAATGCACTATCTTGAATTCCTTAAGGAATTTTAATGATCCAATGGCATAGAATTTTAATGATCCAATGGCATATTCTTACTCTACCATGTTCATCCTTCATCCTAGCATCCATTTCATGCATGAAAGGCCACATTTCCCTTACGTTCAAGTCATGGCCGAAACCCACTTCCAATGGTCAAATTTTATTTGACCAATTTCAAACAATTCTAATGGCATAAACATGTTCAACATATTGAAATCAATCATCCTATACCATTAAACTTAAAGAGAACACAATGACTAGTCAACCACATACCTTGGCCAAATTCTTCCACTCCTATTTTCTTCTTATTTTGTTGCTTATTCAATGGTCTATTGGTATGGGTAGGTAGAGGAGAGAAAATAAAGCAATTTCCTAGTCAAAAGTTTGTTGAATTTAGGTAGAATTAATGGTGTTCACATTGGTTTCTTTTCTCTCAAAAATGGCGTGGAAGACTTTTGGAGAAGAAGGCTGAGTAGTGTCCAGTCAGCAGCTGATGGATTTATGAAGACATTTCTAGAAGCAGGCAAAATTACCAAAATGCCCTTGGTTATGTAAATTTTAGACAATTTTGCCCTTAAGCTTCCGTAGTTGTAAAACTATGTAATCGTGCTCCAAAATTTCGGATTCCAGCACCAAATAATCTTATTTAATGTATCTTGATGATTAGAAGTGGCTTTGTTGACGCGCAGTGTGTAAATAGTGAGAAATTTCGATTTTACCCCCGCGATCTGTCGGCGAATTTCTCCAATTTAACAATTGATTTGACAAATCCATTATTGCTGTCTTAAACTAATTTTCATGTAGAATAACATGATATTTTTACTTCATCCCAATTCATTTTAGTTTGGGTGCAAATCTACGAAAATACCTTCAAGACGTAACCGTCATTTTCCAAAGTATTTGCCATGCTTCACAAAATGATGCAAACAAGGTATTTTGGTCTCAAAATTTCCATAATATCATTATTTCACCATTTATACATTGTTCCTTTAATCATATATATATGGGCACAAAATCTAAGTGGGGCCCACATCACTATTTACTTAAAATTTACAAATATAATCAAAATAAATCAAAATTACATATAAATACACATGTACAATACAAAATAATCGGTTATCACATCAACTGTTGCATAAATTAATGTTTGATAAATTACAAAATATATAAAACCAAAGCTTTTGGTTAAAAGTATAATATTCTATGTGAATAATTCAAACTTCTAACATAAGTATTATCTTAAAATATATAAAAAAATCAATTATATTTTTTTAATTTTCTAAAATACAAACATCTATGTACATTAAAATTAAAATATATATCAATTATCCTTTAAATCAATTATCTATTTTATTTTTAAAATCTAAATAGTTCACTCCCCAATACTTTTTAGGTTTGAATTAAGATATTCCATTTGAAAACTTAAAATTTTCTATTCAATATTTATATATAAGATATTTATTCTTTATTCATAATTAATCATAATTAATGATTTTAGCTTTAAAATTTAGTAAGATATGAATTTTTTGAATGAAATATGATTTTATTTAATTTTTACAAAAATTGCATAACTATATCTAGTATATAATTTTTTTTATTTTACTATAACGAAACATACAAATTACCACTAAAAAAATATTAGGTACAAAATTTGGCTTTTTCATAAATTTAATGACTTGTTCCATAAAGTTTAAAATAAAAATATATTTTATATATTTATAATTATTGATTTATTAATGTATTTCAATGTATTGTACAGATTTAAAACATTATTACATAATATTCAATTATTAGAAAAGCATTTCAAAATGTTAATTGCAAAAAGATCATCATGTTTAATACTTTTTACTTCAAGGATTAGAAAAGTACAAAATATTACATAAAAATACATTTACAAAAAGAATTTTAAATAATGTTGGCTCAAATACTAAATCAGAGAAGATGTCACGCTCCGATTACTGAAAATCGAAATTAACTTTTTCCATTTTCACTTAGTCTGTTGGGTTGTGCATAGTGTTCCGGAATATTTTATAAACTAAACTTTATATAAGCTAAATCAATTTCCACTTATTTGATAGGTCCAGTGCAAACTTAACAGTTCGATTTATAATTCATTTATGTTGAGTATGCACTTTCATCACATCAAACTAAGCCGGATTAAACCTTTTTATATTTAACTTATATATTGATCAAAATGCTCACCATTCCATACAATCCCACGTTCATCTATTAACCAGTAAACACTTTAAATTCTCGTTTAGTTTACATACCTGTATACATATTACAGTATTGTACACTAAGTCTAAATACAAAGGAATAACTGTACATATATACCTTTAAGAAATTGTACTAAAAGCCTTGAATGAATTGGATCTAAGCCTTACTTTCTAGAGTGTCTACTGTAATAAATTTAGGACGTGAGAAGAGAGGGGTGAGCTTTACACTCAATAAGAAATATGTATAAAAGAACTGATACTACGCACACCTATATGCAAGTATCTTGAAAACATGCTTTTTACCCAAAGACCAATGATCACACATTCCTAGGCATGATATCGGAAAGGATACTATAGTAGATTAGATAACCAGGTTAAGTACAGAAAGGATGCTTTAAAGCACCTCAATTGTCTCGGTATCTAACTCCTATAGACACCTCATTTTGTCCGGGTCTTAAATATTATTGGGCTTATCGGGATGTTTTTAATCAAAGTTTGAAACTAAATGAATTTTAATATAAGTTTAATGTTCTTTTAGTTACACCTTTGGTTTGGGTTTAATTTGATTTTTGGACTTGAAACTATGATTTTGGACTTAGTAATGGATTTGGGCGTAGGTTTGATGATTAGAAGATGAGTCCAATTTTTGAATTGTTATTTTGTTCATTATTCAAAAACAAAAATAAAAAATAAAAAATAAAAAGTGGAAACATTAAGTTCTAATTTAGGAAACTTGGAAAGAAAATCAGAATCTTAAAATAAAGGCAAAGTCAAAAATTTGAAAATTTTAGAAAGAAAATCAAAATCAATAAGTGAATCAAATGAAAATCAATTAAGATACAAGTCAAACTCAAATTTGTGCATGGATGAAAAGGCAATCAAATTGATTTAACACCCGTATCAAAAAAGGGAAGAAAAAATCAAATAAAAAGGGCAAACGGGCAAAAGAAAGGGGGACCGAAAATCTGCCTATTACCTCTTACCCTCATAGTCATCACCAACCCAAATCCATCCATACTTTGATCCCAAAAACCGCACCAACAAGAAGCTTGTCATAGCCACCGTCTACTCGCCCTTACTTGTTGTTCGCTGTCCTCATGTTGTGTTTCCCTCGTTTATCCAATTCCTTCTTTGCTTCATCGTCGACTGTCAGCAGTGCCATTCTCCTAAGTTGCTACTCTGTTCGCTGTCGTCGTAGCCCTGTTGCTACGCTTTGCTGCTGCCTTGGGTCACTACACCGAAACACCCATCACCAAACCTCGCTGCACTGCTAAATATTTAAGCCTTGCTCCATTACTTATGTGAAAGAAAGAAAGAACGTTGGGCTTGGCAAAGGTTTGTTTCCTTTAATCCTATTATTACATCATTAAGTTCTCATGTCTAGACTTGGTTTTTTTTTATAGAGAAATTTACTGTAGTGTTGCTTTTGGAATCCATGCTTCAATTGACGATTTACTAATTTGGGATCTTAAAAATAAATTTTAATTTGTTGTCAGTGAATGGGATATGCAATCATGAAAGCTATGAAGTTAACTTACTAAAGAAAGATCAAAAATGAAATTGTAAATAGAAATTCTTTTTTTGTGAAAACATAGAAATTCATTTACTACTCTGTTCACTTACATTTGTCTTTTTTTACTTTATAATTTATTGGGTTTGTTGTATAAAATCTGTTCATATGTGTAAGTAATTATTACATTGATTTGTTTAATTTTTTTCTTTTATATACTTAACTCGTTATACTTTGTAGATGGGTTTATTAATTTGATTTCAATGATTCATTTTCGAATTAGAAAAGATTATTTAGGGATACAAATAGAGACATAATAAATTAAAAATTCTCTCATATACTAAATTAAATTTAAATAATCTAAAATTTATAAGATAGAAAAATGAGAACGAATTATTCCGACGATGGAATTCTAAAGGGACTGCGCTCGAGTAGTGCTTTTAGATATCTTGAGGTGAGGATGTTTCTTTTAGGTCTTACCAGCTTGATGGAAGATCTAAGGGGATATTTCCAATATTTAATAAATCAATTTAATTAAAAAAATAAAAATTAAATTAGATTAGAAAATAGTAAATTAAAATTAAGTTCATTATAATAAATAATAAAACTCAAATCAATTAATTAGAATTAAAATTAGAAAAGAATTAAAATAAATAGAAATTAAATTAAATTAAATTAAATTAAATTAAATTTTTTAATAAATGTGAATTATTTCGAGGATGGAATTTAAAAGGAATTGCGCTTGAGTAGTTTCTTTAAAAATTCCTAAGGTGAGAAAATTTTCTTTAAGGTCTTACCAGCTTGATAGAAGGTCTTTAAGAGAATTTTCAATATAAAATAATTCAGGTTTATTTAAAAATATAAAAATATGTGAAATAATAATTTATATAAAAATAATAACAATAGAATAAAATAAGATAAAATAATAAATAGAAATTTGGGTAGGAGTCAAGATAGGATTTACATAATGTACTTAAATTATCCGACGACAGAGCCTCTTCAAGAAAGGCGATTGGTTCTACTTGAATACTCTTAAGGTGAGAAAAACTTTTAGGTTATCCAACCAGCTTGATGGAGGAGACTTAAAAGATATTTCAATATTTAATTATATCGAAATTAAAGTAAAAAGACAAAATTAGGATAACCTTAGATTATTTGGTACCATTTTAGGATGGGCGTTGTGAGGGTGCTAATCCTTCCTCACACGTAACTGTACTCTCAAACTTAGAACTTTTAACGTAGACCAAGCCTTATCCTTAGTTTGAATAGGTGACTAATCACTCCTTAGCTTTTGTGTCTAGCTATTAGGTTTTCCCAAAACTTAATACGTTATGACAGTTTGGCGACTTCACTGGAGACACTTAGAGAGTCAGGCAATTAGATAGTTTAAGGTTAACAAAATTTTCCCTAGAAGCTTTAAGCTTCATAAGACATTTAATACACACACTTCACTTGCATGTGCATGCATTAGCCCTCGACCCGAGCTTATCCTTTTTAGGAGGGAGTAAAGTACCTTTGCCTTCGTGAGGTAGTAACCTCCATATAGGCCAGTGAAATACTCCCACTCAGATTGAACCTTTTTTGTTTGAAGCCTGTAATGGGTGAGGATTGGGGTGCCTTACTAGTCCATGTGGACGACAGTGAGGAGCAATCTGGGAACTTTTAAAAGGTTGTATTATCCAAAGCCCAGCATGTAATAAGACTTAAGAGGCCCAACTTTAGACAAAACCTTGCCAACTTAATGTGTAGAAATAACCTATAGCTAAGACACACAAAGGAATATTCCTTTTCAAAAAAAATAAAAAGAAATAAATTAGGAGACGAAATGGTTTATTACGACATGCATCTATTTGATTTTACAATGCATGACATTTCAATTTCAACATTGCACCTATACATCTAGAAATTTTTGGTCATACATAAATTGAGCATGCATCTCATGCATAGGTTTATATATGCATATGATGGCATCTTGACTTAGACTATGGTAATAAAGATGAGAAGATAGCTCGGCCATCAAAATTACCAGTCACTCATACGATACTTGTTTGCAAACACGAGTAATGGAGAATGAGCAATTGGCACGAATTGATGAAATAAAAAAGGTGAGATAAGAGATTGTCAGGGCTCACAAAGAGTCTACAGAACAAATGGCCAAGATGATGGAGATGATGATGAGCTTGGCAAAAGGGAAGGGAGTTGATTAAGACACTAACATTAGAGAGGAGTCCCAAATGGAGGACCCTATCGAGCAAAAGAAGCTTAGGAGGGAAGCAGTTGAACTAGGTTCTCATCAGGGGATGTATTGTATGTGTGATATGTTAGAGGAGAGACTGAGGGCTATCGAAGGGAGCACTATTTATGGAAACATTGATGTGGAGAAATTGAGTTTGGTTACTGATTTGGTGTTACCCGCAAAATTCAAAGTCCCCGACTTTGAAAAATATGATGGAACTAAATGCCCATTAGCCTATATTACAATGTTTTGTCGAAAAATGGCAGGGCATACTCACAATGAAAAGTTGCTAATCTATTGTTTTCAAGATAGCCTTATTGGGTCCGCAGCAAGGTGGTATGTCCAATTAGATAGAGGACTCATCCATTCATGAAAGGATCTTGCGAGGGCCTTCATAGCTCAGTATCAACATGTAAAGGATATGGCACCAGATCGATTATTCTTGCAGAATACGGAAAAGAGGTCTACTGAGAGCTTTAGAGAATATGCTTAGAGATGGCGAGATATTGCCGCTCAAGTTCAACCTCCCCTAACAGAGAAAGAGACTACAATTTTGTTTGTCAATACACTTAAGGCTCCATACTATGAGAGAATGATTGGTAATGTCACCAAAAACTTTGCAGATATGGTACTCTCTGGTGAGATAATCGAATATGCTATAAAAAGCAGGAAGATCGAATGGGCAAATACAATAAGAGGTGCAACATTCAATAACGAGAGTCAAGATGTTCAGGTTGTGACTAATGAAAAGCAATATAAAAGTTATACCCCATATTACCCACACCCCATGCAACAATCTCACCACCTTTGTCCATATCCTTATCAGTCAATTCCTCAAAATGGTTTTCAACCTAACTTTTGTCCTCAATCACTCTCCACCCTACCACACAATCCAAGAAGGCCAAGAAACGGTGTAAATAGATTGCCAATTCCAATTTCTAAACTATTGCCTTTGCTAATAAAGAACCAGTATCTGGTGCCTATGCCTTTGAAAACAACTCCAAACCCAGTAGCGAAGAGTTATGAACTAAATAGCAAATGTGAATATCACATGGGGGCAATTGGGCATTCAACAGAAAAGTGTAGGCAATTGAAGGAAAAGGTTGAAGAACTCATTAGTAGTGGTGCCTTCACTCAAGAGCTTATTGAACAATGGAAGTCTGCTTCTCCATAGGCCAAGTTTCCTATATGTAATTTGTGGATGTGAGATGTTCTCAGGATTCTTGAAATTTTCATCAAGTTGTTTTGAAAGCTTTCCATATTTTTCTTTCCAAGTAGATGAAATAAAATAATTTTGAAAACATTGGTGATTTTTATTGAGAATGAATAGACCTAGTCATTACATTTCCAATATACTTTCCGATTTAGTGAAAACTTGGAATCCATAAAAAAAACACAAGCTTGAAATTCCTTCATTTTTGCTTACCATGGTAAACTTTTGAAGTCAATGATCTTCGTTAAGGCAATGAGCAATGAAATGATCGATGAATTTGCAAAACTTTTTGAATTGTTTTGAAGGACCAATTCATGAAGCATTCTCTTAAGGACTTTGTATTTGGAAATTTGATAGATGTTAAGGCCAAGCTAAGAGTCCCAAACACATCAACCCAAAATTCTTCAACCCAAAATTCTTTCTCATAACTTGAACTTTCTAACTCAAATCATCCTTCGCTACACCTTAGGGCAAAATGATTGAAAAAGCCAAGCTTTTGATAACCTCAACATTTTTTTATGGCCATTCTTAATTTGATTGATATCCTTTTCCTATTTTAAACCATGATAATGAAAATCATTGCATAAGGCCTTCATAAAGTGGAGTTGATACATTCTGGGCATGAGTTGTGAAAGAAAAAAGTGAAGAAAAAGGAAGTGAAAAAAAAAAGAAGAAAAGAAAAGAAGAAAAAATTGATTGTGAAACCATGCATGAGGGATATTCAAATGATTTCAAAAGCAAAATAAAATTTTCATCTTGAAGATTGGTTTTCAATAGAAGTATCAATATTTGATATGACAAATGGCCATCTTTCATATTCCTATTATTGAAATGAAATCATCCCTTTGTTACCCTTTTTAAGCCTATTGATTTCTTTCTAAATGAACCTTGACCAAGGATCACCCTCCACATTGGAGAGACAAATACATAAGATGAGTTTTGGAAGCATTAGTGATTGATCTTATGTCAAATGCAAGAAAATGATGCCCTATGTTAAAGGGCAAATGTGAGAAGAAGGATATGTGAAGATGGAAATCAATATAAAGAAAACAAGAAAATGAAAAAAATATGAAAAAGGTAGACGCCAAAAAAAAAAGATGGAAAAAAAGAAATGAATGAGAATAAAAGGTTAGAAAAGAAAAGAAAAATGCTTTGAAGAGTAGGAAGGACAGATGTTCACAATCGAAGAAATGATCATTGGTTTGATAAACCTTGGAAACACTTATTTTGGGCCTATTTATCCATTCTTTGAAAACCCTAAACCTTAGCCTACGTTACAAGCTTAAAAGTCCATTTTGATCAAATAGGGATGCTTGTATTGAAAAGCTTTTCTTTGAGAAACCATCATCATTATTTAGTTTGGAATGAAATTTGAATTCTCAAATGCATGGTAGAATAATCAACAAAAATTAAAAATTAAAAAAAGAAGAAAAAAAGAGAATGAAGCTCGAGGGTGAAAACCCATGAAAGGGCAGTCTAGAGCAAATTTGAAACAACTCAAGGCCATTGTTTGTGACTATGTTAAGGCAATAACAAGAAAGAAGAAAAACCAGAGGAGTGATGCTTTCAGTCAAGACCTTTTGAGAAATTCAAAAACCATCACCTTAAAAATTTGATTTGAGATTTGAATCCTTGCCCAGAAATTTGAGCCATCACAGCTAGTCTTGACATTTGTTAAAGTCCACATATCAACAAATTAAAAGAGTGCTAAAATGGATTGTGTTATGTGAAAGTTACTTTTACAAAATGAATTTTGATTTTCAAGGAATTTGTTTCATTTGTGAGCCTAGATGAAGAGACATTGATCAATAGAACCTTTCTTGATAACCAAACATCCTTGATGCACCAAATCAGTACATTTATTCAGCAAGACCAAGTTATGACTCATTCTATTTGTTCTCAATAGTAAACACCAATTTTTAAGAGACTTAAATGTCAAATGTTTTTATCTTGAAAAATTATTATATGGGGCAATTTTTCATTTTCAAAAAGAAACTTAAAGAAGTGAAAAATGAGAGTTTTGTGATTTTATGGGGGCAAGTTCTTGTCTTAAAGAAATCAAGTGTGGTGATGGTGTTTTTAAGACTATTTTTGGCGCAATCTTTGGTTGTTATGAGAGCATGAATTTTCTTGAAGATATGAGAAGTGGTGAAGTGTTCTTGTGAATAGTTTGGGATGATTTTGTTGTTATGATTTCGATTGATGAATTTGAAGTTGATAAAAATTGTGGGGCAAGAAGAAGACTGAATGAACGATGATGATGGGGTAAATGATTTTAAGATTGCTAAATTTGAAGAAAGAAGAATGATGAGACATTGAAAGATTGAATGATAAGGCAAAGAGAAGATTGAAGGATGACAAATTTTTTACGAAAGGAATATGGTAGATTGATGATGTGACTTGGTAAGGCATTGTTTATCATTTGCATTGCATTCACGACATGTATTACATTTCATTATAAGCATTTTGACACAAAAAAAAATTGAACTAAGACAATAAGATAAAAAGTTTTGAAAGATTAAATGAATAAAATTTTGAAAAATTAAAAAAAAAAGAAAAAAAATTAGAAAATGTGAGAAGGATAAGGAATAAGATGTGACAAAAAAGGTATGAAGTTTTGAAACAAAAATGTTAAAATTTTGGAAAGAAAGAGGAAATTAAAAAGGTATGGATATGATGGGACAATGAAAAAGGATTGAAAGATGTTATGAGATGAAAAAATTGTGATATTTAGATAGAAAATAACAAGAAGAAGAAACTGGAATGATAAGATGATCTAGAAGATAAAACTGAAATGATGAGATAAGATCAAAGCCTCCGAGTACAATGAATAAGACCTTCGGGCATGATTCCTTAAAACCTCCGAGTATACTTCAGATAAAACTGATCAAAACCTCCGGGTACAACCTGTAAGACCTCAGGGCATAATTCCTTAAAACCTTAGGGTATATTTCAGATAAGAACAATCAAAGCCTCCGAGTACAATCTGTAAGACCTCCGGACATGATTCATTAAAACTTCCGAGTACAATCTGTAAGACCTTCGGGCATGATTCATTAAAACCTCCAGGTACAAGCTGTAAGACCTCTGAGCATGTTTCACTAAAACCTCCAAGTACAACTTGTAAGACCTTCGAGCATGTTTCCTCAAAACCTCATAGTATAATTTATAAGACCTTCGAGCATAATTGGGTGCGTTTAGAGATGAGAAAATTTTAAAGTTTCAGGGTCTTCCTAGTCGAAGGAGCATTTTAAGATGAGAAAGTTTTAAAGTTTCAGGGTCTTCCTAGTCGAATGAGCATTTTTAGGGATGAGAAATTTTTAAAGTTTCAAGGCCTTCCTAGTTGAAGGAGCATTTTTAGAGATGAGAAAATTTTAAAGTTTAAGGGCCTTTCTAGTCAAAGGAGCATTTTAGAGATAAGAAAATTTTTAAGTTTCAGGGCCTCCCTAGTCGGAGGAGCATTTTAGAAATGAGAAAATTTTAGAGTTTCAGGGCCTTCTTAGTCAAAAGAGCATTTTTAAGATGAGAAAATTTTTAAGTTTCAGGGCCTTCCTTGTCAAAGAAGCATTTCTATGGCGAGAACCAATTTCTTTTACAATGAGCAATTGTCAAAAAAGAAAAAGAAAAAAAAAAAGAGAAAGAAATGAAAAATGACAAAACTGTTGAATGCAGACAAAATGGATTGTCTATGTCTTTGCGCAATTACTGTTTCATAGTAAATGCACAAAGAGATGCAACTGTAGACACCCCATTTTGTCCAGGTCTTAAATATTATTGGGCTTATCGAGATATTTTTAATCAGAGTTTGAAACTAACTGAATTTTAATATGATTTTAATGTTCTTTTAGTTACACCTTTGGTTTGGGTTTAATTTGATTTTTGGACTTGAAACTATGATTTTGGACTTAGTAATGGATTTGAGCGTAGGTTTGATGATTAGAAGATGAGTCCAATTTTTGAATTGTTATTTTGTTCATTATTCAAAAACAATAAAAAAAAATTAAAAAGTGGAAACATTAAGTTCTAAGTTAGGAAACTTGGAAAAAAAAATCAAAATCTTAAAATAAAGGTAAAGTCAAAAATTTAAAAATTTTAAAAAGAAAATCAAAATCAATAAGTGAATCAAATGAGAATCAATTAAGATACAAGTCAAACTCAAATTTGTGCATAGATGGAAAGACAATCAAATTGATTTAACACCCATATCAAAAAAGGGAAGAAAAAATCAAATAAAAAGGGCAAACGGGCAAAAGAAAAGGGGACCGAAAATCTGCCTATTACCTCTTACCCTCATAGTCATCACCACCCATCCACACTTTGATCCCAAAGACCACACCACCAAGAAGCTCGTCGTAGCCACCGTCTACTCGCCCTTACTTGATGTTCGTTGTCCTCACGTTGTGTTTCCCTCGTCTATCCAATTCCTTCTTTGCTTCATCGTCGACTGTCAGCAGTGCCATTCTCCTAAGTTGCTACTCTGTTCGCTGTCGTCGTAGCCCTGTTCTACGTGTTGGCTCTATAGGTTATACCGAGAGGGGGGTGAATCGGTTTTTACTAACCTTAGGTTCGTTTTTCGGTTCCTCTAAATTCTCTAGCTTAGATTGATATTTTCTAAGTTCTCTAGACTACTCAAGCATGCAATATAAATTCAATTCAATAAGCACAATATAATTGCAAGTAAAGAGAGTAGGGAAAGAGAGATTTACATAAGCGATTTATAGAGGTTCGGCAACTTGCCTACGTCCTCTACCTTGAGATGCTCCTAAGGATTTCCCCAAATTCACTATACTTGAATTTGTGTTACACTCCCTCTTTTTGCAGGCTCAAGAGAAACCTCTCTCTTTTTCTAGGCTCAAGAGAAACCTCTTCTCCCTCTTTTTCTAGGCTAAAGAGAAACCTCCCTCTCTTTCTAAGGCTAAAGAGAAACCTCCCTCTTTTTCTTAGGCTAAAGAGAAACCTCCCCTTTTACAAGGAATGAGTTGGTTTACAAGTGGTGCAATCAAAGAAGGCCTCTAAGTAGGCAAATGATTACAGAAATTAGGCACAAGTGAAAGCCTATATAAGATTTGTGCTAAGGAATACAAGAGATATGTGAATGATGGAAGATGAAGACTTTGTAGCTCTTGATTTGTTGTTGAGGCTTGAGGATTTGAGAAAAATGAGTATTGGAGTTGATTGAGTAGTTCCTCTTGCTTCCTTTAGCTTCTAAGCCTCTATTTGTAGTCCCTTGGATGGTTTGTGGACGTTGGTTGGAGCCAAAACAAAAACTAGCCATTGTATCTCACAGAAACTAGCCGTTGGGGACTTTCTGACATAAAGGGATCGATCCCATGCTTCATTCTTGGCTTCCAGGGCATTCTGCCAAAAAGGGATCAATCCCTTTCCTTAGGGGATCGATCCCATGCTTCCAGAGTGAGTTTTTCCTGCATTTTTGGGCTAGAAATGATATGGCTTTTGATTTTAATTCAACCCAAAACATTTATAAGCTTTAAGGGAGTTTTTCTTGACTTTCTCAAATGAAAATATTGTCCAAAAACTTATAAGTAATTTTCTAAACTTATGTTCAATAATTCTTGAGAAAATTACTTAATATTGAAAACCATTTTATAAAGTATTAAGACCAATAAGAATATATCATTAAACCATGGTCTTAATGTTTGATATGAACACTTAAAATGGATTGAGAAAATCATATGTGATAAGGCAAATTTACAATATGAATTAAAACATTAAAGCTTACTTAAGTTTTTGTCATTTCAAAATATATATATGGCAATTTAAAGCTAACAATCTTCCCTTTTTTGATATGACAAAACTTAAGGTAAATTTGCTTTGAAAATTCTTTGATAAAATACTCCCCCTCAAATAAAGCAGGATTTTGTAAAGCTCCCCCTTAATATAAGCATGGGTTTTGAAAATGAATTTTCAAACTATTTCGCCCCCATTATCTCTCCCTTTTAATATCTCTCCCTTTTAATATCTATCTCTCTCCCTTTTTGTCATAGGAAAAAGAAGGAAAAAATAAATAAAAAATATGCTCTCTCTAAAATCATGGCTATGTGAGAAGAGATAAATATGCTCCATCCAACAAGAAATAGGTTAGTACATGGGACTCATTGCACAAATAAATAAGTCAATATCCATAAAGTGTATGAAATATTCATGCAAAGAATATGACTTATGATCCTATACCAATTGTTTATAAATAATTTTGCAATAAGTTCTCAATTGGTAAGAAATTAAGCAATCACCTAAGTATATCAATTGTTCTCTTAAGTCCAACTAAGGTGCATGGCAATACATCATGATTATGAGCTGAAATTAGATGACATATCATATGCAAGAGCTCATAAATCACGTTCAAGCAAGAGTGTGCATAGAATTAAGACATATATCAATTAATTACAAATTCTAGCACAAAAGTGTTTCATGCAAAAGTGTCTTATATGAATTCTTCCCTATTTGTCATTTCAATTTAAGGAGTATGAGAAGAATTGTCAATTTAAAGCGCATACCAATTGGCAATTTAGTTTTGGCTTACCAATTATTGAAAATATGGTTGCCCATGATACTAATTGTTATTTTAATCTAAATACCAATTGTTACTAATGGTTGACTTAGTCATTTTTCATGAATCCAATATTTATGTGTAGTGTGTTCATGTCAAGAAAATAGTTATTCTAAATATGCAAGAACACAACACTTATCATCAAATATGCATAAGGATTAATTAATCATTAGCACACTATCATAAAGTATTAATCCATATTCATATTCACAAGATTATACCATATGAAAGATTCAAAAAGCCAAGGTATTCAAGCAAACACATTTTCTTCGCTGAAACTAAAGAATCCTATGCTCAATTTTCCATTCAAGATCTTAACCAATTATGAGCATGTGAAGATTACCATTTTAATCAATTCAAAGCAATATCCCTAGTTGATTTTAACGTGTAAGGTTTCAAAGGATATATGCTATTTTAACTAAAATGGATTTGTCTAAATAACTCGATATCATGCTTAAGTATATTTTAACAATAAAATTCATAATTTATGAGTGAGGTTAAGCACATAATATCATGAAAACAACTATTCTCATCTCATAGGCATGATTAGTGATTCAACTTAAGCAAACATGCATGTTCAACATCAAGACAATCAAGATTCAATGCATGTATATCAATTGTTGGTGTTGTCATTAAAACTTAAGTTCTTTAATAATTTGGCCATAAGAGAAGTTTAAGTTCATGGATGACAAATTTTCATGCATTTGAACATTTTAGATCCATTTACCATCACAAATTATAGGCCAATAACAATTATGACTTTATATCAATTGTTGAATTTATATTTGAAATCAATCCTTAAGGTCAAGTTTTAATCATTTTTTTATTAAAGTTTATGACCTTAACTATTCATCTTCCACTAGATGTATAATTATCATGAAGACTAGTGTGGAATAGATGAGTCAAGCTAAGAGACATAATCCTATAAGCATGCTTGACTAAGATGAACAAAAGATATGATCAATAGTCATTATGCACAAGTTCATCAAATTCTCAAATATATATACAAATCATTGAAATAAATCTCAAAATTACGTTTAAGCATTCATATATTTCAAGATTATTTCAAGAGTTATGCAAATCATGAATATTTTCAACAAGAAGAATGATTTTGCACTTGTAAGTTCAATGAAAATGATATTGATTGTTGAAAGTGATACCATTTGTTGGAAATGATACAAATTGATGGAGTTGAGGTATGATATTAATGAAAAATGAATTTTCATAGTTTAAAGATAATCAAAAAGAAGTTAAAACAACGAATTTTAAGTTGAGAAGAAAGAAAATATCAAAACAATTAAAAGTTCTTCTCAATTTCAGTTGAAAACTTGCAGGAAAGTCCTTTTTGGCTTGGGGGGATCGATCCCTAGAGGAGGGGGATCAATCCCTTAACTCCAGAATGCAGATTTCTTGCATTCTGCTCAAGGGGGATCGATCCTGCTTGTTGAGGGATCGATCCCTCATCCTGTTTCTACAGTTTTTGACAGAAAATCTAACCTTTGAGGTACCAAAACTTCATTTTTGAGTATTTTAAGTCCAAGTAAGGGTTTAAACATTTGTAAAACATGATTTTGGACTTGTATGAATGGAAAACATGAATGAAAAACCATTTTACAAAAATTTTGCAATTTTGGAAGAATTTACACAATAAAATGCATTTTTGGCCTCAAAGGATGTCATTTTGAGAGTTAAGCATATTTTGACAAAACTAAAGCATTGGAAACCACAAATATGTCAAAACAAACTTGTTCACATAGGTTTTAAGCACATATATCATCAAATCATAAATCTTGTGAACAACATGCCATGATTTCCAACATACAAGTTCTTCATTATTGCTCATGACATGGCATTTTGCATATATGACATATTTAGTATTTTGAGACAAGTAAATACATTATCAACACATAAGAAACTTGCTCAAAATGCAGAAATCCAATAATCATTTCAAAATCACAAATCATGCTTTTCATTCAATGCATCAAGTACTATAATCAAACAATCAAAAATCTTTGTCATGCCTTTTTATTCAATCATTCAACTCATAATGCATCAAGAATCATCAACCAAGTGCCTCAATAAAACATATAAATAATTTTAGCAAAAATGAGTTTTGAAGAGATAGGATTTAAGCTTACAAAACTCCTTTGCTAGAGAATGCTTTGCATTGAATAGTTGAATCCACCTTATGCCATTCTTTGAAGAATTGTTGTGACCTTGTCAAGTATGGATTCTTAAGCTTTTCCTCTTTCTCATTGGCATAAGAAATCTCCATGAGGGGTGTGTAGAGCATTTGAACTCCATTGTTTCTTTGTATTCTCATGCTCTAACACTCCTACATCAAACAATTTCAAACATGCTTTGGTACCCAAATTTTCTTGGGTCCATGAGAGTTAGTGCAAATAATTTTTGATCCTTTTGGGATCCATTTCAAGCTCAAATCATCATTATTTATTTTATGCTTTGGCACCCACATTTTTCTAACTACTCTTCCTCTAAATATGGTTTTTCTATATGTGCATGCTTGTGAAGAATGGCCTATCCTATTGCATAGTGAGCATGTAAGAGATAAATCATGCATAATATTTTTGCTCATTAGGAAATTCTTAAGATGAGTTTCTTTTTGTTTAGCATTATAGCCTAACCCATCTTTGTCAAAGAAAGCTCTTTGGGTCTCTAACATGTGATCTAGCTTTTGTTGACCCATATAAAACCTAGTAAATGAGTTATGCAAATTTGTATTCTTTTCATTCAACTCATTTATTTCTAAGTTGGCCTCTTCTAGTTTCTTCTCTAATTCTAGCTTAACATTGGTTAAGGTTTTCTTTTCTATTTTCAAATTAGCAATTATTTTCTTATATTTAGTATTCATGCATTAAAATTTATTTTGCTAATTCATTAAAAGCTTTTTGTAACTCATCAAATGTAAAATCATTATTTTCACTAGAACTAGAGCTAGCCTCATCGTCACTAATTGCCATAAAGCATGAGTAGGCTACCTCATCATCTATGTTTTCCTCATCGGAGCTATCACTATCACTCCATGCAGCCACAAATGCTTTCTTCCTAGGTTTCCTTTCCTTTTCTTTCCTAAGTAAGGGACAATCTAACTTAGTATGACCCTGTTCATTACACTCATAACACACTAAGGGGTCTTTTTCTCTTCTACTTGACTCCCCTCTTTGATGTCTCCTATTATTTTCTTTTTCTTTCATTCTCATGAACCTATTAAATCTTTTGGAAAACATTGCCATTTCCTTTTCTTCCTCATTTCCACTCTCATCACTATCATTTTCAATGATCTCATGAGTGGAAGACTTAAGTGCTACCCCTACTTTCTTTGAAGGCACTCCATTTCTTTTCATTTTCATTTCATATGTAAGTAGGGAGCCCATAAGTTCATCTAGAGACAAGGTATTTGGATCCTTAGACTCTTCTATTGAGATTACCTTTGCCTTCCAAGATTTTGGCAAGTTATTCAAAATTTTCTTTACCATTTCAACATTGGAATAAGTTTTGCCTAGAGCCTTAAGTCCATTAATTATATCATTAAACCTAGTGAACATTTCACTCATGGACTCATTTTCTTTCATTCTAAAAAGCTCATAATCATGTGTGAGCATGCCTACTTTGGTTTCTTTCACTTGATTGGTCCCTTCATGTGTGATGGCCAATTTGTCCCATATTTGCTTAGCATTTTCACATAGGGAGACTCTATTATATTCATTAGGACCTAATGCACAAAAGAGAGTGTGCATAGCCTTGGCATTTAATTGTACCACTCTCATGTCATTTGTGTCCCACTCATCCTCACCTTTAGGGACATCTTTTTCATCAACTTTCTTCACGGGAATTCTACGACCATTCATTATAATTCTCCACACTTCATAATCATTTGATTGTACAAATAACATCATTCTAGTTTTCCAATATGAATAATTCTCACCATTGAAGAGTGGAGGTATAACAATTGATTGTCCCTCTTCTCCTAGGGGTGTGCCTATATTCAAGTGAGCCATTTAAGATCGTTTTGCTCGATAGGGGTTAGTCTAAATCAATCTCGAG
Organism: Heritiera littoralis; assembly: GCA_031772115.1. Lineage (NCBI taxonomy): Eukaryota > Viridiplantae > Streptophyta > Magnoliopsida > Malvales > Malvaceae > Heritiera > Heritiera littoralis. The sequence continues at coordinate 1,833,380 of JAPDPK010000096.1, read as the reverse complement.
CCCAAGCTCTGATACCAATTGTTTGCTCTATAGGTTATACTGAGAGGGGGGTGAATCGGTTTTTACTAACCTTAGGTTCGTTTTTCAGTTCCTCTAAATTCTCTAGCTTAGATTGATATTTTCTAAGTTCTCTAGACTACTCAAGCATGCAATATAAATTCAATTCAATAAGCACAATATAATTGCAAGTAAAGAGAGTAGGGAAAGAGAGATTTACACAAGCGATTTATAGAGGTTCGGCAACTTGCCTACGTCCTTTACCTTGAGACGCTCCCAAGGACTTTCCCCAAATTCACTATACTTGAATTTGTGTTACACTCCCTCTTTTTGCAGGCTCAAGAGAAACCTCTCTCTTTTTCTAGGCTCAAGAGAAACCTCTTCTCCCTCTTTTTCTAAGGCTCGAGAGAAACCTCCCTCTTTTTCTTAGGCTAAAGAGAAACCTCCCCTTTTACAAGGAATGAGTTGGTTTACAAGTGGTGCAATCAAATAAGGCCTCTAAGTAGGCAAATGATTACAGAAATTAAGCACAAGTGAAAGCCTATACAAGATTTGTGCTAAGCAATACAAGAGATATGTGAATGATGGAAGATGAAGACTTTGTAGCTCTTGATTTGTTGTTGAGGCTTGAGGATTTGAGGAAAATGAGTATTGGAGTTGATTGAGTAGTTCCTCTTGCTTCCTTTAGCTTCTAAGCCTCTATTTATAGTCCCTTGGATGGTTTGTGGACGTTGGTTGGAGCCAAAACAGAAACTAGCCGTTGTATCTCACAGAAACTAGCCGTTGGGGACTTTCTGACATAAGGATCGATCCTTTTGCAAAAGGGATCGATCCCATGCTTCATTCTTGGCTTCCAGGGCATTCTGCCAAAAAGGGATCAATCCCTTTCCTTAGGGGATCGATCCCATGCTTCCAGAATGAGTTTTTCCTGCATTTTTGGGTTAGAAATGATATGGCTTTTGATTTTAATTCAACCCAAAACATTTATAAGCTTTAAAGGAGTTTTTCTTGACTTTCTCAAATGAAAATATTGTCCAAAAACTTATAAGTAATTTTCTAAACTTATATTCAATAATTCTTGAGAAAATTACTTAATATTGAAAACCATTTTATAAAGTATTAAGACCAATAAGAATATATCATTAAACCATGGTCTTAATGTTTGATATGAACACTTAAAATGGATTGAGAAAATCATGTGCGATATGGCAAATTTACAATATGAATTAAAACATTAAAGCTTATTTAAGTTTTTGTCATTTCAATATATATATATATATGGGTCAATTTAAAGCTAACACTACGCTTTACTGCTGCCTTGGGTCACTACACTGAAACACCCATCACCAAACCTCGCTGCACTGCTAAATATTTAAGCCTTGCTCCATTACTTACGTGAAAGAAAGAAAGAACGTTGGGCTTGGCAAAGGTTTGTTTCCTCTAATCCTTTTATTACATCATTAAGTTCTCATGTCTAGACTTGGGTTTTTTTTTTATAGAGAAATTTACTGTAGTGTTGTTTTTGGAATCCATGCTTCAATTGACGATTTACTAATTTGGGATCTTAAAAATAAATTTTAATTTGTTGTCAGTGAATGGGATATGCAATCATGAAAGCTATGAATTTAACTTACTAAAGAAAGATCAAAAATGAAATTGTAAATAGAAATTCTTTTTTTGTGAAAACATAGAAATTCATTTACTGCTCTGTTCACTTACATTTGTCTTTTTTTACTTTATAATTTATTGGATTTGTTGTATAAAATCTTTTCATATGTGTAAGTAATTATTAGATTGATTTGTTTAATTTTTTTCTTTTATATACTTAACTCGTTATACTTTGTTGATGGGTTTATTAATTTGATTTCAATGATTCATTTTCGAATTAGATAAGATTATTTAGGGATACAAATAAAGACATAATAAATTAAAAATTCTCTCATATACTAAATTAAATTTAAATAATCTAAAATTTATAAGATAGAAAAATGAGAACGAATTATTACGATGATGGAATTCTAAAGGGACTGCACTCGAATAATGCTTTTAGATATCTTGAGGTGAGGATGTTTCTTTTAGGTTTTACCAGTTTAATGGAAGATCTAAGAGGATATTTCTAATATTTAATAAATCAATTTAATTAAAAAATAAAAATTAAATTAGATTAAAAAATAGTAAATTAAAATTAAGTTCATTATAATAAATAATAAAAATCAAATTAATTAATTAGAATTAAATTTAGAAAAAATTAAAATAAATATAAATTAAATTAAATTAAATTAAATATTTTAATAAATGTGAATTATTTTAAGGATGGAATTTAAAGGGAATTGCGCTTGAGTAGTTTCTTTAAAAATTCTTAAGGTGAGAAAATTTTCTTTAAAGTCTTACCAACTTGATAGAAGATCTTTAAAAGAATTTTCAATTTAAAATAATTCATGTTTAGTTAAATATATAAAAATATGTGAAATAATAATTTGTATAAAAAATAATAACAATAGAATAAAATAAGATAAAATAATAAATAAAAATTTGGGTAGGAGTCAAGATAGGATTTACATAATGTACTTAAATTATCCGACAACCGAGCCTCTTCAAGAAAGGCGATTGGTCCTACTTGAATACTCTTTAGGTGAGAAAAACTTTTAGGTTATCCAACCAGCTTAATGGAGGAGACTTAAAAGATTTTTCAATATATATTTATATCGAAATTAAAGTAAAAAGGCAAAATTATGATAACCTTTGATTATTTAGTACCATTTTAGGATGGGCGTTATGAGGGTGTTAATCCTTCTTCACACGTAACCGTACTCCCGAACTAAGAACTTTTAACGTAGACCAAGCCTTATCCTTAGTTTGAATAGGTGACCAATCACACCTAGGTTAGAATGGTTGGTGGCGACTCTTTAGTTTTTGTGTCTAGCTATCGAAGTTTAACTCAGATAGTCTGAAAAGAGGTGAAATTAAGGGGGTGAGCAAATCCACGGCTCAATAAGTCATTTATATAAGGACAGAATTAGACTTATATTGTTTAATGCAAATGCATGAAACCTTTAAGTGTAGATTTTCATATCATGTTCCAGTTGTAAATGTTTATCAAAGCATATCAGATCATGCCCTAAAGTCAATTAAGTGAGCAAGAATCTTAAGATATCGATATAAGAATACTTGAAGATACTTTATCATTCCTTGTTCTAGCACCTGTCTATCACATAGACCTCAGATCATATCAACTCAATTATGTTTCAACCTTCTTGTCCTTATATCGCAATATATCATGTATAATGCATCGTATATAATTCCAACATCATATGGCACTAAACCAAACTCATGTCAATTTCATGGCATATCACATCTTATATGAAAACCATGTTAATCACAATATCAAATCAGTTCATATCTAAACTTTATGCTCTTGTACTTTATTAATTCATCTCACTCTTCATGTAAGAAGACATGATTACATGTAGTATATAGTCATGGCACTTTTCATATAAATTCCATGTTCATGTACAGTATAAGATCATGACATCTCTCACATAAAAGCATATTGTTATATCATTATCCAGTATGCAAACTCATGCAAGCTTTACTATATAATACGGCTATCTTTTTAAATCATATTGCATTTAGCATATAGTCATATATAAAGCTTATACAATCTCAAAATCATATTATATACACTTTTGAAGCATATTCAAAACATGTAAAATCTCATTATTTCATGTTTATTTTTTAGACATGACAAAAGCATTTATAACTCGCAAATCATATCACATGTACTTTTAAAGCATGTTTAAAACATGTATAGTTTCAAAACGTATCTCACGTTCATCTTTTATAGCATGTCTAAAACATGTACAATCTCAAAACATATCTCATGTACTGTAAAAATCGTGTCGAGTCTAGAGTTCATATCAATTAAAATCATACTCTAGACTGCATATCATATTGGTTTGAGACTAGACTACATCCCTAATGCTCTATCAATAAAGACTTAAATCACTATAGCTAGTAGTGAAAATCATATCATCGTCCCTTGAAAACCAACTAAGGCGCTATTTATGATCATAGACCTCACTCTCTCAGCCCCACTGATCAGGGGTGACCGAGCCCTGTCCACGACTATTGTCGGACAAGCATCTCTGCCTAATAAATAATCTCCAATTAGGCGATTTCCACTATGCTTTATTGAATTTAACTTTTTTAGGGTGCCTATAGTCTCATAAAACATTTAAACATTTCACCTTTCTTATGAAAATAGTGTAAGGTATGCAACACGTTTCTTTAAGATCATTTACATATATAAATACATATACTTACACTATATATTCAGTTTTTTCAAAACGATTCAAACATTTATTCATATAAGTATCGCATGACTAAATCCTTTCAAAATCTCAAGTTATAAATAAAACATGCTTAAAAACGATGTAATTTAAAACATGAGTTTATAAAAGTATAATGTAGTACCCATGTAATGTGTCAATTCAAAATCATTTGGCATATGACTAACCATAATGCCAAGTCTTACTAGTATCTCCTTCTTAGAACACTTAATGTAACACCTATATCCACTTTAAGATTGTTACATATTGCACATTAAATATCTCAATTCCCTCATTTTGATTTTAGTAAGATTGTGTTTAATAAAATCAATTTAAATAAAAATGAATTCATCATGAACCTATTCTGTAACTCATTCAATCACAATGTTAATAACATTCAATCATTTTGTCACCCATCATCATATTATAATCATATCATTCCTTATATATCAGTGAGTCTCAATCTTTAATCATTTCCATCATCACACAATCTTAACTACACTTATATAATATAATTTTAACTCTGAATTATATAAACGTCTTATCAATTCCTATGCTTACTGTTCAAACATCGAGTTTAGCCGGATTTGTGTTCGTCGCCTCAACGTCGCACTATATATTCAAACACCGTTGATCAGCTTAGTATCAACTCAATAAAATTCTAAATATATATAAATATATTTTTTTATAAAAGTAGTACGGCACTATACAACCTCTCTTACCTATTTCTTTAAACCAAAACACTAGGCGAGTGCCTCGAATTTAGCTAGATTACCATTGGCCGCTTGATCATCCACAAGGTTCCCGACTTACAATTTTCCTACAATTCCATATTATACCATACTCAAAATTAATTAAGCACATCCATAAAATTCTTATGAAAATACTACTAAGCTCACTATTGTCTTACCAAGTTGTAGCTTAACGTACATAAAAGCCTAACTTCGCATGCATGCACCAAATTTCACACGTACACCTTTAAACATTAGTAATTTACTTTGTATAAATTTAATAAAATTTAAAATATATACATTTTTAAATTTACATTTTTAAATTTGAACGATATTGACTTACTTATAAACCAAGCCAAAATATATATAGTTCCCTTTCCTTGAATATATATATTTTTCAAATATATGTTTCATTTCGTTTGTTTTTTTTCTTTCTTTTCTTTGTTTCCTTTCCTATCTTTTCCTTTCTCTTTTTTTTTCTTCCTTTTCGGCTTGGAATAACAGGGTAGCAAGCTGCCCCCCTGGTTCGTCACCTTCTCCCATCCCAAAACATCACCCGAATAGCCTCCTTTACCAGCCTTATATCACTAGCCTCCACAGCCTTAGATTAGCCTTGAACCCAGCCTAGTTTCAACCAACCAGATCTTGCTGAGAACCATGTAAATACCTCTATTTCCGGCAGATCTTCCTGGCCCCGATTCACCCTTGCTGTGAGCATAAACTTCAGTACCAAAAGGCCTGCTTACAGCTCTTGTTTCAGACCCCAACTCAGCCCTCAAAGAGCCATTGAACGACATCCTTTTCTGCACTGTCCAGTAGGCTTTTGACGTACACTATAGCTTCCGCTTGTCTGATGCAATTTTCAACCTCCAATGAAACTCATATGCCTCCTCTGTTTGCTCCTATTTCAGGCCTAGAAACGTAACTATTCACAGCCCCTGGGACTTTCTCCGACGCCCAAGTGCACAAGCCAACAGCCAAAATCAGCACTGCTCAGACTAGCTATTGTAGCCCTTCTCTTCCCTCACGAGTCACCACCTTAGCGAGCTTTAAAACTCAACACCGAGGCTACCATTCAGGCTCCATTTTCTTTGATGTATCTCTGTTCTTGGCACTGCAAAACCAACACGTTGGCCTTTGTTTCCAGCACAGTTATGTAGCACCCGGTTCACCCAAATCTCACGGCTGTTTGATTTTTTTTTTTGTTGAAACTCTCAGCTCTGGTTTCCCTTTCTACTCCTCTTCTCTGATCACTTTTTCTCTTCTTTCTTGTTTCTTCCCATTTCTTTTCCTAGGCGGACACAGCCACTTCTTCCTCCACCGTTCACACGTAGCCTACTTCTGTTTCAGTAGTCTCTCTCTCTCGGCCAGCCTTGTCTTCAAAGGAGATGAGAATATGAGTGAGAGAGATGCGTGTGTGAGTGGTGTGATGGAATTATGAAAGAGAGAAGTGACAGAAAGGAGGTGCGAGAGAGAGAGAGAGGATTAAAGCGAAAGAATTGAGGCGAGGTGCAGACAACAGTATAGGGGAGAGGCGAGTGTCAGAATGTAGTATAGGGTTGGTGGGAATTTTTCCCACCGATCCATTTTTCATTTTTTATTTTATTTTATTTTATTTTTAATATTATTTTTATTTTTTATATATATCTTTAATATCAATATATAATATAGTAAGATATATACTTGTACATATCCTAATTAAATATGTATATATATGCCGTATAGATATAAGAATATAGATACAGTATATTTTTATAATTTATTTTACAAATATAAATATACATACACTTGTACATATAAACATATACATACATCCATATTTATATATTCATATTCATCTATATTTACTCAATATGTTTATATACTTATATGTGTATATTTATTTTTTATTTATTTTTTTATCTATTTGTACACTTACACAAATTGATACATATTTATCTCCTCTATATGTTAATGTATTTATATTTGTTTATATTTATCTATAAATATTTATTCTTATGAGTGTAAACAATAATGTATAGATCTCTATACTCATATGTATGTATTTATATGTTTATTAGTTTATTTTATTATTTCGCTAGATTTTATATATATATATATATATGTATACACACTCACGTATGTATGCATGCATGCGCATTACATGCATTAAATTTGATTCATGTATGTACGTAAAACATATGCGTGTAATTCGCATATTCCATTCATATCAATTTAATGTACATCGTACGTACGACTTATTGTCACATCCCAAGTACACAGTATTTTACACTTTTTACACATTTTCACCGCTCATGAACAGGTTGGGCTATCTGTAATATCTTAATTTCCATATTTATTCTCTAAAAACACGATTTTCGTAATTTAATATAATTAACGGAAATAAATATTTACAAGTTGTATTTTAATCAATACTTACATCCCCTAATTTAATATAACACTGTAGTACCGTAAATCAAAAGTCTGAACATAAAATGTAAAATAAATATACTTCCGGGATCTATAAATGCTGCCTCGTGGTGCTCAGTGTGCAACCTCTAATCCTTGGATGATATACTCAACCGGTCACTGCAAAATATCTGGGGAGATAAAATATTTGGGTGAGCAAAACCACGGCTCAGTAAGAGATTTGTATGCAAATCTTGATACCTCGAAGACTATATGCAGTAAAATCTTTTGATTTCTATGTATAAGCTGGCACACTACCAGGGAATGATACTATAGTCAGCCGGGAAATCCAAATGGAGCATGGAAGGTATTTTGAAATACCTATCTTGTCTCGAAAACCTAGAGCGACTATAGGGAATAGGAATTTATTTAAATATAAAGTTCATTAAATATTTACTGCATATAAAATGTCATATGATTAATTAAAACCATTTAGTAAATCATATGAACCACACTAGAAAGTTATTTTGATTTTCATCGTTGAAATCAAATCATTTTAAATACATGTAGCAGTAAAATACACTGTTCACATATTTCACAAATCAGTGATAAAGCATCACAATAACAATATATATTTCCATATTTCTCATCAAATCCAAACACGTGAAATAATAGTGGAGACCAGGCACACCCTAAAAATATCATGCTATAAGTCCCGTAGGGAATAATAGAGTACATGTGAGATCCCTGTAGGGATAGTATAATAAACATATGAGATCTATGGCCATAGTCCATAAGTGTCCTCGGTCGTACACTGAGCGGGTGACGTCGGGACTGCTAAAGACGGCTCAATATCAACAGCATAACACATGAGAAGGTACATATGAACACATGAGCATGATATGGAGCCTAATAGTCTCAAAACAGTATATGTGAAATCTTGTTACCTTTATGGAATTAAGTAAAATCAATAACATCTTTCAGAAAATCCATAAAGATATAAATCACAGTATTGTACGGTGAAAACAATTTATAAAATAATTTCACTGTGAAATAAAATTCTCATAACTGTACCTTTTCATCTAGTACACATATACACATGTTTTCACACTTTCCTTTTTAACATTCGAAATTCAAAATTGTTGGAAATCAGTTTCCAATATTTTCATAATTTATGGAAAAATAAAAATATTTATGTTCCAAATTTAATAATAATTTTACTAACACATTTCACGCGATGAAGCCTTTATGAAAATCATTACACGTGATAGAATTTATTTTATCCATAAAGGAAAGCCATAAATAGAATAGTGAATATCATCCTGAAAATAATTATAAAATATTCACTATTTATCATTTCATTTCACCAATCACACATTTCACTATAAAACATGTTGCATGAATTTTCAGTAGTGAAACCTTTACCAAAATCGGTATCATGAATGTTTAATCACTACTTTTCGGTAATTCCACCATTTATGAAAATAATTAATTTATCACTTTTGAGGCTAGGATACACACCAATGATGTACTAAAACTATTTAATAGTATTTTTGGAAATATCTTTAGTAAATTTCGGCAGCATAACGGTTACTAGAGTCCTAGCCTCCTTGCACTTTCAAACATAGTCTCAACAGCCAGAAACCACAATTTCGTAGCATTTCAAGGCAATTCAATATTCGATAAATCTTATAAAATTTATAGCATGAAAATCATGTATTCGGATATCCCTACAAATTCACACACGCATGTCTTACCTGTGTATCGCGATCGCGCTATCTTGTGCTCCACACGAACGTCGAACTTCCGACTCAGTAGCATTGTAGAGATATGCTCTAATTTGCACCACTATGCTTTTTATCTCACCAGACTATAAACTGTGAAAATAATAGTTTACTATAATTAATTTTCGATGTAAAATATATAAAATTCCTTTTCTTATTTAACTCTCATTTGAATCATCATTACTTAGAATATTAACTTTTCTCATGATTTTCTCATGGTAGATAAATATTTCATTCACTTTTCTTTTTCTGTTTTGGCATTTTTGCCTCTTCTCAACATCAAGGTCATCATCCCTTTTAATGACCGAACACCCGTCTTCATGTATAAGCCAACTTGGCTTTTTGTCCTTTATTTTCCATGTTATTTTATATAGGCTTAATAGCCAAATAAGTCCTCAACCTTTAACGCAAAATGGAATTCAACCTTCAATATTTTATCGCATGAAATTCAGTTCATAAATTTTTATTTCAGTGAAAATAAACCCTCAACCTTTTACAATTATGCAATTAAGTCAAAATCTGTTAAATGACACTAACTGCTGTTAGTTTTGCATACGTGGCAGTTGACGTGGATAGCTTAGTTAGCTGCCACGTGGCATGCCACATATGCAAAACTAACGGTAGTTAGTTCATTTAACAGATTTGGTCTATTTTCATCGAAATAAAAGTTTATGGACTGAATTTCATGCAATAAAACGTTGAGGGCTGAATTCCATTTTGGGCTAAAGGTTGAGGGCTTATTTGAGTATTAAGCCTTTTATATATGTCATCCTCATAAAATTTCCAGCACTTAAGTCAGCCAACTTCACCCATTTTGTACACCATTCACGTCACCTTTCTTGTTCATTATTCTGGCCAAATGGCCTTGGTTAAATGTAGATAATTTCTTCATTTAAAATATATATCGCTTATAATTTATACTTTATTCTACCTATTTGATCAAGTCAAATTAACCTTTTTCTTTCTTTCATTTTCCTTTCCTTTCTGATGCTTGCTGTCCAACCGACAGCTTTCTTTCCTCTCCATTTTTCAGCATATGTTAGCTTCAGTTTTTTGTCTCTATAGTATGGCTACATCTAGTACAATTTAGGCTGCCAAAACTTCAACATTCACATACACAAAGTCAGCCAAAAGTCAGCCCTTTCTTCCTTCTTTTGCTTCCTGTTTCGGCTGCACTTACCAGCCAAGAATTTCTTTTCCACGTACAGCCCAAATTTTTCTTCCATCCGGCCACTTTTGTTGACTATATTTAAGACACTTCTTTTCTTCTTCATAGTTCACGTGACCCTTACCCCACACTAAGCTCAACCCTTCTTGACCGATTCCATCACAGCCCTTAACCTACGTTTTTAATTTCTTTAATTTTCCTAGCTGTTTTGGTTTCAGGTGCAACTTGGTTTTCACGTTATTCATCTCATCAAAACCATCTTTTCTTCTTTGAAACCTTCACAACCGAAACTAGGGTTTTCCTTACACATGTTTTCCTTTCAAACCACAACTATCAACAGCTTATACATGATCATTACAACCATAAATTAAGAACAACAATCTTAAAAATTGAAGCTGGACGTTACCTGTACAGAGGAGGAATCTGTCCACATGAACCAGCTTTTGTTTGAGGTTTTTGGCTGAATTTTTGTGTGGTTTTGGAAGCTCTTGAGTCAAGGGTTAATTTTCCTTAAGAAGCTTGGTTGATTTACTGAAGAAAAATGGAAGTTCTGCTATGGAGAGAAAAGCTGCACGACACACCAAAACAAAGGAAGGATTTTCGGTGATGATGGCTGAAAATGAGATTCACGATGGCTGCTGGAAGATAAGGAATAAAGTGGCATGTGTAGGATAATTTCCATTGGCCAACATTAAATTTTTCTTTATAAATTTTCCTACCATAGTTTTTATATATATATATATATATATATATATATATATATATATATATTTTATTTTTCTTTCACTATTACACAAAATTCTGATTTTCCATATCAGAATTTTATTTGTGTACATGTCATAAATATTTATTTTAGTTTACTAAAATTATATACTTGATCCATTCTTGATCAATTTAACCAACACTTAATTATTTATGAAAATAAGCTCATTGAAGTCTCAAAATATTTCTTTATGATTTTTTTATTTCATCAATTTCCTATTGTTTTCCACACTTATACTTTCATTTAGCATGGAACATTTTCATGTGAGAGCCACATTCCTTATATTTAATTTATGTAAAAATCTTTTTATTGATAATTAACCCAATAAATGTAAATATACAGTACAAAATAACGATTTCTCACACTTATGTGTACGTTTCATGTCATTTTCGACTTCTATTCTTTAAAAACTATATTTCGATAATTATGAACCATAATCATATGTTTGAAATCCGTAATTTATATTACTGCATTACATGCACTTATAATTACATGTGCGGTACATGATTGATTTTTAAGGAAGCTGCGGTTTTCACATTCTTCCCATCTTAAAAAATTTGGTCCTCCAAATTGCTCCATGTTATCCTGAAAAAAGTGAGAACACTTCTCTATCATCAAACTCTCCATCTCTCATATAGCCTACTCTAAAGAGTGATGTTACTAGAGCACCTTTAAGAAGGGAATCGCTTTAAGCCTCAACACCTTATCCTTTCAATACAAAATCTGTATCGGTTTTTCAATATAGCTTAAGTCCTTCGCGATCTACAAAGGCTTAAACTCAATCATGCGAGAGGGGTTCGCATAATACTTCTTGGGCATGATAGATGGTAGACATTGTGCAAACCCGATAGCTCTAGAGGTAGCGCTAACCAGTATGCTACTTCACTTAATTTCTCAAGTATCTCGTATGGCCCAATGTACCAAGAAGTCAACTTTCCTTTCTTGCTAAACTTCATTATGCCTTACCTTAAATGTTGTCTTAAAAATATCTTTCCTTTCGATTCTCTTTCTCAAATCAATCTTTTAAATTATTAGGGCATCCTTTAGCTCATCCAATAAGTCATCAATCATAGGCTGTAGGTATTTGTTCTTAATTGTCACCTGTTTAACTGGCTATAATCTATATACAGCCTCAAATTGTCTATCTTTTTCGCTAACAATATTGAAGCCTTTAAGGTGACACACTTGGATGTGTAAATCCCTTATCTAGCAACTATCGCAATTGCTTTTAAGTTCTTCCAACCCTGATCAATGTCCTCCTAACATATGAAGGTGCTTTTCTCTATCATTTTCTCTATCTTCATATCACATTAAAGTCCTGTAGATTTCAAGAATAGCTTTCCATATTATCACTTATTCTAAAGATCGTATCGTTCTCATATCAATTTCAAAGTTTAATACTCGATAGGTCCACTGAATTGGACATATCTCATTAGCTCACACGTTGTGACCTTTCATCCTCTTATAATTTAGAAACTATCAAACTGAGTCAAGACCACTGCCAAGACAGGATGGTTTCTAGTTTCTTATTTCACATAATCTTAACTTCTACCTCAATTTGTTATCTTACATGACATGCTATAATAATCTCCAATTTCCTTTCAAAGATCCCTTTTCTATAACATGTCGTATTCGTTTCGACTTTACTAGTGAGAATCTGAAGAGTCTTGTAGGTTTTGAATCCACATGGTTCAAAATCATAAGGTTCAATTCATTGAACTTCCAAAATTCACGTAGTTCAAACGATATATTCAAAAATCAAACACTTTCAAATCTATGTACTTTCCAAATCATATACCTTCTAAACATATGACTTTTCAGAGTCCATACACTTTTAAAATATACAAGATCTGTTACATCTTGCAAGCTAGGCAATTGTTTCTCTTGAGGCATCTCAATAAAGTTCAGCTCCTACCACACATAGTGAACAAGTTCTAATAAATTTCCTGCCACTATTGTAGACAGGCCAAAATCCTACTTGTCCATTCCAATAGGTCTGATCGAATCCTATTTATTGAAGCTCATTAAGGATGCCCAATCTCTTAAAACCTAAAACTTTCGTATTTTGACATTACTTTCCAATTCCAATAGTTTCCATAACAAACCTGGACCTTACATTCAACCATATACCTTTTCAGGTATAAGAAGTTTGTCAACATAAAGCTATTCAATTCTCTCTTCTTGTTTCACACCTGAGGCTTTATAAAGCAATACTCGTCAAAGTCTAAATGTATTGCTTAAACTTCAGGCCATAGCATAACCTCATTTTTAGGCCAACCATGCTAGGTCACTCCACAATCATTTCCATCGAACAAAATTTTTAAGCCTCGCTTATAAGCTCGACAGGTATACCATATCAATCTCCACAACCCAATATTCCTTATTGGCTATTGTGCCCTTTTTAATTCTTGTTGTACATTACAATACCTTATAGGCCATTGTCTCACTTATCGAGGCTTCAAACCATCTGCACCTTAGCAATCTTCCTTACCTTATTATCATTTAATTTCTATATAAAAACACATGCATTTAGAATAGTATTCTGCACTTAGTGAGCACTTAACACTTAGGCAATTACAGTACTATGGGATGTAAATCATTTTGACTAATCTACACTGACACGTACTAGACAAACATTGCTTTGATACCATTAAATCTGTCACGATCCGAAAGCAATGATGTTCACTTGACACTTACATTTATTCCACTAAGTAAAATTAGAAACTAGATTTTTTCTTTTCATTTTATGGTTTGTGTTCGGTGTCAATGTAGTCACTAAACCATTTTCATTCATTCTTTAATTCTGATATGATTTTAATTACTCCCTAAAAATAGAAGAATCTCATTTATAACCCATAACTTACTATTCTTTAAAAACAGATCGAAAATATCCCCCATTATATTTTGAGATTTCCCTAGCTAGTTACCTGTAAATCATCACAAAGCAGCAGCACAACATTCCCCATAATCCACATTATATTTGTCAACTAGGTATCATTTCAACATCGTCAATATCTACAACTAATTGATAAGTCTCTAAAATATTCACTTTTTAGAGTATTTTATTGCATCAATTTTGCTTAAATTTTGGAATTTTAATGTAATTTCCTCCCATTTTAATTAAATTGTCTTCATGTGTAGGAATTTCGAGAATAATGAGAAAATCAAGAAAATGGCAAGAAAATCAAGGAAAATGGTTGGATTTGGTGTTTAACATCTAAAAATCAGACTTAGCCTTATCCAAATTCTAAACCTTATTTCTATTACTTTAAAAATATATATATATATATATTATTTAAACCTTTAACCCATACTCTACCATATCCCACTTAAATCCTACCCCATTATCACATAAAACCCAAATACACCTAGCCCACCTTAAACCCCAAAAATCCAACAACCCAAAACTAATCATTTTACTTGAGTTTAGCCCAATGGAAAAGTCCAGCCCGTAGAGCTTGCAGCCTAAATCTTTCAAAAGCCCAAATAGGAGTAAAAAGGAAGCTGCCCTAAAATACACAAAACAGGAGAAGCGGCAGCAAGAGGGTGGCGAGGGAGAAGAAGATTGGCTGGTGACAGTGGCTAAATGTCTTCCCAACTTCCTGCGTTTTTCTTCAGTAGTGTTTCTCCATGTTTCCATATACTTTTTCGTTTAGTTTAGGAACACTTGAGAACTTTATTTTTTTTGTTGTAGTTTCGGTTTAGTGTGGAGAGGAGGCTGGTGACAAGAGCTTCTTCTTCAACCGTTTATTGCATTTGAGTCTTTATATTTTTCCTTAGTTTAAGCATAGAGGAGTAGAGGTCGGGTGACAGGCGGCTTTTCTTCATCATTTTGTTGCGTTTTTATTCACATTTGTTGTTGCAGTGTCTTTAAGTTTCTGTCAGTCTTTTCTTTAATGGATTATCTTATACATTGTAAAGTTTAAATAGTTTAGTAGGATTCATTATCGTGGTAGTTGGAGTTTTCTTTGAAACAAATTTTAGAGTTAAAGTTATTTTCATACTCTGCTTCATTTTCTATTTCAATCTCAAGTTATTCTATTTCTTTTACTGCTTTCACTTTCATCAAGTTTCTGGATTGAAAATCACAGTATTGTTTTGATTTACATTGGATTATTATTTCTGTTAGTGTTCTTCTGTTCTTTTGTTTTTTTTTTTTATGTTGGGTGTTTTATGCTGTGTTACTGGCTGTGTAAAGCTGGCGTGAGCTAGATTGATGAAGGGCTGGATTAGGCGAGCGGTGCACGGACTGGAGGCAGAATCCACTGCTGCTTGTTAGTTGTTGCGGGGGCTTGAGTGCTGCGTGTGGTTGGTCGGTTGAAGATTGAAGTTGCAGGAACGTGGCAATAGAAGCAAGCCTGTGTTTCTAGCTGTTGGCGTGAGATGGCAAGACAGGCGTGGTGTTATTTGCTATTGCCATATTTCTAGGCCACGGCTGGGACGTGTACTGCTGAAGAGGGCACGAGCAGAGCAGGACGTGGCTGTCCTTGGTAGTGGAAGCAAGTGCATATGCGTGACAGGCATGGCACGATTTGGCTCAATGGGAAGACACGATTATTGCATTCCAAACTCAAGTTTTAATGTTCCCGTATTTACTGTTTTAATATTTTATTAATTTAATAGTTTAATTATATTATTAGTTAGGTTATATAGTAGTTAGTTTATTAGTCCACTAATTTGTTAGTTTGGTAGTATCTGTTAGTTTAATAGAATTAGCATTAGGTATGTCATTAGTAAATTTTTAATTTATGTTTTAGTAAATTCATGTTAATTAGTTTAATTTTGCATTTTTTTTATTTTGCATTTTAAATTTTCATGCGCTTTATTTTATTAAGGTTTTATGTTTTATTTAATTTTCTTTATTTTCATGCATATTTAGTTTATGTTTTATTTAAGGCATTTTTAGTAGTTAATTTAATTACAAAATTTTCATTAGTTTGGATAAACTTAGGGTGACTAATTTTAATTTTTAGCTACAACAACCCAGCTAATCTCTGTGGGACGATAATTCGAGACTCAAATCCTATATTACTTGTATTACCATGTGCACTTGCGTGTAGACACCATTTAGAGTCGACAAGTTTTTGGCACCGTTGCCGGGGATTAGTCTAGGTTGTTCTTAGTTAATATTAGAATCAATCATGCTTAGGTTTAGTTCAAGCCTTTTCTTTTTCTTACTTTTGTAAATATTTTTTCCTCCTAATATTTTAATTTTGTTGCTTTGCGAGGTACCATGGCGGATCTGGCAGAGCCCAGAACCTTGAGAGACTACGTTATGCCTCGTGTGCCAATGATACATTCAAGCATTAGGAAGCCTGAAATCGAAGCTGACAACTTTGAGATTGAGTCGAACTTTATCCTAATGATCTTGAATTCAGTTCAATTTGGAGCTTTGCCTAGTGAAGATCCATATGCTCATCTTGTCAAATTCTTGGAGATATGTGACCTATGCAAGTACGATGGTGTTTCTGATGATGCCATTCGATTGAGACTCTTCTCATTCTCACTCCGAGATAGGGCAAAGGATTGGTTGCGGTCACTTCCTCATCATTCTATTTGTACGTGGGATGATTTGGCTCATAAGTTCTTAGCTAGATTCATTTCACTTGAGTATATGGCGAAGATGAGGAATCAAATTTTATCCTTCGAGCAATATGACTCCGAGCCTTTTTGTGAAGCATGGGAAAGGTTTAAGGACTTGATCAGGAGATGTCCTTCTCATGGATTACCCCTATGGTTACAAATTCAAACTTTTTATAATGGCTTGAGTAATTCATCGAGAGTAGTCGTTGATGTAGCAGCAGGTGGAGCACTTATGGGAAAGTCTGTTGAGGAAGCATATGAATTGATAGAGGTAATCGCTTCCAATAACTTCCAATGGCAGTTTGAGAGAGATATATCGGGGAAGATCGTCAACAAACAAGAGCTTGATCTTATTGAGACCATGTATTCTCCAGAAGCCACCTTGCCTGGGAAAGTCTACATAAGTCCTTTTATCTCCTGTGAGATATGCGAAGTGAGTCATGCCACTGAGAATTGTCCTATCAATCTGAGTTGGGTGAATCATCTGAGCTATTCCTCGAGCAACTATGAGAAGCTTTCATCACCTTCTTCGGAGCTTATGGAGACATGTAACCTTTCTCCTCAAGATCCTCTGCAAGCACTACATCAAGAGGTGTTGAGTGAAGAAATTGAAAAGCCTCCACCACCTGAGCTTATTGAAATTGAAAGTGTGGATGATGGAAAAGAAATGGAGAATAGTAAGGGTGAGGAAGAAGTCCAAGAGGAAGGATTTAAAATTGAAGTCCAAGTTCCAGAGGTTGACAAGAAACATATAGAGGCATCCTTCATTGTTTCTTCATGGAACTTTCCACTTGAGGATGAACAATGTTATATCTTAGAGGACTGTGGAGTGAAGTTCTTTGAAGAAAAGTATCTGATGGAGTCACCTTCCATGGTGGTGCATTATGTGCATCCATCCATCTTCAGACCATTCAAACCACCATGAAGGATGATAGAGATAGTCAAGCTGATGACTATAAATCAAGCGCTTCTGGGGAGGCAACCCTAGCTTTTTATTAGTTTATTAGTTGTTTCTTTCTTTTATTAGCTTTTGTGTTAATATTTCGTAGCTTTGATTTCTTTTTTTCTTTTTATTTTGTAGGTTTGAGTCCAAGTTTGGGGGAGCAATGAAGAGACCTTGTGGGCATGTAGTTGAGCTTCAACAGAAAAATTCAGGGGAGTTTCCTTCTATCTTTACTGAATTCTTGAATCACTTACACATTGAGGACAATGTGCACTTCAAGTTTGGGGGGAAGGAAATTTGACCTAAATTTTTTCAAAAATTCCAAAAATTTTCAAACTTTTTGGGCTTTAAATGCTTTGCCTTGAGATATATTGTGCTTGATTTGGTTATTTCCCATGTCCCCATGATTGAGACTTTGATTGAGTATGATTTTGATCTTTGGAAAAGCATGATTATTGATAAGCATGAGTTGAATCTTTGAATTTGCCTTGTTCTGATTATGGTTTTTCCATCTTTATGCACTATGTCTTGATCATGGATTTGTATGCATGTTTGGAGAAGGATTATGTGAATATAGGATTGTATTTGTCTTTAAAGTTGTGAGCATATCCTAGAATTTGTTTGATCTCCCCTTGAGGCGAAATTTTTAGCCCATGCCTAGTTAGGAAAATGATTTAGGCCATCCTTGGATCGTTTGAGCTTTTCAAGCTAACCTTGTACATACTTGCCTTTAGTCACCCCTCTGTGCCAAACTAGCCTATTTTTGTTTATACACCAACAAGTTAATTCTCGTTAGCTAAAGAAATACACTTTCCTATCCCTTACCCTGAAAGCATGTGTTTTACTAGGATATATCATGAGCTATGTACATATTTGGGCATATAGATAGGATATAAAAAAAAAAAGAAAGAAAGAAAAGAAGAAAAGAAAAAAAAATAGAGAAATAGAAAATTCAAAAAAAAAGAGAAAAAAAAAAGAAAAAGAAAAAGAAAATGAATGAAAAATGAGAAAAATACAAAAATAGAATAAAGTGTATAACAAAGTAAGAAGAAAATAAGCTTGGGGGAGTTAATTGAAGCTCGAAAAAGTAAGATCCTAGAGTGTAACGCATGATTAGGGGTTATTGAGCCTAAATTGTCTTTCATCATACCTGCACCCTAACCTTACATTACAAGCTTATTGAAGTCCTATTGATTCTTGATTGAGTATAGCTACATTAGTGGAGAGAGAAGTGAAAAGCAAACCTATGGGATTGTTCATGCTTTAGAGACTTTGCTTTTGAATCTAATTAGGACTTGGGCATGTGATTGGTAGAAACTCTATGTTGATTAATAATTGTGATTTTTTTTTCCTTAGATTAGATCGGTACTTTTTCTCTGAGGTGTATGTGGGGGAATAAATCTTTAAGGGTAAATGTTATCTCTTGCATGTTTTGAAATTGTTTTGCTTGAGGACAAGCAAAATATTAAGTTTGGGGGTGTGATAAGTCTCTAAAATATTCACTTTTTAGAGTATTTTATTGCATCAATTTTGCTTAAATTTTGGAATTTTAATGTAATTTCCTCCCATTTTAATTAAATTGTCTTCATGTGTAGGAATTTCGAGAATAATGAGAAAATCAAGAAAATGGCAAGAAATTCAAGGAAAATGGTTGGATTTGGTGTTTAACATCTAAAAATCAGACTTAGCCTTATCCAAATTCTAAACCTTATTTCTATTACTTTAAAAATATATATATATATTATTTAAACCTTTAACCCATACTCTACCATATCCCACTTAAATCCTACCCCATTATCACATAAAACCCAAATACACCTAGCCCACCTTAAACCCCAAAAATCCAACAACCCAAAACTAATCATTTTACTTGAGTTTAGCCCAATGGAAAAGTCCAGCCCGTAGAGCTTGCA
The DNA here is from genome assembly GCA_031772115.1 of Heritiera littoralis. Taxonomy (NCBI): domain Eukaryota; kingdom Viridiplantae; phylum Streptophyta; class Magnoliopsida; order Malvales; family Malvaceae; genus Heritiera; species Heritiera littoralis. The sequence continues at coordinate 1,813,782 of JAPDPK010000096.1, read as the reverse complement.
GCCCAAATCTTTCAAAAGCCCAAATAGGAGTAAAAAGGAAGCTGCCCTAAAATACACAAAACAGGAGAAGCGGCAGCAAGAGGGTGGCGAGGGAGAAGAAGATTGGCTGGTGACAGTGGCTAAATGTCTTCCCAACTTCCTGCGTTTTTCTTCAGTAGTGTTTCTCCATGTTTCCATATACTTTTTCGTTTAGTTTAGGAACACTTGAGAACTTTATTTTTTTTGTTGTAGTTTCGGTTTAGTGTGGAGAGGAGGCTGGTGACAAGAGCTTCTTCTTCAACCGTTTATTGCATTTGAGTCTTTATATTTTTCCTTAGTTTAAGCATAGAGGAGTAGAGGTCGGGTGACAGGCGGCTTTTCTTCATCATTTTGTTGCGTTTTTATTCACATTTGTTGTTGCAGTGTCTTTAAGTTTCTGTCAGTCTTTTCTTTAATGGATTATCTTATACATTGTAAAGTTTAAATAGTTTAGTAGGATTCATTATCGTGGTAGTTGGAGTTTTCTTTGAAACAAATTTTAGAGTTAAAGTTATTTTCATACTCTGCTTCATTTTCTATTTCAATCTCAAGTTATTCTATTTCTTTTACTGCTTTCACTTTCATCAAGTTTCTGGATTGAAAATCACAGTATTGTTTTGATTTACATTGGATTATTATTTCTGTTAGTGTTCTTCTGTTCTTTTGTTTTTTTTTTTTATGTTGGGTGTTTTATGCTGTGTTACTGGCTGTGTAAAGCTGGCGTGAGCTAGATTGATGAAGGGCTGGATTAGGCGAGCGGTGCACGGACTGGAGGCAGAATCCACTGCTGCTTGTTAGTTGTTGCGGGGGCTTGAGTGCTGCGTGTGGTTGGTCGGTTGAAGATTGAAGTTGCAGGAACGTGGCAATAGAAGCAAGCCTGTGTTTCTAGCTGTTGGCGTGAGATGGCAAGACAGGCGTGGTGTTATTTGCTATTGCCATATTTCTAGGCCACGGCTGGGACGTGTACTGCTGAAGAGGGCACGAGCAGAGCAGGACGTGGCTGTCCTTGGTAGTGGAAGCAAGTGCATATGCGTGACAGGCATGGCACGATTTGGCTCAATGGGAAGACACGATTATTGCATTCCAAACTCAAGTTTTAATGTTCCCGTATTTACTGTTTTAATATTTTATTAATTTAATAGTTTAATTATATTATTAGTTAGGTTATATAGTAGTTAGTTTATTAGTCCACTAATTTGTTAGTTTGGTAGTATCTGTTAGTTTAATAGAATTAGCATTAGGTATGTCATTAGTAAATTTTTAATTTATGTTTTAGTAAATTCATGTTAATTAGTTTAATTTTGCATTTTTTTTATTTTGCATTTTAAATTTTCATGCGCTTTATTTTATTAAGGTTTTATGTTTTATTTAATTTTCTTTATTTTCATGCATATTTAGTTTATGTTTTATTTAAGGCATTTTTAGTAGTTAATTTAATTACAAAATTTTCATTAGTTTGAATAAACTTAGGGTGACTAATTTTAATTTTTAGCTACAATAACCCAGCTAATCTCTGTGGGACGATAATTCGGGACTCAAATCCTATATTACTTGTATTACCACGTGCACTTGCGTGTAGACACCATTTAGAGTCGACACTAATCACTATGTATATATCATATAATATCACACTATTATATCGACTACTCATTATCCTAGTTTACATTCCATCTTACAGTACTGTACAGAAATTGCCTAAAAATAAAAGCATATATGAAAGAGTGTATACCTCAAAAGAAACAAAGTAGGTTCGGAGGACAAGGGTCAGCATCAAGCCTAGATACCGTCTCCGAAGTTCCACTCAAAATCCCTCATAGCAGAGTTTAACTCAGATAGTCTGAAAAGAGGTGAAATTAAGGGAGTGAGCAAATCCACGACTCAGTAAGTCATTTATATAATGGCAGAATTAGACTTATACTGTTCTAATGCAAATGCATGAAACCTTTAAGTGTAGATTTTCATATCATGTTCCATTTGTAAATGTTTATCAAAGCATCTCAGATCATGCCCTAAAATCAATTAAGTGAGCAAGAATCTTAAGATTTCGATATAAGGATACTTGAAGATACCTTATCATCCCTTGTTCTAGCACCTGTCTATCACATAGACCTCAGATCATATCAACTCAATTATGTTTCAACCTTCTTGTCCTTACACTGCAATATATCATGTATAATGCATCGTATATAATTCTAACATCGTATGACACTAAACCAAACTCATGTCAATTTCATGACATATCACATCTTATAAGAAAACCATGATCAATCACAATATCAAATCAGTTCATTTATCATTTAAACTTTATGCTCTTGTAATTTATTAATTCATCTCACTCTTCATGTAAGAAGACATGATCACATGTAATATATAGTCATGGCACTTTTCATATAAATTTCATGTTCATGTACAATATAAGGTCATGACATCTCCCACATAAAAACATATTGTTATATCATGATCCAGTATGTAAACTCATGCAAGTTTTACTATATAATACGACTATCTTTTTAAATCATATTGTGTTTGGCATATAGTCATATATAAAGCTTATACAGTCTCAAAGTCATATTACATACACTTTTGAAGCATGTTCAAAACATGTTAAATCTCGTATCATTTCATGTTTACTTTTTAGACATGACAAAAGCATTTATAACTTGAAATCATATCACATGTACTTTTAAAGCATGTTTAAAATATGTATAGTTTCAAAACGTATCGTTCATCTTTTATAGCATGTCTAAAACATGTACAGTCTCAAAACATCTCATGTACTGTAAAAATCGTGTCAAGTCTAGAGTTCATATCAATTAAAATAATACTCTAGATTGCATATCATATCGGTTTGAGACTAGGCTACATCCCTAATGCTCTATCAATAAAGACTTAAATTACTGTAGCCAGTAGTGAAAATCATGTCATCGTCCCTTGGAAACCAACTAGAGGGCTATTTTTGACCATAGACGCACTCTCTCAGCCCCACTAATCAAGCATGACTGAAACCTGTCCACGACTATTGTCGGACAAGCATCTTTACCTAATGAGTAATATCCAATTAGGCAGTTTTCACTATGCTTTATTGAATTTAACTCTTTTAATGTGCCTATAGTCTCATAAAACATTTAAACATTTCACCTTTTTTTTTATGAAAATAGTGTAAGGTATGCAATACGTTTCTTTAAGATCATTTACATATATAAATACATACACTTACACTATATATTCAGTCTTTTCAAAACGATTCAAACATTTATTCATATAAGTATCAAATGACTAAATCCTTTCAAAATCTCAAGTTATAAATAAAACATGCTTAAAAGCGATGTAATTTAAAACATGAGTTTATAAAAGTATAATGTAGTACCCATGTAATGTGTCAATTCAATATCATTTGGCATATGACTAACCATAATGCCAAGTCCTACTACTATCTCCTTCTCAAAACACCTTAATGTAACACGTATATCCACTTCAAGATCGTTACATATTGCACTTTAAATATCTCAATTCCCTCATTTTGATTTTAGGAAGATTGTGTATAATAAAATCAATTTAAATAAAAATAAACTCATCATGAACCTATTTTGTAGCTCATTCAATCACAGTGTTAATAACGTTCAATCATTTTGTCACCTATCATCATACCACAACCATATCATTCCTTATATATCAGTAAGTCTTAATCTTTAATCATCTCCATCATCACATAATCCTAACCATACTTATACAATATAATTCTAACTCTGAATTATATAACGTCTTACTGATTCCTATGTTTAATGTTCAAACATCGAGTTTAACCGGATTTGTGTTGTCACACTTTATATTCAAACACCGTTGATCAGCTTAATATCAACTTGATAAAATTCTAAATATATATAAATATATTTTTTTTATAAAAGTAGTATGGCGCTATACAACCTCTCTTACCTATTTTTTTAAATCGAAACACTAGACGAGTGCCTCGAATTTAGCTAGATTTTCATTGGCCGCATGATCATCCACAAGGTTCCCAACTTATAATTTTCCTACAATTTCATATTATACCATACTCAAAATTAATTAAGCACATCCATAAAATTCGTATGAAAATACTACTAAGCTCACTATTGTCTTACCAAGTTGTAACTTAACGTAAAAGCCTAACTCCGCATGCATGCACCAAATTTCACGCCTTAGATTAGCTTTGAACCCAGCCAAGTTTCAACCAACCAGATCTTGCTGAGAACCATGTTGATGTGGGGTCTAATACCAGCAGGGGCACGTCAGTCTTTCGGCTCGTTTGTTTCCGACAATAACGACAAAGGACGCGTGAATGTGACAGGGTTGACCTCGATCAGTTCGCAATGCTGCCTGAGTCAGCGGTGTCTGCATTGTCATCATTCACCTCGGGACCTAGGACGACCTCGGGACCGAGCACGCGTGAATGTTTTAGCGGGGAAATAACCCGAACCACCTATGTCGACCTTTTGTACAGATCACCTCGTCTCATGTCTCTCATCTAACCACGTGTCCATCAACCACAGGGTCTTATGAACGGACCCCCTCTATAAATACCCCTCCTCACTAAGGAAAAAGGGAGATTGAATCCGGAGAACCATCCTGAGCCACAACATTTTTTGGCGCGCCAGGTAGGGGACCTTTGTCATCTTCAAGTGTTGTGGCCTAGAATGGCTCCCAGGAGGAGACAAACGGAAGAAGAAGAACCCGTAGCACCCTTAACACTACCCCTGATACTGACCACCCAGACAGACACCCTACACCGACCATGGAGCAATTCGAGCAGCTTTCCAAACAGTTGAGAAATCTGACCGAATTAGTCCAACATGCCCTCACACCTTCTCCCGTTCAACGCCAACCTTCTAGAAATGACACTGAACCCCCCATTTCCCCGACCCAACCTCCACCAGAGGAAGCCAACGCTAGTTCCTCTTCGAACCCAGAGGCAGCTAGAAGGTCCAAACCCAGAGCTAACCGGGAGCCAACTCAAAAAGAGCCCAGAAACGCTTTTTCTTCGGCACCGGTGACAGAAGACCCAGAACGCAATCAACTGGAAGCAAGAGTAGAGGCGATGGAAAAACAGATGCAGGAAAAGGAGCAAATCCTAGCTGAGGAGTTGAAGTTGCTTGAAACTTCACCTTTTACCGAAGAGATCGACCGAGCTCAACCGCCCCAAGGCTTCAGAATGCCAACCATTGAGCCGTATGACGGTACTACTGATCCCTTAGATCATTTAGAACTTTTCCGAGCTAACATGTCGATACAGGGGGCAGACGACCCTTTGTTATGCAAAGCATTCCTGGCCACATTGAAAGGAGCAGCGCGGTCTTGGTACACAAGCCTAATGCCACGGTCGATCCACTCGTTCAAAGAGCTCGGACACTCTTTCCTCACACACTTCGTCAGCAGCAGGCGAGCGAAGAAAACCACGCTCAGCTTAATGTCCATTAAACAAAGACACGGAGAATCGTTGAGAGAATATGTGAGGAGGTTTAATGCTGAAGCTCTGCAGGTCAAAGACCTAGAGCAGTCCGTCGCTGTAGCCGGACTAATGAATGGGCTCACGGACGAAGAGTTCCATTTCAAATTCTCCCTCTCCTTGGAACCCCCTAAAACTCTACCCGAGCTCTTACACAGAGCCGAGAAATATATAAACGCCGAGGAAACCATGGCCACGAAGTTGGATAGAGACGAGAACAAAGATGACCACAGGAGCTACAGAAAACGGGGGAGAGAGGTCGAGAAAGGCACGGGGAGTAAAAATTTCAACAAGATGCAGGGGTACCCGACGAGGAGAAGTCCGGAAAAAAGATACGATTATTATACTCCCCTAAACACTTCCAGGGAGAAAATACTGATGCAAATCGAAAGGGACCCGCAACTAAGGTGGCCTAAACCAATGAGACCAAACCCCTAAGGCCAAGGAACAAGAGGTGCGCATTCCACCGCGACCACGGCCACTCGACAGAAGAGTGCACAGACCTGATGAACGAAATTGAAGATCTAGTGAGAAGAGGTCGGCTTCGAAACTATGTGCAAACGAGCCAGGAGAGGGACGGTGGAAGAAGTTACCGTCAAAGAAGCACAGCCGAATACAACAGCCGAACTCGCGGAAGATATACAGCTCCTCGGTCAAGCAATAATGGAACAAACCGAGATCATCAACACGGTGAAATAAGAAGGAACGAGGTAAACAACCGACCCACGGTCGGAGTAATTAACGTAATCACCGCTGGAGTTCCAAGCTCAGCCCGAAGGAAGATCGACCGAGCTGCAGTAATGACCGTGGGTTCACTGATCAAAAAACCGAAGTCATGGAAAGATGAGCCTGTATCATTCTCGACCGAGGATTTGGAGGGAATCGAATTTCCTCACGACGACGCCATAGTAATCAGCGCCGTCATCTACAATCACGTGGTGAAAAGAATTTACTTCGATAATGGAAGTGCCTGCGATGTGCTCTATTATGAGGCAATGAAAAGCATGGGAATAACAGAGGACAAGCTGAAGCCGTTCTTAGCACCATTGGTGGGGTTCGGAAACGAACAAGTCCCTGTAGCATGAACCATCTGCCTCCCAGTCACTTTGGGCACGGAACCGAGGACAGTAACTACAATGGTGGAGTTCATGGTTGTCAAAATACCTTCAGCGTACAACGCCATATTAGGGAGACCAAGTCAAACAGCCATGAGGATAGTCGGATCAGCCCCACACCTAAAAATAAAGTTCCCAACACCCAATGGGATCGGGGAAGTCAGAGGAGACCAGTCAGCAGCCAGAAGATGTTACTCAACGGCATTGAAAGTAAAGAGGAAAGGTCAAGAGACCTTCACCATCGAAGTACCTGACCAACGGCCAGAACTCGATTCCACCAGGCCAGAACCAGCGGACGAGCTTGTTGATGTCCCTTTTGATGAAGACGACCTCTCCAAGCACATGAGAATTAGTCAAAGGTTGGAAAGAAAGGATGAGCTCATACGATTGATCCGGGAAAACGTCGACCTTTTTGCATGGAAGCCTAGAGACATTCCAGGGATAGACGTTGCGGACATGGTTCATCGTTTGAATGTGGATCCGGATGCCAAGCCAGTACGGCAGAAGAAAAGATGCTTCGCCCCGGAAAGGCAGGAAGTAATTAATGAAGAAGTCTCCAAACTGTTGGACGCCGGTTTTATCAGAGAATGCTACTATCCGGACTGGTTAGCAAATGTGGTTATGGTGAAGAAGCAGAATGGAAAATGGAGAATGTGCGTAGACTTTACGGACCTGAATAGAGCCTGCCCCAAGGACAGCTTTCCTTTACCAAGCATTGACAGGCTGGTTGATAACAGTGCGGAGCACGGACTGCTCAGTTTCATGGACGCCTACTCCGGCTATAACCAAATCAAAATGCTCGAGGAGGACGAAGAGAAGACCTCCTTCATAACGGAAAAAGGTCTGTATTGCTACAAGGTCATGCCATTTGGCCTAAAAAACGCGGGAGCCACGTATCAAAGACTGGTCAACAAAATCTTCAAAGGTCAGATCGGCAGGAGCTTGGAAGTATACGTGGACGATATGATAGTTCGAAGCCTGACGTTGGAAGAGCACGTGGAAGATTTGAGAGAGGCCTTCAAAACCCTGAGGAAGCACAAAATGAGGCTCAACCCGGCAAAATGCGCCTTTGGCGTTACCTCGGGAAAATTCTTGGGCTTCATGATAAGTCAAAGAGGAATAGAAGCTAACCCGGAGAAGATCCGAGCTATCCGGGAAATGAGGTCACCAACCTCGGTCAAGGATGTACAAAGGCTGACAGGAAGAATTGCAGCTCTGAGCAGATTCATGTCCAGATCGGCAGAAAAGTGCCTGCCCTTTTTCAAAACTTTGAAGAACGCCCACCGATGGGAGTGGACTGACCAGTGCGAAAGAGCCTTTGACGAACTCAAGGCTTTCCTGTCCTCCCCACCGGTCTTGTCAAAACCCCGTACGGGAGAACCCTTGTACATATACTTGGCCATAACTGACCAGGCAGTCAGCTCGGTTCTGATCAGAGAAGAGGACGGGATTCAGAGGCCTGTGTATTTCACCAGTAAAGTATTACAAGGGGCCGAGCTGCGTTACCCAAACATAGAAAAGTTAGCGTACGCACTCGTGACATCGGCCAGAAAGCTCAGACCCTACTTCCAAGCACATTCCATCACCGTCCTGACCGACCAACCTCTAAGGCAAATCCTCCAGAAGCCTGAACTATCCGGAAGATTGATCAAATGGGCCGTGGAACTCAGTGAATTTGATCTCGTCATCAACCCTAGAGCAGCCCTAAAGTCCCAGGTTATTGCCGATTTCCTGGTGGAATGCATGTTCCCTACTGAAGAAGAATCGATGGATGCAACCAGAACCCACAAGGACGTATGGAAACTTTACGTGGATGGCTCCTCAAACAGCAGAAAAAGTGGCGCAGGACTCATCCTAATCAACCCGGAAGATGAGAAATTCCAGTACGCCCTCAGATTCAAATTTAGGGCATCAAATAACGAAGCCGAGTATGAGGCCCTCATAACCGGCCTAAAGTTAGCCAAGGAACTAAAGGTCAGCAATCTGTTAGTATTCAGTGATTCACAGTTAGTCGTGAATCAGATCAGTGGGGAGTTCGAAGCCAAAGACGCAACCATGACAAAGTACCTGAAGAAGGTGAAGCTGCTCCTGCAAAACTTCCAGCAATGCAACATAGTAAGAATCCCGAGGGCCGATAATACAATGGCCGACTCCTTGTCAAAATTGGCAACAGGATCCTGCCCGGACCTAGCCTCTGAAGTCTTGGTGGAAGAAGTAGAGCAGAAAAGCATAGAGGCAGAGAAAGACATTGCTCAGATTGGTGAAGACGAAGAAACGTGGATGAGTCCCATAATCAGATACCTGAGGACAGGAGAGGTACCAGAAGATAAAAATGAAGCACGGACCTTGAGAAGAAAAGCACCTAAGTACACCATCATTGACAACAAACTGTATAGGAGGTCATTCAGTTTACCGTACCTGAGGTGTCTAAATCCAATGGAGGCCGAGTATGCACTAAAAGAAGTCCACGAGGGAATCTGCGGAAACCACCTCGGCCCGAGGGCCCTCTCCTACAAGATATCGAGACAAGGATACTATTGGCCCACGATGATCAAAGACGCAACCGAACTGGTGAAGAAGTGTGATAAATGCCAAAGGTTCGCTCCCATCCACATGTCCCGTCCACGGACCTGACCCCGGTTCTTAGCCCTTGGCCTTTCATGCAATGGGGGATGGACGTACTAGGACCGTTCCCTACAGCCCCAGGCCAGAAAAAGTTTCTCCTCGTCACCATCGACTACTTCACTAAATGGATTGAAGCAGAGGCCCTAGCAACCACTACAGAAAAACAGGTAGAAAACTTTTGTTGGAAGAATGTAGTATGCAGATATGGGCTCCCAAAAGCAATCATAACAGACAACGGGAGGCAATTCGATAATCCAAGGTTCAGAAATTGGTGCGAGAACCTGGGCATAACCTTGCGATTCACCTCGGTAGCTCACCCTCAGGCAAATGGCCAAGCCGAGTCCACAAATAGACTAATCCTGGAAGCACTGAAGAAAAGGCTCAACGAGGCCAAAGGAGCATGGACGGAAGAACTACCAGGAGTTCTGTGGGTATTGAGGACAACGACTAAAGTTCCAACCGGGGAAACGCCTTTTAACCTGGCCTTTGGAACTGAAGCCGTGATCCCGGTGGAGATCGGCATGCCAAGCCCAAGAGTCGACTTCAATGCCGAGGATAGGAACAAGGAGGGCTAAGGAACAATCTCGACTTATTGGAGGAACGAAGAGACCAAGCCCTAATCCAAATGGCAGCCTACCAGAGAAGGGTTTGCAAATACTTCAACCAGAAAGTCCGAAGAAAAATGATCGGGAAAGGAGACTTAGTACTCAGAAAAATCGAAGCTTCAGGAAGAGGAAGAGAAGGAGGGAAGCTGGCCCCGAACTGGGAAGGTCCTTATGTGGTTAAAGAAGTCGTCAAGAAAGGCACCTTCAGGCTGCAAGATTTGAATGGAAAACAAATACCTCGGACCTGGAACGCTGACAATCTGAGGAGATATTATCAGTAGCTCAGCGTGGAAATATGTTAGCTCGACCAAATTGACACTTTCGCAGACCAGTTAAGATCATTTTGCATGTAAGGCTGAGGTGTAGGCCATCCAAGGTCGTTTTTGCACAACAAATACATATAGCCGAGGTGTAGACCGTCCAAGGTCATTTTTGCACAACAAAAATATATATATAGCCGAGGTGTAGACCGTCCAAGGTCATTTTTGCACATTAAATATATACAGCCGAGGTGTAGACCATCCACGATCGTTTTTGCACATCAAACATATATAGTTGAGGTGTAGACCGTCCAAGGTCATTCTTACCAAAAGATTAATACATAAAACCGAGGATAATTCCAGTCACAATAATCTCGTCAGAACATACCTTGAAGCACACAAAATAACTAAACAACAATGTTCAAAAAAAATAATAAAATAAAAAATATTAAACAGCAGCATCATCTTCGATTTCAGGATTTCCATCCTCAGGCTCTCCCTGAGTAGCAGCAGTAGCCTCTATATTAACATCGGCCTCATCAGCCTCCCCGGCCTCGTCAGCCTCCTCAGCCTCTTCAGCTTCCTCAGCCTCTTCAGCGGTTTCGGCCTCGTACCGGACAGTCTTAAGGTCCCCCAAAGAAATCATTGACAGATCCAGGTCGGGGTAGACGTGGGCAACCTCATCGAGAGCCAATTAAAAAGCCCCCCTAACTCCCTCGGCATTGGCCTTCTTAGCAGCAGCTGCAAACTCCGGAGTATCTTGGAATTTGGAAATTGCCTCTTGCGCCGCGGCACGACAATCCTCCTCTCTCCTTTGCTCAGCACGGCCCAACTCTCCCCTTATCCTCTCCACCTCGGATTTCAGTTGGGCCGTAAGGAGTTCGGCCTCACTCACTTTTGCCTCAGACTGCTCCAATTTCTTCTTGAGAGAATGGCTTTTCTCGCGATAAGAGCTGTATTCCTTATGGAGTTTTTTGGCTTGTTCCTCAGCTTTCGTCGATGGGCCAGAGCAATCCAAGCATGGTGAAGGCTCGCATTGATGTTGACTGAGCAAGGAGAATTGACTCTGCTTTCGTCTAAAATCAACCAAAATTCGCATGGTTAAGTGCCCGTCCAAAAAAAAAATACATATAAACCTGCGGGAGGGAGTGTGGACTTTGCAATCTTCCGCGCAACAGATGAACTTTCGAATGCACTTTCAATCGGGGTCAACTTTACTGACAACAACACTTCTTGGCTGGCCTCGGCGGTGGTATCTAGGACAGGCTCCACGTCCCGAGTTCTCTTTGGCGAAGGCTCGCGAATCTCAACAGCAGGAGCCTTTCTCTTTGCTTTCCCGGACTGACCACGAGTCGTACGAGGCCGAGCTACTGGAGGCTGACTAGACCCCGCGCCAGGAGCAGGCTGGCCTTCCGGTTGAATATAATCAAAGATATTGAACCCACCTGCCATATCTGCATCACGACAGAATCTCAATGAGAACTTAAATTACAAAACGAACAAAAGAAACAAAAACCACGCAGATTACCAGGCCTTTCGATGGACCCAAGCTGGTTAAGGACCTCAGGTGAAGTTAAGAGCTTAGCATCTAAAGGGGCCCTTCCATAATCCCTTATTCTATTTATTTCTTGAAAAGCCCTACGGTCCTCCCCAACAACCTCGACCATCTCATCCGCACCCTCCCTCATGCGACCTCGGTTATTACTGACCTCCCACTCTATCGGACTAACCAAACTAAAAAAATTAACTTTCCACGTTTTATTCGAAGTAGGGATATTGCTGAATAACTTCTTACGAGGCCGAGTTGCGATATAGTGCCAGCTTTTATCTACAGGGCTGACCTTTATTGAGAAGAAATACTTAAACAATGCAATGGAAAAAGGCAGTTTCAAACCCTGGCATAGAACTATGAACCCGATAATATGACGCCAGCTGTTGGGAAGGAGCTGAGAGGGAGCTAACCTATAAAAATTCAAGAGTTCAACAACACAAGGGTGGAGAAGGAACCTCAGGCCGGAGAGTACGGCGTCTCGGTACACCCACAATCTATTTTTACCACGGTCCTCAGTAACCCTATCTGTCTGACGAGGAGGATCTATTTGAAACTCAGAAGAAATGTATCGGGCATCCCGAAGCTCGGCAAAATCCTTTCTAGTAAACAGGTTAGGACAAGCCTCAGGAAGAGCACCTCCCTTCAAGGCCCTCATCACATCCAAAGAGGCCTTACGGGATGAGGCTACCCTAAACTGAACATGACCAAGGTCTTCGACCTGAACCCCGGCGGCCCTAAGGCTTTCATCCAAAGCCTGCTTCTCATCAGCTGACATGGGTTGGAACCAACGCAGTGCCTTAGGCAAAGGCTTTAAAGAAACCTCGGCCGGACTAGCCGAAGCAACAGACGCCAAGTCCTCTGACCCCTCGGCCAGTTCGGCCGAACCACCTCCACTCACGAGACCCAATCTAGCCTCTAGCTCTCGCAGGCTGCGAGAACTATCCTCGGAGGGAGGAGAAACTATCTCTACTGAAGAGGAAGACATGGGGAAGAGGACTTACCTAAAAGCTCGGATGACGGGATAGCCCGAGGAAGCGGAAGCAGAAAACAACGGTAAAGGAACTTTGAAGGCTGAGACAGGAATGAGGGGTATCGCCACTCACTACCTCCTTTTATAGCTAAGACCTTAGAACCTAACCTACATCGGGAAGCTTAAACGTCCTCTAAAGCTTATTTAATAGGGCACCTAGGTCTGCGGACCTATATCTGCCGTCCGATCCAACCCCAATAAAACAATGTATCGCACTAAGAAGCGGTCTTGATAATGCCACGACAACGGACTAGGATCGAGGGTAACTGAATTAAAGGCTCGTCAACCACTTCGTGGAAAACCCACTAAACCTTCAAACCTCTCCCCTGGTTGCTGGACCGAGCTCTTGGGTTAAAGTTAAATTCCAAGTTTAGCCAAAGCCAGGTTCCAAACCTCCTAAGAATGGAAGAGAATCGTTGAAGTAACCAAACGAGCAGCGAAATCAAAATCCCCTATCAAAAAGAAAGACGAACATCCCATAAAATTGGCCCGACGACGCCAGCGTGGCTCTACCCCGAGCACCAAACAAAACTTCATACCTCGGCTTGGTCGGCCCATACTCGCTGTTAGCTTTTCAAATAGCTCGGCTAGTCAGTGTCCTCGGCCCCTACGTAACTCTAACCAGAATTAGCTCGGCAACAATCCAATTGAGATGTCCTCGGCACCAACCTAGCTTTTCAAATAGCTCGGCTAGTCAGTGTCCTCGGCCCCTACGTAACTCTAACCAGAATTAGCTCGGCAACAATTTAACGGAGACGTCTAAAACCAAGCCTCAAAACTGACTGAAGGGGGGACAAAATGATGTGGGGTCTAATACCAGCAGGGGCACGTCAGTCTTTCGGTTCGTTTGTTTCCGACAATAACGACAAAGGACGCGTGAATGTGACAGGGTTGATCTCGATCAGTTCGCAATGCTGCCTGAGTCAGCGGTGTCTGCATTGTCATCATTTACCCCGAGACCTAGGACGACCTCGGGACCGAGCACGCGTGAATGTTTTGGTGGGGAAATAACCCGAACCACCTATGTCGACCTTCTGTACAGGTCACCTCGTCTCATGTCTCTCATCTAACCACGTGTCCATCAACCACAGGATCTTATGAACGGACCCCTTCTATAAATACCCCTCCTCACTAAAGAAAAAAGGAGATTGAATCCGGAGAACCATCCGGAGCCACAACACATGTAAATACCTCTATTTCCAGCGGATCTTCCTGGCCCCGATTCACCCTTGCTGTGAGCCTAAACTTCAGTACCAAAAGGCCTGCTTACAGCTCTTGTTTCAGACCCCAACTCAGCCCCCAAAGAGCCATTGAACGACACCCTTTTCTGCACTGTCCAGTAGGCTTTTGACGTACACTATAGCTTCCGCTTGTCTGATGCAGTTTTCAACCTCCAATGAAACTCATATGCCTCCTCTGTTTGCTCCTGTTTCAGGCCTAGAAACGTAACTATTCACAGCCCCTGGGACTACTTTCTCCGACGCCCAAGTGCACAAGCCAACAGCCAAAAGCAGCACTGCTCAGACTAGCTATTGTAGCCCTTCTCTTCCCTCACGAGTCACCACCTTAGCGAGCTTTAAAACTCAACACCGAGGCTACCATTCAGCCTCCATTTTCTTTGATGTATCTCTGTTCTTGAAACTGCAAAACCAACACGTTGGCCTTTGTTTCCAGCACAGTTATGTAGCACCCGGTTCACCCAAATCTCACGGCTGTTTGATTTTTTTTTGTTGAAACTCTCAGCTCTGGTTTCCCTTTCTACTCCTCTTCTCCGATCACTTTTTCTCTTCTTTCTTGTTTCTTCCCATTTCTTTTCTTAGGCCGACACAGCCACTTCTTCCTCCACCGTTCACACGTAGCCTACTTCTGTTTCAGCACTCTCTCTCTCTCTCGGCCAGCCTTGTCTTCAAAGGAGATGAGAATATGAGTGAGAGAGAGATGCGTGTGTGAGTGGTGTGATGGAATTATGAAAGAGAGAAGTGACAGAAAGGTGATGCGAGAGAGAGAGGATTGAAGTGAAAGAAGAGAGGCGAGGGTCAGACAACAGTATAGGGGAGAGGCGAGTGTCAGAATATAGTGTGGGGTTGGTGGGAATTTTTCCCACCGACTCATTTTTCATTTTTTATTTTATTTTATTTTAATATTATTTTTATTTTATATATATATATATCTTTAATATCAATATATAATATAGTAAGATATATATTTGTACATATCCTAATTATATATATATGCCGTATAGATATAAGAATATAATATATTCTTATAATTTATGTTACAAATATAAATATGTGAATACTTATACATATAAACATATACATATACTCATATTTATATATTCATATTCATCTATATTTACTCAATATATTTATATACTTATATGTATATATTTATTTTTTTATTTTTTTATCTATTTGTACACTTATACACATTGATACATATTTATCTCCTTTATATGTTAGTGTATTTATATTTGTTTATATCTATCTATAAATATTTATTCTTATGAGCGTAAACAATAATGTATAGATCTCTATACTCATACGTATGTATTTATACGTTTATTAGTTTATTTTATTATTTCACTTGATTTTATATATATATATATATATATATATACACACACACACACACACACTCACTCACTCACATACGTATGTATGTATGCGCATTACATGTATTTAATTTGATTCATGTATGTACGTAAAACATATGCGTGTAATTCGCGTATTCCATTCATATCAATTTAATATACATCGTACTTACGGCTTATGTGTACGTTTCATGTTATTTTCGACTTTTATTCTCCAAAAACTACATGTCGATAATTATGAACCATAATCATATGTTTGAAATCCGTAATTTATATTACTGCATTACATGCACTTATAATTACATGTGTGGTACATGATTGATTTTTAAGGAAGCTGCGGTTCTCACACAAAATCCATCCCTCTAACACATATGTAAAGCTTGGAATTAATAGCAATGGTTGAAACCACCTTACTCTTGAAAAAACTGAACCTCCCCTGTTCTTGGTGTCTTATTCGATTTTGCTTCAAATAGTTGCTATTTGCTCCTTTTTCCAGCAGCTATTTAGGGTATTTAAGAGGGAAAGATTATAATTTAGGAAGGTTACTATATAGGGTGTGGGAACCCTGTTTTCTTCATATCCGATATAAGTTAAAAAGTGTAAGAACTTAAAAGAAAATATTGATTGTTAAAAATATCTAAATAAAGGGTTAGCTTGATAAGTTTAGTGAAGTATTCGGTATGGACCCCAACAGGACTTTTCCTGCCTAAATCGAAGTGAGACCCTAGAATGATGATATTTGAGGTGAAATGTGGATATAGCAAGAATCTGCATCTCAAAATCACCTTATTTGGTCATGTTTTGAAAAGCGTGAAACAATTTCAAAAATAACGATTTTGTCCATAGACCGACGGAACTTTCATGAATAACGGTCAAATGAAATTGACTTTTAACCAACTAATAGAAGTGGGATAATTCTCATGTGAAGAAGTCCTATACCATGCCACTAGGTAGACTGAATCATACGAAAGCAAAAAATTACATAAGTTTACGGTTAGTGGTATTTTGGTAATTTCACCTTCGTTACCAGTCAAACCCATATAAAAAAAGTTTCACAAATGATTAGAATATGCTGAATACAACTATTTTATGAGTGAATTAAATATTTGGAAGCTAGACTGAATGGTTAAACAGAAATGAGAAAAGTAGGGATGTGGTTAGAATTTTTAAATTCTTTAAAGGCATTTTGGTAATTTAGCTTAAAAGATATTTTTAAAAAAGATTTTTAGCATTTTTTTCAGCCATGGTCGTCCATCATCATCTTCCTCAAGCTTTCTCACTCTAAAAATGGGTTTAGAGAGAGAAAGTCATCAAAAACCCTAAAAACACCCCAAAACTGTAAACTATTTTCACCACCCTGTCCCGGATTTAGTGCTCTATCTTTTGACGCCAAAAAGTCGCCAAATTCAAGGTGAAACACCTCCCACGAAATCTGGTCATGAACAAAGGTGAGAGAAAGTTTAATTTTTTTTCATGGTTTTATGGCTTTATACTATGTGATTTACATGTTCAGCTATATGTTTAAGCTCAAATTGAATTAAAACCATGAAATTCATCCACCAAGGGTTTTGGTCACCACCTCTTGTACATGAAAATTATGAAGAACATTGTAGAACATGACTTCAAGCTTAATTTGTTGAAATGAATTATGTAAACCTATATGTACAATTCGGCGAAGTGAAGGGCAGCTAGGAATTGTGCCTAATTTAATATGTTTTGGGTACTAAGTGAGTGTATAAATTAATATAAGACTACTGGTGAAGTCAGAACAAAAAAAAAGGTGTTTTGATTATACTTGCAGTTTGGCATCCGGTGTGAAGTAAACCAAATTTACTGTTGTATTAAGAAATATGAAGCACCTTAAAGACTAGAATATTCTTTGAAGTAGGAATAATGAAATGTGACTGTATTTTGATATCGTTTTACAGCCCCGAAGTTAGTGACACAAAGGAAACGATAAGCGAATATATGCTTGCTTATCTGATCTATTTATTGGAGAGGATTGATATACTACATTGTGACTAGAAATTAGGTAAGGGATATATATATATATATATATATATATATATAACGTAGGGATACTGTAACTACATTGATATGATTGATCGATTGATTGAAAATTTTATATCATTGAATAATGGAATTATTTTGAGATCGATCAACTAGACCTAATGATTTGAATTGGTTTTTTGAATTATTGATTAATAATCTGATTGATTGATATTGGGAAACTAGAGTTGTGGCTTTTGAACTTTATTTTCGTGCAAAAAGGTTAGGGCTTATATTGCCGTTATATTATCAAAATTCGTTTAACACGTTTTGAACTTTAGATTTTAAAGAGTGGATTTTGAAGTCATTTTGAATGAATTTTGGAAAGTAATTTGAGTTGGAATTTTCATAAAAATCATGAGGAGTATTAAATTTGCAACTCAGTTTCTAAGATTGATTTTGAGGTATTTCTCTAATTTCATGACTTATATGAGTGATAGCAACATTCTTATACGTAAATAGAATATTTTGAATTCTGAGTTCTAATTTCAAAATATTTGCTGAATTTTTATTCTTGAACTACTAATACTTTGATCCTAATGATTTTATGAATTACGTGATAATCTGTTTTACTGTACAAATCTTGCAATGTGTTATTACCGATTTGTGAACTGCTTTGAGTGTTTGACTGAAGTTAAAGTTCTATTTTGTCTGATTGAAGTAAATACTTTAATTTTTTGAAATTTCTGACACTACTTATTGAAAATGTTCATTTTCTGATCTAAGTTAAATGTTTTGAGTTTAACCAAACGTATTGAACGAAATATATATTGAATTTCAAATGATATGATTTTAAATGAAAACTTGGTTCTCAAAGGTTTACATTGTGACTACTGGGATGGTAAATCCCTGACTAACATAGATCTAGGCACTCCCAGCCTTCACAATAAAATGTGTATTTATACTATTGTATTATGTTTTGAAAAATATAAAGTATTGATTTTATTGAGTTCAGGGGAATCAAGTAAATGTTTTAAGATTTTGGCCCCATTTTATGCATTTTGAGTTCTTGATCATATGCTGTTAGACCTACCAAGTCTTCAGCACCATAGACGTCACTGGCTAGTGTACACTGTGGACCCCTTTTAACTATGGCCATATGTCTTTTCTAATCCATCTAAGATTTTTGTTTCTAATCCCTATGGGATTCCTATTTCATGCATGATATTCTTAGGTGTTGCCTAGTCTCCTTTATTCTATTATTAAATTTGTTTTGATATGTGTTTATTGAATTTGATCGATTGATTTGATATACTGAGTGTTTATTAAATCTGATCGATTATAACTGATTTATCTCTGATTGTTTATTAATTATTTTTTTGATTGTTCTTTGATCGTTTATGGATCGTTTTTTGATCATTTTCTGACTGTCTTTTAATCGTTTTTTGATCGTATATAGATCATTCTCTGATTGTTTACTGAATTGTTTTCTGATCATTTACTGACTGGTTTTCGATCGATTATTGATTGTTTTCTAATTGTTTACTGACTAAACTCTGATCGTTTAGTGACTGTGTTCAGATCATTTATTGATTGTTTTCTGATCGTTTTCCAATTGATTTTTGATTGTTTTCTACTTCTTATAGATTGTATTTTGATTTGTTTTACCGATCGTTTTCCTATGGTTACTGATTGATTTCTAATGGTTTTCTGGCAGTTTTTCAATGGTCCACTGATGGTTTTCTGTTTGTTTACTGATTGTTTTTCGAATGTTTACTGATTGTATTACGATTATTTATTGATGGTTTTCTGATCGTATGCTAATAGTTTTATGACATTTCATTAATTGTTTATTCAACCATTTTCTGATTATTTTCTGTCTGTTCACCGATTGTTTATTGACTATCTCGTGATTGTATTTTGAAAAGGTTTTATTAAAATATATACTAAAGGAATTACTGAACGTTTTATTAAACTGCTTACTAAGGGGTTTATCAAAGGAATTACTGACCATTTTATTGAGTGCTCCACTAAGTGTTTTACTTAATGGTTTATTAAAAGATCGAAGGGTTTTGATTCGAATTCAATACGCATGAATTCCTTCTCTGTGAAGTTTTGACATTCCCTATAGTCAGATTTAGGGACCAGGACATGTGAGGTGCTCCAAAGCATTCTCTCATACTCATCATAGTTATTTAACCAATTATAGTATCCTTTCGATAGAGTGCCTAAACATTGTTTTAATAACGGTTGTGAGTTATGAACACGTGTGCATAGTATCAGTTCTTTTATATATAATCTCTTACTGGGCTTTTCCTAAAGCTCACCCCCTTCTCTACCTTACAAATTTATGGGCAGTAATAACTGATTGTGTGGAATGGATTTTGATCAGATTTCTACGAAGTCTCAATATTGTACCAAACAGGTATACTTGTACAGGTATTATATTATATTCAAACATTTATTGCATAATCTTTTAGAGTGTAAAGGATGTAAACAGTAAATGAAAAGAATTTTGAGTGTCTACTATAGTCTTTATTATGGGTTTTGCATGGAAAAAATAAATATGCATTGTGAGTGATTGTACTGGGACCAATGTGAATAGTCAAATGTATATAGCTCAATAAATCTTACTGCAATATCCAAGTGAAGACACTGAGCACAGTCCAACCAACTGAGTGAAAATCTGAATGAAAAAGAAAATTTTTTTTTTTGAAATTTTAGTAATTGGAGCGTGACATAAGGTTTGAACCTCTCTTCCCTCTTCCTCCTTTTCTTCTTGTTTTTCTTTCTTTCTTCTCCTTTCTATCTTTCACGTCTTCTACTTCTTTCTTTTCTGGTTTGGTTTCTATTTTGGGGCAGCAAAATACACAAGGATGAAGCTTAAAATTCATTAAGCACTTGGCTAAAAATATCCCCTAGGGTGTTGGCTAATTACCATTTCAAGTTTAACAGTTAATTTAATGACTTAGCTTATGTGTATACAACTTGTATGGCAAAAAAATTAGCCTTCCAATTCATGCCTCCCAGCCCTCTTTTGTTGCTGTCCAGCCTTTATTCACACGTCTTCTAGCTAATTTGTCTCATATTCAACCTTGGTAAAATGTTAAATAGTCAAAGTCAAGTATAACTGGATTAAAAAAATAAAAATAAAAATCTCACTAACTTCTAGAGCTGGTTACGGGCCGGACCGGGCCGGTTCTAGGCCGGTTTTCACTGGTTTCGGCCCTAACCAAAAGAGAACCGGTCCGAACCTGTAGTAAACCGGTCCGGTTCGGACCGGTTCTATATGCTATAAGAGGTGAACCCACCCGGTTCGTTGGACCGGTTCGCCTCAAAACCAGACCGAACCGGTTTAAACCGGTTCGATCCATTTTTTTTCTTTTTAAAATTTTTATTTTTAAAAAAATTTATATTAATTTATTTTAATATATATTAATATATTTTAATAATTTAATGTAGTAAATTTATTTTTATAATAAATAATGTTAATAGTTTAATTTAACAATAATTTATTATAAAGTTATATTATAATTTATTTAATTAATGTAACAATAATGTAAAAACAAACTATTATAAAATTATCTAATAAAATTATTGTTATAATAAATTAAAGTTATATTATGAATATAATATTATGATAAAATGATATTTGATTCAAAATACAAATAATGATATTATGAATATTATTATTATATTCATTTTGCATATCTTTATTTATATTCATTTATTATATTCATTTTGCATTTAAAATAATTTATTTTATTTGAAATATCATTTACTTAATATTTATTCATTTATTTAATATGTTTTTAAAATATTAATTCATTTTGTATTTTAAATATTTATTTATTTTAAACATATATAAGTATAACATTAATTAATTTGGTATGTAATAATAATAATAATAACAACAACAACAACAAAGGAGAAAAAGGAGAGAGTAGGAGACCAAAGATTTTTTTCGTGGAAAACCCCTTCAAAAGTTAGAAGGGTAAAAACCACGGGACCGTAGTCCATAAAAATATTCACTATGACTAAACTTATTTACAATTTTACATACAATTTACAAAAAAAAAATTATTCTATACTCTTCATAATTTATACGGATTGCCTTGGAAATTTCTTCCTCCTCTTCTGAATTATTATCAGCAAATTCATTGGCCATTCCAAGTTCGACATTGTGCGATTCCGCATCAAACCAATCTTTAAGGCATGTTAACATGCACAATGAATCCGGATTAAGAGTGGTTCGATGGTCTCCAATAATTCTTTCACACGTCGAGAATGCGGATTCCGAAGCAACAGAATAAACTTGCACCGCAAAAACATCTCGGGCCATGGAAGCTAAAACTGGAAATTGTTTTTGGTTTTCTTTCCACCATTGGAGAAGATCAAAGTTATCATCTACAGAAAAATCTTGACTTAAGAAAAATCCTAGCTCATTGAAGCTAGAACTTCGTCGAGTTGTTGATCCCGATCCCGATCCGCTCGCTTTTCCTTTTAGCTTCATTCTCTTCTTTGCTGCTTCCTTAATTGCGTTTAAAATTCCTTTTCCTTTTTTGCTACTTTCGGTTTCTTCGTATGAATCTTCTTCTTCTCGATTAAAGTTGAACTGCTCCCTTTCTGTTTCATAAACATTAAACAATTCTTGAAAAAGATTGTTAATTGAGGACTTTTGATCCTCAATAGAATCAAGACCAAGAAATTCTTTATAACAATCAAAAAAAATTTCTATATTTATATCACCTTGACTAGGATCTAGTAAAGTTGCAATACAATAAATAGGAGGAATTATTTCCCAATATTTTTAAAATTTTTCCTCCATATCATATACAAAAGAACTTAAAGTTTCATGATTCCTAAATTTTACAAATTTGTCAAACATTGTGTAGATAATAGGAACAAAATACGGTGTAGTTGGATAAAATTGAGTTGAAAATTGCATCTTTAAAGGTAGATAATAAGTCAACACAATATTCAATAAAAGTCCAATCTTCTTCAAAAAGTACTAAATGTGTGCTACTTGCATAATTGTTATAAAAAGGAGTAACAAGTTCTTTATAAGGTAAAATAGAAGAAAGCAAACGATGAAGTGAATTCCATCTTGTTTCCACGGGAAGTGGAAATGCTTTAATAGGTATATTATTTGTTACACAAATTTGCTTCCATTCACGTTTATTACTTGGTGTGCGAATCCATTTTGCTAAAATTTTAATTTTATCAATTGGACCTATGCCAGTACCAGTACCACTAGAACTAAAACCACTTTGAACACATAAATTTATAATATGACATGCACATCTTGCATGAAAAAATATGCCTTGCATAACAGGGTTTAAACTTTTAATTAAATGAGGAATAGCTGCAGTATTACTTGAAGCATTATCAAAAGTAATAGCAAAAACTTTATTATTTTCTAGTCCATATAATTTACAAACTTTAGTAATATATTTATGAATAGTGTATGAATTATGTGCTTCTTCTATTGCATCTAAAGATAAAATTTGTTTTTGCATAGACCAATCTTCATCTATCCAATGACAAGTTATAACAAGATAACTTATACCCTTAGTACTAGTCCATATATCACTAGTTAAACTAACCCTAGATGAAATATTACTAAGTTTATCAATTAAAGCTTGTCTATATTCTTTAAACATATCCATGCAATCTCTTTTTAATGTATGTCTAGAAACAGATTTATATGCGGGTTGTAAATATTTACAAACAAATTCTAAATATCCTATTTTTTCACAAATTGTGAATGGTTGTTCAGTCCTAACTACAAATCTAACTAAACCACATCTAGCTTGAACATTATCAAAATTAAAATTTTTTCTACCATCATGCGTATTAATTTAAGATTGTTTACCTTCTAAAATTTCATTTTCTTCGGCATCAGGATTAATTGTATGTATAGTAATTAAATGTCTTTTATACGTACCTATACCACCACCACCTCCACCGGAGTTATAAGAGTAAACGCCTTTGCACAATTTACAGATGGCACAATATTTATTTGTCTCACCTTCTTTTGCTACAATGTTGAAATACTCCCATACCCTGCTTGTTTTTTTGACTAAACTTCGGTCTTGATGATGTAGCAGCAGTGGTGGCAGCTGATGATTGTGTTTGAGCATGACTTCCTCCACGACCACGACCACGACCATGACCAAACGATGGTGCCAAAGGAAGCTCCTCCTCCGGATGAATATCGGGTTCGATTTCATTAAATGATTCGTCACCCAAATTAGGAATTTCATTGGAACCAAAAGGTCGAGAAACAGAGCATGAACGACGAAAGAAATTTGACATTTTTATATTTTTTTGAAAATAAATATATGTTAAAAATTAAAAAAATAGATGTATGATATATATAATATATTGGAATTTGAAAATTGAAAATTAAAAGTAAAATTTGCAAAATTATAAAATAAAAAGAAAAATGAAATTTATAAAGAAAATGATGATATTATAAAATTGGAATAAGGAATATATATAATATATTAGAATTTAAAAATTAAAAGTAAAATTTGTAAAATTATAAAATAAAAAGAAAAATGAAATTTAGAAAGGAAATGATGATATTATAAATTTGGAATAAGGGAATTTAAATGAATTTGAGAGAGTTTGAGTGAATATTGAGAGAGTATGTGAGTGAAGAGAATAAGAGTAGATGAATATAGATAGTAGATTTGAGAGAAAATATAGAAGAAATGTAAATGAAAATAGAAGATTATAGAGGTATTTATAGAAAAAAAATTAGAATAAAAAAATAAAAAAAATTAAAAAAAAGATTGATGGGCAACGGCCAAATGGCCATTGCCCATCAAACACAGAGCAGAGGCAAGTCGACTTGCCTCTACTCTGCATACTGCAGTTGCACTGCACTATTGCAGTGCAACTGCAAGAGGCTCCAAGCCTCTTTTTTTTTTAATTTAGTTAAAATTAAAAAATAAAAAAAATAAAAAAAAAAAAGAAAAGATTGATTTGGCCGTTGCCCATCAAAACGCAGACTCGCAGAGGCAAGTCTATGACTTGCCTTTGCTTCTGCGAGTCTGCTGCAGTGCAGACAGACTGCAGTTGCACTGCAGTGCAACTGCAGTCAAATTTTTTTTATTTTTTTAAGCGGACCGGTTCGAACAGGTCCGGTTATGAATCGGGCTTAACGGGCCGGGCCCTTACCGGGCTGGGCCAGTTCCGAATCGGTAGAGTACCGGTTCGGATTTTGGGCCGGATTAACCCGATCCGGTTGCGAACCGGGTCGGGCCAACCCGGCCCAATAAGCACTTCTACTAACTTCAGTTCCTATGTCCCCTCATCCCACAGTTTGTACAGCAAAATTTCAGGGTACTTATAGCCGCACATGTTGACTAGTTTTAGGGGCTTCCTTTGCTTCATCTCATTTTCATCGTCAACCAATAACATTCATGGAAAAATTCCATTTTTCCCTCTCTAATTTCCCATTGATTAGTTGAAATCCTTGACTTTTCCTCACCATTTCTTTCCCTGCAACAAACGGTTTTTCAACCCTTATTTGTGCTTGTTGTGTGCCTCCTTCACCTTTCACTATATTCATTTATTCAAGAGGCTTTAAAATAGTCAATAGCCAATAGGAATCATATAACTACATCTCTTTTTTTTTTTTTTAACATTAACTCACTTTTCTAATTACTTCATTGCACTATGACCAACTTTAAAAATTCACCGAGATCGATCCATAATGAATAAAAATAGGAGCCATATAGGGTTGAAAAAGTCTTCAAGTTAACTTTCAAACGCAATTTGAATTACCTGAATCGGAGTTCCTTACCAAAAATTATGCCCGACTCTTTACCGATTGCTTTATTCTAAATTTCCTACATGTGATGTGGATGTAGGAATTTATTGGTGTTAATCACAATATGAGCCTTATATGGCTAGAAAGGTATTTGAGATAGCTTTCTAACGAATTTTGAATCACCTTAATCAGAGTTTCCTAGCAAATGATATGGGTGAATCTTTACAGATAGGTTGGTTGATAGAATCTACTCCTCATAGGTTAATTTTACAAAATTTCTGGTATTGATCTATAAGAAACCAAAATGTGAGACTTATATGGTTGGAAAGATAATTAAGAATAATTAAGTTAACTTTCCAAAGAATTTTACGGTTTATCGTTTAGATACTCCGAGCAATAATTATAATCAAAACACTACAATTGGTCATTTAATTCTCATAACATTTCGATCCTCAAAATTTTCAATCTTTAATTTACTTACTAAAAATATAAAATTCATGGTTATCACAGTTTGAGATTTGACTTATTCACTTAGGGGTTTAACTAAATTCATTTGACTCTTATAAGTCAAACCAAATTGACCACTTGATCCCACAATCTATGGACAAAACTGTCATTTTCTAATTTGTTGGCCCTAATTCTTAGGTACCTCAAATCGGACTCCAATTGCGATAAAATTTATGCTATAAGTATTTCAAATTCCAAATATCAATATTTTGCCCTTTCAAGACCATTTCAGGTCTTAATGAATCCTGCGAGTCTCGCATCCAATTTCTTCTAGCATAACCACTATTTGGCTATTCTCAGAACAAGCCTTCGCTTTTCCTATTTCTATAACCTTTAATTCTATGGAGTCCATTAGGAAAATGCGGGAAAATGTGATCCTCATAGAAGGAGTGAATCGGTTTTCTAAATTATGTTCGATTTTTTAAAACCTAAGTTCACAACAATATCTATCCTACCACATTCACAATACAATTTAATTAAGCATGTAAACAAATTATTAAAGTAAAAGAGCAGAGATAGAGAAAATGTACATCTAATTTTTATAGATGTTCAGCATCTTTTGTCTACATCCTCTCCTTTGAGTGCCCCTCAAGAAATTGTCAAATTCATTATTGAAATTGGAATGTGCACATTTCTTTTTCAAAGCTCAAGAGTAATCTTTATCCTTTTATTTTTCATTAAGCTTAAGAAGAAATCATTGGCAAGGGTTTCGATATATTAAATAGTAAAAGAATATATTTGACAAGTTAAACATAGATTCACTTCAACAAAGTAATTATCAAAACATCAAACACTACTAAAAAAAGCGCAAAGACTATGTTTGCGTAAAAAAACTAATTACGGTTACTGAAAGCGCGTCGTCTAATATCTTTAACTATGATTTTTAATCTTAACCACATTTTTTGTTTCTAGGTCGGTGAAATCCATGAACATTCTCTATTTCCCATTGGCTTTCTTCACCATTACCACGTTATCCAACCACTCTGGGTAATTAACTTCCCTAATAAATCCCGCTTGCAACAACTCCGAGGTTTCCTCATCTATAATCTGCTACCTTTCCGAAGCAAAATTTATCTTCTTTTTCTTGACTGGCTTTGCTCTTGGAACTACATTTAACCGATGACAAGCAACCTCTGGGTCAGTTCTCGGCATATCGTCAGGAGTCCAAGCCAAAACATCAGCGTTCTCTTTCAAGCATCGAATTATCTCTTCCTTTGTTTTGCTTGGTAATTGTCTCTTGACATATATGACCTTTTCTGTATCATCCTTCACTAATTGGACTGCCTCCATTTCTTCATTCGGCTTTAGCTTAGGTGGCTTTTTAATCGTGAGGGTTTCCTTCCTCTGGATCCCTTTGCACATGATGGACACAATATTACACGTCCTGGCCTTCCTTTAGTCTCCCCTCACTTGACCTACACCACGAGGAGTTGAAAACTTCATTAGCAAATAATAGATGTGCACCATTGCCCTCATGTCGTTCAATAATGGTCGCCCGAATATCATATTGTATGCCACTGAAGTTGACTTTACCACCATAAATAATGCCTGCTGAACGACACTTCTTGGGTTTTCTCCTAATATGACGGATAGCTGAATTGCTCTTGCTACTTTCACCTTTTCGCCAGAGAAACCATACAAGGGTGTTAGCACTGGCTTGAGTCTATCCTCCGAGATGTTCATCTTTTCAAAGCAATTCCAGCAGATTAGGTTCACCGAACTCCCATTATTGACTAAGATCCGACTAACTGGATGCTTTGCCACAACTGCTGAGATCACCATCGGATCGTCATGGGGAATCGTAACATTTCCCCTGTTAGTTGGCATGAAGGTGATGGGCTCCTCATCTTGCCTCTCTTCCATCACCGAGTTGACTTGAAAGGCTTGTCGGGCATAAGACTTTCTAAACGAGGAGGAAGTGCCAGCTAACGATTCCCCTCTGAATATAACATTGATCGCTAGACCCGTGGGCTCATTGTCTTCTTCTTGATCTCTCCTATCTCCCCTTCTATTCTCATTTCTCCTTCCATTGCCATTTCTCCTCACATTACCCCTATTCTCATCTCTTTTGTCCTTTAGGTAGTTCCCCCTATTTCGCGCGGGATAATTGTTTCGTTCACTCCTCCACACGAATCGGTTTATCTTTCCTTCCGGCACCAGCTTCTCAAGCAGATTCATCAACTCCCTACACTTCTTTGTAGAATGTCCATGCGTCGAATGATAATTAAAGTATTGTTGGCTCTATAGGCTATACTAAGAGGGGGTGAATCTGTTTTTAACTAACTTTAAGGTCGTTTTTCAGTTTCTCTAAATTCACTAGCCTATATTAATGTTTTCTAAGTTCTCTAGGCTATGCAAGCATGCAATCCAAATTCAATACAATAAACACAAATATAATTGCAAGTAAATAAAGAGAGAAGGGAAAGAGAAATGTACGCAAGCGATTTATAAATGTTTGGCAATTTTGCCTACGTCCTCTACCTTGAGATGCTCATAAAGATTTTCCACAAATTCACTAACTTGAATTTGTCTTTACAATCTCTCTTTTTCAAGACTCAAGAAAAACCTCTCTCTTTTTCAAGGCTAAAGAGAAACCTCTTTATTTTTCTGAGGCTTAAGAGAAACCTCCATTTTACAAGGTGTGAAAGTGTTTACAAGGAATGTAATCAAAGAAAGGCTTCTAGGTAAGCAAGTGATTACAATGTTTAAGCTCTAGAAAAGATAATCTAAAGGATTTGTGCTATAAAGTACAAAGATGTTGAGAGTAATAAAAGATATTGAATTCTAGCTCTTGAACTCTTTGAGATGCTTAGAGAAGATGAAGAAATTGAAGAATGATATGTCTTGGTTGCTCTCTCTACTTTCTTGAGCTTCCAAGCCTTTATTTATAGTCCCTTCGATGGTTTCTAAACGTTGGTAGGAGCCAAAATTGAATGTAGCCGTTGTATCTCACAGAAACTAGCCGTTAGAGGCTTTTCAGGTATAAAGGGATCGATCCCTTCCCTCAGGGGATCAATCCCATGCTTCCTTTTTGCATCCTGGGAGCATTTTGCCATTCCGGGATGGATCCCTCATCCTAGGGGATCGATCCCTCATGTTTTTCCTGCACTTTTTTGGGCCATTTTGGGTTAGAAACGATGTAGACTTTGATTTTAATTTATCTCAAAACATTCTGGAGTTTTGTAGGAGTTTTTCTTGACTTTCTCAATTGAAAACATGGTCCAAAAACTCATTAAGTAATTTTCTAAGGTTGTATTCAAATATATTCTTGAAAACATTACTTAATGAAAATATTCAAAACCATTTTATAAACTATTAAGACCAATAAGAATATATCATTAAATCATGATTTTAGACTTAAAATGGTTTGAGAAAATCATGTGTGATAAAGCAAATTTACAATATGAATCAAAACATAAAAGATCACTTAAGTTTTTGTCATTTCAAAATACATATGTCAATTTAAAGCTAACAAGTATGAATCCAAGTTGCAACCTAGATTCCCGGAGGTCTTCTTCGAAAGCTGTATAAGACCTAACCCCTTAATAGCTACTAGCACTGAAGCTTGAGATTCAGTGAGCGGTGTGTAAGTGGTGTATTTCAACGTAGGGACCTTCTCAGGTTTGCTTAATTAGCTAGAGGACCCTCCGAATGTTTCTCTCCCTCGCTTTCTTCCTTCCTTATGCTCCCCATTGGATACCATTTTCATCATTTCCTCCTAAGTGATGTACTTATTTTCTCGAGAGAATAAGTCAAGATTGTAGTCAGTTGGTCTAATAACAGGAACTCCTGCAACTTCTCAGACCTGGTCTCATGTAACACGGCTACCACGGCTACTCCCACTTGCAAATCACGTACCTCTAAAGTGGTATCCCTAAACCGATCTACATAACTCTTCAAGGACTGCTTACCTCCTTGCTTAAGGGTGAGCAAATAAGTTGGCTCCTTCTTCCTTTGGCTATTCACAACAAACGCCTTTAGGAACTCGTTTCGCAACTGGTCGAAAGAGACAATGGACCCCTTAGGCAAATTGCTGAACCACTTCATTGCATGCCTAGTTAAAGTGAGCGAAAAGGCCCTGCACATTATCTCATCCTCCCATCCATGTAGTAACATCAAGGCCTCATAGTTTTGCATATGATCATAAGGATCCGTCTTTCCTGTGTACGCGGTCATCTGTGGCATCTTAAACTTTGGGGGCAGTGGTTTCTGCATGATGGCCGTGCTGAATGGTACTCTTCTCTTATGGTTTTCCTCTGCCGATACCAGCTTTTTCTCTTTCAGCACCTGTTCTATCATCTTTTTCATGTCCACAGGGAGGGCGAGTTGGTTTCTATTCTTTTTAGTATTAGACAAATCAAGCTAGTCTTCAACAACTATTTCCTTTCCTTTACTTCGAAGTGCACCACCTCGTGTCATCCATGTGTTCCAAGAAGGGTCAAACTCCGACCCGGCCCTCTATGTGCTCTCGTCTTCAACATCGGTCTTTCCAGCACCTCTAACACGATGTTCCAGGTCAGTCACGACAAGATTTGATGGACTTCAGCATAAGGTAGAAGAGCCTCTCGCAACTTTAGGACCCTGTCGCATAAGCCCTGTTGCAGGTTCCAGCTCTATCGCATCCTCAGCCTCTCGCTGAACCCCTGCGAAAGCCCTCTTGCTCCTTAAACCTGCCGCATCTGGCTGATTGTGAGCCTCTCCCGTAGGAGGTGCCTCTTGTCGCAACAAGGGGTCTGTCGCCATATGATTAGCTTGTCGCCTTGTCGTCTGAGGTGGCACCCCTTCGCTCGTCTTTCCCACCATGTTCTGAATAGCCTGCAACAAGCTCAACTGCGGGAGAACTCCCTTGAACAAATCCACCATGGCCCTCATCGCCTAGGTTGTTTCCTCGCTCTGCCGCCTCAAAGCTTCGAACTCTGCCACAGACACTATCGTTCTTTCTTCTTCCTTGTTCACCTGTGTCCTTTGCTAGATCGGTTGTTCAGGAGAACTCACGAAGTTCTCATCACGTCCATCTCTCACATTACTTGATCTTATTCTCACCGTCTTTAATGTTTCAACTGGCTTTTATTTCATTTCCCACAAACGGTACCAATTGTTGTTGCACAAAACAACAAGGAGTAATTACTTACGTAAGTATTGGTCTCTTTCTCCACTTGTCTCCCAAAAGCTCTATAAAACAAGAAAAGTCAGAGGAACATAGGGGTGGTTCCTTGTGTAGGCATTCCGATGCTTAAGTCAGCCAAATATTCTTGAGTGTAGAAAACGTAAAAACCAGAAGTCAAAAATTAGAGAATAAAATAATACTGTGGCTTATTTATAGGCGAATAAATTACCATTACTGCAGAGTAATTACGAGGGCAATTTCATCCTTTTAGAAGAGTTTGTTCCCAGTATTGAACTAACATCATCAATCTGAGGCGAAAGAGGTCTGTCGCTCGGCGGGAAGCCACAAAACATAGGCCACACTCATTCGACAGCATGCACGACGCGGGTGGTCATCCGAGCCCTGTCGCACGCACACGATAGGTTCCCTTCGCTGGCTGGAGGAGTCTCCCGCATATTGACCTTGAATCTTATGGTGTCTTTCTCCTAATGCCACATGGCGACCTCTGTCATCTTTTGGGTCTCATCCCAGTGGATGTGGGCTTAGCCCTGCAGCTAAACCAACTAACTCCGTAAGTTGTTTAGTAGATGAGTTTTCTTCTCACTAGGGGATGAAACACCTAAGACCACAGGCGGATTACTAGAACTGGGACTAGGTGTGTGCGAAGCTGAGGGAAGGTTTGACAGAATAGTGGAAGTTCTGGGTACAACTTTGGTTACTCCCCATCCAGCCGCTATAATGTTCTCGGGGGTTAAAAGGGAAAACAAGTTTCGCTCCCCAGTAGAACAGATAAGCCCAATAGGCTCGCCAAAATGGTCCTTTAAAGAGTCTAAACTAAATTTTTCCAAACGCCTTGATTGGTCGCTTGTATCATGGTTCCATCTAGTACAGATTCTCGAATCCCTTGGAATCTCAACAGCGACCCACTCACTCTCGAATTTGTGCAACTTATTAGGAAGATCTGAAAAAAATTTATTGGGAAACCCATCAACCTTTAATCTTTGGAGGGAAAATGTAACTAACTCGGGTAACCCACAGACTCTAAAAAATGCACTCAAAAGGGGAATGCTAGGAACGATACCTAAATTATGACATACTATAGAGAATCCTACTAGTTGAGCCCAAGCATGAGGATGGAGTTGGCATGGGACTATACCCTTATACCTAAGGAAAGCTAGGCCAAACTCGAGAAGCGAAAAATGAAAATCGAAGACTATAGACGCTTTATGTACAGCTACGCCGCTGGTAACTAAGTCAGGAGAATGTTTCCTATTGGTTGAAAGTCTATATTGGTAACTAGGAGGAAGAGGGAAGCGGGTGTTGATTTCTTCTAAGTTTGCGTTTGACAACTTGCACTCAACACCGCCCTTCCTCAATGTTTTAATTGGGTGTTGAGAAGACATGACTAAAGACTAACGAAGTAAGGGGACAAGTGACAAAACTAAAATACTCCGCGGGAGACCTAATAGATGCAGGAGACCTAACTCTGCGGGAGACCTAAGACCCCTCGCGGGAGATGGAAAATGTTGCGACAGGTACAATATTAGCAGAAGACTTACTGTTAAAGCGAGAGACTAAATGCTCACGAGAGATTAAGGATTGTGGCAGACTGATGTTCGCGGGAGAGTTAGTACGTGCGACAGAGTTCTAGTACAGAGGATTCCTTGCGTGATTCAACTCTGATTTTGCTGCTTATATAACTGCTGCAGGGAATATGAAACGTCATGCATCTGGGACACCTCCAGCAAAATTGTGCTTTTTGACCTGCAAAAAATACCATAAAATAACAAAAATTTAGCAAAAAACCAAAATATCCCAGATTCAAGTATATATATACTCTCTTTATTGGAAAAAAATCCAATAAGAGAGTGGGGAGCAATTGATATGGCTAAGCCCACATCCATTGGCTGAGGCCCAAAAGATGACAGAGGTCGCCATGTGGCATAACATCATTGGGCCATGTGGCATCAGGCGAGAGACACCATAAGATTCAGGGTCAATATACGGGAGACTACTCCCGCCAGCGAAGGGAACCTGTCGCCTATGTGCGACAGGGCTCGGATGACCACTCGCGTTGTGCATGCCGCCGAATGAGTGTGGCCTACATTTTGTGGCCTCCCGTCGAGCGACAGACCTCTGTAGCCTCAGATTGATAATGTTAGTTTCGTACTGGAAACAAACTCTTCTAAAAGGACGAAATTGCCTTTCGTAATTACTCTGCAGTAATGGTAATTTATTCGCCTCTAAATAGGCCACATGTATTATTTTATTCTCTAATTTTTAACTTCTGGCTTTTACGTTTCCTACACTCAAGAATATTTCGCTGACTTAAGCATCGGAGTGCCTACGCAGGGAACCACCCTTGTGTTCCTCTGACTTTTAGGAGACACGTGGAGAAAGAGACCAACACTTACGTCAGCAATTACTCATTGTTGTTTTCTACAACAACAATTATATTTAAATTTTTAAAATTTTCTAATTAGTATTTCATTTTAATTATTTTAATTTCTTTATTTCGTACATCCATCAAGTGTTTTTAATATATCAAAATTTTTTTATAAAATTTTATTTTTTAAAAATATTATAAAATAAAATCTTCACCGTATATCGTAGGGGTTTAAATCTAGTTTAAACTAAAAACTATTATTAAATCGTAGTCTACATCATATAAATAAAAAAATTATTTCTATTATTGATCTACAAGCATTATTTTTTTACTTTTTTTTTAGCATGAGAGAAAAAAATTTTTGTGACACCGCTAATATAATCATTGAGATAGATTTTTATTATAAATAAATTGAAAAAAAAATTATTTTAAAAAGAATACATTAAACTATGGAATTTTTTCTATTTAATTTTGTCCCCATTATATTAAATAACAAAATATCGTATAAAAATATAATATAATATTATTGACTTCACTGACATAATTTTGTGGCTACACCATTGGTCATCACATCTAGCACTTTATTAATGAGTAAATTAAAAATATATCAAATTTTTATAAATAAATACAATTAAATTTTAATTAATTTGCTCCTAAAAACTTGAATGTTTTTAATTTATTGGCTTAATAGCCAAAACTACCATCAACCTTTAGCATAA
The DNA here is from genome assembly GCA_031772115.1 of Heritiera littoralis. Classification (NCBI taxonomy): domain Eukaryota; kingdom Viridiplantae; phylum Streptophyta; class Magnoliopsida; order Malvales; family Malvaceae; genus Heritiera; species Heritiera littoralis. The sequence continues at coordinate 1,780,011 of JAPDPK010000096.1, read as the reverse complement.
AATGGAATTAAGCCTTCAATATTTTATTGCGTGAAAATCAGTCCATAAACTTTTACTTTATTATAAATAGACCCTCAACCTTTCAAAATTATGCAATTAAGTCCAAATCTGTTAAATGATATTAGCTTTCGTTTGGACATCTAACGTGAAAGCTGACATGGATAGCTTAGTTAACTGTCACGTGGTATGCCACGTATGCAATATTAACGGAAGTTAGCGTCATTTAACATATTTGGACTTAATTGCATAATTTTGAAAGTTTGAGAGTTTATTTATAATAAAATAAAAGTTTATAGACTGATTTTCACGCGATAAAACATTGAGGGCTTAATTCAATTTTATGATAAAGATTGAAGGTATATTTGGCTATTAAGCCTAATTTATTCATTAACAATATTGCAATTTATAATGCAGTATAATTATTTGTGCACGGCAGATAAACCTTCTCCTTTTTGAGTAGTACATTATCATTAAAAGTTACAATTACAATCAGCATATTACATTCTATGAACAAAAAATTATAAAAATTATATTATTCAAACTAGATAAATGAATAAATAATTATAACAAATTAAACAAATTTATAAATAATTGACTAATTTTAATTTCACGCTTGATAAAATTCGAAACTAGCACTTTAAAATCTCAAAGCTCCTCGTTGCTACTAATATCTTAATATTAAAAAATATTGCAACAAAATATCATAATATTTTAATTTTTCCATAAAAAAATTTTAATTTTGTTTACATTTTACAACAAAATACTAAAGTCCAAGCACAGTAGCACATCCCAAGACCACTGACGTCATCATATATCCATTCCTTACATTGGAAAGCGCACCAGCACAACGACCAGCGTCGATTCCAATCCCCCGTCGCCACGTACTAGCCGCCAAAATGCCTTTTCGTTACCTTTACGTTTAAATTACAGAATCCCTACTCCTACGCTTTCCCATTCGCCTGGAGGAGAAGAAAGAAAACCCGTTCCTTACCCCATCGTTTACTTTTTCTGCTCAAGAAAAAATGAAACCGAATCGGACGGTGGACGATGAATCACAAGCATCCGTCATCACCATGTCCCGCCGTGTCCAGCGGCTGTCCCTCCACCTGGCCCCACTTCGTCCCCTCCAACCTTCACCTCAGCTCGACATGCTAACATGCGCCAAGGCGGCCAATAAGCTGGAGGTTGACAAAGCCTCTCTTTCAAGCTACATAAGAGGGAAGCATAGGGAAATTCAAGAGAAAATTTTTGAATTTTTTAATTCAAGGCCTGATTTGCAAACCCCAACTGAGATTTCAATGAGTGAACATAGGGAGCTTTGTATGAGACAGCTTATGGGATTGGTTAGAGAAGCAAAGATTAAGTCTTTTAGATATGTTGGTGAAGATCCTGCTAAGTATTTTGCTATTATGGAGGCTGTTGGGAGCGTTGATATATCTCTTGGGATCAAATTTGGTGTCCAATATAGGTAATTATAGTTGCTTTACAGCTCTCTTGGCATTAAAGTTTTAATCTTGGATTTTTTTTTTTATTTTGTGTAAGAAGAAAGTTTTTTTTGGTTAATTGTTGAGTGTTGGTATCTGGGTTTTGTAAATACTTGGAGATTGAGTTTGCGAGATGGGTTTGTTTTGGGTAAAATTTATTGTACATGTGGACCATTGGGATGCTATATTTGAGTTGATTCTTGGTAGATTACTATTATTTTACTGTTTTCATTCTTTATTAGTCAAAGAAATGAATGTGATGATAAAATGAAGTGTCTCATGAATAAAATTCAGTGATATAGAAACATGGTGTTCGCCGACGTGGTATCTAAATGATTTTTACTTGCATAGTTTTAACAATTTATTAATTTTGATTTAGTCGTAAGTTGATGTTGAATACTTTACTATGCAGTCTTTGGGGAGGTTCTGTGCTGAACTTGGGAACAAAAAAGCACCGGGATAAGTTTTTTGATGGTATTGACAATTTGGATTATCTTGGTTGTTTCGCTATGACAGAACTACATCATGGTGAGCTGTCTGTTCATTATGTTTTTACGTTTTATTCTCTTTTCTTTCTTAAATTTGTTTTCATGTGATGCCTTCTGCTGTTCTGCATTAGAACTCATCATGGCATGCAACATAGTAGGTTATTTTGAAATGTGAATTAAATCTGTAAATATTTCATTGAGAAAGTTATGTTATAGGCATAAAGGAGGCTGAAGAACACAACTTATGCTGAAGGAATAATTTTTAATGATATCAGTCAAGTTTTTGTGGTTATTGTGCTTTTCATTATTGTGTCATTCTAAATTTCTAACGTTGAAGAGTGCATCTACTTCTTTGCCTTAAATGTTTTCCTTTTTTGTTCATAATCTTCTAAGCATGCATACTAAGCTTTACTCGATTTTGTTCTTAAAAGGCTCAAATGTTCAGGGTCTCCAAACCATTGCAACATTTGATCCAATTACAGATGAATTTATAATCGACACACCAAATGATGGTGCCATCAAATGGTGGATTGGCAATGCTGCAGTTCATGGCAAGTTTGCAACAGTTTTTGCTAAGCTGATTTTACCAACTCATGACTCTAAAGGAGTTTCTGATATGGGAGTCCATGCCTTCATTGTGCCAATAAGGGATCTAAAAACTCACCAGACACTTCCAGGAATTGAAATACATGATTGTGGCCACAAAATTGGCCTGAATGGAGTGGATAATGGAGCACTGAGATTCCGTTCGGTTAGAATTCCCCGAGATAATCTTCTTAATCGATTTGGGGATGTTTCTCAAGATGGAAAATACACAAGTAGTCTCCCTACAATAAACAAACGTTTTGCTGCTACACTAGGTGAACTTGTGGGTGGGAGGGTTAGCCTTGCATATTGTTCAGTTGGTGTCCTCAAGGTTTCTGTCACTATTGCAGTGCGATACTCCTTATTGCGTCAGCAATTTGGTCCTCCCGGACAGCCTGAAGTCAGCATTCTTGATTATCAATCTCAACAGCTCAAGCTTATGCCAATGTTGGCTTCAACTTATGCATTTCATTTCGCCACTCAGTATTTGGTGGACAAATATTCAGAGATGAAGAAGACGCATGATGAGCAACTAGTTGGAGATGTCCATGCGCTTTCTGCAGGCCTGAAGTCATATGTGACATCATATACAGCAAAGTCATTGAGTACCTGCAGGGAAGCCTGTGGAGGCCATGGGTATGCTGCTGTCAACCGGTTTGGTACCTTGAGGAATGATCATGACATTTTCCAGACATTTGAAGGAGACAACACTGTACTTCTGCAACAGGTTTTAGACAAATCCGCTTATTTCGCAAACTTGCTTGAGAATTTACAGTGACTGTTTCGGCTTAAAGGATCAGTGTCCAGAAATATATTGTGCTATACACTAGAAAAAAGGAGCATGAGTGACCCCTTTAGATGGTTCTGGTGCTTTGTGTCATCTCTACTCCAAGTGTTTAGCTACCTTGCCTAACAGAACAATTCTTCAAATTCTAGTTAGTCGTCAACTACATAGAGAAATAACCAAAAATCAGATTGCCAATCTTTTTCAGGTCGTCTGAAGATATATCTGGAAATAGTGCTGCATTCGAAAATGTGACCCTCTTCCTTGCTTAGCTGAGGCTAGATTTAGATATGCAAGTATGACTTTCATGCCTTCTACATCCATTCATCAAGATTGTTCGAATAGGGTTACCAGTTATTCTTTATATGATGCCTTTTCATGTTTTATACTGATACATGTGCATTTCTACATTCTTTTAAATAAGTTTTGAAACCTTGATGCTGATCAATTTACATGGACTCTTTCTGGGTCTGATTAGATATTGTTGTAATTTGGATGTTAATTTAAACAATCTTCTTATAAGTAATCAGTTTGGTGTGCAAGGGCCTTTGGAGGGTTTCCCTTCATTGACACCTAATATGTATTATATCGGGCGTTAGTGTTGGTAAACGTCTAATTTACTTTTCAATATAAGCTACATCAGAACCTTTTACTGGGATGTAGGTGGCTGGCGATCTATTGAAGCAATACAAGGACAAGTTCCAAGGTGGTACTCTTTCTGTCACATGGAACTACTTGAGAGAATCTATGAACACATACTTGTCTCAGCCAAATCCTGTAACTGCCAGGTGGGAAAGCGCAGACCACTTGCGAAACCCTAAATTTCAGTTGGATGCGTTCAGGGTGAGTGTTTTCTTGTTTAGTGTACTTGGAGTTTCGTCAGTGTAACTTTTAACACATGATTTATATAATTTTGGTATTCAGTACCGAACCTCAAGACTGCTTCAAAGTGTAGCTGGACGACTCAGAAAGCACTCTAAAACTCTTGGTAGCTTTGGTGCTTGGAATAGGTGCCTGAATCACCTTCTTACACTTGCAGAGTCTCACATCGAGTCTGTCATCATTGCAAAGTTTATTGAAGCTGTGGAGAAGTACCTCCTAAACTCAGTACCGAATTCATTCCTTTTCTTTTCCACTTGCCATATATATGAACATATATTCAGTTTCTAAATTGGCTGGATTTTAACTTCCAGCTGTCCTGATGCAAGTAGTCAAGCTGCTTTAAAACTCTTATGCGATCTTTATGCCCTGGACCGGATCTGGAAAGACATAGGAACTTACCGTAATGTTGATTATGTTGCACCTAACAAAGCTAAGGTATAGTTTTAATCAAAACTATTTAGAAGATACAGAAAGGGGTTTTTTCCATTTTTATACTGATTTCTTGGGTACACATTTTTAGATCTTTACAATCCCTGGAGAACAGTTATAGAACATCTCATGCACGCACTGTCATAGAACATATTTCCTATTATTTTGTGTATGTTCAAGTTATTCCATTTGCTAGAGATACAATTTTTTATTTTTTTTGTTTCATTAATACAACTAGTTCCTTTGTGCAGGCAATCCACAAGCTGACAGAATACCTGAGTTTCCAAGTGAGAAATATTGCAGGGGAACTTATAGATGCATTTGATTTTCCACCTTATGTTACACGGGCCCCGATTGCAATGCAGTCAGAAGCATATGCTCTGTACACACAGCATGTGGGATTCTAATGGCTAGAGAAAGCAGAAATCCGAGGTTTCCTTGTGTGATTGTGAGTGCCAAAAATAGATGGATCAAACAAGTGGGTTCCACAACGGATTGAATTGTTAAATTCTTTTGCCAGATTAAATGGAGCTGTTTAACCTAGGTCGATAGCCTAGTATGGAAAGGCTAATGTGCTGGAGCTTGAAAGCAGTATCTTTTGTAACTCCACTGATAATATATTAGATAATAATTTATAAAAGAATAGCAACCTATGCCAATTTTACTTTTAGCATGTTATTTTTTGATGATATGGCTAGCAAACAGGAAACATGCAAGTAAAAAGCAATGGTAACATAGTAGGCAGTAGCACTTTTACCTGAGTGCAGGGCAGGAAGCATGATATTTTTCAAAGCATTCTTATCAAACAGAAAAATATTTTCATGGCTCTCACACCCACCAAATTTTGAGGCAACCCCACCAGAACTCTCGAAAAGGAAGCCGCTGGAGAAGAAACCGAAGAAAAAGTCAATAACAATTGTGAGACAGAACATGAAGCACATGATTGAATCCTGCATATTTGTTTGTCTTCAACTCTTCCAAACTACTTTGATGGGGTTTGTATTTTTTGACACTTTCAGAATTGTTCTATTTCTTCAGGAAAGCCATTTGCAACAACCCTTCGAAATTTACAATGATCTATTTCCAAACCAAACCTTAATACGCTTAATATGATAATTACATAGCCTTATTAAATCTAATTGGCCTGCAATTTGAGGCATGCAATTCGAGCTGCTTCACTTTTCCGTCTAAGCTCCTCATACATTTTCGGGAGGCCTCAGAAAATTTGTTTAGTCTATCAAGAACCTGAGTGAAACTTGTTTGTATGCAGCACAAGTTTGAAGATTCATCATCATTTGTATCACTATCTGTTAATGTGTTAACACCATCTTTAATCTCTGATTCTTCATTGTTTGCATCAATTGATTCCTCTTTCTTCTGCAATTGTTCTACTTGTTGGTCCATTAGATGGCAAAGATCAGATAAGAAGGCTTTGATGGCAACACTAAGTTCCTCAGCTGGCAAAGCCTTTATCCCAGATGATCACTCACGACAAAGAACAAATATTGGCGGTCCATATCCCAGATATTGACGAGGACAGAATGGATTCCTGTTCTTTGAACGTTCCTGTGGTTCTATGATGCAGCTTTGCAGCCAACCATTCAGAGCATCCAAATAAGACGCATGGCTATTGACCCAGTCTGTAAAGCTTACTCCAAAGCATTCAATCTCTTGCTGAAGCTGAGCCATAAGCTGCCTGCGCGTATCTCCTTGTGGAGCACATGTTGAGTTCCTTGAATGGTATGCAAGTGAAATGGTGATATACTGTGTATGATGGCATTCAAGCATGGCCTTCCACATCCTGAGCAATCTGCAAAAACAAGCATAATTTAGTCAAGATATGGATGTCAATGATTGAGAATGCTCAAGATTTTCTGATTTAAAGGTTTTTTTTCTCACCCGACTTTAATTCTACAAGTTGTGGCTGCAACTCTTCATCCCTCATTCTTTCAATCCGCTTTGATATAGTATTAACAGAATGAAGTGCCACTCTAATCTGGGAGTGTAGATCCTTTACAACTGCCCGCGTTTTATCAATCACGTGAGTGCTAACATCCTTAGCAAATTGGTGTCTAAGCTCATCACACTTCCAATCATACCCCTTCCTGATAGATTCACTGGCCTAAAGGGTGCAAAGAAGCAAGCAAGTCAGAGGATTGAATGGCGATAGTACTTATCTGATAACATAAAAGCAATGGCTACTAATACTGGTAGATACTGATTAAAGATGCTTTTAAACTTTATTGATATCCAAACGCTTTTCTACAAGTCCCCCAGAGGCATGGATTTTTGTGTTTTGCTCGCCTGCACTAGTCCGAAAATCACCTAATGGAGATTTTGTATGACCTAATCAAGCATCAGGGAAAAAACTTTAAAAAAAGGAAGAAAAAAAAAATACTAGGGAGATCATCATTTGAACACAAATTTCTACCAGTGACTCAAAAAGCTCCCTTTCTAGTTCTTGAGCAACAAAGTAAATTTTGATATATAAAGCAGATACCAAAGAAGGGTCTGAAGTAGAAGAAAACAGAAGAAGAATGTAAAAGATACTCATACGAGGATAGAAGCTAATCACATTAGCCACCCTATGCCAGTTTTTTGGTGGGATTTTACACAGAAAAATCTGGAGATAGGAGATCAAGTTTGGAGTCTAAAAATATTAATTTGTCTGGGATCAGAAAGAACATTTTAACTTTCTATTGCTGCGCATTCAGTGCCCAGTTGGAAAAATAAGACAAATACATCAAAATAAGCTCCAAGTGAACGAAAACATATCCTTTATTAGTTGCAATAAAGACAATTAATTTCCTTAGCCAGGCATCTTGCACAAATGTTGCTAGGGAATTTTTCAACCTTCAAGTTGGTAAAGAAGATTTTACAGGTCAATGTTCAACCATCATATGATCAGCACATAAATTTGAAGCAATCCTGTTATCTTGATTGACCATGCTTCCTTGCAGTATAAGTATAAACAAAAGATAAAATTTTCCATGATTAAAAGAGAGAAATAAACGCACCCACTATAGGTCTACCTCTAAAACATCATGTCAGCTAAGCCAAAAAAGAGGAAAGACAAAAGGAAATTATGCAGAAGTATTATTAAAAGGGAAACACAAAAACTAGTACATATAATCCAGTTTCACTTTTGTAGATATAGTATAAATGTATAATTATTCAAGCAATCAGATCATTATCTTTTCATCATATACTTGCCAGACAACAAGTCATGAAAAGTAATAATATTCTACTTTTGACGTAGTATTCCAAATGGTTCTTGTTAATGCATAGACTCCTGAGACTTCAGAATTAAATATATGTAGACCTTCAATATATGTTCTATAAGAATTTATTATGCCTTTTTAAACAACTTAAATTCTCAGGTGCAAACAAAAAACAATCCTTTTTGTTCTAAAACAAAGATATCTTATGGCAATGAAAACCAACATTGCTATCTGGAATTCAAGTTTCCAATATAAATAAATGTATATGTATATAATAGATAAATAAGATATTCACCATTAAAATATGTTTAAGTGGTTCCAATGAGTACCTTTACTTCATCATAGAGCTTTCTTTCCCATGCATACAGTCTGTCCAAGGTGCAAGAATGACTACCCGCAATCATGCAGAACTCTTCAATAAAATCACTTCCACTGTCATCAGCATCATCTTTAGATGCTGTGGCTAGCGGATTCCTTGATGAAGATGACCTCAAAGATGCTGACCTTTTCCAATGTATGACTTTGGTTACATGTACTGGCTCTACAATATTATAACACGAGCTATTCATAAGTGGTTAAGTAAAAATGTTAAACAAGTAAAAAGTGACTAAGTTCAAAAAGACTATCCTTCAGTTGGCTGTATGCAATACAAACTACAACCATAACTAACATGAGGCAAATTAATACCACAATCAAAACATAAAAAATAAAAGCAAACTGTTTAAAAAAGAAAAAGAAAAGACAAAACAAACAATTGAACCTTATCTTTCTGTGATAAAAGCATTATTAAACCACCATAAAGGTGGTCTACTAATCTCAGCTTATGCAGGAATGCAAAGGTGTACAATTTTTACAACTACTGCCAAAAAGTAAATGCAAAAAAATATCAAGATTGTAATAACCACTTTCTCAGTTGAAAATAGACTTATTGTTCCAGCCTGAAGGCTGCATACAGAAGCCAGAACTTACCATGAAAAACAAAAATAGTCTTTCCAGGGCAACAAACAAGTTTGAAAGCTGCCCGAAAAGCTAAGGGTCCCCCTACAAGAATTGGTTTATTCCTAAGATGCTTGCACAAGAGAATTCAGTAATATATGAAGCACTAGCATTGATCAGAGAATAAAAGAGCTCAAATCCAAAATTAGAAGTTCAAGTAGACATAAACTGTCTCTCATGGACAAAAAATGATTACCTTCATCTTTGGAATTAATAAACCTGATTTTGTTCAACTCAAGCATCTGGGAGACTTCTCTACCTGCTACACAGGCTCGGAAGAAACGATTTTCAATATCCTTTATGCTTGAAAGAAAATCCTTAGCTCTGTGGGTTATAAACTCAGAAGGGTCTTCTCTTTCTGCAGAAAAATCTTTATCAGCAGCACCCTTTTCCCTCATCGAACTTGATTGCCCAAGAGCAACTCTGTCCACCAAAGTTTCACCTGGCACATTGACAATATGTTCCACACTTAGCTGCCTCATTTCCTTGTCATTTGTCTGCCTAGTACCAACATTTCCTGCTAATCCAATAAAAAACACATCATGCTTCATTGAACTACCACGACCATAATTACGAGTTGCTGGACTATCGGACATTTTGACAGCATTTCGCCCCGGTTCTGACCGCAAAGTTCCTTCATTCAACTCATTATTTTCATCCAAACAACCATGACCAATCCCTTTGCTCCTACACTCTCTCCACCCTCCCAAATCCTCAAAATCCATATCCACTTCATTATTCCCCACGAATCTAAAACTCTCAAAGTCATCAACAGGATCAAAAAAATCCCAAGAACCTGACTCAAAAGGAGGAGGTGGGGGAGGCGGCGGCATTGCCAAGGACTCATCCTCCACAAAATTACCGTTTCTAGGATTAACCATAACAGTCACAGCAGCACTATTCCCTGCTTTCATGTAACTCAAATTCGCCGTTACTGGTGAAATGGGACTGTAGACACTATTTTTGTCCGGTTCCTTTTTTCAAAACATTTTTAATTAATTAGTTTGTATATATTTTATTATTGATTTTTAAATTTTATTTTTTAGAAATAAATTTTGAATTTTGATTTTGATTTTTATAGAATAAAATAAAAAAAAAAAGAAGGAAATCTAAATTAATTTTGATAGGAAAGTAGAATTAAATGAAACCATTAAAAGATTGGAAATTAATTTGAATTTGGAATTGACATTAAATTTAAGATTCGATTTTTGAAATATAAAATTTCCTAAAAAAAATTGATTCTAGATTTCCAATTATTACCAAAAATAAAAAAATAAAAAAACTAGGTCTATAAGAGGAGAGAGAACTAGGGTTTTGAGGGGAGAGAAAAAAAAACCTAAAAAAAAACCTAGAAAAGAACATTGAAAAAAAAACCCATCATCTTCATCGTGTCATCAACTTTGCTGCTGCCGGATTCCGTGCCAGCCTTGCTCTATCACGCGTTCCTTGCTTCATCCTCGTAAGCCCCCTTACAGCCACCGTACACTTCATCCTGCAGAGCCTTACCTTGCTCACGATCTTCGTCATCTTGCTGCCGCACCCCAAACACCACTCGTTTCGTTCCTGCCATAAGCTTTTTTTTACATCTCGGTTAGCACCCACATGAAGGAAAAAAAAAGATACAGAGGGGAAGATACATAGAGAGGTGGCGGTGCAGAGCATAGCATAGCTTGACTATTGAAGTTCAAGGGCTGAAGCGGTGCTTGGAATTTCTAAGCTGGAGCGTGACTGTGCATGGACAAGAGAAGCTGGAAGTTGTGTGCGTGACCTGAAGTGCGGCAAGGCAGAACAAAACTTAAAGAGGAGTTGAAAGAGAGCAACCAAAGGGGGGAAAAGCAAAACAGAGCCACTGTTTGATCTTGCTGCAGAATCGATTTGAAGAGTGAGCTAGCGGACTGTTCAGAATAGGAAGCTTGCGTGTTCTGTTGTTGAAACAGAATTGAAGTTGCTAAAGACAAAGTGAATTGTTCCACACAAGACAAAACCGAGAGTTGGTCTTGTTGAAATTGTGCAACTTGTGTGCTGAAGCAAGTGTGATTGAAAATTGTTAGAGGCAGAGTAGGAGTCATCACAAGCGGTTGAAGAACATCAAAGCTTCTCTCCACATGTTTTTGATGTTCGCGTGCCCAAGTTGGTAGTGACTGGTATGATTAGTGTTTAATACTTTTAATTTATGTTTTCAGAGTAATCGTGACTTCTTTTGATGTGATTTTATTTTATTTTAATTTTGTTTTCTAATTTGTTATTTTAGTTGATAAACTTGTGTAATTTATTTGGTTCATAATTTTTAGCATATTGTGTTCTTTGTTTTAAGGTTAAATTTATTAATAGTTGGAAACTTAGTTGAACGATCAAAATTATGCATAAGAGTTGTGATATTTAAAAAGAAAAAACGTAATAATAAATAAATGACTTATATTTCAACATGATGAGTATTTTATTTTATAAGAAATAGGAAAGTGAAAGAAATATTAGAAAAGCAAAAATTAAATATCCATGAGAAATATTAATTAATTATTAAAGATAAATATAGGTTATACCGATGATGACATTTAGAGAAAGTCAATTGAGACATCTTAAAAATGTCTAGGTGAGGAAATTCTTTCTTAAGTTGAGCCAAATTGATGGAATACTTTTGAAAGAATTTTCAATAAATTATAATACATGTTTATTCTTAGTAAATTAAATATGAATAAAATATAAATGAATATAGATAAACAAATATAAATATAAGAACATAAATTAGATGAAAAATTAATAGGAAAATAATTAGTAATTAACAAGATTAGATAATAAAGAAATAAACATGAGTTATACCGAGAATGAAATTCCAAGAAAGTCAATTGAGACTCCTTGGGTATTTCTAGGCGAGATGATTCTTTCTTAAGTTGAGCCAAATTGATGGGATACTTTTGAAAGAGTTTTCGATAAAATATAATTCATGATTATTAAATAAATATAAATAAATGAAATAAATAAAATCAAGATTAAAGTTAAGGAAATTTAAATAAATTAAATTAGATAAGTGAATAAATAAACGAACTAAATAGCTTGGAATAAAATCATAGGAAATAAAAAATATGAATTATGCCAATGATGAAATTTCAAGAAAGTCAATTGGGACTCCTTGAATTTTCTAGGTGAAAAGATTTCTTTTAAGCCGAGCCAAATTGATGGGACGCTTTTAAGAAAATCTTCAATAAACCATGATTCATATTTATTCTCTAAATAAATAAAATAAATAAATAAAATATAGAGATAAATATAATATGAAATAAGATTAAAAAATATAGAAATTAATATGGAGTCGAAATTAGAGCCAAAGTTAGAAAGAATAAGATTTTCATAAATTATTTAATTAATCCGACGATAGAATTCAAGAAAGTCAATTGAGACTCCTTGAACATCTTGAGGTGAGGAGAATTTCTAAGATTGGAGCCAAATTGATGGAAAAATCTTAGAAATATTCCTAATATATATAAGCATATCGAAATTAATATAAACACAAGGCAAATTGTAAAGATAACCTAAAACTAGTTGGTACCATTTTAGGATGGGCGTTGTAGGGGTGCTAATCCTTCCCTTCACGTAACCGTACTCCCGAACCCTAGTATCTTTGAACGTAGACCAAGCCTTATCCTTAGTTTGAATAGGTGACCAACCACACCTAGGTAGAATGGTTGGTGGCGACTCCTTTGATTTTAGTGTCTAGCTATTAGGTTTTCTGAAACTTAATACGTTATGACAGTTTGGCGACTCCACTGGGGACTTAAGAGAGTCAGGCCAACACTTAGTTTTAGGTTATCTTAGAATTTGCTTAAGAGATCTTAGTAGAAAATAAACATTAAATAAAACATTATTCCTTCATACACATACTTCACTTTGCATTAGCATGCATAAGCCCTCGACCCGGGCTCAGTCCTTTTAGGAGGGAGTAAAGTATCTACGCTCTCGTGAGGTAATACCTCCGCAATGGCTAGCGAAATACTCCTACTCAAATTGAACCTTTCCGTTTGTAACCTGTGATGGGTGAGGATTGGGTGCCTTACTAGTCCTATGTGGACGATAGTAAGGAACAATTTGAGAACCTTTAGAATTCTGACTTATCCAAACCAAGCATATAAAGAAACTTGAGAGGCCAACTTAAGTTAGAGCCATGCCAGCTCATCATGTAGAGATAACCAAGGATCCGGACACATGAAGGAAAATTTGTTCTTTTCAAGAAATATAATAATAAAAAATCAAAAAAATAAAGAGATGAAATGTGTCTATTCATCACATGAGGCTTTCCTTTGATTTTGCGATGCATAACATGTCAATTTGAACATTGCACCTATACATCTAGACATTTTTGGTCATACATAGGTTTGTATGTGCATATCATGGCATCTTGATTTAGACTATGGTAATAAAGGTGAGAAGATAGCTCGGCCGTCAAAATTGCCAGTCACTCATACGATACTTGCTTGCGGACAAGAGTAATGGAGAATGAACAATTGGCACGAATTGATGGAATTGAAAAGGTGCAACAAGAGATTGTCAGAGCCCAAGAAGAGTCTAAGGAACAAATGGCCAAGATGATGGAGATGATGATGAGCTTGGCAAAAGAGAAGGGAGTTGATGAAGACACTAACGTTAGAGTGGAGCCACAAATGAGGGACCCCATCAAGCAAGAGAAGTTTAGGAGGGAAGCGATTGAACTAGGTTCTCATGAGGGGATGCATCGTATGTGTGATACGTTAGAGGGGAGACTAAGGGCCATTGAAAGGAGCACTATTTATGGAAGCATTGATGTGGAGAAATTGAGTTTGGTTCTTGACTTGGTGTTACCCGTGAAATTTAAAGTCCCCAACTTTGAAAAATATGATGGAACTAAATGCCCATTAGCCCATATTACAATGTTTTGTCGAAAAATGGCAGGGCATACTCATAATGAAAAGTTGCTCATTCACTGTTTTCAAGATAGCCTTACTGGGTCCGCAGCAAGGTGGTATGTCCAATTAGATAGAGAACGCATCCATTCATGGAAGGATCTTGCGAGGGCCTTCATAGTTCAATATCAACATGCAAAGGATATGGCGCCAGATCGATTGTTCTTACAGAATATGGAAAAGAGGGCTACCGAAAGCTTTAGAGAATACGCTCAGAGATGGCGAGACATTGCTGCTCAGGTTCAGCCTCCCCTTACGGAGAAAGAGACGACAATTCTGTTTGTCAATTCACTTAAGGCTCCATACTACGAGAGAATGATTGGAAATGTCACCAAAAACTTTGCAGATATGGTACTCTCGGGAGAGATGATTGAATATGCTATAAAAAGCGGGAAGATCGAATGGGCAAATACAATGAGAGGTGCAACATTCAATAACGAAAGTCAAGATATTCAAGCTGTGACTAATGAAAAGCAGTATGAAAGTTATACCCCATATCACCCATACCCCATGCAAGAAACCCACCACTTTTGTCCACATCCTTACCAGTCAATTCCTCAAAATGGTTTTCAGCCTAATTTTTGTCCTCAATCACTCCCCGCCCCACCAAACAATCCAAGAAGGCCAAGAAACAGTGTGGAGAGGTTGCCAATTCTAATTTCTAAACTATTGCCTTTACTAATAAAGAACCAGTATCTGGTGCCTATGCCTTTGAAAACAGCTCCAAACCCAGCAGCAAGGAGTTATGAACCAAATAGCAAATGTGAATATCACATGGGGGCAATTGGGCATTCAACAGAAAAGTGCAGGCAATTGAAGGAAAAGGTTGAAGAACTCATCAGCAGTGGTGCCTTGACTCAAGAGCTTATTGAACAATGGAAGTTTGCTTCTCCATAAGCCAAGTTTCCTATGTGTGATTTATGGATGTGGGATGTTCTCAAGATGCTTGAAATTTGCATCAAGATGTTTTGAAAAGCTCTCCATATTTTTCTTTCCGAGTAGATGAAATAAAATAATTTTTAAAAACATTGGTGGTTGTTATTGAGAATGAATAGACCTAGCCATTACATTTCCATTATACTTGCCGATTCAGTGAAAACTTGGAATCCATAAAGACACACAAACTTGAAATTCATTCATTTTTGCTTACCATGGTGAACTTTTGAAGTCAATGATCTTTGTTAAAGCAATGAGCAATGAAATGATTGATGAATTTGCAAAACTTTTTGAATTGTTTTAAAGGGCCAATTCACGAAGCATTCTCTCAAGGACTTTGTATTTGGAAATCTGACAGATGTCAAGGCCAAGCTAAGAGTCCCAAATACATCAAGCCAAAATTCTTTCTCATAACTTGATCCATCCTTTGCTACACCTTGGGGCAAAATGATTGAAAGAGCCAAGCTTTTGATAACCTTAACATCTTTTAATAGCCATTCTCAATGATTGAAAGAGCCAAGCTTTTGATAACCTCAACATCTTTTAATGGCCATCCTTAATTTGATTGATATCCTTTTTCCGATCTTAAACCATGATGATGAAAATTGCTGCATATGGCCTTCATAAAGTTGAGTTGATACATACTGGGCATGAGTTGTGAAAAAAAAAGAAGTGAAGAAAAAAGGGAGTGAAAAAAAAACAAAAGAAGAAAAGAAAAGGAAAAATTGATTGTGAAACCATGCATGAGGGATATTCAAACAATTTCAAAAGCAAAATAAAATTTTCATCTTGAGGATTGGTTTTCGATAGAAATGTCAATATTTGATATGACAAATGGCCATCTTTCATATTCCTATTACTGAAATAAAATCATCCATTTGTTACCCCTTTTGAGCCTATTGATTTCTTTCTAAATGAACCTTGACCAAGGATCACCCTCCACATTGGAGAGGCAAATACATCAGAGGAGTTTTAGAAGCATTGGTGTTTGTTCTTATGTCAAATGGAAGAAAATGATGCCCTATGTTAAGAGGAAAATGTGAGAAGAAGGATATGTAAAGATGGAAATCAATATGAAAAAGCAAGAAGTTGAAAAAAAATGAAAAACGTAGATGTGAAAAAAAAAAAGAGAAGAAAAAAGAAATGAATGAGAATAAAGTGTTGGAAAAAAAAAAGGAAAAATGCTTCGAAGAGTGGGAAGAACAGATGTTCACAATCGAAGAAATGATCCTTGGTTCGATAAACCTTGAAAACACTTGTTTTGGGCCTATTTATCCATTCTTCGAAAACCCTAAACCTTGGCCTACGTTACGTGCTTAAAAGTCCATTTTGATCAAATAGGGATGCTTGTATTGAAAAGCTTTTCTTTGAGAAACCATCATCATTATTTGAATTCTTAAATGCATGGTAGAATACTCAACAAAAAAAAGCAAAAAAAAAAAGAGGAATGAAGCTCTAGGGTGAAAACCCATGAAAGGGCAGTCTAGAGCAAATTTGAAACAACTCAAGGCCATTGTTTGTGACGATGCTAAGGCACTAACAAGAAAGAAGAAAAACCAGAGGAGTGATGCTTTCAGTCAAGACCTTTTGAGAAATTCAAAAACCATCACCTTGAAATTTTGACTTCAGATTTGTATCTTTGGTTTCCTTACCCCAAAATTTGAGCCATCACAGCTAGTCTTGACATTTGTTAAAGTCCACATATCAACAAATTAAGAGAATGCTAAAATGGATTGTGTTCTGTGAAAGTTGTTTTTACAAAAGGAATTTTGATTTTTAAGGAATTTGTTTCATTTGTGAGCCAAGATGAAGAGACATTGATCAATAGAACCTTTCTTGATGACCAAACATCCTTCATGCACCAAATCAGCACATTTATTCAACTAAACCAAGTAGTGACTCATTCTATTTGTTCTCAATAGTAATCACCAACTTTTAAGAGATTAAATGTCAAATGCTTTTATCTTGGAAAATTATTATGTGGGGCAATTTTCTATTTTCAAAAAGAAACTTGAAGAAGTGAAAAATGAGAGTTTTGAGATTTTATGGGGGCAAGTTCTTGTTTTAAAGAAATCAAGTGTGGTGATGATGTTTTTAAGACTATTCTTGGGGCAATCTTTGGTTGTTATGAGAGCATGAATCTTCTGGAAGATATGAGAAGTGGTGAAGTGTTCT
This sequence comes from Heritiera littoralis, assembly GCA_031772115.1. Taxonomy (NCBI): domain Eukaryota; kingdom Viridiplantae; phylum Streptophyta; class Magnoliopsida; order Malvales; family Malvaceae; genus Heritiera; species Heritiera littoralis. Next base: position 1,763,100 of record JAPDPK010000096.1, on the reverse strand, counting down.
TGTGAGTAGTTTGAGATGATTTTGTTGTTATGATTTGGATTGATGAATTTTAAGTTGATAAGAATTGCGAGGCAAGAAGAAAACTAAATGAATGATGATGATGGGGCAATGGGAAGACTGAATGAGTGATGATTGCTAAAAGAAAGAAGAATTGTGGGGCAACAAGAAGACTGAATAAACGACGATGATAGGGCAAGTGATTTTAGGATTGCTAAATTTGAAGAAAGAAGAATGATGAGGCAGCGAAAGATTGAATGATAAGGCAAAAAGAAGATTGAAGGATGATAAATTTTTGAAGAAAGGAATAAGGTAGACTGATGATGTGACTTGGTAAGGCATTGTTTATGATTTGCATTGCATTCATGACATGCATGGCATTGCATTCCATTACATGCATTTTGACACAAAAAAATAATAAATAAAGGTTTGTTTGTTAAGACAATAGGATAAAAAAAAGGTTCTGAAAGACTAGATGACTAAAATTTTGGAAATTTTTTTTTTAAAAAAAAAAAGAAAAAAAAAGAAAAAGAAAATCAGAAAATGTGAGAAGGATTAAGAATAAGATGTGACAAAAAAGGTATGAAATTTTGAAACAAAAATGTTAAAAATTTGGAAAGAAAGAGGAAACTAAAAAGGTATGGATATGATGGGATAATGAAAAAGGGATTGAAAGATTTGATGAGATGAAAAAATGTGATAGAAAATAATAAAAAGAAGAAACAGGAATGGTAAGATAATCTAGAAGATAGAATTGAAATGATGAGATAAGGTCAAAGCCTCCGGGTACAATCTGTAAGACCTCCGGGCTTGATTCATTAAAACCTCCGGATACAATCTATAAGACCTCCGGGCATGATTCATTAGAACCTCCGGGTACAATCTATAAGACCTCCGGGCATGATTCATTAGAACCTTCGGGTACAATCTATAAGACCTCCGGGCATGATTCATTAGAACCTCCGGGTACAATCTATAAGACCTCCAGGCATGATTCATTAGAACCTCTGGGTACAATCTGTAAGACCTCCGGGCATGATTCATTAAAACCTCCGGGTACAATCTATAAGACCTCCGGGCATGATTCATTAGAACCTCCGGGTACAATCTGTAAGACCTCCGGGCATGATTCATTAAAACCTCCAGGTACAAGTTGTAAGACTTCCGAGCATGTTTCCTCAAAAGATGAGAAATTTTAAAGTTTCAGGGCCTTCCTAGTCGAAGGAGCATTTAAGAGATGAGAAAATTTAAAGTTTCAGGGCCTTCCTAGTCGAAGGAGCATTTTGGAGATGAGAAAATTTAAAGTTTCAGGGCCTTCCTAGTCGAAGGAGCATTTTAGAGATGAGAAATTTTTAAAGTTTCAGGGCCTTCCTAGTCGAAGGAGCATTTTGGAGATGAGAAATTTAAAGTTTCAGGGCCTTCCTAGTCGAAGGAGCATTTTAGAGATGAGAAATTTTTAAAGTTTCAGGGCCTTCCTAGTCGAAGGAGCATTTTGGAGATGAGAAATTTAAAGTTTCAGGGCCTTCCTAGTCGAAGGAGCATTTTGGAGATGAGAAATTTAAAGTTTCAGGGCCTTCCTAGTCGAAGGAGCATTTTAGAGATGAGAAATTTTTAAAGTTTCAGGGCCTTCCTAGTCGAAGGAGCATTTTGGAGATGAGAAATTTAATAGTTTCAGGGCCTTCCTAGTCGAATGAGCATTTTAGAGATGAGAAATTTTTAAAGTTTCAGGGCCTTCCTAGTTGAAGGAGCACTTTAGAGATGAGAAATTTTTAAAAAGTTTCAGGGCCTTCCTAATTAAGGAGCATTTTTGAGATGAGAAATTTAATAGTTTCAGGGCCTCCCTGGTTGGAGGAGCATTTTCATGATGAAAACCAATTTCTTTTAGAATAAGTAAATATCAAAAAAAAACAAAAAAAATAGAAAAAACTTTGAAAAAGGAAAAAATAATAAAATGGACGCGGACAAAATGGATGTCTATGTCTTTGCACAATTACTATTTCATAGCAAATGTACAAAGAGGGGCAACTGTAGACACCATTTTTGTCCGGTTCCTTTTTTCAAAACATTTTTAATTAATTAGTTTGTATATATTTTATTATTGATTTTTAAATTTTATTTTTTAGAAATAAATTTTGGATTTTGATTTTGATTTTTATAGAATAAAATAAAAAAAAGAAGGAAATCTAAATTAATTTTGATAGGAAAGTAGAATTAAATGAAACCATTAAAAGATTGGAAATTAATTTGAATTTGGAATTGACATTAAATTTAAGATTCGATTTTTGAAATATAAAATTTCTTAAAAAAAATTGATTCTAGATTTCCAATTATTACCAAAAATAAAAAAATAAAAAAACTAGGTCTATAAGAGGAGAGAGAACTAGGGTTTTGAGGGGAGAGAAAAAAAAACCTAAAAAAAAAACCTAGAAAAGAACATTGAAAAAAAAAACCATCATCTTCATCGTGTCATCAACTTTGCTGCTGCCGGATTCCGTGCCAGCCTTGCTCTATCACGCGTTCCTTGCTTCATCCTCGTAAGCCCCCTTACAGCCACCGTACACTTCATCCTGCAGAGCCTTACCTTGCTCACGATCTTCGTCATCTTGCTGCCGCACCCCAAACACCACTCGTTTCGTTCCTGCCATAAGCTTTTTTTTACATCTCGGTTAGCACCCACATGAAGGAAAAAAAAAGATACAGAGGGGAAGATACATAGAGAGGTGGCGGTGCAGAGCATAGCATAGCTTGACTATTGAAGTTCAAGGGCTGAAGCGGTGCTTGGAATTTCTAAGCTGGAGAGTGACTGTGCATGGACAAGAGAAGCTGGAAGTTGTGTGCGTGACCTGAAGTGCGGCAAGGCAGAACAAAACTTAAAGAGGAGTTGAAAGAGAGCAACCAAAGGGGGGAAAAGCAAAACAGAGCCACTGTTTGATCTTGCTGCAGAATCGATTTGAAGAGTGAGCTAGCGGACTGTTCAGAATAGGAAGCTTGCGTGTTCTGTTGTTGAAACAGAATTGAAGTTGCTAAAGACAAAGTGAATTGTTCCACACAAGACAAAACCGAGAGTTGGTCTTGTTGAAATTGTGCAACTTGTGTGCTGAAGCAAGTGTGATTGAAAATTGTTAGAGGCAGAGTAGGAGTCATCACAAGCGGTTGAAGAACATCAAAGCTTCTCTCCACATGTTTTTGATGTTCGCGTGCCCAAGTTGGTAGTGACTGGTATGATTAGTGTTTAATACTTTTAATTTATGTTTTCAGAGTAATCGTGACTTCTTTTGATGTGATTTTATTTTATTTTAATTTTGTTTTCTAATTTGTTATTTTAGTTGATAAACTTGTGTAATTTATTTGGTTCATAATTTTTAGCATATTGTGTTCTTTGTTTTAAGGTTAAATTTATTAATAGTTGGAAACTTAGTTGAACGATCAAAATTATGCATAAGAGTTGTGATATTTAAAAAGAAAAAACGTAATAATAAATAAATGACTTATATTTCAACATGATGAGTATTTTATTTTATAAGAAATAGGAAAGTGAAAGAAATATTAGAAAAGCAAAAATTAAATATCCATGAGAAATATTAATTAATTATTAAAGATAAATATAGGTTATACCGATGATGACATTTAGAGAAAGTCAATTGAGACATCTTAAAAATGTCTAGGTGAGGAAATTCTTTCTTAAGTTGAGCCAAATTGATGGAATACTTTTGAAAGAATTTTCAATAAATTATAATACATGTTTATTCTTAGTAAATTAAATATGAATAAAATATAAATGAATATAGATAAACAAATATAAATATAAGAACATAAATTAGATGAAAAATTAATAGGAAAATAATTAGTAATTAACAAGATTAGATAATAAAGAAATAAACATGAGTTATACCGAGAATGAAATTCCAAGAAAGTCAATTGAGACTCCTTGGGTATTTCTAGGCGAGATGATTCTTTCTTAAGTTGAGCCAAATTGATGGGATACTTTTGAAAGAGTTTTCGATAAAATATAATTCATGATTATTAAATAAATATAAATAAATGAAATAAATAAAATCAAGATTAAAGTTAAGGAAATTTAAATAAAATTAGATAAGTGAATAAATAAACGAACTAAATAGCTTGGAATAAAATCATAGGAAATAAAAAATATGAATTATGCCAATGATGAAATTTCAAGAAAGTCAATTGGGACTCCTTGAATTTTCTAGGTGAAAAGATTTCTTTTAAGCCGAGCCAAATTGATGGGACGCTTTTAAGAAAATCTTCAATAAACCATGATTCATATTTATTCTCTAAATAAATAAAATAAATAAATAAAATATAGAGATAAATATAATATGAAATAAGATTAAAAAATATAGAAATTAATATGGAGTCGAAATTAGAGCCAAAGTTAGAAAGAATAAGATTTTCATAAATTATTTAATTAATCCGACGATAGAATTCAAGAAAGTCAATTGAGACTCCTTGAACATCTTGAGGTGAGGAGAATTTCTAAGATTGGAGCCAAATTGATGGAAAAATCTTAGAAATATTCCTAATATATATAAGCATATCGAAATTAATATAAACACAAGGCAAATTGTAAAGATAACCTAAAACTAGTTGGTACCATTTTAGGATGGGCGTTATAGGGGTGCTAATCCTTCCCTTCACGTAACCGTACTCCCGAACCCTAGTATCTTTGAACGTAGATCAAGCTTTATCCTTAGTTTGAATAGGTGACCAACCACACCTAGGTAAAATGGTTGGTGGCGACTCCTTTGATTTTAGTGTCTAGCTATTAAGTTTTCTGAAACTTAATACGTTATGACAGGGACACTCATTATTCAACGGTGAATCAGAAACCTCAGCTCCTAAATGAGAAGGAGATGGCGAAGGGTAGGAGAAATGGGAAGGGGTTTTGTCAAGCTCAGTAGCTGAGGTTGATGGTGTAGACTCTATCAATATCTCAGCTTCAGCAAATCTTCTTAAAGCTATTCCAAAATTTCTAAGAGATTGAATATGAGAAACATGTGCAACCGCAAGAGCATACCTCGAGTCAATAGCTTGCTTTATGAATCTCCTTCTTTCTTTACATAGACGCAAGGCTTCATTTTTATCAGCCTTTGAGTTTCCAGAACCCATTTTTTTCTTCTCCAAGAACAAAATGACCCAGTTTCATGAACCCGTTTTCCTAGTGACTAACAAAAAACCTCAACTTTGGGTTAAAATTAAGGAAGTCATTCTGGCAAAGAAGGCACATTTGTTGGAGTAGAAACTCTTTCACAATCAAGAAAACAGAGAAGAACAGTGCAAGCTTTTTCTCAGGCACAAAAGCAGAAGGTTTACAACACAAAACGAGGAACCCAGTTGTAGAAAAGGTTTTTAATTATGGTAAAGACAAGACAGAGAGAACAAAAGCGGGAGAGGAAAACAATTTTGTTGTTTCAGACAGTAAAATGAATTAGGCCACTTGTGATTGTAAAAAAAAAAATTGTTAACTTTCTTTTGGGTAACAACAGTGAGAATATCAAAGAAAAAACAGAGTAATAGTTTTCAACAAGACAGACAGAGGCGAGAAGAAATTCCAGAGGCAATCCAGAAGAAAGAGTAGTTGGGGTGTAATTAATCAAGGATATTGATGGATGAAAGCTAAGAAGAAGCCAATCGATTCCGAATTTGAAACTTTGAAAAACCTGAAGCAATTTGGAGAAGTTTGTACAGACTGCACAGCAATGAAACTGAAGATTTTTGCAGTTGTTGTGAAGAAGTAAATGAGAGCGAAATGAAATGATGAAAACCAAAGAAGAAAAAAACAATAAAGACAAAGTCAGAGAGAAGAGAGGAATCAGATACGGTGTATACAGCGAGAAGAGCCTGCCTCGTTGTGTGTGTTATTTCTTCTTTCATTCGATTTCCGGGACGTATGATGGTTAATATAATAGAAATCGAAGAAAAAAACAGAGGTCACAATCCTCCGACTCTGTTTTTTTTTTTTTACTTAAAATTACAATCATAATAAAATTAATAAACTTATAAATAAAAAATAATAATAAATTATGCAAATAATAATAACAAACTAAACAAATTTTACTCTTTTAATTAGGAGGAATAAATGGACCAAATTGATTGCAAGTTTTAGTTTTGTTAGATGATTATTTGAATTTGATTAATTTATTTTTGAATCGAATTTTAAATCAAATTATTCAAATAGAGAATTGAATCAAATTCAAATATTTTAATAATCAAGTAAAATCATTTATAAATTGTAATTAAAATTTTATTTTATATTTTTAAAATTTGATTATTAATTTATTATTTTAATCTCTAAAATATAATTAAAAATGATAAATTAAAATTTGATTATCAATTCGAATCTATCCAGTAGAACTTGAATGATTCAAATATTTTATTGAATCAAACTTAAATTCAAAAAATTAAACTGATGGAGACCCATCAAGCTCACACAGCTCAAGTCAGGTTCGTGATATTCGTGATCCTTTGAGCATCCATGGAGGTCCAATTACAAGAGCTAAATCAAAAATAATGCAACAAGCCTTGGCTGGTTTCATTAATATTGCTAGAGAGAAAGCCCAACAAAGCTTGAGCATGAAGGATGATAAAGTCTTCTACAACATGATCCAAGCCCAAGTTCAACCTTCTTGAAGACACACACACAAGTATTGGGCCGAAATGCAATTAGGCTGGATGCATATTTTATTTAGTTAAGTATTATTGGGCTGAATGTTGTCTTAATTTAATTTAAGCCCAATTCCTTTTTAAATAATATATTTTGTAGGACTTCTATTACTTGTTCTGCAAGTTAGGAGAGTAGGATTCCTATTGCTTGTTCTGCAAGTTTGCTATTTCCTGTTCTGCAAGTTAGGAAAGTAGGATTCCTATTACTTGTGCTGCAAGTTAGCTAGTTGCCTATAAATAGTTATGTAACTCTTTGGGGGAGAACACAATTGATTTTAGTAATAAAATTGAGAGACTTCTTCTCTTTGGTTCTCTTGAGAACTCTTGAACTTATCAAGGTCTTCCTTGTGGCGTTCTTCTACCTTTCACCAATATATACCATAAGTTCTTGATTTTCTAAGCAACGGGTCTTGGTCCAATACCATAGGTTCTTGTGTTTCTACACAACGGGTCTTGGTTTTACTTCTAATTTTTGTTTTCCTTTGCTGCGTTTTTAACTTGTTATTGTTTGTCTTCAAGTGTTCTTCGTCTTCTTCATTGAACCTCTTCTTCTTTCGGTGAGGTCCATATCATTTGGTATCAAAGCTTAGGTTCAATTTGTGGGAGTCTCGTTTTTATTTATTTTTTCCTTTGTCTTCTTGTCTTGGACAAACCTTGATCTTGAATCCTTTTCCAAGCCACCACTAATATTGTTTGTCCCTCAAACCTATTGTCTTCATTAAAATAACCTACCTTTACTTAGCCACCAAGTAAACCCTATCTTGTTCTCCAAGCAACCAAATCCCAAAGGTTTTCTTGCTCACCAAGAAACCTTCAAAAGCTCTACATCACATAAAGGCTACTTGTTTCACAAACCACTGTTCCCTCTCATTCCTTGCCACACAAACTACTACCAAAACTAGCTTATTTTTGTCAAAAGTTGCCTTGTTCCCCAAGTAAACCTCCTCTTATTATTTAAACTTTTTGTTTTTTTTTCTTCATTGTTCGTTTACTTTATTAAAATATAAAAAAAAAGAAAAAAAAAAGAAAAAAAAAAGAGAAAAGAAAAATCAATTCAAGAGGGGATTTATTACATCGTGTGTAGCAAATGCAACATCAAAGGCAATTCGTGGAGGTGTGCTTCATCAAAATCTTGAGGTAGTCATTCTTTCTTGAGCTTTGAGATTTCTTATTTGCCTAATTTGAAAATTCATTGTTACCATTCTACCCTACTGTCTAAAATTACTTTTTTGACCCTATCACATAAAAGGACAAAACTACCCCACCTTTGGCTAAACCCTACCCTAATTAAACACCCCAAAACACGTATATTTCCTTCAAGGTTTAGTTTCATTAGAGTTTTCTTAAGCCTTATTGAGTCTTGCAAAGTCTTGTTGAGTCTCCATTGTTTTGTTTTCCCTTGATTAAAATCTTGTGCTCAGCTTGTTTATTGTTGGTTGATAGTTGAATTCCATAAGCTGATTTTTGATTGAGTCTTGAGTTCAATATAGAACCTATAGAGAAAAGTTGTGTGAGGGAAAAAGGCAAGAGTGTGTGAGTAACATTAGTATAGAAAAGCCATATTAAAATTGTGTGAAACACGAGTGTGAGTGTTACAGTCTTTTGTGTATTGAGTGTAAACACGTGAGGTCATACTTGTGAGGTCCTTTCTTTTACTAATGTTTCTTGCAGGATAAAAGCATGTCTTCTAATAGTGAAAAGTCTGATTTGAGTAAGATTGAGGTTATATTCCAAGCCATGCAATAACAACTTTCAAGGATAGAGTCGAAATTGGTTAAATATGATAAGGTGGAGCAACATGACATTGCCCTAGCTAAGGTAAACCAAGGTAATACTTTTCATGCATATGGTAATGTTGGTAATAATAAGTTGGATAGCTACCATGGAGAAGAATCCAATGATGATTCTATGCTGCCATTAAAAGACGATGAGGATAATATGGAATTACCTATGGATGGAAAGGTAATTGTAGCATATCAAGCTTTAAGTGTGCTATTGAAAGATAAGGATCAATTGAGATTAAAAGAGAGTGAGAAAAGAATAGTGAGTGAAGCCGAGGCTAAGCAAAAAGAGAAAATAATTGAGACTGAGTGTGATGCTTTAAGCATAGGTATCGAAGTTGTTTTAATGCAGGAGAAGCTCCCCATTGCTTTTTTTAGTGTGAAGTTAAGTAGAGTTGCCCTTAACTATCCCACATATGATAAAGAGATGTATGCATTAGTGAGGGCCTTGGAAACATGGCAACATTATTTATGGCCCAAGGAATTCGTTATCCATACTGATCATGAGTCCTTGAAGCACTTGAAAGGACAAAGCAAGTTGAACAAGCGTCATGCCAAGTGGATGGAGCTCATTGAGACATTTTCATATGTGATCAAATATAAACAAGGAAAAGAAAATGTCGTGGCTGAGGCATTGTCTCGAAGAACAAAGAGAGGTAGAGATTCTGTTTTTGTTGTTGTTGACAGGTTCTCTAAAATGGCTCACTTCGTTACTTGTCACAAGATGGATGATGCAAGCAACATTGTTGATTTATTCTTCAAGAAAATTGTTCGTCTACATGGTGTTCCAAGGACCATTGTTTTTTACTATGATGTGAAGTTCCTTAGCTACTTTTGGAAAACATTAAGGGGAAAGTTAGGAATAAAGCTATTGTTTTCCACTACTTGTCATCCACAAACCGATGGTCAAACTGAAGTAGTCAATCATACTTTGTCTACTTTGTTGAGGTCCATTATTCAAAAGAATTTGAAGAATTGGGAAGATTGTTTGCCTCATGTGGAGTTTGCTTACAATAGAAGTGTGCATTCTACTACTAGTTATTCTCCATTTGAAGTTGTCTATGGTTTTAATCCACTCACTCCATTGGATCTTTTACCACTACCTATTGAGGAGAGAGCTAGTTTGGATGGGGAAAAGAAAGCTGATTTTGTTAAGCAACTACATGAGAAGGTACGTCAAAACATTAAGAAGAGGACTGAGCAATATGCTACTCAAGCCAACAAGCATCGCAAGAAAGTTGTCTTTGAACTTGGTGATTGGGTTTGGGTACATATGCGTAAAGAGAGATTTCTTGCTCAATGTCGCTCCAAGTTGCAACCTCGAGGAGATGGACCATTCCAAGTGATTGAGAAGATCAATGACAATGCTTATAAATTGGATCTTCCAGGTGAGTATAATGTTAGTGCTACATTTAATGTTTCTGATCTTTCTCCCTTTGATATTGATATAGGTGATTGTGATTTGAGGACAAATCCTTTCGAGGAGAGGGGGAATGATGGAGACCCATCAAGCTCACACAGCTCAAGTCATGTTCGTGATGTTCGTGATCCTTTGAGCATCCATGGAGGTCCAATTACAAGAGCTAAATCAAAGATAATGCAACAAGCCTTGGCTGGTTTCATTAATATTACTAGAGAAAAAGCCCAACAAAGCTTGAGCATGAAGGATGATAAAGTCTTCTACAACATGATCCAAACCCAAGTTCAACCTTCTTAAAGACACATACACAAGTATTGGGCCGAAATGCAATTAGGCTGGATGCATATTTTATTTAGTTAAGTATTATTGGGCTGAACGTTGTCTTAATTTAATTTAAGCCCAATTCCTTTTTAAATAATATATTTTGTAGGACTTCTATTACTTGTTCTGCAAGTTAGGAGAGTAGGATTCCTATTGCTTGTTCTGCAAGTTTGCTATTTCCTATTCTGCAAGTTAGGAAAGTAGGATTCCTATTACTTGTGCTACAAGTTAGCTAGTTGCCTATAAATAGTTATGTAACCCTTTAGGGAGAACACAATTGATTTTAGTAATAAAATTGATAGACTTCTTCTCTTTGGTTCTCTTGAGAACTCTTGAACTTATCAAGGTCTTCCTTGTGGCGTTCTTCTACCTTCCACTAATATATACCATAGGTTCTTGCTTTTCTAAGCAATGGGTCTTGGTCCAATACCATAGGTTCTTGTGTTTCTACACAACGGGTCTTGGTTTTACTTCTAATTTTTGTTTTCCTTTGCTACGTTTTTAACTTGTTATTGTTTGTCTTCAAGTGTTCTTCGTCTTCTTCATTGAACCTCATCTTCTTTCGGTGAGGTCCATATCATAAACTTAATTAAATCCAATCGAACTCAAACCAAAATTTAAAATTTTGAATTAAATTGAGTTTTAATCTAATACTAAATTATCTCAATTTGGTTCTATTATACTTGTAATAATCTAAAAGTTAGAAAATATTATATACTATTAAATATAGAAAATTAGCAACCATGTGATTTTTTTAAAAGAAAAAACTAAATTCATAAATTTCTTAGGAAACTATTTTGTTATTATTAATAATAGCATTAAATAAAAATACGTAGAACATTTGTTAACTGAATTAACCAATAAAGAAAGTTAAGAGAAAAATAACATTTTGTAAGAGAAAAATAACACTTGGTTAGGAGTGATTGACGCTTGCATGGTGTCAAGAGTTCGAATCTCTCCATAATCAAATTAGAATTTTGGCCAATTTGGCACACTTCTACAAATATGTGCAGAGTGATGGCCTTACGGGGTGCACTCCAAAGTGGACAAGACGGTTGGGTCGAGGCAAATCTAGGACAAAGTGCCAAGGAGATGTCAGTCGACGGCCTAATGAAATGAGCTAGGCTTTGACAAAGATAGTTCAAGGGATCGATCCCTTATACCCAGAATATTCTTCAAAGGCTAGTTTTTGTGAGAACTAATGGGAAAATCAATTTTGGCTCCTCCAAACTTTAAGAAACCATCAAGGAGAGTATAAATAGAAGCTTCGAAGGTTAAGACACTTAAGAGACACAATTCTTCATCTTCTTTAAGCTTCAAAATCAAATCAAGTGCTAGAAATTCAAAATCTTCTATCATTTTCATCTTCCTTGTATAGCTTAGCAAAAAACATTGTATAGATTTCTCTAGAACTCAAATTTTTGTTATCATCCACCTACTTAGAGATTATCTTTGATTACAAAACCTGAAAACTCATTCACAAATTGTAAAGGGGAGTGAACCCTTGAGTGCTTAATTGTAGTGAGGTGTTGGGTAAAAAGTTTTCTCCTTGAGCCATAAAAAGGAGAGGTTGTAAGATTTGCTACTAGATACCGTAACAGGTAATGGTTGTAAGACTTCTTTCTTGAACCCGGAAAAAGAAGATATAAGGTTTTCTCCTTGAGCCCAAAAAAAGTAGTGGTGTAAAGGTAATTCTTGAGTTGGCAAAAAAGAGTGTAACAAATTCAAATTAGTAAATGTAGAAAAAATCCTTGGGAGCATCTCAAGGTAGAGGACGTAAGTAAGGTTGCTAAACCTTTATAAATCGCTTGCGTATAATTCTCTAACTCTTCACTCTTTATTTTCTTGCGATTTAATAGTATATGTTGAATTGTGATTGAATTATATGCTAAAATAGCCTAAAAAATCTAAAAAACTATTATATAGACTAAAAAATTTAGAAGTACCAAAAAACGAACCAAAAATTAGTTAAAAACCGATTCATCCCCTCTCGATTAGGTACTTGAGCCAACAAAAGTTAATTATAATAATAAGGTTAGAACTAAATGAAAAAGTGTTAAGATGGAAAATAGTGGGTAAGGTTTTGGTTTTTTCAATTGAAATAGTGAAAAATGAAAATCGATTTATTTTTGGCCCATGCAGGCTCTAACCGAGGTAATAGGCCATTTATTTTTAAATTTTTTAAAATATAATATCTTTTTTAAATTAAATAATGAGTAGAGAAATCACCCATGCATCAATATTTTAATTTGAAATTATAAAACAACTTATTCACATTGCGTAAACTGCTTATTTAATTTGAGAATAATGTAATGTAGTTTATACTGATGTGTTCGTTGTCTTAAGGGTGCATTCTAATACTCCTAGTTATAGAACTAAACTTTTATCTTATGGATCTTGAATTTAACTTCTATAATTGTATTGAATTAAAAGGTTTATAGTCACTTCTTATCGTGTAATTTAATATTATAAGTCTTTTTTCTTTTTAGATTTTATAGGAACACGTTTTTGATATTTTACAAAGTCCTATAAAATTTTGGAGTATTGTTTGGGTTTTTACGATCGAGTATATTCATGTGGGCTTATTAATATTTAGGACAGACTAATTAAATGACCTTTGTTAATTTTCATTTTTTTTCCATGTATAATTATTCTTATCATCATTATATATATATAATTTATATTTGATGTATTAATTGTGTATAACTTTTATATATTATTGATTAATCCCAAAATGACATATCATTAATGAACAAAATTAAAAATTATGTGTCAACAAAAAAAGGTTAAAATTTATGTAAGTTTTAAAAAAAAATATGAATAAAGTTTTTTAATTTATTTTTTAGATTCTATGTATTTTTAAACTTTATTCATTAATAAAGTGTTAGTTTGTGCATCAAATTTAAACCATATATTTATAAATATATATATTTAAAAAAAAAATACACATGCCCTTAAAATTAAATATCAATAAAATTTTTGAATTTATTTTTTAAAATGTCCTCTTTATCTTTAAGCCAAAGCTTTAATGGCGGGCATGCACACACACACACATATATATATATAATATCTACAAACATATAAATAAATAGTTGATTTGAATGATTTTAATTTTTTAATAAATTGTTGTTGTTGTTGTTTTTATTATTATTATTATTATTATTATTATTATTATTATTATTATTATTATTATTACCAACAGATCATACTATTGTTGGCATAACATTGTAAATTTCTCTTACTATTACGTATCTGAACTGTTTAGCATCTCTTAGTTTAAAGAGTTCGTGCCTATCGGTGTTGCTCTTTGGCATTTATATCCACAAAGAGAATTAAGTCATTAGCTAAACTCGTAATACATGCAGCGATTTCAGGGGTTGAAAATGGTGATGACTGATGATGTTATTCTTTTCTTGCGCTGGATATTGTGTCATCAGCATTAATCACCAATAAATATATATACATAAAGCTTCCAGTCAAAGGAAAACTTGTTCTGATATCTGGTATATCCAAAAATAGTAGTAAAAAAAATTATCAAATAAAGCTTGAGGTTACCTAAATTTGGACAAGAATTGGTTAATATTTATGAACTGATATGAATGAAGCGCAGCAATCCTAAGTATTACGTCTGTTGTCCGGCTTGAATGTAGAAATGTAGGCAGCATGCATGGTGCTTATAGCCTAAGTTGCATCAACTTTCTAACACTAGCACAAATTTCCTCAATTTCCTCTCATCTTCGCACCACCTTCTTTAGCTCTCAAGTTCCAGACTTTAACCTTACAAAATCGTGAATGGTTATCTTGTCTTCAGGCCTGCCTGCAACCACACATATTTGTCGTTCTTTACACCGCCATTGATATCCAATATAAATGTGTAACTTTGTATTTGGACACGGACTCACAAGTAAAGAAAGGGACTGCAATTTGGTGTAAAGTGGTTAAACATGAAGAGGTCCTTTCAAAGCTTACTGAGAAATCTCTCAAAATCTCACCTGCAAAAGATGATGGAGAAGAAGACGATTCAGACCATAGCTGTAACATCCCTTTTTACCAAAATCTAGACTAACTTTTTCCTTTTTCTTACAGTTGGTTGGGCTGTACGTAGTGTCACTAATCAATTTCTAAGCTAATATTATATTAGCTAAGTCAATATCCTTTAATTACTTTAGGTCCCAGTCAAATTCTCTTACTAAGCATGCATTTATAATTTCGAATCATTCTACTTGACTAAATATATTTCTACCCAAGTTGCATGCATTGTTATAAACCATAACTATATTCTATACTTCCTTTGAATGACATCCCCATACTATAAAGTACTAAAACTAGAAGTCTGAATATAAAAGAAAATATTATATATCACATACCTTCAAGGGTGATACAAAAGCCTCGAAGGACTTGCTTAAACCCCACGTACAAATCACCTACTGCAAATAATCTGGAAGGTGGAGAGGGGGTGAGCTTTTTGGAAAGCCCAGTAAGAAATACACATAAAGAGACAGATACCGTAAACTATATGCAAGTATCGAAAAACGATTAATAAGTTCTAAAACGTAAGGGATATTTCTCAAAACAGAGAACTTCCTCAAAAAAGGAATTCATGTATTCTGAAAATCAGATGTAAATCAAATCAGTATAACAGAATTTCAATTGCCATGCTATGCGGATATGTAAAACAGTCAACTTCAGAAATTATGTCGTATTTCAAATCAGATCATATATATCCAAATCAAAACATTTCAAATTCAGAATCCAGATATCAAAATTCAGAAATCATACTGAATTCAGAAAGCCATTTCGGAGTTCAGAGTTCAAATATCAGAAGTTCATAAATCATACAAAAATCATAAAATAACTGATAATGGAGACATGGCAATAACTCGGTATTCATCAAGCAGCAAAGATATCCCATAAGGATAATAAACAGATAGACATATGGCCATAGTCCAAGTGGTCTACAGTGAACACTGATCAGGTGTCATCTGTGACCGCTGCGAACTGGATCAAATCACACAGCAACATAGCGCGCAGAATACATATCAGATATACTATAGGCCCCGAAGGTCACACTACAGTCAGATACTATAAGCCCCGAAGGTCACATTATAGCCAGATACTACAGGCCCCGAAGGTCACACTGTAGCCAGATACTGTAGGCCCCGAAGGTCACGCTACAGCCAGATACTACTGGATCCAAAGTATACAGCAGTCCAGATACCGCAAGATGATGGTTAGCCAGTGTCTCAAAACAAAGGTTTCATATTTCAGAGTTCAAATCAGTAAGTCAAATCATAGAGATCTTTATGAAAGTTCATAAAGCAAATTATCGTATAAAATCATAATTATTTTCCAAATATTTAAAAACTTAGTAATTTTCAAAATATATATAAACAAAATAGGTTTTAGTGCCATGATTTATAATAAATCCATAAAACCAAATTTAAGATAGAAAAGTCATAAGTCTTTAAAATCATGCAATTTAATAAGCTTTCAATAAAAACTAAATTCTTTAGATAATTCATGCAAATGCAGAGTTTCATAAACCCAAATTCGGAGGAGTATTTTCAAAACTCATAAAGGTTCCGAAAATCAATTAAAATGCAAGGAATTCCAATAATCTGAAAACTTTATAACTTTTCATAAATATTTCCAAAACACTAACTTTAGGTAATTTTCATAAAATAAAATTTACTTTGAAAATTCACGAATATATTAAAATCATGCAATTTAATATTTCCAAGACTGAATTTCCTTAAAAGTTTTATTCTTAAAAAGTTTTCTTAGCTTTTTAGTCGAAATCGCAGAAATCAATATTCTTACGAAAATTCGATAGCATGACGGTATCAAATTTCTAAAGTCTTGCAAAGCATACGTAATTCATAAAACACAATACAGTTGATCTTAAAATCATTTCAGTATCTCCTACGTTCCTTATACATATCCCTTACCTTTTTACTGAGCTTTGAAGCTTAGTACACCATGCTTAAACCGAATTCACAACTTGTCTTTCTTGCCAAACTTTGCATCAAACTTGAGTTTACTTGCTAATTTCCTTGGTGTTGTTTCATTCCTATACATATACACGATCACATAATCACATCACACAATGTCAAATGTATTTACTTATATATATTTTTATACATGTGTATACCCACATACTCATACTATATATTCTCAATCTAATAATTAACTAACCGTTCCTTAATCATTTTCCTCATTCTTAGTCATGATTAATCTTCCTTATTACTTATATACACACACTCACTTTAAGTCCTTGTATATGTAGGTATGTGTGTATATATATATATATTAATCATCATTTTAATACTTATTATTTCTCTTATAATCTTAGAAAACTAAATCCATGCATACTTACCCTTTTCTTTTTTTTTTCTTTTTTTTTAAAATTCTCCTTAGCACAATTTGTACCACCACTTACATGTTATTTTTCCACAATTCCTAAATGCCTCAAGTAGCCAAACCTATGGTTGCCTTCCTTGTGTCACTATTTTGCCTATTTCGATTTAGTCACAACAGTTCCTGATATGGACCTCACCGAAAGAAGATGAGGTTCAATGAAGAACATGAAGAACACTTGAAGAAAAACAAGAACAAGTTAAAAACGCAGCAAAAGAAAGCAAAAATTAGAGATAAAACCAAGACCCGTTGTGTAGAAACACAAGAACCTATGGTATTGGACCAAGACCCGTTGCTTAGAAAAGCAAGAACCTATGGTATATATTGGTGGAAGGTAGAAGAACGCCACAAGGAAGACCTTGATAAGTTCAAGAGTTCTCAAGAGAATCAAAGAGAAGAAGTCCCTCAATTTTATTGCTAAAAATCAATTATGTTCTCCCCAAAGGGTTACATAACTATTTATAGGCAAATAGATAACTTGCAGCACAAGTAATAGAAGTCCTACAAAATATATTATTTAAAAAGGAATTGGGCTTAAATTAAATTAAGACAAAGATCAGCCCAATAATACTTAACTAAATAAAATATACATCCAGCCTAATTGCATTTCGGCCCAATACTTGTGTGTGTCTTCAAGAAGGTTGAACTTGGGCTTGGATCATGTTGTAGAAGACTTTATCATCCTCCATGCTCAAGCTTTGTTGGGCTTTCTCTCTAGCAATATCAATGAAACCAGCCAAGGCTTGTTGCATTATCTTTGATTTAGCTCTTGTAATTGAACCTCCATGGATACTCAAAGGATCACGATCATCACGAACATGACTTGAGCTTTGTGAGCTTGGATCTCCATCATTCCCCCTCTCCTCGAAAGGATTTGTCCTCAAATCAGAATCACCTACATCAATATCAAAGGGAGAAAGATCAGAAACATTAAATGTAGCACTAACATTATACTCACTTGGAAGATCTAACTTATAAGCATTGTCATTGATCTTCTTAATCACTTGGAATGGTCCATCTCCTCGAGGTTGCAACTTGGAGCGACGCTGAGCAGGAAATCTCTCTTTACGCATATGTACCCAAACCCAATCACCAGGTTCAAAGGCAACTTTCTTGCGATGCTTGTTGGCTTGAGTAGCATATTGCTCAGTCCTCTTCTTAATGTTTTGACGTACCTTCTCATGTAGTTGCTTTACAAAATCAGCTTTCTTTTCCCCATCCAAACTAGCTCTCTCCTCAATAAGTAGTGGTAAAAGATCCAATGGAGTGAGTGGATTAAAACCATAGACAACTTCAAATGGAGAATAACTAGTAGTAGAATGCACACTTCTATTGTAAGCAAACTCCACATGAGGCAAACAATCTTCCCAATTCTTCAAATTCTTTTGAATAATGGATCTCAACAAAGTAGACAAAGTACGATTGACTACTTCAGTTTGACCATCGGTTTGTGGATAACAAGTAGTTGAAAACAATAGCTTTGTTCCTAACTTTCCCCATAATGTTTTCCAAAAGTAGCTAAGGAACTTCACATCACGGTCAGAAACAATGGTCCTCGGAACTCCATGTAGACGAACAATTTCCTTGAAGAATAAATCGGCAATGTTACTTGCATCATCTGTCTTGTGACAAGCAATAAAGTGAGCCATCTTAGAGAACCTGTCAACAACAACAAAAACAGAATCTCTACCTCTCTTTGTTCTTGGTAACCCCAAAACAAAGTCCATAGAAATATAAGTCCAAGGAGCAGTAGGAATAGGTAATGGAGTATAAAGACTATGATTCATAACTCTAGACTTAGCTTGTTTACAAGTGACACATCTTTCACACAATTTTTCAACATCTCTTTTCATGTTAGGCCAAAAGAAGTGATCATGCAATATATCTAAAGTTTTCTTTACTCCAAAATGTCCCATTAATCCACCACTATGGGCTTCTCTAACAAGTAATTCTCTTAAAGAACTCCTAGGCACACATAATCTATTTTCCCTAAATAAGAATCCATCATGCCTATAAAACTTTCCAAAACCAGTTTTCTCACATGCAATGAACACATTTTCAAAATCCTCATCAGTAGCATACAAGTCTTTAATATACTCAAATCCAAGTAGTTTTGCATTAAGAGTAGTGATTAGAGTATACCTTCGAGATAATGCATCAGCCACGACATTTTCTTTACCTTGTTTATATTTGATCACATATGGAAATGTCTCAATGAACTCCATCCACTTGGCATGACGCTTGTTCAACTTGCTTTATCCTTTCAAGTGCTTCAAGGACTCATGATCAGTGTGGATGACAAATTCCTTAGGCCATAAATAGTGTTGCCATGTTTCTAAGGCCCTCACTAATGCATACATCTCTTTATCATATGTGGGATAGTTAAGGGCAGCTCCACTTAACTTCTCACTGAAAAAAGCAATGGGGCGCTTCTCCTGCATTAAAACAATTTCGATACCTATCCTTGAAGCATCACACTCAATCTTGATTGTTTTCTCTTTTTGCTTAACCTCATCTTCACTCACTATTTTTTTCTCACTCTCTTTTAATCTCAATTGATCCTCATCTTTCATTAGCACACTTAAAGTTTGACATGCTATATATTCCTTTCCATCCATGGGTAATTCCATACTATCCTCATCATCCTCTAATTGCAGCATAGAATTATCATCAAAATCTTCTTCATAATTGCTATCCAACTTATTATGAGCAACATTATCACATGCATAAGAAGTATTATCTTGGTTTACCTTAGCTAGTGCAACATCATGTTGATCCAACTTATCATATTTAATCAACTTCGACTCTATCCTCGAAAGTTGTTGTTGCATGGCTAGGAACATGATCTCAATCTAACTCAAATCAAGCTGTTCACTATTAAAAGACATGATTGTAACCTGCAAGAAACGTTAGTAAAAGAAAAGGACCTCACAAGTATGACCTCACGTGTTTACACTCAATACACACAAGAATGAAACATTCACACTCGTGTTTCACACAATTTTAATATGGCTTTTCTCTACTAATGTTACTCACACACTCTTGTCTTTTTCCCTCACACAACTTTTCTCTATAGGTTCTATATTGAACTCAAGACTTAATCAAAAATCAGCTTACGGAATTCAACTAGCAACCAACAATAAACAAGCTGAGCACAAGATTTTAATCAAGGGAAAACAAAACAATGAAGACTCAACAAGACTTTGCAAGACTTAATAAGGCTTAAGAAGACTCTAATGAAACTAAACCTTGAAGGAAATATGTGTGTTTTGGGGTGTTTAATTAGGGTAGGGTTTAGCTAAAGGTGGGGTAGTTTTGTCCTTTTATGTGGTACGGTCAAAAAGGTAATTTTAGGCAGTAGGGTAGAATGGCAACAATGAATTTTCAAATTAGGCAAATAAGAAATCTCAAAGCTTAAGAAAGAATGACTACCTCAAGATTTTGATGAAGCACACCTCCACGAATTACCTTTGATGTTGCACTTGCTACACACGATGTAATAAATCCCCTCTTGAATTGATTTTTCTTTTCTCTTTTTTTTTTCTTTTCTTTTTTTTTCTTTTTTTTTTCTCTTTTTTTTTATATTTTACTAAAGTAAACGAACAATGAAGAAAAAAAAGTCTAAATAATAAGAAGAGGTTTACTTGGGGAACAAGGCAACTTTTTGACAAAAACAAGCTAGTTTTGGTAGCAGCTTGTGTGGCAAGGAATGAGAGGGAACGGTGGCTTGTGAAACAAGTAGTCTTTATGTAATGTAGAGCTTTTGAAGGTTTCTTGGTGAGCAAGAAAACCTTTGGGATTTGGTTGCTTGAAGAACAAGATAGGGTTTACTTGGTGGCTAAGTAAAGACAATAGGTTTGAGGGACAAACAATATTAGTGGTGGCTTGGAAAAGGATTGAAGATCAAGGTTTGTCCACGACAAGAAGACAAAGAAAAAGAAAACAAAAACGAAACTCCCACGAATTAAACCTAAGCTCTGATGCCAAATGATATGGACCTCACCGAAAGACGATGAGGTTCAATGAAGAACATGAAGAACACTTGAAGAAAAACAAGAACAAGTTAAAAACGCAACAAAAGAAAGCAAAAATTAGAGATAAAACCAAGACCCGTTGTGTAGAAACACAAGAACCTATGGTATTGGACCAAGACCCGTTGCTTAGAAAAGTAAGAACCTATGGTATATATTGGTGGAAGGTAGAAGAACGCCACAAGGAAGACCTTGATAAGTTCAAGAGTTCTCAAGAGAACCAAAGAGAAGAAGTCTCTCAATTTTATTGCTAAAAATCAATTGTGTTGAACCTATGGTATATATTGGTGGAATGTAGAAGAACGCCACAAGGAAGACCTTGATAAGTTCAAGAGTTCTCAAGAGAACTAAAGAGAAGAAGTCTCTCAATTTTATTGCTAAAAATCAATTGTGTTCTCCCCAAAGGGTTACATAACTATTTATAGGCAAATAGATAACTTGCAGCACAAGTAATAGAAGTCCTAAAAAATATATTATTTAAAAAGGAATTGGGCTTAAATTAAATTAAGACAAAGATCAGCCCAATAATACTTAACTAAATAAAATATGCATCCAGCCTAATTGCATTTCGGCCCAATACTTATGTGTGTCTTCAAGAAGGTTGAACTTGGGCTTGGATCATGTTGTAGAAGACTTTATCATCCTCCATGCTCAAGCTTTGTTGGGTTTTCTCTCTAGCAATATCAATGAAACCAGCCAAGGCTTGTTGCATTATCTTTGATTTAGCTCTTGTAATTGAACCTCCATGGATACTCAAAGGATCACGATCATCACGAACATGACTTGAGCTTTGTGAGCTTGGATCTCCATCAATTCCAAAGCTATTTTAATCCATAAATCAATTCTCAATAGTGTTTGAAATTCAAAACTAATCATAAATCATCAATGTTCAATACATTCATAATTTGTAACTTTAATCGTAAATAACAATGTGGCATTATGACCAACTTAGTGTATACTTACCGAAGTTAACCGAACTTGGCACTTAATAAGCACGGCACTTGGCTAGTTGTGCTCTTCCCCTTCCTTGTAAATCCTCTACAATCAATACACATTAAAATGTAATATCATTATTGTTGACACCTAATTTTGTCCCATTTTGTTATTATTATTATTTTTACTATTATTATTATTATTATTATGTTTATATTTATTTTTATTTTTATTTTTTAGTTTTTAATTTTTTAGTTTTTAATTTTTTTATTTTTATTTATTTTTATTTTTATCTTTATTATTATTAGTATTATTGTTTATTGTCCAATCAGTCCCTTGTCACCCATCTCATCACCACCGGCCACCTGCTACTCCTGCCTATTCCATCCCATCTACACCAGACCATTCGGGACACAAAAAAGGAAGCTTCAAGCTCCCACAGGAGGACCCAAAAAAAACCCCAGTCCGAACCCCATGGCCCCATCATCTTCACTAACCAAAAACCAGCATCATCCTTACTACCAAAAGACCCCTTAGCCAGCCCCGTTCGACCACCCAACCGTGAGCCATCATCACCCGAGACCACCACCGCCATCACAAAACCTCAACCCATAGCCCTCACCCGAGCCATCACCCAAACACCACCACCATCATCACCGAAACCTAACCTAGATCTGGAAACCCAGAACCCAAAACCCCAGATCTCGAAACCGAGACCCCCAAAACCCTAGATCTCAAACCTGCAAAAAACACAAAACCAAAAAAAGAGAGCAACAACAACAAAAACCAGCAGATCCAAACATCCAAAATCATAAAAAAAAACAAAAAAAGGGGAGGAAGCCGAGGGTTTCGACTTCAGATCTAGTAGGCTAGGGAGTTTTTTAGGTGAATCGGAGGCCGGAATCAAGCTCAGGGGGTGGAGAGCCTTCGGAAAGTGGTTTCCTTTTTTGGTTTCCGTCGCCGGTGAACGGCGGCCAGCGGCGGCGGACGGTGGTCCGGCGACTGTCGGAAATCGCCTGGGGGGGGGGGGGGGAGAGCTTCAAAGCTCTGAGCTTTTTTTTGAAGAAGAAAGGAGAAAAATGAAGAAAGAAAAAAAAAGATAGGATTTTATAGTTGAAAAAAAAAAAGGAAGGGGAAGCCAGATCCACGCGCGGACCCGGGACCCCCGCGCCCGCCCGGCCAGCTGAGAGGGAAGATCCGCGCGTCGCCCCATCGCCCGACCCGGATCCGCACGTCCGACCCGGCTCCAACCCTCACGCGACCCGCGCTCCAGCCCGACCCGTTTTCTGACCCGCGACCCGCTCCGTGGACAGATCCGGGCCCCTGCTGCTTGGGCTCGTTTTGGGCCCCCTATTTGGGCTATTTTGGGTATAATTTCTTTCTTTCTTTCAACTTTTTGTTTATTATTATTATTATTATTATTATTATTATTATTATTATTATTATTATTATTATTATTATTATTATTATTATTATTATTATTATTATTATTATTATTGTTGTTGTTGTTGTTGTTGTTGTGCTTTTATTATTGTTTTTATTATCTTTATTATTATTATTATTATTATTATTATTATTATTATTATTACTATTATTATTATTATTATTAATTAATGTTGTAAAATAAGAAATTGAAAAATTTTCTTTTACTTGTATTTTCATTAATTATTATTATTGATTAGAAAATGTATCAAAAAAATTAAAAATTAAAAAAAATCATAAAAAAATCATAAAAATAAATAATTTTTTTAAAAAAAGAAAATAGAAAAAAGAAATAAATAATAAAATTTAAATTAAATTAAATGAATTCCGATGATGGGATGTCATGAAACTCACAAGTAGTGATTTCTTGACTGATCCCTAGGTGAGAAGAGTCATACTAATTGTTGCCAAAAGTATTGGAATATTTAGTATGATTTTTCAATAATTTAATTTTTTTTGTTAAAAATAAAAACAATTTTTTAAATAGAAAATTAATAATAAATTTTAAGTTTAATGAAATTCTTCCGAGGATGGGATGTCATGAGACTCACAAGTAGTGATTTCTTGATTGATCCCTAGGTGAGAGGAATTAGCTAAATGTTACCAGAGTATTGGGATATTTAGCCAAATTTCTCAATATCAAGAGTTTCATTAATAAAATAAATTTCTTTTAAGTTCCACGTGCATCATGTACTACATGTTTGCATCATATGCATTCATAATAATTTTTGAAACGAGTGTGAATCTTCTGATGATGAGATTCTATAGAACTCACAAGTAGTGATTCTTAAGAAATCTCTAGGTGAGGAAACTATCCGAAATGCTACCAGAGTATTGGGGTACTTCGAAATAATTTTCAATATAAAAGATTTTCACTTATTTCAAATAAAAAAATAATATTTAAATGTTTCAAAATTAAAAGAATAAAATTGATTGCAATAAAATAGGAATTATTTTTAAATATTAATTCAAGGCCATTTTATTAAAACTAAAAGATAACACATGATTATTATGGTACCGTTTTTTAACGGGCGTCGTGGGGGTGCTAATCCTTCCCCACGCGTAACCGTACCCCCGAACCCAAATTTTGTTTTCGCAGACCAAAAATGTCTTTTTGATAAAACTTAATAAATTTTGAGATTTTGTTAAAAAGATAAAAATTCCAGGTGACCAATCACACTTAGTCAAAAAAGATTGGTGGCGACTCCCATGTTTTGTTTCTAAACGCTTTTTTCGAAAATGGTCGAGCGTGAAGCCGTTACGACAGCTTGGCGACTCCACTGGGGACGCTTTTTGAGGGTCAAGCCATTTATTAATCATGTGTTATCCTAAGTTTTAATTTAAAGGTCTTAACTAATATTTAAATTTAATTTCTTTAATTTTAAAATAATTAGTTGCATTTGTGTTTTAATTATGTTGATTATTTTATAGCATTCTTTAGTTGTATATATTATTGCTAATAAATTGTTGGGGTAGAATAAGGGTTATGGTTTGATAAATGTACCCTCATACACACACTTGCACTTGCATTTGCATAACATGAGCTCTATACCCGAGTTCCGTCCTTCTTAGGAGGGAGTAGAGTACCTTTGCTCTCGTGAGGTAATCACCTCCGCAATGGCAATCGAAATACTCCCACTCAAATTAAATCTTACTAGTCCTGTGTGGACGTCAGTGAGGTATAATTTGGGAACCTTAAGATCTTTAGATCCTAACCTAGCATATAGAAATACCTAAGAAGCCAGTTTTAGGTAGAGTCATGTCCGATTTTTGAAATTAGGACACATGAGGGAACATTTTACTACTTTTCTCTTCATATCATAACTCTAATGATTTTTCAAATTCATGCTCTCATAAAATCAAAAGATATTTGTTTTCAAATAAAATTTCACATTTTTACAATTTTATAGAATAAAACAAAGACTTATTCGGTTTCTATCTTTTGTCAAAAATAACATGAAAACATCCATTCATTTTTTAATAATATTTGGAAAATAACAATAATGTTTTTTATTTCTTTTAAACTAATGCATAGACATTAAAAAGAAAGAGGAATTTTGATGAGAAAATAAAAGGTAAGTGCGTTGTTACATTCTTTTAAAAATAGATTAAATAAAAAAGGAAATTAAAGAAAATAAATTGTGGTGTGAAAATAAGATAATTTTGAAAGAAAAGATAGGAAAAAAAAAATTTTATTCTTAAAAAAAAATGGAGAAATCATCAAAATTTAAAATAAAGAAAAAGAAGAGAATTCATTCATTGAATTTAAATAAGAGAAAATTTTGGTTCTTTTATTCTTAAATTTTAGCATGGCATATTTCATTACATTAATGCATTCACATAACATAATAAGGAGAGTATTTGTCTTTTTGGATTAAAGGAAGTCAAAGACATGGGAGATCAATTAGAAGCTAGATTTACTATTTTGGAGATTAATCGAAAGGAGTTTGGACATAATATACGAGAGATGAAAGGAAAGCAAGCTAAGATAATGTAGAGGCTTGAAAGTTTTGGAGAGGCTAAATTGGTTCATTCTTAAGGATAGTTGTTGTTTCCAGAACGACTACATGTTGAATCATCAGCAAGTGGAGATCAATTGACTTGTCATATAAGGAGAAAGGACTGATTGATGCAAAGTCCTCGATATAAGGGAGGTGGCTACAAAACTTTTTATAGGTTTGCATTCACTTCATTCATATGTGCATAACATGATTTTGACAGAAAATAATAAGGCTAACAATAACTGTTTCCTTAAAGAAAAAAGAAAAAATATAAGGAAAAAAAGAGAGAAAGAAAAATAGTGGATCAAAACAAAGGAAGGGACAAATGACAATTTTCAGTTTATAATTCCCCTTTTTGCTTTTTTTTAGTATACAGCTTGTGATATTCTGAAATAACAACAAGGTTGAATTTTCTTTTTATTTCACAATTTCCATACAATAAAAGCATCACATTAGCATGGCAAGCATGACATCTAATTTTAGGTTGTGACGGATTCGATGTAGATACAGCTTGATCATCGAAAAACTTTGAAGATAGTTTTGGACCATGGAAGAGACAGAAATGACTCAGATGGAAAGGATGGAAAGAGCTCAACAAGAGATGAGAGAGCAATTGTCACAGATGGCAGGTTTGTGGGAGAAGCTGAACAATGGAAAAATGGGAGAATTAGCTACTCAAAAGGGGCATCAGTTGCGAAAGGCCGAGAATTCTTTTTGTCCAATTAACAACGGCTCACGAGAAACCCAATCATCTCAAGAGCCACAAGCAAATCCCACCGAGGGTTATGTGTGCCCTAATATGCCGTCTGCAGTCGACCCTAGTCAATTTCAAGGGCACGCAACTCTCACCATGAACCCCCTCGAACCAATTCGTGTTGCCAATCTGCATAGTCACAAAGAGCAAGGGATGCCACAAGTGGAAGGAGGCTCAAGTTCCCAACAAAAGATAGAGCTTATAGAAGAAAGGCTTTGGATCGTTGAAGGAATGGATTTTCATGGATCTTTAAATGCTGCCGGATTATGCTTAGTACCTGGTGTGGTCATTCCGTCAAAGTTTAGAGCTCCAGAATTTGAAAAATATGATGGGACCACTTGTCCAAAGGCCCATATCACTATGTACTGTAGAAAGATGGCAGCGCATGTGCATGATGACAAGCTGTTGATCCATGTTTTCCAAGACAGCCTTAAAGGATCTGCTGCTAGGTGGTATACACAACTGGGCAGGGGCGATATTCACTCATGGGAAGATTTGGCAAGGGCATTTGTCGCCCAATATAAGCATATTGTGGATTCGGCCCCAGATCGTTTATCTTTACAAACTATGGAAAAGAAAGCTACTGAAGGCTTTAGGGAATATGCCCAGAGATGGAAGAACGTTGCCACCCAGGTCCAACCTCCCCTCACGGAAAAAGAGACTGCAACTCTATTTCTTAGTACACTCCAGGCACCATATTATGATAGAATGATTGGGAATGTTACTAAGAATTTTGCTGACATGGTGGCCTCCGGAGAGATGATTGAGAATGCAATCAAAAGGGATAAGATCAAGATAGATGACATTGCTCATAACAAGTCAGAAGGAAAGGAAGAAGAAGTACAAGTTGCAACATTTGAGGGGCAATTTCCCAAAAACACTGCTCCATCTCATCCCTGTTTGCCTCACCCATCATACGGTCCAACCTTGAATAATGCCTCCTATGATTCTTATCCTTTTTCACCAGTCCCACAACCAGGATTTCCAACAAACTCTTGTCCTCCAACAATTTTTCATGCGCCTATCTTCATGCCTAGGCCAGTAGCGCAACCTCCTCAACAATCAATGAACAACAGAAAAAGATCGAGAAGCAACCAAGGAAAAATCCCAATTCCAATCTCCAATCTTTTGCCCTTTTTGATAAAAAATCAATATTAGGCCCCTATACCTTTGAGAACAGCACCGAACCCATTGGCCAAGAGTTATGACCCGAACAGCAAATGTGACTATCACATGGGGGCAATTGGGCATGCAACAGAAAAATGCAGACAGTTGAAAGAAAGGATTGAAGAGCTCATCAATGGTGGAATCTTGACTCAAGAACTCATGGAACAATGGAAGTCCACTTTGGTGTAAAATCATGGCATTTTGGCAGATCAATCGGGAGGAAAACGGAGATTTTGAGATTTTGAAGTCTGTATTTTGTTGAAAAAATGCTTGTCATTCTCGTTGGCCTAGGTGACAATTGTATGAGCACAACCTTTTGCATAATTTATTTTCCAGTGGCATGTGACAAGAATGTTTCTTTTTTTCACAATAATGATAAAAATGTTTCCAAGAAAATCGGTGATTACGGTCAAAGATGAACGTCTTAAATCATTTTTGGATCATGTCTCTATAAAATCTAAGTCAGTCGAGAGCTAAAAAGCTAAATTGGGGCATAAGATTTTGAAAGTTCTATTTTGTTTTCACTTTGACCATGATAGGGCTTTACTGTTAATGATTTTCAAAGAAATGATTGATTTGCAAAAACTTTTCGAGAATTTTTTGGGAATCAATGACAATCTCAAAGATTCTGGACAATGGCGGTCGATCATGGCAAGATCATTGTGAAATATATTTCCACCTAAATTCTTGTACAAATCCCAGATTCTTCAACCTTGTACTCCCAAGATGCCTTTGCCCATGTTTTGAAAAAAAACAAAGAAAAAAGAAAAAAACAGAACCAAAGTTGAGGATTTTCCATCGATGTCCATCTGCATAATACCTTGAGTCGTGCATCACTTTTTTTCTCAAATGAATATGTGGTGTGTAAGGTCAAGCTCTGTCATACTAAAGGGGTGCATTACAAGAAAATCAAAAAAAAAAAGAAAAAAAAATCAAAATAAAAAAAAAAGAGAAGAAGAAAAAAGGGGGAAGAAGAAAAAATGAAATTGAATGTGACACCATGCAAGCATGATATTTAGATGATTTCAAAGCCAAAAGAAGAACTTGTCCTAAGAATTGCTTTTCAATGGAAGCATCTTAATTTGAGATGATGAATGGCCGTCTTTCATATTCCATTTGCAAATATAAATATTATCCTGTTGCTACCTTTTTTGAGCCTGATAATTTCCTTCATAATAAACCTCCTCCAAGGATCACCCTCCACACTGGGGGGCATGTGCAAAAAGTATCTTTTCGAAGAAAATAAATGATTAAGCTTTTGTTTTCAATCAAATAAGATTTACTATGTTTTTGAAGTCTTGGATATGAATCAATGAAAAAAGAAAAGAAAAAGGAAAGAGAAAGGAGGAAGGATACATGTGAAAGTACACAAAGAAAGATGCTTCAAAGGATGAATAGGATGTTAAAAAGAAAAAAAGAGAGAAGAAAAAAAGAAGAAGAAAAAAAAAGAAGAAAAAGAAAGAAAGAAAAAGGAAGAAGAAGAAGGAGAAGAGATACATGGAAAATTGGAAAAAGAAAGGTGCTTCGAAGAGTGAAAATGATGGACAACCATAGGAGAAGAAATGATCCTTGGATTGATCACCTTCAAACACATTTTGGGCCTATTAATCCATTCTTTCAAAACCTCGAACCATGGCCTACATTACGTACTTAAAAGTCCATTTTGATCAAGTAGGGATGCTTGTATTGAAGAGCTCTTCTTTGGAAGATTCTCGCCATTCTTTGGTTTGAATGAAATTTGAATTCTTAAATGCATGGTGGAACAATCAATCAAAAAGAAGAAAAAAGAAAAGAAAACAAAAGAAAGAATGAGGCTCTAGGGTGAAAACCCGAAAAGGGCAATCTAGAGCGAACAATGAACTTTTCATGCAACCCAGTCAAGCAGTGACATGAATTGAAAATGTGGAAAAAAATTAACAAGCCTTGAGAAATCCTCAAGATATCCAAAGATTTTGATGTCATTTGATTGCCCGACATTCTTTGAAAAAGTTTGAACCTTCCTTCTTGTAAATACTCTTCCTAAGTAGGAAAGATGTCAGTCATTCATGCCCGATCTTGGCATCTGTAGAACGTCATTATTTGAGAATTTGGGAGATTGTCAAACCAAATTGAAAATATTTTGTTTCTTTTCTCATTCAAAATTTTGTTCAAAAAAAGAAGGGAAGAAAAACAATGGTATTTTAAGAAAACCATTTTGAGCCAAGAAAGGAACCGTTGTTTTCAGATAAGTGGCAAAGTATCCCCCAAACAAAACATCTGGGTGCATCAAACTTTCAATTGACCAATTGAAGATATCCGAGTAGGATTTATGACACTCATCTTGAAAAGTAATCACTAATATTTTGAAAGAATTAAATATCACTTGTGAAATTTGGATTCATTCCCTCCTGGAAAATAGTTATGGGAAAATTTTTCGTGCTTTTTGTCAAAAGGCTATGATGTGAGTACAAGAAATCTGCAGAAATAGGAAATAGAAAGGAGCTTTCATGATCATGTTGGGGCAAAGAAAATAAAAAGACAAATAATGTGCCTCTTTTTGGCAAGACAAGATAGAGTTTCAAAGTTAGAGAATGTACAGGATTGAGTGTCATGCATACATGCATACATACACTATCATACAGCATCAACATTGAAAGTTTTTGTGTAAAATTTTGAGATGAAAACATGTCTCTCAAGCTGAAGACTCAACACCATTCAATCAAGATTTCAAAGGTTATGCAACCTTTTCCAAAAAACAGAAGAGAATACAAAGAAAGAAGAGAGAGAAAAAGAAAAAAAAGAAAAAAAAGAGAAGAGAAAAACACAAAAAAAAGAAAGAAATAGAGAAGAGAGAAAGAAGAGAGAAGAGAGAAAAGAAAGAAAGAAAAAGAGAGGGGGCAAGTTTGCTCATGATAAAGAAAATTTCAAATCTAGTTTTACCAGTGCCATGTTTAATCAAGATTAAAGATTAATTTTCAGAAGATAAGCATAAATCTCAAGTCCTCCGGGCAAAATTTTTAAAGTTTCATTACCTTTGCTGCAAGAGGAGCACTTTCCAGAAAAAGCATATAAGTCCTCCGGGCAAAATCTCAAGTCCCCCGGGCACAATGCTAAGTCCTCCGGGCACAAATCATAAGACCTCCGGGCACAATGCTAAGTCCTCCGGGCACAAATCATAAGACCTCCGGGCACAAGTTTAAGACCTCCGTGCACAAATCATAAGACCTCCGGGCACCATTTCTAAGTCCTCCGGGCAAAAAGAATTTTTAAAGTTTCATTGCCTCTGCTGCAAGAGGAGCACTTTCCAGAAAAAGCATATAAGTCCTCCGGGCACAAATCTCAAGTCCTCCGGGCAAATTTTTAAAGTTTCATCGCCTCTGCTGCAAGAGGAGCACTTTCCAGACAAATCATAAGTCCTCCGGGCACAAATTTTAAGACCTCCGAGCACCAAATCTAAGACCTCCGGGCAAAATATTTAAAGTTTCATTGCCTCTGCTGCAAGAGGAGCACATTTTCATGAAGATTTTTAAAGTTTCATCGCCTCTGCTGCAAGAGGAGCTTTCTCAAAAAGAATTTTAAAGTTTCATCGCCTCTGCTGCAAGAGGAGCTTTCCCAGGAAGAATTTTAAAGTTTCATCGCCTCTGCTGCAAGAGGAGCACATTTTCATGAAGATTTTTAAAGTTTCATCGCCTCTGCTGCAAGAGGAGCTTTCTCAAAAAGAATTTTAAAGTTTCGTCGCCTCTGCTGCAAGAGGAGCTTTCCCAAGAAGAATTTTAAAGTTTCATCGCCTCTGCTGCAAGAGGAGCCCTTTTCTAGGAAAAAACTTTAAAGTTTCATTGCCTTTGCTGCAAGAGGAGCTTTCTCGAAAAAAAAAACAACAAAACAAAAGGAAATTTAAAGTTTCATTGCCTCTGCTGCAAGAGGAGCACATTCTTAGGAAAAGAATTTAAAGTTTCATTGCCTCTGCTGCAAGAGGAGCTTTCTCGAAAAAAAATGAAAAAAAACAAAAAAACAAAAAAGCAAACAAAACAAAAAGAAATTTAAAGTTTCACTGCCTCTGCTGCAAGAGGAGCACATTAAAAAAAAACATAAAAAAAAAACCAAAAAAATGGATGATTTAAATTTAAAGTTTCATCACCTCTGCTGCAAGAGGAGCATATTTCCAGAAAAAGAATTTAAAGTTTCATTGCCTCTGTTGCAAGAGGAGCACTTTTCAAGAAAGAATTTAAAGTTTCATCGCCTCTGCTGCAAGAGGAGCACATTTTCAGAAAAAGAATTTAAAGTTTCATCGCCTCAGCTGCAAGAGGAGCACATTTCAAAAAAAAAATTTAATTTAAAGTTTCATCGCCTCTGCTGTAAGAGGAGCTTTTTCAGAAAAGGACTTTAAAGTTTCATAGCCTCTACTGCAAGAGGAGCTTTTTCGGATGTGAATTCCCGAAACCAACAATCGGACGAGAAATTCCCGATATAAATTATCTAGATGAGAATTCCTAGATGCTCGGATGTGAATTCCCGAAACCAACAATCGGACGAGAAATTCCCGATATAAATTATCTAGATGAGAATTCCTAGATGCTCGGATGTGAATTCCCCAAACAAACATTCGGACGTGAATCCCCGAAACAAATTATCCAGACGTGAATACCTGGACTTTCAAGTGTGAATCCGTGAAATGGAATTTCGGATGTGAATTCCCGAAACAAACACTCGGATGTGAATTCCTGAGACAAAGTTTCTAGATGTGAATTCCTAGATCTTTGAATGTGAAATCCTTCATTTTTAAAGTTTCAATGCCTCTGCTGCAAGAGGAGCTTTCTCGAAAAAAAAAAGAAGAAGAAGAGAAAAAGAGAAAAAAAAAAGAAGAAAAAAAGAAGAAAGAAAAAAAGAAAAAGAAGAAGAGATTAGGTCATAAGTCGGACAAAATTAGTGTCTATTGTCTTTGCTCTATTCCTGATCCTCAGCAATGAGCAAAGAGGGGCAGCTGTTGACACCTAATTTTGTCCCATTTTGTTATTATTATTATTTTTACTATTATTATTATTATTATTATTATTATTATTATTATTATTATTATTATTATTATTATTATTATTTTTACTATTATTATTATTATGTTTATATTTATTTTTATTTTTATTTTTTAGTTTTTAATTCTTTAGTTTTTAATTTTTTAATTTTATTTATTTTTATTTTTATCTTTATTATTATTAGTATTATTGTTTATTGTCCAATCAGTCCCTTGTCACCCATCTCATCACCGCCGGCCACCAGCTACTCCTGCCTATTCCATCCCATCTACACCAGACCATTCGGGACACAAAAAAGGAAGCTTCAAGCTCCCACAGGAGGACCCAAAAAAAACCCCAGTCCGAACCCCATGGGCCCATCATCTTCACTCACCAAAAACCAGCATCATCCTTACTACCAGAAGACCCCTTAGCCAGCCCCGTTCGACCACCCAACCGTGAGCCATCATCACCCGAGACCACCACCGCCATCACAAAACCTCAACCCATAGCCCTCACCCAAGCCATCACCCAAACACCACCACCATCATCACCGAAACCTAACCTAGATCTGGAAACCCAGAACCCAAAACCCCAGATCTCGAAACCGAGACCCCCAAAACCCTAGATCTCAAACCTGCAAAAAACACAAAACCAAAAAAAGAGAGCAACAACAACAAAAACCAGCAGATCCAAACATCCAAAATAATAAAAAAAAAAACAAAAAAACAAAAAAAGGGGAGGAAGCCGAGGGTTTCGACTTCAGATCTAGTAGGCTAGGGAGTTTTTTAGGTGAATCGGAGGCCGGAATCAAGCTCAGGGGGTGGAGAGCCTTCGGAAAGTGGTTTCCTTTTTTGGTTTCCGTCGCTGGTGAACGGCGGCCGGCGGCGGCGGACGGTGGTCCGGCGACTGCCGGAAATCGCCTGGGGGGGGAGGGGGGGAGCTTCAAAGCTCTGAGCTTTTTTTTGAAGAAGAAAGGAGAAAAATGAAGAAAGAAAAAAAAAGATAGGATTTTATAGTTGAAAAAAAAAAAGGAAGGGGAAGCCAGATCCGCGCGCGGACCCGGGATCCGACCCGGGACCCGCGCGCCCGCCCGGCCAGCTGAGAGGGAAGATCCGCGCGTCGCCCCATCGCCCGACCCGGATCCGCGCGTCCGACCCGGCTCCAACCCTCACGCGACCCGCGCTCCAGCCCGACCCGTTTTCTGACCCGCGACCCGCTCCGTGGACAGATCCGGGCCCCTGCTGCTTGGGCTCGTTTTGGGCCCCCTATTTGGGCTATTTTGGGTATAATTTCTTTCTTTCTTTCAACTTTTTGTTTTTTATTATTATTATTATTATTATTATTATTATTATTATTATTATTATTATTATTATTATTATTATTATTATTATTATTATTATTATTATTATTATTATTATTATTATTATTATTATTATTATTATTGTTGTTGTTGTTGTTGTTGTTGTGCTTTTATTATTGTTTTTATTATCTTTATTATTATTATTATTATTATTATTATTATTATTATTATTATTATTATTATTATTATTATTATTATTATTATTATTACTATTATTATTATTAATTAATGTTGTAAAATAAGAAATTGAAAAATTTTCTTTTACTTGTATTTTCATTAATTATTATTATTGATTAGAAAATGTATCAAAAAAATTAAAAATTAAAAAAAATCATAAAAAATCATAAAAATAAATAATTTTTTTAAAAAAAAGAAAATAGAAAAAAGAAATAAATAATAAAATTTAAATTAAATTAAATGAATTCCGATGATGGGATGTCATGAAACTCACAAGTAGTGATTTCTTGACTGATCCCTAGGTGAGAAGAGTCATACTAATTGTTGCCAAAAGTATTGGAATATTTAGTATGATTTTTCAATAATTTAATTTTTTTTGTTAAAAATAAAAACAATTTTTTAAATAGAAAATTAATAATAAATTTTAAGTTTAATGAAATTCTTCCGAGGATGGGATGTCATGAGACTCACAAGTAGTGATTTCTTGACTGATCCCTAGGTGAGAGGAATTAGCTAAATGTTACCAGAGTATTGGGATATTTAGCCAAATTTCTCAATATCAAGAGTTTCATTAATAAAATAAATTTCTTTTAAGTTCCACGTGCATCATGTACTACATGTTTGCATCATATGCATTCATAATAATTTTTGAAACGAGTGTGAATCTTCTGATGATGAGATTCTATAGAACTCACAAGTAGTGATTCTTAAGAAATCTCTAGGTGAGGAAACTATCCGAAATGCTACCAGAGTATTGGGGTACTTCGAAATAATTTTCAATATAAAAGATTTTCACTTATTTCAAATAAAAAAATAATATTTAAATGTTTCAAAATTAAAAGAATAAAATTGATTGCAATAAAATAGGAATTATTTTTAAATATTAATTCAAAGCCATTTTATTAAAACTAAAAGATAACACATGATTATTATGGTACCGTTTTTTAACGGGCGTCGTGGGGGTGCTAATCCTTCCCCACGCGTAACCGTACCCCCGAACCCAAATTTTGTTTTCGCAGACCAAAAATTTGTCTTTTTGATAAAACTTAATAAATTTTGAGATTTTGTTAAAAAGATAAAAATTTCAGGTGACCAATCACACCTAGTCAAAAAAGATTGGTGGCGACTCCCATGTTTTGTTTTTAAACGCTTTTTTCGAAAATGGTCGAGCGCGAAGCCGTTACGACAATTATGTATTCATATAAGGCATTCTTAATCTAACTAAAATAATCCCTTTTGCCACACTCTCTTTATAGGGCAACCAAGGTAAGTTTATTTACAACTATTATTTATTATTTATTTTTCCACAATGCTAAGATCACACTTAACTTTATGCTTATCGAAATCTTTAATCTGCATATGCACCTCACACATGTGTTTTAAATAGAACTCATAACAATACATTAATAAATATATAATAACATCTACATGGCACCCAATAGCCCTACCAATCAGCCCAAAAAAAATGGGTCCTTAACAGCCGAGAAAATCAACTTTAAATTCCCTACCTTGTAGCCTTATTCGGCTCTCATCGCTCCTCTGTTCACGCACAATTAGCCCATGAAAATTAGCAGCGAAACATTGTTTACCTCCAACCAAAAATCAATTCCAAATCAACTTAAAAAAAAAGCTAGCAAAACAATCACCACAAATAGCACTTGAACTTGCCAAAAATTACCTCTGGTTGGTTCCTTGCTACCTTACGAAAGCCTCTACAAGACTCTTATCCATCTCCTATTTTCAGGCTATATACAGCTTTTTTAAACATCAACAGCCACCGCTGTAGCTTCTCTTCATTGTAGGTTTTTCTTCCTCGCATGATGTTGCTGCTTCAACCACCGTTAAACACTCCCAACTCAGTTGAAGCTCCTGCCAAACTCCCCTGCACTGCCTGTAAACCAGTCCAAGTCACCGATCAAATGAAAAGGTCAAATGAAACACTTTCTGTCCCCTTTTTTTTTTGTCTCAACTATAAATGGCCCTGGTTCAGACCTTAAAAGCCCTCTGTTACAGAAGCACAAACGAGGTTACATCAGCCCTTATTTACGCCTAAAAGGCTGCCATTCCAACCTTCAATTTGTTTTTGTTTCAGACCCTACAACAGTCAACTTCTTCAGCCTTTAGAAACCTATCCAGCACCGCCACATTGCTTCTTTCTCTCCTGTTTTGCTCTTTAAAACCTGAATGAAATACAGCTTCACACCTTCTCTACCTTGCGTCTCAAAGCAAGGCTGAAGCAAGGATCCCTTCACGCCTTTGCCTTCCTCATTTACTGCTCGAGTTTCTCTAACCCAAAAAACTACTTGATTTCACTTCCTCTCACACGATCAGCCTCCATTTTATTCTTTATTGTTCTTTTCTTCCATTCCTTTTCCTTTCCCTCATCAATCTTTCATTTGGCTTGCAGAGGTGCAAAGAACCTCACGTCCTCTACTCCAACTCTCTTCCAATCTCTTGATCTAAACCACAACCAAAGAACAAAATTGGCTTCCTCTCCTCTGTTAACCGAGAAAATGGGTAGAAAATGAGGGTGTGGCGTGAAAAATGGCTTCTCCAAGAAGCTAGTCCTTAATGTAATATTATTATATTTCTTCTTTTCTTTAGAGTTTAATGGTCTGTCCATAGACACACACGGCAAGCTTCCAAAGGAAGCTTGCTTTCTTTTCTTTTATTTTATTATTATATATATAATTATCAAAATAATAGGAGTACCTAAATGAATATATTATTTAATAGAAAGGTTAATAATTTTCCAATATATCCATTAACATCCAAAAATTAAATTTTGATAATTATAATTCTTCGATAGTACAAATTCTCCAATTTGATTATCGATTCCACATTCTCAAATAAGTCAAATAAATTCACAAGGTCTTACAATGGCTTGATTTACTCATAAAATGTCGAAATTTGCGATTATCACAATAGCCATCCAGCTGGTAACGGCAGCCATGGTAAGGTGATTCCCTGCTCTGGGGACTAAAGGAATTGGTCTTTCGAGCCAGAGTTTACCCTGAATGCATTATATGCTTGTCAGAATTCCAAGTGCCCACGGAGTGCATTAGGACTAGGTTTCGCAGACAAGAGCTAGAGGACCGACCATGAATCTAGTTGTCCCTACCGATCTGAAGAAAGTAATATTAGCCATGAAAGCAATGAAGAATGTGATTTATCTGGCAATAATCTCCTTCCATATGGTCATTACTTATTTGGTCCTCAGGTCATATTGCATACAGACAGCAGGGATGGTGCCCAGAATATACATGCTGTGACTGATTGGCCCGATATGGAGCTAGCAAAGGCTAATAATGGGCAGGGTGATCTAAAATGAATGAAGTTGCGGATATATGCAGCCTAACTTTGAAAGATTATATGAACTAGTTGGGTGGTGCGATTGAAGATCTACCATTGCCGGCAGAAGACATGGACTTAAGTACGTGTCCATTATTGCGAGAGAACATAGATGATCAGGGAGTAACTTCAATCTGTGATTTGGGATTCGAAGGAGTACCAGAAATTTGAGCCGAGCAAAGACTAAACTAAGTTGATTATGTTAGCTCAACACTTGAAACTTCAAAGCTACTGGGGCTTCACTTCCAGCAGCGGAAATGCTCAATGAAATCTGTTTAAGTAGTTACTAAAACAGTTTCTTGATGTCGAAAATTTGGAGGTTTCATTTAAGGGTTTGTTTTTCTTTTCACTTTCCCCTTTTTTCCTAATGTTACTGTCTTCCCTATGTTGTATTATGAAGTCGCTTTACATCAATTTCTATTCTATCTAGTACATAGCTCAGATAATTTCCTACATTTCATTACGCCTCTGGAGAAGGAAACAGAAAAGAATAAAGGATTTTCAGAGGAGAGCAAACGCAGGTGAATCTTTATGATCTAAACGAAATAAACAACTTAAGCTCTCAGTTAGAATTCATAGAAGCTATGCCTTTTAGGTATGCAATCTTCATACTCGAATCTCTTAACGGCACAGGAATAACCCTTCCTGAATCTGTTATCGATTTTCCTTGCTACTTCGACCTGAACAGAAAAGACAGCAGAAACAGGTCTGTGATCAGAGAATCTCGACTCTCCACGAATATAAGATAATTGTTCAATGCCAGCACCGTGCCATAATATCCGATCACACCTGAAATATTCCAAGTTTCGAAAGAATCAAAATTTCCATTTAGCAATCAATCAAGTTCTTCATAATTCAGGCTCTTTAGCGTAAAGAAGGCGAAAGTACCATGCAGGTGTTCGGCGTTTCTTCTTGGATTTGACAGTTTCTCCAGCGTATGAATCTGAATTATGCGAATACTTGTAAGTAGGAGCAAACACTATCCGTCCCTCTTTGAAGCCATTGAATACTCTTCCGGCTTCTCTTTCTATATTTAACTGCACTCAGACAGATAGAAAAGAACAGGTCAGCCAAGTGAATGCATAAAAGAATATTTAACAGTACAACGTAATTCATCCTCTGTAGTTTCCTTTTGAGTTGCCAGTTTGATGCATGCTGTTCACTTGTCCTTCCATTGAGACTAAGAGAAAAATCCAGACATCATTTTCGTCGGCTACTTAACACAGTTGGAATTGCATGGAAGTAACATCAAGAAAATGACTGGCCTACTTTTGACTTTGTAGTTTCTCAATTTATGGAAGAAGCAAGTTATTTTGGACCTGTGCTTATTTTCATGACAAATAGACAGAGGTTGACATTTTTATCTCAATTTCTATGCAAATTTCAAGACTCCAATGTAAAATATCTCCTGTTATTAACCTACCCCATTTTTTTTCTACTACAATGTTATTTCAACGAGTGTGACATATCATTATGGAATTATCTTATTTCATTAAGCCAGATGTCTAATTTACAACAAAGTATGACTTCACTGTAATTACAATATCTTTTAAACAATTTTAATATAAAGTAAAAGGTGATTAATTGTGGCCCTAAATTATGAATATAGCATTCTACTTTCTAATTTTACGAGGAAAACTGCTTCTTCTTCAACCCACTACCCTGCAGAATCGGGCAAAGAGTACAAGCATTATCCATGAAATCAAAATAGATATGAAAAATAAAAAGATTGAAACATGAAAAGAATATTAAGAAATGGGAAAAAAATATTAGGTCCAAGTTGATTTTAGAAAAGGTTATTTATATTATTGAATCAACAGTTAGGTCAAGGTGGTTAGAATTATTAATCTAAAAATCTTGG
The DNA here is from genome assembly GCA_031772115.1 of Heritiera littoralis. NCBI lineage: Eukaryota > Viridiplantae > Streptophyta > Magnoliopsida > Malvales > Malvaceae > Heritiera > Heritiera littoralis. Next base: position 1,723,875 of record JAPDPK010000096.1, on the reverse strand, counting down.
TTGTTTAATGCTTAAGATTTAGAAGTACTAGAATGCGAGAAACCTGATCTTTCTCCAGAAGGGTGTCCCAGTCATTATCCTCCAAAAGGATCTTCGTTTTCTCATAGCTCAATGCTACCCGATAATTCAAATCTCCAAGCCATATCACTCGGCTGCGATATTTAGTTTATAATAAAAGAAATTGTTAAATAAACAACAGAACATAAATTACAAAAAAAAAAGGGTTATATCAATGCAAACATACTCGTGCTCAATAATTTTCTCTGGGGCTCGTGGATTTGGAGTTCTGCAAATCTTGTGAAACTGAATGCCTTTGAGGATCTCAGTAACATCAGCATTCCTCTTGAGCTCGTCACCTTCCTTCTCGCCAGAAGCTAAGTGACTGCAGATGAAGCAAAAGCTCGTTCGGTGCAAGGACATGCTTATTGCTATAGACCCCTGCAGTATTCATTATCCCACATAATTAAACTTGGAAAAATATTATTAAGTGTGGTTTAGTTCTCAGATTATTGTCACTCAGGTTTCTAGCAATGCAATCAATATTGATCACAATATGCTAAGTTCTAAAACTTGGAGTGTGTAATTAGCTGGAAAAAGAAAATGGCTGACTGTAGAAGGTTTAGTTTATTGTCAATCGGGTTTGTTAATTAGAACGTAATAAGAGTGAGGAGATCAAACCCTGGAAGAAATAAAATTACCATTATTAACATACTAACCTTGTTGCCAAGGCGTCCCATTATTCCTCTTCCAACAGAGGAAACTCTGAGATGAGCAATGTAAGGCACTAAATCCTTTCGAGCCCATACTGAGAGGAAAATCCCAACCATCTGCTTGCTAGCTATGAGGCGGTAACCCATTTGGCTAGCTGAACGAGGTGGAGACAGTTCAGAAAGTGCAACCAACTCATCAACAGTACTGCCACGATGCAAAGGAAGGGGACCAAGGTCTAGTTTACTTGTTAAATCCCTAAGCTTCTTTTGCCTTCGCTTCTCCCTATGTGTGGAATCAACTGGACAGTTGCAAGTCTTGAGAAGGCTACTTTCAGCCCTGAAATTCTTGCAGAGGACTTTGAGAGCAGGTTTCTGGAAAAAGTGAAGACTGGTAGGAGATTTTAAGTCCTTCAGGGTGGTGTTGTTGGAGTATTTCGAACCATGGCTATATTCAGGAGAAGAGTAAATGGAATCGTGATGCGGCTTGTTAAGTGCTTGGTTTATAAGGGCAAGCCATTTTGCTGCAGGTTCATTGTCTTCAATTACTAGAACATTTCCCGCATTGAGTGGAACAATTTCCTGAAACCTGGGAAATCAATATTCTGAGTAAAACAAGCTCCAAAATCTTCTCTTTGCAGAAGCCAGAAAGTCTGCGTGCAAGTATGTTATTACAGTATCATGAAGCTCCATGATCAAATCAGGAAACGACTCATGACGAGTTAACTCTGTTTCTTTATAGGATGGAGCTTAAGCTATCGTGTGATATTATACACTGAAAAGAACACAATTCTGAGTAAATCATACCCACAAACATATATATCTGCAGAGCCCTCCATTAGCAAGAACTCTTCCAGGTTCATGTCAATGGTGGGTGTCTTCCCTCCCACATTCCAAGTTGCAGCAAAAACCCTGCAAGCCCAAATATTGGCATTCCTGCTGTAAGATAAAAACTAGGCCTGATCAAAGGCAAAATGACAATTCACTGAACAGATAAATTATAACAAGGAATCCATACCGAAAATCCCGAATTTCAGTCACTGAGGCCATGGAACACTCGAAATTTGAGAGATTCAGCCCTTCAATCAATCCTCCGCTTTCCTCTCTTTCTGTGGAAGTAGATAAGAAATTAGCATCATGATTACATTACTCATTCCCTCTCCCAGGTCTAGATTCTAGCACCAACAATTTGTCAAAGATAATGCCAAAGGGTCAACATCAGAACTGAAACTTCCACTGTTCCATTTATATTTTCTTACCCTTCAATTACAAATATCTGGCTTATAAATCAAACCATTTCTTGTTAGGCAAGCTGCCAAAATTCTACGGCAGATAAGAAGAAATTAGCCTCCCTGCTGATCAGATACGTGGCTTACACCCTTTAATGAAAGCTGTCACCCCCTATTATTATAACTACATAGTATCAACATTTTCATAGCCACATCTTGCATAGAACAAAGGTATGGGAAGGAAATTATGGTTCATTGTACCTAATACACTCCTCATACCTGAGAAACTTTTTCTTATGTAAGGAGAGGCTTCCATAGATTCTTTTCTCCTAGATGTAATCTTCTTCTCCAAATCTACCAAACATACCCCGTGAAAGACTTAAATAACTAATATAAAAAAAAAAAACATTAAGAAATGATTCAAATAGTCTGAGAGAGAGGGTAATTACCGGGAGAAACTCCATCACAATCTGGTGATACATATTCATCATCTGAGCCTCCTCTACCTCGTCTCTTTGAAGTAAAAATATTCGGAATAATGAACTTGATCCCAACAACAATTGGGAATTAAACAAATCAAATCAAATATCTTTCCCATGTATAAAATGGAGAAATATAACACGGGGAAATATGTATAAACATACCTTCTTTTTCTTGTCATTCTTGACAGAGTTATCAGGAGAGGTAACGGTGGAGGTGGTGGGGCGCTGCTGGCGGTGGAGGCGGTCGAAGCATTGGCCTTGATCATCCCCAAGTTGGCTTTCATTCATTAGGTTATTGTAAGAAAATAACTGTCAAAATTTCCTATAGTCTACTGTGCCAAATGATTAATGATTCATAACCAAAACAATTCTGATTGCAAAAATAAATTCTGGTCTTCGAGTTTATGAATTATGAAGGTTTTTTCTTCTAATTTCCCATTTTATTTTTCTGTTAGAAAGAATAATGAAATGAATATTTTTTATGATCTGTTTGATACGATGAGATATTGGCGCCAATTCTTTCGGAGAGTTTAAGACTTAATAGAAGAGGGTAAGAAAAGAAACCGTTGAGTCGCAGTGGTGTCTCTTAAATATGATAGGAAACTTAACAAATTAAATAAAACTTGGTTTGATCGTTATAGGCTCTCTGTAAACAGTAGTTATGCAAACTATCATTATTTCTGTCTTTTGTTTTGTGGATTTTAAGCGGCGTATAAATATGAATAAACATTGCAAGAAAACTCATTTTTACTTGTATTTATTAGTGCAGGTAAAAGGCATAAAAACCATCGGTATTGATGTTACCGGTAGTTTTCTAACTGCCGGTGGATCGCCAGCCAAGTAGATGTTGGGAAAAAGTGCCAGCGGTTGGTGCTCCTGGTGATGGGATAATTCTAACATTTACCAACATTAACTTTTTCTATCACTCTTAAATTTTTTTCAAGTGCAAAGCCTTTAAAGTCATTTTAAAGTTCCAGTAAAAGTCATAATTTATATTTAAAATTTTTTTTGTAAGCACAAGTATTTTCATCCGTTTTACGATCTGAGATTAATTTTGTTTGGACCAGGAGTAGTAAACAGTAAAGCCCTCCCAATCGTGAAAACTCCAGGACTCGAATCTTGTCTAAGTATCTGGGAAAGAAATCCACTTTAACTTTTTCCAACTACTTGTTTGTGATTTATATTTAAATTTTCATATTTTATAGACCTATACTGACGCTTTTAAGCATGGGAAAAATTGTGCTTTTATTTATATAAACAATATTTTTTATTCATTTTTAATTAATTAATTGTCAAATCATCATCATCATAATTTAAATGTTGAGGGATGTGTTTTTAGTGTTTTTGTAAACTAATCATTAGATTTAACAATCGACTCATATTTATCTTACACTTAAATTTTTGAGTGAATTCAATATTCTTATCATTACAATTGAAAATAGTATTTTTTTAATATAAATTAATGGCTAAAATTTTATTATTATAAAACAGATAGTTAAATATCTTCGATTAACTGGAAATTTGAGTGAAGGTTTTTCTGTTTATAAGACAAATAGTTGGACATCTTTAAAATTTTATTACTATAAAACAAATAGTTACAGGTACACTATGCGATAAAGGAATTCCTAGATAGTTGAAAGACAAGTTTTACAAAACAGTTGTTAGACCAACATTGTTATATGGTAGTGAATATTAGGCGATTAAGAGACTGCACACACAAAAGATGATGTAGCAGTAATGCAAATGTTGCGGTGGTTGTGTGAATATATAAGAAAGGATCATAGAATGAGAAATGAATATATTCGTAAAATGGTTGGAGTGGTACCTATTAAAGTCAAAATGTGTGAAAATCGTTTACGTTAGTTTGGACACGTACGACGTAGACTTGTAAATGTTCTAGTTAGGAGAGTGGAGGTTATGAATGTTGAAAGAATGGTCAAGGTTGGAGGAAGACCGCAAAAGACTTGGAATGAAGTAATTCAGAAAGATATGAAAGTATTAGAGTTGGATGAATGCATTACCCTGGATAGAATGTATGGAGGATGAGAATTCATATAGATGATTTAATGTGATTTTAGGTATTAATTCATGTAGCCTACCGCAATTTATTGTGATAAAGGCTTTGATGATGATGATGATGATGATGATGACCAAAAACAGTTAGGCATCTTTGCCTATTTAACTTAAAAATGGGTGAAGGTTTTTCTACTGTTGATTACATTAGTAAATTTAATAAGATTATCAATCAATTAAATTTGGCTGAAATTAATTTTGATGATAAGATTCGAGCTTTATTATTGTTGTCCTTTTTACCGAATAGTTGAGAAGCAACTGTAACTGCAGTTAGTAGTTCTTTTGGATTAAATAAATTAAAATATAATGATATCTGGGATTTGTTTGTGAGCTAAGACATTCGCAAGAAATCAATCAGTGAATGATCTGAGTTAGCCTTGAGGATTGAAGGTAGGGGAAGAATTACTTAATGTGGTGAAAGTAGAGGATGTTCTAAGTCTAAGAAGAGAAGTCAATCTAGGATTGTTGGTTCTTCTTACTAGAATCGTGGTAAGAAGGGACATCTCAAACGGGATTGTAATTAGAAAAAGAAGAACCAAAAACAGAATATAATGATTTTGCAGATATGGCAACATTAGATATTGCAGATGCTCTAATTTTGAGCGTTGATAGTCCAATTGAATCTTGGATTTTAGATTCTGCTACATTTTTTCATGTGACTTCACAAAGAGTATTTAAAAAATTATGTGCTCCATAATTTCGGTAAAATTCATCTTATAGATGATGAGTCTTTTGCTATTGTGGGGGAACGGTGAAGTTCGTATAAGAACAACTAAGGGGGTTATGTAGAAGTTAAAAATTGTCAAACATGTTAGTGGACTAAGAAGAAATTCGCTTTCTATAGGACAACTTGATGATAATTTCTTTGAAAAATCAGCAAAGGTTTTATGGTTGTGGCACGTGAAAATAAGTCTGGCACTCTTTACATAACCTTACAAACACAGGATATTGTAGTAGTAGTTGATTCTGAAATTGATTCAAAAATGTGGCATTGTTGGCTTAGGTATATGAATGAAAAATGAATGAAAGTAATGGCATCAAAAGGAAAATTATCTAGTTTGGAGTCTATAGTTAACGATTTTTTGTGAGAATTGTATCTTTGGCAAACTAAAAAAAAAAAGTTTGTTTCTCCAAGGTTGGAAGGGCACCTAAGACAGAAAAGCTTAAACTAGTTCATACAAATGTATGAGGTCCCTTATCGATCTCATCTTTTGGCGGATTACGTTATTATGTCTCTTTCATTAATAATTCCACTCATAAGGTATTGATTTATTTTTTAAAAAATAAATATGATGTTTTAGCTTTTAAGAAGTGGAAAGCTCAAGTGGAGAATGAATCTAGTAAAAAGATAAAGTGTTTGAAGTCTAATAACAGTGGTGAATATAGTAGCAATGAATTCAAAAAATTTCTATGCAGTAAGTGAAAGTCGAATGGAAAAGACAATTCTTCATACACCATAGCAAAATGGTGTTGTCAAGCATATGACAAAGCTTTGAATGAACCTGCTAGGAGCATGAGGATCCATGTTGGGCAGCCAAAAACTTTTTGGATAGATGCAATTAGCACAACAACTTATTTAATTAATAACGGACCATCTGTTCCTTTGGACATGAAACTACTTGAAGAAGCTTGGAGTGGTAAAGAGGTAAATCTTTCACGTTTGAGAATTTTTTGTTATGTTTCGTATGTGCACATTGATTCTGTTAATTGAGATAAACTTGATGCAAAATCAAGAAAATGTTTTTACATTGGCTATGGTTTTGATGATTTTGGCTATCATTTTTGTGATGATGAAAATAGAAAAATCATTAGAAGTTGGAATGTTGTGTTCAGTGAAAGTATTATCTATAAAAATAGGCATAATTTAGAATCTAACAATGCAAAAAATTGTTGGAAAGTGTAAACGGTTGAACTGGGGGAAATCACTGAAAGTGATATTTCAAATAAGGTGCAAGATAATCTTTAAAATATTCAAGTAGAATTAGAATCTTCTACACTTGTGTCTCAATTGAGAAGGTCAAGTAGAGTTTCTAAGCCTACTCAACGATGCTTTCTTTCTTTGCATTATTTGTTGTTGACAGATGAAGTGAACTAAAATACTTTGATGGAGCAACGCAAGTTGATGATTCTTTGAAGTAGGAGTTTGCCATGAAAGATGAAATGGACTCATTATAGAAAAATCATACTTAGGAGTTGACTCAATTGCCTATAGGTTAAAGAGCATTGCAAAATAAATGAGTTTATTAGGTCAAGGAAGAATATAATGGTAGCAAGAGATACAAGGCTAGATTAGTTGTGAAGAGCTTTCAAAAACAGCAAGGTATTGGTTATACTAAGATTTTCTCTCTGATTGTCAAGATAACTACAATCAGATTAGTGTTAAGTATAATAGCTTTTGAGGATTTACATCTTGAACAATTAGATGTAAAGACAACTTTTTTCATGGTAATCTTGAAGAAGATATATATGTATGGTTCAAGCAAAAGGATTTTTAGTTCTTGGAAAAAAAAATCTTGTGCACAAGCTATACAAAATTTTGTACAATTTGAAGTAAGCCCCGAGGCAGTGGTAAAAGAAATTTGATTCATTCATGTGAAAAAAATGATTTCAAGAGATGTGACATGGATCATTATTGCTACTTTAAAAGGTTTGATAATTGTTATATTATTCTATCGTTGTACGTGGATGATATGCTTATTGCAAGATCCGACATCCATGAGGTCCATAAGCTAAAACAACAATTATCAAATGAATTTACAATGAAAGATCTAGGAGCTATTAAGTAGATTCTTAGGATGAGGTGCAAGATGCTAAACCTACTGATATTCCTTTGACAAGTCACTTTAGGCTTTTTAAGGAATAATCACCTAAGATAGATGAAGAGCATGAGTTTATGTCTCGAGTTCTTTATGCTTCAGCTGTTGGCAATCTAATCTATGTAAGTTGTAAGTAGGTTCATAGCTAATCCTAGAAAGCAACATTGGAAAGTTGTCAAATGGATTCTTCAATATTTGAGAGGTACCACATCATTATCACTTTGTTCAAAAGGAGTAGTATGACTTTACAAGGTTTTGTTAATGCAGAGTTAGGTGGTGATATTAATAATAAAAGAAGCACTACCGATTTTGTCTACACTTTGGATGGAACTACTGTGAGTTGGATATCTCAACTATAAAAAAGTTATTGCTCTTTCAACCACTATAGCAGAGTATAATGTTGTGACTAAAGCAAGTAAAAAGATGATTTAGTTTAAAAATTTTCTTGGGGAATTGAGTAAAAATCAAGGAAGTAGTGTTCTTTCTGTGATAGTCAAAATGCAATTCATCTAGCAAAGAATCCAATGTTTCATGCAAGAATGAAGTACATTCAGTTGAAGTATCATTTTATTTGTGGGTTGTTTGATGATGGGACATTGACTCTTGAAAAGATATATAGTACAAAAATCTTGCAAACATGCTGACAAAAGCAACGACAACTGAAAAGTTAATGTTACGCAGAGCCTTAGATGGTCTTTATGGATAATCGTTAAGGAGATGTCGCATTGAGTGGTAAACTATAAGAGGAGCATGTTACATGATTTGGTTGGTGAATTAGTCTCGAAGTGAGAGATTGTTGATGATAGAGCCTAATTTAAGGGGCATTCTTGTACATCACTATTAAAAGAGTATCACCCTAATTCTCATGGTTAAAAAGGGTTGCTAGCCAATTGTTGTATTATATAACTCTTAAACATAATAAAAACTCAATGTGGTCGTAGACGTGACTTTCTCTAAACTACGTAAAATCTGTGTGTTTTTCTTTGTCTCTCTTTATATTTTTATTTTTTTTTGTGTTAATTCTATAATGTGTAAAAATGTTTCTTTCTCTCTAACAAAAAACAGTCCTAAATCCTAGTCTCCTCTAAACATAATTACTCCTAAACTCAACGAAACAGCTGTTTGATTTCTATTTAAGGTTTGTCCTCCGCAACAAAATTCTTTGACCGGAAACCAAGATTAAAATCAAGACAAATTATTAGACCATGGATTTGAATAAAATTTTTCTCTTAAAAGAAAGATCGGAATATTATTCCACCAGAGCTGAGATATATTCAACTAGCCAGACTGCCATGTGATGTTCATATTTTCCTGCCATCCAGTAATCCCTACAAAAATTATCGCCCCCTTCTTTCAATAGCTTGTTCATATTTGAAAAATAGAAGAGTTTAAGAAAGATGTTATGGCTTTGCTGATTTTACATATTTTCTAATTGTTATCATAAATCTTATGACTTTTAGCACTGTCAGGTAAAAGAGACAATGCATCTCATCATCTGCTTTAACAATAGATGTACGTATTTTCTTTTTTAAGTAATTGGAATATGTGTAATCAATTTTCTTTGTATTTTATTATATTTATATAAAAAATAAAGTTTTACTTGTTAAAAATTATGGCTATGATAGAAATTTCATGGTGAAAATGTTAATTGCTTTTTAATATCAATTGAGTTCAAAAGTTTTGGATCAAGACTTATAATAAGTTTGTGTTTGGAGTAACCCATGACATAATTACTCTGGGAATCACAAATGGTAGAATTCCGAGTTTCAATTACTATTTACCCCCATATGAAACATTTAAAAAAGCAAAATGGAGAACAGCTGAAACTTTACTAAAACAAGGAATTGTAGTTTGCCACAATTATTTGATTAAATCAGGGAAAATCTAGTATCATATCATATTCCAAATAGGCGAAAAAAACAATGAAAAATTTTTTTTTAACAAGCACAAGAGATACTATAAACACCGATCATCAAGAATATGACAAGTGATTATGGATCGATCAGCAACAACATCATCATGACATGGGCCTGAAATCAAGAAATAAAAAACAAGTTAAAACAAGAACAACATAGATTCTCTATTCATCATCTTGCAGTAACTTCTTGAGCAGTTCTTGGCAACCAGCTTCCGCCTTATCCTGGAGGAATCCCATTGTATTTGCAAAATGAATGTTGTTAACGGCACCATTACTGCGGGTGAGAATAACAGTGGCCTTGTTACGCCTAGGATCAGCAATTCTGCAGCTAGGAATGGGGCTACTGACAAGCGTAGCATAGCATAATTGGTCTCGGTGGTCATCTTCTACCACAATGTTATATGTTCCAGTTGAATCAGTCAATGCTCCAATACTGTATTTCAACCTTAAAGTTATCCTGTCATAGCACTTGATTTCCACCCTTGCGCCTGAACAAAAGGAACCCAAGAAAGTTAAGATTGAACAATAAGGAACTAAACAGAAAAACAAACCCATAATTGAAAGGGAAACGTTGATTTGATTATTCTACCAGGAATGTATGAGCATTTAGATGTCTCAAAACCAGCACGACAGGCATCACAGTAAACTTTGCCGACGATGAGGAAAGGTTCTGCGCGTGCATTAACGAGCAGAGGGAGAACACAGATAGCAAGCAACAAGAACAATTTAGTAGCCATTGCTTTGATTTGAGAGCAACTTGGACGCTAGAAAAAATGGCTAACCCGAAGTGAAGGAAAGATTGTAGACAAAAAATATAGGGGGAAAGAGAGTGATATTTTATAAGGGATATTGGGCGTGTTCATCTGTAAAAAATTTTTAGGTTTGGGACTTTGCAGATGGTCACATGCACAAACAATATTGAAAGATTTCGCGTTTTGCGGTATTTTGTTCTCAACTTTTGCATCAATTAGGGGCCGGTGATCAAATCCACTTGCCAAATCCTTCTTTTGCGCCAAATTTTGTTTATGGAGTTTGCAAAATATAAATTATACTACTATTAAATAACCAGCAATGTATGACAAACGAGATGCTTGGATACATTAACCTTCAACAAGTAACCCACTAGTTATATCTTTGTGCAAGGCTAAAGTGCTTGCTTAGGTTTTGCATTGCAATTCTGAAATGGAAATCTTAAACCTTGATGTCCAATTGTATTTTATTTGTTGAACAAAAAATACATGTTTCAATAAAATAATGCTATAAAATTCTTGACTTTTAGCAGATCGAAATGGTCGAGCGTCAAACGAAAATGAAATGCCCTTCACATGAAAAAAAATACTTTTATCATTTTTTTGAGTAGTACATTTTCATTTGAAGTTACAAGCACAATCAGCATATTACATTTCATGAACAGGTAACTATAAAAATCACATTACTCAAACTAGGTAAACTAGTAAATAACTATAACAAACTAAACAAAATAGTAAATAACTAGACTAACTAAAGCTCACACTTGGTGAGACTCGAACCTGAGACCTTAAGTCTCAAGACCTCCTCCTTGCCACTAAGCCAAGGCCTCATTGGCACTTTTACCATTTCTTTAGTCACTTATTAAATTGGGTTTAAAAGAATTTTTGACTAAATAAAGATAAAATTATTATCCAATATTTTGTCAATAGAATTTTTAGAATCCACAAACGAGATTAAGATGGTAACATACCTTTTAAGGAGTATCAAAAAATAAAAAATAAAGAAAGTGAGCTATGTGTCACCATCTTAACTTTGCTTATAGAATCTAAATACGGAATTGATAGTGTCTTAAATAATAGTCCAAAAACATAGGCATTGTCCAATCCATGGTCTCAATCCAAATTAAGGCCTTCAAGCCATTGATCAGCGTTCACAAGAGACATATCGTAAGCTTACAATATTTCAAATGTAATTTAGTCGCCAGCCCCAGCCAGCATAAGGTAGAAACTTTAACATACATGTGCAAATGCGAACTTAATGGAAGGAGAAGCATGAAAAATGAAAAACTGATGATCTGTTTTGACTTAAATATTTTATCAAACTTTAGTTGTTAATGTGGACTTTCATGAATATTATGGATCCCTATAACAATTCCATTGTATTTTGTAATTTTTTAAAAAAAAATTAAGTGGCTAAATATTTATGAAAATTTTAAGAACAAGAAGACACAAATCATGTGCATGACTTGTGCGTAAATTTTGGATCAAATGTCAATGACGGCATGCATGATGCATCACATGAACATCAAAAACTAGCATTTTTTTTTTAATATGGTAATGAATCTTACAACTACGTTTAGGTTTGGTAGTTCATGCGTAAAATTTGTGTTCGTATCGTGTAAAATCGTATTCATATCATGTAAAATACAAAAATTTTGTATCAAAATTTATGTGGACACACCAATATGCAAAATTTATTTTCTAGCTTTTGTCATATTTATATACAATTTTTATCTACTTTTAATCCGTATTACTTTCATATCTTTTATTCGTGTCGTTTTTATATTGTGTTATTGTATCTTGTTTAAAATTACCAAGTCTAACTCTATTGATAAAATTTAATCATGATTCATAAGTAAATCAATAAAATGAAAAGAAAGTAAGTAGTTGCTTGAAAATAATAATAACCGCATCTGCAAAATCTAGTTGGCATTTCGTAAACTATGAAAATTTTATTTTGCTTTTTAATCAAACATTTATGATTTATTAGATAAGATATTAAAACATTTCAAATTTACATATAGAAATTAACAAGCTTATATATATTAATTAAGACATAAGACTTGTTGAGTATTATTTAAAGAGTTTATATATGATACAATGATAGTGTATAGCTTCTATACATTATCAGTCAACCATAAGATAACACTTCATTAATGAAGAAAGCCTAAAAGTGTATAGGCCCTTAAAATAAATTTGAAAATTTTATTAATATTTATTTTTAAGAATCTGCATATAAGGTTTCATCTCATAGTTAATTGATAGTATATAAAAGTTATACACTATTAATGCATCATAGATAAACTCTTATTTAAATTCTTAAAATTTTTGCATATAGAGTATGTTTAACTAACAAGTAACAAGCTTATATCAGTTTTTTTAATTTTAATTTACTTCCATTAATAACATCATGAATATTATTTAAGAAAACTTTTTTTTTCTCAATCAAAAAATAATTTCATTAATATAAAAAGAAATGCAATTGATAAACCCATTATGGAAGAGTTTATCTACTCTAGAAGCAGAAGGTGTTTGGCTTTCAAAATTTTTAAAAAATTTAAAAAAATTTTGCTTATGCAGGAAGCAAATTTACCCTGTTTGATAAAGTTATAAATTGAAGCTATTCTAAGAAATGCTTAATTTCTTTTACATTTTCATTTTTTCAATAATTTACAAAATTATAAAAGAGGATTCATATTATTTCACAATTATTTATTTATTTTGTGCCATTTTTATTTTTATTTAATTTTTTTATTTTAATTAGCAAAATTTTTATTTAACTCAAAAACTTTAATTTAATTTAATAAAGTTTATTGTTTATTTTTTTCATTTATTAAAAATATACAAAAATTTTATAAAATAGTTTTGATATTCTGCGGTACTTTTATATTAAGTTTGCCAAATACTAATTTAACTCTCTTACCAGTACTTTTATAGAAGTTTTATTCGAATAGTACTTTTTATTACAGCTCCAGCTGGACCAAACAAACCCTAATTGGTTCAAAACAAAAGAACATAATAACCAAACATCCCAGTACATAGAAAACACCTTACATAAAGTACCCTACCCATTCAGAATAAAGCGTAAAAAAATTCTGAATGATCCACACTCATTTGTGCAAGGTAGTCAACAAATGAATTCTCCCCACGAAAGATGTGCACCAACTCAACCAAACCAATGAATTTCATTAATTGATCAATCTCATTAAAAAGTTTTCATATCCTCCAAGGTCTCAACTCTTATTTTTAGCCCAAGATAAAGTCATCATGGAATCTAATTCAATAATAAGATGATTTTAATTATAAAACATAAGAAGAGCTTGTGAAATCCCCCAAATTCATATAAATTCCATAATTGTAAAGTATTTCAGCTGAAAAGAATGAAATAAATATGAGAATTATGAAGTATGAATGATGTATGGGACATAGGAGAAATAAGGCAATTGAAGGTCAAATAGTCAGGGAATTTAATTGATATTGTAAGAATGTTAGAGTATGAGAAAAGAATAAATGTCAGAAATTTTAAGGTAATAAAATGATATATATGGCATATAAATGAATGGAAGAGGAATTTATGGTTAAACATCAAATGGTCAAGGGTCAAAAGGGGAGATAATGGCTGAGAGATTAGCATACATTAAATGAGGCTTGATGAGTCATCTTCAGCCATCAACCAAGTCGACAGTCATTGCTCTCTCCCTCTCATTGCCTCTCGTTCCTCTCCAAATTTCCAAGTTTTCCTCCATAGTCACCTTGACAAACCACCATTTCTTGTCATCGATTCATTAAGCTCATTTAACGAAAAAATGATCATGGTCACTAGCTTAAGCTACATCCGAAGTTTGGTGGATTGAATCCAAGTATTTGAGGAGATCTCAAATTCTGAAATTTTGGTTATTGACAAAGGTAAGAGAAGAAGTTTGTTGACACCTAATTTTGCCCCATTTCTTGTTATTATTATTATTATTATTATTATTATTATTATTTATTATTATTATTATTATTATATTATTATTATTATTATTATATTTGTATTTATTTTTATTTTTATTTTTATTATTTGGATTGTTATTATTTATATTATTTTTATTATTATCTGTTATTATTATTATATTATTACTATTATTATTATTTTTATTTTTATTACTTTTATATATTATTATTTTTATTTTTATTTTGTTATTTTGTTTTTGTGTCCAATCTCCTGTCAGTCCCATCCCCTCAGCCACTGCCACCACCAGCTACTCCTGCCAGCCATCCCTTCTACACAAAACCCCTATACCAGTCCCTCTAAAAATCCCCCATTCGACCATCACCATCCCCACCGGCAAAAACACACATAAGACCAGAAGCTTCAACCACTCACGCTCATCCTCACACCTGAGACCCAAAAAAAACCCCTAAAACAGAAACCCAACACCAAACACCTCACCCGAACCCTTAACAACCCCTTAGCCTCACCACCAAAACCCCTAACCCTAACCAAAAAACCTAAATCCGAGAGCCAAAACCCTAGATCTAAGATCCAAATCCCCACCTGCAAAAAACACAACAACAACCAAACACAAGCCTCAACAACAACAGAACCAAAAATCAAAAGAAAAAGGAAAAGAGGGGTTCGGTTTAGGGGTTTTAGGAAGCTTTGGGTTGCGATATTTTGAGAGGAAGCCGCCAAGGAGAAAGGGAAGGCTGATCCGAAGACCGGAGGCGAAGGCGACGGCAGACGGAGGCAGACCTGAGCTCGAAGGCCGCGGCTTTAGGCTTAGATTTAGGTGTTTTGCGGGAATTTTTTGAGAAATCTAAGCCGAGGGATAGACAGAGGAGGTGAAGAGCTTTCGGAAAGTGGCTTCCTTTCCGTGATCCGGCCACCGGAGGACGACGGCCGACAGCGGAGGACGACGGTCCGGCAGCAGCCCGAAATTGCCTGGGGAGAGCCTCTGTAGGCTCTGATTTTTTTTTTTTGAAAAAGGGAAGAAAATGTGTTAAAAAAAGGGTTAGCTTTTATAAAAAAAAAAAAAGAAAAGAAAAAGAAAGGAGTACCCGCGTGCGACCTGGATCCGACCCGGGATCCGCGCGCCCGCCCGGCTAAAGGAGTGAAGATCCGCGCGCGACCCACCGACCGACCCGGATTCGCGCGCTCGACCCGAAACGACCAGCCGACCCGCGATCAGGCCCGTCCATGGTCTGTTGGGCCTTCAGATTTGGGCCCACTCCAAGTTGGTTTTTTGGCTGTTTTGAAAAGGTTTCCTTTGGGCTCTTAGCCCAAACCAATTTAGGTATATTTCTTTTAGTCTTAGTAATAATAATAATAATAATATTATTATTATTATTGTGTTTTATTTATTTATTTATTTATTATTATTATTATTATTGTTATTATTATTATTATTATTATTATTATTATTGCATCTTGTAAAATAAAAGTTTTTGAAAAATTTTTATTTATTTTGCATTTTCATTAATTATTATCATTGATTAGAAAACATATTTTAAAAAAAATAATGAAATTTAAATTTGAGCATAATAATAAAATCTAAATTCAATTAAACAATTTTCCGATGATGGGATGTTATGAAACTCACAAGTAGTGATTTCTTAACTGATCCCTAGGTGAGAAGAGTCGTACTAAATGTTACCAGAGTATTGGGATATTTAGAATGATTTTTCAATAATTTAAATTTTTATTAAAAATAAATAAGTTTTAAAAGAAAATAGAAAAAACAAAAGAATAAAATGAAATTCTTCCGATGATGGGATGTCATGAAACTCACAAGTAGTGATTTTTTGACTGATCCCTAGGTGAGAGGAATTAGCTAAATGTTACCAGAGTATTGGGATATTTAGCTAAATTTTTCAATATTAAGAGTTTCATTATTAAAAATCAAAATATAAAGTTCTTTTTATAATTCCATATGCATCGTCTACTATATGTTTGCATCATACGCATAAATATTAATTTCAAAATAAATGAAATTTGTCCGATGATGGGATGTCATGAAACTCACAAGTAGTGATTTCTTGACTGATCCCTAGGTGAGAAAAGTTTACTAAATGTTACCAGAGTATTGGGATATTTAGTATGATTTTTCAATAATTTAATTTTTTTATTAAAAATAAAAATAAATAAGCTTTTAAAAGAAAATCGAAAAAGAAAATTAATAATAAAAATTAAATAATTAAATAAAGCCCGATGATGGGATGTTATGAAACTCACAAGTAGTGATTTCTTAACTGATCCCTAGGTGAGAGAAGTTCACTAAGTGTTACCAGAGTATTGGGATACTTAGTGCAATTTTTCAATAATAAAAATTTTTATTTAAAATAAATAAAGAAATATTCATATAAAAAATTAAAAAATTCATTTGCATCACTCATTATCCGTTTGCATCATATGCATTCATAATAATTTTTGAAGCGAGTGTGAATCTTCCGATGATGAGATTCTATAGAACTCACAAGTAGTGATTCTTAAGAAATCTCTAGGTGAGGAAAATTATTTCAACTGTTACCAGAGTATTGGGATATTTGATTTAATTTTTCAATACAAAAAGGTTCACATTCTCTTTTGAAAAATAAAATTTAACTTTTATAAATAAAACAAAATAAATTTACAAATAAAAAATGATTTTGAATAAAATTGATTGCAATAAAATAAGAATTATTTTTAAATATTAATTCAAGACCATTTTATTAAAATCAAGGGATAACATACGATTACTATGGTACCGTTTTTTAACGGGCGTCGTGGGGGTGCTAATCCTTCCTCACGCGTAACCGTACTCTCGAACCCAATTTTGTTTTCGCAGACCAAAAATTATCTTTTTAATAAAACTTAATTAATTTTGAGATTTTGTTAAAAGGATAAATATTTTAGGTGGCCAATCACACTTAGTCAAAAAAGATTGGTAGCGACTCTATTTGTTTTTAAATGTTTTTCAAAATCGTCGAGCGCGAAGCCGTTACGACAAAGTTGATTCTTTCAATTATGTCCATGGTTTGGAGTCATATGATGATAGTAGAGTATGTTTATGGTGATTATTTAAAGGTTTGAATTATGATGATCATTTCAGTTTTGAAGACTTGAAAGAAGAAGTGGAATCGAAATCAAGTGATTGTGTTCTCGAAGTAATCAAGGTAAGGAATTTATGTAACGGACGTAGGGTGATTATTTCCGCATGATTTTAAGTATTTTGGAAAGAAGTACCGGCTGATTTAAGTGCAGGAAATGGGATTTTCAGGTTTTACTCCTAATTACCATAATGCTAGGAGCAACCGACTGCCTTAAGTAGCAGCCGACTGCCGAAAGATAGCCAAAGCGTAGATTTTCGAAAATCGAGACAAACCAGTCGACTGCTATGTAAGACAATTGACTGCTATGTTCCAGAAAGCATTCTGTTCGAAACCAGTCGACTGCTATAAGGGACAGTCGACTGCTATTTACCAAAGGGATCGATCCTTTTTATCCAGAGAGCATTCAACTTGTTCCAGGGTGCTTGTACAACTTACTGCCAAAATGGGATCGATCCCTCTACAGTAGGGATCGATCCCTTTTAACCAGAATGCCTTCCTGCATGTCTTTAACTGCAATTTGAGATAGTTTATGGTTTTTTGTGATTTTAAGTCAGTTCAAAAACTTCTAGCACTTTTCTTAAGAGTATTTACTGACTTTTTCAGTTGAAATCACACTCCAAAACTTGTTTAAAATATTTTCTATTATTGAGTTCATTCAAAGCAAATTTACTTAGAGAAAAATCATTTTTAAGCTTACTTGAATTTTGTCATTTCAAAATACTTGTCAATTTAAAGCTAACAATCTGCCCCTTTTTGATATGACAAAACTTAAGGTAAATTTGCTTAGGAAATGAGATTTCTCAAATTTTTGAAAATAATGCTCCCCCTTAATATTTTCTCCCCCTCAAAATTAGCTTCCCCTTTAAGTACCAAGATTAATTTATCACATTAATTCTCCCCCTTTTTGTCATAGCAAAAAAATGATATACTCCCCCTCAACAAGAATAAGAAACATGGAGAGTTGGTTAGTCAATTTAAAGCAATAGGTCAATGAGAGATATTGAAGAACATAGACAAACCATGGCAAAATGAGAAAATAACCAGAAATACATAACATGCCATATCACAGAGGTTCAAACATCTAACACAGTTTACACAGACAAAGACAAAATCCGACAGTGAAGTTCAACAAACATAGCACAGAGGTTCAAACATCTAAGCATAACAAGGTAGATGCACACCCCACACGAAAGGAACAAAATCAACGCATGGGAAATGTCTTATGATACTGATCCAGGAAGTCCTCATGCTGCATTTGGATGTCTTGGACTTCATCAAATAAGGTAGCCTGTGTAGCCTCCATGGTGTCAAGGCGAGCGTCGACATGATCAAAGCGTTGAGTAACGATGGCCTGTAGGTTTTGAAGCGATAGCATGATCTGGTCAAGAGAGACCGAGGTCGAGGCGGATGGAGCTGAAGATGTGGCTGCGGCAGGAGCTGTCTCTTCGTCATCACCTTCATCGTCGGCTTCTTCCGGGTCATGTCTGGGAGATGCTGGAGCACCATGGGCCTTTTCCCAAACTATAGTATCACCTTGCTGACGAGAGTACCAGCCAAGATTATGCAAAGTAGCAAGGTTGATGGTGTTGCCTGCCTCTGAAAGGACGCCAGGCTCACACGAACAGTCGATGCCGTGGTCGAGTAGGTAGCAAGCAAGTGGTTGTGGGAAGACAATTGTCTGAACTTTGCCAAGAACAATCTTTATCCAATCGTGGAGAATGAAATGAAGAAGATCCGGTCGATCGTCATCAGGTGAGTGAATGTGATGAAGCCAAAAACGATCAAGTCTCCGAAGTTGGGAATATTTGGTGCCAAGTGGGCGAAGATTCCAAGAGATGATGATGTGGAGAAGGCGAGCAAAGACGGGAAGGTCACCCGCACGGTCATTGACGATATTAAATTCTAATGGGACGTTGACATTTTTGCGTACAAGACCATGCTGCGGAATTCGAAAGGCACGGGAGAGAGAATATTTGGTGATTTCAACATCCTGACCTAGAACAAACGATTGAATTCCCACCGCCTTACATGGGTCATTAGGCGAATATATAACTTTGGCATTTGAAAAGAAAGCTCGAATGATGTTCAAAGGAAGCGGAGTGTTGATTTTGAGAAAGTATGTCCAATGGAAGGCATCAAATTTGGCCAAGTAGGGAAAGTTAATCGATTCCAAAAAATCGAAGTCAATGGGGTGGCAGTGCTTGACGCGCATATGGGCAAAGTGGGCATGGTAACGGTTTTTCTCGTCCACATTCCTAAAGCAGCGATTAAAGGCGGTTGGAATGGAGGCGGAGGAAGAGGAGGGATGAGATCTTTTTCGAGAGACAGCGTGTTTGACTTTGGGAGCCATGTGAAGGAAGGATGATGAGGGAAAGTTCTAAGAGGAGTTTTGTCGAACAGGTGATGGGCACAGGTTTGGGGAACTATGGATGAGTATATGGGGAAATGGAAACCTAGCCAACAACACAATACCACAGATCAATATGCAAGCAACAAGTTTGATGAAGAAATGATGCGGAAATATTCAAAGGATGCTAAGTTATAAACACTAGAAGTTAGATAAAAACATAAGTTTATGAGAAATGAAAAATATGATAAACTGAAAAATTGATGCATAAGCTTGAAATGGGTTAACAAGATATGAGGAAATAAACGTGAAATGCAAGAAAAATTGATGAGAATGAGTAAAAAATACTTACAATTAGATGTAGGGCATGAATAGTGACAAACATAAGAGGGAAGAGAGGAAATCGAGATTCTTGAGGATTGGGTGTGAAAAGATGATGAGAAGTGAAAGAGAAGGAGAAAAGATGAAGAATGGTGAAGAAATGAAGCGATTTGGTGAGGAAACGGAGTATATCTTGAAGATTTTGTGAAGAGGAATGGAGAAGGGGGAAGGCTTGCTGACGATGGGGAAAAGGAATAGTGGCTAAGAGATAAATCCCGACTTTTTAACAAGGGCACGCATGAAAGTTTGCCCGAAGGGATTGATCCCTTTAAGGATAGGATCGATCCATTTTTGGCAGTGTGTACTCCTGCCCACTCTGATGCTATCGGATCGATCTGATGATGAAACGAATCGATCCCTCATAGCAAAAACCCAGATTTTTAGGCCTAAATGTCCCGAAAATCAATCCAATTTTCATAAGAATTGACCCCTTAATCCATTGCCTCAGTTGTGATGCAGAAAAATGATTTGAAACTTAAAGAACTTGTGCATTTTCATTGTTTAAAATCAAAGTCTGGTTTGGCCACTTAGGACGCATGAGGCATGTCTTGAAAACTGCAGGAAAATTGCTGAAAATTGCTGAAAAATGCATAAGTATCTAGAAATGATGCAGAGCAGTTTTGAACAATAAGTGACCATGATTGTGATAGTGTCTTAACCATTAGAAATGGGTTTTGGCTAATGAAGGAAGTTTAACATGATCAAAACACACACAAATTAACAATTCAATTTCAAAAAGTTAAGAACATGAACAGTAACATGGTAAATTAAGGTCATGAATTGCAAGTGGAAATGATATGCTCCAAATTTCTTTCTTGCAATCATATCAAACCAACTTAAGTTATTCATTCAACATCAAATCAATTCAAGGAGCATTCATAATGCCTAATTCACCTCTAAGAGTGCAAAATCTCTCCTTGCCCAAGGGCTTTGTGAAGATATCAGCTAATTGATGCAATGTGTCTACATACTCTAGAATTATGTCCCCTTTTTGCACATGATCTCGTATAAAATGATGTCTAATCTCAATGTGCTTGGTTCTAGAGTGTTGGATGGGATTTTTTGTAAGATTGATGGCACTAGTGTTGTCACACTTAATGGGAACTTGGTTCATTTCTATTCCATAGTCTCTCATTTGTTGTTTAATCCACAGAACTTGAGCACAGCAACTTCCGGAAGCTATATATTCAGCCTCGGTTGTGGATTGAGCTACACTATTTTGTTTCTTAGAGAACCATGAAATAAGCCTACTTCCTAAGAATTGACATGTTCCCGATGTGCTTTTCCTATCAACTTTGCATCCACCAAAATTTGCATCGGAATAGGCATGGAGATCAAGTGTAGAATCCTTAGGATACCAAAGTCCTAAGGAAGAAGTGTCTTTTAGGTATCTAAGGATTCTTTTTACTGCTTGTAGGTGTGATTCTCTAGGGGATGACTGAAATCTAGCACACAAGCATACACTAAACATTATATCAGGTCTACTAGCAGTTAAATATAGCAATGAGCCAATCATAGACCTATATAGTTTAGTGTCTACACACTTTCCTCCTTCATCCTTATCAAGCTTAATATTTGTGCTCATAAGTGTAGAGAAAGGTTTCGATTCATCCATTCCAAATCTTTTGAGCAAATCTTTAGTGTACTTAGCTTGATTTATGAAAATACCTTCTTTACATTGTTTAACTTGAAGTCCTAGAAAGAAGGTTAATTCTCCCATCATACTCATTTCAAATTCACCTTGCATTAGTTTAGAGAAATTTTTGCACAATGACTCATTTGTAGATCCAAAAATGATATCATATACATAAATTTGAACTACTAATAAGTCATGACCCTTAGATTGAATAAACAAGGTTGTGTCTACCTTTCCTCTTGTAAAACCTTTTTCGATTAAAAACTTTGAAAGTCTTTCATACCAAGCTCTAGGAGCTTGTTTTAATCCATATAAGGCTTTTGAAAGTTTGAAAACATGGTTAGGAAATTTTGGATTTTCAAAACCGGAAGGTTGCTCAACATAAACCTCTTCATTTATATAACCATTTAAGAAAGCACTTTTCACATCCATTTGATATAACTTAAAATCCTTGTAGCATGCAAAAGCAAGTAGCATCCTAATGGCTTCTAATCTAGCTACCAGAGCATAGGTTTCATCATAGTCTATTCCTTCTTCTTGTCTATAACCTTGAGCCACTAACCTAGCCTTGTTTCTAACAATAATGCTATTTTCATCCATCTTATTCTTGAATATCCATTTGGTTCCAATGATGGGATAATCTTTAGGTCTTTCTACTAATGTCCACACTTTGCTTCTCTCAAATTGATTTAATTCTTCTTGCATGGCCATAATCCAATTTTCATCATTCAAGGCCTCATCCACTTTCTTTGGCTAAAATTGTGACACAAAGGCTACATGTTGACATATGTTTCTATAGGTTGACCTAGTCCTAACTCCAATGGTTGGATCTCCAACAATATCATTATCTTTCACATATCCAAGTTCTCTAAGACACCTAGATTCCTTCTCACTTATTTCTTGTTCCATGGACTCCTCATTTTTGTTAATAGTAAGATCTTCTAATTGTACTCTAACATCCTGATCTTGAGATGGATCAACTATATGTGACGTCCCCGTCACTCCATCTTATCACTTATCTTGTCCTTCTTTAGTTAGATTTAGTTTATACAGTGTCATTCTTTTCTTACCTTTAAGCTAATTATTTAATAGCTTATGAATTATTTTGCAATCTCCATAGACTTAAAAATAAATGATATATATACATATCATTTCATTTCCACAGGATCTCATACATCATCTTATCTTACATCCCCGATATCCAATATACACAATATCTACTTGTACTGTACCGTAACTGAATATTAACTTTATTATACATAAACATAGGAGTATACCTTCTATACTAACTGGGAAGCGTATTGAGAAGGTACACTTCAATTCTTCAAAAACAAGCTCCTCTAGTCGGAGCGGATTTCACTTCAGTAAATCTGTAGGAAAAATGGTCGTAAAAGGGTGAGTTTACGCTCAGTAAGAAAAGTATGTAAAAGAGCGTACTATGCCTCTATATGAACTTTTCCTACTTGGCTCTATAATGTCATGTAAAGCATTATAAAGCATGCATCATAAACATCTTTCATGCATTAATTGCCATCATGCATAATTATTTCAAATGCCATGGCAAACATACTTTGTATGCTTTCTTTAAAACATAGCATACATATAAAACATGTATCATACTTCTTCTTTAAAACTTCATACTTCATAGCATACTTCATACTTGAAAACATACATCGTATACTGTTCTTCATACATACATTTTTATACTTGAAATAGATGGAGACCATGTACAATGTTTAAGCGATTGAGTCGTCATATAAACCGTTCATTCCCATTTATATGACTTTATATGACTCTAATCATGCATTGGTACAGTAGTGCACTCCGTATAGGTCAGGGATTCTCTCCTGCCTTTATAATTTCCACAGTGAACACTAGTCAGGTGTCACATGTGGGATTGAGGACCGGACTAAGGTTCCTCGCTCAACATACATATTACTGAGGACTTGATCAGAGTCTCTCAGCCATCAGAAATGCATAATCATTACGCAGTCCATAGTCTCAAAACATTATAATATCATTTTTCAGAAAACACTTTTTGTGTTTAAATTAATTAAGCTTGAAAGCTCTTTTCATGCATGGCAGTCGACTGGTCTCATAGGGCAGTCGGCTGCTACTTCATAACTTCCTTTTTCGAAATTATTTTCATTTAAATTTCTATATTTTCATATTTGAAAATACGAGAGGGCAGTCGACTGGTCATTATAGCAGTCGACTGGTTTTCAGACAGAATGCTTCTTCAGAAATAGCAGTCGACTGGCCCATATAGCAGTCGACTGTTTTTGAAACAGAATACATCTCGAAAAATAGCAGTCGACTGGTTCTATAGGCAGTCGGCTGGTTTTGAAACAGAATGCATCTTGAAAATTAGCAGTCGACTGTCTCATATAGCAGTCGACTGGTTTGAAACAGAATGCTTCTGGGTAAATAGCAGTCGACTGGCTTACATAGCAGTCGACTGGTTTGCATCGGGTTTCGGAAAACGACGTTTTGGTTGTCTCTAGGCAGTCGACTTCCCATTTAAGGCAGTCGGCTGCTCCTAGCCTAATTGGTACTAGGAGACAAGTCCGAAAATGTATCTTTTCCTACATAAAACAACTTGTACATCTTTCCAAAACATGTAAAACATCATAAAAACATGCGGACATAGCCGCCTTACGTCCGTTACATAAATTCCTTACCTCGATTTCCTCGAGAACGCAAGATCACTTGATGCGTCACCTTAACTTGTCACCTTTTTAACCTAAAATCACCATACCATATCAAACCTTAAATTAAATCACATACACATGTTATACCAACTCAAAATAACTTCATATCATAAACGAAATTGCAAGAATCCTCTTCTTCTCTTACCTTCACTAGAGACCAGAATTTCACAACTTGAGATCTCTTCCGATACTTGGAATTAATCCACCAAACTTCAGATATCACCTAGTCTAACGACGAGGATCGTTTTTCGTTAATCGAACTTAATGAATTGGTGAGGCAGTAAGGTGGTTTAGCAAGGTAGCCATGGATGGTAACTTGGAAGATTGGATGGAACGAGAGGGAGAGCTGGGAAGAGGGGTTGGCGTAGGGTGATGATGATGATGAGGGTGAGTCATGCAAGGCATTAAATGCATGCTCATCTCATCCTTTATCTCAGCCAAGCTTTTCTTGACCTTTTGACCCATTTGACTATCATTTAATTCTTCTTCCATAAGACTCATCCATTTAATCACCAATCATGCTTCTGATTTTCTTCTTTCTCCTATTCCATTTATTTTCCTGATATCAACATAATTCATTTGACAAATTGACATTCAACTTCATTATTTCTTCTATGTTCCACACATCAACCATACATTATTCATACATCAATTACACATCAATCTTCATATTCATTTAATCATATTAACTTAGAATACTTTACATACATGGAGGAATTACATGAAATTTTGGGATCTCACATTCTCCCCACCTTAGAAAATTTGGTCCTCCAAATTTGCCTTAGCTTGTCATGTAAACAACGCTGGATACCTTTCCTTCATTAAGCTCTCTAGCTCCCATGTTGCTTCTTCCATCGTATGGTATTGCCAGAGAATTTTTACTAAGGGGATCGTCTTAGACCTCAAAACTTTCTCCTTTCTGTCCAAAATCCGAATCGGCTTCTCTACATAACTCATATCTTCCCTTATCTCCAAGGGTTCATATTCAATAACATGCGTCGGATCCGGATTATACTTCCGAAGCATCGATACATGAAACACATTGTGTACTCCAGATAGTTCCGGAGGTAATGCCAATCTATAGGCAACATCACCTATCCTTTCTAAGACCTCAAATGGTCCAATATAACGAGGACTTAACTTACCTCGTCTGCCAAACCTCATGATTCCTTTGGATGGAGAAACTTTCAGGAATACATAATCTCCAACCATGAACTCAAGTGGCCTTCGTCGAGCATCTGCATAACTCTTTTGTCTACTCTGAGCTGTCTTAAGCCTCTGACAAATCAACTTAACATCTTCTGATGCTTGCTCGACTAGATCTGGAGCCAATAACTTACGTTCGCCCACTTCTTCCCACCCAATCGGAGATCGACACCTTCTTCCATACAGAGCTTCATAGGGTGCCATCCCAATGCTTGCATGATAACTATTATTGTATGCAAACTCAGCCAATGGCAGATGGTCATCCCAGGAGCCTTTAAAGTCCATAGCACAAGCTCTCAACATATCCTCGAGCGTCTGAATCGTACGCTCGGACTGCCCATCAGTCTGCGGATGAAAAGCTGTGCTAAAACTCAACTTAGATCCCATGGCTTCTTGAAAATGCTCCCAAAAATGGGAAGTAAACCTGGAATCTCTATCAGAAGTGATGCTCACTGGAACGCCGTGTAGTCTTACGACCTCTCTTACATACATATCTGCCAAAGTATTGAGTGTATCTGTTGACTTCATAGGTAGGAAGTGAGCTGACTTCGTTAATCTATCGACGATCACCCAAATACCATCATGATTCCTCTTGGTTCTGGGTAATCCCATAATAAAGTCCATCGTAATGTGTTCCCACTTCCACATAGGTACAGGTAGAGGATGCAGTAATCCTGCTGGCTTTTGGTGCTCTACCTTGACTTGTTGACATGTGAGACATTTTGCTACGAAATTCGCTATATCTCTCTTCATGCCATTCCACCAATACACCTTGCGAAGATTATGATACATCTTCGTACTCCCTGGGTGCAACGTGTATTTAGTGGCATGTGCTTCATTCAAAATCAGCTTCTTCAATTCATCATCATTAGGAACACATATACGACTCTTAAACCTCAAAATTCCATCACTACTCATATTAAATTCTGAGGTCATACCTGACTGCATCTGATTTATAGCCTCAATGCATCTATCATTTTCTTTTTGAGCACTTCGGATTTTATCCATCAATTCTGGCTCAATCCTCAAACTAGCCATCATTCCGAATTGCCCATAAGTCATAACATCAAGGGTGAGGCTTGCAAATTGCTCAATTAGCTCATATTCTTTTATCATCATATAAGACACCATACTTACATGCTTCCGGCTCAAAGCATCCGCCACCACATTTGCTTTCCCCGGGTGGTACAAGATCTCACAATCGTAGTCCTTTAGAAGCTCGAGCCATCTTCTTTGCCTCATGTTCAATTCTCTTTGGGAGAACAAGTATTTCAGACTTTTATGATCCGTAAAAATCTGAAATTTCTCACCATACAAGTAATGCCTCCATATCTTCAGGGCAAACACTACTGCAGCTAACTCCAAATCGTGAGTCGGGTAGTTCCTCTCATGGTCCTTCAATTGTCTAGACCCATAGGCCACTACCTTACCATGCTGCATTAACACACATCCCAAGCCTTGCCCTGAGGCATCACTATACACTGCAAACCCACCTGAACCACTAGGAATGGTAAGGATCGGTGCAGTCGTTAGCCTGTTTTTCAACTCTTGGAAGCTACTCTCACAGGCTTCATTCCACTCATATTTCACTTCCTTGCGCATCAAGCGCGTCAATGGAGCAGCTAGCTTCGAGAAACCCTCTACAAACCTTCTGTAGTAGCCAGCTAAACCCAAGAAACTCCTAATCTCCGTCACTGTCTTCGGTCTTTCCCATTGAACCACCGCTTCTATCTTTGATGGATCAACTGAGACACCATCTTTACTGATTACATGTCCTAAAAAGGAGATTTGGTTCAACCAGAAATCACACTTACTTAGCTTGGCATACAATCCTCTATCTCTGAGGGTCTCCAAAACAATCCTCAAATGCTGTTCATGCTCTTCCCATGACCTCGAGTACACCAAAATGTCATCGATGAAGACAATGACAAACTGGTCTAGGTACTGTTTGAACACATCATTCATCAAGTTCATAAAGGCTGCGGGTGCATTAGTCAGACCAAACGGCATCACCAAGAATTCATAATGGCCATACCGTGTCCTGAATGCAGTTTTAGGAATATCCTCATCTCGAATCTTCAACTGGTGATATCCCTAAGAGGTGTGCTTATCCTGACTAATTGTTCTAAAGTTTCAGGCTCAACTGGTATTTTCTTAACAATCCTAGGAGACACAAATGAATGCGTAGAGCCTGGATCAAACAATGCTGTGACATTTATATCAAACAAGTAAATCGTACCTTTAATCACTTTAGATGAGGCATCAGCAGACTCTTCGTCGATGGCAAACACTCGTCCTTGGGTCACAGCTTTCTTTCCCTTCTCTGCTGCAGTGGCTTTAGGTTGTGGTTTAGGAATCTTGTCAGATTCATCAGGCATCTTTGGATCTCTCTGAGGGCAATCTCTGATCATGTGCCCTTTTTCCCCACATCTAAAGCAAGCGCCACTCGCCAAGCGACATGGCTGTGATCCGTGAAATTTCCCACATTGCTCACATCTTTGTGTGGTACTCTTTGGTGAGCTAGCGGTACTTCCAGCTGGATATCGGGACCGCTCATCATTTATCTTAATCCCGGTAACCTTAGGAGTACCTATAGAAACTCCTTCAGATCTTCTACTTCTCCGATGTGGATACCTATCACTCTGAGTTTTCTCATCCGACTTCCGTTTCATCGGTTCTTTGCCTTTACCCTTGGTTCGGAATTCAGCATGATGCAAATCATAGTCCTGCTCACACAACTGAGCCTTACGGACAGCTTCTCCATAGGTGGTGATATCCATCGGATACAGTTTAGATCTAATCGGGGACCTCAATCCCTCGATAAACCTAAAAATCTTATGCCCTTCATCTCTTTTGACTTCTGGATCGAATCTACTCAAGGTAGTGAACTTAGATTCATACTGATTCACCGTCATTGTACCCTGAGTCAAGCTTAAGAATTCGATCTTCAGTCTATTCTGATCCGTGCGTGGGATATACTGCTCATTAAAGGCTTCTACAAATCGATCCCACGTAACTTCATCATATCGGGCCTCTAACACGGTCCGAGTGGCTTGCCACCAATACTCAGCATCATCTATCAACAGATAGGCAGCCAAGCCTACTTTCTCCCTTTCGGAGCAGGGCATGTACTCGAAAGATTTGAGAACTGCTTTCATCCAGTTCTCTGCTGTCAGCAAATCTCTTTCCCCCTTGAACTTGGGCGGATCCAACTTCTTAAATTCTTTTATCAAAGCCACACTGCAATAGGCTCTAGGATCCCGCCTTTCCGTAGTTGGGGCTGGTGGTGTTACTTCTACAGGAGCAACAGCAGGTGTAGCTGCTTGGGTACTTGTGGCCACATTTGGAAAATTCGACATGAATTGTGTGAACATAGCGGCCATGTTCTCCATATGCTTTTCCATTTTCGCTAGCCTCGTATTTGGGCTATGCGGTGGAGACGGATGAGGAGACGGAACTGGGGGCTGTTCTTCACGACCCCGTCCTCTTCCTCTTTTTGTACCTCTCCTTTGTGAGCTCATACTGTAAACATAGTCATCATTGAGCTCTTTAGTATAACCATGGACAGCTATACTATACATTTATATTCAGACGAGTACAGTACAATTGGGGATCTACTCTATTTCTAATTTCTTGACACTGACAAACCTCAATCTAAACTGCTCTGATACCACTCTGTGACGTCCCCGTCACTCCATCTTATCACTTATCTTGTCCTTCTTTAGTTAGATTTAGTTTATACAGTGTCATTCTTTTCTTACCTTTAAGCTAATTATTTAATAGCTTATGAATTATTTTGCAATCTCCATAGACTTAAAAATAAATGATATATATACATATCATTTCATTTCCACAGGATCTCATACATCATCTTATCTTACATCCCCGATATCCAATATACACAATATCTACTTGTACTGTACCGTAACTGAATATTAACTTTATTATACATAAACATAGGAGTATACCTTCTATACTAACTGGGAAGCGTATTGAGAAGGTACACTTCAATTCTTCAAAAACAAGCTCCTCTAGTCGGAGCGGATTTCACTTCAGTAAATCTGTAGGAAAAATGGTCGTAAAAGGGTGAGTTTACGCTCAGTAAGAAAAGTATGTAAAAGAGCGTACTATGCCTCTATATGAACTTTTCCTACTTGGCTCTATAATGTCATGTAAAGCATTATAAAGCATGCATCATAAACATCTTTCATGCATTAATTGCCATCATGCATAATTATTTCAAATGCCATGGCAAACATACTTTGTATGCTTTCTTTAAAACATAGCATACATATAAAACATGTATCATACTTCTTCTTTAAAACTTCATACTTCATAGCATACTTCATACTTGAAAACATACATCGTATACTGTTCTTCATACATACATTTTTATACTTGAAATAGATGGAGACCATGTACAATGTTTAAGCGATTGAGTCGTCATATAAACCGTTCATTCCCATTTATATGACTTTATATGACTCTAATCATGCATTGGTACAGTAGTGCACTCCGTATAGGTCAGGGATTCTCTCCTGCCTTTATAATTTCCACAGTGAACACTAGTCAGGTGTCACATGTGGGATTGAGGACCGGACTAAGGTTCCTCGCTCAACATACATATTACTGAGGACTTGATCAGAGTCTCTCAGCCATCAGAAATGCATAATCATTACGCAGTCCATAGTCTCAAAACATTATAATATCATTTTTCAGAAAACACTTTTTGTGTTTAAATTAATTAAGCTTGAAAGCTCTTTTCATGCATGGCAGTCGACTGGTCTCATAGGGCAGTCGGCTGCTACTTCATAACTTCCTTTTTCGAAATTATTTTCATTTAAATTTCTATATTTTCATATTTGAAAATACGAGAGGGCAGTCGACTGGTCATTATAGCAGTCGACTGGTTTTCAGACAGAATGCTTCTTCAGAAATAGCAGTCGACTGGCCCATATAGCAGTCGACTGTTTTTGAAACAGAATACATCTCGGAAAATAGCAGTCGACTGGTTCTATAGGCAGTCGGCTGGTTTTGAAACAGAATGCATCTTGAAAATTAGCAGTCGACTGTCTCATATAGCAGTCGACTGGTTTGAAACAGAATGCTTCTGGGTAAATAGCAGTCGACTGGCTTACATAGCAGTCGACTGGTTTGCATCGGGTTTCGGAAAACGACGTTTTGGTTGTCTCTAGGCAGTCGACTTCCCATTTAAGGCAGTCGGCTGCTCCTAGCCTAATTGGTACTAGGAGACAAGTCCGAAAATGTATCTTTTCCTACATAAAACAACTTGTACATCTTTCCAAAACATGTAAAACATCATAAAAACATGCGGACATAGCCGCCTTACGTCCGTTACATAAATTCCTTACCTCGATTTCCTCGAGAACGCAAGATCACTTGATGCGTCACCTTAACTTGTCACCTTTTTAACCTAAAATCACCATACCATATCAAACCTTAAATTAAATCACATACACATGTTATACCAACTCAAAATAACTTCATATCATAAACGAAATTGCAAGAATCCTCTTCTTCTCTTACCTTCACTAGAGACCAGAATTTCACAACTTGAGATCTCTTCCGATACTTGGAATTAATCCACCAAACTTCAGATATCACCTAGTCTAACGACGAGGATCGTTTTTCGTTAATCGAACTTAATGAATTGGTGAGGCAGTAAGGTGGTTTAGCAAGGTAGCCATGGATGGTAACTTGGAAGATTGGATGGAACGAGAGGGAGAGCTGGGAAGAGGGGCTGGCGTAGGGTGATGATGATGATGAGGGTGAGTCATGCAAGGCATTAAATGCATGCTCATCTCATCCTTTATCTCAGCCAAGCTTTTCTTGACCTTTTGACCCATTTGACTATCATTTAATTCTTCTTCCATAAGACTCATCCATTTAATCACCAATCATGCTTCTGATTTTCTTCTTTCTCCTATTCCATTTATTTTCCTGATATCAACATAATTCATTTGACAAATTGACATTCAACTTCATTATTTCTTCTATGTTCCACACATCAACCATACATTATTCATACATCAATTACACATCAATCTTCATATTCATTTAATCATATTAACTTAGAATACTTTACATACATGGAGGAATTACATGAAATTTTGGGATCTCAC
Source organism: Heritiera littoralis (assembly GCA_031772115.1). Lineage (NCBI taxonomy): Eukaryota > Viridiplantae > Streptophyta > Magnoliopsida > Malvales > Malvaceae > Heritiera > Heritiera littoralis. The sequence goes on along the minus strand of JAPDPK010000096.1, from coordinate 1,692,406 downwards.
ACTATAGGTTCATCAAAGATCTCTACTTCATCATCAAGATTGGTTCTACTAGTGATATTTGATTCATCAAAGATTACATGTATTGACTCTTCTACTACAAGTGTTCTTTTATTGAAAATTCTATAGGCCTTTGAATTTAGAGAATAGCTAAGAAAAATACCTTCATCACTTTTAGCATCAAATTTTCCTAGGTTATCTTTACCATTGTTCAAAACAAAACATTTACATCCAAATGGGTGAAAATAACTTATGTTAGGTCTTTTTCCTTTATAAAGCTCATAAGGAGTTTTCTTTAAGATAGGCCTTACCATAGCTCTATTTATGACATAGCAAGAAGTGTTTATTGCTTCAGCCCAAAAATATTTAGGTAAGTTATTTTCACAAAGTATGGTTCTAGCCATTTCTTCTAATGTTCTATTTCTCCTTTCAACTACCCCATTTTGTTGAGGAGTTCTAGGAGCTAAAAATTATGGCTAATTCCATTCTCATTGCAAAATGTATCAAAACCCATATTTTCAAATTCTTTTCCATGGCACTCCTAATACTAGAAATAGAGTAACCTTTTTCATTTTGAACAGGTTTTGAGAAAGCAATGAATTTTTCTAAGGCTTCATTTTTCATACTTAAAAAGAACACCCAAGTGAACCTAGTGTAATCATCAACTATCACAAATCCATATTGTTTACCTCCTAAACTAGTTGTCCTAGTTGGTCCAAAGAGATCTAAGTGAAGAAGTTGAAGTGATCTAGAGGTAGTGACACACTTCTTAGATTTAAATGAATTTCTTTTGTGTTTTCCTCTTACACATGCTTCACAAACTTTATCATTTTCAAATTGAAGCTTAGGTAATCCTACTACTAGGTCTCTTTTGGCTAATTTAGACAAAACATGCATGCTAGCATGGCCTAGTCTTCTATGCCATAACCAAGGTTCATCTTCTCTAGTGGCCATCTTCTCTAGTGGCCATAAAGCATACATTTTTGTTATTAAGTTCATTTAAATCCACAATATAAATATTTCCTTGTCTATGTCCAATAAACACAATTTGATTAGTTTTGGCATAAACAACATTGCAACACAAATCATCAAACATAACTTTAAATCCCTTATCACGCAATTGACTAATACTAAGTAAATTATGTTTTAAGCCTCTAACATACAAAACATTTTCAATAGTTGAGGAAGAGTTACCAATGGAGCCAATTCCTTCAATTTGTCCTTTGGAGTTGTCTCCAAATGTGACTTCTCCACCACTTTTATGCTTTAGGAACTTGAATTGGCTCTTGTCACCCGTCATGTGTCTTGAGCATCCACTATCAAGGTACCAATGCTCCTTGGACTTAGCCTTGTAGCAATACTCTTCCTCCTACAAACACATCAAGCTTTTATCTTAGGTACCCAAATTTTCTTGGGTCCTTGAGAGTTAGTACTAATAATTTTTTATCCTTTAGGGATCCATTTCATCTTTAAGGACTCATCACTTGAATTTAAAACATGTTTAGGCACCCAAATCTTGACATCCATTTTTCCTCTAATCATGGTCTTCCTAGAGGTGCATGCTTGTGAAGAATGTCCTAGTTTATTACATAATGTGCACAAGACAAATTTTCTATCTTTAACTAGGAAATTTTTAAGATGAGTCTCTTTGTTAGATGCATTATAACCTAACCCTTCTCTATCAAAGAATGCTCTTTGAGTCTCTAGCATTTGATCAAGTTTTTGTTGACCCATGTAAAATCTAGAAAAGGAGTTTTGCAAATTAATGTTCTTTCTATTTAATTCTTCTATTTCTAGATTTGCATTCTCTAATTTCTTTTCACATTCTAATTTAACATTCACAAGCATTTCATTCTCCTTTTTCAACTTAGAGATCATTTTCTTATATTTCAAATTCATGCATTCAAATTCATTGGCTAACTCATCAAATGCATCTTGCAATTCATCAAAAGTGTATTCATTAGTATCTAACAAGTTAGAAGTTACCTTCTCATCTTCAAAAGCCATGAAACAAAGGTTGGCTACTTCATCTTCCACATTCTCTTTATCGGAGCAATCACTATCACTCCAAGTAGCCACCATTGCCTTCTTCTTTTGTTTCTTCTCATTTTGCTTTCTATACAAAGGACAATCAAATTTAATATGACCAGGTTTTTTGCATTCATAACAAATAATTTGGTCCTTTTCTTTCCTACTAGTTTCACCTCTATTTAACTCTCTCCTAGGGGGTCTCCTAGAGTTTCCACTAGCTCTCATCCTCATGAATTTATTGAATCTCTTGGCAAACATGGCCATTTCCAAATCCTCTTCATCACCACTTACATCATGATCATCTTTTGATTCCTTACTTGTGGTGGATTTTAGTGCTACTCCAACTTTCTTTGGGGGATCTTGATTTCTCTTAATTTTCATCTCATAAGTGAGTAGGGATCCCATAAGTTCATCCAAAGAGAGTGTATGAGGATCCTTAGATTCTTCAATAGCAGTGACTTTACCTTCCCATGATTTAGGTAAGCTATTGAGAACCTTTTTCACCATCTCTACATTAGAGTATGTCTTCCCTAAAGCTTTAAGACCATTTATTATGTTCGTAAACCTAGTAAACATGTCACTAATTGACTCATCATTCTTCATTCTAAATAGTTCATAGTCTTGAGTGAGCATGCCTACTTTGGTTTCTTTGACTTGTGTGGTTCCCTCATGTGTGATAGCTAGTTTATCCCAAACTTGTTTAGCATTCTCACATTGTGAAACTCGATTATATTCATTTGGTCCTAATGCACAAAATAGTGTGTGCATTGCTTTAGCATTAAGTTGTGCATCCTAATATCATTAGTATCCCACTCATCTTCTTTCTTAGGTACCTCCGACCCATCTACCTTCTTAATAGGAATAAGGGGACCTTTAACAATAATTCTCCACACTTCATAATCATTGGCTTGAATAAATAGCATCATTCTAGTCTTCTAATAGGCATAGTTTTCACCATTAAAAAGTGGAGGTCTAACCGTAGAGTGTCCCTCTCCTACCAAAGGTGTGCACAAACTAGTTTGAGTCATTAGTGATCGTTTTACTCGATAAATGTTAATCTAACTCAATCTCGAGCCCAAGCTCTGATACCAATTGTTGGCTCTACCGAGAGGAGGGTGAATCGGTTTTTCTACTTATTTCTAATTTTCCTAGCTCTTAATGCACAATTAAAACTAAATAAATAACAATGAAATAAGTGCAGTAAAAAGAGTAAGGGAAAAAGAAGCAAACACAAGTTTGTAGTGGTTCGTCCAATCTCTTGCCTACGTCCTCTCTCCTTGAACCGCTTGTCAAGGTTTTGATTCAGCTCTTCCTTGAGAATGCTTACAAACCACTTGAAGGTGTGGCAAGACCTCTTACAATTTACTTGAGACTTTAGAAATCTCCTTCTAAGCCTCTACCCTTGTATTACTACCCACACTCTACAATATCAATCCTTACAAGGATAGCTCACCCTTTTGAATAAGAGAATTTTCAGTGATTGGGTGAAGAACACAAGGAAATCTCACAAAATGGAGTTACAATGAAGATTTTCAGATTTCAGTTTTCTCTCTTGAAGCTTGAATACTTTTGAATGCTTGTTCTACCTCCAAACTTCATAAATGCCTCTATTTATAACCCACCAAACGAATGGAACAGTTGGTGAAGCATTTAATGCATTTCTTCCCGTTGAAACCCTCAAAAACTAGCCGTTGGTGTCAGGACCCGTGCAAAGGGATCGATCCCTTTACCAAAGGGATCGATCCTTTTTATCCAGAGAGCATTCCAACTTGTTCCAGGGTGCTTGTACAACTTACTGCCAAAATAGGATCGATCCCTCTACAGTAGGGATCGATCCCTTTTAACCAGAATGCCTTCCTGCACGTCTTTAACTGCAATTTGAGATAGTTTATGGTTTTTTGTGATTTTAAGTCAGTTCAAAAACTTCTAGCACTTTTCTTAAGAGTATTTACTGACTTTTTCAGTTGAAATCACACTCCAAAACTTGTTTAAAATATTTTCTATCATTGAGTTCATTCAAAGCAAATTTACTTAGAGAAAAATCATTTTTAAGCTTACTTGAATTTTGTCATTTCAAAATACTTGTCAATTTAAAGCTAACAAGACAGTTTAGACTGATGTTTGTCGGTGTCATTAGGCTAAAAATAGTGGATATCCCCAATGTACTGTGCTTTTCTGAACTCATATGCATAGTATAACTAGTTGAAGTTATGCTAAATAGCTCAATTTTGTGATTTTATCAACAGAATGAGCTCAGGTAGAAGGGGTATTGGTAAAGGAAGAGGAAGAGGTCATGTAGAACCACCCCTAACACAGTCTTTTTCTCTGTCTCCACCGCATAGCCTGAACACTAGGCTAGCAAAAAATGGAGAACCATATGAAGAATATGGCCACTATGTTCACGCAATTTATGGTGAATTTTCCGAACATGGCCACTAGTGTACCAGTTGAGACCCCTACTATACAGCCCCCACCAGTACGGATAGAGTTAACCCCACAAGTCTCAACTACTGAAAGGCGGGATCTCCGGCCTATTGCAGTGTGACCTTGATTAAGGAATTCAAGAAGCTGGATCCGCCTAAGTTTAAGGGGGATAGGTAGGGGTGGTCAATCGGACAGTTTGGTTAATTTCGAACCGAAGTTTGCATTTTCGAAATTAACCGAAATTTGCATTTTCATTTTCGTTAACCGAACCGAAGTTTATACTTTCATATTAACCGAATCGAAAACAAAGTTCAGTTAATGGGTTAATTAACTGATTAACCGAAATTGTATAAAAACTTTCTCTTTTACACCAAAACAGTCCAACACTACCGAAATTGTATAAAAACTTTCTCTTTTACACCAAAACAGTCCGGCACCTAGTGTCAGTGACAATTCCAGTCCAGCAATTTGCAACCATTAAAACATCAATAATAACATCTTAAGCACCAAAACAGATTGCACCAAAACATCAATTCCAGTCCAGCAATTTGCAACCATTAAAACACCAAAAATAACACCTTTATAGCACCAAAACAGACTGCACCAAAACAGCAATTCCAGTCCAACAATTTGCAACCATTAAAACACCAATAATAACACCTTTATAGCATCAAAACAAACTGCACCAAAAGGTCCAAAACATTAATTCTAGTCTTGGCAGTCCAGCACTCAGCCTAGCACTCAGCAATCAACAATTCAACATATTGTATTTACAAGTTACAACCATTATAATACCATTACAACACCAAAACAGATTGCATTTAGTCATTTACAGTCTCAAATTAACAAGAGCAAGATAACAACTAAATAAAACATTTAACAACCAAACAGAGCTATTACAAAACCAATATTCCAGCAAATTCATCTCCAACCAATTCCAACAACCAAATAAAATCATTACAAACCAATTCCCCAGCAAACAGCAAATTGCATTTGCATTCGCATTCCATCATCAATATCCATCCATTCAAACAATTATAAAAGTAATAAAATCAAAACTAAAACACCATGCTAAAAGTCTGAAACAGTAGCATAATCCAAACTAAAACGGCAGCATAATTCAAGCTAAAACAATAGCTCCATACACAAGCTCATAACTCAGTGGGAGTGGGTACAGAATCAGCTCCATCCAAAGGGATATCTAGACAAAAAAGAAAACAAAGCAAGATTAAAATTCATAAGCTGTTTTTAATTCATAAAATAATTGGACAATAAACAAAAGAAAAATATGTTTATACCATTTTCAACATTTCCAAGCTCTTCTAACTCTTCCACCATGTCTGATAGGTTTGTCGGTTCCCGAATCCAATCTTGAGTACACACAAGGGCTTCTACCATTTTAGGAGTTAAAGAATTCCTAAATGGATCAAAAACACGTCTTCCGGTACTAAATGCAGACTCAGAAGCCACAGTAGAAATAGGAATGGCTAAGACATCTCGGGCTAATTGGGAAAGGATAGGAAATCTAGGGCTGTTCACTTTCCACCACCCTAAAATATCAAAATCTTCACTGTCATTTTCAACAACCTCATTAAGGTACTTATCCAGTTCTGATTTTTGATTCACACCACCTGATTCAATCATGTGCATCCTATACAAAGACTTCGTACGCTTTTTCCTTAGTTGTGGCTCGCCTACATTACTCTCACTCATAACGCTACTTGATTGGGCAGCACTAGCACTTGGAAGTGAAGGTTGATATGCATGATACAATTCATAAATAATATCCTTCACTTTTTTCATTACAAACAAACCTTTATCAACATCAGCATTCTATAAATTTTTAAGAACAAATTCCATATAATTTAATTTGTGTCTAGGATCAAAGACAAGAGCCACAAAAACCAGCATGTTCATCTTCTCAAAATTACCCCAATACTTGTCATATTTGTCTTTCATCCTCATTGCCATCACACCAAACTCAACATTACTAACATTTTGGGCTTCATTCAAAAGACAACTCATTTCAACAAGTTCATCAAAGAAAATGTTGGATGTGACATACAAAGTGCCTGAAACCCGTAATATAAGTTCATAAAAGTGCTCTAAAAACTGACCTAAGCTTCTAACAATGGTCCAGTCATCCTCATTAGGCAAACCCTCTCCCGACTCAAGTTCAGCCCTAAAGTTGCTATCTTGCTCCTCAAATCTCTCAAAAGCTCTTTCAAACTTTTGAGCACTATCCAACATTAAATAGGTGGAGTTCCATCTAGTACAAACATCAAGACATAATAAACTATTGCTCTCTATATTTTCAACGTCAACACACTCTTTGAATTTTTGTAATCTAGATGGAGATTGTCTCACATATCTCACTACACTCCTAACACGAGCAACAGATTGATTCATTTCTTTCAACCCCTCAGTTACAATTAAATTTACTATATGAGCTATGCATCTCATATGAATGCACTGTCCATTTAAAATGCAGCCCCCTCGATTCCCAAATTTTTCCTCAAATATCCAATAGCAACATCATTTGCACTTGCATTATCAACTATGACAGTGAATAATTTGTCAATCCCCCAACTAAGCAAGCATTTCTCAATGAGCTTACCTATAGCCTCACCTCTATGACTAGAAATTGGACAAAAGTTTAAGATTTTTTTGTTCAATTTCCAATCATTATCAATATAGTGAGCTATTAGACACAAATAATTAACTCTTTGCAAAGATGTCCATGTGTCCGTAGTTATACAAATTCTTTTACATGACTTCCTCAAAACTTGTCTTAATTTCTGCTTCTCATCCAAATAAAGTTGATTAAAATCCCTAGCAATGGTAGATCATGAAGGAACACGAAACCTAGGGCATACAGTAGACATAAATTCCCTAAAACCTTCACTTTCTACAAACCTAAAAGGCAGTTCATCAATCACAATCATACTAGTTAGACTCTTTCTAATTGCCTCTTGATCAAATTTCCAAGTGGTGACATTTCCCTCCCCCTCACCCTTACTTTGTAAAACTAGTTGGACTTGTGCACTATCAGTTTTACTACTGTTAGAAGGATTTTTGCTACATGTTTTCATGTGATATAACAATGATCCAGTACCATTTCTCTTTCCATCACAACAAAAATCCTTATCACAATAGTTGCATTTACACTTTGGTAAACCCTCACTATTAATAAACTTAGTAAAATGAGGCCAAACGTCAAACCTGGGTTTAACGGATTTCCTTTTTGCCCTTCTTCCTCTTCTTGAACTCCCAGTTTGGACAGGTCGACTTGTATTTGCAGCTTCAGGTATAGGATGAGAACTTCCAGACTCATCCACATAGTTAGGATTAGGGCTAGGAGTATTAAGAAAGTCTTCCATATTAGCTGACAGTGGCAAAACGTGATGAAGAAACTGATGTTAGAGACTTATAGTAATTATAAAGGCATACAAAATATATATTAATAATTCTTATAGATAATGTATAACATTCTTATAGATAACACAGAAATAGAGAAGAAAATCATGATAATAAAAGTGCATTCTACAGATCCTGTTATTCTGCTATGCTTAGTGCTCACCAATCTTCTCTCTCCCTTTTGCTTACCCAACCAGAGCTAATAAAACTATAAAAGAATGAGAAAGATATAGACAAACACAGCACAGATGCTAAAAAAGAAATGCCAAAAAGACAGAAATCGAAGACTTAAAGCTTGAGTAGAAAACTGAAACTAAATTAAAATTTTCATAAACTAAAATTATTATGCAAAACTAAATTTAAAAGTTTCCTAAGCTTAATCTAATTTGTTCTAAATCTATTATGAAAAGCATCATTTACTTTTTCAATAATATAAAGCAGTATTAGCATTTCATCAAACAATATTGAACTTGAAGGCAACAGAAAGCCTTCTTTTACCTTTAAATGATGTAGAAGCCCTCTTTACAAAATGACAAAATTCAACTCACACTCACTCCTTTCTATAAGAAAAGTACTCATTTCAATATCAAGCTATGCTTGAAGTTCAACTCTTGACCCAAAGACACAGTGAATGCAATGAATAGACACTACAAAAAATTCAGTCAATAGTTAAAGAATCTACAAGATAAGAAAAATCTAAGGTCCAAATATTTCAACTTTCTTATGCTTTCTAAGCATAAAAGCAAAGCAACAGCAAAAACAAAGTAACCCAGATAAAAGAAAATTTTGGAATTCTACAATAAGGATATAACAAAAATTAGATTAAATAACATGCATAACTTTTAATTTAAAAAAGCAAAAAAAAAAAGAAAACCCACCGGAAGGAAGCTTGAAGGAATTGTTTTGCTTGGCTCTTCTGGTGTGGGCTCTTACTGATGCAGCTGATATTTTCCTATTAACTCCTAGTGCCTTTTTTGTGTCTCTTTAAACAAAACCCACCATAAAAAACAATCAACCCAAAAGTGTTAGGAAATCCAGGAAGAGAAAAAAAAAGAAACCAAAGAGATCTGAAGAAGATTCTGATTTTTTGTCTAATTTTTACCATGATGACTAGAAAGGAGCCAGAGACTCAGAATGGAGTCGCATCACTTTTTGGTCCCCTCACCCATGTCGCTGCCTAAGATACTCATCATCAGTGGCTGTCGTTGTCTCACTGTTGGCCTGTGGGATAGTCGACGTCGACGGTGCAGGTATGTAAGAGATTGAGATTGTCGAGAGTCGAGACTGATGAAAGGGAGAGGCAGAGAGCTATTGGCGAAATGTCAAGCAAAGGGGCTTGGAAAAATTAAGGATTAGGTCTCAAGGCAGAAAGGAAATGAAAGGGAGAAGGCAGAGCCAGAGAACCACCAAAGAAATGTCAAGCGGAGCGGAAGGGGCGAGGGGCAGGGAAAAATTAGGGATTACCAGATTAGGTCTAGATAGAGGCAAAGAGGAAATGTCGAGACGCTGGGAAAAAAATGAGGGAAATTAGGTTAACTAACTTAAGGCAGGCAAGAGTGAGGCAACGACAGCGTTTAGTCATGACTTATGGCATTATGAAACGCAGCATATTGAGTAGAAGGGGTTTGAATATTTCGGTTAAGTAATCAGTTAATTTCATCTTTCGAACCGAATTAACCGATAACCGAAATTTCAAAAAAATTATTTTTGTTAACCGACCGAAATAATTTCGATGGCCGACCGTTTAACCGAAATCAATTCGGTCGGTCAGTTAATTCGGTTAAACCGAACAATGAACACCCTTAGCGATAGGGACACGTTGGCCGCAGAGAATTGGGTGAAGGCGGTCATCAGATCCTTTGAGTATATGCCATGCTTCGAAAAGGAAAAGGTGGGCTTGGCTGCTTATCTGTTAGTGGACAATGCAAAGTATTGGTGGCAGTCCACTCGGGCCATTTTGGAGGCTCAATATGCTAAGGTTACGTGGGATAGGTTTTTAGAAGCCTTTAATGAACAGTACATCCCACACCCCGATCAGACTAGGTTGAAGATTGAGTTTCTGAACTTGACTCAGGGGACAATGTCAGTTAATCAATATGAGTCGAAGTTCATTTCATTAAGCGAATTCGACCTAGAGACCCTCAAGAGTGAAGGACATAAGATTTATCAATTTATAAAGGGATTGAAAACCCCCATCAGATCTAAGTTGTATCCTATGGATATTACCACTTATGGAGAGGCGGTTCGTAAGGCTCAGTTGTGTGAGCAGGACTATGAGCTTCATCAAACTGATTCCTGAGCTAAGGGTAAAGGCAAAGAACCGATGAAGCGAAAGTCAGAAGAGAAAGGCTCTAGTGATAGATATCCATATAAGAGAAACAGACCAAATGAAAGAGCTTCGCTAGGTAAGCAAGTGAATTATAAGAAAATGATCTTTGTTTATGGTTATATGGAAATATACTGAATTTGAGAGTATGATGATTATGATACAGGGACGCCTAGACCTACCAAAATCAAGATAGATGATGAGAGATCCCAACATTTAGCTGGTAGTACCGCTAGCTCACCTAAGAGTACAATACGAAGGTGTGAACATTGCGGGAAATTTCATGGGTCTCAAGCATGTCTCAGGGTTACTGGGCTTGTTATTGGTGTGGTAAGTAGGGACATATGATTAAGGATTGTCCCAAAAGGAATAAAAGGGTGCCCGAGGAATCGAAAGAGGCCACCCAGCCTTAGCGTAAGGCCACGGCTACCAAAAAGGGGAAAGACACCGTTAACTAGGATGTAAAGTAAATGTTGTACATTTTGCCGATATGTAATGCAAAAGTATGTTTAGTGTTTGACTTAATTGTGAATGAAGTTAATAAAAAGTATGCATGGTTATGTGAAGGATTTTTAGCTTGTATTGTAGACATAGAAAAGAAAAGTCCCAAACTTACTGAAATTTCGGTAGTCATGGAAATTTTCGAAGTAATTTCGGACGATCTTCCAGGACTCCCTCCGGATAGGGAAATCGAGGTTACTATCAATTTGGTGCCAAGGACTAAGCCCATTTCGAGATCACCCTATCGGATGGCATTAGTAAAATTAGAAGAACTTAAGAAGCAACTTCAGGAGTTATTAGACACAGGGTTCATAAGACCAAGTGTATACCCTTGAGGCGCTTCTGTACTAATTGTCAAAAAAAAAGATGGAAGTTAAAGGCTTTGTATCGACTATCGATGATATAGTAGTCTATTCAAGATCTTGGGAAGTGCATGAGCAACATTTAAGGATAGTTCTGCAAACCCTCAGAGATTGTGGATTGTATGCCAAGCTAAGTAAATGTGAATTTTGGCTAAATCAAATCTCCTTTTTGAGTCAAATAAGTAGTAAAGATAAAGTTTTGGTCGATCCATCAAAGATAGAAGCGGTGGTTCAATGGGAAAGACCGAAAACAATAACGGAGATTAGAAGTTTCTTGGGGTTTAGCTGGCTATTACCGAAGACTTGTAGAGGGTTTCTCAAGGTTAGCTGCTCCCTTGACACGCTTAAAGCGCAAAGAGGTAAAGTATGAATGGAATGATGCTGGTGAACGAAGTTTCAAGAGTTGAAGCTTAGGTTGACGACTACACCTGTCCTCACCATTTCTAGTGGTTCTAGTGGATTTTCGGTGTGTAATAATGCCTCATGACAAGGTTTGAGATGTATGTTAATGCAACATGGTAAGGTAGTTGCGTATGGTTCTCGTCAATTAAAAGACCATGAGAAGAACTACCCAACTCATGACTTGCAATTAGCTGCAGTGGTATTTGCTCTAAAGATATGAAGGCATTACTTGTATGGTGAGAAATTTCAGATTTTTACAGACCATAAAAGTCTGAAGTACTAATTCTCTCAAAGAGAATTGAATATGAGATAGAAGAGATGGCTCGAGCTTCGGAAGGATTATGAATATGAGATTTTATACCACCCAGGGAAAGCCATTATGGTGGCAAATGCTCTGAGCCGGAAGCATGAAGGAATAGTGGTTTATATGATGATAAGAAAGTATGAATCGCGTGAGCAATTTACAAGCCTTAATCTAAATGTTATGCCTTCAGAGTAAATTTGGAATGATGGCTAGTATAATGATTGAGCCAGAATGGATGGACAGATTAACTAAGTCAGCTCACTTCCTACCTATGAAGTCTACAGATACACTTAGTGCTTTGGCAGAATTGTATGTAAAAGAAGTTGTTAAACTACATGGAGTTCCAGTGAGCATTTCATTTGATAGAGATTCCAGGTCCACTTCTCACTTTGGGAACATTTTCAAGAAGCCATGGGATCTCAGTTGAATTTAGCACAGTTTTTCATTCGCAGACTGATGGGCAGTCCGAACGCACTATTCAGACGCTCAAGGACATGTTGAGAGCTAGTGCGATGGATTTTAACGGGCTCATGGGATGACCATCTACCATTGGCTGAGTTTGCTTATAATAATGGTTATCATGCAAGTATCGGGATGGCACCATATGAAGCCTTATATGGTAGAAGGTGTCGATCTCCGATTGGGTGGGAAGAAGTGGGCGAGCGCAAGTTATTAGCTCCAGATCTAGTTGAGCAAGCCTCTAAGGATGTTAAGTCGATTTGTCAAAGACTTAAAACGGCCCAGAGTAAAAAAAAGAGTTATGCAGATGCTCGACGAAGATCACTTGAGTTTTTGGTCGAAGATTCAGTGTTTGTGAAAGTTTCTCCATCCAAAGGAATTATGAGATTTGGCCAAAGAAGTAAGCTCAATCCTTATTACATTGGATCATTTGAGGTCTTGGACCAAGTTAGAGATGTTACCTATAGGTTGGCATTACCTCTAGAGCTATCAGGAGTACAAAATGTTTTTAATGTATCTATGCTTTGAAAGTATAATCTAGATCCATCTCATGTCATCGAATATGAACCATTGGAGATTCGGGAAGACATGAGTTATGTGGAGAAGCCGGTTCGGAATTTTGATAGAAATGATAAAGTGTTGAGATCTAAGACGATTCCATTAGTTAAAGTTCTCTGGCAATACCACACTATGGAAGAAGCAACATAAGAGCTAGACAACTTGATGAAGGAAAGGTATCCGAAACTACTTGAGAGATAGCCTGATTTAAATTTGGAGGACCAAATTTTCTAAGGTGGGGAGAATGTGAAATCCCCCAAATTCATATAAATTCTCATAATTGTAAAGTATTTCAGCTGAAAAGAATGAAATAAATATGAGAATTATAAAGTATGAATGATGTATGGGACATAGGAGAAATAAGGCAATTGAAGGTCAAATAGTCAAGGAATTTAATTGATATTGTAAGAATATTAGAGTATGAGAAAAGAATAAATGTCAGAAATTTTAAGGTAATAAAATGATATATATGGCATATAAATGAATGGAAGAGGAATTTATGGTTAAACATCAAATGGTCAAGGGTCAAAAGGGGAGATAATGGCTAAGATGAAAAGAGATTAGCATGCATTAAATGAGGCTTGATGAGTCATCTTCAGCCATCAACCAAGTCGGCAGCCATTGCTCTCTCCCTCTCGTTCCTCTGCAAATTTCCAAGTTTTCCTCCATAGTCACCTTGACAAACCACCATTTCCTGTCATCGATTCATTAAGCTCATTTAACGAAAAATGATCATAGTCACTTGCTTAAGCTATATCCGAAGTTTGGTGGATTGAATCCAAGTATTTGAAGAGATCTCAAATTCTGAAAATTTGGTTATTGACAAGGTAAGAGAAGAAGTTGATTCTTTCAATTATGTCCATGGTTTGGAGTCATATGATGATAGTAGAGTATGTTTATGGTGATTGTTTAAAGGTTTGAATTATGATGATCATTTCAGTTTTAAAGACTTGAAAGAAGAAGTGGAATCGAAATCAAGCGATTGTGTTCTCGAAGTAATCAAGATAAGAAATTTATGTAACGGACGTAAGGTGACTATGTCCGCATGATTTTAAGTATTTTGGAAAGAAGTACCAACTGTTTTAAGTGCAGGAAATGGGATTTTAGGGTTTTACTCCCAGTTACCAAAATGCTAGGAGCAACCGACTGCCTTAAATAGCAATCGACTGCCTAGAGACAGCCAAAGCGTAGATTTTCGAAAATTGAGACAAACCAGTCGACTACTATGTAAAACAGTCGACTGCTATGTAAAACAGTCGACTACTATTTTTCAGAAAGCATTCTATTCCAAACCAGTCGACTATTATAAGGGACAGTCGACTGCTATTTACTTGCAAAGCATTCTGTTTCAAAACCAACCGACTACCTATGGAGCCAGTCAACTACTTTGTTTTCAGAAGCATTCTGTTTCAAAAACAGGCGACTGCTATATGAACCAGTCGACTGCCTTATGTGATTTCAGATTTTAAATATCGAAATTTTAAAAGAAATAATTTCGATAAAAAGATTTATGTAATAGTAGCTGACTCCCCTGAAGACCAGTCAACTGCCCTATTTTGAAAATGAGGATTTCAAAGCTTCTTTGATAAAACCGGTTGATTGCTATATTGAACCAGTCGACTGCCATATGTGTTTTTAGATTTTAAATATTGATATTTTCAAAGAAAATAATTTCGATAAATGAAAAGATGATGTAGCAGCCGACTGCCCTATGAGGCCAATCGACTGCCATGTTTGGAAAGAGGTTTTAAAACCTATTTGAAGAAAGTATGATTGTCATGGCAAAAAGCTATATGACAGATGTTTTGAGATTATGCACTTCTGTACTTGTTAGAAGGATCCTGATCAGGTCCCCGAGATGATTTATGTTTGGCTGAGGAACCATAAGTCAGGCCTTAGTCGCTACAGAATGACACCTGACTAGTGTTCGCTATAGCCACCGACACTTGGCCAATTTGTCTATATATATGTTTGGCTGTGGGAGGATTCCTGGCCCTACGAGGTACGCCGCTTGATGATGCAGTGCATAATTTCGTTAAAATGAAAACAGTCTTTGTGTTATTTGAAGGATATATGTATATGCGATTTCAAAAGAATAAAGAAATAGAAAGTATTTGATTTACTTGTATAAGATGTTTTGAAAGAAGTAGATGATGTATGTTTTAAAGAAAGTATATGATGTATGTTTTAAAGAAAGTATATGAAGTATGTTTTCAAGAAAGTATGTGAAGTATATTTGCATATTCTAATTTAAAGAAGTATATGATTTTCTCGAATTACAAGCACATGCTATTATGAAGAACTTTTATATATTTGATAAAAGTATACGATTATGCTTTATAAGGATTTTACACAACATTATAGAGCCAAGCAGGAAAACTGCATATAGTGGCATAGTACGCTCTTTTACATTTATTTCTTACTGAGTGTAAACTCACCCTTTTACGAACATTTTTCATACAGATTTCCTGAAGTGAATTCCGCTCCAAATAGAGGAGCTTGCTTTTGAGACCTTATAGTGTACCTTCGAGATATGCTTCCCAATAACTATTGAAGGTATACTTATGTATTATGTGCTCCAGACTATTGTACAGTACAACATTACATTAATGTATATTAGGAAGTTTGGGGATATAGGATATGCAAGTTATGTGAGATCCTGATGTATGTGACGCATATGTATATACATATAAGAAATGTTTATTCATGCAAATTTGATATCGTGCTATAAGTAATAAAGCATGAAGTATAAGAAGAAAGAAAGGATGACATTGATGAACGAGTCTAGCTAAATGGCATGTGAAAGTAAGAAGTTAGTTGATATTTGGGTAGTGACGAGGATGTCACAGAGCTATCTTAATAGCATGTAACTCAGCCATGTTAGAATCTTGAATTCCTAAAGGTCCATAAAACATAGCCAACACCATTTCTTTATAGTCCCTAAGTACACCCCCTACAACCTGACACCCTTGTTTTCCCTTGGACGGCACCATCAACATTAAACTTCAAAACAAATTCTCCTAGACAAATCCAAGAAATACTTGATCTAACTAACCCTATCCTATCCCTTGGATTATTCTACTAGCTTACTTCTTGCATTCCATTTTCACCTTCAACAACTTTAGTCCACAACATGGACCCTAGTTTTACAAAAAAGTGAATGGGGGTTTTGAATCATGCTCAATCATAAAATACATAACATGTAAATGCAACAGAATAGATAATTAAACATAAAAATACTGAAACTTTTCATAGGATCACACTTAATATCCAAACAGAAATCGGTTTGTCATTATTGTTGGCTCTATAACAATACCGAGAGGAGGGGTGAATCGGTTTTTAGCTAACCTTCAATTCGTTTTTCGGTTCTTCTAAATTCACTAGCCTATATTAATGTTTTCTAAGTTCTCTAGGCTATACAAGCATGCAATCCAAATTCAATACAACAAACACAGTATAATTGCAAGTAAATAAAGAGAGAAGGGAAAGAGAAATGTACACGAGTGATTTATAGAGGTTCGGAAACCTTGCCTACGTCCTCTACCTTGAGATGTTTCCAAGGATTTTCCCAAATTCACTAACTTGAATTTGTCTTTATAATCCCTCTTTTTCGCAGGCTCAAGAGAAACATCTCTCTTTTTCTAGGCTCAAAAGAAACCTCTCTTCCCTCTTTTTCAAGGCTTAAGAGAAACAAATCCCCTCCTTTTTTCAGGCTCAAGGAGTAAACCTCATCTCCCCAATTCTCACTTACAATTTAGCACTCAAGGGTTCACTCCCCTTTACAAGATATGATTGGGTTTACAATGGGTGTAATCAAAGAAGGCCTCTTGGTAGGCAAATGATTACAAAGGTTAAGCACAAAAAAATGCCTATACAATAGTTTATACAAGGAAGATGAGAATGATAGAATATGAAGAATTTTAGCACTTGAAATGTTGTTGAGACTTGAGGAAAATGGAGAAGATGAAGAATATTGATGCTCAACTATTCCTCTTACTTTCTTAAGCTTCCAAGCCTCTTTTTATAGTCCCTTGGACGTGTTCTTGACATTGGGTGGAGCCAAAACTGAAAGTTACCGTTGTATCTCACAAAAACTATCCGTTGGAGTGCTTTTTCAAGATAGGGGATCGATCCTACGCTTCATTCCACGCCTTCAAGGCATTCTGCCATGAAGGCGTCGATCCCTTCCCTTAGGGGATCGATCCCATGCTTCAATTATGCTTCCTAGAGCATTTTGCCACTTGAGGATGGATCCCTCAACATGGGGAATCGATCCCTCAACTTGTTCCTGCACTTTTCTGGGCCTTTTTGGGTTAGAAATGATGTGATCTTTGGTTTTAATTCACCCCAAAATATTTATGAATTTTATAGGAGTTTGTCATGACTTTCTCAAATGAAGACTTAGTCTAAAAACTTATTAAGTAATTTTCTAAACTTGTGTTCAATATATTCTTGAGAAAATTACTTAATGAAAACTTCAAACTTATTTTGTAAAGTATTAAGACCAATAAGAATATACAATTAAAACATGGTCTTAATGTTTGATATCATCAATTAAAATGGTTTGAGATAATCATGTATGATAAAGCAAATTTACAATATGAAAGAAACATTAAAGCTTACTTAAGTTTTTGTCATTTTAAAATACATATGTTAATTTAAAGCTAACAATTATTATAGCAACCATGGAGTTTAAAAATTTTTCGTACCTTGATTCTTGAATCTAGTAATCCAAGAATCTTGCTCCAACTTGATTTTACACATGTTCTTGGTTATTGTCAAACTAAAGCTCTTCAGGTGCCCGGTTTTTAACAATGATCCATACAAGCAATGCACAAATCTTCTGTAAGGTTAATCGAGTAATGCTCACAATTATGATAGTAACTTGAGTTTCTTAAAAGTCACCACCAAAAAGAATCAAGAACACATCTTTATCTTGCACAGGGATATATGAGGCAACAAGCACAAGGTTTCTTGTAGGGTTTCCTACAGGATATTATGCTACAATTACTCCAATACCAACTATATTAGATTGACAATCAAAGCCCGCAGGGTATCACAAATACAAGAGGACCTTCCTCTTTCCTTGATTGTTTCAGATCACATGGATTTATCAGGAGTAGTTTTCGCAACATAAAGTTTCTAGTTTTGTTCGTATCGCAAGTTTATAGGGTTTCTCTCTCATTGTGTGCTGCAAATCACAGAGTGATATTTTCCCTTAGGTGGCCAATCATAACAAAGATTTTATATGCCCAAAGTTTTCAAATTTTAGTTCCTCTAAGCTTTAGACTTAATTATAATTATTTTCTAAGGCCTAAGTCAACCTTAAACCATTTAATTGACATGTAGTCCAAGACCCAATTAAACTCCTTTTAATTGGATTGGTTCAATATATGTTCTATTAATTAAAAGATGGATTTTAATTATCTAATTAAAACTTTTAACTAAATTTCCTTGACCAAACTTATTTTAGTCAAATCCATTAATTCTTTCAATTAATTATTGGACCAATGGATTTTATTAAGCCCCTAAATTAAATTCATTATAATTAAATATGAGTCTTTATGATTTAATTAAGTTATTTAATTAAATCCACTTAATTAAACACATTTAATTATATCCACTTAATTATAATTCTTTCTCAATAAATCCAAATGAAAAATTCCAAAATTTTTGATCCACGATTCTTTTTAATTCATATATTGCTTTTTTGTGTGTAACCTATTAGGTTTCCAACATATTAGCAATGAATTTAAATGAAAATTTAAATTCATAGATCAGCATCTAGCAATACATCATGACCACCCAAATGTTAGAAAGGTCAAGATAATTTGACCAACCTTTCTGTGTGTAGTACTTTAGTGTAATTTAATGCTTTCATCACAATATCTCATAAATAACTAATACTCGGTTCAATTTATTTTAAGTATATTTTCATAGTTGTCCTCAAGCTTCAAATATTAACTCTTCTTAATTAGTGCTTTGGCCAAAGACTTTATGAGTTAATACAAGCTATGATACATGAGATATTATCTCCTTAAATCATTCGAGGTGATGAATCATCATCTTGACTACTTGTCCATCTTCATATGCTTCAAACCATACCTAAACATTCGTTTTAAGCATTTAGCTCTTTCAAACCTACAAGGATGAAATCAAAGTGTGACAGAACACATATAAGATGACCTGGCATCTCAAGTCAGATGATCACTTACATTACTGACACGTGAGAGTATATTCCATCAACACACAAGTGACACCACAAAATGGAACTCCCACTTCGAATCATGTTCAATGAATTTATTCTTTAATAAACACCTACATGCTATCCTCAGATATCTCAAATTTTCAATCTATGAGAACGATTACTTACTTTATAAGTAAAAAGGCTTAACATGTACTAATCTTTGACCACTGTCTATGCCTTGTCTTGACAGTACAATGACTAGTAACTAAGCTTTGATGCATAAGGATTCTCATAATTGTAACTACATTACAAATCCTTTGCAATGCTTTTGTTGTTCTAAGGGAGTCACCTCATCTCGAAGTCATTATGTGTCAATATAATTGATTAAGATGGTGATGGAAAACCTTTCTTGTCATTTCCTTAAGTGAACATGTTTTGCTATAGTACCATGCCCTTCACTGAGTTGGCTCTAGGAAATACACTAAGAAGAAGAAGATTTCCTCATGATCCCAATGTTTCCCATTAAAACCAACACATTCCTTGCCGATCAAATTAACCATATAGTCGAGCCACATACTGCAAACCATATCTTCTTTAACAATCCACCCAAGTCAACTCCCTCACATTGGCGCAACATTCCTTCAACTGAAGTTGGAATCACCCATTCCAAGTTCCACCATTTAAACATCTTACACCAGACTTTCCACACATTAAAACAGGACAATAAAATATGACTACAATTCTCTTCTTCTACTTTACACCAAACATACCATATTTGATTCTCCTCCAACCCGACCCTTCTATTTCTAAGAAAGACTTTAGTTGGAATACTATCTAAGATAACAAGCCATATGAAATTCTTAACTTTGGGAAAAACATTAATACCCCATATCAATGCAAACCATACCTGCTATTGTATTTCACTGTTTCAATCCTCAAGTACACAATAAATTATTTTGATCGAAAATATCCTAGCTTTATCCCCTTCCCACAACAGCTAACTTCAAAATTTTAATCCAGAAATACATCCTTACCATGTCTTCCAATGAACTCCATGAGTTTTGCTCCCATTCAAAAAGAAGACTTCTAAATTGAACATTCTATTCACCATTTGCACCTCTACTAGTCTTATTTCTTTCTCTTAAGCTAATAAAAACAGTTTGTGATAAAAAAAAAAACATTAATGGTTCTTCCCAACCGTAAATTTTTTATGAATTGCGGTCCACTGGTTTTTATCATTCTAACTTTTGAAAGGATTTTTCACGTAAAAAATCGTTGGTCTCCTTTATTTTTTTCATTTATTATTGTTGTTAATTACTAATTAAATTAAAGTTATAAGTTTAGAAATCTAATAAATAAATATGTTTTTTAAAAGTAAATGATAATAGAATAAATCTAAACTAGAATCTTTTTTAAAATGATAAGTTTAATTTGATTTGAAATGTAATTAACTTTATCAAATGAAATTAAAAACTTTTAAAACTAAACTATAATCTTTTTCAAAAAAAATATTTTTAATTAGGTTAGATAGAAATCTATTAAATAAGTCTTTATTAAATTTCTTTCGATAAAGTGGAAGGACTTATTTAATAGATTTTTATTTAATCTAATTAAAATTATTATTTTAAAAAATATTATAATTTATTTTAAAAAATTTTAATTTCATTTGATAAAGTTACAGCCAAAAAGACTTATTGATTATATTTCTAATTTAGTTAAACTTATAAGCTTAAAAAACATTCTAATTTAGATTTTTAAACTTATCATTTTGTATTTAAAATATTAAAATATTTATTATTTTTTATTAGATTTCTAAATAAATATTATCATATTTTTAGAAATTAGTTTAAAATATTAAACTTATCATTTTATTTATTGCATTTATCCTTTATATGTATCATTTATTTATAAGAAAATATATTTATTTATTAAATTTCTATATTTATCAGTTTAATTCATTTAATGTTTAACAATTATAATAAATAAATATAATTTATTTGTCCAAATAAATTTTTAAAAAAATTAAAACAAAAATGGAACCTTAGTTCCGGTGGTTCGATTCTTCCTAAAACTAAAACGTTTTAACCGGTTCTAATTTTTAATTGGCCGGAACCAATACAATTCAATTTAAAAATTCGACCTATTGCCATGCATAATAGTATCCCTTCTTGTACTGGAAACAATAAAATTAAGGCCGTTACCTTGAAGCAAGCTGGGGGCCTGCCCACCTGCGAGTACTAACCAGGCCGAACCTTGGCACTTGGGAGGGCTAAACTTTGCACCTATAACTGGGGCCGCGGTAATGAGACAATATTATCCTGTATGTATAACTGTGATTCACAGATTCAGAAGCGAATTCTTTTATTATTTAGAGAAAAAAAACACTCTTTTTTTTGTGTAAATCACAATTATATTAGTCTATTTTAACTATTTAAAATTAATTTTACTCAAAACCTAATCACAATTAAAATTTTTCATCTCTCTTTAAAAATATATTTAATGACGGACGAAATCCACCCTTTGCTATTTGCTGCTAATCCCACACCTTGGACGGCCAATAGTAAATTTTCTCTTTTTAACTAACCAATGAGCCAGCAATTGTCTTGAAGTTATTGTAGAATAGGGTTGATCACCTAAGGTCTCAACCACCATCTCAATGCATTGTCAAATTCTCAGATTCTGTATGCCATATCCCTATGAACATAGGCCCCAGCTCCAAGGACAGCCTAGCTTTGCAATAGAAAGAAAGCTTCCACTTGCTTCACTCTTTGCTCTGTCAGCAGATATTTTTCTCAATTGTCAATGACATTGCAGCTTTTTGGTTTAATAATTTTTAAGATTATTATATATTATGTTATTATCAGTAAAATTTTTAAATTACAATCAATGTAAGATGTTAATATATATTTTTTAAATTTTTTAAAAATATTTAAAAAATATAAAATAAATAAAATGATATTGGATGCAAGCATACATGTATGACAAATTTTCGTTTTTACCGCTCTACTAGGAAATAGGAAGTGATAGGCAACTAACTTAAAAAATTATCCTCGGAACACTTACCAACAAATCCACTTAAGTTTCACCAAAAAAAAAAAAAAACAAATCCACTTAAGGAAAAAGGGTCTAAATAAGCAATTGGCACAAAATGAATCTTCTTCTAGCAACCGAGTCAGAGTCACACGGGTTATATAATTTACACAGAACTTGCGTTTGTAAAACAGATGGACCGTGTATATATTTTGAATTTGAATAATTATCCAATACATTATTTGTAGTGTTATTTTATAAATAAAGTTAAGATGATTATACATATTTTATTTTATTTATTTATTTTTTAATATTTTTAAAAGACATATATCATTATCTTAACTTTACTTGTGGAATCAAAAAACTCCACTGACGGTATATTAGATATCAATTTTTCGTATTTTTATTTAATAAAATAATATTCATATCATATAAAATACGAAAAAATTTGCATTAAAATTCGTATTAACACATGAAATACAAAATATTTTTTTAGTTTTTTTAATCCATATACAATTTTTATCAAATTTTAATTCATGTCATTTTTGTTCTTTTTGTATTGTTTTTGTATCATTTCATGTTATTATTAAGATTATCAAATTTAATTCCAATGAGACATTGGATTAATGACAAAAAGAGGTCTTGAGATTTTAAGGTCTCATTAGGGGTGTAAATGATACACTGGTGCTCGCAAGCTACTCGGGCTCAACTCGAAGAAAACTCAAATTCGGCTCGATTTTTGTAGAGCCGAGCTCGAGCTCGAGCTACTCGAGCTATCGAGCGAGCCGAGTTCGAGTATTAAGATACTCAGCTCGAGTAGCTCGCGAGTCTAATCGAGCTTTTAATATTTTAATATATATTTTATTATATAATTATAAAATTACATATTTATCCTAATATTTATAAAATTACATGTTTATCCCCAAGCCTAAAAAACCCTTTCCCTTCTCATACAACCCCATCCTCTGTTTTCATTCTAAATTATCTTTCCTTTTTACTCTTTCATTTCACCACCAATGTCCCAGCCGCAGCTACCAATCGCCTCTTAGGCGCCGCTGTCCGGCAATTTCTGTCCAATATCGGCGTGCCACTGTTGCTCCGATGCCCCCACACCATGAACCCTCTCTCTTCCTCACGTTTCAGCCGTAGTGTGCACCAGATCTAGCGAAGCTAACCCTCCCCGCACCAGATCCGGTGAAGCTAACCTTCCCTACACCAGATCTGACAAAGCTAAATCTCCCCGCACCAGATACGGCGAAGCTAACCTTCCCCGCACCAAATCTGATGAAACTAAATCTCCCCACACCAGATCCGACGAAGCTAACCCTCCCCGCACCAGATCCGACCACCCTAGGCCCTCTCGCCCCACATCTGGCGCACCTAGCTCTCCCCTGCACCAGATCTGGCCGGCCTAGCCCCTCTCGCCCCACATCCTGCGCATCTAGCCTTCCCCGCACCAGATTCAACTGGCGCACCTAGTCCACGCTCCAAATACGACACACTCGGTATAGTTCTATTCTATTAACAGCTTGTTAATGATCATTGCTTAGTATCTTAGACATTATGTACTGTTTCCTTTTCATTATTAAAGGTTTGCTGCAGTAAATTTCCTGATGCAGGTTAGAAATCAACTCAGTCAGTGGATTTTGGTATAATTTGAGGCTTGAGCCTCTTCTTTATTCTACCTGGCGTTGGGAGGAAACAGACTATATAGGTTAACCATTCAGGTAATGATTGTCAATTTCCTTCGGAATTGTTTTGATTAATGCTAGCAGTTTCAATTTGCTGAACCTCATTTGTTCGAATTTTTTATGTGATTAGTTGAGAGGTTGGTCTTTAATCTAGCCAATAATGCATTCCTATATGTTGGAAATTGAGATTTTGAGCCTATTCTTGAATATACTAATTAAATTGCAACTACAATAATGGTATATGACTTGCTATTAAAAAGATAAATTATCAAAAGAATTATCAATAACAAATTGATTTAGCGTAAAATTTAGTGGATATATCAGCAATTGCAGATTTACTTAAAATATCTCTTATTTTTGCTGATTCTTGATGCTAATTATCCAACAATTCAGTCACTACCACTCAACTAAAGGGGAGTTATTTCTTGTTGTTTGAGCATGCATATACTAATAACATAATATTGAGTTCATAATGAGTTTTGCAATATAACATTTGTTAAGTGATAATCAAGACTTTGTTTGTTATGGATGATTGAATTGTCGATACAAATTAATAGGGTAATCATGAATTAATATGAATTTGTGTCACATTATATGTTAATAAATATCAATTTATGGTCATTGAACCAACCTATCAGGATGTGATGATATATCCTTGGTTATGCAAGATGGGAGCATATAAACTATAATTCTACACCTATCCTAGTTTCAAGTTTCTTATTTAGTTTGCAATTTTGATGTTGCAGGTGTTGCTGTTGCTGCGACACGTTTCACTTCTGTTTGTAACATATTCTGTTTGTGTTTTGGTGGTGATGTTACCATTTTTGTTGTTTATATTCCAAAATTATTTTAGACTTTGTAATCTTTTAGACAAGGGTGTTTAGTGTTGTATGTGATTTGAGGGAGCTTTAGTTATTTTGATTTTTATGTGAGGTTTTAATTTTTGTATTATATTTTATTGTATTTTATTGATACACAATGTTTTTAAATACATTATATTTAATTGATACACTATTTTTAAATATATAAAAATTAATTCGAGCTCGAATTCGAGCATGAAAATCGAGCTAGGATAATCGAGCCTAATCGAGCGAGCTCGAGTAGTTCGATTTTAATCTCGAGCCGAGCTCGAGCTCAAAAATGGAGGCTCGGTCGAGCTCGAGTCGAGTATCGAGCACCGAGTTTGCAAGTCGAGCTCGAGCATCCCACTGTATCGGCTCGGCTCGGCTCGATTACACCCCTAGGTCTCATATTCGAATCTCACCAATTATAAGATTCAATTTAGTCTAATTATTCATTATTTTATTTAATTATTTTTATTTACTAATTTACATAATTTGAATAAAATAATTTTCATAGTTACCATGAAATGTAATATACTGAATGAGGCTTGCTGTATGCCCTGATCCTGAACTGGGAAAGCTTTCCCTCACCTAAACTTTTATAAAAAGAAAACGTATATATTGATTATAATCGTAACTCTACTAAAAATGTATAACCGATTAAAACTTAATTTCTACTTTCCACCATAAAGTGACCACCTATAAGTAACAACCTATAAATATAATCGATCAAAACTTAATTTCACCGTAAAGTTACAACCTATAAATATAACCGATTAAAACTTAATTTCTACTTTCCACCGTAAAGTGACCACTTATAGAGTAACAACCTATAAATATAACGGATCAAAACTTAATTTCACCATAAAGTAACAACCTATAAATATAACCGATTAAAACTTAAATTCTAGCGATCAACTTTCTTTTATTCTTAGCATTTTTACCGTCATAAAATATTTGGATTTTAACTACAAAAGAGTAATTAATTAAGGGATATACTTTGACAAAAAAGAAAATATATACAATGGCAAAAACAATGGAGACAATTAATTTGGATTTCATTTTAACGTGTGGTATAATGTTAATTGTCATTTCCTTTGAAAATGGAGAAAAAATGAAGGATTTTAAGGGCAGATATAAAAATAAAATTTGAGACAATAATTAAAGAGGGACGCTGTTAATAGATATTTTCCCGTTAGATGATGTACACTTCGAAAGGTTCCCCAAGCAAAACAAAATGAAATAGTTAGGTAGTAAAAAACTAAAAAATGCTTACATTTATGTATTTCTTACTAATTTCGTGATTAAATTACATCGATAAATGACTTTAAGAACTGCGTGAGCTAAGGAAAATATTTGGTTGTACATATTCTAATAACGTGACCACAAATATATAAATTTAGGATTATTAATTTATTATCTAATATATTGTCAAAAAAAAATTTTAGATTTTACATGTAAAGCAAAATAATTATATATTTCATTTTATTTTTTATTTTTTAATATTTCGTAAAAAATATATGTCGTTATTTAACTTTACTTGTAGAGTCAAAAACTTTCACTAATAATAAATTAAATAATGATCCGTAGAATTAAATCAAATTCAAAAGTTTGTATATTTAGAAGTCACACATGAAAAAATAAAACTTTTTTGCAATTTAGGTCAAGGTGCAATTTACTCCAAATTTCAACAAAGCTGGATGATTTTCAAGTATGGGCTCCGGGCTCGAGCTAAGTTTCATACCATTTAAGCAAAAATGTCCTTTTTTTCAAAAGAGCTATTTGCACGTGATTTACCATCTTAATTACTTATTATATATCCCAGTAAACAAATAAACAGTCCAAACAGTTGCCCGAGGCAAAATAGTAAGACTTCTATAATTCCTTCCTGCTAGTGCAATTAGATTTAAAGGGACAGAAAACTGCAGCGTCCTTTTAATTTTCAACGTTCCCAAAGATTTTTTTTCATTTACTTTTTGAAGCACAACGGTTTTTCTAAATCATGATAACGAGAGCTCATAGACAAAAGTTACTGTCTAAGCAACTGTCTCTCACCCTTATTTTCTGGTTTGCCTTGATGATTTCTTCCTAGGAATGCATTTGCCTTTCACTCCCTTGTCTTCTTTCTCTTCTTCAACTGTTTCACCCAGTCCAGCATTGCAGCCCCTGACAAATCAAAACCAAAACTTACCTAAGTCTATGAACTAAAAAAAAGCAATATTACTACAATGGAGGTAGCATACTACTAATATTACTACTAATAAAGTAGTAAATTGCCGGGTTTTTTTTTTGAATGCAACATGTGAATCTTTTGCACTGTATTGACAAGTTCTAATTCCTTGAAGGAAAATGTGCATGCTAATTTTACCAAGAAAATGGCAGAGTTAAGCAAGAACCAAAAGAATCACCTTTCTGCATTGTAGGAATTGGATTTTTTGAGCACTGGCTGATCTGCCACAACTCGGTTCTCAGAATTCATTGACTCCACAATGCTGCCACTGAAATACTCCTTCTCTTCAGCCTGTAAATTACCAAACCTTGGATTCTCAGACATGCAGCTTATCATCTGATCATCTTCAGCAACCTTTACTGCACCCTTACATAGAACCCCTCTATGCAAATCTTCACTCTTCTTCACCACATTGTTTGGTAAAACCGGTTGCTTCATAATAGGCACGCTCTTTGCTTTATTAAGAGCTAAGTTTCCGCATGCAATAAGTTGAAGCAACACCGAGTTACGACTTGTTTCTGACCCAGTGGCAACTGGGTCACCATCTTCAAACCGCATGGAAGTACTGTTTTTGCATTGGGTTTGTTTTTCAGAGAGGATAGAAGATGTTGGTAGAAGGGAAGAGTCTTGTTGAGCTGTCTCAGAAATGGTTTTTTGGGGTCCTTGGTTATTGGTTTCTTGGTCTTCAAGCTCATCAGTAGAAACCCCTCTTGAACAGCGAGAGTGCGGAGTTGTTGAGCTTGTGTAAGATGTTTTCTCCTCATCTACTTCATACTCTTCCTCTTCTTCTTCCTCTTCATCGAATTCTTGCTCTTCATATGCTGTCCTCTCTGCTTCTTGGGCTCCCCTGTGTCTAGACAGAGCAAAAGTTGGAGATTTTTGTTTGGAATGAAGGTTTGGTTCCCGGAAATCTGGCTCTTTGTTGCCGATTTGCAGTTGCTGTAATCTTCTAGCTACAAACAAATTATACTTTCAGTCGTAAATATGGATTTAAAATGTAGTTTTAAGGTAATTTAGGAATGGAAATTAAGTAGCTGACCAGAGCTACAATCAACCAATTCTGAGCCTTTGAGTACATATTCAGCTCCATCTGATGGAGGAATAATGTCGTTGTCCGCTAAGTCATTCCATACATAACCATTCTTGTAACTCCTAAAAATCAAACACTAAAGTTAATTGAAATGAAAGCAGACACAAAAGGGGAAAGACAGTAATTTGATGGTTTAAGAACAAAACGGAAATGTACCTTTTGCAAGACCAAGAGTAAAGAGAGGGCATTCCTTTGCCTCTGAGAGCTGTGAGTCTTTCCATTACATCTGTGAAACAAGCAAGCAAGAGAGAAAGATACAATGAATTAAACAGGTGATCATTTTAGACTTAAAGAGAGAAGTAGCCAAATGGGCAGATGAATGTTTGCAGTACCTCTCAAACGAAGTGGTTGGTTGGCCAAATGGGCGACTTCCATGTAATGAGGATGCTCAAGCTGGCCGTTTCTAGTCAGATAGTAAACAACTTGAACTTTTCTGATCGGCTTCACGACCTTTCGCTGCATACAGACTTTGGCCCTGTCTGGGCTGCTTTCTCTGGCTCTTCTGCTTCTCACATCCATGTTTCCTTCACCCACTCCTTCCTCTTTCTTCTTGACTTCTTGTAAGTTTCTCAAGTTTGACAAACCCTGAAAGTCCACCTTTATATTCATTCACTGCACAACAGGGAGAAGGCGAAAGGGAAAGATGGCTTGGAACTGGAAGGGTCATTAAAAGGTGCAAAAAAAACAGTACTAACTTTGGATTCGTTTGGATTTTATGGCAGTAAGAATGGGGGGAGAGAGATGGAATGTGAGTGCTGCTGGGTCACGGTTAACACAGATGAATTTACTTTTTGACTTTTAGCAAAGCTCTAATCCCGAACTGAGGCAAAAAATAGATAACGAAAATTGGCCTGTGACAAACCAATTCAGATCAGAGAAGCTTCAAGCTTTCTGCGATAGCTCTATATTCTAGGATGTTAACGTCTGTGATTTTAACTGCCTTTATAACCGAGAGCAGGACCACACGATGGTGGGAAATCCGACACTGGCAATTTTGGCAGAGAGAGCTCTGTTTAAGACTGTTGTTTTGTCCGAATGGTTATTGCTGTTCTTTGTAGATTTTACCCCGACTTTGGTAATTTGTCCAATTGATGAATCCAAGCGTAAGAACATTTCACTTTTTTTACTAGTTTGCTTAAAGGCAATCATTTTGTATTTTTAATTTGAATTAGAACAGAGGTCCTTTTATTGGATGATTACCATGATTTTTCCCATTGACAAATGTTTCCTTGATGATTTTACTCCATTAATTTCTTACCAAATCCACCTTGGTCGGAGCTTTGAAGAGCCCGAGTAAGAAATGATGATGAGTAAGAATGAAAAAAAATTAATTCAAATTGTTAGATCTAACCCGCTTGCAAACAAATTTATCTGCTATTACTTCCGTTATCTGACCCATTTCCATGCATAAAAAGCTAGCCGTTAGTTACTCTAACAATTGGTTCATCTTTTTTTTTTTTTATTAGGACTCACTGACATGCAGTGCGCTTGGCAGCTAAGCAAATTGCCAAAATTCAGAAACAAAGTGAATCATTAACTGTTATATATAAATAGTTTAGTAGAAATTTGCAATCTCAAAACAATAATAAAAGCAAAGCAATGGAATTGGACTCCAAATGAAGACAATAATGAATTATATATTTATAGAAATATTACTGTTCAATGTATATCTTTGCAGGAAAAAAAAATCATTGGTGTCATCGTGAGTGTAAAATGGAACAAAGTTTTACGGACTTGTCACTTGTTTGATTGGTCTATAATTTTTTTACGACCAGATAAATAATTTGGTGATCCATTAAAAAAAAGGATCTAAAGAGATTTGATTTGATAGATAAAACTCCATGTGTATCCGTCTGCGCGAACATATATCAGTTGGGGAGCCAATTATTACCATGATCCAAATTAAATTAATCACCTACCTATTCACCTATGAGTCAATCTATGCCAATTAACCAAGGCCCATACCCATTTTCAACTAAATTAAAGTCCAAACCCAACTCTCCAACCTAATTGTATGTGAATTATACACGAATGTCAATGCAGAACTCAAAATTTTTAATTTTGACATTTATTTTTGCAAATGAAGAAAAAGAAGCGAAAAAATGGATTGGACTGCAGATCGATCTAGTCTAAACTAAGATAGAACCGAACTTGCTGTACTTAATCTGCTAAAAAGCAAGCCTAAACAAACTTGGTCCATTTAGACTTGATCCAGTCCGATCCCTCTGTTTTATACTTTTAAATGTGATATTAAGTATGGGAATTGTTTATCCCAGAAACATTAAGTTGTAATTGTTGTTTTCGCTTTCAGATCAAAAAAAAAAAAATGTGATATTAAGTAAAAATAGACCAACTAAACAAATAGCAGCAGAGCAAATAAAATTGTCAAGATCATAACTCTAAAGAACAAGAAATTGCCATTCCTCGACTCTCCTTAAGATTTGCAATTCCATGTAACCACAAAAACTGAAAAAATTTTAAATCCGATTTTACCCGTCCTATTTTTATTAATTAATTAGTATTAGTAATGCCTAATTAATAAATAAATAATTATAATAATTGATATTATTTAAATAATTAATAATAATTAACACTTAAGTAATAATTTGTAATTAATAGTTAATTAATAATAATTAACAATTAATAATAATTAATAGTTATTATTTAGTAATAATTAATAATTAACTATAGTAATTAATAATGAATAGTTATCCTTAATTAACGAGTAAATTTTATTAATTAATTATGCTTAGTATTATTTTATATAATATATTATAATCAGTTTATAAAAAGGTAAAATGATGTTTTAAGCTTATTCTAGTTTTATTCTTTAAACTAACCAAACATGTTAATACTATTTCATATTATATTTCATTTTAATAAACCAAAGTACCAAATATCATAATTCGTATTTTATTCTATTCTATTCTTCATTTTTTTCTTTTCTCACATGATTCTTTTTCCATTTGTGATCCAAACAACACCTAACGCTTTAGCTGGAAAACTTTACTCATGCACTTAGGGAGTATGGGTGTGCGTGATATGCATGAGATGCTTTTAGAGTTAGTGGGAGATTCTTAGGAATATATGATTTGTAAATTTTGCTCAACAAAGCATATATTTATAATTGTACAATTTTTTTTGTAGTAATACAAAATTAATGAGGTATTTCCATTAGTTAATTTTATAACTCAATTTTTAGAAGTCAAAATTACAAGTGTCGTAATATTCTTGAGTAATTTTGTTAGACTTGATTGGACATGCTCAAATTACAATGAGTTGAAAAAAGAAATAGCTCAAATATAATGTTGATCATGTTTAAAAGGGAATATATAAAAAAAAAATAAGAAATTTGATTTTGGAATTGTTTTTTTTATTGAGTAAACTCAAACTTTCATTCAATGCATCAATGGTACATATTCACAGATGATGTTTTAAGTAAAGAAAGACAATCACCACCAAATGGTTAAAAAAGTAAAAATAGATTTTTTTTTAAGTATTTGGATATGGTTTGAATCTTGAAGTCGTCACTGTTAGAATGACTTTATCATTTATCTCTTTGTCCGAACGAAATTAGTCTCAAACTATAAAACGGATGAAATTACGAAAGAAATTAGTCTCAAACTATAAAACGGATGAAATTACCTGTGATTACACCAAAAAAGAAAAAGGACAATCTTCAACCCAGATCATTTCTTCCTTACATTCTACCCCATACCAAGCCAATGAATTTGCTCTTTGTTTCCTGAATGTTTTGTATGCATAATCACACATGATGTAAATGACGGGCAATTTTACAATATGATTATAAATTTTGACCTTATTGTGAGGTTAACGTAAAAAACACATGATCAAACTTAAATTTAAAGTCATTAGACGTAAAATATATTAGAAGTATCGAAAACACTTAATAAATTAATAAACATATTTCTACGATACTTTTAATATATATTACGTATAAAGAATCTAAATTTATGCTTAATTATATGTTTTTTTTACATTAATTTTACAATAAAATCAAAATTTGTGAATTATTTTAGAAATTCCCCTTAAAAAATTTCGCTTTAGTTCTGGCCTAATCATCATCCATTGTCTGTATCTTTTGGAAGACTCCCACAGCATGTTCTTCCAGTTCAATGTCTTGAAAACCCATATTTAGCCAAAAATTGAGGGCTCTTATGACTGTTATGTCATGAAATTGATTTTGTTCTATATTTCGACTCTTTTAATACATTTGATATAAACTAAGAAACTTCTTTTTGGAGTTTTATTTTTGTATTAAGAGATAAAGCTAAAAGAGCAAAAAAAAAGTATGTTAAAAAATCATAAAATTTAAGAAAAACATGAGAAGAAAATAAAAACAATTTCTTGCACACAAAAAAAATCCTTTTGAGGTTCTAATTTCACATAGTTTAAAACTATTTGCTTTTTACATTTCTGAATAAAGTATGGATTTATATTTAATACAAAGTCACTTTATAAACATAATAAACTGTCATTGAATCACAAAATGCCATATTGCCACTTCATTAACTCATAATGTTTTAAATGAAAAATGCTAAAAAATAAATATTATTAAATTTACTACTCAATAAGGTATCATGAAATAATTGAATGACAATATATGAGATTTGTATCATGACAATGCATTAAATAAAAAAATAAATATTCAATACATTGTCATCATAACTTTTAAAATTTACAAACGAAATTAAAATTATAACACTATTTTTTAAAAATATTAAAAAAAATAAATAGCAATTACATGAGGATAAAATGGGAACAATCCTTTTTCCCATCGGAATCCTAAAAACCTCGAGGAAAGGTTGGTTTTGTTTTCATCCTTATTTTTCCCATGCTGACACTGTTGGAAAAATAAAATTTAGAATGAAAGGGAAAATAGAACCACCAAACATGGTTAAACAATAACGAAAACCACCCCTTTTGGTTGGTGGAATTTTCGTAGTTGTTTAATCATGTTCGGTTATTGAATTTTCCCTCCCCATGTGAATTTTACATTTTTAATAGTGTCAACATGAGGGAAAAGAGGGGTGAAAATAAAACCCCGTCATGAAGATATTTTATTTTGGGGAAAAAAATTTTTTTTGATCATTTTGTCCTTTTTTTCATTCGTGACAAAAAATAGCATCCATTCTTTACTTAATTTATTATTACAACCTAGGGCTCCCCTGCTCTGCCTCTCTTCTCGCAATCCCATTCGACGACCTCGCTTTGCCTATCTTCTCCTTCTCTCCAGAACTGATGCGTTTGACGCCAGAAAAGTGAACCTTAATTAAAGTGATTGGTGAAAAGTGAAAAGGGTTTTAATTACTACCAGATTCAGACCTTCTCTCGTTGGTTGCAGGCTAGCTAGCTGGCACTTCCAGACTACATATAAGTCCTGTCGTGTCATACATAAGCTAGATTCACCCTAGCGTGCCAGATCCTTTGACATCATCTCTTCATACTTATTTTATTTTTATAATTATTTTTCAAACATATTAATACAAAATTAACGTTCAGATTTACGGAGTTTGGGTTAGTTTTTTTTTTTTTGTGAAAGTAAAAAAACAATAGACGCAAATGGCAATCTTTGGAGCTGGCGTCAATGTTTGCATGGTCCACTCAATGCCTCATGTCAATGAGTGAATGAAGCCAACCCCTTCGACGTGACTCAAAGCTATTTTTACGTTTTGGCTGGGTCTGGATGGTTCTGAGAAAATTAAACTTTTTACCCCATTTACCTGCCTTTAACCATTTGGGAAATACAACTGTCATATCCAATGTCTCGTTGGGTTTCGTCTTTCTCTGCTATCATATCGTCAGTATGATTCAGTACAATCTAGAACCATTACTTTCCTGCTTCATCTTTCTTTATTTCGAAAGGAAAAAGTTCCGTGATATCAACATGAAATCATCTGTCAGTGCCGTAGTCTGTCAGATCACTCAGATGTGCGTATATGTCATTTGCATTCGAGAAACAGAGTTTAGAGCGTAAAC
Source organism: Heritiera littoralis (assembly GCA_031772115.1). Classification (NCBI taxonomy): domain Eukaryota; kingdom Viridiplantae; phylum Streptophyta; class Magnoliopsida; order Malvales; family Malvaceae; genus Heritiera; species Heritiera littoralis. Next base: position 1,658,555 of record JAPDPK010000096.1, on the reverse strand, counting down.
GAATAGAACTTTTTTTTTTTTTGGTGAAAAACGAATAGAACTTTTGGTTAATCGTACATAAACCAATTTGATATTTGTTTATTTATTTACGTTCATTTCTTAAGTTTAATAAATGCATAAACATAATATTTTAGTATTTGTTTATTAAATGAAGCGTAGTTCATTTTTGTTTGTAAATATATTTGTTTTTATTTGTTCATTTAAAATGTCATTTATTATTTATTTATTATTTTTTTGTTATTTATTAAAATATTAAAATTACTCATATTATATAAGTTATATAATATATATACCTTATTTTTAAGATATTAACCTAAAAAATTAGTACTTAATTCTTAAATATTATTATACAATACAACTTTGTTGCTTAAAAAATTAATGAAATATAATAATAAAATAATTATAAAATTAAATTAGTCAGTTATGCTTAAAATAATTATTTTTTTTAAATTTTAAATATAATGTATTGAAATTTAATTAATAAAAGTTTCATAATAAGTTAAGATCTCATTCTTATCCATTGACCATCTACATATACATTACACATATGTGTATATACACATACGCGCACACACACACGCATATATATATATGATACTTTAATATATGTATACCAATATATCATATGTATGTATATGATATGAATTGTATTTAAAATTGTAATTATCAATTTTAATAAAAATATTGCTGACTTAAGTTGTATTGTATTTAAGATTTCGTGTTGGATAATTTTAATTTGCATGTGAAATTTAATCTTTATGTAGATTTTTAATATTTAATATTTAGTTTGTTTTCATGAACAAATATTTGTGAACGTGTGTTCGTGAACATGTTTGTTTAATAGTTTATGAACACTTGTTCATGAAAGCGTTCATTTAAATGTTCGCAAATACATTCGTTTAGGATGAACGAGATTGTTCCTGAAAATTTAATGAAGAATTCCTACGAAACAAACGATCGAGCTCGAACGTAAAAATTAAATTCCTTAACGAACACAAACTAAATATGAACGACATTCAAAAAACAAACGAACGAACAAAATATTACTTCGTTTGTTCGAGTTTGGTTCGTTTATAGGTTTAGTTAATTATAATGGTTTTCAAAAAATAATTTTTGTATTTTTTTAGTGTTATTTAGTAAAAAATTCATTGATCAAAGAAATTTTGGATGAGTGAAAAATTAGATTATTTTTTAAATTATTTTTTATGCTTTTTAAAATAGAAGATATTTTTTAAAAGATAACTATTTATGTGTATGATTATATATTAAGCTCATAAGTATAATTCTATTCAAACTAGATTTTAAATATTATTTTTTAACTTCGACTTAATTTAACCTTATATAAAATATTATTATACTAATAAAATTTTTATTTAAGTAGATAAAAAATTTTAAAATATTAAAAATTAATATTAAAAATCTTTCAATATTTTATTTTGTATATTATTAAGCTTAAATATTTCTACTATTTCAATAATAAACAATACTATATTATTATTTGAATAATAAATACTACTATGATAAATAATATATTTATTGTTTTATCAATTAATATTTTTAATCATTTCTTAATATTTTAATTTAAAATATAATGTTTTTATATTTTATTTGCTAATATTTTTATATTAATATTGTGAAAATAAATATAAATAAGTAATAGTTTTGTTATAATTTTAATAATGAATACTTTCATTATAAAATATAATTATTTTAATAGTATAATTATTTTTAATATAAATCAATTAATTAATTATTAATAAATAGTTTTTAATTATTAGTTATGTTAATATCATTAAAAAAAACAAATTTTTTAAGAAACGACCAAAGAAAAAAATGTTTTTTATTGACTCATTCGAACAATAGAAAATCTTTAATTCTTTAGAAAATATAAACATATTTTAAAAATCATTTTCTACAAACTAAACTGAGCGTAAATTTGATTAGATTTTTGGCTTTTTGGTTTTTCAAATCAATCCCCATTAGATGGATTTTATTGAATTAAAGTTACTGCTTTTTCAAACTCAATCCGTAGGTTTATCCGTTCGAGTGAAACCAAAATTAATGGAATGGTATCTTAAGGTTCCTATTTGATTCATCCTTAATCCATAAATCTATATATTAAAGGTAAGTTCAAAAAAAAAAAATGTTTTTTTACTGACACGTCATCCGATTTGGTGTTGATTTTATTATTATTTCGAGGCCAATTTTGATTATATTTTGATGATGGTTTCCTTTCTTGGTTTTATTGTGCTGTGAGAAAAAAAAATAAAAATAAAAAAGTTTAAGACATACTAAAAAAAATAAAAATAAAAAAGTTTAAGACATACTTCAGACTTTCTTTGAAAAGAGACATGTGGCTGACTAAATCTGATCATGAGTCGAGGGCTTATAACATATATTAATGTGTAATTTTTATGCCTAAACTCAGTCTGGTCTGAAAATTTGGACCTAATTTTTTGTACAAGTCTATTTTTATTTTTATACTACACGCCCAAGTTCGGTCTAGCTAGACCCGAAAATATTTTTTTTTATATTTTAATTTTATATTTATTTATTTTATCATTTTATACCTTTTAAAATTTAATTTAATTTGTCAAAATTTGTATATAAATTTTCATATTAAATATTTATAATCATGTTTATTAATCAATAATGTTTTATATACATATAATTATATTATACTCAATCAACATAAAAAAAATAATTGGTATTAAAAAAGAAATATAAAAAATAAAAAAATATAAATTCGGGTTCCGCCTAGGCTTTAACAGGTCAAGCTCGGGCCCAGTCCGATTTTTTAAACGGACCTAAAAATTTTACCTAAATCCGATTATTGCATCAAATATTTTTTGTCCAAACTCAATCAAATATCAAGCAAGTTTTCGGGTTTGGACGAATAGTCCAGTCCTTAAGCAAATCTATGGCTGACTATTAAAGTTAGCCTCTCATTCAAATTGCTCGCCACATTAGCAATTTATCTTTCAATTGTTTCACTCTAAACACGAAATTGCTTTGTCCTCTATTTGGCTTCTGTCTGGAACCTTTATTGGAATCCTTTCTCCATGGCAAAGACAGAGGTGTTGAACTTGATAACATCATTCGCATAACTGGCATCACAGGCATTGTGAATGGGATGGATGTTCAAGACTGACAAATACATCAATGTCAATTACGATGCAACAACTATGAGTGCTTTTTATAACTTCCAATTTTTCAGTTGTTTGTAAAATACCCAAATTCTGCAATAACCTTAAGATTCAAAGCAAGTATTTTAGGATGCCTACTGAAATGCCAAACAGTAGCTATATAAAATCCTTCTTTATCAGATTTACCCGTCTTTCTTACTAACCTAAGGGCTAAGAGTACAAATCAATTTTAGAGTAATTAAAGAAGCGTGTGCCTATGCCAATTTCTGCCGTTGGATTAACTGATTAGCCGTTAGACTATCCTCTTCTTCCGCTGCCTTCCCTACGGAACCAATGAGACCCAACATCTGACCGCTGATGGCCTACTACTTCTTTTTTTCTTTAATTTCGTATTTTTTTTTATTGATTTGGCTTTGCTGTGTGGTTTCTAAGGGTTTAATCGAGTCAAAATGATTTAGTATTAGATTGGAGCTTGGCTCAACTCAAAAATTCGAAGCTTAAAATTTCTGTTCGAGTTCGATCGAACTTAGTTTTTGAAGCTCGAACTTGATTTGACAAAATACTCGAGCTGCTTAAGTTTGATTCGATAAGCTCAATATATTGATTTTTAATTATATATTATGAGAGTAAAATAATAAATTAATAATAAAATATTAAAAATATATATTGAAAAAATTCGATAAAATTTTCAAGATGCTCAAGTCGAGTATTAAGAAACTTGAATTCGGCTCGAAAATAAATGAGCCTGTTACCGAATTCCTGATGAGTGTACCGCAAGTATACGGACCGTAGCAAGTAATAAAGTGATGAGTAGAGTATCGTTCCCACAAGGATTGAATTTGTGAATTGCTTACTAAGTACTAAAATTTCACACCCTAATTTTATTCAAACGATCGAAAGAATCTTTTTATCAAAACACTAATATTTTTGAAATCGAAGTAGCAAGAAAGTGAAAATTAAAAAAAATCTTATTTAAATAAAACTTCTAAAATATTCCAAAATAAAAACCAAAAGAAATTTAGATGAAAACTTGAAAACTAAAACAAAGAGAATAAAACTAAAACTACTCTATATCTCTTAGTAGGATTGAATGCTCTTCATGGTGCTGAAGCTGGCTATTTATAGAGGTAGTGGGGATGATGATTAGCTCAAAATCTTGGCTGATAGGGCTCGATCTTTATTTTCAAAGAAAATTTATCTTTTATCAGCTCCCTTGTTTATCTCTATCCTTAGCAAAAAGTCCATCTTGATAATTTATCTTCATAAAAGATAAATGCAACAATTTATCTTTCTTGGCAGCAAGTAGAGATATCCATGCAAGAAAGTACTTCACATCTTTGACTTCTTTATGAATTAGAGTTCCTACATCATTGAGGGAAATTTAACAGATAAATGAGGGATTTGAATCTAATAGTAATGATTTAGAGATAAATTATATCATTAAATTCATGATAATTCTATAAATTATAGAATTATCACACCCCTAAACTTGAATTTTTGCTTGTCCTCGAGCAAAATAAAATTCACAAAGAAATGTACCTAGAGGTCAAATACACTTGCAAGAATGATTTCCCTATAATTTCCCCAAAGATTTTGAAAATATTACAACTCCATGAAAATTCATAAACATTAGCTAAATATATATAAACTCATTCAAAAGAGAGTATCAATTCAATTGAATTTTTCCGTGTGTGTGTGTAAATGTTTCTTCATTTCAGTTCATGCAAATCCGGATGAATTTATATAAATATGAACATAACAAAAGATCTCAAAGAATAGTTATCTTCCATAAGTTTGCTTTTCTCATCTTCTCTCCACTTATGTAGACACACATAGCCAAAGATCAATAGGACTTTATAAGCTTGTAATGTATGGCTAGGGTAAAGGTAGGAGAAAAAGGATTTTTAGGCTTAACCCCTAATCATGCATTTTTTTTTCTTGGACTTTTTAAGAGCTTTCAAATAATTCCCCCAACTCGATTTCTCTTTTTTTTTAATTTCTTTTTCTTTTTCCTTTTTTTTTCAATTTTTTTTCAATTTTTTTTTTAATTTCACCCTTTCTTCCATATATGCGTAGCTCTAAATATATCTTGATATAGTCCTCATGCATATAATGGGGTATAGGACTTTTTATATATATATAGGCTAGGCTAATTGTTAATGTAAGTAAAACAAAAAAAAAGAAGGTCTGTTTAAGCTCAACTTGGGTGACTAAGAATAAAATATATCATGGTAGTTTTGAAAAGCTCAAACGGTCCAAAGATGGCCTAAATCACCTCTTTAACTAAGTGTGTTCTAGGATTTCGCCTTAAGAGATGATAGAACAAATTCTAGACAAATAACAAACTTTAAAGACCATTGTTTATTCCTATTCACATAAATCTTCTCTAGATATGCATGACTTCAATGAAAGAGACATGGTGCATTTAATTTTTGGAAAAATCTCAATCAAAAAGATAATTCACTAAAGAATTCATTCACATACTTTGCACATACTCATGAATTTCATTTTGCTATAACATTCTCAATCAATGGTTAAATATCAAGGAATTATCAAGCAAACATATAATCACTTCAAGGTAAAAACCATTTTAAAGCACAGAATTTTTGCAAAGATTTCAGAAGAAAATCGAAAAAGTTTTGCTCAATCTTTGAAAATAAAAATTTTGCTCTTCCCCCCAACTTGAAACATACATTGTCCTCAATGTATAAGAAATTCAAGAATTCAAGAAAAGGATAAAGGAAACTCCCTTGATTTTTTTTTTAATGAAGCTCAAACTGCAAAACTTGCCAAATTCCTTTGTTGCTCCCCCAAACTTAGACTTTGACACCTATAAAATAAAGAAAAAAAATCAACTAATGAAATATCTAAACTAAGAAATAAGAGAAATAACTAAGAAAGCAATAAATGCTGGGGTTGCCTCCCCAGAAGCGCTTGATTTATAGTCATTAGCCTGACTATGTCTGTCATTCTTCAAGGTGGATCATTAAGATCAGTAACCGATTTTCCACGATCGATCACTCCTCCCCAATAATGTTTCAATCTCTGACCACTAGCCTTAAATGGTTCCTTTGAAAATTCAGCTCCTATTTCCACAGTTCCATATGGAAATACTTGAGTAACAATGAATGGTCCAGACCACCTTGATTTCAACTTACCTGGAAATAGCTTCAAACAAGAATTATAGAGTAAAACCTGTTGCCCCGGCTCAAATTGTCTTTCCACTATCTCCTTGTCATGCCACTTCTTCGTTCTCTCCTTATAGAGTCTAGCACTCTCATATGCTTGCATTTTGAATTCATCCTGTAGACACCAAATTTTGTCCGAGCAATTTTAAAATTAAAAATAAAAAAATAAAAAAGTTGAAAATAAGACCAAACCACACTACACGTATCACCTTTTGCACTTACCATTTTGAAACCAAAATCTTTTAAGGTTTGACTTGAATAAATTGTTGCCAAAATAAAGAGAAAAATTAGGAAAGTAAATCATAAATGGGCTGTCAAAATAATAATGATAAAATAATATCCCATGAAAGTAGCCCAAATCCAAGGAAAATAACGAGGGAATTTGCTACCTTAAATGACTGAAATATTGCTCTTAAAGGGAGAGGAAAAGCCCTAAGTGGGGGGGATTCTCGTCAAACCCGAGCCGCCTCTGCCTTATTCCATTACTGTCCAATTTTGGGTTTCTACTGTAGACCGTCACCTCCATCTTTGCGGCTACTGCACTAGCACACTTCAAACTTGGCACCTTGACCACCGATCATCATCACCATCTCTCTCTCCTACTTCTGTTCCACCTTGTCGCACCACTGCCTGTACTGCTTTGTTTTTGGCTGCCTCACATGTTTTGCACTTGCTGCACCACCGTCCGTTCTTGCATTTTGAAGCTACCGTAGAAGCCACGTTCTCCCACTTCGTACCTCACTCTACTGCAACTCATTTGCTGCTGCATTATACCTGTTCTTGCACCATACTTGCTGCACGTTCATCCCGTCCCTTTTGCTAGAACCGAGACTTGTTTAGAGGCGAGTTACTTTGATTTTGTGGGTTGTTTGTTGATGTTTGCTAAAAAGAAACAGAAACTTGCTTTGCTACTCACGAGTTGCTTCAGAATTTGAAGAATATTTGGAAAGCCATGTGAATAATTAGAAAGAAAGAAGGCCAAACAGAAAGGAAAGAAGGAAAGATAAGCCACGTCTTTGCTGCTGTCTCCCTGTTTGCTGTCCACTTCGCCTGCCACCACCGTTTTGCTCTTCCTGTACCGTACTCCATCACTGCCAGTTGCGTTTCCCTCCATCATCTCGCCTGAGAAAGGTGCAAGTCAGGATAAAGAATCTTAAAGGCTTATTGCCTTATGCCTCGTCCCGCTTTTGCACTGCCGCTACACAGCTCTTGTATTACTCTTACATTGAGCCTAAGCTGCATCGCCTACACTGCTACGACTCACTTTGCAATCATAAAGGAAAGTGGTTACTTGCAATCATAAAATACAAGAAAAAGAAAAGGAAAAGTAGCATTCCCGTATAGCCTTGAGATCCCGTCACTGCCACCTTGTTACCGCCAATCATTGCTGTCCCATTTTCATCCATCGTTCCTGCCATTCTTGCCACCTCTGCATATTGCTCTACACTGCACTTGCGCACGTTGCTGCACTTTGTCTCCAACCTTGTTCCACAACTTGTTAAAAAAAAAAAAAAGGGCTGCTCGACGTTCCTGCCTTTGTACGTGAAACAGAGTTGGAAGCCTTTGCCATTAACTCACTTTTCACGTAAGTCCTAATTGTGTTTGATATTTTATTGTTTTCTTTTTATGCTGGCAGCTTTACTTCATATGTTTGTGGCTTGTGTTTAGATTTTATTTATTTTTTTCATTAGTCATAAATGGTTCCTTATAGATTCTTTATCATGATGATTATTTTAATAAATTTTAAAATTAAGAATAGGTTTTAATCATTTGGCAACATAAAATGTAAGTAAAAAAAATCATAAATCACGATTATTTATTAGAAATTTATGGTAATTTAAATTTTGAGAAATAAAATTATAAGAAAAATGGAAATTTGAATTCTATGTAGTAAAGTATTTGTAAATCATGAAAAAGAACAAAAATTATTCCGAGGATAAGATTTTGAAGAAATCACAAGTAGTGATTCTTTTATAATCTTGAGGATCGAGAAAAATTATTGGATGTTACCAGCGTATTGGAACATCTAATTGATTTCATCTCGATATCGAATTATCATAAAGATATAATATAAAAATGTAAAATCAATAATTTTAAAGAGATAAAAGCAAATGAAAAGTAAATGAGCAAAATATAAATTCTAAATATGAGAAGAAAATTCTATAAAATACTAAAATAAACGATTAATAAAAAATATATAAAATTTTAAGGAATTTCCGATGATAGGATTTCTTAGAAATCGCAAGTAGCGATTCTTTGACAATCCTTAGGATCGAGATAAAATCATTAAATGTCACCAGCGTATTGGGACATTTAAGTAATTTTATTTCGATAATAAAATTCTTAATTTTATAAAATAAATCAATTTAAACAGATAAAATAATAATAATAATTCCGATAATAGGATTTCTTAGAAATCGCAAGTAGCGATTCTTTGATAATCCTTAGGGTTGAAATAAAATCTTTAATGTCACCAGCGTATTGGGACATTTAAGTGATTTTATTTCGATATAAAGAAAACATTAATAAGATTTCTTAGAATAAAAAAAATAAATATATAAAAATGGTAATGAAAATAATAATATAAAAAGGGTAAATATTAGAAAATAGTAGGTGAATAGAAATAAAAACTTTTAAACAGATAAAAATCTAGGAATAAATAAATATAAATACACCGATAAATGCAAATATAAGTATTAAAATTATACATTTTAAAAGAATATCCGATGATAGGATTTCTTAGAAATCACAAGTAGTGATTATTTGATAATCCTTAGGGTCGAAATAAAATATTCGAATATTACCAGCGTATTGGGGTATTCAAGTAATTTTAGTTCAATATTAAGATTTCTAATATAATTAACTCGTATGAAATAAACTAATACTAAATAATAATAATAATAAATAAACAAATAAAAATTTTAAACTAATAAATAAACAAGATTGCAATTTTATTAGGAAATAAAGAGTAACAACAATTAAAAGTAAATAAGATATAAATAATGTCCGATGATGAGATGTTACGGAATTCACAAGTAGTGATTCCTAAATAATCTCTAGGTGAGAGAAATCTGCTAAATGTTACCAGCGTATTGGAATATTTAGTAGGATTTTTCAATAAAAATAAAATTTTATAAAATCAATGAATTTCAAAAGCAATAATATAAATATAAAAGATAATAAAAATAAAATAAAATAATATATTTCTCATGTGCATCATATTTATTTTGTTTGTATCATTTGCATTCATGAAATTCCAAAAACAAATGTAAATCTCCTGAGGATGGGATTCTATAGAAATCGCAAGTAGCGATTCTTAAGAAATCTCTAGATGAGGAAATTATCCAAAATGCTACCAAAAGTATTGGGGTACTTCGGAATAATTTTCAATACAAAAGATTTTCACTTATTTCAAATAAAAAATAAAACTTAAATATTTCAAAATAAAACAAATAACAAAAATGATTTCGAAATAAAGGAAGTTCTTTTAAATATTTAATTAAGACCATTTAATTAAGATCTAAGGGATAATACATGATTAAGTGGTACCGTTTGTTTAACGGGCGTTGTGGGGGCGCTAATCCTTCCCCACGCGTAACCGAACTCCCGAATCCAAACCTTGTTTTCGCAGACCAAAAATTATTTTTTTGATAAAACTTAATTAATTTTAAGATTTTATTAAAAAGATAAATAATTTTAGGTGGGCAATCACACCTAGTCAAAAAAGATTGGTGGCGACTCCTCTTTGTGTTTTTTTTCAAAATCGTCTAGCAATCAAGTCCCCGGACGAAAATCGTTACGACACATCCAACTCGTTGGGCTCAGCACAATTGGACTTCTCTTCATCAAGAATTGCTTCTACGGTGTCCATAGGTTGTTGATTGATGAATATTCCCTGAACTATACTCTCTTCTTCATTCACTTTAAAACAATCATCAGTCTCACTTGGGAATTTAATTGCAGAGAAAAGATTAAATGTTACCTCTTGATCATTGACCCGCATGGTGAGCTCTCCTTTTTGCACATCAATAAGAGCCTTACCAGTTGCGAGAAAGGGCCTTCCAAGGACAATTGGGACTTCACGATCTTCCTCCATATCTAACACTACAAAATCAGCTGGAAAGACAAATTTGTCAACCTTCACTAGCACATCCTCAATAATGCCTCTTGGATACTTGAGAGATCGGTCTGCTAATTGGAGTGTTATCTTGGTTGGTTTAGTCTCTCCTAGTACAAGTTTCCTGAAAATAAAAAAGACATTAAATTAATACTTGCACCTAAATCACATAAAGCTTTATAAAAAAATAAGTTACCAATAGTGCAAGGAATAGTAAAACTCCCTGGATCTTCAAGCTTAGGTGGTAAGTTACTTTGCAAAATGGTGTTGCACTCCTCAGTAAGAGCAACGATTTCAAAATCCTCAATTTGCCTTTTCTTAGAGATGATGTCCTTCACGAACTTGGCATAAATTGGCATTTGCTCCAATGCATCAGAGAAAGGGATGTTGATGTGGAGCTTTTTGAATACCTCTAGGAACTTAGCAAATTGCCTATCTGTCTTCTTTTGCTTGAATCTTTGAGGAAAAGGGATAGGTGGAGATGATTCAATGGTCTTACTAAATTGAGATGAAGTCTGCTCAATTTTCTTTTGTTGCTTATCTTCTTCTTCTGCCTGGACTTCAACTCTAACATCTTCCTCTGATTCTTTAGGTATGTAACCCACTTCTTTATCCTTCCTCAAGGTGATTGATTTACAGTGCTCTTTACCTTCCCTTCTTGGATTAGGTTCAGTATTGCTAGGCAGGGTACCTTGGGGACGGTTACTAATGGCATTAGCAATCTGACCTACTTGAATTTCTAGGTTCTTTATAGAAGCAGCTTGGTTTTGTAAGATGGTAGTGAACATCTCTTCTAAGGAAGGCTTCTTTTCTTGTGGTGGGACTTGTGGTAGAGGATTATGTGGAAGTGGTGGTGGTGGTGGTTGAGTACGGAAGCCAGGAGGATAGGTAGGTCTTGGGTTAGATGGTTGCCCTTGATTATTGTTCCAAGACAAATTTGGGTGATTTCTCCAGCCAGGGTTATAGGTGTTTGAGAATGGGTTATGGTTCCTATTTGAATGGGAAACATATTAGACTTGTTCGGCTCGAATAGAACACCTATCGCCAGAGTGATTACCCCCACAATTATCACAAGTTACGAAAGGATTTTGAATGGAATGAATTGGGTTGGGTTGTTGATTGACTCCAAGAGAATCAACCTTTTTGGTCAAGGTTGAGATTTGAGAGGTAAGGGCGGTGAGTGCATCTAACTCATACATACCTGCAGTTTTTGGTGTAAGCCTCTCAGTTGACCATTGATAGCTGTTTGCAGCCATGTCTTCTATCAAGTTGTAGGCATCATCTATAGACTTGCTCATTAATGCACCACCTGCAGCTGTGTCTATAGTAGTTCTAGTCTGGCTTATCAACCCATTGTAGAATATCTGCACTTGCAACCAATTTGGAATCCCATTATGAGGACACCTTCTCAAGAGCTCTTTGTACCTCTCCCATGCTTCATAGAGTGACTCTGAGTCATGTTGCATGAAAGTGGTGATGTCGTTCCTCATCTTAGCTGTTTTGGCTGGTGGGAAGAATTTTGCCAAGAACTTCTGGACTAGGTCCTCCCATGTTGTAATTGATCCTGGTGCCAATGAGTTCAGCCAATCCATCACTTTATCCCTGAGAGAAAAAGGAAATAATCTTAGTCTTATCGCATCATCAGAAACACCATTATTCTTAAAAGTAGAGTAAATTTGTAAAAAGTGTTTCAGATGAGCATTAGGATCATCATTAATTGAACCCCAAACTGTATAGAAGTTTGGATCATTTGGATGATGGCTGATTTGATCTCGAAATTGTTTGTTTGAATGGTTGGATATCTTATGCTCATCTCGAATCCATTCACCGTAGGCATTGCATAATCTCGAATAGCCTTGGTATCTGCTTCTTCCATGGTATTTGTTTCAATAAGGTCTTCTTGGTTCTCCTTCTTGATTCTTCGTAAAGCCCTTTCAATTTCAGGGTCAAGGGGAGCCAATTCACCACTCCTTGCACGACTCATGCACAGTCCATGCACTAGGCTGATGTACCTAGCAAGAAAAACAAAAGAAGATATTAGTAACAAGGAGGGAGAAAAAGAAAAAGAAAATATTTGAATTAAAACTAGGTATGCTTGGTATTAATATTAGCAAAACAAATCCTTCAATCCCCGGCAACGGCGCCAAAAACTTGTTACCGAATTCCTGATGAGTGTACCGCAAGTATACAGACCGTAGCAAGTAATAAAGTGATGAGTAGAGTATCGTTCCCACGAGGATTGAATTTGTGAATTGCTTACTAAGTACTAAAATTTCACACCCTAATTTTATTCAAACGATCGAAAGAATCTTTTTATCAAAACACTAATATTTCTGAAATCAAAGTAGCAAGAAAGTGAAAATAAAAAAAATCTTATTTAAATAAAACTTCTAAAATATTCCAAAATAAAAATCAAAAGAAATTTAGATGAAAACTTGAAAACTAAAACAAAGAGAATAAAACTAAAACTACTCTATATCCCTTAGTAGGATTGAATGCTCTTCATGGTGTTGAAGCTAGCTATTTATAGAGGCAGTGGGGATGATGATTAGCTCAAAATCTTGGCTGATAGGGCTCGATCTTTATCTTCAAAGAAAATTTATCTTTTATCAGCTCCCTTGTTTATCTCTATTCTTAACAAAAAGTCCATCTTGATAATTTATCTTCATAAAAGATAAATGCAACAATTTATCTTTCTTGGCAGCAAGTAGAGATATCCATGCATGAAGCTTTATCAACAAAGTCTCGTGTTTGAATGGTACTTCACATCTTTGACTTCTTTATGAATTGGAGTTCCTACATCATTGAGGGAAATTTAACAGATAAATGAGGGATTTGAATCTAATAGTAATGATTTAGAGATAAATTATATCATTAAATTCATGATAATTCTATAAATTATAGAATTATCAGAGCCAAACTCAAGTAATCATCGAGTTGAATTCGAATAATTTACGAATAACTTAACTCATTTGTACCTCTAAGTGAATCTTTTAGAATCTGTTGAAAACCTTGAAAATTTTGATTTACTGGAATCAGATTTGTGGAAGTAAATATCATAGTGCACCCCTAGACTCACTTTGTGGAAAAAAAAATTAAAGCTTTTAGCTAGGCACCTATAAATCTGCCTCTCAGCCTTGGGTTCTTCACCTTGAAAAAATTAACCATGCATGCAATTGCTGCGTAATAACACAGGCAAGACGAACATCTTTCTTTAATTTAATAGTTATGCTCAACTTTCACCCTTCTGATCTAAACAATACATTTCATTTTGATTAGAAGTTAAAGTATACTATTTTGTCTAATGTCTATTACATATGTCATGTTTTACTATCCACGAAGGAAACATATTTGCAATGACGGATCTTGACATTAGATTTTGAGGGGGTCAACTAAAAGTTTAAATGTGTGTGTGTCTATATATATATATTATTTAAGTTATGTCATTATGGTTTCAGTTTAATATTCAAATAAATTATTTAAGTTATGTCATTATGGTTTCAGTTTAATATTCAAATAAATTATTTTAAAATTTTCAAATAAATATTCAGATTTTAATACAAAATGCATACAAATTTTTAAAATAGTATTTTTTTCAAAAATTATAAACCTTTTTTATTGTAATTAGAGTCATTAAATTTTAAAAATGGATTAAATGATATCCAATTCAAAAAAAATTAAAATAGTATTTTCTCCAATATTGGTCATTTAGTTCATCCAAATAAATTTAAATAAATATATTCTACAAATTAAATCATTTAACTAAAAAAGTTTAACAAATAATTGAATATTTTATACCCTCTTGATTTTAATTACAATAAAATAAAAGTTCATAACCTTAGTTCCATATAATAAAAGATTAATGACTTATTTCTATTTTTAGAAGTTCAAAGGCTTATTTGGATATTATCCTTATGTTTTACTAAATAACATTAAACTTGTATGCAAGTAATATACAAAAAAAAAGCTAATAAATTTATAAATTTTATCAATTCATAAATAAAAGTATAAGGAATCTATATAAATATCAAATAAATAATTTTATCTAAAATTATGAGTCTATGATCTATTGATTTAAAGTGTATGTAAATAGTGATTACTGAAAAATAAATAGATAGATATCAATTAAATTTAAATTTTTTAATTTGTGAACCCAATTTAAATTTATTCAATATAAATTATATACAAATGTATAAACAGCCCCTGCATATTTGTTGCATGCATATTGTCACGTGCCGAGGGCTTTCCTGCTTAAAATCGCACGGTTGTTGGGCTAAAGCCCCCGGCACGTGACAATATGCAGTATGGCTATAAGGTTTCATTATGAAATAAGACATTACAGATCTCAAATGTGATTTGTCTGGAATAATGAGTGCATAAGAGTTAAAACATTCTTTTAGCTTTTCCGAAAATTAGTCTTAATTTCAATGTAATCGTCTTTCACTAGACTAGAAAAGTTTATAGGCAAGTAATTCCAAGCCGTAGTTTGAACCAACTATCAACTTATTATTGCTAATTGTAACCAAAAAAAAAAACTTATTATTGCTAATCAGTCCAAACAGACCACTTCTAAAATTGTTTTTTGACGGTCGAAAAATTCAAAAAACCATCGTATATTCGTCAAAAAATTCACACCTTTGCTGCCGATCATCGAAATATCCATATCTGACTAAAAATATTCAACTCAAAATCTAGATCTCAGTATCAACGACGACGCCTTGATCACCGTTCAAAAAATTTCAAAAAAAAAAATCAATTCTCAAAAAATTCCTCTTAGCCTATTTTACTTTTTACCAAATTAGCTTTCCTAAATGTGAGATTTATTTAATTTGTTATTATTTATTTAGTTTATTAAATATAGTTATTGCATTTACCAGTTCATCAAGTTATCTGTTCATCGAATATAATATCTTATTATGATTGTAATTTTGAATGAGATGTACCCTTTCAAAAAAAAAATTTTCTCAGAACTCACCTATCTAAAACCCTC
Source organism: Heritiera littoralis (assembly GCA_031772115.1). Taxonomy (NCBI): domain Eukaryota; kingdom Viridiplantae; phylum Streptophyta; class Magnoliopsida; order Malvales; family Malvaceae; genus Heritiera; species Heritiera littoralis. Next base: position 1,643,114 of record JAPDPK010000096.1, on the reverse strand, counting down.
TACCCAAACCTTTTTGTTCGAAACCATAAATTCCACCACCTAAATTTTGCTTGCTATTTTTTGTGTTTAGGCTGAATTTATTGGCAATTAGGTTTATATTGACTGAAGTTAGTCAGTTAGGTCTTTAATTAGTGGTTGGATTTATTTTTGTTTTATCTTATTTTTTGTTGAGTTTTATTTTCTTTTTCAATTTATATATGATAGTGTCCAAGATGCACTCGATTCCAACTCTTTGCTAATATTTTAATTTTTCTATCCTGATTTTGTTCATTCTTTTATGACTTTATTTACTGCTGTTTCTTTAGTTTAATCCGAATGAAGGTCTACATGAGTCTATTTTTAGATTTGTTTTATTATTCTTTCTTTTTTTATTTTTATTATTTTTTACTGCTATTTGTTTAAATTTTTTGTTTTTCAAAAAATAAAATAAAGTCAATTGTATAAGACTATTGGATTTAAGACCCGAATCAATTCCTAAGCTACTTGACCCACTCTAATCCTAGAACTAAGCTAAAACCCAATTAACATCTAAAGATCGAAACTTTCAAATAAACTAATTAAAAGCTTGATTAATATTTGAAAGATAATTATGCAATACATTGTTAATAAAATTTTTTATCTCCACAAGCAGATGATTTTACATATCTTATTTTATTTATTTTTTATTTTTTTAATATTTTTAAAATACATGTGTAATTATTATAATCCTGTTGGTAGAATAAAAAAAATTCTATTGACGGTGTAATAAATATTAATTTATATTTTAAAATTTTAGATAAATTTAAAGCAACTCTCAAAATTCATTTATAAAAAATATTTCATCATCGAAAGCAATCATATAAAAATCGATTTTGATTTTAGATTTAAATTTAAATTAATATAATAATTTAAAAAAATTTTAAAATTTCGAACAGAGCAAAATATGTGTATCTTGTCCAAAAAATTTATAGACAAATAATTTCATGCCGTAAGTGAGAAGAAATTTCAACTTATTGCGACTAAAGAGATTTACGTGGTGTTTGGTTGGCCTGAATCAGAATTATTTCCTTCTTTTATTTTGTGTGTCTTATTCATGGTGAGGTTTCATGGTGAGGTTTAGTTCAACTTTAGCCCCAAAAAAACAATGTCATAGAATGAGAATTCTTTGTTCTCCGCTTGAATCTCAGAATGAATATTCTGAAACCACAAGTAATGGGTTCCAATTTTTTTTTGACAATTTTATCCTCAAGAATCAACCTCTAAATTAGTATTCACATATTCTAGAGAGAGAGAGAGAGAGTTGGTTTCTAACTGAACCAACACCATTTTCGTGTTAGGAAAAAATATCTCTCAAACCAAACACCCACAAAAATAAAGGAAAGCAAAAACAAACACAATAATTTTAATGTGGTTTGGTCCAACCAATTTCGCCTATAACCACCCAACCAATCTAATAATCAATCAAACAATTACAACCGTGCAATTTTGAGAAGAGAAAAATTGCAAACTCCTAACAAAACCCAAACATGCAATTTTTTGGAGAGAAAAATTACAAACTCCTAAAAAAGATCCCAAATCCCAACTACACCTTTAATAACCCAAACCTTAGCTATTCTATCGGTGTCTACAACTCTTAGGGACACTTTACAAATCAAGTCTAACACGTTATTTATAAGAGGAGAGCCCTTATAACTTCTCTTATACTTTCGATGTGAGATTCAAGACAAACCTCAACATTTCGAAGCCAAAAAAGTCATCGGAGATCGTACTAGATTTGATTGCCTTGAGAAATAGATCGATGGTCCCTACAAAAAAAAAAGCAACAATACTCACATATCAACACCAAAAAAAATTGTTGTTGCACAAAACAACAATAAAGGTATGCTGACGTCGATGTTCGTACTTAGTTCCACGTGTATCCAAGAAGCTTCTGTAAAACAAGAAAAGTCAAAGAGACGCAGGGGTGGTTCCCTGCGTAGACACTCTGATGCTTAAGTCAGCAGAAAGTTCTTCAGTGTTAGGAAGCGTAAAAGCCAGTAGTCAAAAATTAGGGAGTAAAATTGTACCTGGAGGCCTATTTATAGGCCAATATTCTAGATTAATTACTTGAGGATAAGTCCATCATCTTGCTGAGAGTTTATGTTCCAATATAACACAAGTTCCTCGAAAACCGGGAGCATTCGGAGCCTGTCGCCAGCGAGAGACTCATACCACGTGGCACGTTGTGGCGTCAGGGATCTGTCGCTAACGGGAGCTGAAGTAATGCGCCATGTGTCACCCTATGACTGCAGGCGACAGACTGGGAGTCTGTCGCCCGGCGATAGGTGTAATGCGCGCCATGTGTCGTGTTATGATTGCAGGCGACAAACTTGGAGTCTGTTGCCCAGCGACAGGTGTGATGACGCACTTTATCTCTGTCGCCGAAGGCCACGTGGACCAATGAGTTTTTGCCACGTGGTGATCTCTTACGCTATTAGGCCAGGCCCAACACGGGTAGACTTTGTCATATCAATTGCTCCCCACTCTCTTGTTGGATTTCTCCAACCAAGAGAGTATAAATATGTGTTTTTGGGCCTTAGCCCACTGTTTTTTGTGATTTGGTGAATAGTCCTTTTGTGATTTCTTCTGGTATTTTTTGCAGGTGAAAAAATTCTACTCTGCGACAGGCGTGATCAGGCGCAATGTTTGGCATTTCCTGTCGCAGCTATATAAACTGTTGGGACCCAATGAGAGAACGCACGAGAAACCTCCGAGCAGCCATCTGTCGCCCATTTTTAGCTCTCTCGCCAAAAGAGTCTTTCGCTCTCACACCAGAAGTCTCTCACTTATCTCATCACCTATCGCACTAGGTTTAGGTCTCCCGCAGGTGGCTTGGTCTTCTGCGTAGAGTTTAGTCTCCCGCAAGTGTCTTGCTCAATAGATCTGTTGCCCAAAAGGTCTGTCGCCTTAATAGGTATGTCGCCTATCGAGTCTGTCGTCTGGTAGTTTTTGCTTTTTGCCATGTCTTTGCTACGCCCGGGTAAAACACTTAAAACAGGTGGTCTCGTGTGTTCTTTGACAAATGCTGACTTAGAGGATATCAGGACTCGTTTCCCTCTCCCCTCGGGTTATAGCTATAGACTTCCAGTGCAAGGGGAGTTACGCCGGACTTGGTTAGAAACGGTGTAGCCGTTCATAAGGCTTCTTTGTCTTTCGGTCTTCGCTTCCCTCTTTCCGGAGTTTGGCGACGCATTTCTTAGATACAAGGACATCGTCCCGTGTTAACTCCACCCCCATGCATGGGCTCAGCTGGTAGCATTTTCCATAGTGTGTCACAACCTGGGTATTATTCCAACAGCTCCTCTCTTGAGCGCCTTTTTCAGAGTTCGCAGGCTGAAAGGATTAATAACGTTCTCTCTTCAACGGTTAACGGTCGACGAATTTCCTAATAATAAAATCTTCTTGGATCTCCCCAATAAACTGCGTGGCTTTGAGAGTGAGTGCGTCGTTGTTGAGATTCCAAGCGACCTGTGGATTCGCTCTAGATGGAATCGTGATACTTCTAACCACTCACAGCGCTCGGGAAGATTCAGAACAGAAATTTTAAGAGACCAATTTGGTGAGCCTATTCGGCGAATCTGTTCTACTAGGGAGCGTAATTTATTTTCCCTTCTAACCCCGGAGAACATTGCCGCTGCCGGCTGGGGGGTAAGCAGGACCGTTCTCGAAGCTTCTGCTGCCCCATCTAACTTGCCTACAACTCCTCGCGTATCTGACGCTGGCCCTAGTCAGCCATCCTTGGTACTAGTAGCCGAAGCATCCACCCCCGTAGGCCGCCTTGTAGATGAGTCCTCTTCAGATTCGGAGGACGAGACCCCTGAGGCTGCGGTACTAGTGATCATTCAGAGGAGAATCCTGAGTGGGCTCAAGTCGACGCCTTTGGGAGTCCTTTCGTCGATTTTCGTTGGATCCCAACTTGAATAGTTTAGAGGACTTTGGTGGTTTTTTAGGTTTCTTATCCCTTTTCACTCCTCGTATGCGTGTGCGTGTGTTTTTTACTTGGTCAGCTAATACTTTCTTTTTATATTGTGCAGGCATGAACTTCCGAGATTTGATGCGTAGGAGGGATGCCAGTGTTGCTGCCCGAGCAGCTCCTCCTACTCAGTCGCAAGTTAGAGCCTCGTCTGACCGGCTCGTGCTCCTACTCCTCCTTCACCTTCTACTGGTGAATCCAGCCATCCTTCACAAGAGGCCGGAGGAATAAACGAAAGAGGCCTCTTGTTCCTGATCGTGGTCCGGACGATCGCGAGAGCTCTGAGTCCCAAAGGAGTGATTCAGCCCGTCCAGAGGTGGCTCTCGAGTTGCTGAGGATAGGTCTGCCCCTCGCCAGCCTAGGCGCAAATACAGGAAGAGGCTGATTATTGAAGCCACTATGCCTACAAGACCGATTTTGTATAAGGTAGCCGATCCGACTTTGAGGCATTATTCAGTTGATAACGGGGTCGTTGTAGGTGGGGAAGATTTCCAGACTTATCCCGGAGTGAATGACAACGACAGCATCAAGGATGCCGAGATAGCGTCTCGTCTGGCCTAGAGCACCATCCTTCCTCGCGACGAGGCGAGCCTTTTCACAAACCTTACAGAAGCGGAGGATAATTCTGACTATTTCGCTATGAAGGTAAGCTTTGTGCTTGTTTGGTAACTAGATTCTCCCCCCTTTTAAGCTCTTTCGTCAATTTTTTGAGTTATGTCTGTTTTTTGTTTTGTCAGACGGCTCAACAAATTACGGCAGTCAATGCTCGACATAGGGCTCTTAGGGAGCAAGCCGATAGAGAGATTCGTGAGCTTCGAGAACAGAGAATGGAGCTTACGAACGAGGTTGTCCAGCTTCGCCCCTATCCCAAAAGGATGGAGGAGTTGAGTAGAAAGAATGCTGATCTCGAGCAAAGGCTCCGAGAAGAGCAGGTGAAGGTGGCTTCCCTTCAAGGGTACCAAGAAGCTTACAATAAGGCCGTCGATGATCAGGGAGCTATGGAGAGGCAGCGGGATGAGGCCATTGAGGAGCTGCACCACGTACTGGATCGTCAAAGAGAAGCTCGAATCGAGGCCGTTCGTGAATACCGCTTGTCCCAGCATTGCTTTGACAAGAAAACAGAGTTCGCGACGGGATTCATTAAATACGGCTTCTACTTGGCTCGTTCTTGGCTGGAGAAGCATCGACCTAGTGAGGCTTTCCCTGAATTGCTTTTTACTGAGGAGGCCCGGTACTACAAAGCTCCTTCTTGGACCAAGTATGAACCCGACTCGCAAGGTCCGGAGGCCTATTTAGTGGAGGGAGCTGAGGATGAACTGGACAATCTTGAAGGTCCGTGGCCTCCTCGACAGCCACAACGTCAGCCTGAGTCTTCTGAGGCACTTGATCGATCTGAGCCTCTAGCAGCGCATAACGCTTCTGAATCTATCGAGGTAGGCGAGCAGCTTGAGTCTATCGAGGCACTGTTGGGGTTAGACGGCGATGAGTTCCAAATTTCTGATTCTGCAGCCGTTGATCCTGTGCCAGACTCTGCGGCTGTGGTTGGGCCTTCAGGTGATGTTCCTGCTTCCGGGATGGCTTCTTCGCTCCCCAGGATCCTGATTCTTCACTCCTCTAGTTCCTGAGCCTCAAGCTTCTCAAGACGCTAGTGCTGATGTAGCGCCTTCTCAGCCAGCTGACTCGCTCATTGCCGTAGATTAGAATTTAGTATTTTTTGTTTTGTTTGTTAACTCCAATGTACAGATTCATTGTTAATGAAAAGTACCGTTTCATTCTGTAGCTTTTTCTTTTGCTTATGTGAATTCAATATAATACTTTGTATACCTGTTACATCACAAAGTTCTTAAGCGATATCAAATAATTCTATTTTTACCTTTATACCATGTTGCTCCCCAAGTTCTAATTTGAGACAGCGTTTTTATTCCTGTGCAAAGATGAACTTTTCTCGAGCATTATGCCTATCTTGCGCTTTTTTCGCTTAAGGACTTTATTGAATAACGACTAAAATGTCAAGGTGTTAACCATAATTTGCTAACGTATTTCAACATATTAGTCTGAAAATTTCAGCGTACCTCGTAACATGCTATATATTTTGTGTCTTTTATGTTACCTGGATATCGTGTTTGTTTGTTGCTGAATGGTTTCTCGATTTTGCCTTTCTCACACACTTGTCGTGTTTAAGGACTGGTCTTTGCCCGTCTCGCACTTTTCCGTGCTTAGGGACTTTTAGATGTGCCCGTCTCGCGCATTTTTCGCTTAGGGACTTTTGTTTGCCTCTCGCGCATTTTTTGCTTAGGGTTTTTTTGTTTGCCCGTCTCGCGCATTTTTCGCTTATGGATTTTTGTTTGCCTGTCTCGTGCATTTTTCGCTTAGGGACTTTTGTTTGCCCGTCTCGCGCATTTTTCGCTTAGGGACTTTTTTTTGCCCTCTCGCACATTTTTCGCTTAAGGACTTTTTGTTTACCCGTCTCGCGCATTTTTCGCTTAGGGGCTTTTGTTTGCCAGCTGTTGCTCATTTCAATTCCTGTAACACATAATCTGTCTCACACATTGCATTAGAGAATTATAGGAAATGATGGGCTGGCCTTTATTAATGAATCAGATAAAACAATAATATCTGTAAAGTAACGGAGCAATAGATGGAAAAGTGAAGACAAGAATAATCATAATCAGAAAAGAAGTAAAACGTTTACTGCCAGTATGGTTTAAGATGGTTGGCATTCCAAGTCTTTGATATCTTCTTTCCTTGCAAGGTTTCTAAGGTACATGTGCTAGGTCCGATCATCCTTCTAATTCTGTATGGTCCTTCCCAATTAGCCCGGAGCTTTCCATCTTCCTTATGGGCGTTTGTAATTGCCGACTTTCTCAATACCAAGTCTCCTTCTTGCAACTCTCTTTTTAACCCGTGCATTGTAATAAGTAGCTACCCTCTGTTGGTAAGCAGCCAGTCTCATTTTTGCTTTGTCTCTCAGCGCATCTATCAGGTCTAGATTCTCCCTTAATCCCTGAGAATTGAGCTCCTTGATGTAGGGGACCAACCGGGGTGACTCAGCTCCAACTTCTACTGGGATGAGGGCTTAAGTCCCATACACCAAATTGAACGGTGTTTCCCCTGTCGACACCTTGCTTGTCGTTCTGTAGGCCCATAGGACGCTCGGGAGCTCGTTTACGCATGCTCCTTTTGCTTTGTCCAGTCTGGTCTTCAATCCATGTAGTATAGTTCGATTACTCACCTCTGCCTGCCCATTAGCTTGCGGGTAAGACACAGAAGATATTCTTAGGAGAATGTTCAGGCCTTTGTAGAAATCCCGGAAAGCATCACAGTCGAACTGCTTCCCATGGTTTGCATTTATCACACGGGGGATCCCAAATCGGCAAATTATGTCCTTCCACACCATTGCTTCCACCTTCTTCTCAGAAATTGTAGCCAAAGGTTCGGCTTCTATCCACTTCGTGAAGTAATCTGTAGCCACAAGTAAGTATTTCCGTTGTCCTGAGCCTAGTGGAAAAAGTCCTAGGATATCTAGTCCCCACTGTGCGAATGGAGTTGCTGGAGAGTGTTCTGAAGGGCCGAAACAGGCGCGGTTGTTATTGGAGCGAATTTCTGACACTTTTCGCATCTTCTCACTTTGTCTGTGGCATCCTTACTCAGTGTAGGCCAATAAAACCCTGCGCGCAATATTTTCGAGGCTAAGGCACGAGCCCCTAAGTGTTCACCGCATATTCCCTCATGAACTTCAGCTAAGGTGTACTCAGCTTGTTGGGGCCCTAGGCATTTCAGCAAGGGCATTGTGAAGCTTCGCTTATAGAGTTCTCCATTTACTACGGTAAACCTGGCACTTTTCAATTTCAACCTTCGAGCCTCGTCACTGTTAGCTGGGAGTGTGCTCCTCAATATATAGTCTTTGATCGGGACTCTCCAATCATCTCCGATCTCGATATCGCAGACACCTTCTTCTTCGATACTTGGCTTAGCGAGGGATTCCACTTTGACGATACCCCCTTTGACCCCTCTAGAAGAAGCCAATTTTGAAAGAGTGTCTGCATGGCTGTTCTTTCCGATTTATCTGAGTCAGTTGGAAGTGCTGAAACGACTGTGCCAACAATTGTACCTTCTGCAGATAAGGGACTAAGGCGGGTTCTCGTGCTTCATACTCACCCGAGAACTGGTTTACCACCAATTGTGAATCGCTATGGGCCACTAAGTTGCTGACTCCTAGTTTTTCAGCAAGTTTCATCCCAGTTATCAAGGCTTCGTACTCGGTTGTATTGTTCGAACTCGGGAAATCGAAACGTAGTGAATACTCATAGGTTTCCCCGTCAGGCGATATTAGCACAATTTCGGCTCCACTGCCGTCCATGTTATGAGCTCCATCAACAAATAATTTCCACCAGACTAACTCTGTTTCCCCTTGAACCTCTCGGCCAGTGCATTCTACAGTGAAATCTGCCAATGCTTGTCCTTTTATTGCTTGGCGAGGCTGGAAGTGAATGTCATATTCACTCAATTCGATAGCCCATTTAATTAAACGCCCTGAGTGTTCTGGTTTCTGCAGTATTTGCCTCAAGGGCTGATCCGTTAAGATAGTCACCGAGTGAGCTTGGAAGTAAGGCCGCAACTTCCGAGTTGCCATCACCAAGGATAAAGCTATTCTTTCAACTAAGGGGTACCTTACCTCGGCATCTAGCAGGACTTTGCTTACATAATAGATCGGGCAATCCCTGTCCCCTTCTTTCCTTAGTAGGACTGCACTTACAGCTTTCTCTCCTACACCGAGGTACATGAGGAGTTGGTCTCCGGGCTGTGGCCGAGATAATAGAGGCAACTCTTTCAGGTAGTCTTTCAACCTTTCAAAGGCGTCGTTGCACTCTTCCGTCCATTTGAAGTTCTTTCCTGCCTTTATCGCTTTGAAAAATGGTAGACTTCTTTCAGCTGATTTGGACAAGAAACGACTCAAGGCTGCTATCCTCCCTGTCAGCCTTTGAACTTCTCTTATAGTATTGGGTGGCCTCATGTCCAAAATAGCTTGAACTTTCTCGGGATTAGCCTCTATCCCTCGATTAGTAATCATGAATCTCAAGAACTTTCTGGATCTCACCCCAAATGAGCTTTTTTTGGGATTTAACTTCATCTTGTACTGTCGCAGCACATTAAACACCTTAGTCATTTTCTCAGCATGTGATTCTCCCTGTCGGCTTTTGATGATCATATCATCAACATAAGCTTCCATGGTGTTGCCCAACAAGTCTTGAAACACCTTATTTACCATGAGCTGGTAGGTAGCCCCTGCGTTTTTCAAACCGAATGGCATTACTCGATAGCAATATGTCCCACTATCGGTAATGAACGAAGTCTTTTCCTCATCATCTGGATGCATCATGATTTGGTGGTATCCTGAAAAGGCATCTAAGAAACTAAGCAATTCATACCCACAAGTTTCATCTACTAACTTGTCTATTCGGGGTAGTGGATACGAATCCTTAGGGCAAGCTTTGTTTAGATCCGTGAAGTCCACATACATTCTCCATTTCCCGTTGGCTTTCTTCACCATCACAACGTTAGCCAACCACTCTGGATAATTAACTTCTCTAATGAATTTCGCCTGTAACAACTTCGAAACTTCTTCGTTTATTGCCTGTTGCCTCTCTGGAGAAAAATTCCTCTTCTTTTGCTTTATCGGCCTTGCCCCCTAGACTACGTTCAACCGATGACAAACAACTTCAGGATTAATTCCGGCATATCGGCTGGGGTCCATGCGAACACATCACTATTCTCTTTTAAGCATCGGACTATTTCTCCTTTCACTTCTTCAGGAAGCTGGCCCCCCAAATACACTATTTTTCTCCATCTTTTTCGTCCAACTCAATTGCCTCCATCTCCTTATCAGGTTTTGGCTTAGGCTTTTCTTCAATTGTAAGGGTTTCTCCTTCCTTTGAATCCCCTTACATGTGGTGGATGCGACATTACACGTCTTGGCTTTCTTTTGATCTCCCCTCACTTGTCCAACACCGTGAGGAGTTGGAAACTTCATTAACAAATAGCAGGGATGCACCACCGCTCTCATGTCATTTAACAATGGCCGCCCGAAGATCATATTGTAAGCCACAGACGCTGATCTCACCACCATAAACAACGCTTGTCGGATGACATCTTTTGGGCTCTCCCCCAATGTAACAGGTAACTGAATGGCGCCTGCTACCTTTACCTTCTCTCCAGAGAAACCGTATAAGGGTGTAGGTACTGGCTTCAACCTGTCCTCCATGATATTCATCCTTTCAAAGCATGTCCAGTAGATTAAGTTCACCGAACTCCCATTGTCGACCAAGATTCGACTCATGGGTGCTTTACTGCAACGGCTGTAATTACCATCGGGTCATCATGAGGAACGACTACATCTCCTCTATCGGCTGGTGTAAAAGTAATGGGTTCCTCATCCTGCTTTTCCTCATCACTGAGTTGATTTGGTGGGCCTGTCGAGCGTAAGATTTTCGAGATGAGGAAGAAGTACTAGCTAATGATTCACCTCCGGATATTACGTTAATAGCTGGCCCTGTGGGTTCATTATCTTCCTCTCGATTCCTTCCTTCTGTTCTTCTGTCATTATCTCTCTTGTCACCTTCATTTCGTCTCACAGGTCCTCTGTTTTCACCTCTTCTGTCTCTAAATTGATTTCCTCTGTTCTAAGTAGGATAGTTGTTTCTGTCACCTCTCCACACGAAACGGTTTATTTTTCCCTCTCGCGCTAGCTTTTCTAGCTGATTCATCAACTCCCTACACTTCTTGGTCGTGTGCCCATGCGCTGAGTGGTAATAGCAGTACGACCTTAAATCTCGGCCCAAATTTCCTGATGCCTTCTTTGGAGACTGTATAAGCCCTGATCCTTCAATAGCTGCTAACACTGAAGCCCGAGATTCAATGAGTGGGGTATAGGAATTGTATTTTAGTGCGGGAGCTTTCTCAAACTTTCTCGGTTGGCTAGAAGATGCTCCAGTGACCTCTCTTCCTCGTTTCCTTCCATCCTTGAATTCTCCTATCACCACCATTTTCATTACCTCCTCCTGGGTTACGTACTTATGTGCACGGGAAAGTAGGTCTGAGATGGTAGTTGGCTGTTCTAGCGACAAGGGATTCTTGCAATTTCTCAGACCTTGTCCCATGTAACATGGCTGCCACGGCTATACCGACTTGCAGATCTCGCACCTTAAAGTAGCATCTCTGAACCGATCCACATAACTCTTCAATGACTCCTTAGCTCCCTGTTTAATAGTGAGCAAATAGGTCGGTTCCTTCCTTCTCTGACTATTCACCGCAAACGCCTTGAGAAACTCACTTCGCAGCTGGTCAAAAGAGACAATGGACCCTTCAGGCAGGTTATTGAACCATTTCATCGCATGTCCAGATAAAGTTAAGGAAAAGGCTCACACATTATCTCGTCTTCCCATCCATGTAGCAACATTAGGGCCTCATAGTTTTGCATATGGTCGTAGGGTCCATCTTTCCGGTGTATGCGGCCATCTGCGACATTTTGAACTTTGGGGGCAGAGGTTTTTGCATGATGGTCATGCAGAACGGTACTCTTCTTCTCTGGCTCTCTTCTGCAGAAACTAATTTTTTCTCTTCTAGTACCTGTTCTATTATCTTCTTCATGTCCACAGGGGGAGCGAGTTGATTCCTGGCATGAGACGAATCGGGCAGGTCTTCAACAACTATTTCCTTACCCCTTCCTTGAGGTGCATCTGTTCGTGCCATTTGTGTACACTAAGTGGGATCAAACTCCGACCCGGTTCCCCAAGTGCTTTGGTCGTCATCACCGTTCTTTCCAGCACCTCCAATACCTTGTCCTGCATTAGTACCAGCAAATTTTGACAAGTCATGGTGGTGGGCGGAAGACCCTGTCGCTCGGTCAACACCCTGTCGCTTAGGTACCTGTCACCCAACACCAGACACCTGTCGCGTGACCCCTGTCGCAAGGTCTAGGCCTGCCGCTTCCTCAGTCTCTCGCTGGTTACCTGCGACAGGCCTCCTGCTCCCCTGTCCTGCCGCACCCTGATGAATGTTATGCTCTTGCATATGGGGAACCTCTCGCCGACGAGAGGGGTCTGCCGCTGTTGTGTCCTCCTGTCACCCAAACATCTGCGGCGGGACGCCTCTACTTGTTCCTCCTACCAAGTTCTGCACGGCAAGCGGTAAATCCAATGTTGGGAGAACTCCTTGGAACAGATCCACCATGGCTCGCAGCACTTGGGTAGTTTCTTCACTCTGTCGCCTCAGAGCCTCGAATTCTGCTGTCGACACAGTAATTCTTTCTTCATCCCTGTTCACCTGGTTCGTCTGGCGAATCTGCTGTTCAGGGGAGCTCACAGAGTTTTCCTCACTTCCGGCCTTTACATTTGTCGATCTTGTTCTCACCATCTTAGAAAATCTCGATTGGCTTTTTATACGTTTCCCACAGACGGTGCCAATTGTTGTTGCACAAAACAACAATAAAGGTATGCTGACGTCGATGTTCGTACTTAGTTCCACGTGTATCCAAGAAGCTTCTGTAAAACAAGAAAAGTCAGAGAGACGCAGGGGTGGTTCCCTGCGTAGACACTCCGATGCTTAAGTCAGCAGAAAGTTCTTCAGTGTTAGGAAGCGTAAAAGCCAGTAGTAAAAATTAGGGAGTAAAATTATACCTGAGGGCCTATTTATAGGCCAATATTCTAGGTTAATTGCTTGAGGATAAGTCCATCATCTTGCTGAGAGTTTGTGTTCCAATATAACACAAGTTCCTCGAAAACGGGAGCATTCGGAGCCTGTCGCCGACGAGAGACTCATACCACGTGGCACGTTGTGGCGTCAGGGATCTGTCGCTAGCGGGAGCTGAAGTAATGTGCCACGTGTCGCCCTATGATTGCAGGCGACAAACTGGGAGTTTGTCGCCCGGTGATAGGTGTAATGCGCGCCATGTGTCGCGTTATAATTGCCAAGTCTGTCGCAGTGACAGGTGTGATGACGCACTTTACCTCTGTCGCCGAAGGCCACGTGGACCAGTGAGTTTTTGCCACGTGGTGAACTCTGATGCTATTGGGCTAGGCCCAACACGGGTAGACTTTGTCATATAAAAAATAAAACCCAAAAAACTAAGGAAGAAAAGAAGAATAAGTTTGGGTTTCCAAAATTAGATTTTGGCTTTTCTAGATTTTTTTGAACAAACTAACTTTGAACATGGAACGAAGAGGCTGAAAGGAACGGAATTATAGATTTCTAGAAGAAGTCAGCACCAATCAACTCGACGACCGACACTAGTCAACGATAGCAGACGGAGTTAGAAGGTTAGATAGAGACGATCTGTCTTACGGAGGGGGAAGGGAAATGAGGTAGAAAAGGTGGTGGAGGACGGGAGAGAAAGAAAAGAATAACAGAAAAGAAAAGAAAATAGAAAATAGGAAAATGTTATTTATTAATTTTTTAATTGTTAAGTTAATTTTATTTTTAATAATTAATAATTAAATTTTTTAATTAATAATTAAATAAAAATACTTAATTAATAATTATTAATTAATACTTAATAATTAATCAAAATAACTTATATTAAAAAATAGTTATTTTTAATTAATAATTTATAAGCTATCTAATTATAATCAATATTATAATAACTTATAATTAATTTAATAAAAAGATAAAATAGTGTTTTAAATTTATTCAAACTATATTATTTGTGCTAATCAAGCATATTATTACTAATTTTCACTGTATTCTATTCTAATAAATCAAATCTCATAATATATATTTTATTCTATTTTTTTTCCCCATAATAACTATTTCATTCTATGAATAAAAGTGGAAAAGATTGAGACCGACATTGACCTTGTCCTCTGGGGCAAGTAAGGTTATCTAAGCTCCCCGCTACTTTCTCTTTCACAAATATTGCATTGTCGTTGCTTAAGCGTCTCCCAAAATTAATGGTAATTTAGAAGTACCAAAAATCAATGGTAATTTAGTGCCCCTTACGTACGGGAAGGGTACAAAGAATTTGGAGTCCTCGTGTAAGGGACAGCAGTACTTTATGATGAAGGAACAAATTAGATCTTATAATTCGTGTTTTTAATTCGTTTTTATGTTATGTAAAATCGTATTCGTATCATATAAAATATAAAAATTTTGTGTCAAAATTTATGTTGACACAAAAAATATAAAATCTTATTTTTAGCTTTTACCATATTCATATATATTTTTTACTTAATTTTAGCTCGTGTCACTTTTGTTAGGGTTTGTCTTGAATCTCACATCGAAAGTATAGAAGAAGTTATAAGGGCTCTTCCCTTATAAATAATGTGTCAGGCTTGATTTGTAAAGTATCCTAGAGAGTTATAGAGTTTGGGCTATTATAAAAAGGGTATAATTAGGCTTTGGGATCTTTGTAAAAAGTTTGTAATTTTTCTCTTTCAAAAATTACACAATTGTAATTATTTGATTGATTATTAATTTAGTTGTGCCAAACCACATTAAAAATTATTATTTTTATTTTTGCTTTCTTCCGTTTTTGTGAGTGTTTGGATTGAGAGATATTTTTCTCAACAAGTGGTATCAGAGCTGAAGGTTCGTGATCCTGCAAAAAAAGAAAAACTATGTCTGAAGGTATATCTAAGTTTGAGATTCCTTTACTTGATGGTAAAAGTAATTTTATGTTATGGCAAAGTACGATTCAGGATTTTGCTAGTACAACAAGGTCTAGATTTGGCATTAAAAGAAAATAAGCTAGATGAAATGTCTAATAAAGATTGGGTTGGAATTCAAAGAAGGCTGTAAGTACAATTAGATTGGCACTTGCTCCAAAATTAAGTATAATGTATTGACTGAGACGACACCAACCAGATTGTGGAAGAAGCTGGGACATCTATGCATCAAAATCGCTCATAATAGATTGTGTTTGAAGATAGATTTGTATTCTCTAAAGATGGATGAAGGTACGAGTCTCCATGATCACTTAAATGAATTTAATAGATTAGTTTCACAATTATTAGCTATTGATTCTAAAGAGTTGAAAGAAGAAGAAAAGGTATTACTACTGTTGTCATCTTTGCCTAAATCTTATAGACCTTTAGTTCAGACTTTATTGATGGGAAAAACTACTTTGACGTTAGATGATGTGATTGCTGTGTTGCGTGAGAATGAAAGATTTATGGGTAAAGGAGATTCTTCATCTGCGGAGGTGTACTAGTTGCTGTAGAAAGTTCTACTCAAAGGAGGACTATAATGAGAGACATGGTAGATCAAGAGGGACATCAAGATCAACATTCAAAGATTATAGTGAGGTGAAATGTTATTATTGTGGAGAGAAGGTCATATTCAAACATGCTGCAAGACATTAAGGGAGGATATAGCTGCATTCAAGAAGGCTCAACAAAAGAGTGATGATGGAAAGAAGAATGAGACATTAATAAACTAGCTTCCTAAAATTTCCTCAAAACTCACCTACTAGAACCCTCTACCCAAACCTTTTTGTTCGAAACCATAAATTCCACCACCTAAATTTTGCTTGTTATTTTTTGTGTTTAGGCTGAATTTCTTGGCAATTAGGTTTAGATTGAGTGAAGTAGTCAATTAGGTCTTTAATTAATGGTTGGATTTATTTATGTTTTATCTTATTTTTTGTTGAGTTTTATTTTCTTTTTCAATTTATATGTGATAGTGTCCAAGATGCACTCGATTCCAACTCTTTGCTAATATTTTAATTTTTCTATCCTGATTTTGTTCATTGTTTCATGACTTTATTTACTGCTGTTTCTTTAGTTTAATCCGAATGAAGGTCTACATGAATCTATTTTTAGATTTGTTTTATTATTCTTTCTTTTTTTTATTTTTATTATTTTTTATTGCTATTTGTTTAAATTTTTTTGTTTTTTCAAAAAATAAAATAAAGTAAATTGTGTAAGACTATCGGATTTAGGACCCAAGTCAAATCCTAACCTACTTGACCCACTCTAATCCCAGAACTAAGCTAAAACCCAATTAACATTTAAAGATCGAAAACTTTCAAATAAACTAATCAAAAACTTGATTAATATTTTAAGAATAATTATCCAATACATTGCTACTGAAATTTTTTAACTTTATAAATAGAGTTAGGATGATTATACATATTTTATTTTATTTATTTTTTATTTCTTTAATATTTTTAAAAAACATGTGTAATCATTCTAATCTGACGATATATTGGATATTAATCTATATTTTAAAAGTTTAGATAAATATAAAGCAACTCTCAAAATTCATTTATAGAAAATATTTCATTATAAAAAACAATCATATAAAAATCGATTTTGATTTTAGATTTGAATTTAAATTAATAATAATTTTAAAAATTTTAAAAATTTCGAACAAAACAAAATATGTGTTAGGTGCTATTGGGCCTTCTCACCCCAAAAGCTAGCTCAAGAGGTGAGGCTTTCCCTCACACTTATAAACACACACCTAGCCCCTTCCACAACCGATGTGGGAATATCCTAACAATCTCCCCCTTCACACATCGGGCCTTGGGAAAGCACTTTTCTGCCCGGAACCGTGAACACCGGGAGATGTTGGGAACCCCAACAATCACTTCCTTCAACCATCGGGCTTTGGGAGAGCAGGGGGAGCATTTTTTATTACCCGATACAGAGGAAGAGATGTTGACAACCCGGGCTCTAATACCAATGTTGGGTGCTATTGGGCCTTCTCACCCCAAAAGCTAGCTCAAGAGGTGAGGCTTTCCCTCACACTTATAAACACACACCTAGCCCCTTCCACAACCGATATAGGAATATCCCAACAATATGTGCATCATGTCCAAAAAATTTATAGACAAATAATTTCATGCCGTAAGTGAGAAGAAATTTTCAACTTATTGCGACTAAAAAGATTTAGGTGGTGTTTGGTTGGCCTGAATCGGAATTATTTTCTTCTTTTATTTTGTGTGTCTTATTCATCGTGAGGTTTGGTTCAACTTTTGCCTAAAAAAACAATTTCATAGAATGAATATTCCTTGTTCTCCAGTTCAATCTTGGAACGAATACTCTGAAACCACAAGCAATTGGATCCAACTTTTTTTTTTGACAATTTTGTCGTCAAGAATCAACCTCGAAATCAGTATTCACATATTCTAGAGAGAGAGTTGGTTTCTAACTGAACACAATTTTCGGCGCCAAAAAAGTCATCGGAGATCGTACTAGATTTGATTGCCTTGAGAAATAGATCGATGGTCCCTCTGAAAAAATCAGCAATACTCACATATCAACACAAAAAAAAAACCCAAAAAAACCAAGGAAGAAAAGAAGAAAAAGTTTGGGTTTTCAAAATTAGATTTTGGCTTTTCTAGATTTTTTTGAACAAACTAACTTTGAACATGGAACGAAGAGGCTGAAAGGAACGGAATCATGGATTTCTAGAAGAAATCAGCACCAGTCAACTCGACGACCGACACTAGTCAACGATGGCTGACGGTGTTAGAAGGCCAGAGAGAGACGATCTGTTTTACGGAGGGGGAAGGGAAATGTGGTAGAAAGGGTGGTGCAGGACGAGAGAGAGAGAAAGAAAAGAAAATAGAAAATAGGAAAATGTTATTTATTAATTTTTTAATTGTTAAGTTAATTTTATTTTTATTACTTAATAATTAAAAATTAAAAAAATTTAATTAATAATTAAATAAAAATCTTAATTAATAATTATTAATTAATACTTAACAATTAATCAAAATAACTTATATTAAAAAATAGTTATTTTTAATTAATAATTAATAAGCTATCTAATTATAATCAGTATTATAAAAACTTATAATTAATTTAATAAAAAGATAAAATAATGTTTTAAATTTATTCAGACTATTTTATTTGTACTAATCAATCATATTATTACTAATTTTTACTGAATTCTGTTCCAATAAATCAAATCCCATAGTATATATTTTATTCTATTTTTTTTCCATAATAACTATTTCATTCTATGAATAAAAGTGGAAAAGATTGAGACCGACATCGACCCTTGTCCTCGGGGCCAAGCAAGGTATAATCTAAGCTCCCCGCTAATTTCTGACAGGTATTGCATTGCCATTGCTGAAGCATCTCCCAAAATAAATGGTAATTTAGAACCCCATGTGGACGAATAAGAATAATTTAGAAGTACCAAAAATCAATGGTAATTTAGTGCCCCGTGTGGACGGGAAGGGTAGAAAGAATTTGGAGTCCTCGTATAGGGTACAGTAGAACTTTCTGATGAAGGAACGAATTAGATTTGGTAATTTATGTTTTTAATTCGTTTTTATATTATTTAAAATTATATTTATATGGTGTAAAATATAAAAATTTTGTATTAAAATTTATATTGAAAAGAAAAATATAAAATTTTATTTTTAATTTATTTTTAATTTTTATTATATTTATATATAATTTTTATTTAATTTTAATTTATATTATTTTTGTATCTTATATTTATATTATTTTTATGTCGTATAATCGTACGTGTAATTGACGTCTATAAAATTATTAGATATAGAACAAATCAAATGGTCGGCAGTGTGAGCACGGATCAAAGTCATCGTCAGAATGTTGCTTTTTGGGCCTCTGGCTGTGCTTATTTGAACTTCCCCAACAGTGCAACACTTCAAAACAATTAGATGAAGATGAGTTATAGAGTTTTTCTCTTATTTTTCTACCTTATTATTTCATGTTTTTCCTCTTCTTCCCATGCACAAAATACAGACCTTAATTTGCCATTGAAAGCTGTAAACCTTGGAAACTGGCTTGTTACCGAAGGATGGATGATGAATCCTTCTCCTTTTGATGGAATAATTAACAATGATCTTTTGGTATACTGCAGCTTCTCTTTAGTAAAGGTTTCAGTCATTTCATTATCAGAACCGATCACTGAGTTTTCCACTCTTCTTTTTTCTTTCAATGTTTACTTGGTATAGGATGGAACTCAAGTTCAATTTCTGTCCTCAAAGTTAAACAAGTATCTGTGCCCTGAAAATGGCGGTGGAACAGTAGTAGTTGCCAACCGTCCCTCAGCGTCTGGTTGGGAAACCTTCAGGGTTTGTCTTTTTCATCAGCTAATGGTTTAATTATTATGAAAAGCTACATACAAACTGATCCCCAGGGAGCTTAATTATTCATTGTTAATTTACTTTTGCTTAATTTGTCTGATGAAGCTGTGGAGAGTGAACGAGTCATATTTCAACTTCAGAGTGTTCAACAAGCAGTTTGTGGGATTGGGAAGTGAAGCTCATGTAGAAGCTGTTTCAAATACAGCTACCGATTCAGAGACATTTCGGATTGTGAGGAAGGATGGAGATCCCAATCGAGTCCGCCTCAGAGCAGCAAATGGGTTGTTCCTGCAGGTACTTGGACTTTGTTGCATTGCCTTGTAAATTACAATAGCTTTCATTAGAGATTCAAGTATGATATTTTCTAATTGGAGATTACGTTCCTGGTGTTGCTTACCTATGGAGCTTGGTGGAATCTTATTTTTTGTAATTGAATTTTTAATTTGGTTGGGAAACTTTCTTTCCCATTAGGAATATATTTTGCAACAAAGTCAAAAGAAAAGAAAAATACGAATAATCCAAAATTAAGTATCCTTAGATTTCAGGGGAACCACTTTGTTACATTTTCGGACCATATTATCTTTTTTTTTTTGGTCCTAAAATACAAAACAACAAATTAGACTGGAGAAATATTTTGCCCTAACAGGTGAAATTAACCAAGCTGAGAACAATTGCAGAGTCAATTTCAAAGTTGGCTGACTAGCCTGGTTGGTGTTGGTGTACAAGGCAAAGTTATTCACTCAATCCTGATTTTGTTACACAATTTCTACATGTTCTACCAGCCATTAGCACATATATAGTATTTATTTTTAGGTAAAAGGGAGACCCAACCAGGCCAATATTATATTTATTGAATCAACATTACATGTTAAATAAATAATTAGTTATTTTATATATTAAATAAATAAATAATTTAAATATTATTGTCTGGTAATATACTAAAAGATATCCTTTTATAATCTTACATTCGCCTTAACTAAATACAAGATTTTTATAGTTTTCTCAATTCAACCAAAAGTAGGAACTTAACATTTTGAAAATTTTCAAATATGACCATAATCAGATTTTAAAAGGTAGTCTATTTTTTTCTAACCAAATGCCCCTTTAAGATTTGTTAATTCAAAACTTTGTAGGGATATGATTTCTGATGTTTTATTTTAGTGCTAAAATTGATTCTATTAGAATTGCCCTCTCCTCAGTCAATTACCTTGTGGAGACATTGCTCTGCAAATCATTTATTTACTCCAATGAAGTTCATGCTATGGTTGTGTGAAATAAATTCATAGCTGTCAACAATTAACACTAAGTCGTTGGCTAAGCAAGTGTTTAATTCAGATGGGTGACCATGACTGATTACTGTCCTTTCAATGCCATAATAGTTTTCCATCTTAAGGAACTAATGTTATTAGTTGAAGGCATTGACTGTTTTGCTTTCACATTGTAATTAGGCACAATCGGAGACCCTAGTAGCTGCAGATTATGCAGGCTCTAGTTGGGACGATAATGATCCATCTGTGTTCAGCATGACAATCTTATCAAACAGCTTACATGGTGAATTTCAAATCACAAATGGTTATGGCCCAGATAAAGCCCCTCAAGTCATGCAGGCAAGGGTCTTAATCGGCAACATGGATAGAGCAAACTATATTGTACTTGATACTATATCAGAAATGACTCGATATGAAACTATATGATTTTCAGGATCACTGGAATTCTTACATCACAGATGAGGATTTCAGTTTCATGGCAGCAAATGGTTTGACTGCTGTGAGGATACCTGTAGGTTGGTGGATAGCACAGGACCCAACTCCACCAAAGCCTTTTGTTGGGGGCTCTTTGAAAGCCTTGGACAATGCTTTCACATGGGCAGAGTAAGTAGCCAAAGAAAAATATGTGTGTGAAATCTTCTAGGACAATAATGAGGCGTAGGTTTATGAATCAACCATGAAGCTATTTTTGCTGAATTAAAAAATAGACTTATCAATTACCAACATGAACGATCTTCTCTCTTCTTGTACAAATAATGCAGGAAATATAAAATGAAGGTAATTGTTGATTTGCATGCACCTAAAGCCTCACAGAACGGAAATGAACACAGCGGGACGAGAGATGGTTATCTGGAATGGGGAGATTCCAACATCGATGAGACTGTGGCAGTAATAGAGTTTCTTGCGGAAAGGTTAAGAAGCAAAACTCTTGTTTTGTTAGAAATACAATTAAGTAATTGGACAATTTATGCCTTGCCATGTTCTCTTATTTCTCCGAATGGTAAATGGATTATATATCCTCAAAAATTAAATCATTTGAATACTCGCATTTGAATGTTCAACAGAATTCTAAACTCTAATGCTGTTTGACAGATATGCTGGAAGGCCAAGTTTGGGTGCAATTGAATTGATGAATGAGCCAGTTGCACCGGGTGTCAATTTAGATGCCCTTAAAAGTATTATAGAGCTGGAAATGATGCCGTGAGGAAACACACAAATGCTTATGTGATCCTATCAAATCGTTTGGGAGAGGCTGATCCAGAGGAGCTCCTGTCCTTTGCTAGTAGCTTGGATCGTGTAGTCATTGATGTGCATTACTACAACCTCTTTTCTGATACGTTCAAAAGCATGAGTTGGCAACAGAATATTGATTACATCAATACTCAGCGATCCTCTGATCTAAGCAAGTTGACCAAAGCTAACGGGCCCTTGGTTTTTGTTGGTAATTAATTAAGTCTAAATTAATTAAATTGTCTCCATGCATCTGCAATGTGATAAAGTAATTTTTAATGATGGGGGACATTTTTGCAGGGGAATGGACTGCAGAATTTGCACAAAACGGTGCATCAGATGAGGATTACCGGAGATTCGCGCAAGCTCAACTAGATGTATATGGTCGTGCAACTTTCGGGTGGGCATACTGGGCTTATAAATGTCAGCACCACCACTGGAGCCTCAGGTGGATGATTGAGAACAACATTATAAAGCTCTGAAATCACAATGGAGCCTTAAGTGAGAACAGCTTCATAAAGCTTTAAAATTACAATAAATGATGCTGAGATTTAGGGTTGCTGCTAAATGTTCATGCTGTAATTTTAAACCAGGAAACTCTATTTCCTGTTACATTAATAGTGAATTAAGATCTAGCCTTTTGATTAGCACTTGAACGGTAATCTATTTTTGAAGCAAAAATTAAGTTAACTAGAATTAACCCTGTGCGTTGCCACCGGATTAAGTTTAATAAAAGATTAATATGAATGAACGATAAAATTAGTTCTGATGATATTAAAAAAAAGTAAAATGATCATCAAATAAAAATAATTATTAATAAAAATTTTTAAAAAGGGTAAAAATTAATTTTACGTGTGTTTTTTTATCTTTTGTTATTTTCGTTTGTTTTTTCTGTTGGAATCAATTGCACTTCCAGTGCAAACTAAGCTAAAGTCAAATAATCATATTTTTCATTGCAATCATATTAATGATATCAAATCTCACCATTTAATTTTTTTACATAAAAAATATATTTATTTCAAGGCAATATTTTTTTTTGTCATGAATTAAAAACATTTAACAAACAAAACCATATTGGTTAGGGAGAAAATGAAGTGAAAAAATAACAAATATATATGTATTCTTTGAGTGAAAAATGTGTTTGAAAACCAACACAACTCAAATAAGTAAAAATAAATTACCGAAACATGAGAACTAAAAGAGATAACAAATAGAAATATACATAATATATAAATATAGATAATTTGTTGAAAAGTAACAAAAAGTTACAAAATATAAAATCATACACATCCCCAAATAACAACTAATGTTTGTGAGAGTTAATTTATGATTAAACTATATCTCTGTATCTATATTTTAAAATATATATCATGATGATACCTCAAATATACTATTTGCTCAAAAATTCAAAATCGCACAAATGCTTATACAATAATGTATTGGATAATATTTTATTTGCATTACTATTTTTCATTTTTAATTTTTTATTCTACTTTAATCTCATTATAACAATGTCATGACCTCTACAAAATGAGGCTGCTGCCGGTAAAGAAGGAAAAAACAATCTAATAACCACAAAAATTTAAATGATAAAAAAGATTTGGGAAAAAAAGTTCTTACCATTATTTTACTTTATTTTTTCAACTTTTTTTCCAAGAGCCAAGTAATGGTCCACTTTTAGTAAAATAATTATATAAGGTAAAAAACGAAGAAGAAGTAAATAAAGTTTTTACTTACCCTTATCTCTAACTTCGAGGTAATTTCTCCTTGACACTCACTTATGACTTTTTTTTCAACTATTTTCTCCTATTAATGGGTCCCACGCTAAGGAAAAAAACGCAAAAACTGCTAAATCACATTTTGTCACAGGTAGAAGGCTTCGAGCAAATTGAATTTACAAAGTTAGACAAAAAAAAAGGAAAACAAAAGGAAGTGATTCTGATGTGAGATCCACAAAGCACTAAACTCCCTCAGTAAAATTACCTATATTTTCATCTGAAAGGCAAGACAAAGTTACGAAAGAACAAAAACATGGACAAAACACGTAAAAATCCAACATGAGACGTGGCAGTACGAGGATTCAAAGAATCCCACAAAATTTATATATTAGATTAGATTGGGAACATGAA
The DNA here is from genome assembly GCA_031772115.1 of Heritiera littoralis. Taxonomy (NCBI): domain Eukaryota; kingdom Viridiplantae; phylum Streptophyta; class Magnoliopsida; order Malvales; family Malvaceae; genus Heritiera; species Heritiera littoralis. Next base: position 1,619,435 of record JAPDPK010000096.1, on the reverse strand, counting down.
GTCTACTTTGAATACTGAAAAAGCCAATCACTATCATAATGAAAGATCCCATTGTCATGTTGTCACGAGCCCATCCACTTGGGTTTGTTTTTTTTATTGACCATCGGGAGAATTAGAACATAAAACTTAAAAACGCGGGTCATGTTCATGATGGATGGTGTCGAGTCATGTATAACTATCATGATTCAATGTACATATATATCTATATTTGCGGCGTAATTAGTTTGGGATATAAATAAGAATCTTAATGTTTGGATCGATTTGATATCTCAGATCAACGACGAAACAATTCTCTAGTATAAATTAAATTTAAGATTTTTTTTCCTATTTCTTCGACAAATTTCATGAAGTGATCCAATTATAGAAACCTAACACAATCCATTCCTCCATCTCTTTTGCAATGAAAATTTACAAGCTTAAAAAATTACCCTCATTTAAAATAGAGAGCCGAGTAAGGAAATAATAATTGGCTTAATAATTAAATATACTCTCAACCTTTTGCATAAAATAAAATTAAGCCTTTAACATTGTATCGCGTGAAAATTAGTGCATAAACTTTTATTTTATTATAAATAACTATCAACCTTTTAAAATTATGCAATTAAATATAGATCTGTTAAATGACACTAATTGCTATTTGAACATCCTACGTGAAAGCTGACATGATAATTTAGTTGGCTGCTAAGTGGCATGCCACATGTGGAATACTAACAGAAGTGAGTGTCATATAACAGATTTAGATTTAATTGCATGATTTTGAAAGAATACTAACGGAAGTGAGGATTTTTACAGTAAAATAAAAGTTTATGGATTGAGTTTTATATAATAAGACGTTAAGGACTTATATCCATTTTGTGCAAAAGGTTGAGGGTATATTTGTCTATTAAGCCATAATAATTAAACTCAAGGGTGTAGCTATGTGGTAATTATGGGGTCATTTGATCTCACTGAAATACTTCTCTAATTGCATTAATATAGCATAAATTATAAATTGATTTTATGAAAAATAAAATAAAATTTAAGATAAATTGACCCATTGAAATGAAAACTTAACAATCAACATATAATATGGTACAATAATTTGGGTTCAATATATAGTTAGTGAAAAATAGAAATAGCATGAGAGTAGTTAAAAGTTAAAACCAAAAAAAAATTATTTATACACTAATTTTTTTCTTAGTAAAACTAATTTTGATTTTATCAATTATAACAACATGTCACATCTCGTAATGTACAGTAATTACCATTTTTACACGTGCACAGTGATAGTTGGGCTATCTGCGATGTCTTTACCCCACACTCTTTAAACAGTAATCACTATGGTAATGAAATTAAATCGAAATCTAATAAAAATATTTATTGCAAAATATTTTATAAAGTATTTACACATGTTCTACATCACCTGTACATGAAATATATAATCGTAGTACTGTACAAATATGTCTGAATATGTAAAGGAAAATAATACCTCCAGGATCCACTTAATGCTGCCTCGGGGCAAACTATAGCACAGCCGAATCTGTGTAACGGTATCACTAAAGATAATCTGTGGAGTGAAAAATAAAGGGGTGAGCTAACGTGCTCAGTAAGAGAATTGTATGTAAAACTGATACTATAAAATCTATATGTAAAAACATTTAATTCCTAATAGTTCACTAAAGCATAATTGAGGATGAATACTATAGTCGGCTAGGAAACCGAATGGAGTAAGGAAGTATTTTAGAATACCTGTCTTGTTCGGCTCCTAGAAACAATTATAGGGAGTAAACAGTTGAATTTAATATGCAATCATTATGAAAACCATTAAATTTGCATAGCAAATAATTTACTTAAATAAGTAAATCAAATAACATTTCTTTTCAATAGCAAATATTCAGTTCAAATTTGATAAACATCGTCTAGTCAACAATTCAGTAATTGATATACAAAATGCTCTATAACTGTAAACAGTTTAATACCAGCCAATAGTTCAGTAAAATAGTACCATCAATAGTACGGTATAATGGAGACCAGCAACACCCTAAGTATAGCATGCTATGATAATATCCCGAATAGGGAGAATAATAACACATGAGATCTATGACCATAGTCTATGAGGTCCACAACGTGCACTGATCAGATGCCAACTGGGACGCTGATAATAAGATCAGTATCTATCAACACAGTACAGTAATAATAACATGTGACACGTGAGCATGATACGAGGCCTAACAATCTCAAAATAGTAAATACACAGTGTAAACACCATTTATAAAATCTATTTTCACTAATAGTATCTTCAATCAGTCTATAAATAATCAAAATGAAAATATATTCATTCTATGAATAAAAATTCATAAAATATTCATACTTCAATATTCTTTCTAGAAAATGTTCTATTTATCTATAGAACAATATAAAGTACATGCTGGTACTTTCATGTAATTAAAATTCCTTAACAGGAATATTTAAATATTATTTTTCGATAAATTATAAAATAATGAAATTTTTAATAAAAACCATGGAAATCACTTGAAATTTCACTCATTTCTATCCTTAGAAATATTAGGAATAATTTCATAGAATTTCTATAATTTTTCGGCAGAATGATGGCTATTGTAACCTAGCCTTCCTGCACTAAAAACACAGTTATATAATTCCACCAGTAGCCACAATTTCACAAATTCCAAAGCCATTTATTTTCAAATCACTTCATAAAAAAATGTGAACCAAAATATGCATTTATAGTATCCTTACGGTTCACATACGCATCCCTTACCTATTCGATTAAGTCGGGCTTCTCGATAGCACCACACGTAAATCAAGACTCCTAGGCTGCAAGATATTACACCAAACATCATTATTCACCATAATTAAAATTCTAATAATTTTTTCTTCACTAATTTCTACTACTTTATCAGTAAAAAAAATTAATCAGTATTTTATACGGGTACTGAAACCTAACTTCGCCAAATTAACTCCGAATTGAAATCCGACTTCACCAATAGTCTCCTAATAATTTCTACAGTCTCAGGGCATCTTAAATTCATCAAATGCAGCCACAATTCCCCTTCCCCTTTGCTTGACCGAAAATGGCATCTTGCCATACTTATGGTTTTTCAATAATTTCACATGATATTCATGCTTATCCATGTTTGTCCATCTTCCTAGCATCATTTTTATGCATCAAACATCATGTATCCATGCTCTTCCATACATGGCTAAAACCCTAAAGATGCTTAAGCATGATTTAATGGAATTCAATTAAAACAAATACTTAAATCATGCTTAGGAAGCTTGAATATGTCATAATCTACCATTAAAATTCAAAGAAAAGGAAAGCATGAAGAGTGGGTACCTTGGCTGAAATTCATGGGGAGTATTTCCTCTTGCTTTTGTCACTTTTTCAAATGGCTATGGGTATAGGTGAAGAGAGGAAGATGAGTAGAGTACTTTTGTAGTTGAAATTTTGTTGAAAAAATGAATCGTTTTTGTCTTTTGGAAGATTTCTTTTTTTTTTTCTTACTTATGGCTATGGGTGACGTGAAAGAGAGGAAGGAGATGGAGGAATAGTGCCGGCTGCAGCTTGGGAAAGAATTTAGTGTCTTCTAGTTATAGGCAAAATGACCATTTTGCCCTTGGTTATGAGTTTTTCGAACAAAAGTGCCCGTAAGCTTCCGTAATTTTTATAACTAGGTAACTGAATTCCAAAAATTTATATTCCATCACCAAAAATTATTATTAAACATATTTTGATAAATGGTGGTGTTTTGGCTAGGGTTTGGACCTATCGTGAAAGCAAAATTACGAAAATACCCTATCGGGTAAATTGCATAAATTTTTTATTTAACTACCGATTCAATCTATCTATTAACATAGCCCAAGACTTATTTTCGTATAGAATATCATGCTATTTTTACTTGGTCCAAATTCATTTTAGATTGGGCACAATTTATGAAAATGCCACCAGACTATGTACTTAATCGTCATTTTTCAATTTGTTTTCATACTTCTCAAAAATAATCTAAATGGGAGATTTTTAAGTTTGAAATTCTTACCGTAGGTTTATTGGGCTCTTTAAATATTATTTGTCTAGTCTCACGTCCATTCGGACATTGTAGAGCCTGTGAGGCCCACCTTACTGTATTGGCTCGTACTTACGAAATACACAAAAATGAACAGTGATGAGTATTCCTACATGTGCAATAGTACCTGAATATATGGTTCTCACACAGCAAGTATATAATTTTTTTATGAAGTTAATTATTAGTTTAAGAGAGACCATATTTTAGTATTACACATAAAAAAATCAATGAATTACTTGAAATAGAAAAACCAATCAAAACAACGAACCAACATATAGATGAATAAATCCAACATAAAGTTGGACTAAATACACACGTCATGAGATTTAAAATTTAGGCCTCAAGGCTCTAAATAGACTTGTCCATAGTCCCGTTAAAGCTCGAAAGTAAGTTTTATTTTTTTCGCAGGTTTGGACAAAAATATTAATTGTAATAAAATAGATTTAAACCAAAAAAATAGGTCCAATGAATTTTCAACTTAGGCTTGGGCTTTCCCATTTGAGACTTAGGTTCAACCTGACTTGAAAATAATTAATACTAAAAAATTTTTCTATATATTTATTAAGTAGAACTGTAGAATGTAATTATATGTATATAAAACATTATTGATTGATAAATATGATTATATATTTAATATGAAAATTGACATGTAAAGTTTGATTAACCAAATTAAACTTTAAAGGGAATAAAAGAATAAAAAAAACAAAGAACAAAAATAAAAAAAATTAAAATGCAAAAAAAAATCAGGCTAGGTCAGGTCCTAGCTCGAGTTTGCATAACAGACTTAAAAATGGGCTAGGACTAAAAATCAAGCATGAATAAGTGGATTGAGCTAGGTTCGAGCTTGTATATAATTTGTTAATATATGGATCAGACTTGGCTCAAACTTAGCCCGACTCGACCCATTGACAGGTTAAGTACCAAGACATTCTATTTTCCATTAAATCATGGTTTCATTGGTTATATACAAAGAACTTTTTCCGTAATAAAAATAGTGAAAATTTTGTTACTAAAATCAATAAAAGACAACTAATTAATGAATAATTTATAATTACATGTACATTAAACAAATGCAGTTGATATTATTAATAATCATTTTCAAAACGTGAAAATTATTTATGACAATTGTATATATATATATATATATATATATATATATATTTGGATTATTCCTATATCAATGGTTGAGTTTTTAAACTGCACATGTGATAGTAAACGGTTGCTATATGTTTATTTTATAAATGATAATTTATTATTTTTTAAATATACTTTAATGAATATATGTTAATTCTTCAATTGAGCAGTTATAAAATTTAAATTTTTATTATTGTATAAGATAATTATCTTTGCTTTTACTATTTGCACTTAACTTTTGTAATTATAATGTAATTATTTAAAGATTTTGTATGAAAAATTCATATCATATATTTATGTATTTTTTGTTTTACGGTTAGAGTGTCCTCGGGCCAGCATTGGCCTAGTGCATTTTAATTAATTTACTTGGGGTTACATATTTGTGTCTTTTAAAATATAATTTTCAATCATTTTTTATACAATTTTTTTTTAATTTTATGAATTAAGAAATACAAATTATTAAATGTTTAAAAAATAAAGAATATACGGACTCAGGATGTTTGAGGAATAAAAGACCACATAACTTTAAGAAAATTTAATTAAAAAAGATTATTATCTAATACATTTTTAATAGAATTTTTAAACTCCACAAGTAGGGTTAAGATAGTAACACAAACTCCAATTTATTTTTTTTTATATGTTTAATATTTTTGAAAGATATGTGTCACCATCTTAACACTACTTGTGAAGTTTAAAAGCTTCATTAACAGTATATTGGATAATAATTCAATTAAAAAATAGATAAAAATGTAACAAAAAAGTGTATTTGTTTTTTATTCTATTGAATAATATTTTTGACTACGTTACTCATTAAACTTGTATATAAACCTGCTCAAAGACTGGGCTACCAACGCAAGTCCGAAGGTCGGCTTTATATTTGGTTGAGTTTATGCAAAAATATGGGATGCATTTAACAAGCATAAGCAAAATTATTAAGCTTGGTCAAAAAATCAAGCAAGGCCAAGCTTGACTCTTCGAAGTTTGTTCTCAACCTAGCCCGACACGAACATAAATAAAATTAAAATTTTTTAAATATATTTACTAAATATATTGTAATTATATGTATATAAAACAATATAATTAATAAAGGTGATTATATATTTAATATGAAAATTAATATATAAATTATAACAAATCAAATTGAATTTCAAAGGGACTAAAAGAAGAAAAATATAATAAATAACAATATAAAAAAATAAATAAAATAATATTTAGATAGGATTAAGTTAAGCTTGGACTTGTATTCAAATCTAAATTTGAGAGTCGGGTCGGACTTGGGTTTTCACATAAATTATTATTATATGGCATGGGCTTAGCCCAAACTCAACCCAAGTCCAGCCATAATCACCTAATATAAATAAAATGAATAGATTTAACAGAATTAAAGAGAAAAAAATTATAGCATGTGTATCACTTAATGGGTTTATATTTAATAAACTATATTTGCCCATGAATCTTATACTACTATGCACTATCATTAAATTATATTATGATATCTTATGAATTAATAAATTTAAAAATATCTATTTTTAATTTTTTAAAATTAAAATAATGAAATGTCATGATTCATTAATAATATATAAAAACATACTAACCATTTATCAATATAAAATTTTATTTAATTAAATCTCCTTGAGATACTCGATCAAATAGAAAACCATATGGAATTTATGATACTAAATAACTGTTCGATATTTTTCTTAACAAATTCTAGAATTAAAATAAAACATTAAATTATAAAGCTCAAATAGGTCAAAGCAAGAGATAGAGAAATGGTAGGTGGCATTGGTAAAACCGACGACGATTGTTACGACGAAAAGAAAGAACAAAAACTTCTACCATTAAAACAGTTTCGTTGGCGATGATAATAAGATGATATTTGTCTATTTAATGGCATTTTTTTGTTTTTAATTTTTGGTATCGAATATTCGAATTACTACGTACTGCAATACCAACCAATTACCCACTTCAATTTCAAAAATTATTAAAAAATTTACTTTGTTATCGATTTTTATTCCAAATAGGGTCATATTTTATTAAGATTATTTAATATTAGAGACTTTTATTGGACTGTGTATTAAGTCAAATTTTATTTGTTTTATTTCAAATAATTTTAAATTTAAAAAAAATATTTCAGACAGACTTTAATCTTTTTACGTTTCCTGATCTTAATTTTTTTAAAGATTTATCTGCTTAATTTGCTTCATATATGACTTCGTAGTTAAATTTGACAATTTGTTTGTAACAATTTATAAAATGCAACTAAAAGAAATAAACATTTATCAATATATGTCGATTTTTTTTACCATAGGTACAACTACATGTAAGAAAATATTAAATTATTTATTATAAAAAATTCTACTTAATTCAATTTTGAAATTTTATTTGTTTACATGTAGAAAATATATTAAATTAATTATTTTTTATGCTATTGCTTTCCATAAGACTTTCATCCATTCCGAACTTTACAAATGAAAAATTTTTATTCTTTATTTTCACCAAAAAATAGAAAATTTTATATTCTTTTTACTGCCTGCAATATATGATTGCAACATTTTGAGATATTAAATCCACCAAAAAACATTTTGAGATATTAAATAAATAAATAATTTTTTTATTGAGAACACAATTTATATGGCAATTAATTTTTTTGTAATCAATCTAAATATTTCAAAAAAGTTTCTTCTTTTACATTGTCACAAATAAAAATGCAGATAAAATTGTCACAAATAAAAATGCAGATAAAATTGAAGATACAATTTAAAAATTCAAAAGAAAAAAAAGGCTTAATAATCAAATGTACTATTAATTTTTTTGCATAAAATAGATATATGCTTTTAACGTTTTATTACATTAAAATTAATCCATAAACTTTTATTTACCATAAATAAACCCTCAACCTTCCAATGTCGATTTTTCACGTAAGATATCCAAACGGTAGTTAGTCGCATTTAATAGATTTAGATTTAATTGAATGATTTTAAAATGTTGAGAATTTATTTACAGTAAAATAAAAAATTATAAATTAATTTTTATATGATAAAACTTTAAATATTTATATTTATTTTTGTACAAAAATTAAGAATATATTTGATTAATAAACCAAAAACATACAGCATGAGCTTAGGCAGGTGGGTCATGAGTGGGTGACTGACTACCCTTGAAATGCAAACTTGTATTGTATACCACCAAGTCGCTAGCCATCCTTCAGTTTAATCTAAACTCAAAACACTTGGAACTCTCCGCCTTTGCTGCAGCTCTCTCCATCTCTCAAGCAATGGCAGTTGCCTCCAACTCGCTCGTGTCTTTCTCTCATGGCTCTCTGAATCAACCCGGGAGACTCTCCCAACCTCTTCCTTCCCCATCTCTTTCTTTGCCCGGATCTCGTTCACTCTCTCTGAAACTCACCCACTGGTCCAACTCAGCCATTCATTGCTCTTTAAATGTACCCGACAGCACAGATAATAACACCCCAATTGAAACAAGTAAACTTCTTTTCTTCTTATTTATTTTTAATTTTCCACTTTTTCAAAATCTTTATGTTCTAATGAAATCTGGGTTTGTTTTTTTTTTCTTGATTGTTTCAGGGTACCCAGCTTTTCCTACTGTGATGGACATTAATCAGATAAGAGAGATACTACCACACAGGTGAACTAAACTCTCTAGTTTTAATTTTATCATTTTTAGCTTTTCTTTTGCTTATCTCTGTTGTTTGTATTTTGGGTTTTATTTTTGGTTGTAGGTTTCCATTTCTGTTGGTGGATAGAGTGATAGAATATAATCCAGGGGTATCGGCTGTTGCTATAAAGAATGTGACTATAAATGATAACTTTTTTCCTGGCCACTTCCCTGAGAGGCCTATAATGCCTGGTGTTCTCATGGTTGAGGTAATTGACTTTCCTTTCACTTATCTTTTTCCTTTTTAATAATTGGAAATCACTTTGTTTATCATTTAAATTATGTTAATTTTGATGGATGGTTTACTGCTTACATAGATAGTTTCTTTAAGGAGATTGTCAAATGTAGGGTTATATCAGTATGTGTGGAATTGTTTAGTTTTATCTGATGACTTTTTGGTTATTAGTCTAATTAAAGGAGGTGTAGGGCTGGTACTGCTTTGTGATTACCTGCATTGTGAGAAATAGAAACCCTCCTTAGAAAAGCCAAAGGATGATTGATGAGATGGACCAGTAGTAATACTGGGAAAAGGGAATAGATATGCTTCCGGCAGTCTTAGCTGGCGGTTGAACTAGATATCTTACGGAAGTTTCTCAATTATGGAATGAGAACGTCTGAGTTAGAGGAAGTTTCTGGCTATTATGAAAAAGTAAGTTTTGATATTTGTATTGTTCTTACCTTTGTGCAGCAGTTCACGTAGCAAATGCCAACTAGTTTGGGATTAAGGCTTAGCTTAGTAGAGATATAGTTGTACCATTCTGCTTAATGATGCAGCTGCTGAGTAGCCTGTATACAAGTGACAAAGTTTCTGGATTTTTAAATTAACAACAAATGCAGGAAACAGAGATCTTAAAGACAAAAGGTAGAAATAATGTCGTGTATGAAAAAAAAAAAAGAAAAAAGAAAAAATCATGCTACACTATAGAATGAACTATTGATAGATATTTTATACCTTTAGATCTGTGTCTATCAGATTTTACATAATTTCAAAGGAATTAAACAATGCAATCTTGCATCTTCTCTAAAACTGGATTTTTTTGGGAATGTGCAATATTTCTCTCTCTTTTCATTTAATATATATTTTTCAGGATGCTTCTTTTCTATTAGCTACTGGATACCTAGTTCTGCATACTTGATTTTGAATGTTTTGAACTTGAAGTTGTTATTTTTGCCCTGGAAATTAGGTTCTTGTTATTCTTTTTCCATAATTAATTTTTTAAAATCAATATAACTATGATCAAAGATACTGTTTGTGCTACCTGTGGGCATGATTGCCACAGGCATCTACTACTAACTATTTTGTTTTCTGGTCAATACTCTATACTGGTATGGTTACTAAGTTGTTTTTTCGTTTTTGATCATACCTCATTATTCGATCATGTAAATATAGTTGGCAATGTTACTGCTGAGGTAAAACATGTTTGCACAAAGCCCTAGTTTCTGTATATGCAGTTAGGGTGGACCTATAACTTATTATAGGTGTTTCTGCCATAGCACTTGGGCAGCTTAAATTCAATAGCGCTTATGTCTATACACAATTAAACTAATCTGTAATTCTTGATTTTGAGATAAAATTTGCATTCTTATATTTCTTTAACTTATATCAAAATTGAATGCTGTGAATCCCCTTTCTTCCAAAGGTGATAGGTTTCTGGTTATCTTGATTTGCTCTAACATACTTATTAGAACTATTACCAAAGGCTCATGCATACTCTAGGTGATAGGAGTTGGATCATTCTTTTGCCTGAGGCACAAGAAACAAAAAAACACTCACATTCCAAAAACAATTTTTGCAAACAAATGACAGACAATTTTCTCTAAAAGAAAAAAAGACGAAGAAAATTCTATGTGTTAGGTATTATACTATGATTTTGGTAATAAATGTGAAAGAGTTTGCTACAATTTTGTTAGCAAATTTTTCCAAAGATTGAGCATCATTAGGTGATTTGTCTTGGACTCTAGGAAACAAAATAACATAATACATAATACTCACAAGTGATAGATAAAACAACTCAAGCCAATAATAATCATAAGTTAATTAGTTCAAACAAATTAACCATGCAGAAGACAAATCAACAGATATTGTAGTTGGTAATGAGACAAGTAAAAAACTCAAGGATATACATGAAAACTCTCTAATTTAGAAGGAAAAACCATGGGGCAAAGTTTAATTCAAATCCACTATAAGAAATAAGAAATGATAAGGTTCAATACCTCAAGCCTTTTGCTCAAAGCTCAAAATTGAAAACAATTGAATTGATATAATGAAATTACCTCTTTAGGATCATCAAGACATCTACTCCAAAGAAAAACCTATTGTTTAAGTAGCTTATATCTTCCTTTGCTCTCTTTAGGAGCAAGAAATCCCAATTTTCCTTTTTCTAGTTGCCTGCCACTTTCGAAGGTTAGGCAAAAAATCATGTTCGGCTGTTGATGAAAAAGAAAGAAACCCTTGCTTGCTTTGTGCCTTGGTCATTATATCTTGCAACGTGTCACAAATCATGGCAACTAGAAGAAACCAAAACAAGAGTCTCACATGATGAGCCAATTTTTGTCCATTGCGTTGAACCCACGTGGGTTAAGTCACGTGCCCAACAATCTTCGACTCTAGCGTCATTAGGAGGAGATACATCGTGACAATGTTTCACTTAGAGCTCACTTTAGCCAAAGAGTTCATTTCAGTCAAGTCACTGCATAATTCAAGCATTTCTTTAGAAGTTTTTTTCTCGACATATCATCTATATATTCTTATATGTGTGAACCTTCTTCATTTGCATTTGCTATTCTTCAATCAATAAATGCAACAAAAGGTACCTAACATCAATGTGTTCATCCTAACATGGTACATGGTGTTTTTACTCAAATTCAAAGTACTAAGGTTGTCACAAAAATCACATTTTCTTTTTTAAGTAGCCCAAATTCAAGGGGCCATTTCATCAAAAGCAACTCTTTAACTGCTTTAGTTGCTATAATGTATTTGACCTCTATGGTTGACAAGCAAAACACTTCTACAGTTTAGATTGTCAAGATTCAACTCCCTTGCAAAAGTGAATCGATGCTCTGAACTAGATTTGTTACCATCAAACCACTTGTCATGTATGTGGTAGAGTCGCAAGTACCGATAATAAATTACTTTACTTAAACCTATAGCTAGGGCAAGCAAAGGTCGATCCCACAAAGATTGTTTTATTCAAGTTAATTATTAAAACTAAATACCTAACTATTGTGTAGAGAGAAAAAGAGGATTTTGGGGGGCTTTGCAATCAAACTATAATAACTAAGAAAATAATCAGAAAAATAAACAATTAAATAAATTAAAAAATATCAAATATCACAAAACTTTAGTTACAAGGTAATTAATTATTCTTGGGATATGATGTTGATCATTGATTATTAAAGATCTTTGTCAATTAAATAGTCAACCATAGTGTAATTCCCCAACGTTCAATCACTCCTATCTTTCCTTACTATGTCGTTTAAAAGCTTTGCGTCTTAATTAATCTCTAACTATCAAAATTTATCTATGCTCAGCGCTATAGATTAAGTTTTAATAGCAGCATTAACATCTACAAAAATTTGAGTCAACATTAAGTAACAAACTCACTCAGCGCGGTTTATTTAACTTAAACTTTAATTCTCCTAGATCCTAGTGATTAAATCCACAAGCAATTATGGACTTATGTTTTAACTTGGCTGTAGTTTATTTAATTTAACTAAATAGTGTGCACCCTATCTAATCAAACAAATAATATGCTCAGAGAATCTCAGATACTTAATCAACAATTATATTATAAGCTCATAATCTCACAGTATGCTTTTTCCAAGAACAATCAATTTACCTCATAAATGAACAAGAAATCTACTCACGATTCATATTCAAGAATATAATCTCCAAATTATATATCATGAAGATTACAAATTTCATGCAAGAAACAATCAAAGAAGCAATCTTTAATAATATAAAATCAGAATTAATAATCAAGAACATAAATTAGCAAGAACCTAATAAACAAGAATTAAAATTCAATAAAGAAACAAAAATCAGAATTTCAAAGAAAAGAAAAACAAGAAATCAGTTTATAAAATGAAAGAAATCAGAATTGAAAAGATGAAAAAAATATTAAAGAAATCAGCAGAAAAATAAAATTTTTATTAAATCTACTCTAAAAAACCATACAAGAGAGAAGAGGGGTGAAGATGGGTGATTTTGTGAGAGCCAATGTGCTCTTTATATAGGCCTAAGAATGTTAGGTAGAGTAGAAGTCTGAAAAGAGTTTTGATTGGCTTAAACTCTTTTTAAAACTTCTCTCTCTTTACAATTCTTTCTCTACTCAAACTCTATTTTCCTACTTTATTACATTGTCTTAAAAATAATTAGAACTTTAAGACATAACAAAATTTTAAGACATGTCTTGTCTCTACAAAATCTTGTCTTCACAAAATCTTGTCTTAACAAAATTTTGTCTTAGCCTTGCTTTGTTGGATCTCTTTCTAAAAATAGAAATTCTGGGCAGATTTTCCTTATAACTTTCCATAAATAGTTGACCCATCAAACGAACTCTGATTTTCTCGATCTTGTACATATCGGAAACCTTGAGAAGTCTTCTACAACTTCCATGAAGGCCATTTCTTGAGATCAGGTCGTTAAGATGGTCAAAAACATCAATCTTTCAAACTGGACAGAAAATACTGCATTTTATTCTTTTTAGCTTCAATTAATTCCAACTTTGATATTTAATACCTAAAACATAAAATAAACATTAGCAAGCTTTTTCAGGCATAAAACATCAATAAAGAAAATATATTAGCACATATATAATTCACAAAAAATCATCCTATTAGTATGCGTCAGTGAATCCTTCAAAAACTAGCTAGCTAGTCCTAAAACTCAAAAACATCATTGAAGGATTTACTTAATAGCTAACTAGTGAACCTTTGTTTGATTAAAAAAAAAACTACTCTCTAAACCAAATGCATGAGCAATGTTAGATCGTATGCTAACCATAAGATGCATCAGTGAACCGACTAAAGAGAGTAAGGAATAGTAAACATGACATACTTCTATTCCTTAGTCATTGAACAAGATTTCTTACTCAGATTAAAATGGTGGGCAAGAGGTTTGCTAATTGACTTAGCAAGTTGCATGTTATGTCTCTTAAGCACCCATTCAACCTACCTTTTCTATGATAACCATGCCTTTCTAGATTTCTTATCTCAAATAATATCCATATCCAAAATTTACTTTGCTAGACCTAAATTCTTGGGAATTTTCTATTGGTGATGGAAAGTAGGAAAGCTTGAGTTACGCAATGACTTGGCTGAAATGGACTCTTTGGCTAAGGTGAACTCCAAGTGAGATATTGTGGTGATGTATCTCATCCTAATAGAGCTGCAAGAGGAGATTTTTTGCCTCATGACTTGGGCCATGGGGGTCTAGCCCCATGGACTTAAATTGGCTCAAGTGATGAGCCTCTTGTGTTTGTTTCCTGTAGTGGCCATGATCATGCCTCATAAGAAGATGTAATGGCCAAGATGCAAGAAATAAGCTACCACAACAATTGAGTCCTCTTTGGAATAGGTTTTTTGGTGATTCTAAAGAGAAAATTCCATCGTATCATTCCAATTGTTTTGAATCTTGAGGTTTACGTAAAAGTCGTGAGATATTGAACCTTGTAATTTGCTTGTAGTGGATTTTGTCACATTTTGTCTTGTGGTCTTTTTGTTCTACACTGGGGGATTTTCTACATATATTTTGGTGTTCTTTATTTTCCTTATTACTACGAGCAATATCTGTTGACCCATCTTTTTTGGTTGATTGGCTTAAGTTATTTATCTTGTGATTATTATTGGCTCGAGTTGTTTTGTCTGTTGCTTGTGGGTATTGTGTTATTGTGTTTTCTTGTTGTCTGGGCCTTGGGGTCCAACAACTTGACAGTCATTATCAATTTATCACACATTAACTCAGTGTTTCCTTCACTTCCATTTTCAACAAAAAATTGTGCATGTTCTATAACCCATTTTTGTTTGTTCTCCTAAAGATGGTTTTGTATCATTAAAAATATAACTAACAAAAGAATAAAGGACACTCTAAGTCAAGTCTGCTTTTATGTCCCTTTCCATATTAAAAAAAAAGTATGCATAGGCACCAGAGGTGTGTGCTTGATCAAAGCTGCCTCAACTGAAAGGGTGAAGCACTTTAGTTGATTAGCCTTGTGCATCAATGCCTAGTTACATGCCTTGGAAACACTGGTTATTACCCATAAGACCTGATCTTAGGTTTTGTATTGTGATGCTGAATTGCATTTTTTCTGCAGGTTTTGGTTTGATCCTTCTTATATGCCTTTTTCCGTATCTTTTTTTTTTCAACCCTCTACTCTGCTATCTTATTCCACCTAAAATTAAAAGTTTTGTTCTAAGTATTTGTTCAATATTTGGTTGCACGCTTGCGACTAATTTGATAAGTTTTGCCTATTCAACACTTTCATCTGTAATTAGCAGCACATCATACTTAAAATTATCAATTTCATCCTTTATTAGTTTGTTGCAGAATTTTTCCTCCCTTAATTGCTTTTTACACATGCTTTCAGCTGTTGTTAAGGATCCACATTTCATTTCCTTTGCATTGAATCTATCAGTGGATGAACATAGGCTTGTAGAAGATTTGTTATAGAATCAGCTGCCAAGTCTTTTTCACCCCTCAGTTTCTGTCATTTTCTTTGGCCAATCCTAAGTTGCTATTGTTAGCTAACATGAATTTTTGTAAAGTATGTTAGCATAAATAGTATTCTGTTAATATATTTTGATTCATTTGTTATTCAATGCAAAATTTTATTTTGAAAACTAAGGTTAATTAAGCCCTTTCTTCCTCATGTTTACAAAGCTATGGCAAGATTTTCTGCTGTTTGAGATCTTTCTTTACCATCTTGTTCCTTCATGTAAACTTCTTTTTCTCCTAGCTTCTATATCATTTGCATTTAGCCTTTGCTTATCCTATGATGGCTTTGTCTCTGAAAACACCAATATCTTTGTAGTCTTTGCACAAAAACCCCAAGATACCCCGAATTGGCATTTTTTTTTTCCTATTCTAAGATGGACTATGCTGCTGGCAGTTTATATATGTTACATTTCAGCTAGACATCTGGTGTTCCTGTTTTTAAAACTACTCAACTGTTTGATTTGGAAAACAAGCAAATTTTATACACTTGGCACATGCTAATTAGATTTTTCTTTCTTTTGGATAAATGGTAATCGGAGTAAGTCTGACCAATTTGTGACACATTTGATTAGTTGCTGTGTTCTAAACCAGCTGTGCTTAGTAGCTACTCCTTTGACTTGAATGATAATGTTAAGGAACTAAGAATAATGTGTGACGTCCCCGCCACTTCATCTTTTCACTTAATTCTTTCTTATTATCTTATCCGGCATTATTTGATTTAGTTTATCCAATGTCATTCTTTCCTTATTCTTAAGCTAATTATCTAATAGCTCATATAATTTTATTCACTTTTCATAAGCATAAAAATGATATATATAAATACCATTCTATTCCCACAGGATCTCCTACATCATCTTATCTTACATCCCCAGACATCCTATATACATATGGTTACTTGTACTGTATTGTAACTGAATTACAATTTACTGTACATAAACATATAAGTATACCTTCTATGCTAACTGGGAAGCGTATCGAGAAGGTACACTGCAATCTTTCAAAATTAAGCCACTTCAAATCGGAGCGAGGCTCACTTCAGATAATCTGTAGGAAAAATAGTCGTAAAAGGGTGAGTTTACGCTCAGTAAGAAAAATATGTAAAAGAGCGTACTATGCCTCTATATGCATTTTTCCTACTTGGCTCTATAATGTCATGTAAAGCATTATAAAGCATGCATCATAAACATCTTTCATGCATTATTTGCAACCATGCATATTTAATTCAAATGACATGGCAAACATACTTTGTATGCTTCTTTTAAAATATAGCATACGTATAAAACATGCATCATATACTTGAAACATACATCGTACTTCTTTCTTTAAAACATCATACTTCTTTACTTTAAAACATACATCGTATATCCTTTGAAATAGGATGGAGACTATGTACAATTATTTAAGCGATTGTATCGTCATATAAATCCTTTATACCCATTTATATGACTCTAATCATGCATTAGTACATTGGTATACCATGTATAAGTCAGGGATTCTCTCCTGCCTTTAATAATCCACAGTGAACACTAGTCGGGTGTCACTTGTGGGATTGAGGACCTGACTAGGGTTCCTCGCTCAACATACATATTACTGAGGACTTGATCAGAGTCTCTCAGCCATCAGAAACACATGATCACTACGCAGTCCATAGTCTCAAAACATTTATTGTATACTTCTTCTTTTCAGAATAGCAGTCGACTGGTTTTCAAACAGAATGCTTTTTAAGAAATAGCAGTCGACTGGTACATATAGCAGTCGATTGGTTTTGAAACAGAATGCATTTTTGGCAAATAGCAGTCGACTGTCCCATGTAGCAGTCGACTGGTTTGAAACAGAATGCTTTTGGGTAAATAGCAGTTGACTGGTTTACATAGCAGTCGACTGGCTTACATAGCAGTCGACTGGTTTGAACCAATTTTCGAAAAACGGCGTTTTGGTTGTCTCTAGGCAGTCGACTTCCCTTTATGGCAGTCGGCTGCCCCTAGCCTAATTGGTACTAGGAGACAAGTCCGAAAATGTCATTATTCCTGCACAAAACAGCTAGTACATCTCTCCAAACCACATCAAAACATCATAAAACATGCGGACATAGCCGCCTTACGTCCGTTACATAAATTTCTTACCTCGATTCCTTCGAAAACGCAAGATCACTTGATGCGTCAACCTTAGCTTTTCACTTCTTCAACCTAAAATCATCATATCAAGTTAGACCTTTAATTAATCACCATATACATCTTGTACTAACTCAATACAATTCCAAACCATGAACCATATTGACTAAATCATCTTCTTCTCTTACCTTCACTGGAGACCAAAACCTCAAACTTTGAGATCTCTTCCAATACTTGGAATCAATCCACCAAACTTTGGATATCTCTTAGTCTAACTACAAGGATCGTTTTTCATTCAATAACCTAAGGGAATCCATGGATGGATGAGGGGTTTGTCAAGGTAGCTTTGAATGGGAACTTGGAAGCTTGAATGGAACGAGAGGGAGAAGGCTGGAAGAGTGGCTGACGTTGGTGGTGGCTGGTGAAGGTGACTCATGCACTTGCATTAAATGCACCTCTATCCCTTTAATCATCTCAGCCAACTTTATCCCTTTGACTCAAGACCATTTGTCCATTTAATTCCTCTTCCATATGACTCATCCATTTAATCTCCAATAAAATTTCTGATTTAATTTCTTGTCTCATACTCTTAATATTTTTCTGATATCAACATAATTTATTTGACTAATTGATATTTAACTTTATTATTTCTTCTATACATCATGCATACATCATTCATACATTAAACTTCATATTCATTTAATCATATTGAATTGAAATACCTTACATACATGGAGGAATACATGGAAATTGGGGATTTCACATAATGTTTGTCATCACTTGCTGATTTCCTTTTCTACATCCACTTAGTTCCTGATTTCTTAGTGTGTTAGTATCATCTGATTTCAGGAGGTTTATACTTTATACATTTCAAGAATCTTTATTTCTGAAATAATGTTAAATTGTCTTGATTTGATTGAGTGTGCTACTTTGCCTTTATTTTAATGTATGCTTTGTGGTATGATCTTTAGCCGGTGCAGGGTATCTTCTTTTTTTCTTCTGTTTATCGTGTAAAATTTTCTGTTCTGTAATTGTAAGGCAAAGTTTTTATTAATCATCAGCAAAGCCTCCAAACCTTCTTTGATTTCATCAATTCATCTTTATAGGTGCTTAGGGTACTCTTCACCTTTTAGCATTCTTTATTCTGGATAACATGTGTATATGAAGGGAAAAAAATGATTGCAATTAGTGAGACTAATTGGAGTATGGAATAAACATGCTGATAGAGATGATATTAATGCCTTCTATTATTATTGGCTGATTCCTTATCAAAATGATACTGTGATATCAATCCAATAGACTAGAAAAAAGATGAATGCTCTTGTAGAACTCATCATCTTTGATTCAGTAATCCTTGAACTCCATTTCTTCTTAGTTTTCTTTATTCTCTCTATGTCCATCTCATGTTTGGTGGCCTAAAGGTAGGTTCTGTTGATGTTACCATAAGGATGCACCTTAGCATTGGTTACAAAAACTTTGTCATCTTTTTGATACAAGTGGTACCAACAAAGAAATTAGCTAAAAGGGTTTGGTATTTGGATGATCAATTTCCTGAATACTACAGTGATCTTTGCATCATTACTATTAGTTGGTACTAATAGAATTATTTGCTTGATCCAGGCAATGGCACAAGTCGGAGGTGTGGTTATGCTGCAACCTGAAGTGGGAGGTTCTCGAGAAAATTTCTTTTTTGCCGGAGTTGACAAAGTGAGGTTTAGGAAACCAGTCATTGCTGGAGATACTTTGGTTATGAGGATGACACTTATCAAGCTACAGAAGCGGTTTGGAATAGCAAAGATGGAAGGGAAGGCATACGTTGGAGGCGACTTGGTATGTGAGGGTGAGTTCCTGATGGCAACTGGTAGTGATTGATAGTCTCAGTATTTTATCCTTGTGTTTCCTCCAATTTTCTGTTGAAGTCATGAGACATGTTAGTCCTGAGGCTTCTGTTCTGTATGCATCCCTCGCCAGGGAAGTTTTTGTTGTTTTTTTCTGACAATCTTTTGGTAAGTTATTTTGTTTGCAGACAAAGTAAAAAGGTTTCTTGAAGTTTCTTCTATAATTTCATGTAGACTGAAATCAGTTAGCAGTTTCCAAAAAAAAGGAGGTTTAACAATTAACAGTTAACATTTGGTCCTATGATTTGGAAGTGTGAAAAGGAAAAAAAAAAAAAAGAAAAGGAAAAGATATTGTAGGACCTTATGGGTACACTTTTCCTGGAGCTACTAGCATGGGTCAATTAATGACATTATACGTGAACTCTTGGGTAGGTTTTACTGAATCTAGAACTTGCTGTAATTTAAAGAGTGCAAGGCAATCGGACAAGTGGAGATGGGACTAAAAACAGCAATGTTGAAAGGACCACAGTTGGACTTCACTGCATGCATGCACTTGAATGAAAATAAAAGTATAAGGTGCCTGGTCTTTACTCCTCATCACCTGCAGACTTAACCACTCTAGGCAGTGAATAACCAAAAATTATCCTTTCCAGAGCATTTTTTTTATTTAAGTTTTATGAAGTTTGTTTTATTTATCAAATTTGCACCCTATGCTTAGTTTCTCTCCAGCACTTTCTCAAATTCTCCTCCAGTTGTCTTCCATTGTTTTCATTCATAAAAAATTTCTTCCGATGAACGTTTTTTTTTTTTAATCTTTGGGTGCAAACCCTGTGAAAAACGCAAGATGTATTGAAATTGAAAAGAAGTTATTATTGATGTCTGGGTGTTCTTTTTTGGCTCCCAATGATGTGGCTGCTGAGTGCATATTAGATATTACCTTTAGCTTGCACACAATCTGTAGTGGGACGCAGTGATAGCAAGGACTGTGTCCTTTATGCAGCCATGGAGGCCCCTTGTCCATCTTTTGCTTTTAAGTTGGTAGGAAACATCAATTATTATACCTCTTATTTAATGGAATCTCCTGCTCTAAGCCACACACTTGTTAGCATGTGTGGCTGTGCCCATCTTTGCATCCGTGAAGACCCCTGCTAAAAAATTGGTCGCTACTGCTCTTATTTGTGTGACAAACTTAATATCTCTTGAGTAAGAGAGATGCTAATTGCTTTAGAAACTGCTGATATCTGCAATGAAATCAGCTCTTCTTTTGAAAAAAATGCACGAGGGGTTTAAAGTTTAGGCCACTAAGTGCATGAAACAATAGCTATTAACATATTAGAATGCTAAGTGATTGGAAGAAGCAGAATTAGATTTTTTCTTCAAGTATTTGGATATAGTTCAAATCTCAGAGTCGTCACTATTGGAAGAGCTTTACTATTTATCATTTTCTGCTCAAATAGGATTAATCTTATATCGTAAAATAGATAAAGATACATGTGGTTACAAACAAAAAAAAAATCTTAGAATGCTGAAATGTTTGCTCTCTGCTGCGTCTTAAGCAAATTAAGCTCATAATCATAGTTCCATACTCCTGTAGTCCTGTTGCATTGAACAGTTGAAGGTATCCATTCAGTGAAAGTTACAGCATCCGATATCTGTCCAGCTTCATCATTATGGACCCCAGAATTTGATTAAGTTTTTTCTTATAGTTCTTAATGGAAGAAAGCCATAGAGGTTTTAGAAAGTAACTTCAGCATAACGGATGAAATTTGCTGGAAATCTCCATGGTGGGAAAAAAGTTTTTACCACATTTCTCTGATGAAGTCCACCAAATGTGTTGGGAAGTCATGCTATCATTCTTTTTCCCAAGAGTAAAAGATTTCCCCCAATAATTTTGCACTTCAATTATTCATTTCATTGTTCTTAGTCATAGACCTCATAATAGATTTCACACTCCACCCTCAAATCTCAATCAGTAGAAATTGACATGCATTTGTGTTATTACAACCCATGAAACAAGGTGGGATAATCCGAACAACAATTTTCCCATCATTTTTGCTTTGTGATCCCAAATTTCACTTCTATGCTGAATTATTTGACATTTTTTTTCACTTGCTTGATAGCAACTAGTATTAAACAATGTAACAAAAAAAAAACTAGTATTAAACAATGTTGATTTTGAGATACGTTACTCCTGGAAAAGAAGATCCAAAAGAAACTTAAATTAAATTAAACCAGATTAATTAATTAATTAATTAGCAATGAGGGATGACAATGAAATAAGAAAAGTTAATCATTTTAAAATTATTATTAAGTTGATAAAGCTAATAGTCGCTACCGAGGTAAAAAGAATGAAAAGTGATAAGCCAGATGGCGAACAACCGCTGCCTGGAAATCTGTCATAGGAGCCATAATTGTGGTAGGACCATTTCACATGACGACACTACATAATTTGATTGGATTGGATGCTCAGGTTTCTAAAGTTTGCTATTTTATTGATTTATGTTCTTTTTATATGTTTGGCTTTTATTATAACAAAGCAAAGGGGCTAGGGTCTCTTAGGGGTCCCAATAATTGACACAAACTGTACATAATTATTGCTAAAATAAATATTTGAATCAAACATAAAAATTCTTTTTTTTTTCTTTTCCCTATTTCCTTTCTTTTTTTTTTTAAATATCCATTTTTTCTTTCTTTCTTTTTTTTTTAAAGAATTTTCCTTTTCCTTCTTCTTCTTTTTTTTTTAGCAAATTCCCTTCTTCCTTATTAAACATCGTACAAGAATAGTTTGTTTTTATGTCCTGGACCCGTTTTTATTTAAACTGTACTTTTTTAGACCTATTTTGCACAATCTATATTTTAAACTATCTTGGAAAAGTTATTACTCTACTCCCGTAAAAGACTACTAAAACAAAATTGATGAAGTTTCATTTTATTGGATATTCCGAATTTCTGATATAAATTTATATATATTTTAAAAAAATTATAATAAATTTAGAATTCAAATTTTCAATACTTATAATTTTTTCCTTCCATCTTAAATTGCAACTTATTCTATACCGAAAAATAAGATAAACAATAATTATTGTACAATCTAATTCATAAATAACAAAATAAAATAGAAAATTCAGTTAAGAAATTTCAAGCCTTGGCTTCTTAATTTTTTTTTGTTGATGTCACTACTGAAAAATAGAGCTTGATCATGAAGATACTTCCCATAAGATATTTTTCATGATTAAATTGACTTATAATTAGATTTGACAAATTTAGATATGATATAATAATAAAATATGAAAAAGACAAGAAAATGATACGAGTTAAAAGTTAGTAAAATTTGTATATGAATATGGTAAAAACTAAAAAATAAATTTTATATTTGAGGTATCAAAATGAATTTTGTTACAAAATTTTCATATTTTGTACTATACAATTATAATTTTACATGACATAAAAATAAATTTTATATACAAATTATCATATATGCTTATAATGCCCATTTTGCCCCATCTATAATCTTTACGCAAAAGATAAGTACATAGATCACTGTTTATTTACTGTTTTATATGCCCGGTTGTTTTGCTTTTGCTGCCATTTAGTTCATTGACTTAGCTTTTCACATCGGGAAAGAGAAAAAGTTTAAAGAAAAACACTTGACCAAAGCTAAGATGTAGACAAAGGGGTGAAAGTCTGGGGGGAAATTTTTATAATAAGATCACAAAATTTTTTTTTGCTATAAGATCAATGTAAAAAATATAAGATTAATCGTAAATTTAAAGTCACTAAATTTAAAATATATTAAAAGTATTATAAAAATATTATTATTATTGTAAACATTAGTATTAATAGATTTAAACATATTACAATTTTACTATAATGTTTATGTTAATTATCATGTGTTTACATACTTCTAATAAATTTTACACCTAATAACTTTGGATTTATACTCAATCATATATTGTTTACATTAACTTTAAGTTAATTATCAAGTGCTTATGATACTTCTAATATATTTTACGTCTAATAACTTTAAATTTATGTTGAATTATGTGTTTTTTACGTTAACCTTACAGTAATGTCAAAATTTATAAGTTTACTCTAGATTTCCCAAAGACTATGGAAGAAATGTTGAATGGTTGTTTGTCTAACGCGGAGTTTCACGTGGCTTTTGCAAAGTAAAAAAAGGTAATTTTTTTTGGTTATAAGGAAAATATTTAATAATTAAGAATGAGATGTGATTATTTGGATTCGAGCCTAAGTCTTACAAAATATCACAACTAATATTTAACCACTTAATCAAGAAGTTGTTGGAAAAGAAAAAGGTAACTTGGTTTACATTAAGAAAGAAAAAAATAAATTATTGCACTGATTTTTTTTGTAAAAAATTAAATTATTCACTAGAAATTATTGTATTGATAAAGTTTTGTAGAAATTAAATTATCAAATAGCAATATGAGTTTATGTATGTAATATTTTTTTTAATTTTAATTGTTGAATTAAAAAAATGCTATTAAATGTTGAAAATTTTCTTTTGGCATCTAGAAACTAAACATGTTATGATCATTGCATTATAGTTATTGGATTCGCATTTCATTATTTACTGATTTTTTTTGTAAGAAAATACGAAAAGGAGAAAGAGAATCAGACCTTAGACCTATTATTTGTTGATTATTGATAACTCTAGTTTACATATGATGGATAGAAAATATCTATATATTTATATATTAAAGAAAGGTTTCAACAAAAAGGCAAAAACAATATATATATATATATATGGATTAATATCAATATATATATGGTTGGTCATCTAGGGTAATTTTCACTTTTTAGAGAAAAATATCTATTATTGAAATTTTTTATTAATTATCAACAAAAATATTAATGGAATTTGGAAGCTGTCAATCTGATCCCATGAAGACCCCACTGATGATTGACTGGAACGAGACTGCTATAGTTCTGGAACTTCCCCAACTGCCAAAGTCTGTTGCTCTATTTCCCCTATAAATTAAAATGGATTTTCTTTTATTTGAAAAATCAAAATGTAGCGTTGATTTGAAAAGTCAATTTCACATTTTAATCCTTTTTGGACCAAGGTCTTAAATTGATCTTGCTGCACAAAGATGGCACTAAAATAAGAAAAAAAAATTAAATGTTATCTCAAGAAAATTTAATTTTGATTATAGAAATGGTTTCAGTCTGTCTATGACATACCATTTCAAGTGAATGAGTTTATTTATTAAATTCGTTTTTGATATATTCATAATAAAAATTTTTAATTTTACAAAAATTTTTACATTCTTTACATTTTTTTTCAAGATATTTTAATAAATATATTTTTTCTATTAATTTCGTCACTAAAATTTAAAAATGCATTGATCTGTGAGAGTGTATGACTGTAGAAATTTTCGGGCATGAAAAAAATCAGATTTTTTCTCACCTTAAAATTGCTATGGATCGGGGGAATAAATGTAATTAGACAGCTTGAGAATGACTGGCTTAGCCAGCAACCAAAGAAGTGAATTGAGACCAACAAGTAGTTTTAGACATGATTTGAATTTAAAATCGATATTATTGAAAAAATTTATCGTTTATCATTTTTAATTGAATAAGATTAGTCTTAAATAATAAAATAGATAAAAATATTTATAATTAAAAAAAAGTGAATTGAGGAAATAGTCGTGAGACATCTTTTTAATTTGTGGGGTGAACTTTCTTTATCAAATGAACAGGTGTGCCCTAAATTTTCAGATCAAAGGCGTGGAAAAATGCCAAACATTCGCAAAAGTGAAAAGTCATCTTGTTTTCTGTCCCTTGTCCACTCAAAATTTTCAGTGTACGTTTTGGTCTACATTCACCCCACCCTCTGATTTTTCCAAATGCTTCCATCCTCATTTTACTTGCCCCACTATACGTGTTCTCTACTTTAATGTTAGTAGCGGTGGCAAAAATTGATTCGATTCAAAAAAGTAATCCAAAATCAAATTTGATCGATCTAATTTAATCAAAAAAGTTAATAATCCAAATCCAATTTGATTCGAATCTAAATTGATTCGAAACCAAATTGATATGAATTTTTATTAATTCAAACCGATCTGATTTGAATCCAAATTTATTTGAATTTAGATTACCCAAATCCGATTTGATCCGAACTCGAATTGATTCGAATTCAAATTAATCCAAGCCAAAAAAATTCAAACTTAAATTTTATATTATCAATAAATATTTAAATGTTAAAATTAAGGCTTAATAGCCAAATATATCATCAACTTTAGCATAAAATAGAATTAAGTCTCAACGTTTTATCGCGTGAAAATCAGTTCATAAACTTTTATTTCATTGTAAATAAACCTTAAATCTTTTAAAATTATGCAATTAAGCCTAGATCTGTTAAATGATATTAATTGCTGTTTGGACATCTAACATGAAAGCTAATGTGGATAGCTTAGTTGGCCGTCACGTGATATGTCACGTATGTAATACTAACGGAAGTTAGTGTCATTTAACAGATTTGGACTTAATTGCATAATTTTGAAAGGTTGAGGGTTTATTTATAATAAAATAAAAGTTTATAGATTGATTTTCATGTAATAAAATGTTGAGGGCTTATATCCATTTTGTGCAAAAAGTTGAGGGTGTATTTGGCTATTAAGCCTAAAATTAATGATCAAAGTATTTTACTATAATAAAAATATAATTTTTTTCAATAATACAAGTGTTATAATTTTTTTAATCTAGTTAAACTTAAATATTCACTTTTATATTATATTCATTTGAACCTAATGTATAATTATTTAATGGCTAATCTATAATAGAGTACAAAAGCTATACACCTACATTTAATGTCTCCAATTATTCTATAAAAATCACGATAAATTAAAGAGATGTATAGTAGTGTATTATGATATTTAGTAAAAATTATTAAATCACTTTGATTCATAAAAGTATTAATTATTATAGATAATGGAAATAAAATGAACAAAATGTAATTAATTTATGAAGATTGGTAAATATATTATAAAGAAAAACTATCATACAGATTATTAAATATTTTGATTATTTCAATCCTAATTTTGTTACAAGTCATGTAAGAATAAAATTTTATTTTTGTGAGTTTTGTGATTTTTAGAAATATGGTTTCAGTTCATATTCTTACCAAACAATCGAGATGACTAAGACTTAACCTGAAAAACCTGTCCGCTTAACCTGAATCCAAATCCGATCAATCCGAATCCGAATCCGAATCCAAATCCAATTGATCCGAATTGACTAAAAAGTCAACAACCCGAACTAATCTGAACTCAAATTGATTGAACTGAATTGATCTGAATTCAAATTGACCCAAACCCAATCTTATCCGAACTCGAATTAATCTGAATTCGAAATAGACTGATTTTTCCTTGATCCAAACTCGACCTAACCCAAAACCAAAATGATTCGAACTCGAAATGATCCGATTTTTTTAACCCAAAATGATCCGATTCAAAATAACCGAACCCGAACTCGATCCGATCTGTTCATTTGCCATCTCTAATTGCAAGAACCAAATAATAAAAAATTTGTCACACATCTTTTTTCTCTTTTATTTTTAATATATCTTAAAAATATATGTCATCACGTTAAATAAAAAAATTTAATTTTCACTGATAATAATATTATATTTTTTTTTTATAAATCTCCTAATAAAATATGATAAAACTAAAGGAACAGTTAACATTTATTGGCCGGCATTAATTTTGTGTTGATAACGGTAATATAATTGCAAATAAATTAAACACTAGGGATAATTATATTTTGTGTTAGAATAGAAAATTAAATAATAAATGAATTTTGATGGGAGTGTCTTAAGAGTATTTGACTAATCATAATTTTAATTGTTGATTACCAAATTTAATACTAAAAAGTGTCTTTAAGTTATTTGTTAACAAAATCTATAACATCATACAAAAAAAACTCTATAATAGATATAATTTGTTTTAAATTTTCTTACAAGATATCATTTGACATTGAAAACCTCAATTGCAGAAGTAATTTCGATAATTTGACTTTTGTTACCTAAATTTCTGGTTAAGACAAGGTAGATGTTGAGGAAGTAATAATATTGGTGGCTTGATTTAAGCATTTCTCTAGTTTTATATGCTGAAATCAGTCATTCAGTTGGACGTTTTTTAATTAAGTTTCTTCCTATTACCTATGAAAAGATTATACTTTGGTTATTAAATCGTGCCTGAGGGTTTGCCAACAAATTTAACAATTTAAATATGGTAATTGCATAAAATGGAAGAATTGTTTAGTCGTTCATGAACTAAGATGATGTCCCAGGAAATGGACATTTTGAATTTGACTTTTCGAACTAAACACTCTCCAAGATTTTTTTTTTTTTAACCATGATATTGGTACGAAGTATCCACCGTCGACAACAGTGACTAATCTCCGTCGGGGATCCTGAGCGCACACAAAGTGGGTAGTTCCCTCCCAGCATAGTTTGCTCCATACCCAAGGCCAGAAATCGAACCCTGGACACTTGATTAAGGGACGAGAGCCGCTACCACTCACGCCAACCAATGTTGGTCACACTCTCCAAGATTTATTAAATGAGAATAACTGCATGGTAGGTTACAATAAATGCTTAAAATAAAGATCTAGTATTGCATCCTTAATTTGTCTCACAATATTGTTTTTTTATTAAAGACATTTAAAAGAGAACCGAATAATTTTTTTATCAAAAAATGCAATTGAAAAAAAAAAAACCAAACATGAAATTGAAGAAGTGGAACCGATCCAAACCCACCCATTTAACAATTACCAATCCCATGCACAGCACAGAAGGTTTTTTTTAATAATAAATATTTTTATATATTTTACGATATGAAATTAATATTATGCGAACCAAATATATTAAACAATAAAATTTTTTTAATAATAACTACTTTAAAATTTGAATCATATCATAATATGTGAAAAAAATTCCGCTTCTATTTTTCTCAAGCACGTGTTTGTCGTAGCTGAGAAGCTAAAGAGAGTAAATAAATAAAGAAAAGAAAGAGCAAGAGAAAACGTGAGGTGGACTTCATTGGGACCCCGTGCCCGCAAGCAACGGCCTAGATTCTCTCTCTCCCCTCCTCTCATCTCGTTTATCTTGTCTCCCCCGCCTTTCCTCCCTTTCCACACGCACTCTCTTCCTCTCTTCCTTTCTTCTCTGAAAAATCACTAGCAAAAAACAAAGCTCAGCCAGTTAATTTTATATAACACGATGTTGCTAGGAAAACGTTCACGCCATCCGATCAAGAGGACGACAAGCATGACTGGGATCACCTTCGATGTCTCCAACGCCGAGGATGTCCAAGAGCCGATTATATCCGATCCTCCCCCTGAAAACCTTTTGCAGCAATTCCCAAACGGCGACTTTGGTTACGATCAACGCTTCTTGGCCATGGCGTCGCCAAGAAACCCAGCTTCTGGAAGATCAGGTTCTACTAACCAAGCTGTTGAAACTGCTCCTTTTTTGCGCTCTTGTTGCCTTTGTAAACGCCGCTTAGCTCCTGGTCGAGACATATATATGTATAGGTATTTTTCTTAACTCCCAGATTGCTGTTTCTTTTTTTTTTTATCACTCAAAAAATCATGCTTAATCTTAGTATGAATCTTTTTTGAACTATTTTTAGTGAATTTCACTGTTTTTTTCTTTCTTTTAGTTTTTTCCAAAAGGATTTTGAAAGACTATATCTAGTTTCGTGTTTTGTACCCAGCATCTAGAAGTAAATAATTTAGCAAAAAAATTGGTATCTAGAAGTTATAGAATTATGATTAACAGAAGAGGGATCAGTTTAGTTGCATTAATATTTTAAAATAAATTGGGTTGAATAATATTGCAGGGGGGATACGGCGTTTTGCAGTCTAGAGTGCAGGGAAAAGCAGATGAAGCAAGACGAAAGAAAAGAAAATTTAAACGTTGTAGCTTCTAAGAAAGAAGACCGCCATGCATCTTCAAGTTCAACCACCACCTCCAAGGCTTCTGCTAAAACCGAGCCTGTGGCTGCTGCTTGAACTTTGAAGATGGTGACCAGGATTCAGAAGTAATCTAAAAAAAAAAAAAGAAGAAGAAGAAGAAGAAGAAGAAGAGAGAGAGAGAGAGAGGCAAAACGATCCAAACCACCCTACAAAAAAAAAAAAAAACAGTGCGACTTGATCTTCTTTCGTCATCGGTTGATCTCCAAGCCTCCAATATTAGAGCCCACTAATGTTTCACCGTATTATAAATACGATGATGAAAACAATATTATGAATATGTAATATTGTGTAAAACAATATTATTAAAAAAATATGTAGTGGGTGCAGTTATGTCAGTATGTGGATGCTGATGCAAATAAGCAAAGCTCCGAGCTTGAGATCAGCATTTGTGATTCCAATCCCAATATTAACTCCTCTCTAAAGCCTATGAACTTTTTCTTCTCTACTTTACTTTTTACAGCTACTTCATTGTGATCATGACTTCATGCGTCTACTATATATTTACCCAATCAATTATTAATGTGACAAATAAGTGTGTATCATTACATATTTTTAAGTTCAATCGTAAAACTTTTTAGATTGCAATTTCTATAAATCTCACAAAATACTTTTTTGCACCCAGCATACATGGTTTAATTTGTAATAGTTACATATTAAAGTAAAAATATATAAAAAATTATTTAAGAGTTAATTTGAATGGTTTTCAAAGTTTGTGCGATGTTTTTAAATTGATCCCTGAACTATTAAAAGTCACATGTTAATTTTCAATGTTGTAAATGCTTCATTTGAGTTTTTCCATTCAGATTTTCGTCAATCTCAACTTTAAATGTCAATTGGTAACACGTGTTAGCACATGTGGCCAAAGGTCGATCCTCATAGTTTGATGGGCCTTGGCCACCCCAAACTTTTGAGAACAACCTTTATCTATATATATATATATATATATATATATATATTTAAATTGTTAATTTTATTTATTTATGTTTAATTTATAATATATTTTTATGCATTTCATAGTTATTTGTCTATTTATTATACCAACCAATGACTACATAATAATAAATCCTTAAAATTAAAAGATTTGTAATAATATTTAAATTATAAAAAAATGAATTTAATTAAAGCTAAATTAATTTTTTAACTTTTTCAAAAGTCTTCGATTTTTTCATCAAATACCAAGCGTGGTTTAATTTTTCTCTCTCTTTTTTATATACAAGAGAGATCAAAGCGTAAGGGGAGTAGGGGAAATT
Source organism: Heritiera littoralis (assembly GCA_031772115.1). Taxonomy (NCBI): domain Eukaryota; kingdom Viridiplantae; phylum Streptophyta; class Magnoliopsida; order Malvales; family Malvaceae; genus Heritiera; species Heritiera littoralis. The sequence goes on along the minus strand of JAPDPK010000096.1, from coordinate 1,588,643 downwards.
AAACTTTTTTTTTTATCTTTATGTTTTTATATTAAATCATTCAAAGAATCAAGAAAGTTTCATAATTCATTGAAAAATTGTATAATTAATAAATCTATTATTAGTTTGAAAGTCATGGTATTTTTAAGAGTTTAATGTTATCGTAGTAAATTTTTTATTAATTTTATGAGTTTGTTCCTTTTTATTATTAGTATAATATTTACATATACAATTATATATATATGTTTAAATATGCTTTATAAGAAATAGGAATTATTTATAATAATAATTAGCCCCTCCAAAATTAAACATCAAGATTCGCCATTGCACGTGGCACCAGTTAGCATACTTATGTGCTAATTTAATTTATACTTAATAATCAAATATACTTCCAATTTTTTGTACAAAATAGATTTAAACCCTCAACCTGTAAAAGTCCATAAACTTTTATTTTATTATAAATAAGCCCTTAACCTTTCAAAATAATACAATTAAGTAAAATAAATAAGATGTTAAGATCTTATAAGTCTTCAATCTTTTTATAATTATAATTCCATTGGATTTAATTGCACTATTTTAAAAGTTTATGGGTTTATACTGATGGCTTATTTCTATTTTGTGCAAAATATTGAAGGTAAATTTGACTATTAAGCTTATTTTGATTAACGTCTTGTACCATAAATATAATAAAAATATGCCATTTCATTTTGTCAACTGTGGTGGGTCGTCTATATTAGTTTTATTTTTCACGTTCTTCCTTTTATGATGCAATCAACTCTCAATAAATAAGCTAACAACCTCTTGGCCTATTATCTAAAGATGAGTTGTGACATATTGTAAGTTTTGGGTTCGAATCCAAGCACCTCCATCTCCAGTTATTTAATATTCCTCTTGTAACAAAAAAAACTCTCAATAAATAAGGTATTTTTGTTAGATTTTATTTGATTTTAACTTTTTTTAGTGTAACCACAAGTATTCTCATCCGTTTTACAGTTTGAAATTAATCCTATTTGAATTAGGAGTGGTAAACGCTAAAGCGTTTCCAACAATGACGACTCTAGGATAGAGGTGGTTACGGGCCTGACCAGGTCAGTTTCGGACCGATTTTCACCGGTTCCGGCCCATATGAAGTGAAAATCGGTTTGAACCGGTAGAGAACCGGGCCGGTTCATATGCTATACTGGTGTGAATCGGCCTGGTTCGTTGGACCAGTTCATTCCAAAACCGAACCAAACCGGTTTAAACCGATTCGGTCCGGGTTTTTTTTTTGGTTCAGATTTTTTTTATTTATTTGATACTTTTAAAATTTTTATTGTTTAAATTTATATTAATTTATTTTAATATATATTAATATATTTTAATAATTTAATCTAATCAATTTATTTTTATAATAAATAATGTTAATAGTTTAATTTAACAATAATTTATTATAAAGTTATATTATAATTTATTTAATTAATGTAACAATAATGTAAAAATAAATTATTATAAAATTATCTAATAAAATTATTGTTATAATAAAATAAAGTTATATTATGAATATAATATTATAATAAAGTTATTATGATAAAATGATATTTGATTCAAAATACAAATAATGATATTATGAATATTATTATTATATTCATTTTGCAATATCATTTTGCATATCTTTATTTATATTCATTTATTATATTTATTTTGCATTTAAAATAATTTATTATATTTGAAATATCATTTACTTATATTTATTCATTTATTTATTTAATATGTTTTTAAAATATTAATTCATTTTGTATTATAAATATTTATTTATTTTAAACATAGATAAGTATAACATTAATTAATTTGGTATCTAATAATAATAATAATAATAATAATAATAATAATGATGATGATGATGATAACAACAACAACAACAACAACAACAACAACAAAGGAGAAAAAGGAGAGAGTAGGAGACCAAAGATTTTTTACGTGGAAAACCCTTTCAAAAGTTAGAAGGGTAAAAACCACGGGACCGTAGTTCATAAAAATATTCACTATGACTAAACTTATTTACAATTTTACATACAATTTACAAAAAAAAGATTATTCTCTACTCTTCATAATTTATACGGATTGCCTTGAAAATTTCTTCCTCCTCTTCTGAATTATTATCAGCGAATTCATTGGCCATTCCAAGTTCGACATTGCGCGATTCCGCATCAAACCAATCTTTAAGGCATGTTAACATGCACAATGAATCTGGATTAAGAGTAGTTCGATGGTCTCCAATAATTCTTCCACACGTCGAGAATGCAGATTCTGAAGCAACAGAAGAAACTTGCACCGCAAAAACATCTCGAGCCATGGAAGCTAAAACTGGAAATTGTTTTTGGTTTTCTTTCCACCATTGGAGAAGATCAAAGTTTTCATCTACAGAAAAATCTTGACTTAAGAAAAATCCTAGCTCATTGAAGCTAGAACTTCGTTGAGTTGTTGATCCCGATCCGCTCGCTTTTCCTTTTAGCTTCATTCTCTTCTTTGCTGCTTCCTTAATTGCATTTAAAATTCCTTTTCCTTTTTTGCTACTTTCGGTTTCTTCATATGAATCTTCTTCTCCTCGATTAAAATTGAATTGCTTCCTTTCTATTTCATAAACATTAAACAATTCTCGAAAAAGATTGTTAATTGATGACTTTTGATCCTTAATAGAATCAAGACCAAGAAATTCTTTATAACAAAAAAAATTCTATATTTACCTCACCTTGACTAGGATCTAGTAAAGTTGCAATACAATAAATAGGAGGAATTATTTTCCAATATTTTTAAATTTTTCCTCCATATCATATACAAAAGAACTTAAAGTTTCATGATTCCTAAATTTTACAAATTTGTCAAATATTGTGTAGATAATAGGAACAAAATACAGTGTAGTTGGATAAAATTGAGTTGAAAATCTTTCGATTGCATCTTTAAAAGTAGATAATAAATCAACACAATATTCAATAAAAGTCCAATCTTCTTCAAAAAGTACTAAATGCGTGCTATTTGTATAATTGTTATAAAAAGGAGTAACAAGTTCTTTATAAGGTAAAATAGAAGAAAGCAAACGATGAAGTGAATTCCATCTTGTTTCCACGGGAAGTGGAAACGCTTTAACAGGTATATTATTTGTTTTACAAATTTGCTTCCATTCACGTTTATTACTTAGTGTGCGAATCTATTTAGCTAAAATTTTAATTTTATCAATTGGACCTATGCCAGTACCAGTACCACTAGAACTAAAACCACTTTGAACACATAAATTTATAATATGACATGCACATCTTGCATGAAAAAATATGCCTTGCATAACAAGATTTAAACTTTTAATTAAATGAGGAATAGCTGTAGTATTACTTGAAGCATTATCAAAAGTAATAGCAAAAACTCTATTATTTTCTAGTCCATATAATTTACAAACTTTAGTAATATATTTATGAATAGTATATGAATTATGTGCTTCTTCTATTACATCTAAAGATAAAATTCGTTTTTGCATGGACAAATCTTCATCTATCCAATGACAAGTTATAACAAGATAACTTATACCATTAGTACTAGTCCATATATCACTAGTTAAACTAACCCTAGATGAAATATTACTAAGTTTATCAATTAAAGCTTGTCTATATTCTTTAAACATATCCATGCAATCTTTTTTTAATGTATGTCTAGAAACAGATTTATATGCGGGTTGTAAATATTTATAAACAAATTCTAAATATCCTGTTTTTTCACAAACTGTGAATGATTGTTCAGTCCTAACTACAAATCTAACTAAACCACGTCTAGCTTGAACATTATCAAAATTAAAATTTTTTTCACCATCATGTGTATTAATTTGAGATTGTTTACCTCCTAAAATTTCATTTTCTTCGGCATCAGGATTAATTTTATGTGCAGAAATTAAATGTCTTTTATACGTACCTATACCGCCACCACCTCCACCGGAGTTATAAGAGTAAACGCCTTTGCACAATTTACAAACAGCATAATATTTATTCATCTCACCTTCTTTTGCTATAATGTCGAAATACTCCCATACCCGGCTTGTTTTTTTTCAATTAAACTTCGATCTTGATGATGTAGCAGCAGTGGTAGCAGCTGATGATTGTGTTTGAGCATGGCCTCCTCCACGACCACGACCGAACGATGGTGCCAAAGGAAGCTCCTCCTCCTCAGAATGAATATCAGGTTCGATTTCATTAAATGATTCGTCACCCAAATTAGGAATTTCAGTGGAGCCAAAAGGTCGAGAAACAGAGCATGAACGACGAAAGAAATTTGGCATTTTTATATTTTTTTGAAAATAAATATATGTTAAAAATTAAAAAAATAGATGTAGGATATATATAATAAATTGAAATTTGAAAATTGAAACTTAAAAATTAAAAGTAAAATTTGTAAAATTATAAAATAAAAAAATGAAATTTAGAAAAGAAATAATGATATTATAAATTTGATATAAAGGAATTTAAGTGAATTTGAGAGAGTTTGAGTGAATATTGAGAGAGTATGTGAGTGAAGAGAATAAGAGTAGATGAATGTAGATAGTAGATTTGAGAGAAAATGTAGAAGAAATGTAAAGAAAAATAGAAGATAGAAGAGAGGTATTTATAGGAAAAAAAATTAAAATTTTTAAAATAAAAAAAAATAAAAAAAAAGATTGATGGGCAAGTCACACTCTGTGTGACTTGCCGCTGCTGGCAGTGTGACTTGCCGCTGCTGCTAGTGCCAGAGGCCTGCCCTTTCTTTTTATTTTTTTTATTTTTTAATTTGAACCTGAAGGGTCCGGTTCTTAAATGGGCCGGGCCCTTATCGGTCCCAGTTCTATTCTATAAGAATCGGCCCAGCCCGGTAACATATCGGGCTGGGCCGGTTCTAAACTGGCACTGTGTCGGTTCGATTATTGGGTCGGGTTGACCCGATTCGGTTACGAAGCAGGTCGGGTCAACCCGGCCTAATAAGCAGCTCTTCTCCAAGATTCAAACCATATTCAAATACCTATGGAAGAAGTTGACATACCTACCGTCATTATTCACTAGCAAACTTTAAGGGTTTGTTTAGATGAGAGATTTTAAGAGTGAAATTCATTTCAATGAGGATTGCAAATAAAAAATTAAAAAAAAAGAAAGAGAAAATGAGAAAAGAAAAGAAAATATTAATGATGATTTGTTGTACCAAAAAAATGATGATTTGTAGTAATAAGTAATAATAATAGTAAAATTTCAAGTTTATCATGTTTCATTATCAAATGTTTACTATATATATTGTTATCATTTGGGTTTTTTTTTTTTTTGATTACTTATGTGGGTTGTTGCCTTGCTTTGGGCCCCTCAACCGGTCCCCATCCTTTATTCCTTTTTTTCTCACCTTGGGACCACCCAAAGCCCTTCTCTTTTCTTTTTCTTACTGTTTCTTTATAATATATAAAGTATTGCCTCTTTTTCTTTGGTCTAAGGCCCACAGATTGGATGTCACTGCCGGGGGGGAGTGCATTTGGGTTGACATCCAAAAAGTAAAATGCATTTCAAGTTCCAATTACACCCTGGGGTGTATTTGGGCTGTGCCCCACGGTGCAGGTCAGTTCAATATCTCTTCAGTGGGAGACTGAAAGGGATAAGATCCCGTAATTTTTAAATGTCTATTAATATTCTAAATGTACAATATATGTTATAAATTCTATTACATACAAATTTTAATCTGAAGATGTTAATTTTATTTGAGGGAGAGCTTTGTCTCCTTTTGAGCCTTGCTCCACTCGAATTCGGATTGTCCTATACCAAAATAGTATTGAGATACCGAATGGTTTTAACTAAAAAAAATTTCTTCGCTACACTCATATTACAGCACCTCTTGGACTGCATTCAAACATATATCGCAGTTCACTATTCAATCTTACTGTTAAAGTAATTACTCTTATCATCATTACTGTTTTCAATCTCAGATTCTATCCAAATTGGTTCTAATTTAATATTATTATTGCGATAAATATATGTTTAAAAATGTCATGACAAAAAATATGGTTTAAGAATATCAAGTATTTAAAATAAATGTGATTTAGTGTTTTGGTGATTTTAAAATATTTAAAATGATATGCATAAAAAAATAAAAATTATAAATATGAAAAATAATTTACTCACAAAAAATTACAATTAAATGCGAAACTTTTTTAATAATATTTTAGCTTGGGTTTGCAAATTAAGCTTTTAAGGGGCAATACGGTTTTCAACGTACTACTATTTGGCTGGTGCCATTTGCACTGATAGAGGGATCTGCAACCAGTTTGAAAGTAGACCTCGCGGTAAGAGAAATTTCTTCACTTTACCTTTTTTGAGGAAATTTTACATTTTTATTTTGTTAAATTATTTTTTACTTCAAAATTTTAATTTATGTATTCTATTTAGAAGTGTCCATTGGCCAGGTCGGAGTGGATTCAAGCCGAACTTAGGCAATATATCAATAGATTATATCCAGGCTTGAGTCGATCAGATCTGATCATTCGAGCTTGAATCTAAACCTAGATCCGTTTATATAATTTATTATTCAAGTTCGAGCTCGATCAAGCCCGATTTTATTTTTGTCTTTTATTTTTTACATTTTGATTATTTTTTTGTTTCTTTATTTTTTATTCTATTTAAAAAAATTTTTTTTTTCAGACTTTACATGTTAATTTTTATATTAAATATATATAATGTTTATTAATCATTAATATTTTAAATACATATACTTACATAATATTTAATAAAATATATAAAAAAATTTTAATATTAATAATGTTCGGGCCGAGCCAAGTCGAGCCTAGTTCTCCAAAGGCAAAGCCTGAGCCTTGCTTGAAAATTCATCAGGCCTAAGTTTTTTTGTCTAAGCCTGTTCATCGGACCTTTTTTTTTTTGTCCCAGTCCATTAAAAAATCGGACTAAATTTCATGCTTTAACGAGTCACTCGACTCTTGAATAGGTCTAATTCTGTTAACTCTCTTTGTATTTTTCAGTCTTAATGTCTCATTTTTTATTTCATTATTTTTATTTTGAGATTTTCATTCTATAAGTAAATTCATATATAAACTATTATTTTATATTTACAACATATAATCATTAATTTTTTTGTTGCTTAAAATTTTAAATAATGTGTCACTATATATTAAATAAAATTTTAAAGATTCTAAAAAAATACTAATAATAAAAGTATTATTTGATATAAAAATAATTTTGGTAAAATTAATAGTTTTATATAAAAATTTAGTTAAAATAATATTTTATATAAAAAATTTTAGTAATTTTTAATTACTTTATTAATTTTACAAATATAAAAAATATAAAATAGATTTTAGTATATATAATTTTAATTTTATGTCCTTAATGATCATTTTTTTTCTTCTCATTATACTCCATTCCTCTAATAGTGTATACATCCAAACATATATTTCATCATTGACTTTAGGTTAAAGAGTCAAAGAGACTCTTGAAAAAAATATTTTCCACAATTGAGCAGCTAACTCTTTTTTTTTTTTTTGCAATCGATTGAGCCCTTAAATCTCATTTTTTCACTTAATTGAGTCTTTTCGTGGATGGAAACTATTAAATTCGTATGAAAATTGTTAAATTCGTATAGAAACTGTTAAATCCGTATGATACACGTGGCAAAAAAAATAACAGATCCAACGGTTTCCATCTAAGTAAGGTTTCAATCGAGTAAAATTAAAAATATAAAGGCTCAATTGATTGTGAAAAAAATATATGAGCTAAATTGTAAGTCTTTTATTATTTGTGGCCTTTTTTTTGACCCTTTAGCCTTGATTGTAATTTTATTGTTATAATAACTCTTTTTTTTATGGGATTATTGTTATAATAACTAATTTTACCATCATTGTTATTTTTTTTTTGGATAAACCATCATTGTTATTTTTAACAACACTAAAACTATCTTATCATCCATCCAAATGGATTCTGAATAAAAATAAAAAATTTTATCTAATATTGAAATTGGGTAAAAAATATGAAGTAAAAATTCCTTTCAATGTAAATTAAAAAGTGGACCTATGTTTATTGTAGATGTATGAATCCGCTCGCATTCAACAATATTTCAAACCTAAAATTTTAAATTAAAGTGTAATTCTAAGGTTGTGGGGTATTCCTTGAAAAGATATATTGTACATTAGGAGTATTAATTAATTACTGGAATATAAAGTGTTTAATTTGATTACTTGGGGATCTTCAATTCCCATTTTTATTTAGAATTTTCAGGTACAACCTATCACAGCCGTAACTGATCATGGGATTACTCGTTTAATTTCAACAACTTTCTTAGAATCACACTACAAAATCCCTAGAAAACCACCTGGGGAAGGGATTTAAATATGAAATCTAACATGATTTGAGTTTAAATAATAAAAAATCTCTGTCAACAATCTCTTCACCAAGTGATTAATGAAAAGTTATGATATATTGTAAAATTTGAATTACTTTAAGCAATCATACATTCATTCTCAATTATCAAATATTTTCTTTATAACAATAAAAAAGTAAAAAAAAAAATCTTTTGGACGAATGATTAGAATAAATTTAGGTTTTCTTTTCGGTTTTTTGCGCAGATACTCGCTGCACAATTTTTTTTTTATTAATATGAAATCTAACGTGGCTTGAGCTTTGTTTTGAAAACCTATTGCCACTCCCAATCACCCAGACATGGAGTTTAGGAAGATTTTAGGTCCCCGTAAGTAGAGGTGGAGGAATTATTATACAGGTCCTTCGTATTAATTATAAGCAATAATAATTTAAAAATTGTTATACGAACATTTATAGATTTATTAAATAATACATATACTCACTTGACACATAATTTTTTAATAAATCTATGGGATGTCTAAATATCTATATGTGTTCATATAATAATTTATTTAATAAATCGGGTATATGTATAGATTTATTAAAAACTATTATATGAATATATATATTTATATATATATTGATGGCTAATATCATATTTACGTCTTGATTTGTTAGGCTTGGAACATCTATGATATGAATGCCCATATATTAATTTTTCTAAAAAAAAAAATGATTGTAAAATGTTCTTGCAACAATGACTTCTATGGGATTGGATATTAAAAAATTTTATCTGGGCCTCCGAATTAATGATCGGTACATGATTTTAGTTCAAAAAACAGAATTTGAATTCCTTTCATTCAAATAAAAAAAATTAGAAAATCTTGTTATAATAACCCTAATGTGTGTGTATATATGTCACTATTATGTCAAAATTAGACCAATTTTTAAACCCTTTCCTAAGCCCAAGTGAACTCCATTCAATTCCTATAGAGACTTCCCACTTCTCTATATAATTCTCCAATCTTTATAAATTACATCCAAAGTCTCCTTCAGTCTCCTTCAAGCACGGTTTACCATTAATGGACCCATCTTAGATGCCAGAGACCAACAAAAAATTATATAATAATTTTTCGTAGACAGGTTTAATAAAAATGCAACTAAATCTTGTAAAATCAGAGATGCAAAGATTTGCCAGGACATGTAGATGGAGTCAACGACCCATCTAATTGGGCAAATAGCTGGCCAATAATTAGTCTTTGAAATCTCGTTCTTTGCAAAATAATAAAAATTAAGCCTAATTAATGTTCATTTAATTAACCTTGCCAAAATGTTGTTAAATGTTTGTTTTCTGTGTTTTTGCCTTTGACAATGTCAAGGATTATTGTTGGAGGTTGGGTGTCAAGCCGTCTCCATGCTTCCTGCCAGGGATTGATAATCAGGTTACCTACTTTAAACATAAAATCTCTTCCTGGATTTCCAGGATATTTCCTAATTTCTGATCTCAGAAACGTTGTTTTCACTTTACCCCACTAGGTTATTCTATATATCCACTTACTTGCACAAGTGGCTTTGATTTTTATTTATATACACTAGCAGACTAAAAGTAGTTAAAAAAACAAACATTAATGTAGTTCGGGTTTTGTTATTACCTAATATATTTGGGTCCAGAAAACATTATCCAACGGTCCAACAAGGTATAGGCTCCCGAAATAAGGAGCCCACTAATACAAAGGCCCTAGGGGCACATGAACTGGGCAGTCAAACCTACCTCTTCTTGAATAAGATTTGGTTTGGTTCTCACTGCACTTTCGGTGCCGTGAGACCAGTGAATGAATAGTAATATTAAGACAAAAAAATACTACTAAAATTACCTTTTTATTACTAATTTTTATTTTTATTATTTTATTAAAAAAATTATATATGTTTAATGATCTTTTTTTTTTTCAATCTTATAAAAATTAATCTTACCGTCCATCCAAACTAACCTTAAAAACATGAATTGGCTAGAATAACAAGCTAAAACACCACCAACTAATCGTGTCCTTGGTCCGTATGATAGGAGTGACTTCCGTCCCCGCAAATAATCACCTACATCTTTTATGCAATCTCCTACTAAGCATACTTTCTAATATTCTCCCTTCTCAATTTTCTTTCTATTTTTCTTTCCATTCAATCAAATAAAACCCTCGAGATTTGTTCCCCTTGGCAATAGATTCTTTTATCTTTCTCATACGTAGAACTTACAAACAATTTATCTAGAAGAAGATCATGTTTTTTAAATGAATTGATTTACTATAATGTCTCATTATTTATGGTTCTAAAGTAACTGAGGTTTTACGAGACTGCTGGACAAGAGTAAGTTTTTTGTAACTCGGTGAGTTAAAGCTAAGAGCCAATTGAACTAGCATGAGCGAGCAACAAGAAATGGGAAACATATAACATGTGAAAAGGCAGCAACATTTCCATCAAAAAAAAAAAGTCAGCAATAACACAAATCGACCACCACCCCTGACTAATAATGCCGAGTTATTGCTAGAGGAAATTCACCGCCTTCAACCCCACACTTTTGCAACATTTCATGTGATACATTAGCAAGCACTCTCAAAACTATTTTTGTTACGTAGCTTTCATTCCTTAACATTGATCAAGTGCCAGCTTTTATTCCTAAACGTTTGAAATCTCATTAAGATTCGATGGTTATGCAAAATATATTGTGTTGCTGATGTTAGTCCAACATCAACATTATCATGCTGGCTAACTGTCAACATTGGTAACTATAGCCCACACACACTCCTGCCTTGCTTGGAAATCACATTTGCCATTTCTGTAGAGACTCAAGGTTAGTTTGGATGGACGATGAGATTAATTTCGATGAAATTAAAAATAATGAAAAAAAGCTTATAAATATATCTTTTTTAATACAATAATTTCAAAAAATTAAAAAGTAAGAATAAGGGGATAATTTTACTCCTTTAATTTTTATCCTTTAGCTGGCCGACCGCCCTGCACTAGGACCAATCAGCCAGCCAAACGAAGCCTTAGCAATTGTACATTGGGCAATCATTCATCTACCTTTTAGCCTTTTTGGTATATGGATATAAAACTGATGGGAGAAGACCCATGTGAAATAAGGAAGATTGGTGCACTTCTAAATCAAATAAGGTGTAACCAATAAGTAATTGGAAGAAGTAAAAGTGAATTTTTTTCTCAGACATTTGGATATAGTTCGAATCTTGGAGTCGTCACTGTCGAGAAGGCTTTACTGTCTATCACTGTCGGCCCCAATAAGATTAATCTTAGATCGTAAAATAGATGAAGATACCTGTAATTAAAAAAAAAATCAAATAAATTATACTATTGTCTAAAGCAGGAACTAGAAGCTTGGAGTATTGGGCAATTATCAGAGGAGCGGCAGGCAAGACTCGAGATTAGGGAAAAGAGGTAGCCCAAAATCAAACTTAGTACCAATTTACCAAGTATTTAGCATAAGATCCTTAGTTTTCAACATCAAAGGGTAAAATGTGTAAAGGAGTAAGGGACCACTGTCCTACATTGGAAAGTGCCTAATTGAAGAACCCAATTATCAGGTCAATTCCCAACTTGTGGACCTGAATGTAGCCATCATGTGTCCTTCTGTGGCATAGTGTTAAGAGCTTACCACATGTCTGGCACTGAAGGAAGGTGAAAGGCAGGGACCATAATCAAATTGACTTACCCATTTATTTTCAGCTAAAAAGACTTGCCCTTTTTATGATACTAACCCAAAAATCCATGCATAAAAGAAAACCAATTAGAAATGTCATTTTTCAACTCAAAGTGATTCTGAGAGAAGAAGGAAAAACAACATAAAAGGATAGAGCCTTGCATCAAACTATGCATTAGTTAAGATAGTTGTGTATGCTTTTAAGATGTGTAGAGCAGATTCAGAATAGTAAGATGCATAATTATAATTGGACAGTGATTATATTCAGATGGATGCAGTGTTATACAACAAGAATACAGAACAAGAATGAACATATCTGCAAGGATGTGGAACTGGTGACGACTGATTAATACAGGTTCTTGGAATATTTGGCCAAGTTTGATCACGTGAATGGTAAATTCAAACGTAGTTGAATAGCGAATACTCCAGAATTGTAACCAAAAAAAAAATGCATACTCCAGAATTCAGATGGAGGTACTTTGAAGATGACCTGATTGAGATAATGAAGAAGTAATTTATTTTTTAGACCTCTCATGCTGGAAAAGTATTCATTTAGCCCATCAAAACTAGTTAATGATTAGATTTGATTAAGCTTTTGGTATATTACCCAAGAAAACTCAGGTGATGATTTTCTTAATTTCCAATACTTCAATCACAGAAGTAGCCAAGCAGCAGCCAGGCAGAAGAACTATAAGAGATGGTGTACTAAATACATTTTTCATATTAACACATCTATTTTCATAGAAGAGGTGTTTGCTCAAGAATGAGCTACAAAATGAGCGCCATCAGAAAAGAGGGAAAAAAAAAATATAATACACCAACAATAAACCATCACACAGCCATTACAATCTGTGACAACATGAATCGCAGCTTTTACGAAAGAGAAAGGGAAAATGGTCCTAAAGTTCCAAGAACCAACGCTTGTTCCACTTTTCTCCTCAACTTCACTTGTATTCCAAAATCATGTTGTTTTCAGGAGCCAAGCCAACGCAGGCCCTCAGTATGTTCTCCAGCATCGCACGCTGCTTTGACAGTGCATTCACCACTGGTGTGCCCGGTGGAACCTATTTTTTCCAAAAGAAGGTCATCATTAACCATCTTTATTAGATGCTATTAACATGAAGATTAAATATGATTCTCGTGATTCCCATGATTCTATTCACATTCTAGCATTAAAGTTGACAAAGTTTGCAATCTTTAATTCAATTCCGTCCCCTCTCACTAGAAGCTTCTTGTGAAACAGACAGAAGCAGGTTTAGATAAGATCATTCATGGTCACGTGAAATATATCAGCATGAGGCACCGTAAAGTATTTGCAATTACTCGTTTCCCACCTAACTTAATACAGTTTCAGTTACCATTAGTCCACTACGGTGATTTAGTTCTGTTACTGGTGAAGCTGTGCCCCCCCAACCTTTTTTTTATTTTTGGTTTTTTGCTGCAGTCAACTTCAAAGGATATGGCTAAGTATTCTCTTTAGTTGGGCAGATATATAGGAAAATACTCACAAGAGGTGCCTTGGTGAGGTAACTGAGGATGGTAGCCACAGGGTGGAAAGAGTGGAATTTTCCCTGCAAGATGAAAGTTCAGATTAATACTTTGCATCAAAAATTAATGTCAACCCAGAAGAGTCCACAAAGTTAATCACATGAGAATATTAGTATGGAGATTTAGAGTAAATAAAAACCGGAAACAGAGAACATACCTCTCCTTCAGCTTTGAGCTGGATCCTGGTGCTAAGCTCAGCAAGGAGAACCAAATCTAGGATGATGGGAGCAGCCAACAGGGAGTCCTCACATGTGTTATGCAACACAATGGTGTTCTTGCCTCCCATGAATATCTCCGATGTGTACTCATCCATGGCTCTCTTGCTATCTCCTACGTATGGCACGTACTACAGCACAAGAAACACAAAGTGCACATTTAAGACCAGAGAAAAGCTTTTGTTTGCAAGTGCATAAAACGCTTAAACAAGTAAAGATGGGTAAACCTATTACCTTGATTACCACAACATGATCAGGATGTTCACCAGGCTCATAGAGGATTCCATTGCTTGAGACCATGTCATCAACAACGTTGCTCTTGGAGATCTCCTTGGAGCGGAAGGTTTGGGGAGCTGATAGATTCATGCCATCATTGTTTCCCAGGTGGTTGTAGCTCACTATTGATGTTGGCTGTTAATTTATAATCACCATTAGTACAAATACCCATCACTGCAATTGTTTTATCTTTATTGAAGCATAAGCTACCAAACCACATAGTTTCTAATTTTAATTATGTTGGTACCTTTGGCGTAGTTTTCAATTATGGTGACAGTGCCATAAAGTTCAGAGATTTGTACCTTGATACCAGCCCCAACAAGGAAATCCACTAGGACAGATTTCATCTTGGTCTGGCCACTCTTAAAGTCATCTCCTCCGATCAGACTATTCCTCTGAATAGCCAAATGAATTAACCCTGGATATAACAATAGCTGAACTAATTAAGACCCTAATTACTCACTTCTTAAGGGTTATAACATTTACTAATTATATTTCAAAAATTAAATAGGAGGAAAGCTCAGCTCAATTAAACCTGGAACAAAGGTGTTTTGTGGGCTTCCATTAATGAAGGGAACATTTTCAAGAACACAAGCGATAGCGTACAAAGTGGAAGGAGAAATCTCTGATTCATTTTTCTCCAAAGAACCCAAGAGGCTCTCCATGGTGTCGTTTAGCCCCACAATGACATTGCTGTACCTCTCGGTGTTTGCTGTCCACAGTACAACAACCTTGTCCACCTTGTTCTTCTCCTTGAACTCCCTGATCAACGCAAGCAATTGTTAAAAGTCAGATAATTTTGTACCCCCAGACCATAATCTTTTCAGTTTAACAAAATTGTTTGGAGGTTAGAATCGATTATACCTGATATCTTTTATGATTTGCTGAACTTGTTCTTTCTTGGTCCCCTTGATGACGTTATTGGCACGTTCACCTTGGTTGGCAGCAATGAAATCAGGATCGTAGATTCCAGGGAGTGGGACCATGGATTCCATGTAGGGCCTCAGCTGCTTTTGCAGATCAATGTCGAAGACTTTGGCCCTAGCCATTGCATCAGCTAGGCTCATATCACTGATGTCCCATCCTCCAAACACGATATCCTCTGGGTTCACCTGTGTTCATTTATTAATTATTATTTGTTTTCAGTAATCTCTAACAAGTAACAAATTAAGAAATTAAAAATCTCTCATTAAAACAGATAATACAATAATTAAAACTAAATCTCAGTTCAATCTATAGTATACCATAGGAAGAAGGCTCTTAAATGGAGCATAAATCTCCTCTCCATTGTAAGACCCAACTCGGATTGTTGATGCTTGAGTGAGCGAGCCAAAGTAATTAGCTTGTTGCACTTTGTCCTTGGTGGCCCAGGAGATTCCCCTAGAATACGCATTACCCATATCTCCAAAATCAATCAACAGTAAAAAAAAAAGCAACAATCAAAATTAATCAGAATGAAGAAAAAATAGAACTCACTCTCGGTTGGCTATAACACCACCGGTCAGGGTTGAACCATTGTTTCCTCCCCAACCCACAAGCATCACCCTAGAACAAAAAAAAAAAGAAAATTTTAAAATAAACCCAGAAAATAAAAACCCAAAATGCAGAAGAAATTATGGGAAGTTTAGGTTCTAACCCTAGTTTAGGGACATGGATATCAGTCTTGAATTCGTATTTGACAGTCTTGGGTTTGACAACCCACTGATAGGTTCCATTCCTGTTCTCAAGAACAAGCTCAGTAGTTTCATAGTTGTACACCGACTGAATTTCATTGTCTGTGTACTTAACATTTGGACTCTCAACCTTAAAGCTCTCAATAAACATTTTTGCCGATGTTTTTTAAAACCCAAAACAGAACTGAGAAAGCACAACTGAGAACAGCAATGAAACCCAAACTAGAGATACCGCCTGCTTTACAAAATCTTGTGCTCCATGGCCGCGATCTAGGTAGTGTATTTATAGATGAGATGTACAGTTGGAGATACACGTGGCATTATGTCAATGGTTGATGACCCATGTTAAATTTTGTTATTGGTGCTTGGTTTCAAGTGAAGCTAGGCCATGCATATGGTTTTTTCTTTCTTTCTTTTTCTTTTGTAATCGAATTGTTTATTGAAACACGTATGGCGGCAGGTGTGAGGAGGACGAGGTTTCATTTGTGACACGTTTGACTGCGCTTTACAAGTGGCGTGATCTAATAATAAAAGAAAAGTTTTCTGGGGCGTTTTATGTGTGTGGGGTCCATGTCCTTAAGAACCTACCGGAAGGAAATGCGTGACCACGGCTCGTGAAATTTGCTGGAGGGGGATTTGTAGTTTATTGAACGAGCGGATCGTCCTGTAGGACCCATATGCACGCGATATATATGACGTGACAAAACCATGAAGCTTTTAGCTCCAAAAGCTAAGAGACTTGGCGGATGCTTAAAAGTTCGTGTTTCCTACGCTCCTATTTGAGGAGTGATGTTCTTCTTAACTGTCAAGTGGGTCCATTTTGCTACCGTTTGAACTATTGATGAATTTTTATTTTATTCACGTAGGGTCAGATTGTCGTCGGAGTGGAAAGTTAAAACTTCTTTCTGGTGAAAAGAAATAATCCGGCTTAATTAATCGAACTCGGTGAAAATGATCGCATAATTGTCTGCTACAATCAGGAGCGTAAACAAGATTATAAATTAGCTTAGATGGGCGTCAGTAGTCTGGCGAGAAATGACATTGAGAACCAGTGTATGTCAGCACAAGTGAGAAGAGCACAACATCTCTTAAGTAAGAAATTTGAATTGGAGTATGGTGTATAAAAAAATATTAAGAGAGTTTTTTAATATTAGATTGACTGTAATTCGATTTCGAATTAATCAAAATTTAAAGTAATTTTTAAATATTGAAAAATTTTTGACAAAAAAAATTGATATTGAGTGAGATCAAAAATTAATTATAGTTTTTTTGTTAATTTTTTATTTTTATTAAATTTTTTAAAATTATGTGGTCTTTCTTCTCATTTATTATTACGTATTTTTTAATCCATAAAAATAAAAAAATATATAAAGTAAGTGAAACTTATCTTTTAAAATACACAAATATGATTATGAAATTTTTTATTCAAATTTTTTAAATAATTACACTACTATTACAAAAAAAAAAAGAATAATTATCTTATATGATAGTTAATTTTAAATTTTATATGTAAGATTGAAAAGTTAGTTTATATTCATTGATAAATATTTAAAAAATAATAAATAAATTATCAATTATTAAATGAACATATAGCAGTCATCTAATCTTGTTTTTGGAATTCAAAAAAATTAATCATTGACATAAAGAATAATAATCCAAAAGAAAATCTTAAATATAAATATATATTTTTAATATTTTCGTGAAGGGTTTTCATATTTTGAAAGTTCATTAATATATAAATGCATTTTTTCAATATAAGTAATAAAATAATTATTCACTAAGCTATTTCCTAATGTTTAAATAATAAAATTTTCACTATTTTCAATGCTAAAAAGTTGTTTGTATTTTCTCAATAAAGTATTAACTTAATAGCAAGAAGAAATCTTGAAACCTTTAAATCTAACTTTTAAATTTCATCATGCGCGATTTTTGTTTAATTTTATGTTGGATTATCCAATTATAAGTTGTTTTGTTGTTTAATTGGTTTTTTATTTATTCAATGTAATTTATTAATTTCTTATATATAATACAAAATATAATCTCAATTTTTTTGTACTAATAATTAACTTCATAAACAAAATTTATATACTCGCAATCGCTATTTAGATAATCAAAACTAATTTTTTATAAAAAAAATTAATACTTAAATCATATCAATATAATTTTTCGTTTTAACTACACTTTATGCGATTTTTATTTTTCACTAACAATATATTGAACTTAAATTATTTTGCTATATTACATATTAATTCTTATATATATATTTTTATTTCTGTGAGGTCAATTTGACTCAACTTTTTTCTTTCGTTTGATAAAATTAGGATGTATCCAACATTAATGTATATATCATAAAAAGAACTCAAATTTGAGTGGGTCAAATGACCCCAAATTTAGAATGTGGCTATGCCACTGATGGGCGTTAGATTAATATGGTGAAATTGACAACAGTAATTGTATTGAAATTAATTAGGTAATAGTGGAATTGGGTATCGTAACATTGAGATTAAAATCAATAGTGGGATACCAATAAGTGATTAGAAGAAGTAAAAGTGGACTCTTCCTAAGGTATTTGGATAGGGTTCGAATTTTGGAGTCCTCACTCTTACGATGATTTTATCGTTTACCACTTTCGGCTCGAACAAGATTACTATCAGACCATAAAATAGATGAAGATACCTGTATTTTCACAAAAAAAAAAAATCAATAGTGGGATGTGTGTTTGGATGGAATTAGAGTTATTGTGGTGAGGTGAAATATAATGAGAAGAGAAAATAACTATCAATGATATTAGATAAAAATTGTATATAATAAAATTTACAGTATATATTTGATATTTGTAAAATTCAGTAAATAATTAAAAATTATTAAAACTAGTTTTAAATCCGTGCAATGCACGGAAATACATTAATTAAATAATAAATTCATTAATAATATATATTTTTTGAAACTTCATAATATAAGTTATTATGTTTATGAAAAGATAACATACGTAAATTTAACATTTTTTATTTGAAATTTGTAGATTACAAAACAGTAATATAAAAAAGTCATATATTTGATATAATTATGTAAATTTGTAAAAGTTAAATCAAATTCATATTGTAATTTATTAAATGAAAATAGTATTTAACAAAATTCAATATGTTTTTGATTCAAAGCAATTGAAATTTTTCCCGTCTCAAAATCAATCTCGTATACAAATTTTTTTAAATAGAGATTCTTCAATGAATTCTTGTTGAACTGAAGTGATAGTAAATGATTCTTGAGTATTCAATACTATATTTGAATGATATGTCACTTTACTTGATGATCTAATAGATTCCACAGATAAAATAAAATACATGAATAAAATACTAATCTGCAATTTAATTTTTAGTTATAACGTATGCTATATGAAAATATAACAAAAATCGTCATATTATATAAATGTATACATACATCTTCTAATAATTTTCGACATTCAAGTTTATGATTAAAATGATACATTTTAGGTACGGTAAGCTTAGTACTTCCAATCTCAATATTATAGTTTATCACTCTTATTTCAAACACAAAAAATTCACTCTTGAGATATTCAAATATCTCTCAAATTTTATAATCTCTATTTTCCTAAATCATGTTTATAGACATAGCGTTAAATTAATTTGAATATTGGACGATATTAAAATAATTATTAACTAATCAATACTTTAAGGGAAATTTCATAAATATTGTCAACATCTTGATTAATTACATTCTTAGCTTCTTGAAAGGTGCAAACATTGCTTTTTTAGAATTATCAAATGCCTCAAAATTCAACTTGTACCTATAAGATATACAAAATGCTATAATTGAGTTATATATATATATATATATATAATATATATATATATATATATATATATATATTAAAATTATAAAATGCTTTTATTATCATCATGGAATAATTTTTGTTTAATGTTTTAAATAGAGTAAATATAATTATTTTTTACTTTAGAGTTGGATTAGGGACATTACCATTACATGAGGAACAACGAAAATTTTCATCAATTTCAAACAGTTTTTGTTACACCCATATGACATATAATACCAACTAAAAGTTGTATAAACTTAATTTTATGATAGTTACTCTACTAGTAAAAGATTTTTTTTCTATATATATGTGAGAGTCGTGTACACTGATACTGTTGTATACCTAGGGATACTCACCACTGTTCATTTCCTGTGTATTTCGCATGTATGATCTAATACAGATTGGTGGGCCCCGCAGGCTCTACAATGCTTGGATGGAAGTGAGACCGGACAAATATTATTCGAGAGATCCAATAACCCTACGGTAAGAACTCAAAAATTAAAATCACTTATTTAGATCATTTTTTAGAAGCATACCAACAAATTGAAAAATAACGATTAAAGACATAGTCCGGCGGCATTTTCATCAATTGTGGTCAAACTAAATGAAATTTTGATTTGGTGATTTAAGTATGATATTCTACATAAAAATAAGTCCTAGTTTATGTCCACAGATAGATCGAATTGGTGGTAGAATTAGAAATTTACGCGATTTACCTGATAAGGGTATTTTCGTAATTTCACCTTTTCAGTAGGTCAAACCCTAACCCAACCACCTTTATTCATTAAAATATGTTTAATAATAATATTTAGTGATAAAATATGAATTTTTGGAGTTAATTTACATGGTTAGAAAAATTGTGGAAGTTTAAGGATATTTTTGTCCTAAATTCTCATAACTAAGGGTAAAATGGTCATTTTACTGTTTGGGGCAGCTTCTAAATAATTCTAGACAGCTTCGCCGGTCACACCTCATCATCTTCTACCTCCCTCATGTTGCCACCATAATCAAGAGCTTCCAAAAATAAAAATTCCCAAAATTCACCATTAAAACTCCATTATTTCTTTAAAATCATTTCTACAAAGTTGTTCCTTCCTTCAAGCCTTATCTACCCATACCAATATTATCTTGTAAAAGTGACAAAATCAAGAGATAAAGGGCACTATAGTGTTCAGCCAAGAGGAGGTACAACCATGTCTATTGTTTCTTTTAATTTCAATGATGAATAATGATAGATTTACTTGTGTTAAACGTGATCATGTGTTAGATTCAATTGAATTTAGCTAAATCATGTTCAAGTATAATGAAGGGTATTCGGCCATGTGAAGAACCTAAGGAAAACATGTTGATTCTTGCATTGTTGATGGTGTTAAATGATGAAATGAACATAGATAAACATGAATATCATGTTTAATTGTTGAAATTCCATGAATTCTTCAAGAAGGTGATTTCAGCCATGGCTAGAAGGAGGGAATATTGTGCTGCATTTGATTATTTTAGGGTGCTAAAATACTGTAGAAATTATAAGGAGACTGTTGGTGAAGTCTAGAGGTGGTTATTGGATAGGGTTGGCCCGACTCGGCTCGCAATCGGATCCGACCCAAAATTGAACCGGTAGTAATCGGTTTCGAACTAGCCCAGCCCTTGTATCATACCAGGCTGGGCTGGTTCCCATTATTGTGGACTAGGCTCGCTAAGGACTGGGACCGTCCGGTTTCGGTTGAATCGGTCCGGCTTAAATTAAAAAAAAAAAAGAAAGCTCAGTGGCAGGCTTGGTTGAGTCACAGTAGCTGCAAAGCAGGCGGCTGTAACTCTTTGATGGGCAACAACCATCCATCATCTCCATCTCTTCTTCTTTTTTTTTTTAATTTTTAAAAAATTCAATTTTTTCCTCATAAATACTACCCATAACCCATTCTTCCTTTAATTTTTCTCTACATTTTCTTCTATATTTTCTCTCAAATCTATACTTATCTACTCTTATTCTCTTAATACTCACTCACATACTCTCTCAATATTCACTCAAACTCTCTCAAATTCACTTAAATTCCCTTATTCCAAATTTATAATATCATCATTTTCCTCTCTAAATTTCATTTTTCTTTTTGTTTTATAATTTTACAAATTTTACTTTTAATTTTCAAGTTTTAATTTCCAAATTCCAATATATTATATATATCCTATATCTATTTTTTTTTAAATTTTAACATATATTTTTTTTTCAAAAAAATATAAAAATGTCAAATTTCTTTCGTCGTTCATGCTCTATTTCTCGACCTTTTGGTTCTACTGAAATCTCTAATTTGGGTGACGAATTATTTAATGAAATCGAACCCGATATTCATTCGCAGGAGGAGGAGCTTCCTTTGGCACCATCGATTGGTAGTGGTAGTGGTCGTGGTCGTGGAGGAGGTCGTGCCCAAACACAATCATTAGCTGCCACCACTGCTGCTACATCATCAAGACCGAAGTTTAGCCGAAAAAGAACAAGCAAGGTATGGGAGTATTTCGACATTGTAGTAAAAGAAGGTACGATGGATAAATATTGTGCTATCTGTAAATTGTGCAAAGGCGTTTACTCTTATAACTTCGGTAGAGGTGGTGGCGGTACAGGTTTGTATAAAAGACATTTTATTACTGCACATAAAATTAATCCTGATGCCGAACAAAATAAAATTTTGGAAGGCAAACAATCTCAAATTAATACACATGATGGTGGAAAATATTTTAATTTTGATAATGTTCAAGCTAGACATTGTTTAGTTAGATTTATAGTTAGGACTAAACAACCATTCATAATTTGTGAAAAAGTAGGATATTTAGAATTTGTTTGTAAATATTTACAACCCGCATATAAATCTGTTTCTAGACATACATTAAAAAAAGATTGCATGGATATGTTTAAAGAATATAGACAAGCTTTAATTGATAAACTTATTAATATTTCATCTAGGGTTAGTTTAACTAGTAATATATGTACTAGTGCTAACAGTATAAATTATATTGTTATAACTTGTCATTAGAAAGATGAAGATTGGTGCATGCAAAAACGAATTTTATCTTTAGATGTAATAGAAAAAGCACATAATTCATATACTTACATAAATATATTACTAAAGTTTGTAAATTATATGGACTAGAAAATAATAGAGTTTTTGCTATTACTTTTGATAATGCATCAAGTAATACTGCAGCTATTCCTCATTTAATTAAAAGTTTAAACTCTGTTATGCAAGGTATATTTTTTCATGCAAGATGTGCATGTCATATTATAAATTTATGTGTTCAAAGTGGTTTTAGTTCTAGTGGTACTGGTAGTGGCATAGGTCCAATTGATAAAAATAAAATTTTAGCAAAATGGATTCGCACTCCAAATAATAAATGTGAATGGAAACAAATTTGTATAGCAAATAATATACCTGTTAAAGCATTTCTACTTCCTGTGGAAACAAGATGGAATTCACTTTATCGTTTGCTTTCTTCTGTTTTACCTTATAAAAAACTTGTTACTCCTTTTTATAACAATTATACAAGTAGCACGCATTTAGCACTTTTTGAAGAAGATTGGACTTTTATTGAATATTGTGTTGATTTATTATCTACTTTTAAAGATGCAACCGAAAGATTTTCAACTCAATTTTATCCAACTACACCGTATTTTGTTCTTATTATCTACACAATGTTTGAAAAATTTGTAAAATTTAGGAATCATAAAACTTTAAGTTTTTTTGTATATGATATGGAGGAAAAATTTAAAAAATATTGGGAAATAATTCCTCCAATTTATTGTATTGCAACTTTACTAGATCCTAGTCAAGATGAGGTAAATATAGAGATTTTTTTTATTGTTATAAAGAATTTCTTGGTTTTAATTTTATTGAGGATCAAAAGTCCTTAATTAACAATCTTTTTCGAGAATTGTTTAATGTTTATGAAGCAGAAAGGGAGCAGTTCAACTTTAATCGAGGAGAAGAAGATTCGTTCGAAGAAACCGAGAGTAACAATAAAAAAAAAGGAAAAGGAATTTTGAATGCAATTAAGGAAGCGGCAGAGAAGAGAATGAAGCTAAAAGGAAAAACCAACGGATCTGGATCAACAACTCGATAAAGTTCTAGCTTCAATGAGATAGGATTTTTCTTAAGTCAGGATTTTTCTGTACATGAAAACTTTGATCTTCTCCAATGGTGGAAAGAAAACCAAAAACAATTTCTAATTTTAGCTTCCATGGCCCAAGATGTTTTTGCGGTGCAAGTTTCTTTTGTTGCTTCAGAATTCGCATTCTCGACATGTGGAAGAATTATTAGAGACCATCGAACAACTCTTAATCTGGATTCATTGTGCATGTTAACATGCCTTAAAGATTGGTTTGATGCGAAATCGCGCAATGTCGAACTTGGAATGGCCAATGAATTCGCTGATAATAATTCAAAGGAGGAGGAAGAAATTTTCAAGGCAATCCGTATAAATTATGAAGAATAGATAATAATCTTTTTTTTTTGTAAATTGTATGTAAAATTGTAAATAAGTTTAGTCATAGTAAATATTTTTATGGACTACGGTCCCGTAGTTTTTACCCTTCTAACTTTTGAAGGGGTTTTCCGTGTAAAAAATCTTTGGTCTTCTACTTTCTTCTTTTTCTCCTTTGTTATTATTATTATTATTATTATTATTATTATTATTATTATTATTATTATTATTATTATTATTATTATTATTATTATTATTATTATTACATACCAAATTAATTAATGTGATACTTATCTATGTTTAAAATAAATATTTAAAATACAAAATGAATGAATATTTTAAAAACATATTAAATAAAAGAATAAATAAATAAATGAATAAATATTAAGTAAATGATATTTCAAATATAATAAATTATTTTAAATGCAAAATGATATTGATATGCAAAATGATATTGATACGCTTACAGCTTACTTATCATTTTAAATGCAAAATGATGAATATAATAAATGAATATAAATAATGATATGCAAAATAATATTGCAAAATGAATATAATAATAATAATATTCATAATATCATTATTTATATTTTGAATCAAATATCGCTTTATCATAATAACCTTATTATAATATTATATTCATAATATAACTTTATTTTATTATAACAATAATTTTATTAGATAATTTTATAGTAATTTATTTTTACATTATTGTTACATCAATTAAATAAATTATAATAACTTTATAAAAATTATTGTTAAATTAAACTATTAACATTATTTATTATAAAAATAAATTTATTAGATTAAATTATAAAAATATATTAATATATATTTTATTAAAATAAATTAATATAAATTTTAAAAAATAAAAATTTTAAATTTATCCTAAAAATAAATAAATTTAAAAAACTGAACCACGGTTTTGAGGCGAACCGGTCCTGCGAACCGGGTCGGTTTGCAACTAATTATAATGAGAACTAGCCTGGCTTGGATCTGTTCGCATATCGGTTCAGACCGGTTTTCTGATTTGTGGGTTGAAACCGGTAAAAATCGGTCCGATCTAGCCAATAACCAGCTCTAGTGAAGTCGGAATTAAAATCGAAGTTGTGTATGAAAAGTTATGTTTTACTACCAATGTAATTTATATTGGTTCAATATTTACTATAGACAATGTGGCTGCAAATAATGAAGAAAAATATTTTATAAATTAATAGAAGGTGACTTAATAATATTGGTATAATGTTTTGCAGCCCAGGAGAATTAATTTTCGTGTGGTGCTATTGAATGAGGCGGAGGAATTAGACAGGTAAGGGATGAGTGTGTGATGCGTAAGGATATTATGAATGCATGGTTTCCCTTAAATAAATTTTATGAAGTATTTTGGAAATTAATTGCATTGAAATTGGTGAATTTGTGGTTACTGACTGCTTTATAAACTGTCTTTTCCGTGCAGGAAGGATAGGTTAGAAACAGTCATTACTCTGCCGAATTTTATAGAAAATTTAAATAAATAAAATTTAATATTTTTAGTGATAGAATTGATTAGAATTTCAAATGATTTCTACAGAATTTAATTAAATTGCATTATTTTAATTTTTACCGAAAAACATTATTTAAATATTCATGTTAATGAATTTTAATCACGTGAAAGTACCAGCATATGTCATTTACTGTTCTACAGATAAATAGAGCATTTTTAGCAAATAATACTAAAGCATGAATATTTTATGAAATTTTATTCATAAACCGAATATATTTTAATTACAGTTTTTTATGGATTGACTGAGGATAATTTCAGTGAAAGTGACTTCAGAAATGTTGTTTCTACTGTTTACCTACTGTTTTGAGACTGTTAGGCCCCGCTCCTGTGTCACGTGTACTATACTGTTATTACTATTATTGTGCTATAGACCCGCTCAGTCTTTAGCCTTCACTAGTGGCACCTGGCAAGTGTGCACTGTGGACTCTATAGATTATGGCCATATGTCTCACGTGTTTACTGTTATTCCCTCTTCGGGATTCTATTATAGCATGATATATTGGGTGATGCCTAGTCTCCATTATATTGTTATTGTTTAATATATTGTTTTATTGATTTGCTTGCTGGTACTGAATTTCCACTTATATTGAATTTTTTATTTATCGTTTACTTAACTGTTACCGTACTGTATTTACTGTTATGGACTTGAATATTATTGTTGAAATGAAAGGTTTATTTATTTAATTGTTTTATTGTAATGATTTTAATAGCATATCATATTGTTGTAATATCCAATTCAACCATATAGTCGCTTCTAGGAGCAAGGATACGAAAAGTTTTTCAAAATACCTCTCATACTCTATTCGGTTTCCTAGCTAACTATAGTATCCTTTATTATTCTGGTGCCTTAGTGAACTAATAGGAAAATTAAATATTTTTAGCATATAGATTTCGTAGTATCAATCTTTACATACGATCCAATTACTGAGTACGTTAGCCCACTCCTTATTTTTCCACTCCCCAGATTACCTGCAGTGATCGTTTCTATACCGTTCCACTGATTCGGCTGCGTTATAGTTCCCTGAGGCAGTGTTGAGCAGATCCTGGAGGTATTGTTATTTTCTTTTATATGTTTAGACTTTATATTCTACAGTACTACAATTGTATATTATTGTACAGGGGATGTAAATGAATAGTACAATTATGTAAATATTGGATTTAATTAAATATGAATATTATATTTAAAGTGTTTACCGATATAGAGAAAATGTAAATAGTGGTAAAGACATCACAGACAGCTTAACCAATTACTGTTGTGTGTGAAAAATATGGCATTTATTGTATAGACTACGGGACGTGACAATATAAATATTTATGTATATATAACACAAATACAAAAATAGTCAATAACAATTTACATCCTAAATTAAATATATTTCACAATTATGTTGCTACATATTTTAATAATTGAAAGAAAATATGTTAATCTAATACCTTGAATAGTGTCTTTGTAACTAATTCTTTAATCTCCAATAGAGGTATCTTATTTATAAGCATTGAAATCTCATCCAATACTAATTTTTTATGTGGTGTGTGATAAAATTCAATGTCAGAATCTCATTTACATAATCTAAATACAAAAAATAAAAATTTCAATTTTTGACTCTTAAGATCTATGATTAATAACCGGTAGAATTTAAAAATACTTAGCGTTTTGTTTGCATATAAGATATATTATTCAATAATAATTCTATTTGATAAAACCTTTGATATGTCTCAATCATTGATAATGATTGATTTTTTAAAAGCTAACATGTAGTTGAGTTATTAAGTTTGAGTTGAGCTATTTAATCTTTATTAAGTTGTTAAGCCTTGATACAGGACTAAAGCCTAGCTTGATTTTAGGATATGAAGCCTAGATTAAATACAGTATAACAATAATAGTTTATAAAATATTTTAATTTTTAATTATTTTAAAATATTATATAAAAATAAATTAAAAATTATAATTTAAAAATAATAAAACAACATAAAATTTAATTATATTCATGTTGAATAAGAATTTGACCCGGAACTTGGAGAAAACGACATGGGCACTGGGCCACACATGCGTGTAGTGTTAGAGGAGAGAAACTGGGTCCAGTACTCTACACTTTGAAAAAAAGTCTCCAACTGATGGCTGATAGCAATCAATCAAGATATTCCATATACAGAATAATTTTACCAAAATTTCCATGCAAAAATTATTCAACATACGGCGGATTGATGAGCAAAGTCGATGAATAGTAAAAGTTTATACGACGGATGAGGAGTCGATCAATGCCATGCCATGCCATGCTTCACGTGGCACTGCAAAAAGGTCAGAATCATCAATCATGGTTTGTTTATCAAAAAGACGAGTGGTCTGTCACTGAAGAGCTATCCACCACCAGATTGCTGTGTGGTAACGCGAACACCATTCTCATGAGTGGCCATTCTCATTCTCATTCTCATTCTCATTCTCAGCTGAAAAGTACATAACTAAATGCCCCCTACTCGTTCCTCTAGGTCTACATGCTCGCTAGTCCCACCTAAATTTTGTAATTTTAAATATTATGATAATGTTTGATGCAAAGAACGAAGATACGGTAGAATAATATAAAATTATGTGTAAGATAAAATTAGATTATATCATTTTATTTTATATTTAGTTTGTATAAAAATTAAAAATAAGATAAGATGTTTTTTTATGTCTTTCATCATATTTACTATGTGTAAAATTAAAAATAGTATAAAATGATTTTTTTAGTACTCTTTTTTAAGTAACATAACTTAAATTTATAATTTTTTTTATAAATATAAATAAAAAATTAAAAATTTAAATATTATTTATAATATTTTAATTAATAGTCCAATTTATTAATTGATTTTTTAATAAAAAATTAATGTTAAAAATGTATATTACGCTTTCAACAAATTTATTTTGTTAAAAATGAATTTTTATAAAAAATATTATCTATATTTTTTCACTTTTTTCTTATATTTCCTTTTTTTTTTTTCTTTTGTATGATTTAAATTTAAAATAATTTTTTGATTGTAAATTAAATATATTTTTTTAGAAAATAAGTTTTTTTTAATTACATTAATTTTTTCAAAAGACAATTCTTAAATATTTTTCTTTATTTTTATGGTTTCTTTGTGTTCTTTTTTTTTTGGTCAATTAGAAGGAAATATATTGAAAAAAAAATACGAGTTACCATTTAATAATTCAAATTTTACAAATTAAAAAATATATATAATTTCTAATAATTTTATGGTTAATAGTTATTTTTATTTTTTTATAGGAAAAAAGAAAAAATTAAGAAAGAAAAAATAAAAATTTAAATGTAAGAAATAACTAGTTAAAAAATATATTTTATAATAATTTTTATGTTTGAGAATTTATTTTCTAAAAAATGATTTAAAAATTTAATTATTTCCAAAAAATAATTCTTTAAAAAAAGTGTTCAAGAAAATATTATTTTATCAAAATTATAGTTTTTCTTGAATAAAAACAAGCAAATTAAAAAAAAGAAAGAAAAATAAGGAAAATTTTGGATTAAAAGATCCTTATTATTTTATTATCCTATCCTATCAATCATCCTATACACTAAATGTCACATCCCGTAACCACATTTTTCACATTTTTTTACACATTTTATACGGTTGGGCTGTCTGTGATACTTTACTTTTCATATTCATTTAACTATTAACTATAAAAGTAGTAATATCAATTACATCCCCTATCTTAATTCTTAAGAAAGTAGTACTGAAAGTAAGTCTAAATACAGAAAATAAGTCTAAATACAGAAAATAAATGATCATACCTCATATTATAAATCAAGCTATAGCAATGTCTCCAAATGCGCAGCTCGAAATCCTCAGATGTCAGATCTCACAGTCACTGAAAATCTGAAACATTAAAATTGGGGAGTAAGCAAACCACGGTTCAGTAAGAAAGTTATATGCAACACTTGATATTCAGCTACCTATATGCTGAAAATACTTTTTTCACTTTCTTTAAATCTTCCTAGAGGCTCTAGGCTCACATGTAGGAAGGATACTACAGTCGGCTAGGGATCCGGATGGAGTCAGGCAGGTATTTTGAAATACCTGTCTTGTCTCGAAACCTAGAAGCAACTGTAGAGAGTAATAATCGTTTTCTTTAGATATTCAAATCTCAGTAAACATTAAATATTCACGTGATAAAACACTTAAGTAAATAAATAAAGAATTAATATTCCTTTCACAAATACTCATTTCCACACTTGTAAAACACCGTATAATATTTAGTTCAACACGTAATATATCAAAAGCTCAGTAGCTGTAAATAATTTAGTACTAGCAAAAAGTTCAGTGAAAAGTACAATCATCAGTACAGTATCATGGAGACTAGGCAACACCCTAAATATATCATGCTATGATATCATCCCAAATAGGGGAAACACATGAGATCTATGGCCATAGTCTATGGGGTCCATAGTGTGCACTGATCAGGTGTCCACTGGGACGCTGATAATAGGATCAGTATCTATCAGCACTAACACGTGACACTCGAGCATGATATGGGGCCTAACAGTCTGTCACGACCCGTGACCACATTTTTACCCTTCTTATACACAACTTAACCGGTTGGGCTGTCTGCGATACTTCACTTGTACTGACTGTTAATAAATTTTACATAATATTGTTTATATTATACACATCCCCTATCGTAACAAATCAGATAAGTAGTACTGTTGACGTGTCTAAATACAGAGAATTAAATGATCATACCTCAAATAATCAGTCGATCTGACACATTGTCCTTCGTGTACAGCCAGGATCCACAATCCACTGCTCTGACATTCATCAAAACCTGAGATGTTGAAAATTAAGGGGTGAGCAAAACCACGGCTCAGTAAGAGAATTATATGCCTCACTTGATACTCAGCTTCCTATATGCTGAAAATCTTTTTCATTTTTCCTATGGGCTCTAGGCTCGCATGTAGGAAAGATACTACAGTCGGCTAGGGATCCGAATGGAGTAAGGTAGGTATTTTAGAATACCATACTTGTTACGGAACCTAGAAGCAACTGTAGAGAAAAATTTTTTTTTTCTTCTTTTGTTTTGAATTAATAAATCCTTTTCCTTTTTAATCTTTCATAACCTTTTTCATATTCCTTTCAAAATAATGCTTCTACGAAATAAAGCCTTTAAATAGAATAATTAATATCCGTATATTCCTTGAAAGGAATATTAGTTAAATCATCATCTTATTTCTTTAAAACTTATTTCATGTTTTAATGTACTCTCTTAATTAGTTCTGTCCGTTAAAAAGCAGAATAAGCTATTAAAATCTATTTCATTCTTTGACATTTGTCGAATTCACGAATCACACTCACTTACTTATCGTCATAATATCCTACGATTTCTCATACTAACATCGGAACACGTGTAGCACTTAGTTCCCGAAGGACTCTAGAGGTGGCTCCCACGGTTCAATCATCGAGTCTCTGCTCGGTATGGCCTGTACTGAAACATCGGAACACGTGTAGCACTTAGTTCCCGAAGGACTCTAGAGGTGGCTCCCACGGTTCAATCATCGAGTCTCTGCTCGGTATGGCCTGTACTGAAATATCGGAACACGTGTAGCACTTAGTTCCCGAAGGACTCTAGAGGTGACTCCCACGGTTCAATCATCGAGTCTCTGCTCGGTATGGCCTGTACTGAAACATCGGAACACGTGTAGCACTTAGTTCCCGAAGGACTCTAGAGGTGGCTCCCACGGTTCAATCATCGAGTCTCTGCTCGGTATGGCCTGTACTGAAACATCGGAACACGTGTAGCACTTAGTTCCCGAAGGACTCTAGAGGTGGCTCCCACGGTTCAATCATCGAGTCTCTGCCGGTATGGCCTGTACTGAAATATCGGAACACGTGTAGCACTTAGTTCCCGAAGGACTCTAGAGGTGGCTCCCACGGTTCAATCATCGAGTCTCTGCTACTGTACTGCCACTGTCTTCGGTTTGACTATTCCTATGTCGTTTGACATATTCCATGTCATGTAAAATATTTCCCCTTTTTAACATGTCACCTATCATTTATGGATTTTAATATAGACGTTAATTTTGTCGTACTATAAACCACGGAGGGTAAAGGACTAAACCGGTCAAATCTATGACCAAAATCTATATTGTCCTCGGTGGATCACAGATTAGGTGTCTACCGGGACTAAACATGTCACATATCATGTATCAGCATGATAAGAATACCAACCAGTCTCAAAACCGTATTTTTCATCATAAAATACACCTTTATGGGATTTATATAATTATATAATTCCATGATATAAAACCATAAGGGTTATAATCCTTTAGTGAATATTGATAAAAATATCCATAAAAATATTCACTATGTTTCACTTCATCTTTCGTCTCGTAATTCGTGTAATTTATCTATTTCGAGAATTTTCGGTGATTTCATTATCACCATTCTCGAATACATGAATATTCTAAAGTTCCATCTCATTATATTCATATTTTATGAAATTTAGAAATTTCCTCATGTCTCGTGATTTACTATCGAAATTCGGAAATAAATAATTTAATATGATTTTATAAAGTTTTTCTAAAATTTTCGGCAGCATAACGGCT
This sequence comes from Heritiera littoralis, assembly GCA_031772115.1. Taxonomy (NCBI): domain Eukaryota; kingdom Viridiplantae; phylum Streptophyta; class Magnoliopsida; order Malvales; family Malvaceae; genus Heritiera; species Heritiera littoralis. The sequence continues at coordinate 1,556,478 of JAPDPK010000096.1, read as the reverse complement.
GCCGATTCACTAACCTCCTGCACGGAAAATACAGTTTAAAATCTTTCAGCCAGTACTTCTTCTCAAATTATTTTCAGCAATTCATGCATCATAATAATTTTCATAAAATAATTGCATAAAATATTTTAAATTAAATTATGCAGACTGAGTATCCTTACAGTGCTGCACATGCATCCCTTACCTTTTTCCGGGTCGGCGAATTCCGCTTATCGATCGCGCCCGCACTCCATTTCTCCTGATTCCTTATCTCGATTGCTGAAAATAATTTCTGGAATTAAAATTCTAATTTTTTGAATTTTTCATAATTTATTTAATTTTTTCTGAAATTAAATTCTCGGGAAATTTCTTACCGAATTTGTAAAATCCCGGGTTGTCGAATTTCCGAGAATTTTTCGAATTCCCGAAATTTTCCTTTTTCCTCTTTTTCTTCCTTTTTCTTCCTTTTTCCTCTTTTTCTTTTCTTTCTTTCTTTTCTTTTTCTTTTTCTTTTTCCTTTTTCTTTTCTTTTCTCCTTTCTTTGGCCGGACCGGTTCAGACCGGTTTGTGCCTCATCCCGCCGGTTCGGCCGGTTCGGTCGCCGGCGGTCCTCCTTTCCGCCGGTTCACGCCTCCCTCAGCTTGCCGGAGTTGCGGAGACGCCGGATCTGGTCTCCGTTTCTCCCCATTGCCGGCGACGGTGCCAGACCTAGGAGGGTGGGTTTCGGCTCCTTTCTTCCTTCGTTCTTCCTTCCTCGGCCGCCGTTGGTCTCGCCGGTGGTCTCCTTCATCTTCCCCTCACCTCCGCCGAGGTTCGGGTTGGGGGCGGTGCCTGGACTGGCCGGCACCGCCGTTTCCCTCCTCTTCCTCTTCGTTTTTTTTTCTCACCGTTTCTGTTTCGTTTTCTTTTCTTCTTTCCGTCGTCGGCCACCGTCGTTCGCTTCTCCTCTCACCGGCGACGCCACTCCTTCCTCTTCTCTTCCCTCACTCGGCCGGCGGTGGCACCTCCGCCACCGGCGGTACGCCCGGGGAGGGTCGGGATTTCTCCCCCCCGATCCTTCCTTTCTTTTCTGTTTTTAGTTTTATTTCCTCTTTTAGTTTTTTGTCTTCTTTCCATTTTTAGTATACTATATACTATACATTATACCATATTTTTTTTATACATATAATATTATTATATGTTATACATACATTATTTCATACATAATGTTATACAATATTTATTATATATAAAATATATCTTGTACATTACAAAATACATGTCTAGTATATATATATATATGTATATTTATACTTAAATAATATTTATATATTCAAATTATATAAATGCTATAATAAAATATTTATACATATAAACTTTAATACAAAATAACATTTACTTTTCTTATATATTCATATACTTTTATTTAAAATAATAATATATTATTTCATATATATATGTATATCTGTACATATATATTTATAATTATATAAATACCTTTTATAATATACACATGTATTTGTTTGAGACAAAATAGTATATATTTCATTTTATAATATATACTAATATTCATATACATACATATGTATTTATATAAAAACATGTGTAAATATATTTATATAATTTAATTATATAAATATATAATATATGCATTTTTTATTTTATTAATTTTTGGATTTCCGTTAATCCAATTTAAATTCCTCCTTTTCTTATTTTCAATAACTCCGACTTTATTATTATTTCCATTTAATTTCCTTTACACCAATTTCCCGATTCTTTCACTTCCTCGATTCTCGGGATTTTTACCAATATCCCGTTCCCGCAAATTTTATGTATTTACTTTAATTTATTTGTCTAATATTTATTTTCAATATTTCTAATTTCCAATAAATGGAAAATTTACGGTTATCACACAGTCTCAAAACAGTAAACATGTGATGTAAACCCCATTTATGAAATCAATTTCACTGAATATAAGTTCAATCAATCCATAAATATTTATAAGGAAAATATTTTCATCTTATGAATAACAATTTATAAAATATTCATGCTGGGGTAATCACTCCCGAAAATGTTTTGAATATTATAGAACAGTATAAATCACATTTTCCATACGGTGAAAACTGTTTATATAATAATCACTGTAAAATATAAAAGGTCATAACTGTCTTTTTTCACCGAAAAACATATACTCACACTTTTCCGTGCTTTTTATCGAAAACATGATTTTCAAAGTTATCGGGATTCAAATCAATTATTTTTATGATTTATGGAAAATTAAAATATTTATTTTCCAAATCAACACTCCTGTCCCATGTTTTCTCTGTAAACACATGCGAAGACCTTCTAGTCTCAAAATACAGTTTTCCACCTTTAATTACCTTTATGGAATTTTCTATAAACACTTATATTCACAATTGAACCCATAAAGGTTATTTATAAATTCAAGTGAATATTTGGAGAAATATTATTAAAATATTCACTTTGGTCCTTTTTATTTTTCACCTCGTATCACGTGAAATATCACATATCGAGATAAATTTAGGTGATTTCCTTTTTCACCATTCTCAAAAACATGAATATTTTAAAATTAATTATCAGTATATTCATGTTTTATGAAAACTAAAAGATTTCTCGATTTTCGTGTTGAAAATTGTTTCTCGTGATGAAAAATCATTTATTATGATTTTCGGTAATTTTTCCAATAATTTTCGACAGTATAACGGCTGCCGATTGGCTAGCCTCATGCACGGAAAATACAGTTTAAATCTCAACCAGTAAATCACCACAATTTTCTAACCAATCATTATCAATAGCATTTATAAAAATTAAATGCATAATTTAAAACATGTGTGTCAAATATCCTTAAAGGTTGCACATGTCTCCTTTACCTGTCTCGGGTCGACGACTGCCTCTCAAAGGTCGCGCCCGTGTTCACCTCTCTCGATCCATCGTCTCGGTCATCGAGGGACATTTTCTGGAATTCAAATTCTACATTTTAGAATTTTTCATAATTTATTAAAATAAATCACTCGAAACTAATTTTTGAAATTCTTATTGAATTTTCATAATTTCTGAGTTTTCGAGTTTCCCGGGATTTTCTGTAATTTCTGAGGTTCCGAATTCTCGGGAATTTTCGAATTCTCGGAATTCCTTTTCTCTTCCTCTTTCTTCTTTTCTTTCTTTCTTTTTCTTTTTCTTTTTCCTTTCCTGGCCAGACCGGTCAATCTCCCCCACAGTCGGTTCTCCGATGGTTCGGCCTTCCCTCAGCTGGCCAGCGTCAAGGCGAAGCTGCTAGTGGCCTCCGTTCGGCCTGGATCGGCGGCACAGTGATGGATCTACTCGGTTTTGGTTCGGCCTCTTCCGCCTCTTCGCCCTTCCTCCTCCGCTGTTCTCCACCTCTCCGGTGGCTTCCTACCTTTTCCTCTTCCTCCGTCGAAGGTTCGGTTGCAGTGGTGGTGGCCGAATCGACTGGCACTGCCACTTTCCATTTTTCCTTTTCTTCACTGCTTCGTCGGTTCTGCTTCGGTTTCCTTTCCTTTCGATGCCGACGACCTCTTCCTTATTATGGTCGGTGGCGTTCTCTACCTCTCTCTGGCCTCCTCTTGTCGGTGGCTGTAGTTGTTGCTGCCGTCGGCCTCTCGGTCGGGTTCCCGACTCCTTCTGTTTCTTTTTGTTTTCTTTTATTTTATACATATATATATTATACTTATAACTATATATTATAAATATAATAATATTATTTTATATATAGTATTATACTATATATATTTTATACAAAGATATATATATATATTATGTATTAACGCAATATATATTTAATATATATATGTATATTTATATAATTTAAATTAAATAACATTTATATATATTTATATAAATGAAATAATACCATATATATTGTATTTACAATATATATATATATACAAACTCTAATGTAAAATAATATTCACATTTCTCATATATGTATATACTTATATATATACCTAAGGTGTTATATTTGTATACATATGTACTATTTAAATTTATATAAAATAGTATATATACATACATATACCAATGTATAATCATATATACTATATAGCATTTATACACATGTATTTGTATAAAAATACATTTATATAATATATAATTATATAAATATATTTCATTATCCTTTCTCATTTTCTCATTTAATTTGGATTTCAATTTATCCAAATTAAATTTCCTCTTTTCATTATTTTCCATAATTCCAACCTTATTTTTATTTCCAAATTTAATTTTCCTTCACACCATTTTCCTAATCCATCACTTCCTCCATTCTCGGAATTTCCACAATATTCCGATCTCATAATTATATTTATTTATTTCACCAAATTTCCAATATTAATAATTTCCAATAAATGAAAATTTTATGGTTATCACATTCTCCCCACCTTAAGAAATTCAGTACTCCGAATTTAACTTAACTTAAAAGGTGGTATCGTTCCGTATACTCATTGTTTTTAACCTCTTGATCATCTTTTAATTAATACCGCCAGTATACCATCAACATTAGAATCACTTTGACGCTTACATGCTGTCTTTCATCATACATCTATACTCCCGTAAGATTTCTTATATACTCCTGTAAGATTTCTTACCAATTGGGAGTTGTCAATTTCATTTCTCTTTCCACATAAAAGTTAATTCACACTATTTTTCATATCACAGCTGATCTATGCTGTTCATCATCTATTTCTCTCACTTAGTGCCAAGTCGATATAGTTTAAAAACTATCAGTTACACATGTCAATTAGTTATATGTAATTGTCTCAGCAGCTTTCACATCTCGTGCACTCGCTATCTCAATATATCCTCAAGCGTCCACATATTACGCTCGAGCATTTCCATCAGTATGGAGCGGTACTATTAGTACACTTGGGATCTCAAAGCCTTTTGTTATTTTCTATTAACATATGGCAACTCAAAGATTTCCATCACATGTAATGCTCACTGGAGCTGTACATATACATTAACACCATTCCACACTTATATTTTGACTATGACACTAGAGAATCTAGGAGTCCGATAGTGAAAAAGTGATTCCATTTAGAAAATCAGTCTTTAATCACTTCCACTTCATAATATTTCTTTTGTACTCTTTATTGTCCACAATATTTGTTTTCACATTTATTCCATCAAAGATGCATCTCATTGCAGACTTTACTGTTAATCATCTCTTTCATCACCACCTTATCTATACAATTCCACCATCCTCAAGGTATGGATATGTGTATATATCTTTTTTTTTTGTTCCATTTACATAATTGACAGTATAATAACACATGTTGTCATGACCCGAAGACCGCGACTTTCACTTGATTCTTATACTTTTCTTAGTCTACAAATTTATGGACTAAAGTTTCATTTTCATTTTTAAGGTTTGTATTCGGTGTCAGTGTAGTTACTATACTATCTAGGTGACCTATAGTCATTTCATTTAAATATTAAACTAACAAGGAAACGGTTCTTAGTTACATCTCGACTTGTTAAACAGAATATGTACTGTGCATCAATTAAAGTCTTACATGTAAACAAGTATTTTATAAGGAACATATACCTCATAAGACTAGTACCAAGTCCATACACCGTCTCCGATGCCCACTTAGCAGCTCACACGGCAGATGTTAACTTCAATAGTCTGAAAGAGATGAAATTTAGTGGGTTGAGCAAAACCACGGCTCAGTAAGATACTAATATAAATACAAGAGTAGGATTATACTGTCTTAACCGCAAATGCTTAAAACTTGCAAGGATGCAATTACAGTTAATCCTTTCTCATCGATAACATCTCATTATCACTTCTCATATTCACTTTTCATTTCATAATCATACTTCTATATTCTATCATCTCATATCAATTCTCATATTTACTTTTCATTTCATAATCATACTTTTGTATTCTATCATCTCTTATCAATTCTCATATTGTGGATCATGATCACGGTGGTACGAAGTCATAATTCTCTTCGTGTATTTCTATATTCATGTTTCGTATCATATCATGACATCATATAGATGAAATATCGCTACCACTAAGTCATGATACTCCTTATATATTCTTCAGGTTTAATTGAGATATCCTATCGAATTCACTTTACATTTAACGATCATATTCCCGTATTACATCAATTCATATCACTTATCGTCTGGGAATTTATGATTACGATAGAGTAAGATAGAATTCTCTTCATATCAATCTTATGTTCATATATCATTTCATATCATGTCATCGTATAGATGAAACGTCATTAACGTCGAGTCATGACATTCCTCATGGAATGCTCATGTACTAAGCATATTATCATGTCAGGGTTTAATATGCAATGTATGAAATTTTACTGTATAAACCGCTATCATTTCAAATCATATCATATATACTTTAGAACATGCTTAACATATGAATTTTCAATTCATTTCAAATTTACCTTTAAGGCATGATAGAAACATGTTCAATTTCAATTCATGTATTCGTTTTTAGAGCATGTCTAAAACATGTGCGGTTTTAAAACATTTTTCATATCCTATAGGTCATATCAGGTCTAGAGTTCATATCAAATCAATATATACTCTAGACTACATATCATTTCAAGTTCGACACAAAATCGTATATAAATCATATAAGTGTCGAAATCATTTATCATGTACTTTTAAAACATATACTGTAAGTCATATTAGGTCTAGAGTTCATATCAAATTAAACTATACTCTAGACCGCATATCATGCCATGTTCGACACAAAATCATATATAAATCATATAAGTGTCGAAATCATATCTCATGGACTTTTAAAACATGTTTAAAACATGTACTGTTTCAAAATATATTTCATTTTAAACATGTCTCATGTATTGTATAAATCATGTTCAGTCTAGAGTTCATATAAATAAAATCATACTCTAGACTTCATATCATATCGGTTAGAAACTCGGCTAGATCCCTATCATCTCTATCAATAAAGACTTAAATCACTGTAGCTAGCAGTGAAAATCATGTCATCGTCCCCTAAAAACCAACTAGGGCGCTATCTATAGCGATAGACCTCATCTCTCTCAGCCCCACTGATCAGGCGTGACTGAGACCTGTCCATGACTATTGTCGGACAAGCATCTCTGCCTAATGAGAAAAGCTCCAATTAGGCGGTTTCCACTATGCTTTATTGAATTTATTTCTTTTAGGGTGCCTACAGTCTTGTAAAACATTTAAATCTTTAGCTTTTCTTTTTAAAATCATGTAAAGCATATGGTGAAGTTCTTTAAGAGGTTTCATATATAAAAATACGTATATACCATATACTTTCTTTTTAAAGCTAATCTATACTTTATAGCATTTATATAAATGCTATTATAACATCTGAAACTGTAGCAAATTATGCTTAAAAGCGATGCTATAAAATCATTTCCGTATGTAATTTTGGTAATAGTTTCAAATGTCAATATAAGTAATACCTTCATCTAATACAGTGAAGCAATTCATTTAACTTTATCACCATCAATAATTCGATTTCAAACTATCTTTCTAACACATCAGTAAATCAGTGTTCAAATCAATTCAATATTCATTTCATTTAGTCTTCAAATTGTTCAGTACTCCAATTATTCAATAATCAGATCATTTGGCATTCAAGCCATTTAGTATTCGATATCCTTTTTCAATAGTTATATACTATAACAATCATTTATACCTTTCACTATTAATACTAGGACCACATCACTTACATGAATCCTCTTAGTATTCATAAATATTTAAATATCATGTCGCTATATAGCCATCAAAATACTGAAATCATGATAACACCAATATCATCGTTCGATATCTATTTCAGAGTTGACATCGAAAATAATTAAGATTGCTAGATCAATAACCGTCTATCAATTTTATTTGTAGTTTATCATGCTAGCACTCCATCGAAATTCCGATTTGATGTTCGATTTCATTCACTATCCTTCGTACGCCACAATATTGATACTATGATTCTTACCATTCAAACCCAATTTGAGTTCAATAGGCCACTTTTCGAATAGTCAAATATCCAATGTATAGTTCTAATAATCTCACTTTTATCTCATGCTATACCTTCAGCTAATGCATTCAAGACATGAGTTCTATTAATGATGAGGCATACAATAATTATGCCATAATAACACTCTCGTGACTTTTCATTCGAATCACAAGTATAGTACTAAGCACTATTCTGAACTCTATCACTCAGTTGTCTCAAATCTCAACCAAGCATAATTCATATTAAATCGTCATATACACCACTTGGGCCTCTATGCCTTCGTCGGGCAGTAGAATCATAAAATTTTCACATATATATAAAATAAACAACCACAAAGATCTGTTACTTTTGAATTTCACTTCGTTGACTTCTTTTTCGTGATTCATCCTTTTACAATTTATCAATTAAATGCCTCTATTCTCGACAATTTTTACGAAACATTAAAGTCACTTATTTATTTCTCCAAGTTTAAGTGATTGTGACTACTAATATACCACGGCTCTCATTCACCTTTTTCGCATCATTTCAAAAATCAATTCTTCTAGATTCCATTTATTTGAGAAACTTAATCTTATTCCTCAAACATTTTCATGGGAATTTCGACAGCATCACGGCTTAATTTTTACTAAACCTCCTGCAAGGAAAACACAATTTATAATCGCAGCCGTTGATTCTCCCAATTCCTATGTCTCTACTAAGACCCCCACCATCAGTTGTGGGCCCTCTTAGCATTTTTAACATCAATTCAATCAATGCATCATATTAAAAATCACTATTCCATTAAAAATCATTTCCATCAATGCATCTTATAAAAATCATAATCCCACATACAATATAATGCTACTAATGCTTTATAAAAGTATCTTACATATTCGCCAAAGCTTAGCGCACTTTCTGATTTTCGAGCATTGCCGAATTCCACCATTCGTCTCATTTCCATTTTGCTACAATTTCAATATCAATGCACTACATCAATATAATCATAATTATTCAATAAATACCATCAATTTATTTATTTTTTTCTTAATTTTCCTTACCCTTTTTTTTCTTGTCTTCTTCTTCTTCCCTTTCTTCTTCCTTTCCTTCTTTCTCCTTTTCTTTTCTTTTCTCTTTTTTTTTTTCCTTTTCTTTTCTTCTTTCTTTTTTTTCCTTTTCTTTTCTGTTCTGTTTTTTTTTATGGCTGGTCTGAACCGGTTCTGACCGGTTTAGTCTCATCCTCCGGTTTAGCCCCTCGCCGGCCGGTTCTCCGCCGGTTCTACCTTCCCACAGCTGGCCGAGGTGGTGTTGAAGCCAAATCTAGTCTCCTTTCCTCCCCACCGGCGACGACGGCACTGGATCTGAAGGTGGCAGCAGCGGCTTCTTTCCTCTCTGTTTCTTCCTTCCCCTTCCTTTCTCTTCCACCGCTGGTGGTTTACTTCTCTTCGGTTCACCTTCGTCTACGCCGGGGTGGTGGTGGCGACGCCCAGATTGGCTTCGCCGGTTTCCTTTTTCCCTTTTTCCTCTCGGGTTTTTCGCTTCTCTTCCTATTTTTTGTTTCTTCTTCTTTCTCCGTTTGGGCCATCGCCGGTCACCTCTCTCTTCCCCTTGGCTTGCGGCGATGCTTCCTCGCTCCTCTTCCTTCCGGTGGCCAGCGTCGTCCGGCGTTCTCTCTTTAGTTTTCCTCTTTTGTTTGGTTAACAAAAGAGGAATGTGGGAATCGGGTTCCCCGATTCCTACTTCTCTTTTGTTTTTTTTTTTAATATATATTTTTTTATATATATAATTAATATATATATCTATTTATTAATATAATATATATTTTGTGTATAGTTTAAAATAAATATCTATGCACTTAATTTTTAAAATAATATATATTTCTCATATATTCATATACTTTATCATAAGCTATAATATATATTTCATATATATATATATAGTTATATAAAACATATATAATTTATTTAAAAATATATTTATATAATAAAATTATATAAATATATAAATACTCGCATTTTTATTTCCTTAATTTTTTTTTTGGATTTTCTTAATATCCAATTATTTTCTCCTATTTCATTCTTATTTAATTTGGATATCAATTTGTCCAAATTAAATTTTTCGGATACCTTATATTTATTTGGAAAATTCTCGGTCTTCACACATGTCCTTTATCTTACTCCTTTGAGTACCATTAATTTCACTTGTCATGTTTGGCTTGATTTTTTTTTTTTACATTTAGCCACAATCATGTGATAACCATCATGAAGTCACTTTTAGTCGTAATTTCAGGAACTATTTCATATTGGTGTTCCCTTCTCATCATGCAATCTATTTTCTTATTCCATTTTCGTCTTTTTGCTTTCATCAATTTAGTCGGTTTTCTCAACTGGTATGATATTCTACTGTTAAAATCTTTTAACATTTTGCATACCATCTTTTCTTCACACTTATTCATTTACCGACTTTAACTTCTTTAATTATATCACGTCTATAAAGCAGCTAGTCCCATCACCTCTATAGATTGGCAGTAGTACTAGACTCATTAATCTCATATCTCAATCATTCTCTTTATTATAGACAGATCCACTGTCATTCTGTCATTTCGAGATTTCCTATCTCTCAAAAGAGACTCTGTCTAGCCAAAGCTCTTATTTGTCAATCTTAACACAAGTCCACAATCTTTGAGAGTTTGAAGGGTCATACCACCATGCTGCTCATATTCCATTTGTATCTTTAACTATTTCGATACCTTATCACTTTATTCTTGTATGAATGCCTTATTCATTAGACTTATGTACCACCATAGGAACTCGTAAATATTTTATCAAGTTCTAATATTATTTCATGGACCACAGTCTCCAACTTTTATCTAATGACGCTTTATACAAAGGCTAGTCTTATGAACTCTTTATATATTTCTGATTAGATCAATAAAACGTTCATTTTCATGTAGATGATCACTTGTTCTTCACAAGAACTTTATTAAATAATTAGAATTTAATATACCATTTTAATCCATCTACATATCACGGTCATATGTGCTTCTCTCATTTGCATTTATACAGATACTTCATTAACCTCAAATCACACTATCTGTATTTCCATCAAACAAACCTATACAAGTGAATTTCATTATTCACACATTTTCCAAAGTAGTTGTAAAGCTTTTCGGATTCTTTCTATATTTTTCGATATAAGCTTAGAAATTAGATTTCATATATCCAATCGAGTCAATGTTAGCTCGATTTCTCTAATTTGTATAACTCTAAAAAATTTATCGAGAATCACATCCGATACTTTCTTTAGTCACACATCTCTTATTATTTCGGATATATTTCATCTCATGTCCTATCATTTTCACTATATATCCTCAAGGTAGACACATTTAATATTCAAATCATTTTGAAATATTATCCACCTTGATTTCATTACTTACTCATGTTTCACAGCATATTACTCAAAGTGATTAGTAATGCTGTAACAAGTGTAACCATTTAATTAACCGTACTGATATGGATTTCATTATTTGTACTATTCACTTTTTTAGTCATTTTCTGTATTCATTTCACTTTTCATAATATTCAACGATCCCGTAATAAACATCCAATTTACTACACTCTTAATTCAGGCCCTTACAGTCAATAACTGGGCTAATCATTTTACAGCATTCCACTATACACTTATGGGATCGCATCATGTAAGGCCTCGGCTCGTCTGCCGTCCACCTTTACACATCTGTACTGTCCTCTTTGGCGAGCACACTAGCCTCCTCAAGGATATGTCGTGAGGCCCAGCCCGTTCACTAGGTCACTCGCAATTCGCGTCCATAATCTAAGTGTAAGTGGAATCAGAAATAGGGATCATTACATTCATATTACATCCTCTATGCCATTAATAACTCCATCACCATCAATGGATTTAAGATTAACTTGGTTTTATCACTGTTCAGAACTTCGCCTAACATAGGGGCATTTTCGTCATTTCGACATTTATTTCTTTCTCCTCAGTATACATTTAAACCAAGTATCTTGTCATCTATGTGCTGATAATATCCTTTCTCATACTAATATCAGCAGTTTAATATCTTGTTCGATTTCGACAGAGAAATCCAATAAGATCTATAATTGGATCATTTTGCTTGTAATACAGCCTTAAACCATCATTTACTCTGTCAAATCAGTCAATTCTAACTCACGATGGTCTATTATGACTCCATGTAAAATTTTAGAGGTAGGGGTATTTTGGTCATTTTTGGCCAAAAACTTTCTCTCTCCTTAAAATATGTTCAATCGGTGATATTAAGGTCTATTTAATGATGATATTTCGTTCTCCTCCTTTATATCATCACTTTCATGTCTCAGTTCGATCCGGATCGAAAAGTACTAGTGGGGCCTTCACCAAGTCCTTTCAGTTTCTTACAGAACAGGCATTCATTTAGATTATAAGATCACCAATATTCTGGTAATTCTTGAGCCTATTTTCTTTCTTTGACATCCTTAGTTCATAATGTTCACTCCCTTCTAAACACTTAATTCAATTTGCAATCATTTATTTTCTCTATGCATTTAGACTGTACAGTACTACAGGGGATGTTAACATTTTTCGACACATTTTCTTTCCAAAAGTATCAACATACATCATGCCAATCATGCTCTAATACCATTAAATCTGTCACATCCTGTAACCACATTTTTCACATTTTTCACATTTTTCTATACATTTTATACGATTGGGCTGTCTGTGATACTTTACTTTTCATATTCATTTAACTATTAACTATAAGAGTAGTAATATCAATTACATCCCTTATCTTAATTCTTAAGAAAGTAGTACTGAAAGTAAGTCTAAATACAGAAAATAAATGATCATACCTCATATTATAAATCAAGCTGTCGCAATGTCTCCAAATGCGCAGCTCGAAATCCTCAGATGTCAGATCTTACAGTCACTGAAAATCTGAAATGTTAAAATTGGGGAGTGAGCAAACCACAGCTCAGTAAGAGAGTTATATGCAACACTTGATATTCAGCTACCTATATGCTAAAAATACTTTTTTCACTTTCTTTAAATCTTCCTAGAGGCTTTAGGCTCACATGAAGGAAGGATACTACAGTCGGCTAGGGATCCGGATGGAGTCAGGCAGGTATTTTGAAATACCTGCCTTGTCCCAGAACCTAGAAGCAACTGTAGAGAGTAATAATAGTTTTCTTCTGATATTCAAATCCCAGTAAACATTAAATATTCACGTGATAAAAAACTTAAGTAAATAAATAAGGAATTAATATTCCTTTCACAAATACTCATTTCCACACTTGTAAAACACTGTATAATATTTAGTTCAACGCATAATATATCAAAAGCTCAGTAGCTGTAAATAATTTAGTACCAGCAAAAAGTGCAGTGAAAAGAACAATCATCAGTACAGTATCATGGAGACTAGGCAACGCCCTAAATATGTCATGCTATAATATCATCCCAAATAGGGAAAACAGATGAGATCTATGGTCATAGTCCATGGGGTCCATAGTGTGCACTGATCAGGTGTCCACTGGGACGCTAATAATAGGATCAGTATCTATCAGCACTAACACGTGACACGTGAGCATGATATGGGGCCTAACAGTCTCAAAACAGTAAACATGTGATGTAAACCCCATTTATGAAATCAATTTCACTGAATATAAGTTCAATCAATCCATAAGTATTTATAAGGAAAATATTTTCTTCTTATGAATAACAATTTATAAAATATTCATACTGGGGTAATCACTCCCGAAAATGTTCTGAATATTATAGAACAGTATAAATCACATTTTTCATACGGTGAAAATAGTTTATAAAATAATCACTGTAAAATATAAAAGGTCATAACTGTCCTTTTTCACCGTAAAACATATACGCACACTTTTCCATGCTTTCTATCGAAAACATGATTTTTAAAATTATCGGGATTCAAATCAATTATTTTTATGATTTATGGAAAATTAAAATATTTATTTTCCAAATCAACACTCTCGTCCCATGTTTTCTCTGTAAACACATGCGAAGACCTTCTAGTCTCAAAATACTATTTTCCATCTTTAATTTCCTTTATGGAATTTTCTATAAACACTTATTTTCACAATTGAACCCATAAAGGTTATTTATAAATTCAAGTGAATATTTGGAGAAATATTATTAAAATATTCACTTTGGTCCTTTTCATTTTTCACCTCGTTTCAAATGAAATATCACATATTGGGATAAATTTAGGTGATTTCCTTTTTCACCATTCTCAAAAACATGAATATTTTAAAATTAATTATCAGTATATTCATGTTTTATGAAAACTAATCGATTTCTCGATTTTCGTGTTGAAAATCATTTCTCGTGATGAAAAATCATTTATTATGATTTTCGGTAATTTTTCCAATAATTTTCGACAGTATAACGGCTGCCGATTGGCTAGCCTCCTGCACGAAAAATACAGTTTAAATCTCAACCGGTAAATCACCACAATTTTCTAACCAATAATTATCAATAGCATTTATAAAAATTAAATGCATAATTTAAAACATGTGTGCCAAATATCCTTACAGGTTGCACATGTCTCTCTTACCTGTCTCTGGTCGACGACTGCCTCACAAAGGTCGCTCCCGTGTTCACCTCTCCCGATCCATCGTCTCGGTCATCGAGGGACATTTTCTGGAATTCAAATTCTACATTTTAGAATTTTTCATAATTTATTAAAATAAATCACTCGAAACTAATTTCCGGAATTCTTACCAAATTTTCATAATTTCTGAGTTTCCGAGTTTCCCGGGATTTCCTGTAATTTCTGAGGTTTCGAATTCTCAGGAATTTTCGAATTCTCGAAATTCCTTTTCTCTTCCTCTTTCTTCTTTTTTCTTCTTTTCTTTCTTTCTTTTTCTTTTTCTTTTCTTTTCTTTTCTTTTTCTTTTCCTTTTTCTTTTCTTTTTCTTTTTCCGGTTCTTTTTCGACGGTCGGTTCTCCGGCGGTTCAGCCTTCGCTCAGCTGGCCGGCGTTAAGGCGAAGCTGCTAGTGGCCTCCGTTCGGCCTGGATCAACAGCATAGCGACGGATCTACTCCGTTTTGGTTCGGTCTCTTCCGCCTCTTCGCCCTTCCTCCTTCGCCGTTCTCCGCCTCTCCGATGGCTTCTTACCTTTTCCTCTTCCTCTGTCGAAGGTTCGGTTGCAATGGCGGTGGCTGAATCGACCGGCACTACCACTTTCCATTTTTCCTTTTCATCCCGGCTTCGTCGGTTCTGCTTCGGTTTCCTTTCCTTTCGACGCCGGCGACCTCTTCCTTCTTCTGGTCGGTGGCGTTCTCTACCTCTCTCTGGTCTCCTCTCGCCGGCGGCGGCAGTTGTTGCTGCCGTTAACCTCTCGATCGGGAAAGGGTCAGGTTCCCTACTCCTTCTGTTTCTTTTTTTTTCTTTTATTTTATACATATTATACATATATATATATATATTATACTTATAACTATATATTATAAATATAATATTATTATTTTATATATAGTATTATACTATATATATTTATATAAAGATATATATATATATATTATGTATTAACACAGTATATACTTAATATATATATATGTATATTTATATAATTTAAATTAAATAACATTTATATATATTTATATAAATGAAATAATACCATATATATTGTATTTACAATATATATATATATATATATACACACACACACACACAAAAACTCTAATGTAAAATAATATTCACATTTCTCATATATGTATATACTTATATATATATATATACATAAGGTGTTATATTTGTATACATATGTACTATTTAAATTTATATAAAATAGTATATATACATACATATACCAATGTATAATCATATATAATATAGCATTTAAATACACATGTATTTGTATAAAAATACATTTATATAATATATAATTATATAAATATATTTCATAATCCTTTCTCATTTTCTCATTTAATTTGGATTTCAATTTATCAAAATTAAATTTCCTTTCTTCATTATTTTCCATAATTCCAACCTTATTTTTATTTCCAAATTTAATTTTCCTTCACACCGTTTTCCTAATCCGTCACTTCCTCTATTCTCAAAATTTCCACAATATTTCGATCTCATAATTATATTTATTTATTTCACCAAATTTCCAATATTAATAATTTTTAATAAATGAAAAATTTACGGTTATCACACCAAACATCACTATATTGATAAAATGAGATGAAAATAATACAAATAAAATATACGATTGTTAGAGTTTGTCTTGAATCTCATATTGAAAGTATAGAAAAATTTAGGAGGGCTTTTCCTTTATAAATAATATGTTAGGCTTGATTTGTAGGGTGTCCCAAAGAGTTGTAGACATCGATAGAATAATTAGGATTTGAGCTATTAAAAGGGTGTAGTTGGGCTTTGGGATTTTTGTCAGGAGTTTGCAAATTTTTTCCTCTAAAAATTGCATGATTGGGCTTTAAAAGGAGTTTACAATTTTTCTCTTCTAAAAATTACACAAGTTGTAATTGTTTGATTGATTATTAGTTCGATTGAATGGTTATAGGTCAATTTGGTTGGGCCAAATCACATTAAAAATTATTATATTTATTTTTACTTTTTTTCGTTTTTGTAGATGTTTAGTTTGAAGGATATTTTTTCAAACAACGACGATAATGATGATATGAGTTAAATGTTTATATAAATATAACAAAAATCAAAATGTAGATTTTAAAATTTTCATGTTAATATAAGTTTTGATATGTATTTACATAATACAAATACAATTTTATTTTACATAAATACAAATTATTAAGTTTACCTTCACTTCAGAATGTGGAATAGCCTAGACTTTAGGCACTAAGAGGTATTTCATTCAAGTTTTGCTTTCACCCTTTTATTCTCTTCCCGATCGGTTTTGAAAATTTTCTTCGTCTTTTGAATCATTGTGAGGGCAAAAATTGATTTCATACCGGTCCATAGGCAAGGCATAGGTAAATACGTCGATTTCGCTTTCATTTGGTTCCTCCACCTTGTTTAAAGAAACTCCATGATGATCACATGAATGGCTTTGCTGTGGGCTTTTCTTTTTTTTTTTCTTTCTGCAGAAGTTACACTGCGTCTCCTGACTCAACCGGTACGCTTTCTTGCTTTCTTATTTTCTATATTATTATTTGCTTCCGCTCACCATCAATCAGCAATCACTCCACATGCATCTAGACCTTTCTAATCGTAAATATATTCAACCGATGCATACTTGAATATTCTATATCTTCAAGTTAATTTCATCAATAACCTCGAAACTTCTAGCAAAAGCTATATATGTAGAATAATAATAGCACTGATTATGTTCATTAAGGACAATGCTGAAGCCCAATAATCTTAATTATTTCATATTTAATTATCAATACAAGTTTATGGAAAAAAAACAAGTATAATTAATTTTGGAAAAAAAACTTAACCCAGTAAGCTTTTAATTAATATATTTATCCTCTTGATTTCTAGTACTGAACTAGTGAAGCTTTTATTTTAGTAATGCTGTCAATTTGTCTCTGTTAATTATTTGTCTCAATTAAAATAAAAGATTATAAAGGAAGAAAAGAAATCTCCACAAAAAAACAGAGTTTAACCTAATCTGTTCAGCTCCTTTATAAAGGTAATTTTTATTAAGGGTGAGGTAGGTTTGAATCTCAGTATTATTCGTAACCTCTTTTTATATATTGTGTCCTTTTTAAATATATGTATAAATAAATTATATATATTACAAATGTCATTTAATTTGAGATGGACCGTGACTCATAACTAAATTGTGGGGTTTTGGAGTGTAATAGGGGGAGAATTTAATCCTCAAAACTTGATTTTGAGGGGACGGTATCATTAATTTATTTCTTCAAATTAATTTTCAATACGAGATTATACTATGCACACTCCTTCCAAGGTTGTGTCAAATTTCTGCATTGAAAATTAGAAAAATTGTAATCCAGTCTGGTGATAATGGTTAATGAAATATAGTTAGGGGAAAAAACTTAAAATAAATGCATTATTTCTTATTTAATTTGGTGAAAATAGTGCATTAAATGTGAATTTGTTTCCAAAAAGAGTATATAACTAACCTTAATCTTACCCACAGGTCAACTTGTTTTAGAATAGTGTACTATTTAAAATGGAAAATTTTCTTCTCTGTTTTTATCTGCAGGCATGTTAATTAAGAAACAAGGTTTACATGAATATAATCAGGCATGCTCAAAATATCTCAAAGTTTTTATTTCTTCACATCTGGATTGATTTATGTTTCAATGAATTTTCTTGGGATATTAACATAAACATATAGTACTCCAATGATGGTTGATATCACTTTTAAGATCATAGATCTACTTATATTTATATAAAACAAAATTTAATTTAAATTTTTTTATATATTTTTGTGTGAGTTATATTTCATTAATATGATTGTTTAATTTTATATTTTATTTACGTAAATCTTACATGTTAAATTTCAAATTATTTAAAAACGTCTAACTATTTGTCCGTCAATAATAAAATTTAAACCGATATATATAGAAAAAAATGCTATTCGATTGAAATAATATAGATATCAAATTGACTTGAATTTTTATGTGTATAACGGATACAAATACATTGTTGAATCTAACAAGTAATTTGTAAAAATATTATATTTACATGAATTATAAAGATCATGTAAAACAAAATATTTCACATTAATATAAAAATAATACATAGAAGGAAAATCAATGTACATATGCATTCTTACCCATGATTTTTCTTTCCAAAAGAAACTAAACCCTAGCTTTATTTAGTTCCTTATTAATCTTGTTCACAAATGTTAAAATGAAGCTTGACAGAGAAAAATAATGATACAGACTTTAGGCCTTGTAATCTATAGCAAATCATATTGTACTAAGCTAAACAAAACGCCAGCAAGATCATGAGAATTCGTTAAATCAATACTACCAGTAATGCATTTATAAACAAGCTAACCATAAATTGGCATATGCACCATTTTTCCACAAAAAAAAAATTATACTGAACTATGAATGAATCGTCAACAAAAACTTGAAAGAATTGTCTCCTTAGAGCTAAACTTTTCAAAAAGTTCATTGGAAGTTTATGCAACGTGGCAATTGAAAGTGCTTGAAAGATTCTTTTTTTTTTCTTTGTTTTTGGGAACTTTTCCAGACTTTGGGTGAAATGAATCATGTGAATTCATCTTGTCCTGTTCCTTTAGTCATTTGTTTTACAACATGTTAAATTCCTGGCAGGCTTCTACTTTTGACTAATTTAGTTTGCAATTCGAATGCACTTTATTTTAATTTATTGCAAGAATAGTTCAATATTATAATCAATCTCTTGATTACATCTAGGATCTTCGATAAAAGTGATATGCTTTAAACAACTTCATCAATTAAACTAGCTCAAGCACTCGCTCTCAGAGAATTTGAAATTTTTTTATTTTTAAAATCATAATTATAAATTAAACATTATTTTTTTAGAAATTATTACTTCAAAGGTTTTATATATAATTTATTTTTTCATGTTTTATTTTATTTCACAATTTCCTTTCATTCATTTTATATTTTTTTGGTTAATTTTAATTTGTGTTGACATAATTTAAGTTCACCAACAACTGATTGGAAGAAGTAGGAGTGGGCTTTTTCTCCAAGCATTTGGATAAGATATGAATCCTTAAATCTCTATTGTTAAAAGGACTTTACCGTTTACTACTCTCGACCTGAATAAGATTAATCTCATATCGTAAAATGAATGAGAATACTTGTACTTACAAAAAAAATAATATAAGTTCTCGTAACACTTTTAATGTGCTTTCCAAAATTAGTCATCACCTAAAAGTTTCAAAAAAAATGGTCACATGTAATTTTTTTTAAATTCTTTGAAAACATTTTCAAATAATTTATTATTTATTCTTTTTATTTCATGATTGAAAGAATTATATAATTTTACTAGTTTAAATTAGCAGCATACCAATAAAAAATTAAGCAAATTAATTTTAAAAAAAATGAGTAAAAGTGGAACCGGATTCAAATCTTTTTAAATTTAAAAATTAAAAATTTTTATGTTCAATCATTTTGTCTCTATACAACCATTTTGCTTGAGCGACAATTTTTTTCTTTTTCTTTGACGTGGTGGTTGCATTTTGAAATTCTCTTAGGATTTGTTTGGATGAGAGATTTCTAGGGGATAATTCTAGAGTAAAAAAAAATTGGCTAGGATTTCTAGATTTCTAGGATTTCTAGAGATTTATGAATATTTAAAATTGGCTAAAGAGTAAAAAAAACCACCCTCGAATAATAACGATTCAGCAATTGAGCCTCTATATTTTTTTCGTAATCAATTGAGCATTTATATTTTCAATTTCACTTTATTGAACCCTTACTTAAACGAAAATTGTTAGGTCTGTTTTTCTTTTGGGCTTGTATATGATGCACTGACGATGTATAATTTCTATACACTGTCAATGTATCAGAAGTTGACACCTCATCAATTAGCAAATTAAAAAATATGCCAAGCCTTTAAAAGTAAATATAAATAACTATTTTTAATTTGCTTATAAGAGTTTATTGATAAAGTGTGAATCTCTGATTCATTGACAGTGTATATAAACTATACACTATCAGTGCATCATATATAAATTCTTTTTTTTGCCATGTTTATTGTACAGATTTAACAATTTCCATAAGGATTTAACGGTTTTCGTTCACAAAATGGCTCAATTGAATAAAAATTAAAATATAAAGGTTCAATTGCAAAAACCATTATTATTTGAAGGTTTTTTTTTTTTTACCTTTTAGCCTTAAAATTCTAAAATCTAGCTATTTTTTTTTGACAAAAAAAGTTTGAAAATTTTCAAGATTTAGGAGGTATCTCAAGAAAGAATTTGAGATACTTAACTTTTGTGAGATTCATACTTTCTGCCATTCGTATATACTATTAGAGAAGTTAGGAAGATTAGATGTCTCATAAATATTCAAATGCTATTTGCTTTGTAAGTATAAAGGAGGACTGGATGGTGGGTCCCACTAAACTACTAGTGCCCTGATGGAGGTGAAACTTGGCAAATTAGATATGTAGAGCCAAATATAGAGATGGTAAAAATCTGCACCTTAAACTCATTTGTTTGTGCATGTTTTCAAAAGCGTGCAACAATTTTGAAAATAATAGTTAAGTCCATAAGCACGGAAAACTTTTGTAAATAACGATCAATCTAAAATGATTTAAAACCAACTGATAGTCATAGATAAATCCTCATGTGAGATAGTCTCATACCATGTTCATCGGTAGACTAAATTACACGAGAAGGCCAAACATTACGCGATTGGACGGTTAGGGTTATTTTGGTAATTTTTTCTTTTAATCAATTAAACCCTAACAAAGGTCTATCCAATGATTAGGAAATGTTAAATAGATATGTTTTATGATTGAATAAAATATTTGGAAGTTAAATTGAGTCTTCAAACAGAAATTAGAAAGAAAGGGACGTGCTTGGAATAAAGTTGTGTAAGGGTATTTTTGTCATTTCACACCAAGATAATTATTTTTAAAGAGTTTTCTAGTCTTCTTCCCCATTTAGGCTGGCCATCATCTTTCCACAATTGTTTCTCACACTAAAAGTTAGATTTAGAGAGAGAAAACCTTAAAACCCTAGTGAAAATACCTTGAAACCGAAAATTGTCTTCACCAAACTTGTTTAGCTCTTAGAGCTCTACAACATGCTCCCAAAATCAGTCCTTGGAGTGGCCATTTTGACAGTTTTTGGGACCCTACCATTTTCGGCCAAGAGAAAGAGGTGATAGAAAGTTTAATTTTTATGTTTTAATGGTTTTATACTAGGTGTTTAACTGGATGCATTAGCTTAAATTGAAGCAAAACCCAATGAATCTCTCCCTTAGGGTTTCAGCCAACACTCCCCATGCAAGAACATGATGTTGTTCAATGTGAATATGATGTATAATCAATGTAAAGGAAATGTAGAATGTGAATTTAGGCTTAAAGTGAAGAAATGAGATGTGTAAGAGAGAGAGGTAGATTCGGCCAATAGAACGGTATAGGGAAACCTTGCTTAATTAATGTGTTTTGGCTCCTAGAATAATGCATAAATTAATACAAGACTGTAGGCAAAATCGGAATTGAAAGCGGAGGTGTTTTGATGAAAATAGCATTGTTAGCACCAGTATTAAGTAGATTGAATTGTAGCTGCTGTAGGTAATATAGTAGGTTTTAAGGAGTTGATTACTCTTTATAACTGAAGCGTAAAGAATTGACAGTGATTGTGTGGTGATTTTGTAGTTCAAAAGTTAAAAAGCAATACTGGTGCTATCGGGCGACATTGCGAAAATCTGAGTGGTAAGGGATATATGTAAGTGACATAGGGATACTGTGTTGCATTGGAAATAATGAAAATGGGCTTTTATGATTTTGAAATTGATAGTTTGATTGAAAATGTGATATTGGAATTACGATTATAAGTTGTGTTTTCGTACTGGATGGGTAGGGTAGGTAATACTATTATGTTGCCAAAATTTCTTAAAACGAACCAAAATTTTTAAAATCATTAGTTGGCATTGTTTGTTTGCAAGTACAAATGAAATGAAAGTGTGATTTGGGCTAAGGTTTCCTAAAGGTCATAAGTGCATACATAATTTCTAACTTAGCTTCCAAAGGAATTTTTAATAATTTTCACATTTTCCAAGAAACATTTATGTTTTCATGTTAATGTTATATGTAAATACAATATTTTGAACATTGGTTATTGAACTGAGAATATTTGGTGAATTTTTATAGTTCAACTATAACAATTTTTGATTTTAATGCTTTATGATCTGTCTGAAGATATGATTTACTGAATTGATCTCTATAAACGATTTCGATTTGGTTTATGAATTGTTTTGAGACTGTTGGCCCTATAGCTGCCTATGGGTATATGCTCTTTTGTGTGTGTGAACTGTTGCTGCTTAACCTAAGCCACGTTTTCAACGCCCACAGATGTCACTTGGCTAATGTACACTGTAGATCATTTGACTATGGATATATGTTGTTATAACTCTCTATTAGGATATTTATATTGCATGAGTCTATCGAGTGATACCTAGTCTCCACTGTACTATTTTTCTGGGGTGGTAAATCCTGACTAATTCAGGCACTCTTAGACTTTATTAATTTTTGCTTTTAGTGTATTTCTTGAATATGTTTCTAATCTTTATACTGTCTACTGCAAATGATTATTATACTGTTAACGTAGTGTTTTGAACTAGTTATCAAAATGATTTGTGAATTGTTTAATGGAAGCTATTTCTGAGTGTTTATTGAACTTTGTAAACGAATAAGTTTTAAATGAACCTCCTATAGTTAGAATTAGATGCCGGGATAAGTGAGGTGCTTTAAAGCATCTTTCTGTACTCAACCTGGTTATCTAATCGATTATAGTATCCTTTCCGATAGTGTGCCCAAAGATTGTTATTGGTTTCTGTGTGAAAGAGCATGTTTTTAAGATTCTTTCATATAGATATGCATGGTATTAACTTATATATATATATATATATATATATATATATATATATATATATTTCTTATTGGGCATAAGCTCACACTCTTATTTTCCTTCCAAATTATCTGCAGTGGATCTCTAATTTCTGCTCGGGTGGATTTCTGAATTTGGTATTGCTCAGGTAGTTTCTTAATTTTTATTGAGATATATGAGTTTATTTAATTATGTTCGGACTGTCTATGTACAGTACTATTTCGTATGCATATTCGTACTTGGGATGTAAACTGAATCTAAGATATTGAATATAAGTTTGAGATTGTATATATTTATATACATTTTAAATCGAATAGTGTGGTTCCTAGGTAAAGTATGGATAAGCGAGGATGGTTAACTACTATAAAATGTGTGGGTATTGCAGACAGCCCAACTAAATGTAATTCAGATGTAAGAAATTAGTATTGATGTACGGTATTCGGTACGTGACAGGAAAGTTGGTACTAGAGAAAAGTTGGTTTGATGTCTATCAGTATCTTAGGATTAGAAATGGTCTACATCCCTTATAGTATTGTACTTGTCTGAATATATATTGTTTCGTGTGACTGAAAACACTTTTGTGTCTGTTTTGACAGAATAAGTGACAGGTGAAGGGGTACTAGATTGGGATCGGACTGGGACGGGGAAGGGGACGGAGACAGATTTTGCCCTCCCCAGAACCATCTCCGAAGCCAATACTGGAACCAGCTCTTCCTCTACAGCTTGAGAGACCGAATACTTGTATCTCTAGGCTAAAGCATATGTTTGTTGAATTTATAGCCAACTATAATAGAGCACCAACACCGGAAGCAGCACAGCCTCCTCCGCCTTAAGTTAAGGTCCCTCCAGTGCCTCAACCGCAGCCAATACCACCCCCAACGTAGCCTCAGCCTCATGTTCCAGTACAGCTCATGTCGGATCTAGAGATGAGTTGTAATGTTAATCTCCTCTTGTAGTTTAAGAAATTGGATCCACCCAAGTTTAAGGGCAAAAGGATCTAATGGCAGCAGAGAATTGGGTAAATTCAGTGGAGAAATTGTTTACATATATGAGGTGCACCGAGACAAAGAAAGTGGGACTGGCCACATTTTTACTAATAGATGAGGTAGAACATTGGTGGAAGTCTACCAGAATGGTTTTAGTAGCCAGACACCTTGCAGTGACTTGGGGCATCTTTTTGGAAGCTTTTAATAAGCAGCACATCACTCGTACCGCTCAAAAAATATTACAGTCAAAGTTTCTAAATTTATATTAGGGAAGCATGACTGTGGACTAGTATGAGTCCAAGTTTACTACATTAAGTTGCTTCGATCCAGAGACAACCAAAAACGATGAGCATAAGGTTGAGCAGTTCATGGCCGATCTGAGGCCGTCAATCCAAACCAAGTTTGCTCCGCTTGATATATCTACTTATAATGAGGCTATTCGCCGAGCTCAGTTATGTGATGTAACAACTGCGATTTTTCGACCTTGGTTAGTAAATCAATTTATTTTAGAGGCGTGTAAGCTCATATGAGGTATTCACGAGTTATGGGAATCACTTAATAAAGTAAGGATAAAATTTTAAGAATTTAATTAAAATGAAATTTAGAATTTAAATTGAGAGAATAAATATATATGTACAATAATATATAAATATATATTATAAGGATAATGAATATATATATATATATTAAAAGGATAAAGGAAATGTACATATATATGTTTAAAAGATAAAAGAAATATATATATATATATATATAAAATAAATACATATATATATGTATGTATGTATATAAAAATAAAAGTGAAATATATATAGGTGTTTAAAAAAATAAAATAATATATAAAAAAAGAGATATTTATATATATTGTTACAATATATATAATAAATAAAAAAAGAAAAAGAAAAAAAATGGGACAAGCTTCTTGAGGAAGCTTGTCCCAAAGAAAAGTATGCTTAAGTGGACCAAAAAAAAAATAAAAAAATTTGAAATTTAAAAAGGAAAAAAGAAAAAGGGCAAGCTTCTTGCCATGCATGTTTGCTAACAGCAGACCTTAAAGAAAAAAAATAGGAAAGGGAGCAGATCGAAGAGGAGAGACCAGATCGACGCGGATTGGGTTGACGACGGTGACACTATGAGAGGGAAAGGAAGCTGAGGTCATCATCAGCTAAAAAGGAGAAAGATAGGGATTGATGGAGAGAATGAAAAAAAAAAGGAAGAAACGAGGGAAAGCAGATTGGAGGAGCTGATCGAAGAGAGTGTGAAATGGTGGCCAATCCAAAGAGGGGCTGATGGAAGATGAAAGGAAAAAAAAAGAGAGAGAACGGGGTTAGCGCCGCTCTTTGCCTCGACAATTGTGTCGTTGTTACCTTTCTACCGGTGCCGTTGACGCCAGGGGTGGAGCCCTTTGGGGGCTCAAGCCCCTGCTGGCCCAAATAAAAAAGTTTTAATATTATATTCATATAAATAGTATTTTATATTTACAAAATTTTATTCAATATTTTTTTTTTATTTTATGTACTTTAGTATTGATTTATAAGGTTGAAAAAAATTACGATTTTATTATAAAAAATTATTGAGATTTGAAAGTATAAAACGTGTCCATTAATTTATTTGTTATTGACATTAACATTAATTTTATCAGTTGTTACGTAAATAATACATTTTCAATTATGAATATGTTAGCTTCTATTTGAGTAATCGAATGATTAATTAATAGTTAAAGGATAAATTCATTGTATACCTTTAAAAATATATATCTCAAAATATTGATAACGAAACTATTTCAAAATATAAAATCATGTTAAAAGCAATTAAAAATTTTTAAACAATAATTACTGGATACATTGAAGCCCCCACTAAATAAATTCTTTGGCTCCGCCATTGGTTGACACCATCACTTGCTACTATAAGTGAAGATGAAATGAGAGAGGAAGGAAAGGATTGGCTAGGTTGATCTGAACCCAAAAAAAAAAAAAAGAAATGAAAAATGAAAATGAAAAAGAATGAAAAAAAATGAAATGAAAAGGGAGAATAAGGGGCCGAAATTGGTTGGCTCGCCATTGGTGTGCTGGAAACCAGAAATGGCAGGGAAAAGAAAGGGTTGTTGGGGCTCCTTGTGATTGATTGAAATTGATGCAGGAAGGAGTTGCCGCCACCACTGAAGCCGCAAGGAACTGCTAGAAAGCAGGGGTTCTTAGGCTGGGTTTAAGGGTCATTTAGTGGCTGTTGAAGGCTGATTTCAAAGTACTAAAAAAAACCAGGTTGTTGAGGACTGATCAAGGGTGTACCGATAACCTGTCTAGGTGCTGGTTTTCAGGCTGAAAACGAGGGCTCCTTCGGTGGTTAAGTATGGCACAGACGAGATTTTTAGACTGTTTAATGTTAGATTTTTTAGGGGTTGTAAATGGCTGAAAACTGTAATTGTGAAGGCTGGTTTTTGGGCTTGATTTGGTGGCTGTATGAAGGTTTAAAGTGGGTTGTCCAGGGCTGATTTGGGTGAGTTTTGAGTGCCGAAATAAGCTAAAAAACAAGCATTGATTCGGGGTGAGAAGGTACCAGAATTAGGACACCAAAACTAGGGACGAATGAGGGTCTCTTTGAATGCTGATCAAAGGTCAAAATGGGCTACAAGTTGGGAATTAGTACTAAAAATCAAAGCTCGAAGGAGTGTCGAAAACATGGAGATTGAGTGCTAGACAGAATCGACAAGAAGAGAGAAAAAGAAGAGGAAGAAGTGAAGGTTTGTGATATGGTGCAGAAACAGAATGAGGTTTTGGAGAGAGGTTATACAAGGCCACATCAGAGGCTACGCTGGCAAAAGGATTATGTGATTGATTCAGGGAGCAAAAGGGGCGGAAGGGATCAAGCTTCATCATCTAGATAATTACCAATGGCATGTAGTGACTTCACTTTCTGTTATAGTCATTTAGCTATTACTATAATAGTATACAAGTGTAATAATTAGAGTGGTGAAGAATGTTGGAATGGTCCATATATTGTTAGACAATTGAAACAGAAAGGCAAAGAAAAATACTTCAATCTTTTCAAAATTCCCTCTTCTTTTTTTGGAGTTGTAGGCATCCTTGAATTTGCCTAACTTGATTTGTTGATTAGTTAGCACTATCATTTTTGGTGCTCCATTGCTTTCTTCTTTCCATCTTGCTTTCTCGACATTATGGTTGAAGGTACTCACGCTGTTTCTCGGGTGGCAGAGGACTGTATGAATCATTTGTCGGTTCATAAAGATCAGTTAAATGCTTATGGTGTTTTGTTGTAAGAGATAGTCTCAAATTTGGAAGGGCGTTTGGATCATGGTGCACGTAACAAGGCATCTCTGTCTTTTGAGGGATCATCCAATCGTGGTGCTCATTCTAATGTGGGTAGTGGCGCTCATTATTCTCATGATGCTATGTTCGAGCGATTAAGCTCGTTATGCCGCGATTTGATGGGTATGACCCAGCTGGATGGATATTCAAAGCCGAGCAGTATTTTAACTTTCACAAGGCTACCGATGAACAGAGGTTGTCTATTTCTTCTTTCTATATGGACGGTCGTGCTCTTGCCTGGTTTCAGTGGATGAAGCGTAATTAGTAGTTGCATTCTTGGAATGGTTTCTTGGAGGCGTTACAGTTGCGGTTTGGTCCCTCAGAATATCGTGATCTTTAAGGTGAATTATCTAAACTTGTGCAAACAACTACTGTTGATGATTACCTTAATTGTTTTGAAGCTTTATCGAATCAAGTTTCTGGTGTTTCTGATTCTTTTTTACAAAGTTGTTTTGAATCTGGTTTGAAAAACAATATTCAGAAGGAGTTTAGGCTTTCCAACTTAAATCTCTTATTCAGGCCGTTAGTTTAGCAAAGTTAATTGAAGATAAGTTGAAGGATACTGTTGGTTTCCAATCTGTTGATAGAGCTCCTTCGCCTACTCCTAGTCCTTTGCAAGCGGGTTTGTTACCTACTCCTTCTTTTGGAGTTGGGATTCAACGAACTCTACCTATCAAGAAATTAACTACAGCTGAGATGTTAGAACGAAGGGAGAAGAGATTGTGTTACAATTATGATGATAAATTTCACCGTGGACATGTGTGCAAAGGTAAGATGTTTGTTTTGTTGCTCCATGATGAGCCCAATGATGCTGGTGAGGCCGCTTCTCATGCACTCACTTTCACTGAGGAGTTTGTTGTAGAGGATGATCGTGATCCTCTTTTCTTGAGTATGTTTTGGCGAGAACTATTTCGTCTTAGTGGCATTAAACTATGTTTTAGCACTATGATAACCGTAAATTTTTCAGTTATTGAAAATTATAAAATATTGAAAATAAATATTGGAGAAAATAAATCAGAGGAAATAAATAAAATTTGCGAGGACGGGATATGGGTGAAAATCCCGAGAATTGAAGAAGTGAAAGAATCGAGAAATTCGTGTAAAGTAAATTAAATTTGGAAGTGAAAATAAAAATAATAAAGAGAGGAAAAAAATTAATTTGGAAAAATTAAAAATCCAAATTAAATAAGAAAAATGAGAAATGAAAATAAAGTATGTTTATATAATTTCAAATCTTACAAATGTATTTTATACAAATACATATGAATTTAAAATACTATATAGTATATTTTAATATACGTTGGTATATATATAGAAATATATACTATTTCATAAATTTAAATAATACATATGTATATAAGCATAATATTTTATGTGTATATATAATTATATAAATACATATAGAAGAAGGGTAAATGTGATTTTATATTAAAGTTTATATGTATATAGGTTGTATTATAACATTTATATAATTTGTATATGTAAATGTTATTTGTTTTAAAGTGTATAAATATAAATATAAATATACTAGATATATGTTTTGTAACATACAATATATATAATTTATATATAATATATATTGTATTACATTATATATGAAATGATAAATGTATAATATATAGTACATACTATATGTATAAAATATAATTTATAGTGTATAAGATATAGTATATTGTATACTAAAAAGGGAAAGGAAATAAAACTAAAAGAGGAAAAGAAACAAAGGAAGGAAAAATCGGGAAGGACCCGACCCTTCCTAGCCAAAGGGCCGACGGCGGCGGAGCTGCCACCGCCGGTGAGGGAGGAAGGAGAAGGGCGAGACGCCGCCAGCCAGAGAAAGGAAAGAAACTGCCGGAGGCGTGAAGAAACGGAAACCAGAATCGAAGGAAAACGAAGGGAATCTGGGAGGAAAAGGAAAAATGTCGGAGGCAGAGGCAGAGGAAAAGGAAAACCAGGTACCGCCACTACCATCGAAGCACCACCAGAGGCAGAGGAAGAGGATGGATGATACCGGAGGCGCAATGAACGGCGGAGGAGGGCCGGCGAAGAGGAAGGAGAAACCGAACCTATTCTGCCTCGATCCGCCGTCGTGCTGCCGACCCAGGGCAAACGGAAGGCACCGGCAAGTTCGTCTCGACGCCGGCCAGCTGAGGGACGCCCGAACTGCCAGAGAATTGACCGCCGGTGAGGAACCGGCGAGGAAGGGAACTGGATCGGCCTGAACCGGTCTGACCGGGAAAGGAAGAGGAAAAAAGAAAAAGAAAAAGAAAAAGAAAAAGAAAAAGAAAAAGAAAAAGAAAAAAAAAGAAAGAGAAAGAAAAGAAAAAGAAAGAAAGGAAAAGAAAAGAAGAAAAAGGAGAATTTCGAGAATTCGGAGATTCTCGAAAATTCGACAACCCAAAAATTTAAGAAAATTCGGTAAGAAATTCCCGGAAATTTAATTTCAGAAAAATTTAATAAATTATGAAAAAATTCTAAATTTTAGAATTTTTATTTTTAGAAATTATTTTCAGTGATCGGGATGAGGAATCATGAGAGATGGAGTGCGGGCGCGACCGAGAAGAGGAAGTCGTCGACCCGGAAAAAGGTAAGGGATGCATGTGCAGCACTGTAAGGATATTCAGTTTGCATATTTTAATTTGAAATATTTTATGCAAATATTTTATGAAAATTATTATGATGCATGATTGGCTGAAAATTTTGGGTTGACGTACGGGCTGGAAATTTAAAACTGTATTTTCTGTGCAGGAGGTTAGTAAATCGGCAGTCGTTATGTGCCGAAAATTTTAGAAAAACTTTATAAAATCATATTAAATGATTTTATTTTCGAAAATTGATATTAAATCACGAAACATGAGGAAATTACTAAATTTCATAAAACATGAATATAATGAGATGGAATTTTAAAATATTCATGTATTCGAGAATGGTGATAATGAAACCACCGAAAATTCTCGGAATAGATAAATTACACGTAATACGAGGTGAAAGATGAAGTGAAATACAGTGAATATTTTTATGAATATTTTTATAAATATTCACTAAAGGATTTTAACCCTTATGGTTTTAAATTATGGAATTATATATTTATATA
Organism: Heritiera littoralis; assembly: GCA_031772115.1. NCBI lineage: Eukaryota > Viridiplantae > Streptophyta > Magnoliopsida > Malvales > Malvaceae > Heritiera > Heritiera littoralis. The sequence continues at coordinate 1,525,561 of JAPDPK010000096.1, read as the reverse complement.
AATTCCATAAAGGTTTATTTTATGATGAAAACTACGGTTTTGAGATTGGTTGGCATTCCTATCATGCTGATGCATGATATGTGATATGTTTAGTCTCGGTCGACACCTGATCCGTGATCCACCGAGGAGAATATAGATTATGGTCATAGATTTGACCGGTTTATTTCTTTACCCTCCGGGGTTTATAGTATGATAAGATTGATGTCTATCTTAGACTCCATAAATGATAGGTGATATGTTAAAAAGGAAAGTGTTTTACATGATATGGAATATGTCAAACGGAAAATGTGATATATGATTGCGTGACATGTGAAAAGGACATGTTTTATATGATATGAGAAGAAAATCAATTGATTTATAGCATTTTTACAAAATGCTCATTTCGGTACTGATTATAGTACTGTGAGATGATTTTCATAAGACATGTGATACGAATATGTAATATGTTTTCAAAAAGGAAGAAATGATAAATCTAATACTCTTACTATGGTCTTAAATGGAATATTAGATTATAAGTACTACATGAGTTCTGATAAGATAGTGGAAGGTATATATGGCATAAAGGCCAACCCGAGTAAAGACTCAATCTTTGTACCGTGTGAGCCACCTCTAGAAGACTCAAGGGACCTAAGTGCTACATAGATTCTTAGTGAACTATGGGGAGCCACCTCTAGAATCCTTTGAGCACTAGGTGCTACACGAGTTCCGATGTGTTAGTAAGAAGTTTCTGTACCGTGTGAGCCACCTCTAGAAGACTCAAGGGACCTAAGTGCTACATAGATTCTTTGTGAACTATGGGGAGCCACCTCTAGAATCCTTTGAGAACTAAGTGCTACACGAGTTCTGATGTGTTAGTAAGAAGTCTATGTCCTAAAGGCCAAATCGAGTGAAGACTCGATTTCTGTACCGTGGGAGCCACCTCTAGAATCCTAAGGGACCTACGTGCTACACGAGTTCCTCGATATGACACTTAACTCCATTGCTAGTTAGGATGGATGTCGTAACTAAATCAGTGAATTGGGGCTTACGCCTAAAGTGATTAAGTAATTCGGTTATATTGGAACTGTTTTCAATGAGTTAAGCTATACGCTTAAAGTTTGTAGATTTTCGTTTTGTGAATAGATTGATTTATTAACTTACATAGTAACCGCTTTATCAACGTGTATAGTGACCAATCTATCGAAGTGCTTACTGCTTTGCTAATTTGATAAATGGAATAGATTTTAATAGCTCATTTTGCTATTTAAAGTACTATACTAATTAAGAGAGTACAGTAAAACATGAAATGAGTTTTAAAGAAATAAGATGATGATTTAACTAATATTCTTTTCAAGGAATATATGAATATTAATTATTTTATTTAAATGCTTTATTTCATAAAAGCATTATTTTGAAAAGAATATGAAAAGGTTATGGAATGAAAAAGCAAAGGATTTATTAATTCAAAACGAAATGAAAATTTCTCTCTACAGTTGCTTCTAGGTTCCGGAACAAGTATGGTATTCTAAAATACCTACCTTACTCCATCCGGATCCCTAGCCGACTGTAGTATCCTTCCTACATACGAGCCTAGAGCCCATAGGAAAAAAAAAGATTTTCAGCATATAGGAAGCTGAATATCAAGTATGCGTATAATTCCCTTACTGAGCCGTGGTTTTGCTCACCCCTTAATTTTAAATATTTCAGGTTTTGATGATTGTGAGATCAGTTTATTGTGGATCACGGCTGTACACAAAGGAAAATGTGACAGACCGACTGAATTATTTGATGTATGATCATTTATTCTCTGTATTTAGACATGTCTACAGTATTACTTATCTAATTAAACACGATAAGGGATGCGTATAATATAAACAATATTATGTAAAATTGTTTAACAGTTAGTACAAGTGAAGTATCACAGACAGCCCAACTGGTTAAGTTGTGTACAATAAGACGAAAAATGTGGTCACGGGTCGTGACAAGCACAGCTCATCACCCTCAAACAGACGGTCAAACGGAGGTGACAAATCAGGGGTCGGAACAATATCTTCGTTGCTTTGTTATGGATAATCCTTCTTCTTGGGTTCATTACTTACCTTGGGTTGAATTTTCCTACAATACTTCTAAACATTCTGCAAGTGGTTATACACCTTTTGAGATTGTTTATGGCCGTGCTCCTCCTACTATCTTACCGATTACTGCTTCTGTCACATAAGTGGAGGCAGTGGACACTACATTGCGGGCTCGGGATCGTGTTCTTCCAGCAGTTGAAAGCTAATCTGGCTCAGGTTCGAAATTGCATGAAGCAAATGACAGATAAGCATAGATGGGACTTAGAGTTTAATGTGGGTGACATGGTGTTGGTTCACTTGCAACCTTATCGTCAAACATCATTGGCAGCTCAACCTTATTCTAAGCTTAATAAATGTTTCTATGGTCCTTTTGAAGTGGAGGCTCGTGTGGGGACAATAACTTATCGGTTGAAGTTGCTTGCCTCTGCTAGGATTCATTATGTATTTCATGTTTCACTTTTGAAGCCATATCGCCATGATACTACTTTACATCCTTCTTCTTTGCTAGCTGATTTTGTGGAAGGTCATCCTCTAGTATAGCCTCTTGCTATTATCAAACAGTGGATTGTTCATCTTAGAACTCAACGTGAGATTCATCTTTTAGTGCAATGGGAAGGTCTATAACCTGAGGATTCCACTTGGGTTTCTCTTTCTAACTTCAGCAGGACTTATCCACACTTTGACCTTGTGGACAAGGTCAATCTTTAAGGGCTGGGGAATGATATGGTGTAGAAACAAAATGAGGTTTTGGAGAGAGGTTCGACAAGGCCACGTTAGAGGCCATGCTGGCAGAAGGATTATGTGATTGATTCAGGGAGCATAAGGGGCGAAAGGGATCAGGCTTCATCATCTGAATAATTACTAATGGCATGTAGTGACTACACTTTCTGTTATAGTCATTTAGCTATTACTATAATAGTATACACGTGTAATAATTAGAGTGGTGAAGAATGTTGGAATGGTCCATATATTGTTAGACAATTGAAACAGAAAGACAGAGAAAAATACTTCAATCTTTTCAAAATTCCCTCCTCTTTTTCTGGAGTTGTAGGCATCCTTGAATTTGCCTAACTTGATTTGTTGATTAGTTAGCACTATCAGTTTGGCTTTAAGCTGAGGTAATTGGGTAAGGAAATTTGGGATATTCTTCAGGTAATGACGCTCAATTTTGATCTAGAATTACTAAAATTTCTTGTTATTGTTCTAAATTGCAATAAAGTCATAAGAGGCGAGTTGTGGAAATTTGGATCAAGCACTAGCTTGTGAAGGTTGAAGTTTGTCAAAGCATTAAACTTTGACGCTCGATAAGATACTTATATAAGGTAGAAGCTAGAATTATATTGTTATAGGTATGAGTTTATTTGAGATATTATGATTTGCATTTGAAAATTGTTGTGATGTTGCGGAACACCATTGAAACATTACTTCGATGTTACTAGAATGTTATTAGAAGCCTAATATAACATCATTGAAATGTTGTTGGAACTTGGTAGGATATTGTTTGAATGTTATTAGAGTTATCATTGGAAAATTGTTTGAATAGTGCGGAATGCTATTGGAAATGGTTAAACATTGAAAATTTGAGATGGATACTATGTAAGATACTTTTATGAGATATCGTTAGTGTTATATTGTGTAGTTGAGTAAATGGTTAAAGGTGTTTGTTAGAAATCATGAATCTTAAATTATATATGCATTTAATAAATTAAATGTGTTGAGTTGAAAATGTTGGCAAGTGGTTATGTATAAGAGGTTATGATGTAAAATATGATTTTGGTGGACGAGATAATCAAGGGAATGCCATTGTGGATAATGAAGATATAATTGTAACTTGTGGCACCTAGTGAACCTACATAATCATGCTGGCGAATATATTGATCATTTGGGTATGAAATGTTGATTGTGATGGTGTTTGGATATATATATATATATAACATTATGGTATGACCTTATGTGGTGCATGTGATTTGATATACTGTGTCATGTTTTAGAATCAAATAAGACAATTATGTGACAATGGTATTAGCATAACGTTAGGATCATGTGTATCTGAATTGGGTTAATTACCTTATAATGATAATTGATATTATTCTTGAAGTCATAATTTCAATCATTGGTTTGATAAGACGATAATGAAATATGATTTACGATATCTTGTGAAAGTGATATAGACAATAAATGTTGCATAGTTAGTGTTATGGGATATTAGATGTATCTTTTTATGATCGTACGATGTTATTATCATGGGAAATAATGTGTATTGTGATTGAAATGTGGTTATTGGATGCAAATGTAGTTTCAAGTTATGATGAGGCAATTTTAATATCTATTTAGAAATGAATTAAATAAATTAGTAATTATGTGTGATGTGGTGATCGAGATTGTAGTAAATCGTTTTATGGTAATGTGTGTTATTGTAGACGATATTAAAATATAAATACTGTGTACTTACGTGACATGGTGATCATGATAAGAGATATATATAATTTTAATATTCGGTAATAGTATCGGAATTATATATATGTACATGAATATACGTAGATACTCATTGTGACTTTATGGACTGTGAGACAAATGTTGAGAATTGAAAAGTGAATTGACGTTTAATTGTGTGGATGATATTGGATATGAAAAGTGCATTTACATGATATTGTGACCTTATTAAGAGGAGTGTGATATGAAAAATGTTGAGAATTGAAAAGTATATTGACGTTTAATTGTGTGGACGATATTTGGATATGAAAATGTGTATTTACGCAATATTGCGACTTCAAGAAGAGGAGTATAATCTTAATAACCTATAGATATTTTTGGAATATATCTGAATGTACAATTATACAAATGTATCATAGATCTTATTGATACCATTGGGGGCTTGATGGACTTGTGTAATTATATAACGAATGATAGATGACATCTATGTCATGATCATGTGTGAATGGAAAACTGAGACTATTGCATATATACCTTAGTCTAATTGCCTAATATGCATAATATTGGATTGAATAATTATTGAGCTATATCTTGGTATACTTATGAATCCATTCATGCATAGCATATGATCTTGTGTTGTTTTAAAAGAGAAAATATTGTTTTAAAAGAGATGCATCGAAATCTTTTAAGTGAAAATAAATGTTTGAAATGACTAGATGGCTACAGACCTTGGTGTTTAACATTCATTTTGACATCACTCATGACATGAATAGATTGAGCATAAGATTTAATTATGCATTGATTTAAGAAATGATTTCGTTTTAAATATTTTATTATGTGGACTGTCTTGAAGGATTTGAAAAGAAATTTAAAAAAAATTCGATTTAGAAATGATAGGTACCTTATGGAAATGCCTATGTAAGGAGGTTAAGTTTGAGTGGATTGATGCCTGTAAGCGTAGTTTCCAGAAATTAAAGCGCTGATTGACCATAGCACCGATCCTTACCATTCCAAGTGGTTTAGGGTTTTTTTATGCTTAGTGATGCCTCCTCATCAAGTTTGGGTTGTGTGCTTATGTAGAATGGGAAAGTGGTAGCTTATTGTTCTCGTCAGCTGAAGGACCATGTGAAAATTATCCCACTTATGACTTGGAACTAACTGTCATGGTGTTTGCTTTGAAGATATGGCGACATTATCTATATGGTGAGAAGTTCTAGGTATACACTGATCATAAAAGTCTCAAGTATCTATTCTCGCAGAGTGAATTGAATATGAGGCAACATTGGTGGATGGAGCTGCTGAAAGATTATGACTGCGAGATATTGTACCACCTAGGGAAAGCAAATGTGGTGGTAGATGCTATGAGCATGAAACATTTGGGTATGGTCTCTTATATGCTGGTTCGGGAGTATGATCTGCTGAAACAGTTTGTGAGTCTTAGTTTGAATGTCACTCCTTATGAGAGATAAGGATTGACTGCTAGTTTTCGAATTGAGCCGAATTGATGGATTGGATTAGAAGTGCTCAGAGGGAGGATGCTAATTGTATAGTTTGGTGTTCAGTCAAAGAATGAGATTGGCATAGACGGTATTTTGACGTTCAGGGGTCGAATTTGTATTCCCGAGGACAAACTGTTGAAAGAGTTGATTCTGACAGAAGCACGTACCTCAAAGTACACCTTTCATCTAGGTAGTAATAAGATGTATTTAAATGCAAAACCAAAAATGCCCCTTTCACCTAAAATCTTTTGTAACCACATATGGCATCATATTAGACCACCTAGATAATTTTTATTTTTGTAGCCACACATGTCATCATATTAAACAATCTAGAGAACTCTCATATGTCATCATATGTCATTTTTTTTAGAAATTATGATTACAATCAACATATTATATCTTTTGAAGTGATAATTATAAAATTAATCACTTTACTCAAATTAAATAAACTAATAAATACTTCTCACAGATGGTAACATTTGAATATAAAACCTCAAAATTACAAGACTTTTTCTTTATCATTAAGCTAAAGTTTCATCAATACTTTTATCTTATGTTAGATTAGCTATAAAACAGTAACACCTTATTTTGAATTTTTTAAAGTAAAAAATTTCGGGTTACAATTGATGTTGTAACATTTTTCATCTGATAAATTATTATCTCACCCAATTTATTTCATGATATGAGTTTGATGTTTTTAAAATGAAATTTAGCTTAAGATATAAGAAAAAAAATCAATCAAATTAAATACTTGGAGCTCATATACAACCATTTTGCAAAATGACATCATCAAATTTCAAATTTAAATCTTAACACTTGTAATTTCTTTCTTAACCCAACTACGATTTCTAATTAAAAAACTATCAGCTAAAACTTTACTGACTTGGGGTATCTAATATAGAACTTCAAAGTAGAAATTTCTCCTACTCAAGAGTCAACTTATTTTCCAATCAATCAAATTGTCATGGAAAATTTAAACCATCTTAAACTAGTAGCATTACAAGGACATTGTAAGAATCCAGTAAATTTAGCAAACAAATGAAAAGGAAAGCTCTCGCATTTTTCTTAAAACATAGTGTTTAGGGTTGCAAAAGCAGACAATGAAATGCCCTTTTCTTGCACAAATAAATTGAAAGTTGAAACATGTGATTTGTAAAATCAAAATTTGGTTGTTGGTACACAGAACACGTCCATATTACGAAATTGACTGGACCCACTTTTATCAAAGAAAAGAATGACAGAACAGGTTTTTGCTTTGAATGATTTTGTCGCACAAAATAAAGAAAGAAAATACAATTTATTTACGCTTTCACATGGGAAGATTTTGTCCCCCGAACGTTACTGTCTAACAAGAAAAGAATGATCCGGGCGGCTCTAAAACACTCCCCTAGAAAGCTCCACAAATTGATTACTTTTCCCGTAACTTGATGGAATTGTATGGACAATAACAGCAAGTCTGAGTCGATGGATTCCAGTATATCATTTATTTTTTTTAAATTTGATATAAATATTAAACATATTCTTTTACATGATTTTAGTGGATTTTTCTGAAAAGACTCATGATGCTTATTATATGAAAAGAAGAATACAAAATATTCATGTGAAAACAAAAATTGATTTTAGGAGTGAAATCAGACTTCATATATATATATATATATATATATATGACTTAATAGTCAAATATATCTTTAATTTTTTGTATAAAATAGAATTAAGCTTTCAATGTTTTATCGCGTAAAAATTAATCTATAAATTATTATTTTACTATAAATAAATATTTAATCTTTTAAAATCATGCAATTAAATCTAAATTTGTTAAATGACATTGCTATTAGAATATCTTATGTGAAAACTGATGTCAATAGCTTAGTTGATTGCCATGTGTGCAATACTAATAGAAGTTAGTGCCATTTAGTAGATTTGAATTTAATAGCATGATTTTGAATGGTTGAAGATTTAGTTACAATAAAGTAAAAATTTATAGATGGATTTTCATGCAATAAAACGTCGAGAGCTTATATTTATTTTGTGTAAAATGTTAAGAGTATATTTAACTATTAAGCCTATATATATTATACCATTTTTTTTATATTATTCCTTTGGCTCTATGAAGTTTGTTGCGTGTTTTTTTTTTTGCTTACACATAATAACTAATAAGAATAAATTAAAATAATATTATCTTACATTTATTAAATATTGAATTTTTGTGATTTTATATTCAAGATAAATCACTTAATTTAGTACCATTTGATTTTAAATTGTATGCTTAAAATATATAAAAAATTATTTTATCCGTTGCTTGTAAAATTTTTTAAATTACATTAATAAAATTACACATATTTTAAAATAATTTTAAAATAATTTAAATATTAATATGATAAAAATTCACATCAGTTTTTTTTATTCATTTTTAAAATTTAAAAACTTCATAGAAATTAAGAAACAAAAACTGTTTTGGACATCAACCCAATTGTTCTGGACCTCTCTTAACTTCATGAGCCCAGTTTCCATGTGATTTCACCATCTCAATTGTCCTCGACCTCTTATGATTGGGTCACCGAATATAGTTGGTAACACTTTATTTTTTATTTAATTTAATTTCGTGCTCACTTAGTTTAATTTCATTTATTTGCATGATTCAGTTGTGAAATTATTAAAATTATAGAATATATCTTTCAAACATAAAAAGATTATATTAAAATTTTGATTGAATGAATTTAATAAAAAACCAGGAGTGTTCAAGGGAGTTCCCTAAAAATGGAATGCATTGAAAGTTTGCAAGTGCATTTTTTCTAAATTATTTCAAGTGAAAAATTAATTAAGAAACCTTATCATTGGGACAAAAAGTAAGGAATATTTAAACAAAAGGATTTTTTAAAATAATTTGTTTTAAATTATGTTTATTTTATCTTATAAATATTTGAAAGGAAGAAAGAAAAAAAAGCAAACGTCCATGGTGAATAAGGGTGTCTTTTTGGTTAATTTGGTTAATTTTGAACTGAATTAACCGATACCGAATTAACTGAAATATATATTTTCGCTTTTGATAACTGAACCGAAATTTGCATTTCAAATTAATTCATTGATAATATAATATTTTTTGAAACTTTATAATATAAATTAATATATTTATGAAAAAGACAACATTTGTAATTTTTATATGATAATATAGTAATATAAAATAATTATAATTGATATAATAATTATGTAAATTTTGGAAAAGGTAAAACAACTTTATAAAATATTGTGAAAATAGTATCTAAAGAAATTTTAGCATGTCTTTGATTCTAAGTAATTGAAATTTTCTTTGTCTTAAAATCAATCTTGTATACAATTTTTTTGAATAGAGATTCTTCAACTATTTCTTGTTGATCTCAAGAGGTAGCAAATGATTCTTGAGCATGATTTGTCACTTACTTGATAATCCAATAAATTGCACAGATAGAACAAAAGACATTAATATGCAAAATGATTAAATTAAGTTTAGTTATAACGTATGTTAGTATTACTATTATAGGGCCTAATTGGCCCACCTTATTGAGCTCAATAACAAGTGGCCTATGAGTCATACTCACATAGCCTTACAAATTGGACTATCATACCCTGTAACTTAAGAACATTAGTGCGAAAGCGCAGTCAAAGGTGTAACCACCCACTTAACCACACAATAGGGCATAACTGCCCATTACCTCATGATCCAACTCATGATAGCTAACAATAGGGAGTAATCGACCACAACACCCATTATACCCACGATCGCCGCTTCAGCATATTGACGGATGACAAGGAGTCTTATACAAATGCCTATATAAAGGATACAGAAACGCCTAGAATAGGTTCAGATACACTCTCACTTTCTTTTATAGTGACACTTTAAACTTTCTTAAACACTTTACTGACTTAAGCATCAGAGAAAGTCCCATTGGGAACAACCTCAATGCTACTTTGTTTGCATGTTGATTTAAGGAGGAAGAGGTTTATCTCTTATAGAAGAAGTCCAGTTTCCTTTTTGGCATCAACATTTTGGCACCATTTGTGGGAACCGAAGAACAAGAAGCCATGTCGAGTTCCTAAACACTCAATCCTGAAAACACTCGAGTTTTTCAACCACTGCTACAGTCAACCATGGCAGCACCAACAGCTATCCCAACCCTTTCTGCAGATGCTCCACCATTTCAATCGATGCGTTTGTTCTCGATATCCGAAGTTACAACTAACAATGCCTACAACCCCTTCACCCATACCGAAGTTGTGATCACCATCACGCTATCACAAAGCACCACCTTACCCCACACTGTAGTCTTATTTCCCCAATTTGTAGCAGGAACATCTTACCTTCACCCTCATTCCAAGCGATAACCACCGACTGATACAACCAACTGCTCACCCAAAACCAAGCCCTGAATGCCAAAATAGAACATTTTGCAAAGATTATAGAATCCTTGATTGCCCAACATCAGACGTCCAACCTAAATGATCGCTAGCCAATGCAAGATGCCGCTGGTCCCCTACCATTAGCCAACCTGCCACAACCAAACATTAGTCTACATCGTCAACCTGATCCCATTACAAACCACTGTAACTTGGAAGGAGAAAAGAAAGAGAAGAAATGAGTGTTAACTCCTTAGTGATAGACCTCACCAAAAAGACTAAGGTGGTCCCTAACCATTAGGAACTATCTATTCACGAAAAGCTCGATGCCATGTGTGAAGAGTTGAAGGAGTTGAGAAAGGGAAAATAGTAGATTGTCTATTGTGTCAACCGAACTAACAGTCCCCTCGTTGAGATAATTCAAGGAGAAGTAGTTCCTCACAACTTCAAAGTCCCTAAAGAAAAATATGATGGAATAGGTGACCCCTAAGATCATATATTATGTTTTGAGGTGACCTTGGACCTTTATGGGACCACTAATACGGTAAAGTGTTGAACTTTTCCCACTACACTCAAAGGATCAGCTAGATCCTGGTTTTATTCATTACCACCCAATTCAATCACAAGTTTTGATAAGCTTAGCAAACTGTTCGTGGGACACTTCCTAGCAAATAAGAAGTAAAAAGAATTTCGGCGAGTCTTATGTTAGTTGTTCAGCTGCCCAAGGAAAAGTTGAGGGATTATATTCGTAGGTTCACAGCCGCCTATGCTGATGTCAAGGATCCCAATGATAGCTTTGCAGTCCAAGTGTTTAGAGCAAGGGTGCTTAGTGATCATGTGCAGTACTTACTGTGTGATAAGCAATTGAGAGCTTTACATGAGGTGTTGCAGAGAGCTAATACATTAGCTGAAGCGAAGGAAATTAGGGAGAGGAACCTGGAAAGGGCTCATGTAAAATTAGAAAAGAAAAGTGACCAAATAGAGTTTCGGCGATCGAAAAGAGACAAAATGGGCAGTAAACCAGATGTCAGGGCCAAATCTCCACAGAGAAGATTCTAGTCTTACATCCCCTAGTGACGAGTCGAGAGGCAATCCTAATTGTAATCGCAAATAGCCCTATGGTAGAAGACCGCAACCAGGGCAACCAAATCATAATGTAGATAAGTTGAAGTATTACGCCATTCATAGGGACCATGAGCACACCACCGAGGATTGCCATAAGTTGAAGGATGAAATTGAGTTCCTGATCAGGAAAGAGATCTGAGGACTTATGTTAATGATAGAGGGCACAATCGATGGGATGATGAAAAGGTAGCTGGGAAATGCCCAATTACGAGGGTGATCACAACGATAGTTGGGGTATTGAGGACTGGCGACCTCGGGAAACAAAAGAAGAGCTTACTTGAGGAGCGTTATGGCCATTGATGTACTGCCAAAGAAACCCCGATCCAAGTGTAATTGGCAGATCAGGTTTTTCGAGGAGGATGTGGATATCTTAGTTGACAATAGTAATGACCCGATTGTAATCTCGGCGTTGATCGAAAATTACCAAGTAAAAAGAATCCTAATAGATGATGGAAGTGCGGTAGAAATCCTATCCTGAATGCCTTTTAGAAAATGGCTTTGGATGAACTAGTTGAAGCCAACAGGACATATTTACAGGTTTGCCAATCAACCTAAAAAAAGTCAAAGAGTGATTAAGCTGCCAGTAACTTTGGGACAAGGAGAACATACTTTGAATTTAATGGTGAGCTTCCCTGTGGTAGACTAATCGTCAGCTTATAATGCGATTTTCGGGCGACCTTTGATGAAGCACACCGGTACGATCACAACTGTTTACTATTTAACTATTAAATTTCCAACTCCCACAGCGATAGGATATGTGAAAGCCAATCAAGCCATGCGAGAAGATGCCACCTTCGTTCTATCCAATTAACCATTAAAGGCGAGCCATCCCCCTTTGGGGATATTTTGGCAATACAATAGCAAAGTCATGAGCCATTACAACTGGAAAGGCTTGATCCTAGAGGAGAACAATAGTAGTATCAGCCTATAGAGGAAACCCATGAGGTCATTATTGGCGGTGAACCAGACAAGACAACCCAAGTTGGAAGGAATCTACCTAATGAGCAAAGCAATCCTTGAAACTATTCCTTCAAAAGAATGTTGATATATTTGCCTGGTCAGCTTCTGAAATGACAGTTATAGATCCCTCTGTTATCTGTCATAGCTTGAACATGTATCCCAGAGTTAAACCAGTCAGACAAAAGAATAGAAAGTTCTCAATCGACATGATAGAAATTGCGTGGGAAGAAACACAAAAACTATTAAAGGTGGGCTATATCAGCGAGGTTAATTACCCTGAATAGCTGTCCAATGTTGTTATGGTAAGGAAGGCCACTGGAAAGTGGAGAATGTGTGTAGATTTCACTGATCTAAACAAGGCGTGCTCGAAAGACAGTTTTCGTTGCCCACAATTAACAGATTGGTAGATGCATCCGCATGGCATATAAGATGCTGAGCTTCATGGATTCATTCTCAGGTTACAACCAGATAATGATGGACCCGGACGATAAAAAAACGGCATTTGTAACCGAGGATGGTACTTATTGTTACAAAGTGATGCCTTTCAAGTTGAAGAATGCTGGAGCAACATACTAGAGGCTGGTAAATAAAGTGTTCGTTTATCAAATTGGGAGATCAATAAGGGTTTATGTTGATGATGTGTTGGTGAAAAGTTCGAGTTTAGAATAGCATATCAGGGATATGGAGAAAGCATTTTCTACACTAAGAAAATATAAAATGAGGTTGAATCCCACGAAGTGCATATTTGTCGTAGAGGCTGGAAAATTCCTTGGGTTTATGGTTTATCAGAGAGGGATAAAGGCGAATCCAGAGAAGATTAAGGCAATCTTAGACATGAAACCCTTAAGCTCACCAAAGAAAGTTCAAATTCTTAACAAAAGAGTGAATGTACTGGGCAGGTTTGTCTCAAAGTCTACTTAAAAATGTGTACCTTTCTTTAAAATTCTTAGAAGTGCAGCTAGATTCAGATGGGATGAAGATTGTCAGAAGGCTTTCGAAGAACTAAAGCAATATTTAAGCTCGCCACCTCTCCTTACCAGTCTTGATCCCGGGGAGGATCTTTTCCTGTATGTAAATGCATATGCAGAAATTGTTGCAGTTGTGTTGGTCAAAGAGAAAGAAGGAACTTAGTTGCCTTTATTCTATGTTAGTAGAACCCTAAAAGGAGGCAAACCAAACAATAGCTACATAGAGACGATAGTCTATGTGGTGGTAGTTGCTGCTCGAAAATTATGACCTTATTTCCAAAGCCACCATATTCTTGTACTGACCAATCGTAGCCTAAGAGAAGTTTTGCAAAAACTAAGGACACCCAGAAGAATGGTGAAATAAAGCATTGAGCTGAGTGAATTTAGCATAGAATACCAACCCCAGAAGACGGTTAAAGCCCAATCTTTAGCAGATTTTATTGTAGAATGCACATTCACTGCTGCTAATGTAGTAATCAATGGCGAGGAATCAGGCAAGCATACCTTGGCGAGCCAACAATGGGAGTTGTATGTTGAAGATTCATCAAGCAAAGAAGGTACCAGAGCTGAAATAATCCTTGTGGGACCAGAATAAAAAGAATTCCAATGTTGCATCTAGTTTGGGTTTCCTGTTACCAACAATGCTATTGAATATGAAGCACTATTAGGGGGATGGAGCTTGCCAGAAAATAAAGGTACCTCATTTGTTGATATTTACAGACTCACAGCTGGTTGCTAAGCAGGTTCTGGGAGAATATGAGGTGAAAGATGCTGCTTTTTGCCAATACCATAAGATGGTTACTAAACTTTAGGGACAATTTGAAAGTATACAGTTGTTACAGATACCCAGAAATGAGAATTCCAGAGCAAACAGGTTGTCAGAATGGTTACGGGGGAGAACCTTGAGGCAGATGGAGTAATGGTAGAATATCGATAAACCCCACGAGCACCGAGTTCCTAGCAAATCCTTGAGCTCTCTAATTTTGATTGGCAAGCTCCAATCCTAAAGTATTTGGAGAGTGGTCTAGCTAACATAAGCAGGGAGGAAGAAGTTAAAATTCGGAAAAGAGCCTCTAGTATGTTATAATTGAGGGCAAGCTATACAAGAAATCCTTTTCCTTAACTTATTTGAAGAGCTTAGGCCCGGGTAAGGTGGAGTATGCTCTTAGAGAAATCCATGAAGAGATATGTAGACAGCACCTGGGAGGCAGGGCCCTAGCCCATAAAAAGCATTAAGACATGGAATTTTTTGGCCTTGTTGAAAAAAGATGCTGTAAACATAGTGAGAAGATGTGATGCATACCAAAGGTTTGCCCAAGTAAGCAGTCGTTCACCAGAGAATTTAAACAATATAACTACACTTCGGCCATATGCCCAGTAGGGATTGGATATCTTAGGTCCATTCTCGATCGCCAAGGCTAGAAAGAGGTTTGTAATAGTTGCCTATGAGTACTTCACCAAGTGGGTAGAGGTAGAAGTAATGGCCACCATTATCCAAGCAATGGTAGAAAAGTTTATCTAGCAGAACATTATTTGCAAATTTGGTCTTCCTCAAACCCTAGTTGTTGATAATGGTCCTCAGTTAGTCGGTAAAAATGTTTCAGTTTTCTGTGAAAATTTACATATCAAACTTTGTCTTGGATCTGTGTCCCATCCTTAGACTAATGGTCAAGTAGAGTCTGTTAACAAGAAAATTTTAACAGCTCTAAAGAAAAAGTTAGATGACACAGCTAACGCTTGGGTATAGGAATTGCCAAGCATACTTTAGACGATTGGAACTACGGCCCACTCAGCTACAGGAAAGTCATCATTTTGTCTCACTTTTGGAACAGAGGAAGTAATTCGAGTGGAAATCGAGGTCTACACACTTAGGGCATCCAGTGAAATCAATGGAGAAAATGAAGCACAACTCAAGGGAAACTTAGACTTGCTAGAAGAACTCAGAGATGAGGCAAGGGTTAGAGCTATGTCCAGACAATAATGCATTGCCTAATACTACAACAGAAGAGTTGACAACATGACTTACAAGGTAAGCAATTTGGTCCTAAATAATTGCGAGGCAAGCAAACCAACAGGTGAGAGGAAGAAGCTATCTTTTAATTGGAAAGGCCCAAACTGAATTTCAATGATAATTGGCCGGGAGGCATACAAACTCGCCCACCTTGACGGCAACGAGGTTCCCTGGACTTAGAATACACAACACCTAAAAAAAAAACTATGTTTAAGTCCCTAGTTCGGGGCTAGTCAGCATAACCCTATGTTTGAGTAGATTTCCATTGTCTTTCTTAGCTTAAGTCCCCCAGATGGGGGCCAATCAATGCATTCACTATATCAATGATCACTAAAAAAACTTATTTGATTGTTCAATATGATATTTGCTCAAGTCCCTAGTTCAGAACCAATTAATATACCCTATGTTTGGGCGATAAATGCCCCATGTTTGATCAATCAAGAAGAACTCATTTGTGATTGTTCAATATGCTTAAGTCCCCAGTTCGAGACCAATCAATGTACCCCATGATTGAGCAATCAATGAGAAACTAGTCAGCTTAAAATCCCTAGCTCGGGACTAGTTAATACAACCCCACGGTTAGCGATCAATGATAACCTTATTATTTCTTCCCACCTCAATTTGTCTAAGTCCTTTAGGTCAAGGCCCAGTTTGTTTATACCCATGATTGAATGATCAACAAGTCTCTTGTTAGATCTCCTAAATACCCACAATTTGGGCGATCATCGGGGAACTCATGAAACTTATGCACCTTTAGTCCCTTTTGAATCGATTCATGCAATCTCCAAGTATATTTCTTAAATGAAGGCTAACATTACATGTAGGATTGTTGCAGACCGCACAAGTTCAACAAAGGATCTATCATTTATAGTAAAGATTTTAAGCAAGTAAGGTATCAGTGGTTTCCTTAGTTACTTGTATCAGATAATTATGGAAAGCATTAGCGTTGATAAGGTAAAATTATAAACAAGAGTTTCTTTGGAAATAGTAAAAATTCAAAAAACATGACAATATAAATTAAGAGCCGGTCTCATCACCAAACTCATTACCACCATCGTCAATCACCATTGGCTGGTCAGTGGCAGTATCTTGATCTGTAGTCAAAAGAGTGGTGGACACTTCTTCAACATCCCTGATCGATGGATCTATTGCGGGTTCACACTCATCTATAGTGGGATGATCGCCGAACACTAGGGCAGGGTCATCTTCCTCATTCTCATTGGCTTCCACCCCCTCAAACAAGTTAAAGTCAATGTCATCAAAATCCAAATCAGGGTATTTCTGCTTTGTCATAAACAAAGCAAATTGCTGATAGATCGTGCCATAGTGGTGTGCATCATTTGCCAAACTTGCTTGAGCCCTTTCCATCGTCTCTGTGGGAGTATCGAAGGTACTAATAATAAATTACTTTACTTAAACCTATAGATAGAGCAAGCAAAGGTTGATCCCTCAGAGATTGTTGCATTCAAGTTAATTATTTAAATTAAATACCTAACTATTTTTTAAAGAGAGAAAAGAGAATTTTGGGGTTTTTTTAATTAAAGTATAATAACCAATAAAATAATCAGAAAAATAAACAATTAAATAAATTAGAAAATATCAAATATCACAAAACTTTAGTTACAAGTAATTAATTATTCTTGGGATGTGATGTTAATCATTGATTACTAAAGATCACTGTCATTTAAGTAGTCAACCGTAGTGTAATTCCCCAATGTCCAATTACACCTATCTTTCTTTATTGTGTCATTAATTAAAGGCTCATCGTCTTAATTAATCTCTAACTATCAAAATTTATCTATGCTCGGCGCTATAGATTAAGTTTTAATAGCAGTATTAACATCTAGAAAGATTTGAGTCAACATTAAGTAACAAACTCACTCAGTGCAATTCATTTAACTTAAACTTTAATTCTCCTAGATCCCTAGTGATTAAAGCCACAAGCAATTACGGATGTTTTTAACTTGGTTGTAGATTATTTAATTTAACTAAATAGTGTGCACCCTATCTAATCAAACAAATAATCATGTTAATACGCTCAAAGAATATGTTCATAATCTCACAACATGCATTTTCCAAGAAAAATCAATTTACCTCATAACTGAACAAGAAATCTACTCATTATTCATATTCAAGAATATAAACTCCAAATTATATATTATAAAGATCATGAATATCATGTAAGAAACAATCAAAGAAGTAGTCTTTAATAATGTAAAATCAGAATTAATAATCAAGAACACAAATTAGCAAGCAAGAACACACAAACAATATTAATTTAAATAAAGAAAACAAAATCAGAATTAAAAATAATAAAGAAATCAGCAAAAGAGAAAAAAAAAAGAAAAAGAAAAATTTCATTAAATCTACTCTAAAAACCATACAAGAGAGAAGAGGGGGGAGAGGATCTGTTTTTTATGAGAGCTAATGTGCTCTTTATATAAGCCTAAGAATGTTAGGTAGAGTAGAGCCTAAGAAGAGTTTTGATTGGCTTAAACTTTTTTTAGAACTTCTCTCTCTTTACGATTCTTTCTCTACTTAAACTCTATTTTCCTACTTTATTACAATGTCTTAAAAATAATTATAACTTTAAGACATAACAAAATTTTAAGACATATCTCGCCTCAGCCAAATTTTGTCTTCACAAAATCTTGTTTTAACAAAATCTTGTCTTGGCCTTACTTTGTTGGAACTTTTTCTAAAAATAGAAATTCTGAATAGATTTTCGTTGTAAATTTTCATAAATAGTTGACCCATCAAACAAACTCCGATTTTTGTGATCTTATACATTTAGGAAACCTTGAGAAGTCCTCTACAACTTCCTTGAAGGCCACTTCTTGAGATCAAGTCATTAAGATGGTCAAAAATGTCAATCTTTCAAACTAGACAGAAAATACCGCACTTTTTTCTTTTTAGCTTCAATTAATTTCAACTTCGGTATTTAATACCTAGATCATAAAATAAACATTAGCAAACTATTTTAAGCATAAAACATCAATAAAGCAAATATAGTAGCACATATATAACTCTCAAAATATCATCCTATTACTCTGTCACCACCTGCTCGATATGATGGCTTTGCCTAGCTAGTTAAGCCTCTAGCTCTAGCACTTTGTTTTCCAACATGGTGACCTTCAATTGTTTAGTGGTGAGTTGGGTTTGTAGATCTTGGCGTTGTGTTAATAGAGCACTCTCATGCTCTATTAGCTGCATCCACTATATTCCAAGTTACATGCCCATAATGAGCAAAGTAGTCGGTAATGGTAGTAATGCGAGCTAAAAGCTAGAAATTTACAGAGTTATTATTTAGAAGATATTTGTGACAACATGATAACTGAAAAGGAAAGGCTATCTTACTTAGCAGCGGTGACTTATTGTTCAAAAGATATTGTCAATCACAGACAGGCACGAATGCCCTAAAGAAATCCAAAGCATATCGGCTGTTAGCAATGATGCTATTCAAAAAAAAGCTAGGAATGGGGAATTGCCTAATTTGTTCTATGTCTTTGTGTGAGGAATGTTAAACCCATCACCGTCATTCTCATTTGGCTGCTCGACACATCGTCTAGAAGTATTCAACTCATCTTGAATGGAAGGACGAGCAGCAGCCCTTTTGCGGCGAACTGATTCCCTTCGCGGAAAATCTTGGGCCGCAGAAGGCAGCTGTTCTATTTAAGTACTTACTAGAGCTGGAGGAGTAGAGTTTGGAGAAATGTTCTGAGCGGGAGAAGATGGCAAGCTAGCAATAGCTTCTCCAAGGCCTTGACCCTTGGTCACCATAAATAAAAACCTCTGAGTCTAAGGGAATAATGAACCCCTTTTGGAAGCAACTTCGCTTAGGCGAGCTAAGTTCACCCTCTGCATTCTTCTACCTAAAAAAATTGGTATTTTAGCTCACAAACTTACATCTTCATAAATATTTTCTAACCAAATTCATTCACAATATTAATACCTAAAAGCTGGTGATCCTGATCACCAGAGCTTTCTTCGCCTATCTCATCTTGTGTCATTTGCGATCTAGTTCGCCTATTTACATTCTCCGCAGCTAAGACAGCCAAGCTGGGGGCGTGAACTTCAAGGAGCCTTGGCAAGTACAACTCTAGCAGCCTCCTATCTCTAACTATTGAGCAATTAACGGTGATCTCCTCTATCCTAGTTCTATGTAGTTGCTCTACCCTAGTCAATTAAAAGGTATACTTCATCGTGGCATTCACCACTTGCCACTACATATTAACACCAAACTCTCTTCTTTGTAGACAAATGAAATAGTCCTTCTATCCCTTTAAAATAGAAGGTAAACCTAGAATTATCTGATGATCAGCCCTCGCCTGAAAATGGTAAAAGCTGGATAAAAAGACCTAAATAGTCAAGAGGTTGGATTTATACTATTATCTATACAAGTTGTATAAAATGCCACCAATACACTCCAGGCTATCAAGTTCAATTGAGAAGGGCGATATCATATTCATTAAGGACATCTGTAAAAAATGGCTTTAAGGGAAACCTTAGCCATTATCTAAAAAGGTACAATGGAAATGCGCCTCGAGTTCTCCATCTACTATACCAACTGTACTAATCCTATTACCTTAGCCGGAATCCTAATGGCAGTGTGGTTTCAAAAGTATAGTGAGGCTTGATTTTAGTAAGCCTCACGTCAGCAAGATCATTGTCGGCCAACCATTGGCTACCGATCCTAACTGAAGACAAGTTCTTCGCAGACATTCTCGACAAACTAAAGAATAATGAGCGAGGAAAAATGGAGACTTACTCTTCAAATTCAAAGCTTTGAGCGGAGAAGCAAACGGCTGAGGACAAATCAGAAAATCAATTTTCGAGAACTTCATTGCCTTGAAATGAATATTAGGAAAAGAGGCCTAGAAAGTCGGCTTATATAGAGGAAGGGTAAGAATATAAGAGACACGGCCTTCTGGCAAACCTATGTGCATTAAACACGTGGATGACCTGCGTACAAGTCTGTCTGACATTTCAAAGGGGGTTTAACATTTGGATGCTCAAGAAGTTTATGAGTACAATTACCTGACACACTAACAAAAAGGCCACATGTAGCTGCCCATCACAAATGTATATCACTTGCTGTAAATAATAATAATAATAATTGCAGTTGCGGCTCGAAATTCAGATCGCGGTCTTTCAAATGTCATTTTGAATTATGAAATTCCCGCCAACTTATGCATGAAACTATCATGACGTCTCTGGGCGATCAAAATAGGCTTACACTTAGTAGGCGATCACATTATCTTATGGCGAGCACCAATCACTCTGAAATTACTGCTCGCTAGGGGGCATTATCTTTGTATTACTATTATAAGTCCTAATTGGCCCGCCTTACCAAGCTCAATAATGAGTGGCCCACGTGTCATACTCACATATTGGACCATCACATCCTGTAACTTAAGAACATTAGTGTGAAAGCTCAGTCAAAGGTGTAACCACCCACTTAACCACACAATAGGGCATAACTGCACACTACCTCATGATCCAACTCACAATAGCTGACAATAAAGAGTAACCGACCACAACACTCATTATACCCACGATCGTCGCTGTCATAACGTATTAAGTTTTAGAAAGAAAACCTAATAGCTAGACACAAAATCTACGGAGTCGCCACCAACCATTCTACCTAGGTGTGATTGGTCACCTATTCAAACTATGGATAAGACTGGTCTACATCTCAAATTTAGGGTTCGGGAGTACGGTTACGTGTGAGGAAGGATTAGCACCCTCGCAACGCCCATCCTAAAATGGTACCAACTAGCTTTAGATTATCTCAAATTTGCCTTAGTTAATCTTAAGTTCAATAATTTAATATTGGAAAATATTTCTAAGCATCCTCCATTAAGCTGATGGGATAGCTTAAAAAATTCTCCTCACCTCAAGAGTATTCAAGTAGTACTATATGACTTGCTTGAAGAGGCTCCGTCGTCGGATTCATTTTAATGTTTTATGCAAAACTCTAATTTTGACTCCTATCTAGTTTGTTCTCGCTATCTTATCATTTTTACTACTTTTATTGTTTTCTATTATTTTATTATTGTTTAATTTTGTTATTTTATTTTATTAGAGAAAGAATATGAACTATTTTTCTCAAAAGATTCTTTTTAGATCTTCCATTAAGCTGGTCAGATCTTGAAAGAAATTGCTTGACCTAAAGATTTCCAAACCACTACTTAAGCGTAATCTCTTTTGGAATCTTATCATCGGAATAATCAATACTCAATCTTAATAATTATTATTAACTATCATCATCCTATTTTATCATTTATTATTATTATTATTTCCTTATATTTATTAGTTTATCTTCGTTATTAATTATTTTAATTTTATAATATGTCTTATTTTATTTTTAATATAAGCCATTAGTTATCGAAAACCCTCTTTAGACCATCCATTAAGCTGGTGAGGCCTCGAGAGAACTTTCTAACCTAGAAATTTTCAAGAAAATCACTTAAGCGTAATTCTCTTGATATTTTATCATTGGAGTAATTCATATTCATTTTAATATCTTATTCTAGTTATTTTATTTATTTCCTCCTTTATTTTGTTATTTGCTATTACTATTTTTATTATATTATTACCAATCATTGACATCTTTTCTAATTTTATAACTAATTATTTTTATCGTTATTTTATTATAAACCTAATTTATTATATATATATTTAAAAAAAGAATATGAACTATTTATTATCAAAAATCCTATTTAGACCCTCCATTAAGCTGGTGAGGTCTTGGATAGAAATTTTTACCTCAAGATCTCTAAAAGTACCACTTGAGCGTAGTCTTTTAAGAGTTCCATCGTCGGATGACTAAATTCATAATTAAATTTTTGTGATTTCTAATCTATTCTTAATTTTATTTTAATTTTAATTCTAAACAAATAATATACGAAATAAAACAATATATCAACAAATACCCAACACACCTAATCAAATATTCTAATTCCAATTGGATTACCTAAATTATTCTTACCCAAATACCTATATAAATTGAACTAAACTATTAATATACTTAAACGTATTAAATGAATAAAACAAAAGTGATGAAAAAAAAAATTTTAATGACAATCACGTGGCTTTATCTTTTTTTTAAGCAAGTGCATATGACAAAAATCTTACTTGTTTTTCACTGCATGTGGAAGGAAGTTGCTGTAGTACTCTCCACAATCCAAATCCAAACCTGCTTTTAGTGAATAAGCCGAGGCATCTTCTCCAGTGGTATTAAGCCAGTGTTGCCTTACGACCATTTCTAAAACAGAATCACAATCTGCTACTGTATATCCATGTAATTTCCAGTCTTCTCTGACTTCTTTTACACACATTTCAAAGGGACGATTGAAAGTCTCCACCATATCTTGTTCAGCCACCTTTGCATTACATATAAGTCGACTAGTGCCATTAAAGTCTTCAAGATCGTACGCAGTAAAATGTTTACAACATGCAGAAACTTCGAGAGGTCTAGAATTTGGATCACCACTACTCTCTTGTCCTTCAAGATCTTGCAAACCTCTTACATAGTTAACTGCATAGGTGCCGGTGACAAAAGGATCTTCTCCCGGTGTCTCCAAAGTTCTTCCCCATCGAGGGTCTCTCACTATATTGATGTTAGGACTCCAGAATGTCAATCCCGCCCGTCCTAGATTATACATTGCTTGTGCCTCTGTTGAGACAACCTGAAATTGGCTGACTCCTTACTGTTTCCTCTTTATTTTGTTTTGTAGCAGTAGCCGACTTATGAAGGATCAAAGGCAGAGGCGGTGGAGATGCAGTGCAAAGGCGGTGCAGCAGCAAACGCCAATGACGCAGTGTGGAGACAAACGATGCAATAGAAGGTGCACCAACTCAAGGAGCAAAGCTTGCTTCGGCTTGGTGGTGCAGAACATGGGCGGCTGGTGTAAGACAGATGTTTGTCACGGTGGTGTTGCAGCAACTCAAGGGTAGGGCTGATGATGCAAAGCAATGAGGACGCAATAGCAGCAGTCACCGGGATGCAGCAGTGATGATGGTTGAGATGTAGAAGACGCAGACAATAAGGATGTTCAAGGTGACTGGTTTGGCAACAATGAAGGTGAAAAATGATGAACAGTGGCTGTGCAGGAAGCTCCCCTTGGTTTTTTTTCTTTCTCTCGTCCAAGGTTTTCTAGGGTTTTTTCTTGTGTGTTGTCCCCCCCTCTAGGGTTTTCTCTTCCCCTTTTATCTCTCTTTTTTTTTTTTCAAAACCCTAGTTTCCTTCTCCTTTTATAGACCTAGGTTTTTTCCTTTTTTTATATTTTTTTTATTTTTTTTAATTTTATTTTTGGTAATAATTAGAAATCTAGAATCAATTTTTTTAAGGAAATTTTATATTTCAAGAATCTAATCTTAAATTTAATATCAATTCCAAATTCAAATTAATTTCCAATCTTTTAATGGTTTCATTTAATTTTACTTTCCTATCAAAATTAATTTAGATTTCCTTCTTTTTTTTTATTTTATTCTATAAAAATCAAAATCAAAATCCAAATTTTATTTCTAAATCTAAATAAAAAAAAATAAAATTTAAAAATCAATAATAAAATATATACAAACTAATTAATTAAGAATGTTTTGAAAAAAGAACCGGACAAAAATGGTGTCTACAGTCGCTTTCGCATATTAAGGGATGACGAGGAGTTTTATACAAATGCCTATATAAAGAATACAGAATTGCCAAGAATAGGTTTGGATACACTCTCACTGTAATAACCCTTAAATTCGATATCTATCGTAAGTATACTAGAGTAAATTTTGACTGACTTGAGGTTATTTTGGAATTTGGATAGACTATGGAAATTGAGAATGTCCGGGTCATCTTGGTCAAGAAGCGATGGATATGTAAATGTGAGTATGTAGGTACTAAGATATGAAGTAGGAAATAAATTAAATTGATTAAGATATACTATGAGAGAATTAAATATATATGTGTATAAATATATATATATATATATATATATACATATATAAGTTATGGAAATTAAAATTATTAAGACAATAGAAAAGTGGAAGACATTATTATTGCTTGAAACAATAGTTATTCATCTATTAATCCATTTATGTTAAAATGAGTTATTAGAAATTGATGAAATGAGGATTGGAAATACAAGTAAAAGGCTGGAAACAAGAGCAAGGGCTGCCAAATGAATCAACGGCTGATGTTCCAAGTCAAAAGCTAGTAAAATAAATCAATGGCTGGTATTATAAGGGAGAAAAGGGCTGGAAAACATAATTTAAAGGCTGGAAATATAGGTCACGTTTTTTCCCTTCTGTTTTCCTCCCCAAAACCGAAACCAAGAAGAGAAAAATTCCTCCAGCACTTGTTGACAACCCTAACAAGAAGAACCCATCTTCCTCCTCCCTCATTCCGGCCATAGATTGAAGCTCTTCTTCAAACCTTCTTCCAATTCACCCAACCACCCAAACTGATTTAAAGAGTCTACATTGTGAAGGAGGCCACAACGAAAATGAAGGAGAAAGTTTCATGCTAGAGCTGGCCAAAGAATCGTGAGCCATGGATGCAATGGGAGCTTGGATTCAACAAGATTAGGGCAAGGGAAGTGAATGGAGAAGGAATGAGAGTGAGCTGTCATTAGTGATTGAATAAGTGAAGGGTTGAAACCCAAACTACAGCAGATTTAATTGGGATTTCAGGGCAAGATATCAGAGGTGAGGAATTAGGGTGAGTCAATATGTGTTTTGCTGGAAATAAATCTATGGAAATAGAATGCAATATGTTTACTGGTTTAGCATTGATGTCTCTAGGTGTGACAGCAAACAAGCTGTGAGGAATGGACTGAGATGGTCTCAACAGTTTCTGTTTGTGCATTAAATTAAGGGGGTAAGTTTCTAACCCTATAATGGTTAATTATTATGCATGAATATGATATTGTGATGAGCTAAATGAAAATGGCTATTGTTAGATAAAGATAAACAAGAAAAATTCTGACTTGATGTGAATCTGGAAATTTGCTGTTCTGTTTGAGTGGAGATGAAAATGAGCAGTTTAATAGTTCTACATGCAGGAAAATTCTGGAAAAATTATGAATTATGGCCCTTTAAGTTACAAGAAAGTTGGTTTTGAAATTTCTTGAATTGGATTTCTGTAGCTTGAGTTATGCACAAATGAGTGCAGGGTGTTCTGTCCAGAAACGTGAATCACAGTCCTTACTTTGGAAAATCATAGCAAATGGCCTAAATTGAATTAGGGTGCAAGCCTTACATGTATAGAAAGGATAATTAAGTTAGGAACATGATGGTTCTGGGTTTGCATCATTTGGATACTCCTATAACCAGATATGAGACAGTTTGTGCATATTGGTCAGTGTTTACTGTGTCAGGAGACTGCTGTACATACTGAAACTTTGGAAAAATCATAGCAAATGGCCTAAATTGAATTAGGTTGCAAGCCTTACATGTCTAGAAAGGATAATTAAGTTAGGAACATGATGGTTTTGGGTTTGCATCATTTGGATACTCCTATAACCAGATATGAGATAGTTTGTGCATATTGGTCAGTGTTTACTGTGTCAAGAAACTGCTGGACATACTGAACTTTGGGAAATTTCTGGTATTGATGTAGGAGGAATTAAATTATGAATCTTACACTTCTAAATAGGGAAATGAGTTAACTTTCATCTAGTTTTGGAATTTCCAGATTTGGAACTTCATGGCTTAAAATATGTATGAATGCAAGCAGGATACTCACTGTTGGGCATAGATTTTTAATGTAAAATTCAAATATTCATAGAAAATTGTCTAGATCATATATGACTACAAACTTTACATGTTCAGAAAGATAAATGAGTCATGATTTACATGGTATTGAGTTTGTACAGATCTCATATCCCTATAGTTGGCAGTAGGCATTTTACTGTACACAGGTCAAGAAATTTCCTACCTACTGTGACAGATTTGGACCAAGGTCTAAAAATTGATGGGAAATGGCACAAAATGAATTAGAAAATGAGCCTTATATGTCTAAATAGGGATTTGAGTTAACAGTGATATAAAAAAGTTGTTTTGACAACCAAGTTCTGAAATTTATACCTAAGGCTAGCACAATACCGTAAGGTCCGAAACCTTAAAGGATAGAAATAGACCAAATGGGTTATAAGTAGTTCAAATGAACGAAAAGACAATAAACGGTGCTAGTAATGTTTGAAATAACTCTGGAAACACAGCCAAGTATTGTTTCTTGTTGAATTATACAATGCTTAATGTTAGCTGATGATTTGAAATACTAAGATCGATGGATGTATAGAGATTGATTCAATCTACCATTTGTTATGTAGAGGGTTGTCCTAAGGACTGAGATAGACCCAAAATCAATCGATACTCCAAGACTTGGTAGGCGAGGGAGAACTGATTTTCAGAAGCTAAGGAAGTACTGTAAGTAACCCTAAGCAACTATCTTGCATCCAAATCATCATACGATGTTTTAAATTCTGATTTGATATGGAAATGAAATGAAAATGCTGCATATTGGGCCTAACCTTGACTAATTGGTTTAACCTCATGAAAATGCTTTATAAGCATACTGTAGGCTCGCCAAACCTGTTTGGTTTTATGTATTATTGCTTTAAATAGGATGACATCTTTGAGTTTTCAAATTGAACTTAGCTGTTGGTTTGATACGGTTTCTAAATTGTTTATATAACTTTAAGTGCTGTAAAAGCTTAGCGAGCCATGATTGTTTACTGCATATTTATGCACTATAATTTCGATACGCAGTCTTGGAAGGTCGATTTGATAAGATTGAATTTGGTTTTAAGACTACTGGATTTCTGTTTTAGACCCGGGGTATTGAGACCTTAGGGCATCGTACCTTGAGAATTTTATAGACACATGTGATTGACTTAGAGCACTGTTTCTCGAGTATAAGTCTCGGAAACGATCGGCTTGTCTCGTATAATTAGGTTTGGACAGGTCCTGGTGTCATATGCGCAATGCACCGAGGATTGGTCTATGCATAGGCACGTCCCTTATGGGATGATTGCTACGGTTAGCTACCGTAGATCGTTTAGTGTTAGCTCTAAGTAACATCGATTGATACTAGTGGACTCTCTTGGTACTATGATTGGTTTTATTGATCGCACAGCATACTTTATGTATGGTTTGATATTGAGACTTTTAGTCTAATGATGGAGCTCTATATTTGACTACAAATTGTTATTGAGTTCCATATCGTATTTAAGTTTTAATGCAGCATAATTGATTTGGTATGATTGAATGTGATTTGAATGAGTTTTCATAACTAAGGGATGCTTGGTATTATCTATCTGCTTATTGTTATTACTTACTGAGTTTACGACTCACTCCCCTCTTCTTTGCCCTCCCTTTCAGAGTGATCGATACAGCGACTATTCTTTTTGGCTTGGGAGGCTTCTTGAGAGTGGACTTCCCTGCACAATCTAAGGTATATGGCTCCCAGCGGTTTGCATAGACATAGATGGTTGATGGCACAGTGTATTGGAAATTCTTTTAATTGTATATATATATATATAAACTTATGTGATGAGTCTGGGATGTAAGCTAGATTACGTATTATTGGAATAAGACAATCAATATACTTTTGAATTGGCATTATGTATGTTGGTAGATATGCCTAAATATCTTAAAGGAGTTATATGAAATTGAGATTGGCCTACATATTCACCTCCAATAAATAGTGATATAAAGGAAAAAAAATTTTTATTTTCGCAATTTAGGCTTCCGCAAAATATTAAGAAAGATTGGGTGTGACAGTTTGGTATCAGAACGGGTTTGTTCGTGTCTGTGTAGGTCGATAAGTTAGCTTACATCCCTGTACACTGTGCCTATGTCTATCTTTGAACTGCGGTTGCCGTATAGATTGTACTAATTGTTGTTAATGTGACAGGAAGTAAGTGATAATGAAGAGGAGAGGTAGACCACGACGAGTTCTTCCTACAGAGCGGTCTAGGTCACCTACTCCCCCGCCTCCACCACAGCCTCCTCAGGCTCCAGATCTTAATGCAGAAGTGGGCCAGCTATCGAGGACTGTGGGAGAATTACAACAAACGGTCCAAAATCTTGCGGCTTTTATAGCGCAACAATTCAAAGGCAACTCTAATCAGCCTCCAGCTCAAGCTCAGGCACAGGCACAAGTCCCTCCTCCTGTGCCACAGCCTCAGGCTGCTCCGCAGCAACAGCCGACTGTACCACCACAGCCACCAGCACCACCGCAGCCACCTGTAGCCCCACAGCCTCTACCACCTCTAGCGCCACCACCACAGGTTGGAGATCAGGTGGATAGGAACATGAATAGGCTTCGGCAATTTCAGAAGATGAATCCGCCTATTTTTAAGGGTGAAAAGGACCCGGATGTAGCTGAAGAATGGGTCAAACAACTAGAGAAATTGTTCAAGTGTATGGGCTACAGTTCTACGGAAAAGGTGAGATTAGCAGTATTTATGTTCCGGGAGAAAGCAGAAATTTGGTGGGAATCAGCTGAAAAGTTGTTGACAAATGAGAACCCGGAGATTACATGGGAAGCTTTTCTGGAGAGCTTCTTTAAGCAATATGTTCCCGAGCCTGCTTAGAGAAAGAAACATGTCGATTTTCTGAAATTGACTCAGGGTTCCGACACAGTGGATGAATATGAGTCGAAATTTTCAGCTTTGTGTCGGTATGACCTTCTAGCATCCAAGGATGAGAAAGCTAAGACCATCAAGTTCATTTCGGGATTGAAACTTGCGATTCGGGGTAAGATGGCAGTGCTAGATATCACTGATTATGCAGAAGCTATCAGACGAGCTCAGATGGTCGAGCTTGAACACGACCTAATTCAGCAAGAATATGGGTCTAAGTGGAGGAACAAGGGAAAAGATAAGAGGGTCGATGATAGAAAGCCCTACAAGGGCAAGCAGCTAGAAAAGAAACAGAAGACAATGAGAGGCAAACAAAAAGGGGATGAGATTAAGAGGGGTCCAACTTGTCCTAAGTGTGGACACAATCATGGTACTAGACCTTGCTACAGAGATGCAGGAGCTTGTTTTCACTGTGGGAAACAAGAGCATACGATCAGAAATTGTCCCCAGCTCCAGACTGTAGGAAGGGCCATTGAGCATTCGGCTGGTGACAAGGGTAAAGCAGTCGATAAGGGCAAGAAGCCAGTAGCTCAGGGTCGAGTCTTTGCACTGGATGAGGCTTCTGCACAGGGAAGAGACTCCGTAGCTAAAGGTAAACTTACTGTTGCTAATCTTGAAGCTTATGTTTTAATAGACTCTGGTTCCACTCATTCCTTTATTGCTCCATATTTTGCTAGCAAGATTAAATTAGAACCTGTAAGGTTAGATCGTCCGCTTCATGTGAGCACTCCCATAAAGGAAAATCGTATAACTGATATTGTATATAGGGATTGTGAGGTTAAGGTGGGAGATAGGAGTCTACTAGTCGATTTGATTTTGTTAAATATGAAAGATTTTGATGTAATCCTAGGAATGGATTGGCTAGCTAGACATCATGCTTGGTTAGATTGTTATAAGAAAATAGTGATGTTCTCCCTACCTGAAACTGTTGTAATCTCTTTTGATAAGTAATAATAAGTGATGATTGTTTTTGTTTGATTATTTTGCCTAAGTATACATGATGTTTGTGAAGGGTATTTAGCCTATGTGGAAGATGCCTCCAAGAAACATCTTGAATTGAGGGATATACCAATCGTCAGAGAGTTTCCAGATGTATTCCCTGATGATTTACCAGGCTTACCACCCAAGCGGGAGACTGAGTTCACCATCGACTTAATCCCGGGTACTCAGCCTATCTCAAGGGCACCTTATAGAATGGCTCTTGTGGAATTGGATGAACTAAAGAAGCAGTTGCAAGAGCTACTTGATAAGGGATTTATACGCCCGAGCGTATCTCCCTGGGGTGCATCGGTGTTGTTTGTTAGAAAGAAGGATGAAAGTTTGAGATTGTGTATTGACTACAGGCTACTCAACAAGGCAACAATTAGGAAGAAGTACCCATTACCGAGAATTGATGATCTATTCGATCAGTTGAAGGGTGCTACGGTGTTTCCAAAATAGACCTTCGATCCGGCTATCATCAGCTGAGGATTTGAGAGGATGATGTTTCTAAGATGGCCTTTCGGACTAGATATGGCCATTATGAGTTTCTAGTGATGCCATTTGGCTTGACAAATGCACAGCGGCTTTCATGAGCTTGATGAATGAGGTGTTCAAGCCTTTCTTAGACTTATTTGTGATTGTCTTCATAGACGACATCCTGGTATACTCCAAGTCAAAAGACGAGCACGAACAGCATTTACGAACAGTGCTCCAAGTCCTTAGAGACAAGGAGTTGTATGCTAAGCTCAGTAAATGTGACTTCTGGTTGGAACAGATTGCTTTTTTAGGGCATATTGTGTCAAAGGACGGGGTCTGTAGATCCGTCCAAGATTGAAGCTATTATGAAGTGGGAAAGGCCTCAGACTGTAACAGAAGTTCGAAGTTTCCTGGATTTAGCAGGTTATTACAGGAAATTTGTAGAGGGTTTCTCCAAGATTGCTACACCATTGCATCGACTCACTCGGAAGGGAGTGAACTTTGATTGGAATGAGGCATGTGAAAATAGCTTTCAGGAGTTGAAGAGATGGCTTACCTCTGCTCCAATATTGATCATTCCTAGTGGGTCAGGAGGTTTTGTTGTCTATAGTGATGCTTCGTATCAAGGATTAGGGTGTGTCTTAATGCAGCACTGGAAGGTAATAGCTTACAGTTCTCGTCAGTTGAAGGACCATGAGAAGAATTATCCA
Source organism: Heritiera littoralis (assembly GCA_031772115.1). NCBI lineage: Eukaryota > Viridiplantae > Streptophyta > Magnoliopsida > Malvales > Malvaceae > Heritiera > Heritiera littoralis. The sequence continues at coordinate 1,494,332 of JAPDPK010000096.1, read as the reverse complement.
ACACACGACCTAGAGCTTGCTGTTGTAGTGTTCGCGCTCAAGATTTGGCGCCATTATCTTTATGGGGAAACATTTCAGATTTTTACAGATCATAAAAGTCTGAAGTACTTATTCTCCCAAAAAGAATTGAATATGCGCCAGCGGAGATGGATGGAGTTGTTGAAGGACTACGATTGTGAAATTCTTTACCATCCAGGCAAGGCTAATGTTGTAGCAGATGCGTTGAGTAGGAAAGGCACTGCTATGGTCTCGAGGTTGATGGTCCAAGAATGGTGTATGTTACAGCAGTTTGCAGAATTGAGATTAGATATAGAACTCGTTGGAGAGGGTTGTATGATGGCCAGTATGAGGATAGAGCCTGAACTGATTGATCGAATCCATCAAAAGCAAGAAGAGGATCCTCGATTGAAAGAGATTGTTTGTGGAAATGAAGGGAACCAAAATGAAGGAACGAGTTTAGGTTCGGCAATGATGGCATTTTGAGGTATAGGGGCCGAATGTATGTTCCGAATGATTCAGAGTTAAAGAAGCTGATTTTGGAGGAAGCTCATAGCTCGAAATATGCTATGCACCCTGGTAGTACTAAGATGTACTAGAACTTGCGTAGCTTATACTATTGGTTTGGAATGAAGAAAGATATTACTGATTTTGTTGCAAAATGTCTAGTCTGTCAATAGTTGAAGGTTGAACATCAAAGGCCGGCGGGGTTGCTTCAACCATTGTCTATTCCGAGCTGGAAATGGGAGCACATCACCATGGACTTCGTGCTAGGCCTTCCAAGGACTAAAAGACAGCATGATGCTATTTGGGTGATAGTGGATAGACTAACCAAATCAGCCCACTTTTTAGCCATGAAGGCTACAGATTCTCTCAGTGCTTTGGCCGATCTCTATGTTCGGGAGATTGTTCGGTTACATGGTGTCCCAGTGAGCATTGTATCGGATCGAGATTCCCGATTTACTTCCAGATTTTGCGAAAAGTTTCAAGAAGTAATGGGAACTCAGTTACACTTAAGCACAGCTTACCATCCTCAGACCGATGGTCAGTTCGAGAGAACCATTCAGACTCTCGAGGACATGTTGAGCGCATGTGCACTTAATTACAAGGGCTCTTGGGATGAACACTTACCACTGGCAGAATTTGCATACAACAATAGCTTCCACTCAAGTATAGGGATGGCCCCATATGAAGCACTGTACGGAAGAAAGTGTCTGTCTCCAGTTGGATGGGAAGAAGTGGGAGACAGAAAATTGTTTGCACCTGACTTAGTTCAGCAAGCTTCTGACAGAATGAAGCTTATTTGTGATAGACTTAAGACTGCCCAGAGTAGGCAGAAGTCATATGCCGATAATCGGAGGAGACGTTTGGAGCTTGAAGTTGGTGATTTGTTATTCTTGAAAGTTTCTCCTTCGAAGGGCATCATGAGATTCGGGAAGAAGGGCAAACTTAGCCCAAGGTATGTGGGACCATTCGAGATTTTAGAGAAGGTTGGTGAATTGGCATACAGGTTGGCTCTACCACCACAGCTAGCGGGTGTGTACAACGTGTTTCACGTGTCAATGTTAAGGAAATACCACTCGGATCCTTCTCATATGGTAGATTATGGAGAGTTAGAGATTCGGGAAGATCTCACCTATGAAGAGAAGCCTGTTAGGATCTTAGATCACAAAGAGAAGGTGTTAAGATCCAAAACTATTCCACTAGTGAAGGTACTGTGGCAGAGACATTCGGAGGAAGAAGCCACCTGGGAAGTAGAGAATCTAATGAAGGAGAGGTATCCTCACCTGTTTTGAAGTAACGGTACTCAAATTTGGGGACCAAATTTCCAAAGGTGGGAAGAATGTAATAACCCTTAAATTCGATATCTATCGTAAGTATACTAGAGTAAATTTTGACTGACTTGAGGTTATTTTGGAATTTGGACAGACTATGGAAGTTGAGAATGTCCGGGCCATCTTGGTCAAGAAGCGATGGATATGTAAATGTGAGTATGTAGGTACTAAGATATGAAGTAGGAAATAAATTAAATTGATTAAGATATACTATGAGAGAATTAAATATATATGTGTATAAATATATATACATATATAAGTTATGGAAATTAAAATTATTAAGACAATAGAAAAATGGAAGACATTATTATTGCTTGAAACAATAGTTATTCATCTATTAATCCATTTATGTTAAATTGGGTTATTAGAAACTGATGAAATGAGGATTGGAAATACAAGTAAAAGGCTGGAAACAAGAGCAAGGGCTGCCAAATGAATCAAGGGCTGATGTTCCAAGTCAAAAGCTAGTAAAATAAATCAATGGCTGGTATTATAAGGGAGAAAAGGGCTGTAAAACATAATTTAAAGGCTCGAAATATAGGTCACGTTTTTTCCCTTTTGTTTTCCTCCCCAAAACCGAAACCAAGAAGAGCAAAATTCCTCCAGCACTTGTTGACAACCCTAACAAGAAGAACCCATCTTCCTCCTCCCTCATTCCGGCCATAGATTGAAGCTCTTCTTCAAACCTTCTTCCAATTCACCCAACCACCCAAACTGATTTAAAGAGTCTACATTGTGAAGGAGGCCACAACGAAAATGAAGGAGCAAGTTTCATGCTAGAGCTGGCCAAAGAATCGTGAGCCATGGATGCAATGGGAGCTTGGATTCAACAAGATTAGGGCAAGGGAAGTGAATGGAGAAGGAATGAGAGTGAGCTGCCATTAGTGATTGAATAAGTGAAGGGTTGAAACCCAAACTATAGCAGATTTAATTGGGATTTCAGGGCAAGATATCAGAGGTGAGGAATTAGGGTGAGTCAATATGTGTTTTGCTGGAAATAAATCTATGGAAATAGAATGCAATATGTTTACTGGTTTAGCATTGATGTCTCTAGGTGTGACAGCAAACAAGCTGTGAGGAATGGACTGAGATAGTGTCAACAGTTTCTGTTTGTGCATCAAATTAAGGGGGTAAGTTTCTAACCCTATAATGGTTAATTATTATGCATGAATATGATATTGTGATGAGCTAAATGAAAATGGCTATTGTTAGATAAAGATAAACAAGAAAAATTCTGACTTGATGTGAATCTGGAAATTTGCTGTTCTGTCTGAGTGGAGATGAAAATGAGCAGTTTAATAGTTCTACATGCAGGAAAATTCTGGAAAAATTATGAATTATGGCCCTTTAAGTTACAAGAAAGTTGGTTTTGAAATTTCTTGAATTGGATTTCTGTAGCTTGAGTTATGCACAAATGAGTGCAGGGTGTTCTGTCCAGAAACGTGAATCACAGTCCTAACTTTGGAAAATCATAGCAAATGGCCTAAATTGAATTAGGGTGCAAGCCTTACATGTCTAGAAAGGATAATTAAGTTAGGAACATGATGGTTCTGGGTTTGCATCATTTGGATACTCGTATAACCAGATATGAGACAGTTTGTGCATATTGGTCAGTGTTTACTGTGTCAGGAGACTACTGTACATACTGAAACTTTGGAAAAATCATATCAAATGGCCTAAATTGAATTAGGTTGCAAGCCTTACATGTCTCAAAAGGATAATTGCGTTAGGAACATGATGGTTTTGGGTTTGCATCATTTGGATACTCCTATAACCAGATATGAGATAGTTTGTGCATATTGGTCAGTGTTTACTGTGTCAGGAAACTGCTGGACATACTGAACTTTGAGAAGTTTCTGGTATTGATGTAGGAGGAATTAAATTATGAATCTTACACTTCTAAATAGGGAAATGAGTTAACTTTCATCTAGTTTTGGAATTTCCAGATTTGGAACTTCATGGCTTAAGATATGTATGAATGCATGCAGGATACTCACTGCTGGGGACAGATTTTTAATGTAAACTTCAAATATTCATAGAAAATTGTCCAGATCATATATGACTGCAAACTTTACATGTTCAGAAAGATAAATGAGTCATGATTTACATGGTATTGAGTTTGTACAGATCTTATATCCCTATAGTTGGCAGTAGGCATTTTACTGTACACAGGTCAGGAAATTTCCTGCCTACTGTGACAGATTTGGACCAAGGTCTAAAAATTGATGGGAAATGGCACAAAATGAATTAGAAAATGAGCCTTATATGTCTAAATAGGGATTTGAGTTAACAGTGATATTAAAATGTCGGTTTGACAACCAAGTTCTGAAATTTATACCTAAGGCTAGCACAATACCGTAAGGTCCGAAACCTTAAAGGACAGAAATAGACCAAATGGGTCATAAGTAGTTCAAATAACGAAAAGACAATAAACGGTGCTAGTAACGTTTGAAATAACTCTAGAAACACAGCCAAGTATTGTTTCTTGTTGAATTATACAATGCTTAATGTTAGCTTATGATTTGAAATACTAAGATCGATGGATGTATAGAGATTGATTCAATCTACCATTTGTTATGTAGAGGGTTGTCCTAAGGACTGAGATAGACCCAAAATCAATCGATACTCCAAGACTTGGTAGGCGAGGGAGAACTGGTTTTCAGAAGCTAAGGAAGTACTGTAAGTAACCTAAGCAACTATCTTGCATCCAAATCATCATACGATGTTTTAAATTCTGATTTGATATGGAAATGAAATGAAAATGCTGCATATTGGGCCTAACCTTGACTAATTGGTTTAACCTCATGAAAATGCTTTATAAGCATACTGTAGGCTCGCCAAACCTATTTGGTTTTATATATTATTGCTTTAAATAGGATGACATCTTTGAGTTTTCAAATTGAACTTAGTTGTTGGTTTGATACGGTTTCTAAATTGTTTATATAACTTTAAGTGCTTTAAAAGCTTAGCGAGCCATGATTGTTTACTGCATATTTATGCACTATAATTTCGATACGCAGTCTTGGAAGGTCGATTTGATAAAATTGAATTTGGTTTTAAGACTACTGGATTTCTGTTTTAGACCCGGGGTATTGAGACCTTAGGGCACCGTACCTTGAGAATTTTATAGACACATGTGATTGACTTAGAGCACTGTTTCTCGAGTATAAGTCTCGGAAACGATCGGCTTGTCCCGTATAATTAGGTTTGGACAGGTCCCGGTGTCATATGCGCAATGCACCGGGGATTGGTCTATGCAAGGCACGTCCCTTATGGGATGATTGCTACGGTTAGCTACCGTAGATCGTTTAGTGTTAGCTCTAAGTAACATCGATTGATACTATGTGGACTCTCTTGGTACTATGATTGGTTTTATTGATCGCACAGCATACTTTATGTATGGTTTGATATTGAGACTTTTAGTCTAATGATGGAACTCTATATTTGACTACAAATTGTTATTGAGTTCCATATCGTATTTAAGTTTTAATGCAGCATAATTGATTTAATATGATTGAATGTGATTTGAATGAGTTTTCATAACTAAGGGATGCTTGGTATTATCTAGCTGCTTATTGTTGTTACTTATGAGTTTACGACTCACTCCCCTCTTCTTTCCCCTCCCTTTCAGAGTGATCGATACAGCGACTGTTCTTTTTGGCTTGGGAAGCTTCTTGAGAGTGGACTTCCCTGCACAGTCTAAGGTATATGGCTCCAAGCGGTTTGCATAGACATAGATGGTTGATGGCACAGTGTATTGGAAATTCTTTTGATTGTATATATATATATACACTTATGTGATGAGTCTGGGATGTAAGCTAGATTACGTATTATTGGAATAAGACGATCAGTATACTTTTGAATTGGCATTATGTATGTTGGTAGATATGCCTAAATATCTTAAAGGAGTTATATGAAATTGAGATTGGCCTACATATTCACCTACAAATGAATAGTGATATAAAGGAAAAAAAATTTCTAATTCCGCAATTTAGGCTTTCGCAAAATATTAAGAAAGATCGGGTGTGACACTCACTCTCTTCTACACTAACACTTTAAACTTTCTTAAACACTTTACTGACTTAAGCATCGGAGAAAGTCCTACTAGGAACAACCCCAATGGTCTTTTGTTTACAGGTTAATCCAAGGAGGGGGAGGTTTATCTCTTATAGAAGAAGTCTAGTTTCCTTTTTGGCATCAACATATGTTATATGAAAATATAACAAATTTATGTATATGGTAAAAATATAATAAAGTAAAGGTAATAAAACTTATAAATATTAAATATACATTCAAAAGTATGTCCATCAAATAACCGTCTACTCAAAGGATTATTATCAACTGTTTTATTTCTTATCTCTTGTATTGACAATAATAAACCTTGAATCAGACCACCAAATGAAAGATTGGATGTATGTTGCGAATGAACCCTATTAGAAGTCGTCACTCGTCATTCTGCTAACAAAATCATTTTTATTTTCAATCATCCTTGGAAAGACGTGCCATTGTAGCGTGAGTAACTAGACTAAATGGAGATTTTTTTGGTTGGATCCGTGGTTGAGAATGACCACTTGCATTACTGCTTTACTGGAATGGACTATAATTTGGGCAATGTTCTCTGTGTATAGAGTATGGTTGTTTCCTAAAAGGTTTTGGTTGTTCTGTGATTCTTGATTGGTTCTTGATTGACAATTTGAGTAACTCGGTACATCCATCGTAGAATGTGGTGTCAAAAATATATTTTGACTTGATTTACTTAAAGCAATATATTTTGAATGCTGCTTTTGAGTTAAGATTGTCCTTCTTCTTTATCTATTTAATCTTGTGTCCATACTACATTAATTATAATCACTATTTAGTTAACTTATTATTTTAAAAATATTAAATAATGAAAATAAAAACAAAAAATCATTCTTTTATACATTAATAAAATATGTTATCAATGAAAAATATACACTGAAAATAATATTAATTTTTATTAAAAATAATTGTAAATTATCATAAGTTCAACAAATATTAATGTATTATATAAAATTTTAAAATTAGTTTACTTGAGTAAATTGATAAAAAAAATCATACATAATATATATTATATTACTGTAGTAGTTTAAAAAAATAAAATTCTAACCTTAAATTCAAACTTCTATGGAATTCAAAATAAAATTTTCTTGCAAAATTGAGAGATCGCTGAATTATACATTTATTGCAACATTGGATTATAAATGTATACAAATATTATATACATGATAAAACAAATTAAAGAACATTTCAATTCTATTAACTCATAACTTAAAAACTGAAATAGCAAGAATTATTAAAGAACATTTTAGATGAAACAATGCTATTTTTTAAGTGAAAACAAACCTTTGGAATGCACTACAAAATAGAAAAGACCAAAGCAAGACCAACACATGACTTATCAGCAAGTATTTAACATTTAGCTGCCAATTGTTACTCTACTTAGCAATTGTCGTTAAAAAGAAAACACCCAAAATTAAAGTTTGGCTAAAGGGTCAAAAAGACCCTCAAAAAATAATAGGTTCCACAATTTAGCCCTTATATCTCAAAAAGAAAACACCCAAAATTAAAGTTTTTGCACTCAATTGAGCCCTTATATCTCAATTTTCACTAAATTGAGCACTTTTGTGAAAGAAAACTGTTAAATCTGTTTGGAAATCGTTAAATCTGTACAATACACATGGCAAAAAAAACAAACTTAACGATATTTGTCCACAAAAGGGCTCAATAGAGTGAAATTGGAAATATAAGGGCTCAATAGAGTGAAATTGGAAATATAAGGGCTCAACTGATTGTAAAAAAAGATAGGGGCTCAATTGTGGAATCCATTATTACTGGAGGGCTTTTTACCCTTTTGCCTTAAAGTTTCCTATTCATTTTTAGGTTATCTTCGACTACCAAACTGGATCCATAACAAAAAAAAAATTTCTAACCTTAAATTTAAGTGTCCTCTGATTTCAAAATTTTAATAAATTTTACATATAGAATTTTAAGAAGGAAGTAATTAATCAATAAATTCTAGTAAGCAAAATCTTACTGTTTATATTGATCCAATGACAACCAAGCCTCTTATGCAGAGAGGAAAAACTCTATCACACTAGAGCAATTTTAAACTTCAACAAAAATGAATATGAAGCTAAAAAAATGTAGATTTAAAAACCAATAAATGAACCAACCAAGTGAATACAAAATTAAAAAAAAAACAATATTATTTTAGTATAAAAATAGTATCAAATTTATATTAAAATCACAAAAAACTAACCTTAAATCTAAGCTTCAGTTGATTTCGAGATAGATTCTCCTACAACAATGAGAGATAAAAAAAATTACATTAGTAAAAATTATTTAGTTAATATAAAACTACAAATATCATTGAAATTTATATTTATAATGTCAAGAAGGAAGTAATTAATGAATAAATTGTAGTAAGAAATATTTTACTGTTTATATTGAAATAAAGACAACAAAGCCTCTTATGCTCCAACAATAGCAATTAAAAAATGCAAGGCAGAAAGACTCCAACAAAAATGAGTATGTATCACGCTCCGATTACTAAAATTTCACACCAAAATATTCCTTTTTCATTCATATTTTCACTCAGTTGGTCGGACTGTGCTAAGTGTCCTCACTCAGATATTACAGTAAAATTTATTAAGCTATATAACATTTAACTATGTACATCTTCCCAGTACAGTCACTCACAATGCATATTTATTTTTCAATGTAAAATCCATAATAAAGACTATAGTAGACACTTAAAATTCTTTTCATTTACTGTTTACATCCCTTTTTACTCTAAAGAACTATGCAATAAATGTCTGAATACAATATAATAACTGTACAAGTATACCTATTTGGTACAATATCGAGACTTCGTAGAATTCTGATTAAAATCCTTTCCACACAATTAGTTATTATTGAGCATAAATCTGTAAGGTAGAGAAGGCGGTGAGCTTTGGGAAAGCCCAGTAAGAGATTATATATAAAAGAACTGATACTACGCACACCTATATGTATGAGTTGAAAACATGTTCAAAAACTCACGGTCATTATTAGAATAGTGTTTGGCATTCTATCGGAAGGATACTATAATCGATTAAGTAATAAGGCTGGGTATGGGAGAAGCTTTGGAGCACCTTGTAGACACCTAATTTTGTCCAATCTGTAATACTATTGCTCAAAAATTTCATATCAAATATTCGTTTCGAGTAAAATTTGAGAACTTTTTTTGGTCAATTTAAATAAGATTTTTTTAATATTAATTCTAAACTTATATTGGGCCATAATATATGGAAATAAGTCCAATTGGACTTTCAAAGTCCAAATTAGAATATATGGGCTTCAAAGCCCAAAGAAAATGGGCTGAATTTGATTTTATTGAGTTTATTATTTATTTATTTATTTATTTATTTTTATTTTTATTTATTATTAATATTATTTTTTTTATTTTCAATCACATTTAATGGGAATAGACATTCCCATTGCCGGCTGCATGTTTAGCCTAAAACTTTTGCCCTAATCGCCGGTGCAGTTCAAGCCCCTCTTCCTAGGTCTCGAGTTTCACCGAAATTTCACTTTCCCTACGCAATCAATCCCATCCTGACAATTGCCTTTGGTGACCAAGAAACAATAGGAAGAACCTAAGTGTTGATTATGAAACACTAGACAAAAGGATGCTTCTAAATATGTTTAAAAGGACCTGAATGATTCAGGCAAAATTTTTGAGAGACCCTTGGACACCCAAACAGATTTGCAGAAACCCCACTGTGTCAACAAGCCATCACCGAAACACTCACAACCCACAACCACCGAGACACCACTCACCTATCACGGAACTCTACATTCACCAACCGTAACCCAACTCCGCTCCCCTACACACACCCGGGAATCACCATTCCCGAACATAACTTGAAACCTTTCGGCCTCGACTCAAACCCAGAACCTCCCGGACCATATCTGAGATCTCAAACCCAAAACCAACACCAAAACCTAGTTTTCAAACATCAAAAAAAAAAAAAGAAGAAGAAGAAAGAAACCGTTGGAACTCGAGGACCCAAAACCTAGATCTAAGATCTAAACACCTAACACTTGCAAAAAAGAAAAAGACCATAACAAAACACAACAACCTCAAGTATTTTTCGAACCATCAACAAAAAAAAAACAAAATAGAAAAGAAAAGGAAGAAGATGGTTTCGGCCTAGGTAAGATATAGGGGGTTGGAGTTGTTTCTAGGAGAATCGGAGGGGAGATCTGTTTAAGGGAGGAAGAGTCGAGCGTTTTTAGGGTTTTGGGAAACTACCGGCGACCGGAGCACAGCGGCACACAGCGGTTGGCACGGTGGTAGCCATTTGGCCGGGCTGAAGGGTTGAGAGAGTTTTTTGGGATTTTTGAAGTTTTTTTTTTTGGAAATCGGTTGAAATGGAAAACTGACAAAAAATAGGGCTTTTATAAACCAACAAAATGCAGCGTTTTGGAGGCCCTTGGATCCGCGTGTTGACCCAACCCGACTCCGAAACCCACGCGACCCGTCTCCACCATCCATTGGCGACCTGCGTGCCACGTCCTACCCGGCTCCTTGATCCGCTCGTGACCCGCTTCAACTGGCAGATTTGGGCCCTATCATTTGGGCTATTTTGAAAGACTTTTTGGGGTTCTAAGCCAAAAAAGAATTTGGGTATATTTCCATTCGTATTTATTCATTTATTTGTTTATTTATTTATTTTTGTTAAATAATTTATTTTGTGAAGTTTCTAATATATTTTCCTGGTAAAAAAAAATAAAAAGGAAGAAGCATATTTATTTGTATGTAAAATCGCCTAGAATTTATTGCATGAGATTAGTTTCAATAATAAAATTATACACTTCTTTTAAAAATATATATAGTAATAATAACAATAATTTCTTTTAATATAATTTTTTCTTAATACGAGGCAAATTGTTAGGTTTCAAAATGTATAGTAAAAAAAAACAAATTTAATTAAAATAAATATGATTTCTGATGATAAGTTTTCATAGAAATCGCAAGTAGCGATTCTTTGGAAAACTTTAGGTGAGAGGAATTTATCGAATGTTACCAAAGTATTAGGATATTCGGTATTATTTCTCAATACTATATTTGTATTTATTTTAAGAATATATATATATATATATCTAGTAATAATGAGTAGGAAATACTTAGGAAAACATTAATTAATTGAAAATAAAATAAATGAATAAAAACAAAATAGATAATGAAAAATTTTAATAAGTAGAAAATAGTTAAAATGAAATTGATAAAAAAAGGGGTTAATTAATCAAAAAAAATTAAAGAAGATAATAGTGAATTTTCAAAAAGTAAAGAACATTTATAAAAATAATTAAAATAAAACAAATAAAAGAATAAAAATAATAGTATTGTAATAATAAAAAGAAAATAGTTAGGTGAATTAATTAAATTAATAAAAGTAAACAGGAACAAAAATGAATGAAAGTGAAATAATCAAGTTATTCATGTAAGGTAAAAGCTAATCACCAATGATGAAATTTTACGAATTTGTAAGTAGCGATTCCTCGAAAATGTCTAGGTGAGGAGAATTTTACCAAATATTACCAGAGTATTGAGATATGCAATGTAAATTCTTCAATAAAAAATAATAATAATAATGATGATGATAATAATAGTATATTTTTTCATTAGAATAAGTTAAGTAAGAAAGTATAAAAATAATAATATTAATGCTAACATAGTATATAATAAGAATTAGATAAAATTAAGATAATAAGATAAGGATGTAATTTAATATAGTTTAATTATATAAAACTCATCAATAAAATAAAAGCAAATGTGAAGTCCCCGATGATGAGATATCGTGAAAATCTCAAGTAGTGATTCTTCGAATATCTCTAGGTAAGAGAAATTTTTCATATGTTACCAAAGTATTGGAATATATGGTATAATTTTTCGATAAAGGGATTTACATTTATATAAAATAATGAATAAATCATTCTCTATGAAAACAAATAATATAAGAAAAACAACTAAGTGATCGAATTAATAATAGGATGAATTGGAAACAAATGATAATCTGTGAATAAGAATCATGCATCTCTTTTTACATTATTTATAAAATCCTGCTGATGGGATGTTATGAAATTTACAAGTAGTGATTTCCTAACTGATCTCTAGGTAAGAGAAATCTATTAAATATTACTAATGTATTTGAGTATTTAATGCGATTTTTCAATAATTTAAATTTTTGTTAAAAATTAAAATGAATAAGTTTTTTTTAAAAAAAATTAATAATAAAGTTTAAATTTAAGTAAATTAGTCCGATGATGAAATGTTACGAAATTCACAAGTAGTGATTTTTAACTGATATCTAAGTGAAAAGAGTCACTAAATATTACCAGAGTATTAGAATGCTTAGTGTGATTCTTCAATAATATTGATTTTTATTTAAAATTAAAAAAATAAAATTTTATAAAAATATTATAAAAAATACACGTGCATCATTCATTTCCTGTTTGCATCATATGCATCCATGGTTAATTACAAAAATAAAATGTGAATTTTCCGAGGATGAGATTCTATACAAATCGTAAGTAGTGATTCTTAGGAAATCTCTAGGTGAAAATTTTATTTCAAATATTACAAAAAATATTGAAGTATTTGATTTAATTTTTCAATACAAAAAGATTCACATTCACTTTCGAAAAAAATAGAACTTAGTCTTTGTTTTTTTTTAAATATATAAAAAAATGGTTTTGAGAAAAGAGAAATTAAATTGTTTAATAAAATAGGAATTATTTTTAAATATTAGATTAAGACCATTTCATTAAAATCAAAGCATAACACTTGATTAAGATGGTACCGTTTTTTAAACGGGCATCGTGGGGGTGCTAATCTTTCCCCACGCATAACCGTTCTCTCGAACCTGATTTTGTTTTCGCAGACCAAAAATAATCTTTTTAATAAAACTTAATTAATTTTGAGATTTTTTTAAAAAGATAAATATTTTTAGGTGACTAATCACACCTAGTCAAAAAAGATTGGTAGCGACTCTTTTTTTTTCATGTTTTTAAAATCATCGAGCGATTGAGTCCCTGGACGAATTCGTTACTACAACTTCGTTACAACTCCACTGGAGACTTTTGAGAGTCAAGCCATTTATTATTCATGTGTTATCCTAAGTTTTAATTTAATAATCTTAACTAATATTTAAATTTAATTTATTTAATTTTAAATAATTTGTTGCATTTGTGTTTTAGTTATCATATTTATTTTACGGCATTGTTCATTTTGTATATATTATTCTTAATAAATTGTTGTGGCATATAGGATAAGGGTTATATGTGATGAATGTTTAATGTGTTCCCTTGTACACACACTTGCACGTACATTTCATAACATGCGCCCTATACCCGGGGTCCGTCCTTTTTAAGAGGGAGTAGAGTACCTTTGCTCTCGTGAGATAATAACCTTTGCAATAGCAAGCGAAATACTCCCACTCAAATTAAATCTTGCTTGTCCAGTGTGGATGACAGTGAGATATAATGTGAGAACTTTTAGATCTTTATAAATCCCAATCCAGCATGCAAAAGGCCTTAAGAAACCAACTTTAGGTAGAGCTTTGCCCAAATCCTATAGAGATTATTCCAAAATTAGGACACATGAAGGGACATATTTGACCCATTTTCTCATATCTATAATAAAGGTATTATCGATTTTGGTTTGAATTGTATATAATTTAAGTTTTTTATTTTTTTTAAAAAGAATTTGTGTAAATAAAAATGAAAAAAAATATTTTCTTTATAAAAGATCTTGTAAAAAAAAATCCAATTATTTTTGAAAAAATAAAGATGTGTGATAAAAATAATAGAACAAATATGTTACTTTTCTTTTAAAAAATGCAAATAATTCTTCATTTTTTTTGAAAGGGGAATTTTGTTTTTGAAAATAGGTTCATAAAAATATGAACTAATAAAAATACGTTCTACAAAGCAAGAGGAAGAAAAAGACGTTTATGTATATTTGGTTACAAGATGTTTTTATATTTACAAAAGCAAAAAAAGTTTTAATTTCTTTCACTTTTTTTCCTTAAAAGAAAAATATGAAATGATAAAAAAATGCATAAAATTTTCTTTTTATAATAAAAAAATGAAATAATTTGTTAAAAAAATGGTTGAGAAAAATATGATTTTTGTTTTTTTTTTCACTAAAGATAATAAGAAGAAATTTAATTAAGTTTTTTTTTTAAATTTTTTTTCTTTATTCATGGAAAAACTTCTTAAGATAAAGGCATAGAAAAGAAAAGTAAAAGGGGTTGAGTAGGAAATGAATTAATCTTTCTTCAAAAAAAGTTAGAATAAAATGAGAGAATGAATGAAAAAAAGTTTTTCTTTCTTTTTAAAATAAAAAAAAAATATTGAAAAAAAAAATATGAATAATTTATTTTCTTGTATAGAATTTACAAAGAATAGTTTGACATATGAAATATTTTTGGTTGCACAAGAAGTTTAATAAAAATACAAAAATGCTTGTGAAAAATAAATTAAAAAAATGGTTTGAAAATAAAAACAAAAAATTGTTTTTAATCTTCTCGTTGCAAGAAAAAATTTTTTGAATAAAGGTGAACAAAGTCAACAAAAGTTTTCCTTGAATTTGTTTGATGTATAATTTCAAGAATACTTTGATATGCAAAAAGAATGAAAAAGAAATAAATTTTTTGGTACAGTAAAAATCGAACATGAAATGTGAAAATGGTTAGGTAAAAGTAAAAATTAGAAAAAAAAAACTTTGAAAAATTTTTTTTAGGAGTTTCAGTTTTCTTCTTTTCTCTTGGCATATACATTTATGATAGAAATATTACCTAAGCATTGTACATACAAAACCCACTTCTTTTTCCAAACATCTTAATGTCTCATGTCATTCTTGTTTCTTATCATCCATTTCATCCATGCATTTGTAAACATGCCATATGCATTTTATGATTAAGCAAGTAAGGTAGTTATTTAAAAAAAAAAATCAAGCTTCACCTTATTTGCATTGAGCGTACATTACATTTCATGTAAGCATGTTCTTTTATTCATCCCATTGTATCATGTCTAGTGCATTTTACATTGCATTTTAGGGTAAAAAAATGCTTTTTGATTTTTATAAAAAAAATAATTTGACAATTTTTGTGGGGCATAAAATGATTTTTTGATATTCTAACTTGTTATTTTTACATGTTTCAAACTTGATTTTCCAAGTTGATATGTGAAGTTGTCAAACATGAGGGAATTTTCAACAAGAATTTTTGTATATTTTACTTTGTTATGCCATTCTGTCGTAACGATTTCGTCCAAGGACTCGACCGCTCGACGATTTTGAAAACATGAAAAACAAGGAGTTACCACTAATCTTTTTTAACTAGGTGTGATTGGTCACCTAAAAATATTTATCTTTTTAACAAAATCTCAAAATTAATTAAGTTTTATTAAAAAGATAATTTTTGGTCTGCGAAAATAAAATCAGGTTTAAGAGTACGGTTACGCGTAAGGAAAGATTAGTACCCCTACGACGCCCGTTTAAAAAACGATACCATCTTAATCAAGTGTTATCCTTTGATTTTAATGAAATGGTCTTAATCTAATATTTAAAAATAATTCCTATTGTATTGAACAATTAATTTCTCTTTTCTCAAATCCATTTTTTTATATATTTTAAAAAAACAAAGACTAAGTTTTATTTTTTTTTGAAAGTGAATGTGAACCTTTTTGTATTGAAAAATTAAATCAAATACTCCAATACTTTCGGTAATATTTGAAATAAAATTCTCACCTAGAGATTTCTTAAGAATCGCTACTTGCGATTTCTATAGAATCTCATCCTCGGAAGATTCATATTAACTATGGATGCATATGATGCAAACAGGAAATGAATGATGCACGTGTATTTTTTTATAATATTTTTGTTTTAAATTTTAAATAAAAATCAATATTATTGAAGAATCACACTAAGCATTCCAATACTCTCACCTAGAGATCAATTAGAAATCACTACTTGTGAATTTCGTAACATCTCATCGTCAGATTAATTTACTTAAATTTAAACTTTATTATTAAGTTTTTTTTTAAAAAAAACTTATTCATTTTAATTTTTAACAAAAATTTAAATTATTGAAAAATCGCACTAAATACTCAAATACGTTAGTAATATTTAATGGATTTTTCTCACCTAGGGATTAGTTAGGAAAATCACTACTTGTAAATTTCATAACATCCTATCATCGGGATTTTATAAATAATGTAAAAAGAGATGCACGATTCTTATTCACGGATTATCATTTGTTTCCAATTCATCCTATTATTAATCTGATCACTTAGTTGTTTTTCTTATATTATTTGTTTTCATAGAGAATGATTTATTCATCATTTTATATAAATGTAAATCCCTTTATCGAAAAATTATATCATATATTCCAATACTTTGGTAACATATGAAAAATTTCTCTCACCTAGAGATATTAGAAGATCATTACTTGCGATTTGCACAATATCTCATCATCGGGGAATTCACATTTGCTTTTATTTTATTGATGAGTTTTATATAATTAAACTATATTAAATTACATCCTTATCTTGTTATCTTAATTTTATCTAATTCTTATTATATATTATGTTAGCATTAATATTATTATTTTTATACTTTCTTACTTAACTTATTCTAACGAAAAAATATACTATCATCATCATCATCATCATCATCACCATCATCATCATCATCATCATCTCATCATTATTATTATTATTATTTATTGAAGAATTTACATCGCATATCTCAATATTCTTATAATATTTGGTAAAATTCTCCACACCTAGACATTTTCGAGGAATCGCTACTTGCAAATTCCATAAAATTTCATCATCGGTAATTAACTTTTACCTTACGTGAATAACTTGATTATTTCACTTTCATTCATTTTTGTTTCTGTTTACTTTTATTAATTTAATTAATTCATCTAACTATTTTCTTTTTATTATTATAATACTATTATTTTTATTCTTTTATTTGTTTTATTTTAATTATTTTTATAATTGTTCTTTACTTTTTGAAAATTCACTACTATCTTCTTTAATTTTTTTTTTATTGATTAACCCCTTTTTTTATCAATTTCATTTTAACTATTGTCTACTTATTAAAATTTTTCATTATCTATTTTGTTTTTATTCATTTATTTTATTTTCAATTAATTAATGTTTTCCTAAGTATTTCCTACTCATTATTACTAGATATATATATATATATATATATATATATATATATATATAAATATATTCTTAAAATAAATACGAATATAGTATTGAGAAATAATACCGAACATCCCAATACTTTGGTAACATTCGATAAATTTCTCTCACCTAAAGTTTTTCAAAGAATCACTACTTGCGATTTCTATGAAAACTTATCATCGAAATCATATTTATTTTAATTAAATTTGTTTTTTTTTTACTATACATTTCGAAACCTAACAATTTGCCTAGTATTAAGAAAAAATTATATTAAAAGAAATTATTGTTATTATATATATTTTTAAAAGAAGTTTATAGTTTTATTATTGAAACTAATCTCATGCAATAAATTCTAGGTGATTTTACATACAAATAAATATGCTTCTTCCTTTTTCTTTTTTTTTCCAGGAAAATATATTATAAACTTCACAAAATAAATTATTTAACAAAAATAAATAAATAAATAAATGAATAAATAGGAATGGAAATATACCTAAATTATTTTTTGGCTTAGAACGCCAAAAAGTCTTTCAAAACAGCCCAAGATCAAAGCCTAAATGATAGGGCCCAAATCTACCGGTTGAAGTGGGTAGCGAGCGGGTCAACGAGTCGGGTTGGACGTGGCACGTGGGTCGCGAGCGGATGGTGGAGACGGGTCACGCGGGTTTCGAAGTCGGGTCGGGTCAACACGCGGATCTAAGGGCCTGCAAAACGCGACGTTTTGCTGGTCTATAAAAGCCTTATTTTTTTGTCAGTTTTCCATTTCAACCGATTTCCCAAAAAAAAAACTTCAAAAATCTCAAAAAACTCTCTTAACCTTTCAGCCTTGCCAAATAGCTACCGCCATGTGCCGCCATGCTCTGGTCACCGGTGGTCTTCCCAAAACCCTAAAAACTCTCGATTCTTCCTCCCCTAAACAGATCTCCCCTTCGATTCTCCAAAAAGCAACTCCAACCCCCTAGATCCAACCTAGGCCGAAACCATCTTCTCCCTTTTCTTTTCTGTTTTGTTTTTTTTTTTGTTGATGGTTCAGAAAATACTTGAGGTTGCTGTGTTTTGTTGTGGTCTTTTTCTTTTTTGCAGGTGTTAGGTGTTTAGATCTTAGATCTAGGTTTTAGGGTTCCAACGGTTTCTTCTTTTTTTTTATGTTTGAAAAGTAGGTTTTGATTGTTGGTTTCGGGTTTGAGATCTCAGATCTGGTCCTGGGGGTTTTGGGTTTAAGTGGAGGCCGAGGGGTTTCAGGTTATGTTTGGGAATGGTGATTCTAGGTTATGTGTAGGGGAGCTGAGTTGGGTTACGGTTGGTGAATGTAGAGTTCCGTGGTAGGGGAGTGGTGTCTCGGTGGTGGTGGGTTATGAGTGTTTCGGTGATGGCTTGTTGACACAGTGGGGTTTCTGCAAATCTATTTGAGTGTCCGAGGGTCTCTAAAAAATTTTGCTTGAATCATTCAGGCCCTTTTAAACATATTTAGAGGCATCCTTTTGTCTAATGTTTCATAATCAACACTTAGGTTCTTCCTATTGTTTCTCAATCACCAAAGGCAATTGTCAGGATGGGATTGATTGCGTGGGGATGGTGAAATTTCGCTTAAACTCGAGACCTAGGAAAAGGGGCTCGAATTGCACCGGCAGCTGGGGCAAAAGTCTTGGGCTAAACATGCAGCCGAGAATGGGAATGTCTATTCCCATTAAATGTGATTGAAAAAAAAAAAATAATAATAATAATAATAAATAAATAAATAAATAATAAACTCAAAAAATCAAATTCAACCCATTTTCTTTGGGCTTTGAAGCCCATATATTCTAATTTGGACTTTAAAAGTCCAATTGGACTTATTTCTATATACTATGGCCCAATATAAGTTTAGAATTAATATAAAAAATCTTATTTAAATTGACCAAAAAAAGTTCTCAAATTTTACTCGAAAACAAATATTTGATCTGAAATTTTTTAGCAATAGTATTACGATTTGGACAAAATTGGGTGTCTACACACCTCACATGTCCCGATCCCTAAATCTAACTATAGGGAATGTCAAAACTTCACAGAGAAGGAATTCATGTGTATTAAATCCGTATCAAAATCTTTCGATTAGTAAACCATTAAGTAAAACACTAGTGAAGCACTCAATAAAACGGTCAGTAGTTTCTTCGATAAACCCCTTAATAGGCATTTTAATAAAACGTTCAGTAAATTCTTTAGTATATATTTTAATAAAACTTTTTCAAAATACATTTAATAAATAGTCAATAAACGATCAGTGAATAGACAAAAAATAATCAGAAAATGGTTGGATAAACGATTAATGAAATGTCAGAAAACCATTAGTATACGATCAGAAAACCATTAATAAATAATCGTAATATGATCAGTAAACATTTAAAAAACAATAAGTTACCAAATAGAAAACCATCAATGGACCATTGAAAAACAGCCAGAAAACCATTAGAAAGCAATTAGTAACCATAGGAAACGATCGGTAAAACAAATCAGAAAACGATCTCTAACAAGTGGAAAACAATTCGAAATCAATTGGAAAATGATCAGAAAACAATCAGTACATGATCGGACATAGTCTCTAAACGATCAGAGTTTAGTCAGTAAACAATTAGAAAACAGTTAGTAATCGATCGGAAACTGGTTAATAAATGATCAGAAAACAATTCAATAAACAATTAGAGAATGATCTGTAAACAATCAGATAACGATCAGAAGACAGTCAGAAAATGATCCGTAAATGATTAGAGAACAATCAGAAAAATAATCAGTAAACGATCAGAGATCAATCAGTTATAATCGATCAGATTTAATAAACACTCAGTACATCAAATCAACCAATCAGATTCAATAAATACATATCAAAACAGATTTAATAATAAAATAGTGGAGACTAAGCTACACCCAAAAATATCATGCATGAAACAGAAATCCCATACGAATTAGAAACAGAAATTCTAGAGGGATTAGTAAAGACATGTCATAGTCAAAGGAGTCCACAGTGTACACTTGCCAAGTGACATCTGCAGGGTTGAAGACTTGGCAGGTCTAACAACATATAATTTATCACTTAGAATGCATGAAATGGGGCCAACAAACTCAAAACATTTACTTGACTCTCCTAAAAACAATAAAATCAATACTTTATATTTTCCAAAACATAGTATGGTAGTGTAAATGCACATTTTATTGTGAATGCAGGGAGTGCATGAATCTATGTTAGCCCGGACATACCACCCAGCAATCACAATATAAATCTTTGGGAACCAAGTTTTCATTTAAAATCATATAATTTGAAATTCAATATATATTTCGGTCAATACGTTTGGTTAAACTCAAAACATTTAACTTAAATTAGAAAATGAACATTTTTAGTAAGCAGTGTCAGTAATTTCAAAATATTAAAGCACTTACTTCAATTAGACAAAATAGAACTTTAACTTCAGTTAAACACTCAAAGCAGTTCACAAATCGGTAATAACACATTTCAAGATTTGTATAGTAAAATAGATTATCACTCAATTCATAAAATCATTAGGATCAGAGTATTAGTAGTTTAAGAATAAAAAAATTTCGGCAAGTATTTTCAAATTAGAACTCAAAGTTCAAAATATTTATTTACGTATAAGAATGGTGCCATCAATCATATAAATCATGAAATCAGAGAAATCCATCAAAATCAGCCTCAATAACTGAGTTACAAATTTGATGCATACTATGGACTTATATGGAACTCAAATCAGTATTAACCTCCAAATTTCATTCAAAATGTTTCAAAAATATGTTCTTGTGAATATAATGTTCAAAATACGTTTTACGAAATTTTGGCAGCATAACAGTTATATCTGTTCTAACCTCTCTACACGAAAATACAGTTCAAAAACCACAAATCTAGTTTCCGAATATTGATCAATCACAATTTCAATCAATAGTTCAGAAAACCAATTCAAATCACTCAGTTCAGTCATTCAATCTTAAAACAGTTTTCAATGTTCAATAATATAGAATTTTCAAATCAATCGATCAATCATATCGATATAGTCATAGTATCCCTACGTCTTATATATATCCCTTACCTAATTTCCAGACACAATGCAGTATATTAATCCTGTCTAGTAAACAGATCAGATAAGCGAGCATATATTCCCTTATCATTTTCTTTACGCCACTAAGTTCAGGGCTACAAAATTCCATATAAACACAATCAAATCATTGTACTTTCTCAAAAAAGAATATCTATCTATGACATCCCAAAATGTACAGTATTTAACACTATATAACACTACACGTAACGGTTGGGCTGTCTACGATGCTTTTATCATCCACTTATTGAAAACAGTAACTGCTATTATATAGAATTTAATTTAGTAGTCGATGAAAATATTTAGTGCAATATACATAAACAGTCTGTACACGTGTTCTACATCCCAGGTACAAGAACTATACAATATAGTACTGTACAAATATGTCCGAAAATATATAAGAGAAATAATACCTCTAGGACCCACTAAAAGCTGCCTCGAGGTCAACTACCACGCAGCCGAATTCTTTGGAGCGGAATCACTGAAAATAGTCTGTGGAGTGAGAAAATAAAGGGGTGAGCTAACGCGCTCAGTAAGAGAATTGTATATAAAACTGATACTATAAAATCTATATGCTAAAAACATTTGCATCCTAATAGCTCACTAACTCAAAACAGGATGGATACTATAGTCGACTAGGAATATCGGATAGAGTATAGAAAGTATTTTAGAATACCGTATGTGTCCTGGCTTCTAGAAGTGACTATAGGGAGTAATCGTTTTCTCTTGATATTCAAGTCCAAGTAAAACATTAAATGTTCACATGATAAAACATTTAAGTAAATAAATAAGGAATTAATATTTCTTTCAACAAATATTCATTTCTACACTTGTAAAACATCGTATAATATTTAGTTCAACATGTAGTATATCAAAAGCTCAGTGGCTGCAAATAATTTAGTACCAGCTAAAGGTTTAGTGAAAGGTACAATCATCAGTACAGTATCATGGAGACCTGGCAACACCCTAAATATATCATGCTATAGTAATATCCCCGAATAGGGAAAATAATAACACAAGAGATCTATGGCCATAGTTTATGGGGTCCACAGTGTGCACTGATCAGGTGTCCACTAGGACGCTGATAATAGGATCAGTATCTATCAGCACTAACGCGTGACATGTGAGCATGATATGGGGCCTAACAGTCTCAAAATAGTAAACACGTGATATAAACCCCATTTATGAAATCAATTTCATTGAATATAAGTTCAATCAATCCATAAATATTCATAAGGAAAATATTTTCATCTTATGAATAACAATTTATAAAATATTCATACTGTGGTAATCATTCCCGAAAATGCTCTAAATATTTATAGAATAGTATAAATCACATGCTGGTACTTTCACATAAATAAAATCCTTAATAGGAATATTTAAATATAGTTTTTCGATAAACTATAAGATTATGCAATTTAATGAACTTCATGGAAATTTCCCAAATTTCCACTTATTTCCACTTTAGAAAAATACTAGAAATATTTTTTAAATATTTCTATAATTTTCGACAGAATGACGACTATTTCTAACCTAGCCTTCCTGCACGGAAATTACAGTTTAGAATTTCAACAACAACCACAATTTCACCAAATTTCATCACTTTCAATGGCAATTTATATCCAAATTATTTTATAAAAATAGTGTGAACCCAACTATGCATTTACAGTATCCTTAAGGTTCACACACACATCCCTTACCTGTAGAATAAAATAAAATCGCCTGATAGCACCACGTACGAATCACCTCTCCCGGGCTGCAATAAAATTCACCCAAGACCATTATTCACCATAATTAAAATTCTAATAATTTTTCTTGCACTAAATTCCACTACTTTTTCAGTAGAAAATATTAAACCAGTATAATTCACACCGGTGTTAAAGCCTAACTTCGCCGATTTAGCTCCGAATCGAAATCCGACTTCACCATCAGTCTTCTTATAATTTCTACAGTCTCTTAACACCCTAACATCATTATTTGAAGCATTAAAACCCCTCCCATCTAGCTTGGCCGAAAATGGCTTCTTGCCATTTTCATTGTTTTTCTTCCATTTAGCCATTATACCTTAATTAATCATGCTTAATCATTATCCTAATCCTATTTTTATGCATCAAACCATAGTAATTCATAAAGATCTCCTCATGGCCGAACACCCCTCTTAATGGTTGAGTATGATTTAGCTAGATTCAACCTAAACTAATACCATAAACAAGCTGAGGAAGCTTAGTTATCCCAAAATCAACCATTAAAATTCAAGGAATATACAAGCATGAAAATGGGTTACCTTGACAGAAATTAAGGGGCTGATTTTCTCTTGATTTAGCCACTTAATCAAAGGGCTATTGGTATATTTAGAGAGAGGAAGATGAGTAGAGCAATTTAGGTAGAAATAGCTTAGTAAAAATATGGTGAAAATCAACTGTTTTTGGAAGGTTTTGGTTTCTTCTCTTTTATGCTTCCATGGAGGTCACGAGAATGAGGGAAAGAAGAAGCTGCAACAGTGCCGGCAGCAGCTGGAAATATATAAAAATATTTGGACATATTTCATAAATGTTAAAAATAACAAAAATGCCATTAATGATAGGTTTTTCGGTCTTTTTCTTTCAGAATTTTTATAACTAGGCATTTGAAATCTAAAAATTTATTTTCCATCACCAAAAATTCATATTAAGTGTATTTTGATAAATGGTGGTGGTTTGGCTCGGGTTTAACCTTTTCGAGAAGGTGAAATTGCAAAAATACCCTTACCGGGTAAATCGCGTAGAATTCTAATTTGACTACCGATTCGGTTCATCTATTTACATAACCCAGGACTTATTTTCATGTAGAATATCATTCTTTAATCACTAGATTAAATTCTCATTTATTTTGACCTCAATTTACGAAAATGCCACCGGGCTATGTACTTAAACGTCATTTTTTGATTTGTTTTCGTGCTCTTCAAAAATAATCTAAATGAGGAAATTTAGACTTAAAATTCATACCGTATATTTATTAGACCTTCTGTGTATTATCTGTCCGGTCTCACATCCATCTGGGCACTGTAGAGCCTATGGGGTCCACCACACTGTACTAGCTCATATCTGCGAAATTCACATGAATTAAATAGTATGAGTGTCCTTACATGTGAAACCAATATATGAATACATGATTCTCACATTCTCCCACTTAAGAAATTTGGTCCTCCGAATTTAATCGAACCTATCACTGAAAGAGCTCTGGATATTCTCTCGCATGAGACTCTCTAATTCCCATGTAGCCTCCTCCTCTGAGTGATATTGCCAGAGCACTTTCACTAGTGGAATCGTCTTAGACCGTAGTACTCTATCCTTCCGATCCAAGATCCGTATCAGTTTCTCCACGTAGCTCATATCCTCCCTAATCTCTAGTAGCTCATGTCGAACTACATAAGAGGGATCTGAATGATATCTCCTCAACATCGATATGGAAGACATTATGAACCCCTAATAACTCCGGAGGCAATGCCAACTTATAAGAAACATCTCCTACACAGTCTAAGATGTCAAAGGGCCCGATGTAATGAGGACTTAACTTGCCCTTCTTACCGAATCTTATAATACCCTTCGACGGTGAGACCTTAAGAAAGATAAAATCCCCCACTGAGAACTCTAATGGTTGGCATCTAGTATCTGCATAACTTTTTTGCCGACTCTAAGCTGTCTTCAATCTATCCGAAATCAACTATAAACTCCGAGAAGCTTACTCTACTAAATTAGGATCTAATATCTGACGATCACGTACTTCTTCCCATGCAACAGGTGATCTACATTTCTTGCCATACAAAGCCTCATAGGGTGCCATGCCGATACTGGACTGATAACTATTATTATATGCGAACTCCACCAGTGACAAATGGTCGTCCCAGGAGCCTCTAAAATCTAGTGCACACGCTCTCAACATATCCGTGAGCGTCTGGATAGTGTGCTCGGACTATCCATCAGTATGCGGATGGAAAGAGGTGCTAAAACTCAATCGGGATCCCATCGCCTCCTGAAATCTCTCCCAAAAATGAGATGTAAACCTTGAATCCCTATCAGAAGTGATACTCACTGGAATACCATGCAATCTCACTATCTCCCGAATATACAAATAGGCTAAGGCACTGAGGGAATCTGTAGAATTCATGGCAAGAAAATGAGCGGACTTCGTCAATCGATCAACTATCACCCATATACTATCGTGATTACTCCGGGTTCTCGGTAAGCCCATCACGAAGTCCATAGTAATGTGCTCCCACTTCCATGTCGGAATCTGCAGAGGCTGTAGTAATCCAGTAGGCTTCTGGTGCTAAACTTTTACCTGCTGACATGTGAGACATCTAGCAACAAACTCCGCCATGTCTCATTTCATCCTAGGCCACCAATACACTCTCCGTAAATCATGGTACATCTTAGTAGTGCCTGGATGCAGAGTGTACCTTGAGGTGTGACCCTCTACAAAAATCAGATGCTTCAGTTGCTGGTCATCGGGAATACATATCCTATATCTGAACCTCAATATCCCATCACTGCCAATCCCATAATTAGACTAAACTCCCATTTGTACCTGACTGGCAACCTCTATACAATCAAATCACTCCTCTGAGCATCCCTGATCCTATCCATCAGATCCGACTCTATTCTGAAGCTAGCCGTAAATCCATATCTCTCAAAAGAAATCTCACTCAAACTGAGGCCCAAGAACTGCTCAATCAACTCATACTCCCGGACCATCATATAAGCAACCATGCCCATCTGCTTCCTGCTCAAAGCATCTGCCACCACATTAGCTTTCCCCGAGTGGTAGAGGATCTCGCAGTCATAATCCTTTAGCAGCTCCATCCATCTGGGCTGTCTCATATTCAACTCTCACTGCGAGAATAGATACTTCAGACTCTTATGGTCTGTGTATTCCTGGAATCGCTCTCCATATAGATAATGTCGCCAAATCTTCAATGCAAATACTACTGCGGCTAACTCCAAATCATGGTCGGATAATTCTTCTCATGCTCTTTCAACTGTCTAGAACCATAAGCAATCACTCAACCATTCTGCATCAAAACACACCCTAATCCGAAAGCGGTTGCATCATTGTACACTGAGAAACCACCAGATCCGCTAAGAAGGGCGAGGACAGGAGCACTAGTCAACCGTCGCTTTAACTCCTGAAAATTGTGATCACATGCATCTGTCAGTCAAATCTAACATCCTTACGCGTGAGGCGCGTCAGTGGAGCAGCTAGTCTCAAAAACCCTCCACAAACCGACGGTAATATCCGGCTAGACCCAGAAAACTATGTATCTCTGTAACTGTACGAGGCCTCTCCCACTGAATAATCGCCTCGATCTTAGACGGATCCACAGATACCCCGTCTCTAGACACCACATGCCCCAGAAATACAATGCGATCTAGCCAGAAATCACACTTACTGAGTTTGGCATAAAGCCTCCAGTCTCTGAGGGTCTGTAAGACTATTGGACTCGTTCTCCTCTGACAATCTAGAGTAATTCAGTATATCATTTATGAAAACAATCACAAACTGATCTAGGTATGGCTTGAACACCTCATTCATCAGACTCATAAAAGCTGCAGGGGCATTAGTCAATCCAAAAGGCATCACTAGGAACTTGTAGTGACCATACTGAGTCCTAAATGCAGTCTTAGGGACATCAGACTCCTGTATCCTTAACTGATGATACCCTGATCAGAGATCAATCTTAGAAAATACAAGTACACCCCTGAGTTGATAAAATAAATCGTCAATCCTGGGTAAGGGATACTTATTCTTGATGGTAGCCCTATTAAGCAACTTGTAATCAATGCATAATCTTAAGCTGCCATCCTTCTTCCGGACGAATAGTACTGGAGTGCCCCACGGAGAAACACTAGGGCGAATGAAACCCTTATCTAACAACCCTGGAGCTGCTTTTTAAGTTCTTCCAACTCCACTAATGCCATCCGATATGGGGGCTTAGATATAGGCTCCGTACCGGGTACCAGATCAATCACAAACTTCGTCTCCCTATCCAGTGGTAACCCTGGTAATTCATCCGGGAATACATCCGGGAAATCCCTAACCACAGGAATATCTGACAGATCTGGACGTTTCTGTTCCACGTCCTCCACATACACAATAAAACCTTCAATCACACCAAAGTAGCATTTAAACAATTTTAGTAAAATACTCCACTTTATTTATTTATCAAATAACTTTACAGTATATCGTTCAGGACGAGAGAAGGTAACAAACTTGGTATTACAGTTTAAACTAACAAAATTCGCAGTTAACCAATCCATCCCTAGGATTACATCAAAGTCAAACATGTTTAACAAAATAAGGTTAGCTGTCATCTCCTTCTCTCCTACAGTAACCTTACAATCTCTATACACCACGTCCGTCATCTAGGACTCCTTAAATAGTGTACTAATCCGCAAAGTGTACCCTAAAGGTTCAGGTTCTACTGGTATCTTATTAGCACATGCAGGTGATACAAACGAATGCGTAGAGCCAAGATCAAGCAGTGCTAATACTGAAATATCAAAAATATAAATCTTACCCTTAATTACATCTGTAAAAGTATCAACAGCTCCTGATCTAATGCGAACACCCGTCCTTGTGTCACAGCCTTCTTACCCTTCTCTGCGGCTGTCGAGCGTCTAGGCTGTGAAGCTGTCACCTTATCTGTCTCAATCTGTATCGGGGCTGCTGGAGGAGGAGTAAGAGCTAAAGCTAGAGATGCAGCTACCTCTCTCAACCTCGGGTAATCTCTGACCAAATGCCTTGTCTGTCCACATCGGAAACATGCCCTAAATATCATATGGCATGGTCTAGTACCGTGCGACCTCCCACACAATGTGCACCTGGCCGCGATACCTCTCTGAAATGTACTAGAGCTAGTAGTAGTAGGGGCAACTGTCTAACTGGTCTCCCCTCTGCAATCTGTATACCTGATGTCCTGGCCCTCTTAGGCTGCCATCTACTAAATCGATCACTGGTGCTCCTCTTCGGCTATTCTCTGCCTTTACCCTTACCCTTAGACCCAAACTCTGTATGAAACTACTTATAATCACGCTCGCATAACTGTGCTTGTCTCACGGCCTCATCATATGTACAAATGTCTAACGAGACTAGTCGGGTCCTAGTAGAGGGTCTCAAACCCGCCATAAATCTGTCTATCTTATGCTGATTACTCATCTGAATCTGCGGGTCAAATCTCCTCAAGGTGGTGAATCGTGACTCATACTGATCCACCGATATACTCCCTTGTACTAACTCCAAAAACTCCTGCTGAAGTTTCTTCTATGCTGTATCAAGAATGTACTGTCGGTGAAAAGCCTCCGTAAATATATCCTAGGTCACCACCTGATGCTGGGCCAACAAAACCGTCTATGTGGACTTCCACCAGTGCTCTGCATCATCAATCAACTGGAACACTACTAGTCCAACGCTCTCTGTCTCTGTGCACCGTATTTACCTAAATAATTTTTCTGTAGCCTCAACCCACTGCTCTGCTACGAGTGGATCCTTATCCCCCTTAAACTTCAGAGGATCCAACTTCTTAAACGATCATATCAAAGTGACATCACAGTAAGACTCAACACTACGCGGTTGTGCTGGTGGCTGCGGTGCTACTACGACAGGTGCTTGCGGTACTGGCTGAGGGGCAGGCTGTGGCTTGAGAGGTACGGGAGGTGGTACTATTGGCTGTGGTAGGGATGGTGCTATTGCGGGGGCTGCGACTGCTGCTCTATCTCTATCTCTCACAGCTCTGTCAGCAGCTCTGTCAGTGTTATACGTGGCAATGAAGTCTGCCAACATCCATTCCATCCTATTCATTCTGGTATTCGGACTCTCAGGCTGCGGAGGGAATGGGGTCCTGGGGCCGACTCCAGAATAGGTGTCGCCCTATCGCGTCCTCTACCTCGTCTACCCCTACGTCCACTCATTTCTGCACAACACAGACATTTCAAAACAGTGTTCAGTCACTTGAATCACTTAAATATGTTCAGACTATACAGTATTATAGGGGATGTACTCTTATTTAAGCCAAAAGACACCGACAGACATCATACCAACCTGCTCTGAAACCAATTTAACTGTCACATCCCAAAATGTATAGTATTTAACACTTTATAACACTACACCTGACGGTTGGGCTGTCTATGATGCTTTTATCATCCACTTATTGAAAATAGTAACTACTATTATATAGTATTTAATTTAGTAGTCGATGAAAATATTTACTGCAATATACATATACAGTCTGTACACGTGTTCTACATCCCTAGTACAAGAACTATACAACGTAGTACTGTACAAATATGTCCGAAAATATATAAGAGAAATAATACCTCCAGGATCCACTAAAAGCTGCCTCAGGTTTAACTACCACGCAGCCGAATTCTATGGAACGGAATCACTGAAGATAGTCTATGGAGTGAGAAAATAAAGGGGTGAGCTAACGCGCTCAGTAAGAGAATCGTATGTAAAACTGATACTATAAAATCTATATGCTAAAAACATTTGCATCCTAATAGCTCACTAACTCAAAACAGGATGGATACTATAGTCGGCTAGAAATACCGGATAGAGTAGGGAAGGTATTTTAGAATACCGCACGTATCCCGGCTCCTAGAAGCGATTATAGGGAGTAATCGTTTTCTCTTGATATTCAAGTCCAAGTAAAACATTAACTGTTCACATGATAAAACATTTAAGTAAATAAATAAGGAATTATATTCCTTTCAACAAATATTCATTTCTACACTTGTAAAACACCGTATAAGATTTAGTTCAACATGTAGTATATCAAAAGCTCAGTGGCTACAAATAATTTAGTACCAGCTAAGGTTCAGTGAAAGGTACAATCATCAGTATAGTATCATGGAGACCAGACAACACCCTAAATATATCATGCTATAGTAATATCCCGAATAGGAAAAATAATAACACATGAGATCTATGACCATAGTTTATGGGGTCCACAGTGTGCACTGATCAGGTGTCCACAGGGACACTGATAATAGGATCAGTATCTATCAGCACTACCACGTGATACGTGAGCATGATATGGGGCCTAACGGTCTCAAAATAGTAAACACGTGATATAAACCTCATTTATGAAATCAATTTCATTGAATATAAGTTCAATCAATCCATAAATATTCATAAGGAAAATATTTTCATCTTATGAATAACAATTTATAAAATATTCATATTGTGGTAATCATTCCCAAAAATGTTCTAAATATTTATAGAACAGTATAAATCACATGTTGGTACTTTCACATAAATAAAATTCCTTAATAGGAATATTTAAATATAGTTTTTCGATAAACTATAAGATTATGCAATTTAATGAACTTCATGGAAATTTCCCAAAATTCCACTTATTTCCACTTTAGAAAAATACTAGAAGTATTTTCTAAATATTTCTATAATTTTTGGCAGAATGACGGCTATTTCTAACCTAGCCTTCCTACACGAAAATTACAGTGTATAATTTCAACAGTAGCCACAATTTCACCAATTTCACCACTTTCAATGGCAATTTATATCCAAATTATTTTATAAAAATAGTGTGAACCCAACTATGCATTTACAGTATCCCTACGGTTCACACACGCATCCCTTACCTATAGAATGAAAAAAAATCGCCTGATAGCACCACGTACGAATCACCTTTCTCTGGCTGCAATAAAATTCACCCAAGACCATTATTCACCATAATTAAAATTCTAATAATTTTTCTTGCACTAAATTCCATTACTTTTTTAGTAGAAAATATTAAACCAGTATAATTCACACCAGTGTTAAAGCCTAACTTCGCCGATTTAGCTCCGAATCGAAATCCGACTTCACCATCAGTCTTCTTATAATTTCTACAGTCTCTTAACACCCTAACATCATTATTTGAAGCATTAAAACCCCTCCCATCTAGCTTGGCCGAAAATGGCTTCTTGCCATTTTCATTGTTTTTCTTCCATTTAGCCATTATACCTTAATTAATCATGCTTAATCATTATCCTAATCCTATTTTTATGCATCAAACCATAGTAATTCATAAAGATCTCCTCATGGCCGAACACCCCTCTTAATGGTTGAGTATGATTTAGCTAGATTCAACCTAAACTAATACCATAAACAAGCTGAGGAAGCTTAGTTATCCCAAAATCAACCATTAAAATTCAAGGAATATACAAGCATGAAAATGGGTTACCTTGACCGAAATTAAGGGGCTGATTTTCTCTTGATTTACCCACTTAATCAAAGGGCTATTGGTATATTTAGAGAGAGGAAGATGAGTAGAGCAATTTAGGTAGAAATAGCTTAGTAAAAATATGGTGAAAATCAACTGTTTTTGGAAGGTTTTGGTTTCTTCTCTTTTATGCTTCCATGGAGGTCACAAGAATGAGGGAAAGAAGAAGCTGCAACAGTGCCGGCAGCAGCTGGAAATATATAAAAATATTTGGACATATTTCATAAATGTTAAAAATAACAAAAATGCGATTAATGATAGGTTTTTCGGTCTTTTTCTTCTGGAATTTTTATAACTAGGCAGTTGAACTCCAAAACTTTATTTTCCATCACCAAAAATTCATATTAAGTGTATTTTGATAAATGGTGGTGGTTTGGCTCGGGTTTAACCTTTCCAAGAAGGTGAAATTACAAAAATACCCTTACCAGGTAAATCGCGTAGAATTCTAATTTGACTACCGATTCGGTTCATCTATTTACATAACCCAAGACTTATTTTCATGTAGAATATCATTCTTTAATCACTAGATTAAATTCTCATTTATTTTGACCTCAATTTACGAAAATGCCACCGGGCTATGTACTTAAACGTCATTTCCTGATTTGTTTTCGTGCTCTTCAAAAATAATCTAAATGAGGAAATTTAGACTTAAAATTCACACCGTATATTTATTAGGTCCAATGGTTTGTCGTTACTCGACACTTACGGGAAGTAAGGGGTTCGAGTAGCGGCGGACGCGAAAGAAATCCGTGAGGACCTAAGTGCCATCTCAGCCGAACTGACGGGGGCCACCTCTAGAATCCAAAGCGGACAATACGGATGCGTGAGGTAGTCCGGGAAGCGGGCCTCACAATAGGTCCAATGGTTAGTCGTTACTCGACACTTACGGGAAGTAAGGGGTTCGAGTAGCGGCGGACGCGAAAGAAATCCGTGAGGACCTAAGTGCCACGTCAGCTGAACTGACGGGGGCCACCTCTAGAATCCAAAGCGGACAATACGGATGAGTGAGGTAGTCCGGGAAGCGGGCCTCACAATAAAACACGCATTTTATTGTGAGGCCCGTATCCTAATGGCCCATACCTCACTCATCCGTATTGTCCGCTCTGGATTCTAGAGGTGGCCCCCGTCAGTTCAGCTGACGTGGCACTTAGGTCCTCACGGATTTCTTTCGCGTCCGCCGCTACTCGAACCCCTTACCACTTGTAAGTGTCGAGTAACGACTAACCATTGGACATGGTTAGTCGTTACTCGACACTTACAAGTGGTAAGGGGTTCGAGTAGCGGCGGACGCGAAAGAAATCCGTGAGGACCTAAGTGCCACGTCAGCTGAACTGACGGGGGCCACCTCTAGAATCCAGAGCGGACAATACGGATGAGTGAGGTATGGGCCACTAGGATACGGGCCTCACATTCATCCATTTTACACCATCTTCATTCAACAAAACACCATGAACATGATAATACTACCATGTCCAAAACCCTCAATGTGTGAATTACATGATTTTAACTCAAATTAAACTCAAACACTTAGCTAAACATGAAGAACATAGAGTAATAAGCCTTAAAACTGGGAAAAACTTCACTTTCTCTCACCTCTTAGTGATGACCAGATCTGGTTGGTTGCCTCACACCTTGATTTTGACCTCTTTTGGATGAGAAATTGGTACCAAATTGAAGAGCACCGAGTTCTGCATAGGTTTGGTGAAGAACTTTTTCGGTTTTGATGTGATTTGGTTAAGGTTTTAAGGTGTTTTCTCTCACTTCAAGCTTTAGCAATGGAGGAGTATCAAAATGAAAGAGGAAGGTCGGCCATGAAGAAGAAACCAGAAACCTATTTTAAAAAAATCATATTTTAATGGAAAATTATCAAAATGCTCTTATACTTAAGGATTTCGGACAATTTTGCCCTTAAAATTCCATAACGTTATTAACCAATCAATTTAACTTCCAAATATTTTATTTTATCCTAAAATATGAGTATTTAACATATTCTAATCATTGGAAGTGGTTTTATTAAGGTTTGACTGACCGTAAGGGTGAAATTAAGAAAATACCCTATCGGGCTAATGGGGTAGATTTTATTCTTCGCGTGTGAATTATTCTATCTAATAGCATGGCAAAGAACTCTATCACACATAAATTATCATACTTCTGTTGGTTGGTCAAAAGTTCACTCGATTTGACCTTTATTCACAAAATTCTTCCGAGCTATGTCTCTAATCAGTATTTTTGAATTTGTTTCACACTCTTCAAAATATGCTCAAACAAGGTCATTATGAGATGTGAATTCTTGCTATATTCATATTTCACCTCAAATATCATTATGCTAGGGTCTCACTTCGATTTGGATAGAGAAAGTCCTAGTGGAGCCCACACTTAGTACTTTTCTGAACCTTATCGAACTGACCATTTATTTAGATATTTTAACAATCAATATTTTCTTTTAAGTTCCTATACTCTACAACTTATATCGAAAATAGGGAAAACGGGGTTCTCACAGTATGAAGCAAAAGAATGGGAAATTAAATATCAATAAATGAGCAAAGAAAGTGGGAAGAAAATGAAAAAAAAAGTGAGAGAAATAGTAAGAGAAGAGATAATAATACGTATCTTTTATAAGCAATTTAATTAGTTAAGAGTAATAAAATATGAGTAAAGTATTTGATAAAGGATAATTGTTATTCATTTAAATTATAATATAGATGGATAGAATAATCAGTAAAAGATTATTGAGTTGTTTATTTAATTTTAATATAAGTAGATAAATGCATTGATAAAAGATATCTCATTACTGTTTTAATTTAAAAATAGATTGATAAATGGTAAAATAATCAATAAAAGATTATCTCATTACTGTTTTAATTTTAATATGGATAGATGTTTATCTCTTTATTTAAATGTTAATACGTTTTTTAATTAAATTAAAAAAGATGAATTTAATTAAATGATTGTTGGCTATTGCTATCCTAACGAATATAGAACCTATTAATATCATGAATGTTGGTGTGATCAAACTACTCAATTTATCATTTAGATATTTAAAAAATTTTAATTGGTAAAAAATATAGATATAGATGTTATATTATCAATGAATATAAAATGTTTAGTTATTGAAAATAATTTATTTTGTATTTTTAATATAAATTTATATAGAAATAGAGATTTTTATATTTTTGAAATTTTAAAAAGGATAATTATTATTTTAGAATAATAAATGCCATGTGTCAAACGTACAGCCAATCTACATAAGATGTTTTACTTTGAGCCAATTGCTTTAATTTATATATGTATATTTTTTTGTTATAGTTGCTTTGGTTTATATATATATATATATATATATATATATGAGATTATAATAATAATTCAAAATCTGAAGTTTAAAGTAAAAATTGTGAATAATTTACTTCATGATTATCGATTTGCATCATTTGCATTCCATTGGTGTGATTGAAAATTCACAGGAGGATGAAATTTTGAGAAAATTGCAAATGGTAATTGTCTCGAAATATCTATGCGAGGAATATTTTTTAAATCTCACCGAAAATATTTGGAGGATTTTAGAAATTTTTCAATATAAAAAATTTACTTTTCATAAACCAACAAATGCTTAAGTTATGAGAATTTTGTGTAAAAATAAATAAATAAAAATAAGGATAACAATAATGAAGAATATATCTGATAAAATAAATAAAATATGATCTTATAAGAAATATCAAACAAATTCGATCACGAAAACTCCTTCAAAGAGAAAAAAATGATTTTCTTAAATATTTTTAAAATGAGAAAATTTTCGTAAATTATATTAATAATTTAATATATAGAAAACTACTTAAAAATTATTTAATATTTAAATAATATTCCAAATAAGATAAAATAATAATTTAAGAAATTATAAACAAAATCATTTTATTAAGACGATGAAGAATAGTACAAAATTAGTCAGTATTGTCATCTGGACGTGACAATACGTAATCATCGTCTAAAATCTAGTTACTTGTAGACTAAAACATACTTTTAGCAAGTTTTAAAAAAAAAAACATACTTTTAGCAAGGAGTTAAGTTTAATATTTTTTTTTAAAAAAATATTCAATTATTAGATCAATCAGATTTAATTAAAATAAATTGATGATGATTTTTTTCGTGTCTAGCAATCGAGTGTTTAAATTCACATATTATGACAGATAAAATTAGACAAGTAAAAATTAAACTACTAATGTACATAACAAATTAATTAATTTTTTATTAATATTTAGGTCGCAAAAGAAATGAAAATAGACAAGAAAAAATATTATCAAGTATACATATTCATTTTATAAATCTATTTTCTTAAAATCGAATGAGAAAAATTTAGGTCTTTTACGAAAGAAAAAATAATAAGTCATGCAAAAAGAAAATTTTTTCATAAACTTAGTAATATAAAAGTTTATTGGTTTATACTTTCAAAAATAAAAAAAACATATTAGTCTCTAATAGCAAAGCAAGGAGATTTTAGTAGTTTTGAATGAAAATGATATCTAGTGTTATGTAACATTGATTTCTATGGACCCCTTTTGCTGTAGTGGTGTGGAGTGGACTATTATCTATCTTCTCGTTTTGTCAAAATATGATGTCCAGGCCCATGCTTTTGTCAATTTTGTGACTGACAAGTATTTATGTAATATATGTAATATATATATATATATATATGTGTGTGTGTTTATGTTATGTTAATTATTATTTGTATTATGTAAAATACGAAAATTATTGTATCAAAATTTTTATTAATAAGTCAAACACAAAATATTTTCTTTTAATTTTTATCGAATGCATATAGAATTTTTATAAAATTTTAATTTTTCATTTTTATATTATATTATATTATTTTTGTATGTGTCATCATGATATACCTAAAATTACCAAATCTATTGAAAATTAATCTTCGGCTTAATTTGGGGCAATTGACAAGTTACTCTCGCCCAATTATTTTTGGGGACATACTCTCGCCCAATTATTTAACTTGCCATTTGCACCATGCAAAGTCCAAGACTCCAAGAATAAAAAATCTCAACCCCAATTGTAATATCTACGATATAATTTTTTTTATCGAAGTATTTAAAATTCATAACCGCTACTAAAATGTTGTTTCATATTTATTATTTTCATTTGAAAATATTAATTTTTTTAAATGTTTTGTATTTTAAAGGAATATGTGATAATATTTTAATTGTGTTAAAAATTTTAAACTTCATAATTAATAGGTGAGATAATTTTTCATTAGTTTTTTTTTCCTTTTTTTTTCTTTTGTAGTATGTTTTATATCTAGGGAAATATTAAAGTGTGCCTAAGATGTATCATTTTTTCTAAATTTAATGAGAATAATGCATTAAATAAAAATATATATTAAATAAAAAATTTAATTAATTTTAAAGAAATTATAAACGAACTATAAATCCCTCCTCATATATATATATATATATATATATATATAAAGAGATCAAAATAAGATAGTTCTCATTTTTCAGTCATGCCAACTTATAAATAAGTGAATGAAGTGGTAACTGAAGTGTATAGATAACCTCAGTTTTTTTTGGACATGTAAAAGTTTGTTGAATTTGAATTACATAAAAATATGTATTTTTTT
This sequence comes from Heritiera littoralis, assembly GCA_031772115.1. Taxonomy (NCBI): domain Eukaryota; kingdom Viridiplantae; phylum Streptophyta; class Magnoliopsida; order Malvales; family Malvaceae; genus Heritiera; species Heritiera littoralis. Next base: position 1,457,273 of record JAPDPK010000096.1, on the reverse strand, counting down.
ATTTCATGAATTTCATTCTATCTTTTTAAGAATTTTAACCTCATGAAACTTTAAAAAAAAAATCTCTTTGGGTACAAAGAAAACACCAAACCATTTTTTTTTGTAGTTTTGAATAATCTCCTCAGACTACTTCAGAAGTCAAAAATATTTAATACCAAATCTTGCTGACATTTTCTTCAAATAATAATAATAATGGGCCGGCTCTTCTCTTCAAATAATAATAACAATTTAAGTTTGCAGTCTAACCAAACAGTGTTCAGATCCCCACATGTTTTTTGGACTTTCTCATGGATTGATTTCATCATAGGCTAGAACTTAAATTTTAGCCACGTTTAAGTTGTAGTACTAAATTGACCAACAGCGTACAAACAAAAGTTCTAGAGAATTTATTTATTTTCTCAATATCAAAAATATTAATTTGTTTCTTTCTATTTTATCTATGGAAATCTAATGAAAACAAAGTACAATTAGGACAAGAAAAATGAGGTTGTGGCTTATTGTTTGGATATTTTTCAAAACAATGGAAGACTTGTTTAAAGGTAAGATTATCTGTTCAAAAATCAAAACTTTTTTTTAGTAGTTTTTGACAAAAATATTAAGCTTATTAAATGGATTTGGATTTGAAAATAAAGATCTGTTTAAAAATCCAAACTTGATCTAACCTGATCCATTAACTATATCTTTTTTTTTACTATTATTTATGTTAATGTATTTTTTAATTACTTTTGCTTTTTTTTCTTTGTACAATTTAATTTGAATTTGTATTGTTTTATATATTTTAATTTAAATTATCATGTTTTTTGTAATTTTTTTGTAAAACTTGATTTCAAATTATTGTATTATATTTATAAATTATTATGTGTTTTTTTATATTTTATTAAAATTATTTTAAAAAATAATAATATTTAAATCGATCTAAACGGATTTAAATTTATTTATTATATGTAAAAATAAATTTGAAAAAAATTAGACTCGTAAAGCACGTCGGGTCAAATTTGGACTTACTCTCACTATTTTAATACTTTACCTAATCCCAACTGAACCCCAATAGGCCCGGCCCTTGAATAAGCAGTTGGTGTCACACGCACGGCCAATTGCTATTATTAAATTTAGGCAATTAAGATTTTAATTGGACACTTTAAAATTGGCATTTTATGGTTGCATTAGCTTAAAATAATAATTTCTATATGAAACTTAAGGTTCCCCTGGTTGACCCAGGGCTATCTGGAATTTCAATATGGATTATGTGTCGGCATAATCAATAATTATATATGGCATTTAAAGATAACGTTTATAAGGAACATAATAATTTAATATATTTTATATTGGTTTTGTTTGATTGAACGTTTTGGAGAATAAAATGTAAATGGGCAAAGGTGTCTAAAGTCTAAAGAGATTAATTAAAGAGAAAAAGCAGTGTTTTAAGTACTTAATATATATAACTAATTATAGAGAAGAAAAAAGAGGCCGGCCAGCACATTAAGGCAAAACAAGGTGCATTCTTAGCAGAATCAACAAGAAAAAGCCAACTTGTTTCGTGCAGCTTTGCTGCACTTTCCATCATCTTTGTTTAAACATATTATTTTTGGTGTGCAAACGGCCGTACGCACTGTTAATAGGAAAAGAACAAATTACAGTTTACATTGTTCTGGTCTTCACCTGGGTGTGATGTCTTACTTTGGGTACAAAAAATTGAGTCAACTGGATTGATGACTCGAATTTCGTCAAACCCAATCAATTTCAAGCAATCATTATGGTCATTAATTCAAAATTCCAATGTGTTTCATGGACTTATATCGCCTATTTCCTTTTGTATTATTAATAGATGCATTAAATATATTTTATTATGGATGTACACGCTAACCTAGAGCATTTTCAGAGTAGGTCCCCTTAACATTATCAAATAAAAAAAAGAGAGTAGGTTCCCTTAATGATTTCATAGTGTTCTTTTATTAGTTTATATATATGACTCAACTGGATTGATGACTCGAATTTCGTCAAACCAAATCAATTTCAAGCAATCATTTATGGTCATTAACTCAAAATTCCGATGTGTTTCATGAACTTATCGCCTATTTCTGTTTGTATTATTACTAGATGCATTAATTATATTTTATTATGGATGTATACGCTAACCTAGAGCCTTTTCAGAGTAGGTCCCCTTAATGATTTCATAGTGTTCTTTTGTTAGTTGATAATGCATATAAAAACTCCGCCGATATTATATAAAATAACTAAATTTTATATATGTTACTATTACTAATATTTTTTAAAACAGTTAAGAATTTTATATTTTGTTTGAATTTATTTTTTTCGTAATTATAAAAGCTAATGTTAACTTATATTTAAAAATTTATCGACTGAATTAATTCTTGTAGGCATATATCATGGATTATTATTCTATATCCTGACATAGGTGTTTTTTTAGCTCCATAATTCATATGTTATTATTGTTTTAGATGTTTAATTTTGCTTCTTATATTTTTAACTAAACCCACTAAAAAATAACTAAATCTTCAGACTTAAACGAATAACTCAATCTTTGAACAAATTCAAACACAACATTTGCATTATATATACATGGCTTTTGAAGAGACCATTTTTGAATAAAAGCACATTTGAACCTGAGATTTTTGGTTTGTAAGTTTTCATGAATCAACACACACATATAATTCTTGTCATGACTTTTATTTCCCTCACGGTATGTGGGTATTAATCCTAATCACATACGCAATCTTGGATTCTAGAACCCATTGTTTCATTTTTAACTTCCTACTTTTTTTTTTAATGTTCTAAGAAAACATATCCACTTGTTCATCTTTTTTATCATTTTTCCGTGTAGCAAATTTGAAACGAAAAAGGAAATTAGGTTCAAAGAATCTAATTGTAAGTTTGTCGTTAATATTTAATATATTAAAATAGATTAGGTTGGTGACCAAATGCAACAAGCATGAAGCAGCAGTAGCGACAAGTAAGCAAAGACGAGACGACCCAGCAAATTAAGCCATGGACGACGACTTGATGCCAAAATTGCATTCAACGCCTTCCCTCTTCCACCTAAAACCCTAAGGCAAGGGGCCAAAGAAAAAAACAAAACAAAAAAACCTAAACGCGTTTATAATTCTATATAAGTAAATCAGCTGTCTTTAAAGACCTTCAGCTCGAACATATTCATTGAGAGCTAATTAAAATTTAAACCTTGAACTCTTCCATACAAATCAAACCTACCTCCTCCTTTCCTTAATCCTCAGCTTCTTTTGTCTTACGGCCGCAGCGAGTTCGGCACATTTGACAGAAATCAACGGGTATTTGCCTTCTGCTGGCACTTTGCAACTAAAGCTTGCAACCGGTGACACAAGCACATTCATATGGAGATTTCCTTGCAAATGAATCTCAATACCAGCAAAATGGTTTCAGCGAAATCAAAATTCGGGTTCAATCAAAAGCCTTATAATAAGGTTCAAGTCATATCATGTAGGGTTGATAGATTAGCCATGCAAAGAGGAAATACCAATTTTTATAAAGTTCTTTCTCTTGATTCAGAGAATGTAGGTTTAGGTGAAATAAAGAAAGCTTACAGAAGAATGGTTCTTCAATTCCACCCTGATGTTTGCCCTCCTTCGGCCAAAGAAGAATCTACAAAGCGATTTCTTGAGCTTCAAATGGCTTACGAGACACTTTCGGATCCGACTTCTCGTAAAATGTATGATTATGAGTTGGGTTTGGTTAATCCAATAGGGTATGGTATTGGGGATTGTTTGATGGAGGAAAGAAGATCAAAATTTCCGAGAGATGTTTGGGAAAAACAACTTGATGGGCTAAAGAAACGATCTCATGTTAGAATGCAGAGGATGAAAAATAGGTCCAGGTAGAAATTAATGTTGAATTTCATTTTTTTTAACCCGTTTGTGTATTAAGGATTTAAATTATCTGCGCATTCGTATTTATGGCAATTAGGGATGTAATGGAGATTACGGCAGTCATTGCAATTACAGTGACCGTGATTCTTTTTTTTTTAATTTGTACAATTTATTATAAAATGCAATACTTATAATAATAATCTTAAAAACTTTTATAATTTATGATTTTTAAAGTAATTTGTAACATCCCAAACAAGTGGTTGGAAGAAATTGAAGTAAATTTTTTTTCCAAGCATTTGAATAGGTTTGAATTTTTCGAAGCCAGTAAAAGTTCTTATTTGAAATGTGAAATTTTTATATTTATTAAATTTTAATTTAAATCTAAAAGATTTTAGCGGCACGATAAAAGTGTTGTTTTAAATTTAAAATTTTTATATTTATTGAATTGCATTTTAAATTTAAAATTTTTACTAGTATAACTTAATTATTAAATTAATAAGTTTTTTATCCTAGCTTCCTTTTTTTCAATCAAATAAAGCCTTGAAATTGCTTTAAATTTAAAAAATAAGATGCATGCTGAAGTTTGCTTTTGATTGCTTAAATACAATTATACTACAATTTAACAAATATTAAAATTTGATAGTTGAAGCACCAAATTGGAAAAAATTTTATTTCTATAAAAAAAAAGTAGATAATGTTACAAGAATTAACAAACAAAACAAAAGCTAAATTTGCAAAAGACAGCTAGCAACAACATTACTAATATTAAAGCTAAATTCACCATTTTAGCTTAAAAGGCAACAATATTAACTCTCCCTACAAGCTACAAGCAACATTTGTATGCCCTGAATCAGTGCTACTATATTGCACAGGGACTACTACAACAGAGAACAAGAAATGATCCGTCCCACCTCCTTGAAAAATAGTAGTCCGAAAGTGAAAAATTTTCTTCACTGAACCCTATACATACTAAATAAAAAATAAAACTTTATAAATTAACAATGATTAGGTTTGATCCAAATATATAGCTATTTAAATACAAAGTAACCAATATGTCAACTTGAATCTAGATATAGAAGCTAAAGGCAACACACACACACATACACATATAGAGAAAGGCTCAAAGAAGAATAGTTATTAGAAGAATTAGTCTTATAATTTTAAGAACCATTAAACTAATATATTTTGTTTACTCAATAATTTTAGCATCCGTGAAGGCAAAGGGTGCAATTTTGCAAAGACACCAGTAATGCTATCTCGATCAGCATCATACCATTAGGCCAAATCAGATGCTTCAACCTTAATTACTGCATTGAATCATAATCCTTTGATCCTTTCTCAAACGATCTTAAATAAACCATTAAACCTTCATAACTTTAATTTAACATTATGATGAAGTAAAAAGGTAAGGGAATAAGAGACTAACCTTATAACCTAGTAAGAATCCCAATAATAAACCTCCTAAACCATGAACCAAGAATGATGATAGGTTTCAAATTTCACTCTACAAAAAAAGAAGGACAAAAAAGAATTTAAGTGCCATTATAAAAATTATCTATATTCTAGACATTTTAAGGACAACTTAGGCATGCATCCCAAAGTTCAAAATAGTAGCCTTAATATCTTTATAAGAAGCCTTCTTCTCAAGTCTCACTGTGGGTCAACCATAGAGACATGAACAGTGGGAACACAAAAAGCCATTCCAATTAGCTTGCCATTCAATGATGGCAATACTTTGCCAACAGTCTATACAATTGTAAGATAACCACCGTAATAACCATCAAACTTCAATTCCAACAACTATTTAACAATAAAAAAGATAGCAAGTTTGTAATCACTCATTGTTTAAAGGCTAATAGAGTAACTAGCATGTGAAAATCTAGGATGGATATACACCTTGGCAGCTGCTGGAAGGATATTGCAGGAAGCAACTCTACCACCTCTCCAGTCATTCATTGACAGCAGAGAAAGGGGTAATATAAAGAAATAACTAGATATATAGTGAAATATAGTCCATTGCTATTGCAGTAATTAATCAATCAGAAACAATTTATACAATAATATTGAAGTAGTATGTGTGAAAAGTAAAATTCAAAGGGACAATTGTAACACGATTCATCTAGCATTTATTATTCGCTCTAGCATTACTCTATTGTCTTAACGACCTTTGAAAGAAAGCCTGAAAAGGATAATAAAACAATGTAATCTAAATCATAAACCAATCATATCAAAATGGGAAAAGGAAGTCAAAACTTAGAACAGGAAACTCTTCAAAAAGGAAAGATTTCAAAAAAGGAAAATAAATTTGCCATCTCAACATAGACAATTTTCTATTTTTATCATCTAATAAAGTTGAAAGGACAGAATCCAAGATGTTCTGTGCACAAAGCTCCCTGTTGAAAGAACCATCAAATCAAGTACATTAAAATTATGTCCCAATCCTATTAAGAATTAAATAAAAAAAAGCATGCAAGAATTAGATACAAATTATAAATTGTTTAAAATTTTACGGGATTTTTAAAAATTAGAAAGGGAACTAGTATTATGGGTAGAGCAAAAGAACTATTTGAGTAAAATCTGCCATAAGGATATGCTCAAAGCATGACAAACAAACAGATATGCTTAAAGCCCGACAAACAACATTACATGATTAGATACCTGCGGTAAGGATGTAATTACACTCCATAGCATTGCATTCTGTGGAGAAACACCCCTTGATGTAAGCACCTACAAGTACAAAGACACCACAATATTACAAGTTAAAAGCAAAGCATTACATATGGCATGTAACATCAGCAGTCTTAAACTCTCCGTAGAACAAATAATTAGATCCTCATCTGTGATTAGGATTGAAAAAGTGGAAAAACTTTTTTTTTAATTTGCAAAGTCTAAAACAGAGACTTAATTTGCAAGTAGTATATGTACTATATGCATTGAAGGTGGGGCAAGAATAAGGTCCCTTCATGAAAGCTTAGGTACATCGTAATTCCTTGAATAAGAGCAACCTGTCAAACACAAAAAAAGTTGCTTGGTTCATTCCACCATGATGCAAATCCCATATTCAATGAATTTACTTCTACAATGGTATGAGAATGCAATGTAGAAAAAAACCTGAGTTTTCTTATAGGTATGAGTGTGATAGCAAAGCCAATACATTCAATAAACCACTTCAAGGCAAGAATCCTTTGTTAGAAGATTAATTCATTACAAGTGAAAATTCATATTGCTTTCTATGACAATCATAAATATAGGTGTCGTGGTGGAAGTAGTAGATTTTAAAACAGAATAGTATCTAAACAAATGTTCAAGTTCAGGATAGAGCATTTACTTGATTTTCCCTTATAGAACATTTTTAAATCCCCACCAACAGAAAAAGCACGCCTGGCTTCCTGCATAGAAAGAAAAATGCCAAGTTTTAATGAATCAAAACAATGACCTTGATTAGAATAAGTGTCACTTGATCACCTTTCTCCCATTTTTCTAATTATTTAGCTCGCAGGGACACCTAAGAAACTAGATTTTTACAAGGTCCGACTTCAAGAACTTAAATAAAACCTTTAAATATCAAGTTCACAAGTAAAGCTTTGATTAGCCAACAAACTATAAAAGAGGAGAAACTAAGCCTTAGGCTAAATTAAAACAAAATCAAAACAAACAAAATGAAAAAAAAGAAACGACTAAAAACAAATCAATAGAATATTATAAAAAAAGTGAAACTCACATGCATTGATCACAAAGCTCAGCTAACTCTCTTGTTCCCAATCGCCATCCTTTCCTCAGTCTTTTCGATTTCAAATCCTTACAATCTGAATTGAAGCAATCTTAAAAGATGAAGTATCAAATTCAATAATGAAAACAATGCACAGAAAATCAATAACTCAAGCAAGCATTAAGCATTTACAAAACAAAGAGAAAACCAAAGAATACTAAAAAAATTTATCATAAAAATGTTACCTAATATTTGGAACAGATGAAGTGGAGATCAATGTAACCGACGTAGATTAAAAGAAGAGACGAGACGAGACGAGAAAAGAACAAGAAACGAAAATTAAAAAAATACAGAAAGTGAGAACTGAGATGATCAATGGAGAGAAGATGAGAGAATATGGCTAACGATGAGGATAATGAAAGGAAAGGCTAGGGTTTGTTAGTCAAATGAGGGGAAATTAAATTTGAGATGAAGAGAGAATTTTAAACTAGAGGATCATTGTGCTATTCAGCCTATGAGTAAGGGAGTTGTATCTTACTGTGAGCAATCAATAAATAGAGTAATTTATTAAAACTAAAATAGCTAGGTGATAGTGTTTAGTGCAATTTAAAGCAACGTAAACAACGACACTTCTATTTAAGCCAAGAAAAGTCAATCAAAAGAATGAAATTGCAGCAACGGTTTTTCAAACCGCCAGAATAAAAGTGCCACTAAAAATCTTATTTTTTGTGGTGTCATTAATCAATCTCATGCTTTATTTGGAATAACACCGATGCTTGTTCTCCCCCGTAGGAAGAGGTTGAAATGGAAGATGTGGATGAATGGCCTTTTGTGGACATTAACAACTATGATAAAAAGAATCCATTTGCAGTTGTTGAGTACGTTCATGATATATACAGATTCTACAAAAAAGCAAAGGTGATTAGATCTTTATTTTCATTTGCATCTCTCTGAAAATTTTGCTTGATATCTAGAATTTCTATATTTCTTTCTAACCAGCCATTGTTTTCTATACCTTAATGTTAATGGCTACCTCTACGTTTTAACATGTTGTTCGAGACACACTTTCATCGGTTATTCAATATCAAACAATTTAAGCAAACACAAGAAGATTAGGGTTAAAGATATAAGAGAACTAACAGTTACGTAAATAGCATTATTGTTTAAGCAACTTAGTGACATGGTTTTTTTTTTTGGTAAAGGAGGTAAGAGGGAGAAGGAAAAGAAGAAATGGCAGTGTGGTGGTCGAGAACTATAAGCAAATTAGACAAATTATGGGTTGTTTGGTATAATTATTGTTTCTTGTTTTCTGTTTTGCTTTTTTTTTTTGGAAATAGCAGTGGAAAATATGTTTGACAACATGTTTCTATTTTCAAAAAGTGAAAACGAAAACAAGAATTTTTCAAAATTGTTGAAAACAAGAATTTCTTATTTCCATTGTTTTCAGAAAACATGTTTTCATTTCTGGTACTGTTTATAAGTAAGTGAACAATATTTATATATTAATATAATATTAATATTTTTCATAACAAAAATATAAAATAAAATAATATTAAAATTTAATATAAAATATTATTTAATAAAAAATATTTTAAAATTAATGTATTTATTTTAATATAGAAAAGTTGAAAATATAAAAACAATTAAATATAATTTATATTAAAACTATAATATTATAATATTATTTAATTTAAATTTGTATAATAATTTATTGAATGTATTATATATTTTAAATATATCATTTATTATAATTTTGATACGCTAATAATTAATATTATTGCTAAGTACTATTATCTAATATTATTAATTATTATTTTACTAAACAATATTATTATTTAATACTAGTTTTAAACCCGTGCAATGCCCAGAGATACATTAATCAAACAGTAAAATCATTGATAATATATATTTTTGAAACTTTATAATATAAATAATTGTTAGCTAATCAATACCTTAAGAGAAATTTTACAAAAATTGTCATCATCTTTATTAATTTATTTTTTAGCTTCAACGCTGAAAAGTGCAAACATCTCTTTTCTAGGACTATCAAATGCTTTAACATTCAACTTCTATGTATAAGGTATACAAAATGCTATAGTTAAGTTATATATATTAAAATTATAAAATGCTTCTATTATTATCATAGAATAATTTTTATTTAATGTTTTAAATATAATTATTATTGTTGGCTCTACCGAGAGGGGGGGTGAATCGGTTTTTCTAGTTATTTCTACTTTTCCTAACTCTTAATGCACAATCAAAGTTAAATAAGCAATAATGAAACAAATGCAGTAAATAAGAGTAAGGGAAAGAGAAGCAAACACAAGGTTTATAGAGGTTCGGCCAATCTCTTGCCTACGTCCTCTCTCCTTGAACTTCTTGTCAAGGTTTTGATTCACCTCTTCCTTGAGAAAGCTTACAAACCACTTGAAGGTGTGGCAAGACCTCTTACAATTTCTCTTGGGACTTTAGAAGTCTCCTTCTAATCCTCTACCCTTGTAGTATTCCCACACTCTACAATATCAGACCTTACAAGGATAGCTCACCCCTTTGAATATCTGATCTTTTCAGTGGATGGGTGAAGGATACAGAAAACACTCTCACAAAATGGAGTCACAATGAGATTTTCAGATTTCAGATTCTCTCTTGAAGCTTGAATACTTTTGAATGCTTGTTCTACCTCCAAACTTCATAAATGTCACTATTTATAACCCACCAAACGGATAGAACAGTTGGTGAAGCATTTAATGTAATTCTTCCCGTTGAAAAACTCAGAAACTAGCCGTTACTGTCAGGTCTGGGGCAAAGGGATCGATCCCCCAACAGTAGGGATCGATCCCTTTTCTCCAGAATGCTATCCAAGCATTCTCCCGGGTGTTTCCACTTCATTCTGCCATTTGGGGATCGATCCCTCTACAGTAGGGATCGATCCCTTTTGTCCAGTAGCCCTCCTGCACTTTAACATGCTGCAAAGTTTATAGCTTTTGTGATTTTAAGTCAGTTCAAAAATCTTCTAACACTTTTCTAAGAGTATTTACTGACTTTTTCATTTGAAATCTCAATCCAAGACTTTGTTAAAATAGTTTCAATTATTGAGTTCATTCAAAGCAAATTTACTTGTATAAAAATCATTTCTAAGCTTGCTTGAGTTTTGTCATTTTCAAAATACTTGTCAATTTAAAGCTAACAATCTCCCCCTTTTTGATATGACAAAACTTAAGGTAAATTTGCTTATATGTTTGAAAATTTAGGTCTTGATTTTTGAAGGATGTTACTCCCCCTCAATATTTGCTCCCCCTCAATTTAATACAAGTTTACCACATTACTCCCCCTCAATATTTGCTCCCCCTCAATTTAATACAAGTTTACCACATTAATTCTCCCCCTTTTTGTCATAGCAAAGGAATAAAGAGCACGGAGATATGGTTAGTGGTGGAAGGCAATTTAAAGCAATAAGGGTAAACCATTTGAAAGAAAAATAAGCAATAGTATTGTCAAGGAGATAGAGAAGAACAACAAACAACCCATTGTCATTAAAGCACAATTAATATCATGACATAGTCATTGACAGAAAACAACTAGCAAGCATAACTAGCAAAGTCATTAACATAAGCATAGACATAGTATGAGCATAAAACATCTAGAAATCATAACTAGCAAAGTCATAAAACAGCAGGACACATGTCATAACAAGGAGGATCAACGCCTTGGAAAGGTCTTGTGATATTGCTCAACAAAGTCCTCATGTTGCATGCGAACATCCTGAATTTCATCGAACAAGGCAGCTTGAGTGGCCTCGATGTGATCAAGTCGCTCACCCACGTCATGCTGAAAGTTTTGAAGCATATGCATGATCTGGTCAAGAGAAGCAGATGAGGAGCCGGAAGGTGCAGAAGATGTGGCTGCTGCAGGTGCGTCGGCTGCATCCGCTCCTTCTTCGTCGTCTGGTGCCGGAGCATGTTCGGGAGACGCAGGCTGACCATGACCCTTGACCCATTCGACAGTGTCGCCCACTTGATGGAGATACCATCCCAAGTTATGGAGGGTGGTTAGATTGATTGTGGTGTTGGCATCGGGAAGTATGCCAACCTCACATGAACAGTCAACACCTTCAGAGATTAAGTAGTAGGCGAGAGGCTGAGGGAAAACAATAGTGTGGACCTTGTTACGAACAATCTTCACCCAATCATGAAGGATAAAGTGTAGTAGGTCTGGTGGGTAGCCGTTAGGTTCATGAATATGATGAAGCCAAAAACGATCAAGTTTGCGAAGATGAGAGTATCGGGTGCCAAGAGGGCGGAGATTCCATGAGATGATGATATGGAGGAGGCGTGCAAAGACAGGAAGGTCACTGGCACGATTATCGGTAACGGGAAATGCTAAGGGGACATTGACATGGTCAGAGATAGTACCGCCCTCAGGAAGTCTAAAGGCAAGGGAGAGGGATTCCGTGGTCAGTTCAATATGCTTGCCCATGACATAAGACTTAATCCCGACAACCTTACATGCATCATTTGGAGAATAGATGATTTCGGCGTTGGAGAAGAAGGCTCGAATGATGTTTGCTGGAACCGGAGTATTGATTTTGAGAAATTTGGTCCAACCCCATTCATTGAACTTGGCGAGGTAAGGAAAATGAATTGACTCGAGAAAGTCGAAATCAATAGGACGCCAATGCTTAATGGGCATATTGGCATATTCGGCTAGAAACTTGGTTTTCTCATTAGCATGGCGAAAACAGCGGTTAAAGGTGGTTGGTATGGAGGATGAGGAAGAGGAAGCAGGGGTTTTGCGCTTTGAAGCAACGTGCTTAATCTTAGGAGCCATATGGAGAAGGAAAAAGATACGAAATTTTGTTGAGGACTTTTATCAAACAGGTGGTGTGCACAAGTTTGAGGAACTATGGATGAGTGTGTGGGAGAGATGGGATCTAACCAACAGCAGAGAGCCACAACCCAAGATGCATTTAACAAGTATAACAAGGAAAGTCGGATGAAAAATGACAAATAGTCTAAGTATTAACTAGAGAAAAATGCAAGTGCCAAAGGAGTTGAACACCTAGATGGAGAAGAAATTGATGCAAGATATGCACATGGGTAGGCAAGACATGATAAAAGAAACTAGAAATGCAAGAAAAATTTAATGAAAAATGTTAGAAAAACTTACAATTTAAATGTTGGGTGAATAGTAACCATGGTGTGGAAGAACAAAAGGAATGAAGAAATGAAGAGTTTTTGTCAGGAAATGAAGAGGGGAAATGAAAAAGAGAAGAAAATGAGAAAGATTGGTGAAAGAATGGAGTGATTTGGTGGAGAAAAGAGTGAGAACCGGTAGTTTTGGTTGAGAGAAGATGAGGAACGGCGTGGAGAGGTGAGGAAGAAAGGGAATAGTTGAGGTAGGAGAAGAGGCCGACGGTTAAAAAGCACCTTGGAGGCAAGTATGCCACGAGGGGATCGATCCCCACTGTAGAGGGATCGATCCCTTTTTGGCAGATTGCTTTCCAACGTCCAGGAAGCTATTCTGGCACTAGGGGATCGATCCCCACTGTATAGGGATCGATCCCTTTTAAGCAGGAAGCTTCCCATCACCCAGAATGTTGGCCAGACAGACTTGGAATCCAATCCTATGTGAGAGGAATTGTCTCCGCAGTCATGTGGCTCATTTATGATGTACAAAAATGATTTGAAAGCATTGAAACTTATGCAGTTTGAGCATCTGAAGATCAAAAGTTGATTTTTGCATTTGAGATTCATGAAATGAGTTTGAAAAAAAAATGCAGAAAAACTGCAGAAAAATGCAGAAATGGCTTAAGTATGCAGACACAATATGTGAACATGGATGTGATAGTGTCTTAATCATGAGAAATGGGTTTTGGCTAATGCAAGAGGTTTAACATGAGAAGAACACACAAAAATTCAACATTTCAATCTTAAGGAGCTATGAACATGAACAGTAACTTAGTAAGCACAAGCCAACCATAAGACATTCATGCAACATCAAATTACTTCAAGGAGCATTCATAATGCCTAATTCACCTCTAAGAGTGCAAAATCTCTCCTTGTCCAAGGGCTTTGTGAAAATATCAGCTAATTGGTGCAAGGTGTCCACATACTCTAGAATTATGTCTCCTTTTTGCACATGATCTCGTATAAAATGATGTCTAATCTCAATGTGCTTGGTTCTAGAGTGTTGGATGGGATTTTTTGTTAGATTGATGGCACTAGTGTTGTCACACCTAATGGGAACTTGGTTTATTTCTATTCCATAGTCTCTCATTTGTTGCTTAATCCATAACACTTGAGCACAGCAACTTCCGGAAGCTATATATTCAGCCTCGGTTGTGGATTGAGCTACACTATTTTGTTTCTTAGAAAACCATGAGATGAGTCTACTTCCTAAGAATTGGCATGTTCCCGATGTGCTTTTCCTATCCACTTTGCATCCACCAAAATCCGCATCGGAATAGGCATGGAGGTCAAGTGTAGAATCTTTAGGATACCAAAGTCCTAAGGAAGAAGTGTCTTTGAGGTATCTAAGGATTCTTTTTACTGCTTGTAGGTGTGATTCTCTAGGAGATGACTGAAATCTAGCACACAAGCATACACTAAACATTATATCGGGTCTACTAGCAGTTAAATATAGCAATGAGCCAATCATAGACCTATATAGTTTAGTGTCTACACATTTTCCTCCTTCATCCTTATCAAGCTTAATGTTTGTGCTCATAGGTGTAGAAAAAGGTTTAGATTCATCCATTCCAAATCTTTTGAGCAAATCTTTAGTGTACTTAGCTTGATTTATGAAAATACCTTCTTTACACTGTTTCACTTGAAGTCCTAGAAAGAAGGTCAATTCTCCCATCATACTCATTTCAAATTCACCTTGCATTAGCTTTGAAAAATTTTTGCACAATGACTCATTTGTAGAACCAAAAATGATATCATCTACATAAATTTGAACTACCAATAAGTCATGACCCTTAGATTGAATAAACAATGTTGTGTCTACCTTTCCTCTTGTAAAACCTTTTTCGATTAAAAACTTTGAAAGTCTTTCATACCAAGCTCTAGGAGCTTGTTTTAATCCATATAAGGCTTTTGAAAGTTTGAAAACATGGTTAGGAAGTTTTGGATTTTCGAAACCGGGAGGTTGCTCAACATAAACCTCTTCATTTATATAACCATTTAGAAAAGCACTTTTTACATCCATTTGATATAACTTAAAGTCCTTATAACATGCAAATGCAAGTAGCATCCTAATGGCTTCTAATCTAGCTACCGGAGCATAGGTTTCATCATAGTCAATCCCTTCTTCTTGTCTATAGCCTTGAGCTACTAACCTAGCCTTATTTCTAACAATAATGCTATTTTCATCCATCTTATTCTTGAATATCCATTTGGTTCCAATGATGGGATAATCTTTAGGTCTTTCTACTAATGTCCACACTTTGCTTCTTTCAAATTGATTTAATTCTTCTTGCATGGCCATAATCCAATTTTCATCATTCAAAGCCTCATCCACTTTCTTTGGCTCAAATTGTGACACAAAGGCAACATGTTGACATATGTTTCTATAGGTTGACCTAGTCCTAACTCCAATGGTAGGATCTCCAACAATATCATTATCTTTCACATATCCAAGTTCTCTAGGACACCTAGATTCCTTCTCAATCATTTCTTGTTCCATGGACTCCTCATCTTTGTTAATAGTAAGATCTTCTAAGTGTTCCCTAACATCCTTATCTTGAGATGGATCAACTATAGGTTCATCAAAGATCTCTACTTCATCATCAAGATTGGTTCTACTAGTGATATTTGATTCATCAAAGATTACATGTATTGACTCTTCTACAACAAGTGTTCTTTTATTAAAAACTCTATAAGCCTTAGAATTTAAAGAGTAACCAAGAAAAATACCTTCATCACTTTTAGCATCAAATTTTCCTAGGTTATCTTTACCATTGTTCAAAACAAAACATTTACATCCAAATGGGTGAAAATAACTTATGTTAGGCCTTTTTCCTTTATAAATCTCATAGGGAGTTTTCTTTAAAATAGGCCTCACCATAGCTCTATTTATAACATAGCAAGAGGTGTTTATTGCTTCAGCCCAAAAATATTTAGGTAAGTTGTTTTCACAAAGCATGGTTCTAGCCATTTCTTCTAAGGTTCTATTTCTCCTTTCAACTACCCCATTTTGTTGAGGAGTTCTAGGAGCTGAAAAATTATGGCTAATGCCATTTTCATTGCAAAATATATCAAAACCAATATTTTCAAATTCTTTTCCATGGTCACTCCTAATACTTGAAATAGAATAACCCTTTTCATTTTGAACAAGTTTTGAGAAAACAATGAATTTATCTAAGGCCTCATTTTTAACACTTAAAAAGAACACCCAAGTAAACCTAGTGTAATCATCAACTATCACAAATCCATAGTGTTTACCTCCTAAACTAGTTGTCCTAGTTGGTCCAAAGAGATCTAAGTGAAGAAGTTGAAGTGATCTAGAGGTAGTGACACACTTCTTAGATTTAAATGAATTTCTTTTGTGTTTTCCTCTTACACATGCTTCACAAACTTTATCATTTTCAAATTGAAGCTTAGGTAATCCTACAACTAGGTCTCTTTTGGCTAACTTAGACAAAATATGCATGCTAGCATGGCCTAGTCTTCTATGCCATAACCAAGGTTCATCTTCTCTAGTAGCCATAAAGCATACATTTTTGCTATTAAGTTCATTTAAATTCACGATATAAATATTTCCTTGTCTATGTCCAATAAACATAATTTGATTAGATTTGGCATTAACAACATTGCAACACAAATCATCAAACATAACTTTAAATCCCTTATCACACAATTGACTAATACTAAGCAAGTTATGTTTCAAGCCTCTAACATACAAAACATTCTCAATAGTTGAGGAAGAGTTACCAATGGAGCCAATTCCTTCAATTTGTCCTTTGGAGTTGTCTCCAAATGTGACTTCTCCACCACTTTTATGCTTTAGGAACTTGAATTGACTCTTGTCACCCGTCATGTGTCTTGAGCATCCACTATCAAGGTACCAATGCTCCTTGGACTTAGCCTTGTAGCAATACTCTTCCTCCTACAAACACATCAAGCTTTCATTTTAGGTACCCAAATTTTCTTGGGTCCTTGAGAGTTAGTACTTATAATTTTAGATCCTTTAGGGATCCATTTCATCTTTAATGACTCATCACTTGAATTTAAAACATGTTTAGGTACCCAAATTTTGACAGCCATTTTTCCTCTTATCATGGTCTTCCTAGAGGTGCATGCTTGTGAGGAGTGTCCTAGTTTATTACACAATGTGCACAAAACAAATTTTCTATCTTTAACTAGGAAGTTTTTAAGATGAGTCTCTTTGTTAGATGCATTATAACCTAACCCTTCTCTATCAAAGAATGCTCTTTGAGTCTCTAGCATTTGATCAAGTTTTTGTTGGCCCATGTAAAATCTAGAAAAGGAGTTTTGCAAATTAATGTTCTTTCTATTTAATTCTTCTATTTCTAGATTTGCATTCTCTAATTTCTTTTCACATTCTAATTTAACATTCACAAGCATTTCATTCTCCTTTTTCAACTTAGAAATCATTTTCTTATATTTCAAATTCATGCATTCAAATTCATTAGCTAACTCATCAAATGCATCTTGCAATTCATCAAAAGTATATTCATTAGTATCCAACAAGTTAGAAGTTACCTTTTCATCTTCAAAGGCCATGAAACAAAGGTTGGCTACTTCATCTTCTACATTCTCTTCATCGGAGCAATCACTATCACTCCAAGTAGCCACCATTGCCGTCTTCTTTTGTTTCTTCTCATTTTGCTTTCTATACAAAGGACAATCAAATTTAATATGACCAGGTTTTTTGCATTCATAACAAATAATTTGGTCCTTTTCTTTCCTACTAGTTTCTCCTCTATTAAAGTCTCTCCTAGGGGGTCTCCTAGAGTTACCACTAGTTCTCATCCTCATAAATTTATTAAACCTCTTAGCAAACATGGCCATTTCTAGGTCCTCATCATCACCACTCTCATCATGATCTTTTGATTCCTCAATAGTGGTGGATTTTAAAGCTACTCCAACTTTCTTAGGAGGATCTTGATTTCTCTTGATTTTCATCTCATAGGTGAGTAGAGATCCCATAAGTTCATCTAGTGAGAGTGTATGAGGATCCTTAGATTCCTCAATAGCAGTGACTTTAGCCTCCCATGTTTTAGGTAAGCTATTGAGTATCTTTTTCACCATTTCTACATTAGAATATGTCTTGCCTAATGCTTTAAGACCATTTATGATGTCAGTAAACCTAGTAAACATGTCACTAATTGATTCATCATTCTTCATTCTAAATAATTCATAGTCTTGTGTGAGCATGCCTACTTTGGTTTCTTTGACTTGTGTGGTTCCCTCATGTGTGATAGCTAGTTTGTCCCAAACTTGTTTAGCATTCTCACATTGTGACACTCGATTATACTCATTTGGTCCTAATGCACAAAAGAGTGTGTGCATTGCTTTAGCATTAAGTTGTGCCATCCTAATATCATTAGTATCCCATTCATCTTCTTTCTTAGGCACATCCGACCCATCTACTTTCTTAATAGGAATAAGAGGACCTTTAACAATAATTCTCCATACTTCATAATCATTGGCTTGAATAAATAGCATCATTCTAGTCTTCCAATAGGCATAGTTTTCACCATTAAAGAGTGGAGGTCTAACCGTAGAGTGTCCCTCTCCTACCAAGGGTGTAGACAAACTAGTTTGAGCCATTAGTGATCGTTTATACTCGATAGATGTTAATCTAAGTCACTCTCGAGCCCAAGCTCTGATACCAATTGTTGGCTCTACCGAGAGGGGGGGTGAATCGGTTTTTCTAGTTATTTCTACTTTTCCTAACTCTTAATGCACAATCAAAGTTAAATAAGCAATAATGAAACAAATGCAGTAAATAAGAGTAAGGGAAAGAGAAGCAAACACAAGGTTTATAGAGGTTCGGCCAATCTCTTGCCTACGTCCTCTCTCCTTGAACTTCTTGTCAAGGTTTTGATTCACCTCTTCCTTGAGAAAGCTTACAAACCACTTGAAGGTGTGGCAAGACCTCTTACAATTTCTCTTGGGACTTTAGAAGTCTCCTTCTAATCCTCTACCCTTGTAGTATTCCCACACTCTACAATATCAGACCTTACAAGGATAGCTCACCCCTTTGAATATCTGATCTTTTCAGTGGATGGGTGAAGGATACAGAAAACACTCTCACAAAATGGAGTCACAATGAGATTTTCAGATTTCAGATTCTCTCTTGAAGCTTGAATACTTTTGAATGCTTGTTCTACCTCCAAACTTCATAAATGTCACTATTTATAACCCACCAAACGGATAGAACAGTTGGTGAAGCATTTAATGTAATTCTTCCCGTTGAAAAACTCAGAAACTAGCCGTTACTGTCAGGTCTGGGGCAAAGGGATCGATCCCCCAACAGTAGGGATCGATCCCTTTTCTCCAGAATGCTATCCAAGCATTCTCCCTGGTGTTTCCACTTCCTTCTGCCATTTGGGGATCGATCCCTCTACAGTAGGGATCGATCCCTTTTGTCCAGTAGCCCTCCTGCACTTTAACATGCTGCAAAGTTTATAGCTTTTGTGATTTTAAGTCAGTTCAAAAATCTTCTAACACTTTTCTAAGAGTATTTACTGACTTTTTCATTTGAAATCTCAATCCAAGACTTTGTTAAAATAGTTTCAATTATTGAGTTCATTCAAAGCAAATTTACTTGTATAAAAATCATTTCTAAGCTTGCTTGAGTTTTGTCATTTTCAAAATACTTGTCAATTTAAAGCTAACAATTATTTACCTTTAAGTTGGATTAGGAACGTCAATATTACATGAGGAATAATGAAATTTTTCATAAACTTCAAACAGCATTTTGTTACACCCACATGATATATAATACTAACCAAAAGTTGTATCAAATTTGATAATTATTACTTTACTGGGGAAAGATTTTCCCTCTATTTATAATACAAATTCAAAAAAAGTCAATTAAAATTTATATGCTAAATCATTTATATTTAAAATTATGTTGCTATATATTTTATCATTGAAAATCAGTATGTTTATCTAATATAATGAATAGTGAGTTTGTGACTTATTCTTTAATTTCTGATAGAGATGTCCTATTTATAGACATTGAAATCTCATCCAATGCTAGTCCTTTATGTGGTGTGCAATAAAATTTTATGCTAGAATCTTCTTTAAAGAAACTAAATACAAAAAGAAATAGAATTTTTAACTCTTAAGCATTGATGAAAAAAAATGAATGATTACATGCAATTTATACAATATCAGTGGGGAAAATTAAAAATTTTAATATAGAAAAATATAGATGTTACCTTTTAGGCAATTAAAAAAATTAAATTGATAAAAGCGGTAGATATAGATATTATATTTTGTAATATTAATGTGAAAAAAAATTACATGTTACATATTAATTTAAAAATGATTTTATCATTTAGAAAATTAAAAAAAATTTAATTGGTAATATGTTGTCATATTCTTGCATGTTATATATTACATTATCCGCACTGATTTTAATATATAAATATATTATTTTTTAAAAAATAAAAAAATTGATAAAAGCTATAGATATAGATGTTACAATCATTAAACATAAAATATTGTTACATTATTGCATGTTATACATTACATTATCCATATTGATTTTGATATATATCTATATATATATATATATATATGTTATTTGTTAGAAAAAAATTAATTGATAAAAACTATATATATATATATATAGATTTTTATCTTTTAAAAATTGAAATAGATAATTAATTTAAAAATAATTTATTTATTTTGTATTTTTAATATATTTATATAAAGAATTCTATCTTTTTGAAATTTGAAAGTGTTAGCTTTAAATTGACATTTGTATTTTGAAATGACAAAAACTTAAGTAATATTAAGTATTTAATTCTATATTGTAAATTTGCTTTAACAATTATATAATTTTCTCAAACCATCTTAAGTGTATGAATCAAAACTAAGACAATGATTTAATTGCTTATTCATACTGGTCTTAACACTTTATAAAATGTTTTTTTGAATATTGTCATCAAGCAATTTTCTCAAAGAAAATATGTATTACATTTTTAGAAAATTACTTAATAAGTTTTTGTACAAAGTTTTCATTTGAGAAAGTCAAGAAAAACTTTCATAAAATTGAAAAATGTCTTTGGATGGCTTAAACCAAACATCACATCATTTCTAACCCAAAATAGCCTAAAAAAGTGCAGGAAAATGAAGAGGGATCGATCTCCTAGGGTGAGGGATCGATCCTACAAGGGTAGAATGCACTAGGAGAGAAAAATAAAGGAGAGGATCGATCCCCATTTGGCAAAATGCTCCCAAACTTGTTTCTAGAGCTATAGGATCGATCCCCTATGGCTAAGTATCGATCCCTATCACAAAACTAGTGCTCAACGGTTAGTTTTTTAGGGTTTCAATGGGAAGAATTGTATTAAATGCTCTAACAATCGTCCTTAGCTCTTTGTGGACTATAAATACATGCATTTATGAAGATTAAAGGATGAACAAGCATTATTTCATCTTCCTCAACCTTTAAGCTAGCATTTAAAGCTCAAATCAATCCTTCTTTACACTTTGTACTTCATAGTGTGTATTTTCTACCTTTAAGAGGCTCTATCTTATACACAGCACACTCAAACTCATCTCTGTACTTCAAAGGGGAGTGTAGGCTTGTGAGGCTATCTTGTGAGAGTTTGGGTAGCTTTACAAGGGAATAGATTAAGAAAGTTTTTCCTAAACCTACAAAGGGAAGTGTAAGAGGTCTCTCTACACCTTGAAGTAGATTATATTGATTCACAAAGAAGAAGTAGAATCAACCCCTTGACAAGAGGATCAAAGAGAGAGGATGTAGGCAAGAGATTGGCCGAACCTCTATAAATATTGTGTTTACTTCTTCTCCCTTACTCTTTATTTACTGCATTTGTTATATTATTGCATAAATTGTTTTATTTGTTAGCTAAGTCTTTAAAAACTCAAATTTAATCGAAAAAACCGATTCACCCCCTCTCAGTAGAGCCAACAGAAAGATATAATTATTTGTTTATTTTAATATATTATACATGTCAAACATTTAGGCTATCCACATAAGAAGTTCTACTTATACTTAAATGCTTTGGCTTATATAAATATATATAAGATGATTATATTCTTTCAATTAAATTTAAAAATATATCACTACTATTATTAAATAATTTAATATTATTAAATAAGTGGATACTTAACATTAAATAATATTATTTATATTAAATATAATATGTTAATAACTATATAATTTTTTATAAATTAATTAGTTAAATATATTATTTGATAATTTAATACTATTAGAATTAAAATAATATATTAAATATAATTTATAATTATCAATTCATATTATTATCTAATATATAAATTTAGAATTATACTAATCTTAATTATTATCAAATAAAATTAATATTAAAAAATTATTTTAGTTGAATTCAATATTATATTTAATTATAATATTATTTAAATTATATTAAATTTTTAATATCATTAAATGACAATATTTAGTACTAGTATTAAATAGTATAAAATAATATTATTTAATATTATGTACATAATATTATATAATAAATATTTTATTATTTTTATTTAATTTTCAAAATTTTATTTTGTAAATTGAATTATTATATTTGAATAAAAATATTTGATTTCAATACGTAATAATATTAACCAAACACGTTTTTGTTTTCAGAATTTGAAAATAATACAAAACTAAAATAAAATTTTAGAAATAAAAAACGATTTCAAACGACTCCTTAATTTGTGAAGAACATGGGGTGAGTTGGGATTTGTAACATGTGGGACGAAATTGCTGAGCCACTTATGATGCCTTGAAGATGCCAATCAGATGTTAAGTAGGGATCACGAAGAAGTTTTACTATACTTGGGTTCTAAATATTGGGTTTTAGTTATGTGACAACCGAAAATTTTTCTATTTTTGGTATTAATTACCTGAAAATAAATAAATAAAGTTAATTATGATGATTGTAATATGTTGAATTTCAGAAAGTGATGAAGTAATGAATTGGAGGAATTTAATTTGGATATTAAGGGATCCAATTATAAGGAATAAAATTGGTATATTTATATATATTTATATTTCCATATATATATATATATATAAATATATTTTAAAATAAATACATATGTATATTATTATACATTTATATATAAATATATATATATGAAATATATATAATTTCAAATTAAACTGTATAGATATATATAATTATAAATACAAATATATATATATATCTATGTATATAGAAATATATATTTATTTATATATATATGAATATAATTATATTTTGTATTTGTATATATTTATAAATATAAAAATATATAAATAAATTAAAAAATAGAAACAAAAATGGGAATCGGGATACAACCCGACCCCCATTTCTTTTCTCCTTTGTTACAAACAGAGGAGAAAACCCAGATGAATGTCGACCTCGTTGGCTGAGAGAGAAGGAAGAGGAGGGGGGAGAGGCCGCCGGTGAGCCTAGAAGAGGAAGAGAGGGCTCGCCGACGATGGAAAAGAAAAAGAGAGGAAAGAAAAGAGAAAGGCGCGAAGCGAACTGAAGGAAAAAGGGAAAACGGCGGTGCCGACCCATTTGGGCACCGCCACGGCTACCTTCGACGCTGGCAAGGACAGGCCAAAGGAAAGGAACAGCCTACGGTGAAGGGAAAGAGGAAAGAGAGAGGAAAAAGAGAAGAGAAGGAGCCGAACCCACTGTCGCCAGATTCGCCACCATCGCCACCGATCTGGGGAAGAGGAGGCCAGATCCGGCTCTGTTGCAACCTCCGCCAACCGTGGAAGGGCTAAACTGGCGGTGATGGAGGCGAGATGATGCTGAACTGGCGGGATATGGTGAACCGGCCGAACCGGGTTGAACCGGTTCAAACCAGAAAAGAAAAGAAAAAGAAAAAAAAGAAGGAGAAAGGAAAAAAAAAGAAAGAGAAAGGAAAAGAAAGAAGAAGAAGAGAAATGGGTAGGAAGAATTTATTATTATTATTATTATTATTATTATTATTATTATTTTATTTAATAATTTTATATGAGTCTAAATGTGGAAATTGGACTTGTAGAAATTATACAAGAACGATTGGAGCATGAACGAATTTGGGAGAGATTACATCGTCAACTTTGATACTAGGTAAGATACTTTTATAAAGCACTAGTAGTATTATATTGTATTGTTAAGAGTTGTGATCTTGATGATGAATTATTAATGAAATGATTTTAAAATGCTAAGAGGACCTACAATTGGTGGTAGGAGTCTTAATAATGATCATGATATTTGCAATAAAATGATTGCGGTAAAATGATTGTAGAATACCACTGTGTTTATTTGGAATTGTTGCAGGAGGTTTTAGTTCCTGTAATGTTACGCTGCCAAAATTTATATGAAAATGTTTGATGAAAAAGGTTAAGGTTTTCTCGTATAAAGGAAACTTTGGAAAGAATTATCGAAAGATAAGCTTTGAAAGGACTTTATCGTATTGTCGAAAATTTGATTTTTGGAATAGTTTGAGAAAGTAAATGGTTGAGCATGATAACATGATGAGTTATATTGTGTAAGCCTTATAAAATCGATAAATTGATTTGTCTTAATATCACGAATTGGTTATCAAGTTGAAATTGAGGTTGAATATCGATTTGTCGAATCATTGACAAAATTAATGATGATTATATGATATAGCTTGGAAGAGAATATCGAGGTTGTAATTTGATGGTTGAACGATTGAATTGTGGAATTATCAACGGAGTGATGATTTTAGAATTAATTGATTTTGATTTCTTGATTTTGGAGTAGTTTCAAACGTGATAACACGAACATTACAAGAGGTCAATGTTGAGATGGTTTTATTATATTACATTTTATTGTCGGATATACGTGAGATAATAAGCAGACCTACACTTATGGTAGGGGTCTTAGTATCAATATTGTGGTATACGATGGATAGTTGTGATATCGAGTTATAACAAATGTATGACTTGTGCATACATAATCTTATCGAAATTGAGGTTGAATTCCGATATAATCTAATAATTGATAGATTCAAATAAATGAGTGTCAAACATGTGATTATATGGTTTCGGTTATAACTTTGGAATAGGTCTTGAATAATAAGATCGACAATTGTATAAGTTCGATATTTTGACAAAAAAATGTCTTGGAACACTGTTTGATGGTGGAAATTGGCCAAATCTCTTAAGTGGGTGAACTACTAAACTTAAAATTGATTCGATAATACCTTATAGATGATTCTAGTATGGTATTATATTATACAAGCCATATGAAAATTGATTTGAAAACTGTGATTTGATTTTATGATAGTGAATAAAATTGGGCATCAAGTCGGAATTATGAAAGGGTGTCAATATGTTAAACCATAGATGGATTGGATAGGTGACTATCGATCTTGTGATTTTATATCCTCGATGTTGACTCCGGAATAGGTCTTGAATGATGATATCAGTATTTGCATAATTCCAATATCTTGATGGCTATTGAGAAATAATATTGAATATTAAGGAACCACAGTGAATATTGGATTTACCTATTAGGTATGATCCGATTGAAATCAAAAGGATGGAAATGAGGAATTTGGATTATAGTTATTGCTATACCGAATGATATTACATCGTCATATTTCATAAGCATAATAGTAAATTGTTTTTAACTCAGGTTTTAAAGTACATTGTTTTTAAGCATGCTTTATTTATAACTTGAGATTTTTGAAATGATTTATTCATGCGATACATATATGAATACCTTACATGTTTAAATTGTTTCGAAAAGACTGAATATATAGTGTAAGTGTATGTATTTATAAATATAAACGATCTTAAAGAAATGTGTTACATACCTTACATTATTTTCATAAGAAAAGTGAAAAGTTTAAATGTTTTATGAGACTATAGGCACCCTAAGAGAGTTAAACACAATAAAGCATAGTGGAAACCACCTAATTGGAGATTACATATTGGTAGATATGCTTGTCCGACAATAGTCGTGGACAGGGCTCAGTCACGCCTGATCAGTGGGGCTGAGAGATATGAGGTCTATGGCCATAGATAGCGCCTTAGTTGGCTTCCAGGGGACGATGACATGATTTTCACTACTAGCTACAGTGATTTAAGTCTTTATTGATAGAGCATTAGGGATTTAGCTAGTCTTAAACCGATATGATATTAAGTCTAGAGTATGATTTTATTTGATATGAACTCTAGACTTGACATGATTTTTACAGTACATGAGATATGTTTGAGATGAAATATGTTTTAGACATGTTGTAAAAGATGGGCATGAGATATGTTTTGAAACTGTACATGTTTTAAAAATGCTTTAAAAAGTACATGTAATATGATTTCGATACTCCATATTATTCATATGTGATTATATGTCAAACGTGATATGATATGCTGTTTAGAGTATAGTTTTATTTGATATGAACTCTAGACTTGACATGATTTTATAGTATATGAGAAATGTCTTGAGACTGTACACGTTTTAGACACGCTTTAAAACTGAATATGAAATGTTTACGATATTACATGTTTTCTTTTAAACATGCCTCAAAAGTGCAACTAATATGATTTGCGAATTGCACATACTTTAACATGTCTTAAAAGAAATGAATTGAGATTTTATATGTTTTAAACATGCTCTAAAAGTATATGTAATACGATTTGAAATGATAGTCGTCTTATACAGTAAAGCTTGCATAAGTTTTGCATGCTGAGTCATGACATAACGACAATTTATCTATATGATGTCATAATATTACACTGCACATGAACATAAGATTTATACGAAAAGAATTATAACTTTACACTACGGTGATCATGATTTTTCATATGAAAAGTGACATGAGTTGATATAATACAGAAGTATAATTGTTAAATGTAAAGTGACTTGATATGATATCTAAATTGAACATGATATACTATGAGATTGACGTGAGCATAGATTAATAGTATATGATATTCAAGTTATACATGATGTATTGTTGTATGATGCATTGTAGTATAAGGACAAGAAGATTGAAAGTGATTAAATTGATCTATTTAGAGGTTTGAGTGATGGACAGATGACGAAAATAGAGATATTGAGGTACTTTAAATTCCCTTACATCAGTACTCCAAATACCTCTCTCACTTAAGGTCCTTAGGACATGACCTTGTTATAAATATGAGATGTTATCGATTGAAATGATGAATTGTAATTGCAAACTTGCAGGTTTTATGCATTGCAGTTAAGACAGTATAATTCTACTCCTGCATTTATATACCTCTCACTGAGCTATCCTCCTCCTTCCACTTATATTTGTACCACAGGGATCATTTATCACTTATCATTAGTATATCAATTATAAATTCAGATTATACAGTACTACAGGGAATGTTTACTATTCACTTTTCGTTTTAAGCATCACTAGACATCCTACCAACCCTGCTCTGATACCATTAAATCTGTAACAACCCGAATCCACAGTATAACATAATATTTACTTATAAATCTCTCTACTGCTTACCGATTGGGCTGTCTATGATGCTTAACTATCCGTTAATCACTTTTATAAAATTAGTACTCTTATTCATCGTACCAATATGAAAATATGCATTGTTACATTATTTCCTTAAGATATATATATACACATTCCCTTCTAATCAAAGTAGTACTGTACAAATTTACTGAATATATAAAAGAAATTCATATACCTTCGATATCGAAAATCTGCTGACTCTAGCAGTTGATAATCTCTGGAAGGTAATTCTTTTAATCCAAGATCAACAATCTGTGGAGTGAAAAATAAAGGGTGAGCGTCAACGTGCTCAGTAAGGAATGTGTATGCTGCTTTATAAAACCAAAAACTATATTCCACAAAACGTTTATATTTCCTATCACATCCCAGTAGGAAAACGATGGATATAGTGAACAGTCTTTAATATTCAAATCACTAGCTAAACAGTTTACAATATAGTATAGAAAACAGTAAACAGAAATCAATAAGTTGAGACTAGGCATCACCCTACAATTAAATCATGCTATCATCGTTCCACAAAGGAACATAGTAATCATCCTTCCCAAGGATGCAGTAGATCTATGGCCACAATCTATGGGTGGTCCTCGGGTACACTTGCCAGGTGACATCGAGACTTCTGATGACTTGGCGGGTCAATCAGCCTCGTGAAATAGTAATGCATGAAACTCGGGGCCTAAAGTCTCAAAATTCACTTTATATCTCATAAAAAACCTTTAAGGAATTATTTCATAAATTTCATCATTTTCTTAAAATGATTTATTTCCCAAAAAGGTCTTATTTTTTTTCTGTTTACAACATAATAACACAGCCAGAATTTTCATAAAAATTTACGTGAGAAAATATGAGTTAAATTGGCTCGCCCATGGACAGCTCGCCCATAACGGCTCGCCCATTATGGCATTACCCATGGTCAACTCGCCCAATACGGCACTTCCACGGTCAACTCGCCCAATGCAACACATCCATGGTCAGCTCGCCCATTTTTATTAAAACATGGGTCATTTTTCTTTGGCTCGCCCGAAATTTCTATTAAAACAGGGGTCGCCCGTCCAAAACATCATAAAAGAGGTCGCTTATCTTTGGCTCGCCCAAAACATCACAAAAGGGTTCGCCCACCTTGGCTCGCCCGGATTTTATTAAAACAGGGTTCGCCTTTCTTTGGCTCGCCTAAAGCATCACAAAGGGGTCAGCTTTGTAGCTCGCCCGGATTTTACAAAACATGGTTCGCCCACCCAAAACATCACAAAAGGGTTCGCCCACCTTGGCTCGCCCAACACATCAAAAAGAGTTCGCCTTTATAGCTCGCCCAACCCACAGTATGTGAAAATAGTTTATCAAACTAATGCATGTCACAAACCAAATCATTTTCTCAATATTTTCATAACACTTTACGCCACATGACATGCATTTTACTTCACATACTACTCCCTTACCTGGTCTTACGAAGCCTAGCTTCCCGCTCGCCTTTGTCAATTCTCAATTCCCGACTACAACATAAATTATCAAGATTGTCAATATATTCTGTTCGAATTCTTTCCAACACTTTGGCGAGACTTGAGGCTAATCCTCTAGCTCGCCCAATATACTCGTCATTCCTATTTTGGCTTATACGTGGGAGCTCACCCAATATAACTCACCATTTGTATATTGGACTACACGTGGGAGCTCGCCCACAATTTAACTCGCCATGGTATGCATGTGAGCTCGCCATGAGTTCGCCATACATAGGGGTGTAAATGAGTCGAGCTACTCGTGAGCTACTCGAGTTCGACTCGACGATTACTCGAATTCGACTCGTTTTTTTTCAAGTCGAGCTCGAGCTACTCGAGTATCGAGTCGAGCCGAATTCGAGTAGTTAAGTATCCGACTCGAGCGGCTCGCGAGCCTTAACGAGCTTTTTAATTTTTTATATATAATTTAATATTTTATTTATTAAATTACTTAGTTAACCTTATAAAAATGTAATATTACAAAAAATCCTTTAATTTATTCTTTACTTTCTAAACCCTAACCCTAGCAGCCCTCATTCATTCTCCTATCAGTTTCTACCTCGTTTCCCGACTGCCCAACCATATAGCCTCCAAACAGCGCCGCTCGTCAAAATCCTCCATTGTCAACAGCTATTCCTCTCAATCTTCCATCTTGTTTCGATTTTCTAAACCCTAACAACCTAAAACCCTAAATCGATTCTCAGATCTCTCCTACCTCGATCGTACCCAAGCCCATTGCGATGTCGTCGCTCATCAAATCTCAAATCTCACCAACAGTTTCGACCAGCGACAGCCTCAACTCTCAATCTTCCATCATCTTTTCTGTTTTCTAAACCCTAACAGCCTAAACTCATTCTCAAATTCTTTCCTACCCCATACCCAGCAAGTGGTGTCTGTCGTTCATCTGATTCAATCTTCATCGAAAGCTTCCAGACTCCAATCTTCCATTAGCCTTGATTCAGTTGTTGATAGCAGCCTCTTTGATTTGGCGATGTTGCTTACTCCCTGTCCCAGCTAGCGACAGGACACAGCTCAATAGCCAAGAGTTTAAGCTGTGAGGACAAACTTGAGTGAATGTGTCTATTTCCTCTTTTTTTTTTTACTAAGTTGCATTGTTGACTTCTTAGTTCTGAGTTATGTTTGAGTTGTTTGTGTTTTGAGATTTATTTTGAGTTGTATCTTGACTGTTTTGATTGTGGTTGTTATGATTTCTTAAACATAATCCTCATTGTTTAGCTTTGTTTGGGTGGTTATAAGCGATCTTGTAAGCTATTAAGTTATGGTTTGTGAGGTAGATTTTAAGGCAAGGAGATGATTGTTGCGGCAATGGCTGATTTAGTGTTGATTTATTAATTGTTAACAATGTAATGTAATAGTTTCATGGTCTGGTGGTTTAATGCTGATTTTGTTAATTGTTTGTTGTGTTATTATGTAATTTAACAGCTTCATGGTCTGCATTGCAGGTAGTTTAGTGTTGATTTATTAATTGTTTATTGTGTTGAATTGCTTGATGAGGTTTAGCAAGATTAAGTGTTCAAAGAACATTAATTTTGAGTTGAGTTTTAAGTTGTTTTTTTGAGTTGTGATTACTTTTATTTGGTTTAAATATTATTAATTTTTTATATTTAAGTTGTATTTGAATTTTGCTTGAAAAATGACAAGTGAAATTGAATTTCTGGAATTAGATTTGAGCTTACGAGTCGAGCTTCGAGTGGATCGAGTATTTCAAGAGTTGAGCTCGAGCTTCAAATTTAAAGCTCGACCGAGCTCGAGCCGAGCTTCGAGCTTCGAGCTTCGAGGATTTGAACCGAGCCGAGCTCGAGCCTGATACTAGATCGTCTCGACTCGGCTCAATTACACCCCTAGCCATACACGGCTTTATTCAGAGGTGGGCTTGCCTATGAATTTAACTAGCATGTGGCGACCTCGCCCACTATACCAGGCTCTATATTATCTAGCTCGCCCATACTAGCTGAGCTCACCCATTTCTCATCTTCTCATGCCAACCGAATCTTCCTTGTCATTAGCATGATTGTGATTCTATTTCCACATTCAATAAAGAGTACTTAAAGAAAACCATGCTATATCCATGATTATCCTATTTTAAATCATAGATATCTACCATAGAATATTAAGAAAACCATAAGGATTTACTAGCTTACCTTAACCGAATTTCTCAACACTAGAGCAGTGTAGTGTTCTGGTCCCATGTCAGTCTCCTTCTTTCATTATTTTTAAGAGGTCTTGACATGAAAGGGAAATTTAGCAAAGAGGGTTAGGTAGTTAGCTAGCTAGGGAAATGAATTTCCTACTAGGATTCCTTGGACAACAATAGCAAATCAGTCAGCTTCCAGCCACAACATCAAGGCTGGCGTACAGCAGAATGGATCGAGAGAAACATGAAATTTGCTGGGGTATTCAATCCCCTAATTCCTCTTTATATACATGTTACTCAATATCGCTTTGCTGCATGTTTCCCCTTAGCTTCTTCCCTCATCATTCTTTTGTCTTGTAGTGTGTTAATGCATGAAGAAAATCATCCCACAAGAAATTGGCTGGTCTCTCTTTTCTTTCCTACACATTACTGACTTGATTGGTCTACCATTTGATATCTACTTCAGCCAAGAAAGTCCACCATTCCTCCAATCAACGATTCCCTCCATGTAATCACCGATTATGACTTTTATCCCATGCACAAAAGTCCCTTTCAGCTTGCATCAAGCCGTTTGGCACCTTACAAGAGCATGGTTATATGGGATCCATGTGTTACACCTTTTTCTTGTCTTCTTCATCACCTCAAGTCTGATTTAGCATTAAATACATGAAGAAAACTGCAGCAAGGAACGGCTTTGGAGGCAATTGTTACCCGTTTTTGACTATCCAATATTCCCTTGTTGACTTTGTTAACTCTTCTTCCTTAAGCATCTCTTATATTATCTTTAATTTATCACCTTTGGAGTATTATTTACCTAGAATGTTATCTTGACAATTTTGCTCTTTACAACCAATTAGAACCGATTGGTTTTGCATAAGAAGGAAATGGCGTGAACTCCACTTTGCAGCCACCTTTCTTGATTTCTCTTCACCCTTCTTTTTCCTACTTCAACCAATAAGGTTTCTTTTATCCATGAACTTCATTTTATTTCTTTTGCATTCTTTCCAACCGAAAGCTTTCTATGCATCTCTTAAAAACTCAATCCTAATTCATATACACCATATTGTAAATTAAAATTCCAAAATTTCCATAATGCAAAAGTGGCATTTCATATTCAATAGTGATTTAATTCCACTAAATAATTTATTTATGTTATCCATCATTTACAATAAGCTATACAGTATAATAAAATCAGGTCTCACATTTCTCCCCTCCTTAAGAAATTTGGTCCTCCAAATTTCATCCAAGATTGTCACTGAAAGAGCTCTGGATATCTCTCACGCATAAGGCTCTCCAACTCCCAAGTAGCCTCGTCCTCGTTATGATACTGCCAGAGCACTTTAACCAAAGGAATCGTCTTAGATCGCAATACTTTATCCTTCCTATCCAGTATCCGTACCGGTTTCTCAACGTAACTCATGTCCTCTCTGATCTCTAATGGCTCATGCCGAATTATGTGAGAAGGATCTGGATGGTATTTTCTCAACATCGAAACATGGAATACGTTATGCACTCCTGACAACTCTGGTGGTAGTGCTAACCGATATGCCACATCTCTCACACGATCTAAGATCTCGTAAGGCCTAATATATCGGGGACTCAACTTTCTTCTCTTCCTGAATCTCATTATACCTTTGGACGGTGAGACGTTTAAGAATACATAATCACTCGTTACAAACACTAGTGATCGACGCCTGATATCTGCATAACTCTTCTGTCGACTCTGAGCCGTTCTGAGCCTTTCACAAATCATCTGTACATCACGGGAAGCCTGCTCGACCAAATCAAGAGCTAGTATCTTACGATCTCCCACTTCTTTCCATGCTATCGGGGATCTACATCGTCTGCCATATAGGGCCTCATAAGGTGCCAGGCCAATGCTTGTGTGAAAGCTATTATTATAAGCAAACTCTGCCAGGGGTAAGTGATCGTCCCATGAGCCTCTAAAGTCCAATGCACACGCTCTCAACATATCCTCGAGCATCTGTATCGTACGTTCAGACTGTCTATCAGTCTGCGGATGAAAGCGGTGCTAAAATTCAGCTGGGATCCCATAGCCTCATGAAATCTCTCCCAGAAATGAGAGGTGAAGCAGGAATCCCTATCAAACGTAATACTCACTGGAACACCATGTAACCTCACTATCTCCCTGATATACAATTCTGCTAAGGCACTAACTGAATCTGTAGATCTCATGGCCAAAAGATGAGCAGACTTAGTCAATCTATCTACGATCACCCAAATAGCATCATACCCCTTCCGGGTTCGTGGTAATCCCATGATAAAATCCATAGTCACATGTTCCTATTTCCACGTAGGAATCGATAACGATCGAAGCATACTTGCAGGCTTCTGATGTTTAATCTTAATCTGCTGGCATGTTAGACATCTAACAATGAAATCAGCGATGTCCTTTTTCATCTTAGGCCACCAATATACTTTCCGGAGATTCTGGTACATCTTAGTACTACCCAGATGTATTGTATATTTAGAGGTATGGGCCTCTGATAAAATCAACTCTCGAATCTGCTGATCTCTAGGAACACATGTCCTACCTCTAAACCTCAATATTCCATCTGTGCCAATCTCAAAATCTGACACAACTCCCATTTGAATCTGATCGGTTACCCCGACGCAATAATCATCACTCCTCTGAGCTTCCCTAATCCGATCCATCAAATCCGGCTCTATACGAAAAGTAGTCGTAAATCCATATTGGTCAGAGGAAATAACTGTCAGGCTGAGGCTAGAGAATTATTCTATCAAATCATGCTCCCTGATCATCATGTAAGATACCATGCCAACATGCTTACTGCTCAGTGCATCTGCTACTACATTAGCTTTATCCGGGTGATACAAATTCTAACAATCATAGTCCTTTAACAGTTCCATCCACCGTCGCTGCCTTAAGTTCAACTCTCGTTGCGAGAATATATACTTCAAACTCTTATGGTCTATATATATTTGAAATTTCTCCCCGTACAAGTAATGCCGCCATATCTTCAGTGTAAACACTACTGCGGCTAATTCCAAGTCATGTGTCGGTAATTTCTCTCATGGTCCTTCAACTGTCGAGAACTATAGGCTATAACCCGACCATGCTGCATAAGCACACATCCTAAACCTTGAGCGGACGCATCAGTATACACCATAAATCCACCTGATCTGCTGGGCAGGGCTAATACGGGGGCAGTAGTCAATCTCCTCTTAAGCTCAAGAAAACTGCGCTCAGACGCGTCATTCCACTCAAACTTCACATCCTTATGTATGAGTCGTGTCAATGGAGCAGCAAGTTTGGAAAATCTCTCTACGAATCTGCGATAATATCCGGCAAGACCCAAGAAACTCCGTATCTCAGTAACGGTGTTAGGCCTTTCCCACTGTACAATGGCCTCTATCTTGGACAGATCAACTGACACCCCGTCCTTCGACAGTATGTGTCCCAAAAAGATTATATGGTCAAGCCAGAAATCACATTTACTGAATTTTGCATACAACCTCCGGTCTCTGAGGGTCTGTAATACCATATACAGATGCTGCTCATGCTCCTCTGGAGTCTTAGAATAAATCAGAATGTCATCGATAAATACTATGACAAACTTATCCAAAAATGGATGCAACACCTAATTCATCAAGCTCATAAAAGCTGCAGGGGCATTTGTCAACCCAAAAGGCATCACTAAGAACTCATAGTGACCATAGCGAGTCCGAAACGCTGTCTTATGCACATCCGACTCCTTAATCTTCAATTGGTGATAGCCTGATCAGAGGTTTATCTTGGAAAATACCTGTGCACCCCGAAGCTGATCAAATAGATCATCGATCCTGGGTAGTGAATACTTATTCTTAATGGTAGCCCGATTTAACATCCGGTAATCTATACACAATCGGAGACTATCATCCTTCTTCCGAACAAATAATACTGGAGCTCCCCACGGTGACACACTGGGACGTATAAATCCCTTATCTAATAACTCTTGGAGCTGTTTCTTAAACTTGTCTAACTCAGTCAGTGCCATCCGATATGAGGGTCTAGAAATCGGCTCCGTACCAGGTACCAACTCGATCATAAACTCTATCTCTCGATCTGGTGGTAACCTTGGTAATTCCTCTGGAAATACATCTGGAAAGTCCTTAACCACGAGAATTTCTTGAATCTCTGGATGTTTCCTCTCTACATCCTCCACACTAGCAATATACCCTTCATAAACATTCATACATAACCACAATTTCAGTACACATGTCATTTCATAAACATACTTTTTATTAATTTACAATAACTTTAGAATGTACTTTTCGGGATGAGAGAAGGTAATAAACTTAGTATTACAATCCAAACTAAAATGGTTCGCAGCTAACCAATCCATACCCAAAATGATATCAAAATCATATATATTCAACAAAATTAAGTTAGCTGTCATAACCTTCTCTCCTATAGTCAATCTACAGTTCCTATATATAATATCCGTCTTCTGGAAATCTTTAAAAGGGGTATTCACTTGCAAGGTATGCCCTAACAACTCCGGCTCTACTGGGGTCTTGTTAGCACATGTAGGCGATAAGAATGTATGGGTAGAACTCGGACCAAATAAGGCAATTACGGGAATATCAAAGAGGTAGACTTTACCTTTAATCACATCGATAGAGGTGTCAGTAGTCTCTTGATCCATCGCGTACACCCGACCCTGAGTCACAGCCTTCTTACCCTTCTCGGCAACTGTCGCCCTCCTAGGCTGTGAGGGTGTCGCCTTTTTCGGCTCACTCGGGGCTGCCGGTGCCGCTATCTGCGGTAGTGCAGGAGGAATAGTAGAAGCAGCTGATTCTTTGAGCATCGGACAATTCCTGGCAAAGTGTCCCATCTGTCCACATCTAAAACATGCATTAGACATCAAAGGACAAGGGCGTGACCCATGTGACCTTCCGCAATGTCTACATACGACCGCAACACTTCTCTGAGTAGCGATGGGGCCACTAGCAGGGACAGAAACTGCTGATCTATTGAATTGTCTCTCTGAAATCTGTATGCCCGAAGATCTAGCCCTCTTAGGCTGCTCTCTACTATATCTATTTTCTAAAAATCTCTTACCCTTATCCTTGCCTTTACTCTTGCTCTTACCACGAGCCTCTATATGGTACTGCTCAAAATCCCTCTCACATAGCTAAACCTGTCGTACTACCTCATCATATGTCATAATATCAAATGGCGCTAGCTTCACTCGGATTGAGGGTCTCAAACCAGCCATAAATCTCTCAATCTTATGTATCTCATTCACACTGGTCTGTGAATCAAATCGGCTCAAGGTGGTAAACTTAGCCTTATACTCGTCCACTGCCATACTCCCCTAAGTTAAATCCATAAACTCTTACTGTAGTTTCTGTTGAGCAGTGTCAGGGATATACCTTCGCCTAAAGGCATCTACAAAAATCTCCCAAGTAATATCCTGATGCTGGGAGAACAATACTATCTGAGTAGCCTTCCACCAATGCTCCGCATCATCTGTCAACTGAAACACTGCTAGACTGCCTTTTCGGTCTCCGTACACCTCATAATCCTTAATAGTTTCTCTATAACAATAACCCACTGCTCTGCCGCCAACGAATCCCTAGTACCTTTAAACTTAGATGGATCCAACTTCCTAAATGATCGTACCAAAGTGACATGACAATACGACTCCACATCTTTAGGCGGCTGAACCAATGGCTGTGGTGGAGCTACCTATGGCTGAGGTGCCGGTGGTGGAATAGGCTGAGACTCGAGTACAACTGGTGCCGATTGTGACGGTGCTGGTGCCTCCACTGGAGCTACGAAAGCTGCTGCTCTCTCCCTCTCCGTCCTATCTACGGCTCTATCCGCCTGATACATAGCCATGAAATCGGCTACTAACCTCTCTACTCGAGTCACACGAGCATCAGTGCTCTCTGGCTATAGAGGACGTGCAGGTCTTGGGGCAGGTTCTAGCGTCTGCAGCTCCGAAATTTGTGCCGCCCTACCTCGGCCTATACCTCTCACTGAGCGTATCCTCCTCCCTCCACTCATATTTGTACCACATAGATCATTTATCACTTATCATTAGTATATCAATTATTTATTCAGATTATACAGTACTACAGGGAATGTTTACTATTTACTTTTCGTTTTAAGCATCACTATACATCCGACCAACCCTGCTTTGATACCATTAAATTTGTAACAACCCAAATCCACAGTATAACATAATATTTACTTATAAATCCCTCTACTGCTTACTGGTTGGGCTGTCTATGATGCTTAACCATCCGTTAATCACTTTTCTAAAATTAGTACTCTTATTCATCGTACCAATATGAAAATATGCATTGTTACATTATTTCCTTAAGATATATATACACATTCCCTTCTAATCAAAGTAGTACTGTACAAATTCACTGAATATATAAAAGAAAATCATATACCTTCGATATCGAAAATCTACTGACTCTAGCAGTCGATAATCTCTGGAAGGTAATTCTCTTAATCCAAGATCAACAATCTGCTGAGTGAAAAATAAAGGGTGAGCGTCAACGTGCTCAGTAAGGAATGTGTATGCTGCTTTATAAAACCAAAAACTATATTCCACAAAACGTTTATTTTTCCTAACCACATACCTAGTAGGAAAACGATGGATATAGTGAACAGTCTTTAATATTTAAATCACTGGCTAAACAGTTTATAATATAGTATAGAAAACAGTAAATGAAAATCAATAAGTTGAGACTAGGCATCACCCTACAATTAAATCATGCTATCATCGTTCCCCAAAGGAACATAGTAATCATCCTTCCCAAGGATGCAGTAGATCTATGGCCACAATCTATGGGTAGTCCTCGGGTACACTTGCCAAGTGACCTCGAGACCTCTGATGACTTGGCGGGTCAATCAACCTCGTGAAATAGTAATGCATGAAACTCGGGGCCTAAAGTCTCAAAATTCACTTTATATCTCATAAAAAACCTTTATGGAATTATTTCACAAATTTCATCATTTTCTCAAAATGATTTATTTCCCAAAAAGGTTTTATTTTTTTTCTGTTTACAATATAATAACACAGCCAGAATTTTCATAAAAATTTACGTGAGAAAATATGACTTAAATTGGCTTGCCCATGGATAGCTCGCCCATGGTCAGTTCGCCCATTATGGCTCGCCCATGGCCAATTCGCCCATTATGGTCAGCTCGCCCATAGCGGCTTGCCGATTATGGCATTGCCCATAGTCAACTCGCCCAATGCAGCACTTCCATGGTCAACTCGCCCAATGCAACACGTCCATTGTCAGCTCGCCCATTTTTATTAAAACATGGGTCATTTTTCTTTGGCTCGCTCGGAATTTCTATTAAAACAGGGGTCGCCCGTCCAAAACATCATAGAAGGAGTCGCTTATCTTTGGCTCGCCCAAAACATCACAAAAGGGTTTGCCCACCTTGGCTCGCCCCGGATTTTATTAAAATAGGGTTCGCCTTTCTTTGGCTGGCCCAAAGCATCACAAAGGGGTCGGCTTTGTAGCTCGCCCAGATTTTACAAAACATGGTTCGCCCGCCCAAAACATCACAAAAGGGTTCGCCCACCTTGGCTCGCCCAACACATCAAAAAGGGTTTGCCTTTATAGCTCGCCCAACCCACCATATGTGAAAACAGTTTATCAAACTAATGCATGTCACAAACCAAATCATTTTCTCAATATTTTCATAACATTTTACGCCACAGGACATGCATTTTACTTCACATACTACTCCCTTACCTGATCTTACGAAGCCTAGCTTCCCGCTCGCCTTTGTCGATTCTCAATTCCCGACTACAACATAAATTATCAAAATTGCCAATATATTCTGTTCGAATTCTTTCCAACACTTTGGCGAGACTTGAGGCTAATCCTCTAGCTCGCCCAATATACTCGTCATTCCTATTTTGGCTTATACGTGGGAGCTCGCCCAATATAACTCGCCATTTGTATATTGGCCTACACGTGGGAGCTCGCCCACAATTCAACTCGCCATGGTATGCATGTGAACTCGCCCTGAGTTCACCATACATAGGGGTGTAAATGAGTCGAGCTACTCGAGTTCGACTCGACGAATACTCGAATTCGACTCGTTTTTTTTCAAGTCGAGCTTGAGCTACTCGAGTATCGAGTCGAGCTCAAGCTTCAAATTTAAAGCTCGACCGAGCTCGAGCTGAGCTTCGAGGATTTGAACTGAGCCGAGCTCGAGCCTGATACTGGATCGTCTCGACTCGGATCGATTACACCCCTAGCCATACACGGCTTTATTCAGAGGTGGGCTCGCCTATGAATTTAACTAGCATGTGGCGACCTTGCCCACTATACCAGGCTCTATATTATCTAGCTCGCCCATACTAGCTAAGCTCGCCCATTTCTCATCTTCTCATGCCAACCGAATCTTCCTTGTCATTAGCATGATTGTGATTCTATTTCCACATTCAATAAAGAGTACTTAAAAAAAACCATGCTATATCCATGATTATCCTATTTTAAATCATAGATATCTACCATAGAATATTAAGAAAACCATAAGGATTTACTAGCTTACCTTAACCGAATTTCTCAACACTAGAGCAGTGTAGTGTTCTGGTCCCATGTCAGTCTCATTCTTTCATTATTTTTAAGAGGTCTTGACATGAAAGGGAAATTTAGCAAAGAGGGTTAGGTAGTTAGCTAGCAAGGGAAATGAATTTCCTACTAGGATTCCTTGGACAACAATAGCAAATCAGTCAGCTTCCAGCCACAACATCAAGGCTGGCGTACAGCAGAATGGATCGAGAGAAACATGAAATTTGCTGGGGTATTCAATCCCCTAATTCCTCTTTATATACATGTTACTCAATATCGCTTTTCTGCATGTTTCCCCTTAGCTTCTTCCCTCATCAATTCTCTTGTCTTGTAGTGTGTTAATGCATGAAGAAAATCATCCCACAAGAAATCGGCTGGTCTCTTTTTTCTTTCCTACACGTTACTGACTTGGTTGGTCTACTATTTGATGTCTACTTCAGCCAAGAAAGTCCATCGTTCCTCCAATCAACAATTCCCTCCATGTAATCACCGATTATGACTTTTATCCCATGCACAAAAGTCCCTTTCAGCTTGCATCAAGCCGTTTGGCACCTTACAAGAGCATGGTTATATGGGATCCATGTGTTGCACCTTTTTCTTCTCTTCTTCATCACCTCAAGTCTTATTTAGCATTAAATACATGAAGAAAACTGCAGCAAGGAACGGCTTTGGAGGTAATTGCTACTCGTTTTTGACTATCCAATATTCCCTTGTTGACTTTGTTAACTCTTCTTCCTTAAGCATCTCTTATATTATCTTTAATTTATCACCTTTGGAATTATATTTACCTAGAATGTTATCTTGACAATTTTGCTCTTTACAACCAATTAGAACCGATTAGTTTTGCATAGGAAGGAAGTGGCGTGAACTCCACTTTGCAGCCACCTTTCTTGACTTCTCTTCACCCTTCTTTTTCCTACTTTAACCAATAAGGTTTCTTTTATCCATGAACTTCATTTTATTTCTTTTGCATTCTTTCCAACCGAATGCTTTCTATGCATCTCTTAAAAACTCAATCCTAATTCATATACACCATATTGTAAATTAAAATTCCAAAATTTCCATAATGTAAAGTGGCATTTCATATTCAATAGTGATTTAATTCCACTAAATAATTTATTTATGTTATCCATCATTTACAATAAACTATACAGTATAATAAAATCAGGTCTCACATTTCTCCCCTCCTTAAGAAATTTGGTCCTCCAAATTTCATCCAAGATTGTCACTGAAAGAGCTCTGGATATCTCTCACACATAAGGCTCTCCAACTCCTAAGTAGCCTCGTCCTCGTTATGATACTGCCAGAGCACTTTAACCAAAGGAATCGTCTTAGATCCGTACCGATTTCTTAACGTAACTCATGTCCTCTCTGATCTCTAATGGCTCATGCCGAGTTACGTGAGAAGGATTTGGATGGTATTTTCTCAACCATAACATTTTACGCCACAGGACATGCATTTTACTTCACATACTACTCCCTTACCTGATCTTACGAAGCCTAGCTTCCCGCTCGCCTTTGTCAATTCTCAATTCCCAACTGCAACATAAATTATCAAGATTGTCAATATATTCTGTTCGAATTCTTTCCAACACTTTTGGGAGACTTGAAGCTAATCCTCTAGCTAGCCCAATATCCTCGCCATTCCTATTTTGGCTTATACGTGGGAGCTCGCCCAATATAACTCGCCAGTTGTATATTGGCCTACATGTGGGAGCTCGCCCACAATTCAACTCGCCATGGTATGCATGTGAGCTCGCCCTGAGTTCGCCATACATAGGGGTGTAAATGAGTCGAGCTACTCGTGAGCTACTCGTGTTCGACTCGACGATTACTCGAATTTGACTCGTTTTTTTTAAGTCAAGCTCGAGCTCGAGGAATTCGAGTAGTTAAGTATCCGGCAAGCTACTCGCGAGCCTTAATGAGCTTTTTAATTTTTTATATATAATTTAATATTTTATTTATTAAATTACTTAGTTAACCTTATAAACATGTAATATTACAAAAAACCCTTTAATTTATTCTTTACTTTCTAAACCCTAACCCTAGCAGCCCTCATTCATTCTCCTCTCAGTTTCTCCCTCGTTTCACGACTGCCCAACCATATAGCCTCCAAACAGCGCCGCTCGTCAAAATCCTCCATTGTCAACAGCCATTCCTCTCAATCTTCCATCTTGTTTCGATTTTCTAAACCTAACAACCTAAAACCCTAAATCGATTCTCAAATCTCCTACCTCGATCGTACCCAAGCCCCAAGCGGTGTCGTCGCTCATCAGATCTCAAATCTCGCCAACAGTTTCGACCAGCGACAGCCTTAACTCTCAATCTTCCATCATCTTTTCTGTTTTCTAAACCCTAACAGCCTAAACTCATTCTCAAATTCTTTCCTACCCATACCCAGCAAGTGGTGTTTGTCACTCATCTGATTCAATCTTCATCGAAAGTTTCCAGATTCCAATCTTCCATTAGCCTTGATTCATTGTTGATAGCAGCCTCTATGATTTGGTGATGTTGCTTACTCCCTGTCCCAGCTAGCGACAATACACAGCTCAATAGCCAAGAGTTTGAGTTGCGGGGACAAACTTTAGTGAACGTGTCTATTTCCTCTTTTTTTACTAAGTTTCTGAGTTATGTTTGAGTTGTTTGTGTTTTGAGATTTATTTTGAGTTGTATCTTGACTGTTTTGATTGTGGTTGTTATGATTTCTTAAACATAATCCTCATTGTTCAACTTTGTTTGGGTGGTTACAAGTGATCTTGTAAGCTATTAAGTTATGGTTTATGAGGTAGATTTTAAGGCAAGGAGATGATTGTTGCGGCAATGGCTGATTTAGTGTTGATTTATTAATTGTTAACAATGTAATATAATAGTTTCATGGTCTGGTGGTTTAATGCTGATTTTGTTAATTGTTTGTTGTGTTATTGTGTAATTTAACAGCTTCATGATCTGCATTGCAGGTAGTTTAGTGTTGATTATTAATTGTTTATTGTGTTGAATTGCTTGATGAGGTTTAGCAAGATTAAGTGTTCAAAGAACATTAATTTTGAGTTGAGTTTTAAGTTGTTTTTTGAGTTGTGATTACTTTTATTTGTTTAATATTATTAATTTTTTTATATTTAAGTTGTATTTGAATTTTGCTTGAAAAATGATAAGTGAAATTGAATTTCTGGAATTAGATTCGAGCTTACGAGTCGAGCTTCGAGCGGATCGAGTATTTCACGAGCTGAGCTCGAGCTTCAAATTTAAAGCTCAACCGAGCTCGAGCCGAGCTTCGAGCTTCGAGTATTTGAACCAAGCCGAGCTCGAGCCTGATACTGGATTGTCTCGACTCAGCTCGATTACACCCTAGCCATACACGGCTTTTATTCAGAGGTAGGCTCGCCTATGAATTTAACTAGCATGTGGCGACCTCGCCCACTATACCCGGCTCTATATTATCTAGCTCGCC
This sequence comes from Heritiera littoralis, assembly GCA_031772115.1. Classification (NCBI taxonomy): domain Eukaryota; kingdom Viridiplantae; phylum Streptophyta; class Magnoliopsida; order Malvales; family Malvaceae; genus Heritiera; species Heritiera littoralis. Next base: position 1,414,334 of record JAPDPK010000096.1, on the reverse strand, counting down.
CATACTAGCTGAGCTCGCCCATTTCTCATCTTCTCATACCAACCGAATCTTCCTTGTCATTAGCATGATTGTGATTCTATTTCCACATTCAATAAAGAGTACTTAAAAAAAACCATGCTATATCCATGATTATCCTATTTTAAATCATAGATATCTACCATAGAATATTAAGAAAACCATAAGGATTTACTAGCTTACCTTAACCGAATTTCTCAACACTAAAGCAGTGTAGTGTTCTGGTCCCACGTCAGTCTCCTTCTTTCATTATTTTTAAGAGGTCTTGACATGAAAGGGAAATTTAGCAAAGAGGGTTAGGTAGTTAGCTAGCTAGGGAAATGAATTTCCTACTATGACTCCTTGGAAAACAATAGCAAATCAGTCAGCTTCCAACCACAACATCAAGGCTGGCGTACAGCAGAATGGATCGAGAAACATGAAATTTGCTGGGGTATTCAATCCCCTAATTCCTCTTATATACATGTTACTCAATATCCCTTTGCTGCATGTTTCCCCTTAGCTTCTTCCCTCATCAATTCTCTTGTCTTGTAGTGTGTTAATGCATGAAGAAAATCATCCCACAAGAAATGGGCTGGTCTCTCTTTTCTTTCCTACACGTTACGGACTTGGTTGGTCTACCATTTGATGTCTACTTCAGCAAGAAAGTCCACCGTTCCTCCAATCAACAATTCCCTCCATGTAATCACCGATTATGACTTTTATCCCATGCACAAAAGTCCCTTTCAGCTTGCATCAAGTCGTTTGGCACCTTACAAGAGCATGGTTACATGGGATCCATGTGTTGCACCTTTTTCTTGTCTTCTTCATCACCTCAAGTCTGATTTAGCATTAAATACATGAAGAAAACTGCAGCAAGGAACGGCTTTGGAGGCAATTGTTACCTGTTTTTGACTATCCAATATTCCCTTGTTGACTTTGTTAACTCTTCTTCCTTAAGCATCTCTTATATTATCTTTAATTTATCACCTTTGGAATATTATTTACCTAGAATGTTATCTTGACAATTTTGCTCTTTACAACCAATTAGAACCGATTGGTTTTGCATAGGAAGGAAGTGGCGTGAACTCCACTTTGCAGCCACCTTTCTTGACTTCTCTTCACCCTTCTTTTTCCTACTTCAACCAATAAGGTTTCTTTTATCCATGAACTTCATTTTATTTCTTTTGCATTCTTTCCAACCGAATGCTTTCTATGCATCTCTTAAATACTCAATCCTAATTCATATACACCATATTATAAATTAAAATTCCAAAATTTTCATAATGTAAAGTGGCATTTCATATTCAATAGTGATTTAATTCCACTAAATAATTTATTTTTGTTATCCATCATTTACAATAAGCTATACAGTATAATAAAATCAGGTCTCACAGAACGTCACGATCTTCGGGTCGTGACAAGTTAAAGTGTCAAATGAGCCGTGCTAAGCCGGCACGACACATTTAAATATTAGCCCATGTATTAATGGATTATTGTTGGCATGACACTATTGTTTAATGGGCCATGCTAGCACGGTCCATGAAATTTAAGGACATGTCCCAGCACGGCACATGGCCCATAACCCTAATGGGTCATGCTGGCCAAGCCCAACATTTTTCGTGCCTTATCATGCCAAGCATGGCTCATTATAAATTTTTACATTTTTATTATTTTTAAAGTTTTTATTTATTAATTTAAATGACATGCAAGATAAATAAAAATAAAATAAAAAAAACAGAAAATTCACTTTGACAAAATGCCTATATCCACAAGAAAACATAATAATATATATTAAATAAAGATATTGAAATTTACAATCCTAAAAGGCAAAATGCCTATCTCCATGAGAAAACATAATAAAATTTACTTAATAAAGATATCAAAATTTACAATCCTAAAAAAAAGAGCAACACGATAAAAAAGCTCCACTTTGTGGGGTCTGGGGAGGGTCATTGTACACAACCAAAAGACTTCCACTTTATAAGGCCTAGAGAGGGTCATTGTATACAGCCTTCCCTCTGCATTAAGAAAGAGTATTTTGCCTTGAACTCGTGATCTCCAAGTCACAAATGAACAATATTTACTATTGTACCAATGTTCTCTTTGAAATTTACAATCCCAATATTTAAAAACACAGACACACACACATACACAAACACAAATATAAGACTATAAAACACAAAATATTACTATTTTATTTTTCATTCTCTTCACCTAATTATTTACTTATATAATATGGTTTATCTAGTGCTCCAGCTTCTACAGTTAACCAATCTTTAAATAAAATAATCTTTAATAATTTATTTTTTGATGAGTTTTTATTAAAAGTGTATTTAATAAAAAGTTATATACAAAATATGTGACATATCATACATTTTATATTCAAAATGAAAATATTATAAATTTATAAATCAATAATTTAAATACTTCATAATTAAATTTGTTAAATATAACTTTATTTATATAAATGGGTCAATATGGCACGGCATGTGGGCTTGCTTGCGCGTCATGCCAATCTATGTGCCTAAAAACCTCTAACCCAGCACGACACACAAATATATATCATGCTTGGACCAGTCCACCCATTTAAGTATGGGTCGTACCAAGCACAATCCACGTCGTGTAGAATCATGTCATGCCATGGGCCGCCAGGCCCGTTTGACACCTCTAGTTTTAGTCATGTAACAGGTAAATCAAGGAGGAATTTTAGTTGTCACCAAAAAATTAAAAAGAGTTTTAGTTATTTATGGATTTCGAAAGTTGGAGTTGCATAACCTCTTTAGTTTTGACTTTTCAGAGTAAGTAACGGTGTAAAAGGAATCAAATTTTGCATAACCTCTTTAGTTTTTACTTTTCGAAGTAGTAATTTTTTTTATTTAAATAATAATATAATAAAGGAATCACATTTTTTTTGGGTATAAAATAAAAGAATCACATTTAGTTATTTAAAAATATCATTCAAATTTTATTCATTTTAAAAATTTAAGAAATTAACTAAAATCTAAACCAACTAAAATTTTCAGTTTAGGTAATTTTTTTAAAAAAATATTTTTCTAACAAAAATAATCTCTTATTTAAATATTTATTTCCTATTAGTTTTCTTATCAATACTTAGCTTTTTAATATTTAATATGATATAAAATATTTAATATGCTATGATTTATGATTTAATTTTAAAGATTTAAAATTAAATCATTTTCAGTAAATTATTTCAATGAGTAATTTAGTTTTTAGTTATTGATAAATGAAAAATAAGTATAGTATTAAATGTGTGGGACATAAGTTTTACGTAACACATGAAAAGATACATATAAAATGTAAAAAAATTTAACGAGTGACATAGGCTTATAAATTAAATGACATTAAATAAAATATACATGCGCATTTAAAATAAAATTATTTTGTGCATTACCTAGATGGCAAATTAGTTTTTACTATATATTTTTTATTTTCTCAAAAGAAAACTGGTCTTAGCAGGAATAATGTTCACTTTTTCTGCTAATTTAAATTCTTTATTAAAAGCACAAACTTCAAGAATTCAAAAAATTTAAATTCCGAAAATGATTTGAGAACCAAAACGAGTTTGGTTACATGTATATCAAAACTGACTCATAAAAATAAAATTAGAAGATAACCCAAAAATGGGCTCAAAGCCCAAAATACACAGTTGAACCTTTAGATGAAATTAATTTTATTTTGAAAAAGTTCCGAACCAAAAATGTTGGCCACAGGTGACAGGGATTAATATATTTGAAATTTAGTGGTGATCAACTCATCATCATGAAACCTTATTGGCAATTGGATTAATATCCCTACATTATTAGTAGAATTTTTTGATTCCACAAATAAAGTTAAGATGACAACATCAATTGTAAAAATATTAAGAAAATAAAAAAAAATAAAATAAGACATGGGTCAATATTCTAACCTTACTTATAGAATTAAAAAAAAAACTTCACTAACAGTGTATAGAAAAATTGTCCTTAATAATTTGTATGTGTTGCCAGAAACAATATAACAAAAAAAAAAACACATTGTACTACTTTTACCAACCAATGCATATTACATTTGATACGTGATGGTCAAGGTTCCAAGCTCCCTTAATTTTCCACATCAATCCTCTGGAAAAACATTGGGCTTGGTCGTGTTGCAACTCTAAAATGGAATGGGCATGGCTAGCTCTGTCTCTTTGTTTACCTCCAAAATTGGAATTTTGAACCCATATACCATGAGAACAAAGTATCTAGAAATATGGAATTTCCTGTTAATTATATCGAGTTTTTTTTTTTTATTTGAGAGAAAGGGAATTCTGATCCAATTATATTTTCTGAGTAGGGATATATGCACCTATAATTTAAGCTGAATGTTCGCATGCATTATATATGTTTTTTTTTTAAGTAAAACTGAATTAAAACTCGTCTTTAATATATATAATTTTGGACGAAATAATAAGTAGTTTTCTCTCGTCTAATGAATCTTTTTGCTCTAGATTCTCCAATTTTGAATCTCAAACATTCAAATTGAGGTATTTGTTCTTAATTGTTGTGGCTAACTTCCTGAGGACAAAGAGTTCCCAATTAATTATCAAATAAAAGGACATGGCAACCGAGGCTGGTTGGTGCCAAGTTGCCCAAAACAAGGCTGACAAACTATCCTTAATTTGGGCGTAATTATATTGATCACCCTCTAAAACGAAAGCTTGTGTTGTGAGTGTGACCTTACTTATCCTTAAAGTGATGAATTCCTTGTGTTCATCGCCAAAGTCGAGAAAAACTCTATAAACAAGAGGCAAAAGATACAAAATTACAAATGTCATAAATACAAAAGAGAGAGCTTGAACTGTCTCTTTTTCTTCCATTACCATCAGAAGTATAGGGCTTATTAAAAGAGAGAGAAAGAGAAAATGTGTTTTAATATTACAGGGTACAAAATCAAGAAGGGAAAGAAAGTTCGGATGAAGGAAAATGATGGAGAGCAGGAAAGCAAAGGATTGTTGTTGAAAGAACTTGAGAGATGGGAGAGGGAAAGAGAGATATTCAATCGAGAAGATGCCTTGTCGTCGGCTAATCCCTCCAGTTCCAACCATTGATCATTTCTTTTTCAATTCAATTTATGTGAGTATCTTTTCAATTTAATTGCATTTGTGAAAAAATTGCTTGTTCTTATAAAAAAATGAAAAAAAAAAAAAGAAGAAATTTGCATATCTTGTCCTTTAGTTACATACATGCAAAAGCCTAGGATAGTATGGGAGTTTAATCTTCGCTAGTTTTTCTTTCGCTTTTCTGTGATGGAGAAAAAGAAGAAGAAGAAGAAGAAGAAGAAGAAGAAGGGATAAGAGCTAGTTATCAAAGCGAAAAGAGGGAGATGAAAGAGATAAAATAAGTAAAGAAAAGAGAGAACAAAAAGAAGAGCTCTACAAGAGTAAAGAGACACATGCATGGACTTGGTGGAGATCCCATAATACTCTCTACAGAAGAGCTGTAATTAAATAGATTTGGCTATGTTAAAAGATCACCCAAATTTCCCCTTAGAGAATTTGTATATGTAGCTTTAATTAACAAATGCAAGCGCACAACTATCTTGAGATGCATTAGATTTTATCAAATAAGGTTGAATTTCTATTTCTATATTTTTGTTCTAAAACTTAAAAAAACATGGCATTTGATACACAATCTTAGAGGTGTTTATAGATTAGGATGGATCGAGCTTGGATATAGTATCAGCACCTTACGTGCTTGCTCAAATTCAACATGATTTAGTGGACTCGATAATTTGAATCTAACAATTTTGCCCAGAAAGTGTAGGCTTTTTCAAAAAAAAAAACTTAATTTTTTTATTTAATCTTTAGTATTTCTTGTTTATTTTCTTTTATTAAGGTCTTATATTTGTATAGTTATATAATTGATCAAATAAGACTCGAAACTTAAAATGTTGAGTCAAGACTTGATTTGTTTCCCAAACCCTCCCAAATATTAGATGAATTTTGGAATTAGAACCTATAACCCGATCTTTGGAGAAGTACTTGATACACTTAGTTACATGGTAAAATACTTTCAATTTGTTAAAGATTCATAGTCTAGTAAATCTCTTTGTACACAAATAGCACACTTTTACCACTTGCTTTGATATTAATTCATTAATTATCCGTAAGAGGATTGAGCTTGGTAGCCAATGAAATTTTGGTTTAGTAATAATTGGAAAGTCTTGAAACTTTAAGATTTTATGTTCAAGTCAGTACATCATGAGTGAATTTGATTTAATTTTATGTAAATTAATTATCTGTTTTTATGTTGATTAATTCATTGTTGGTTTGTTCATTTAATTTATTTGTTTATTTTTGTATGTAATATTTGAAGATGATTATATTTTTTTTCTTGTATTAGTAGCTCATAAAAAAAAATCAAATTTTAATTTTCTTGTCCGTTGGTTTGCTAATGATCCAACTATATGATGATTGAGTCTTTTGTTTAATTCAATTCATTGATATTTTATATGTAATATTTAAATATGATTATAAATTTTTCTCCTACTAATAGCTTCGCAAAAGATATCAAATTTTAATTCCCTTCTTTCAAATAATAAAAAAGAAAAGATTCAGATGGATTTTATAACGTTAAGTGTTGAGGTAAATTTTTCTTCCCCTTCGTACTCACGAGCTTCTTCTTCTTCATCTTTTCCCAATGAGTCTCCAATAACCCAACAAAAATGCAAGAAAAAACAAAATGCATGAAGCGAGAGAAAAATGAAGATGAGCAATAGCATCCAGCCGACGACAAAAGTGAAAACAAAAACGAAAGCGAAACTCTCCCGCCCAATGAAGGAAAACCCTGAAAGACAGAAGAAAACACTCAAAGCCCAAACGACTAAAACCCAATAACAGCACTCAAGTGCTGTACGCATGTGACTTCGAACACGGCTAACCCAAAGTTAATTTCTTTCTCCAGAGCAAAGCTACGGATGTTCGAAAACAAAAGCCCAGCATCTTCGTCAAATAGCAATCGGAATCTCAGTAAATTAAGAGTACTAATTTTAAAATGTCTGGTTTTGTTTAATTCCCATTATTCCCCAATAACCAAACATGATACTTAGATAACGAAGAGACTTAACTTGAATTCTTAAAAGACTCTATTTGGATAAAAAAGATTTTCGGAAAATGATTTTTACATTTTCAATTATTTGATTTGTAGAAAATTGATTAGTCAATAAAAAATAATTTCTTAGTCAACGAAAAGTTAGATCATTTTTTTTTTGAAATTATCTTACAGTTTTTAAAATGGAAGACATTTCCAAAAAATAACGGTTTATATTTACAAAATTCATTAGTATAATTCTACTTGAGTTAGATTTTGGATATATTTTTTAAATTTTGATTTAATTTAACCCTACATAAAATATTATTATATTAACAAAAATATTTTTTATTTAACTAGATTAAAAATTTTAAATATTAAAATGTTAACGTTAAATCTTTCAATAATTTAAGTTTAAATATTTCATTTTGTATATTATTAATCTTAAATATTTTTAATATTTCAAAGAATAAAAATATTATATTATTAATTTAATAATAAATAATAAATACTAATTTAATAAATAAATATATTTATTATTTCAAATAATTAATATTTTAAATAATTTATTAATATTTAAATTTAAGATATAATGTTTTTGTTTTATTTACAAATATTTTTATATTAATATTGTAATAATAAATAAGATATAATTGTTTTAATAGTATAAATATTTTTAATATCTCATAAATAAATATTAATATGTTATTAATATTTTATATTTGTTAAAATAGTAATATTACTTCAATTTTTAAAAATATTAATATATGTAATAATATATAGTTTTCTTTTAAATGTTTAATAATATAATATTTTAATATTAAATATTTTTAATATAAATAAATTAATTAATAAATAATTTTTAATATTTTATTACTTATGTCAATATCATTTTAAAATGAAAATAGATTATCCAGAAAAAAACAAAAAAACATTTTTTATTGACTTATCCAAACATTTTTCAAAAATAATTTTTCAGGAGTTAGTTTCAATAAATAAGCCTTATTCTCTCAAGTATTTTGACAAGGCCGCAAACTTGTAATTTATCTTAATGCCATTACCTCATGAAATTTGATGAAAATTTTAGCTTATTAGGGGAAAGGATAAGGCTTCTGGAACTAATTACTCCAACTTTAATCTTTCAAAGGATTTTCAACCTTTTTAAGTGCTGTTCCAACGTTTAATTCAACAAATGACAACGACATGTAATCAGCATATTGACAGTGCATTTTATTTTTGGTTACAATTGACAGTGCATTAGTCATAAAGCATAAATCCTATATCTAAAATAAACAATAAAATATATGAAAAACCATAACAACACATAGTTATTTTCTAATACTACTTTTGAACCGTCAGTGACAGGCATAAAATATTTATTAACTCTTTGTGAGTTAATTATGGCATCTCTGAATTATGACCCTTGGTTGGAATGACAAGCAAATACCTATTTTTAGTGAAGGAATAAAGTTGTTAGACCAAACACTCAAACATTGATCCTAATGGCGGAAGTAAAATCCAACAATTTTAATTGGGGTTTGTATATGATGACATTAATAGTGTATAGTCTTTATACACTGTTAATATATCAGAAGTTGATATTTTATCAATAAACAAACTAAAAAAAAATCAAGCCCCCCTAAAAGCAAATACAAATAATTTTTTTTCAATTTGCTCATAAAAGTTTATCGATGAGATATTAACTTTTGATATATTAATAGTATATAGAAATTATATACCGTTAGTGCATCATATATAAATTTTTTTTTATTTCTCTAAATCAATATGCCAGAGATAAGATTTATTGGCTGCAAAGAATTACTATCAAGCAATTTCTTAATAAATCTCAAAATAAAATTTCCAGAATATATTATTAAATCTTTTGAGATTTTGTTCTCAATAAAAACAAGGGAATTGGCTTCTACGACCAAGATCATGACTGTGTTACCACTGATGATAACGATAAAAGTTACTAATAAATCCTAGTAACTAAATAATTAAGTTATATGGGCATCCCTTTTTAATTTCTCCAAAGTATTTGTAGAGCAAAGGAATCAAGAGCTCAGAATAACTGACTTCGAAAATATAAAATATGTCAGCCACTACTAATATTGTAATATGTTGTTCGCTAAAAATGGTGGTTGCAAACTTCCAAGTTAAAACAAATTACTTAATTGTTCTTTTCTTACTTTTCTTGATACAGCAATTATTTCATCAAAAAACAAAAAGCAGTGTTATATTCATAATTCAAGGCTATAACTATCTTAAAATACAAGTTTTAGCTGAATATCTTACAGCTCCAAATGCAGAAATCTCTTCATGTTGCAACATCTTTTCTGGATCAATCAAGCGGAGGGCGTGTAACAGAGTGTCCAATGATCACATATTATTCAGCTCATTCTGAGCTTGGTGCACCTTGGTTTTAGTTACAGTCTGTTATACAGTTAGCATATTAGTTAGACTTATTAACTGACTTACGGTTGGTCAGTTTATTTTTCTTATCTGCTTTATAAACAGAATATATGCATCTTCTGCAGTATGAAAAATAATAATCAAGTTCTCATCTTCTTGAATGAAGTATTTCTCTCCCAATCATTTCTTCAACATGGTATCAGATGTTTCGTCTTCCTCCTTTTAAACTCAGTATCTTGATTCTTTTCTGATCTGCCATGGCTGCCAGACCCGAAGAAACACCATCCAGCTCATTCTTTCTTCACCCAAATGAAAACCCTTCACTAGTCTTGGTTTCATCCATTCTCACAGGGGTGAACTATCATTCTTGGTGCCGTGCAATGAAAATGGCACTCCTTTCTAAGAACAAGTATAAATTTGTTGATGGATCGATCCAAAAACCATCAACAGATGACTCAACCTTTCAAGCATGGGAGAGGTGCAACACAATGGTCCTTTCTTGGATCCTTCATTCAGTCTCATCCTCCATTGCCAAGAGCATAATCTGGTTTGACAATGCCAGTGATGTATGGAATGATCTCCGCGAAAGATTCTCCCAAGGGGATGCCTTCAGAATTGCTGAGCTACAAGAAGAAATATATTCCTTCCAGCAAGGAAATCTATCTGTGACAGACTACTTTACAAGATTGAAGATGATGTGGGATGAAATCACAAATCTTAGGCCGATCCTTTCTTGTTCTTGTAACCCAAAATGCTCATGTGGTGCATTAGACAAAGCAAGAAAGTATCAAGAGCAAGATCATGTTATCAGATTTCTCAAGGGTCTAAATGAAGAATTTGCTACTGTCAGATCCCAGATCATGATAATTGAACCTTTGCCTCCAATCAATAAAGCCTTTGCCATGATCATTCAACAGGAAAGGCAAATCCACTCTGCCTTGCCAACTCCCTTGCAGCAACCAACAGAGTCAGTAGCTTTTGCAAACAAGGTGGTTACCAATTCAACAAATGGTAATTCAATGGTCAGGAGATCATTCAACACCAAGAGGCCTATCTGCACCCATTGTGGTTATTCAGGGCACACTATTGATAAGTGTTACAAGAAACACGGGTACCCCCCAGGTTTTAAAGCAAAGAATAGAGTAGCAGCTGCTAATCATGTTGAAATGGCTCCTTCTGCTGAAGAATGTAGCAAAAATACAGAAACTCCTCCTATCTCACTTACTAAGGATCAGTATGCCAAGCTGCTAAATTTGCTTCAATCAGTTGATATGGCATCTTCTCCTACAGCTCATGTTAATGCTACAAGTAAGATTGTGGTCACACCATCTCAAATACCAGAAACATCCCAAGGCACAGGTAAATTTGTTGCATCCTGTACCATACAAAAGTCCTCTTCACCTACCATATTTCTCTTTGACACTGGTGCAACCGATCACATAGTTTGCTCTTTGAATTTTTTTGACTCCTATAAACCTACTGTAAATTCTTTTGTAAAATTACCTACAGGCCAGTTTGCACCAGTGACACATATTGGCCAAGTGAAACTCTCTTCTCAGCTCATTTTGGAGAATGCACTTTTTGTTCCAAGTTTTTCTTTTAATCTCATTTCTGTTAGTAAATTGACAACAACACTTAACTGTTTCTTGGTGTTTCAATCTGAATTCTGTATTGTTCAGGATATACAAACATGGAGGATGATTGGTTTAGCTAAGCAAAGGCAAGGTCTCTATCAACTCATGCCATTTACCTCCTTTGATGAAAGTCAATCTACCACACCTTCATGTTCCCAGTTAGTTCTCCAGCATCAACTCAATACAAATAACTCTATGTGCTTGTGGCATTATCGTTTAGGGCATGCTTCAACTCCTAGAATAAAATTGCTTAATGCAATAGATCCTTCCATATCTGTATCAAACAGCTTTCCATGTGATACTTGTCATTTTGCCAAGCATAAGAAAAATCCTTTTCCTGTTAGTAAATCCATTTCTAATTCTTCTTTTGATCTCATCCATGCTGACATATGGGGTCCCTATCAAATTAACTCCATATATGGACACAAATATTTTTTGACAATAGTTGATGATTACACAAGGCATACTTGGGCATTTTTTATGAAACAAAAGGCTGAAGCTAGATCTTTACTAATGAATTTCTGCACCTACATTGACACACAGTTTCAAACTAAAGTGAAAATCATCAGAACTGATAATGCACAAGAATTCAACATAGAATCTTTCTACAATTCAAAAGGTATCCTCCACCAAACCTCTTGTGTTCAAACCCCTCAACAAAATAGTATAGTTGAAAGAAAGCACCAACATATACTAAACGTAGCAAGAGCCTTGAGATTTCAATCTTTCTTACCTGAAAGTTTTTGGACTGACTGTGTGAACCATGCAGTTTACCTAATCAACAGATTGCCTTCACCTGTTATTCACAACAAAACTCCCTTTGAGCTCCTTCACAACAAACCCCCTGATTTTTCCAACTTAAAAGTATTTGGATGTCTGTGTTATGCTTCAACCTTAGCTAACCAAAGATCAAAATTTGAACCCCGAGCCTTAAAATGCATTTTTCTAGGCTTCCCTACTGGAACAAAGGGTTACAAATTATACTCTTTGCACAATAATAAAACATTCATATCCAGGGATGTCATATTTTATGAAACCACATTCCCCTTCTCCAATAATTCTGTTCACTCAACACATCAATCCTTACCACTTCCTGTTTTGCATCAGTCTCAATCAGATTATTCTTCAACTGATTACAACTCCCTAGTTACAGCTCATTCATCTAATACCCCACATGAACAAAATACCTCTCCAGATTTACTTCAAAATCAATCCTCTACACTAACTAATCAATCTCCCACTCCTGTCCCTTCTAGACAATCTACTAGGAACAAAACCACACCTGCATACTTACAAGACTACCACTGCAGCTTGGCTTTATCAGATCATTCCCAAAGTTTGTTCCCAATAACAAAGAATTCAGGTACACCACATACTCTTTGCTCTGTTATTACTTATGAGAACTGTTCAATACCACACAAAGCATTCTCCATTGCTATATCATCTGTTACTGAACCACAATCCTACCAAGAAGCAATTAAACATGATTGTTGGAAAAGGGCCATGGAAACTGAACTACAAGCACTTCAAGCAAATCACACTTGGAAAATCACTGATCTGCCACCAAACAAGAGAGCCATCGGTTGCAAGTGGGTGTACAAAGTAAAATACAAGTCTAATGGCCAAATTGAGAGGTTCAAGGCCAGACTAGTAGCCAAGGGATACACACAGCAAAATGGAGTGGATTACACTGATACATTCTCACCAGTAGCAAAAATGAGTACCATTCGAACTCTATTAGCAGTGGCAGCAGCTAAAAATTGGCATTTGGAGCAACTTGACATCAACAATGCATTCCTCCATGGTGACCTACATGAAGAGGTTTTCATGAAACTTCCTCCTGGTTTTACCAATGCAAACCTGGTCAGGTATGCAGGCTCCTCAAGTCTCTCTATGGCTTAAAACAAGCAGGCAGACAATGGTACTCAAAACTGAGCTCAAGCCCTCATTGCTCAAGGTTTTAAGCAAGGCTTACTCTGATCACTCTTTATTTGTTCGAGGCACTGGCTCCTCTTCTTTTATTGCTCTTCTCATCTATGTTGATGATGTCATTTTAGCAAGCAACAATGACCAATTGATACATACCATGAAGCACTATCTGGATACTGAGTTCAAGATTAAAGATCTGGGAACCTTGAAATTCTTCCTTGGTCTTGAAATAGCTAGATCTCAAGAAGGTATTAACCTTTGCCAAAGGAAATATGCATTAGAAATCCTCCAAGATGCTGGTTTCCTAGGTTTGCAAGCCTGCTGCTACTCCAATGATTCCTTCTTTTAAACTCTCCAAGGATATTGGTACCCCACTTACTGATCCCACTTCTTACCGACGATTAATTGGTAGGCTGTTGTACCTAACAACCACAAGACCAGATTTGTCCTTTGCCACACAACAACTATCTCAGTTCCTGGATAAGCCAACAGATGTACATATGTTTGCTGCTAAAAGAGTGCTTCGATATATCAAATCTAATCCTGGTCAAGGACTTTTTTTTCCAGCTCATTCTGATCACAAATTAAAAGCCTTTTGTGACTCTGATTGGGCATCATGCTCAGACACCAGAAAATCTGTTACAGGCTTTTGTGTCTTCATTGGTAATGCACTTGTCTCATGGAAATCTAAAAAGCAGCAGACCATCTCTCGCTCATCCTCTGAAGCAGAATACCGAGCTATGGCATCCTTGACTTGTGAACTTCAATGGCTTCTCTATCTTCTTCATGATCTTCAAATATCTCACACTGATCCAGCACTCATGTTTTGTGATAACAAGTCTGCTATTGCCATTGCTGAAAATCCAGTCCATCATGAGAGGACCAAACACATTGAAATCGATTGTCACTTGATCAGGGAGAAACTTCAAGCTGGAGTGGTTCGACTTCTTCATGTTCCTTCCGCTGGCCAGCTTGCTGACGTCTTCACCAAGCCTCATTCACCTGCCTCTTTCCGATCCTACTTGAGTAAACTTGGCACCCACAGTCTCTACACTCCAGCTTGAGGGGGGCTGTAACAGAGTGTCCAATGATCACATATTATTCAGCTCATTCTGAGCTTGGTGCACCTTGGTTTTAGTTACAGTCTGTTATACAGTTAGCATATTAGTTAGACTTATTAACTGACTTACGGTTGGTCAGTTTATTTTTCTTATCTGCTTTATAAACAGAATATATGCATCTTCTGCAGTATGAAAAATAATAATCAAGTTCTCATCTTCTTGAATGAAGTATTTCTCTCCCAATCATTTCTTCAACAGGGCGAGGCATTCTAAACTATAAAAAAGTACTGGTACATCACTATGAAGAAAGCAAAATTTGTGCTTTGGAACTTAGAACTCCACCGAAAGAACATATTCTTTCTTCAGAATACCATTGAAAATGCATCTTTTCGGTGAGCTTTATGGCATGTCCTCAATATAGTTCATTGCATTTGCATCTTTGGGCAACAATGATATTTTTTAACTACTTGCACATTTAGCTTCCAAATATAATGCTGCAAAGACATAAACATAGGCTATATAAAATTGTTCTTGTTCAAAATGCGTGTTGAAGAAACAAAAGAAAATAAATCTATATGAAGACTGTATTTTTAAAAATATCATAGTTTTTTTCATTAAAAAACCGTAATTTTTTTATCGAAAGCTTATATTAGAATTATATAATATAGATTATAATTTAATATTAACTATAGTTTTTGGTTTAAAGAAATGTCTTATTTTAAATAATAGATCATGTTTAGAGATATAAACGTAGTTTATTTACATAAAACTTTTGAATGGCAAAATTGTAAATTTATAAAGGTTTAAGTAGTAATTTTTATTATTAATAACTATTTTTTATATAAAACCGTATTTTTTTGTGTTACTAATTATTTTTTCTTTGATATCTAAAATGTTGAAACTTTTTCAATTTAAAAACTGTTGTTAAATATATTAGACTGTGTGCTTTTAGTAACTATAGTTAATGTTTATACATAATCGTAGTCTATGACATTTTTTTCTAATAGTGTTAGTTCTTATTCAAAAATATTTTATCTAACTAATAAAAAAATATTCAGAAAAAAAAAAAGATTTCTAGAAATTCTAGATTTTAAACTAATTGAGGTAAAATTAATACTAATTAAAGTTTGAGAAATTCTAAACACAATTTGAAGTTTTCTCTTTGCAATCCATTACTACATACAACCCATCTAAAAATTAAAATTTCTCTTTACAACCATTATGGTCCAAATTAATTTCCCAGTAATCCTCCTTCGAACATTTAAACTTTTATACCTCTAAATCACCGCTACAACAGATTTCGACGGCTGGCCGCCACATTGATCGTCATCTCTCGCAGTCGGCCGCCAGTCACTGCTGACAATTTATTTCAAAAAATATCAGAACATTCAATTTGATTTCTTTTTCTTTCTCATCTAATTAGTATATTTTTTGAAGAAAACAGCTGCCGTTGACAAGCCACTGGCAGTGGTAGTTATCTGCGGTGGTTTGTTTCCAAAAAATTCCAGAACGTTCCTTTGATGTCCTCCTTTCTTCTTATCTAATTAGTTTTTTTTTTTTTAAAAAACACATAAAATACTAGATCTAAGGTCTAAAGTCCACTATTTCAATCTTAGGGTCTACTACGTTTTAAGCATTTCTGGAAGAAACAAAGATTAGAAATGAAAAGAAGAGAGACTAACGAAAATTTTGATATTTTTTTGGAGGCGAACCATCAGTGGCCGACATCAACTTCGACCATTCAATTCTAAAAGGAGGAGAGAGAAGATGAAAAAAATAAGAGGGAAAAATTTGTGTTACGGATAATTACATAATTTTAACAAGGTTAATAAAATATTTTTACTTAAAGATATTTTTGTAATAAAATAAAAAATAAAATTCAGTTGTAAAGAGAGATTTGTGGGTGGTAAATAGAATTTTTTTTTTTTCAAGTTTAAAGAAGTACTAAAACTACAGAAAATTAACCAGTTAACTGCATTTCTAAAGTAGTGTGGATGTTTGGCCAAAAAAATATTTTTAAGAGTTTAATATTTTTTTAATTTACATTCTTTGAAGATGAGAGTGAAAGCCAACTACATAACCTAAAGACTACCGGAGGCTATGATGAGAGGCTTGACGCGGGCTTTTTAATTGCTCGAGTGTTTTAAAGGGAGTGAGGAAACGACTGCCAGCACTAGCGCTAGCATTCTCCATTCAGAATTCAGATTTGTTAAAAGGAAAAGTTGTTTGGAAAAGGATTTAAAATAAAAAATTCCTTCTTCCATATCTCTCTCTAAGGAACAGATTTATATGGATGCTTAAAGAATGATTCTTTCGTTGGCAGTGGCCTGGCCTAGCATGTTACTCTTTATAAATTAAGTTTCCTCAACATATGACTTAAAAGCCTGTGTTCCTCAATAATCTTACAGGTTTATTAATGGCAAATTTTTACTCATCCTATACCTATAAAGTACACTTCATTCTTCAGTAGTAGCCCTTTTTGGTAGAAATACGCATACTCTCCTTAACACTTTTTCTCACCAATGATATGTTGTTGTTTGGCTGAAGTACATGTATACATATGGCGTGGGCACACACATATATGCATATATATCCTTATATATTAGTCCTTATAGGATAGGTTATTGTATGGCATTTCAGCTTTCATCAGGCAGATGGCCTTCTCTCGTTTTTCTCCACTAATTTCATAAACCATTCTAGGCCTGTGATCTTTCTTTCCCTTCTTTGTTCCTCCACCGTTGAATTTCCTTGCCGGTCTATAAATCAGTCATATCGTGTATGATGCATTTTGGCATGGTAAATCCCTGAGAAAGGACCTTTCTGGGTTCTCCCAAGCACTTCAAAAAAACCATGGCTTCCCCACTCACTGATATCACAGCTGATCAGGAAATGCTAGACTTTGAGAAACATGACTGTGTTGAAAGGGTTCAGTGGGTTCTTAATATCCCCAAGCCACCGGGGTTACGCCATGAGCTCATAAAAACTGCTTTTTCTTGTAGAAAAAGGGTACCGTTTCTTAACAAGCAGCCCGGATGGAAAGGTGAACTACTTTCAATGTTGAAAGCAGCATTTCCCATCCTTTCTTGGTGTCAGAACTATAAGGTAACAAAACTCAAGCACGATATACTGGCAGGTCTAACTCTTGCAAGCCTCTGCATTCCACAGGTAAGCTCAAGTTAAGGTGCGAATTATGATTATTCTAACAATCGTAGTGTAATTGAAACACCAACTTCTCAATTGATTTTGCCTATACTTTGCACTCCTTTTCGTTTCAGTCTACATCAATATCAATGAAATAGAGCTTCTTAGATTAATGAGGCTACAGCAGTCACCTTTTCTAAGAAGTTGGTATTTTCATCATCAAATTTTGAGTTTTTTCCCCTTCTCTTTCTGATATCATACAGAGCATCGGATACGCAACTTTGGCGAAGCTTGATCCTCAATATGGCCTCTGTAAGCTGCGTAGTTGAAATCTTGCTGTGCTTTTGCTGTCTGAATCGGTTAAATATTATGTGAATGATTCTCTCCATTTTACTTGATTAGATACAAGTGTTGTCCCACCTCTAATTTACGCTGTGATGGGAACTTCAAGGGAGATAGCAATCGGACCAGTTGCTGTGATTTCACTACTTCTGTCATCAATGGTACAGAAACTTCAGGATCCAGCTGCTGATCCAATTGCTTACCAGAAGCTTGTGCTCACTGCGACTTTCTTTGCGGGTATCTTTCAATCTGCCTTTGGACTATTCAGGTATGTCACTTTCTTGTTCTTCTTTATCTTTTTTTTTCTTCTCTTTTTTCCTTCCTTTTTAACAAGGATCATACATATTTGAGCATTCTGTTTTTCTTCCCTTTCGAGATTTTACAGGTCAGGTTTCCTTGTGGATTTTCTGTCACATGCTGCGGTTGTCGGATTCATGGCAGGCGCTGCCATTGTCATTGGTCTTCAACAACTCAAGGGACTAATTGGAATCACTCACTTTACAAACAAGACTGATGTAATCTCTGTCATGAAAGCCGTCTGGAGTTCCTTCCATCATCCTGTACTCTTAATTACTTTCCCTTTCTTTTAGTATATTGCAATAAAGACAACAATACTTGCCTGCTGAGTTTTTGAATTTGTTAAAATTGATTTCCAGATTAATTCTGTCTTTTTTCTACACTCTACAGTGGAATCCTCATAACTTTATACTCGGATGTTCATTTCTGATTTTCATCTTAATCACAAGATTTCTGGTAAGAACTTTTTGTGCTGATTAACAATTTGTTTTAACTTTGATCCATTGAAGAGTTGTATTGTATCTTCACAAGTCATCTTTAATTGAATTTCTACTTTATAATTCTATCAGGGTAGAAGGAACAGAAAACTCTTTTGGTTGCCAGCTATTGCTCCTCTAATATCTGTCATTTTAGCAACTCTTATTGTTTTCCTGACCAAAGCTGATAAACATGGAGTTAAGACCGTAAAACACGTCAAAGGAGGCTTAAATCCAAGTTCAGTGCATCAGCTGCAGTTTAACGGGCCACATGTTGGGGAAGTGGCTAAGATTGGGTTGATTGTCGCTATAATTGCACTTACGGTTGGTGTCTGAAATCATAATTTTCTCAATGCTATCTTGAAGGATATCATCAACCTCTGTAATTTACTTCACTTTCTGTTGTGTCAATCCTAGGAAGCAATTGCAGTTGGTCGATCTTTCGCAGCCATAAAGGGCTACCACCTTGATGGAAACAAAGAAATGGTTGCCATGGGGTTCATGAACATCATTGGTTCTTTTACTTCTTGCTACGTTGCAACTGGTAATTAATCTGTGTTAATTGTGTCATCCATCTTCAGATTTCTATCATTATGAACTTCTATTTGATAAGGAGCTGTTCAACAGCAACCTCTCAATAGCAAAATATTTCAGGTTCTTTCTCGCGGACAGCTGTGAATTTCAGTGCCGGTGGTGAAACTGCAGTGTCAAATATTGTGATGGCTATTACAGTGTTCATATCCTTGGAATTGTTCACAAAGCTCTTGTACTACACTCCAACTGCAATCCTTGCTTCAATTATTCTCTCTGCTCTTCCAGGGCTCATTGACCTCAATGCAGCTTACAATATTTGGAAGGTTGATAAGCTAGACTTCCTTGCTTGCTTTGGAGCATTTCTAGGGGTGCTGTTTGCAACAGTGGAGATTGGACTTCTTGTGGCGGTAACATTTATTCTCACTCTAACTGGTCATATGTCAAGAAGCGTAAGGGAATCTATTGTTGACCTTTTTTTGTTTTCTATAGCATAAAAAATTTTTGGTAACTGTCATAGAGAAGTCGTTTGTCAACAACACTACAGTTATCCCCAATCCCCATTATAGGTAATGCATTTCTGGAACACAGAGAAAGGCTCATAGGAAAAGTGCACATTACTAAAGTCAACAATACGTTGCCTGGGTCATATATATACCCCACTGCATTTGCCATTGGCATGTTTATCGGAAGGCATAGTGTAAAATGTAAAGTCTTACATTTATTTAACAAATTAGTAATAGAAAAATATGAACATTTTGAAATGCTCTTCACTTTTTTCTGATCATAGCAAGCTGAACATCTATGTGCGGTTCAAACACTGTTTCTGGCATTCTAAAAGATTCTCCAAATCAAACTTGTTTATTTTCCTTGAAATAACCATGTCTGACAGATATTCCAGTGACGTAGCTGAAAACAACTATGCATTTATAGCTGATGTTTTAATGCTTGAGCATGGTTTCAGGTAACAATTTCATTTGCAAAGATAATTCTCGTATCAATTCGACCAGGCACGGAAACCCTTGGAAGACTTCCTGGAAGTGAAGTGTTTGGTGATGTCAATCAATATCCTATGGCAGTGAGGACTCCAGGGGTCTTAATAATGCGTCTCAAATCTGCCTTGCTTTGTTTTGCAAACGCCAATTTCGTCAGAGAAAGGTACTTAACAGTTAAACCCCTACCGACAAATATTAAAATGCTCAAAGACAAGTAAGAAATATCAAGATAATAATGAAACAAAATATTATTTGCAGTTATGATTTGTTTTTTCAGGATTATGAAATGGGTTATTACAGAGGAAAAGGACAGCAAGAGAAATGCAGAAAAGACTATTCAACTAGTAATTCTTGACATTTCCAGTTAAGAGTTTGAGAATGCTTAATATTTAGGACATAATTATGCTTTAAAGAGGTTACTGAATATTCTTTTATCTTTCCTGATCATAATGGTTTTCTTTTTTGAATGGTAGATTTGGTGGACATCGATACAACAGGAATTGCTTCTCTAGTGGAACTGCATAAGAATCTTGATTCAAATGGAATGAAGGTAATATTAAATTAACGCAACGTTAATTCTGTTTTCTTTTTGAGCATAATGGAGACATTGCTTGCATTTGTTTGAAAACCTCCAAAATCTAAACTCAAGCCACTTGGACCTAGTGCTTTGTTTGGTAAAAAAGATTGAAAGAGAGATATCATTCCAATTATTAAGTATCATAATCACTTTCTTATACATCTTAATCATTGAATTAACATATTTTTTATTCTTATCTTTTTCTATCTTCTTTCCAATCCTTCTTATCAACCTAAGCCAAAGTGTTGGCTGACTAGGTTCATATTTTATGTCAAAGAAAAAACACATTTAACTCACAACCTACCGCACCACAGCCCATCGCATGCATGGGCACTTTTGACGATGTCATAGTCGTTGTGGCATTGAAAGATAAGATTTAAGGTTGGAAGTTTTTATTTTTTTTACATGAATGATTTATATATATTTATATAATTGTATGATGAAAAGTATGTATATAGAGAGTTTGGCTTTAACCTTCGTTTGAATATTGCCTCGCATGCAGCTGGCCATTGCAAACCCCAGGTGGCAAGTGATATACAAGTTGAAACTGGCTAACTTTGTGGGCAAAATTGGAGGAAGGGTCTACTTAAGCGTAGGGGAAGCTATGGACTCGTTTTCTCTCTAGAGCAAAAGCAGCTTTAAAAAATGAAGTGTTTGAAGCTTTTTAAATAGTCTATATCAAAATAGGGCTTGTTTGTCTCTTGCTTTTGGTGTGTATGTTAATCTAGTCCCTAACTGCATCCACATGTGGCTAGCAAATGGGACGAGTTTCGAACTCAATGAAGAAATAAGTGAGAACCACACTCTAATAACCAGTTCTGATTTGCTTGCCAAAAAAATGTCTGCATAAAGATTAATTCCGAGGTGAATTCATTTCCATCACGTCTTCTTTCCTTTTCCAGTTTTCCTACTTGCCCATGCAAAATCCCCAATTCCCACCCACAAAACCCTAATTTTTCAGTTCTCCTGAAATCTTTTTCTCATTTTTCTTGAATTTTAATTGAAATAATTCAAGCTCATAATCAACTTCAAAGAAGCCATAAAATTATGAGCAATTTGAAGACAATTTGTAGACACCACGCGGTCTTTTCTTCGTTGATGTGTTGTAGCAGGTACCACCACCTCCATCAAGCTCAATCCAGAGTTAGGGCTTCCTTTCGAAATCCTAATTTTAAGCCATAAAGATTAATTCCTATCTTATGTAACTTATCGCATGTGTGATTGACCACCTTAAGGTTGTGAATGTCATAATCTTGTAGTGTGCAATGATTAAAAATTCTAGTTGAACCTTTTTTTTTTTTATAAATGCAAATTTTATTGATTCCAATGAATATCTTGCTACAGATGAAATACTGTACAATCCATTATGGTTGCTTGAGGTTTCTTCTCAGTTCTCGTGATTTCAATGAAATGTGATTGTCGACGATGAGTATTGAATTTTGAAACGATTTCAATGAAATATTTTAAAATTAGGATTGAATTTTGGACAAAAAACTTTAAATCTAAGTTCAATTTGGTTTGAGATATTATTTTTAATTTAATTTAATTTTAGTTTTAAAAATAAATTTATAAATATTTAAATATTCTTTTTTGAAAATTTAGGATCTTTTGAATTCAAGGGATTGAAGAAACTAATCAACCTTAACACTATAGGACTTGATCCATAAATACTTGTTTTTAAAATGTGTCTAGATTCAATGAACCGCCTTAAATTACATTGTGCTTAGTGGAAAGTCACGTACTTTAATTTGTCTCCAAAGAGGAAGAATAAAACAGTTGGATTGATATCTATTGGGAATATAATGGCTTTGAGTAGTGCTGATTATAATCATCCTCATTCATTACTTTGGGTGTCAGTCTCTTTCTTTTGGCTCAATGGGAACTCCATTCTTTATCTTTTTTGTCCCTCAACTCAATGTGATAGTGAGCTAAACCAGTCCGGCTCCAGATCTAGCTAAATCAATTTCGGCTCATAAATTTTATGAACCGTTTTGAATCGGATAATTAACCGGGTCGAGTCGGGTCAGTTCAATAGTTTAAAACTCTTGAATTGGTCTAGTTCGGTAGCCTGATTTGTTACAATCCAGATCGAGCCGAACTGAATCGGTTGACCCGTTTTGTTATATTTTTTTTATTTGCTTACATTCTATTTAATTTTTTGTTTATTTTTTAAATTTATTTATTAATACATTTTAATCAAAATAAATATTTATTAACATATTTTTATGATTTAATCTAATAAATTTATTTTTATAATAAATAAAGTTAATAGTAATTATAAATTTATAATACATAAAGTTATTATAATTTATTTAATTAAAATAATTGTAATTTAAAGATAAAGTTTTTATAAAATTATCTAATAAAATTATTGTTATAATAAAATAATAAATAATGATATTATGATAAAGTTATTATGATATTTGATATTTGATTCAAAATATAAATAATGATATTATGATAAACTGATAAAATTATTATAATTTATTTAATAAAGCTATTAGTTTAAAAATTATAATACTTTTAAAAATTTTTAATTTTGTTAAACTTATTTATTACATTTGAAATATAAGTATACTTATCATTTAAAATATAAGTAAACTTATCATTTTGCATTTAAAATATTTATCCATTTATTTAGTATTTTTTTAAAATATTCATTCATTTTGTATTTTAAATATTTATTTATGTTTTAAACATAGCATAAGTATAACATTAACTAAGTTGGTATTTAACAATAATAATAGATCCAATAAAAAAAAACAATAATAATAGATTAAAATAATAAAAGAGAAAAAAGAGAAAGTATAAGACCAAAAATTTTTTACATGGAAAACCCCTTCAAAAGTTAGAAGGGTAAAAACCACGGGACCGTTATCTATAAAAATATTTACTATGACTAAACTTATTTACAATTTTATATACAATTTACAAAAAAAAAAATTAGATCATTACCCATTCCCCATAATTTGCACGGATTACCTTGAAAATTTCTTCCTCCTCCTCCAAAATATTATTGGCGAATTCATTGGCCATTCCAAGTTTGATATTGCGGAATTTCTTTTCAAACCAATCTTTAAGGCATGTTAACATGCATTATGAATCCGGATTAAAAGTGGTTCGATGGTCTTCAATGATTCTTTCACATGTCGAGAATACGAATTCTAAAGCAATGGAAGAAACTTGCACCGCTAAAACATCTCAAATCATGGAAGCTAAAATTGGAAATTGTTTCTAATTTTCTTTCCACCATTGGAGAATATCAAAGTTATCGTCTATATGAAAGTCTTGACTTAAGGAAAATCTTATCTCATTGAAGTTAGAACTTCGTCGAGTTGTTGATGATCCAGATTCGCCGACTTTTTCTTTTAGCTTCATTCTCTTCTTTGTTGCTTTCTTAATTGTGTTCAAAATGCCTTTTCCTTTGCTGTTGCCACCATTCTTGGTTTCTTCGTACGATTCTTTTTGTTCTCGATTGAAGTTGAACTGCTTCCTTTCTGCTTCATAAATATTATACAATTCTCGAAGAAAATTGTTAACTGAGGACTTTTGGTCCTCAATAGAATCAAGACCAAGAAAATATTTATAAAAATAAAATAAACCTCTATATTTACCTCACTTTGATTAAGATCTAGTAAAGTTGCAATACAATAAATAGAATGAATTGTTTCCCAATATTTTTTAAATTTTTTCTCCATATCATATACAAAAGAAGATAATGTGTCATGATCCCTAAATTTTAAAAATTTATCAAACATTGTATAAATAATAGGAATAAAATAAGGTATAGTTAGATAAAGTTGAGTCGAAAATCTTTCGGTTGCATCTTTAAAAGTAGATAATAAATCAACACAACTTTCAATAAAATTTCAGTCTTCATCATAAAGTGTTAAATACGTGTTATTTGTATAATTGTTATAAAAAAGAATAATAAGTTCTTTATAAGATAAAACAGAAGAAAGCAAACGAAGGAGTGAGTTCCATCTTCCCGTGGAAACGCCTTAACAGGTATATTATTTGCTTGACAAAGCTACTTCTATTCATGTTTATTATCTGGGGTGCAGATCTATTTTGCTAACATTTTAATTTTATCAATTGGACCTATGCCACTAGTACTAGTACTACCACTACCAGTAGCATTAAAACCACTTTGAACACACAAATTTATAATATAGCATACACATCTAGCATGAAAAAATACACCTTGTAAGTACATCAAACAAGCCTAACATGCTTCTACACAATATGAAACATGTTAAACAAATAAAATGCGGAAGCGATAGGATCTAACCTCCAGCCATTGCACTCTGTAACTCTGCTGTTGAAGCAATTGCCGAATCTGACAATCTACTCTGTGTCGATCACAGACCTTCCAAATCTTCCAAGCACTCAAAACCTCACTAGATGGTGTTTGTATGTTTTTTAGGTTAACGTACTTGGGGACCGGAAGGAGCCCTCTTATATTACTAACGAGGGCATGCTAATTATGGCAATAAAATCACGTTTTAACCATCACAAAATCGTGTTTTAATAGCCAAATATTGAGTTGAGATTCAGCGTGAAATTATGGACCATATCCGGAATTGGTCAACCAAACAATTATTTCCCTAATTATGGAGATATACTAACATTCTCCCACTTGGTCCATATATTTCACTTATAGAAGAAACAAATCACATGAATCATGGCGACAGTTCCTCTAATGGTGAGTATTATCTTCCATGTATTACTATGTAAAATGTTTCTAAATCAACTCATTTATACTTAATGAATAAACCTTATGTTTATTCTCAGTCCAAACAACAAGGATATTTCTCAAATAAACTTTAGTGTATACAAATCAGAAATGAGAAACATCATATTATTAATAAGAGTTTCAATTACAATCAAAATGTGGGACCAAGTCCCATTCTCTCTACATGATCCTTAAATTTAAATGGTGGCATGCCATTAGTCAAAGGATCAGCTAACATCAATTCAGTGCTAACGTGTTCAATGACTACTCTTTTATCTCTAACACGTTCTCTAATGGCTAAGTACTTAATGTCGATATGCTTACTTCGACTTCCACTCTTATTGTTCTTAGCCATGAATACCGCAGTTGAATTGTCACAATATATCCTCAATGGCTTAGATATGGAGTCAACAACTCTAAGCCCACCAATGAAACTCTTAAGCCATACACCATGTGAGGTAGCCTCAAAACAAGAAACGAACTCGGCCTCCATAGTAGAAGTGGCAGTCAGTGTCTGCTTAGCACTCTTCTATGAAACAGCTCCACCGGCAAGCATGAAGATGTAACCGGATGTTGATTTCCGGGTATCAACACAGCCAGCAAAGTTTGAGTCTGAGTAGCGAATCACTTCCAACTCATCAGTCCGTCTATACATAAGCATGTAATCCTTAGTGCCTTGAAAATATCTAAGCACCTTCTTCGCAGCTCTCTAGTGGTCCATCCCCGGGTCACTTTGGTATCTACCCAACACTCCCACAGCAAAAGCAATATCAGGCCTGGTACAGACCTGTGCATACATAATGCTTCCAACAGCTGAGGCATATGGAATGTTCTTCACTGTTCCCGCTCAAGATCATTTTTCGGGCACTGGTTCAAATTGAACCTGTCACCCTTCACAATGGGAGCTGGGCTTGGTGAACAATCTTTCATTCTGAATCTTTCCAAGACTTTATTAATATAGGCTTCTTGTGACAGACCTAATATACCTCTATGTCTGTCTCTATGGATCTTAATGCCAATGACATAAGATGCATCACCCATATCTTTCATATCAAAGTTCTTAGAAAGAAATTGTTTCACCTCACGTAGCATCCCCTTATCATTGGTTGCAAGCAGAATATCATCCACATATAGCACAAGGAAACAAATCTTGCTCCCACTGACCTTCTGGTATATACATTGATCCATGATGTTCTCAACGAAACCAAATGAAGAGATGACTTCATGGAATTTTAGATACCATTGGCGAGAAGCTTGTTTCAACCCATATATGGATTTCTTCAGCTTACAGACCAAATGCTCACCATTACTAGAGAAAAAACCTTCAGGTTGTTTCATGTAAACATCTTCCTCTAGATCACCATTGAGAAATGCCGTTTTCACATCCATTTGTTGCAACTCTAAGTTAAAATGTGCAACAAGCGCCATTATGATGCGGAGAGAATCTTTCTTAGATACAGGAGAGAAGGTCTTCTTGTAATCGACTCCCTCCTTTTGAGTGAATCCTTTGGCTACAAGTCTTGCCTTATAACGCTCAATGTTGCCTAATGAGTCAGTCTTGGTATTAAAGACCCATTTACAGCCTATAGCCCTGGCCCCATTAGGCAACTCGACAAGATCCCATACTCCATTAGATACCATCGAATCCATCTCACCCTTCATAGCATCGAACCAAAGTTTTGATTCTTTGCTGTTCATGGCTTGTGAAAACGTCTCTGGATCATTAATGGGCCCAATATTGAAATCATACTCTTGTAGATACACAATATAATCACTAGGAATAGCTGATTTCCTTTCCCTAGTAGACCTTCTTAATGTTGGTTCAACATTCTCCGAAGGATCATGTTGTTCAACTGGTTGCTCACTCAATTCTGGTGTATCCAGAGGAGCCTCGTCTACTGGTAAGTTATCAGCTACTTGTGGATCTTCAACGATTGGTTGTTCAATGTTCAGTTGTACTGAAGGGACATTGTTCATGATAACCAATCCTTGACTCGAGGTAGAGGGTTGATCTCTCACAGAAACTTGGTCTTGAGATTGATCGCTCCTACTAACTAAGTCATTTTCAAGAAACTTCGCGTTCCTTGATTCCACAAATCTAGTGCTATGAGATGGACAATAGAATCTGTAGCCTTTGGACCGTTCGGCATATCCGATGAAATACCCACTTATGGTCCTAGGATCCAGTTTCTTTTCCTGTGGGTTGTAAACTCTTATCTCATAAGGGCATCCCCAAACGCGCATATGACGCAAACTCGGTTTCCAACCTTTGAATAATTCAAAAGGCGTCTTTGGAACAGCCTTGGTTGGAACTCGGTTCAATATATACGCTGTCGTTTTAAGAGCTTCAATCCACAAAGACTTAGGCAACTTCGAGTTGCTAAGCATACTACGCACCATTTCCATCAAAGTTCAGTTCCTTCTTTCTGCAACACCATTCTGATCCGGTGAACCAGGCATGGTATATTGGGCAACAATCCCATTTTCTTAAAGGAACTTCGCAAATGGTCCAAGTACTTGTCCATCTTCAGTGTATCTACCGTAATACTCCCCACCTCTATCAGTTCTTACTATCTTTATGGGTTTTCCACATTGTTTCTCTACTTCAGCCTTAAAGATTTTAAAGGCATCTAATGCTTCGCTCTTGTTATGAAGCATGTAGAGATACATAAACCTCGAGTAATCATCAATAAAGGTGATGAAGTATTTCTGACCATATGCATCAATGTCTGGATAACATATGTCAGAATGTATGATCTCTAATATGGTTGAACTCCTATTGGCACCTTTCTTAGACTTGTTGGTTTGCTTACGCTTAATGCAATCCACACAAGTGTTGAAATCAGTAAAATCGAGAGTACTAAGTATTCCGTCATTTACCAATCTCTTAATTCTATTTATGGAGATATGACCTAATCTCCGGTGCCATAACGTGGAGGAGTCCTCATTCATAACACATCTTTTAGTGCCAGTTTGAACATGCAAGGCGTTATGAGCAGCGTCATTTTGCAAATCAATAGAGAAAAAACCATCACATAAGGTACCATTCCCAACAATATCAGACTTAAAATATATCAATATTGATTTATTTGAAAATTGAAAGGAATATCCATAAGGTACCAACCTAGAAACAGAGATTAAATTTCTCGAGAAACTAGGAATATAAAAGGTCTTTTCTAATTGCAAAACAAACCACTCCTAAGAACTAAAGTGCATGTTCCAACGCCTTCAACACGCGAGCGCATCTTGTTTCCTGAATAGATGCTCTCCTCATTTTCCACTGGCTTCCTTAGGTTTGTCATACCCTGTAAGGAAGTCGAAATGTGAATTGTAGATCCAGATCAATCCACCATGTGTTATGATTAACCTCAACCATATTTGATTCAAAACAAACATATGAGAGTGGATTACCTTTCTTAACGAGCCACTGCTGAAGCTTGGCACAGTCCTTCTTCATGTGTCCCTTCTTTTTACAGAAGAAACACTTGGACTCTTTCTTAATGTCAGCTTGGGCAGGGATTTTCCCTTTTCCCTTGTTCTTGGCTCAATCTTTGGTCTTTCCTTGGCTTGCAAAAAATGCACTTTCACCCGATTCCATAAGCAGCCTTCCCTCCTCTTGAACACACATGGTCATCAATTCATTGATGGTCCACTTATCCTTATGTGTGTTGTAGGATATCTTGAATGGTCCGTACTGCTTTGGTAGAGTGTTCAATATATAATGCACAAGAAAAGACTCAGACATCTCCACCTCTAGCTTCTTGAGTTGGGCCGCTATATCTCTCATGGCCATTATGTGCTCGCGCACTCCTTTGACACTGGTGAGCCTCATCGATGAGAACTTCATTATCAGGGTGCTGGCCAACGCTTTGTCTGAAGTGACAAATTGATCATCTATGGCCTTCAGTAAGGTCCTAACGTTGGTATGCTGTTCGACTGAACCACGTATCCCAGCAGATATCTTTGTCTTTATATACATGACACTAAGGCGATTGGATCGCTCCCAACGTTCATGTAAAGCTACTTGAGCAGGAGTGCTGGTCTCTGTCAATACGGGCTCGTCTTTCCTTATAGCATAGTCTATATCCATGCACCCTAATTGGAGGAGAACTCTCTCCTTCCAAACCTTGTAGTTCTCTCCATCTAGCTCGGGAACTTCTAAGTTAATACTAGCCTGAGGAAACACTGCATATAGAAAATAAACATGCTTATGTATCTAGAATTTTTGAGGCAAACTTAATTATGTCTACCAATGTAAACATATTTTATTAATAAATTTTAGACATAAAACTTGCCTGTGGGCTAAAGTTCTAATTCTAATAGATTTATATCATAATGATAAAACTATCAAATTATATCATTTCCTAATCCCTGTGGGTAAATTAAGAAACTAATTTGACATTTTATCCTAATTAGTTATAAAATTATAATAAAAATTCCTGTGGGATAAAATTTATCATAACCTTATAACTAATTACAATTTATGTCTAATATCATTATGTGATTTTACAAAAATAATTTTACTTAATTAAGGTTGCTGTGGCTAAGCTCTAATTAAATAAATTATAAATCACTGAGACATATTGGCAAATTCTAAATTTATTCATATTTTAAAATTGCAATTAACATAAGACAATTTTAATTCTTAATAATATGAACAAACTTAGCTACATGTGCTTCTAGTATAAAAATAACAAAATTATACACATTCAAAATGAGCACATATACACATTCAAATCAAATTTTCATAATTTAATCATAATTTTATGATAATTTTCACAAAATTATTCAATTTAAAATTATAGCATTTATAAAAATTCTAAATTCATGAAAAATTCTCATAAAATCCAAAATAATGAGAAGTTTTCATAATTATATTAATTTTGTGAAAATAATCCAATTATTCATAAAATTATGAAAATTACAGAACTGAAAATTTGATATAAAACTATCAAAATATAATTATTTGGCCTTAATTAAATAATTTCAATTACTTAAATTAAATAAATCCTTAAGGCCTAAAATAAATAAACCAAATAGCCTTTTATTTAATTTATATGTCCAAATAATTAACCAAATGGCCCAAAATAAATGGACCAAAACTAACAAAAAATAGCCCAAATAATGGCCCAAAACCGGATAGCCCAATAAGGATTAATTTCCTTTTTTTTTATTATTATTAACAGTGCAGTGCACTGTATATCAAGCCGGGCGCGTGAGATCCACGCGCCCGGTTTCAACCCTCGGGCGCGTGATTATCACGCACTCGCTTTCTACTACTAGGCGCGTGAGATTCACGCGCCCGTTTACACCATCGGGCGCGTGAATCTCACGCGCCCGAGGGCTTCTTCTTCCCCCGACGGGCGGTTTCCAGAATTTTTAGGTCTTTTTGACCCGACCCGGCACAAAACCATTCAAACAGTCCCGTTTTTCATGTATTTTTCATCCCTAGAGCTTTACAACAATAGATCTAAATTATTTGAGCCAAAATCACATGAAAACAGAATGGGTTTCAAGAAATCCGAGATTTAAAGTTTCAAAAATGGGTTTTTATGGCTTCTTTCTACAGATTTCTCGCAAGACAGAGGTTAAACAACGGCTCTGATACCAAATGTAAGTACATCAAACAAGCTTAACATGCTTCTACACAATATGAAACATGTTAAACAAATAAAATGCGGAAGCGATAGGATCTAACCTCCAGCCATTGCACTCTGTAACTCTGCTGTTGAAGCAATTGCCGAATCTGACAGTCTACTCTGTGTCGATCACAGACCTTCCAAATCTTCCAAGCACTCAAAACCTCACTAGATGGTGTTTGTATGTTTTTTAGGTTAACGTACTTGGGGACCGGAAGGAGCCCTCTTATATTACTAACGAGGGCATGCTAATTATGGCAATAAAATCACGTTTTAACCATCACAAAATCGTGTTTTAATAGCCAAATATTGAGTTGAGATTCAGCGTGAAATTATGGACCATATCCGGAATTGGTCAACCAAACAATTATTTCCCTAATTATGGAGATATACTAACACACCTTGCATAACTAGGTTTAAACCTTTAATTAACACAAGAATAGCTACGGTATTACTCGAAGTATTCTATAAAATAATAGCAAAAACTTTATTATTTTCAAGTCCATACAATTTACAAACTTTGGTAATATATTTATAAATAGTATATGCATTATGTGCTTTTTCTATTATATCTAAGAATAAAATTCGTTTTTGCATGCACCAATCTTCATCTACCCAGTGACAAGTTATAACAAGATAACTTATACCGTTTGTATTAGTCTATATAGCACTAGTGAAACTAACCTTAGATGAAATATTATTATGTTTATCAATTAAAGCTTACCTATATTCTTCAAACATATCCATGCAATCTTTTTTTAATGTATGTCTAGAAACAGATTTATATGCATGTTGTAAATAGTTACAAATAAATTCTAAATATCATACTTTTTCACAAATTGTGAATGACTGTTCAGTCCTAACTACAAATTTAACTAAATAACATATAGCTTGAACATTGTCAAAAGTAAATTTTTTTCGATCATCATATATATTAATTTGAGATTGTGTGCCATGAATTTCATCTTCTTGATCTGGATTAATTTTATGTGCACTAATTAAATTTCTTTTATACGTACCTGTACCACCACCACTTCCACCAAAGCTATTAACGTAAACGTTTTTACATATTTTACAAATAGTAAAATATTCATTCATCGTATTTTCTTTTAGTACATTGCCAAAATCCTTCCATATCTTGCTCAGTTTTTTGGGTAATCTTCGTTTTCATCGATTTTGATGATGTAGCGGCATTAGTGGTAGCTAACGATTGTGTTTGACTACGATCTCCTCAACGTCAACAACTCGTACTAAAAGATGAATCAATGAAAAATGAAAAAAGGATGAATCAATGATAAGGCAGGCCTTGTAATTAAAAGTTACAAATAATGAGAAGGCCTTAATTTTTTTGATATGTATTCTCTTGTGATGAGAATAAGCTCCGTTAGGATGATACTTGCAATTGTAGGTTTGCTTAATCTTGAAGTGCATTAAATGGATGTAAAGACAACTTTTCTAAATGGGGAGATAGATGAAGAAATCTACATGGAACAACCTGAGGGTTTTTCTATTTTAGAACAAGAAAAGAAAGTCTATAAATTGGTGAAGTATTTATATGAATTAAAGCAGATACCAAAAAAATGGTAAGAAAATGTTGACCGCACTATGATGGTAAATGATTTTAAAGTCAATGAGTGTGACAAAGGTGTTTATGTCAAAACATAAAAAATGGCTTTGTCATTTTGTGTCTTTATGTTGATGACGTGTTCATTATGGGTAGTGATGATAAGATGATCAAATCAACTAATAATATGTTGAATTCTAAATTTGACATGAAAAATATGGGTCTAGCAGATGTTATACTGAAAATAAAATTATCTAGAACATCTAATGAACTCATACTAAAACAATCATATTATGTAGACAAAATTCTTAAAAATTTTAATAAGAATGATATCAGTGTAGTTAAACCACCAAAAGATGAAAGTCAACATTTATCCAAGAATAAATGTGAGAGTATTTCTCAAGTAGAATACTGTAGAATAATATAAAGTATGATGTACTTAATGAGTTGTACAACCCCTGACATAACATATGCAGTTAGCAAAATGAGTAGATACGTGAATAATCTAAAGGCTGTAATTGAAAAGGAATAGTAAGAGTATTAAGGTTCTTACGTTTTACTCATAGTTATAGGTTACATTATACAAGATATCCACTTTTACTAGAAGGGTACTATGATGTAAATTGGATATCTTATATGAAAATTCGAAGTCAACTAGTGGGTATGTTTTCACACTAGATGGTGTAGCAATATTATGAAAATCCTCAAAACAAACAATAATTGCTAGATCCACTATGGAATCTGATTTCATTGCTTTAGACAAATATGGAGAAGAAGTTGAGTGGCCATGCCAATTCTTAAAGGATATTCCTAAGTGGCTAAAGTTTGTGCCAACAATTTGTCTGTATTGGGATAATCAATCTACTATTAGTAAAGGCATATAGCAATATTTATAATGGTATACATACATCAAAGATGCAACACCATTAGACAACTACTCTAAACTAAGGTTATCTATATTAATTATGTAAAGTCAAAGGACAACATTATCGATTCGCTAACCAAAAGGTTAAATAGAGAGTTAGTTGAGAAATTATGGAGGGGAATGAGACTAAGCGCTTGATAGAATAAGTTAATACAAAAGAAACCCAATCTAGCTAACTAGAGATCCTAGGATCTAGGTTCAAGGAACCACCTAATTGTATAAACTTAATTAGATCACCAAGGGGGACATCCTCTTATCCATTCTAGTGATAAAACAGTAATGTCGTAAGGTCAAGGATAAGCAATACTTTTAACGGTTTTTATGTACTGGAGATCCAATCAAAGTAATATAGGTTACTCGTAATTAAGAAACCAACTATGTGAGGTTACTCGTAATTAAGAAACCAACTATGTGAGAGTGAAGAGAGACCTCTTCTTTCATAGTCTGTTATATACAGTAATCATCTACATTTATGGCATGTCACACATACACAATTCAGTTGGTTGGGCTGTCTGTGATGTCTTTAATACTGTTCATCTACAACAGTAAAACACTTTAGACATTATTTATTTATTACAAAATAACATTCACAACTATATAAATTAGTTTACATCCCCTGAAATTAAATTTACAATAAGTAGTAATGTATAATAAATGTCTGAACATACAAATGTAAACACAATACCTCAAGGATCCACTACCACTGCTTAGGGATAACCGAAACGTAGTCAATCCACGGTTAAGTAAATCACGCACTCATGGAAATTAATTTGTGGATGGTGAAAATAAAGGAGTGAGCAAACCATAGCTCAGTAAAGGAATTGTATGTAATACTTGATATCATGAAATTCTATATGCAGTAAAACCGTTATTTCCTATCGGTACACTAGAGACCGAAATAGGAAGGATACTATAGTCGGCTAGGGATCCGAATGGAGTAAGAAGGTATTTTGAAATACTTGTCTTATCCCAGAACCTAGAAGCGACTATAGGGAGTAGGTATTCTTTTTTGAAATAACCACTTTTTCATAACATTTCATATTCCTTTCAAATCAAGACTTTCTTCATGTAAAACATTTAATCAAATAATCTAATATTCGAATTTAAATTATAAAAAGAATATTGATTAATAAATCTCCATTTCCATTTGAAAACATGTCACATATCACATATATCACTAAAATCGTAAACAGTATCGTACTCAATGTAGTTCAGTAAACCGTTTAGAAATCATCATTCATCTCAGTTAAAATATATAAATACTCATTTATCATTTAATATCATCATCTATTTAAAATCATCATTTTCATGTCATAAAAATGGTGGAGACTAAGCAACACCCTCAATATATCATGCTATAATCCCCGTAGGGAATAGTATCAATATCATATGAGATCTATGGCCATAGTCTATAATTGTCCTCGATCGTACACTAATCAGGTGTCAACCGGGACGCTGAAGGTAGGATCAATACCAAAAGCTTCACACAGTCTATACATATCACATATCACATATCAGCATGATACGGGGCCTATCAGTCTCAAAACAGTGTATACAAAATCTCATCGCCTTTATGGAATTTAATAAAATAGATAATATCCTCAAAAAATCAATAAAGGTATAAATTACAGCATATAGTACCGTGAAAACAGTGTTATAAAATATTTACACTGTAGTAATAAATCCACAAATATCCCGTTTCATCGTAAAACACATATACTCACATTTCCATACTTTCCTTTCAAGAAATTCAATTTCAAGATTTCTATTATTTTTCGGTAATTTCACACATTATGGAAAATAGTAATATTTATTTTCCAAAACTAATAGTAGTTCTATAAACACACTGTTTCACTGTGAATCACATTTAGAAACATTTCAGTCTCAAAACAATATTCACACAGTAGTATCACCTTTATGGAAATCAATAAAATAAGTAAAATCTTCAGTCAATCCATAAATATTTTTATTAAATCATATAGTGAATATTTATGGAAAATAATTTATTAAATATTCACTTTTTGACCATTCACTTTATAAACCACTTCATATACTGTAAGACATGCAGGAGGAATTTTCAGTAACCTCACTTTCATTAAATTCGGTAACATGTATATTTAAATAAACCTTTTCGGTATATTCATGTTTTATGAAAAATATTAATTTCATCAATTCCAAGGCTAGGGAATTATTCAAATATGCATTAAAATATTTCATGGCATTTTTTTAAGAATTTTCTAAGAAATTTCAGTAGTATAACGGTTGCGAATACCCTAGCCTTCCTGCAATTTCAAACATAGTGTAAAACCAGCCAACATCCACAATTTCATAGTTTCCAAGGCATTTCATTTCATAAATATTCTTATAAAATTCATTTCATCAAAATCATGCATTCTAGATATCCTTACAGACTACACACGCATCCTTTACCTGTCTCGTGGTGTCGAACTTTCCGATGTCACCACACATAATCCGATTATTCAGGCTGCAAAATAATTTCACCAATAATTTTCATTAATTATTCTTTAATTTTTGAGTCATCATTCATCACTAAATTCAGCCACATTGTATACTGTTTATGCCTAACCAATGTAATTTACACCAGTAGTAAAACATAACTTCATCGTTTTAACTCCGATTTCGAATCTAAAAGCACCATTAATCTTTTCTTAATTTCTACATTATTTTGGCACATTAAAACCAAAAAAATGAAGCATTCTAACCTACCCAAAACCCCATGGCCAAATGGTGCTTAAAGGGATTCTCATGGCATTTCTTCAAACTATAGCTACCAAGTTGCTTATCCATGTTCATTAAGCTATTTGGCACCATTTTCATGCAAATTCCACTATGATTTCACTATCCCCTTATGCAAACCGAAACCCTTGGGTGCCCACTTGGCTTGATTCAATAAGATTCAATCAAAACTAATGTTAGATTTAAGATTAGGACACTTGGAAACATCAAAATCCACCATTAAAATGTAAAGAACTCAAAGGCATAAGAAACGGGTACCTTTGACCGAAACTTTCCTCTTTCCTTTCTCCTTGATTTGTCACTTATACAAAAAGATATTGGTAGGGTTGGATAGACCTCAAAGAGTAGATGAATTTTGGTAAAAAAATCTTAGTGAGATTGTGTGTGTGTAAAGAGAAATGAAAGCTTGAAGTTTTCTTTCTCTTTTCTTCCAACAATGGTGGACGTGTGAGGGAGGTAGAAGATGAAGCAATAGTGTCGTCTACTCAGCAGAAAGAAATCTGAAGAAAATTCTGGAAATGGGCACAATTACCAAATCCCTTGGTTATGAAAATCTTGGACAATTTTGCCCTCAAGGTTCCGTAGTCATAAAAACTGTGTAATCGTGCTCCAAAATTTTGGATTCTAGCACCAAATAATCTTATTTAATGTATCTTAATGATTGGAAGTGGTTTCTTCGATGCGCAATGCACGAATAGTGAGAAATTATGATTTTACCCTTGCGATCCGCCAGCAAATTTCTCCAATTTCACCACCGTTTCGATAAATTTCTTGACACTGTCTTAACCTACTTTTCATGTAGAATATCAGGGTATTTTTACTTCGTTCCAGTTCTTTTTAGTTTGGGTGCAATTTACAAAAATACCATCGGGATGTAAACGTCATTTACCAAATTTGTTTTCCACACTTCACAAAATAATTCAAAAATAATTTAAAATAATATAATTCAATGGTTTTAAACCTCAAAATCATCATATTAATTTTATTACATCACTGTACACTTTATTTTCAGTCTCGAGCCCCCCCAGAACACATTAAAATAAGTGGGCTTACATTACACTTTCACTTATAATCACATAAATACTGAATTTCAATTTATAAATAATTATATATGAAATTTACAGTAGAGTAGAAATGGGTCTCACATCTTCAAATGGATATTAAATAGGGTTTAATATTTTAAAAAACTCTTTTAAAACCAGGGAGATGCTCAATGCAAACTGAACATAACAGTGAGAACTAAATTTTGTCACAAATGATTCTTGTGTGACATATGTCATCATTTACATGAACGGTAGAACACTTAAAAGTTATCACGACTACTGGCTAGCCAATAAATAAACACACATTCACAAGGGAAGGTTCAATGGGTAATACATACCTATTCTATAAGGTTTCGACCGTTGAACTTTATCATCGGGTCAAAAAAACTTTTGATGTCAAAATTTTTGTTTTGTTATTCTCTGTCCTCTTTCAATTTTTCATTCATATGGGGATTGTTTGAAAATGATCTTTTAAATAAGCCATTTAATAGCCATTTAGAGATTACAAGTTGAGTGAGAATTCACTTTGTGTTAGTGAAAATTTTATATACTCAAAAAGATACATAGTGAATGAAAAATTGATACTCATAATTCATTGTATCTGTCATTAAGATTTGAAACTATCGTTAGATTAAATTGGATGAATTGAATTTTAGATTTGCAATTGTCATTGGTTTAAATTTCAAATATGTAACTATCGTTGGATTAAATGAGTGAATTAATTTTTGGATTTAATTCCAAAATTTTGAAAGACCAAAATGCCCTCAAATGAAAGTTATAAATGAGACCTCCTCTTATTTGTTTAGCACACCAAAAACATATTCTCTAGCTTCTCTCTAATTTCTTTCTAAAGTTTGTTCTTTCTTAGCTCTTAGTTTTAGGTGTTCAAAGTTAAATTCTCAATGTGATATAATTCGCATATTTGAAAAGTTCAATTAAAGTAGATTGGTGGTGTACCTTTGCTACTTGGGAATTTGTTTTAAGGAAACTATGTGATACACAAGTTTGATTCACTTTGTATTTTTGCCTTATTCTGTTTTAGTTATAATCATTATATTATTGTTCTTGAAGATTTATTTCAGTATGTATGTATGTATGTGTGTGTGTGTGTATATATATATATATATATTTGCTGTTATTATTTTCTTACAAAACATACAAATCAAAAATCCTACATTAAAAATATTTCTCTTGGCTAAATCAAATGCAAAAATCTAAAATTCTCCATAATCTATTAGGTAGAGTGATTAGAGAGGAATTAGATTCTCAATCGGACTCTAACTTCCTGAATCAAACGTCCTTTAATACCAAAGATTTGTTTGATTGATATTTTAATTTTATTCATTAATTATTTTATTATTTTATTTATTTTTTTGGAAAATAAAAAATAAATGACAAAAAGCCAAATCAAAATGAATTAGTGAAGTAAAAGTAAAATAAATTTTCAATGATTAAATTTTAAGGTGATCTAAAATTCTAACCATAAGAGAAAATCTTTTATGTTTTTACCAAAGAAATTTCATACATATGACAAAAATTGACATGCTAATGGAGCAGATTTAAAAGAAAAAGTGTAATAACTATAGTTTCTTTATTCTTAGTGAATTAAACAATGTGATTTGAAGACAAATTAATATATTGAGAATTTAACTTGAAGCTTTGATGATTAAGAAGGTAAACTGAGAATGAGCATTGTAAGAAATTATGGAGAATTTAGACTATGAGAAATTATAATTGGAGGATTGAAGATGAGAAAAAAAATTATAATCTATTAGTTGGATTAAAGTGCTAATAGATGATACAAGAATAATTAAATTTATGGATGAATGATTTTGGAAATTAAATAATATTAAGGACTTTAGGCCTTAAGAGACTATAGACAATATAAATTAATAAAAATAGAAAGTATGAGATATTAATGGGATAAATAATATATATGAAATAAAGTAAAGTATTTAGAAATATATTTTGTTAATTATCAAAAGGAGTTAATAATAAATGAATAAATATATAATAATAATAATAATAGTGGAAATGAAATATAACATATGGGGAATGGCATCTTGAAGAAGCCTCATCAATACCAATGCCACTATCTCTAATCCACCAGCCATCTAAGATTTTTCATCACCGTCCATCATCAACATCATCCTAGCAAGACCCATTTCCACTCTTTCTTTCACTTCTCTGCTGAAACTGAGACCACCATTCTTACACCATTCCATCTGCATTTGGCCACCCGTTTTGTGCCAACAACCAAGATTTAAAGAAAGGAAACATAAGGCAAAGAAGAGGTTCAGATTTCAGGAGCCAAAACAGAGGTATAAGAGGCTGTTGTTGGGTGTTGTAACCACGTTGAAAACCATGGTTTTTGGAAATGGAATGGTTAGTTGAAAGAGGGCAAAGCAGGGGTGAATCTAACAACGGGATTTCGACCCTTGACAGAAAAGAAAGGAAAAAGAAAGGAAGAAGAAGGAAGAGTGGGAACTGAGAGTGAAGGAAAGGAAAGGAATCAAGAAGAACAAAGGTGTCATAGCTATACTTGTGCTACACCTTTAAGTAAGAGATATATATAGGAACGTAAGAGATACTGAATGCTATTTAAAATCAACTGCCTTGTGGTTATATAAAATGTATTTTCTTGCAGGGGTTTTAAGAAAATATAAGTCGTTATGCTGTTAGATTTTTATAAAAATAATGGTTTTATGATTTAAGCTTAACTTAAGCAACCATTTGAAAATGACAAGTTATCCGGTAGGTTTATTTTGAAAACGATTAAATCTTACAACTTTAATCTGTTTATAAGACTTTCAGTTGAGATATTAATCTCAAGGAAATTATCAACCTATAGTATTGTTTTGAAGATATTATGAGTATGGATGATTTATATGCTTTTGAAAGAAATGTATACGACTTTTGTTATGAACTTTCCTAAAGCTTGAAAAATACTATTTCAATTTCGAAAGACATATGTATAAAATGTTTTGAGACATGACTAACTAAAGTCAGTATAGTATTGTTTTTAAACTACTATGTGTGATCTTGATTCTGTCTGCAGTAGGTATTTATATTCGGACTACTGTGTGTAGCCTTGAATCAGTCCGCAGTAGGAACTATATGTATGGAAATGTTTTGAGACATGACTAACAATCACTGCAGTAATGTTTTGGACTATTGTGTAACCCTGATCCAGTCTACAGAAAGTAATGTTTTAGGCGACTGTATGATCCTGATCCAGTCTATAGTAGAGTTTCTATTGCTATATGACCTTGATCCAGTCCACAACGGGCCCAGTTGGCACCTGATCAGTGCTCACTGTGGACCACTTCTAGAATATGGCCATATGTCAATTGGAACTACTTGATTATTGCTTAGTCGTTATGTCTCAAGCTTAGTATGTATATGCTTTTCCGTGCTTATCTTCGTATATGATTTCCGAATGTATGATATTTGGATTCTAAAACCGATAAGAATTTGATTTGATGATCCGTATTGAAACTGAATGTGATAAGCACGTATATTTCAAATTATGTTCAGAATTCAGTTGTTTATGTTTTGGTTTAAAGGAAATGTTTTCTCATGCATTGCATATGCATGATTTGATTTCCGAATGGTATGAAATACGGTATTTGAGCTTTAATAAATATTTTCGAAACTTGCATATAGAAATTCGGTATTTGTTTCTTATATATATTTCTTATTGGGCTTTCCAAAAAGCTCACCCCCTCTCCACCTTCTAGATTATTTGCAGTAGGTGCTTTGTACGCAGGGTTTAAGCAAGTCCTTCGAGGCTTTTGTACCACTGTTGAAGGTATGTGATGAACAATATTCTCTTTTATATTCAGACTTCTATATTCAGTACTTTTATAGTATGGGGATGTAATTAAAAGAAGTATAGAACATATTTATGGTTTATAACAATGCATGCAACTTAGGTAGAGATATATTTAGTCAAGTAGAATGATTGGAAATTATAAATGCATGCTTAGTGAGAGAATTTGACTAGGACCTAAGGTAACTAAAGGATATTGACTTAGCTAATATAATATTAGCTTAAGAATTGATTAGTGACACTACGTACAACCCAACCAAGTAAGTGAAAAAGAAAAATTTGGTTTGTATTTTTTGTAGAAAGGGTCGTTACAAAAAGACAATGGTTGAGCTCCTAAGGAAACATGGAGCAAACTTCAACTGAATAATTGAAACTTTCATCAAGTGAATAAGCAATGAAAGACCCTCTTGAGCATGCATTTCATATTCTCATTGAAGGGGAGCCCTTTACAGGATACTTGCCAATCTGAAACACATTAAACAATTCCAATTAAGTTTGCAACCTTCTTTTATCTTTGTTCTTCCTCTCATGTGAAATCTGCCTTCTTCTCTGATCTCATCGGAGCACTGAATGAGAAAGCCTGAGCAAGTTGTTAAGAGGCTGGCTTCCTTGGGCTTTACACAAGAGATTTTTTACTGTTTCCGTCATCTGCTTCATTGAGTTCATTTTCCTTGTTAGTTATGTTTTCAAAAAAAAAATTTCCTTGTTAGTTATCATTTACGAATAAGAAAACCATCCTTAAATAATTATTGACAAATAAATATGTAATTAAGATAGCTATTAAGTGGTAAACCTTCCCCAAACTTCCTCTTGTGTAGGGTACTGTTCTTTGATGTCCAACAGAAGTTGAAGGAGGTTTCCTGCTGGTTTCTTCCCCGAATGTCGGTTTTCCTGTACTGCTTCTACTTCGCGTCGTTATTGTGGGGGTGCTGTGCCAACTGCCATTCAAGATGCTAGGAAGGCTCGATTCCTAACATCGTAAGAACCCATAGCCTTAAAAATTTTTGTTTTAAATTCTAAAACAGATGTTATCAACCTAGAAGTTGATGAAACTGATGTTGAAATTCATTATTGAATGTTTCGGGACATACCAGAAAGAGCACGGTCGCACAACGCTTTACAACCTCCAAATTCATTCGAACATCATCCAGGCTCCTGTTAAAGGAAAATATAGACAAAACCACGATCATGTTCGGTTCCTTCTGCATGTTATTTTCTTGTCTCATTTGTTCAATAATAGAAAACAACATGTCCCCGCAAGGGTTCGGCTATAAGATTCCCATACCTGTGCTTTTGCTGCCCAAGCCCGAAGTAAGTAGCTAAGCTTGCCATCTGCATGAAGGGTTATCAGATCAGGAGAAAAATTGTGAACATTACAAGAAAGTATATTCAATCTCAACATCACGAAATTGACATTCTAGGGGGTGCAACAA
Source organism: Heritiera littoralis (assembly GCA_031772115.1). Lineage (NCBI taxonomy): Eukaryota > Viridiplantae > Streptophyta > Magnoliopsida > Malvales > Malvaceae > Heritiera > Heritiera littoralis. Next base: position 1,371,944 of record JAPDPK010000096.1, on the reverse strand, counting down.
AAGTTTTATTATGTCTAAAATGGCCTAAATTTCTGATAAGAACCATAAATTGTCGTTAGAAAATAACAAGGTTGATGTGAATTTTACCTTCATATTTCCAGCTCTTCTGCCGAACTTCTCAGACAGGAGTCCTAAAGAATCAATGATCCCGACAGATACAGGAGCAGGCCTACCAATCTCAGCAAAGGCCTCCTTAATACGCACACAATCGAATCTCTGAATGTTATGGCCCGCCCAAATCCTTCCATTCAAAAGGCTGAATATTTTGTCTGCAACTTCCTCAAATTCAGGTGCATTTGCAACAGCTTCTCTGGTAATCCCATTACATCGACCAGACTTCAATGCAACAGCAGACAAGTCCTTAGGCCTTATCAGAGTGCTAAAACTCTCCAGCTCAACGAGCTTCCTTGCACAAACCACGATTGCTCCAAACTCCAATACCCAGAACCTTTGGCCGGCTCTGTTGGGTACTGTAGTTTCCAAGTCAAAAAATACAATTTCTGCCGCCCTTTCTGGTCGTGGAATAAAAGCCTCCATTTCAAGTTACTATGAATAAGTTACCAGATTTCGGTTCGAGTTTTTTTGGTATTGTTCATTGACAATGTAATCATGGTATAAATGGGGAAGGAAGATGGTAAAGAATGGAGGTAACGCATGGATGGAAGAAGAGAATTCTTGGCATTAGAGATTGATTGTCTTGTAGTTCAAGTCAATAGTTTTAGGCTTTGGATGAGGAGTTCCTTGGCTCTTAGCTTCTTAGGAATGCCTTGTGCAAGGAAATTCCAGTTGGGCAGGAATATTATTGCAAAAAAGGGGAAGGGTTGCTTTTCTAAATGGATTATTATTTTATTCATTGATAATAAAATTTAAAAACTCCACAAAAAAAATTTACAAGACTGTCATATGTCTCATTTTTATTTTTTAATTAATATATTTTAATTTTTAAGGATGTGTAGCATTCTTATAATTCTATTTGTAAAATTTGTAAACTCCACTGTCAATGACTCTAATAATGATCGTTTCGTAATTATATCACCATCTAGCTATTTGTCCTGGAGAAGAAACCTTTTGGACAAGTTCCGGCTTTCGTCTCCGATTGAGAGACTAAAATTACTAAATAGATAAGCTGATACGATTAAATTTGGAAAATACGATGGAAGCCCGTTTAGAAAGGGAATTGATTCCTTGGAGCGCTGCATCTACTTACCCTAGAAAGAAATATTCCCTTGTAACCAAAAAAAAAAAAAAAATATTCCTTGGGAACGTTCTGATCTCAAGAATGGGGAATCATAAGACAGCACAATATATGCAAAGTAAGCATATGTTACAATAATGTTATTTTTTTAGGGCAAATTACATAAATACACCTCATGGTTAGAGGCAAATTAAATGTGTACATGATGTTTAAACTTTGACATTTAACTATCTTGAGATTTATTTTTGTTTCACTTTGCTCTAAATTGTTATATTTTTTTCCGTCTACTTCAACTGTTTTTTTCTCTCTCTCAAACTGTTTTTCTTGTCTTTTTTTTTTCTCATTTTGGGCTATTCATATGGTTTTTTAGCTTAAAAAATGAAAAAAAATAAAAATAATGAAAAAAGTAACAGTTTGGGGTAAAGTAATATCAAAATAAATCTCAAGATGGTTACCTGTCAAATTTTAAACATCAAATATCACATTTAGTTTGCCCCTAACCACAAAATATATTTATGTAATTTATCTTTTTTATATAACGTTATTCCATAGCTCTTTTTGCCATAATCCTAACAAATTCATCACTATGAACAGAAAATGTCTTAAAATGCAAAACAGTGTTGATTTCATTCTGTTTTCTTCATGCAAAACAATGTTAATTTGTTTTCTCTTTCTTCGAACTGTATCCATAGAAGAATGGAGGTTGTGGTTTAAAAATGAAGTGAAAATGATTCTTTGGCACAATAATAGCAATTCATGTGCTGCGGCAGAATAAAATGTCAAAAAATATAGCATCAATTAAACAAAAGAAAATAAATGAAAGGAAAACAGCAGAAAGCCAACTGCCAATTCTTTTTACTTACTTGATAGGCCTATTATACTTGTTTTATTGAAGACAAAGCATTTAGCATTTAATTTCAAGCTTAAACTTGTACATTCGTGCTCCAAACGCGTGAAAATTGAAATCATATTTCCTTTCTCAAACCCGTGGGGATCCCGCCTTTGGAAGAAAAATCCGGGACAATAGTTACAGAAGAGAACAAATGAACCTAGAAAACCTTAATTTTATTATAAAACACTTATTTAAAAATAAAAATTTCAAATCCCAAAATGAAGTACAACAATTACAATATGCTGCATGATAATTCATGTGTTAGACAGAAACAGCAGATCTCAGTAAGTTGAGTGCTTTCTTAATTCTCTCAAATGCAGCTTGTAAGGTGGTGAGGGATGCTGCATATGATATGCGAATGCCGCTATCATCCCCAAATGCATCTCCAGGGACTAGTGCAACCTGTCAGTCATTAGAAACAGTATTTGATGTTTAATCTTCAATAATAAACAGAATATTCAGGCAGCTCCAAAAATATTGATGAAACACATAACCTAGCCCTTCTCAATCACTTTAAAAAGGAAGATTCCTGAAACAGCATTCAAAGAAGCATACCTGAGCCTGGTCCAGGAGGTATCGACAAAGTGACTCGGAATTTTCAATTTTACCAAAACCTTCAGCTTCTATTCCATAGTAAGAACTGAAATCAACGAAGAGATAGAAAGCTCCCTGCAAGCCAGAAGCAGTGCAATCAAGAAGATGTTAATTGAAAAGCTAAAATATCAAACCATTGAAGTGCATAAATGAGGGGGTTTTTTTCGCAAATATATTGGGTTTATGTTTGCCCAACAAGTGAATTTATGCCAGTGTTGGTGTACCTGAGGTTCTGACATCTTAACACCTTCCAATTCCCCAAAGCTTTTAACCAAGAAATCTCGCCGTTCCCTGAATGCCTTCACCATGGTAGAAACTGCTTCCCCACCAGCATAGCCCAAGCCTAATGCAGCAAGTCCTGCTTTTTGTGCTATGCTACTAGCTCCTGAAGTGGCCTGAAAAATATAAACCAAAATGAAGTTTAGTTTTCTGCATGTCAATTACACTAAGGAAACTACACATTTAACAAAGATATTATGTGTTGATAAGCAGAACATACATAAGTGCGATAATAGATATATCAACCTATTGGCACTAATTGATGTATCGGTATTCCATCGCCTTAACTCTATGGGATCAGCAATTTGAATGCTTCTTAATATATCTGTTGCAATTAGTTAGACATATGCACATGTTTAGAAGTGCCCATCTATAGCAGTAACTCGAGCTTACTCCATTAAAAAGCATTGCTCTTCTTTCCTTCAACACTTGTAAACCAAGATAAACAACACTTGGTCATTATGTTAGTTGATGGTATCGGTTTTGAATTTTCCAAACACAAGCAATATCAGCTTTTCAAGCACAGTCCAACAATCTTATTCCTATGACACCAACATTTCTAACCCCACCTCCCACCCTAATTTAGCTCAAATGTTCTCTTGGTTAATAGCTTTCTAGCTTAAAATTATAAATGTCAAAACATGATAATATCTGCTAACATTTGGTCAACAGATGGTTCAGTATTTTATTGAATTCCTTAATAACAATACATAAAAGTTCATTCAATGGCAGCTTCAACCCTCAAGCAATATACTGCAAATCAAACTTGTCATTCAGGAATAAATGTGCCAGATGTTCAAACAGTTACAATGAGTCTCACCAAGGAAATTTGCAATCACATCCTATATTGTTCATTTTGTAGAACCGCATTAACTGCTGCCCATGGGTTCAACTTTTAGTACAAAGAGAATGAACAAAATTAAAGCTTGTGTAAACTTTGTTTCAAACCTCTTTAGCAGCTAGGAGTAATAATAAAAGTACGAAGATTGAATAACTTGAACAAGTATCAAGTATCAGAGTTAGGATGTTCAAAAATCTGCAAATTGGAGATGACTAAATGTGTCTCGTAAACTTTCATGCATAAATAAATGTGCACAGGCCATTTTCTAAAATACACAATGAGCCCTAAAAAGGAAAATGACAACTACATCCCAAATTGCTCATTCTTGTGAACAACATCGAAAGTTACCACAATAGTTTACCTTCAGTACGATGCACTGATGCAGGAACCAAACTAAATTAAACCTCTAAAGAGCCAGGCAGTAATACAAAAGGTACAATATTGACTAGCTTGCCCAAGTATGGGAGGTTCAAAGAAGGTTACTAAGAAATGGAAAAAAAAATTCCCAAAATGGTATAAGCCCCAATAAACAACATAAGTGCAAGCTCATTCAGATACTTGACCAGAATACGTCAGAGAATAGTAGTGTTCGCATCTGTAGTCCTCAAGATACCACACAGCCAATCCAACAAAAAGTGCCATATCTTCTGATCATTCTATATATCAGACTAGTAACAAAATCTATTTGATCTCCAAGAAAAGTAATTCCCATAGTTCATAGCTTTAAAAAAACTCCTATTATAGGCAATTACAATAGCATTGCTGCACTAATGCATGCTGGATGCAATTTGCTCAACAGAAAATGAAAATGATAGGTATAATACAGCATACCTGACTCTGGATTTTATTACATGCTGCAACAAAGTGCTTAGGTCCAGCAATATATCCGAGTCGCCAACCAGTCATTGCAAAAGCCTACATATGTCACCTTCAAAATGTCAATCCTCAAAATCACGATCACCACTAAAGGAATTAAACCAAAGTAAAGCATGAAAAATTAATCAATTAATTAGAAGGGAATACTTAACCAAGGTTTAAATGCAATTGAATTACCTTGGAAAATCCATTGACTGTTAGAGTCCGTTCCCACATGCCTGGCAATGATGCAAAGCTCATGTGAGTTGCCGGTGCATAAATTATATGTTCGTATATTTCATCAGATAGCACCTGAATAAGCCAATAACAGAAAGCTCAGTGTTTGAATATCAGTATAGCCTATGTCTGAGAGTTCAGGCTATGTGATAGTACCAGAAGCCTGGGATGCTTTGCTACAATTTCCGCTATTGTTTCAAGCAGTTTCTTAGGAAAAACAGATCCAGTTGGGTTGGATGGAGAGCATAGAATCAACAGCCTTGACTTTTCAGTGATTTTAGACTCAAGGAGCTTTGGATCCAATAGAAAATTTTCAGAGATGAGCGTCGGAAGAATAACAGGTGTTGCATCGGCCAGCCTTGCCATTTCTGGGTAACTCACCCAATATGGAGCAGGAATTATTACCTGAAAAAAAAATTAAGTGCTCATAATTAACCCTCTTATCACTTTACTCAAAAGCGCTGGGAACATAATTATGATTACCTAAATAAGGTTCCTTGCAGACATACATTAGGAGGGAAGATCTAACATCATGAACAGAAAATGACCATTCATGCATGCAAGAAAATATTATAATGTTTATAATTTTATATTATGTTTTTCTTTATAGTTTATTTTAATTCATTTGGTTATCCATCCCAACATTCTTGACAAAGCTAGGCTAATACCTGTTCTGTTTCATACCAAGTATTTCAAATCCACATGGCATTTGTTATTGCCTAAATTTGTAGACTAGCAACTTGAAGTTAAATATCCATGGTGTAACTGAAACTTTTGATAGCATAATCAATGGAGAAATTTGGTCTACTTCTTTCGATACAAAGTGGTGCATCAATAATCTGTTATTTGAGACCTGATACTGTAATCAATTTAATAGATTAACAAACATAAATATAAATTCTTGTAAAAGGAAAATGTAGATTGAATAATGCAAAGAAGTTAAAATGACAATGGTTGAGTTTGGAAACATGAACTTCACGGGGCACTTGAATTTGGATAATTCTGTAAATTATACAGATGGATTCAATCTAGGTATGAAAAAATAAATAAGATCTAAAGTAGAAGGCACTTTTGAAATTCTTAGATGAGAATAGATTTTTCAAACTCACCTCCAATACACTATAGATAAAAAACAGTGGAATTTGAATATAATCTTTTCTTCCATATTGAAAACTCTTATTAGCACAATTTACCTAAAAATTAAATTCAATTACATAATTTCCTATTCATGTTCCCAAACACAACAAATATGTCTTCCTCATCACAACCTCAACTGATAGGGCAAAGAAGTCATGCAGAAAATTTGTGTCCTAATTTTATTCTTGTTCTGATGGTACAACGAATCCAACGGAAAGGATTCCAGATTCCAAAGAATATTCACTCAATTCAAAGGTATAAACTGTCATCAATAGAAAGTCCCTAGTTCTATGAACTTCTGTGATAGGATCAAAGATAGTAAAAAAGACAGCAAGATAAGTAGACATAGCCCAGCATTAGGTGAAAGAAAGAAACAGATCTACAGTATTAATTTCAAAACTAGGTAAAAAAGGGGGTGGGGGAGGTTTTCTTAAAACATATTCCCAGAATTTTCTATGGTAAAGATTGTTAAATAGAAAAACTTCACCTCATCCCCAGGAGAACAAACTGCAAGAACAGCTTGAAGTATACTCTGCTTAGCACCATTACTAACCAAAATTTGATCAGGTGTGTAAGAGATTCCATTCTCCTCTGCAACAAATTAAACGGAAATGAGTAAAAAGAACTAGAAAAAAAATATGAGAAACCCTTCCTCATCCTACTCAAAGGTAAACAAGCATCAAATTTTACACTTTATAAATCAGAAAAGCACTTGCAAAGCATATACACTTACCTTTTAGCTTATGACAAATTGCCGTACGAAGTTCCAAAGTACCTGCATTGGGAGTGTACCTTGTGTAACCTTCACGAATTGCATTTATCCCAGCCTTACTTTCCGGAAATGACAAAAACATGATAAATTAAAATACTTCTTAGTAGAACAGACTCTAAACTAAAAGATGACACAATCTTAAACAGAGAAAATGACAACAGGGACCCAAAATGGATTAGAAAAAGAAAGTACCTCTGCTATAATAGCTGGTGTGTCAAAATCAGGCTCTCCAGCAGCCAATCGAATAACAGGGACACCAGCTTGTGCAAGAGCAGCTGCATGGTCAGATATAGCTACTGTTTTTGAAGGCTTCACAGCGTTAACTCTGGGGCTAAGAGAGATATCAACTTTCATTTGGTCAAAGCCGCTACTCTCTGCCTTCAACATTGCACTTATTCGAGATGACTGTTGTCTAGAAGTCTTAACAGATCTGCCAAGTAGTACATAGAACTAGACAATGACATTCTCTTATATATCTGGTGTTCCTTTCTCCCTTTGGGAGATTTTTGGCAATCAGATTTTTGAGACTAGTTTTCTGTAACTTTCACACAAATTAAGAATGCTTGCAGATTATGTATTGCCTTTTTTTAATCTTTAAATTGATAGATAGCATTTCTTGTGGTATGTCACAAAGGGAAGTTTCTTAAATTAAATAGTTTAACTACAACCAATCAGTGGAAGGAATGAGATAAACTAAAAATAAGGATGTTTCTCTTTACACCTCCATAAAAAAACAATACTACATGAAATCATTTCCATAACAATTTGTCCGTACACATTGTCAACCTATTCATTTTAATTGCTGAAAAGCCAAAAATTGTTGAAAGGGTCTAAACTAAGAACTCGCAGCGAATAAGTCCTATATTAATTGCCAGCTGCAAATCAAAAGGTTGATCCATAAGTGACCATATTATGAAAATGGATTTTGACATAGCAAATGCATGTGAAAAACCAACATAAACCAAATCTGAGTAGACATGGCATCTTCATAATCCAATTATCCAAACCTAAGGCTATCTGGTTCCAGCGACTTTATAGTTAAAGAAGCGAAACAAGTAAAAAGATGACTGGCAAATTCTACCATGAAACTTAACTAATTTAAATGATACAAACGATGACCCAGAAACAAATTTTCTTCAATGTATTCAACAGACAGGTTATAGAATTTAGTAAAAGCAATCAGAACCCAAAAATTGTCCCCAATAAGCAAATAAAAACAAGTGCTAGAAAAAGAAACTTACTTGAAGAATAGATTGGTATGAGAAGAAGGGAAAGAAACGGAAACGGAGGCCTTGGAGGCGGAATTTGATCCCAAAAATTGGGAGCTGAAACAAACACGGGAAATGCTTGTTGAAATATGAAGAGAATTAGCCATTTGGATGAAGAGAATTATTAAAGCAAAAACACGGGTTTTGGCCTACCGTTGGACACTGTTCTTTCTCAGTTAAATTAAAGCAAGCCAAAAACCAAACCAAGAGAGGAAGAAAAAAAAGAGCAATGGGGTTGGTGGAAGAGGGGCTGTTGAGGCCTCGACTGGAAGTGTTGATAGCTTTTTCTTAAATCCTGGAAAGTGAGCAGTTTTAAGTCTTAAATTCGCATCAATGGTGGTGATTGGGAATGCAGACAGAGGGGTTGGTGGAATACCGATGGGACCAAGCAGTCCAAAGGAGGGTGAGAAACAGTGGAAAGAAGGGAGGTTGAGATTTTGACCAAGTTGCAGCAGAAAAGCGTAGTGCCAACCTAATTTTGGTGTTGGTACACGGTGACGAAAGCCCGTCATCGCTCGTCAGTCGTCACTCATCAGCAAGTTTATTACTTACCGCTTTTTTTTTTTTTAATATTTTTTTGGAACTTTTTTTACATGTTTTTATTATCTAATTTACCTTTTTAAACTTTTTTTTACCTATAAAAAATTATATTTAATGCGCTCGCAATTTATAATGGTTATAAATTATTAATTAATAGTAAAATATCTCTTTATTAATAATTAAAATTAATGATAAATTTTAATTATTAATTAATAATATCTCTTTAATAAAAATTAAAAAATTAACGATATATTTTACATACTTTTTAATTTTGCTATAAATGAAACGATTCTTTGTAATTAATTACCGAATCATGTAAAATTCAAATATAAGCCAAAAAGATTTATTAAAATACAGATATTCACATCTAATCTAATATCTAATATATATTATATTACAAGATACATATTTACATGTCCAAATTTTTTAATATGAACTTCCACATGAACAGTCTATGTTTTATTTGGTGAAAAAAATTACCAAATATAAGCTATGCAACAATTACCAAATAGATCTTAAAGTGTATTTAGTTGACTCAATTTATTATTATAAAATCTGCATCTCCATTAGTGGCAATATTATAGTAAACTTTATTGCTTTTTGTGTAAATGTGAATTTCATAATTAGACTGCTAATTAAATATCCTTTAAAATATGTATTAATTATTACAAATTTTACAATATTTATTTATATAAATATTATACATCATCCATTAGTGGAAATTTTGAACATAAATTATTCAAATTTTACTGCATTTTTTTATAATTAGATTGTACTGTTTTTGCGTAAATGTAGATTTCATAATTACACTGCCAATTAATAATTCTTACATATATGTATTAATTATTTCAAATTTTACTGTATTTATTTATATAAATTTTATACACCGATCCATTAGTGGAACAATTTAACATAAACTATTCAATATTTATCAAATATATATATTCAAAGTTAAGGTAAAAAATTGAAAATAGATTGACAGTAATTGGATTGCCAATTAAAAATTTTACTACATTTATTTATAAATACTATAGACAAATATGATTATTTATGGAATAAAAATATTAAGTATCTAAATTAGAGGTTTCAAGTAACCCAAAATTATGGTCACAGTTAATAAAAATATATTTATTTTCATTTATAAATATACTAAAACCATTTTTATCTTAAATAATTTATTAATTTTAAAATTTACAACTCTTAATTTTATGTTCAACAAATAGCACAATAATACAAATATGCATCACAATAGGCATCAACGTAGTGCACAAGTTTTGTTCATGCAACAAACAACACAAGATCACAAAAAAAAAATCACGATATGCATCAAAATAGAGCTCAAGGTTTGTTCATATTTTTAAACAACAATTTAGCAGTAGTAATTTTCTATTCATGTAAACAATTAACAAAAAAAATTAATTTACAGCTGTAGAAAAAAGCATCACATCCACGCAGTACACAAATTTTGTTCATTCAACAAACAACACATAATCAAAAAAAAAAAATCATAGTAAGCATCATCACAAAACTCACAATTTATTTGTCTTTTTAAACTCGAGTTGAATAAATTTAACATTACCTTAAAATGTGTTCAATCTTCAACCAGATTTAAATAAAAAAAATTTTGTGCATTGCATCGGGCACAAACTAGTGTATTTATAAAAAATTATAATTGTAATCAAATAATCTTTATATAAATTGCAGAAAAAAAACAACAAAAAAACCAAACTAACAATCAACAGATGATTAAACAAAAACTAAACCAAACAAAACTGAAGTTTCACCCTTTGCCATTCATCTGTCAAGAAAATGTGCTACACTGGCGTTTTTTTCTGAGTGAGGAACGACAAAGCTTTAGCAACAGCAACACACATTCCTACTCAAAATGCCATCAGAACATTTTTATGTTAGACGAATTCAGCCCCTTCCGCACAAAGTTCAATTAAGCGTAGGCCATACATAACAGATCGAATCAGATCAAATTTTTACAAAAGTTCAATCCAATTCAAATTGATACGAATTAGATCCATCTTTCGAATTTGTTGTTTAAGCAATTTTAAATTTTATTTCAATTTTTTATTGACATTTAAGTATTTTTATACTTTATTTCAATTTTTTCCTACGCTTTTTAATTAAATATAAAATTTAAACTTTTAATTTAACTAATAAAATTTACAAAATATTAAAATATAATCCGTATCCGAACCAATCCAAACAGAACTGATCTGAACAAAATTAATCTGATTTATGATATCATGATCCAAATCCTAACTGAATTTGATCACTAACCAAACCGATCCGAAATCTCCTGTTCAAATTAGCTTTTAGGTTTTATTAGATTTTTTCTCAGCCCTATCCTTAACATTCAAGATCCAAGCTCTATGGGAAAGATACAAAATCTTATATTAAAATATGAGCGTCTCACTGAGGGCCGGGTTATCTTCGTAGGCTGGGTAACCTATGCATTCTCTCTTTTATAAAAGAAACGGAATCACAAATGAGGTGGTAAACAAGAGTACTAATTCTACAAGCTTCGGTGCTGCCATATATTGAATCAACTGGGAATAAAATCTAGAGCACAAAATGTTGACCGTGCAAACCTCCACTCCGAACTGAGTCCCTGCCACCTTTGCTCCTTAGAACCTGCCCAAATTCAGCAATTCATCAGAACAGAAGGGCCACCAAAAGAATGAAATTCAGACAGTAGAAGGACCATAACAACCCTGTTGAAATGAGTTTTAAGAACCCAAAAGAATGAAATATATAGACAGTAGAAGTACCAAAAATCCCAACGGTACTTGTATCAGGAGCTCATTGCTTGTCTACCATAAAGGCTTGACTGAGATAGACCAACTTCACCAATGGCAACAAGAATAAAAGGAAATGCAGACCATAAAACAATTTTCAATGTCTTAAAATAGAATAAAGCTCTTGTACCGAAAAAAAAAAAAACTGCTCAGAATTGAAGAAAATTTAACTGGATAATTAACAAGAAATTTCAGAAATAACTTAAGAATTTGCATGCAAAATTTATTACTTCAAAAAACTTTCACCTTTTCTGTTTGTAGTGAATCACAATTCAGAGAAACAGCCTTTAATCTACATTAATGCTTGTTCTTTATCAACTGTAAATTTAACAAACAAATATGTTCTTAAGCAGGGTTTGCAGCTAGCATCTACTACTTTTGTGGAAAACATGTACATGACTGACATCAAAACTGAGACTAGTGGTAGAATACTTCAGTTAACTCCATGTTATGAAAGTTTTCTTTGATGGCTTGACTATAGAGTTATTAAAGAATTATTCCCTTAACCTTTCTCTAGAGTTCTGAAGTGGATCTCATCTGTCATATTCCACAGAAGGCACTACTCCCACCTTCTATCACGAACTTATCCAATTGCTAAAAATTTATCATGATTGTCTTTACTCTCTAACGTAGAGTGAGTTAACACTTTCCTAGAGATTGCATTGAGTGCACTCAGACTAATACTACGTATATATGGCACTTAAGAGTCATTTGGCAATGAGAAGCCTCCCATACAAGCTCCTCTCACATCTACTAAGGGTTAGTTTGGATGGGTGGTGAGATTTAAAAAGAGAAAATGAACATTAAGGAAGAATAAATTTAATAAAATAATAAAAAACATTTGAAAACAAGGGTGGAAGGGTAGTTTTACCCCCCACCAAATTTATCTTTTCCTCTTGGATTCCACCCCTAAGAAGATTTGATTCCAGTTCCTACTCCTCACTCTCTGCTCTCTATTTCCTATTTCTATCCTCCTACTTCCTAATAACTCACTACTTCCCACTCAACATTTGCCACCTTTAAATTAGATTATTACTTGAAGGCTAAATGGCCCATTAGAAACCTTATAATAGCCACATTGGTTCATATGCAGTATACCAATACCAACACTTAAATGTACCATCATAATCCAATGATTTGGATGTGCGGGAAAATTGTATCTCAAATGGTGGTGTCTAAGAAACTAGGCTGTTGTTTATTGTTGGGGACCAAATAAAAGATGATGGATGTATAAGAAGTTTCAAGACAACATCATATAATGACAACTAGGTGGAGAACACACTTTTACACAAACCAATATTTGCATAGATGAAAAATAGATGATGCTAACACGTCATTTAATCTCACTGGTAAAAATAAGAAGAAATTCTAGATAAAAAATTTCAGTCACATTCAAGGAGTTAAGAAAACTCTTAGACCACTTAAGTGGATAAGGGAGAAAATAGAAAAAGAATCGCTGCTTTTATGAATCACTACTCGATAGTTTGCCGGTTGTATGGAAGGCTAAAATAGATCACTTACAGGTTGAAGTGCTATACAAATCAATATAAGTATGCAGTCTCCTTAGCAAGCAAAAACTTACATGCATAGACCCAAATCAGAATGCTGCAGTTCAACCAGTAAAAGCGGTACAATTTGGTTCCATCCGCATAAAGAGACATTAAAGTTATACTTCAAAAAAATGAATTCCATAAAATTCTGTGGAATTCATTTGAAATCTATGATTTGCCTTTTTTGCATCCAACAAACCATTGTTTCAAAATCCCTTGCGAATAAAAGCCACTAAATAAGCCATGATAGCATCATAGGACACAACAAAGCAAAAAAAAGTTCACAAAGGACAAGTTGGAAACAGAATTGCATCCATCATGAACACAATGTATCTTGAGCAATGTGATCATTTCAATAAATAATCTTAGGAACAGAAATTAACTGGACAAAATTTGAGACAATGTACGAATATACTAATGATTAACAAGTCAACAGAAGAATACCTCAAACCCTGGTACAAGATGTGTCAAAATCATCGGGAGCAACACGTGCAATCCAATTACTCAAAGTCCTCTTAATCTCTGTGTGATTGACATATGCCAACTCATACATACTACACAAATTGATCACCAAAGTTTCATTCAATGCCATGGTAGGCACCCTTTCGAGTGCATTCTCCAATACCTTAATCGAATCTGACAAATCCCTCAAATACATCAAACATATCGCCTTATTATTAATTGCAACAACATCCGTATGATCCCTTTCGATGCACTCTTCATATTCCCTCACCGCAGAAACATAATCTTTGCCCACCAAGTAAACCAAGGCCTTGTTTCTATTCACAAGATTCCTAAAGTCAACCTCACTCAAAAAAGAAAACCTATCATTCCTCCCTTCATTTAACATGGTCTCTACACGGTTAAATGACCCTTTTGCTCCTTCAAGATCCCCAATCTGCAATTGAATATACCCTAATTTGGAAACTAAAACTGGATCTAAATGATCATGATTAATCAAATCCTTAATCAAATCTAAACACACATTGAATTCCTTAGCCCCCAAATGATGCCCAATTAAACAATTTAAAACAAAATTTTCCCTTCTTTTCCAAATTTTGACAGACTCCTGAAAATTATTACTTTCTTTTTCTTTTATTTTCTGACGAATAAAACTAAGCAAAAGATAAAACCGATCTAACCCTTCTTGCCGATTCCCAAGCTTGATCGGGAGTTGAGCGTGGATGAACCGGAGAGAGAAGGGGACCATTGAACCAGACCGGTTCGGGTAAAGTTGAGGGTAGGTTTCATATTTGTAATGGTGGCTGTTGAAGTCGTGGAGAGAGTCGAGCTCGTTCGAAGCGTCGGTGAAGCGGCGTAGTTTTGAGAGGGCGAGGACGTCGTATGAAAGGTAGATGAGATGGTCGTGGGGGTTAGTCAGGAGGTTGAGGGAACGGGCTCGGGAAACTTTGTCGAGGATGGAACGCCAGGAGCCGCGAGTAGCGAGGTCCTCCAGAGAGGCAAGCTCGTGGGCTAGGTCGTTGAGAGATCCGAATTGGTTCGTCAGGGGGTCGCTGGTCGGGAAGGGTTCGTCCATGGTGACGATGAGGCGTGTGGGTTGAGATGTACGAGGAAACTATACTTTGGCTTCACTTATCATCAGTCCGTTGCTCGTTTTGATTTTTTTTTTCTTACTCGAAATAATGATTTGTTAACAGAAAAATTAATCAATGACAAAGAATGACGATGAAGTTATATCAATAAATTATTTTATATGATTTTTATAATTTTACATAAAATTTAAAAGAAATAAATTATAGGCACGAGCTTTGAAGTGTCGAGAAAAATAACAAATTATAGGCACCAAATTTCAAATGTTGCTAAAATGTCGTGAAATTTTATAGTAAGATCGGTATTATTGTAAGATCAATTTATTTTTTTGCATATTTTAAGATTATTTTTACTCATTTGTATGTGTTTATGTTTATTTATGATAATGTTAACTTATTTTAGGTCTATTAACATTAAGTTTACATTTATTTTTATGTTTTTATATTTATTTTTATGTATTTACTCTTATTATCATATGTTTATATTTTTTTTGACATTAAATTTACATTTTTTCATATGTTTATGCTATTATTATTATTATTATTATTATGTAATTACGTCTATTGACATTAGTTTTAGCTTATTTTCACGTGTTTATGATATTTTTAATATAAAAATAAATGTAAAATAAATATAAAATAGGTCGACCTCATAATAATCAACCGTACTATAAAATTTCTCATGAAATGTCCTTACGTACTTAATTTTAAGTTTTCAAGAATGAAGTGAACATGAAAAAAAGTGTAAATAAATCAAATTATTCAAAATTTTATAAAATTTTATTAGTGATTTCTTTTGTTGTTAAAGTCTTTTATGGGAATTTCAAAATTCTGCCATATTTCAAAATGAAAGCATTTTAAAATTAATTAATTTAAAATACTAATATTTATAATTATGTTGTTTAGATAAATATTTTTTAGAAGGGTAGCATGAATGGTCTTTAAAGTAAAGAGGTTAATGCAATGTCATCCCTGAACTTTAAAAAAAATGCAATATGGTACCTAAACAATTTTACATTTAAATAATTCAATATCTGTCGCTAACACCTTCAACAAAAATGTGTACGTAGACGTTGACCCAATAAAAACAGCACGTGGCATTACAAAAGTTTTTTTATTTTTTAAAAAAGTTATTAAATTTCTGGAAAAATTATTTCTTTTTTCTTTTTTTTCCTTCCCTCCCCCCCTCTCGATCCTCCACCCTTCCCCCCAAATATGGCTGTACCCGGCCATGGTCAACCAACCAAGTCAAGGTCGGATCCTGCCATATTTGATGGGAGGGATGGGGATCGAGAGGGAGGGTGGGGGAAGGGAAGGAAAGGAAAGGAAAAAAAGAAAAAGAAAGAATAAAATTATATGTTAAAAATCCTTTTAATTAATAATAAAATATTACAAAAAAGGCTAGACTAAGCTCACGATCTGCTCGAGCTGTATGAAAATATTTAAACTTGACTCAACTTGTTACTTAAATAGCTCGAGCTCGAAAATAAATAAATCAAATTAACTCAAATAATCATCGAGTCGAGTTTGAGAGGTTCACGAGTAACTTAACCTATTTACACCTCTAAATAAAATAAAATTCAAATGAACTTTTAGATTAATTAATTTTTCCTCACGACATGAGATGGTAATGTATAGTTTTCTTTTGGTATTAGATGGTAATAGTTTCATGTTAAAGTAAACCTACTCAAGGACCAGGCTACTCTGGCCAAAAAAAAAAAGGACCAAGCTACTCACCCAAACCTAAAAGCTTGTCCAATATTTGGTCGAGTTTAGACAAAAATATAGGTTGCATTTAATAGGTTTGGACAAAAATTTTAGGCCCGATTAAAAACAGGTCAAGTCCAGACTTGACTCTTCAAAGCCTAAGTTAGCCCGAACATAAATAAAAATTAATTTTTTAAAAAAATATATGTGTTATGTATATTGTAATTATATTTATATAAAACATTATTGATTAATAAACATGATTATATATATGAAAATTGACATGTAAATTTTAACAGATCAAATTAAACTTTAAAGGGACTAAAAGAATAAAGAATAAATAAATAAAAATTAAAATACTAAAAAAATAAATAAAATAATTTTCAAGCAAACATGGTTGAGTTCGGGCTTGTAATATAAAATAAAAAGGGACTTGGACTAAAAGTGTGACCCGAATTTTTGAATTGGATTATGTTTGGGCTTGCATATAGACCATTATTATATAGCTTAGGCTCGACCCAAACATGTCCATGATCAAGTTTATGTTGAAGGTTATATGGGAATTTGCGTATATATGCCTTTCTTTGTTAAAACAACTTAATTAATTGGTTTAACCTACTTGTATTAGCAATGTTTTTTTTAATATTTATCAGTTGGCTTCTTGTTGAAAAATAAAATTAAATATGAAATATACCTTTTCCTTGGACAAGAGAAAAACATCCCTTTTCTCCGAAGAGAAGAAAAGAAAAGATAAAGGTGAATAAAGATAAATATATATTCCTCTTCCTGCATTTTTTTAATTAATTGTCAATATTTTGGTCAACATATGCCTACATACTGCATCTCCATTTTTATTTTTACACAAGTTTATAATTTTTTTTTTTTAATTTTCGACGGCTGGCATATATCGTTTAGTTTTATTTTTAATTCCCTAGTATGCTCTTGTTTGATTTGATTTGTCATATATATTGCGAGGAGAAATATGCATGTTATGTGAAAGGTTTTTGTATTCAAAAGACACATGTATCCAATAGGAATCTATCCATCTAAAAAATAAATTATGAAAGTCGTCTTTCCATGTGTTTTGTATCACATAATTAATTGTGTTAAATTTGAAATCCAAGTATTTTTTTCCTTAAAAATTTTATATTTTCAAACGCAACATAAAACTTTTTGACATTTGAATTCTTGTTCCACAATAGTTAGACGTGTATGGGTTCATTACGACCAATGTGCTGAGCTTTCTTTTTGTTGAAGTTCGTATTGTAACAAATCTTCTGTTTTGCCTTTAAAACGAAAAAGAAAAGAAACATGTTTATCATGTATAAGGCAATAAGTAAGGAATATCAGGGCTGTCAATCACCGAAAAAACATCTACATCTATTCTTCAGCTCTTCAAATTACATAAGAGGTGATTCAATGTTCTAAGAACAAAGCATCAATAATCTTAAACAAAGAGACATGGTTGAGATTTTACGTTGTGAAAGGACTGTGATTATGCTGGTGGTTACATTCATCATCGTCTCCTTAATAACTGTTCCAGCTGCAGCTATAGAGCGCCATTACATTTGGGAGGTGGCTTATCAGTACAAGTCTCTTGATTGCTACGAGAAACTAGCTATTGCCATTAATGGGTCGACGCCAGGGCCAACTCTCTCGGCAGTGCAGGGAGATACGATCGTTGTCGACGTTATCAACAGTCTGCTGATGGAAAACGTCGCAATCCATTGGCATGGGATCCGCCAGGTACAGCTATAGAATCACCCTTATTGCTTTCTAAGATACTCAGGTTGTTAAAGATAATCTTAGTTCGCTCTGGAGTTTTGGAATATAATGATCATGAGCAGCATATCTTGTTTTTCATGTTCCATTTCCAAGTCCCAATTTTGCTTTAGTTTATGTTTCTTTCTCTTTTTTTTGCTCTCAAATATATGTTTCTTTCTTAACCCCATTGGACTGGTTTTCTATGCATTTTTAACTTGTTGAGCTAATGAAAACAGCGTGGCACACCTTGGAGTGATGGATCAGATGGTGTAAGTCAATGTGCTATCATGCCTGGAGAAACCTATAGATATAAATTTGTGGTTGACAGGGTAAGAAACTAATTAGCTGCCTCAATCTAACATCTGTTTTAAACTAGCTAGTACTCTTAATTTTTATGTTGTTAAAGCTCAAAGGTCCTTCATTTGCTTGACATTAGGCTGGGACATTTATGTACCATTCGCATTATGGAATGCAAAGAGAATCTGGGTTATATGGGATGATTAATGTTTCACTTCCAGTTGGGGTGTCCGAGCCCTTCGACTATGATTTTGAACAAGGGATTGTTCTCAGCGATTGGTACCACAGTACATCTTATGAACAGTCAACTGGCTTGTCTTCCATTCCTTTTCAATGGATTGGCGAGCCTCAGGTAATTAGTACGATACGTTATTTATGTCTGTAACACTTCAGAGAGTATGATAAGTGTAACAAGTTTACTAAACTGTATTTTTGCATGCCTTATATTTCAGTCACTACTGATAAATGGAAGAGGGAATTACAATTGTTCTGGCTTAGCACCTAGTGTTTGTAATTCGACAAATCCTCAATGTTCTCCATTTACGATCACTGTAATTTCTGGCAAAACGTATCGATTCAGGCTTGCTAGCTTGACATCTTTATCAGCTCTTAGCTTCCAAATTGAGGTATACTGATTCCCCTTGACTCAATATACAAGTTTTAAGTAGAATCATGTGTACTTGAAACATCATATTCCCAGTTTCCGATTGCAGGATCATGAGATGACAGTTGTTGAAGCTGATGGGCAATTCGTGGAGCCTTTTGTCACTAAGAACTTGTTTATTCACTCTGGGGAGACATATTCTGTCCTAGTAACAGCAAACCAAGATCCATCCAGGAATTATTGGACCAGCATAAATGTAGTTAGTCGACAGCCTAAAACCCCAAGTGGCTTAGCCATTTTCAATTACTATCCTAATCATTTTCATGAACCTCCCCCAACAAATCCACCCCCAGGACCCCTTTGGAACGATACACAGATGCAAATTAATCAAAGTTTGACCATTAAAGCACGCCGAGGGTTCATTGTGACCCCTCCGAAAAAAGCAGACAGAGTCATTGTACTCCTCAACACACAAAACACAATAAATGGTTACACCCGTTGGTCCTTAAACAACGTCTCATATTCCCTTCCTAGTACACCATACCTTATTGCCCTAAAGGAAAATATGAATGATGTTTTTGATCCAAACCCACCGCCTGAAGATTATGACTCTGCAAATTTTGACATATACAGTGTTGCAAACAACACAAACGCTAAGTCTAGCACATCAATTTACAGGCTGCAATTCAACTCCACAGTGGATATTATATTGCAAAATGCAAATTCTATGACAGCAAATGTTAGTGAGACACATCCCTGGCATCTACATGGGCATGATTTTTGGGTCCTTGGCTATGGGGAAGGAAAATTCAACTTGTCGAGGGATACAGGAAAGTACAATTTGGTTGATCCAATCATGAAGAATACAGTGCCTCTTTATCCTTATGGGTGGACTGCTGTGAGGTTTCAAGCAGATAATCCAGGTGTATGGCTTTTTCATTGTCACATTGAATCCCATTTCTACCTTGGCATGTTAGTGGTTTTTGAATCTGGGTTGGAAAGGGTTGGAAATTTACCCAAGTCTAATTATGGCTGTGGTAAAACCAAAGGCTTGTTCAAGCCATAGTCTGATAAAGGCCTTTAAAGTATTGTCTGAATAAATTTATGTTTGATATTATTTTTAATTTAAATATGTTCGATAAATCATTGAACTTTTAATTTTTAATAATTTAATTTTTTTAATGTTTTGATAACTCAATTTTACCCTATGTTTGGATTTGGGGTGGGAAAGAGAAAGGAAAGGAAAGTTAGGTAAAAGAAAGAAAGGTTGTAAACTTTTTCCTTGTTTGGAAAAATTTTTTAGCTAGGGAAAGGAATGAGAGAGGGAGTGAGCACCCCTTGCTTTCTTTTGACTTATTCAGCTTTTTTTAAAATCCCAATTTGGGGTAAACAGGAAGGAAAGGAAATTTGAAAAAAAAATTAATATGTAGAATGTCAAATTTAATCTTATTATATTATAAAATTTAAAACAAAATAGGTTATAATAGGAAAAAGTGCATTATAATGAATCATTTCTTTTCCTTTTCATTGTTTAATCAAACAAGGGTTGTTAGGATTATTTTAGCTTCATTTTCTTTATTAATTTTAGCTATTCAAACAAAAAGTACATGTACTGTTTCCTTTTATCTCCTTTCCTCTAATTTACATTTCTTTTTTTTCCATTCCTTTCTTTTACTAATGTTTATCCAAACATAGTGTTAGAAACTATTTATTAAAAGATTTTCAATGAAAAAGGCATTGAAAACCTTATGTAACTAAAAGCTACCTACTAAATCTCATCAATAAGTGGTTGAAAGAAGTAAAAGTAGACTTTTTTTTAGGCATTTGGACATGATTTGAATCGTGAAGTACATTGTTGGGAGGACTTTACCTTTTAACACTCCTAATCAGAACAAAATTAATCTCAAATCATAAAACGGTTCAGAATACCAATGGTTACAAAAAAAAAATCAAATCTCATAAATTTTAACTATTTATTATTATGTTTTAACTTTCAATAATGCAAGACACCTAAAAAACCATTCTTCTCTTTTACAAAAAAAAAAAGTTTTAATAAAAAAAATCTATTCAATATTTACTTTACCGTAACATATTATATAATTTTGAGTAAATTACATAAATATACTTTGTGGTTTAACCTAAACTAAAAGTATTTTTTAAAGTTAAAATTTGACACTTAAGTATTCTGTGATTTGTTTGATTCTCAATTTGACAAAAATCATGACTTTCCTGTTTTTTCAATTTTTTTTTTAATTTTCCCTATTCTTCTTTAATAATATTTTTTCTCTTTAAAACTAAAGAAGTAATTTTTTGGACAAAACGACGGGATTCTTTTATTGAAATTGTAAGTATAGATAGTAGTTGATTTAACAAGCCTAAAAGTTCCATTGTTACATTGATAAAAAAAGGAAATTTGAGAGAAATTGAAGAGCGTCCGTGTAAAGCTAAAGATTGCCTTGATGCAGCGTTCACAATAAGTGGTCTGATATTTGATTGCCTTTTCGGTACACAAAATTCATACTGATACTGGTGAATCACTTCAGAAGTTAAATGTTGGGATCTCACTTGAACTGGGAATCGAAGCTCTCCCCTCTGTTTAACCTTAATTGGTCGGGTTTTAAAATCATAGACTAAACAGACGTGCAAGTGTTAGTACATCAAACAAGCCTAACATGCTTCTACAAAATATGAAACATGTTAAAACAATCAAATGCGGAAGCGATAGAATCTAACCTCCAGCCATTGCACTCTGTAACTTTGCTGTTGAAGCGATTTCTGAATCTGACAATCTTCTCTGTGTCGATCACAGGCCTTCCAAGCACTCGAATGCTCACTAGATGGTGTATGATAGAGCAAGTAATGCTTGGGGATCGGATTCTTGCTCTCTGTTTGTAAACTTGAGCCTCTCCTCTTTTGACCAACTCAAAAATCGATAGTTCAAACCATCACAGAACATCCTTTTATGGTCAGAGAATCAGTGAAATAATGGACCATTTATTTGGCATTGATTATCATAGGTTATATATGGCAATGCCCAGATTTTGTCAACCTATGATCAAGGAATATGCCAACATTCTCCCACTTGGTCCATATATTTCACTCACAGAAGAAACAAATCACATGAATCATGGCGATAGTTCCTCTAATGGTGAGTATTATCTTCCATGTATTACTATGTAAAATGTTTTTAAATCAACCCATTTTTACTTAATGAATAAACCTTATGTTTATTCTCAGTCCAAACAACAAGGATATTTCTCAAATAAAACTCTAGTGTGTACAAATCAAAATGAGAAACATCATATTATTAATAAAAGTTTCAATTACAATCAAAATGTGGGACCAAGTCTCATTCTCTCTACATGATCCTTAAATTTAAACGGTGGCATACCCTTAGTCAAAGGATCAGCTAACATCAATTCAGTGCTAACATGCTCAATGACCACTCTTTTATCTCTAACACGTTCTCTAATGGCTAAGTACTTAATGTCGATATGCTTACTTCGACTTCCACTCTTATTGTTCTTAGCCATGAATACTGCAGTTGAATTGTCACAATATCCTCAATGGCTTAGATATGGAGTCAGCAACTCTAACCCCACCAATGAAACTCTTAAGCCATACACCATGTGAGGTAGCCTCAAAACAGGAAACGAACTCGGCCTCCATAGTAGAAATGGCAGTCAGTGTCTGCTTAGCACTCTTCCATGAAACAGCTCCACCGGCAAGCATGAAGATGTAACCGGATGTTGATTTCCGGGTATCAACACAGCCAGCAAAGTCTGAGTCTGAGTAACCAATCACCTCCAACTCATCAGTCCGTCTATACATAAGCATGTAATCCTTAGTGCCTTGAAAATATCTAAGCACCTTCTTCGTAGCTCTCCAGTGGTCCATCCCCGGGTCACTTTGGTATCTACCCAACATTCCCACAGCAAAAGCAATATTAGGCCTGGTACAGACGTGTGCATACATAATGCTTCCAACAGCTGAGGCATATAGAATGTTCTTCATCTGTTCCCGCTCAAGATCATTTTTCGGGCACTGGTTCAAATTGAACCTGTCACCCTTCACAATGGGAGCTGGGCTTGGTGAACAATTTTTCATTCTGAATCTTTCCAAGACTTTATTGATATATGCTTCTTGTGACAGACCTAATATACCTCTATGTCTGTCTCTATGGATCTTAATGCCAATGACATAAGATGCATCACCCATATCCTTCATATCAAAGTTCTCAGAAAGAAATTGTTTCACCTCACGTAGCATCCCCTTATCATTAGTTGCAAGCAGAATATCATCCACATATAGCACAAGGAAACAAATCTTGCTCCCACTGACCTTCTGGTATATACATTGATCCATGATGTTCTCAATGAAACCAAATGATGAGATGACTTCATGGAATTTTAAATACCATTGGCGAGAAGCTTGTTTCAACCCATTTATGGACTTCTTGAGCTTACAGACCAAATGCTCACCATTATTAGAGGAAAAACCTTTAGGTTGTTTCATGTAAACCTCTTCTTCTAGATCACCATTGAGAAATGCCGTTTTCACATCCATTTGTTGCAACTCTAAGTCAAAATGTGCAACAAGCGCCATTATGATGCAGAGAGAATCTTTCTTAGATACAGGAGAGAAGGTCTCCTTGTAATCGATTCTCTCCTTTTGAGTGAATCCTTTGGCTACGAGTCTTGCCTTATAACGCTCAATGTTGCCTAATGAGTCAGTCTTGGTCTTAAAGACCCATTTATAGCCTATAGCCCTGGCCCCATTAGGCAACTCGACAAGATCCCATACTCCATTAGATGCCATCGAATCCATCTCATCCTTCATAGCATTGAACCAAAGTTTTGATTCTTTGCTATTCATGGCTTATGAAAACGTCTCTAGATCATTAACGAGCCCAATATTGAAATCATACTCTTGTAGATACACAATATAATCACTAGGAATAGCTGATTTCCTTTCCCTAGTAGACATTCTTAATGTTACTTCAACATTCTCCGAAGGATCATGTTGTTCAACTGGTTGCTCACTCAATTCTGGTGTATCTAGAGGAGCCTCGTCTACTGGTAAGTTATCAGCTACTTGTGGATCTTCAACGATTGGTTGTTTAATGTCCAGTTGTACTGAAGGGACATTGTTCATGATATCCAATCCTTGACTCGAGGTAGAGGGTTGATCTCTCACAGAAACTAGGTCTTGAGATTGATCGCTCCCACTAACTAAGTCATTTCCAAGAAACTTGGCATTTCTTGATTCCACAAATCTAGTACTATGAGATGGAAAATAGAATGTGTAGCCTTTAGACCATTCGGCATATCCGATAAAAAACCCACTTATTGTCCTAGGATCCAGTTTCTTTTCCTGTGGGTTGTAAACTCTTATCTCAGAAGGGCATCCCCAAACGCGCATATGACGCAAACTAGGTTTCCAACCTTTGAATAATTCAAAAGGCGTCTTTAGAACAGCCTTGGTTAGAACCCGGTTCAATATATACGCTGCCGTTTTAAGATCTTCAATCCACAAGGACTTAGGCAACTTCGAGTTGCTAAGCATACTACGCACCATTTCCATCAAAGTTCAATTCCTTCTTTCTACAACACCATTCTGATCTGGTGAACCAGGCATGGTATATTGGGCAATAATCCCATTTTCTTGAAGGAACTTCGCAAATGGTCCAGGTGCTTGTCCATCTTTAGTGTATCTACCGTAATACTCCCCACCTCTATCAGTTCTTACTATCTTTATGGGTTTTCCACATTGTTTCTCTACTTTAGCCTTAAAGACTTTAAATGCGTCTAATGCTTCGTTCTTGTTATGAAGCATGTAGAGATACATAAACCTTGAGTAATCATCAATAAAGGTGATGAAGTATTTCTGACCATATGCATCAATGTCTGGACAACATATGTCAGAATGTATGATCTCTAATATGGTTGAACTCCTATTGGCACCTTTCTTAGACTTGTTGGTTTGCTTACCCTTAATGCAATCCACACAAGTGTCGAAATCAGTAAAATCGAGAGTACTAAGTATTCCGTCATTTACCAATCTCTTAATTCTATTTATGGAGATATGACCTAATCTCCGGTGCCATAACGTGGAGGAGTCCTTATCCATATTTGATTCAAAACAAACATATGAGAGTGGATTACCTTTCTTGACGAGCCACTGCTGAAGCTTGGCGGAGTCCTTATTCATGTGTCCCTTCCTTTTATAGATGAAACACTTGGACTCTTTCTTAATGTCAGCTTGGGTAGGGATTTTCCCTTTTCCCTTGTTCTTGGCTCGATCCTTGGTCTTTCCTTGGCTTGCAAAAAATGCACTCTCACCCGATACCATAAGCAGTCTTCCTTCCTCCTGAACACACATGGTCATCAATTCTTTGATGGTCCACTTATCCTTATGTGTGTTGTAGGATATCTTGAATGGTCCGTACTGCTTTGGTAGAGTATTCAATATATAGTGCACCAGGAAAGATTCAGACATCTCCACCTCTAGCTTCTTGAGTTGGACCGCTATATCTCTCATGGCATTATGTGCTCGCGCACTCCTTTGACACTGGTGAGCCTCATTGATAAGAACTTCATTATCAGGGTGCTGGCCAACGCTTTGTCTGAAGTGACAAACTAATCATCTATGGCCTTTAGTAAGGTCCTAACGTTGGCATGCTGTTCGACGGAACCACGTATCCCAGCAGATATCTTTGTCTTAATATACATGACACTAAGGCGATTGGACCGCTCCCAGCGTTCATGTAAAGCTACTTGAGCAAGAGTGCTAGTCTCAGTCAATACGGGCTCGTCTTTCTTTATAGCATAGTCTATATCCATGCACCCTAATTGGAGGAGAACTCTCTCCTTCCAAACCTTGTAGTTCTCTCCATCTAATTTGGGAACTTCTAGGTAAATACTAGCCTGAGGAAACACTGCTTAAAGAAAAACACATGCTTATGTATCTAAAATTTTTGAGGCAAACTTAATTATGTCTACAAATGTAAACATATTTTATTAATCAATTATGAATCTCAGACATAAAACTTACCTGTGGGCTAAAGTTCTAATTCTAATAGATTCATATCATAATGATAAAACTATCAAATTATATCATTTCCTAATCCCTGTGGGTAAATTAAGAAACTAATTTGATATTTTATAAAATTATGATAAAAATTCCTGTGGGATAAATTTACCATAACTTTATAACTAATTACAATTTATGTCTAATACCATTATATGATTCTGACAAATATAATTTTATTTAATTAAGGTTGCTGTGGCTAAGCCCTAATCAAACAAATTATGAATCACTTAGACATATTATCAAATTTTAAGTTTATTCATATTTTAAAATTGCAATCAACACAAGGCAATTTAATTCCTATGAATAAATTCTATTACATGTGCTTAAATCAATCACAGTATGCAAATAACAAATTATACATAATCATGATAAGCACACAATTAAAGAAAATATTTAAATATTAAAATTATGCCAAAATGCCCTTTCAAAATATATATTTTTTAAAATTCCAGGCGGTCTGTATGGCGAGCAGCGATTTAGTCTTAAGGCAAACAAACGCGCTCGTCATTTCGCGTTAACCGAATGGCGAATAGCATGTCCACCATTTTGCCTTAACGAATGGCGAGCTGAGTGCCCGTCATTCCGCTTTTAACTGAAGTGGCGAACTGTGTGCCTGATATTGCCTTAGTTTTAATGGCGAGCTAAGTACCATCATGATCGTCCATTTCTTTACGGTGAATAGTGCTCGCTAGCTCCTTATGGCGAACTGTGCCCACCCCTTTTAATCGCAACACGATCGAGGAAGTAGGTTTGCCTTAACTTAATGACGAACTAAGTGCCCGCCATTTCGACTCTTGACAGATGGCGAACAGCGAGTCCTTTTTTTTTTTTCGCCCCAGCTGGATGGCGAACTAAATATCCACCATTTCGCCTAGCCAAATGGCGAGCAGCGTATCCCATTCGCCATTAGCTGAATAGGGAACGACGAGCCCATTTCGCCTAACTGGAATGGCGAACTGAGTACTCGCCATTCACCCCTTAGTTGAATGGCGAACAGCGTGTCCCATTAGCCATTAGCTGAATGGTGAACGGCGAGCCTATTTCACCTAACTGGAATGGCGAACTGAGAACTCGCCATTCGCCCCTTAGTTGAATGGAAAATGGACACAAACCTTCCTCTTATGGAGAACAGTGCCTGCCTTTCCTTTATGGCGAATGGCGATCAAGTGAGCAAACTTGATGGCGAACGCGCTCGCCTTTCCCTTTATGGCGAACGGCAATCGACATCGTTTGCTGCTTCCTTCTTCGCGAAAAATGCCATCTTCTTCACCCGAATGCCTGGTTTTCAACCCGATTTACCACCCGTTTGCTAAACAACCTTCCCTGCTTCGATTTGAGTGGTTCTTGATCCCAAATCAATAAGAAAGAAACGAAAACAGGTTTTTTGAAATTAGTTTTGGCTGAAAATGTCTTAAAACATATAATTCCAATTTTTCAGGAATCCATTATAATCAAAACGTACAAAACTGAGGCAGACAAATTTGGCAAATTAACAAGATACAAAGTATATATCTTAACGCAAGACAGAGGTTAACTGAAGCTCTAATGCCAACTGTTGGTACATCAGACAAGCCTAACATGCTTCTACACAATATGAAACATGTTAAAACAATCAAATGCGGAAGCGATAGAATCTAACCTCCAGCCATTGCACTCTGTAACTTTGCTGTTGAAGCGATTCCTGAATCTGACAATCTTCTCTGTGTCGATCACAGGCCTTCCAAGCACTCGAATGCTCACTAGATGGTGTATGATAGAGCAAGTGATGCTTGGGGACCGGATTTTTGCTCTCTGTTTGTGAACTTGAGCCTCTCCTCTTCTGACCAACTCAAAAATCGATAGTTCAAACCATCACAGAACATCCTTTTATGGTCAGAGAATCAGTGAAATAATGGACCATTTATTTGGCATTGATTGTCATAGGTTATATATGGCAATACCCAGATTTTGTCAACCTATGATCAAAGAATATGCCAACAGCAAGAACATAGATAAAAATTGTTTTTTCTTGCTTTCTAATTTAACAAAGTCAACCTTATTCCTTAATGTGGACCAAAGTGATGCGACATGCGAATCACTACTGCGATGCTCTAGGCATGCATGCTATCCACGTCCAAATCCATGCTCATTAATTCTTCGTTCTTTAAGCGGTTGGGATCCCTCGTTTCATCCTCACAGTTTGTTCTTTCCAATTCCATGGCGGTTCCTCTTTCGAAAGTAGTTCCCACAACAAACAATATTGCTCGAGAACTAGATGAAATTTACAAGGATCTACATGAGCTTGACTTCATTTCAATTGAAGGACCAAAAACCCTGTAGAAAAAGGAGAGCCTGCAGCTGCAAACGGAAAAACAGGTATCTGTTGATCCAATATCATTGAGGGAATCATCCATGGGAGAATTAAGTTTCAACCTGATGTTACCTCCTGTCAATGCGCCTCATGGTGACTCTGTCCCTCTTCCACCCACTTTGCTCCCCGCAAAGAACAAGTTCTTAAGTTGTAGTCTTCCCAACTCTGCCACCTCCTCTCCTCGATTTGGCTCAGTTTTGTCAAGGAAGAACTTGAAAAATGAAAGTCAAGCATCTCCTCGACAGATTGACAAGTTGGTCGCCAAGCACCGATCTGCAGCACCATCTCATCAGTCTCTGCTGGAAAACAACCAGTTTTGGAGAAGCAAGTCTTGTGGAGAAGGAAGAGCATGTGCACCGCCTAATGAACTTGATGATCTTTTGCTGTATGATGCAAGCGCCCCTCAATACAAGAACAAGCATCTTGGTCATGGGAGTTTAATCTCTAATGCCAATGTTAACGATGGTGGTCGTCGAAAGAGCAGTGAGAGGATGGACGGTAATGAAGTTGACTTCAAATGCAGGGTCCTTTGCTTGTTCGTCCCAGGCTTCTTTAGGGCAAAGCCAGTGAGGCCAAGAAAGGCAGAAGCAATGATGATGGAGAATAATGTGATATCGAGAACAGTTTCCCTGGAAAAGTTCGAATGCGGATCCTGGGCTTCATCAACCATGATAGCAGAACGTGATGAGGACGGAGACTCAATGAATCTCTACTTTGATCTGCCATTGGAGTTGATAAAAAATCTTGGGAACGATTCACATTCACCGGTTTCCGCTGCCTTTGTGTTTGATAATAAAGATGTAAAAGGAGTCCTGAAAAATGGTTCAACTCCAGCAAGAGCAACAGGCAGGAAATCCCATGAATCATCTCGCCATGTCAGGTTTTCTACATCATCCCCAACATCCTGCCCTGCCTCACCCGCGTCCTGCATCACACCTCGCTTGCGTAAGGCTAGGGAGGATTTTAATGCTTTCCTAGAAGCACAACGTGCTTGAGAATTTCTTACTCGGCGTGTCAACAGTGTGTCAATATGTATGAATTTTTGCTTCCTCTCTAATGCCACAGGAAAAAAATAAACCTTATGCTACAGGTTAGCGTATGCCAGCAACTTTATGAATTGAAGAGATGAGTCATACGTCATTAAACCCAAATTTTCTTCTTTCTGTATTGGTATTAGTTTGCAAATTGCATTGCATTGCACTGCACTGATCTGCTAACAGATTAAGATGTTGACGTGATAAAAATTGCAACCGTGCTAAAGAGAGCAAAAGGGCGGAGAGTCCATAAAGCAGACCAACCACATTGCCCACCTCCAATGGGTCGTGGGGGCCTGGCCCCTAACCTCCTAGCCCAATTGCTCAAAGCTAATCGACCAAATTATTCTTTAATTTTCTTTTTAATTAAAAGCAAAAAATTGTCAAGAAATCTGCTATAAAATAGACAAGTTGTAGGAACAGGGAAAGAAGAAAACAAATGTTCACCTAAATCCCAGTTTTCACGAAGACCGCTGTTAACATTGCTAAGCTGCAATATTCTGCAAGTTTTACAATCTATATCTAACAACCTTTATGATTAGAGATGGTGATGGGTGGGCTTAGGCTGGACTTAAAATCATATAATAATAGCTTATATACAAGCTCAAACTCGGTTTGGCTTGAAAATTCAAGCCTGATTTTTAGTCTAGGTCTTTTTTTATTTTATATTACAAGCTCGAGCCCCGCCAGCCCACCTGAATATTATTTTATTTATTTTATTTCTTATTTTAATTTTTATTTATTTATTTTTATTCTTTTAGCCCTTTTAAAGTTTAATTTGATTTGTCAAAATTTACATGTAAATTTTTATATTAAATATATATAATCATGTTTATTAATCAATAATGTTTTATATATATAATTACAATATACTTAGTAAATATTTTTTAAAAAACTAATTTATTTATATTTCGGGTCGATCTTGAGCTTTGAATAGTCAAGACCAGACCTAGCTCATTTTTTAATCCTGCATAAAATTTTTGTCCAAGCCCGTTAAATGTATTTCATATTTTTGTTTAAATCCAACCAAAAATCGGACAAACCTTTAAGCCTGAGTGAGTAGCTCGACTCTTGAGCAGATCTATCTATGATGCTATGGCATTATCGGTTGCCAAAAATGCAATCATTCTTTTTTTTTTATTTTGTAACCAAAAGTTTTTGTGAGAGGAGTTTTTTTGAGTCTAGGGTTAAGGTATGTTACATATCTCAACGGAGACTTAGAGATTGTCCATTAAAAAAGATTGATGGAAAACCCTTACTAACTAAACCAACTCTTGTTTAATGAAGTAAATATAGGCCACTTCATGCTATGACAATTGACAAAGACCAATGCTTTGCCTTTTATCCTTTGCTCAGCCCAATGAAATTCACTTGTCCATTCCTGAACTATTCTTTGCAGGCTAGACAAATTTAAAACCACTTACCATACTTGTTGAAGAAAATCAACAGGTGATAAATAAATGATCTTTGGACCCTACCTTTTTTTCGTATCCCACAAAACACAAAAATTGTTAATAAGAAGAAGCTGTATTTCATGAATTAATCTCTGTTTTGTTGGTAACCTGCCAGGAATAGCCATCCATGGTAATGATAATATAGCTTGCCAAAATTATCATGATATCAAATTAAAGTGAGTAAAATATTGGTAGCATCAATTTAATGTGAGAAAATATGTCCTTAAGATCATTAGAAGAAGAGAAAAAACTCAGACAAAGTTTAAAATATCTTTGATCGTATCAATAAAAATTTTTTTGAATGTTGAACTAAATTAAATAAATTTAATTAAAAATTTGTCATGATGTATGTCTTTTTGTTTTTTGCTTCTATGATTTGAATTTTTCAAAGTTCTAATAGTTGTTTTTCCTGGTAATTCACTTTAAGGATAATGGATAAAGTTAGTATTAAGACATAAGTTTCATTTGGGACACTGTACACACAAATGTCGCATCTAAAAATTTTGAACACAAATCAAGTGACAAATTCAATTTTATATGGAGATGAGCAAATATAAGCTTTCTTCTCCTCCTCGTTTAGACTCATCTCTCTCATTGTGTCTAGGTAGACTTGTGACAGAGAAATGTTGTGAAGTGGAGGTAGAGCTTCCTCCTCTCTTGGATTGAATTTCTGCCACTGTGTTTCCACCAGCTAGAGATGATCTTGGATGTTCAGTCCATCCGTGGGGATCACTAGGTTGTTCCACGCAGCCATTATTTCTTGAAAGCTCCACTCCAATTCTTAGATTCTTCGCTCAATCAGGATTGCCAAGGCTTCCTTCAGGTTGATCACCTTTCCCCTTAGAGTTGGGAAAATCCCTTCCAGAACTCGAAACTGATTTAGAGGATTTTCCATGAGTTTTTGTTGTTTGCTTTCCTCCCGTTTAGGCTTGCTTCTCACGATTTCCAAAAGCTTGAGGCTTGATGTCTTTCTTGGTTTGGCTGCCAATATTGAAAGAAAAAACCTGAGGATTTTTCCTAGCTCAGTCCTACCAAGTTTGGTGTCTTGTCACTTGGCTAGTTTGGTACCCTTTATGACATTGCGTCTTTTCCCTGTGTAAAGTTAAGTTTTGAATGACTACTCTCCCTAAGCTTTTTCTGCCACCGTCACTTTTGGTCAGTGTGTCTCTCATGTTCTGTACTTTTTCCATTTCTTTTCTCACACGCCGCCTGTGTCAAACCCTTTACTGCGTCTTTCTCGCCCAACTTGCGAGCATCACTGGATTTACCCTTCTTTCGAGTGACAAGGTCTATAATTTTCTTTTTCCCCTTCCTTCCATTGCCATGGGTTCCTTTTGGTTATTAATAGAGCTATTCGACAGTGAGTCAACATTTTTTCTTTCTCTTTAATGCAAACCTCTGGTTTCTCATTAGGACAGTTTTCCCTTCGATGGTCGATCAGACGGTAGCTAAAGCAAAGATTAAAGCCTTGGTATAGAAGATGTTGGACAATCTTTCCAATACTTATATTGGGAAGAAAGGTTTGTTGAGATAACACAAATATAGGCATATTTGCCTATGGTATTTTGTTTAGTGTAAGCATCGATTTTTAGTAAAGTTCCTAAATGGCTTCCAACTCTTTGTAAGATATCCTTATTAAACAGTTCAATGGGGAGTCTAAGCAATCTAACCCAAATAGCCATGGTTGAAAAGGTCATAAAGGTCTCAGTAATGAATCTTGGCTCCTAGAGTCGCATAGTGAGGCAGTAAGGACCCATAAACCAAGGGCCACCATAGATTACTTTCTAAAAATCTTCATAGTTTTTGAAATGAAAAAATAAAGTATTCTTGTCTAAGGTCAATACATTCCATGTTACCACATGCTTTCCATAAAAGCTTTAACTGTAGGGAACAAGTAGTTTTAACCCACAGACTTTTTGAACGTTTTAACAATGATTGCATTTCTCCATGATCTTCTAATTCTATTATTGTCTCCCTTGGACAGGAGTATGACAGGAATGTCATCCCCACTTTTTGTCTCCTTGTCTAAGTCTTCATTGTAGTAATTAGGGGTTTTAACAAGGCATAATACTTAAATATACCTTCAACGTTTACCACAAAATAAAATTAAGCCGTTAACATTTAATTGCATAGAAATCAGTCAATTAAATTTTATTTTAAGCAATTAAAACCTAAACATTTTAAAAATAACAAAATTAAGGACAATTCCTTTAAACCCCTCTAATTGCTATTAAGTTTTAATTGCTGTGTAAAGGTAATGGTCGTTAAATTATTTAACGAAAATGTACTTGATTATGTTATTTTGAAATGTTTAGGCTTTAATTGCTTAAAATAGAACTTAATAGATTAATTTTCATGTAATTAAACATTGAGGGGTTAATTTTATTTTGCGGTAAACATTGAGAGCATATGTAAGTATTAAACCTATTAACATAAGAGCCAAAAGAATTTTCTTTGGCCTTCAAAAGAGAATCCTTGTGGGACATACTTTGAGCTTGGCATTCTTGCATATCAGTGTCAGTACTTTTGATCTCACCATTTGTCATGGCCTGAAAGCCACGACGTACACACTTATACTGTTTTCTCAAATTTACAAACTAAATTTTTTTTCATTTTAAGGTTTGTATTCAGTGTCAGTATCACCACTAAACAATTTCCACCTTTCTTAGTTTGATTTAACTTAGCGTTATCATTTAAGTTGTTAACTGCTAAAGCAAATCAATTTACTTTCTCGATATTTTAATTCAAGATTAACCTAGCAAAAGAAAAAAATAGAAAACCTCCCTTTATATATAAGCAATTTTTCCCAATTAATTAACCTGCAAAATATATATTTCAAACATTATATCTTAACTCTACAATCCACAGTTTATATCATTATATACTACACACATTCTCCGAATCATCAATTAAAAATATTTACATTCCTTAAAGTTCATATTTATAATACCACAATCATATTCCAGATCACGCTCAATAATCATACTAGTCTATAATAATCTCGAGTGATCATAACTTACATCACAAAATATTTTTAATAAACATGTACTGTGCACTTTAAAATGTCCATACATAATAACCAAAGTGATATACAAGTTTTGTATACCTCAAAAGAAACAAAAATAGCGCTCAAAAGATTTAGACAAGTATCGCTAGTAGATATTGTCTTTGAGGCCTCGCATAGAAACTTTGAGCTTAGAGTCTAGCTCGTATAATTTACAGGGTTGTTAGAAAGAGGTGAGCAAACCACGGCTCTGTAAGTAGTTTAAGGAAATGCATGTTAAACGTTGTCGATCTACATGCAAGTGTAGGAAAAAGCAATACTGAAGTGACGTGTATATATGGTATTATATCGTGATACCAATGATCCAATATAGACTATAATCAAAACACTTTCACTATGCACTTCAATTGAAAACACTTTCATTATGCACTTTATTTAAATCAATTTCACTATGCATTTCGATTAAATCAAAATACTATGCACTTCGATAAATCAATCACTGTGCACTTCGAGAAATCAATCACTATGCACTTCAATAAATCAATAACTACGCATTTTGATAAATCAATTAGTTCACAAAATGTTAATCGATAAACGTTAGGCGTATAGCCTCTACTCATTGAAAACGATTTCAAAACCGATCATTTATTACTTTAGGCGTAAGCCTTAAATCACTTAAAACGATTTCAAATTGATCAGTTTTCACTTTAGGTGTAAGCCTCTATTCATTGAAAACAATTTCAAAACCAATCACTTATCGCTTTATGCATAAGCCTTAAATCATTTACAACAATTTCAAATTTATCACTTTTTGTCACATCCCGTGTCTACATTATTTCAAGTTTTTTCACACATTTTATATGGTTGGGTTGTCTGTGATACCTTACTTTCTTTTTTTTTTTCCTCACAATAATCATTTAAAATTTGAATTTAACATTAATATATGTAATATTTACATATCGAAATTTATTTATCATTTACATCCCATGTTCCTTATATAACAATGTAGTACTGTAAAACAATCTGAACATATAAAATTATATGATTATGCCTCCATGATATAAGCTCGCTGCCTCGGGGCACTAAAATGCGCAGTCAATTGTCATAACGCATTAAGTTTTGGAAAACCTAATAGTTAGACACAAAACTATGGAGTCGCCACCAACCATTCTAACCTAGGTATGATTGATCACCTATTCAAACTAAGGATAAGACTTGGTCTACGTTAAGAGTTCTAAGTTCGGGAGTACGATTACGTGTGAGGAAGGATTAGCATCCTCACAACGCCCATCCTAAAATGGTACCAAATAATCTAAGGTTATCTTAATTTTGCCTTTTACTTTAATTTCGATATAATTAAATATTGAAGAATCTTTTAAGTCTCCTCCATCAAGCTGGTTGGACAACTTAAAAAATTTTCTCACATCAAGAGTATTCAAGTAGGACCAATCGCCTTTCTTGAAGAGGCTCCGTCGTTGGATATTTAAATAAATTATGCAATCCCTATTTAGACTCCTATCCAATTTCTATTGATTTTATACTATTTATTTTATCTTATTTTATTCTATTATTATTATTTTCTTATATAAATTATTATTTCATAAATTTTTATATCTTTAAATAAACATGAATTATTTGATATTGAAGATTTTCTTAAAGACCTTCCATCAAATTGGTAAGACGTTAAAGAAACTTTCTCACCTTAGGAATTTTCAAAGAAATTACTCAAGCGCAATTCCATTTAAATTCCATCCTCGGAATAATTCACATTTATTAAAATATTTAAATTAATTTAATTTCTATTTATTTTAATTATTTTCTAATTTTAATTCTAATTTATTAATTTGATCTTTATTCTTTATTATAATAAACTTAATTTTAATATACTATTTTTTTAATCTAATCTAATTTAATTTTTATTTTTATAATTTAATTTATTAAATCTTGGAAATGTCCTATAAATCTTCCATCAAACTGGCAAGACTTAAAAGAACTCTCCTCACCTCAAGACATCCAAAAGTACTACTCAAGCGCAGTCCATTTAAAATTCCGTCGTCGGAATATTTGTAGTTATATTATTTTTTATGTTTTATTTCTAAATTAATCTCTATGACTCTTAATTCCTAATTTGACTACTAATTCTTTTAATTGCAGTTAATTTTAATTAATTCTTATTTCAATTTTTAATAAGTTTGAGTTTTAAATATTGGAAATATCTTTTTAAATCTTCCATCAAGCTGGTAAGACTTAAAAAGAATCTCCTCACCTCAAGATATCTAAAAGTACTACTCAAGCGCAGTACCTTTAAAATTCCATTGTCGGAATAATTTTCATCCAAATAATATTATTCTTTTATGTTTTATCTAACTTATATTTTAATATTGCGAATTTCAGATGCATCATAATTCTAAATTAATTGACTATTTTTCCATTCTAAGAATTAGACCTTAATCTTAATCATACCATACTAAATTATGCAATTAATTAAATCATACAAACTATATTATATAAATCATTAATCGTACAAATCAAATCATATCATGCAAATTAAGTCATTATTCTAGTTTTTTTTTATAATAATAATAATAATAATAATAATAATAATAATGATCTTCATTCCAACATATTATTGTTTATTCAATTGATGACAATTTGGGCATAAATCAAGAATATATATATATATATATATATATATATATATATACACACACACACATATATATATATATATATATATAATATATATATTATATACACACACACACACATTCACCACAATTCACGTTAGCCATGATGATTACCACTAAAAAACAAAATTCCAAATGAACTTCATATGGCATAAATAAAAGAATAAGAAAGGGATGCTCACAACTTATTCACGTCCACAACAAAGATTCTGTTGCATGAATTCTCACTTGTTCTCCACGTCTCAGCAAACAACAAGCTTCAACACCTCTATGTTTTTAGTTCACGTGACTGCAACTTCCTTGACAGTGATAGGTTGCGACAGGCCTGAAATTTGGCAATGCAAGGCTTAAGGGCAAGACATCGCTTGCCAACTTTCATCTTCTCATATCCTCTATTTTTGTTCCTCTCGTACTACACTTCAAAATAGGGGCCAGCTTATACTTTCACCAAAGGTTACTGCAACTTCTAAACACCAAAATAGGATAGGTGGTAGAAGTTCGATGCAGCAAGGAAATGCAGGAATGACAAGGCAGCGGTGAAGGAGCAGAGGCGAACAAGGCTGATGGAAGAATGCAGCCAATTTGGGTGCAAAAATGATAGCAAGCAAGGGTGGAGACGCAGCAACGAATGAAGGATGGTGAGGCGGCAATGGCACAACAACTTAGCGATGGCTGCAACCGGGAATCTATGAAGCAGAGCAGCAAGGTTGGATGCGGCAAGGGTAGTAGCGGTGCAGTGTTGTACTGCCTGCAATAAAGGAAAGAACGCAGGGTAGGGCTCAGCAACAAGGATTCGACGATGGGAGCAGCGACGGTAAGGCTTGGCAGTGATAGTGATGAAGCAAGATGACGGTGGTGATGATATTCTGATCTTTTTCTCCTCCAAGGTTTATAGGGTTTTTTCTTTAGGGTTTTTTTTAGGTTTTTTCTTTTTTTTCTCTGTGTGGCGTGTCTCCCCCTTTTTATCCGTGTACTGCCTCTTATATTTATTTTTGTCTTTTTCCATTTTTTTAGAAAGAAAAATCCTAATTTTAATGTATTGACCCCAAAATTATGGGATCTTTATTTTATCATTTATTTTTTGTTTGATCCCTTTTAACTTATTTCCTTTTTTTTATTTTGGGCAATGAATTTTCAGATTTAATTTCAACCAATTTCCTTCCTTTTATTGATTTATTCATTGATTTAATGGCTATTTATTCTTTTTCTTTTTAAGCAACAAATTTCTTTTATTTCTGGCAACAATATCAACTTTAGTCAACTCTTGAAGGTGTGAATTTTGCATGTGCTTCACATGAGATTTTCAAATTTGAAATTTTTTAATTTTAGAGTTTGCATGGGATGCATGGGGTTCCAACTTAAGATTTGACCAAAATTGACTTGTTTATTTTTATCATTTTTTTATTTTTTTTATTTTTTTATTTTTTTATTTTTTTATTTTTTTTAATAAAATAAATAATAAAAAAATTGTTCGGACAAAATTGGGTGTCTACATCAACAATCCCTAGATGCAAATCATGAAGTCACTGAAAATACTCTGTAGATGTTGAAATAAAAAGGTGAGCAAATCACGGCTCAGTAAGAGAATTATATGCAAAACTAGATATTCCGAAATCTATATGCAATAAAATCCTCATTTTCCTATACGTACTCTAGGAACAGGAATAGGAAAGATACTATAGTCGGCTAGGGATTCGGATGAAGTAAGGAAGGTATTTTGAAATACCTGTTTTGTCCCGGAGCCTAGAAGCGACTATAGGGAGTAAATACCGTTGTTGAGATTAATCATTTTTCATTTCATTTCATATCCTTTTCAAAATAATGCTTTTATAAAATAAAGCATTTAAATAAAATAAACTAATATTCATAAGTTCCTTAAAAGAATATTAGTTTAAATAAATCATAATTCTCATTTAAACTCATTTCACATGTCATGATGTCACTGTAAAAATCATAAATAGTACGTACTCCATGCAGTACAGTCAACTATTAGAAATTATTTCCCTTTTTCATATAAACATATTCATATACTTTTTCATTTAAACACATTTTTCCATATCACATATCATTTCGTGTCTCATAAAAGTGGAGACTAAGGCATCACCCAGAATATATCATGCTAGAGAGAAAGTACCCTGTAGGGCAATAATAATCATATCAAATCTACGGTCATAGTCTAGGGTAGTCCTCAGTCGAACACTGATCAAGTGTCAATTGAGACTACATACATATCACGTATCACGTATCACGTATCACATATCACATATCGGCATGATATAGGGCCTAGCAGTCCCAAAACAGTATTTTCACAATCATTTCACCTTTATGGAAATAAATAAAACTAGTAATTCTTCAATCAGTTCATAAAGGATTTTATTGAATCATATAGTGAATATTTCTAAAAATAATTATAAAATATTCACTTGTCACCATTTCATCATGAAAACCATTTCATTTACTGTAGAACATATAAGAGGAATTTTCAGTAATCTCGATTTCATCAAAAGTAGTAACAGGAATATTTAAATAATAGTTTTCGGTATATTCATGTTTTATGAAAATTAATAAATTCCTCTTTTTCAAGGCTAGGAAATCATTAAATCATATAATTAAATTTTTCATAAATTCCTCTTATTCTATAAATTTTTCAGCAGCATAACGGCTGCTATTACCCTAACCCTCCTGCAAATTAAACACAGTTTCAATTTTCACAAACAACCTCAATTCCACAAATTTTCATGCAACTCAGTTCAAAAATATTCATAATAAATTATTTGCATAATAAATATGGATTCAAAATATCGCTACAGCTTACATATGCATCCCTTACCTGTGTAGCGTATTCGAACTCTTACTGTGCACCACTCGAAATTCGATTTTTTTCGAGCTGCAAATAATTCTATTAAAATTATTAGCTCATTAAATACTTACTTTTGAGCTATTGTTCATATCTAAATGCAGCCGTATTAGACACTGCAATTATTTTTGCAGTATAAATTCTACTTGTAGTATAATGTAACTTCTTCGTTTTGTGTCGAAATTTAAATCCGAGCACACCGGCAGACTCCTTGTAATTCCTACAGTCATAATCTACCCTCAAATCATCAAAATCAGCCATGAAACCCTTACCTTCACCATGGCCAAATTTCCATCTTGAATTTCTCGTGGAAATTCAACAATTTAGTGTTAGATTCTTACTTAACCACTCTCATTACATAATCTAGCATCCATTTCATGCATGAAAACCCATGATTCCATAAGGAAACCATGTTGGCCGAATGCCCCTTCCATGGCAAAATCTCATTTATCCACTTTTGACCAAATCCAATAGTATGAATATGTTTAGCAAGCTTATATTAATTTTCCTACACCGTTAAATTCCAAAGAAACAAAATGCATAGTAACACACATGCCTTGACCAAAACTTTGAGGTCCCCTTTCTCCTTATTTTGTCACTTTTTCTATGATCTATTGGTATAGGTAGGTAGAGGGGAGAGAGTATAGAAATTTCCTAGTCAATGATTTGGTGAGAAAATCTAGCTTTTAGTTGTTTTTGTTGACTTTTTCTTTCTTTTTCTTCTCTTTTCTTTGTTGGTGTTGTGAGAAGTGAGGAAGAAGAGAGTGAATAGTGGCCGACTATCCATGGGAAATTTGTAGAAATTTCTACACCATTGAGAAATTACCATTTTGCCCATGGTTATGAACTTTTCGGACATTTATTGCCCTTAAGCTCCCGTAACCGTAAAAACTATGTACTTGTGCTCCAAAAATTTGGCTTTCATCACCAAAAATTCATAATAGATGTATTTTGATGAATGGAGGTGGTTTCATCTACACACGATGCACAGATTATGAGAAATTATGATTTTACCCTTACCGAGTAAATAGCGTAAATTTCTGATTACACGATCGTTTTAACTAAATCCAAGGCCACTATTTTAAAGTCCTTTTCATGTAGAATAATATGGTATTTTTACTTCATCACATCTCATTTTAAATTTGAGCACAATTATCGAAAATAGTTTCGAGACATAACCGTCATTTCCTAATTTGTTTGCCAACAACTCCAAATAATGAAAATAAGACAAGTTCAAGTCTCTAAAATTTTCTCCTCATCATTATTACATTGTCAATACACTGTTTCCACGAGTTTTTTTATCTAAGTATTCTCATTTGAAATCTTAATTCCCGAAGTACTATATTTCTGAACTTATTTTCCAGTATATAATAATTTTTGCCATATCATCAATATATTATATTTTTATTTTAAAATTGCAAAAATATTTCCGTCACTTGTCTTTGACCTCTTACAGACTTTAGGAAAACAGCTTTACTCTTTTTACTTCATGGGAATTAGCCTTGCTGTGTTAATTCATGGGCAAAGGGGTTTTAAGAATCCATTGATTGAACAAACGAACCTTTTAATTTCAACATTTCTTTTCTTCGTATCAACCTAGTTCTTTTACTTTTCTCTTTCTTTCAATATTTTTCAGGTGTGAAAGATGATTTAAAAAAAAATGTTATGAAGAGCATAAAGGAAATAGAAATGCTAATGAGAGCATACAAGATGCACATTGGATTCTGTCGGGCATAATGATAAAACAATTGATTAGGTTAGGTTAGCAAACTGGTGAAGAATTGAAAACTAAAAGATAAAAATTTTCAATAAGTGGTGATTTTTTTGGGGTTAGAGTGAGATGACGATATTGCTGCTATGAACAAGATGAAGATTGAAAGCTTTAGTAAACAGATCAAATTAATTTTAGGTTAGACTAAAAATTAAACTCAGTAAACCTAGAAAAAAAAGTGAAAGATGAGAAATAACTAATAAATCAAAAGAATCTTTATTATTAAAATTGGATGAAAAGGGAAAGAACTTAAAGAGTAGGAGAAAGAATAGAAATAAAATCCAAGAGATTGAGAACGAATAAAAAGAAGCCAGAGAGAAAAAAGCAGAAAGTTGATTAATTTTTAATAATTAGTATAAGTTTATTTTTTAAATATTTTAAAAATATGATATGGCGATGACATATCAAAAAATATTATATATTGTGAAATAAGTTTCTAAGTACCATATTTTAGGAAATAAAATTTAAAATTATAATAGTTTGGTAAAAAACTCCTATTTCCACATTCATAATATTATATGGGTACAAAATCTAAGTGGGGCCCACATCTCTATTTACTTGTAATTTACAAAATAAATTCAAAATAAATCAATAATGAATTAATAATTAAATATTCGTACATGTACAATACAAAATCACTGGTTCTCACACTTTTCACTTTAGGCATAAGCCTTAATTTGTTGAAAACGATTTCCAATCGATTACTTATCATTTTAGGCGTAAACCTCAATTCACTGAAAACGATTTTAAATCGATCACTTGTCACTTTTTAGCAAAAACCTCAAATCATTAAAAAAGATATCAAATAGATATCTAATGAAGTTTTGGCAAAGACCCTACTCACTGAAACTATTACAACATCCATCCTAGCTAGTGATGGAGAAAGTGTTGCAACAAGAAACTCGTGTAGCACGTAAGTTTTTTAGGATTCTAGAGGTGACTCTCACAATCCAAAAGGTATCCGTGTAGCACATAGGTTCCTTAGGATTCTAGAGGTGGCTCTTACGATCTGAACGATATCCGTGTAGCACGTAGGTCCTTCAGGATTCTAGAGGTGGCTCCCACCATTCAAAAGGTATCCGTGTAGCATGTAGGTCTGTTAGGATTCTAGAAGTGGCTCTTACGATACAATATCTATGGCCATAGAATACTCCAGTCTTGCTAATCAGTCAAGAACTGGAACCTGTCTGCTGGATTTCCAGATAAGTATGATTTGCCTAAAGCACTAGGCTCGATAAGCACACTGCACTGATAATCTAGAACACAAAGCTCGATAGACGGGTAATAGAACCTAAAGCAAGCTCGATAGGCTCAAAGTGACTCGAAGGTCAATGAGTCTGCCTACAATTGAAAACAAATATGAAAACATATTTCTCGTATAGCATTTAACTTTTGCAGATTTCAAAACACTTGTTAAACCAATTTTGAGTTTTCAAATATGCAGACGTTTCGATTTTTTTCAAAGGTTAGTTCAAACTAAGATTTTGCAATTTAAAACATATTGCAAGTCGTTAAAAAACATAGTTATAAAATAACTTGACTTAAAACATGCTATACATGAATACACACATGCATCAATTCACTTCATTTAACGTGCATACTTGGCTGCCAACAACACACAAGGCAGAAAACAAGTTTCAATCTTGCCCAAGCATAAATCGAATTTATAAACTAACTATACCTTTGCTCTTAACTTACTTACCTTAATGTCCAACCACAGCATTCGCATCGCTTACCATAAGAAGTAATTTAAATATTTATAAATTTTAAATCATTCTTACAAGATGGTGCTAACAGGCTTTACTTAATCCACTTATGCACTTAACAAGTATCTTCTTCGACCTCCAAATTTTACCTCAAGCTTCCACTCCCATGCACATAACTACAACCATTTCAATACCATCACAATCACACACTCATATTATACTTAATTCTATGCTACGAGACAATATATCTTAAAACTATAATTAAATCAAGCTCAGTTCTAAGCCAAAGATTTACTCTTCATCATCATATACTACAATTATCGAATCTTACCACCATTACCGTTAACATCATATTTCATTTTTATGGAAATCATTCATAGAGGCTCTATGCATTTGAAACATTTTTCTGCATTTCAAAACTTTCGTGATATGTATGCACTGATAAATGACGTATTATGAAGTCCTAACATTAATTTCACATTCATCCATATACATGAACTACTAGTTCCCAGTTTCATTCATATACACATAATTCAGCCCAATACATGTCTCAATATTAGTCTCGGGCAACCACCATTTCAATTAAATGAACAATCTCCAAAAACAGTAATTAGCAGCTATAGTTTTAGTCCGATATACAATCTCAAAATCAGTCTATAACAGCCATAATTTTAGTCCAGTATACAATTTCAAAATCAGTTAATAGCAGCCATAATTTTAGTCTCATCTATCATAATGAATCTAGCTTCTTACAGTTGCAAAGTTAACTTACCCATAGCAATATCTTAGTCAATAGACAATGACGGCCAAGCGTTACAGTCAATAGACAATAACGGCCAAGCGTTACGGCCAAGCCTTGTACAATTGAGACTAATCCATTTTTCGGCTCACAATATCCTTCCCAAGCCAATCAAGGCAGCCCTCAAAACTAGCCTGCACTCAGCCCTGTTCCAACCGTTTCTTCATCCTCTAA
Organism: Heritiera littoralis; assembly: GCA_031772115.1. Taxonomy (NCBI): domain Eukaryota; kingdom Viridiplantae; phylum Streptophyta; class Magnoliopsida; order Malvales; family Malvaceae; genus Heritiera; species Heritiera littoralis. The sequence goes on along the minus strand of JAPDPK010000096.1, from coordinate 1,328,127 downwards.
TCGCTGCTGTTCAAAGCTGATTTCATCCTTCAAAATAGCCTGTTTAGTGAATTAAAAATCTGGCTCAAAAGCTAGTCTAATAACTCACTGTTCGAAGCTTTCAAGGTAAGATTTCTAGGGCTGCTCCAACAACAGCTTGCCCAGCCTTGTTTCTTCAAAAATTCCCAGTAGTCGAAATTTTCTATCTTTTTTTTTGGTCTTAATCCATTATAATCCGCTACTTTTGCACCTAACTAAACCCCTGTTACGGGCCTTGAAGTGCTGTTGTTCTCCATCTACAAAAACAGCCCCAAGGTCTCCTATTCTCAAGCCATTTCCAGCCACAACAATCAAGATCATCCCCTTAAAACCGTATTGCTTCAGGCCCTTACTATGTCAAGGTTCAAGATTGGTTTCGGCTTCAAACACTGTACAGTAGTAGCTCAAGCAACACTGAAATGGCCTTGTTCAGCAACTTAAAAATCCAGCCTCAACAGCCTTGCCGAGAGCCTTGTTTCCAGCCCCTAAAAAATGCCATCTATAGCTTAGAATTTTCCCCTATTTGAACCTCCATTTCAAGCCTCCTTAACAGCCAAAGAGATCGACCCAAACAACACCATTTTCCCTCTGTCAAAACCTTTCAACATAGTACCCAATAGCCATGAAAACCAAACCCGACGATCAGCCAAGCATTACTATGTACCACCCCTATTCGCTCTCCTTTCCCACTCTCGTTTCTAGCCCTAAAACACCCCTGAAAGTCTTTGTTATGGCCACCTTCCAGTAGCTAGGAATCAGTCGATATCAGCCTTCAAGAACCCTGATTTGAACACAACCACCTCTCTTGATCCCGCCTCCTTCACGACTCCCTTTCCTCCGCTAATCCCTTGCTATGGCTTCCCTTTCATTTTATCTTTTTCATTTCATGGCTTTCTTTAGCACACACCTTCCTCTCTCTCTCTCTCTCTCTTGCCTTCTCATCTCTTTTTCCTTCCTTTTTTTTTTTTTTGGTTATCAATATGCTAATAGCAAACGGCTTGGTGGAAAATTCCCACCAACCGAGCAGGACAGGCTTAGGAAGCCCGTCCTTTTTTTTTTTTTTATATTCTATTATTTTTTATATATATTTTATATCTTAGTTGTTTTATATACATATATATTTTATTTATTTCATTTATATATATTTATGTATATATTTCTTTATTTAATTAATATATATTAATTTTAATTTTTTTCTATTATTTATTTAATGTCTATATTTATTATTTATATTCATTTCAATTATCTTTATACTTTCATTATTACTTTTATTTGTCTATTTAATCAATTTAATCATAAAATTCTTAATATGATTAAATTTCTATAATTCTTCATCCATAAATCAATTACTTGCACACCATATAGTAACAATTTAATCTAACTAGTAGATTATTAAATTTCCTTCATGATCTCCATATTAAATCTTCCAATTTATAAATTTCCATTGCCTCAATTCTCCATAATTCTCATAAGTCCAAATTATAAATCCTTACAATGCTCATATTCAATTTATCACTTTATAAGCATCATGGCTCTAGATAAATTCTCGACACTTGAATTGCTTCCAATATTACATTTATTTATTCACGAAGGGTAGAGAATTGGCAGTTGTCACACCATTTTTGGTGCGTTTTACACTTCATACTTTTAGATCTTCTTCCTCAGAACAATGAAGTGTGGTGTTGTTTTCGACTTCCATGGGTGAGAGTTTCAGAGAGAATTTCATCCTTTCAAAAGACTTTCCTTTTGCTGAATAGAATTTGGACTCTTATGATTGGGCTTTTCGACTTTAAGAGGAATTTGGGTTTCCAAACCAAACCATTGGACCATAACTAATTTCTACTTTTATCTGATACAAAACAACAAAGTTGAAACAAGAGATCCAAACGAGTCCAAATTTATTCGAAGAGCGCAAATTGATTAATTTTAGATAAATTCATGTAAAATTTAGCTCGAAAAAACATTTGGTTTTCTCACAAAAATGGGTGTCGACATCAGCATTTGCATTTTTTCTTTTCTAAAGCCAAAAGCTTTTATTGTAAAAAAAAATAATTAAATATAAAGAAATAAAAAATAATGAAAATAAAATTCATAGATTATTTTGTTCGTTACAATATAAAATTCATAGATTGATGGAATTAAATGAAGAAATCAACATTTTGTAAAAATTAACTGATCAAAAAGATAGTTATATTTTATAAGCAAATTATAGTTGATAGTTGATAAAGGGTTGAAAATCTAATAAAACTCGCTTTAATCATTAATTGATTATTTTTGGGTTACACCATTCTTGTAGATAAAAATTTAGAACTTGTTGAGTTTTTCTTAAGTTTTATTTATATTAACTATGTGTGTAACATGCTTTCAACTTAATTTAAGTAACTTTAATTTAGCTACTTTTAATTAATTACTTTACTAGCTTCGTCCAGTTATACACCACGCTTAAATCTTTCCCGATGATATAATTAAAACAAAACAATCGATTTTTTCAATCAGTTTAATTTGAAAAAATAAAAAATCGAATTAAATGGTTTATCTCTAAAAAAACAATCAAATAAACGGATAAATTCTACTGAACAAAAAAGTTTAACCGAAATAAATTAGTTTAGTTTGATCACCTTAATTAAAAACCAAATTTTTTATCTTTATTTTTTTTCTTTGTTTTGTCATCTTTACTATTACATATATGTAATCCTTAAATCTTCATTTGCCTTTGTCTCAAATCCCACAATACATAACAATTTTTAAATACATTCAGTTATTATATTATGTTATATAACATATCTACAAATATATATATATATATATATATTAAAAATTCAATTAATTTAATTGATAATTTTAGATATCGAAAATCAATCTACTTAACAAATTAAATCGATCTAATAAATTGACTTTTTGACTTAAATGGAATTAACCAAATTCACTTGACTCAATTTAGTCAATTTCAATCAAATAAATCAATCTGAACTGATTTTTACCGAATCCTATATATAATATCTCAACCTCTATACTGTTATGACAACTATAGATCACCTAATTTGTACCGATGAATTTGAAATTGATCAGCACTATCCAATTAAAAGTGCACACTAGGTTCACATTGATGAATTTTTTAACTCAATGCCCAACTTTCTCTAGTCAATTTAGCTTAGCATTAAATCACTCTGATTTTTAAGTTTGACTGCAAATTCAACCTCACATGAATAAATTTTGCTTTTGCTTTTACTTTTCCCTGTTTAGCTGTCTGAAAGTATCATAGTCCTTCTACACTTGCTAGGTATGAGGAGGAAAAGGGGAAGTAAGCCTCCGACAAATGCACTGAGGAACGCTGTAATCAAGAAATTTTTCAGTGAAAATATTAGAGACTTAAAATGCATCTCTAGAATTATCAATAAGAGCCGGTTTAAGAAACTGCATAATGTAAATATGGGTAATTGATGAAAGGTGGTGTTTTCTTCCATTCTGTTATTGCGATTTTGAAGAATGAAGACCTTGTCAAGAGTCGATGTGTGGTGATTAATTACTTGCATGGCAAAAGAATACCCTATTTTGGGAAATAAAAATAAAAATAAAAGTACTTTATTTTGGAATCAAAGAATTTTAACTAGTTTCTTTCGGGCGAAAAACTCAATGAAAGAGTATCAATGTAAACATCAGCATTGATCATTTGATCTTTCTTTTAATATTTATCTTCTTCTTACCAATAATAAATCATATAAAATAGGCCTCCTTCAGTTTTATTTTTATTATTATTATTATTATTATTTTGTGTTTACCAAATACAGTGTTAAACGGCAAGTCTAAATTGACTAGTCTTTATTATCTAATTCCTTAGACGAAACACGGTTTAACTATTTAACTATTGTACATAAAGTAACACTCGTTTTAAAATTGATTCACACCTTTAACTAATGATAGAATGACAGCCACGGAACGCGGATGAGATGTTTGGTTTGGGTCAAAAAATCATAAAAAAGTATTGCCCAAAAAATCATAAACAACTTTAATTCGAAGTGAAAATAAATAAAAGCAAAAGATCCAAAATGATTGAAGAAAGACAACGTGAAAAAGAAAGATTCCTCAATTATTGCAAAAAAAAAAAAAACGCGTTTTTACAACCTGTTCTTCTTACAATAATGCTAGAACTTTTAATTTGTCATTAAAATACTTTTATGTCATTCTCAATCTCAGCCTTGTATACAGTAATTAAAATATTTTTTGTTAATTATTTTTTTATAAAGGTAATTTGCTTTCCGTTGTGACAAGAATCCTAAACTCTTGCTTTCATAATCAGGCTTGATTTACCAATGCCGCATTCTCTTAATCGCAAAAGGTTTTAAAATAATTAAGTTCATAGTTCAAATTAATCTCATCATTTGTGGATTTACCCTAATTTTATTTCAAATTTTCTATAATTACATGCTATTTTTTTTAGTAGTTATTTATTTATTTTTTTGCTCGAAATAGTTAGTTATTTTGTGTGTGTGTATGTGCAGAAGTGTATTGATATATTTTGTGGGTTTGTTTAAATAACTAATTTATGATGATATGTACATATACTCGTTGAAAAAAGTGAAATAACAAAAACAAAAGGTTTTAGAGGCCAAGTATAATTTATCTCATAATTAAAACTTTATCATCCCATGATTTTGTTAATTTACAAGTCAAAATATTAAGAAAATACAAAAAGAGGGACTGAAATTTGAAGGGAAAAAGGATGACAAAGGAAAAAAGATAAATAGTTTTAACTTAAAAAGTGGGGAAGTTATTTTTTAAAGAGATTAGGTTCTTTTTAATCATTAAATCAAGTTTATTTTTCCTTAATTATAGCTGAATATTTTTTAGTACAAATGAGTAGTCTCCTCTTAAGCTAAGCAGATTCGGTCTACCTCAATTATAGGTGAATTTTTGTAGTAAAAAATTATATCATTCATACACTCATAGAGTAAAATTTATGAATAGAGTTGGCGATAATCAGAGATTTCATTCATTCCGTGATGAAAGTAGCTTTTTTTTTTCTTTTTTTTTAATCCAGGTGCCACCATTAAAGAAAATATTTTAAAAGCAAAATTACAAAAGCATAAGAATATACGTCTTTATCAACAAGTGGTTAGAAGAAGTGAAAGTGAACTTTTTCCTCAAGTACTTGAACAGCGTTGGAGTCTTGGAGTCCCTACTGTTGGGAGGGTTTTATCGTTTACCACTCTCGGTCCGAACATGATTAATCTCATACCGTAAAACAGATGAGGATACATGTGCTTACACAAAAAAAAGAATATATATCTTTAAAATTATCTAAAAATAAATAAATTTAAATAAAATCTAAAACTATCCCTGACTGGAGTTCAAGAATTTCAACACTTTGTATAAAATAATAAAATGTCAACCCTAGACTTTCACATGTGAAATGCTTAGGCTACCACTCTAAAATATTTTCTCGAGGTATACTAAACATTATTTTAACAGTTATATCAATATTATTTTTAAAAAAAGATTTCTAAATAATAATTAAATAATAAAAAATATTTATTGTTGATCCATTCAAATAATAAAAAATTCAATAGAAATATAAACATTTTTTAACAAATTATTTTCTGAAAATCAACTTTGACCAAACAAACGGAATCTAATTCAAATTAAAATTTTGATTTGGAAATGTTTAAAAAAAACCCGAATTAAATTGTATATAAGAAACCAAAACAAGAAAATCTGAATTATGAAAGGAAAACTAAATTTTTTTTCTTTATATGATGCTTTGAAACTTTTTTTTATGGAATGATGCTTTAAAACTTATTTCCTAATATAAGGTGCTTTTAAACTGATTTTCTAAATCAATGTATTTTTGTCATGTCAGATTTTCTTAATTTAGCATAAAAAGAAAAACTGTTTTCATCGTCTTTGACCTGATCTTCCTCTTGGGGTTTGCCTTGAATCCCACATCGAAAGTATAAGAGAAGTTATAAGGGCTCTCCTTATAAATAATGTGTTAGACTTGGTTTGTAAAGTATCCCTAAGAGTTGTATACACCAATAGAATAGCCAGGGTTTGGGTTATTAAAGGGTGTAGTTGGGCTTTGGGATCTTTGTTAGGAGTTTGCAATTTTTTTCTCTAAAAATTGCATGGGTGGGCTTTGTTAGAAGTTTGTAATTTTTCTCTCTAAAAATTGCATGTTTGGGCTTTGTTAGGAGTTTGCAATTTTTCTTTTCTAAAAATTGCACAGTTGTAATTGTTTGATTGGTTGTTAGATTGGTTGGGTGGTTATAGGCTAAATTGGTTGGGCCAAATCACATTAAAAATTATTGTGTTTGTTTTTTGCTTTCTTCCTTTTTGTGAGTGTTTGGTTTGAGGGATATTTTTCCCAACAAGTGATATCAGAGCTAAAGGTTCGTGATCTTGCGAGAGGGGGAAAGCTATAAAGATGAATATGAAGATGAAAGCTATGTTTGATGAAGATAAAGATAAAGATGAAAATGATGATGATGATGATGATGGTGATGATGATGATGATGATGGAGTTATTCTTCAATTTGAGAATGATTTGTATGTTATCGAACAGTTTGTGGAGTTTGGGGATTCAAGTCAAGGGAGGATTTGTTGGAGTTTGCCTTGAATCCTACATCGAAAGTATATGAGAAGTTATAAGGGCTCTCCCCTTATAAATAATGTGTTAGGCTTGGTTTGTAAAGTATTCCAAAGAGTTGTAGACACCGATAGAATAGCTAGGGTTTGGGCTATTAAAGGGTGTAGTTGGGTTTTGGGATCTTTGTTAGGAGTTTGCAATTTTTCTCTCTAAAAATTACATGGGTGGGCTTTGTTAGGAGTTTGCAATTTTTCTCTTCTAAAAATTGCACAGTTGTAATTGTTTGATTAGTTGTTAGATTGGTTGGGTGGTTATAGACCAAATTGGTTGGGCCAAACCACATTAAAAATTATTGTGTTTGTTTTTTTGCTTTCTTCCTTTTTGTGGGTGTTTAATTTGAGAGATTTTTTTCCCAACACTTCATCCTTTATCTGTTGGAAAATTTCTCTATGATTTCTTCTCCTCCTTTTGTATCCTCTCGTTAATTCTTCTCTCCTAAATAAATATAACATCACTTATAAACTTATAATTAAAAAAAGGTAACATCTCGCAATACATATTTCTATTAAAACATTTAAGTTCAAAATTTAAACAACAAATCAAAATGGAACTCTTCAGAAAACAAAAATAAATAAAAAGAGAAAGTAAATTCAATTGAAAGTGTAATGTCAAATGTGTAGGTAAAAAATATGAACATAACTTGTGGTTTTAATTAAGAGAAAAAAAAAGACCAAACACTAATAAATCTGAAAAAAAGTAAATTATAAAAGTGACATGATCGATGAAGCAAATTTTACATAAATAAAAGGCTTCTTTATATTTTAAAAACGATGATACTTTTCAAAGGAATTTTAGAATATCAATCCATAACAATCAAGATTTTATGTTTTTATAATTTAGAAATTGAATTTATCAATTATATTTTTATTTTAATTTCTATTTTAATTCAATTTTCAATATAAAAATTCATATGTTTTAACTTTTATTGTGAAGAAAAAGGTGTCTGCTTTTGAAAATTTAAAAGAAAAAGGAAAAAGAAAAACTTCTGAAAATAAAAAGAAGAGAAAAGGAGGAGCAAATTACGTTACTTTTTAATGTACCGATGATATGTTAAAAATTACAAAATATTGATAATTAAGTTAAAATAAAAAATAATTTGGCAAATAAATTTTTAATATACAAAGATGTGGTTAAAAACTCTAAGTTGGCGACAATCGCAAAGAGTTAATTTTTTTTTTTTGCCAAAGCAAAGAGTTAATTTGTTTTGCAACAAAAGTAGCTTTTTTCTTTTCTTTTCTTTTTTGTTAATCCAAGTCCAATCTTTAAAGAAAATATTTTAAAAGTAAAATTACAAAAGCATCTAAGACCATATTAAAAAAATTAAATTTATATAAAATCTAAAACTAACCCAAACTGATTATATTTGTATAAAAATAAGGAATTAAAGAATTTCAAACACTTGGCAACTTTGTATATAATAATAAAATGTCAACCCTAGACTTTCACATGTGAAATGCTTAGGCTTTCTCGCTAAAATACTTGTACGAGGTATGCTACACATTATTTTAATAGTTATATCAATACTATTTAAAAAAATCTAAATAACTAAATAATAAAAAATGCTTATTGTTGATTCATTCAAAAAATATAAAATTCAATACAAATATAAACATTTTTAAAAAAAATTATTTTTTGAAAATCAACTTTGACAATACAAACAAGAATCTAATTCAAATTAAAATTTTTATTTGGAAATGTTTAAAACAAACCGAATTAAATTGTATATAAAAAACTTAAACATGAAAATCTGAAAGGAAAACAATTGTTTTTCTCTATTGAAAAGGAAAATTTGGTAATCAAGTTTAAAAATTATATCAATGTGATATGAAAATAGTTCATGATTTACATATATATATATATATATATATATATATATATATATATATATATTTATATGACCTACGCTTCTAATGATCATTACTAAATATTTAAGGAAAAGAAGATTTGATACAAATTAAAGCACTAAAATCACATAACAAAAATAAATGAAAATATTCTCATTATTTTGTATATTTATTCATAATCTAGCTTTTGCTGAGGAACTGTGGAGTGAACTACATATATATATATATATATATATATATATATATATATATATATATATATATATTAAGTTTTGGTTTTCAAGAGTTTTGATTTAACGGATTCGATTTTATAATAATTGTCATAGAATTTTAATATGATTAAACCATGACCATAAAATCCAATTTATTAATAAAAATTTAAATTTGTTTATTTAAATTAAAAACTATTTATTATAAATAAAAATTATTTAAGTATAATTTTCATATAATAATTGAAAAATGAGACTGAGATTGTTTGGATCTAAAGTTTTATAGCACCACAATCATTTTTAATCTGTCTAGCAAAAAGTTGTTGACACTTTAATTATAATTAAATTACGTTAAAATTTTGTGATAACTCCAAGAATTTAAAACTCAAAATGTCATATGGAAAATGAAAGCTTTAGCTTTTCTTCGCATCAAGCAAAAGTATTTTCGAATTTCAACCGAAGAACAAGTAAATAAACAGGAGAAACACACGAAGGATCAGGAAAAAACTAAGAAGAGAAGTTGCCAAGACTCTTCCTTTCTTCCTTCATTTGGAGTTTGAAGTGTAGCCAGCCAGCAAGACTTGAAAGGTCGACATGACAATCGAGCATTTTTTTTTAAAAATAAAACGCGGTTTTGTGTTCATATTTCTTTATTAATATCTATTCTCTACTTTATCTTTGTGATAATTAATTCATTAAAAAAAAAAAACCCGTAATCTGAGACCAATCCAAAAAGTCAAACAACATTAAAAAAAAAAGTCATCAAAGGCAACTGTGATTTTTTTTTTATCACGACTTACATTAAATTTCTAAAAGTTTAGAAAATCTTTATTTTTCAGATATAGATATTTGAGATTCTTGATTGTGATATAATATGAGGTAATTATGTGTTATTTTGTATATTTCATTTTTTGTTTTTCATTTCGATATTTTCAAAATGAAAACCAAATGAATAAAAAATTGAAAATTAAAACCACAAAACAGATTCAATTTGTTAATTGATCAAGTATTAAAATTGGTTAAATAGACATCACTTCTAATTGTTTTTACATGTTATTAATCTACACTATATAAATTTATTAATTTTGAGTTTATTTTCAGTTAGTATACAATCATTTTTAGCAAAAAAAAAAAATCACCACTTCAAACACTTGTCCTAAAGTTTGTTTTGCCTTTTTATTGATTACTCATGTTATAACACAGTATAATTAAAAAAACTAGTATGTAGATCCCAAATGAAAAAGACATTCTCTTCTTTTGCTTTTACATCATCAATTTTTTTAAAATTATTATTAAAAATTAAAATTGATAATGAAGTTCTTTTAAATTTACAAGAAAGTTTACATCATTGTTGCATATTTATTAAATACTTAAAAATTTTAAAATATATTTAAATGCATATATTTTTTTTGTGTAAACTATAGGTATCCTCGTCCGTTTTAACGGTCTGAGACTATTTCTACTCAGGATTTATTCACAGTTAAGGCTTTTTACCCATCCTCAAAGATGTGTTTAGTGAGGATCGAACCCGAGAGCTCTTTCTACAAACTCAACCTGCGTTGCTAACTGAGTCACAATCTATGGGTAAATGCATATATTTTAAATATATATTTATGTAATTAAAAAATTTTACTGGTAAAAAATTTATATTTGACTTAACTATTGTTATCTCTTTTTTAAAAAAATTAAATTAAAAATTAAATTTTTTTATTTTTCTCGTACTCTTTATAATAAATAAAAAAAAACTTCAGCTAATAACAAGTCAACAACTAACATACCTAATAATTTATTTAATATGCCCCGCTCATGTAGTACTTCAAGATTAATATATCACATAGAGATTTTTTTTTCGAGGAACAGGTTAATAATAAGTAGCGTTTAACGTGATTGACTTTTTTTTTGTATTATTTTATGTTTTTTTATATAAATACATATATTTTTATCCGTTTTACGTTTGAAATTTATCTCATTCGGATCGAGAATAATAAATAATAAAACCTTTCTAAGGATGAAAACTTAAAGAATCGAATTCTCTCCAAATATCTGAAAAAAAAAATATTTGCACTTCTTTTTCACTTCTTTCACCTGTTTGCTGGTTTTAATTTATGTTTTTTTAGTTTGTTCTGCTTTATCAAAAACTTACAAGGGAATCTCTTTGGTTGTTACTCGGTTTCTTCATTAGAGCGAAAAAACCGAGTAATAACCTTCGGTTGTCTCGCTACGAAAAAGTCCGCTGCTTGAATTCCATGATTTTTATTGGTCAGAGTCACATGACAATTACATTGACCTGGTCATCCATACAAATCATTATCTATATAATATATATACGCATATAGACACACACAGATATATATACAGACACACACACACAAGGAAGAAACGCCATCGCTCAACATTCTATTTTCTTTGCAGCGGAAGGTGGATTGGGGCAGAGTGGAAACTAGCAACGACCCAATTTTCAGTTGACTGAGTTTTGTTTTGGGGGCTTTGTGAAAGTTGAAACCATAAACTTCAGCAATATGGTTTTGCTTTCAGAACGCACAAGTAGAGTAATCTTGCTTTTGTGCTTATTAGGAATTATAGGTTTGTTAAATGGTTCGGGCGTTGAGGCTAGGATTCGCCGTTATAAATGGGAAGTGAAGTACGAGTACAGGTCCCCTGATTGTTTTCAGAAGCTGGCTATAACCATCAATGGCCAAACTCCAGGTCCTACGATCAGAGCCCAGCAAAATGACACAGTTATTGTTGAGCTCACCAACAGTTTGTTAACAGAGAACGTTGCAATACACTGGCATGGAATTCGACAGGTATCATTTCACATAATCTTCATATGTTCCTTCTCAGAGCAATCCACATGAACATTTCTGAAGTTAGTCTTTTTGATTGATGACAGATCGGAACACCCTGGTTTGATGGGACAGAAGGAGTGACTCAGTGTCCAATTTTGCCTGGAACCACTTTCAAATATCAGTTTGTTGTCGACAGGGTAAGTCACGGCATTGTTAAACCTCAGTAACCAGCTTCAGTTAGCAATCCTTTCAACGACTATACACTGACCTTGTCCTTCCCAAATTTTGTTCAATATAATATAGCCTGGAACATACTTGTATCATGCGCATTATGGAATGCAAAGAGCAGCTGGGTTATACGGATCAATCATCGTGGCACTTCCTGATGGACAGTCTGAACCTTTTACCTACGATTATGACCGGAACATCATTCTCAACGATTGGTACCATAAAAGCACTTACGAACAAGCTACTGGCTTGTCTTCTATTCCCTTCCAATGGGTTGGAGAGCCTCAGGTGAATGCCTAAAGCTAATTTTTACCATAAATCGCTTAATCCTCTGTTATTGCAAGTGTTTGCTAAATGATTGTTTAAATGGTTTTCAGTCACTTTTGATCCATGGAAGAGGAAGGTTCAACTGCTCCAGTTTAACTACTCCAACTTTAGACACTGGTATTTGCAACGCCACAAATCCAGACTGCTCTCCTTTCGGGTTGATCGTAGTCCCTGGAAAATCATATCGATTGAGAATCTCCAGTTTGACTTCTCTATCAGCCCTTAGCTTCCAAATTGAGGTAATTCTTTTGCCTTTCCACTTCCACATCCCCAAGTATTTTTTCTGTTAAATCTGAAAGTAAATTACGCTGTGCAGGGCCATAATATGACAGTTGTTGAAGCCGATGGGCATTATGTTGAGCCATTTGTTGTTCAGAATTTGTTCATTTACTCAGGGGAGACATACTCAGTCCTCGTAAAAGCCGATCAGGATCCTACAAGAAACTATTGGATTACATCAAATATTGTTAGTCGACCAGTACAAACTCCTCCTGGTCTTGGCGTTTTCATTTATTATCCAAATCATCCGAGGAGATCTCCTCCAACAATTCCTCCCGCTGCCCCTGTCTGGAACAACAGCCGCCCTCGAGTAGCGCAAAGCCAAGCCATTAAAGCTCGCCAAGGTTACATCCACACCCCTCCTCCACTCTCGGACAGGGTCATAGTTTTTCTCAATACACAGAACAGAATAAATGGAAACGTCCGCTGGTCTGTTAACAATGTCTCTTTCACACTTCCCCACTCACCTTACCTGATTGCACTCAAAGAAAACTTAACCCATGCCTTCGATCAAAACCCACCTCCCGATGGATACGATTTCGTGAACTATGACATCTTCAAGGTGCAAGACAACAAAAATGCCACTTCAAGCAATGGGATTTACAGGCTGAACTTCAACTCGACCGTGGATATTATACTTCAGAATGCGAACACCATGAATCCAAATAACAGTGAGACGCACCCCTGGCATCTCCATGGACATGATTTCTGGGTTTTAGGCTACGGAGAAGGAAAGTTCGATGTGTACAATGATCAAAAGAAGTACAATTTGGTGAACCCTATTATGAAGAACACAGTGCCCGTACATCCTTATGGCTGGACCGCTCTGCGGTTTAAAGCTGATAACCCAGGAGCCTGGGCATTCCATTGCCATATAGAATCCCATTTCTATATGGGAATGGGCGTGGTATTTGCCGAAGGGATTGAGAAGGTGGGAAAGCTACCGTCTTCTATTATGGGCTGTGGTGAAACTCAAGGCCTCTACAGGCCCTAGTAAATATCGTGCAAACTTTCCTCGACAGTTTTGTTGAATTAAAAATTCAAATCCGATTGAATTGTGCCGCAAGAGTTGTATACACAAATTTAGTATAAACAAGGGACAGTAAAGGTTCAAACTCAAGATCACTGACGTCGAAGGAAGGTTGAATGAACCTTCACGTTACAAATGACGAAACTGAGACCAATTAGAAGCACTCTCTCCAACCATTTTTTTTGGTTTCTTTGTATTCATTTCAAATATGTCCAAGTAATATTTTTTTTTAATTTGTTCAGTAAGTTTTTATTTTATGTTGTTTAATGTATAAAAGATGAAATTGAGTTCCTGTTATTTGTAGGTGTGAGGCTAAATGGTTAAAAAAATCTTTTGAAAGTTAATGTGATAATCATATAAGTTTTTAATATTTTTTTATAATCAATTAAACCCTCAAATTTTAATTTCTAATCACTTGAGTTTTTTCATGGTCGGATTTAAAATTTTTTTGTCAACTATAATGATTCTAAAAGATTTTGGTGAAATATAGTGTAGGAGAAATAGGGCATTTAGTGTTTCCGCACTCCCACCAAATTTATCATTTTTAATGACCTTAGCATTTCTATGAAACACAAAAATGTGCAATGGATCTACATGTTTATTCTGGTCTCTGCTCAACTTGCATAGTGGTTGACTTGAATAGTGGCTAGCATGCATATTATGAGTTGTTTGGAACTTGAAACACAAGAAAGAAGCTACCTTAGAAACTCCCTAAACATCCAATTTAAATAATAATTCACAAATAAGTTTAAGGGTCAAAAAAACCCTTAAACTTTAATGTGATTATCATTCAAGCTCCTAACATTGTGTTTGCAATCAAATAAGAGGTTGTATATGATGCAATGATAGTGTATAATCTCTATATACCATTATATCAAAAATTGACATCTAAGCAATAAGCAAATTAATAAAATGTAAAGCCCTTAAAAATCAATACAAATAATTTTTTTTTTCAATTTACTCATAAAAACTTATTAATGATTTGTCAACCTAGATTATACTCTATTAATGCATTATATATAAATCCATCATTTAAATAATTAAATTTTAATTTCAACCCAATTGAGTCCATTGATGGATGTTTGCCAGAATCGAAAAATTTCGAAAAGAATACCTAAAAATTCCTCTAAATGCTCTTTTTAATTTTCCCAAAATATATTTCATCAAGATCCTTTAGAATCCTTATAGCTATAGCACATTCTTAAGTTGTTGTCCTATTGTTGTTAAACAATTTAACAACTTACAATAACAACAAATAAATGCCCAAACATTCCATAATGAAATTGTTACCAATGAACCTCCATTAGATGAATCACACATGAAGTAGCATTAAGAAGGACTCAAAGGTAAAGGAGATTTGCTATTTTTGATTATGTGGTTTATCTACAAGATTCGGATTTTGACTTAAGAATTGATAAAGATTCAATTTCGATTTCATAGGCCATGGATAGTGCTAATTTTACTAAATAGTTAGATGTTGTGAAAGAAGAGTGAATTAAAACAAATGGATCAATATAAAGTTTGAGATTTTATTGAATTGCTTGAAGGAATTCCAACGCTATTTACCGACGAAACTGTTCTGTCGATAAAACCTTATTTTTTTGGTAATGTATTTTATTGGACGATATCAATATTATTTTACGATAAATTTCTACTTTTATAATTCCAATAAAAATTGTGAATATAATGTATATCTAATTAGCAAATCAATTAAATATAAATTCAATAAAAATATAAAAAAATACCTTAACAAAATATTATTTTTCATAATTTTAATATTTAATGGCTATTCTAGAGAAATTTAAGATGAAAAAGTACTCTGCAAGTGTTGTTCCAATTCAAAAAAGAAACAAATTTAGTTTTATGCAATGTCCAAAGAATAAATTAGAATGCAAACAAATGAAACAAATCCCTTACGCATGTATTATTGGAAGCTTGATGTATGCCAAGACTTTTACTAGGCCAACATCAATTTTGCTATTGGATTGCTTGGTAGATATCAAAGTAATCTAAGATTAGATCGCTAGACAGTTACGAAGCAAGTTTTAAGATACTTGCAAGGATCAAAAGATTACTTACTCACTTGTAGGAGATCAATCATATTGAGGTGATAGGAAATTCAAATTCAGATTTTGTTGGATGTATCGATACCAGAAAATCCACATTTAGTTATTAATTTCATTTAGCTGGAGGAGCTATCACATAGAAAAGTGCGAAACAGTCTGTAATTATTACATCCACTATGGAAGCTAAATTTGTGACGTGCTTTGAAGCCATTAGTTATGGTTTATGATTACGAAACTTTATTTCAAGATTCAAAATTGTAAATACTATTGCCAAACCACTAAAGAAGTTCAAAAACAAAGAGTGTTAATCGAGCACATAAGCAACAATCTTATGGATGTGAATTCGTTGACAAAGGGGCTGCCACCAAAGATATTTAGTGAACATGTTAAAAAAAAGGGCATTGTTGAAAATCATTATTGGCATTGAGTTAATGTTTTATGCTTTTCATATTAAACATTCTGAGCTCTTTTAAATATTGTTTTTGATATATTAATGCATCTTGTTCCATTTTGTTTGCATGTGTGTATATGAATGAATGAATGATGTGAATATTATCATAATTTGTCTTTGACGAAGACATTATTGTTAGAATATTACGGTGTCTCTCATTACAAATAATTTTAAGTATATAACTAATATTGTGATACATAAAGGAATTATTTCGAACTAATGACATAAAACCGCTATAATCCTTGTAACAAAAAAAAACCGCTATGAGCCTTAATTATTGATTTTTACTTGATAATGATTTATTATTTGACCAATTTAAGAAAGGATTTAATTTATATTTTGCATATTATGTTTTATTATTAAATCAAAAAGTTGAATCATATCACAAGGGCCAAGTAAAACAATGTTAGATATTTTAGTAGCCCATGTAAGTCTTGTTATTGGTCAATATTGAATATTGATGGATGGTTATTATGATTGCACACTTGATGGAAGTATTAGTTAGTGTCTTCCAATAAAATAAAAACTCCCGTCCACTATCCCAAGGTTGGTGATTTTCTATCCATTAGAAAATAACACAATCAAGAAAAAAGTTTCGTTGTTCTGTCACTTGAAATTGAATGAGTTCATTTTGAAAGAAGGAAATCTAGGTTTTGGTTGGTCAGGTTATGCATGGATTTGTTTTAATATTATTGTTGATCACTTCTTCTGCCATAACCCATTTTATAGGTTATCTAGGTGTATCAATTCGGTAATTTCATGCCATGTTAACATTTTCAAAGTTCTACTTTTGAAAGTGATTGATTGTTTGCCATGCATTGGAAATTCAGATTCCACCCCAATGTTAAGAAATTAAGTTAAAATTTTGTGATAACTCCAAAAGACGAAAGCCGTGAGATTAAAACTCAAAATTCCATATGGAAAATGAAAGCTTGGGCTTTTCTTCACATCTCGGCTTCGAGGAAAAGAGCAAAAGGATGTTCAACCGATTGACTAGTAAATAAAGAGGAGAAACACAGAAGGATTGGGAAAGCAGAGAACTTGCAAAGACACTTCCTTTCTTCCTTCATTTGTACCGTAGCCAGTGCCCAGTAGGACTCGGAAAATGGCTTACAATTGAACATATTTTTAGTCAAAACCAAATAATCTAACGCGGATTTGTGTTTATATTTGTTAACGAACATATTTTTTTTTCTTTATCACAACTTACATGAAATTTCTTAAAGTTTAGAAAATCTTTTGTTGTCAAAGATTGGTTTCGAGACCCTGGATTGTAATATAATTCGAGGTAATTAACTTTAATTTTGTATATTTCCTTTCTCCACTTCAAGATTTTTGAAATTTGACTTTTTAATTTTGAGTTTTGATACAATAATTGCTTTCTGAAAAATATTTTTAAAAAAATCCTACAATAAAAACAATTGAATTAAAAATTGAAACTTAAAAATCCAATAAATAGTTTCAGTTTTATTAATTGATCAAGTATTAAAATTTATTAAATAGATACTACTTGCAATTGTTTTTACATGTTATTAATCTACTTATTGAACTATATAGATTTATTAGTTTTGAGTTTATTCTCAATCAGCATACAATCATTTTTAACAAAATAAAAATGTCACAACTTTTTTATCACAAATGAAGAAAACATTGTCTTGTCTTGCTTTTGCATTATCAATTTTTTAAAAATTTATTATTTAAAATTAATAATGCTAATGAAGTTCCTTAAACTTAAACACAATTTTTTTACATGCTTGTGACATATTTATTAAATAATTAAAAATTTCAACATATATTTATAGTTAAAAAATTCTAGTATAAACCATTGATTGTTACACAACTTTTTTCTGGCCAAACAGGTTAATAAGAAGCATTTAATACGATTCGGTTTCTAATTTTTTCTCAATTTTTTAATGCTTTTTTCTAAACTTTTCTTATTTAGGTGAAAAAACTGAAAAACTAATATAAAATTTAACTCAAATTATTTATATAATTATTTTAAAATATAATATTGAGCAGACCTAAAATTTAAATTTTAAAGTTTGCAATTTTTTTTATTCTCAATTTTTCAACCAAAAATCCATCTTTTGTTAAAACATAAAGGTTGAGTTTGGAGGGAGAATTTTAAAATTTTGAGGCATTTTAAAATAAAGGCATTTCAAAATATCTCATTTTAAGATACTAGCATTTTTAATTAACTTGTTTGGGTCAATAATATTTAAAAAGAATTTTTGAATACTAGAATTTGATTAAATAAAAATTAATTATAAAAGAAAATTAATAATATTCTATATTAGAAAAAGAACAAAATCAAATAAAATATGCAATATTGATATCATTAAATTTGTAAAAATATATAGATGTTATTAATAATATAAAAAAATAAAAATATATATTATATTTAAATAAAATAATATGTTTTTATTTTTAACTTTATATTTAATAGTGGGGCATGTCTAATGAAGTAGAGAAGAGTGGGGAGAGTTTTAAAAAACCACCTCTTTAGGTAGATTTTCAAGAGAAAATTTGAGATGCTCAAATTCCTTTTTGAAATCCCTCATAAATTTTGAAATTTTTCAAAAAAATTTGCTAAGCAAAAAATTTAAATTTTAAACTTTTAAATATCCTGATTAAAATAAATTTTTTCTTTAAAATCTCTTATCCAAATACACCCAAGATGAAATCTCATGGTTGTTACTCGGTTTCTTCATTTGAGGAGAATTGGGAATTTGTCCTTACGTCCTGCTGCCAAAAAGTCCAATGTTTGAATTCCATGGTTTTTATTGGTCAGAGTCGTAAAACAATTACACTGAACCTGTCTCCGTACAATTTGTCCTATATAATAAAATGATTTTTATATATATATATATATATATATGATACACTTACGGAATATAATCTTAATACATTGACAGAGTATCAAAGATTGATACCTCATCAATAGATCTTTATGAGCAAATTGAAAAAAATTTATTTATATTTATTTTTAAGGGTTTGCCATCTTTTTATTTGTATATTGATAAAATGTCAACTTCTAATGCATTAACAGTGTATAGAAATTATATACTATCAATGCATCATATATAAATTCGTAATAAAAATAGTGGCGAAATTATAATATAAAAAACGTATTTGAAATATATTAAATTATTCCAAAAAATAATATTAACAACAATAATAACAATAACAACAATAATAATTATAATAATAACAATTATTATTATTATTATTTTTAAAATTTTCATATCCAATCATAATTGTACAAAATTTTACAAGTGTCCTTGATGTAATTTCATATTGTAAAAATGTTAGACAATAATTTCATTATTAATATTTTTAACACGTTTTAAATTATAATTCATCTATTGATATCTTGTTCTATTAAACAAATGAGTTTTCATAATATACCTTAGTTAAAATATTCTCTCCATTGAAACAAAAAAAAATACTCTTTTTATCGTGACAATAACAATCTGTAAAATCAGTGATAATATCAACAATAAATAAATTAATACATATATTAAATTTTTTTAATATAGACCATTTTTATAGCATGAGACCATGTTTATCCTTGAAAATTCTAATATTGAAAAGTCAAAAGTAGAGTTCATATTTATAATATAAATCTGAAATTAAATTTTAAATGTCAAAAGTATTTTCCAAAAAAAAAAATTTTGGAAACTACTTACCGTGACTGCGCATACTTTTATTACACGTAATTTCGTATATTTTATTATTTTTTTTAGTGGGTCCCAACTCAACTCTCCGCTGGGTTCCTCCGCGCTCTTTAAAAGGCAGGAATGCCAACGCTCAACTAGCTACTTTCTCATTCACCAAAAATTACCCTTTTTTTTGTCGACTGAGTTTGGTTTTGGGGGATTTTGTGAAAAGTGAAAACCAAAAACTTCAGCAATATGGTTTTGCTTTCAGAACGCATAAGTAGAGTGATCTTGCTTTTGTGTTTATTAGGAATTATAGTTTTGTTAAATGGTTCGGATGTTGAGGCTAGGATTCGCCGTTATAAATGGGAAGTGAAGTACGAGTACAGGTCCCCCGATTGTTTTAAGAAACTGGTTATAACCATCAATGGCCAAACTCCAGGTCCTTCTATCAGAGCCCGGAAAGATGATATAATTATTGTTGAACTCACCAACAATTTGTTAACGGAGAATGTTGCAATACACTGGCATGGAATTCGACAGGTATCATTTCACTTAATCTTCATATATTCCTTCTCAAAGCAACCCACATGGACACTTCTGAAGTTGTCTTTTTGATTGATAACAGATCGGAACTCCCTGGTTTGATGGGACAGAAGCAGTGACTCAGTGTCCAATTTTGCCTGGAACCACTTTCAAATATCAGTTTGTTGTCGACAGGGTAAGTTCCGGTATTGTTAAACCTCAGTAACCAGCTTCAGTTAGCTCTCCTTTCAACGATTATACACTGACCTTGTCCTTCCCAAATTTTGTTCAATATAATATAGCCTGGAACATACTTGTATCATGCGCATTATGGAATGCAAAGAGCAGCTGGGTTATACGGATCAATCATCGTGGCACTTCCTGATGGACAGTCTGAACCTTTTGCCTACGATTATGACCGGAACATCATTCTCAACGATTGGTACCATAAAAGCACTTACGAACAAGCTACTGGCTTGTCTTCTATTCCCTTCCAATGGGTTGGAGAGCCTCAGGTGAATGCCTAAAGCTAATTTTTACGATAAATCGCTTAATCCTCTGTTATTGCAAGTGTTTGCTAAATGATTGTTTAAATGGTTTTCAGTCACTTTTGATCCATGGAAGAGGAAGGTTCAACTGCTCCAGTTTAACTACTCCAACTTTAGACACTGGTATTTGCAACGCCACAAATCCAGACTGCTCTCCTTTCGGGTTAATAGTAGTCCCTGGGAAAACATATCGATTGAGAATCTCTAGTTTGACTTCTCTATCAGCCCTTAGCTTCCAAATTGAGGTAATTCTTTTGCCTTTCCAATTCCACAGCCCCCCAACTCTACCTTGCTTGTAATTTTTATGTTGCTGAATCTGAATGCAAATTACGCTGTGCAGGGCCATAATATGACAGTTGTTGAAGCCGATGGGCATTATGTTGAGCCATTTGTTGTTCAGAACTTATTCATTTACTCAGGGGAGACATACTCAGTCCTAGTAAAAGCCGATCAGGATCCTACAAGAAACTATTGGATTACATCAAATGTTGTTAGTCGACAAGTGCAAACTCCTCCTGGTCTTGGCGTTTTAATTTATTATCCAAATCATCCAAGGAGATCTCCTCCAACAATTCCTCCCGCTGCACCTGCCTGGGACAACACCCGCCCTCGAGTAGCGCAAAGCCAGGCCATTAAAGCTCGCCAAGGTTACGTCTACACTCCTCCTCCACTCTCGGACAGGGTCATAGTTTTCCTTAATACACAAAACATGATAAATGGAATCGTCCGCTGGTCTGTCAACAATGTCTCTTTCACACTTCCCCACACCCCTTACCTGATTGCACTCAAGGAAAATTTAACCCATGCCTTCGACCAAAACCCACCTCCTAATGGATACGATTTCGTGAACTATAATATCTCCAAGGTGCAAGACAACTTAAATGCCACTTCAAGCAATGGGATTTACAGGCTGAACTTCAACTCAACCGTGGATATTATACTTCAGAATGCGAACACCAAGAATCGAAATAACAGTGAGACGCACCCCTGGCATCTCCATGGACATGATTTCTGGGTTTTAGGCTACGGCGAAGCAAAGTTCGATATGTTCAATGATCCAAAGAAGTACAATTTGGTGAACCCTATTATGAAGAACACAGTGCCCGTACATCCATATGGCTGGACTGCTCTGAGGTTTAAAGCTGATAACCCAGGAGCCTGGGCATTCCATTGCCATATAGAATCCCATTTCTATATGGGAATGGTCGTGGTATTTGCCGAAGGGATTGAGAAGGTGGGAAAGCTACCGTCTTCTATTATGGGCTGTGGTGAAAGTCGAGGTCTTTACAGGCCCTAGTAAATATCGTGCTAACTTTCCTCTTTGACAGTTTTGTTGAATTAAAAATTCAAATCCGACGATAAAGATTCAAACTCAAGATCAGTTATTGTGTCTTCACATTTCAAATGATGAAACTGAGACCTATTAGAAAGCACTCTCTAACTATATAGAAA
This sequence comes from Heritiera littoralis, assembly GCA_031772115.1. NCBI lineage: Eukaryota > Viridiplantae > Streptophyta > Magnoliopsida > Malvales > Malvaceae > Heritiera > Heritiera littoralis. The sequence goes on along the minus strand of JAPDPK010000096.1, from coordinate 1,306,059 downwards.
GTTTTTTTTTTGGTTTCTTAGTATTCATTTCAAATATGTCCAAGTATGGTTTGTTAGTAATTTGTTGCATTTTTTTTTATTTTGTTATGTAATGTAGAAAAGATGAAACTGGGGTCTCAGTTATTTGTATTTGTGAATTAGTATTTGAAGTCCACTTTAAGGAAGTTTCATAGGCAGCTTTGTTCTTGCGTTGCAAGTTCCAAACGGCTCATAACATGCATGCCAGCCACTATTCAAGTCAACCCCTCTACCCAAGTTGAGCAGAGGCCAGAATAACCATGTAGATCCTTTCCACTTTGCACCGCAGGAAATATTATAATGATTTCGAAAGCAAAATTTGTGCTCTGAATATGTTATGCTTTAGGCTTTTTAAAAGGTAAGTATAAAAATATGTTAAATGTCCTGTTTTAGTATTTGTCTTTTTAGATTGTCAGGTAAGAAGGAAAAAAGTGAAAGAAAAAAAATTTGCTAATTCAATTATTCGATTATAAAATAAAAAAATATTGTAAAACTTAATTATTGAATTATTAAATATTTTATTCTCACCTTTTTACATCATTTTTATCGAGCAAAACAACGGAAAAAAATATTTCCCGATAGAAAATACCATGAAAGAGAGACTTTTTTTTGTCTATATCTTAAATTTCTCCGCCCGGCCCGGCCCGACTAATTGATGCTTTTCTATATATTCTTACGTAGTGCTAGTGATGCGGCTGTGATTGTAACATCGGTAGAAAATAGAATAGCCGAATTTTCTAGATGAACATGCAATCATGAAAACCTATCAAATTTATTTATTTATATTAAAAAAAAAAAAAGAATGAAGCTCTGACCATTCCTCATCAGAATAATAAAGGTTTTCTTTTTCTTCCTTTGATATCCTTCTTATCAATTAACCTCATGTAGAAAATTCAGAAAAACCGTACCATGAGTCGTATAAGATTTTTCCAGTCAACTTTGGAAGGATAGTCGGTCACATTGGGCTTTTGTTTCTTTGAATTTTGAACAAATAGATGGTGGCTCTACATTTTCAAACCGAGGGCCTACAAATGTTAGATACGAGGCTGCTACTCTGTACTGTCTGTCGGTAACTAACTTGATTTTGTATTTTCTAGTTTATTAGAGCTTCTTGGTTTCTTTAGATGGTGTACAACAATTTCTTTTATAAGATTTCCAACTTCACATTTTGGTTCGATTATTATGTAACAACAATTTTTTAAGTTTTATTAAGTTTGTATCAGTGCTAATCAGTACACGCAGTCTGTCCTAAATTTTTTCATTAACGGTACGTTTAGGTCCTATATGTTATTAATGTTACATTTCATGTGACCATAGAAATTGTAAGGACCTTAGCATGTATGGCCCGAAAGCTATCAATGTACCGAGTCACAACTCCACAAAAAGAGTTGCTCCAGCGCTTAGCTATCATTTATAGAGCCTGACGGCTGGTCCACTGGAAGCTTTAATTCTCTCTTTAAATTTAAAGGAGCCGTGTTTAGCCAAGTTAATAAATGAATTTTCAAAAGGTTATCCGAGCAAACCTTATATAAACGTGATAATCCTTCTTAAAATGAGTTTCGGGATGTAATTAAGATAATAAACTTCCTTTTCTTTTTCAATTATTGAAATATAATCGGGTTATATTTTAATTCTTTTGTTTATATAGATTACAGGTATTTTTATCTGTTGTGACGGTCTGAAATTAATCCTGTTCGAAATTTAGTCACAGTTAAGACTCTTTATCCCATCTCTCCCCAAAGATATATTTAATAGAAGTTAAACCCCAAAACTCTTCTCACAAACTCAACCTATATTATCAACTGAGCTACAACCTTCCTATGGTTATATTTTAATTCTTATTATTCCACTTTTGGCGATCTCAATATCAAACTACCAATGAAGTAGAAACTATGTGGGCTCTAGAAGGTCGTAAACCTAAGGCCCAAAGTGACTATCCAATTAGATGGAAACTTTTTCCTTCTACTAGGTAAAATGCATGCGAACTTGTCTGCTGTTCTCCAAATTAGCAGTCCACTGCCGAAATTGATTCTAACCTACTCTCAATCTCAGTAATTGAATTCCAAAAGATTCGACTAATCATATTACTAATAAACTTGATTGCCATGTCAAATATACGTGATAACCGTAAATTTTTCATTTATGAGAAATTATCAATATTGGAGACTTAGTGAAATAAATAAATAAAATTGTGAGAATCGAAATATTATGGAAATTCTGAGAATTGAAGAAGTAATGAAATTGGAAGTGAAAATAAAAATAATGGAAAGAGGAAATTTAAATTGGATAAATGGAAATCCAAATTAAATAAGGAAATGAGAAAGGAAATGTGAAATATATTTATATAATTATATATTATATAAATGTATTTTCATGCAAATACATATGTATTTAAATATCGTATGGTATGTAGTATATATATAAGTATATATATATACTATTTTATAAATTTAAATAATACATATGTATTCAAGTATGACATTTTATGTATATATAAGTATATACATATTTGAGGAAATGTAAATATTAAATTACATTAAAGTTTAAAGGTATATATATTGTTAATACAATATATATATGGAAGTATTACATTTATATAAATATTTATATAAATGTTATTTATTTTAAAGTATATAAATATACATAAATATATATACTAGATATATATTTTGTCATGTACAATATATATAATTTATATATAATATATATTGTAATATGTGTAATATATAGTATATATATTATATGTATATAGTATAAAGTATATATTATATAAATATACTAAAAATAGTAAGTAAAATAAAAACAAAAGGGGAAAGGGGAAACAGAAGAAACAGAATCGGGAAGACCCCAATTCTGCCTCCCCAGGCGCAGTCGCCCCCGTCAGCGGCCGCCGGTGAGGGAAAAGAGAGAGGAAAGGAGAAGCGTCGTCGCCGGCAAAGGAAAAGGAAGCCTACGGCAACGCCGGCGAAGCGAAACGGAGAAGGAATCGACGCGAAATGGCGAAAAATCGAGGAAAAAACCGAAAACCAGATCTGGCGGTGCCGGCGGAATTGGCTGCCGCCACTACAGCCGAAGCACCGGCGGAAGAAGAGGAAAGGGATGGAGGCTACCGGTGAGGCCAACGACGGCGAAGGAAGGCCGACGGAGGAGGGGAAGAAACCGAAGGTAAACCGAGTAGATCCGCTGTTGTGCCGTCGATTCGTGACGAACGGAGGCCAGATCCGGCTTCGCCATGGTGCCAGCCAGCTGCTGAGCCCCTGAGCCGCCGGAGAACCGGCCTCCGGCGAGGAATCGGCGAGGAAGGAGGCAGACCGGTCCGGCGAGAAAAGAAAGAAAAGGAAAAAGAAAAAGAAAAAGAAAAGAAAAAAAAAGAAAAAGAAAAAGAAAAGAAAAGAAAAGAAAAGAGAAGAAGAAAGAGGGAAAAGAGAAGAAAGAGAAAAGGAATTCCGGGAATTTGGAAAATTCCCGAGAATTCGAAAATTACAGGAAATCCTGGGAAATACGGGAATCGGTAAGAAATCCCGAAAAGTGTTAAATTATTTAAATAATTTATTTATTTAAATAATTATGGAAAAATTCTAATTTTTAGAATTTAAATTCCAAAAAATCATCCTCGATTACCGAGACGATGAAATCGGGAGAGGTGAACACGGGCGCGACCTTTGAAAGGCAGTCGCCGACCCAAAACAGGTAAGGGAGACATGTGCCGCCTGTAAGGATATTCGGCCACATGTTTTAAATTATGCATTTAATTTATAAATGCAATTTATAATGATTAGTTTTGAAAATTGTGGTGATTTATCGGTTTCAAATTGTGGTGAAATACCAGTTGAGAAATATAAACTGTATTTTCCGTGCAGGAGGCTAGCCAAATCGGTAGCCGTTATACTGCCGAAAAATTATCAAAAAAATTTCTGAAATTTATCGAAAATCACCGAAAATCAAAATAAAAGATTTGATTTCACGTGAAACGATTTTGAGTACAAAAATCGAGAAATTAAGTAAATTTCATAAAATATGAATATAGTGATATTTAATTTTAAAATATTCATGTTTTCGAGAATGGTGAAAAGGAAATCACCAAAAATTCACCCGGTAGGTGATATTTCACGTGAAACGAGATGGAAATGAAAAAGAGACTGAAGTGAATATTTTTATAAATATTCTTAAATATTCACTTGATTTTACATAAAACCTTTATGGTTTTAATTATGGAAATAATTAATTATGAAAATTTCATAAAGGTTAAGAAATGAAGAAAAACTATGATTTTCGAGACTAGAGGTCTCTACACGTGTTTTTAGAAGAAAACATGGTGATGGGAATTTAAAGTTAGAAAATAAATAATTTATTTTCATAAATTGTAAAAATGATTTGTTTGAAATTCCGATAATTATAAAACCATGTTTTCGATTGAATGCACGGAAAAGCGTGCATATGTGTTTTACTGTAGAAAAAGACAGTTTTGCCCTTTATACTTTCAGTGATGATTTTGCAAACTGTCTTCATGGTATGGAAAACATGATATATACCTTTATGAAATAATTTGAAAAATGTTATTTATTTTATAAATTTCATAAAGGTGATTATGTTTACATGTGAGCCTTATGGATATTTGATTTACGGTGTTTAAAATCTATAAAGTCTATGGTACGGTCTATACTGTTTTGAGACTATAGGCCCTGAGTTCATGCATTATTATTCATGTAATTGCTTGACCCACCTGGGGCGATGGCTCGGGTCGATAGACCAACGGGTGCACCTCAGGGCGTCACAAGGCTGATGGACCCGCCAAGTCATCAGCGGTCTCGAGGTCACTTGGCAAGTGGACTCGAGGACCACCTATAGATTATGGCCATAGATCTAGCAGAGATAGCAGTGAGGGGCGATGGCCTACGGGTGCACCCCAATAGCGGTAAATTCCGTTCTCGCAAGGGGGAGGGGGAACGATGATAGCATGATTTATTTGATGCCTGGTCTCACACAATGATTACTGTTTACTGAAAGGATTTGCAGAATCCTATTTACTGTACTGTTTACTGTACTGATCACTGGTTACTGTTTACTGATGAAAAATCGTACCAAAATACCGTGTTTATAGAACTGTATTGTGCACTGAAATGGTAGCCATTGATTACTGTTTTACTAAACTGAAAGCTACCATTTACTGTTTACTGAATGGAAAGCTACCGTATACTATTTACTGAATTGGTAGCTACTGTTTACTGTTACTGACTGAACCGTATCGAGATACTGTTTTACTGAATACTGAATATATTGTTTCACTGAACTATACGATACGGTTACTGATTTGAAAAGAAAAATAAAAGTTTATTCTAAAAGAATAACATAAGAATTATTTCTAAGATAGAAATAATCAAAGAAGTGTTTATCCAATGATTAGATATTTACAAATCATTGTACTGTCTTGTGTTTTAAAGGATACTGAAGTGAAAAGAAATAAGTGGTTTACTCTGTGGGAAAAACGAAAGTTTTATCATTTTGAGAAAAATGGATTTAATACTCTCTACAGTTGCTTCTAGGTTCCGGAACAAGTCAGGTATTTTAAAATACCTGCCTTACTCTATCTGGATCCCTAGCCGACTGTAGTATCCTTCCTACATGTGAGCCTAGAGCCAGCTAAGAAGATTTTAAAGAGAATGAAAAATATTTTCAGCATATAGATAGCTGAATATCAAGTGTGACATATAACTCTCTTACTGAGCCGTGGTTTGCTCATCCCTTAATTTTAAACATTTCAAGTTTTAAAGATTGTGAGATAATTGATTGTAGATCACGGTTGTACACAAAGGACAATGTGATAGACCGACTGATTTATATGAGGTACGATCATTTATTTTCTGTATTTAGACATGTCTGCAGTGCTACTTATCTGATTTACTAAGATAGGGGATGTGTATAATATAAACAATGTTATGTAAATTTGTTTAACAATTAGTAAAAGTGAAATATCACAGACAGCCCAACCGGATGAATTGTGTAAAATAAGGTGAAACATGTGGTAACGGGTCGTTACAATATCTCAACGGATTAAGCTAATATTACACAATGAATGATAACTTGCCAAAGATAAAACATGTGAAAAAAATGGAAAACAATAGATTCCTCTTAAATCTACTCAAGTGTACTCATTTACTTTCATGCAACAATTCACAAAGAGACAATTTGATTTACCTCCTTCACAACAGTAAAAAAATTTATAATCCCTTTCTACGGTACTGCAACAATACAACGACTCACCATCCAGACACTTAAACAAACTCCTTGTAACGATTTTTTAAACCAAAAAGACTTAACATACTTGAGTGATAGACTCATTTGACTAAACACAGATTAACAGTGAATCAAAGCTAGGAAACAGAAGGGAAACTAGTACTTCACACATATCAAGGAAACCCTTCAAAGACCATGGTAGTCTTCAATCCCCGGCATATTGATATGCTGCTTGACCTGAGTCGTGACGTGATTCACCTGGCTTATTCCACAACCACCTTGCTCATCCAGAGGTTCACAAGCCCCATCTATTCCTGCCACCGTCGAAGTCTGATGTCCATCACCTGACTTCCCGTCACTCATCGCCGCCGTAGGATAAACATGAGGAAACGGCAAATAAATGCTATGGACGATAACATTCAAATTCCTTATCATATCGGCAACCTTAATCCTCACATAGTTAATCCTCATTTGATTCTTCATAATCCCTCCTCCCGCCGTCGTCACAACCAAATTTTGCTCTTTATCCAACGTCGTCAAAGTGGTCCCCACTAGAAGACTCTCTAGATCCGCGTTAGTCAAAAGCTGGTTCGGCACGATATGGAACCTTAAATTGTTGATATAAGAGTACGACACGGAGAAGATCGACAAGTCTTCAAGAGCGAAGATCGTGACGTTGTTGAGAGAGACGAGTTCGGGGAACTTAATTTTCAGAGCGAGTGAGAGAACGGAGAAGCCGCTGTTTCTCAGCCGTAGGATGGCGTCTCGAAGCATGAATCGCATCAGAGCGACATTTTGTTGCTGAGGAAGTTGGCTATTTTGGCCACGATCATAGTGGAGCGGGAAAGAGAGTGACGTCATACGTTCAACATCACAAGAGAAAGGCGAGAGAGGTGAGATGTAGCCTTGGAGTCCGTGGATTATGATTAGGCCGTTGCTGAAGAGATCTGGATGAGTGATTTCAACTCCGCCGATGAAGATTTTGTGAATGGTGAAGTTGTTGTGGTTGGCGGCCGTGGAGGTTACGGTTATGCAACGGCCGGGGCTGAGAGTTTCGATTTTGGTACCAAACGTGAGTTTTCGGAGGTAATCAATAGAGAAGAGGCCGGGAACCATGTGTTCTCGGAGGAGTGAAGGGGGGGAGCAAGAAATGCATGTACGGACGGAGGAATCAGAGGGAGCAAAGATAGTGTAAGGACCGGACCAAGCAGTGGCGGTGTTGGAGTCACTGGAGAGAGAAGTAGCGGCGGTGGCTAGCTCAGTGAAGCCGAGGTGAGACAGTATTGGCGCAAGGAGTGAAGCATGGGAGAAGATGGTGTGGTCAGGGAGATCTTCATGTGGTTGCGGCGCTGGTGAGATTGTAAACTGTGATTCTGGTGGCGGAGAGGTGGCGGCAGTGGTGGTGGAGGTGAGAGTTGGGTGAGTGGAGTGGGAGAGGGAGAGAAAAGATAGAACGACGAAGATCACGAGATTCAGAGAAGCAATCGCCATTTCAGAGAAGGAAAAAGAAAAGAGTGAGTAGATGAGAGAGATTGAGTGAGTGTGGAGGGAAATTTATACGGAGGGGATCGAGTGAAGGGAGGTGGTTAAAGGAGGCGCGTGGTATTGGGAAATGAAGAGGCTGACGGTTTTCGGGGTGGGTTGTTAGGAATGTTCTTGAATCTTAATTTCTGTTATTTTTGGCGGGAACGAGCGAAGGAATGAGAGATGGCTTTTGGCGCGGTTTGAGAATTACGATTTGTTATTTTGATGACGGTGGAGGAAGCTGATGCATGGATCGACGCTCGAAGAATGTCATCGGACTCGAATCTAGCGGTTATTAGGAGTGCCAGCGGTTGGGTGATCAATTCAACTCCACTCTTCACACGGATGATACGGTGATGGAAGCTCGAGCCCATCAAACGACCCTTACAATTGTAAGTGTTCTATCTCATCTTGACCGCCGCATAATACCAAATTTCACCTGTTTTTTCCTTGCCATGCACATCGCACATTCTTTTTTTAAAAAAAAACCCTCAACAGAAAATCATTCACGCCTAAAATAATAAAATATATTCACATAACAATTAAAGTTTTGACTTGAGAATTATTACTCTTTTTAAAAACAATTCGGTCCAATGTTCGAATTAAAATTTTCTCTTATATCTTTTTTTTATTATATATACATGTGTGTGTATATATATTTTACACATGAAAAAAAAAACCTATCATTTATCTCTTAAATTGGTTATCTTTTTCTTTAGATTTTCTATCTTGAAAACTAGTAATGCTAAAATAAAAAGGCCTTCATCGTTGGAATATTTGCTTGTAATAGTTAGGGTTGGTATCGGATCAAATTTTGAATTTTTTATTTGATCCGACTTAAGCTGGTTTTTTATTCTATGATCTGTACTCGATCCCCATATAGAAAAAAAAATCTGATTTAATCGATCCGAATTCATGTGGATCAATTCTGAGAGTTTTGGTATAAGCAATTTTGAACTTTTTTCTCAAATATTTAAACAATTTTGAGCTTTATTTAAATATTTCCATAAACTTTTAATTAAATATAAAACTTGAGTTTTTGATATAAATAAAAAAAATTATAAAATATTAAATAACAAAGTATTCGAATATAATCCATATCGGAATCGAATGGATTTATTTTAATGATGTCACAGCCCGAATGCAAATAGAGTTTTGTTACCATGCAAACTGAACCAATTCAAAACTTTCAGTTCAATTCAAATCTCAGTTTTTTTCAGCCTTAGTAATAGTTGAAATTTTGTCGATAAATTAGATATCGACAAAAATGCCAGCAAATTTTTTGTTGAAATTTGCCTCGTCAGTAACTAATTTTCGTCAATGGGAAAAATAAGGCGTCGGTATTTCATTGGTAAACACTGTTGATAGTTGGTCGATAAACAAAATATTTGTTGGCATGATATTTCTCTTAAAAAAATTAAATTAAAAATTAATCGGACGATAATATCAATGAAATATTTCATCAGTAGTTTTAGACGGTATGTTTCGCTGATACGGCCGAACTCATATATGTAGTGGGAACAATTTTCGTCGGTAGATCGACAGTGATATTTTTTAATTTTTTATTTATAAATTAATTTTTTTAATTTTAATTTTTTTATATAATTAATTTTATTTTTATTTATTCTTAATTTATAGTAATTGATGTGGACTAGGTCAATTATTACTGGGCTTTTCTATAAGTCAAGCTGAAGACAATTAGGCCGAATGATAACTTAAGCCCAAGAGAAAAGAAGACTCAGAAGGCCCATAAAAGATCCACTGAGTTATTATTTAAGCTATGGGTCTTAAAGGTAATTACGCGCGAAATTACTCCTATAAATAGGTCACAGGTATTATTTTTAACCCTAAGCTCTATCTGCCTACTGAAAAATCCTGAGGAAATCCTATCTGACTTAAGCATTTTTTTATTTTGCAGAACTTTTCTAAAGACACGTAGAGAAAGAAGACAATATCGACGTCAGTACGTATTTATTGTTGTTTTGTGCAATAACAATTGGCGCCGTTGCCGGGGAACGACAAGCCATTTGCTCACCATCATTCCAAGCAAATAGATCAACATCAATGGCACTGTCGCCGGACTCACTGCACATGGCAGCAAGGACAATGGTTGGGGCAATGAATCTGTTTTTCAGTTCATCAGCGAATCTCGAGATCTTCAAGCTTGATTTCCAGAACGACAATCGCGAGCTTCCTGTGGTAGACGAGTGCCCCAGCTCAGAATGATTTAACCATCTTGCTTGCGCCAAGAATGGATCTTATTCGGATGAGTTTTCACTCGGGCTCATTGCTAGTGGCCTTGTTAATGGCAACATCGATCTTTGGAATCCCTTAACCTTGATCCGGTAAATTGGATTTTCTTATATTTGATCTATAATGTGCATATCTTTTGATTTATCTAATTCACTTTAATTTTTGATTGAATTGGAATGCGGATAAGTCTGTAAGTTGCCTGAATATATTGCGTGTTTAAAGTGTACAATGCTTGTGTGGACGATAGAATGGTGACTGCTTTTAGTTAGTTGGGAATTAAAAAATCCCATTAGAATTTGAAGAAAATTTAAAGAAAAAAAAAAGGGCCTCCATCCAACCCGTGACATGCAATAACTCTTTTACTAGTTTTTTGCTTTTAGAAAAGTTTAATTTTAAAGTAACCCATATTTAGGCTACACTTTATATTATAGTTATTGCAGTGGGGTAGTTTCGTTAGCCTTTGGAACTTACTTAGCACTTTCTAAAATTGTTGAGAATTTGAGATGCAGAAAGCTTTACCTTGGTTAAATTAACTTTCTAGAGTTGCCTTGGTTATGTGAAAAAAGTCTATGCTAGATATGCCGCTTCTTCAATTTTTGATTTTGAGTTATCTGGAATTTTGCGTCCCTACTTAAACTTTTGATGTTTTTTTTTTATGTGAATTAAAAAAAAAGAGACCAAATTGAATGAACCTGATTTTGCTTTAAAAAAAAATATTAATCTTACAATTAGTGAAACTAGAATGAAATCATCATCAGGAGGAGCAAATTAATATAATTGTAGATAGAGATTACTTCTATATTCAAATAATCATTTTTTTTTTATTTGCTACATTTCCTTTCTTCAAATTCCAAATAATAATAATAAATGATATGGGTTTAGAAAAACTGATTTTCAAGAAGAAATGATATATAAAAATAATAGCTAAACAACTTGAAAGAAAAGATCTTTACTAAAATTTCTTTGAACTTATGGAGCCAACCATATATCTAAAGTTGGATGGCTAAAACTTTCTGAACTATAAGATTGCAGTACACTCCTAACTATGATCATTTGAAGTTTGTTAGAGGTTTTTGAAACCGATTAGAGAAGGCTTCAAAAATATAGTAGCTTTAGAATCCTGCCAACACATTCTAGACTAAATTATATTGGAAAAGTTGTTCAAATCTCAACAAATTAGTTTGTCAGGCACATAAAAATGGGCCAAACTCTACAACAAAAAGGTTAAAGGTCTTACTGGTTTTTTTAAAATCCATTGTGAAAGAATCTACAAAAGATACCATAGCTTTAAACAAAAATAAAAAATAAAAGAAGCAATAGAAATGAAAGCTCTTTTCTTTCACAGGCTAAGTTTCCATGATTTTCATTATTTTACCAGAAGGTTTCTCAAAATGGAAAAGTGAAACCTAGGTGCAAAATTTTTAGGAACTTTGCACCATTTGATGTTGCAGTTTTTAGTATTTTGTTCCTTAAGCTCATGAATATAACTAGTTTCAATCACCTTCATAAAGCTCAATACTTTCGTCCTGATCTGAAAAAGTTCTAAATAAATGAAAAATAAAATCCTAGGGAAATGATGGCCTGGTGGAAATAGCAAACCCTTCTTGGAAGATCCAAATTGAAGTATGATTCTTTTTAGACATAAGTGTGTTGGATCAACATACGCAATCAGTTTTAAATAATGACTCAGAACCAATGGCACATAAAATAGTGTAAAATAAGTGCAACATTATTAGTAATTCAAGGTATTACCTGACACCCGAAGATGGAAGAAAGCCAATCAAGTATATCATTAACTAGTTTCACCCTCTCTTGAGGGGTATCATCAGGAGCATTGGATGTCATCTAATTTAAAGTCAAAATAATTGTAGATTGAATTATTATTTGCTTAAATTTATCATTTTGTTAACATTACTTAGCTGGTGGCCTATCCATGAGAAATAAAAAAAAAAGGCTCTCAATAAAAAGTAAGTGCTTCGAAATACTTGTTATTTGTTAGACATGCAATGCGAAGTTAAATTGAACATTTTCAATTGCCATAACTCATATAGATAAAGCAATCACCACTAAATCTAAGTTCATTTCGCATAACTGTTATTCACACTATTGACTATACTACTGTGTTGTTAAGTACATGATATAGAATATATGAAGGCCATCTAGGCCAATATGGTAAAGATCTCCACCATTTAATGTTATTTCTTACACATGGGTTGATATATTAGAGTCTTAATCACGATTATTCCATTTTGACACTCATTTCCGTTTGATATTATTTGCCTGTGAAAAGTTAATTCCTTTGAATTGCTTATGGTATTTTCTCTCCTATCATATAGTGGTTTACATGGTATTATCTAAGGCAAAATGTATTCTGAGCATCATTATTGTTTCGTTAGTGTATTACTGAATGGCATGCTTTTAGGAGGATGTCATATGTAGGTTCAGAAAGTACATGTATCTTTCTTGTATTGCTCTTTGTAGCTCTTTAAGCCGGCCTCCATTTACATTGGGTTGAAGGTCGAAGTGACTTACTAGTTATCCAAAACTTTGATAAAAAATGTGCCAGCAGTGAGCATGATGTTGGAGTTATTTGTGGATTTACCTATTGCAAGCATGAAATCATGCTAACATGCAGGTTCGTATAAGCCCTGCTCGTCAGGCACTTTATTATATATAAGCCTTGCTTGCCAACGAGAGCACTTAGAATGCGGCAGGCGTGTGTTCGGCGTGTGGCAAGGTTAAAATGCGTCAGACGTGCAGCAAAGCACAACAACCAATAGGCTCGCGGCAGGCATTTGATAGGTGCACGACGGGCATGCAGCATAGTGCCTCAACTTGCAGCAGAATGCCTTAGCTTGCAGCAGGTTGTAAGGCTGTAGCAGGGTACCCCTTGATGGCAGGATGCAGGCTACAACAGGGTACCCCTCAGTGGCAGGTACGCAAGCTACAGCAGGGTTCGAGACAAAGCTCGAACGATGAGGTCATATTTATGATCACCTTAGGTCGATAGGCCTTCACTCTTAGCCAACTCAAGCAAACTGGGAAAGAGCTTACAATAAGGTGATCAGACCAAGCACTTGTACTTTGAAGGCCTTACAGTGCAAGAAGGTTCCAAAGACTTGGAACACTAATCACTTGAAACCGTACTAGCGGTAAGCACATGATATTTTTGTTTTAACGTTTGTTGCAGTTATTTTATTACTTGTTCCATTTGATTGGAAATATTACATGTTATGAAATGGAAGGCCAGTAATCTTCCATGTATGATAGACATGTTACAGGAACAGAAGAAGAAAAAGGCCCTAAGCACAGGAGGTGCGAGACGGGCAAATCAAAAGTCCCTAAGCACAGAAGGTGCGAGACGGGCAAATCTAAAGTCCCTAAGCGAAAAATGCGTGAGACGGGCAAATCAAAAGTCCCTAAGCGAAAAATGCGCGAGACGGGCAAAATCAAAAGTCCCTAAGCACAGGAGGTGCGAGACGGGCTCAACGCTCAAGTAAAAGTTCTTCTTTGGACACAAAAAGTCACAAAGAAAAAACTTGGGGAGCACACAGTATACAGGCTGCGAGGTATGTTACGAGTCCCTAAGCATAAAAGGGTGCGAGACGGGCTCAACACTCAAGTAAAAGTTCTTCTTTAGATACAAAAAGTCACAAAGAAAAAACTTGGGGAGCACACAGTATACAGGCTGCGAGGTATGTTACGAGGTATGCTCCAATTTTATCATATTTTATGTTGGCATTTCGGATATAAACGATGTTATATTCTTATGATGATATATTCTTATCAATTCTATAAAGTCCCTAAGCATAAAAGGGTGCGAGACGGGCACAAATAAGACCTTAAGCGTGAAGAAGACGCGAGACGGGCACAAATAAGTCCCTAAGCGAAAAATGTGCGAGACGGGCACAAATAAGACCTTAAGCGTGAAGAAGACGCGAGACGGGCACAAATAAGTCCCTAAGCGAAAAATGCGCGAGACGGGCACAAATAAGACCTTAAGCGTGAAGAAGACGCGAGACGGGCACCATTAAGTCCCTAAGCGAAAAATGCGCGAGACGGGCACAAATAAGACCTTAAGCGTGAAGAAGACGCGAGACGGGCACAAATAAGTCCCTAAGCGAAAAATGCGCGAGATAGGCACAAATAAGACCTTAAGCGTGAAGAAGACGCGAGATGGGCACAAATAAGTCCCTAAGCGCAAATGCGTGAGACGGGCAAAAATAAGTCCCTAAGCGAACAAAACAAAAAGTCCTTAAGCACAAAAGGGTGTGAGACGGGCAAAAATAAGTCTCTAAACGAGGTACGTTACAATCTTATCAGATTAAATTTAACGTATTCTGCTGACATTCTGGATATAAAAACAATGTTATAGTCTTATCATTTCTATAAAGGCCCTATGCGAAAAATGCGCAAGATGGGCAATTCTCTAAAAGTCCCTAAGCGAAAATGCGCGAGATGGGCAATTCTCTAAAAAAGTTCCTAAGCGAAAATGCGCGAGACGGGCAATTCTATAAAGTCCCTAAGCGAAAAATGCGCGAGATGGGCAAATTGTGAAATCCTCAAGCAATAAAGTGTACGGATAAATGCGATACCCAAGTACGAATTCTTCTTTAGATGTAAGTGCTTCATAAGAAGAGCTGGGGAGCACTATAGATTAACTTCTGCATTAAAAGGAGTATAGAAACTAATAGGCACCCATGCATATGCGTCCCGAGGTGCTATAATGTCAAGAGCTTGATCCTTAGGAAAATTAGTCTCTGGATTATCTAAATAATCTTCGTCCAAGCTTGTGAGAACCTCGACCATCTCGAGTCGACAAAAAGGCTTCTAAGAGCTGGTAAGATTAGATAAATCTTTACAAATGCCTATCCTCAGAAAAGGTTCCAAATTCTCAGCATCTGGATCGAGCTTCAACTAATCAAGAGCATGCCGAGTACAAACCACATCTAATGAATCCAGATAAGAACATATGCATCCGCTTATGGCACTTCTGGATAATGTGCCCTCATGGCCTTAACCCAGATTCGATTTTCTTCCTCTAGGCTAATAGAAGGCACTCGACAAAAGAAATAATGATATGAAGTCGTTTCTGCTACAAATAATAATGAAGTTCACTAGTTGAGCCCTCAAGTGAAGATGAAAAGACTCTTGTGATAATCCCAGGAAGAGGGTAGCAAAAGAATTTGAAAAGCCCATTCTTTATATACTCTTTCACAAGGTAAACCTTGTAAAAGAGTAGGGAGCAATTGATGTGGACTAGGTCAATTATTACTGGGCTTTTCTATAAGTCAAGCTGAAGACAATTAGGCCGAATGATAACTTAAGCCCAAGAGAAAAGAGGACTCAGAAGGCCCATAAAAGATCCACTGAGTTATTATTTAAGCTGTGGGTCTTAAAGGTAATTACGCGCGAAATCACTCCTATAAATAGGTCACAGGTATTATTTTTAACCCTAAGCTCTATTTGCCTACTGAAAAATCCTGGGGAAATCCTATCTGACTTAAGCATCGGAGTACGTGCGCAGGGGAAAACCCCTGCACCCTCTGATAGTTTTCTATTTTGCAGAACTTTTCTAAAGACACGTGGAGAAAGAAGACAATATCGATGTCAGTACGTATTTATTGTTGTTTTGTGCAACAACAGTAATATTTGTTAACTCATATAAATACTTTTATTACTGAACACACAATTAAATTCTATGTTAATAATTTCAAAAAATTATTATTTTATTGAAAGAACAAAAGAATCATTTAAACAGTCCAAAAAAATAAAAATATATACATAGTGTAAACAAAAAAAAAAACCGTAGCTGCAACTCATCATAGCTGGACATCATCTCCTGTAGAACTAGGGCCAAGCATTAGAGTAATGTCCTCTTATGATGGTCGAAATATAGTTCATACCATTGAAGGCTTTGCTTGAAACAACTCTAAGTTAGCAACTAAATTATATAATTAAAATAATTTATAAACAACTATAGAAAACAATTACGCAGAATAATTTTTTTGAAGTATATACCTCTCTTTTAAAGTGCATACTCTTAATTGGATCTATCTGACATAAGCGTCAATAGTCATGCAAAAATCCCTAAAGTGCGGTGACTCATACCCCTCTGAGCAGTAGATGCTAGATCACTGGTTGATAGAATAAGCAAAAAAAAAAAAAGACATTTATAACATATCATTAACATTAATAAATAGTAATAACAAGATTAAAAGAAATTAAATAAAAAAATATAATTACATCAATTGCTATTAGAATAAGTAAACTCATTCACATCGTAATTGTAGACACAATTTTTGTTCGAATCTTTTTCAAACATTTTTAATTAATTAATTTTTATATATTTTTTATTATTGATTTTTTTTATTTATTTTTAGTTTTGATTTTTTAATTTAGATTTAGAAAAAAAATTTTGGATTTTGATTTTTTTTACTTTCAATCAAATAATAAAAAAATAAAGAAGGAAATCGAAATTAATTTTAATAGGAAAACAGAATTAAATGAGACTAACATTAATAAATATTTAATAGGAAAACAGAATTAAATGAGACTAACATTAATAAATAGTAATAACAAGATTAAAAGAAATTAAATAAAAAAAATATAATTACATCAATTGCTATTAGAATAAGTAAACTCATTCACGTCGTAATTGTAGATACTATTTTTGTTTGGATCTTTTTCAAATATTTTTAATTAATTAATTTTTATATATTTTTTATTATTGATTTATTTTTTTATTTTTGATTTTTTAATTTAGATTTAGAAAAAAAATTTTGGATTTTGATTTTTTTTTACTTTCAATCAAATAATAAAAAAATAAAGAAGGAAATCGAAATTAATTTTAATAGGAAAACAGAATTAAATGATACTATTAAAAGATTGAGCGTTAATTTGAATTTGTTGGAAAGAAAAATCAAAATTAATATCGGATTTAATATCCGATTCTTGAGATATAAAATTTTTTAAAAGGATTGATTCATGATCTTCAATTATTACTAAAAATAAAAAGATCTTAGGTCTATAAAAAAAGGGCTTGAATACAAAAATAAGGGCAGGCAAAAATACACGGGCAATTAAGAAAAAAGAAGAAAAAGAAAAAACCTATGCGATTGAAGCATTCTCCTAAAAACTGAGCCCGACGGTTGCCATCATTCCTTGCACATCACTTTGTCCCTCCTCTGTTCGGCACCATCCATATTGTAGCAGGATTGTGACCTAGAACCAGTGAAGCCGTGACGCAGGAAGTGCTGAAGAGGTGCAGAATCGTGAGATGATCAAAAACCTGCAAAGCCCGTGAAGTTGCTGTTGAAAGTGGAAAAGAATCGAAGCAGGAGCTGTCAAGAAGAATAGAGAGCTATTTGGAACCGTGCAAGTCGCGAACTGGTGTAAACCAAGAGTTACCGACAAGTAGCAATTGTGAGCTGCTAAATTCTGGTCTGTGTTAGACTCAATGTGAAGATTATGAAATGAACCAGACAATATTCAAGAATAACATTCAAGAAGAAGAAGAAGAAGAGAAAGAAGAAGAAGAAGAAGGGAGAAAGAAGAAATCTGTAATTGAATTGATCAGAGAAGACTTATTTTTGTTCTGTTACATCACAACGTTTATATAGACAAAAGCATAAGGCTTATCTAGCTGGCAGTTAGGTAGCTACAGTTGTAACTACCTAATTGTTAGTTACTTCTGTTAATATGCCTCTGTAAACGAAAACACTCCACTTCCAGTCTTCTGTGAACCACCAACATGCTGCCGTAAACCAAGCACTTCCCCTGTAAGCTGGGCACCCCTCTTGTGAACTGTAAGTTTGGTTCTTAGCCGAGCAAAATTGGACAAGGACAAAGGTTTTGTCAAAATGTCAGCAGTTTGATCATAGGCTGGGATGTGATTAACTGCTATAAGCTTCTGCAAAACTTTTTCTCTAACAAAGAACATGTCCAATTCCATGTGCTTGGTTCTGGCATGTTGAATTGGATTAGCAGATAGGGCTACAGTAGACAAATTATCACACCAGATATGTGGCTTAACTGGAAGAATAATACCAATCTCAGACAATAAGGATTGAATCCAAATTATTTTAGCAGTTAAACTGGCCAGACTTCTAAACTCAGCTTCTGTACTCGATCTTGACATTGTATGTTGCTTCTTTGGCTTTTCTGTCCTTTCATGGGGATGGTAGTTTCTTGGACCTCTATTATTTTCGTCGGCCAGGGGCCAAGGTCTTTCGCAGCTGACCCAGGGTCGGTCCTTTTGATTCTTGCGTTGTTGTCCTCGACTCCTGTGTCCCGACCACGCATCTTTCATTGTGAACCTCTTTAGATGGCCCTTCCTCACCAGGCTTTCAATCTCATTCATAAGGTCGGTACATTCCTTTGTAGAGTAGCCGTAATCTCGATGGAATGCACACCTTTTGTTCCTAAATCTGTAGAGATTCGACCTCATTGGTTTTGACCACATCAGCTGCGAGTCTCTCTATTTGCATCAAAATCCTTTCCTTGTTGTATTTAGGGATGTGTAAGTTTCATAGCCCTTTCTTTCCGGGCTTCTTCTCCTCAGTGGGTAACTACCCATTTTGCCAAACTTTCTTTCCCCATGATTTGTCTTGACCTCTCTCCCCCTTTTTTTGCAACCTTGTGGTTCATCTTTCTCCTCCTCTTTGTCCAATCGAGTGACCATTATCTCTTCAACATTTATATATTTTTTTGCTCTGTGCAAGAGCTCAGGTAGAGTTTTTGGGGGGTCTAGAGAGAGGGAGAATTTGAAATGATACTCATGGTCAGTGAGGCCATTCATCAGGCCGGCTACTGCCACGGATTGTTCCAGGTCTTTTACTTGTAGAGCTTCTGCGTTGAACCTCATCACGTACTCCCTTAACGATTCATCAGGTTTTTGTTTAACAGCCATAAGGCTGAGTGTAGCTTTCTTTGCCTGACGGCTACTGATGAAATGGGTCAGGAATGAGTGTCCAAGCTCTTTGAAGGAGTTTATTGACCGAGATTCCAGACCGGAGCACCAAGCGCGAGCTGCTCCCTTAAGGGTTACTAGAAACACCTTGCACATTAAAGGGTCATCGGCCCCTTGCATGGACATGTTAGCACAGAAAAGTTCCAAATGGTCGATGGGATTAGAGGTACTATCATATGCTTCAATGACAGGCATCCTGAAGCCTGGCAGAGGCTGAGCTCGATCAATCTCCTTTGTGAAAGGTAAGGTTTCTAGCAGCTTTAACTCGTCTAGCGGAATCTGTGCTTTGTCCTGTATTTGTTTTTCGATCACCTCCAACTTGGCCTCCAGCCGATTATGTGTTTGGTCTCCCATTGGCGGTGCAGAGAAGGATGCGTTTCAGGTGTCCCTTCGGTGGTCGAGGGACTGTTCTCGATAAGCTCTGGACTTCGGCCTTTCCAAGGTTTCCATTGACAGCGAGGAGCTGGCGTTGGGTTCTTCCAATGGCGGAGGGGATGTTGGAGAGGGAGGGGGATGGTTGGTGTTGTTCCTTGAAGGTGGTCTTTGAACTGGTGAAGGTGTGAGGGCATGTTGGACAAGTTCAGTAAGATTCCTCAGCTGCTGGGAGAGTTGTTCAAACTATTCCACCGTAGGAGGTGGTCGCCTTTTCGATTGGTCATCTGACGTGACGTTAGGGCTTACGGGGGCTATAAGTTCCTCTTCTTCTACTACTCTTCTTCTGGGTGCCATCTTTGATAGCAACTGAGAAAAAATCAGCCCCTACCTGGCCAAAATGTAATTACCCAAGATGGCACTTTTAGACCGAGGTGGGAAATGGAGGGATAGCTGGCTGGGAAACTAGTGTTTCTAGGTTAGTCTAATTTTCTCTCTTGGTCCTCATCTCATCGACCATGGGTTATTTATAGGTGAGGACCGCCAGTCCAGCTTGGCGAGGCGATGAACACGTAGCCGAATCGTGATTCGGGTATGAGCTGGCCTAGATCAGTGTAAAAGTCTCAAATGCTCTTCGCGCTAAAACCCTTGATGTTTGCTTGGTCCCAAAGTTGGTTCTTGGTCCCGAGGTGGACGATGACACTTATCATGGTCAGCGCTTAATGCGCTGACCTGTGTTCGATGAACATATCTGACGAGCTTAACGTTGACCCAATCACGTGTTCACTGTTTCATTATGCGAGCCCATTTGACTGGGTCAGGAGACTGAGGTGAAAGACTAAAATACCCTCTAGTTAAAATATCCCTCATCAGTATCTCTTCTTGAACTATTACTGTATAAATGTACAGACAATGAATAAGATTGAAGTTTTCCTATTAACATTATTGCCTTTACACTCATAAATGTTGGATATAAAGGAAAGAAATAAAGGAAATCAATATTCCTCTGTTGAATGAAAACTTGCATGCATACATGCAACAAGGAAAAAAAGTAACCTTCATCAATTTTTTAAGGATTTATATATGATGTATTGACAATATATAGTTTTTATACATTGTTAATGCACAAGAGGTTGACACCTCATCAATAAGCTCCTATGAGTAAATTGAAAAAAAATTATTTGTATTTATTTTTAAGTGCTTGATATTTTTTTAGTTTACTTATTGATGAGGTGTCAACTTCTAGTACATTGACAGTGTCAGTGCACCGTATACAAACCCATTTTTTTAATACAAAGATATTATCAGACTTTGTCTATATTTAATTTTTTTTCAATCGTAAAAATACAATTTTTGACCTCAATTTAACATAATTGTTGGTTCAGGCACAAAGAGAATGCGAAATCAAAACTTGGATTTAATCCCTCTTAAAATTAGTAACAACCAGTAGATCAAAAATTGATGGTCAGTAAAATCAATATTTTACTCTCTAAACATTCCCATAAAAAAGAGATCCCTAGTTGAAAAAAAAATTATTTTGTTGTTACCAATTGGGTTAACACTCGTGATCACTCATTTATCCTTTTACTCAAACCATGTAGAAAATTAATTTGAAGAAAATAATTTTAAAAACACAACCAATTAAATCACAAAGACACTGAGGGAATAGTTTAACAAATTATCGGATTGAACTAATAATCTACATTAAGATGGCAGCTTGCTCTCATAGTTTGCACCTTCATCACTAGATGGCATCTGGGGCCAATTTGATGCTTTCTCAACCTGCTGCTGCTGTGATACTACACCTGCCGGAATACTTGGACCTGCAATATCCTGTGGATCCATCTCATATTAATTTTCTTACATGATAAGTTATGAATAAAGATCGTCATTAAATTCTTTTTATTTTCACAATTAACATACTAAACTTCAATGTCGAAATATGCATGGATTTAGGAAATACAACAGCTATATTGCATGTATAATATTACTCATTTAGTTAGGGATTAGAATTTTTTGGAAAATTTATATTACCTTCATTAGAGGGAATGAGGTAGGAGACGACAAGAAGGCAGAAAGGAGCTCTGTTGAAGAGTAGTTGTGATGCCAAGGTGGAAGACAATCATTACTCGAGGTGCTGACATGGCATCCGCCCATGTCACAAGCATCAATGGTCATGTTCGTTCCATGTGGCATCGGATCATAGATCGTACTAATCGATGATTGGTTCCTAAATATTTCAATGATACAATTAAGAATTTGATTTAGCTAAAAAAAAATTTACTCAACGATTAATTTGGATGCTAATTAATACCTAACAGGAATGCAAGATGATTCTGATCCTGCACAATAATGAGTTGGGTTTTGTCCATTGTCCGGCAACCAACCCACAGCCTCATTTCCAAACGAGCTTGGCACACCTTCTTGTGCATCCAAGAAGATCTATGTTTCATATGATATTAATGAACATCAGTACTATATTAAAATGGAGTATGGATAATTAAGTGACTTAAAATCTGAAATTGAATATTACCTGTACGTTGGTTGGATCACTGCTGAAAGTGGATAGATGAATATTACTCATCAGATAGTTCTGCAAAGATAGAGAAGTCAAGGAGGCTGCAAAACCCTTTCTAAGGAAAGGGTTAATAATTAAGATCTATAAATACAAAAGGAAAATTAATAGTAATTAGGATAGATTTATGGACCTTTCTCTGAGTAACACGTGTCAAAGCCTGTTCAAGGTTCTTCTCACATGACTCAAGGTCCGCCATGGATGTGAGTGTTAGAGGCTCAGGCTCATACACCCTTCATTATATATAATTAAATTTCACCTTTAATTCACACTAAGCATTAAAAAAAAAAAGCTTTGATATCTTCTAACCTTAATTGTTCCTCGGCCAATTGAAGCTGATGTTGCAAATTACTGATTTCGCGTTGGATTTCCTATAGATAATTTAAAGTAAAATTGCAACTTAAAATTAGGTCTAAGATATATATCATCAAGCTGCAAAAAGGTTATTGTGTCTTAATTATATTTTGTACCTCAACATTTGAGTTAGTAGCTGTAGTAGAACTGCATGAAAACATTAGTTTTAATTAGAGATACCAACATATAGTAAAATTTTAGAAATATTTTCTATTTTATTTAAGAAGTACCTAGCAAGTTGAAGAGCAAAATCATTTTCAGCTTGAAGTTTCTTCAGGGTGCTGAGCAAAAACTGAAACATAAAAGGAAGGATCAAATTGAACAAATTCTTTTTTTCATTACATGTAAGGCCAACAGATCTATTTGGAGCCATAACTAGGTCAAATTACCTCTTTATTCCGCACCAAGCTGCAATCAAAACGAAAATACCAAATGGTAAAACTTTGGATCAATATTTTGGTTCCTTGATAATAAATGAAAAACAAATTTACCACTTGAACCAAAGCCCGATTAATTCATAAAAGGGTAACCTACCTTCCTCTATCTTGATCCGGTAAATTTATATATCGGCTAAGCACATCCTCAATTCTACAAAGAGTTGGAAAACAAAATGTAAATATAAACATAATCGTTCACAATTTCTAAAATAGCTAGCATGTTCAATAGGTGGCAAGTAGATACTCCTGTATTCAATGGCAGCATGAAAAGTTATGTATGATTAATGCAGGCATGCATGCATAAATAGAAGAATGAGAGAAATGCCTACCTTTTCTTGCCTGAAAAATGGCTGACACGACCAGATGGAGAGAACATAATGAGAGCAATATCAATGTCGCAAAGGATTGAAAGCTCATAAGCTTTCTTGATAAGTCCATTTCTACGTTTGGAGAAAGTAACTTGTCGATTTGTATCGTTCTCTATCCTTTTAATTTGAAGTTTAACCCGACCCATGATTGAAAATAAAAAATCTATCAAGAACCAGAAGAAAACAAGAAATGAAAAATGTAGAGTAGATCCTGTTCCTTCTCCTTTAAGGAGAAAAAATAGAAATTCAAGTCGAATCAAATAACAATATAAGATGGAAAGAGAAGGTGTAGACAAGGGGTGCAAAGAAAGAGGAGAAATACAAAAGGATTTCCGTATTACAAGCACAAGGTGAATTTTTCATATAGACGAGTAACCTTTTGCTTTGATATTTTTAGTTTTAAAGGTGGTTTTTGTCCTTGAAGAGGTCAAAATGGAATCCGATTAAAAGGTTAAAAAAGCATTGGTGGAAAGAAAGGGTCGTGGGTTAATTTCAGAGGTTGTATGGTACTAATAATCTATCTTGAAGAGTGGAAGAGTTGGTTTTCGAAATAGTGAATGGACGAAATTAATAACTCCCCTTTTAATACTGAACACTCCATAATTGGATGGTTAATTTGTTTCAAGATATTCTCCGAGTCACCAACATTTGTCATGCCAAACAACTAGGCGCTAGTTTGGATGAGTAGTGCGATTGATTCCAGTGAAATTAAAAAAAAGAAATAACCACCATATGTATAAATTTTATAATAAAATATTTAAAAGAATAAGTAAAAACAATAATTTTACATGATTTTTTTTGTTTTTTGCAAATTTTTTTATCTTATTATTTTTCACTGGACTGAAGTCACCGCACAGAAGGTGTGGTGGCTTCCAACAAATAAGACAAAAAAAATAAAAGACAACAAAAAATGAATAAAATTACTTTTATACCCTTTAATTATAAAATTTTTATTATTTTACCAAAAAACTTATACCCATGGTGATCCTTTCATATTTTTTAACTTTACCTGAGCTAATTTCACCACTCATCCAAACTAACCCTAAGGTTTGTTTTAGGGTTACTATTCCTGCTTAAGAGAAATTAAATTTAAGTGTTGAATCTTTTTCTTTCTTTGTACCTCTTTATGAATCCAAAAAAACATTTGTTATACCAAGATTTGTGGCACAATTAAAGAATAAAATTATTGTTAATATTTGATGCATGCATAAAAGCTATATATTATTAATTAACGACAAAGTGTCACTTTATTATTGAGCAAAACTAAAAAAAATACGCAAACAGTTAAAAATAAATATCAATATACTATTTTAGGTTCATTAATATTTATTTTTAAATATATATATTTTTATTTTTTTTATGTAATATTTTTTAAAAATTTTTTTATGAATAACAAAAAAATATGTAACAATTTTAGATATGACAAGGTGACACAAGAAGAGAAGGACACGTATAAAAGATATAAGGTGATACATGCTAAAATTTGGTAAAAAATTATATATAAATATGATAAAAGCGAAAAAAATTTTATATATGACATGTGAAAACGAATTTTAACATGAAATATCTGTGTTTTCTAAGATACAAATACAATCCTACATAAAACAAGCACAAATTGTTAAATCTAGTCATTTATGGTTTTTTTTTTTGAAACAGCATTTATGGTTTATTAATAGTGTATAATTGTTATACTATTAACGAATCAAGTATAAATCCTAAAATTGAAAAAAAAATTACATATGCAACTAGATATTTTATTTAAGATTTATACATAATGCATTGATAGTATATAGTTTTTGTACAATGTGAATGTACTAGAAGTTAACACCTCATAATGAGTAAACTAAAAATTTGCTAAGCCCAAAGAAATTGAAAAAAATATATTTATCTATGTTTAAGGGCTTAACATCCTTTTAATTTACTCATTAATGAAATGTAAACATTTGGTACATTGGCAACGAATAGAGATTATATATTACGAATACACCATATATATTTTTATTTAATAATGATTTAATATCATGTTTTTGTTTAAGTATTATTTAATAATGATGTAATACTAAATTCATATTTGAACAAATATTATCACCTTTAAATAGTATGATTGAGTCGAGAATTTTTCCTAAAAATTTCATTAATAATTTATAAAAGAATTCATACGTTGAATATTCGGTTTGATTATTTTATTATTGTTTTTTTATAATCAAATACAAAGAGAAAAAGAGATTCAAATTTTAGAACAATCGCTAAGTTAAACATTTATCGATTTTTTATTTTTACAGTGTGAGAATAAAAAATAATCAAACGGTTAATGTTTATTCATTTTAAACTTTTGAGGGAATGACATCACACCGCCCCATGTATCAGCTAATGGATTAGTGACCCTCTGAGAAAATAAAGAGGAGTTTATATCCTCCAAAAAATCTACATTCATCTGACGAGTTAATTTTGTCAAAGCATCTGCACATATTTTTTTGTTATTCATAAAAAAATTTAAAAAAAAAATTCAAATCCTAAATCGGATCTCTTTAAAAAGGAATAGCATCTCTAAGCTAAGTTTGATTGTTCATCCGCACAATTTTGATTTTTGAAAGATTGATTATAAACAATAAGAATTTTATTAAATATTTAAGCCATTAAATTTGAGCCATAAAAATCATGATCATGGTGAAATTAAAGCTCTTCTTATCCATATCCAACGAACAAAAATTCCCTCCAAAGTGGGTCATCTTTTTCCCTGTCCGAACTCTTCGGTTAAAAAACTGCTTTTCAAGAAGACTCGAACACAAGCTCTTGATAGGCTCCAATCTCCAAATCCAAAGAACTAAAACAGTAAAGAATGGCAGCCTCTACTTTATTCATTGCAACCGTAAAGCCACTGACCCATCATTTCTCCAACTTTAAGTCCCCTTCACTGGCATTTTCCTGTTGTTGTTCTTCTTCCTTGCCACCTCCAAAGGAAGTGAAACTCCTTTTGAACTCAAAACCTGCTCCCAAGAAGTGTGTTTTCAATGTGGGTGTTGGGCTGTTAGTAGCTTCAGTTCTTGCTTTCTCACCGTTGGATGCTGATGCCACCAGGATTGAGTATTTTGCAACTGTAGGGGAACCTCAATGTGAGCTTAACTATGCTAAATCTGGTCTTGGTTACTGTGATGTTATTGTGGGGTCCGGTGAGGAAGCTCCACGTGGAGAGCTTATTAATGTGAGTTCATTTCTTGAGTTGAGTTGAGTTGGTTTTTATTTTGCTTTAAATTGTTTGGATATATCTTTTCGCAATCGTCAAAATTTGGGTTTTGTTCGTTAACGCTATTTAATTTTACCTAACTTTATTTGTTTTTTGCTTGAAATGTTTTGATTTTAATTGTATGCCTTGTCTCTGATTCTGTTAGTAAACATGTCAACGAATTGTGCAATGAGATTTTGTGTTCATGTTGCTTACTTGCTTTTTTAGTGAATTTCCTTGATGAATTTGCATCTGGTGCATAGTCACTGATTAGAATACTTGGAAACTGATAATCAAGAAATCAAACTCTTTTCACTGCAGAGGCTTATAGCCACAGAGTGCATATGTAAATGTCAGACCAACTGACCTGGCTGTATTTGAGTATGAGATTGTGCTTTGAAACTTAAGTTGAGGTTAATCTTTTTGTTGATTATTGGTTGATGCTACAATTAATGTTATACCGAGGCAGATATGCACGTGAATTGAGGAACATGAATGAATTAGTTACCATGAACACATTATAGGCTTCATCATGCAACAGAGGTATAAACTCAACATGGACGACCATTGTTCAGAGGAAGCTTGCCATGACAAGTTGTTGAACACTTCAATGTCTAGACAGAGATATATTTGTAGCATAAATGCATCTCATGACTTGTATTGCATGATATATTGTAGAATATGTGCACGGCAGTAGCAACATCAGATTGATTGAACTGAGATTATTTTCTTTGTTTTCTATTTTGCATAGATTCACTACACTGCAAGATTTGCTAATGGAATAGTCTTTGACAGTAGCTATAAACGTGCTAGACCTCTTACGATGCGAATTGGTGTTGGCAAGGTACACTTTACCTATAGATTAATCTAATGCAATTTTACTGTTGATCTTTCCTCTCCCGATGAAAATTGGTCTTGGTAAGGTACAATTCTTCTGCTTCACCCAGGGGTGGGTGGACACAACCACTTGCAATTTCCAAAATGGGGACTATATAAATGTCTCTGTGTCCTTGAGCTGATAAATGTTTTTCATTGATGGAACAATGAGCTTATAAATCATAGGTTTACATATTTTTTTGTTATTGAACTCATATATATTCACAGAACAAGAAAATAGCCATGTAAATTTATCATTAGAACTGCATATGGATCCTACGTTATCACTTTTCCAGTCTTTTTTGAGTGAAGGTAAATCATCTTAAACTCTCCATACAGGCATTGAGAGTTTAAAAAAAAAATGTCATCTCTGCAATTATCCAAGACACTTGTTTGTCAGAAGTAGTAACTTTCTAACAGTTACACAATTAGGATACCAACAACCGGGGATCATATTGGGGTTCCATTAAAAAGCTTGGTTAACACATTGATCAATTGTGTTAACCTTTGCTTTCTCCCACTTGAAAAAGATATCTGTCTTCAGGAAGGAATAAGTATAGAGCCAAAAGGATCACAATCAAGATTTGCCCATGTGTCCTGGATTTCCAGTGTCATTTATCCTTGTTATTTTAAGTTTCATTCCTTCATTTCAGGTCATTAAGGGACTGGACCAGGGTATTTTTGGTGGTGAAGGAGTCCCTCCTATGTTTGTTGGTACAGTTCTGAAGACAGTGACTAAGCTTCTTTAAATTACTTTTTAGTATGTCTTTATTTTCTCTCATATTGTTCAAGAAGAATTTTTACACTGTTGATTTTGACACAGGTGGAAAACGTAAGCTTCAGATTCCACCAAATTTAGCATACGGACCAGAACCTGCAGGATGCTTTTCGGGTGAGTTTCCATTGCAACTGGAAGTTCACATTCTAGAGCTTTCTTTGCATCTGTACTGGTCTGAATTTACATCTCATAACTTCAAAACTTTTCTGTGTAAAAATAATTGTTCTTGCAAACCTTTCTCTCAAGATGCAAATGTAAACGTTGGATTTTGGCAATATAGTTGCCGCAGAAAAGAAAGAAATGAGTCTATTATGTGAGACGGTCATTGTTGTGACAATTACCTATAGCCACTGACTCCACGATGTTCTTTATACAGGTGACTGCAACATACCTGCCAATGCAACTCTCCTGTATGATATTAAGTTTGTTGGCATCTACTCAGGAAATGCAAAGTGATGAAAGTGAGTTTCCTATTTTTTTTTTTTGAAACATAAAATGAGTTTCCTAACTGTCCAGAATTATTATCAGACACTGTTGACTAAAATTGCATTTTGTTAATATCTTCTCAGGCAAACTGATGAAAGTTGCATTTGCAGCTAAGCATTAACCATTCAGATCTTTATAAGCCCCTTTTTTTATTACTCTAGGCATACAGAAAAGGAGATCAAGATGCCACCATAAGTTGGCCATTCTTGAAATTTCCTTCCCACCCCTCATCTTTTTCCCTTTTTTTTAAGAACTTGTCTAAGATCCTGACTTATTAGAACAGAAAAATGCATCTCTCCTTTGGTTCCATTAAAACAGAAGAAAGTAATACTTCTTTCAGTAAATGTAGACTTCAAGTCTATGAAAAGCCAATTATTGGATACATCACTTTGTGTATATTGATACACTTTTCTTTTTTTTTTTTATTTTGAGATGGCCGGACTTGATTCACCATCTATAAGGAACATGTTAGGTAAATACTATGACAAGGAGTACATCATATGAGTTCATGCTGGAAGAAGCAATGATATGATGGCCCCTCTAGATTTCTGATATGCATTACCTACATTATCCCCCAACCTATAGCACATTTTCTACGCATTTTCCGAGTTACACAGTCACACACACGCTACTTGTAATTCATAAATGACTGGTTAGTCCTCTGTTTTAATGTATGGTCTGGTTGAAATATTTGACAATTTAAAAAATGTTGACTACTTTATGTTAGATACATCTCTTGCTGAGTTTAGTGGTGAAATGCTTCCTCTATTTTATACACCAAATTCGGCTTCTTTTTCTAAGGCTCAAAGGAATGAAGCTCAAGCATGTTTCAGGTGATCAATTGAACTGTAAGCCAGAACCTCCAATCTGATATTTGTCACCTCTGCAAAAAGAGCAAGTACCTGCTGCTTGATACTCTCCTTAGCTTATCAAGGCTGGGAATGCTGCTAAGCTTTGACGAAGTAATTGGTCATATTGATTTATTGAAATAGTTAGGTGTCTATCTTCTCTAGCGAGCAAGCTTCTAAAAGTTTTGTGTTACTATATATTTTCTTTTGAGTTTAGTGCTTGTTCCTTTTTTTCTGTTCCTTATCTATGAATATAGTACAATTTTAGGGCGAATCGATATTAGGTGAAGGAAAATTATACTTCTATGGACTTCAATGGTTATAGAGAATTTATGCCAATCCACAAGTCACAATCAGAAATCCAAATGGGATGTTCATAATCACCATAGTTTCTGTTTTTGCTGGTGTGATTGTACTGTATGTTGTCATTACTCTTCCTTCTTATGGTAACCCTACTCACACATATAGGTTCAAACCTCCAAATATAAGAAAAACCTTAATAATAAAAACAATTCAAGGTTTTCATAGAAGGCACTCACCCCGGTTATGAGTAACATTGCGTAAATTAGCAATATACAACACCAACAAATTATTATCATCACTATTTTTGTACATGTATGCTTTCCAAAGAATAAACAATTAACTAGAATCTGCCGCATTCTATTTTCATTACTACTCGCCGAATTCAAAGTAAGATGCAAGAATATTTTATAAATAAGATAAACTTCTAAAATTGGCTACAGAATTCAGCTTGGGAGCGTGCTGGGTGGAAATTGCTCTTTCGCTTGGTGCTATAAATGAACTTCTAACACCAACTAATTAAAGCATACAGTCAAGAGGATTTGCATTTTCAAACTCTATATGTTGGAAGCTCTATGCACTTGAACCTCTCTACTTAAAGCAGGAATGCATGCCTTTACGCTCCCTTGGATCCGAGAAGGATTGAGGAAAAGGGTAAAAAAAAGTAAAGAAAAGAAGAGGAAAATAAAGTTTGATTCTCTTCTCAATGTCTGCTTGTAGGGGAAAAGATGTCACAGGCATGTGCTCCAAGGGTATTTCTCCCTAGTTTTGTCTGAAGTGGGAATTTCATTTCTTTTCTCATTGCACTGCCTTGTGAGTGTAAGCCATATTTATTTGAATGAATTTGAACTTTAGTATTGCTAATTCAGGATATTCCTAATTCACATATTTGCATCATCCACTCTGTTTTTATTTTGCTCTTCTCTTCTTCCTGAGTCCTCGAAATGCTGCACTGAACATTTAATTTATTGATAAGCTTCCTAAATGGAAGTTTAACCATTGAAAATGGTCTGACATGCTAGTTAGGTCCACTTGTCATGTTTCTTCTGCTTATGAAAGTGAAACCCATAAACAAATTTCAAGAAACACAAATATCTCACTATCACCCAAATGGAGCAGCCAGCTTGCATCCAATAACGGTGGTGATGAGTGATGACATATAGAGCTCTGTTTCCAACCCAAAACTAATTTCAGGCATAAAATTCATGACATTACGTGCATAATAAGGACAAAAAAAATAAAGTAAGGTTACAAATGCAATAGTTGCCTCACTCCATCCCAACCCACATTGACACATTGTTTTCATCATACCAAAAATCAAACCTTTAAAGGCCCCATCAAAACTGCTCCTCGCAAAACTAGAAAAGGAAGTCTAACCAGGACCATTTAAAAAGAAAAAAGAAAAAGGACCTTCATTAATAACTCAATAGTCCTCTCATTATAGCTATCAGAAAATCCAACAGGGAAAGATACTACCAAGTACAGAGGAATTTTTACACTGGTTTTAATGATTTCTGGCAAGAGGTAGGAAAGCTTAATTGTCATCAAAACATCAACTGCAGCCTACATGATAGAACATGCATTTGGGTTTTCATCACTGAACATAGAGATGTAAGGATCTTCGTATCTGGTGACAGTGGCAGTAGTTACATTGCTCTCCACATTCCTGACGTAACCAGGGGGCGCCTTCTTGTCATAAGCAGGAGCAGCATAGGGATGGGCCACCAGATTGTAAGGAACATAAGGCCAAATCTCAGCCTTTTTCCCTGTTGACTTGGCTTTCTTCAACACCTTGTTTGCTTCTACATATCCCGTTACAGTCACCTTCTGCTGTTTCCTGTTTATATTCACGGATTTCACTCCTGCAATCACATTACATATCATCGCATAACAATCTGTCAGCTAAATCCATGGCAAAAATAAAAAGCAATGAAGAGATGAAAAGGAAGAAACATATACCACTCAATGAAGAAAGGGCCTTCTTGACCTTGAGTTCACAGCCATCACAGTCCATCCTGACCTTGAGTTCCACAGTCTGAAACTGCTTTTTCTTCTTGTATTTATGGCCAGTACTGCTCATCAAATCAGACAAATACTCCAAAGTGCCTGCAACTCCCATTTTTAATTTGCTTCTCTTCAAAGCTTGGTTCAGTGAAAACTCCTAATGAAGAATGTAACTACAAGTTTGAATGCAGGTTTTTGCTTCTTTGATCAGAAATGAGAGGAAAGCAGGAAATGTGAAGACAGGGTTTATGGAAATATGGGAATTGATGTGAATTTATATACCAGAAAAAGTAGGAATTGAGCTGACAAAGAAGGTTCAAGGAGATTTCCCTTCAAATAAATAAATAAGGGGGTTGATACTTGAGAGGTGTTGATTCCTTCCTTGCCTTGCAACAAACCGAGAAAATGGCTTTACGACTGCTTTCTTAAACTTCATAATCTTGTATACTGCTTCACTTCTTAAATAGACTTTTCAAACGGGGGAAAAAAAAAGCTGTGGGCCCATACTAAAGCAGAAGTAAACAGAAGATATTTAGAAGGCTTGTGACTCTGTTCAGTTTCAATTACTGTCAAAAGCATGATTTGGGTTCTTGGGTTGGAAGTAAGATTATGTTAAGGTATTTTGCAGAAGTACCCTTGCATTGTTTGGTATTTGCTCGTCGTGGATAATGTTTAAGGCTGCTATGCTATGTGGTACGAATTGGAATGTTCGAAATGAGATGAAATTGGCTGTTGCAGTCAGATAAATAAGTCAAATTTCAGAGGCTTTTATTATTTCTGAACGTTTAATTGCTTAAACTATTTATGCATAATTGATGTAGTTTTTACTTTTTATGCTTTGAGTGGAAGAAAAATGAAAGAAGGAAGCCGCAAAAGAAGGAAAAAAAATCAATGGAAACTTGTAGTTTAGAGAATGAATAGCCAAATAAATAAATATCAAACTTTTGGCATTGTTTGGAAACAGTACTTACAAATTCAAATATATCCAAATAGAACAAATTAAAAAAAAAAGTTGTTAAAAGTCAAATTGTTAATAATACAATAACAATTGAGGTCTTACAATCATAAAATGAAAACCACAAGATATGATTAAGCTAAATTATAAAGATACAAGGGGCAATGTGAAAGTAGCTTATATTTGCCATTAGGGCATAATAATTTATAAAATTAAAAATATAGAAATTCAATTCATCATGAGGAAGGAATACGGATAAAGTAGATGCAGCTGGCTGGTTATGTTTTGTGAACAGCATCAGCACCACACGTTTGAGAGGAAGATCATGTATCACTCATAACACGTGGAAGAATCCAACGGTAGAGATGGTAAAAGAGCAGCTGGCTCCCCCTAAATTGTGGGGTCAAGCCACCTTGTGGGTTTGAATTTTGAAGTGGGTTTGGGAGACCAGAGATGGAAGCCGCGTCAAGGGAGCGCGGATGTACAGCTCCGGGAAGTCGCATCAGTTTGATTTTCCTTTCAGAGAACATTTTACTTTTTTTTTTCCTAAAAAAAAAATTCGTTTTTAATTATAAAATTGATTGATTGATGACTTGAGGGTAGTTTGGATTATAATCAGCAATGAGATCCAAATTAAACTTTAATGAATTGGGGTGTTTTCTTTTTTTTTTTTTAATGCGTTTTGCTAACAGTGCATAAGCCTAATCAATATTTATTTAAAATAATATTTTTATTAAATTCAATAATTGATAATATATTGGTTTTCGTTATATGAAAATATTATTATTTAATATAATAATATCACAGGGTATTCTCAAAACATTTTTAAATTAAAATTATTTCAATTTATAACGTCATTATATTATTATTGCTTTCACTGTTTTGTATATTTATATATTCCAATGCTTTAGTAAATGAAAGTTCGTTACATTGAAAAAAATTTAATAGTAGCGTTATTTTGTTTAAATAAAGCCAAAAAGATACTGTCCTAATAGTTAAAGACTTAAAAGTCTTATCATGCGAGAATTTGATTTGATTTCATATTAAATTTATTTATTATATGTCAATCTACATATCTAATTTAATTTA
This sequence comes from Heritiera littoralis, assembly GCA_031772115.1. Lineage (NCBI taxonomy): Eukaryota > Viridiplantae > Streptophyta > Magnoliopsida > Malvales > Malvaceae > Heritiera > Heritiera littoralis. The sequence goes on along the minus strand of JAPDPK010000096.1, from coordinate 1,272,394 downwards.
ATTTATTATTTTTATTATAAAATATAATACTTTATCATGATTTTAATTTTTCCTTATCGACAGTTGTAATATTGTTAAAAAAAAAATGAAGAGAGAAAAACGTTAACGTAGGAATTGGAGGTGTTTGGTGAGAGAGGAAAAAACGGGTCGTTTTTAAAGGATAAAACGGCAAAGCAAAAGCAACCAAATTATTGGGTGGGGGATGGATGCAGGCATACGGGTATAAAGCTGGGCATTGGTGTTAGATTATGCTTGTAAAGATGGATGTGTCCAATCCTCCTTTTTTTTCTCCTGTTTTTTTGGCCTTCTTTTCAATCCGCCATAAATAATTCTCTAAGTTTTTATAACATATTTTAGAAGTTTTTATCAAATAAAAAGGAAGTTTCCAATCCAACCTTAACAAATAAAATAAATACAAAGCAATGCTTGCTACTGTTGAACAAAAACAAAAAAAAATATGGGATTACAGATCTTGTCCACTTGGGGTACTATGAAGATGAAAAACTTGAACTTCTTCTTGGACTTCAACTTCTGGAATTGAACTTCTTTGATCACGAACAGTCACGAACTAAATGCAGAGAAAGACTTCAAGGCGTGCTGCTATAATGCCACTTTCTTTAAGACTTATTTCACCCCCACCAGTTATGGTATGCAACAGGGATTATGGAAATAGCCTCAGGATACAATGAAGTCAACTTGTTTAATATTACCTTGCACTTGTAATATTAAACCACTAAACACTTTAGACAAATACAAAAATATTATGTCTTAGCCAAAGTTTTCTGCAGCAAACAATGTCTAAGAGACTTGTTTTCTATTTTGAGATTGGGAGAGAAAGAAGAATTCAGAATATTTTCGTTATCTTTTGTTCTGTTGTTCTGTCTTCTTGAATGAACATTGTCATCTCTTTTATAGAGATAATTTCAAGATATGTGATCTTTGGTTTGAATGATACAACCTTTCAATTGTGTTGTTTCATTTAAACAAACACATCATTCAGATTGTTCACAACCTCTCAAATTCAACGGTTATGTCCTTTAACCATTCTGTAGTGAAAGATTACCCTTTGAATGAGGTTGCACCTATTCAAAGAAAACTAGTCGTTACAATTCATTTTACACTAGAGCAGTTGACTGCCATAAAAGGCAATTGACTGCCTTTGGATTTCCAGGCAAGGAAGTCGGATGCCCTAAAATAGCATCCGAATGCCCTAGTGTATTTTTGAAACAGTATGCAACTTCCAGGAGGGCAGTCGACTGCCTTCATATGGCAGTTGACTGCCTTAAAGTAACTTAAAATCTGAGTTTTCACTTTGTATAGGCAGTTGACTGCCCTATTTGGGCAGTTGACTACCATCCCGGGGCATCCGACTGCCCTCCCAGGGCATCCGACTGCCCAAGAGCATTTTTCGAACAGAATGTTCACTGCGCAAGGGCAGTTGACTGCCCTCTATGGGCAGTTGACTGCCCTATAAAATTAGTAAAAATCATTTTAACATGATTTTACTTTACCCGGAGTCATACCAAACACTAGTTTTACTTGTACGTTGATTAAACAACATTTTAATCAATCTTTTCACTTTATATTTTGAAATTTTCTAACAATCCCCCACCAATTTCAAAATAGAACAAGTCTAATACTTGAGGAATCCTCATGCATAAAATGATGGTGAACTAGGTCTTGAACCATCACCTTAGAGAAAAAGTACTTTCAGTTACTCAGAACGGTATGGTGGACTAAGTCTTGAACCAACGGTTCTATGATGATTAACTAATGACTAAATCTCACATGAGACTTCAAAAATTTGTCCAAAGTCATTTAGTAGAACTTCGACACTTATACTGGCCATGTATCTTGTATCATTTCATGAGTGCTTAAGAGCTAAACCCTAAGCTCCTAGAAGCGGCACCACTTCCACTCATATAGGTGAACTCATCATAAATGCAAACATATAAGCATTCCAACACTTATACTTACGTGTTATGGGTTCATTAAGAGTAACAACTCAACCTCCTTATTTCATATGATTTCAAATATTCATAACCTTTGGGATGTTTAACAGCACAATACTTGCAGCCACATTCAGATAATGTACTTGATCTCATTGAACTCAAGACTTAATGTCCAATTAAGCGTTGAGTTAAGTTTCCATTATGTGTGACTAATTCAAATGGGTTTTAGTCCCATCCCCTTGGAAGTTCTAGACACTATCTCTCTTGTGAGACCTTTTGTCAATGGATCCGCCAAGTTTTCACTTGACTTGACAAAGTTAATGGTGATCACCCCATCTTTAATCAATTGTTTAACATAGCTGTGCCTTAGACCAATATGTCTAGATTTCCCATTATATACTTGGCTATAAGCCTTTGATAGTGTAGCTTCACTATCACAATGTATTGATATAGGTGACATTGGTTTAGGCCATAAAGGAATTTCATAGAGTAAGTTTCTCAACCACTCAGCCTCCTTACTTGCCGAAGCTAATGCCACAAATTCTAACGTCATAGTAGAATCAGAAATACAAGTTTGTTTTTTGGATCCCCAAGAAACTGCACCCCCACCAAACATGAATATCCATCCACTAGTGGATGAATGATCCTCCATGTTATTAATCCAACTTGCATCTGTGTAACCTTCTAAAACAGAAGGTTCACCACTATAAGCAATGCCATAATTCATAGTTTTCTTCAAGTAACTTAATACTTTAGAAATGGCATTCCAATGCATGTTACCTGGATTGCTTGTATATCTACTAAGCTTTCCAACAACAAAAGCAATATCCGGTCTTGTGCATGTCATGGCATACATCAAACAACCAATCACTCTTGCATATTCAAGTTGTGCAATTGGTTTATCCTTATTTGAATTCAATTTCAAATTTGGATCATATGGTGTTGCAACCGTTGCACGTTCATAGTGGTTAAACCTTTTGAGAATCTTCTCAATATAATGTGATTGGGATAAGATTAAGTTGTTTTCTCTTTTATGAATTCTTATTCCCAAAATCACATCTGCAACACCTGTCTTGCATGGAAAAGTTTTTCGATAAAAACTTCTTGGTATTTTCAACTTGTTCCAAGTCTGTACCAAAAATTAACATGTCATCTACATATAAACATATGATGACACCTTTTCCATTTATGATCTTACTATAGACACATTTATCGGATTCATTTATAATGTATCCATTTGCTAGGAGTACTTCATCAAACTTTTGATGCCATTGCTTAAGTGCTTGCTTAAGTCCATACAAGGACTTCATTAATTTACACACTTTCCTTTCTTGTCTAGGAATAACAAACCCTTTGGGTTGTTCTATATACACCTCCTCATCCAATTCACCATACAAAAATGCTGTTTTGACATCCATTTGGTGAATTTCCAATTTATAAATTGAGGCCAATGCTATTAGCATTCTTATTGTAGTAATTCTTGCTACTGGTGCATATGTATCGAAATAATCGATTCCATGTTTTTGTGTAAATCCCTTAGCAACAAGTCTAGCCTTAAACTTGTCTATAGTACCATCCACTTTCATTTTCTTTTTGAAAATCCACTTGCAACCAATTGGTTTGCAACCTGGAGGTAAATCTACTAAGATCCAAGTATTGTTCCCCATAATTGAATCCATCTCATCATTTATAGCTTCTTTCCAAAAAACTACATCTTGAGACTTCATAGCCTCTTCAAATGATTTTGGATCAGATTCAATATTGAAACAATATTCAATGTGATTGCTTATGGTTTTTCTTGATCCCTCCACAAGAAACATGTGAAAATCTGAACCATAAGTCTTAGCTTTTCTTGCTCTTTTGCTTGTTCTTGGTACAAGGTTTTGTTCTTCAATTATGGTGGAATTCTCTAATTCCTTAGAATTAGTTTGAGCAACTTCTTTTTGTGAAGGAATCAATTTGAACCTTCCTTCATCAAACAATGCATCTCTTGATTCAATAACTGAATTAATTGATATTGAATTATTTGGTTCAACAACCAAAAATCTATATGCCTTACTGTTTTGTGCATAACTAATAAAGATGCACTCAATTCCCTTCTCACCTAATTTCTTTCTTTTAGGTTCAGGAATTCTTACAATTGCTCTACAACCCTATACCTTAAGGTAACTCAAGTTGGGTTTCCTTTTCTTCCATAATTCATATGGGATAATATTGTTCCTTTTGATAGGAACTCTATTAAGAATGTGACATGCAGTCAACATTGCTTCCCCCCAAAATTCTTGTCCTAATCCTGAATAGAATAACATAGCATTAACCATTTCGATTAATGTTCTATTTTTCCTTTCAGCCACACCATTAGATTGGGGACTATATGGTGCTGTAATCTCATGAACGATGCCAATAGATTCAAAATATGTTAGATCATAGTACTCTCCTCCCCTGTCAGTTTTTAAGGTTTTAATCTTAACATTACAATGTAATTCTACTTCATTTTTATAAGTTTTAAACATATCTAATGATTCATCCTTAGAATGCATTAAGTAGACATAACAATATTTGGAGAAATCATCTATGAATGTCACATAATATTTCTTTCCTCCTATTGATGGGGTTTCATGTAAATCTCCTACATCACTATGCACTAATTCTAACAATTTAGAATTTCTTTCTACCTTGGAAAAAGGTTTCTTTGTTATTTTAGTTAGCATGCAAGTTCTACATTTTTCATCACTTCTAACTACATATGGAACCATATTAGATTTAGACATCATGATTACTTTATCATAGTTTATATGTCCTAATCTACTATGCCATAAATCAAAAGAATCCACAATATAAGCTAAATCATTCTTCTTATTATTGATATTGAAATGAGATACATTAAGTTTAAACATGCCTTCATTGGCATATCACTTTCCCACAAAAGTTCCACTCTTGGATAGTATACACTTATCCCCCTCAAAGACAACTTTGAACCCAAACTTATTGAGTAAACTAATAGACACTAGATTCTTCCTAACTTCTGGAACATAGAAAACATTGGTTAAAGTCAATGTTTTTCCAGAAGTGAAGTTTAAATCTTTGGTCCCCTTGCCTTTGATTTCAGTTGAAGAAGAATTCCCCATGTAGAGCACATTGCCATCTACTTCCTCTTTGAAAGTTTTGAACATAGCCTTGTTTGTGCACACATGTTTTGTAGCACCAGAATCTATCCACCATGCTTCTTTGTCTTCAATGACATTGATTTCAGAAATCACAGCAACAAAGTTGTCCTTGGTTGCATTGGATGCTTCTTTCTTCTTTTTGAAGACATAGCAATCCCTTTTGAAGTGCCCTGGTTTTCCACAATGGAAACATGCACCTTTCTTCTTGATTTTCTTGCCTTTGGTGGAAAGTTCTTTCTTCTTCTTTGTGGATTTTTTGTTGGAAACAGTATCTTCCACCACATGGACTTTGGAGATGTTAGTCTCCTTCTCCTTTTCTTTGTCATTCTCCTTGCGATATTGCTCTTCAATCCGAAGATAGTTTGCAAGGTAATCAAGAGTGATTTCTTCCTTTTTGTGTTTCAAGGTTCTCTTGATATCCTTCCATGATGCTGGAAGTTTGTCAATTATAGAGGACACTATAATTGACTCATCCATGTTCATTGAATACTGCTTAAACTTGTTAAGGATGACTTCAATCTCAGCAAACTGTTCCATAATAAGTCTGAAATCATTCATTCTAAAAATGTTCCAACTTGTTACCAGGAACTTTTTGCTAGTTGCATCTTCCTTCATGTATCTTGCATCCAGCTTTTCCTATAACTCTTTTGATGTGTTTATTGTGATGTAAGTATCAAATAAAGAATCAGACATACCATTTAGGATGCATCCTCTACAAGTGTAGTCATCGTTGTCCCACTTTTGTCTTTGATGCACTTTCTCATTTGTTTCATCTTCTTTTTCTTCTGGTCTTGGTGTTGTGAGTACATAGAGCACATTGAGGGATGTAAGTAAAATCTTCATCTTCTGTTGCCACCTTAGGAAGTTCCTTCCATCGAACCTCTCCAACTTTTGAAAGTTGAATGCCAATTCTTTCAATATTTCCATCTTCATGGTTTTTGAAAAATAAGTCTTAAGATTGTTGAACAAAAACAAAAAAAATATAGGATTACAGATCTTGTCCACTTGGGGTACTATGAAGATGAAAAACTTGAACTTCTTCTTGGACTTCAACTTCTGGAATTGAACTTCTTTGATCACGAACAGTCACGAACTAAATGCAGAGAAAGACTTCAAGGCGTGCTGCTATAATGCCACTTTCCTTAAGACTTATTTCACCCCCACCAGTTATGGTATGCAACAGGGATTATGGAAATAGCCTCAGGATACAATGAAGTCAACTTGTTTAATATTACCTTGCACTTGTAATATTAAACCACTAAACACTTTAGACAAATACAAAAGTATTATGTCTTAGCCAAAGTTTTCTGCAGCAAACAATGTCTAAGAGACTTGTTTTCTATTTTGAGATTGGGAGAGAAAGAAGAATTCAGAATATTTTCGTTATCTTTTGTTTTGTTGTTCTGTCTTCTTGAATGAACATTGTCATCTCTTTTATAGAGATAATTTCAAGATATGTGATCTTTGGTTTGAATGATACAACCTTTCAATTGTGTTGTTTCATTTAAACAAACACATCATTCAGATTGTTCACAACCTCTCAAATTCAATGGTTATGTCCTTTAACCATTCTGTAGTGAAAGATTACCCTTTGAATGAGGTTGCACCTATTCAAAGAAAACTAGTCGTTACAATTCATTTTACACTAGAACAGTTGACTGCCATAAAAGGTAATTGACTGCCTTTGGATTTCCAGGCAAGGAAGTCGGATGCCCGAAAATAGCATTCGAATGCCCTAGTGTATTTTTGAAACAGTATGCAACTTCCAGGAGGGCAGTCGACTGCCTTCATATGGCAGTTGACTGCCTTAAAGTAACTTAAAATCCGAGTTTTCACTTTGTATAGGCAATTGACTGCCCTATTTGGGCAGTTGACTGCCATCCCGGGGCATCCGACTGCCCAAGAGCATTTTTTGAACAGAATGTTCACTGCGCAAGGGCAGTTGACTGCCCTATAAAATTAGTAAAAATCATTTTAACATGATTTTACTTCACCCGGAGTCATACCAAACACTAGTTTTACTTGTACGTTGATTAAACAACATTTTAATCAATCTTTTCACTTTATATTTTGAAATTTTCTAACAGCTACTCTGTTAAAATGTAATGTCTCCTAACAACCAAAATTTTTTGCCCATACCTGCACTATTAGTTTTTATTCATATCACTATTTATTAAGAAACCAAATTCAAATAATCCCCTTTTGTCTTAATGCTAAAAGGAGAAAAAAAAAAAAGAAGACTATCCTCCATTTCATAAGAAGAGAAATTTATTGTCTTTGTCAATCAGGTTTTGATACTTGTAAAATAAAATTTAAAAAGCGCCAAATTCACTATATGGGACCATGAACATGTTGGACATATCATTCATAATGAAATATTATATATATATATATATATATATATATATATATATAAAAGCTCCAAAACAGTTGAGAATAAAAATCTTATAATTAAACTAAAAACTTGTTAACCAAATAATTAAAAAAGAGTTGTAACATATTATAAAATTTTGATTCGAATCTAAATAATCTTATTTTCATCCTTAATTATCAAATATTTTCCTTACAATAAAAAATCTTATAATTATAATTTATTAATTATTTATTGAAATAATTTCAGTCAATTTACATATTAAAAAACCCAAATAGAAGTGGAGGGATCGTTCACGGTCCACCTATAGGTTGGCAATATATCCGTACTATAATTAACCACCTAGGTTTAAATTATTAAACAACATATATAGATAAGCGACATAATTTATTAATTTAATTAAATAAATAGTAGTACAGTTAATCATTAATCATGGAAAACAAAAGAATGTTACTGTCATATGGTTGTCTTGGTTTGTTTACCCCCAGCATTGCATCTGACACACATATACTAAATAATTTATATGATAATCACCCCCACCACACTCAAATAATGCAAGCAATTACATGAAAAGAAAATTCATTGGGTCGGATCTCCACTGCCGGCATGCAATAAATGTGCATATATATATATATATATATATATATATATATATATATATATATATATATATATATAGAGTTTATATATGATGTACTGACAGTGTATAGTTTCTATACACTGTCAATGCATCAGAGGTTGACACCTCATCAATAGGCCCTTATGGGCAAATAAAAAAATTTTATTTATATTTGCATATAAGGGCCTAATGATGAGGTGTCAATTTCTGATGCATTGACAGTGTATAAAAACTATACACTGTCAGTGCATCATATATAAATCCATATATATATATATATATATATATATATATATATATATATATATATATATTGATCGAACCTTTTTTCCTTACAAAAGGAATTGTGCTCGAGTTTAATGTAATAAAATTGAAATCAATAATTTATTGATCGAATGGATAAAGAAAAATTATAGCATATTATAAAATTTATTTGAGTTTGAATCCCAGCAATCTTACTCTTATATTTAATTATCAAATTTTTTTTAATAAAAAAATTGAACAAATAAAAGGATATATATATACAACCAATTAGCTATTAGTTTGGTAATACTAAATTCAGTTTTAGAATTAAAAGTCTCAAGCCCCTATGGTTATCCAAAACAAATTATGGCCGAAAATGGTTTAAAAAAATTAAAAAAAAAAACCTATCTTTGAATTTTTTTTTTTTGATTACAAGAGAAATATTAAATAATTAGAGATGTGGGTGCTTGGATTCGAACCCAAGACTTACAATATGCCATGACTCATCCTTAACCACTAAGCCAAGTGGTTGTTGGGAAAAAAAAAACTCCTCTTGATACATTGTTTGGTAACATTTTGCATATATGGGAATCCTGGCAAAGAAAAATTCATGTATATGTGGATTAGTTTTATTTGAAGATAAATTGTTATGGCAGATTTTTTTTCTTTTTTTGATTCACAAGAAAGTATAAGGAAAAATGAGAGAATCGAAAATTAAAACTTAGATCTTCTAAAAAAAGATAACAATAATTAGGTTAAATCTTGATTCTTAATTGCTATGGCTGATTTATTTACATATTATAATTAAGGTTGGTTAAAGGTATTAATTAAGTCTGATTAACTATTAAAATACTCTCATTATTGTAATTAATTTGGAGAGTTGAAATAGATGTTCTTCAATGCAATGGCTAACTGGAGATCCCTTTTACCGTAAAAAAGAAAGTGGCTTTCAAAATGACCTGATCTTGCTTTCCGTTTTCCTTCTCTTTTATTAATTTCCCAACATTACATAACCACGTTTCGAACATGATTGATCAGCCTTTCTTTCATCATGCTAGAATATATGCATCCCTTCCCTGATAACCCTAGAGTTTAATCAAAACCCTCCAAAATGTATTGTAATTCCTCACCTTTCCTTTCTGCAAAAGCATTTTTTTTAATTAAAACCCAATTTAATTATGATAAACGTTTTTGTTTCCTCATTAATGTTTGCACCAAAGACGTTTTTGTCACTAAAATATTTTAAAGTTGTTTACCACTTGATTTGCACTGTAAGATTTCTAAAACTGAATTCCTCATTTAAAGTTCTCAACTTGGGGTAATCCATGACCATAGTGGATTAAATATTTAATTTTCTCCAATTTTTATTAAATTACAGATGAAATTTGCATGTATATTTCTAGATATTTACCTTTTCTTTGTATTAATCTATTAGAAAACCTAATCTTTTTTGCGTTTTGTCTTTAAAAAACAAGTAAAAAGCACTGAGAAACCAAAGGACAAAATGCTCGTGGGGGTAACCCATTAATAAAGCCTGCATATAGGCCAAACAAACATCAGTTGATGAGAAAGTAGGAAAAGCAAAAGCGAGATGCATGCATGCACGAGTTTTGTTTGAATTTGATAAATATCTAAGCTCGTGCACAAAAGCTGTATTCAAGCATCATACAATCTATATTTTTATAATGCCTTTCTTTTTTGTTTATTTAAAAGAAAAATAAAACATTGGAGAGTGGGAAATTAACTAGGGAAGGTGGCAGCTGGCTAGCCAATCATGCTCTTGCATGCCCACCCAACTCAATAATTCTTCAACCTTTGCTTTTTTTTTTTGTTTAATAGTCAAATATGACATTAACGTTTGTCATAAAATGAAATTAAGTCCTTAACGTTTAAATGCATGGAAATCAGTCCTCAACGTTACAAAATAATTGAATTAAGGATATTTTCGTTAAATCCTTTAATTTTCGCTACCGCTATCGGTAATAAAACTTAACGAAAATTAAAGGATTTAACTAAAATATCTTTAATTCAATTATTTTGTAACGTTGAGGATTGATTTTCATGCATTTAAACGTTGAGAACTTAATTCTATTTTATGACAAACGTTAAGGTTCTATTTGACTATTAAGTTTTTTTTCTTCCATATTAGTTGTCCTTTTATGAATAAAATACAAAGAGAGTCCAAAATCTTATTGCCCACTCAAATACAATTTTTTTTAAGGAAAAAGAATGGCTTTTGTTAGTAAAGGGCTACACTAGATTTGGCCGTGGAACTGGAAACCAAGTGTACGACAAAAAAGCAAAGCTCACACAAGAAGCAACATCAAAAATATCATGAACCCTTTTTTTTTTGGGGGGGGGGGGGGGGGGGGGGGGGGGTTAGTGATGTTATGATTGAAGGTACGGTTTATATGCTTTAAAATTTTGTACATATTTCTTTTTGGTCGTATGATCAGATATTTGTAGCTCTCATTTACAATATTTGGAGATTCATCTTTTTCCATCGACAAGGAATTTAGTCCCAACTTCTCAAACATTTTTGGCACAAAATTATATATATCCTGCAATTAAGTTTGACGTATCAAACTTATGGTAGGCACTTAAGTGGTTTTCGATTGATTTTCTATACAATGTCGTGAAGATCTCCTTCATTTCCGATTTAAATTAATTTAAAAAAGTGACTCCAACATCATAATTTTAGGTGCAATAAACTAAAAACGTAATATTTTAATTTTAAAATCTCAAATTCAAATTTCGAAAATACAAATGGAATCTATAGAATGAAATTTGAATATTTCATATTAAAAAATCACCAAATTGTAAGTTATTTTCGTTGGTATCTCACATTGACATTGGATGTGAATTTCTAATAGGTTAATAAGAATTTTTTACAATAGTATATATCAATTCGTTTTTACTTTTTTTTTGTGTAAGTACAGATATTCTAATCTATTTTACTGTCTGAAATTAATCATATTCGAATCGAAAATGATAAACGGTAAAACGGTAAAACTTTCTCAACAATAAAAACTCTAAAACTTATACTCTATTCAAATATCTAAAAAAGAAATCTATTTTCACTACCACTTACTACTATCAATTCGATTTTACTACTGATTTCTTGTGACCAAAAGAAAAGCCAAAATACATTTATTGGTGTGTGCTTTATTTCACGTGTCTTTTTTGCCAATATCTTCCGTGTTTAAGAGTCATTTGAATGGTGGATTGCCTTTGAATCTTACTTGGTGATAATTCTATAATTTATAGAATTATCATGAATTTAATGATATAATTTATCTCTAAATCATTAATATTAGATTCAAATCCCTCATTTATCTGTTAAATTTCTCTCAATGATGTAGGAACTCCAACTGATAAAGAAGTCAAAGATGTGAAGGATTTCAGTTCCAAATTTCATTCAAATACAAGACTTTGTTGATAAAGCTTCATGCATGGATATCTCTACTTGCTGCCAAGAAAGATAAATTGTTGCATTTATCTTTTATGAAGATAAATTATCAAGATGGACTTTTTGCTAAGGATAGAGATAAATAAGGGAGTTGATAAAAGATAAATTTTCTTTGAAGATAAAGATCGAGCCCTATCAGCCAAGATTTTGAGCTAATCATCATCCCCACTGCCTCTATAAATAGCCAGCTTCAGCACCATGAAGAGAATTCAATCCTACTAAGGGATATAGAGTAGTTTAGTTTTATTCTCTTTGTTTTAGTCTTCAAGTTTTCATCTAAATTTCTTTTGGTTTTTATTTTGGAATATTTTAGAAGTTTTATTTAAATAAATATTTTTTTATTTTCAATTTCCTGCTATTGATTAAAAAAATTCTTTTTCGATCGTTTGAATAAAATTAGGGTGTGAAATTTTAGTACTTAGTAAGCAATTCACAAATTCAATCCTCGTGGGAACGATACTCTACTCATCACTTTATTACTTGCTACGGTCTGTATACTTGCGGTACACTCATCGAAAATTCGGTAACAAGTTTTTGGCGCCGTTGCCGGGGATTGAAGGATTTGTTTTGCTAATATTAATACCAAGCATACCTAGTTTTAATTCAAATATTTTTTTTATTTTATTTTTCTCCTTCCCTGATACTAATATCTTCTCTTGTTATTTTTGCGAGGTACCATGGCTTATCGTGCTGAGCCAAGAACCATGGGAGACTATGCAAATCCTTCGTTTTTCGAAATCCATTCAAGCATTAAGTTACCGAAAATCGAAGTTGATTTTCAGATAGATCCGAACATCATCATGATGATCCAAAAGTCGATTCAATTTGGAGGGTTGCCCAATGAAGATCCATGCAATCATATAGTCAAGTTCTTGGAGATGAGTGACCTGTGCAGATGTGATGGCGTTACTGATGATGCCATTCGACTCAGATTGTTCAATTTCTCTCTTCGAGATCGGGCAGAAAGGTGGTTAAACGTACTTCCGCATCACTCAATCACTACATGGGATGATTTGGCTCGTAAGTTCCTTGCTAGATTCCTTTCACCAGCACTCATAGCAAAGAAGAGGAATGACATCTTGTCTTTCATGCAATATGATCTTGAGCCTTTTTGTGAAGCATGGGAAAGATTTAAAGACTTACTTCAAAGATGTCCTTCTCATGGATTACCCTTGTGGTTACAAGTCCAAGTATTCTACATTGGTTTAGGTGATCCTTCGAAGGCATGGATCAATGCAGCGGTAGGTGGAGCTCTTATGCAAAAGACTATTGAGGAAGCATATGATTTGGTCGAGGTAATGGCTTCCAATGACTACCAATGGTACTATGGAAGAGTTATGCCTGAGAAGGTCATCAACACTCAAAGTATAGATCCAGTTATGACTTCGACTTCTCAAGTAGTCACCTTGCCTGAAGAAGTCTATCAGAGTCCCTTTGTTGCTTGTAAGATAGGTGAAGGGAACCATGTTAGAGAGAGTTGTCCCGTGAGCTTGGATTTTGTCACCCCAGTTAACATTGAGAATCCAAGTATGGAGAGTCATCCGATCCATTCTTCGAGTTATCACAAAAGTCAACCATCAATTTCCTTGGAGCCACCGAACATAGTTGACTTTGAGTATCAAGTTCCATTGCAACCACCAGTTGAAGAAGTGGTAACTGAAGAGGTTGAGAAGCCTTTACCACCTGAGCTCATTATTGAAGAAAAAGTCAAGGTTGAAGAGCTTTTACCGTTAGTGCTTATTGAAGAAAAATGTGTGGTGGAAATAATTGAAATGGAGAATAGTGAGAGTGAGAAAGAAGATGAGCTTAAAATAGAAGTCCTAACTCCAAAAGTTGATGAGCAGTTATATGAGGTAGCCTTCATTGCTATCCAGGGCTATCTACAGGCTAATGACTTGGGCTATATATTAGAAAAAAGTGAAGACTGTAGAGCTAAGTCCTGTGAATCGAAGAATCTGCTCGAGTCTCCTACTAGGAGGGTGCATTATGTGCATCCATCCATATTTAGAATTTTTGAACCACCTTGAAGAATGACAGACATAGTCAGGCTGATGACTATAAATCAAGCGCTTCTGGGGAGGCAACCCCAGCATTTTATTGCTTTCTTAGTTATTTCTCTTATTTCTTAGTTTAGATATTTCATTCGTTGATTTCTTTTCTTTATTTTATAGGTGTCAGAGTCTAAGTTTGGGGGAGCGACAAAGGAATTTGGCAAGTTTTGCAGTTTGAGCTTCATTAAAAAAAAAAATTAGGGGAGTTTCCTTTATCCTTTTCTTGAATTCTTGAATTTCTTACACATTGAGGACAATGTATGTTTCAAGTTGGGGGAAGAGCAAAATTTTTATTTTTAAAGATTGAGCAAAATTTTTTCAATTTTCTTTTGAAATCTTTGCAAAAATTCTGTGCTTTAAAATGGTTTTTACCTTGAAGTGATTATATGCTTGCTTGATAATTCCTCGATATTTAACCATTGATTGAGAATGTTATAGCAATTTGAAATTCATGAGTATGTGCAAAGTATGTGAATGAATTCTTTAGTGAATAATCTTTTTGATTGAGATTTTTCCAAAAATTGAATGCACAATGTTTCTATCATTGAAGTCATGCATATTTAGAGAAGATTTATGTGAATAGGAATAAACACTAGTCCTTAAAGTTTGTTATTTGTCTAGAATTTGTTCTATCATCTCTCAAGGCGAAATCCTAGAACACACTTAGCTAAAGAGGTGATTTAGGCCATTTTTGGACCGTTTGTGCTTTTCAAGACTACCATGATGTATTTTATCCTTAGTCACCCAATTTGAGCTTAAATAGACCTTCTTTCTTGTTTTACCTACATTAATAATTAGCCTAGCCTGTAAAAAAAATTCCTATACCCCATTATATGCATGAGGACTATGTCAAGATATATTTAGAGCTACGCATATATGGAAGAACGGGTGAAATTCAAAAAAAAATTCAAAAAAATAAAAAGAAAAAAAATCAAGTTGGGGAAATTATTTGAAGGCTTTTAAAAAAAAAAGTCCAAGAAAAAAAAATGCATGATTAGGGGTTAAGCCTAAAAATCCTTTTGCTCCTACCTTTACCCTAGCCATACATTACAAGCTTATAAAGTCCTATTGATCTTTGGCTATGTGTGTCTACATTAGTGGAGAGAAGATGAGAAAAACAAACTTATGGAAGATAACTATTCTTTGAGATCTTTTGTTATGTTCATATTTGTATAAATTCATCCGGATTGCATGAACTAAAATGAAGAAACATTTACACACACACACGGAAGAATTCAATTGAATTGATACTCTCTTTGGAATGAGTTTATATATATTTAGCTAATGTTTATGAATTTTCATGGAGTTGTAATGTTTTCAAAATCTTTGGGGAAATTAAAGGGAAATCATTCTTGCAAGTGTATTTGACCTCTAGGTACATTTCTTTGTGAATTTTATTTTGCTCGAGGACAAGCAAAAATTCAAGTTTGGGGGTGTGATAATTCTATAATTTATAGAATTATCATGAATTTAATGATATAATTTATCTCTAAATCATTAATATTAGATTCAAATCCCTCATTTATCTGTTAAATTTCTCTCAATGATGTAGGAACTCCAACTGATAAAGAAGTCAAAGATGTGAAGGATTTCAGTTCCAAATTTCATTCAAATACAAGACTTTGTTGATAAAGCTTCATGCATGGATATCTCTACTTGCTGCCAAGAAAGATAAATTGTTGCATTTATCTTTTATGAAGATAAATTATCAAGATGGACTTTTTGCTAAGGATAGAGATAAATAAGGGAGTTGATAAAAGATAAATTTTCTTTGAAGATAAAGATCGAGCCCTATCAGCCAAGATTTTGAGCTAATCATCATCCCCACTGCCTCTATAAATAGCCAGCTTCAGCACCATGAAGAGAATTCAATCCTACTAAGGGATATAGAGTAGTTTAGTTTTATTCTCTTTGTTTTAGTCTTCAAGTTTTCATCTAAATTTCTTTTGGTTTTTATTTTGGAATATTTTAGAAGTTTTATTTAAATAAATATTTTTTTATTTTCAATTTCCTGCTATTGATTAAAAAAATTCTTTTTCGATCGTTTGAATAAAATTAGGGTGTGAAATTTTAGTACTTAGTAAGCAATTCACAAATTCAATCCTCGTGGGAACGATACTCTACTCATCACTTTATTACTTGCTACGGTCTGTATACTTGCGGTACACTCATCGAAAATTCGGTAACACTTGGACAATGCATGTGAATTTTTAGTAAGTTATATATAGATTTCACGAACATTAAAATCACTTAAATTTTACCTCTTATGTTATTTTGGTAAAAAAATGAAAAATCCAAACTCATATAAACAAATATATACACATAAACAAATTGAATATTTGAAAAACATCAAGAAGCAAAAGTGACAATATTTGCAAAGCCACTTGAGAATTGGTGTATTTGCAAAGCTATGTTTTTGAAATAGAAAACTTACCCATAAATAATTGAATTTGGTGGCTGTTAACATCAGAGCATAATCAATTTTTTCCAGAATTGAAATAGAACCACATATAAAAAGTAAGGAGGCAAAATTAACCGGCCACCGCTTTCCCACAATTTTTAGTTACACTGTTGTTTCAACAGATTCCCCATACCATACACCACCTGTATTTTGGACCCTCTTTGAAATATAACTCTCCTAACATTTTAATTTCAAAATTGTTATATATGTCATTGTCAATGAAAATTACTTACATTTGGCTTAGGTAAAGTGTAATTTTAATTCGTTCAAGTTCTTGGCTCTTTATCATAAGGATAGTTATTATTCTATTATATCTATTCACCTTACTCTGTGAGTGAGAAATAATGATGATTTATTATTAAAATAAAAATGAAAAAAAGTAAAATAAATTATCCTATATTTATTATTAAGTAAAAAATAAATATCATAATATATTTAAAAATATCTAAATTCAATTTCTATTTTTAATTAAAAAGAATATTTAGATACCTTTAAGAACATCTCTTTTTAACTATATTTTGACATTTAAATAAAGATTTATATATAATGCACTCATAGTATAAAGTCCCTATTCACTTTTAATGCATAAGAGATTGACAAATCATCAATAAGTTCTTATGAGCAAATTGAAAAAAAAATTATTTGTATTTATTTTTAAAGGCTTGGCATCTTTCTAGTTTGTTTATTGATGAGCTATCAATTTTTAATGCATTGACAGTATATAAAAATTACACATTGTCAATGTATCATATATAAACCCTTTAAATAAATCTTCTAATTAAATTAATATCACTTAAATCATAACAGGGATTGTTGTCTCTCTTTTAACCCTATATTTGGATTTGGGGTAGGAAAAAAAGGTTAAAAAAAGCTAGGAAAGTTTGAAAACCTTTCTCTTCTTTGGATTAAATTTGAATTTAAACAAAAGAAAGTGAAGAGAGTAAGCATCCTTAACTTTCCCTTAACATATCTAGTTTTTTAAAGCTCCAAATTGAGAGAAATATAAAGGAAAGAAAACTTAAAAAAATTTTATCATATAAAATATTTATTTTAACCTTATTCTTATTTGAAAAATACTAATTTCACTTGATATCTTAATCGTTTTTTCTTTTATTAAAAAAACACAAACAACACAAAATTAAAAAACTAGCTTATGATTTATCAAACAAATTTGTGGTGTGTATTAAGCTTGTTTGTAAATAATATTTTTTAATACTTATTAACAATTAAACTTACAAATAATTATAATATCTTTTTAATTTGTATTCCTTACATGTTATTTCATAAAGACATTTGGATTCTTACCATTAAAAATTAAGATTTATATATGACGTATTGCAATAAACAAGAAGTTAACACTTCATTAATTTGCAAACTAAAAAGTTGCTAAGTCATTCTAAGTAAATTAAAAAAAATATTTATATTTATTTTTAAAAACTTTGACATCCTTTTAGTTTTTTCATTAATAATGTGTCAGTCTTTGCTGCATTGATAATGTATAAAAATCATACACTATCAATAAATCATATATAAATCCTAAAAATTATAATATATTGTTTTATATTTTAATTGAACAAAAAATGATAATTTCATAGTCAGCTTGCTTTAAACAAAATAAGGTTATAATAAAAAAATTTATACATTTCTTTTACTTTACACACTTTAACCAAACAATATTGGATAGGATTACTTTTCTTTCTTTTCCGTTATTAATTTTAACTATCCAAACAAAATATATATATATATATATATATATATATATATATACACACACACACATATACAATTTTCCCTTTCTTTTATTTTCCTTCACTTTAGTTCACTTTTCTTTTATTTTCTTTCATTTACTAATATCTATCCAAATATATCCCCTCCCTTTCTCTTCTTGTACATTCCTCCGAACTATATATATAAAAGCAAAGTTAAAACGATGATACATACCCATTAAAAATATTAAATAAATAAATAAGTAATGATGTGTCACAATCTTAATCTCATTTGTTAAATTCAAAAATTTCAATGACAATATATGTATATGTATATATATATACATGCATGTGTGTGTCAGAAATACATTAAAATCTTCTTGGACCCTCTTATGAACTAAATATATATTTGGATAAAAAAAAAGAACTAAATATATATCTATACTTACTATAAAAAGAATCCCCAATAATTCTGAGCTTGGCAGCTGTCCAAAATGACAAAAAAACAAATCTTGTAATTGTTGAAGGCATTAAAGGTTTTTTCCATGATTCTAAATCAAATAAAATAAAATAAAATAAAAGTTTGAAAAGATGTGGATTATGAGAGAGCTAGATCGGAAGAGAAAAAGACAATTGAAGAGAGAGGACTGAAGAAAATATCCAAAAACAAAATATGGGAATTACCAAAAAATAAAAAATAAAAAAAAAGAAAGTATTCATCCCAAAGAAAACACTAACCTTTCAACAACCGTTTTTATAAAACCAAATAGGTCTCCTTTTGACACATCTAGCTTTTTATTTTTGCTTTAGGTTTTAAAATTACTAAAAAAGGTTTTTAAGATTTTTTTTTTACTTTTTTATTTTTATTTTTAAATTTCAAATCTATAATTTTATATAAAAAGAATCCCCAAAGAGGTTTTTTAATTGACAAGTCTCTAAAAATACAAAAATAATATTATATTTATTTTTTTATTCATTAATTTTTTATTTTTATCTATTAAAATCCAAAATATACACAAAATGAACAAAAAATAATATATTAAATAATATTGTAATGTAACCCAAAAATATAATATATTATATTAATAAAAACAAATATTTGTTAAACTTTTTCTTTTTCTATTTATTTCTTCCTGAATTTTATGCATATATTAAATTTATTAAATTATTAATTTAAAAATGATTAGGTTAAAAAAATTGAATGAATTAAATAATTTAAATATAATTAATTAGGAAATAGAACACTAACTTTTTTAATAAATCAACAATATAATTAAAAAATTATAAAATGAATGTTGAATTTAAATAAATTCCAAAATATAAATACATTATTTTTTAATTTTTTATGTTTTTATTAATATGATTCAATTCCAAATCCTGAAAGAGTTTTTATAAATATATATCCTACAAAAATAAATTTTAAATAATTTAAACTTTTAAAATAAAAAATTATGTAATCCCTAATGTAGTGGGAGGCTCACACTAGTTTATATTAATATATAGATAATTATCTATCAGAAATACACTAAGATCAAAGATAAACAAAACAATAAAATAAAAATTATCTAATTCAAAAGTGAAAATGATACATACTAGATGCCCCTCTGTTCAATCCAATGACCATCAGCCCATCACGGGGAAAAAAAATTGATGGCATCAGACCACGAGACTGCTCCAAATATTTATACATTATACAGAAGACAGAAAGAAAATATTACGATAATAGAAAAAAGAAGAAAAATAGAGAGAAAAATATGGATATACACCTGAGGCAATGTGAGAATGAAATTCAACCGTGGGTGGTGCCACTGTCTAGTGGAAAAGATGAGATAAGAACATGCAAAAGAACCAGCATGGGCAGCAGTTTTATGCAGCAAAATTGCGACGATAAGAGACGGGTTGAGGCGACTGAGGGTTGGAAGGGAGCCCTGCCGGCCAGGGCAGGAGCAACGGCCCGTCCACCAGGGGTGCTTTGCTGCTCATTGGTTGGCAATGGATTCGATGGTGTCCCGTTAGGAGAGAGGGACATCCTTTTACCATCAGCTAAATCTTCACCTGAATATAAAAATTGAGAAATCAGCATTATTTTTTTAACAAAGAAACTAAAACCAATAATATTTTCACATGGGATCTGGCATCAAGCCGTATTAACATTGCCCCCAACGCATAATGAAAATGTTTTTATGGGAGTAAGAAAAAGAGGTGAGCTGTTGGTCCAAAAACATTGATTTAGGCCCATCAAACTACATCCCAATAGCATCAAATTTGCAAACCATGTAATCACAAAAATTTGATGGAAATGGTACCCAAATACGTAAGCTAAGAAAGATTAGAGAACTTACAGTTTGAAGGTGACCAACCTAACTTCATATTTTCCCTATCAAACACCATCCGATATCCAGTCATGAAATTCTCTGCAGAAATACATTTTCTTATAATTAACACTTCAAACACCAACACATGAATGGAGCAGACACCTAGGCACGTAAAAGCACACAAACAAAGCCAGACATGAAAGCAAATATAATATGAACAACATATTTTGCATTAAAGAAATACAGTAGCATACGTCCAATTGTTCCAACATCCCCCTCTACAGGCTGTATGGCTAAACAGAATCCAGAGATTCCCTGCACACAGGAGACCAAGTTCAGAATTCATCTGAATCAGACAACTTTCACCAATCTAATTGCTACTTTCAAACTACATAATCCACATTAATAACAAGATAAAGAAAAATCTCTACATCATATAGCATAGTAGAATAAGCTTTTACATTTGGAGGCTACTTAATGTCAAGCAATTGAGTGAATCCAATATATATATTACAATTAAATTTGTGATACCTAACATTTCTTCATATACAACAAAAGTTTCGTACTTGCATATGGCCTCAGTGACCCAGGATATTTCGAACCCATATCTGCCACTTTTTTCCTTTTATTCGTTCTTTTCCTTTGTAAATATGATAAGGAAAGCAAGCATAGATGCTCCAAGGATCAACAACTCACAGTTTTAACTAATCCCATCCACAAGCCAGAATCTAGTAAATCTAAGTGAAAGGGAGAGTTTATCTCAATCAAAACAAAAACTGGGGGATGAGATTAAGAAATAAATGTTTATCCTAATAAAAATTTGATTAAGTGGAGTACCATTAAGGATTATTAATTAAAAGGTGTATCCAAATGACAAACAATTAACATTGGCTTTCTTAAGCAATGTGGTACCTAGGTTCACTAGAAAAGAGGCCATCATAGGTATATTAAGATAATGGATGTCAGTCAACGTGTTTTTGCCATAGGTTAAGCTTTTCCTAGAAAAACAAAAGAGTATATAAAAAAACATAAAAGCAGAAAACATCACAATATCACAAGCATTCGAGATTTGTACTATGGTGATCTCCAACATGTCAAAAAATAATATCAATCAGACAGAAAAATCTTATTTTGCACTTAAAGTAACTGATGCTCGAGTAGAACTTGGCTATTACTTACTGTTTTGGCAACAAGTTTAACGTGCTAAGCTTACTCCCAAATACAGAAGAGGAAAGTTAATATATGAAATAATCCAATTTTTTGCTTCCAATATTTTTTCAGAATCAATATTCTTGTCTTTGATCTTACAACTTGGTCAATTTTTCCAATGTAAAGGAAAAAGCTTAAAAAATGAAAAAGTAGAAATTTCCACGTGGTAAAGAGAGTAAGCACCTGAATACCATAGACCACAAAAACTGGATTATAGACCACAAAGCTGTTGTTTAAAGGGAACATGAGCTTCAAGTGGGGAACCTTAGGTAACTCTGGTGAACTGTTTCACAAAGAATAAATAAATAAATAAATAAATGTTGGCACACCAAAGGCATAGTCTAGCGCCTACATGCAAAAAATGGAACTATCTTATAAGTCTCTTAAGTGAGGAAACCTGGACTTGTAGCAATATTTCCAAGGATAACCTGGATAACTTGTGATTGTAGCATTGACTCGTCTGTCAAACTATCAAAAATAGCAATGAAATCAGACATATACTGATAACCAATTTACTCCAAGGAGTTTGCCAGGCAAAGATAATACCTCCTTGGTTATTCTCTCATACACTTCATTAGGAAGAAATGTAAATGATGTTCCACTATCAACCACTGCACTAAAGCCTGTTTGTTTAAGACAAGAATTACCGATACAACAGGCCTCCACCCCGACAATATAAGTCACACTGAATAAAAACAACAGTTAAATCACAGCACAAAAGAGGAAATTATAAAATCTTTGAGAACTAAGAAGTGAACTAAATAAAAGCATAAAATGGTCCACACTATTTTCCATCTGAAGGCAGGAATTTAGTAGATTGCTGGGTGACTAGTCCCTCATCCCCAAAATAAATTCTACCAGAATCTTCCTCGTCAAAACACATAGAGAAAGAGTTGCGGATCAATCCTGCTTGTGCAAGGAAACTAGGAACTGAAATTTCTCCAGGTCCCAAACCCATCAAACCATCAGGAGCAACCCCATCCAAGTAACCACCACTTTGCTTCATACCACATCTGTATTCAAGAAAAATGATGACAGAAATAATCTATGGTTACATATACAGCAATTCCTTGATAGTGCTAGAGAAATCAGTAAATGTATCACATCAAGAAACTAATGTGATCAGTGATCATCAATAAAGCACCCTATAATAACTGGAGCCTGCACTGAAGCATTCAATGTACGTTCACCGGCTGACGCAAGATTTAAAGTATCCTCGACAAGCAATCCAGAACTCGAAGTATTTTCTGTGTAGTAGTCAACAGTGTAAGGGCATTGCTGCTTAGAACTTTTGCAGTTTGTACTTGATTCACATAATTGATGGCTGCAAGGTATGTGCCTGCTAGAGCTTGAACCAGATGGTCTGTACTCGCTTAGATCTCTATCCTGCATAATAGATGCCCCATATATGACGGAGCACCTGCCAATCAATCATTGGAAATAAGTGCTAAACATGCAATCTTGCCTTACCACAGACTTCACATTGCATTAAAAAAAAAAAAAGCCCTAACAATTAGCCTTGACCCTAGCTCAAGAACCACTACCCTTTTTTTTCCATGTGACATAGATGCGTCAAGAATTACCTTCAGTGAGAAATTGAAAAAACAACAAACTTAACAAATGAAAGATTGATACAATTTCAATGAGAGACACATGACTGATTATCAATGCAATAAAAGATCACTCAAAGGTACAAAATCATGAATTGATGGTTTTAACTTTCTACAGTCTAGTATTCAACTGACTATTTGAGCAATTTTTCTTATTTCTTTTCATTTAGGCTTTTCTTGGTAGGAAGGATGAAAAGGGATTAGGATGAAGAATTTGTTAACCTAATGGTTAAGCTATAAAGTAGGAAAGTGGCCATAAAACCTAATTATTAGATTAACAAATTTTCCATCATCATCTTTTTCCATCTTTCCTGCCAAGCAAAAATCATTGGATTAACAAAATTTTCATCCTCACCTTTCTCCACCTTTCCTACCAAGCAAAGACTTAGGAGAGAGGTTCTCTTAAATTATAAAGCACAGATATCAATATAAACCAATTCTTAAAAAAGTTAAGATACAAGACAGCAGGATGCTCTTGTTAAAAATCGAAATCCTTTCATGGCAAGAGTAATATTCTGTGAATAATTTAAACTACCAAGGGAATAATTAAAGTTCATTACCGTATAGATCTTATAAATGTTTTGTAATAAACTCCGTTTCATGTTTTTACTAACAAACATAAGTGCCTAGGATGTATGGGGTATCATATCTAATAAGATGCAACGACTGATCACTAGTTATTCGACATGTAATCATCTGATTTTGTTTTAAACGCATTGAACAAGTTGGGTGGGCCCATTATAGACGGTAAACAGCAGCATTGTGTAAGAATCCATGGTACAGAGTTATGAAACAAGCATCATGAACAGCAATTCAAATATGCCACAAAAAGCAGAAAATTTTGAATGTAAAAATGGTCATTAAAGCAAATAATGACTATTTAACAACATAATCATAGAAGGCTGGCCTACCAGACTACTATAGTAACTGGCAGACAGTGGAGCACATTGCACACAATTGCAAGGAACCCAAAGTAGATCGCTCCCAACGTCCAATGCAACAAGAAATGAAACATTTGGTGTCCCTATATCAACCCAGGTGTAGTGCAACCTAAAATTGGAAACTGAATCCATTAAATAAATAAATAAAAAGCAAGAACCAAAACTCAGTTGATATTTACAAAGATTTCATTCATAGAGTAGAAAGTCATATTCGATTTTCTCTAAAATAAAATTGATAAAATCACCAACAGGTCAAATTCTCCATTCTCTTTTTTTAGGGTGGGGGAGGTGTAAGAATTCTCCATTTTTTTAGGTAAGCATCTTCCATCTTTCGATCGTATTTATCTCTATTTGTTTTAGAAATGCTAACACATACCCCAAGAGCATTTGTAAGCTAAATATTTTCACATTCAATTCAGTAATTTCTAATGCCATTAGCTAAGAACTTAGAAATTCATTTAAAACGGGAAAATAAACATCGGCACATAACAAGTGTATATTTGAAGCCCAGCAACTTGCATTGCACAACAGCAGTCCTTGTCCATTAAATGCAAAGAAAAAGCAGAAAAAGAAAAGGAAAGGAAAAACAAGTTGACTTTTCTTCAAAGAAAGTCAATATCCTTCGTAGAATAGAGTGAAATTTTTTAAAAATAAAAAATAGAAAACTCAAGCAAATGAAGCTAAATGATGAGTCATATAGCAGTCAACAAAATAGTTCAAAGAAGCTACTAGATAAGTTTCTATACCATCCAAAGTCGTTTCCAAACGACACCGTTTTACTCCCTTGAGAAGGGAAAACGAGGTCGTATTTAGGCCCAAGCTTCATCTTCTGGCGCTGAAAATCACTGTTCACGAGCAACTCATAGTATTCCAAGCTCTTCCTCGCCGGCCACCGAACTCCACCGCCATTTCTCCGAACCCTAAGCAACTTCGCCTCATCAGAAAACCTGTGAATGAGCCTCGACGAGTAAGTAACAACCGCCGCCACATCGACGGCGGCAAACGCCAGAAGCACCGCCAAAATCAGAACCAGAGATCGCTCCGTCTCCATCGATAGAGATCTAAGATTTTTTCCAGGAAAAATGCAAATGCAGATACTAACTAAAACTGAAAAAAAAATAATAATAAAAGAACTTTTCTGTTTTAAAGAAGAAAAGCAGAAGGGTGCGCGATGCGCATACCGTAGAGAGTAGAGAGTGGAAAGCGTTGTTGTTAGGTAATTTTCTTTGGGGGTAATAAGTAGAAGTTCTAAAAAGTTAAAATAAGTGGGATTAATAATCCTAATTTTAATTAATTAATAAAGTAATTTGTTTGAAGGGAAAGATTATGATTAGCTTAGGTTTATAGACCGGTCCCAGTTGCGAAAAGGGCAAAAAAGTAGAGGCGGTTGACGTCAATGACGTGTCAAAGAAAACATACAGAGGTCTGATTGACGGTGACGTTTTGTCTGACACGTAGGGTCCGTTACGTTTCTGGGGTTTCGGGACGGGGCGATGGGAAATTCAACCGTTGATTTGGCTGCGTGTTTGATTGCGTTGGTTTAAGTTATAATTTAAACTAGTTTTTAACTAAACGATGAACGAGTTAATTTTAATTATTTAAGTTTTAAATATTGAAATTTATATATTTAAAGTACATATAAAGTAATTATTATTTAATATATTATCAGTAAAATTTTTAAATTTTATAAATAATATTAAAATGATAACATATATTTTTTTTATTTTTTTAATATTCATAAAAAGTAACTATTATCATCTTAGCATCATTTCTAGAATTTTAAAACTTGACTGACAATGTATTAGATAATAATACTATATAAAATACATATAATATAATAAAGATACTCAATTTTAAAAGAATTAAACATTTAGTTAAAAATTATAAAATTCAAAACATAAGATAAATAAATATTGAAAAAAATAAAAAATAAAAACAATATAATAATATCATTAAGCACATAAAAAAATATTAAAATAAAAATTAAAAGTATAATTTTAAAAATTTATAAGTGTTAGAGCAACATTTTAAGGTAGATTTTTATTATTGACCTAAATAATTATAATTATAAATATGCATTTTGTGTACATAAAATATACATATGCAATCTTATATATATAATTAATTTTATCTATTAAATATGTATATTATATATATAGAGTGCATATTTATATATAAGAGAATGATTATAACTTATTTATATAATTAATTTTTATATTAAATATGTATGTTAACATATATATTTGTAAATTTATATGTTTTATACATGAATTTTATTTATTTAAAAAATAATAATTTTAAATATTTATATAATATACATGATATTGATAGCTTACTTTTATACCTTTCAGTTTAGTTAGTAAAATATTTTTAAATAAATTAAAATTAAAATTATTTATTTTATAATATAAATAAATATCAATTAATATTTTATTTAGTTTTTCAATAAAATAATATTAAAATTATATATTTTAAATTTTTTGGATTAGATAGTATTTAAAATTACTTTAAAATAATTTTATTAAAAAGATTGAGAAATCATAGAATTAGATAAATTTTAAGAAAGTAAAAAGGTAGGAAAACATTTATTGTTTGTTTTGTTGTTCACATAAGTTAATGGATGCTTATTTGTCATTAAAAGAGAATGTTTAAATAAGTATCCATGTAGACAACTTGCCTTATTTGCTATTTACCTTTGCTATTTACCTTGTAATATATATATAAATATATATATATATATATTAGATTCTTTTAAAGTAAAAAAAAAAACTAATTTTGATAAATTAGACTACTTTTTTATTCTTCAATCAAAATATAAAGGGGATAAAAAAACTTATAAAAGGAAAATATGTTACAACAGCAATCTTTTGTTAGTTTCAAATTCCATGTAATTTTGTAACAAAAAAAACTCCATGTAATTTCTTTTATAATAGAAATTTAAAAAGTAATTATCGTTCAAGTCCTAATATTTTGCATTTGAGCATTAAGTGTAATAGTTACTTTTAATAAAATGAGTTTTGAATTTTCTTTTTAGAATAGAGAAAATCTTATATAAATTTAAAAAAATATTACAATTCTTGCACCAAAAAATATATATTATAGAACAATCTACAATGGTTACTGAATTAATATAATAAATAAAGAAATGATGATATTTTTAATTATATTGATGAAATTATGAAATAAAAAAAGACAGTTGATAATATATAAAATAATCATCTAAAATAGAAGTGTAAGTTTTTAAAAAAATCTTTTGGCATAAACTAATAAATAATGAAGGTATATTTTAAAGCTCAATGCTTCTCTCACATCTTTTGCTCAAAAAGAGAGTAGTAAGGAGGCATTGAATTTCACATAAAAAAATGAAAACGAAGATTGCTAAACATACAAGCATGAGCACATTAAACTTTAATAAAGTCAGTTTTGTAGAAAGAATGTAATGGTCACATGACAAGTGATATTAGAACAAATCCTTAACCATTTAACTCTACATCAAGCATCTGATCAATGCGATAGGCAAGGTAGGTTAGTTCCAAGTTGAGCAATCTGGAGAAATAAGCAAGATGAGATACCTCTAATGAGGGCATTATGACATTGGCTAGAGGAGAATGTGCAATACCTAGCCCAAAAAAACTCAATGGTATTAAAGAGTTGGATAAAATATGGATTAAAACCTATAATTTAAGGTAAAAATAAAGTGATAAAAAATTTATAATTGATAGGGACGGCTAGACTTGTTCAAACTTGGGCCTTGATTCTTGGGTGTGCTCTTGCACCACTACTACCCACATCAATAAATTGTCCTACACCTTAGGCCAGGTCTCTTTAGTTCTCCAACCTCCCCACAGTCACACCTAGGCTAGGATCCTTTCTGGCATGATCTCATACCAATGTTGTTAATACCATTTATGTCACGACCCGTGACCACATTTTTACCCTTCTTATATACAACTTAACCGGTTGGGCTGTCTGCGATACTTCACTTGTACTGACTGTTAATAAATTTTACATAATATTGTTTATATTATACACATCCCCTATCGTAACAAATCAGATAAGTAGTACTGTTGACGTGTCTAAATACAGAGAATAAATAATCATACCTCAAATAATCAGTCGGTCTGACACACTGTCTTTCGTGTACAGCCAGGATCCACAATCCACTGAACTCACCAGCATCAAAACCTGAGATGTTTAATATTAAGGGGTGAGCAAAACCACGGCTCAGTAAGAGAATTATATGCCTCACTTGATACTCAGCTTCCTATATGCTGAAAATCTTTTTCATTTTTCCTATGGGCTCTAGGCTCGCATGTAGGAAAGATACTACAGTCGGCTAGGGATCCGAATGGAGTAAGGTAGGTATTTTAGAATACCATACTTGTTACGGAACCTAGAAGCAACTGTAGAGAAAAATTTTTTTTCTTTTTGTTTTGAATTAATAAATCCTTTTCCTTTTTAATCTTTCATAATCTTTTTCATATTCCTTTCAAAATAATGCCTCTACGAAATAAAGCCTTTAAATAGAATAATTAATATCCGTATATTCCTTGAAAAGAATATTAGTTAAATCATCATCTTATTTCTTTAAAACTTATTTCATGTTTTAATGTACTCTCTTAATTAGTTCTGTCCGTTAAAAAGCAGAATAAGCTATAAAAATCTATTTCATTCTTTGACATTTGTCGAATTCACGAATCACACTCACTTACTTATCGTCACAATATCCTACGATTTCTCATACTAACATCGGAACACGTGTAGCACTTAGTTCCCGAAGGACTCTAGAGGTGGCTCCCACTGTTCAATCATCGAGTCTTTGCTCGGTATGGCCTGTACTGAAACATCAGAACACGTGTAGCACTTAGTTCCCGAAGGACTCTAGAGGTGGCTCCCACTGTTCAATCATCGAGTCTCTGCTCGGTATGGCCTGTACTGAAACATCAGAACACGTGTAGCACTTAGTTCCCGAAGGACTCTAAAGGTGGCTCCCACTGTTCAATCATCGAGCCTCTGCTCGGTATGGCCTGTACTGAAATATCGGAACACGTGTAGCACTTAGTTCCCGAAGGACTCTAGAGGTGGCTCCCACGGTTCAATCATCGAGTCTCTGCTCGGTATGGCCTGTACTGAAATATCGGAACACGTGTAGCACTTAGTTCCCGAAGGACTCTAGAGGTGGCTCCCACGGTTCAATCATCGAGTCTCTGCTCGGTATGGCCTTTTCCGTTTGACATATTCCATGTCATGTAAAATATTTCCCTTTTTAACATGTCACCTATCATTTATGGATTTTAATATAGACGTTAATCTTGTCGTACTATAAACCCTGGAGGGTAAAGGACTAACCCGGTCAAATCTATGACCATAATCTATATTGTCCTCGGTGGATCACGGATCAGGTGTCGACCGGGACTAAACATGTCACATATCATGTATCAGCATGATAAGAATACCAACCAGTCTCAAAATCGTATTTTTTCATCGGAAAATACACCTTATGGAATTTATACAATTATATAATTCCATGATTTAAAACCATAAGGGTTATAATCCTTTAGTGAATATTGATAAAAATATCCATAAAATATTTACTATATTTCACTTCATCTTTCGTCTCGTAATTCGTGTAATTTATCTATTTCGAGAATTTTCGGTGATTTCATTATCACCATTCTCGAATACATGAATATTCTAAAGTTCCATCTCATTATATTCATATTTTATGAAATTTAGAAATTTCCTCATGTCTCGTGATTTACTATCGAAATTCGGAAATAAATCATTTAATATGATTTTATAAAGTTTTTCTAAAATTTTCGGCAGCATAACGGCTGCCGATTCACTAACCTCCTGCACGGAAAATACAGTTTAAAATCTTTCAGCCAGTACTTCTTCCCAAATTATTTTCAGCAATTCATGCATCATAATAATTTTCATAAAATAATTGCATAAAATATTTCAAATTAAATTATGCAGACTGAGTATCCTTACAGTGCTGCACATGCATCCCTTACCTTTTTCCGGGTCGGCGACTTCCGCTTATCGATCGCGCCCGCGCTCCATTTCTCCCGATTCCTTATCTCGATTGCTGAAAATAATTTCTGGAATTAAAATTCTAATTTTTAGAATTTTTCATAATTTATTTAATTTTTTTCTGAAATTAAATTCTCGGGAAATTTCTTACCGAATTTGTAAAATCCCGGGTTGTCGAATTTCCGGGAATTTTTCGAATTCTCAAATTTTCCTTTTTCCTCTTTTTCTTCCTTTCTTTCTTTTCTTTTTCTTTTTCTTTTTCTTTTTCCTTTTTCCTTTTTCTTTTCTTTTTCTTTTCTTTTTTCTTCTTCCTTTCCCGGTCAAACCGGTTCAGACCGGTTCAGCTCCTGTCTTCGCCGGTTCCTCACCGGCGGCCGGTTCTCCGGCGGCTCGATGGCTCAGCAGCTGGCCGGCGCTACGGCGAGCTTGGATCTGACCTCCGTTCATCCCGAATCGACAGCACGGCGGCGGATCGAGGCGGTTTTGCCTCGGTTTCTTCTTCCTCTTCGCCGGCGTTCCTCCGCCGTCCATGGCGCGTCGGGTGACCTCCATCGTGTTCCTCTCCCTCCGACGGTGCTTCGGTGGCAGTGGCGGCGCCTGGATCGGCCGGCACCGCCGTCCGCCATTTTCTTTTCTCTCCCGATTTTCCTTCGTTTCCGTCGATTCTGTTTCTGTTCCTTCACGCCGCCGGCAGTTTCTCCCCTTTCTTTGGCCAGTGGCGTCTCGTCCTCCTTCCTCCCTCTCCGGCAGTGGCGGCTCCGCCGCCGATGGTTGCGGCTGGGAGGGTCGGGATTCCTTCCCGATTTTCTTCCTTCTCTTTTGTTTTCTGTTTCATTTCCTTTTTTGTCTTTTATTTTCTTTCTATATTTAGTATTTATTATATACTATATATTATACAATATATTTTATACATATAATATATATTATATGTTATACATACATTATTTCATACATAATATTATACAATATATATTATATACAAAATACATATTGTACATTACAAAATACATGTCTAGTATATATGTGTATATTTATATATATACTTAAAATTAAGTAACATTTATATATATAAATTATATAAATGCTATAATAAAATATTTATACATATAAACTTTAATATAAAACCATACTTACTTTTCTTCTATATGTGAAAGATTTAGTGGTATCAGAGCATTGGTTGGCCTGATGTCTGTGAATACTTTGGAAAGAAAAGAGTTAAACATCCCCTGTAGTACTGTGTCGTCTGAATACATAGAGAAAATAAATGATTGTAAATGGGGTAAAATGATTTAAAGGGAGTGAGAAAGTATAAACTGAGAATGTTAAAGAAGAAAATAGGCTCAGAAATTACCGAAAAATTGGTGATTCTTCTAATCTATAAGAAGGCCTGTTCGGTAAGGAACAGAAATGGACTCGGTGAGGGCCCCACCAGTACTTTTCTGTCCGAACCGAACTGAGACCTGAAAGTGATGGTATAAAATAGGGGAAATAAAATATCATCATTAAATAGACTTTAAGATCACCGATTGAGGGTAATTTGAAGAGAGAGAAAATTTTTAGCCAAAATGACCAAAATACCCCTACCCCCAAAATTTTACTGGGAGTCAAAATAGATCACCGGAAGTTGGAATTGATCGATTTGACAGAGAAATTAATGATATAAAGCTGAATTACAAGTAAATTAATCCTATTGTGGATTTTAGTGAACTTCTCTGTCGAAAATCGAATGAGATCTAACTTGCTGTTATAAGTATCAGAAAGGATACTATCAATACATAGATGATCAGTTCATTGATTTGAATGTATATTGAGGAGAAAGAAATAAATGTCGAAATGACGAAAATGCCCCTATATTGGGCGATGTGCGGAATAGTATTAAAACCGAGCTGAATTGGAATCCATTGATAGTAATGGAATTATTAATGGCATAGAAGATGTCATATGAATCTAACGATCCCTATTACTGATTCCACTAACACTTAGATTACGGACGCGAAAGAAAAACCCCGAGTGGACTGTGGGCCATAGGGGATAACAGTATGGTTGAGTGAGGCGGCCAGGGCTCCCCCACGAGTGGACTTTGGGCCATAGTGGTAAATCCTGGGCTTCACAATAAAACAATCCGTGAGGGACTAAGTGCCACGTCTGTGTGACGGGGGCCACCTCTAGAGCTCAGAGCGGACAGCACGGATGAGTGGTGCGGCTCGGGCCCCTCCGGCTTGAGACCGGCAAATCCGAGGCATCACAATAAAACGTGTACAGGCAGACGGCGAACGAGCCGGGGCCTTATATGATGCGATCCAAAGAGTGTAGTGGAATGTCATCAAATGTTTGGCCCGGTTATTGACTGAAAGGGTCGAAAAATTAAGAGTGTATTGAACAGGATCGTTAAATACTGTGAAGAGTGAAATGATTACAAGAATTGACTGATGAGGTGAAAAGTACAGATAATGAAATACATACTGGTGTGATTACTTATGGTTCTGTACGTTTTCATTTCTTTGAGGTATCAAACAGATAATCGTACATAGAACCGACGTATCTTGGAATATGTGCTACAGAATGAGGTACTGTTTGGAGTACTGTGAATTAGAGGATAATTATAAGAACAGTCAAGTGAAAAAAAAAAAGAAGATGACCGCTAACCTAAGTTCTTCAGGACCCTTGAGACAGAAATGTGATGGGCGACCCAATGATGGGCGACCCGTAGTGGATCATGTGTCGTGAGATATAGGCGAGCTATCTCATCGCCGACTCACTAGTAAGGATAAACCTGAGGCGAAAGGATCGCCTAGGGGATGCTCGTCAATGGTCGATATGAACGGGCGAGGCCCTTATAAGCATCTCAATGGTAACACGAGTGTAAGGAACTAGGTACGTAAGGGGTGCCAAGGTTCAAACCTCGTGGAGAATATACTCAAGGGAACTAAGCTTGAATTCAGTAAATGGAAATGGTTTTCAAGTGAATAACTGAATTGAAACGAGTAGCTGTAAAGTGTGTTGATAACCATTGTACTTGATACAGCTTACCAGAATGAGATTTGTAACGCTGTAAAGTATGACTAAGTAACGAAATCAAGGTAGAGTATGTATCAAAATGATTTGATTATGGAATGTCTCTGCCTTGAAACTACACTGTGAAATGATGGGAAACAATGATGAAGGTCCAAAATGATAAAAGAAGTGTGGTTAAAGAAACTGTCGGTTGAGAATCCCAATAAATTCCAAAGTAACATAGATTGAGAAATCAGGTTAATGTTGATTCGATCGTGGATATGAAATTTATTCTTAAGCTTGTATCGAAGAATATAGAAGAAATCCGACAAGCTTAAGAAAATAATTTTTGGAAAATATTACGGATGATGAAATTCACAAGTATCGATGTAAAGAAAGGAAATACAAATGATATGATTTGAGGATGAATTAAATGATGTATTAAAATTTTTGGTTATACACTAAAATTCTTATGAAGAACAAATAAATATTATATGGAAGTGATGCCTTAAATATGATTTAATCGGAGATGTATAAGGAGCTTATAAGAGCAATCCTTGTAAAAGGCATAATCAGGTAAAAAGTTAAAGAACGATGGTCACAAGATGATAAGAAGGGTACGATTAAAGAAAGTATCAGATTTGATTTCCGATAAAACTTCCAAAGTTATATAAATTAGAGGAATCGAGATAACACTGATTTGATTTTAAATATGAAGTTAAATTCTAAGCTTATATCGAAAGATGTAGAAAGAATCTGAAAAGCTTAAGAAAATAACTCTGGAAAATGTGTGAATAATGAAATTCACGTGTAGAGGTTTGGATGACGAAAATACTGATAATAAAAAAAATAATAATTTGAGAATAAAGGAGTTATCTGTATAGGTGTAAATGAGAGAAATGCAAATGATGTTGAGTTGTAGACAAATCAAAAAGGATATATTAAATTTCTATCATTGATGAAGTTCTGGTGAAGAACAAGTATTAATCTACGTGAAAATAGACGCTTTATTGATCTGATTAGAGATACGTAAGGAGTAAATAAGACTAGCTGCTGCATAAAGCGTCCTTAGATAAAAGATTGAAGGTTGGTGTCCATAAGATGATGATTTGAACTCGAAGTGAATTTTACGAGTTCCGATTGAAGTTATAAGGGTAATGAGTTGCCTTGTAAAGTAGATAAGCCTAAAGAATGAGGCATCCTTACATGAGTAAATTGATGAAATGCTGATAGAGTCTAAAGTATAAATGGAACATGAGCAACATTGTGATATGATCCTTAAACTCTTAAAGGCTATGGGATTGTGCTAAGATTAACAACTAAGAAATTTGGCTAGACAGTATCTCCTCTTGAAATATATGATCTCGAGACGACAGGATGACAGTGAACCTGTCTATGACATAAAGATAATGATTGAGATACGAAAGTAATGAGTCTAGCTAAATACTACTGCCAGCCTATAAAAGAGTGACGAGACTGGCTGCTCTATAGACGAGATCTAATTAAAGAAATTAAAGTCGGCAGATGGCTAGTGTAAAGAAAAAGATGGTACGCAAGATTCTAAAAGATCTTAGCTGTATAGTACCATATCAATCGAGAAAACCGACAAAAAGGAATGAGAGTAAAAATATGAAAACGAAAATGAAAGTGAGATAAGGAAATAAATTGCATGACGAGAAGGGAACATTAATATAAAACAGTTCCCGCAGTTAAGACTGAAAACGAAGGGTGTTGGTTATCACATAACTGTGGCAAGATGTAAAATCAAAGCCAGAACTGATAAGTGAAAGTAATGATACTCCAAGGAGTAAGATAATTGATATGTTTACTGCCAGTAAAATGTTTGTACACATAACCACCTCGAAATGATAGAGATGGCGGAATTATATAGATAATGTGATGCTTAAATGGATAATCCGAGGACTCAATCACAGAATCTAAATTATGAAAAGAGTATATTCTCAGGTATATTCAAAAATTTAAATGATATTGAATATACCATAAGAGTAAGAGATGTAATGACCATACTACATGAAAAGAGACATGGAGAGAAAATGATTGTCTCATGATTTATTTCTGTAAGAGATGATTAACAGTAAAATTTGCAATGATATGTAGCCTTGATGGAATAAGTGTGAAAATGAATATTGTGGACAATAAAGAGTCCAAAAGAGAAATGACGATATGGAAGTGATTAAAGACTGATGATCTAAATAGAATCACTTTCCCTTATCAGACATCTAGATTCTCTAGTGCCTTAGTCGAAGTATAAGTGTTAAACGGTATGAATGTGTATGTACAGTTCCAGTGAGCCTTACATGTGATGGGAGTCTCTGTGTTGCCATGTGCTAATGAGAGATAGCAAAGGGCTTTTGAGATCCCAAGTGTATTGATAGCACCGCTCCATACTGATATATATTTATATACATGAGCGTGAGATGTGAACGCTCCATGATATTGAGGGAGCATGTGCATGAGATGTGAAAGCTACTGGGACACTTACATATAATTGATTGATATGAGTACATGATAGTACCAAATTATGTCGACTCGGCACTAAGTGAGAAGAATGGATGATGAACAGCATAAATCAGCTGTAATATTAAAATATTATGTATGGCTCTTATATGAAAAGAGTAAAAGTGAATAACTTTTGATTTGAGAAATGAACTTACGGGAGTATAGACATATACGATGAAAGACAGCATGTAGTGGTCTAAAGCACTCTTGATGTTGAAAGTGTGCTGGCAGTATTACTTGGAGGATGAACTAGAGGTCAGAAGTCATAAGTATACGGCATGTACCACCTTTGGACTTAAGTTAAATTCGGAGGACCGAATTTCTTAAGGTGGGGAGGATGTGATAACCGTAAATTTTTCCATTTATTGGAAATTAGAAATATTGAAAATAAATATTAGAGAAATTAAATAAGACGAAATAAATATAAATTTGCGAGAAACGGGATATTGGTGAAAATCCTGAGAAATGAGGAAGTGAAGATAAAAATAATAGAGAGAGGAAAAGAATTAAATTGGATAAATTAAAATCCAAATCTAATTAAGAAAAATAAGAAAATAAATGAAATATATTTATATAATTATATATTATTATATAAATGTATTTTTATACCAATACATATGTATTCAAAATATTATATAGTATATTTTAAAATACGTTGTTATATATATAGAAATATATATATATACTATTTCATAAATTCAAATAATACATATGTATATAAATATAATGTTTTATGTGTATATATAATTATGTAAATACATATAGAAGAAAAGTAAGTATGGTTTTATATTAAAGTTTATATGTATAAATATTTTATTATAGCATTTATATAATTTATATATATAAATGTTACTTAATTTTAAGTATATATATAAATATACACATATATACTAGACATGTATTTTGTAATGTACAATATGTATTTTGTATATAATATATATTGTATAATATTATGTATGAAATAATGTATGTATAACATATAATATATATTATATACAAAATACATATTGTACATTACAAAATACATGTCTAGTATATATGTGTATATTTATATATATACTTAAAAAATTAAGTAACATTTATATATATAAATTATATAAATGCTATAATAAAATATTTATACATATAAACTTTAATATAAAACCATACTTACTTTTCTTCTATATGTATTTACATAATTATATATACACATAAAACATTATATTTATATACATATGTATTATTTGAATTTATGAAATAGTATATATATATTTCTATATATATAACAACGTATTTTAAAATATACTATATAATATTTTGAATACATATGTATTGGTATAAAAATACATTTATATAATAATATATAATTATATAAATATATTTCATTTATTTTCTTATTTTTCTTAATTAGATTTGGATTTTAATTTATCCAATTTAATTCTTTTCCTCTCTCTATTATTTTTATCTTCACTTCCTCATTTCTCAGGATTTTCACCAATATCCCGTTTCTCGCAAATTTATATTTATTTCGTCTTATTTAATTTCTCTAATATTTATTTTCAATATTTCTAATTTCCAATAAATGGAAAAATTTACGGTTATCACAATTTATGTTTCAGTCGTACTGGTCGATATGCACCAGTTTTGATAATTTTTTATACACTTGAGTTGATTTTTTTGTATCAGTTTAGGTACCAAGTAATATAGGCTGGTTTCATGAGTTTCGAGTGGTTTCAGTCTATTTCGGCGAAATTTATTGTTTTAGTAGTACGCAAAAATTAAAAGAAAATTGAATTTTTTATAATATATTTTAATATTGAATTAAAACTAATAAATACA
Source organism: Heritiera littoralis (assembly GCA_031772115.1). Classification (NCBI taxonomy): domain Eukaryota; kingdom Viridiplantae; phylum Streptophyta; class Magnoliopsida; order Malvales; family Malvaceae; genus Heritiera; species Heritiera littoralis. Next base: position 1,234,912 of record JAPDPK010000096.1, on the reverse strand, counting down.
CAAATAATGAATTAAGTAAAAGCATTAACAAATATAACAATTTTAACAATAATTATTATTTGTTGTACAAGTAATTTTGTTAATTTTATATTTATCATTATCAGTGTTAAGTGTTTTATATATTTACTTTGCTTATTATTAATAATACCATTATATGTATGAAAAATTTATAAATATTATTAGATTAAATCAAAAATCTGAAATAATATATTGAAACAATCGATGCCGATATATCTCATTGTAAAAAAAAATGAAACATTTTCCGGTACGAAATTTACAACCTTGTCTCACACTCCAGATCTGGATCAATTTGAGGACTATTATACTAGCTCCTTGTCGTTGCCCATAAGAGCTTTGGGCTTCTACTCTAACTTTATGAAGAAAAAAAAAGAAAGCTTTTTGCTTTCGTACCTTATCATTGATGACTTACCGTAGTGGAAGTAAAAGCCCTATTGACGCCATTCTTGAAGTTTCACCTAAGTGAATCAATAGACGTTGACAGTATTCAATGTAGACGAAGCTCCTCACATCAATGTTGCAAAATGACCCCAGGAAGGAGTGAGACTTCGGTTGGATCCATTGAGTCCCTTTTATTGGTCGAGGGGCATTTGTCCAACCTGTGGCACTAGGACTTGAATGATCATACTCAAATACTTTGTCTAAGCCTACTACTAAGCTAAGATTGATGAGCCTTTAGGCGCATACATCTACCCATATGTTCTCTTTGAACTTGCTATTAAAAAAACACACTTCTTGATCATTTATTAAATCTCTCCTCTTTGCCAATAATTTGTCAAATTGGATTTAGTATTCTCCAAGTGTCCCTATTGTTTAAGCTTACAGAGATTAGCAAATGCATCCTCATAAGATGATGTTCTAAACTTCTTGAGAGTTCTTCCTTTACCTTTAGAACCATAGCTAAGCGTTGTAATTAAGATGATATACCACCAATTTGACTTGATAACCAAGCTAGGTATTCTAAAAATTAAAAAAAAAAAATGCTTAGCGCAATAGACCTAATTGAGTAGATCCTCTAAGCCATTATATTTTGGGAAATCCAACTTCACTTAGTTTGGGGGCAACATTCCTACTCATTGCTTCCGTCTTAATGTTTCAACAAATAGACTTAAGTCTATTGATAGATGTCTTTTCTCTAATGTGGGACATGTCTACAACCTATTTCATGACATGTTCCAATCCAGCATTCAAGCTAGCGATTTACTACTCTAGTCAATTGTCACGACCCGAAGGCCACGACATTCACTTGATACTCATACTTTTTCTTAGTCTACAAATTTATGGACTAATTTTTTTTTTCATTTTAAGGTTTGTATTCAGTGTCAGCGTAGTTACTACTATAATTTCACTGATTCTCTATACAGTACTTTATCACACTTCTAAGTTACATCCCGACTTGTTGAACAAAATACGTACTGTGTATTTAATTAAAGTCTGTACATGTAAATAAGAGATTTACAAAGAACGTATACCTTAAAGGCAATGAAGCGGATTCGAAGAATGGTGGCCAGTACCAAGCTTAAATATCGTCTCCGATGCCCACTTAGCAGCTCGCATGGCAGATGTTAACTTCAGTAGTCTGAAAAGAGATGAAATTTAGTGGGGTGAGCAAAACCACGGCTCAGTAAGATACTAATATAAATGTAGGAGTAGAATTATACTGTCTTAACCACAATGCTTAAAACCTGCAAGTTTGCAATTACAGTTCACCTTTTTCATCGATAACATCTCATTATCTCATTTCTTGTCATCTGTCTGTCACTTATACTTCTAAATAAATCATCATAATCACTTTTTAGTTTTCTCATCATTATACTATAGTGCATCGCACAACAATATGTCGTGTCCAATTTGAATATCATGTACTATTAGTCCATACTCTCATCAATCTCATAGTACATCTTGTCCAATTGAGATATCGTATCAAGTCACTTTTCGTTTCATAATCGTACTTCTGTATTCTATCATCTCATATCATTTTTCATATGGAGAATCATGATCATGGTGGTACGAAGTCATAATTCTCTTCGTGTATATTCTATATTCATGTATCATATCATATCAAGACATCATGTAGATGAAATATCGTTACCACCAAGTCATGGTACTCCTCATATACTCTTCATGTTTTTGTACCATATAAGGTCATGACATATCTTATGTAAAAGGCATACTATTATGTCTTGATTTAGTAGGCAGTTTATGTAACTTTACTGTATAAACCGCTATCATTTCAAATCGTATCATATATACTTTAGAACATGCTCAACATATAAATTTTCAATTCATTTCATATTTACTTTTAAGACATAATAGGAACATGTACAATTTCAAATCATGCATTCATTTTTAAAGCATGTCTAAAACATGTGCGGTTTTAAAACATTTTTCATGTACTGTAAGTCATATTAGGTCTAGAGTTTATATCAGATAAAATTATACTCTAGACCGCATATCACATCATGTTATGTTAAAACATGTCTTTTCATATCATTTCAAATCAAACGTGCACAGTTCTCTTTTCATATCATTTCAAATCAAAACGTGCACATTTCTCTAGGTCTAGAGTTCATATCAAATCAAACTATACTCTAGATCGCATATCATGTCATATTCGACGCAAAATCATATATGAGTCATATAAGTGTCGAAATCATATCACATGTACTTTTAAAACATGTACTGTTTCAAAATATATTTCATTTCAAACATGTCTCATGTACTGTATAAATCATGTCAAGTCTAGAGTTCAAATCAATAAAATCATACTCAAGACTTCATATCAAATCGGTTAGAGACTAGGCTAGATTCATATCACTCTGTCAATAAAGACTTAAATCACTGTAGCTAGCAGTGAAATCATGTCATCGTCCCTTGGAATCCAACTAGGGCGCTACCTATGGCCATAGACCTCATCTCTCTCAGCCCCACTGATTAGGCGTGACTAAGACCTGTCCACGACTATTGTCGGACAAACATCTCTGCCTAATGAGCAAAGCTCTAATTAGGCAGTTTCCATTATACTTTATTGAATTTAATTCTTTTAGGGTGCCTATAGTCTCATAAAACATTTAAATCTTTATCTTTTCATATCAAAATCATGTAAAGCATATGGTAAAATTCTTTAAGATGCTTCATATATAAAAATATGTATCTACCATATACTTTCCTTTTTAAAACTAATCTATACTTTATAGTATTCATATAAGTGTTAGTATAACGTCTCAAGTTGTAATAAGTTATACTTAAAAGCAATGCTATAAAACATTTCAGTATGCAACTTCGGTAATATTTTCATTAAATACAATGAAGCGATTCATTTAACTTTATCACCATCAATTATTCGATTTCAAGACTTTCTTTCTGTCCAATCAGTAAATCACTATTCAAATCATTCAATATTCATTCCATTCAGTATTCAAATTGCTCAATACTCAAATTATTTGATAATCAAACTATTCGGTATTCAATATCCTTTTTTGATAATTATCGACTATAACAATCATTTGTATATTCCATTATCAACACTAATACCACATCATTAGTATGAATCCTCTTAGTATCTATGAGTATTTAAATACTATGCTTCTATATAGCCATCAGGGTACTAAAATTATGCAAAAACCATATCATCATTGCATATTTATTCTCGAGTCGACATCGAGGATAACAGAACCACAAGATCGATAGTCACTTATCAAATCCATCCATGGTTTGATCTATTGACACACGTTTCATAATTTCCGACTTGAGGTTCAATTTCATTCACTATCACAAAATCATATCACAATCCTCAAATCAATTTTCATATGGCCTGTATAATTTAATATCGAACTTATGCAATTGTCGATTTTATTATTCAAGGCCTATTCCAAGGTTATAACTAAACCATATGTTCACATGTGTATCGCTCATGTGTTTGAATCTATAAATGATCGGATTGTGTCGTAATTCAACCTTAATTTCAATAAGATTATGTATGCATGATTCATGCATTTGTTATGACTCAATATCATAACTATCCCTTGTATACCACAGCATTGATACTAAGACCCATATCACTAGTGTAGGTCCGCCTATGATCTCCCGTATATTCGGAAATACGATGTAATAAAATAAAATCCTCTCAACATTGACCTCTCGCAATGTTTGTGTTATCACGTTTCAAAAACTACTCCAACATCAAGAATCGAAATCAATTAATTCTAAAATCATCGCTACGTCGATAATTCCACAATTCAGTCGCTCAGCCATCTAAATTACAACTTCGATATTCTCTTCCAAACCATATCACATAATCATCGTTACTTTTATCAATAAATCTACTAATCGATATTCCACCTCAATCTTGACTTGGTGACCAATTCGTGATATTAAGATAAATCTATTTATCGATTCTATAAGGCTTACATCATGTGACTCATCATGTTATCATACTCAATCATTTACCTTCTCAACTACTCCAAAAATCAAATTTTTTGACAACATGATAAAGTTCTTTCAAAACTTATCTTTCGATAATTCTTTCCAAAATTCCATATATGCGAGAAAACTTAACCTTTTTCATCAAACATTTTCATATAAATTTTTGGCAGCATAACGGCTTAATTTTATCAAAACCTCCTGCAAGGAAATACAGTTTATAACCACACAGCCGTTGTTTCTCACCATTTATTTATTTCTTACTAAAACCCCTGCCACCAATTGTAGGTCCTCTTAGCATTTAAAATCATTTCAATATGCATCAGATCAAAAATCATAATTCCAAATCATATAATATAATGTTACTAATGCTTTATAAAAGTATCTTACTTAGTGCTGAAACTTAGCGCCTTGACGAGCTCTTAGCATCGTCGAACACCAAATCGCGCCTATCACTTCCGCTACAATTTTCACAACACCAATGCACTTACGTGAATATGTGACAATAAAATTATTCAATAACATCAATAATTTATTTTTCCTCAATTTTCCTTACCTTTTTTTTTTCTTTTCTTCTTCTTCTTCTCTTTCTTCTTCCTTTCATTCTTTCTCTCTTTCTTTTCTTTTCTTCTTCTCTTTCTTCTTCCTTTCCTTCTTTCTTCTTTTCTTTTTTTTCTTTCGTTTTCTTTTCTTTTTTTCCTTTCCTTCTTTTTCTTTTTCTTTCTTTCTTTTTCTTCCTATTTTTCTGTTCTTTTTTTTTCTGGCCGAACTGGTTCACCCCTTGCCGGCTGGTTCAGCCTCCGGCAGCCACCATCTCCGGCGGTTCGACCACCCTATAGCATCCCGCAGTTGCCATGAAGCCGAATCTGGCCTCCATTTCCTGAGCGACGGTGCCGACGGTGGCGGATCTGGAAGTGGGTTTTGGCCTTCTCTCTCTTCTTCTTTCCTCCTTCCTTTTTCGTTTTCTTCCTCACCAGCGGTTGCCTCCTTTTTCCTTTCCCTCCACTGGCGGCACGGGTGGCAAGGCGGTGGCCAGATCGGCGGCCCCGCCACTTTTCCTCTTTCTCTTTTCGGCCTTCGCTTCTTGCGCTTCTGTTCTCGGATCTTCTCTTCTCTCCGCCTCTTGCTATCGCCAGTGGTCTTCTACTCCTCCCATTGACCGACGGTAGCTCGCTCCTCCTCTCTTTCTTTCTCCGGTAAGCCGACAGGGGGTCAGCTGCTGGGCATTTCTTCTCTGTTTACAACAGAGAAGAAATGAGGGAATCGAGTTGTATTCCCGATTTTCGTGTTTTTCTTTTTTTCTTTTTTTTTAAATTATATTTGTAAATAAATATTTATAAATATAATTATTAATTAATAATAATATATATACACATTTTTTATTTCTTAAATTTTGGATTTCTTAATATCCAAAATTTATTCAAAATAATTTTCTCAACTTCATCACTTCATTACTTTCGGGAATTCCGACAATATTTCGATCTCATAAATGAATTTATTTATTTATTTCTGAGTAATTAATACCAAAAATAGAAAAATTTTCGGTTATCACATCAATATAACATGAAATTCTGTTGATCATCTGTCATAACAGACTTTGATACCAAATTTTAGGTCACCAATGGATTCACAACCTCAACCACGTCTTAGAATCTTCGCGAAATGCTTGTGAGCTATTTGGAAGGGATAAAAATTTAGATGGGAGGTCTGTATGCTAGAAACAGTACAAAGTTATGATAGGAAAAAAAAAGTTTGACTCCTTTATTCAATGACTTATTGCCCTTATACAAGTATGCATGCAACAGTCAAATATAAAATATCTTCATTACTTCAGCACAAATGGCTAACCACTTCTCAAAGAAACGAAATAACAATTCATTATTGCAAAAAAAAAAAAAAACCAAGTCTAGTGAAAAAGGGTGATGCCACGACTCCATTTTATGCATCATGAGCTTCAACGTAATAATTACCTCACTTAATAGGTTAATCTTTTAGATTGGGGTCAAGTTTGTGACACAATGAGAAAGATCTCAATTGTACTTTTCTTTTAAAAATTTCGCTAATTCTTTATGCGTCTGATGAAAATTGTCTTAATTTTTCATTGAATCTATATGGGTATGAGAAATTGGGGGGCAATCCCCATTGCATCATCGTATTGTATTGAATGAATCCAATACTAATAAAGGGTTGATTCAATAGTTTGTTTACTTTGATAATAAGAGATTTTGCATTCTAGTATGAATAGTCATAGTTAGTACTATTTAATTTAATGCCAATATATGAAAATCGAGCTTTGGTTCAAATGACACTCCATGATATTATTAGTGTCAACAAGGTCCTTGCTCAAGTTTGAGTCTTGAAATGCTATTTCTATTCTTCACCAAGTAATTTAGGTTTGAGTCTTAATAAAAAAATCGTCAATGTCTATATGTCAACAAAAGTTGGTTAAATCAATTAGTTAAATTGTTTTAATAGTAGGAAATTTTGAATTTGAGTTGTGATTAGGAAGGTAAACGAATAGGTTATTTACTAATTTTGAGATATTCGAATCCAAACCTGATTATTTTTAATAATGCTCAAACCTGATTAACTATCTAATTAATTTGATTTGAGTTATCTGAATCTTACCAGTATAACATAAAAAATACTTGTTAACTACTTGAACCCACTAACTTATTGGATTATTGTATAAATGATTAACAAATAATTAACATTATAAATAACAAATAAATAATTAACAAATAATAAATAAATCATAGTAAACAATTAAACATTATATAAATGACTTTATACTCTTAATAATAACTTATTGGATTATTGTATTTTTTTTATCAAAGTTGGGCCATTGGAATTTGGACACTCTTAGTCCAATAATTTTTTTTTACTTTGTTTTATTAGCTTTTTTAATAATTATGTTGTATTTTTAATAAATTTTAAATTTTTAAGAATTTTTCTTACATTTTTTTTAAATACCAACATAATTAGTAATTAAATTAAATATAACCGTATAACTAGTTAACTAATTGTTCAGTTATAATGTGGAATAAAACTATAGTATACATTAAAAAATACTTAATATTATGAATAATTAGTTAATTAATTATCTTAATTTTATATTTATTTTGTTTTTGGTTTTGTACATAAATCATAATGTTAACATTATTACATTAAATATAATCATACTAGTACACAATAATTAATCAAATATCTCATTAAAAATTTAGAACATTGAATTAAAAAAGTTATATACACAAGTTGAAATTATATAATAAATAATATTTGATATAATCATATTATATACAATTATACACAAATTGAGTACAAAGTTTTTCATGTTCACATTAACATAATAACATTAGATATATACCAATTGATCAAATGTCTAATTAAAATGTTAAATAGCAGATATTACTAAATTAATTAATATAATGCTAGTAATTTAAGTATAACTAATCATAATATTAGTAAAGTACAAAAAACAAATTTTATTAACATTATCGCTTACACAATATTACTACTATAGTATTTCATGAAATTACACTTTAATTTATTATTAGAAATATTATTTTTATCCACACTTTAATTTTATATTTAATAGATAACAAATAAATTATTTTTAATAAATAATTAATTCTATCAAAATAATACTTAAACACTAACAGATTACATAATTTATTCTTAAAAGATTATTATAATATAATATATAAATCATTGTTATACAATACCAAATTGGAATGTTTTAATATATTTTGATTTTTATTTTCAAGTAAATTTAATATTTTTCTATACCTGAAACTTCAAAAAAAAATAGCTTAAATTTAATTTTGTTAATAAGGTTCTTAATGTGTTACACAAAATATCCAATTCAAAGTTTCAAACAAATATTGAAATTATATAATTTTTTTTATATATTTGATTAAAATTTTATTATGAAATAAAAATGATAAAATATTATATGATTTTTATAATAAAATCAAATGTTAAATTAATAATATATTTATTATTATAAATACAATAAGTATAATATTAAAGATTATTTGATATTCATATATTATGGCGTTTTAAATTAATTTTATTTAATAATTAAATTAAAAAGATTTAATATTTATTTTGTTAATAATAATAATTGATATAATTGTATAATAAATGCTAATCGTTTTTAAAATTTTAAACTTTTTTAATTAAAAAAGTTTTCAACTATTTATTTTTTTTTAAATAATAATCATATAATTATAATTTGGTTTTTTCATATTATAAATTTGGTTTTTTACGGGTTTCAGATCAAATCGGATCAGTTTCAAATTTTTTCGAATTTGGATTTTTTACATTTCAAGCTTTTTCGGATTCGGGCCTTTGATTTTTTTTGTCTATTCGAGTTGATCCGGCTTTTGTCTCGAGCGGATTTTCAAGCTGAGACCAACTTTTGTCACATCTAATCAGAACTACTTGGAATCTGAGCTCCCAATAAAGCAAGTGCCAAAATTGCATGTTTGTCCTAATCTAGTTTAGGGGTAGACCTGCTTAAGGGTCGGGCTACCCGCCCAAGCCCGAAGGCCCGTTGGATTTGGTAGGGCTTGGACAAAAATATTTGATGCAATTACCGGATTTGGACAAAATTTTTTAAACGGGTCCGAGCTCGGGCTTAACCTTTCAAAGCCCGGGCCCGGCTCGGCCCGATATTAATATTAAATATATATTTTAATATATTTATAATATTAAGTATGTTTTTAATATATTTATTAAGTATAATATAATTTTATATATAAAAAACATTATTAATTAAAAAACATGATTATAAATATTTAATACGAAAATTGATATACAAAATTTGAAAAATTAAATTAAATTTTAAAGGAAATAAAATAATAAAAACAAATAAATAATTAATTAAAATATAAAAAAATTATATTCAGGCGGGCCGGGTTCGGGCTTATTGTATAAAAAATAAAATGGGCTTGGACTAAATATTAGACCCAATTTATCGGGACCGGATCGGGCTTGGGTACAAATTAATCTTGTTATTACCTGTCATGGGCCCGACCCGAACCCGATTTGGCTCGGCCCATGAGCAGGTTTATTTAAGGGTTAAAGTAGTCTATCTAATTCTACTCCCAATTTTTTTGGGGAAAATAAACAGTTAAATGCATTGTAAACTATTGGTAATTATTAGTCAACATTAACCTATGGTGATCTAGGATAATAGTAATTTTAGATGACAAATAATATTGATTGTGCTAATGGTGCTTATCAAGGATTATAGTTATGCAAGAGTTGTGACTTAGTAATTTTTGTGCGGAAATAGAAATATCTAGGTTTATTTCTAAAACTTAAAGAAAAATGTGAGGTTTTAAAAAAAATTATAGTAAAATCTCTTCAAATTAATTTTTTCTAAATTAATAACTTCTCTAAATTAATAAAAAATCATGATCTCAACTCGAGTTATTATAAAAAATTACTAAATCCTTCTATCATAATAATTAATAATTTTATTTTAAAACTTAATGTAAAATTTTCGTCACAACTATAGTATAAATTAATAATTTGATAAAAAAATATAAAATATATTACATAATATTCAAGAATTAAAAAGTACTTTAAGATGTCAATTTGTAGAAGATTATCAAATTTAAGATTTTTTATTTCAAGAACTAAAAAAATTATAAAATATTTTAAAAAAATATATTTGGAATGAGATTTTTAAGAAAATTTAAAGGCTATAGATAGAGAGATTCAAGAATGTGAAAAGTAAGGAGTTGTTTAGAAATGTTTTTGTTTTGTGTTTTATGTTTTTATTTTTTGTATTTTCTAAAATTGGAGTAAAACTATGTTTTGTTAGTATGGTTTCATTTTCTAAAAGTGAAAACAAAATGCAATATTTTGGAAATCATTAAAAACACAAGATTGATGTTTTCAATATTTCGAAAACAATTTTATTATTGTTACTGCATTAGCACTGTTCATCCGTGCGGCTACAATAGCCAGTAAAAAAGGTGAAAAATAGAAAACTGTATCTCATTTAGCTTCTGGCAATACTCGAATCCGTTCCTCTTTTAATTATAAAGCTTTTGCCACCTTCTCATATTAATATCTATTATAAAAACCTGGCAGCAAAAATATGTCATCCAAAATTAATAAATAAAAGATGTTTTCAAAATTAATAAATTGAAAACAAAATGAAAATAAAACAAAACAAAAATTTCAAAAACACAAAATACACAATCTCAAACGGCCTCTAAATAAATACGTTTTTTTTAAGATAACAAATTATAATGTAAAACCATTTAAATTAATAAACTCTCTAAATTAATACACAATAATGAGTCTCAAAAATATTAATTTAAAAGGTTTTTATTCTAGTTAGATATCGGTTAGATCTTAACTAATGGGTTTTTAGTTAAAATTATTTTTATTTAATTTATTTTTAAGATATAACTAAAAATATTAAAATTATGTATCTTGAAAAGTTTTCGAGTCATCAAACCTGAAGAAGCGAGCCGATATTGAATAAAAAATTTTAAAAACACGCGGCAACACCTTTCTTTGTTTTTGTTTTTGGTTAGCTGACAAAAGGTGAAAGGTCCGGTATGTAACGTGGCGAAACGTGTGGCGGTTGTTGTTGTCGGGATTCAGACCATCGAGAATCAACTGGGCCCATGAAAGCGAGAGGGTCTAATATTGGGAGCCCACCCACTCGTATCAATCTCAATCCCATTCCCACATTCCCTTACCTTTTATCCTTTTCTTCTTCTGCCTGGGTCGGTGGTGGAAAACCAGCACTTTTTCGATTAAAAAGGTACTGTGGGTAGGCTAGCTCGTACACTCAGCACTAGTTTGAATGAACCATAAAATTAATTTCGGTCAAATAAAAAATAATTAAATATATATTTTTTCAATAAAATAATCTAAAAAATTTAAAAACAAAGGTGAGAGAGTAATTTCTCTCTAAATTTTTGTCTTTTAGTGGCAAGAAGCCACCCAGTGGTGGCCCAAGTCAGGGCAGTTTTTTCCAACTACGGTTACAGTCCAGAGATGGGTTTCGTCAAGACTCACACTCAGCTGGAACTGGAAGGTGGAATTTAGCCCATCTGATAAGAATGTTGAAAACAACATTATATATATGAGAAATAGAATAATCTTCCTAAAATTATGGATGCAACATTCTGTTAATTTCAAACTAGAAAAATAGAAGAAAGAATTATTACATGGAAAACATGTTCAATTCCCAAGCCAGATACAGCATCCTTATTTGCCTCTCAATTTTCGACGAGCACACCAAATCGAATACAAAGTATTACAAGGCAGAAAAGCTTGTGTTCATATGATTCACCACTGGAAAATGTAAGCAAAATCAAAATACAAAAGAATACATACATTCACAAATCACTATTTGTAGAAAAACACTAGAGAAGTCAAAATCTCTGGTAGACTGTACACTGAAATGATAAATAACCCGAAATGGGAAAGACAAAAGTGTTCCCTACTTAAATCATATAATTTTCTCCCCCCAAAATTTCAATTTGTGGAAAATTTAATTACTTTTGTTACATTGTTTACTTGTTAGACCACTGGAATTCTATTTCCAGATTCCGTGATGGCCCGCTTTTTTTACTTTCAGGCAGTAAAGTATACTCGCCAGCAACTGTTCCAAGCATTACAACCCGATCAATTTGGATCGTAACTTTTCCGAAGGAACTCTGTTGTTGTAAAAAGAACAAAAAGAAGTTTAGAAACAATTAAGGAAACTAAAATAAGTAGCAATAAACAACCAACTCAACCATCAGAAAACAAAAGAGAATAATTCTTCATGACCTTGCCCATTTTGCTCTTATTCTTGCAAGATATGTGCAGCTTCTGGCCTTTTGGAGGACTCTCAAAAGTCCATGCAAAACTTTCATCCCATTCTGGATTGGGGCCAGTTGATACAATCTGACAAGTGTCGAATAAGTTAGCATGGCAAGAAATAAAGAAGTTGAAGAAAGGGATAACAAGCAAAGAATGGTTTGTATTTGGATAAGCACAGAATGTTTTCAAGTGATGTTCAAACCAGCACAAAAGATGGAACACATATTAATCCAATTTGTTTAAATTTATCCAGCATACTGAGTACTGACTACAGTTTAGGACACAACAGGGATTTACACCAAAGTGCTTCCTGACTTAAAAAGCTTGAAATTCCTATAACTAGAAAAATATCTCCTTTCATTTTAATCTTAACTCTTAAGAATTGGTTTAAGGATTTGAACCCAAATATCATCGTCATGTATCCGTATACAGGTAGCTGCTTGGAGAACATCGCCTCACTACATGCCAGCCAATTTTGAGAGTCGTTTTAGAGGAAACTATTTGTGAGGACTAAGGAGCCGCAGCTCAAACAGAATGTACAGGCTACCCAGTTCTACGAAATAATTAGGTGATAACTGATAAATTCAGAAAGAAAAGTTCCCTAACTCAAATCACAGTTGGAACAACATAATGGAGAAGGATATGGAAGTGTCTTACCTTGGTCTGCCGAGGGGGAGTGTTGCCAAGCGTAAGTTTGCAATATACACTTGGGTTTCCCACTGATTGCTTCATGTTGTTGCCACGCTTGATTATCACCACCAATGTCCCAGGCAAGCACTGCAACAGAAATTCTGCCTTCTCCTGAAATCTAGGTGGGCCAGACTGGATTAAATATTGCAGCAATGGGATTGAATCTGCAGCAGCAACTGATTGAGCTCTTGAAACTTCAGCTGGGCATGCTGACCAAGCTTGCCTGAGTAGAAAAAGAGCATCCAAAGCAGCTTCTTGAGTTGCCTCAGAACCTGATTTGAGGGATGTAACCAAATGGGGAATGCTAAGTGTTGCGGGCTCAGTTGCTCTCAAACGAGGGAAGTTGGTAAATAAAGAATTTAGAGCTTTTAGATACTCCTCATTCACAGTTCCAGTGGCCCATAAATCCTTTTCAATAGCAGCTGCAAGATATTTTAATAGAGTTACTGTATAACAGAAGTAAACGCTTGCATGGAAAGGTTATCTAAAGAACAAAGGATTACCAATAGTAAACCAAATTGACAAAGGAAAAACAAATCAATTTTCAAAGTAGTGCTGGTCTTTTTAACAATCTATGTTGTTTGTCACTCCTTTGTAACACAAGACTTTGCCCATGATAAAGAAAACAAAGGTCGTATACACACACGCATGTGCACGCACCCACACGCAACAAGCACTGGGAATATTGCTTACTAAGGCAATAAATGGGTTCAAAACAGACAATTTGCCATCCATCTCATTTTATTTAGCTGCAGAACAACAACCATAACGTAAATATATTTTTCATGGACTATTAAAACAGGAAAAAAATTTACAGTTCCAATTGGCATCAGTAAATCACATTTTGAGTTCTATAACTCTGTTCACCATAAGTGATGTGTTAGGTTGATACCCAAAATATTTTAAGGAGTTGGTACACAACCAAAAAATGATGCAGTCAGCATTACCAATCAAACAGAAGCATAAATTGAACTAAGACCCTAAAAAGAGCAAACCGTTATAAAAAATATGCAATATGACTATAACGTAGGCATGGCAATGAAATTTTCACAACCTATATATGCATTTTTAATTGATTTCTCCTCATATTAGTCATCCATATAAACTAAAGTCCAACGAAGCCAAGGAACTTACCAGTTATTGCTCTGACTGTTTCACTAGAAGCATACTCTTGAATGGTATTGTTAGAAAATAGAAGTTTAACAAACATTGCAGCCTGAATGGATGTCTCTGGATCACTTGAACCTATTAGATCCAATACAACCTGAACACCACCAGCCTCAGCAACTGCTCTCTTATTTGATCGGCTATACATCACAAGATTTTGCAAAGCACATATGGCTACCACTTTCATTTCTTCGGTTGGTTGGTCTTCAAGCACATTAACAAGAGCACGACAAGCTGAAACAGCATCAGCACTTCGAGCAAGTGCCTCATTCTGAAAAAGGTCACCAAGAGCCAATGTTGCCAATAGCCTTGCCTGCTGAGCTTGGGTTTGTGGATCCAAAAGATACTGGGATAGTGGTACGATTGCAGTTTTAGTGGCTTTTGTTTCTCTGATCTTCACATTATTGAGTAATACTTCCAGCAGTCTTGCAGCTGTTTCCTCACATTGATGAGATCTGAGAAGTTCTAAGAGAGCCTCTATGGCACCACTTTCAGCCATAGCTTCAGCACTGGTTCCATCATCACTTTCTAAAACCAGAAGTGCATTCAATGCACCAATCACAGTGCCCTCTGAGCCAGAATGGAGCAACCTTACCAAAACAGCTACAGGAACTTCTAAATAAAATTCAGAACTGAATTGCAGAATGCTAGCTAAAACTGAAGCAGCTGATTCCCATAAAGCATGTGGGAGTGAAGGATCAGCTTGCAATATCACTTTGGACAGCTCAATGACACCACCCTCTTTTGCAATTTCATTTGGCCATATTAGTGCAATGCTAACAAGTGCCTTTACAGCTCTCTGTTGCAATATATGTATGCCAGAACCAAGAATTCTTATAAGGGGACCGATTACTTGATGTGTTACTGCATCCTTCTGAAGATGTTCTTCTAAGAGCAAATGTGATAGAAGCTCTGCTGCCAACTGCTGAACTGCTGGAGCAGGAGAATCAAGAAGTGGGATAATTGGTTCTATAGCTTGGTGAGAGGTCAGTGTATAATCAGCACGACACTGTGGATGCTCCAGAATATTTACAAGGACCTGTAATGCACTATGTTGTCCATCAGGCCCAAATTCTGGTCTTGACAACAACTGAAAAATGGGCTCAACCACTTTTGCAGCAGATGGTCCTTTTGCGATAGTAGCATTATTTGTTAGTATTCGAAGCAATTCTGCAAAAGCAGCACATAGGAAATCTGGTGCTTCATGAAGGATATCAAGTGTGCTTTCAATTACTCCAGCTTTCACCATCTCCATCTTACAAGCGGGCCTGTCTTTCCCTAACTTCACAAGAGCTCTTGAGATAGCTTCATGAAGCATGTAATTCTTACCATACAAAAGGCCAACAAGAGGTGTTACAGCACCATGTGCGGCAACTATTTCTGCCAGTTGCTCATCATCCAAAAGTTTATCTAAGGCACGGACAACTGAATGTTGAGCAGGACTGAACTCAGTTACAAGTAGAGACACCAGAGGCTCAACACAACGAGCTGCAGCCATAGTGGACCTGATTTTTGTATTTGCAAAAAGAACACAACATAACTCAGCAGCATCCCCCTTTAGTTCCATTGAACAATCTGATGAAAGGATCCTGCAAAGAACATCCACTGCGTCCATTTCAACATCTGCAACTGCAAGTGCTCTAGAAGGATTTTCACTCAACAACCTAACTAATGCTGCAATGGCAGCATGCTGCTCTCTCTCCATTCCAGTATTAAGAATCTCAACCAAGGGCTGAACAGCTTGCCGGGCAGTCTCTGCATTTCTGATATGGTCAGCAGAGAATAGGCTTTCCAATGCTTTAGCAGCACTATACCTAGCAGCTCTTCCTCCAAGACGTAAAACTGCTACAAGTTGGCTAACAGCACCAAATGCAGCCTCATGTCTTCGAATTTCAGCAGTGCTAAATAAAATCCCCAATAGGTCAGTAGCAGCTTCCTCCGTTACATCTTGAGGGCTGAGAGAAAGATACTTGTTCAGCGCTTCTAAAGCCCCTGATTCAACCATAACAATCTTATTTGATGGCGAGTCTTTTGCAAGCTGAGTCAGAAGCCCAAGTGCCAGAAAAGGTGCACCAGGACGGTCTGGAATTGGTTTAAGTAGATCAACAAGGGCAGGTATCGCTTTTCGAGAAGTAGCACCAACCCTAATGTCTTCAACTCTAAAAAACCTCTCAAGAGCAACTTGATCTGGGTAGCTTACCAAAGCAAATTCCTCGGACAATTCAAGAAGTTCTTGAATATCAGCATCAGCACAACCAAGCAAGGAGATAAGTCCACCAGCAGCCCCTGAATTTGCAACAGATAGAAGAGTCCCTCTGCTACCATTACAGACTAAACTGGCCACTGCTTGTGCAGCAAAATATCTGTTTGCCGACACCTCTGACTTCACTAAATTTGCAAGTACTGGTATAGATTTCATTGTTGCATGTGCTCGAATTATATCTCTATCTTGAAATAAGATTGCAAGCAACAATGCACAAATCCATATGCTATTATCTTCCTTAAAATCAATCTGCAAATTACAACAGAGAATGGAAACAGTTTCAGTAAAAGTAGGACGAATATAGCCACAATTGCACAATCGGGGAACAGGGAATAATATCAATGCTGTCTCTGAGAAATTTTAAATATTGTTATAAGCACCATTAGTTCTATTTTTATCAACATTATTTTAAATAAATAATTAAGAAGAAGAGGATTGAATACCTGAGCATATTGGGAAGATCGTTGAGAGATTCTCTCAGTGACAACTTCAACTGCTCCAGCCTCCATTATTGCAATTTTACTCATTTCATCATGACAAGCAAGGACAGAAAGTAGCCATATAGCCAAATTGGCACCAGAAATAACAGTTGTGCCAGTATCGGATTCCCCATTCCTGGCTTCTTCTTTAGCATGCCTACATATGCTAATGGCATCCTGATCATCATCTTGTGGATTTCCGAAAGAAGTCTCTCCAGAACCAAGCATCGCAACAAGTGATTGGATTAGATAGGTAGAAGAATTTGATTGATTGAGATCTTCCACAACTCTATGGTGATTAACTTTTGCTGCACATGTCAGAAGTGCAGTGCCCCCAATTTTGACCTTTAAGTTTGTGGAACTGATCACCCTTCTAGCAATTGATGGTATGCATTCAGAAGCGCTAGCAACAGTGTCTCCTAGAACAACAGGTTGATCGTGGCAAAGTCGTGACAATATCTCAATAGCTTTATCCTGTAACATGGGTGTTGCATCCGCAATAGATGAAACTATTGGAGATATGCTTTTTGGAAATTCAGCTAAAACTGCCCATGTAGGTTTTATTTGACCACTGGCTGCTTCTGATCTTGACAAAATAGCAAGTGCAACTAGTGCCTCTCCTGTGGCAACAGATCCACCTTTGGCAGATTCTAGTAAAGAAACTAATGCAAGAACTGTTCCAGCACGGTTCACACAATCAGTTATGGCATAATCAACTTGCCTTGAATGGAGCAGACGTGCTATTGCTGCTGCTGCATGAGTCTTCCCAGAAACGGTGCCTTCATGTAAAACCCTTGTAGAAGGCAGAATAATTTGTTCAGCAACAGCTGTCTCTGACATCTCAGCATCCAAAATAAGATTTGCAAGAGCACATACAGCCTGCTCTGCAACTTCAAGAACCGAAGAGTCAGCAAGTACAACTAAGGGAGACATTGCATCTCGCGCAACAGCAGCCACATCCCGGTTCTCCTTAATTGAAAGAAATATTGCAGCAAGGCAGTGACAGGACTCCACTAAGATGTTTTCAGATTCAACATTTAGCAGCTTCAAGACTGACCAAAGAGATTTTACAGCAATGTTACTTTCACGTAAGTCCCTCCTGGCTTCAAAAATCCCAGCTAAAGCTGACGCTGACTTTGCCTGAGTTTCTTCTTTAGTTGAGCTCAGTATCTTAATCATGGTCTCAATGGCATCATTTGCAGCACTACCTTCACGCAATATATCATGGAATGGGACCACTGAAAGCATGCTTCTTAGAGCATCCAAAACATACACTTTAGATTCAGGTAGATCACTGGTTAATAATGCACTAAGCTGGCTGATAGTAGCTGTATCAGATTTATGAATTAAATGGTTCAAAGTCTTTGCTGCAATTTCTTTCCCATTGGAGCTCCCGTTCTTAAGCAGCCATAATAGTGCAGGCACAGCATCAGCACTTTCAACACATGCACGTATATCTTCACTGTGATTGCATAGATTCTTGAGGATCAACGCAGAGTCTTCCTTGGCCTTCACAGAACCAGTTTCCAGAATTTGAACAAGTGGAGGAATGCCACCAGCAGCAGTAATGGCCCACTTACTTTCATCATTTTCATTAGATAGAAGGCAAAGCAGCGCAACTGCACATTCTTGCTGTTGTTCAGATGAAAGACCAAGAAGTGATATCAACAACTGAACACCTTCACGGCCTTGAAGAGCACGCCATAAACTTCCTTCATTTTTGCAAAGTGTGAGGAGAGCTCTCATAAGCTCTTCCTGAACTTCATTGGTTGCCATAGTGATCAATCCAACAAGCAACCTTTTTGCATCAGAATTTGCAAGTTTAATTGAGAGTATAGTATTCCCATACAAACTGGCTAGGGCTTCTATTGTACGTTCTTGCACAAGGAATGGTAAGCGAGGTTGGAACTGATTAACTAAAGTCCGCTCAATAACCAGCGGATCTGATGCTCTTGTCGATTCTGCTTTGCTGTCATAAATCATTAAAGCTGAAGCCAAAGCCCCAAGTGTGTCAGCAGTCTGAGCAGGTGAAGAACATGACTCAAGGCTTTGACCAAGACTTGAGATGACATATGATAAACCACCAGAGATATTTGCCAAAGCACACATAGCATTCTCCTGCAATGCTTGGGCATACTCACCTTGCATGAATTCTTTTGAAGGAGCTATCGTAGCATTTATTAAAGCAGGAATACCATTGGAATTAGCTATTTCCCGTCTAGCTTCTTTGGACTGGGCAGAAAGAGACTTAAGTGCGCCTGCAGCCTCAGCTCTAACCGGTGCTTCGTTACCAGGTCCTAACAATTTAAGCAATTGTTTTGTAGCTTCAGCAGCCAATACCTTAGAACAAACAGATGCATCCTCCATCATCATACATGCAAGAAGAAAGCATACGTTAGCTTGAGTGCTTGACTGTCCTGTTGCGAGCAACTTTACAAGTATATCAACTCCTCCAGCATGTACTGTAGCGGACCAAAATCCCTCCGTGCTGCTTGAGAGATTTTTTAATGCTCCAGTCAACAAGTTATCAACCAAGTCTCCTGTCTTGAGCCCATTCTGTAGCTGCTTCCAGAGCACTGGCACAACTCCCTCAGTTGAAAAAATTTTTGATCCAACATGATCCTTGGCACCACCTTGTGAAACAGCATAGATTGTCTTAGCAGCTGCAATTTGACCTTCTGCTGAGCTGGATTTGAGGAGACCAAGCAACGGTGGTATGCAACCACCAAGCAAGACTTTAACCCTGAGTTCATTTTCCTTACAAAGCGAGCCTAAAACAATTGAAGCCTGAATCTTCACTCCAAGTGATCCTGACCGGAGAAGAGAGACAAGAACGGGAACTGCCTGAGAGTGAGATCCAACAGCACTAAAAGCATTTTCACGTGTGTCAATGAGTTCCAGTAATTGCCTCAACAAATGCTCTTTCTCTTGTACAGATGAGGAACTTTGCCGCAACTGTTCAATGCACTGTGCAACACTCGCCAATGTCCCATCTGGATCCTCCATGCTACTTGTACGATCCCTAGAGGTGATTTAGGGCATAAGATAGTCAAGATAGAATTACAATTGCTAATAATGACAGCATGCCAATTCAATATATCACACAAGAATGGAGAAAGATATATATTATCATGGACATCAACAGAGCGAGCTAAAGCAGACACTCTCTAATCAGTTATATAATTCAGGAGCAACAGGGAAAAAAATACAATGGCCAATGACAAAGAAAAAGATAGCCAACTGAGGAAATAATGAGGCCAATTACAATAGAATCCAAGTAAAAGACACTGAAAATACCAAAGGGTAAGTCAAAATGTATATTGGATGGGGAAGCTAGAATGACAACACAGCACATTCTAATGAAATAGTTGGCAAAACTTTATGCTGTTGGTGTCCCAAAAAATAAAAAAACTTTATGACTGTTCTAAATTTAGTAAGCAACTCCAAGCCTAGAGTTACTTCTCCGCGTCGTTCTCAGCTCATCTGGGTGCAATGTGCCTCGAGGTCCTTGCACAAAATATACATATAATAAAGCTTACACTAACCTCAAACCCATTTTTATAACTGAATGTGGAGTTGGGGGCTCTGAATCTTGAAGTTTTGCATCCCCATTTTTTTCCTGCAACCATGAGAGACGTAGAAATGGTAATGATGTCAAATTTCAAATTTATTCAATCGATTATAGCTAGACATTCTTTTTTTTTGGGTTACATTATTATAGCTAGATATTCATCAACAGTTAAATGGAGTACCATGTGAAAGCAATAAAAACATGCTATATGATGATTGTAAGAAGCTAAGCAAAAGAAAAGGTATGGAAAACATAAGCAAGAAAGACATTGCAGAATTCAGTTCCAAGGACATCTTTGTCAATCACAAAATATTCCCAACCCTGATTATCCCAGGGTCAGGGTTAGAGGTTAGAGAAAGTCGAAAGTAGACATAGTTTTTCATTTTCACATTTTTTTCCTTTTTTTGGGCGGATGGGACTGAAGGGGGTGGAGGTGTTAATTGTGCATTTGGGGTCAGCAATACTGTAAATTACCTATCATATTATAGTCAGAGAAAACCAGAAAATACACAACTCCTTGGCATTGGTGAACGGCAATTTTTTGGAGAAATGAAACCAACCCATAGCATTAATGCATGTTAATGACACTGTCACCTCACAGTACATTTTTTTGAGGAATGTATAATCGAACGTTGCAAATTAAGTTTCAGTACAAATGGTTCCAAATAAATTTCAAAAAAAAAAAACCTTCAACTAACACATCAACAATAAATTTTCTGAGTCTCATAATTCAAAATTTTTTTTCAGATTTCATCATTATTCAATTGCATTTCCATATGGAAGGACAGAAACACACGTTCTCCAAGCTCATAGAATACAAATTATCTACTAAAGGGATGCATTTATTTATTACCAATGTCGCAAAATGAGATCTAAACGCACCCCATAGCAAATAACCCCCTTAAACTTCAGAAATGGATCATATCAGTAAATTCACAAACCATATCCTCATTGCTAAATTATCCCCAAACTAAGGATAAAAATGAGAAACATACCATATCATTAGCAGCAAGGCCGCTGCCATTGTTGGCAGCGAACCTCCAAGCCAGTGTGGCCGCCAGCTTTGCTTTTTACTGCAAGATTCGCTGAATCTAAAAAATCCTTAGCCCCTCCCCAGATCCAGCCACTACGCGTAGTCAAAACATTAAAATCCCCTGTCAAAAGGTAAAAAGAAATAAGTAAAGAATTTATATATCAATCAAATCCAGATCTAGCAAAAATCATCATAATTCAACCATACTTCGATCTCAAAAGAACAATAAAGCAATGCATCTAATACTAGTAAACTGAAACTCAAGAAAGGAGTAGAGCAATAGATCACATTTCCAACAGACTGATTTTCTATTTACTTTCTTCTCTCAGTTTTTCTCAGGAAACAAACAGAAACTAAATTAAACAATTTTCCACTAAAATGAGCTGAATTTTACCCAAACTGAAAGTCAGCAGACCGCAGACCGAAGTCCGATTAAAGAAAGAAAAAGAAAACAAAATTAAGAATGGAAATGAGTTAGTGAATTGAACGAAGCGAATTTGAGGAGCTTAGATTTCGAAGCAAAGACAGCAGATCATGAACGGCAAATTGCTAGAAAAAAAAGAGAATAAATGTAGATGAAAAGAAAGAGAAAGACAGAAGCAAACCTTTAGGAGAGAGAAAAATGCAGAAGCAGAGTTTGGTTTTAGTCTTAGTTTCAGTGCATCTATCAATTTCGTAGAATGGAAGCCAACAATGAGAGAGATAATAAAAAGAGAGAGAAGTTTACGTACATATACATATATATATATATATATATATATTTCTTCTTCTTCTTGGCTTTCTGTTCCTCGGGGTTTTTTTTTTTTTTGTGTCTGAAGACTGAAGAGAGAGAAAGAGTGAATGAAGGTTGTGGCTTGTTTTCAGTTCACTCAAAGTCATAGCCGACGCATTCACGGGAGCACCAACAATTCGAAAGCTCTACTTCTCGGCTCAGCTTGCCGGCTTCTTCTGTTCTAGGCTCGGCTTTTCTAGCGTTCATATTTGGAGATTTTTCTAAAGATGACCCAAATTTCATTCTTTGTTTTAATCGAACAAAAAAATCATATAAAGAATGGTTTTGTATGAATAGTAGAATTAAATAAATGAGAAATGGGGAATTTTTTACTTAAAAAAAATAAGATAAGAAAATGGATTAGATTAAATAATACTACCTTTTTATCTTTGGTTTGGTGTATGAAAGGATTAAAATTAATATATTATATTTGATGTACTTAAGATTAAAAATAGGATAGGATTTTTTTTCTAAAAATAAACCATTTTTTCTTAAAATAAATATAATTTAAATTTTTTATGATTTTACTTTAACATTTTTAACAAAATAAATTTATCTAAATTATTATTTTCTCTATTTTATTTTATTTAAATAATAATATATCAAAAAGAAAAATAAATAATAATTTTAATTATTGTATTAAACAATTGACACTTGCCATTTTTACCATTAGCTTAAGTAAACTTTTTATGTAAATTTTAAGAATTAAAATAAAGATGTAAAAACATTTATCAGTCAATTAAAGTGAAATTAAAAATAATAACTTCATTTAAACATATTATAGTTTTTTTTCAAAAACACTAAATATCAGCTGATACAATAATCATTTTATCCTATTTATCATCTCGAGCAAATAAAAAAATAGTTAGTTTATAAAATCATAATTAATTCAGTACATAAATAAATAAGAAACCTAAAAGCATGAAAAAAAAAAAAAAGAAATATAGAGGACAGCTGCTTAAATTCAGGCAAGTCAAGTGGGAAAGCCTATTTTTCTGTCTCTTAGTTGGCTGGAAATGGACATTCATTGTCTTTTTGCTAGACAGTAAGACACTCGTACACCGAATAAGTATTATCATATTCTTTTCATTAATTAATATTAATTATCAATTATTTCCTACTAATAATCCATTTTGTTTTTTTTTGGGTTTATTTCCGTCCCACATCAAGTGTGTAATGTTGTGGTGTGTGCGTTTATAAAGAATTCCATGCTAACCCAAATCAATCGGTTTTGAAGTTAGTGATGTGTTCTTTTCCTGAACAAAAAAACTCATTTCTCTGTGTTTTTGGTGTGTGGTTCTAATGTTGAGACTAAAAGCATTAGCTTTCCCTTTAGGTTTGTCTCCGTCTCACGTCGAGTGTGTAGTGTTATAGTGTGTGCCTTTATAAAAAATTCCATGCTAATCCAAATCAACTGATTTTGGAGTTAGAAATGTGTTCCTTCCCTGAACAAAAAAAAAATCCATTTTGTTCTTCTAGTACCACCAGTAGAAAATTTTTAACTCATTGACCAAAATGCCCTTGCCTAATTATGCTCTCATGCTATGGCTGCTACAAATAGTAAATTACGGCAAGGAATTGCCCCCTGGAACCTGAAAAGCGACAGACTATACCCTTGTGTAAAAGTAAAAAAAAAAGATCGGATATGATTTGAACACTAAAATTGTTATCGTTGGAAGGTTTTATTGTTATTCAAATTAAATTAATTTTATATCGTAAAATAAATAAAAATATTTGTAGTTAAAATAAAAGAATGATCGGAACGTTATAACAGCCATTAAAATAGTATAGTTGTTGGGACATGAAAATCGTAGCTGAAATTGGTTGGGTTGTAGCCTCATTTGGGATTGGGTTTGGGACTATTCTACTGATTTGTTTAATATATCATAAGTTTATATATGATGCACTGACAGTGTATAATTTTTATACACTGTCAATGCATTAGAAGTTGATATCTCGTGAATAGGCCTTTATGGGCAAATTTAAAAAATTTATTTATATTTGCATATAAAGGTCTATTGATGAGGTATCAACTTTTAGTATATTAACAATGTATAGAAATTATACACTGTCAGTACATCATATATATATCCATATATTATTTTCATGAAAGGTGAAGTTGATTCTTCACCACTAATGATTGAGACTCCAAAGTCATACACCCCAAAACAATGGTATTTGATTAAGACTGATCGCATCATTTTCATTTATCATTTCGAATTTGTAGTTTTTCAATCAGTGGGGTCAGTGGCGTTGGTTAGGACTTAACGGGGCATGCATGTATGCTTTCTTCAGCTGCAATTCTCTGAATTCTTACAACGAGGATACCTACAAATTAACTAGTTTGGTTTATACCCCATTTTATACACAGAATTGTTAATAGGTTTAGCTTGAATTATTATCCAATATCTCACCATTAAAATTTTTAAACTTCACAAACAAAATTAAAATAGTAACATATATTTTATTTTATTTTTTTTAATATTTTTAAAAAAGTAAATAGACTAATTTTTAACCCATTTGTAAAATCTCAATATTTCATTGATAATATATTGGATGATAATCCGATTTAGTAATTACAATAGAAACAGATCAAAATCTAGCTCGGATGTTGTCAGTACTAACTTGTTGAAACATCAACTCTGGAATCTTCCTCTGCCCAGTATGCTTTCTTACATTCCTGTCCTACCAAATATGGTAAATAGAGGCTGTCCAAAAGGATATTTCTTTCAAATTTGTTACTGCCCAGCTCATTATCAGACCAACACACAGGAGCTAAACTCATAGAAGCAAGGAGAAGAACCATCTACCAAGCATGAAACTTGCTTGGAGAAACTACAAAAAGAAAAGAAAATGATCGTACTCTCGGACCCATGTTTTAGAATGTTGAAGCACATGGACTTGGTGGCACCGGAAGGAAAGAAACTACTCGAATTCGATTAAAAACACTGAGAAGGACAATAATTCACTCGCTATCATAAACAATTTAGCATGTGTGTTGTTTAACTATTTTGTTCGCATTAAAGCTTATGCCAGAGAATAAAAGAAGCTCTGTTTTTTTTTTTTCTTTTGTCTGTTAGCTTACAATGTCAACATCGAAATTTCCAAAAATAATTCCTTTATATATACATATTAATACCTGTTAGTACAGTGTTGATAATTACAGCTCAACAACCAAAACCCACAAAGTATCTAGGATACATATATATATATATATATTTGAATTAGTTGATAGGTAAATATATCTTCTACATAAAGAAAACTGAAAATTCCACTTGCCGTTGGTTGCAATGGCCATTCTCATCACAGCAATGCAATTTGTTGAATCAGTATTAGGTTGTTATAGCATAATATGGATGTTCGGTTCAGCTGGCAACAGGAAACTCCAAACAGTCAAACTGCAAGAGGTTGACAAATTATGCTCAAGAAAATGATACAGCAACCATACACATTACAATCTTCAAAAGAAATCAAGAAATTCGCTCTATATTAACGCTGTTGTTTCCAGTAATCATAAAGTTTATTCCAACATTCCAACACGAAGGCCTATTAACAGTACATTTGAAGGGATGAAGATATACGGACCTTTTTCCAGTGAAGAAAAACAAAATTTTTATTTGGAGGATCGTGGACAATCTACACAATTTAGAGAAAAAAAAAGCATCATGATTGTAGATACTTAATTTTGGAAACTAATATTTATTTAGTACTATAATGAAAGACAATCTCTTCTTAAAATAAATACTTCACAAGAATAACTTCTTCAGAAGAGCTTTTGCACAAGAACAACCTCTTATCAGAAGAGCTCATTACTTCTAGAAGAATTCATTCGCAGAATAGCTCTTCTCAAAACAGCTTTTCTCAAAACAACTCTACTCGAAACAACTCTTTACAGAACAACTTGTTCTCAGAATAACTTATTTATAGAACAGCACCTTCAAGAAGAAGTGAAGATAACTCCGGAATAGGGCAGAGTTCTTGAGTTAACTTCACTATTGGGATGTCCTGAAGAGTTTGGTTTGGTGGATCAATTATGGAGATAGTTAAGAGTTCTTCTCTTAATCTTTCTCTGAAGTATGAGTGCTCTTCCATATTTCTTTCAATACACTTTATCCCAAAGTATAACTTCCATTAGACAAAGCATTAATGCTTTGTAACCGCCAATCCTCATTATTACGATATTAATACCAAAGATATGTAACTTCCATTCTCCATTCCTATATATAGGGGTTCTTGTTACCATTGAAAGGACTTTTGGCAAATCAGCTAATCCATAAACTCTCTCAAATCCTCTCTACATTGTTTTCTCTACATAGTCTTGTTCTCAGCTTTGCTCGGCTTTCTACCGCCACCTGCCGCTGCACTCATTCTACAAGATTTGTTCCAGTCTTCCTCTCCGCCGCCTCCCGGCACACCCCGTTCTACTGGTTTTCCATCACAAAAGAACCTATCTACAATGATATTTCACAGAACCTGTGCTATTGCACAAAAGCAAAAAGACAAATTCTGCTCACAATGTATATTTGCTAGGAAAGGCAGAAAACTTCTTTAGCTTAACCACTAAAACTGAGGTTTGTAATTTCCATACCAGGCCAAATATTCAGGACTGGAGATTAGGTAAGACTGATGCAAGTAGCATATGATTGAAGTACAGTTAAAGCTTGCTCCGTGATGGCCCTATTCCTAGCGGCTGAGCTTTTTGCAACTTCAGTTCAGCTTCCCTTTCCTGCAACAACCAAGAAATAACAACTTGAGTTCATGAGTTATGAAATTATGCAACAGAATTTCTTTGTTAGCATAAAACTACATATTTTTTTCTTCAAATTCCACCTTAAGCTTATCTTCCATTTCTTCTTGAAGCGACTTTATAGCAGCTGCTGCTTTTCTTCTTTCTCTCTTTAATCCCTGTAAGTGGTAAACTCAAGTTCTCAGCACCTTGAATCCCCCACATTAGATAATCACCTCTTTTCTTTTACTTGATCTTTTACCCTTTAGGAAGGCAGACAGAATTGTGAGTATACTCCATTTGTAACTAAACGGTGACTTCCCAAAGTAAACACAACAAAATAAGCATGCTTATCAAAATCCATAGCACATAATCAAAGAATAGCTTAATTTGATTCATAAAAATACTGCGGTAATTCATTAACTAGCATAAAAAGTCAGATATTGATTGGGATAGATTGTCCCAGTTTACTTCATTAGTTTTTGGCTTTCCTTATTGTCAAGAATACTATTAGTAGAGGTGACAAAAGCTGGCTCGAGTTCGAAAATTCATCGGAGCTCGAATCAATTCAAATTAACCAAAAAAGTCAAATGCTTGAAACCGAAAAAGTCCGAACCCGAAAAATCCAAACCCACTACAACCCGAACCCGATACGATCCTAAATTGAGATCGATCTGATCCGAAACTCGTAAAAAATCAAATTTATAATCTGAAAAAACCCAAATCATAATTATATGATTATTGCTTAAAAATAAATAAATAATTGATACACTTTTTTAATTAAAAAGTTTAAAATTTTGAAAACAATTATTATTTATTATACAATTATATCAATTGTGTATTACCGGCAGAATAAATATTGAATCTTTTTAATTCAATTATTAAATAAAATTAATTTAAAACACTATAATATATGATATCAAATAATCTTTAATATTATATTTATTGTATTTATAATAATAAATATATTATTAATTTAACATTTGATTTTATTATTTTTATTTTATAATAAAATTTTAATTTTAATACAATAATAAATCAAATACATAAAAAAATTATATAATTTCAATATTTGTTTGAAATTTTTAATTTGATATTTTATGCAACACATTAAGAACATTATTAATAAAATTATATTTAAACTATATTTTCTTAAAGTTTCAAGTATAGAAAGAGATTAACTTTACATTAAAAAAACTAATCTTAAAATTAAAATTAAAATTTTTAAGATTAGAAAAAATTAAGTAATTAAATTAAACAATACAAGTACAATTTTTTTGATAAGCTTGAACATCATTGAAAGATAAAATTATAAATCAAGCTTGTAATAATTTTATTTTTAGCTTTAAAACAAAAGACATTAATAAATCAAGCTGGTGCTAATTAATTATTTATTATATTATAATAATCTTATACATGATGAACCAATTTAGTATCTTATAATAATGATTTGTATATTATATTATAATAATCTTTTAAGAATAAATTATATAATCTCTTAGTGTGTAAGTATTATTTTGATAGAATTAAGTATTTATTAAAAATAATTTATTTATTATCTATTAAATATAAAATTAAAGTGTGGATATAAATAATAATTCTAATAGTAAATTAAAGTGTAATTTAATAATATACTAGAGTAGTATTATTGTGTAAGTGATAATTTTAATAAAATTTGAATTTTATACTTTATTAATAATATTATTAATTATATTTAAATAACTAGCATTATATTAATTAATTTAATAATATTTACTATTTAACATTTTAATTAGACATTTGATCAATTGGTATATAACTACATATGATATGATTATATTAAATTTTATTATTTATAATATAATGTTAAATGGTCTATATAACTTGTTTAATTAAATGTTCTAAATTTTTAATGAGATATTTGATTAATTAGTATGTACGAGTACAAGTATATTTAATGTAATAATGTTAATACTATGATTTACGTACAAACCAAAAACAAAATAAATATAAAATTGAGGTAGTTAGTTGACTAGTTATACAGTTAGATTGAATTTAATTACTAATTATGTTGGTATTTAAAAAACAAAATAAATGTAAAAAAAATCTTAAAAATTTAAAATTTTATTAAAAATATAATATAATTATTAAAAAAGCTAATAAAACAAAATAAAAAAAGAAATTTATTGGACTATGAGAGTCCAAATTCTAATGGCCCAACACTGACTAAAAAAATACAATGATCCAATAAGTTATTGTTAAGAGTATAAAACCATTTATATAAACGTTTAATTATTTAGTGTGATATATTTATAATTTGTTAGTTATTTATTTATATAGCTAATACTTTTTTATTTTCACTTTTCTTTAATTTTACTATATATATTTGGCTTACTTAAAAAATTTATTTTTATATAATTATTAATATATAATTATATATTTTATAATAAACATGAATATTGCAGGAAATTAAAAAATAAATAATAATTGTCAAACAATAAAAACACTAAAATGTAAAAATTTATATTTATATAAATATTTATTAAATTTTAACTTTAATTTAGCATTTTCTACTATATTTGTATTTAACTATATAAAATTAAATTAATTATTACATTCAAAATTATAAAAATATTAATAACTTATAAAATTTCAAAATAATTTGACTAAGTGTGCTAAATCTGCTCAGTTAAAACCAGACTGAATAAGAAACTGGACTGAAACCGAAGATAATCGAATCTGAAAATACTCGAAATCGAAAAAATTTGAAACTGAAAGTACTTGAAATCGAAAAAATCTGATATTAAAAAACCCGAATACAACCCTGACCAAACCCCCCAAACTAACTTATTTGCCATCTCTAACTATTTGAAAGTCAACTGTTTTAATTAATTTGTTATTTTAGAAAATTTGTAAATATGTGTATCTTTAGCATCAAAATTAGAGAATCACTCAATTATAGATTCTATTAATTAGAATAATATTTAGGATTATGAGTGATATATTTTCCTATTTAGTTAGAATTCTTTGTATATAAATATGATACTTATGTATAGTTTTATGTCGAGTTTTTAATACAATACTTTGATTCTCTATATGGTATCAGAGCTTTAGGTTAGAAACCTAAAGATTTTTTTCTCGACCTTCATTGCCAAATTTCTGAACCAAGGGCTCTATTGCCAATTTAACCTATTAGCAACCTCATAACTATTCTCTATTATCTATTTTTTGTCTAGCACCTAATATGTCTACTACCACAACCGAAGTTAATTCCCACAGCATTAGTGATAGTCATGATAATATGTGGTACACTTATTGCAAGAAATCGAGACATATTTTGGAGATGTGTTGGAGGTTGAAGGGAAAACCACCACCAAGCAAAGAATGGGGAAACAAAAGTGGACAGCAGCAAAAAGGCTAGGGGCAAGCCAATTTTGTACCACACCAAGGATAGGAGAAAACTAAAGAATTAGAGGAGTTCAACAAAGAAGAAATTGAAAAGTTGAGAAATCTCTTAAGTACCTTCGAAAAACCTTCAAGTACCTATTCATTGATACATTCAAGTAAACTTCCAATCTCTCACGCTTTAAATGCCTTGGATAAAACCTTTAAACATTCGTAGATTATTGATTCAGGAATCATAGATCATATGACTCATTCATTTCAAAATTTCAGTTCATATTCGCCTTGTTCTAGCAGTAGGAAAATTGCCATTACCGATGGCTCCTTGGCCACGATAGCTAGGGTAAGAGAAATAAAAATCAATTCTAACCTTACTTTGAAAAATGTCCTACATGTTCCCAAATTGTCCACTAATCTTTTATCAAATTCCAAGCTTTCTCATGACATGAATCGCAAAGTAACTTTTTTTTTCTATCTTATTGTCTATTTCATGACCAGGGCTCGTGAATGATGATTGGACATGCTAAGGAGAAGTATAGATTATACTATCTTGAGAAATTTGAGAAATCATAGGTTGGTAAGTGGAACCAACCCCTAACCTACCTTTCTGGACAATACCTTACCAATAAAGACACAATTTGGCTTCACCATTTTAGGCTCAGACATTCTTCTTTTTTAACCCTTGAAATTATATTCCCTTCTTTGTTCAAAAGGCAAGTCAATAAGCAATTTCATTGTGATGCATGTGAACTTGCAAAGCACAGACATGCTACCATTCCCACCAATAATAAAAGAAGTTTTTTTCCTTTTGAGTTGATTCGTAGTGATACATGGGATCCATCTACAATTCCAAATATTTTCTGGGGCATGTTGGTTTGTTCATTTATTAATGATTGTACAAGGGTTACTTGGATATTTCTGCTTAAATCAAAATCTAATGTGAGTGATATCCTCCTAAACTTCTTTTCCATGATAAAAAATCAATTTGGGGTCCAAATCAAAAGGTTTAGTTTAGATAATGCAAACGATTATTTCAACCAAACACTTTCCTTATATTTTCAACAAGGTATTATTCATGAGTCATCTTGTGTCTCTACTCCACAACAACATGAGTTACAAAAAGGAAAAATGGTCATCTCCTAAACACTACCTGAGAATTATTATTTCAAAAATATGTGCCAAAATACTTTTGGGGGAAGCAGTTCTTACAGCCACACATGTCCTAAACAGGTTACCATCTCAAGTGTTAAACTTCAAGAGTCCCATGGAGGTATTGTCTCACTTTTATCCAAGTCTCAGTTCAACAAACCATCTTATTTTAGAGTATTTGGGTGTGTCTCATTTGTTCATGTCCATAGCCAAAATGGAGGAAAGTTAGACCTTGGAGCTCCTAAGTGTGTCTTTGTGAGATATTCTTCAACTTAGAAAGGGTACAAGTGCTATCACCCACCTACTAAAAAACTCCTAATCTCCGCAGATATTACCTTCATTGAAACAGAACTATATTTCACTCAACCTTATCTTCAGAGGGAGACAACATTTGTGGAAGATAAGGATCGATACTTCTTTCTCCTTGACTTGCTGTCATCATCTTCTAAATCCTTACCCAATACCAAGACCTTCCCTGAAATTACAATTGAGCAACCTGAGCCTTCTCCTTTATAAACCCAAAATGAGACCTCTTTACAACCTAGTTCACAAGCAAACGGGGGAAAGACCACTATTGACAATTGGTTTCACAAGTTTACTGAAGAATGAAAAGTGTAGCTCTTGAACCAAGGCCGAACCAGTCATCAGACTCAAATCTTGGAAATGAGGTAATATCTTTTAGCTCTACTCCTTAAAGTGATTCTTTATCTGACATTGATTTACCCATAGCCCTTAGGAAAGAAACTAGAGAGTGCATAAAACATCCATTATACTCAATATCCCATTTTGTGTCCTTTGAATAATGCTCTCTATCTCACAGAAGTTTCCTTACAAACATAAACATAGTATCCATTCCTAAAACATTATCAAAGGCTTTAAATTGTGAAAATTGGAAAAATGCTATGAATGTTGAAATGCAGGCCCTGGAGAAGAACAATATTTGGGAGATTGTGGAGCTACCAAGAGGAAAGAAACCAGTGGGATGTAAGTAGGTCTTTACAGTTAAGGATAAAGTAGATGGAACGCTTGAGAGGTACAAAGCTAGGTTGGTGGCTAAAGGATACACACAGACATATGGAATAAATTACTAAGAAACCTTTGCTCTGGTTGTCAAGATGAACACGATGAGAATTCTTCTGTCTTTAGTAGTTAACTTTGACTGGCCTTTACAACAGTTTGATGTAAAAAATGCATTCTTGCACGAAGATCTTGAGGAGGAAATCTACAAGGAAATACCCCCTAGATTCAATAGAAACATGGCTACAAATAAGGTTTGCAAGCTCAAGAAGGCACTATATGGCATAAAACAATCACCAAGAGCCTGATTTGGGAGATTTGCCAAGGTAATGCATTCTATGGGGTACAAGCAGAGCCAAGGGGATCACATCCTATTCATAAAATACTCAGGTTCAAAGGGAGTTACTGCTATCATTATCTATGTGACAATATCATAGTGATGGGAAATAATGAAAAGGAAAGGCAAAACTTGGGAAGATGTTTGGCAAAGGAGTTCAAAATTAAGGAACTAGGAAACTTGAAATATTTCCTGGGTATTGAAGTGGTACGGTCGAAACAAAGGATCTTTCTATCCCAACAGAAGTATATCCTCGATCTCTTGAGAGACACGAGAAAATTGGCATGCAAACCATTTATCACACCAATTGATCTTAATCATAAACTTGGAGAAGCAGAAGGGGACAGTACTACAGATAAAGAATCAGATTAGAGACTGGTTGGTATACTAATCTACCTATCCCACACATGGCCTGATATTGCCTATGTAGGTAGTGTGGTGAGCTAATTTATGCACAACCCTAAGGAACTCCATTTATATGCAGTTCACAAAATATTGCACTATCTCAAGGGAACTCCAAGAAAGGAGATTTTATTAAAAAAAAGTGATAAGCTCACTTTAAAGGCCTATACCGACGCTGACTACGCAAGCTCAGTGATTGATAGAAGAGCCACTGTAGGTTACTTACCTTTTTGGGAGGAAACTTAGTTATTTGGAGGAGAAAAAAGCAAAATGTTGTGGCAAGATCAAATGCAGAGTCAAAATTTCGGGTAATGGCACAAGGTGTATGTGAGCTACTATGGTTGAAGATCATTTTGAAAGATCTAAGACTTAAGTGGTATGGCCCTATGAAGCTCTACTGTGACAACAAATATGCAATTAACATAGCACATAATCCTGTGCCGCATGAATGAACAAAACATATTGAAGTTGACAGACACTTCATTAAGGAGAACCTTGACAATGGTCTCATTTGCACACCTTATGTACCAAGCGAATCACAGCTAGCAGATGTCTTAACCAAGAAACTTAACAATCCACTCTTCTACAAGATTGTAACCAAGTTGGGAATGGACAATGTTTATTTACCAGCTTGAGAGGGGGTGTCAAGAATACTATTTGAAAGTCAACTGTTTTAATTAATTTTTTATTTTAGGAAACCTGTAAATATGTGTATCCCTAGCATTAAGGTTACAGAATTACTCAATTATAAATTCTATTAATTAGAATAATATCTAGGATTTTGAGTGATATACTTTCTTATTTAGTTAGAGTTCTTTGTATATAAATAGGATATCTATGTACAGTTTTATCTTAAGTCTTTCAATACAATACTTTGATTCTCCACACTTATGCCTTACAAACAGATCGCCATTCTTCCAGACTGATATAAATAACACTTTCCTTCAGTTATATTACACTCAAAACAAGAAAAGTCCAAATACGTAAGATATAATACAAATTGCATGAACGTTATTACATGGGATAACTATTTTCTTTAAGTCGGTGAAAAGTTAGAGCTTCACCTATCAATCACTACCTAGCATTTGCATTTCCACTATGCGTTGGATGAGCAAGACTATAGCCGTCTCAACTTTTAATCAAATAGCTGTGTTAGACAAAGTAACAACCCCACCCATTCTGTCTCATATTTAATCCTGAAATATAGATTCTACAAATATGACGGTTTATGCATAAATCTATAGATGGGAGAGTAATGTGGATTAGCACCCAGGTTATTAAATATGTGTCACTCATAAAGTGGACACTAAAAAAAAATACCTCTTTTATAGGAGTTCATTTGAAAGATAATAATTCACTTAATGGCACAAAAATAAAAGCAATTAGAAGAAACAAATACTACAAAAAGAAATAGAAAAAGGACACGAAGACCCAGAGAAATTATTGTGATGACAAACCCAAAGAAGACCTTTAGTTTCAATTTTTACGTAGCAACAGAAAAGGAGAAAGGAAGGCACCAACACTGATTTGAGAAATAGACCAAATTTTAGTGGTGAACAAAAAATGATTTTGAAAGACATCATAAAAACAAGAGTTTAAAATGTGAGGACCACATTTTTCCAATAAATTCCATAATTTAAAGGTTAAGAAAATGAAAAGATAAATGACGAATTACTAAGAAATGGAATAATTGGTCCTATACAAGAAAAGTGTCGTATGGGCCCCACAGGACTTTTACAGTTTGAATTGGGGGGAACTCCAGAGTTGTGATATTTGGAGTAAAATATGGAGATAGGAGAAATCTTTATCTTAAAATTCTTTCGTTGTGCATGTTTTGAAAAACGTGTAACAATTTTGAAAATGATGGTTAAGTCTATAGGACGTCGAAATTTTAGTGAATAATGGTTAAACTGAGATGACTTTTGACCAATTATTAGTGGTGAATAATTTTTCATGAAATAAGATTTTAGGCCATGTGAACTGATAGAATAAATCATATGAAACAGTAGAAATTTACACAATTCAATTGTTAGTGGTATTTTGGTAAGTTCACCCAAATGACTAGTCGAACCTTAACAAAAGCTTAACCAATTATTAGAGCCAGTTAAATAGAGGTGTTTTATGATTAAATGAAATATTTTGAAGGTTGGATAGATTGTTTTCAACAAAGTCAAACTGTGAGGGTATAATAGAAAGTTACTTAAGTATAGGGGCAAAACGATAATTTGCACAAAATATGAATTTAAAAGAATTTTTCAGCCTCTTCCTCCTTCATTCTCATTAGCTACCATCTTACTCCCTCTTCCTCCATTTTTTTAAGTTTTCCTTACTCTTACCTTGAGAAACCACTCTTTCAAGTCATCAAATCACCAAGCTTCCTTCACAAAAATTGTTCTTCATGACTATACCTCTCTAAACCCAGAATTTGGAGCCTTGAATTGGCTATTTACTGGATGAATCAACCCTCCAAAGTTACTTCCATAATGAAGGTGAGAAGAAGAGTTGATGAATTTTTGATTCCTATGGTTCTATCCTATTGTTCTAAGTTTTGTTTAACATGTTTATAGTTGAAATTTGAAACAAATCATATTGCAGGGACATGTTAGGTTTTTGGTCATGAGGGCTTCTTAAAGGGAAAATGTTGATCTCATGCCTAAAGGGTTGTAAGGTTGCAAGAAACAAGTGTACAGTGTGTGTATGTGCTGAGATTTCAATCTTGCTGAAACTATCCTATTCCGAGCCTCATGTTTAAATTTTTAGTTTGGGGGTTTTATAATGAGATAAATTCTATAAAAATTATGGTAAATATTGTTGTGAGTTAGGAGAAATTCAGTTCTAGAATCACTTAATTTGGAGTTTTGTAGTTTAAGATGTGTATAAATGAATGCAAGGCACTTTGCCTAAAAAATGTGATCCAAACTGTTGAATTTGAAAAATTGTAGAAAATAGATTAGAATGAAATTGGGTACAATCCTTACATTTCCAAAAAGATAAATGAGTTAGGAATAACATGATTTTGGGTTTGCATAGTTTTGACAAACCTGTAATTAGATATGAATTAATTTGTGCGCAGAGATCAGTAGACAATTCTGCCAGAATGCACCTGAAAATAGAGTGAATTTGTGGAATTGTTAAAAATGACTCAGAAATGATGAAATTGTGAAACTTACCATTTTGAATAGGGAATTGAATTAGAATTCACATGATCTTGAATTCATAATTTTTGGATATCCTTATAATTAGTAAAGTATTTTTGAATGCACAAAGGTCAGGAAACCATCATGCCAAATGGTCTAGAATTAGACTGAACTTTGAAAAATTGGTGAAAATAACACAAAATGAATTAGGAAGTGAGCCTTACACTTCTAAATAGAGAATTAAGTTGGGTTCCATACAAAATTGACGGCACATTAATTGGAATCTGATAATTTCAATTATGAATAGAAAGGCATTAATAGGTCAAAAAATTCCTGCAAAGAGTGAGCTACTCATATAGTGAAAATGGTGAAACCTTGGTGTGCATGGTTGGATAAGATAACGAAACTGCGAATGAGTATGAATTATAATAATGTTTTATATATAAATTTTGAAACTAAACTTGTATGAATGATTTTGTGCAGCCTTGAAGTTTGAAGAGTGAAATGGAAAAGTAGGCAAATATATGCTTGCCTACAGCTTCAAGTTACAAAATGGACTATAGACTAACATGGACACTGTAGAGGTAAGGGATATATATAAAAGGCGTAGGAATATTGTGTTGCATGTTTTGATAAAATATGATTTTTATGAGATTGAATTGATGGTTTGATTTAGAAATGAAAACTGGAATTGTGGTTATAAATTGCATTTTCGTGCAGAGAGGTTAGGATAGAATGTACCGTTATGCAGCTGAAATTTTCTTAAATAAACTTATATTTCAAAATACATCATTTGGAATAATTTTCATGCATAAAAAAGGGGATATGATTATATGTTGGGAAATTAAAGTTCATAAATATCATAATGCATAACAAATTTGTAATTCATATTTCGAAGAGATTTTTAATAATTTTCCATGTTTTATGATTTATTTATGTTTTTATGTCTTTGTGATGTGCAAATAAAATATTTTGAACATCTGTTATTGGAATGAGAATCTTTGAGGGATTTTTATATTTCAAGTGTAAAGATTTTATGATTTTAATACTTTAGAAACTAATTTAAAGATATAATTTACTGAACTGATCTCTGTAAACATTTTGAAATATTTTGTGAAATGTGTTGAGACTATTGGCCCCATAGCTATCTGCGGGCACATGCTTTTCGTTCCGTTTAGATTGCTGTTGACTCTGGCCCAGTTATCTAGCTCCCACAGGTGTTGCCCTACTAGTACACACTGTGGTACCCTTGACTATGGCTATACATATGTAGCATGAGTCTATTGCGTGAAGCCTAGTCTCCACTGTTTTGTTTTTACTGGGGTGGTAAATCCCTAGTTAACATAAATCCAAGTACTCTCAGATTTGATTTGTTTTTTAATGTTGTTTACATGTCAGTTATGTTTGATGATTTATAATTTTGAATTATTTGTTTGAAGTGATTTATATTGTTTAGGGAGTATTTTAGAACTAATTTTCTGAATGTTTTATGAAATTGTAAGATGGAACACGTCTCCACCGCTTTCGGTTTATTTGAATTTATATGATTTCTGAAGCTTTTATATCTGAACTTCGAAATCTGAAATGACGTTGATTATCTAAATTTTATTAATTATGATTTATTTGAATTTTATTAATTATGATTTATATGAATTTTGAATGATTTTTGAAACTTTGACATGAGAACTTGGAAATCTGAAAATGATTTGATTTTGATAGCAATGTTAATTGGACCTTAAAAATCTGTATATTTTCTTATTGGTTTAAGATTATTTAAATATCAGTTGAACACCAATCTGCATGTTTTTTGGATTGGTCTAAGATAGTTGTATTGCATGATTTTGAAATGAAGTTGCAAAAGTTACATAGTTGAGACTTTGATTTGAAAATGCCAGAATTCATTCTCTGATATATTTTGTAGTTTACTCTATAAGACTATAACCGAAACGTTAGGAAAAGGGTTATTATACTATTTACTGATTGAATTATGATTTGTTATGAAATTATTATTGAACTGTTTTCTAAACCATGTTCTGACTGAGTGATTATAGTCGATTTATAGAACGATTTTCTGAATATATGATTTTTGATAAATTCACTGAAGTGTTTTCTAAGTGTGTGATCGGTTTTCCTAAACGTACGATTTCATAATAGTTTTCCAAATGTGTGATTAGTTTTCCTAAACGTATGATTTCATAATAGTTTTCTAAATGTGTGATTTATGAACAGTTTTCTAAGTGTGTGATTCTTGAAATGTCTATCGAACTATCTTTTGCGTGTGATCTCTGATTGATTTAAGAAACTGTTCTCGAAGGATGTATTTTTGTATTATTTCTGAAGAGTGTTTTGGGTGATTTACTGACGATTTTCGAACCATTTACAGTGTGATATTTGAATGATTTTCTAAACTAGTTACTGTGTGATTTATTGAACAATTTTTGAAACGGTTTTCTATGTGATCGATTTCTGTACAACTTTCTGAACATGTGACATTTTGAGTGATCTTCTGAATTATGGTTTGGAGGTGTAATTTCTAAACAATTTTCTTGAACGGTTTTCTGAGCGTATGATTTTCTGGTTAGTTTTTCTGAACTGTGTTCTAAATCGAGTGACTTTTGATTGATATGTTAAAAGGTTTTCTGAACGAGTGAGCTACTGAACTATTTGTAGAGTAGGCTTCTGAATTGTCTATAAACCATTTATTGAATAGTGAACTTTATAATTTATCGGATATTTTACTGATCCATCTGATAATGATTGTTCATTATTGAGTATTGTCAATAAAGGATTAAAAAGGTTTTTATACTGATTTGATATGTATGAATTTTTTTTATGTAAAATTTTCAAAAACTCCCTATAATCGGATTTAGGAACCAGGACAAGTGAGGTGGTCTAAGACATCCTTCCATACTTAGCCTAGTACTCCTAACCAATTATAGTATCCCTTCCGATAGAGTCCCATTATATTATTTTAATATTGACTGCATATTTATGAATTATGTTTTAACGTATGCATATAGGTATGCATTGTATCAGTTCTTTTATATATATTTCTTACTGGGTGCAAGCTCACCCTCTTTTTCACTGCACAGATTATCGGCAGCATTAGCTGATTGTTAAGAGAAATTTCTAATAGGATGCTTACGATGTTTCAATGTTGTACCTTGCAGATATGGTATTTAGACATTTATCGTACAATACTTTAGTGTGTAAAGGGATGTAAACAATAAATTGAAGAAGTCTGAATGTAAATTATAGTATTCGTTATAAATTATTTGTATAGAAAACAAATGCTTACTTTGCTTATGTGTACTGGGACCAATGTAAATAATTGAATGTTGCTTTAGTTAAATAATTTTGGCATAAAGTCAGATTGAGGACACTGAGCACAGCCCAACCAACCATGTGAAAATGGAAAAAGTTAGTTCAGATTTTCAGTAATCAAAGCATGATATAAAATGAGTTACGAGTTATGACATAAGAGATTGATTTGCAGAGCAAAAGGAAGAGATCAGAGGAATTGAAAGCAAGAATGCATCAGCAATGGCATGTGAGTAAGAAATTAAAGCTATCCAATACGCATAAAGTTGAGAAGCAATGACAAAGGGCTTGGCAATCAATCACGAGAAATATAACATGGTAAAAACAATGAAACTACAAAAACAACTATAACCTTATCCAATATGGTTGCCTCTTCTGTATGCATCAGTTCCTTGGCTCTTGAATCCCATAATTCCTGTTCATATTTCTCCTAAAGGAAAAAAAAGCATGAGCAAACAGTATGGCATGACCAAAATAAGAAATTAAGAATCTAGATAATTAATAATAGAACCTGTAGTTCAAACTTCGGACTTTCAACTCTTGTTTTACTTTAGCAAAAGCATGTGCATCCAGCTCAACTTGCCACTTTTCAGCAACATGAATTGCTTGGAGGAAATTGAGAACTAATTTTCCATCCTTTGATAAATATCCCTCATTCAGTTCTTCAATGGCTATACCAAAAGCCTCACGTGTTAAAAAGAATGAAAACCTAGTGTTAGTTGCACTCTCCCTTATCAATTATCATATGTATTAAACAACAACTAGGAGATACAAATAACCTCTGTTTCTTTATAAAGCTGCTCATATTTTCTATTTAGAGAAGTCAAATAGCTTTCATCTTCCTTTTCCGTAAGGTGATAAGCATTAAGAAGAGAACTTGGAGCTTCTATATCTTTACTTGGTTTATTCGATAGCAAAGGAACACAATGTGGTTTTGTGCCAAGTTTGATAAACATAAGGAACACATGCACACACACAAATACATACATACATACATACATACATATGCATGCATACATACATATCTATAATCAATTAAAAAAATTTTGCTAATGCTTTTGCCACTTCATATCATTGTCATCCCTATTTAAACACATACATAAAAGAAGCTTTAATTCTTCGGATGTTGCAACCCTAAGCCAGTTTCTTAGGGGATCAAACCTCCCTATAAAGCCTTTCCTTACCTAGAAAATAAACAAGGAAATACAATGATTCTTTGTTATTTTGAACCATTAGCTCTGTTTATGTATATTATATATATTATATCAATAAAAGGAATATGATTTACTTTTGCTTTTGCCACCTTGGTTGAAAGTCTTCCCCAATTAAACACAAAGACATAAAAGAAGCTTTAATTCCTCAAATGTTGCAATCATAAGCTAGTTTCTTGAGGGGATCAAGCCACGATATAAAGCCTTTCCTTGCCTTGAAAATAAACAAGGAAATGCAGTGGTTCTTTGTAATCTTGAAGCATTAGCGATGCATCTACAAATAGTGGAAAGCCTCTGATCATTAGCATATATACATATTCACACATAAAGTGGCAAAAACAATTCCAATCATCCTTCTTTTTTCCTTTAAACCAACAAAGTGCTAAAGAACATAATAAACACAAGGCAGATTCAAAATTTAAGAAAAATCAAACAATGAAAACATGAAAAATCATAGAGGCAAAGAAAGTTTTTAATAAGTTTCATTTTCAAAGAATAACAATGGTTCATGTAGCAATACCAAGACGTTATGAATTTGAAAAAACATAAATGTAGGGTGTAAAGAAGAGAGACCAATGAGGGAAACAAAGGTATTTTTGGAATGTTTGTTATAGTGGGATGCAGAGGTGGCAGAGTTCTTATTGGGCTTTCTTCATGGGCTAAACTAGGAGCTTCTGCACCTTTACTTGGTTCATCCAGCAACAACAAAACTCCAAAGGTGGATCTTATTGAGCCTGTGAAAGTATAAGTATACCTTGATACAGACAGTAATTTTCCAGTATTGATTCTTAAGAATGCATAGAAAGCCTAGAGAATAGGCTGGTAGCATTGTTGCCACCTCACTTGAGGTTAGTCATTTAAAAATGCAAAGGCATACAAAGAGCTTCAATGCCTAGCAAGTTACAACAATTAAGCCAATCTATTTGTGAATGAAACTTTCACATAAAGTAATGCCCTATCACGAAAACAAGGAAATGTGCTATGGTTCTATGACATCTTGAAACATTTCTTTATACACCCATGCATACAATTAAGAAAAATTTCTAAATTTAAAGGTTCAGGTAAATTATATTGAAAGAAATATGATTGTGTATAGATATGCATGTGATATGTTAATGATGTTTGTTGAGCAAACAAGTGACCATTGGCTAAGGAGTGCCACTGTCATAGGATTGTGGAGAGATGGGAATAGATAGCAATATTGTACTAACAACAACAAGGTAATCTATTGTTTAGTTCACTTTGAAGCGTACATGATCCACCTTTAACAGAAGACTAATGGCTAGCATTGGCATTATTGCAAAAAGATAGAATCTGAGCATGGATGTTGAGCCATTCTTCAAAATCTTACGACACCTATAAGCCCAAGCATTTATGATATATCAACATAAATGTAAGGTACAGAAAAGAATACCTGCCTTCTGTCTGCGATAGTAGGAGATGTTACAGTTTTTGTCTCCTTTCCTCCGAAGAACACACTTGATTGGTTATCCAATGGAATATCTTGAATTTCCTTGTTTAATAGCGATGCAGTTTCAGACTCAGCCTTTTTAAGATTCCCCTCAGCTGATATAACATCATCTGTACCATGATTAGCATATAGCAAGCGACTAAGAGAATGTTCTAGTAATACCTTT
This sequence comes from Heritiera littoralis, assembly GCA_031772115.1. Lineage (NCBI taxonomy): Eukaryota > Viridiplantae > Streptophyta > Magnoliopsida > Malvales > Malvaceae > Heritiera > Heritiera littoralis. The sequence goes on along the minus strand of JAPDPK010000096.1, from coordinate 1,192,337 downwards.
CCCAGTCCAGGTGTTGTGCTTTCTCCTAATGTCTCATTCAATTTATCTTCCACATTAGACTGGTTTTCACCTTGGGTGAAACTCAAAGTCTCATGTTGAGGAAGATCGATATGAGTTGCATCTTGTTGCTTGGGCAAGTCCACATTAAGAGTTAATTTGTTTATTTTTTTATTATGAGAAGAAACAACTTGGATATCCTTTTCATCTTTCTCATCAAAACCAATTTCCGTTGAGTCAATAGAAACTTGGGGCCTTCACCAAGATATTGATCCAAATATCCACCTTGGTAAGCAACCGAGATAGCACCACCAATAACAGCACTTCCAAGGACAACTTTTGAAAACCCACCATTCGTTTTAGATGGACCTCCATTGAACCATGTTTTGAAGTAGCATTTTTCCCCGAAGAGGTTGAAAATTGCTTTCTTGAATAAATAAACGGTGATGAACGCTACATTTTCACCATGCATTATAAACAGAACAACTATAAAATAGAGCATTGGAACTCAAAAATTGGTACTGAAACTTAAAATAGTTGAATTTACCTAGGATATAATCTGCCTTATTATTCTTTGAGGAGACTCTCGTCGACGAAAGGTTTTATTCACATCTTATTGGGTGCTAGGCACACCTCAAATTAATAAAAAAATTTTATTACAAAAATACCCTTATACAAAATACCTATTTTATCTTAAAAATTCGGTTTTGAAAATTTTGGTAGTGAATTGTTGGAAGCAACAAAAAAAGATCTTAATAGTCAACTGTCGAGAGTTCTTTGTTGCTTCCGGTAATTCATTACAGAGAGCTTGGACTATTGGGACCCTTTAAACCAAAAATAATATTTTTTTAGATTTTTATTTAGTTATTTAATTATTAAATAAAGATTGACAAAAAATTATTTAATAAAACTAATAACTTTTTTATTTTTAGGAAAATGCTACTTGGCTCACTTGAATGTTGCCAGGCAGCGTCTTCTTCATCTTACTGCCAGGCAGTATTCAACTCCTGCCTAGGTAGCATCCTGGCAGCATTCAAGTGCTGCCACGCAGACCGAAAAATTTTTCAAAATTTTTTTTGTATCAAGGATAAATTGGGAAAAATATTAAATCTTTTAGGGTGTGAGAAGTAATTTTAGATAAAATATTTAAGGGTTTTCTAGTAATTATGGTGTGTCTAATAATTCTTAGGGTGTGAATAGAAGCTTTCCTCATCGACGTAATAATTCCAAAATTGACCTTCGAAGCATACTGCCGGTTTTTCCCTTTTGCTTCCATTATGATGGCGTTTGATGCTTTACATGTAAAATCATTGCAATACAAAGTAATTGTTGGAAAAATGATTGTTAGGAAAGTAAAATTGCAGTGTTTGGTATGTATTGTAAAGTGCTATTTAAATTACAAGGAAAGTATATTACAGTGTTTGGTAAACTATTACTTTATTGGAAATTTAGGATGAAATTTTGAAAATACCCTTAGTTTTAAAAATAAATTTGTTACATTATTATTACAATAAAATGTAATTATTACTTATATAAAAAATATAATTATTACATTAAAATGAAAATAATTCAAATATAAAGACGAATTTGTTCTTTAGGTATAAAAACAAATTATTATTATTATTGTTGTTGTTGTTGTTGTTGTTGTTGTTGTTGTTGTTTTCTTTTCAACATCTCCTTTCCTTTTTTTACTTAATTTTCCAAAACATGTTAACCCTTTTCTTTCCCATAAGCGGTAACTCTCTTGTCTTATTTTTCAAGCTTGCCTTATGTCATTTATGTCTCTTGCAGCTAATCAATTTCTCTTCTTCCCTTCTTTAGCTCCTCTTTCCTAAAGGCCGTGTCTGCTCTACAATTTTGTTCTATATAACTATTTTAGCTGTTGCTTCAATTATGAGTTTCTAATGAACTAGAAAAATCGAATAATTGGAAGCAATTTCTACTGGGTTGGTTTTTTTTACTAAGTATTTGATTTCAATTTTTTCTTTGGGTTTGAATTGAGGGAGAAGACAAATGCGTGGGTTAAGGGGTTAGTAGAGAGAAGGCAGATGGGTTGAGATTGGGGGGGTATTTCACTCTCTGCAAAGTTACTTTGTAGGGGGTAGAGGTTGCAATCACATTGCAGCAAAATGAGGTAATCACTTTGCAATGGCAATATTACTTTGCACGTGTTTTACCAACCAAACAATGTAAGTAAATACATCCTTTTAAATTGCAGTGTGAAGTGTTTATTTCACCAATACCAAACGGCTCTGATGTTTGGATAGACATTAGCAGAGGAAATGAATAGAAAGGAAATGAATGCAAACTAACGGAAAGAAGAGAAAAGGAAAGGGTATATGTACTCCTTGTTTGGGTAGCTAAATTAATAAAGGAAAGAAAATGAAAGTAATCCTAACAAACTTTATTTGGTTAAGCAATGGAAAGGAAAGGAAAGGAAAGGATTCATTATAATGTTTTTTTCCAATTTTAACCTCTTTTGTTTTAAATTTTATAATATAATAAGATTAAACTTGATATTTTACCTGTTAAATTTTTTTTTCGGGTTTCCTTTCCTTCTCATTTTCCCCAAATTGGGTTTTTAAAAAAATTGGGTAAGCCAAGGGAAAGCAAAAGATGCTCACTCCCCCTCTCTTTTTTTTTCTTAGCTAAAAAATTTCTCAAATAAGGAAAAGATTTTCAACCTTCCATTGTTTTACTTAGCTTTCCTTTTCTTTTCCTTCCCTTCCCTACCTCCAATCCAAACATAGGGTTAGAGTAATTGGGATGGCAAATCTATGTCGTGGTGAAAGTGTGTGCGCAAATGACTAAGAGAGGAAGTGAGGGCATAAAAAGAGTTGCTTTAGGGTTAGGTTGGTGGCATTGGAACAAATTGTTTTTGGCTTAAGTCAGTATCAGGGCTGAGCAATGAATCATGATCGCTTTCTTAGGGAGCGGAGGCGGGTGCCAAATGGGAATCACTGTTGGGGACTTGGAAGTTCTAAGGGTCATTGGTAAAGGTTAGCAAAGTAACATCATGATGTTTGATATTCATCATAAGATGTTGTTTAAATTGCAAGAAAAATAATATTATAATATTTAAGGAATTAACACTTTGCTAATAATAAAATAATAATATGTTTCAAAAAAATAAACAAAATGTCATAGTTTTTTTAACCATATCTTAAATTTTGAGTTCAATTTTGTTGATTTTTTCAATTGTTGACTGAGTCCCAAAATGTATTGCATGTATGCCAAATGTCGAGGATTGTTCTCCTTGTAATTGAAAAAACAAAGAGACCTTTCAACATGATGTCTTTTCATTTGTCAAGTGTTGATGAAGGTTAGAGAAAGAAAGAGAAAGGATATAGATCTTCTTGCAAAAGCCTTATCCTATGGTTTCATTGATTTAAAGAAAAGGTCTAGATCTCTTCCTTCCTCTCTTACAAAGCAAACCTTGATTTCTACTTGTTATAGTTCTCCAAATCCTCTAGCTCTTCACTGTAAGTATAAATATCTACTCCAACTCTACACCTTAGTCACACATTAATCAAATATCCTAGATCACTGCGCATCCACCAAATGCCATAAACTCTTGAGGCACCATATATCCCCTCACTTCCACCTAGGTTTTTTCTTAGAGCTCTCTCTCAACCTTCCTAATGGTTCAAATTGTCGGCAGCATAGCAGAGGGGAAGAAAAGAGAAGCAAACATGGCTGCATCCAAAGCTCCTTTCTGATATGTTGGCATTACTCGCCGATCTGCTGCTTTTCATCTCATGAAACGTATTTACGTATATTTTATATGTATAAGTGTATTTGTTATTTGTATTATTTGTTGTTTCGATTGCCTGGTTAAGGATGGGAAGAAGGAGAAGGGCTTGGAAAAGATAAACAAGGGATCAAAGGTGACTTGCTAAGTACAATAAATTGTTTTATCACTCTTGCCTACTATGTCTAATGTGCATCTTGCATGCTCTTGTTATTTCCTTTATACACATCATAACGACTTTTTTTTTTAATCATCTTTTAGGCTTGAATAATATTGGAAGAAAGAGAAAAATAAAAGAATTAGGTTGATACGAATAAAAAGAGGTTGAAATTAAAAGGTTATTGTGTTTACCCATGAACTTTAGTAAAGGTAATTCTCATGAAAAGTAAACTTGTTTTCCATTTGGTTCACTAAAAATGACTTATAGAAAATGATTTTTCAAAAATGTTTATATTTTTTGAAAAATTAAACATTTTTTGTTGTTTGGCTGAGTTAATGAAAAATATTTTTTGTTGTTTGGTTATCTTCTGAAAAATTTATTTTCTTTTTTCAAATGATATTAACATAACTAATAAAATATTAAAAATTATTTATTAATTATTAATTAATTTATTAATATTAAAATAATTATATTTTGAAAATAATATTTAATATTAACATATTAAATTATGGGGAGGTATCAAGTTACACGGTATAAAACTAAATAGTTTTACATCATTATTTGACCCTTGATTGAAAATAAATTTGTGATTGAGATTAAAACCCTCTCTTCCTTTAAGTGCAATTGTATGTAAAAATATTTTGAGAAAATCTATTCACACCCAAGCAATTATTGGACAAACCCTAAATGATAGAAAACTCTTTCTTCAAAAACATCTCTCCCCATTTTTTAACACATCATAATATTTCATATTTCATTCCTAAAATACCCCCACTATCTTCAAACCCTATCTCCCATTTCTTCATACCTCTTCATCATCTCTCATTCATCCTCTTTAAAAAAAATCTCGAACAAATTTCTTCAAAATTTTCTAAGTTTTGCAACAATATATACTAAATTTATTATTAATTTTTAGTTAAATTTGTTTTTCGTTCATTTGATTGTATTAAGAGTTTTTGTGAATTTTTTTGAATTAAAATTTATGAATTTATAAAAAAATTTCAAAAATCATATCTTCGAACATGAAATTACCAAAAATAACAAATGGCTTCTTACAATTTCACACCGTAGCCCTTATTGACCCCACGGCAACTCATTGCCATGGGAAACAAGGGGCACAATTTGTTTCCCATGAAACAAGTGTACCGTGAGGCTAATTGTGTCCCACGATACACTTGTGTTGTGGTGCTTATGTGTCCCACATCACAAATGTGCTGTGGGGCTTATTGTGCCTCACAGCACACTTGTGCCGCGGGGCACAACTAGTGCCCATATATATATATGGGGCAATTATAAAAATATAAACCCATTGCCACATGTTGCCATGGGGTTTAGTAGCACTTTGGCTGCATGCTTATATAATTACTTTTGGATATTTATTTATGGGAATATCAAAATTTTTTATGAGTAAGATAAAATTGTATTTTTAATTAAGGGTTTTTTTGTGATAAAAAAATTTATTAACTTAAAATATGTCTAGCATTTAATAGGGTGTGAATAGAACCCTTCAAATATTTTTATTCTCTTTCTTTTTTTTTTATTTTTTTCCTTTTTAAATTATCTTAATTATCTAATTGTTGTTCATTTTTTTTTTCAGTTTCTTGTCTTCATCTTTGTTTCCTCTCACACAGTTATCGCCATCCCTTCTTTCTGCTTTGAGCTTTTTGTAATGCAATAATGGTGGTTTTTGAGACCTCCCAAAGTCTGAACCTATTTACTACTAAAATCCATTGGCTTATTGCAAAAGTGTTGATTCTTGATGTCAAATATTTCATATTTTAATTGGTTCTCGTTTCAAAGCTCCAAAGGCTTTTTTACATTCCTATCATTGGGATCATGCAACTTGAACAGACTGATACCTTCAAAATCATTAGATAGGGTTCAAATTGAAAATTTTAACTTTATGCAATCGATTATTATAAAAGTAGTTTAAACACCGAAGCTAGGAAACTGAAGTATCAAATTCATAAACATCGAAAACATGAAAATTTTACAGAATCAGATTGAGAAGTGGTCTGGTGTTGATGCGATTTTATCATTAGGCTGCAAATGATATTAAACAATGGGTTCTTTGTTTTTCACTTGACATATTTAATTTGTAAATTGAACTTTCCAACTTGTTCGTACAATTGTATGATTAAGATCTCTTTCAAATCCTCAAAACCTGTAAATATATTCTCAATCTTGAAAATGAGATGAAGACAAAAAACCTGAAAAAAAGAATGGATAACAGTCATATAATTAAGATAAGTAAAAAAGAAAAAAAAATAGAAAAAGAAAAGAGAATTAAAAATATTTTTACATTTAATTACACTTAAAAAAAGATAGAGTTTTAATTTTAACAACAAATTTGCTTTCAAACAATGGTTAAAAAAATGATGTAAAATTATCTAAGTTTACACTTGTGTAACTTGATCCCTTTTCTTACATTATTAAACATTTAAAAGAAAATTTTTTATTATTATTATTATTTATATTAATAATTTTTTAAAAATTTGAAGTAATATTACTATTTTAATATATACATATAAAATATTATATTTATTTTTGAAATATTAAAAATACTATTAAAATAATTATATTTTATACTTGAAAGTCTTTATTGTTAAAATCATCAAAAGTATTATTTATTTATAAATATTATTAAAATATTAATATAAAATATTTGAAAATAAAATATAAAAACAATATATCTTAAATTAAAATCTTAATAAATTATTAAAATATTAATTATTAAAATAATAAATATATTATTTATTAAATTATTATTTGTTTTTAAAATAATATAATATTATTTATCATTGAAGTATTAGAACTATTTAAGATTAATAATATACAAAATAATATTTAAATTTAAAATATTGAAAGATTTTTAATTTTAATATTTTTATCTATAAAATTTTTAATCTTATTAAATAAAAATATTTTTATTAATATAATAATATTTTATGTAGGATTAATTAAACCACAATTTAAAATAGTTATATTTAAAGTCTAACTTAAATAAAATTACACTCACGAGCTTGGTAAATAACTTTAAATCTAAATAGTTATTTTTCAAAAAATGTCTTCCCTTTTTCAGATGCATAAGACAGTTTTCAAAAAAATTGCCTAAATTTCCGTTGACCAACTAATTTTTTGCCAACCAAAAACACTATAAAATGCAAAAATCATTTTTTGAAAATTATTTTCAGTGAACCAAACTGACCCTAAATAAAAAAGTAAAGTTTGCAAGAGGTTAAAGACAAGTAACAAAAATATTTTTATAAATTTTAAAAATAAAAATATAACATATTGATAACATGACAAAATTTATTATATGTTGGGAAATAAGTTTAAAATATAGTACTTCAAAAATTAAGATTTCAAATGACAATAATTAGATAAAAAACCTCTGATGATACATATATTTAAATTAAAAAAGTGAAATACATGTTTAAAATTATTTTAGGCAATAATATTTTTTTCAAAATTAATATATTATGAATAAATTCAAGAATTTAAATATTTTTTATTTAGATGAAATTAATTATAGACTTGTAGATAATCATTTTTTTTTTCATTTTTTAACATTTAAAAATAAAAAAATCAAGTACAATAAAAAATGTAAAAATCAAAATTATTGACAAAAAGTAGTTAAGGACATTTTGAAAAGTATTTAATTTTTTTATTTTGAAACAATTAAAAATTAAAATTAATTTTCATAGAATTAAATATTAAAATATAATTTTATTTTGTGATTAACGTAAAAAATGTATTTGGATGTTAATCCCTAAAAAAATCTCATCTTTTTTTTTTCTTTTTCTTTTTCTCCTCATGCCTCAATCCAAACTTTTTTATTATTGAATCTTGTTCTCTTTCTTTTCTTTTTTTTTTTCTCCTATTTTTCCTTCCTGCACGGGGGAAGTTCTAAATATACTCCTCATTTTACTTTTCTTACCCCACTACGTGTACCCCACAAAAAAAATATTACAAACTCAAAATTTTTTCCCGTTTAACCCTTATTCCTCCAAGCCTGCAGTGCGTTTGTCATCCTCATTCTTTTGTCATCCTCATCAGTTGAACCGACATCTTCCAAGTTGATCACAGGGCTGTGTAGGTGACGATCGGTGATGCAACAATTGGGTGGAGCTGTCCGATAACAACAGGTGCAGCAAGCAACGACGACAGAAGAGATGGAAGACGATGATGATAGAAACAGAGCGCGATGAAAATGAACAAATTTGGTGTAAGCGCAGAGCCTCGCGCAAGGTCACTTGCGCAAGGCAGGTCATCGCGCGCAAGTTCATTTGCGCGAGGCAGCTCGCTGCGCGCAAATCTATTTGCGCTAGACAGGTAGCCGAGCGCAAGTCTATTTGCGCGAGTTGAACTCAGTAGATCCTGTCCCCAAGCAGAGATGGTGGAGAACAGGGGAGAAAGGAGAGAAGCCAGAGATGATAACAACCCAAGCATAGACCCTGTTCCCAAGCCATAAACCGTCTCGCTAGCTGAGAGTCTGTGCCGTTGAGTAAGGCTGGCGGGAGGGAAGGCACTGTAGACTTGGAGGAATAAGGGTTAAACGGGAATAAATTTTGGGTTTGTAATATTTTTTTTGTAGGGTAACATATCGGAGTAAGAAGAGTAAAATGGGGAGTATATTTAGAACTTCCCCCTGCACGGCTTGGATATTAGTAAGGCGGCCGCATTCAGCCCTTCACCGACCCGCCAAACCAAACCAAAAAAGAAAGTGCGGCAATCACCACTCTTTCTTGCCGATTTTCAGTTGTTTCAGTGCTAAAATACGAACAAAGAAACAATGGGTCACAACAAGACCCGGCGTTTCAAAACCCGTAACTCTCATCGGGGACAGTCAAGCAGAAACCATCAAGTTCAAAGGTAATTTTTCAAGACCACCCCCATTTTCCAATTCACTTTTAAATCATTTCTGCTTTCGGAACCCATCTTCTAAGCCTTTTTTTTCTTTTTGCTCTACTTTTCCAGGGAAGATGATTCTCTCCCACATGAGCAACGTACCAATTGCATAGCCACTTCTTAATTTCTTTTATTTTTCTTTCTCTTTAATTTTTGTTGGATATGTCAGGCGTTTGATGTTTTTCCGAACTGGTAATTGCTTTTTATTTTCTTCTCCTGTTGCAGCTCCTGAAGAGGACCCAAATGTTCCTAAAATTCAACTTGCTATGTGGGTGTGTATTTTTTTCTACTACCTTGTTCTCCCTTAATAAGATTTTTCATTTTTATTTTTGCTAGCTGTTATTGAAATTATTTATTCTTGTTTGTAGAATTTGTGCTGTTTGTGCTGGGAAACTTTTGGTTGGTCAAGTCCTAGATGATATCTTTAACTTACTCTTTATTTATTTAGTTTTTTTTTCTAAAAATAATTTGCCTTTTTCTTAAAAAGTGGCTACTGTGGGTAGATGACTTCAATTGTTCTGAATTCCTGCTCACTCTGAAACTTTATTTTCAATCTTGCTGGAATCAGTGTCTATCAAAATGCTAATTGCCTGCAGTGTCAAGTTGTTGTTTTCTTGAGTTTTCTGTTTTAACCATTCTTGAATTTTGTTTATGGTTGTAAAAAAAAAAGATCTAAAATGGTGTAGGCCTTTTTTTTAATGGTTGTTTGCATCAATTACCCTCATCGTTTTGGTGTTGTTGACTCAGGATTTTGGACAGTGTGATGCAAAAAGGTGCACTGGGCGCAAACTTGCAAGATTTGGTTTGTTGAAAGAAAGTATCTGCTATACCAAATTCCCCTCAAATTTAATTTGTTTATGCATGTCTGAGTTTATCTTATATATTTCATGTCAAATGTGATTTTCCCTCTGTAGAAGTTGTCATCCAAAAAAAAAAATTTATTTGTTTTGCATGAGAAATATGTCATAGTGCTGGATTAAAGATAAAGCTGTACCGTACCAAATGTTGGATTAAGTATGAAATATAAGTTAGAGACTACGGGTTCTAAATTGGTTTATCAATTGCAAATGGGTGTTTGATGGCATTATTATCAAATCTATTTTGAGTAATATGATGTTCAGAAAGGAAGAAGAGGAAATTTCTTAGACAACTGCTATGGGCTCTTAGGAAAGGATAAAAAGGAAATATCTACATAGAATTGGAGGGTATTGACTCTTGGTTTAAGGGATAAAGACTACTGTTAGCTAAGTCATCTTCCTTAAAAGTGATCGTAAACATATACTTAAGGAAAATGAAATTTCACTTTTCACTTTTGAGGACTTGGAAAGGATAAAATATTCTTAAACTGTGATTGGGCTATTTGTTGATTTTAGAATCTTGCATTAATAACTGTAGGAAATCAAAGTATTGTATTGAAGGACTTAAGGTAAAACTGTACATAGGTACCCTATTTATATACAAAGAACTTCTAACTAAATAGGAAAGTATATCACTCATAATCCTAGATATTATTCTAATTAATGGAATCTATAATCGAGTGATTCTCTAACCTTAATGCTAGGGATACACAAATATACTGATTTCCTAAAATAACAAATTAATTAAAACAGTAGTTGACTTTCCAATAATATTCTTGACACTCCCTCTCAAGCTGGTGAATAAATATTGTCCATTCCCAGCTTGGTTACAATCTTGTGGAAGAGTGGATTGTTAAGTCCCTTAGTTAGAACGTCTGCTAGCTGTGATTCGCTTGGTACATAAGGTGTGCAAATGAGACCACTGTCAAGCTTCTCCTTAATGAAGTGTCTGTCAACTTCAATATGTTTTGTTCTGTCATGCTGCACAGGATTGTGTGCAATGCTAATTGCAGATTTATTGTCACAGTAGAGCTTCATAGGGCCATCCCACTTGAGTCTTAGATCTTCCAAAATGATCTTCAACCATAGTAGCTCACATACACCTTGCGCCATTGCCCGAAATTCTGATTCTGCACTTGATCTTGCCACAACATTCTGCTTTTTGCTCCTCCAAGTAACTAAGTTTCCTCCCAAAAAGGTGCAATAACCTGTGGTGGATCTTCTATCAACCACTGAGCTTGCGTAGTCAGCGTCGGTGTAGGCCTCCAAAGTGAGCTTATCACCTTTTTTGAACAAAATTCCCTTTCCTGGAGTTCCCTTGAGATAGTGCAATATTCTGTGAACTGCATGCAAATGGAGTTCCTTAGGGTTGTGCATAAATTGGCTCACCACACTAACTGCATAGGCAATATCAGGCCGTGTGTGGGATAGGTAGATTAGTCTACCAACCAGTCTCTGATATGATTCTTTGTCTGTAGCATTGTCTCCCTCTACTTCTCCAAGTTTATGATTAGGATCAATTGGTGTGCTGGATGGTTTGCACGCCAATTTTCCCGTGTCTCGCAAGAGATCGAGGACATACTTTTGTTGGGATATAAAGATCCCTTGGTTCGACCGTGCGACTTCAATGCCCAAGAAATATTTCAAGTTTCCTAATTCCTTAATCTCGAACTCCTTTGCCAAACATCTTCCCAAGTTTTGCCTTTCCTTTTCACTATTTCCCGTCACTATGATATCGTCAACATAGACAATGAGAGCAGTAACTCCCTCTGAACCTGAGTGTTTTATGAATAAGGTGTGATCCCCTTGGCTCTGCTTGTACCCCATGGAATGCATTACCTTGGCAAATCTCCCAAACCAAGCTCTTGGTGACTGTTTTAGGCCATATAGTGCCTTCTTGAGCTTGCAAACCTTATTTGCAGCCATGTTTCTATTGAATCCAGGGGGTATTTCCATATAGATTTCCTCCTCAAGATCTCCGTGCAAGAATGCATTTTTTACATCAAACTGTTGTAAAGGCCAGTCAAAGTTAACTGCTAAAGATAGAAGAATTCTCACCGTATTCATCTTGGCAACTGGAGCAAAGGTCTCTTGATAATCTATTCCATATGTCTGTGTGTATCCTTTAGCCACCAGCCTAGCTTTGTACCTCTCAAGCGTTCCATCTGCTTTATGCTTAACTGTAAAGACCCACTTACATCCCACCGGTTTCTTTCCTCTTGGTAGCTCCACAATCTCCCAAGTATTGTTCTTCTCCAGGGCCTGCATTTCAACATTCATAGCATTCTTCCAATTTTCACAATTTAAAGCCTCTGATAATGTTTTTGGAATGGATACTGTGTTTATGTTTGTAAGGAAACTTCTATGAGATGGAGAGCATTTCTCAAAGGACACAAAGTGGGATATTGGGTATAATGGATGTTTTGTGCACTCTCTAGTTCCTTTCCTAAGGGCTATGGGCAAATCAATGTCAAATAAGAAATCACTTTGAGGAGTAGAGCTAGAAGTTATTACCTCATTTCCAGGATTTGAGTCCGATGATTGGTCCGGCCTTGGTTCAGGGGCTAGACTTTTCCTTCTTGAGTAAACCTGTGAGAACCGATTGTCAGTAGTGGCCTTTCCCCCATCTGCTTGTGAACTAGGTTGTAAGGAGGATTCATTTTGGGTTTGTGAAGGTGGAGGCTCAGGTTGCTCAATTGTAGCTTTAGGAGAGGTTTCGATCTCGGGTTGGAATTTGGAAGATGATGATGGCAAGTCAAGGAGAAAGAAGTCTCGATCCTTATCTTCCACAAATGTTGTCTCCCCCTGAAGATAAGGTTGAGTAAAATATGGTTCTGTTTCAATGAAGGTAACATCTGCGGAGATTAGGAGTTTTTTAGTAGGTGGGTGATAGCACTTGTACCCTTTCTGTGTTGAAGAGTATCCCACAAAGGCACACTTGATAGCTCTAGGGTCTAACTTTCCTCTATTTTGGCTGTGGACATGAACAAATGAGACACACCCAAATACTCTGGGAACAAGATGGTTTGTTGTACTAAGACTTGGATAAAAGTGAGACAATACCTCCATGGGACTCTTGAAGTTTAACACTCGGGATGGTAACCTGTTTATGACATGTGTGGCTGTAAGAACTGCTTCCCCCCAAAGGTATTTTGGCACATTTTTCTGAAATAATAATGCTCGAGTAGTGTTTAGGAGATGGCCATTTTTCCTTTCTGCAACTCCATTTTGTTGTGGAGTAGAGACACAGGATGACTCATGAATAATACCTTCTCGTTGAAAATATGGGGAAAGTGTTTGGTTGAAATAATCTTTTGCATTATCTGACCTAAACCTTTTGATTTGGACCCCAAATTGGTTTTTTATCATGGAAAAGAAGTTTGGGAGGATATCACTCACATCAGATTTTGATTTAAGCAAAAATATCCAGGTAACTCTTGTACAATCATCAATAAATGAAACAAACCAACGTGCCCCAGAAATATTTGGAATTGTAGATGGACCCCATATATCACTATGAATCAACTCAAAAGGAAAAAGACTTCTTTTGTTATTGGTGGGAAAGGTAGCACGTCTATGTTTTGCAAGTTCACATGCATCACAATGAAACTGCTTATCAACTAGTCCTTTGAACAAAGAAGGGAACATAATTTCAAGTGTTGAAAAAGAAGGATGTCCGAGTCTAAAATGGTGAAGCCAAATTGTGTCTTTATTGGTGAGGTTTTGTCCAGAAAGGTAGGTTAGGGGCTGGTTCCACTTACCAACTTTCGATTTCTCTAATTCCTCAAGATAGTATAATCCGTCCTTCTCCTTAGCACGTCCAATCATCATTCCCGAGCCCTGGTCTTGAAATAGACAATAAGATGGAAAAAAAGTTACTTTGCAATTCATGTCATGAGAAAGCTTGGATATTGATAAAAGATTGGTGGTCAATTTGGGAACATGTAGGACATTTTTCAAAGTAAGGTTAGGACTGATTTTTATTTCTCCTACCCCAGCTACCGTGGCCAAGGAGCCATCGGCAGTAGCAATTTTCCTACTACTAGAACAAGGTGAATATGAACTAAAGTTTTGAAAGGAATGAGTCATATGATCTGTGGTTCCTGAATCAATAATCCACAAATGTTTAAAGGTTCTATCTGAGGCATTTAAAGCGTGAGAGGTTGGAAGTTTACCTGAATGTATCAATGAATAGGTACCTGAAGGTTTTTCGAGGATACTTAGGAGATTTCTCAGCTTTTCAATCTCTTCTTTGTTGAGACTGCCCAACTCCTTTGGTGCTGCAATGGTTGTTTCTGCAACTTTTGACATCTTTCACAAATCAAAACTTGCTGAAGGATAGGTGAGAATCAGGGATAAATCGGCAATGAAGGCCAAGCAACAAAGAGAAACCACCAATGATGAAGAACAGAGGAAAAATTCAGCTATGAAGGCTGATAAAAAAGAACACATGAAATACTCTGTTTTGTCTTTAGAAAACAGAGCAAAGACAACAGTGATGAAGGCTGGAACAATAGAACCAGAACCGAGCCTATAGAGATGAACAAAAACAAATTTTGGTGATGAAGGCTGGATGAGAAAATGGCTATGAAGGCCTAAGGCAAAAAAATCAGCAATGAAGGCTGAAGAAGAAACTGCAGAAAATCAGCAATGAAGGCTGAACAAGTGACTGATTTCCAAGAAAAAAACCTAAAGCTCTTGATACCATGTAGGAAATCAAAGTATTGTATTGAAAGACTTAAGGTAAAACTGTACATAGGTACCCTATTTATATACAAAGAACTTCTAACTAAATAGGAAAGTATATCACTCATAATCCTAGATATTATTCTAATTAATGGAATCTATAATCGAGTGATTCTCTAACCTTAATGCTAGGGATACACAAATATACTGATTTCCTAAAATAACAAATTAATTAAAACAGTAGTTGACTTTCCAATAATATTCTTGACAAACCAGTCAAATGATTTGCCTTTCGGCAATGATCAATTTAGAGAATAGTAGTAAGTGTAATTTAGTTTCTATAATATGTGTCAATTAATTCATTAAAGTTGGAGTATAAGGGCATCTTCACTTTCTACTAATCTGTTGCATTGAATGATTTCATGTAGGACTTGCGTGTGAATAGTGGTTTTGGGGGCATTGTTTTAAGGTACTTTCAACAACTTCCTTTTTCTTTTTTGGGGATTCAAACCCAACCTTTGAGCAGGGGGGAGACATGTACCTATTATTAAGCCAAATGCTTAGGGTGTTTCTTTGCAACAGCATTTCAAATTTGCTTTTACTATGTTTATGGACTATCTCATCATCTCAATCAATATCTCCTTGTATTTGTTCTTCCGTACTAAAATTTTCCTAATGACCATTGCAAGGCTGATGATGCATCTAAGTATAGTTCTGATTTATGTAGGAAAGCAAGCTACCATAACCTCTGCTATTTACTTTTGTCAAACAGTTTTTGCAAGCTTGTGTGTTTGGCCTCTTCATGCTTTGCTTTGACTTTCATAGTCATCTTATTATCTGCTTTAAGCCTCTGTTTTCAGTCCTGTTGGTAGTCAATGCATCTCAAAAGAAGATTACAACTTAATGAAAAGGAAAGGATTAGCTGTTGTAGATTGCTCATGGGCACGTCTGAATGATGTGCCCTTTGTGAAGCTGCGGTGTGGTGCTCCTCGCTTGTGTATGAATATTAACTTTTCTATTGCTTGCTATATGAATATAAATGCTGCATCTTGTCTAACATGCAGATTTGGGTTTTTTGCCTCAACAATGTATTAGTATTTGTTTTATTTTCATATATTGTTATCCCACTAATTACTGCTGGTACACAATTATTATCTCTTATGACTGAAGATCTATACAATGTCTTCGGTGCTAAATTTACCAGATTTGTGTCTTAAGTCAAAATGTTGCTAGCTTTTGCTGAACTCATGAACTAATTGGCTTGGCCTTGTTATTGATGATCTCTTCTTGATGTGTCAGACCAAGAAGCCAGAGTTATATCTTGATTGAAAATTTCAAGTAGGTTGATTTTAGGATATGTACGCAAGTTGATGTCATTGTTCTTGCAATGCTTTTGAATTTCAGTCCTTGAGGTGTTTGATGATGTTTTAATATCTATTGTATTAGGACTTGCTAGTAGTAGTAGTTTTGAGATAAGCTAGATGCATGTTTTATTTGTAGTAGTAGTAGTTTTGAGATTAGCTAGATGTATGTTTTATTTGTAATATCCTGGAGGAGATAATTTATTCTGTTGACCTCTTATCAAGTCAAACATCTTGTATATGAACTCAATTAAATTTTACTTGCATCACATATGATGAAAAATTATAAATGACAACTTGAAATTAATAATGCTTCTTCCTATGATGATTATAGCATATTTTTACCATTCGCCTGAGTTTGCTTTCTTATATTAAACTTCTAAATGAAAGTGTAATTGCATATTGTTTGACATCTGCGAGTGATTTATATTTACTGGTTTTCCATTTTTTCCATGTCCTGTTTTATGAATTTGATGAGCTTTTTGGAATTGCAGTACCATGGCTAGTTGCTGCAAACCCAGTAAATTATGGTAGACCATGTGAGCTATCATGTGTAGAAGCATTGTCTGCTGCTTTACTGATATGGTACTTAACTTCTTTCGCCTACCACCATTTGCAACGGTTTACACAATCTAGCTGTTGTCTTGCCAAATTGACAATATGTTTTCAATCATTTTATTCCTTTTACATGTGCATGCTCTGACAGCTACGAGCTCTGCTTCTGTTTTAGAATGGTGAATATTGTGATTTGACTTTGTTTGGAGGGATGTGTCATGCTAGCTGTAATGAGTATGAATCATGGTTTATAAATTAACATTCGGAGCTTATTTTTTAATGTAAATGGAAATTTGTGCATGTTAAAAGTATGTTGGCATTTGGCAACATCTGTTAGATATAGCATTTTGGTTTGTACCGGTCATACTGCTTTCTAACTATATGAATGCCAATGGGCCTTTGGCATCATTTTCGAACTTTGGAATTTTATAGAATTAAGTATACATTCTGTACATATAGCATTGTCATTGTTTCCAAACTCAAGGAAGATTGGTCTAGCATGCTTTGGTCTGTCCAAGCATATTGTGAAGAAAATATGTCACTGAGAGTCAGATATGTTTACTGAGCAAACCTGCTGACTTTTTTATTCCTTTGTGTTGTCTTAACAGTGGGGAAGAGGAAACAGCAAATTTGTTATTAGGCAAGTTCAAGTGGGGTCATGCCTTTCTGTCCCTCAACAGGTACTTTATTATTTTCTTTTTGGCCCAAAAATGTTCTAAATTTGTTGAAAGGCATGCTCTATATTCAAGATGGAAAACATGAATTAAAACTTGATTACTGCTGAAAAGATTTTACTATGCTCGAAGATTGAACTAGTGGTTGCATATCTTTTTAGCTATCCAAATTGATTGCCAGGGAAATTGCAACTCTGGAAGTAAATTCTACTCTCATTTTTCCATATAGAGCTGATGTCTAAGGACATTTATATAAGATCTCCCAGAATCCTAATTTAATTCCAACTTGAAATAATAAATCCAAGTAAATAAAGCCAAAATAGACGAGGTCTTGCATTTTATTTCTGCCTTAAGTAAGTTAAAACTTAAGCCGTCGTCCTTGATGCTTTATGAATCCATTTAACCAGGCAACTTTGTAGGCATGGTACAAATGCTAAAACCTAGCCATGATATCATCTTACTTTGTTCATTTATCTAATAATTATTTTTATAATCTATTATGCTCAAAAACTGCATAAATCTATGGCCCATATTTTATTATAGCTACCTGATCATGTTGAAGTTCCCCTGCAATCACAAGCATATGATGGATTCAATTTTTTTCATTTTTTCTCTTGGAGTTAAGAGATGTTTATTCATGCTTTTGATTTCCATCTATCTGTTTGGTGTCTACTACTTGGTCTTGAGTTCATGGGCATGTGGGTTCATTTGGGCTTTTTGTAACCTATAACACAAAGTTATAATTTGATGCATGGTTTGAATGCATTTGGAGCTTTGACGCTGATCAGAAAATAAGGCTGAACTACTAGTAAAGAAGTTGCAGAACCATAACCAAGCTCATCTGAAAACTATCATAGAAAGTATCCATAGCATCTACTTAGTGTGAAGGGTATTAACTTCGTATCAATGTCAGGCAACATTGCTTACACTAGAACCATTGATGGAATGACATTTTTCCTGACATATGCTCTCAAATTGTTGGCGCATTTGATTGGTGCAGGGAACTTTTGAAGGCATATTCTGAATGTGAAAATAGTGCCGATATCATATCAGTCCAAAATTCCTGGCTTTCCCAACAAAGTCAGGTTCCAAAGGTTCTGCCAGATACAGAAGGTAAATTTACTTTTGCAATTTCTAGAAAAAAAATAGTTTCTTTTCCATGTCATAACCATTAAGCAACATCTGCAAATTTTTGTGGGATGGATAGTACGAGTATAGGATGATGACTGCCACAGCAGCAAACTGATGCCTTCTCTAACTACATGGGGCTGGCTAAGGTGGTTCCTATTATGCCATTGTGCTATGTTGAGGACCATAACTTGAGCAAGCTGTGTAAAAGCAAGGTCCTTTGATAGTTTCCACCAGTCTTGTTTGGTTTTCACCTCATTCTTATGACACAAACTCTCTCCATTTATTCACATATTCCTAATTGTGGCATTCCTAGATCTTCTTACATGTTGAAACCACTCTGAGTGTCAATATGTCATGTTGTCCTCAACTAATGCTTAACCAACTCTTTTTCCCAGAAACAATATCATTTGTAGTTGGTGCCATTTCTGATCTTTGTTTAACACCAGCTGAATTACATGTACTTTCTGCTGCTTCAAATGATCGAATATACTTTTTTGCTGCTGATCCTGTCTGTCCTTCAACACATACCATCTTTCCTTCTCCAAGTTGCCACCCATCCACATTAACCCAGTGCCTGTGATGTGCTTTTCTAACGGGAAGTCTATCTGGTTGTTATTTTATGTTGAAATTATTTTCATTATCACCTAAAATTGATTTAATTACTTACAATTTCATTAAATCGTGAATTCAATGTACACAATGATGATATTCACAAGTGCTAATAACAATCTTAAGATGTAAGAGTGGCCTGATGATGCTTTTTCCTTCTGATGCTATATGAGCAGACATCAGTGAAGATGAGGGTTCTGTCGATGATTCTGAAGACGGGCTTCCTCCTCTTGAAAGGAATATGAACCATTTGAGTTTGCAGGAAAGTGATGATGAAAGTGAATAGTTGGGATCCTGCAATAGCTTCAATCGCGATGAAAAGTTGGGGGGGGGGGGGGGTGGGGGGGGGGGAGAACCAACAACGCGACGTGGAGTCGCAAGTAAGCATCGTGAGAAAATGTCATCTCTATAAGTTTATTTGTATGTAGCATATTTTGATATTAGTAAGTTGAGTTTACACTCATACTGTAGTCCAATTTTGCTAGGGAAATGTATTCCAGGGCCTTCTCTGGTATGCTGCAATTTTCTTACTCTGATTTCAAATACGCTCACAGACGCTGATCAGGGTTCTTGTCTTCCTCTAGGAGTTTGTGATCCTTACTAGAATGCGCTCATTTTTGGTTGTTTAAGAACTTTGATGCCACAGCCAGCATACTGCATGTGCTTTTGCTCTTATTTCATGCATCAGAAATTAGACGGTATTATTTGGGCCATGGAAACTTTCTGTCCATGTTCCAAATTTGGGAATGATGCTTCCTAAGGATATTTGGGGGAGCTATAGATATAAAGATTGCTTGCCTTTTCTAATTTCCTGACTTTGTCAAACTAAAAAATAATTACTGTGCGATCACTCCCATGATGCATGATTTTCCATAGGTGAAATGAAATAGTAAACCCAATGTAGGCAGAAAATGGTTAGGATAAGCAGAAGGTCACTTCCACTTCTTTTATTCACTTGATAGATTCTTTTTCCCTTTGCTCATATGAAAATGATGCTAATTCAGACAAAACTAATTATGGAAAGTGGCCATGAGACAAAGTTGAGTTTAGGTTATTGCTTGGGCCAGAAAATCAAGTTCTGCTCACTTCTTGGACTTTTGATTACATATGAGTTAAGACTTAATGAGATTCTTGGACTTTAGAAAGGGTTGGAACTTTCAAATTGACCTTTCTAATTAATTTTTTTTAAAATTTAGATCAATTTCTAATTATAAATATTTGACAAATCATAATACTAGTGATCGGAGAATGTTTAACAAATATCATAATATGATTTAAACATGCAACCACACCTATAGTTGGGTAATAATATCTCTTCCATATAAATATATATATATATATATATAGAGAGAGAGAGAGAGAGAGAGAGAGAGAGAGAGAGAGAGAGAGAGAGTAGGGATTCACTTATACATGTGTAAAACAAATTTGTTTTACACAGTTTTATATCTTTATATAGGATTAATATTTTTGCAAACCAATCGTTGAATTTAACAATCTACTCATATTTATTATGTATGTAAATTTTTAAATCAATCTGCTATTTCTATCATTTTAATCGAGAATAGTATTTTTTTCAATATATATCAACGGTTGAAATTTTATTTTATGAAATAAATAGTTAGACGTATTAGATTAATTTGAAATTTGGCATGTATGATCTATGTAAATAGAACTTTAGACTTTTGATTACATATGAGTTAAGACTTAATGAGATTCTTGGACTTTAGAAAGGGTTGGAACTTTCAAATTGACCTTTCTAATTAATTTTTTTTTAAAATTTAGATCAATTTCTAATTATAAATATTTGACAAATTGCATAATACTAGTGATCGGAGAATGTTTAACAAATATCATAATATGATTTAAACATGCAACCACACCTATAGTTGGGTAATAATATCTCTTCCATATAAATAATATATATATATATAGAGAGAGAGAGAGAGAGAGAGAGAGAGAGTAGGGATTCACTTATACATGTGTAAAACAAATTTGTTTTACACAGTTTTATATCTTTATATAGGATTAATATTTTTCCAAACCAACCGTTGAATTTAACAATCTACTCATATTTATTATGTATGTAAATTTTTAAATCAATCTGCTATTTCTATCATTTTAATCGAGAATAGTATTTTTTTCAATATATATCAACGGTTGAAATTTTATTTTATGAAATAAATAGTTAGACGTATTCGATTAATTTGAAATTTGGCATGCATGATCTATGTAAATAGAACATAAAATTCAACGGTCGAATTAAAAAATTATAAATTATATAAAAAGATAAAAAAGTGTATAAAACTAAATTTGTTTTACACATGTGTAATTGGATCCTTCCTTATATATTACAAACAACATAACAAATATGGTAAGATGCCTACATAGGCATTTACATGGATAGTCTCTTTAAATGACACGTAAGCATTATTAATTTCATGTTAACTTAAGTCAAAATGAATGATAAGTATTAACTTCTCTATTTTTTCATTTTCCTAAAATTTCTCTAATCCTTAGAATTTTCCAATCTTTTTTAAAAAATATCTTAAATTGATTTTAAATACTTTTTAAACCAAAAATATTTAAAAAAATATAATTTTAATATTTTCTATTTGGAAAACTAAATAAAATATTAATTGATATCTCTTTTATATTATAAAATGAATAATTTTAATTTTAATTTATTTAAAAAATATTTTATTGTCTAAACCGAAAAGTATAAAAATAAGCCATCAATATCATGTATAATATTTAAATATTTAAAATTATTATTTTTTTAAATAAAAAAATCTAATATAATATACATAACAAATTTGATAAGATACCTACATGTAAGCATACTTAATTTAATGTCTATCTAAGTCAAAAGGAATAATATGTATTAGTGTGTGTGTTTGGTTCATAAAAACAATACTCATTTTCATTTTCATTTTCATAGAGAATAGAAAATGAATAAGAAAATGTGTTTAGTTGGAAAATAGAAAATATTTTTTTGAAAAATGAAAATAAGTCAAATTTTGCAAAAAAAAAAAACATATTTTCATTGTTTTCAAAGAAAACATTTGAAAACAAATTGAAAAGTTCGAAAAGGGGAAATCATGGGTTGCTTGAATACTTTTTTAAAGTTACTTTAAAACTCATAAAAGATGCAAGATCGATACGTGGCACAAGCAAAAACATTTTTGTCTATTTATTACATTTAAGGTTTTCATTTTTTATTCTTGTTTTAGTTGTATCTCCTTTTCTTTTCCCTTTAACTCTTTTTCTTCACTTGGAAATCAAAGTTTCTATCAAAATCGTGCTAGTCACTGTTGTCAATCAAACCAGTTTAATTTCTTTCACTTTGTTATGGTTGTTTTTTTTTGTTTCTCTGTATCTATCATGGTTTGCTTTAAACTTACCTTACAACTCTTTCTTAATGTTAGTAAGAACCTCTTTACTGGTCTTAGGAAACAAAACTATTTCATTAGATAGATTTTGAATAGCTCAGTTATTAACTAAATAAACAGAATTTAGGCTAGTTCTTGAACAAAATCCTTGAACAATCTAAATTGTAAAGTAGAATATACTAGAACAAATAGAGAATCAACCTCGGAGCTTTATTGTTCAAGAGTCACTTGTTATTTCAATCAAGGCAAATTGCATTGACTCCACTGTTCCTGCTAAGGCTGTGTTCCAGAGTGAAGTTAAGATATTGTAACCGGAGCAGTTCAAACATCTCTCTCTAATGTTGG
The DNA here is from genome assembly GCA_031772115.1 of Heritiera littoralis. NCBI lineage: Eukaryota > Viridiplantae > Streptophyta > Magnoliopsida > Malvales > Malvaceae > Heritiera > Heritiera littoralis. Next base: position 1,169,911 of record JAPDPK010000096.1, on the reverse strand, counting down.
TTTTGATCCTAAAAAAAAGGAAAAAGCCTCAGAGCTTTACAAATATAGCAATAAAAAATTTGAATTGATAACCTTAATTCTAGTTTGAGACACCATTTATAAATTTATTGGTATTGTTCTTTGTGTTTCTTTTTCCTTTTTTTTTAGTCACTATTTCACTAGCATATAATTCCATATAAAGAGGTACAATTTACTAGAACATATATATATATATATATATATATATATATATATATATATATATATATATATATATATATATATATATTTTGAAGGAACTATACATCACAATTGGTAATATATATATATATATATATTAATATATATAAATGTGTGTGTGTGTGTGTGTGTGTGTGTGTGTGTGTGTGTATATATATATATATATATATATATATATATATATATATATATATATATATATGCATAACCATGAATATACACACAAAATAAGATTAACAAGGCTTGAAATTATAAACTATGGATCAAATAAATAAATAATTTATAATAAACAAAGAATTATTCTATATACATGTAGCATTATTAGTATTTTTAACATGCAATGAGAGAGCATTTCTTGTAAATTGATGCTTTAGACTTATATTTTTTTTTTGTTACCTACAAGTTGTCAAGTGCTATTTAATTATATACAAGCTATAGTTTTAATTAATTTTTTAAGCAAATTTTTGCTAAAAAAAATATGTTGCTCTCATATTTATTTATATTGCATTATTATGAATGTCATTACATATGCATTATTTCTATTGCACACATGCATTATTTCAATTGTGTACATGTGGATTTGTAATAGGATTTGTTATTGATATATAGGATTAATTGTTTTACTAATGATTGACTTGTTCTCTAAATAGTAGTTTAGATGGGAGGGAAAGGTAAAGATGTTAATACGAAAGATTAGGCAAAAGAAAAAAAGAAAACATTTATTCATATCTTAATTAAAAAAGTAAGAGAAAGTAAGTTGCAATCATCTACATTTAAAAAAGAAGTGTGGTTAGAAATCAACAATAAGCTGCATGGTATGATTGGAGAAGATTATGGTGTTGAAAGATTGAAGGGTAAGTTCAATTGATTACGTACCACTCATTGTCATTTTTATGAATTAATTGGACATATTGGAGTTAAATGAGATGTGACGTCCAACACTATGATTGCAACACAAACAATTTGGGAAGACTTTTTTAAAGTATAGTTAATTTATATTTCTTTTTTACTTATAAATTGTAATAAATGTCTTTTTTAATATTATGCCTTTGTTATTTTATCATACAGAAATGTAAAGATTTCAAAAAATTCAAAAAACAAAGTTGTGTAGATTGTGAACTGCTTAGTGAAATATTCATCACAACAACTGCAATCGGAAAACTTCAACAATTATCCACCAAAGATCCATTATCTCCCACCAAAGAAAGGCACTTAGAAGAGGAATTTTATCTGGTTTTGTGCATCTTGATTTTGGTGGTAACAATTTAAAAGGTGAAGGGCAAGGAAAAAAATAAAAAATGTAAGATCCATTCAATTCTTAGTGAGCGTTGATCTAGCAAAGTAAAAAAATGGAAAAGTTAGATTTACTTTTGGATAAGTGGGCAACCATATTTAGTGCAAAAGAAGAAGCTGCTAAAGCAAAAGCTAAGAGATATAGATCATCTATTGCTAGTGGAAGTACTACTTTTGATTTTAATTTTGATTGATCATCTATTGCTAGTGGAAGTAATACTTTTGATTTTAATTTTGATCCTTATTCTATAAGTATATGCATGAATCTTTTAGAAAAAATGGAAGGCGTTTTTTTTTTTGTTCTTATAATAAAGCAGTAAATTCACATTTGCAGAATGGAGGCAAATTTTTGTTAGAATGTTTGATACGAGATGAAAGAATTGGGTGAATAGTCTTATTTAATCTTAGCGTTTTTTTTACTTATGAATATTTGACTTCTTTTTTTTACGTGATGTAATAATATCCTAGCACTATAGTGTGGAATACGTGGAATTATTTATTATTAGAGTGATTGATAAATTCTCTTTCAACTTTGTTATATAAACTTATATTATTATAGTAAATATAACATCCATTTTTTTCATTTGTTCAGGTAATTATAATGAGTGTTGGCTCTAGTTCAGAAAGTTCATCTAATTAGATGATGAGATAAGACAATTTATACTTATGAAATTTATCTATGAGTATTGCAGGGCCTAATTGCCTAAGATACCATGTAAGACTTTTACATTGAGTGGAAAGGCATATGTTATAGAGAATTTAAATGGAAATTTAACAGTATGTTATGAAATGTTTTGCATGAAAAAACATGTTTTCTAAAATTTTTGTGATAGGCTAAAAGTGGAACATTTTTTACATGATGAAAGCAGTTGCAATGAGCTTATATATAATTGGTCAAAATGAGAGACAAAGAGTTTCAAGTGATTGATTACAACATTCAACTAAAACTGTTTCTGCATGGTTTAAAAAAGTTTTGATTGATGTTTGTAAATTAGGAACTAAAATCATTTGTCCAAGAGATTGAGGTGATGTTCAACCATAAATTGCTAGAAATCTTAAATGGTTTCCATATTTCAGGGTATGTTATATATAATACTATTTATTTTATAAATATTTTTATTTTTTTTTTCTTTTAATGGATAATCACATAATATATATTTGTTATTAATTAAGAATTGTATTAGAGCTATTGATGGAACTAAAATAGCTGCTTGGGTTTTTAGATCAAAGCATGCACCATTTCGAAATAAAAAGCAAAATATGTCACAGAATGTAATGGTAACTTTCTCTCATGACTTGCCTTTTACATTTGTATGTGCTGGATGAGAGGGAATAGCTCATGACACAAGAGTTTTTGTTAATGCGGTACTAAATAATTCTGCTGCACAGAAATCTTTTCCAATGCCAAGTGCCAATATGTTTAAATTGATTTAATCTTTCTTAAGAACTACTTAATTTGTTAATATCGTTTATGTAGTTTTCATATTTCTTATTTGTAAGTGATTAATATTGATATTATAGGTAAATATTACATGGTGGATGCTGGATACCCAAACATACCTAGATTTTTAAAACCATTTCATGGACAAAAATAACATGCATGAGACTTTATAATTAGGCACTAACCTAGAGGGAAGTAAGAACTATTTAATATGAGGCATTATTCTGTCCGTAATATGATTGAATGAAGCATCAGAGTGCTTAATAAAAGATTTTGCCATATTGAGGGATATGCCTAGCTATCATTTTAGAAAACAACGTCATACACCGAAAGCATGCTGTACTGTGTATAATTTCATTAGGTTGGAAGCTGAAAAGGATGAATTATTTGAAGAGAGTGAAAGAGAATACATGTAGAAATTTGATGATAGAGAAGCAACTTCTACTAGTTCAAGCAATGAGGAAATTGCATATTGTATGTCACAAACAGCTGAAATGGCTCAAGTTATAGAAGAGATTGTTAAGTCTTTAAGGAATAATTATAGACAAAATTGAGATTTCAAAAGCCATAGTAATCGGCTTAGAAGTGTTATTAGTTGTTTGGTACTAAAGTACCTTTTAGTAATTTGAATTCTTGTGTTTATTTATTTACAATTTATTTTTATTATTTAGTTACATTTTACTTTTTCTAGTAAAAAATTGTAATTTATTTTAATTTTTTAGTTATTGTTTTTTATATTTATTGTTTTAAAAATGTAGATAGCAAACTATAAGGACCCGCGTGGCACTTAGCTCCCGTAGGATTCAAGAGGTGGCCCCCGCAGCGACTTTACTTGTGAGGCAGGTGGTCACCCACTCACTCACTCACATATTGTCCGCTTCGGGCGATCGCCCCCCTTACGGCTTTAATTCCCCACTGGGATGTGTCCTTTCATGTTCGAACCCATGACCCCTTAAGTACATGGGTTCGAATGTGAAAGGACGCGTCCCAGTGGGAAATTAAAGCCGTAAGGGGGGTGACCGCCCGAAGCAGACAATACATTAGTGAGTGAGTGGGTGACCACCTACCTCACAAGTAAAGTTGCCACGGGAGCCACCTCTTGAATCCTAAGTTTTTATGTAAGGACCTGCGTGGCACTTTGCTCCTGTAGGATTCAAGAGGTGGCCCCCGTAGTGACCTGACTTGTGAGGTAGGCGATTGCCCACTCACTCACTAACATATTGTCCACTTCGGGCAGTCGCTTTCCTCACGGCTTTAATTCCCCACTAGGACGCGTCCTTTCACGTTCGAACTCATGACCCTTCAAGTACATTGGTTTTACAATCATCTTACCATTTGGACAATGTAAGGACCTGCGTGGCAATTTGCTCTCGTAAGATTCAAGAGATGGCCCCCACGGTGACCTTAGTTATGAGGTAGGTGGTCGCCCACTCACTCACTCAACGTATTGTCTGCTTTGGACGGTCGCCCCCTCACAACTTTATTCCCCACTGGGACGTGTCCTTTCACATTCGAACCCATAACCCCTCAAGTACATGGGTTCTACAATCATCTTACCATTTGGACAAGTGCGTTTTTATGTAAGGATCCGCGTGGCACTTTGCTCTCGTAAGATTCAAGAGGTGGCCCTCGCGATGACATTCCTTGTGAGGCAGGTGGTTGCCCACTCACTCACTAACGTATTGTTTGCTTTGAGTGATCGCCCCCCTCACGACTTTAATTCCCCACGAGGATGCGTCTTTTCACATTCGAACCCATGACCCTTGAAGTACATGGGTTCTACAATCATCTTACCATTTGGACAAAATGGTAAGATGATTGTAGAACCCATGTACTTGAGGGATCATAGGTTTGAACGTGAAAGGACCTGTCCCAGTGGGGAATTAAAGCCTTGAGAGGGGCGACTACCTGAAGTGGACAATATGTTAGTGAGTGAGTGGGTGACCGCTTGCCTCACAAATAAGGTCGCTGCGGGGGTCACCTCTTGAATCCTACGAGAGCAAAGTGCCACGGGAGTCCTTGCATAAAAACGTGCATTTTATTGTGAGGACCAAATTCTTAAAGGTGGGAAGGATGTAATAACCACAATTTATTCTACATGTTAAATAGTGTTAAATGAGCCTTAGAGGTGTTTAGTGACCAAATTGTGACACTTTCGGATTTTGGCTAGGAACGCAAGCTTCTGTACAGACAGGTTGGTGGGTCCTACGGGATCGCACACTCATCCAGAAACCATGTAAGTACCTTTAATTCATCATAAATGGTTTCAGGTAAGACAATTTGTTTTATGTGGTTATGATTTGGGCCTAGTCCGAGAATTTGACAATAAACCAAAAATTTCAGCCTTTGGCTCATGACCAATCTACCTTGTTTCTTTCATATCTCTTGATCGGAGTATCGAAACGATAAATCGTAAAATTATCATGAAAGCTGACTCAAAGGTCTTTTATCCATAAAAAGCTTGTAATTTAATTCCCTACGAATTAGTACCATAAAAATTATGAAATTGAACCGTGTGCAGTAAAACCTATCAGTCTACACCTCTGTAAAGAATAGAGCATATCTCTTAGTAGGAAACTCTGATTAAGGTGATTCAAATTTTTATGAAAAGCTAACTTGATAGGCTTTTTGACTATATAAGGCCTGCTGTCCAGTTCAATGTGGATCAATGGCAATGAATTTTTAGATTCACATCATAGTCAGGAAATTTTGACTGTGAGCAACCGGTAATGAAACGGGCATAACTTTTCATAGACAACTCCGATTTAGGCGATTCAAATTTTGTTGGAAAGCTAATTTAGAGACCTTTTTTGTCACGTATGGCATGACCTTAGACTCCTTGTAGAGCAATACAGTCAATTATTGGAAGTTAGGCTCGAAAGTGAGTAATTGCAAGATTTATCAATGAAATTTGGCTTGTCGGAGAAATTTATGGGGCTTGAGGTGTAATTCGATTTAACATAATCTGAAAAGACCTAATGGGAGTGAAATTAAGGATTTAAATTAAATTATACGTTTATGATTAAAAGAACCTAGAGCCTAATAATCCCAAATACATGAATATGGTAAAAAAAATTGTATTAAGTTGAATTCAAAAAAAAATAACGGTTGACAATGAATGGTCAAATAGGGACCACAATCCATGTTTTGCCGTGAATCAATCATTAACTTGGGAAAAATTTTACTAATTTGAGTAGTTTTAGGCAAAGGAAAATCGTGGGCCTCTTTAGGTTTGTTAAGCAAAGGACATTTAAGATTTAATAGGCCAAATGAGGGCTAAACCAAAACACAATTCATAATCCCTAAACTCTCAAAGTCTTGGCTATTGTTGAACCAAGAAGAGCTGGACAGTATTTACGGTAAAGGAAACTTGATGGATTTCATGGAAACCAATGGGAAATGGCATGAGGAAATTGATTATGCCATTGCATGTGTGAATCCCAAATATTTTTAGTCAAACTGAGAGTGGGTAGACTCAAGAAACACCCAGTTGTAGCAAGAAAGAGGGCAGGATTGAAAGGGAAATATAAAAGCTTGGAAATTGACAATCGGTCTTGAGAAAACCAGGTAAGGAAATGGTTATTTTAGTGTATTGTGATTTAATTACCCTTGGGTATTGAGTTAACAATTATGCATGACAATTTGGCTAGAAGGAAAGTAGAAAGTGAGAGGGAGCTCTTGGTTTGAAAAAGCATGAGAGTGAAAGAAACCAGAATTGGGAAAGAATGGATTATCTCGAATCTTGAAGAAGCTTAGTTTGCTGGGATTCTTGGGCAAGTAAGATAACGTACTGACTTTACAATATTTGATTATTATGCATGAAAATGAAATTGTGATGAATTAAATCAAATGGCTGTTGTATGGATGAAGGATTAATTGAATTCCAGCTTGATATTCAAATCTGGAATTGATGTTTTGTTTTGTGTTGTAATTAAAATGATCAGTTTAATTGTTATATAGGGAGAAAATTTCTAGAAAAATTACAGTAGATAGCCTTTTAAGTTAGGAGAAAGTCAGTTTTGGAATTTTTTGATTTGGATTTCTATAACTTGAGATATGTACAAATGAGTGCAGGGTACTCTGTCCAGAAACGTGAATCATGGTTTTGACTTTGAAAGATTGTAGAAAATAGCCTAAATTGAATTAGGTTGCAAGCCTTACATTTCTAGAAAGGTAATTAAGTTAGGATTGTGATGGCTCTGCGTTTTCACCAATTGGATATGCCTATAATTAAATACGAAGTATTTTGTGCAAGTAGGTCAGTGTAACACTGTGCCTGAATACTGCTGGAAGATAGTGCAACTTTGGAAAATTGCTGATGTTGATCTAGGAAGAATTAAATCATGAACCTTTCATTTCTAGATAGGGAAATGAGTTAGCTTTCATCTAGTTCTGGAATTTGTGGATTTGGAATTATGTAACTTAGGATATGTATGTATAAATGCAGGATACTCACTGCAGGGTATAAACAACCTAGTGTCAACTTCAAAAATGTCTAGAAAATAATCCAGCATGAGTTTGATTGCAAACTTAACATTTCCAAAAAGGTAAATGAGTCATGATTGATATGGTTTTGGGTTTGTACAAATTTCATATCCCTATAATTAGTAACATAATTTTTAATGTACAAAGATCAGGAAAACTATCCTGCTTGATGTGCCAGATTTGAAACGAAGGTTGGAAAATTATTGGAAATAGCACCAGATGAATTAGGAAGTAAGCCTTATACTTCTAAATAGAGAACTGAATTAGGAGTAAAATAAAATTTATAGCTTGGTGATTAGATTCTGAAATTTACACTTAAGGCTAGCATAATGACAAAAGGTCAGAAATCCTAAAATGCAGAAATTGAATCAAGTAGATTATGATAGGCTCAAGTGAGCAAAAAGGCAACAAATAGAACTAGTTCATATTTGAATAATTAAGAATTACTCCTTGGTGTCGTTTCTTATTGAATTGTATAACTCTTAATCCTAGCATGTCATTAGGGTTAATGAGTAACCCAGTTCGCCATCTGTAGTGTAGAGGGTAATGCTAAGGACTGAAGTTGACTAAGAGTTCACATAGCTCGTGTGGAACTTGATAGGCCAGCAAAGATTGAATCTGTAAGCTAAAGAAGTACTGTAAGTAACCCTAAGCAACAACCTTGCATCCAAATTGTATGATTTTTTAAATTCTGATTTGGTATTAAAACGAAATGAAATGCTGCAAATGAGATTTGTTTTGACATGTATTGAAAATGCTACACATTAAGCCTATCCTTGACTAATTGATTTAGTTTTCTAAAATGTTTTATAAGCATGCTAAAGGCTAGCCAAATCTATGTTTGGTTTCATGTATTATTGCTTTAATATGATGACACTTTTGAGTTTCCAAACTGAACTAAGCTTTTGGTTTGATATGGTTTTCCGATTTTGTTTTTTAACTTAAAGTGCTTTAAAAGCTTAGCAAGCCCTTGATTGTTAGTGGCATATTTATACACTATGATTTTGATATAAAGTCTTGGAAGGATGATTTGATAAGATTGATATTAGATATTGTTTTAGACCCGGGGTATTGAGACCTTAGGGCGCCGTACCTTGAGAATTGTGTAGGCATTCTTAATTGACTTAGAGCACTGTGTCTCGATGACTAGCTCCGAGAATGATTGGTTTGTCTCGTATATTACGTTTGGACAGGTCCCAATGTCATCTGATCAATGAACCGGGGTTGATTGGTCTATGTGTAGGCAGCTTCCCTTTTTGGGAGATTGTTATGTTAGCTACCGTAGATCGTTATTGTGTTAGCTCTAAGTATCTTGATGATGCTATGCCTTATCCCTTGGTACTACGATCTATTTTATCGATTGGATAGTATGATTTATGATGATGTTTTGACGATTGATGATTGGCTTTTGCCTTATGATTCTGAGAAAATGATGTTGTTTGAAATGCTTTATCGTGTGGCTTTGTCTTAAAGGATTTGCAAAATTGAAAAAAGAGATTTTGATTTAGAGACAGGTACCCATGGAAATGCCTATATGGCATATGCCTACGTGGCATAAAGTATATATACATCGAGTGGTTCTACTTGTGTGGCATGGAACCCTGTTTTTGTATACATGATATGTACATGTTGCCTAATGAGGCCATTCCAGCCTATCCGATAATAGTCGTGGACAAATTCCTCAATTTCTAGCTGATCAATGGGACTGGGATGATCTATTATCATAGATAGATGCCCTTAAAGGGAAACTATCCCATTGATAGCTACAATGGGTTAAAGATGATATGATACCAGAATAGGGATTCATGTCTAGTCTCTCACTAAATGTTAAACGTTGTCTAGAGTATGGTTTATTTTATATGAAACTCTAGATGTGACATGTTTTTACAGTATATGTGAAATGATTGAAACTGAATGATTTAAACATGGTTTATATTATGCATTTTATGATTTAAGATGCTATTCTGTATGTTTTAAAATGTAGTCATGTTTTATACTGCAGCATATCGGATTTGATTTATCGGATGTGTATGATTTATGAGTTTGAAAACTGAGAGATGCAAGTTATGATTTTTAAGTTGCTTCTGTAGTTATGTACTGAGTTTATGACTCACTCTCTTCTTCCTTCCCTCCCTTTCGGATTGAGGATCACCATCGTGATGCTTTTGACTCGAAAGCTCCTCGGGAGTGATTCCCACGTGTAGTTTCAGGTATATGGCTTCCAGCACACTAGATAGACATAGATTGAGTATGGCACAATGTATTTACTTATATTTTGATTGGTTGTGTAAATAAAGTCCGGGATGTAGGCTATGTTATTTTATTATCAGGATGAAATGGTTTGATGGTTGTTCAAGATGGTGTTCGTGTTGATATGTGCAATAATAAAGTATATATAAATCACTAGTGCTTGATGGTTTAAGACAAATATCATAATTGAATCAATTAAAGAGAAATAGAAAAGGGACCTCAGTGATCAAGGATAGCTTAAAACTGAATTGTGACCTATACAGTCACCTACAAACGAAAATGCTAGGTAAAGGGATATAAAAAAATTTAGCCCGCAAATTTAGGCTTCCGTAGATATTATGAAGGATTAAGTGAAAATCGGGATGTGACAAGTTGGTATCCAAATGGTAAGATGATCGTAGAACCCATGGACTTGAGGGGTTATGGGTTCGAATGTGAAAGGACGTGTCCCAGTGGGGAATTAAAGCCGTGAGGGGGCGACCGCCCGAAGCGGACAATACGTTAGTGAGTGAGTGGGCGACTGCTTCCCTCACAAGTAAGGTCACTGCGGGGGCCACCTCTTGAATCCTATGGGAGCAAAGTGCCACGCCGGTCCTTACACAAACGCATTTTTTGTATTTTCATTTTCAAAAACACGTTTTTTTTTGTATACCAAACATGTTTTCCAAAATTCAAAAAATAAAAAATGAAAACTTGTTTTCAAAAAATGAAAATAGAAAATGAAAACAAAAAATGTGTTTGATATCTACATTTAGCAACAATTAAAAAGGTGGCTAGACTCACTTTCTCAGTCTCTGTACCCTGCATATACTGCATTTACCTAGTTCTCCATTGCCCTCGGATCCTTATTACCTTTAAACTTCAATGGATCCAACTTTCTAAACTGTCTCAGCAAATTTATATCACAATCAATAATCCGGTCAATGGGCTGAGGTTGTGGTGGCGGCCGCAATACAGGCTATGGCTGAGGCTCCGCATGGAGGAGGAAATTGCATCGCCCCATTTGGTACTGGTGCTCTAGCATGGGCAATATTATTGAAATTTGCCATAAACTTTGCAAACATATTTGTCATAGCTTCAAAGTTCCGCTCTAGCCTCGAGATACGAGCATTAGGCTCTCAAGCTGTGGAGGGAGTGTCAGTTTCGAAATTGGTTTTAGAGATCGTTCTAGAGTTGGTTGAGCTTGTCTCCGTCCACGTCCAGTACCCCTTCACCTATAGCTCATTTTGTCAACATTTTCAGTTACTCCAAACAATTATACAGTTGACAAGTACAATATCACAAGGGATGTAAGCTAATTTTACCCTAAAGACACTAACAGATATCATACCAAGTCACTCTAATACCAATTTAATTGTCACGCTCCGATTAGCAAAAATCAAAACTAACTTTTTCCTTTTTTGTACAATTAGTTGGGCTATCCGTAGTGTCCCCACTCTGTTCCATTATCAGTCAATAGTTTACATTTTATATTCATTTCCACCGATTAGTACTTTAAACTATTAATCATATTGTTCAATTCAGATATATATAAAATTAACTCCAAAATTTCATTTCATGATGTGAAATGTATCATTTATTTTTCATAATTTACATCTAACTTTTGTCAATTAAAACTACAAATTTAGATTCAGTACACTACTGTTTGGATGATGACATATGTCCTTTAAAATAATAAGAAAATAAAAAATAAATAAAATAAGACATGTGTCATTATTTTAACCTTACTTGTGAAGTCAAAAAACTCCACTAGCTTTGTATAAAATAATCTTATATATATAAGCCAAAGTGGTTAACTCAAAGTAAAACATCTTATATGGATAATCCAAAATTTTGACACGTGTAGTTTTTTAAAATAAAAGATATAATAATTTTTTTCAATTTTCTAAAAGATAAAAATCTATATAAATTAAAAATACAAAACAAATAAATTATTTCTTTAAAGGATAATTATTTTATATACTGTTGGTAGAGTTTTTTTTACTCTACAAGCGGGGTTAAGATTATGACATATGTCCTATTTTATTTATTTATTATTTTTTTAAATATTTTTATAGGACATGTGCAATGATCCTAACCTTGCTTGTGGAGTAAAAAAAATCCACTAACTGTGTATGGAATAATTATCCTTTTGTAAATCAAATATATATTTCAATTTCTACGAGACAAACATCTCTCTCTCTCTCTCTCTCTCTCTCTCTCTCTATATATATATATATACACACACACATATATATATTAAAATTAAAGAAAAAATACATATCTTTTATCAATATAAAAACATATTTATAGAAATAAATAATTTTAGTATAAATTTTTTATTTGGATGCATTTTTTAAAGAAAAAAAATATGTATTTTATATGAATACTAAGTAGTAGGTATGTAGGGTAAGATGAATTTTTTTTTCAAAAATAAAAATTTGTCTGAATACAAATAAAAAGTAAAAGTTTATTCTTTTTAACAATTTTCATTTTGCAAAATTAAAATGTAAAAAAATTCTGAACATTAACTGAAATTGTTATGTGCTTTAAGATATTGTAATTTTATAAATTTAAGATTCTAATTTCAAAAAATCCAATTTTTTCCATATTAAAAGATTATATGAACATGGTGTGTTTTTTATATTTTAATATCTCATTTGTAAATAAATTGAGGTAATTTATTTTTTTTGAAAAAATTAACAAATTTTTGTTTAAAAATCTCTTTAAAAAAATAAAAATTCAATAAATACTGAAAAAATGAAAAAAAAATTATTGTACTTGATATATTTGCATAAAGGATAAGATGGTAAAATTATTTTTTTTTTAATTTTCTTTCCTCTCACTTTTCCACTCTACCAAGTAATAGGAGGAAAGAAGTATACTTTCCATCCATTTTTCCATCTTCTATACGAAGCACACCTAAGGAAAAAAATTAAAATTTTCCATCTTTCCAATTTTCCCTCTCTTCAATTTTCTTTCTTTTCATTTTTCTTTCCACTCTACCAAGCAGAGCCTAAAGTATAAAATGCTCATCAAGAGTTATCTGATCATTGATCAAAAGTTAAACTTTTAATTTCAATAAGATTCAGTTTTTTGTAATAATCTTATATCTTATATAAATATATAAAGTTTATGTTGATAACTTAACTTTTTCATACTTAAAACAATAAATTAATTTTATCTTTCTATAAAATAATCCTATTAAATTAGTTATTTAATTTTAAAATATAAAATTTAAAAAAATATATATTTCAACTGTTTTAACTACATTTAAATCAAATAAAATTTATGTAATGATTTGAATTTTCTTTTATCCTTTTTTATGTTATTTTTAAAATTAAAAAAATCCATATATTCTAATATGAATTATCCTAAAATTTTAAATCTTTTTATCAAAAAGTTAAAATAGGGTATTTAAATATATATGTATATGTGTGTATTAGCATTGAATTAAATTTCATGTCTTACTTTTTTCAATTTTCATTTCGTTTCTTTTTTAGATATATTTGCTCAATCATTTTGTTTATTTATTTGTTCAATTATTTTTTTGATAAGGAAAAAAAGGAAAACATCCATATATATATATATATATATATATATATATATATATATATATATATATATTATCTATACTTTTAAAACATATATTATCTTAAATATTGTATTTAATTATTTTAAATTAATTAAAATTTAAAAAAACTCAAATAATATATTATTTTTTATTTCTATTTACATTTTTTCTTTACTTACTTTTTATATTTGGAACTATTATAAATAAAGTTTTTTTTTTCAAGATCCTAAAAAATAGAGTTTTCAACTCTAATATAAGATTAATTTATAATCATTTAAATTCAAATTTAAAAAATAAATCAATTTCAAATATGAAACATTAACCAATAATCTTTTAATGATTAATGTAGTAAGAATTACTTTAATTAATACAATAGCTATTTAATTAATTGTTTAATATTTAATATTTATTATATTTAATTTAAAAAATTTTTTAATTAGTATTTGATTTCAAAATTTTTTTAATTTATTTATTTTGTATATCCATCAAGTGTTTTTTAATATATCAAAAATTTTTTATATAATTTTATTTTATTTTTTTAAAAATTATTATAAAATAAAATCGTAACTGTGCATTTCAGGAGTTGAAATCTGGTTATCCTAAAAATAAAGATCATGCAAAAAAGACTTAAAACTTGTAACCAAAAAGGAAAAAAAATACTTAAAACAATAAAATATTAGTATTATATACACGCTAGTTTTTTTGCATATTAAAATTAATTTTGATTTTACTAATTGCAAATGTAAGTAGACAATTTCTTTACAAAGTAAATTATTAGTACAAAAAAGATAATATTTTAGTATTACATATAATAAATAAATGAATTACGTCAAATAGATAAACCAATCAAATAACTAACATAGTTAGATAAATCCAACACAAAATTAGGTCAAACCTAGATGATGAGATTTAAAAATTAGATCTCAACATTTTAAGATTTTTCCTTACCGTTACCTTTTTATTCTTTTCTTTTTTTTTTCATGGATTAAGAAATATAAAGAAATAAATGAATGAAAAATAAAGAATATCAATTGAGAAAAAAAAAGATGATATAATTTTATAAAAATATAACGACCATATGTAATTATTTTTCGACCCAACTGGATAGCATTTCTGGGTATACCACTGGAAGGACTATTGAATCCTCGAAAAGGCCATAACAAATAATAATACATTTATTACCAAGAAAATTGTTTCTGATAATCATCAACTTCCTTAATATAAAGATACAAAGCATCACGATCCACACGCCAGAAACACTTTTGGTCACCACACCTCAATGCATCTCTCCTTTCATCAAACACTTGGAATCTCTTCTTTTTGTTTTCGAAACCCATGTCACATTCATATTCAGCAGTTGAGCCAATGTTGATGCTGAATTCCCAGTGGAAATCATCTCCGGGAAGGATCACTCGGCTGCCCAAATCCTGATTTCCTGATGAAAAGCAATGGGCATCCAGATTTGTTTTGCCACCCAAGTTGTTGACAAGGAAAACTTGGAAGCCATTCACAATGCAGGGAGCCACAAGGAATATAAGGGATAGCACATAACTTTTCAAGGGACTCATGGTTGCTGAAGGAGATTGAAATGCCTTTTTATTTTTGAAATTTTTTATCGATATCTATCTATCCATCTATCTATATATAATATAATTAGGGTTGCATTGCTTATTTTACAAAACCTTCATATTTAATCTAATTTAAGGCCTATGAGTTGTCAAGATTTTAGTACAGAGAATCTTGGCTGTAAACCCATAATTGGACAAAAATCAAGATTAGATTTAGTCTTTATAATTTTCTAAGAAAAGTTATGAAGTTTCCACATAGTCAATTTGGGTTAAACAAAGTCAACTTCATATCTGTAAACGTTGTAATTTTTTTTAATTGAGGAAACAAATATATAAATTTAACTTTTTGAATAAATAAAAGCATTCTTAAGAATAAATCATTAAGTCATAAACCTTATACATAAATGCATATGTCATGCGTAAAACAAGCTTGTATGTGAATTATCAAATTACCCCTAAGAGGATTAATTGGTATTAAGAGTATTTTTGTCTTCAAAAGGTAAAAAATATACAAGAAAGAAAACATCTATGCCAATTATCAAATTACTATTTTAATACCTAGGACTAAACAAAGTTACCAAAAAAACAAAGAATGAGTTAGTTTTTTATTTATTTACCCTTCGTAACAAAAAAAAAAAACCCTTTTCAAGAGTATTTTATTTTATTAAAGGTAAAGAAAAGTCAAAGGAAACTTCAATTCAAAGAAAGCAAACTTCTATTTGAATTACCAAATTATCTCTAAGAGGATTTTATTGAGTATTTTTGTCTATTAAAGGTAAATAAAAGCCAAAGAAAATTTCAATTCAAAGAAAGCAAACTTCTATTTGAATTACCAAAATACCTGTAGGAGGATTTTTTTTTCTTGCGAATCAAAATACCTCTTTATTACATCAAATCTTTGTAACCAAAAGAATATTCAATATACATGTACATCTAGGAATGTAAACGGGTTGGGTACCCGCTAAATTTGGGATATCCAAACCCGATTAATATGTATAATACCCGAATCCGATTAACTACCCGATTATTTTTATTTATGTTACCCGAACTCTAACCCTATAAAATAGAAAATACCCGTTTAACTACCCGAACCTGTTAACTATCCGTTTATTAAGTCAAAGTTTGACTTTCAAATTTAAATTTAAATTTAAAATCAATTTTGGAATAACTTAATTAAAAAAATTAAATTAACAAATTTAATTTAACTCAAAAATAAATTAAAGTTAAAAATCATAATTATAATATTTAATGACTTAATTTAATTAAATACAACATTAATAATAAATAATTTATATATAGAAAATATAAATATTGTATTAATTAATTATTATTTATAATCGGGTTCAGGTAGTAGGAACCCTGAGATAAGTACCCGAACTCGTGACAGGTAGTAATTTCACTACTCAAACTCTACCCGAACCCAATTATATACTACCCTAACCATACTTAAATAGGGCGGGTAGTGTCGGGTACCCGTTTATAGGGTACCCATTGCCAGTACATCTTGTTGTCCAAACATACTACGTACTATATACGAAAATCAAATACAACAAATCTCATAATACATAGTATCAAAAAATTTATCACAATGGTGGAGCTCGCAATCCATCTTTATTCAAAATGTACCCCAAGAAAGATGGGGCCACTATGACACAATTTGATATGCAGATCTCCCATTTGAACTAGTTAGCAACCCCGATTGTAGCGCAATTTGTAGCTCCATTAATCTAATTCACCTTATATTCTTAAAAATTCTTGCATAATAATCCTATATCTTTGATTATAGGATCAATTTTCCAAAGTCAACTTTTGCTTCCCTGCAACAAACCTTCTGCAACTATTTTAGAATCAGTCTTGATCACCACTTTTGTTAGTCTCATATCGCAAGCCAGCTTCACTCTTTCTTTGACAGCATATGCCTCAGCTTCAATGTTTTAATTAACATCAATGTTCCTCCAGCACCACCAATCAGAATTCCATCATTATTCCTCAGAACAACACCTATACCAGTAGCCTTATAATTTTCATTAAAAGCCCCATTATAATTTATTTTACACCATCCCTTGTCAGATTTCACCCAATCTTGCTTTAACCTTTTCCCACAATTAGCCTTATTATTCATCCTCTCCAGCATACTAAGAATTTCATTAACTACTTTATTAATCTTGAAGATAACTTTCGCAGGTTTTGGTCCCTATTTTTGGTGGCTATCATTGCATCTTTCTTATCAAATCTCCCAATAAGCAAATGCAACTAGAACCAATAAACTTTTTTTTTTTTTCTGAACCTTTCATATGGCTACTATCAAACATCTTCAAAAACAACTCAATAGAAGTCCTTATTTCTTCTCTACATATCCTATTCCCCACACAACAACACTTGCTCAATCGTCTCTTCTTTGCTAGATATTCTACAAATAGGACTTTCAACTATTTTCCTCTTCCAAATATTTGTATAAGTAGTAACAACATACATACCTTCCATTGTAAAACTTGAATCTTCATATGTATGGGAATTCCCCAAATACTCTTCCATACTGTCACACTAATGATATGAAAAGTAGAAGGATTAAGAAAACCTCCCTTCTCCTAAGCCTCATTTAGTAGATGGTATCTTGTCTTGATAGAATAAACCACATAGTCCTTATATGGCCAAATAAATCTATCTTTACCTCTAGCTTGACATACAGGAATACCTTTAATCGCTATAATGCCTTGGGATAAAACTTCATCAATAGCACTCAGCTTCAAATAGCCTAGTTCTTTATCAATTAAGTCACTAACATTCGTATGCAGCCTCGTTTCTCTAATAATCTCCTTATTGATGGAATTTAAACTAAAACCAGGAACCTAATTATCATCCCAAATCTTGACCTCCTCTCCACTCATTTCTCACCATAAAGCATTTTCTTTAATAACATCCCTTCCTTCAAGAAGGCTAAACCATATCCAAGAAGCTCTAGACCCTTTTTTTGCATCCCAAGCCAAACATTTAGGAAAATAATTTCCTTTTAATATTTTTTGTCATGACTCGAAAGCTGTGACGTGCAATTAACACTCACACTTTTCCTTCTTTACAAATCTACGAACTAAATTTTTCATTTTCAGTTTACTGTTTGTATTCGATACCAGTGTAGTCGCTAAATAATTTCCAATCATTCTTTAATTCAAAAGTGATTTAAATTACTCTCTAAGGTAGGTAAAGGTCATTTTTATCCCATAACTTATTATTTCTTAACCGCATGCAAGTCATAACAACACAGCACAACAATCTTTCAAATAGTCCACATTATATTTATCAAATAATTATCATCTCAATAGTCCTAATATTCACAACTACTCACCACATACATATCATGTAACATCAGAACATTACATTGACCATTCATTATCCTAGTTTACATCGTATCCTATAGTACTATACAGAAATTGCCAGAAAACAAAATTATATACTAGAGAAGTATTACAATACCAAAATATTTAACAGCGAGGTCTTTGGAAGTCGAGACAGTATTCATTCATCAAAATTGTCCCAACGTGTCCCTTAACTCAAGATCAATCTCTAAGAAGAAATTAATTTCGTTTAATAAGCAAGAGCTTAGTAAGATATTAATACAATAATATTATAATTTTATTGTCCTAATGAGATGCACGAACCCTACAAGTGTATATCCCAATATCATTTAGAAATCGATATCCTTTAAGTGTTGATTCGATCATGCTCTCACTAAGTGTCCTTGTATCACTACATATCATGTATCAATGCAATATGTATTATCATGACAGAGCTCAATATGTAAACATATGAAAATTCTACTATATAAAACATCTATTTCAAAACATGCCACATGTAGTATAGAATCACATACGACACTTATATAGTCTCAAAATCATATCACGTGTACTTTAAAACACATTTCAAAACATGTACAGTCTCAAATTATATCATGTGTGGTATAAAACCATGTGTAAATCATATTCAGTCTCAGTCATATTACATATATTATAAAAACATGTAATGTCTAAAGTTTCATATAAAATAAACCATACTCTAGACAACGTTTAACATTTATTAAGAGATTAGGCATAGATCTTTATTCTGGTAACATCTCATCTCTAACACATTGTAGCTATCAATGGAAAAGTTTCCCCTAAGGGCATCTATATGAATATTGATCGTCCTAGTCTTATTAATCAATTGAAAACTGAGGAATGTGTCCACGACTATTGTCAGAATAGCTTAGAAGGTCTCATCAGGCAACATCTATATACACATATCATGTATACATAAACAAGGTTTTGTGCCACACAGGCAAAACCACTTAATATACATATATACTCCATGCCACAAAGGCATATGCCACACAAGCATGAGTGATAGGGTATCTGTTGTCTTTAAATAAAAATCCTTTGCAATAACATTTTGAAACCATTTAGACAGCACATGCTTTGAACATTTTAAATGCATCATCTCTCAAACCAATGTATAGTTAAACAGTATGTTCAGTTTGTACATATTAGGCATGATATCAGAGTATGAGTTAAACATTTGGGTTTTGTGGCTGCCTTGACATTTCAACCATCTAATTTCGTTCAAAAGATTTAGATATGTATCTTTTTTAAAAAATATTTTCTCTTTTAAAATGATGTATGGTCCCGAAGGTCCAAAATCATATGTTGTACATGAATGAACCTAAGCGTACCAAAGTTTAACTCAATCGCTATTCAATCTAATATTGTAAGTGCTTAGGCTAATAGTCTAAAGTATACCTGCAGTAACCTCAATTTCTCATTCACACATAATCATGGAACAAGTATAACTCATCAATTATTGTACAATTACACATAGTCTGTTGACCCTCAACAGTATTAGCACAACAAATTATACCACATGCACCAATTACAAAAAAATCACACTACTCTTATTGAGATCATAATAACCATAGAGTGTACATGTTATAGGCAAACCTTATTCATAAAGTCACAATGAATTCACTTTCCAAATTTCTAATCATCGATTCAAAGTCCATCAAAATTAGGGATATAAATGGGTACCTTGTACTACCCAATTTGATTAAGTAGTGCTAGGGTATTTGATAATCGGATTCAGATAGGGTTTGGGTAGTAGTTTTACTACCCGTCACAGGTTCCAGTAGGGTTCAAGTAGTAAGGGAGTCCAGACAAATGCCTCGTTACCCAAGTGGTGACCTTAAGATACCTTACTACCCGAACTCGATTACAAAAAATATTTTTTAAATATTATTATATATATTTTTATTTATAAATTAATTAATTTTTAATATAATACTTAATTAAATGAACTCATTATGTATGTTAATTATGATTTTTAATATTAATTTATTTTGATGAGTTAATTTAAATTTATTAATTTAATTTTTCCCAATAATATACATTAAAATTGAATTTAATTTAAATTTAAAACTCAAACTTTGACTTAATAAACAGGTATTTAATCGAGTTTAGGTAGTTAAGGGGTATTTTTTTATATTAAATGGGTAGGGTTCGGGTAGTAAAAATTAAAATATTTGGATAGTTAATAGGGTTTGGGTATTCTAAAATATAATTAGATTCGGGCTCAGGTACCTCAAAATTAGCTGGTACCTGTCCCGTTGACATCCCTAATCAAAATCACTATGCGTATGTATATAAATATGTGTCTATATATCTTATCAATATTCTGAAAATATAACAACAGTGTATCTTATCATTTCAATAATACCTTATAGATACTCTAAAAAAAGTGTGTGTATATATATATATATATATATATATATATATATATATTATATATAGAAAATCATCTCACCCGAATCTGTATCCAATTATAATCAACTATTACGTTTTACCATTTCAATATATACTTATATACATTAATCCAAGAGGCTATCAAGGTTCCCAAGGCACTACAGACATATACTTCATCTTCTCATCATCTCAATCCTATTTCCATAACAATTGATTTGAGGTGACCTCAATGACCATATCACACCTATTGATTAAATCATCTCATGTTAATACCCTACCATTGATAAGATCATATTTACTTCAATTCAATAATATTCTCAATATATCATAAATCGTATAATGTTTGGTACATACCCATTTAATGGATATCTTGTCCATCAATTCACAAGATAACAAAATTCAATCGTCTCGTTTCCATCCTCATGACATTATTTTATTGAACAGCTTATGATAATCTAAATCACAATGTCACACCTGTCTATTAATTGATTTCCATCAATTTCTCAATAAATATCAAAATTTGCCTCATTACAGTTTGGCAATATCTTCTCAACCATTATTCCAATCTCAAACACAATACATAGTAATTTTCAAGATATTCATGTCACATGAGTATTAAATAGGTAATTCTCTAACCTAAAATACAAATCATGCACTTTATATCATCCCAAGTTCCAAGGATACTCTCACATTATTTCTCATCTCCTCAACCTTGCATATTTATACTCATAACAATATCCAATGCACAACTAATACTCTAAAATAATCCAAAAAATTTCCCTATTAATTTAACAACAACCTAATGTAATTTCATTAGCATCTTGTCACTAATCCTTGTAGCATTCAATCAACCACTTTACCATTGTGGTTTATATTAGCATCATCATAACTTTATAATTCATTAATTAATTAAATCGCAATTTTCAACAACACATATTTAACCAATTACTCAACTACGCAATATAACGCTAACAATATCTTACAAAAGCAACTTACCAACTCCAAGCTTAGTGTTTATGCGTAATCTTAGCCAAACCCTTGATTTGCCACCTTAGGACATTGTTACATGTTTAAATACTACAAAAATCACATAGTATAATTAGCTAAGATACTATAAAATTCTTACAAAAATTCAAGGCTAATTATACTGTTCTTCTTACCAATATTTACATTAAGATCTTAGTCAAAATACCATAATTTACCTTGTTCCTTTTCTCTTTTCTTTTTTTTTTCTCTCTTACTTCGATTTTGGCCTTGGCAGCCCTTATTCTAGCCTTTATAGCCTCGGTTTTAGCCACCAAGAGTAGCCTTTGATCACGTTTACTATGGCACCAAACAGCCACCAAGTTAGTCAAGATTAGCCCCAATTTAGTGCCTGGTTCAGCCCTTTTTTGGCACTCAATCAGCACCCAAAACCCCAATTTTCTAGCTTAAAACTCCCCCTAGCAGAAATCATGTTTCAACTTTGAATTGCCCTTATCTTAGCTATACTTTCTCCCCGTTTTAGCACTATTTCAGTGTCCAATAGCTAGCTTGCTCTGCTCTGTTTCGGCCTTGTATCCCAACCCTGTTTCCCCTATTTTCTCTAGCACGAGAACCACCCTTTTTGCCCTTACTTCAGTATCTAAATCACTCTTACATATCAGCTCATCACAGCCCCAATCACAACAACTACATCACCCCTTAATCACCTACTCTTTCAGCAGTTAAATACCCAAGAATCACCCATTTCAGCCTCTAACATATTTTGAAACCAGCCCTTCTGTTTTCTTCCCTATCTCCCCTGTTCTAGTGCCACAAGACCTCTAGGTTCTAGCTCTTAAATTTCCTAAAATCATCCCTCATTTTATCCTTCAAACCATGCTTTTACAGCCTTTATTTCAGTGCTTAGAGAAACCCCAAATCAACCACTAATTAGCCTTCAAACCAGTACCTAAACTCCCTTGTATAGCCACCTCCAACACTAATTTGGTCTTCCCTTTCTGCATTGCGTCTCCCTATCTAGCACCCTTGCTTGATGCCGAGACCAGCCTCTAAACACACCAGAGACACCCCTGATCAAACCTTGTTCAAGACAAGTTTTCCCAACATAAATACTCCCTTGAATCGTGCCTAACTCAACCAATAAAGCCTTCAAAATCCCTAAGCTACAACGCTTTTTTTTGCTTAGGTTCATCATTCTCGGGAACCTTCCTTTCCTTCATTGTTTGTTTTCTTCTTGTTTATCTTCCTTCGGGTTTAAATTGGTCTGTCAATTCAGGTATGGGTTAGGGATAGATTGAGTTAGCTATTTTCCTTAACGTCTCTTTATTGCCTATGGCTCCAACCGCTAACAACAACCCAGCTCTAGCCAACAGTAGTGGCAGTTCGTCTGCCTCTTCCCTTCTCCTTCCCCTTCTTTCTTTCTTTCCTCCCATGGCCAGCCAACTCTCCCCCTTCTTTTCTTTCAGACATTTAGCTTTCCTTCTTTTCTTTTCATACATATTTCATTTATTTATTTTAAATAGGATATGACAGTATAGATTTGCCTTGGGCAGATGTGAAAGCATAAAGCGGTTTGGTGGGATTTGGTAGGACTTTTTCCCACTAAATTCCACTATCTCTTATATATATTATACAATATGTTGGCTCTACCAAGAGGGGGTGAATTAGTTTTTGAACTAAATTCTAGTTTTTAAGGCTTAACTAGATACTTAAACAAATTGTACAATAAATTAACAAAAACAGTAAATAAAGAGTAATGAAGAAGATGCAAACATAATATTTATAGAGGTTCGGCCAAGCTTTTGCCTATGTCCTCTCTAGTTAATCCTCTTGTCAAGGTTTTGATTCCACTCTTCTTTAAGATTCAATACACACCACTTCAAGGTATGATGAGACTTCTAACACTTTCTTTTGTAGGCTTAGGAAGAAACCTCTAAACTTTTCCCTTGTGAAGCTACCCAATCACTCACAAGATAGCCTTAAAAGATTACGCTCCCCTTTAGAATAGAGAATTGAATTTTAGATGGATTGTGTACAATAGAAAACCTTTCAAAGGTAGAAATACATAAAATGGAGTACAATGAATATGAAGAAAAGAATATTTGAAGAAGATGAATTAGTGCTTGTGCTTCTCTTTAAGCTCATAAATGCTTGTATTTATAGTTCACCCAGAGCTGAGAATGGCTGTTGGAGCATTTAATGCATATATTTTCGTTGAAACCCTCAAAAACTAGTTGTTGGGCACATTTCACGTGGTAGAGGATCGATCCTTAGGTAAAGGGGATCGATCCTATAATTTCGGGCAGCTTTCTCAGGGTTTCTCCCAACTTGGGATCGATTCCCTGAGAGTAGGGATCGATCCTATGAGACTTGATTTGCCGTAGGGATTGATCTGGTGAAGGGGGATCGATTCGGTCACTTTGAATCCTGATTTTTTGGACAATTTTGAGTTGAAATTCATGCATGCTTTGACTCTAATTCATTCTTAAATTGTTTTCCAACTTCATTTTAATATTTCTTGACTAGATGTCATGAAACTTTAGTTCAAATATTGATTAAGTGATTTTGAAAAGATTTTATATTTAATATACAATCACTTAATAATATTTTCTTTGTAAGACCATTGAAAATATGCAATCACACCATTGTCTTGTACTTGATAGGTTTTGTAAATCAACATGCAAATTTACATTCATCATAAATCATTTAATTATACTTAAGTTTTTGTCATTTCAATATATATATATATATATATATCAATTTAAAACTAACACAATATAATATTTATAATATATATTACAATTTAATTTGTGTGTATATATATAACTACATTTTATAGTCTAGTTATTTTATATTTATACATGTATAATTCTTTGTTTATCTCTCTCTCTCTCTCTCTATACACACACACACTTTATACACTTGATTTATATAATTACACTCATTATTATTTCTTTATATGTATACATTTATATTTTCCTTGTGTTTAATTTATGTACATACATATGATATACGTATATTAGTTTTATTCGTAATCCTATTATTTAATTGATGTTTTATATATACATACACGTTACATGTGTCACTTGATATATATTCTTCTTTATTCAATTAATATATATGCCATTTATATTAATTTCATTTGTCTTCCCATTGTTTGTTCATCATGTATATTAAATCTTTATGACCTCCATTCTTCGTAATTCTTGTAAATTTAATTCATAAAATTCTCATAATACTCCTACTCCATTGATCACTTCATAATTATCATAGTCTTAGTCTCTCATGATTTTCGCATGCACTCCTCAAATTTATAAATTCTCACGTTAAATTGATAACTTCACAATTAATAATCAATTATTAAAGTGTGACGCTTTAAAAAAATAGTTTCTACTCACCAAGAGTTGAATTTTGCGGTTGTCACATTTTTGCCCACAATGCATCAAGACAAAAGAGCAATCTCCAATATTGCTTTGCCAAAAAAGCGTTATTCATAATTTTCAGATCTTTAAACCCCATTCCCCCTTTATCTTTCATCCTAGTCTTATGTTTCCATCCAATCCAATGAACTCTCCTCTCCTCTTTTAACTGCCTCCACCAAAAATTAGACATTACAGAGTTAATCTCTTCACATATCTTAACACGAACCCTGAAACACTGCATGGTGAAAATTTCTCTTCCAGCTTGTGATAGTAATCCATGCTTCCATTTCTTAATTTTGGTAACTATCTTGTCTTTGATAAACATCATTGTTTCTACCTTAGTTTTCCCCCAACGTGAAAGAATTCCAAGGTAGTTACTAGGATTCCTTGCAATTTGCATTCTTATTCTAGTAGTTAAAACATTTCTAACATCTTCTGGCACATTAAAACTGAAGATAATATTTGATTTGTTGAAATTTGTCTTCTGTCTTGAGGCTATGCAATATAGATATCTCCAAGATCTTGGACACTTCATTATAGTTCTTTTTAGTAGCATCAAGGAAGAATAATGAATTATTTGCAAATAAAACATTTGTTAGTCAAAGACAATCTCGTATGTGAATTATCAAATTACTTCTAAGAGGATTAATTGGTATTAAGAGTATATTTGTCTTTAAAAGGGAAAATATGTACAAGAAAGAAAACATCTATGCCAATTATCAAATTACCTTTTTAAGAGTATTGTTGTTTATTAAAGGTAAAGAAAAGTCAAAGGAAATTTCAATGCAAAGAAAGAAATTTTCTATTTGAATTACCAAATTATCCCTAAGAGCATGTATTGTTTAAGGGTATTTTTTTATCTTTAAAGGTTAGAAAAAGTCAAAGAAAATTTTAATATACAACTATTAAATCACGTTTAAGAATTTTAGTTATATTGAGGGTATTTCTGTTTTTAAGGAAAGGAAAAATAAAGAAAAAGAGAAAAAATTAAAAAGAGGGAAAAAAAAAAAGATTTTGAAGAAAAAAAAGGCAAGGAAAGAAATTTAAAAAGAGTTTCGGTTTTTGGAATTTTTCATAATTTTATTAATTTCTTCTATATATCTTTCCTTTTTTTAAATATATTAAAAAATAATATAATTTAGAATGATTTAAGACAAATTATTAGGCATGTACATGCTAGTCCATGACTTTTTTTTTAACAAAAAATTTGAGTAAGACTTTTTTGAACTCTTTTTTTTTTTAGATAACGAAGAATACCCTATTTATTAGGAAAAATAGTAAATGAAAATACAAATTTATTTCATTTTTTTTTGTTTCTCATGTTTCATTTTCACTTTTTTATGCTTTCTTTTCCTATATATTTTTTGAATAAAATATAACCTAAAAAATTTAAAAATATCAAATATTAAATTGTATGAACAAAATATAATGTTTTGAAATTATTATGGTTTTGGTTTTTTTTTTTATAAACAAGTTTTGGACCTTTTTCTTTGTTTCTTTTCTTTTCTTTTTTTAGTTTAAACTTAAGAAAGAAGTTAGAGATTTGTTTTTTTTGTAAAATAAAATAGGGCGAAAAGAAAACAAGTATGAAGCCTTTTAAGCATTATATATTTTTTCATTTGGTTTTTTCTTCTTTATTTTTCTTTTTTCTTAAATACTTTCTTTAAAAAAGTTATGATTTAACATGATTTGTACAAAAATGATAAAATATAAAAGATTAGCAATTTATATTTTTCTCAGTGTCAAAAAAGAATATCCATTAATGGATACAAAAAATAGAAATATTTTAAAAGAATAACTTGTACCAATAAATTTTGAAATTTATTCAATGAAATTACACTAAAATGTTTGACAAATGAATGTTTGTTTTTATAGTAATAAGTGATTGTATTATTTAGATAATATTAGGAAGATTACAACTTAATTGATCATGACAAATGGCAGAAACCACAAATTGTGGAGATTCTTCCATTCGGATCATATCATCATCTAAAGATTTTGCATGTTTAGCTAATAAATGGGGAACAAGATTACCAGAACACCTAGCATGACCTTTGGAATACTGTCTAAACCTATGTAATAAGGCTTTTGCAGCTTCAAATACATTCCCAACAGTGGAGTGATCTTTCTATTGTTTAGTAATAGCTGATATAGCTGTTAATGAGTCATCTTCAAGTTCAATATTGAAAAAACCAATCGAAATAGCAAATGAAAGTGCTTCAAACATGGCCACAAATTTTGCTGAATAGGAATCTAAGACACCATGTTTCTTAGATGAAATCAATGCCATAACCTCCCCTTTGTAGTTCCAGGCAACCAAACCAATTCCAGTACAAGAATATGCAATAAATAATGCAACATTGAAATTTATCTTAATTATCTCTTCGGATTTGGGTGGTAACCACTGGGAAGGATGAATTGATAAGTGAAAAGATCCCGAATGAAGGACTTTAGCAGCAGTATATTATTCCAAGAAGTGTTTGGCAGAGCTAGCAATGTTTTAAGGATCAGTCGATTTTCCTTTATAGATGAAACCATTTCTTGCATTCCATATGAACCTATTAGCTTTAAATTGACATATGTATTTTGAAATGACAACAACTTAAGTAATATTAAAGGTTTGATTCTATATTGTAAATTTGCTTTATCAGTTATATGATTTTCTTAAACCATCTTAAGTGTATTTATCAAAATAAGACCATGACCTAATTGCTTGCTCTTATTGGACTTAATCTTTTACTAAATGACTTTGAATATTTTCATTAAGCAATTTTCTCAAGAAAATATAGAATATATTTAGAAAATTACTTAACAAGTTTGTTGACTAAGTTTTCATTTCAGAAAGTCAAGAAACATCTTTATAAAATTGAAAAAATGTTTTACGGTGAATTAAAACCAAAGACTACATCATTTTTAACCCAAAACAGCCCAAGAAAGTGCAGAAAATGGATGAGGGATCTATCCCCTAATGGCAAGAAGCTCCTGAAGGCAAAAATTGAAGGGCAAGATCGATCCTAAATGGCAAAAACTCAAGAAAGCTATCCCGAAACGATAGGATTGATCCCCTACCCCTAAGGATCAATACCCTACCATGATAGTAGTGCCTAACGGCTAGTTTTTTAGGGTTTCAACGGGAAGAATTGCGTTAAATGCTCCAACAACCATCCTCAGCTCTTGGTGGACTATAAATACATGCATTTATGAAGTTAAAGGGCAGAACAAGCACTATTTCATCTTCCTCAACCTTCAAGAAAAATTTCAAAGCTCAAATCATCTTTCCTTCACACCCATTGTACTTCACATTATGTATTTCTACCTTTGAGAGGTTCTCTATTGTACACAACCCACTTAAACTCAATTCTATACTTTAAAGGGCAATGTAATCTTATGAGGTTATCTTCTGAGAGTTTGGGTAGCTTTATAAGAGAAAGGATTTAGAGGGTTCTTCCTAAGCTTACAAAAGGAAGTATAAGAGGTCTCTCTATACCTTGAAGTGGATTGTATTAAATCACAAAGAAGAATCAACACCTTGATAAGAGGATTAAAGAGAGAAGATGTAGGCAAGAGATTGGCCGAACCTCTATAAATTTTGAGTTTGCATCTTCTTCCCTACTCTTTATTTACTGTTTGTGTTGAGTTATTATGCAATTTGTTTAATTAACTTGTTTAGCCTTAAAATTTAAAATTAAGGTCAAAAAACCAATTCACTTCCTTTTGGTAAAGCCAATAATTGTATCAGATCTTGGGCTCGAAATTGATTTGGAGTAATTTTCATCAAATATAAATGATTTAGATGACTTAAAATATGTAGCTACACCCTTAGTAGGAGATGGGCACTCTATAGTTAAGCTACCACTTTTCAATGGTGAGAATTATGTATATTAGAAGACTAGAATGATGTTGTTCATTCAAGCCAATGATTATGAAGTGTGGAGAATTATTGTAAAAGGTCCCTTAGCTCAAGTTAAGAAAGTTGACGGGGAAGAAGTGCTAAAGAAAAAGGATGAATGGGATACAAATGATTTTAAAATGGCACAATTAAATGTTAAGGCAATGCACACACTCTTTTGTGCACTAGGGCTTAATGAATACAATAAAGTGTCATTGTGTGAGAATACAAAACAAATTTGGAATAAGTTAGCAATCACTCATGAGAAAACAACACAAGTTAAGGAGACTAAGGTAAGCATGCTCGCTCAAGATTATGAACTATTTAAAATGAAAAATGAAGAAATCATTAGTGACATGTTTACTAGATTCACGGATATCATAAATGGTCTGAAATGATTAGGTAAGATTTACTCTAATGTTGAAATGGTTAAGAAGATCCTAAATAGCTTGCCTAAATCATGGGAAGCTAAAGTTACCGCTATTGAAGAGTCAAAGGATCCTCATACACTATCTTTAGATGAACTCATGGGATCTCTTCTTACTTATGAAATGAAAATCAAGAGAAGTCAAGAACCGCCTAAGAAAGTTGGAGTTACTTTGAAATCCACCACACATGAGGAATGTAAAGATGATCATGATGAAAGTGGTGATGATGAGGATATAGAGATGGCAATGTTTGCCAAAAGATTTAACAAATTTATGAGAATGAGAACTAGTGAAAATACTAGGAGACCTCCTAGGAGATCCACTAGCAAGGGAGAAACTAGTAGGAAAGAAAAGGAAACCATTATTTGTTATGAATGCAAGAAACCTGGTCATATTAAATTTGATTATCCTTTGTATAGAAAACAAAGTGAGAAGAAAATAAAAAAGAAGGCAATGGTGGCTACATAGAGCGATAGTGATAGCTCCGATGAAGAAAATGTTGAAGATGAGGTGGCCAATCTATGCTTTGTGGCCAATCTATGCTTTATGGCCATTAATGATGATAAGGTCAATTCTAACTCAGTTGATACAAATGGATATACTTTTGATGAGTTACAAGATGCCTTTGATGATTTGGCTAGTGAATTTGAAAACGTGAACATAAAATATAAGAAAATGATTTTCAAAATTGAAAATGAAAAATGAAATGCTTATGAATGCTAAATTAAAATGTGAAAAGAAGTTAGAGAAGGCTAATCTAGAAATAGATGAGTTGAACAAAAAAAACATTAATTTGTAAAACTCTTTTTCTAGATTCTATAAGGGTTAACAAAAACTTGATCACATGTTAGAGACCCAAAAAGCATTCTTTGACAAAGGAGTAGGTTTTAATGCATCAAATAAGGAAACTCATCTAAAAAATTTTCTTGTCATAAGTGAAAAATCAGTTTTATGTACTTTATGCAATAAACTAGGACATTCTTCACAAGCATGCACATCAAGGAAAACCACCTTTAGAGGAAGATTAGTTAAGAAAATTTGGCTACCTAAACATGCTGTAAATTCAAATGATGAATCATTGAAAATGAAATAGATCCCTAAAGGATCAAAGATTATTAATACTAACTGTCAATGACCTAAGAAAATTTGGATACCCAAGGCAAAAGTTTGATGTATTTGATTATAAGAGGAAGAGCATTGCTGTAAGGTAAAGTCAAATGAACATTGGTTTCTTGATAGAGGATGCTTAAGACACATGATCTGTGACAAGAGTCAATTAAAAAATCTAAAGCCTAAAAGTGGTGAAGTTACATTTGAGGACTACTCCAAAAGGTAAATAGAAGGGATTAGATCTATTGGTAACTCTTCCTCTACTATTGAAAATATGTTGTATGTTAGGAGATTAAAACATAACTTGATTAGTATTAGTCAATTATGTAATAGAGGTTTTAAGGTTGTTTTTGATGCTTTGTGTTGCCATGTTGTTGATGCTAAAACCAACCAAATACTTTTCATTGGACATAGACAAGGAAACTTTATATTGTACACTTAGATGAACTAAATAACAAAAATGTATGTTTTACGGTCACTAAAGAAGATAAACTTTGGGTGTGGCATAAGAGATTAGGACATGCTGGCATGCATGTATTGTCCAAATTGGCAAAAAGAGACCTGACTGTAAGATTGCCTAAGCTTCAATTTGAAAATAATAAGGTGTGTAAGGCTTGTATAAGAGGAAAGCACAAGAGAGTATCTTTCAAATCCAAAAAGTGTGTTTCCACCTCTAGGTCACTCTAACTCCTCCACTTAGATCTTTTTGGACCAACTAAAACTACTAGCTTAAGAGGAAAACAATATGGTTTTGTCATAGCTGATGACTATACTAGGCTTGCTTGGGTGTTCTTCTTAAGTGTTAAAAATAAAGCCTTAGATAAATTCATCACTTTTTCAAAAATTGTTCAAAATGAAAAAGGTTATTCAATTACTAGCATTAGAAGTGATCATGGAAAAGAATTTGAAAATCTTGTTTTTGATTATTATTGTAATGAAAATGGAATTAACCATAATTTTTCAGCTCCTAGAACACCTCAACAAAATGAGGTAGTTGAAAGGAGAAATAGGACCTTAGAGGAAATGGCTAGAATCATGCTTTATGAAAACAATTTCCCAAAATACTTTTGGACTAAAGCTATTAATACTGCATGCTGTGTTATAAATAAAGCTATGATTAGGCCTATTTTAAAGAAAACACCATATGAGCTTTATAAAGGAAAAAAGGCCTAACATTAGCTATATTCATCCTTTTGGATACAAATGTTTTGTTTGAATAATGGAAAAGATAATTTAAGAAAGTTTGATGCAAAAAGTGATAAAGGTATCTTTCTTGGATATTCTTTAAATTCTAAGACATATAGAGTTTTCAATACAATAACACTTGTTGTAGAAGAGTCAATTCATGTGATTTTTTA
This sequence comes from Heritiera littoralis, assembly GCA_031772115.1. Lineage (NCBI taxonomy): Eukaryota > Viridiplantae > Streptophyta > Magnoliopsida > Malvales > Malvaceae > Heritiera > Heritiera littoralis. The sequence continues at coordinate 1,138,146 of JAPDPK010000096.1, read as the reverse complement.
TGAGTCAAACTCCTCTAGTAGAACCAATATGGATGATGATGTGGAAATATTTGATGAATCAATAATTGATCCATCTCTAGATAAAGATGTTAGCAAACAATTAGAAGATCTTGACATAAATAAAAAGGATGAGTCATTAGATCAAGAGACAATTAAGAAAGAATCTATATGTTCTAAAGAACTTAATTATGTGAAAAATAATGACATTGTTGGAGATCCAAATATTGGAGTTAGAACTAGGTTATCTTATAGAAATATTTGCCAACATGTAGCTTTTGTATCTCAATTTGAACTAAAGAATGTGCATAAGGCTTTAAAGGATGAAAATTGGATTTTGGCTATGCAGAAAGAATTAAATTAATTTGAAAGAAGTTTGGAATCTTGTAGAAAGACCTAATGATCATCCAATTATTAGAACTAAATGGATATTCAAGAATAAAATGGATAAGAATAGTGTGATAATCAGAAACAAGGCTAGATTAGTGGCACAAGGATATAGGTAAGAAGAAGAAATAGAATATGATGAAACTTATCCTTCGGTAGCTAGACTAGAAGCTATTAGAATGCTACATGCTTTTGCATGTTACAAAAATTTTAAACTTTATCAAATGGATGTTAAAAGTGCTTTTCTAAATGGTTTTATTAATGAAGAGGTTTATGTAGAGCAACCTCCTAATTTTGAAAATCCGAAGTTTCCCAATCATGTTTTCAAACTCTCAAAGGCTTTGTATGGATTAAAACAAGCTCCTAGAGTTTGGTATGAAAGACTATCCAAGCTTTTAATTGAAAAAAAGGTTTTACAAGAGGCAAAGTAGAGTCAACTTTGTTTATTCAATCTAAGGGTAGTGACTTGTTAGTAGTTCAAATCTATATAGATGATATTATTTTTGGATCCACAAATGAATCACTGTGTGTAAATTTCTTTAAATGAGCATGATGGGAGAGCTAACCTTCTTTCTAAGACTTCAAGTTAAATAATGTAAAGATGTGATTTTCATAACTCAAGCTAAGTACATTAAGAACTTGCTCAAAAGATTTGGGATGGATGAAACCAAACCTCAATCCTCCCCAGTGGGTATATCTATCAAGCTTGATAAAGATGAAGGAGGTAAGTGTGTAGACACTAAACTATATAGGTCTATGATTGGTTCATTACTATATCTCACAACTATAAGGCCCGATATAATGTTTAGCGTATGCTTGTGTGCTAGATTTCAATAATCTCATAAAGAATCACATTTACAAGCTATCAACAGAATCTTTAGATACCTTAGAGACACTTCTTCCTTAGGAATATGGTATCCTAAAGATTCAACTTTTGCTCTTCATGCTTATTCTGATGCAGATTTTGGTGGATGTAAAATTGATAGGAAAAGCACATTCGTTACTTGCATTTCTTAGGAAATAGACTCATCTCATGGTTCTCCAAGAAACAAAATAGTGTAGCTCAGTCCACAACTGAAGTTGAATATATTACATCTGGAAGTTGTTGTGCTTAAGTATTGTGGATTAAGCAACAAATGAGTGACTATGGAATAGAGATGAATCAAATTCCTATTAAATGTGATAATACTAGTGCTATTAATCTCATAAAAAATCTCATACAACACTCTAGAACTAAGCACATTGAAATAAGGCATCATTTTATAAAAAATTATGTGCAAAAGGCGATATTGTTCTAGAGTATATGGATATCTTGCATCAATTGGCTGATATTTTTACTAAACCTTTAGATAAAAATAAATTTTGCACACTTAGAGGTGAACTTGGTCTAATAAATGCACCTTGAACTTGAATGTCATCCTTGTATTCTTGCATAAATGGTTTAAGTTGGTTATGATGTGATGAACAAAAAGTTATATTCTCGCAAGTGCACGAATCAAGGTAGTATAGCGTGCAAGTACAAGAGTCGATCCCACAGAGATTTGCTAAATTTATTCAATTAAAATTCAACTACTTATGTTCTAAAAATTATAAAAGCCAATAAAAAGAATTATCTAAGTATCTAATTAACTAATGAAATTAATTAACCTAAAATAAATAAATTAACCAATAGAGAAAAGTCTAGGAATTTGATTTCACCAATACATTGCAATTTTATGTCTTCAATCCTAAAAATCTCAATTCAATTCTAGGGTTCATTCTTCCTAATATATGATTATTCTGTTTGATGGCAGCTATAATCAAGTATTTTCAATCATTAATTACCTATGATGTGTAGCATAATCAATGACTAAAAACCCATTAAGAATAGAAGAACATATAACAAGAACCAAATAAATATTCTAGCTTGATGTATGCATCAAATATTTATTCTATCATTCAAGAGAGCTATACATGGCTTAGCATATGATGTGTACCTTTACCATGTCTCAAACAATCAATTAATTTATATTAAAGGTGGCCAATCAATAACACAAATCAAAAGATTGAATTAATCACAATGAATGATACTAGAATTTAAGAATTAATCAATTAATCATAAAGACATAAAATATGCAAGTAGGCTTGATCAAATTCCTAGTAAAAGAATTAGTTCATGTTCATTGTAGCAAAACAAATTATCATATTCATAAAAGTAATGCCTTGAATAAACATTAAACTAAGTCAAAATTTATAAATATAAAATATTAAAGGTTGAGATGGCAGCCCCTTAAGCCAAATCTAATGCCCATTGACACGTTTGGACAAAAACCATAAATAGCATCCCTTTTACTCTTTCCAACAAGCAATTTACTGCCTTGTTCAGCCACTCTTCTCCACAGCAGTAAACAACAATCTTCCAACTTTGTTTCAACCGCAAATCAGCTACTTCTTCACTTGCAGCTTACGATTCAACTGCATCTACACCAACCACTATTCTGCTCAGGTTTCCGGCTACAATTCCTCCACGTTACTGCACTTGCTTCACGTGTTCAACAACTTGTGGTTCTTCAAACTTGAAACAACTCTTTTCCTTTTCTTCAATTTTTGTTGCAAAGAGTTGCTCTTTGTCTGCCTTTTTGCTTCTTAAGGTTACTGCTGCCTCCTCTATCTCTCTCTGTATCTTTGATTTTTCTCCTGTGTCTTTTCTTCAATTGCTTTCTATCTATGTCTTGATTTTTCCTCCCCCTTGGCTCTTCAACCTGTTTGCATTTATATAGAAACACAAAACTTGCAAACCAAGTAAAAACCCTAATAAAACTTTCCTTTTTTTGTTTTACAAACAATAAATCCTTTAAATTTTAATAAATTCATATCATATCTTCCAAAATTAATTCCAAAATCACTTTCTCTAAATTAATTCACAAGATACATTAAACCATTAATTTTACACAAGAATATAGCAATAAATGTGGTAATAAATAATAAAAATAATATAACAAATATATTACTATCAAATACCCTCAAACCTACATTTTTGCTAGTCCTCGAGCAAAATTAAAAGAAAATGCACTTGTTTGTGACCTTTAAGAACAAAAGTGACAACTCAAGAACACCCAAAATGTTTAACTCAAATTTATGTAAATTCAATTTCACTTGATTTCCACATATTGCCTCAACTATACCTCACATATATGATTAAAGGAATTGTTCAAAACACAACTCAATAATCTCATAATTCAAATGCTAATTAACTCAAATCATGATATCAGATGTGTGTGTGTGATTAGCCAAACTCAAATTCCTTGTCAATACTCAATTAAAATTATACAATTCATGAATAAATGATAAGATCTCAATTTTTTTTTAATTTTATTGACACTCCATAGGCTTGCTCTTCTTACATCTCTCCACTAATGTAGACAATAAAATCAACTTAGATCAATAGGTCTTTATTAGCTTATAATGTTTGGCCAAGGTATTGGTTAACAAAGAAAGAGAATGTAACAATCAAAACAAGAGAGCTAAAAATGATAAAACACATATTAAATTTCTCTCTCTTTTTTTTTTACTTCTTTTTTTTTCTTTTTTTCTTCACATGCTAATCTCCACAACCCCCAAACCTATCTTTTCATATATTTGCTTGTGGATGACAATTTCCATGCCACATTTTAAACTCCTTCTTCTTTTTTTTTTATCACAGTGGAGTCAAGGCATGATCCACACAATTTTTATTTAAACAACCTCTTCATCTATTTCTAGCTTGAAAATATTTCTTGAATCACATCCCCTTAATGATAGATATGTGCATTAAAGCTCTCTTTAAGGGTACATTCATTGTTTTTCAGGCTGATTTGGGTAAGGTCAATGAGGTTACAAGAAAATTCGAATGGTGGCTATTCATATGCTTTTGCATATGCCATTCTTTCAATAAAGCTCAATGGGGTATACTAGTGAATAATTTGTAACATGGTAGGCTTGAAAGGCTCAAACGTTCCAAGGAATGCCTAAATCATGTCTAAGTCAATCAATTGCCTATGATTTCGCCTCAAGTGTAATAAAACAAGTTCTAGAATGTCATGCATGATCACTAATTTCACAAGTTCACATAATCATTCACTAAGTATCAACAATTCATAAGAGTATGGCTTTATGTGCTCAATTGTTCATCAATCGTGAAGTGAATAAAATTAACACCAAATCATTTAATTACCTAAGTATGCATTTCTCACAATCACTTAACCATAGTAAAATTCTCTCATATTCATCATAGGCTAGTGAAAAATCATAGTGAAAAAGAAAAACATAAATCCAAGTAAATTTTTTTTTTAAATTTTAATTTTTTTTAATTTTTTTTAACTTTTTTTTTACTTTTGTTTTTTTTTTAAAATTTTTTTTAAAAAAAATAAACTAAACAGACATAACTAAACCACACCCCCAAACCTAAATCAAACTTTGTCCTCAAAGTTGAAAAACAAATATTAATAAAAGAGTAGGAATGTGCACACTAAAAAAAATAAAATAAAAAAAAATGAAGAATTGTACCTAGTTGGGTTGCCTCCCAACAAGCGCTTTATTTAACGTCTAGGCAAGACGCAATGCTTGGTCTAAGGCTTCTCCAAATCAACGAAATCCACTATTTGCCCCTTTGGAGTGCCTTCAAAGTATGGCTTCAATCTATACCCATTCACCTTGAAACTAGCTCCTGTTCTCATGTTCTCAATCTCAACAGCACCATAAGGAAATACTCTCCGCACCAAAAATGGTCCATGCCACCTTGACTGCAACTTTCCTGGAAAGAGACGTAAACGTGAATCATAAAGTAAAACTTTCATACCTTGTTTGAATTCTTTCCGGAGAATAGATTTGCCGTGGTACAACTTTGTTCTCTCGTTGTAAATCTTTGCATTCTCATAAGCTTCATCTTTAATCACATCCAACTCATTCAATTGGAGCTTCCCAGCTCCACCAACCAAGTCATCTGTTTTATCCTGCACAAGATTAGAGTCAACAACTGAGTCCAAAACATCAACTAAGAAGCAATCATTAGAATCTGAAGGTAATTTTAAAGAATTAAACACAGAAAATTCCACAGTCTCATCTAAGACTGTCATGGTTAGTTTCCCATTTTGAACATCAATTATTGTCTTTACTGTAGCCATGGATGGACGTCCAAGCAAAATAGGTAGCTCATGCTCATTCTTTGACTGTCTCTCCATGTCCAAAACTACAAAATCAACAGGAATAATTAGTTTGTCAATTTGCACTAAAATATCCTCCACAATGCCTCTAGGATATCTAATTGAACAATCAGCAAGTTGTAGAGACATTGTAGTAGGTTTTAGCTCTCCTAACCCTAACTGCAAATAAACAGAATAAGGCATTAAATTAATGCTTGCACCCAAATCCAACATAGCCCTTTCTTTCTTTGAACCTCCTACAGTAATGTCGATGTTAAAACTCCCAGGATCTTTTAATTTAGGTGGCAGATTACTTTGAAGCACAGCACTTACCGTTTCCGAAACCATTACCTTTTCATTTGGCTCATACTTACGCTTGTGAGTATTCAATTCCTTTAAGAACTTTGCATAAGATGGTATGTTCCTGATCATATCAAGCAAAGGTAAGTTCACATTAACCTTAGACAAAATATCATATATTTCAGAAAATGACTTATCCAATTTGCTTTTCTTGAGTATGCTTGGGAACGGAATAGGAGGAACATAAGGGTGTTGAGCCTTATGTAACTTAGGAGTTTCACAAGATGGATTGGGCTCCTCACTTTGACTTGGCTCCTCAATATCCTTCTTTTTGCCACCACTTGGACCTTTCTCTTGTTGCTTTTCATCACCTGCAGGTAAGATTAAACTTTCATCAGAATCATCATTCAATTTATTGTCAAATACCTTACCATTTCTTAGAATAGTAATAGATTTGGCTTGCTCAGGCTGGCTTGGAAATTTTCCAGGAACATGGCCTTGCAATGCCTCGGCAATTTGTCCAACTTGAACCTCTAATTTCCGTTGAGAAGCCTCTAGTTGCTGGAATCTCTGTTCATTGCTTTGTTGATTACTCTGACAAACTTCTATGAAGTTTTGCAAAGTATCTTCTAAAGATGGCTTCCGCAGTTGGAAAGAAGGACTTGCTTGATTTTGGTTCTGGTTGCTATTCCATGAAAAATTGGGATGACTTCTCCAACCCGGGTTGTAAGTATTTGAAAAAGGATCATTCCTCATCCGTGGGTTATGAGAGTTCATCATATTGGCTTGCTCAACAAAATCTGGAAATTTTTCACTAGAAGGACAAGCATTAGTAACATGACCATAAATCCCACAAATTCCACATACCTCATTAGACACTGGCATTCTTTGACCCATAATCATCGAGCACATAGACTTCATTTGCTTGGTTAATTCTGAAACCTGCATTGCCAACTCAGTGTTGTATTAATCTCATGAAGACCTCTAGGTTTACCTCTAACACTCTTTTGTTGTGAATTAGCTCCAAGCATCTCGTAGAGCTCATAGGTCTGTTGTGCGGTCTTTTCTCCCATGGCACCTCCAACAGCATTATCAACCATAGCTTGACAAGCTTGAGTTAGTCCATCATAAAAAAATTGATTTTGCAATTCTAATGGATAGCGATGATGTGGACATTGTATCAAAAGCAATTTAAAGCGTTCCCAAGCTTCATGGAATGCCTCACCATCTGCTTGTGTGAATGTTGCGATCTTACCCCTCAATTCAGTGGTTTTGGCATGTGAGTAAAACTTACCTATGAATTTATTGTACACTGCATCCCATGTGGTAAGTGAAGCTGGGGTTATAGACATGAACCACGTCTTTGCCGCATCCTTCAAGGTGTAGGGAAAACATCTCATTCGTAATTGATCCTCAGTCAATCCTTGCAAAGGAAAAGTTTGAACAGTTGCATAAAAATCACGAATGAATGTTAAAGGATCTTCAATAGCAGCACCATGAAAAGAAGGAAGCATATTAAAATGAATATTCTTAAGCTCATAGTTCCTGGCTGCATCATTGAGAACAATGCATGATGGTGATGTCCCCACAGTAGGACGTGCAAACTCCTTCATAGGACGATTTTGAACACGATTTTGAACTTGATTTTCAGCTTGATTCCCCACTTGTAACTCCATGTTCATTTCAACTAGTTCCTCCTGTTGTGCCTTTGCTTTCCTACCGATTCTGTCAATTTGATCGTTGATGGGCACTATCTCTTGACCAAGTGATCGTCGTCCTTGCATCCACTACCTAAAGAAAGAAAAAAAAAATAACTAAATTAGTAAGCTAAAAAGAAAAATAATAAAAGAAAAACACACGTAGTTAAATAAAATTGAATAAACTTAAGACAAATCCCCGGCAACGGCGCCAAAAACTTGATGAACAAAAAGTTATATTCTCGCAAGTGCACGAATCAAGGTAGTATAGCGTGCAAGTACAAGAGTCGATCCCACAGAGATTTGCTAAATTTATTCAATTAAAATTCAACTACTTATGTTCTAAAAATTATAAAAGCCAATAAAAAGAATTATCTAAGTATCTAATTAACTAATGAAATTAATTAACCTAAAATAAATAAATTAACCAATAGAGAAAAGTCTAGGAATTTGATTTCAGCAATACATTGCAATTTTATATCTTCAATCCTAAAAATCTCAATTCAATTCTAGGGTTCATTCTTCCTAATATATGATTATTCTGTTTGATGGCAGCTATAATCAAGTATTTTCAATCATTAATTACCTATGATGTGTAGCATAATCAATGACTAAAAACCCATTAAGAATAGAAGAACATATAACAAGAACCAGATAAATATTCTAGCTTGATGTATGCATCAAATATTTATTCTATCATTCAAGAGAGCTATACATGGCTTAGCATATGATGTGTACCTTTACCATGTCTCAAACAATCAATTAATTTATATTAAAGGTGGCCAATCAATAACACAAATCAAAAGATTGAATTAATCACAATGAATGATACTAGAATTTAAGAATTAATCAATTAATCATAAAGACATAAAATATGCAAGTAGGCTTGATCAAATTCCTAGTAAAAGAATTAGTTCATGTTCATTGTAACAAAACAAATTATCATATTCATAAAAGTAATGCCTTGAATAAACATTAAACTAAGTCAAAATTTATAAATATAAAATATTAAAGGTTGAGATGGCAGCCCCTTAAGCCAAATCTAATGCCCATTGACACGTTTGGACAAAAACCATAAATAGCATCCTTTTTACTCTTTCCAACAAGCAATTTACTGCCTTGTTCAGCCACTCTTCTCCACAGCAGTAAACAACAATCTTCCAACTTTGTTTCAACTGCAAATCAGCTACTTCTTCACTTGCAGCTTACGATTCAACTGCATCTACGCCAACCACTATTCTGCTCAGGTTTCCGGCTACAATTCCTCCACGTTACTGCACTTGCTTCACGTGTTCAACAACTTGTGGTTCTTCAAACTTGAAACAACTCTTTTCCTTTTCTTCAATTTTTGTTGCAAAGAGTTGCTCTTTGTCTGCCTTTTTGCTTCTTAAGGTTACTGCTGCCTCCTCTATCTCTCTCTGTATCTTTGATTTTTCTCCTGTGTCTTTTCTTCAATTGCTTTCTATCTATGTCTTGATTTTTCCTCCCCCTTGGCTCTTCAACCTGTTTGCATTTATATAGAAACACAAAACTTGCAAACCAAGTAAAAACCCTAATAAAACTTTCCTTTTTTTGTTTTACAAACAATAAATCCTTTAAATTTTAATAAATTCATATCATATCTTCCAAAATTAATTCCAAAATCACTTTCTCTAAATTAATTCACAAGATACATTAAACCATTAATTTTACACAAGAATATAGCAATAAATGTGGTAATAAATAATAAAAATAATATAACAAATATATTACTATCATGATGGATGCGAGTTAGGAATTTAGAGAATATCTTAAATACTTGCTCATCACAGAGTTACCATATTTCTTTAAGAAATTGTGATGAACTTTAGTCGTTAGGTTGATTTGATGAATTAAGTGTTTAACATTTGCTTGATCATGTTCTAAATTTCTTGTTAAGTACTTAACATTTATTTATTTTGAAAAAGATCATAAATTCAGCAAAATCATCATGTTAGCTCTCAAAAGTCATTTCTCATATCAAAATTATCACAAACACACCAAAATGCCTTTTCAATGATTTTACTAAGTGTTTTTGTCTTCTACATGTCATACAAGATGGTTTTAACTTGCTCAAATCTTGTTTTAATCCCAAAAGACTAAAAATGCATGATTTCACTTGTTTTCAATGCACCTTTCTACATAAAAATTAAGGCACATAACTGAAGGATTGATCCCTAATGGGTTAGGATCGATCCTCTAGGCATTTCATGCCAAAATTTTGGGGAAATAGCTAGAGGGATCAATCCCTTTGACCATGGGATGGATCCTCTAAAGGCAAAATGTATTCTGCCTAGAAGGGATCGATCCTTTCATTAAAGAGATCGATCCTCTTATGACGTTTTCAATTTTCTGGGTTTAATAAAAACCCAATTTTTCAAAATAAAACTTTATCTTCTTCTTCTTCCTCACGTTTTTTTTCCTCAAAAACCAGGTTTCATACCCAAATTTTCAATCTTTCACATTTCTCCCCAAATCTCGCCATTCTTCCATCATTTTTCATCATTTTCAATCTATTTTCACTTCTCATCTTCATCATTTCTAAACTTTCTCTATCTTTGCATGTTTTTCTTAATCTCACTCTTTCAAACGAACTCTCACCTAAAATTGCAATCTTTTTCATTTCTTCACCAAACTTCATCATTTTTCTTACATTCTTCACCATTTTCATCACATTTTCCAAATCCACTTCACTTTCCTTCACATTATTTCATTCTCGCATCTTTCCCTCTTATTTCCAATTCCATAAAAACCCATTTTTGGGTACAACTTCTAGCCTTCATTTCTCTCAATCCATTCCATATTTCATAGCATTTTCTTAATCAAACTTCCTTACCCTAGTCTTATCTGTGTATATGTGTTGGTTGTGTGATCCAAATCCTTTCATAAATTCATCACCACTTTACCAAAATAGTGATCACCAACTGTTTGCTAAAATTCCTCAAAGAACATTTCTTTATTTTTCATCTTCCAAGCTCAAGAATGAAACACATCGCCTAGAAACGCAAAGCCCACTTCTCTTCTTCTTCCTCCATACCAACAGCTTTCAATCGAAGTTTTCAAAATACACAAGAAAAGAACCGCTTCTATGAAAAATTCGCCAACATGAGAATCAAACATTAGCAACCTATCAATTTTGCTTTTCTAGAGGAAATTGGGTTCCCTTGTCTTGCCAAATTTGAAGCTTTCAAATGGACCAAATTTCTTTGTATCAATACTCCCATCCATGTAATACCATTCGAGCTTTCTTCTAAATTGTCGAACTCATCGATGACCCTAATGATAGATGCAAGGTTGTTGGCATTAAGTTATTCATTATGGGATAGTCCATTGAGGTCTCTCCAAAATCACTTTCTCGAGTTTTTTGCATCCCTAACGAAGGTCTCATCTATGAAGACATAGACGTACCATTGGAGTTTGAAGTCGTTGATGAGCGAGCCAACGACCTTCTTATCTTTGCATGACTACTTCATATCATTATCTCTTGGAACCTCTACCTTTTCAAGACCAAGTACTTACAAGTTAGAAAACTTGATAGGTTTTGGCTTCATCACATCCACTCTTCCGATGCCATAAAGCCTAACCTCATTCACTTTATCTTCCACGATTGAGTGAATATTGTAGAGGGTGGTGCTAAGATGATCGTATTTCCTCAACCGTTGGCATTCTATCTCCCTGCTAAAGGCATTGATTGCTCTTACGAACCTGGTGTACTTCCTGAGCTTAGCACTACCATCTATCTTGGAACAATTCACAATCTTGGATGGTACCAAAATGAGAGAAGTGATACTAGTGAATGGGAAAAGTATCATGGGCATCATCCATCTCCAGCTCTCGATCAAGCTCCCGTAGAGGAAGCTCATAAGGCTTTTACTTCCTCCGCTCCATCAAGCTCAATTCCTGCTACACTTGACCAGATTATGCTACTACTTCAACAATTTAATACAAATCAGCAGACTTTTCAATAAGATGTTATGATGCTTTTCAATTTGATTGATTGATGCGTTTCAATCAAATTGAAACATGTTTCGCATCTTTTGAAGAGTACTAGCAGGCATTTCAATCTAATTTCAACACCTTTCAAGATACAGTAAATTCTCAATTTGCTTTCATGGAGGAAACTTAGGCTGCTTTTTACGATGAAGTTTAAAACATTAAGATTGTTAGCTTTAAATTGACAAGTATTTTGAAATGACAAAAACTTAAGTAAGCTCAAAATGATCTTAATGTAAATTTGCTCAAAATGAACTCAATGATTGAAAATCTTTTAGACAAAAGATTGGACTATGATTTCAATTTGAAAAGTCAGTAAATACTTTTATAAAAGTGATAGAATAATTTGAACTGACTTAAAATCACAAAAACCCATCAAACCATCCCAAAATTGTTCACAAGTATGTAGGTTAGACATTGTTGGCTCTAATAGGCAATACCGAGAGGGGGGTGAATCGGTTCTTCGCTAGCCTTAAGCCTGTTTTTTGGTTTTTCTAAATTATCTAGCCTATTTGAATATTTTCTAACTTCTCTAAGCTACACAAGCATGCAATTCAAATTCAATACAATAAGCACAAATATAATTACAAGTAATTAAAGAGAGTAGGGAAAGAGAAATGTACGCAAGTGATTTATAGAGGTTCGGCAACCTTGCCTACGTCCTCTACCTTGAGACGCTCCCAAGGATTTTCCCCAAATTCACTATCCTTGAATTTGTTACACTCCCTCTTTTCAAGGATCAAGAGAAACCTCTCTCTTTTTCTAGGCTCAAGAGTAACCTCCCTCTTTTTCTTAGGCTAAAGAGTAACCTCCCTCTTTTTCAAGGCTTAAGAGAAACCTCCCCTTTATAAGGAATGAAGTGAGTTTACAAATGAGTAATCAAAGAAAGCCTCTAGATAGGCAAGTGATTACAGAAATTAAGCACAAGGAAAAACCTAGACAATATTTGTGCTATTCTATACAAGGAATATGAGAGTGATAGAAAATGAAACTTTGTAGCTCTTGATTTGTTGTTGAGGCTTGAAGATTTGAGGAAAAATGAGTATTGGAGTTGATTGAGTAGTTCTTCTTGCTTCCTTTAGCTTCTAAGCCTCTATTTATAGTCCCTTGGATGTATTCTAGCTGTTGGGTGGAGCCAATTCTCGAATATTACCGTTGTCTCACAAAAACTAGCCGTTATAGGCTATTTTCGGGCAAAGGGATCGATCCCTTTCCATAGGGGATCGATCCCTTTTGTCCAGAATCTTGATTCTGGGCTTCAGGGACCTTGGGAAGACTTTCAGCCAAAAAGGGATCGATCCTGCTATAGTGGGGATCGATCCTTTTCTTCCAGAGGGCATTTTTCCTGCACTTTTAGGTTAGAAATGATATGACCTTTGATCCTAATTCAACCCAAAACATTTATAAGCTTTAAGGGAGTTTTTCTTGACTTTCTCAAATGAAAATATTGTCCAAAAACTTATAAGTAATTTTCTAAACTTATGTTCAATAATTCTTGAGAAAATTACTTAATATTGAAAATCATTTGTGATAAGGCAAATTTACAATATGAATTAAAACATTAAAGCTTACTTAAGTTTTTGTCATTTCAAAATATATATTGCAATTTAAAGCTAACAATCTCTCCCTTTTTGATATGACAAAACTTAATGTAAATTTGCTTTGAAAATTTTTTCATAAAATACTCCCCCTCAAATAAAGCAGGATTTTATAAAGCTCCCCCTAAATATAAGCATGGGTTTTGAAAATGAATTTTCAAACTATTTCCCCCCATTATCTCTCCCCCTTTAATATCTCTCCCTTTTAATATCTATCTCTCCCCCTTTTTGTCATAGCAAAAAGAAGAAAAAATAAAAAATATGCTCCCCATAAAATTATGGCTATGTGAGAAGAGATAAAAGAATATGCTCCATCCAACAAGAAACATGTTAGTACATGGGACTCATAGCACAAATAAATAAGTCAATATCTATAAACAGTATGAAATATTCATGCAAAGAATATGACTTATGATTCTATACCAATTGTTTATAAATAATTTTGATACCAATTGTTGATAAGTAATTTTGCAAGAAGGTTCCAATTGGTAAGAAGTTAAGTAAGCACCTAAGTATATCAATTGTTCTCTACGGTCCAACTAAGGTGCATGTCAATACATCATGATTATGAGCTGAAATTATATAACATATCATATGCAAGAGCTCATAAATCACGTTCAAGCAAGAGTGTGCATAGAGTTGAATCATATATCAATTAATCACAAATTCTAGCACAAAAGTGTTTCATGCAAAAGTGTCTTATATGAATTCTTCCCTATTTGTCATTTCAATCTAAGGAGCATGAGAAGAATTGTCAATTTAAAGCTCATACCAATTGACAATTTAGATTTGGCTTACCAATTATTGAAAATATGGTTGCCGATGATATTAATTGTTATTTCAATCTAAATACCAATTGTTACTAATGGTTGACTTTGATATTTTGCATGAATCCAATATTTATGTGTAGTGTGTTCATGTCAAGAAAACAATCATTCTAAATATGCAAGAACACAATCACATATCATCAAATATGCATATGGATTAATTAAACATTAGCACACTATCATAAAGTATTAATCCATATTCATATTCATATTCACAAAATTATACCACATGGAAGATTCAAACAATAAAGGCATTCAAGCAAACGCATTTTCTTCCATGGTTTCAAGCACAAAAATCCTATGCTCATTTTCCAATTTAAGTCCTTAACCAATTATGAGCAAGGAAAAATTCAAAATTACCATTTTAATCAATTAAGAGCCATATCCCTAGTTGTTATCATCATTTAACGTTCTAGAGGGTATATGCTATTTTAACTAAAATGGCTTCACCTAAGTGAATTAATATTATCAAGCTAAAATATATTTTATCATTAAAATCCATAAACTATGAGTGAGGTTAAGCACATAATATCATGAAAACAACTGTTCTCATCTCATAGGCATGATTATTGATTCAACTTAAGTAAACATGCATGTTCAACATCAAAAGATACAATGCATGTATATCAATAGTTGGTGTTGTCATTAAAGCCCAAGTTCTTTACTAATTTGGCCATAAGAAAAATTTAAGTACATGGATGATAAAGTTTCATGCATTTGAACATTTAGGATCCATTTATCATCACACATTATAGGCCAAGGAAAATTATGACCTTATACCAATTGTTGAATTTACATTTGAAGTCAATCCTTAAGGTCAAGTTTTAATTATTCTTCCACTAGATGTATAATTATCATGTAACTTAGTGTGGAATTGATAAGTCAAGCTAAGAGACATAATCCTATAAGCATGCTTGACTAAGATGAACAAAAAGGAATCATAATCTATCATGCACATGTTCATCGTTAATTCTCAAATATATACACAAATCATTGAAATAAATCTCAAAAATTATGTTTAAGCATTCATTGAAAATATATTTCAAGATTATTTCAAGATTTATGCAATTCATGAATGTTTTCAAAAAGAATGATTTTGCACTTGTGAGTTGATTGTTGGAAGTGATACCATTTGTTGGAAATGATACAAATTGATGGAATTGAGGCATGATATCAATGAAAAATGATTTTTCATATTCTAAATATCATCAAAGGAAGTTAAAATATTGAATTTTAAGTTGAGAAGAAAGAAGATATCAAGAGAATTAAGAAAACTTCTCAACTAAGGCTTAAAAATGCAGAAAATGACATAAATTGACTAAAGGGATCGATCCCATGAGCAAAGGGATCGATCCCTAAACTCCAGAATCAAGTTTCCTGCATGTTGTTCCAAAGGGATCGATCCTGTATGTAGAGGGATCGATCCCTCATCCTGGTTCTGCAAATTTTTGACAGAAAATCCAACTTGTGAGGTACCAAAACTTCGTTTTTGAGTGTTTTAAGTCCAAGTAAGGGTTTAAACATTAGTAAAACATGATTTTGGACTTGTATGAATGAAAAACATGAATGAAAAACCATTTAACAATAGATTTTACAATTTTGGAAGAATTTACACAATAACATGCATTTTTGGCCTCAAAGGGGGTCATTTTGAAAGTTATGCATGTTTTGGCAACACTAATGCATTGAATTACATAAATATGTCAAAACAAACTTGTTCACATAGATTTTAAGCACATATATCATCAAATCATACATCTTGTGAACAACATGCCATGATTTCTAATATGCATATTCTTCATTAAGGCTCATGACATGGAATTTTGCATATATGACATATTTGGCAATTTGATGCAAGTAAATACATTATCACCACATAGAAAACTTGCTCAAACTACAGAAATTCAATAATCATTTCAAAATCATGCCTTTCATTCATTCATCAAGATTTGTTCATCAAACACTCAACAATCAATTATCATGCCTTTTTGCTCAATCACAATTCATAATGCATCAAGAGTCATCAACTAAGTGCCTCATTAAATCAAACAAATAATTTTAATATATATGAGTTTTGAGAAGATAGAATATAAGCTCACAAAACTCCTTTGCTTGAGAGTGCTTTGCCTTGATGTGTTGGGATCCACCTTGAGCTATCCTTTGAAGAATTTTTGTGACTTTGCCAAGTATGGATTCTTAAGCTCTTCCTCTTTCTCATTGGCACAAGCAAACTCCAAGAGGATGTGTTGAGCATTTAAATTGCATTGTTCCATTTTATTCCCAAGCTCTAACACTCCTACAACAAGCAAATTCAAACATGCTTTGGTACCCAAATTTTCTTGGGTCTTTGAAAGTTAGTGCAAATAATTTTTGATCTTTTTGGGATCCATTTCAAGCACAATTCATCATTATTCATAGCATGCTTTGGCACCCACATTTTTCTAACTATTCTTCCTCTAAATGTGGTTTTTCTATATGTGCATGCTTGTGAAGAGTGGCCTATCCTATTGCATAGCGAGCATGTAAGAGATGTAGTATTTTTGCTCACAAGAAAATTCTTTAGATGAGTTTCTTTTTGTATTGCATTATAGCCTAACCCATCTTTATCAAAGAAAGCTCTTTGGGTCTCTAACATGTGATCTAATTTTTGTTGACCCATATAAAATCTAGAAAATGAGTTATGCAAATTTGTATTCTTTTCATTCAACTCATTTACCTCTAAGTTAGCCTCTTCTAATTTCTTTTCAAATTCTAGCTTAGAATTAGTCAAGGCTTCATTTTCTATTTTTAATTTAGCAATGATTTTCTTATATTTGGAGTTCATGCATTGAAATTCATTTGCTAAATCATCAAAGGCATTTTGGAGTTCACTAAAGGTATAATCATTATTTTCACTAGAACTACAACTATCCTTATCATCACTAATGGCCATAAAGCATGAGTAGGCTACCTCATCATCTACGTTTTCCTCATCGGAGCTATCACTATCGCTCCATGCAGCCACAAATGCTTTCTTCTTAGGTTTACTATCCTTTTCCTTCCTAAGTAAGGGGCAATCTAACTTAGTATGACCCGGTTCATTACACTCATAACACACTAAAGGGTCCTTTTCTCTTCTACTTGACTCCCCTCTTTGATATCTCCTATTATTTTCTTTTTCTTTCATTCTCATGAACCTATTAAATCTTTTGGCAAACATTGCCATTTCCTTCTCTTCCTCATTTCCACTCTCATCACTATCATCTTCAAGGACCTCATGAGTGGAAGACTTAAGTGCTACCCCTATTTTCTTTGAAGGCACTTCATTTCTTTTCAATTTCATCTCATATGTAAGTAGGGAGCCCATAAGTTCATCTAGAGACAAGGTATTTGGATCCTTAGACTCTTCTATTACGGTTACCTTTTCCTCCCAAGACTTAGGTAAGCTATTTAAGATTTTCTTAACCATTTCTAGATTAGAATAGCTCTTGCCTAATACCTTAAGTCCATTAATTATGTTATTAAACCTAGTGTACATTTCACTCATGGACTCATTTTCTTTCATTCTAAAAAGCTCATAATCATGAGTGAGCATACCTACTTTGGTTTCTTTCACTTGATTTGTCCCTTCATGTGTGATGGCTAATTTGTCCCATACTTGCTTGGCATTCTCACATAAGGAGACTCTATTATATTCATTGGGACCTAATGCACAAAAGAGAGTGTGCATAGCCTTGGCATTCAATTGTGCCATTTTCATGTCATTTGTGTCCTACTCATCCTCATTCTTAGGGACATCTTTTCCATCTACTTTCTTCATTGGGACTTTGGGACCATTAACTATCACTCTCCATACTTCATAATCATTTGATTGGACAAACAACATCATTCTTGTTTTCCAATAAGAGTAATTCTCTCCATTGAAGAGTGGAGGTCTAACTAATGATTGTCCCTCTTCTCCTAAGGGTGCGCCTACATTCAAGTGAGCCATTTATGATCGTTTTGCTCGATAGAGGTTAGTCTAAATCAATCTCGAGCCCAAGCTCTGATACCAATTGTTGGCTCTAATAGGCAATACCGAGAGGGGGGGTGAATCGGTTCTTCGCTAGCCTTAAGCCCGTTTTTCGGTTTTTCTAAATTATCTAGCCTATTTGAATATTTTCTAAGTTCTCTAAGCTAGGCAAGCATGCAATTCAAATTCAATACAATAAGCACAAATATAATTGCAAGTAATTAAAGAGAGTAGGGAAAGAGAAATGTACGCAAGTGATTTATAGAGGTTCGACAACCTTGCCTACGTCCTCTACCTTGAGACGCTCCCAAGGATTTTCTCCAAATTCACTATCCTTGAATTTGTTACACTCCCTCTTTTCAAGGATCAAGAGAAACCTCTCTCTTTTTCTAGGCTCAAGAGTAACCTCCCTCTTTTTCTTAGGCTAAAGAGTAACCTCCCTCTTTTTCAAGGCTTAAGAGAAACCTCCCTTTTACAAGGAATGAAGTGAGTTTACAAATGAGTAATCAAAGAAAGCCTCTAGATAGGCAAGTGATTACAGAAATTAAGCACAAGGAAAAACCTATACAATATTTGTGCTATTCTATACAAGGAATATGAGAGTGATAGAAAATGAAACTTTGTAGCTCTTGATTTGTTGTTGAGGCTTGAAGATTTGAGGAAAAATGAGTATTGGAGTTGATTGAGTAGTTCCTCTTGCTTCCTTTAGCTTCTAAGCCTCTATTTATAGTCCCTTGGATGTATTCTAGCCGTTGGGTGGAGCCAATTCTCGAATATTACCGTTGTCTCACAAAAACTAGCCGTTATAGGCTATTTTCGGGCAAAGGGATCGATCCCTTTCCATAGGGGATCGATCCCTTTTGTCCAGAATCTTGATTCTGGGCTTCAGGGACTTTGGGAAGACTTTCTGCCAAAAAGGGATCGATCCTGCTACAGTGGGGATCGATCCTTTTCTTCCAGAGGGCATTTTTCCTGCACTTTTGGGTTAGAAATGATATGACCTTTGATCCTAATTCAACCCAAAACATTTATAAGCTTTAAGGGAGTTTTTCTTGACTTTCTCAAATGAAAATATTGTCCAAAAACTTATAAGTAATTTTCTAAACTTATGTTCAATAATTCTTGAGAAAATTACTTAATATTGAAAATCATTTGTGATAAGGCAAATTTACAATATGAATTAAAACATTAAAGCTTACTTAAGTTTTTGTCATTTCAAAATATATATTGCAATTTAAAGCTAACAGACATGAGGGATCGATCCCTAAGTGGCAAAATGGTTTTCAAAGGCTAAGAAGGGTCCTCGAGCAAGAACTAAGCATTCTGGAGAAAAGGAATCGATCCATTAGTAAAGGGATCAATCCCTTTGCACGAAAATTGAGCCCAACGGCTAGTTTTTGAGGGTTTCAACGGGAGGATTAGCATTAAATGCTTCACCAGGAATCGATCCGTTAGTAAAGGGATCAATCCCTTTGCACGAAAATTGAGCCCAACGGCTAGTTTTTGAGGGTTTCAACGGGAGGATTAGCATTAAATGCTTCACCAACCGTTCCAATCAGTTAGTGGACTATAAATAGAGGCATTTGTGAAGACTGGAGGTAGAACAAGCACTCAAAAATTCTCCAAGGTTCAAGAGACAAAATCAAATATAAAAATTCATTCTTTATAACTCCATTTGTGTGAATTCTTATTGTACATCACCCACTCACTCAAACTTCTAATATTTAAAGGGTGTGTTAGCCTTGTAAAAGCTATTATTGTAAGAGTGTGGATAGTATTACAAGGGGAGAGGCTTAGAAGATTATTTCTAAGTCTTCAAGAGAAATTGTAAGAGTTCTCACCACACCTTAAAGTGGTTTGTAAGAATTCTAAAGGAAGAGTGGGATCAATACCTTGATAAGAGGATCAAGGAGAGAGGACGTAGGCAAGAGATTAGTCGAACCTTTATATATCTGTATTTGCTTCTCTTTCCCTTACTTATTTACTGCATTTATTTTATTGTTACCTTATTTGTTTTATTTGTGTATTAAGTGTTAGAAAAACCAAAAATTAGTAGAAAAACCAATTCGCCCCCCTTTTGGTAGAGCCAACAATTGGTATTAGAGCTTGGACTCGAGAATCGATTAGGAGTAATTTCCTTCGAGTAAAAACGATCTAGATGGCTCAAACTAGTGTATCTACACCCTTGGTAGGAGAGGGACACTCTATGGTTAGGCCATCACTCTTCAATGGTGAAAATTATGCATATTGGAAGACAAGGATGATGTTATTCATTCAAGCTAATGATTATAAAGTGTGGAGAATTATAGTTAAAGGTCCCTTAGTTCCTATTAAGAAAGTAGATGGGGAGGATGTGCCAAAGAAAATGATGAATGGGACTCAAACGATTTTAGAATGGCACAATTGAATGCTAAGGCAATGCACACACTATTTTGTGCATTAGGACCAAATGAGTACAATAGAGTTTCACAATGTGAAAATGCTAAGCAAATTTGGGATAAACTAGCTGTTACTCATGAGGGAACTACACAAGTTAAAGAAACTAAAATAGGCATGCTCACTCAAGATTATGAACTATTTAAAATGAAGAGTGATGAATCTATTAGTGACATGTTTACTAGATTTACTGATATAATAAATGGTCTCAAGTCTTTAGGAAAAACATATTCCAATTTTGAAATGGTGAAGAAAATTCTAAATAGCTTACCTAAATCATGGGAAGCTAAAGTTACTGCTATTGAAGAGTCTAAGGATCCCTACACTCTTTCTCTAGATGAACTAATGGGATCTCTACTCACCTATGAGATGAAAATAAAAAAAAATCAAGATCCCACTAAGAAAGTTGAAGTAGCTTTAAAATCCACCACAAATGAGGAATATAAAGATGATCATGATGAAAGTGGTGACGATGAGGACTTAGAGATGGCCATGTTTGCAAAGAGGTTTAATAAATTCATAAGGATTAGAGCTAGTGGAAACTCTAGGAGACCCCCTAGGAGAGATTTTAACAAAGGTGAAACAAGTAGGAAAGAAAAGGACCAAATTATTTGTTATGAATGTAAAAAAACCTGGTCATATTAAATTTGATTGTCTTTTTTATAGAAAGCAAAATGAGAAGAAACCAAAGAAAAAGGCAATGATGGCTACATGGAGTGATAATGATTGCTCCGATGAAGAGAATGTAGAAGATGAAGTAGCCAACCTTTGCTTTATGGCCATTGAAGATGAGAAGGTAAAATCTAACTCATTTGATACAAATGAATATACATTTGATGAATTACAAGATGCACTTGATGAGTTAGCAAATGAGTTTGAATGCATGAATATGAAATATAAGAAAATGATCTCAAAATTGAAAAAGGAAAATGAAATGCTTATGAATGCTAAATTAGAATGTGAGAAGAAATTAGAAAATGCAAATCTAGAAATAGAAGAGTTAAGTAAAAAGAACATTAATTTGCAAAATTCATTTTCTAGATTTCACATGGGTCAACAAAAACTTGATCATATGTTAGAGACCCAAAGAGCATTTTTTGATAGAGAAGGAGTAGGTTACAATGCATCAAACAAAGAAACTCATCTTAAAAATTACCTTGTTAAAGATAGAAAATTTGTCTTGTGCACCTTATGCAACAAACTAGGACACTCTTCATAGGCATGCACATCTAGGAGGACCATTAGTAAAGGAAAAATGGCTGCTAAGATTTGGGTGCCAAAGCATGTTTTAAATTCAAATGATAAATCATTAAGAATGAAATGGATCCCTAAAGGATTAAAAATTAGTAATACTAACTCTCAAGGACCTAAGAAAATTTGGGTACCTAAGATAAAGGTTTGATGTATTTGTGTGTAGGAGGAAGAGCATTGCTACAAGGCTAAGTCCAAGGAGCATTGGTACCTTGATAGTGGATGCTCAAGACACATGACCGGTGACAAGAGCTAATTCAAGTTCTTAAAGTCTAAAAGTGGTGGAGAAGTCACGTTTGGAGACAACTCCAAAGGACAAATTGAAGGAATTGGCTCCATTGGTAACTCTTCCTCAACCATTGAAAATGTCTTGTATGTTAGAGGTTTAAAACATAATTTGCTTAGTATTAGTCAATTGTGTGATAAGGGTTTTAAAGTTGTATTTGATGCTTTATGTTGCAATGTTTTTTATGCTAAAACTAATCAAATTCTTTTCATTGGACATAGACAAAGAAACATTTATATTGTTAATTTAGATGAACTAAATAGAAAAAATGTATGCTTTATGGCCACTAGAGAAGATGAACCTTGGTTATGGCATAGAAGATTAGGTCATGCTAGCATGCATGTTTTATCTAAATTAGCCAAAGGAGACTTAGTGGTAGGTTTGCCTAAACTTCATTTTGAAAATGTAAAGTTTGTGAGGCATGTGTAAGAGGAAAACACAAGAGAATATCATTCAAATCTAAGAAGTGTGTTACAACCTTTAGGTCACTTCAACTTCTCCACTTAGATCTCTTTGGAACAACTAGAACCATTAGTTTAGGAGGAAAACATTAGATTTCTTTGGACCAACTAGAACCATTAGTTTAGGAGGAAAACACTATGGATTTGTCATAGTTGATGATTACACTAGGTTTACTTGGGTGTTCTTTTTAAGCGTGAAAAATGAAGCTTTAGATAAATTCATTATTTTTTCAAAGCTTGTTTAAAATGAAAAAGGTTACTCTATTACAAGCATTAGGAGTGATCATGGAAAAGAATTTGAAAATCTTGGTTTTGATACATATTATAATGAAAGTGGTATTAGCCATAACTTTTCAGCTCCTAGAACTTCTCAACAAAATGGGGTAGTTGAAAGGAGAAATAGAACCTTAGAAGAAATGGCTAGAACCATGCTTTGTGAAAATAATCTGCTAAAATATTTTTGGGCTGAAGCCATAAACACTGCTTGCTGTGTTATAAATAAAGCTATAGTTAGGCCTATTTTAAAGAAAACTCCTTATGAACTTTATAAAGGAAAAAGGCCTAACATAAGCTATTTTCATCCATTTGGATGTAAATTTTTTGTTTTGAATAATGAAAAAGATAACTTAGGAAAATTTGATGCAAAAAGTGATGAAGGCATTTTTCTTGGTTATTCTTCAAATTCTAAGGCATATAGAATTTTCAATTAAAGAACACTTGTTGTAGAAGAGTCAATTCATGTAATATTTGATGAGTCAAATACCTATAGTAGAACCAATATTGATGATGAAGTAGAGATTTTTGATGAACCTATAGTTGATCCATCTCAAGATAAGGATATTAGAGAACAATTAGAAGATCTTGATGTTAATAAGAATGAGGAGTCCATGGAACAAAATATAATTAAGAAAGAGTCTAGGTGTTCTAAAGAACTTGGATATGTGAAGGATAATGATATTGTTGGAGATCCAAATATTGGTGTTAGAACTAGGTCAACTTATAGAAACATATGTCAACACGTAGCCTTTGTGTCACAATTTGAGCCAAAAAATGTGCATAAGGCCTTGAAAGATGAAAATTGGATTATGACCATGCAAGAGGAATTAAATCAATTTGAAAGAAGCAAAGTATGGACACTAGTGGAAAGACCTAAGGATTATCCAATTATTGGAACTAAATGGATATTCAAGAATAAGATGGATGAGAATTGCATAATTGTTGGAAACAAAGCTAGACTAGTGGCTCAAAGATATAGGCAAGAAGAGGGGATAGACTACGATGAAACATATGCTCCGGTAGCTAAATTAGAAGCCATTAGGATGCTACTTGCCTTTGCATGCTACAAGGATTTTAAAGTATATCAAATGGATGTTAAAAGTGCTTTCTTAAATGGTTACATAAATGAAGAGGTTTATCTTGAGTAACCTCCCGGTTTTGAAAATCCAAAGTTTCTTAACCATGTTTTAAAACTATCAAAAGCTTTATATGGATTAAAATAAGCTCTTAGAACTTGGTATGAAAGACTTTCAAAGTTTCTGATTGAAAAAGGTTTTGCAAGAGGCAAAGTAGACACAACCTTGTTTATCCAATCTAAGGGTAGTGACTTATTAGTAGTTCAAATTTATGTAGATGATATCATTTTTGGATATACAAATGAGTTATTGTGTAAAGATTTCTCTAAATTAATACAAGGTGAATTTGAGATGAGTATGATGGGAGAGCTAACCTTCTTTCTAGGACTTCAAGTTAAACAATGCAAAGAGGGTATTTTTATAAATCAAGCTAAGTATACTAAAGACTTGCTCAAAAGATTTGGAATGGATGAGTCTACACCTTACTCCACTCCAATGAGCACAAATATCAAGCTTGATAAGGATGGAGGAAAGTGTGTAAACACTAAACTATATAGGTCTATGATTGGTTCATTGCTATATCTCACTACTAGTAGACCCGATATAATGTTTAGTGTGTGCTTGTGTGCTAGATTTCAATCATCTCCTAGAGAATCACACTTACAAGCTGTAAAAAGAATCCTTAGATACCTCAAAGACACTTCTTCCTTGGGACTTTAGTATCCTAAAGATTTTACTTTTGCTTTCCATGCTTATTCCAATGCAGATTTTGGTGGATGCAAAGTTGATAGGAAAAGCACATCGGGAACTTGTCAATTCTTTGGAAATAGACTCATTTCATGGTTCTCTAAGAGACAAAATAGTGTAGCTCAATCCACAACCGAAGCTGAATATATTGCTTTCGGAAGTTGTTGTGCTCAAGTATTGTGGATTAAACAACAAATGAGTGACTATGGAATAGAAATGAATCAAGTTCCCATCAAATGTGACAACACTAGAGCTATCAATCTTACCAAAAATCCCATCCAACACTCTAGAACTAAGCATATTGAGATTAGACATCATTTTATATGAGATCATGTGCAAAAAGGTGATATAATTCCAGAGTATGTAGATACCTTACACCAATTAGCTGATATCTTTACAAAACCCTTAGATAAGGAGTGATTTTGCACACTTAGAGGTGAACTAGGTCTCATGAATGCTCCTTGAATTAAATTGATTTTGAGTGAATGGATTAAGTTGGTTGTGATGATTGCAAGTAAGAAATTTAGAAAATGTATTGACCACTTTCTGTTCATAACCGTAACTTGCCATATTATTGTTAGTCTTTAGGATGAATTGTTGAAATATGTGTGTTTGATCATGTTAAATCCTTATCTTTCAGCTTCACTAACTGAAACTCACTTCTCATGGTTAAAACTTTCTCACAATCATGCCAAAATAGCCTTCAATAATTCTCTGCATGTTTTCAATGTTTTTCTGCATATTCTGGTCTTTTTTCAAGTCACATCTCATGTTTTCCAAATTGCTCAAACATGATTTTGATTTTAAAATAGTGAAAATGCATAAGTCTTCTGTTTTCAAATCATTTTTCTGCATCAAAACTAAGGCAATTGACTGAGGGGCCAATTCCTCCAAAAATAAGATTGATTCTCAGATCATTCAAGCCAAAATTCTGGGTTTCTACTATGAGGGATCGATTCCTTTCACCATGGGATCGATCCCATAACTCCAGAATGGCCAGGAAGGGTTTCAGCCCCTTGAGCCAGAAACCGTTCGTGGCCCTTGTTAAAATCGTGACTCCCTCTCTTTTTTCCATACTATTCATCTTCCCCATCTACAGACCCATCCTCCCTCCATTTTTCCTTCATCAAACTTCAAGATCTAACCCATTTCTCCACCAAATCACTTCATTTCTTCACCATTCTTCATCTTTTCTCCTTCTCTTTCACTTCTCATCATTATTTCATATCAAAACCTCATCATTTTTGAGTTCCTCTTTTCACCTTGGTGTTCAACACTATTCACGCGCTACATACCAATTGTAAGTGTTTCTTCATCAAGTTTCATCATTTTTCTTGCATTTCTTATTTATTTCATCATGTTTTGTAAACCCATTTACATTTTATTGCATAATTTCTCTTGTTGTCTCATTTTCACTTATGAACAAAACCCATAGTTTTATCTAAGTTCTAGATCTCATAACTTTTGATTCCTTGCATATTTTCTCACTAGTCCTTTATCAATGTTGTAGTTTGGTCTGCAATCTGTGGGTATATGATGTTGGTTAGCCTTCCATTGCCCCATACACTCATCCACACTCTACCAAACATGTGCTTACCACTGTTCGATAGAATTCCTTAAAGACCTTTACTCTATTTCTCGTAAGCAAACCTTAATCCAAATGGCTCCTAGAATGAAACATGCTGCTCCAAAATGAAAAACCCTGCCTCTTCCTCCTCCTCTGTGCCAACCACTTTTAATCAGTGTTTTCGAAATGCCGAGGATAAAAATAGATATCAAAAGAACTTTGCGAATATGAACATTAAGCATTGCCATCTAATTGATTTCGATTTCCTAGAATCAATTAACTTCCCTTATTTGGCCACATTCAACGAATTCCATTGGACTCAGTTTCTAAAAATCAACACAACGGTTCCTCCCAACATCATTCGAGCCTTCTTTTCAAATGTCGAACTTATCATGTCTCCAAATGATCCATGCAAGGTGGTGGGAATTGGATCATTTGTTATGGGCAAAGATGTTGAAATCACCAAGCAATCCCTCTCGCATGTCTTTCGCGTTCCCGACGATGGTCTTATGTTTGAAACTATCCAAGTTCCATTAGAGTTTAACGTCGTCAATGACCTTGTGGGTGACCTTCTCGTCTTTGCACAACTTCTTCACATCATAATTTCCTTGAATTTTCGCCCATTAGGCACCAAATATTCACAACTCTGACGACTTGATCGCTTCTGGCTCCACCAAATTCATTCCCCTGATGGAGATCGACCAAACCTTCTTCATTTTATTCTCCAAGATTGGATGAAGATTGTTCGTGGCAAGGTCCAAACGATTGTCTTCCCTCAACCGCTTGCCTTTTATCTTCTCGATCAAGGCATTGATTGTTCGTGTGAGGTTGGTGTCCTTTCGGACTCAAGTACCACCATCAATCTCGCTACACTGCATAACCTTGGGTGATATTCTCGTCAACAAGGTGATACTATAGTCTGGGAGAAGAGTTATGGTCCTCCTGCATCTCCCGAGCATGACAGCGAAGAGGAAACTCCTGTCGAACCTTCTTCTTTTGCACCTTCGGGATATACTTCGACCTCTCTTGACCAGATCATGCTATCACTTCAAAACTTACAGCAAATCGTTACTCAATGCTTTGATCAGCTCGATGCTCATTTTGGTCAGCTTGATGCTCGTCTCAACACTATGGAGGAGACACAGACTGCCTTATTCGATGAAGTCCAAGATATTCGCATGCAGCAAGAGGACTTCATTGAGCAGTATCACTTGACATTTCCTATGTGTCGTTGACCAGACTCTCTCTGCTTATTATGACTTATGTTTCGGACTTGATGTTTATTTGTTTGTTGTGAACTTTCCTAGTTATGTTTGTGATACTTTACTACCTTAGATGTTTGAACTGAAGTGTTATGTTTGTAGACTCTTTGCACCTTATATTTCTATGGCATGGTTTATGTTTATGGCTTATGCCTTTCGCTTGGCTTATGTTCCTTTTATGTCATATGCTTCTGTTTTTATGTGTTTTTATACCATTGGATTGTTGCTTTAAATTGACTTACTATGTTTTTATACCATGTGTTTTTTCCTTGTTCTAATTCTTGATATGACAAAAAAGGGGAGAATTAAGGGGGTAAAATTCTATATCTTTCATGCATAAATTGAAAGGGAGCAATATATTTTTTTCCATGAGCAAAATATTCTGCATGCATACATTGAGGGGGAGCAAAGCAAAATGATTTTCATTATGTCAAAATTATAAGCAATTTTACTTTAAGCAAATTTACCTTAAGTTTTGTCATATCAAAAAGGGGGAGATTGTTAGCTTTAAATGGACAAGTATTTTGAAATGACAAAAACTTAAGTAAGCTCAAAATGATCTCAATGTAAATTTGCTCAAAATGAACTCAATGATTGAAAATCTTTTAGACAAAAGATTGGACTACGATTTCAATTTGAAAAGTCAGTAAATACTTTTATAAAAGTGATAGAATACTTTGAACTGACTTAAAATCACAAAAACCCATCAAACCATCCCAAAATTGTTCACAAGTATGCAGGTTGGACATGAGGGATCGATCCCTAAGTGGCAGAATGGTTTTCAAAGGCTAAGAAGGGTCCTCGAGCAAGAACCAAGCATTCTGGAGAAAAGGAATCGATCCGTTTGTAAAGGGATCGATCCTTTTGCACGAAAATTGAGCCCAACGGCTAGTTTTTGAGGGTTTCAACTAGAGGATTAGCATTAAATGCTTCACCAACCGTTCCAATCAGTTAGTGGACTATAAATAGAGGCATTTATGAAGATTGGAGGTAGAACAAGCACTCAAAAATTCTCCAAGCTTCAAGAGACAAAATCAAATCTAAAAATTCATTCTTTGTAACTCCATTTGTGTGAATTCTTATTGTACATCACCCACTCACTCAAACTTCTGATATTTAAGGGGTGTGTTAGCCTTGTAAGAGCTGTTATTGTAAGAGTGTGGATAGTATTACAAGGGGAGAGGCTTACAAGATTATTTCTAAGTCTTTAAGAGAAATTGTAAGAGGTCTCACCACACCTTGAAGTGGTTTGTAAGAATTCCCAAGGAAGAGTGGAATCAATACCTTGATAAGAGGATCAAGGAGAGAGGACGTAGGCAAGAGATTGGTCGAACCTTTATAAATCTGTGTTTGCTTCTCTTTCCCTTACTTATTTACTGCATTTATTTTGTTGTTGCCTTATTTGTTTTATTTGTGTATTAAGTGTTAGAAAAACCAAAAATTAGTAGAAAAACCGATTCACCCCCCTCTCGGTAGATCCAACAAAGATGCAACATGAGGAGTTCATAGAACAATATCTATCACGACCCGAAGGCCATGATGTATACTTAACACATACACTTATTCCATTCACCCAAATTTACGAACTAAATTTTTCTTTTCACTTAAGGTTTGTATTCGGTGCCAGTGTTATCACTAAACAAGTTACACCTTTCCCAATTTCGATTTAACTTAACGTTGTTATTTAAATGGATAACTCCTAAGGCAAATCAACTTACTTCTTCAATATTTTAATTCTAGACTTAATTTGGTAAAAGAAAAAGATCGAAAACCTCCCCTTATATATAATCAATTTTCTCCAGTTAATTAACCTGCAAAATATATGTATATATTCAACATCATATCTCAACTCCATAATCCACAATTTATATCACCATACATTACACATATTCCCAGAATCATCAATAAACATATTCATATTCCATAAATTTCACAGTTATCATACCACAAACATATTTAGGATTGCACAGATAATTGTACTAGTCTATAATAACACAGAGTGATCTTAAGTTACATCCCAACATTTCTAATAAACGTGTACTATGCATTACATAATGTCTACACATGATAACCAACATGATATACAAAATTTCATATACCTCATAAGTATCAAAACAGAGTTCAGAGGACTTAAACAAGTACCACTACTAGGTACAGTTCCCAAAAGCCCACACGGAACTCCAAGCGCGGACTTTAGCTTATATGATCTGCGATGATGTTAAAAGGAGGTGAAACAACCACGGCTCAGTAAGCAACTTAAATAAATAAACACTAGGCTCATGTCGTAAAATATGATTATGTATGCATGAACCGCATAAAATATCGTGTATGCACAATGCCATGGTTAGCTACTAACAATTAATCTACAATAGATTGTATAAGCTCATTCAAACTTTTTCTCCATATATATAACCCGCACAATTGCTTATCTTTCAATACTTAAATCGATATGGTTAGGCATAATGTTTCTAACCATTACAAATAGCTAATGATACTATAGAGTAATACAAATAAAACTTAGGCAGTTATTCCGACTCACTGTCATGCGTATAACATTCACCCTAACTAGTGATGGGTAAAACGTCACAAAGTCATAACCGTATAGCACTTAGTTCCCAAAAGACTTTAGAGGTGGCTCCCATAGCTCCGAAGGTAACTGTGTAGCACGTAGCTCCTTTGGGGTCTCTAAAGGTGACTCACATGGTCCAAAAGTAGTCAGTCTTATTCATTTGCCTTTTAGGCGTATGATTTCTAATGATTCATAGGTACTCGTGTAGCACTTAGTTCCCAGAAGACTCTAGAGGTGGCTCCCACAGTTCCAAAGGTAACTATGTAGCACGTAGCTCCTTTGGGGTCTCTAGAGGTGACTCACACGGTCCAAAAGCAGTCGGTCTTATCTAGTTGCCTTCTAGGCGTATGATTTCTAATGATTCATAGGTACTCGTGTAGCACTTAGTTCTCAAAAGACTCTAGAGGTGGCTCCCACAGTTTCGAAGGTAATTGTGTAGCACGTAGCTCTTTTGGGGTCTCTAAAGGTGACTCACACGGTCCAAGAGCAATCAGTCTTATCTATTTGCCTTTTAGGCGTATGATTTCTAATGATTCATAGGTACTCGTGCAGCACTTAGTTCCTAGAAGACTCTAGAGGTGGCTCCCACAATTCCGAAGGTAACTATGTAGCACGTAGCTCCTTTGGGTCTCTAGAGGTGACTCACACGGTCCAAAAGCAATCGGTCTTATCTACTTGCCTTTTAGACGTATGATTTCTAATGATAATGTTCTAAATCAGTCAAGTCCTCGAATCACATGTATGCATAGTTGTCATACAAATCCAATATCCAAGTTTCAATTAACACAAACTATGTGCTATTCGAGGCTTATGAGTTCAACATCGTGAGCTATATATATCGTATACTTAATCACATACACATTCTCAAAATATCACAATATACTGGCATGCTCACTTGGTGCAACTTAAGTAGATCACACGCATTTCTCACAATGCAGGCACCTACGATTTATACAAGTTTATATGTTTATTGAGCATAAGCAAGTCATAATACACAACACATAAGGCATAAATAAAGTTTCATTCCAGCCCAAGCACTATTCACAATCACATCAAGTCGAATTTGTATCTTACTAGTACTTATCCTTATAGTCGTTTTCGTGATATTTCACAAAACTTAATATGAGACTAGATAAATGTTAGATAAAGATTCATTCATCTCTTACGAGATGATACTAGTAAGGTTTATTTAACCCACTTACCTCACTCTCCGCTAATATATTTCCTTGAGCCTCCCCAGTTGAAGCTCAATCTTCTGTCCTAGTCCAAGCCACTACAATCATTCAAATCACATATTTATCGTGGTGTAGAACACAATCTTCAATAATTTTATACTAAGCAATACACCATACCGACACATATATATATATATACACAATATTACATTTGTGGTCATTGATCCAAACATATTATTATTTTGCCTACAGAATTTACGTCTTACGCCAAAGCTTAGTATTTTAGCGACATCGCTTATACACTCTTGGTCAATTGTCGCTTCTTTATATCTTCTCTATAATACTAACATACCGATCATTCTTAGAATGATGCCATTTATATATATCATGATCACAACGTGGTGTTTAAGCTTGTTTTGATAGTTCTAGGCTAGCCAAACCTTTCTTGAATTATATCTTATGGTTATTTAAGTCACTCCTACGCCCTACACATTAACTCATCTTCATCATGCAATTAACATATATACATATATATATATATATAAATGTACTTATATATATATATATATATATATATATATTTGCACCTTAAGCTTAAACCAAGAGTTATGTTTCATATTCTTTAAAACACTCTTGCTAGTCCTCTTTACTCTTGCAAATTATTGTTGTCCCTCTCATTAATAATACCTATTTGTCAATATTTCAGATATTAGTTTTATTACAAATCACCATTTCTCATGCATATATATATATACACACACACCTAAAACATTTAAGCAAGAGAGCTTTTACCTCTCGGTTTAGGCTCTCTTTCTTCTTTTTTTTTTTAACTGTATTCTTTCTCTTCAAAATGGCAGCCCACGAAGCTCTCTTAGCAGTTCCTACGTGCCCTATTTCCATGCATATAACAATCATCAAAAGTCAGCCTTTTATAGTCCTACTATCCCCTATATAAATCCTAGAAATAGTCGGTCAAAAACCAACTCAAAAAGCCATCATTTACCTCTGTTAACAACCCTTCATTTTGACTTTGAGATCAGTCCTTAATGCCACGTTCTAATCCCCAAAACAGCGTCTAATGTTACTACACCTAACACTCCTGTTTTTCAATTTTTTTTTGCCAAGATGAACACCTGTTTTGGGCGTGAGAATGGTACCCCTCATTTCCTTCTATCTTTTCCCTTACACTATTTCTTCTCTAACCGAGCCTGGTGGCTATTCCTCCTCCCAGATTCTGTTGCTAAAAGGGCTCCAAACAGTAGCTCCTTACTCCTAATTTCAGGTCTTTCTTCCCGTGTGAAGCTGTTGCATTTTCGATCTTCTTACTCCCTGGTCCAGTCGTCACTTGCAGCTGCTCCTTACTGCTCTCTTTCAGTTCCAGCTTCCTCTCTCTCTCGTCCCTTTCTCACTTTGCCGAAATCTTCATCTCTCTTTTTTTTCTTTTTTTTTTTTTATAGTTTCTTTCCTCTCTTACAAACCCGATCACCTCTCCCTCGCTGCAGCAGTTTCCTTTTTCCTTCTCTGTACCAAACGACTACAGCTCTTCTTCTTTCCATTCTCTCATCTCTTTTCTCTTCTATTTTTTTTTGTTTAAGCTTTGAAATTTCAGACCCAACCCTCTGTCATCGTTTCTTTCTTTTCTTCTTTTTTTTTTTTTTAAGAAACGATGGAAACGTGGGAACAGTTGCAACACTGATTGGCTTCCTCAAGAAGCCAATCAGAATATTTAATTTATATTTTATTATATTATTATATATATTTTTATATATATATATATATACACACACATTTATTTAGTTATTTATTTTGTATTGGATATATTATACCTACTTCTTATCTTAATTTTATATATATATATATATATATATATATATATATAGATTCTCTTACCTAATGAATATATACAATGAGTATGTGTGAGTGTGGGTGTGTGTGTATATAAATAGTAGGGATCCACTTACACATATGTAAAACAAATTTGTTTTACACAGTTTTATATCTTCATATAGGATTAATATTTTTGCAAACCAACCGTTAGATTTAACAACCTACTCATATTTATTATGTATGTAAATTTTTGAATCAATCTGCTATTTTTATCATTTTAATCGAGAATAGTATTTTTTTCAATATATATCAATGATTGCAATTTTATTTTACGAAATATATAGTTAGATGTATTCGATTAATTTGAAATTTGGCATGCATGATCTATGTGAATAGAACATAAAATTCAACGATCGGATTAAAAATTATAAATCATATAAAAAGATATGAAAGTGTGTAAAACTAAATTTGTTTTACACATGTGTAAGTGGATCCCTCCTCATATATATATATATATATATATATATATATAAATTTTTCCTTTATTATATATATTGAAATATATTTTCTTCCTTTATTTAATTAATATATCATCATTTTTCCCTAACATATATATGTATAATTCAAATTTCATCAATATTAGTCATTTAGTGTTAAATTTAACAAACTTGAGCTTTATTCTCATTACTGGAAATAATAATAAGTACATGCTAGACTTCGGCATTTAGCTTAATGTCTTCTATTTATTTACAAAATTTGGTATGGAATTACAGTCTTCACAATATCACAAGACCTTTCCTAAGAGGTCTTAAGCTAGATATAACTAGTATATCTAAGCTCTTAGGATTCCATGACTGTCTAGGATATTTAGTTTAGTCTACCTATCTAATGACTGTTTATGATTGTTTAGCAATGTTCACTATATGAATACTTATGTCTTTATGACCGTTTCTATGACTGCTCTGGCCTATGTTTATGATAGCTCTTTTCTTTATCAATGTTAACTTGGAATCTCTATATGACTCTATCATATTATTGTTAGTTTGAATTACCAATTCCTTACAACTACTTATTTTTAGTCACTGATTCCTTTGTTATATGTTATATATGCATTCATTAAGGGGGAGTTTTGTGTTTGCTATGACAAAAAAGGGGAGAAATAATGGTAAATTTTATTACAACTCATGCTTTAATTGAGGGGGAGCATTTCTTCAAAGATGTTTCAAAGCAAATTAACCTTAAATTTTGTCATATTAAAAAATGAGAGATTGTTAGCTTAAAATTGACATATGTATTTTAAAATAACAAAAACTTAAGTAATATTAAATGTTTGATTCTATATTGTAAATTTGCTTTATCAATTATATGATTTTCTCAAACCATCTTATGTGTATTTATCAAAATAAGACCATGACTACTTGCTTTTACTGGTCTTAATCTTTTACTAAATGATTTTGAATATTTTTATTAAATAATTTTTTCAAGAAAATATAGAATATATTTAGAAAATTACTTAACAAGTTTGTAGACTAAGTTTTTATTTGAGAAAGTCAAGAAACAACTTTATAAAATTGAAAGAATGTTTTGGGGTGAGTTAAAACCAAAGACTACATTGTTTTTAACCCAAAACAGCCTAGGAAAGTGCAGAAAATGAATAAAGGATCGATCCCCCATGTTGAGGGATCCATCCCCTAATGGCAAGAAGCCCCTAGAGGTAAAATTTGAAAGGCAGGATCGATCCCTAGGGCATGGGATCGATCAAAAAATGGTAGAAAATCAAGAAAGCTGTCCCTGAATGATAGAATCGGTCCCCTACCCTAAAGAACGATCCCCTACCACAAAAGTAGTGCCCAACGGATAATTTTTAAGGGTTTTAATGAGAAGAATTGCATTAAATGCTCCAATAACCATCCTCAGCTCTTGGTGGACTATAAATACCTGTATTTATGAAGTTAAAGGACAAAATAAGCACTATTTCATCTTCCTTAACCTTCAAGAAAGAATTCAAAGCTCAATTCATCTTTCCTTCACATTGTGTATTTCTACCTTTGAGAGGTTCTCTATTGTACACAACCCACTTAAACTCAATTCTATATTTCAAAGAGGAGTGTAATCTTGTGAGGTTATCTTAAGAGAGTTTGGGTAGCTTTACAAGGGAAAGGATTTAGAGGGTTCTTCCTAAGCCTACAAAAGGAAGTGTAGGAGGTCTCTCCTAAGCTTACAAAAGGAAGTGTAGGAGGTCTCTCCATACCTTGAAGTGGATTGTATTAAGTCACAAAGAAGAGTGGAATCAACACCTTGACAAGAGGATCAACGAGAGAGGACGTAGGTAAGAGATTGGCTGAACCTCTATAAATCTTGAGTTTGCGTCTTCTTCCCTACTCTTTATTTACTGTTTTTGCTGAGTTATTGTGTAATTTGTTTAATTAACTTATTTAGCCTTAAAATTTAGAATTAAGGTCAAAAAATCGATTCACCCCCTCTTGGTAGAGCCAACAAAACCAAGCAATCATTGAGAACATTGGTAACTAGTTATTTAAGTCACTTCCAAGCACCTGAAAGAACCAATCTGGAAAGGAAATTGATAAATCCCAACTTTTAAATTTATGGAAAATTGATGTAGACCACACCTTGGTAGCGTAATTGCAGTCCTTAAAAAAATGGATTATTGTTTCAGGCTGATGTCCACAAAAAAGACATATTGGATGTGAAACAATCCTTCTTTGATGAAGATTCATCATTGTAGGAATGATCAGTTGACAACATATCCATACGAACATACAGACTTTATTTGTGACTGACAAATTCCACACTTTCTTGCAAAATGATGCCGATGGTGTGCCACTAGATGATTCACCCCTTAAATACCCTCCTTGATCAGTATAAGATCTCATGCTAGTGTTATACTCCATGAGAGCAAGATAGCTTGATTTGACTGAATACTGTCCACACTGGTTATGCTGCCAGATCAACAAATCATCAAAGTTTAATCCCAACAATGGCATCTTTAGAATGTTACCTACATCAGAAGGTGAAAACCATGTATGTAGTAGATCTTCTTTCCAGGTTCTAATTTAGTGATCGATAAAATGTGAGACTAACATGTTAAGGTGGTTAGCCCTTGTAGAGATAGGATGGTAAAACCAAGGCCATGGGACCCGTGGGTCACTCCATATAAAGATAGATATTCCACTACGTATTCTCCATCTAACACCAAGCTTCAGCATTGTTCTTCCTTCACATAAGCTCTTCCATGTGTAAAAAGAGTTTGAACCCACCTTAGCATCCATGAATGAGCCATTTCTAAAATACTGAGCCTTTAGAACCTTGTGGCATAAAGAATTTGGATGTTTCAATAGAAGCCACCCTTGCTTAGCTAGCAAATCCAAATTAAAAGATGACAAACATTTGACACCCAAACCACCTGATGACTTTGGCAGACAAACCTTGTTCCAACTTAACCAATGTATGCCATGGTTATTTTCACCATGTTGCCAGCAGAAACGACACATCAATTGGTTAAGATCTATACGGAAAGAATATGGAAGCTTAAAGACTGACATGGTGTAAGTAGGGATAGATTGCACCACTACTTTGATTAATATTTTCTTCCCTACTTGAGATAAAAATTTTTCTTTCTATCCCATTAGCTTCTTCCAAATTCTATCTCTTATTTTTTAAAATGCTTGTTTCTTTGATCTGTCAACCACTATTGGTAAACCCAAATATTGTTCCATACTTTTCACCATTTTGCCACCAGAAATGAAACATCAATTGGTTAAGATTTGTACAGAAAGAATATGGAAGCTTAAAGACTGACATGTAAGTAGGGATAGATTGCACCACTGCTTTGATTAATATTTCCTTCCCTACTTGAGATAAAAAATTTTCTTTTCATCCCATTAGCTTCTTCCAAATTCTATCTCTTATTTTTGAAAATGCTCATTTCTTTGATCTGCCAACCATTGTTGGTAAACCTAAATATTGTTCCATACGAAGCACTACTTACACCCCAAGAATTGAAGCAAGTTAAGACACCAAAATTAGGGTTGTGTTTTTGCTGAAGAAAATACTAGATTTCACAAAGTTCACATGCTGACCAGAAACATGCTGATAACAGTGTAGGATCTCCTTAACTTTGTTGTAGTCCTGCAAATTAGCCTTGAAGAACAAAATAGAATCATATGCAAAAAACAAAGAATTGATAGCTGGTGCTGTTTGAGCCACCTTTACATCACTAATATAACCTTGAGTTTATGCTACTGTCAACGCCATTATTAACCCTTCAACACACAAGATGAAAAGATATGGTGACAAGAGGTCACCTTGTCTAAGGCCCCTTGATGGATGAAAATAACCATACTATTTGCCATTCACTGTCATAGAAAAGGAGACTAAAGTTACACAATGCATAATGACATTAACCCATCTGTCAACAAACCCCATTTTCCTCATCAAGGCATCTAGAAAGCTCCATTCGTCCTTGTCGTATGCTTTGCACGTGTCTAACTTCAAAGCACAGAAGTCATTCCGACTACCCTTGTGATTTTTGATTGAATGTAACAATTCATATGCAACCAAAGAGTTATCTATAATCATAAGCCTAGGTACAATGGCAATTTGGTTTTCAAAAATCATAGAAAGCAAAATTAGTTTTAGTCTGTTGGCTAAGGTTTTGGATATCACATTATACAGTACATTGCATAAACTAATAGGACGGAATTGTGACATGGTTTCAGGTCTTTTAACTTTGGGAATAAGCACTATGTGGGTATAGTTAACAAGTGACAAAGACATGTTGCCATTTAAGAAATTAAGGCAGCATTGAACAACATCAAATTTAATCAAATGCCAAAACTTTTGGTAAAAACTGGCAGGAAATCCATAAGCTCCAGGTGCTTTACTAGGTTGCATATGAAAAAGAACATCCTCAATTTCAGCAATAGTGAATGGCATTAAGAGAGACTCATTCATATCCTTCATGACCCTCTTTTCAACATTATTAAGAATCTCATTCTGGTCTAAGGAATTAGGAGATTGGAACAACTTCTGAAAATAATCAACTGCTATTTAACCAACATCATCCTCATTGTCATGCCAAACACCAAAGTCATCTTGCAATCTAACAATCGAGTTCCTCTTTCTTCAAATAATTGTTGCTGCATGAAAATACTTTGAGTTTTTGTCCTTAAATTGCACCAACTTATTCTCGAGCATTGTCTCCACATAGTTTCTTTGTTCTCCAACAATTCATTCATAAACTTTGTAAGTTTTTTTTCCTTTGCCAATGATTGCTTAGAAATTAGAGAAAACTGCAACTATAGTAGCTATTTTGTACATTGGTCAATCTATTTAGAAATATGAGCAAATAACTTCCTATTCCATTTCAAAAGTTGCTGCCTTGTTCGTTTGAGTTCTAATAGTAAGCCATTACTAGAAGAACTGTTACCAATAAACCAAGTAGATGACACCTGTTGTTCACACTCCGAATATCAAAGCCATGTCTCTTCAAAATATAATTGTCTACTTCTATAATGATGACCCATATTAAGTGGAGACTGAGTTGTTTGAGATATGGGGTTGTGATCAGAAAAGTAGCAGAAAGATTAACAACCTAACTATTCATGAACATAGACCTCCAAGCATCATCACAGAAGAATCTATCCAACCTCAACTTAACAGTTGCATATTCATCTCTTCTATTCCACCATGTGAATTGCGATCCAGAATAACCCATGTCATGTAAACCACATGCATCAATAGCATCATGAAAAGATTTCATCTAGTTATCACACTGTTGAATTCTCCCAAATTTTTCATAAGGATATAGGGTTTCATTAAAATCTCCTCCACACAACCAAGGTAAAGAACTCAAACTACTCAGCCTTCAAAGAAGCTCCCAACTTTTGAATCTCAGTCGTGTTTCTGGATCTCCGTAAAACCATGTGAACCTTTATTTCAAATCACTTACTAACTCCTCCACTGTCACATCAATATGGTAATGAGAGAAACTCTATAGATCTACTTGAATATCATCCATCCACAAAAGAATCAAACCACCACTTCTACCACTACTACTAACACAGAAGACAAAAGAAAAGTCATACAACATCTTCAAGCGTTGAGATTGTGCATTCTACAACTTGGTTTCACAAAGAAATGTTAGAGATGACTTTTCTTTTCTTAAAAGGTTTCTCAACGCATTAACTGCTCGTGGACCTCCTAAACCACGATAGTTAAGGCACAGGGTTTTCATAATTAATGGCAGAGCAAAGATGTCTCTATCTCTACCTTGATATCTAATTTAGGATTTACATCCATCACACTCACAGAAGAGTACATTCTTTCAACTTCATGTGCTGATGACACCTCTAAAATAGGCCTAAGTTGTACCATAGTGCTCAGTAAAAGACCATGAACTGACTTTAATCTTTTAAACTCTGTAGGCCAAACTGTGGTTGTCTCATAAGAGCTATACATGGTATCAGTTGCACGGGATTTCCTTTTATTGGGTAAGTGCTCGGGACAAATAGAATCTCGGGTGGTGATGTCAATTATAGATAGGAGTAGGCCAGGTAGGCTTGTTTTGATGGTTAGTGTTTGGCAATGGTATTCAGTTTCCATCATTAAGGCTAGGTTTGGAGTTGTGGTGGTAATAAGCAATAAAGCAAGAGTAAGGGAAGAAGTGTCATGGAAGGAAGGATCATTAGAGTCCAATTTCAATTGATAGGGAATTGGACGAGATGAAGGGCCTGAGAAAGAAGATAGAGTAGAGTATTTGGATAAGAAGGATGAATTATGGTGTTGAAGAGGCTTCTTAGAATTTCTCTTAGCCATTGGAGATGCATATAACCAATCACAATATTTTACTAGACTAGAATCCATAGACAAATCCTCCAAAGAACAGTCACGAACAACGTGGCCTAGAATTCCACAACCATAACAGAATTAAGGTAGCCTTTCATACCTGAACTTTGCAAAATGCATGTTTGCTTAAATCATCAGTGATAAAGATACCACGTAGCAATGGTTTTGTGACGTCTAAATCAAACCTCAGTTACATAAATCGTCCCCAACTCCCAAAATCATCACCAAGGTCCACATCATGCGGTGCACCAAAACGAGATGCAATAAGTTCTCCCACTTCCTTTCGCATCATTGATAAAGGAATTTCATACACATGTAACCAAATCTATAAATGGCAAAATACAAAATCGTTTACTCGTTTTGGACCATCATACTTTTGAAATAGTAAAGGACAATGTTCAAAAGTCCATGGACTTCCTTCTAACACCCTGAGCAGATCACCTTTGTCAAAAAATTAGAAGAGGGAAACATTGTCTTCCAAAATTCTGAAGACAACCCCTTTCGATGGTCACCATATCTGTTTAAAAATATTAAACATGGCCTTATGATTATACAATCGTTGACTAAGGAGAGAACCAACCAGAAGTAATTCTCCCTTGTGATTAGATACTTGGATAATCTCATTTGGAATTGCTATAATATTGCACTCATCATTAATTAACTTAAAATGATTTCAATCACAATGGAGGATAGTTTCCAGTTGATCCGTATGAAATTTTTTGGATTTAAGAAAGAAAGAAATTAGAATTAAGGTTAGAAATCAAGAACATGGGATGAAGAGAAGAGATTACAAGCTAAAACTACCGTTGGAAATGGTAGTTATAGGTAGAGCATGACGATAACTAACTTTTCAAACATTTGAAAACTGAAAAAAGCAAATAACTACTTTACAAACAGTAACTCTAACAAATGAAGTTGGTTTCATAATTAATAGTTTATTTGTATTAAATCTTTTATCTAGTATATTTAGGCTCAATTTGGTTTCAAACGAACAATTTGACCCTTCTTTTTTATTTTAAATTTTAATGTATAATTTCTTTAATGATCATTTTATTACTCATTTCACCATCATTGATGTGATTGAATCAAAACGCATCACCTTTGATACCAATCGTATCGCCACCGCTGTTTTTAATCTCACTAAAACTAATTATACCATTCATTCAAACTAACCTTCAGAAAATTGTCATTTAATTTGCATGTATGACATAGCCGGAGAGAGCTACAACTAGAATTAAGAAAGAACAAAAAAATTTTCAATGGATACAAAATAGAGTTGGGCTTTCTTAATTGTTTATGAAATTAAAAGGTTTCTTTAAAATTGTACATCTAGGTTGAAATCTAGGATGTATAATAAAAATTATTTTCTTTTAACTTTTATACTCGTTCCCTTTCATTGTCCTACTTTTCATTGTATCAAACAAAACTTGGTCATGTAAACAGTTTTTTAATTGGGTGGTTAAAACAAATTAGTATCATATTATAAGACTTGTATTCTAACAAATAACTTCATCCCTAACTCTAATTTTAGAAAAAAAAATCTTAGTCATTAAAAAAATCCTCACGTTTAGCATGTAATTGGTGATTAACAAAAAATTTTATATTATTTTAGTTCGAAATTCTCAAGTCTAAATGTCGCATCAAGAGAAAAAAACATGTTATATATCTTTTTAAGATTCATAAATACCGATTGATTAAATTAAATTTTATTAAATATATTTAAAAAATGTTGTTATAATTTATCTTTTAAATTATTATATTTTTTTTACATGTTAATATATGTTTCCTCTTTACTTGTTAAAGGTATAAGTTGATAAATTTTTATTTTTAATTGTTTTTGTACAAATTATTTTAAATTATAAATCTTTTGAATGGATAAATTAAAAATTAAAAAATAAAACAACATATATAATGCTTACAAATATTTCGTAATATATCTTTTTATTATGAATCCCTTTAATATTGGATTCACTATAATTATAATTAGGCAAAATAGTCAAATAAGCCCTCGACCTTGAGTCCAAAAGGGAATTAAGCCCTCAACCTTTTATTTCGTAGAAATCAATCCATAAATTTTTATTTCAGTGGAAATAAACCCTTAACCTTCTAAAATTATGCAATTAAGTCCAAATCTGTTAAATGACACTAACTGCCGTTAGTATTGCACACGTGGCATGCCACGTGGCAGCCAAGTAAGCTATCCACGTCAGCTTTCACTAACGGCAGTTAGTGTCATTTAACAGATTTGGACTTAATTGCATAATTTTAGAAGGTTGAGGGTTTATTTCCACTGAAATAAAAGCTTATGGACTGATTGCCACAAAATAAAACATTGAGGGCTTAATTCTATTTTGATCTCAAAGTTGAGGGCTTATTTGACTATTATTCCTTATAATTATAATGTATGGCGAAGTAAACGAGGAAGATAACAAGAAATTATGTCTAAATCTACGTTTGTCCAAAGGTAATTGGGCCATAAAATATGATCATAAGAACAATCAGCTCTTTTTCTCTACACTTTTTTTTTGCCCAAAACCCAATCCTCAAAAATGGCCCCTAAAAAGCCTAATTATGAAGTGAGATTTGTTAGAGGAAATCCACCGTGCCGCAACCCGAAGACATCGACTAAAAATTATCGACAAAAATGGTGTCCGGCAAAAAAACGGTGAATACTCTTTGCTCTTTTATCTGTTATTTGTTGATCTATTTTCAAAATGTAAAAAAGAGACTGAAATCAGCTTCTTCTTCTTCTTACATTTTGATTTAACAGAAGAAGACTCATGAAAGCATCAACAACAGGCTGGCTCTCGTTATGAAGAGTGGAAAATACATTCTTGGTTATAAAACAGTGCTTAAGTCTCTCAGGACCTCCAAAGGTTCTTTACTTTTGCATTTTTGTAACTGGATTTAATTTCCTGGTTTGCTCTTAGATTTTAAAGATGTAATCTTTTTTATTGAAGAAATTTTGTATTTTGTTGATATTTGATAGGGAAGCTGATTATTTTTTCGAACAATTGTCCACCGCTGAGGAAATCTGAGATTGAGTACTATGCTATGCTTTGTAAAGTTGGGGTACATCATTATAATGGAAGTAAGTTTTTTTCCCTGTTGCTTTGCAGAGATCTTCCATGGTGAAAATCGATTTTCAGTGTAATTTGTGTGGTTGTTTCCTTTTGTTTAACTTTACTAGGATTCGAGTTGATATGAGTGAGTTTCTGATGATTTTGGGGATATCTTAGCTTATTAGTCACTGAATGAACACTAAAACGGCTAAACAAAAAAATGGTTCGTATCATACACGATGTTCACTGTATATATAATAGGTAAAGTGAGGAGGATACGTACCCTGTCATCATCTCATTGCTTGAATTTGATTCCATGAATTTGAACTTACATTTTTCTCTGGGGTTTTGTACCTTATGCGATCAAGATCTTGTTTGATAATTTCTGTCGGATTGACTGGTTTTCTCTCGAATGACTAGCTCTTGGAGTATTCTTATTTGCTATCTATAATTTTTTTACTTAGTTGTTTGAGATGTCATTCCTATTGATGGCTAAAGCTTTTAGGATTTATATCCACATGTATCTAGGCTTGAGTTGACTGATTCCGTGTTGAACTGTCGCTTATTCTCTTCTCTGCGTATGATTATCTAGTTTGGCATAATGAGAGATCATTTATGTTCATTTCGGGTAAACTAATTAATTCCGTTGAATGCTGGTCTCTGCAATTTGATCATTGCAGATTACAAACTGTTCCTTTGCCTGCCCTGCAGGTGATTCTGACATCATCAAGTCTCTGACTGGTGACAACTGAGTTGATCAAGTTTAGCTTATCTCTGCTTCCACAACAGAATGATGTTTCTTTCTTAGTTTATTGTTTCTCTTTGCCCACTTCTCATTTGTTTAAGAATCTTTACTAGATGGTGACACTTTCTTTAGGGTCTGTTTGGTCTAGCTCAAACTTTTATAAATGTGCTGTTCGAGTAGAACTTTTTTACAAGTGTATTAGTGTTTAGTAAACTAAATATAAAAGCGCTGTAAAATGTTAAAAACTATTTAATATAAT
The DNA here is from genome assembly GCA_031772115.1 of Heritiera littoralis. Classification (NCBI taxonomy): domain Eukaryota; kingdom Viridiplantae; phylum Streptophyta; class Magnoliopsida; order Malvales; family Malvaceae; genus Heritiera; species Heritiera littoralis. The sequence continues at coordinate 1,094,313 of JAPDPK010000096.1, read as the reverse complement.
TTTTGTATATTTTTAATAAATGTAAAAATGAAATAATAAATTTTATTAAATTAAATCAAAAGTTTTTAAGTGAAACAAATAAATAAACTAATAAAAATTTTTTCCAATTAAAATTAAAATAAATAAAAAAGTTGACAAAATTAATAAATTAATATGAAATAATATAATCTTCTTTATAATTTTGTAAATTATTGAAGAGTAAAGTGAAAATGTAATAAAAAATTATTAGATACAGTTAATAAATTTAATATTTTTTGAAAAAGCTTTAATTTATGATTTCAGTAAAAAGCTCAAACTTGTTTTTCGAGTAAGTTAAAAATTTTGAAATTCAAATAGCTAGTTTTTGCTTTGCAGGGACTTTGTCAAGCTTTGTACCTTAAATTCCAAATTTTGTTTGGTTAATGAAGATGTAGAGTTTTCAATTCCACATGTACCTTCATCCGTTTTAACAGTCTGAGATTAATCTTGTTTGGGGTTTAGTTACAATTAAGGTTTTTCACTCCTCTTCAAAGATGTGTTTAGTGGAAGTCGAATCCGATAACTCTTCCCACAAACTCAACCTGTATTGTCAATTGAGCCACAACCCTTAGGTAGAGTTTTCAATTCCATTATTTGACTCAAATGATGCAACTTATTTAATAAAGTAGGTTAAAGTCTCTTCTCTTACAAATCAAAAAATTGGATTTGGGTCATTGGTTAAACTTTACATTTAATGTGACTACGATAAATGCACGGATCTTAGAAAAAGAAAATCAAGGAAAAAAAAATTTTATTTTTGTGAGATGGTTGCTGACAAATCAAGAAAATTGTTTTAACTTTTTTCCATGACATGTTGGTTTTCTACATTTTATATAAGGGAGTCATTATTCACACCCTAATTTATTCTAAGCTCACCTTATCTAATACTCACACCCTAACTCTCCCATTTCTTCTCAATCTTTTTCCTACTCACACCCTAAATCCCTATTTTTTAACTCGAAAATGCCTCTTAAATCCACCCACTACACACCCTAAGCCTTATTTCTCAAACCCTCCTCAAATCTTCAAATCTTAGAGAATGTCAAGATAATAAAGTAAGTGTAGCTTCCATGTTCTATTACATATGTTTAATGTTCATTTTTTTCTCATTTAAATTTATATAATTGTTGAATTTGAGCAAAATGGCTTTGAATAAATCGGGTGGGGAGGTTAGGTTTCGATTCTGCAGCTTGCTATAGAGGGGTCGTGATAAGGAATAGCAGTGAGCTACGACCGCGAGCCCTTAAGAATGTGCGTTACTAAAGTGCCGCGTCCATTGATGGATGCGTGGCATTAAAGTGCCACGAGCTCCGATAGATTTGCGACACAAAACTCAATTGAATTCGCAACACCAGTGTCACGGGCAAAGCTTTTTCACACTAAAGCGATTGACTATGCGGCACTTGGATGGTCTCGTCCACACAAGTCAACCGAAAATTTCACAACAATCTGAACAAATAACAAGCAAGCAACAAATTACTAAGAGGCACACGACAATATCGCGAGGCATAAAGAATGCACACCTCATAATCACAGGTATTCCCACAAGAAAAAATGTTTTATTATTAATGATTGAGAGATTGCAAAGATTACAAGAGAAGTCGAGTCTTCCACACCATCGTCAGGGCCAAGGAGGGCAACCCTAGATGGGTGTGCTAGCACATACCTTAACCAATGAGACAGCCCAACATCTGCCAACTGCTCACCCCCTATAGTAGCAAAAGAGCTTTTACAAGAATGCTACCAGTAACCATTAGGGACACTTTTCCTAATTCCCTGGATCCTATTTTCCTAAGTACATGGATTCTATTTTCCCTAAGGCACCTCTATCTAGGCATGGCCTTATACAAGGTTGGCTCATGACATCTTTCCCCACTCAATCTATCGACGTCCTCGTTGACTTGGTTACTTGGAACTCTTCGATCTTTTGCTTGAAAGCTCTAAGGTTGTGCTCTCTCTCCCAACTAACTTCTTTCGGTCCTAGTCCTTCCTACTTTACCAGGTACTCTTAGATAGATCTTCTTGACACTACGGTTCGTCTATCAACCAAGATTTCTTCTACTCTGCTCTTTGAAGGTGGCTTCATACTGATGATGGCCCTGGTTGCTCTACTTCAGCTTATATCTATTGGGTTTGCATGGTATGGCTTCAAGTTGCTTACATGGAAAATTAGGTGCACTTTCATCCTTTTCGGGGGATCAATTTTATAGGAGGCCTGTCCTACCTTGCTAAGAATCTTCACTGGACCCTCATACTTGCGCACTAATCTGCGGTCCCGCTTCCATAGGAATCTAAGCTGCTCAGACACTAGTCTGACCAAGACCAAATCACCCACCTCAAACTGTTGTGCTCTTCGACCCTTGTCCGCCCACTTCTTCATGCGCTTTAATGCTTTTTCCAAGTAACCTCTGTGTTTTACCTCCACTATTTGGTGAAGTTGAAGGCTCGAGGATTCTTCCCTTTGTATGGCTTAAGGGAAGTGTGGGGCAATCTAGGTTGTTATCCTATGACTACTTCAAAAGGACTCTTGTTCGTGGCGGAGCTCTTTCTAGAATTGAAACACAGTCGTGTCACATCTAATAGCAGAGGCCAATTCTTCCGGTTGGCTTGCGCGAAATGCCTCAAGTATTCCTCTAACAACCCATTAAAATGTTTTGTCTGTCCATCTATTTGCGGGTGGTAACTTGAGGAGATGTTAAGTTGGGATCCCAAGATACTGAAGAGTTCCCGCCAAAATGACCCTGTGAATCTTGGATCTCTATTGCTAACAATGCTCTTCATAATACCCTAATATTTGACCACATACTTGAAGATTAGACAAGTCGTGTCTTCTACTATGTAGTACTTTTGAGCTAGGATGAAAGTGGCATACTTTGAAAAACGATCAACAACTACAAGGATTGACCCGAGATCACCAACTCTAAGGAGCCCATTTATAAAGTCTAAAGAAATACTTTCCTAAGGTCTTGTTGGCACCGGCAATGGTTCAAGCAAGCCCGCTTGCTTATTTTTTTCAACTTTGTCTTGTTGGTAGATAAGGCATGTCTTGGTGTAATCCATCACGTTTTGTCTCATATTCGGCCAATAATAGCCCTGTTTTAGTAGAGCAAGAGTGCATTGCCAACCTTGATGACCTGCCCAAGGGGTGTCATGACATTCCCGCATTAACTTCTGTCTCAGATTTCTTGCTCTTGGGACAAATAATCTTGGACCTTTGTCAATAGAGCCCCACTCTCCAACCAAAAATACTTCGACTTCCCTTCTTCTACTAGCTTCATTAAGGACTTGGCTTGGGGACCTTTATTCAGATTTTCTTCGATCAGTTTACGGATATCTGTGGTCACTTTGGTAGTTGACATTGGGGCAATTCTCCAAAATGCTGCCAATTTCGCCCGTCGACACAATGCATCGGCCACCTGATTAGCACTCCTCCTTTGTATTCAAAATGAAAATCAAACTCCGCGAGAAACTCTTGCCACCTGGCTTGTTTTGACATGAGCTTTGGTTGAGTGAGGAAATGGCTTACTACTGTGTTATCCGTCTTGACGATGAATTTTGACCCAAGTAACCAATGCCGTCAAGCCTTTAAACAATAGATCACTGCTAATAGTTCCTTCTCTTGGGCCATGTATCTCCTTTCCTCTTCATTAAACTTACGGCTTTTGAAAACGACCAGGTGTCTTTCTTGCAAGAGCACTCCCCCAATGGCAAAATCTGAAGCATCTGTTTGCACTTCAAAGGGCTTTCCAAGGTCTGGGAAGACCAATACAGGTTTTTAATTAAGGTTTGCTTCAGATCCTTAAACGCCTTGTTGCATTCACCTAACTATTCCCACTTTTTATCTTTCTTCAATAACTCGATGAGGGCTATTATCCTACAGGAGTATCCCTCCACAAATCTTTGATAATAGTTGCCCAATCTTACAAATGAGCGGAGTTCCTTAACATTTTTCGAGGCATGTCACTCCTTAATAGCCTTGACTTTCTCCATATCCATTCGAATCTGCCCTTGTTCCACAACATGGCCTAGGAAATGGACTCAGGTATGAGCGAAACATCATTTCTCCCTTTTTACATACAAGTGGTGCTCTCGAAGCCTTTTGAAGACAAGTTTGAGATGATCTTGATGCTCCTCCGGGGTAAAGCTAAAGACCAAGATGTCGTCTAAGTAGATGACCACAAATTTATTAAGATAGTCATTAAATACCTAGTTCATTAGAGTACAAAAAGTGGTAGGAGCATTGGTTAGTCCAAAAGGCATGACTAAGAATTCAAAGGCACCAAACCAAGTTACACAAGTAGTTCTTTGGCTCGTCTCCTTCGGCGATTCTGACTTGATGATACCCAGACCTTAGATCAAGTTTAAAGAAATATTTGGCCTGACTTAAGTGATCAAAAAGGTCCGCTATTAAGGGGATTGGATACTTGTTCCTCATTGTCACCTTGTTCAGTGCTCTATAATCTACACACAATCGCAAGCTCCCATCATGCTTCTTTTGAAACAACACTGGTGCCCTGAACGGTGCTTTAGATGGTCTGGTAAAGCCAGCTTGTAATATCTTATCCAACTATTTTCTTAACTCAACCAACTCTGGAGGAGCCAAGAAATAAGGTCCTTTTGCGGGGGCTTTACTCTGGGGAGAAGTTCAATTTCATGATCTACCGATCTCCGTGGTTGTAGGACCTTTGGTAGTTGGTTTGGCATTACATCCTTGAACTCTTCTAGCACCTGTCTTATCCCTTCGGGCATAAACTCTGACTCGAACCCCTCTTTGCAAATTGGCATGGCCACATATAAGGGCTCCCCTCTTTTTATTCCTTTCTTAAACTGCAAAGCTAAAATTATCTTCCCGTTTCTAGGGATAATCATGGCTGGCACTACACATGGGCGTTCCCCCAAGAGCAATAGGCAACTGGCAACTAGAATCGAGATCGCCTGAGCCAACATCATGAAATCTAATCCTAAGACAACATCAAAATCATTCATGGGGGAAACGATGGAGTTGATGCCTTCTTCCTATGGCTCAAGTTTGGTCATCGCGTTCTTAGAGCTTCCACAAATGGCAAAGGATGGTGAGTTGACTGCTTTCATTTTCCCACAATCCTTACTAATCTTTAGATCACACCTTTTAGCCTCCTCAAGTGTGATAAAGGTATCAGTTGCCCCTGTGTTGACCATTGCCCTTGTAGGTTTCCCATTGAACATCACCTCCACGTACATCAAGCCCCTCTCGAGCTCTTTCTTCATTTGACTTAGCTGCGAATGTAGGGCATTAAGGAATCGGATGGAACCCATCCTCGCGGGTTCTTCCACAGCTTCTTAGGCCATTAGTGGCAATTGGGGAGCTTCTTGGGTGGAAGTCCTCAGTGCATTGAGGGTACCTCTATGGAGACACTTGGTAACTCAATGCGGTCCCTGGCAGAGAAAGCAAGCTAGTGGTTGTTTGGACTTGAACATCGAGGCGTTGTTTGTCTTGGAAGGAGGTGTGTCTTTACCCGGTGGTCTATCGACTCCCCCACTTGAGGATCTATCCACCCTGGCCGCCTTTCCTCCATTCCCATAGTTGGAGTTACTGCCTATTGATGGAGGGTTCTTATGTTTGCTTGAGCTATCGTTGTAATCATTGAGGCATTCGGCGACAGCCATTGTTGTGGCTACATCTTGTACCTTCTACCTTTGGAGTTTCGTCCTAGCCTAAGGCTGAAGTCCCTCAAGGAAATAGAACATCTTGTCCTTTTCAGACATGTCCCTAATATCCAACATCAGAGTAGAAAAGCTCCTAACAAACTCTCGCATCGTTCCTGTTTGCACCAATTCTTGTAGCTTTCTTCGAGCCAAGTATTCCACATTTTCGAGGAAGAATTGGTTCTTTAATTTTTGCTTTAGGTCACTCATGTTTTGATGGGGCACTCATCATCAATAAACTTTGAATGCCACCATAACTTGGCATCTCCAACAAGATACATCGAGTCCATTGCAACTTTTCTTCCTTCGATTCTATGCGCACTATTCGAAAATATTGCTCGATGTCAAACAAGAAACTCTCAAGTTCTTTCGCATCCCTTGCCCCCTCATAACGGAGCGGTTTTGGCACCTTAGATTTCTTTCCTCTATCCGTTGTGCTAACACCAACCCTGCTCACAGCTAGTTGAAGTACATTGATCTGAGCATTGAGTTCCTCGAACTCTTTTTGAATAACTTGTAATGCCTCTCTAGTCTCCTCTCCCAAGTTAGCTAGAGACTTGGACAGCTCTCGCTGGGCTGCCTCAATCTCCCCCAATCGATCGTCAGTAACCATGTGAGCTTTCAAGGTGACCACTACGACCTCAAGCTCCTCAATTCTCATTCGTTCATCTGACCCTCCTTAAGTCGTCACCATTTCCCACTCATTTGCTAGCATAATTAACCTGGATCTGATACCATTTGTCATGGACAAAGCTTTTTCACACTAAAGCAATTGGTCGTACGGCACTTGGCTGGTCTCGTCCACACAAGTCAGTCGAAAATTTCACAACAATATGAACAAATAACAAGCAAGCAACAAATTACTAAGAGGCAAACAACAATATTGCGGGGCATAAAGGATGCACACGTTATAACCACAGGTGTTTCCATAAGAAAAAATGTTTTATTATTAATGATTGAGAGATTACAAAGATTACAAGAGAAGTTGAGTCTTCCACACCATCGTCGGGGCCAAGAAGGGCAGCCTTAGATGAGTGTGCTAGCACATATCTTAACCAGTGAGACAGCCCAACATCACCAACTACTCACCCCTATAGTAACAAAAGAGCTTTTACAAGAATGCTATCAGTAACCATTAAAATGTTTGAAATGGGGACACTTTTCCTAATTCTCTAGATTCTATTTTCCTAAGTACATGGATTCTATTTTCCCCAAGGCACCTCTACCCAGTCATGGCCCTATACAAGGTTGGCTCATGATATCCAAGGTGCCACGAGTTCAGAAAAGACCACAGTACTTGGGTGCCACGAGCTTTAAACAAGTAAAAAATAATAATTTTAACTTTTTTTATTTTTAATTTAGGTTAAATTACAATTTAAATAAGGTTAATTGAATATGAATTGGTTATTTGATCTAAATTAGTTTAAAGATATGTAAATTCTTTTAAGATGATTTGTTTCTTACATGTGAAATGGATTATTGAATTGAATTGACATGTGAATTGATTTGTTACATGTGAAATAGTTTTCTTGTATGTTTATATAGATGCCACCACATACACGAGGAACAGGGCATCTAGAGCTGAAAGAAGAAGACGCGTTGAAGCTTTAGAGGATGTGAGGTGGGTACCCACTACGTCTGATAGGAGGAGACACGCTCTAGAGGCAACAACTGTCGAGTAGAGCATGCATGCGACTACAACTAATCACACAGCAATACCCGATAAGATGCAGCATGTTGAGGTTGTAGCTAAGAAGGCGAAGTAGAAAGCCAGTGCATATGCTGAGGAGCAGTTACAGTGGAGAGGCAGTAGCCGAATACATCTATTGAGGCACCAATAGCTAGCAAGCCAGTACATTTACTCAGGTAGCTGCTTCTATTGGATCATATCCTGGTGGTCCAATTGATACATCTCTTCTGTTGAGTTATGGATAGCACATTGTTGCAGGTATTTGGCAAAGAAAGGTATAATTGAACTTTATACATATTTATTATAATGTAAATTTGACTTAATAATATTCTAATTATTTATTTGGTCTTGTTACAAGAGTGAGGGGAGTTGAAAGTTATTAATCACAGCCCTAAAGTTGGTACATGGCAGCTAGATTCAAGTCGGTTACGCATTCTTGCCAAGATCTCACTGTCAGCGTTGGTTTCATTATTGCGGTGTAGTTATCTCATGTGTAACAAGACTATTATTACCGCATTTACCGAGATGTGGCATTCAAAGACAAATACATTTCACATGCCTTTTAGAGAGACGACCATCACTTTAGATGATGTGTTTATGTTGTTTGGCATCCCAGTGGTTGGTAGGACTATAACTTTTGATACTGTCTCCATTTACAAGGCAAATAGAATGCTAGTGCAGTTGCTTGGGGTGACTGAAGAAAAGGCAAAGGAAGAGACGACTGCCACTAGAGGACCACAAGTTAGGACGCAGTGATTGAAAGATATGGTCTGTATGGTGACCCACTCTGATAAGAAGGAGCAGATAGAGTATGTTGCTCGTGCATTCTTATTATTTCTATTTGGTTGCACTATTTTTATTATAAGAGTGCAACGCAAGTACCAATTGTGTACTTATCTTTTTTGGAGGATCTTACTACTCTCGATGATACATGGGGTGTAGCTTACCTTGCTCAAATGTATAGACAGCTGCGTGAAGCCAATAGAACGGAGTGCCATTCGATAACTAGTTATATGATATTGCTTCAAATATTTAATATTTATTTAATAAGAATAATATTGATTTCTTTAACATTTACTAGCTTATGATTTGATTATAAATGTCCCTTTTGTTTTATGCAAGCATGGATTTACGAGTATTTTCCATCACTAAATCCAGCGCGAGACATGTCATACAGAGAGAGGTAGCCACATGCTCGACAATGGAAGCCACTCAATTGCAGCATCTCTCTACAAAGATTGAGGAAGCGACTTGATGACCTTTAGTATTATCAGGTTTGCTGGGATCTATGCACAGACAGTAGATAGAGACATCCATTGCTGGAGATTTCATTCTTTTGCAGATGCATTAAGTTCAATGACATCGTAGAGCCTTACCATCCAGATAGAGTTCTTTAGTAGTTGGGTTATGTGCAGAGCATTCCATGTCTACCTTTCACCCTATCTCACGTGAGACAAGGATGGAAGCCAACTAATTATCACATGTAATATAGCCTTCAGCCTAGGTAATAGGATAGTTAGGACTATTATGTGATTAATGAGGAAAGGAGTGGTGCGCAATACAGGACCCCTAAAGAGTTCACAACATATTACATGATTTGGTATATGACCATTTCGCATCGTTATATCCAGAATCCTTCATACAGATCGACAGAGCAGCAAAGAGTGATCGATATTCATTTCTTATTTAACATTAATAATGTCTTTTTATCTCGAAATTGATGTATTTATATTTTCATTATTTCATAGCACACCGTGGGACACATATAGGATAGACTTCAGATAGTAGAGGTGGGTGGAGACGATCAAAACTTAGATGTTTGGCGACAGGATGTGCATGATGTTTATGCCATGGTTACGAGATTACCTAGGCGTACTGCAATGACCCCACATCCTCCACAGACAGCATATTCATCTCGGTTTCTACGTCTACCTCCATCCTCAGCTACTCCACCTCCATCCTCAGGTGCTCCACCTCTATCTTCAGCTGCTCATTATGTGTTTGCCAGCAGCATCAGCTCCATTAGCCTTACCATCAGCCCCAGCAACACAGCTTCACCAGCCTCACCATTAGCACCATCAAATGCACCTTCAGCTCTACCAACAGCAACTGCACCACCTTCAGCACTAGTTGCACCACTAACACCAGCAGCTTCACCACCATCAGCATCTCTCTGACCACCTCTTACGTCTCCATCAGTGTATGTCAGACATAAAAGGAGGAGCAGATAGTAGATATTGTATTTTATAACTTGACTTATACTATTGTAAGAAATGGCATATATATATTTATGTATATATTTAGATTAATTTTGTCTCATTACTTCATCCATCATATTATATTTATCAAGTCCTTTGAAACAACTATTTCTTTTTACTTAAAATAATAATTACAATAATAAATTATTATAATAATTATTAATAACTTATTAAAATAATAAATATATTATTAATTATATTTTCAAGGCTTATTAAATAAAAATTATTATATTAATAATATCTATATATAACTAACACATAATCATAAATAAATGGTAGATTCGGTAAATCAATTAAATTTAATCCAATAAAACATGATGATGTTTAAGTTACATAATATAAGTTAACAACGCTTGCAACAATGCATTATATTTAGTTACATGATACATCATAGTTCATCTAGATCGATTGTCTCTTAAGTCGCAACATTTGTGTTTGATGAAAATAATAAATTGAAATCCTCGATTCGAGAGACATGTGGAAGCTCTCACTCTCTAGTGCATCGTATCGATACCTGCGTCAATTACATGCAATCGGAGGTATTAGTGCTCTTGGATCCAACAAGACCTGCAACAATGCATTATATTTAATTAAATCCAAGTGAAAACAATAAACAATAATAAACTTTCACCATGATCTATACCTCGACAAAATGACAGTTGCTCACAAATCCAATAGCAATTAACCTATGTTGTAGTGGAGGAGGTGCAACAGATCTGAGTGGAAGATATGTCAAGCACTGTCTCAAAGATAAATGGATAAGTATCAAATGACCCATGTCTGGTAAGGTCATCCAATTATCTTTATAAGTTACTGTGTTGAAACACACCAAGGATTGCATCAATTCATCAACACACTCCTGACATCCATAGAGACTCACATAATCATCTCAGTGTCTACTTAACTTATCCATCAAATTTTGTCACACTTGTGGCCATGCATCTATACTCATACCCAATAACCTTGCAACAACTCTAAATCCGTAGTGTCCATCAGACTTGACATCAACAACATCGTAAATGAACAGACATATCTCGATTGGAAAAGAATCCATATATCGAATCTTGGCACTTTTACGATACATGGGTAATTTCTTCCTCTTATTTGTGAGTTTCACTGAACTTGCCGTTATGGGCGAAATGGTACTGATATGACCAAACTCGATAATCTCAAAATAAGAAGGTTTCCATCGAGTTGATGTGTCTATATTCAATGCTCGAGTACGACCCTTTGTCTTAGCCTTTTCAACTAGAGTAACTAAGAATGTTGTTGGTAGATCACCTATGTAACGTCCGAAATTAGAAAATTTCGAACTAACTTTTTCCTTTTTGTTATTATCTTTCTCATCCCAATACACAGTATCATCTCGGTTTGCATTCGTGTTGATGTAAGTTCGATCTACCATTCTTATTACTACTACATTTTATATCATTAAAATTTTAAATCCATAAATAAGAAATAAGAAATTATAATAAAGCTATAACATAATATTTATAATTCTATTTATATCAATTCAATGTAATAACTTTCTACTAAGTCAAGTATTTCTCTTAAATTTAACATCTCACCATTTACATCCCAGTATAAAGACATCTGCTGTGCATTCACTAGTCTGAATATAAATATAAAAATTAACATATACCTATCTAATCGATACTTTAAACTTCTAATGACTTTCCTCTACTAACTTGGAACCTACCGTTGCCACGTACACAGAAATACTATATGGAATTATGAGTAAAAGGGGTGAGCTTTGGGGAAAGCCCAATAGGAAACACATATACAAGCGCATACTATATGCAGTTAAGTAAAAATAACTTATTTCACTAACTATGAAAAAGCATATTTAATATAATATTAAAATGCATAAAAATATTCATTTCCTAACGGTACACTAGAGAACAGTGTAGGAAAGATACTATAGTCAATTAGGTAACTAGGTAGAGTATGGGAGGTACTTTGAAGTATCTGTCATGTTCTGACCCCTAGATGTGACTATAGGGAGTAAGTAATTGATGATAAAATTATTAATCACTATAAAACATTTGATAATTTATGCAAGGAAATTTCAAATCAATATTGGTATATAAACAATTTATTTAGACAATAATATAAAACAATTTCAGTAAAAATTTTAATAAATAAAAGTAACTTTTTAAACATTTATATAAGTAATACTTTCCATATTCTCTTCCAATACCATAAAACAAATCATTGAAAATTTACACTATCAATCATTCAATTTAATTAAATCACAAATTCAAATATAATCCAATATTTTGAGGACAAGACGTACTTACATCAAAATTAAACAATTTTCTCCTTAAACATTATAAATCATATTTATAACAATTTCTAACAAGCAATTCAAATGAAAAAACATCACAAAACATGTTTTTCATGTTATTAAACATAAAATACGAATATATTAGAATCATAAATATATATATATATCAAAACTGGGAGTGCCAAGATTTAAGTTAACTAGGGATTTATCATCCCAATATAAATTTTGGTAGAGACTAGGCTACACCCAATAGACACATGCACTATAATACACGTATGGTCATAGTCAGGGGGCTATAATGTGTACACTAGCCAAGTGACACCTGTGAGAGCTAGAAGACTAGGCTAAAGTCAACAGCAATCAGAACGAAACGGAAATGCATGTACTCGCAGGTAGTTACGGGGCCACAATCTCAAAACATTTTAAATAAATAGTTCAAAGTTGTTTACGGAAACAAATTAAATAAAACATATCTCAAACAAATTCATAAAATCATAAAATCAATAATATTATTTCACAAAACATAATATCAAAACAATATTAGTCTTGCAAATATTCAAAATAAATTCCACAATAATAAAAATATTCCAACATAAGAACTTAAAATAAATTTATAATTTAATTAACTAAACTAAGGCATATAATGAATTACAATTTAATTATATAAATTCATATTTAAGAATTTAATTTCAACCTTATAAAACATTTCAAAGTTGTTTACGGAAATAAATTCAAAAATCTAAATCTTCAGTCAATCCATAAATATATATTGTGAAATTATAAACAGTTCAAAAATAAAATTTCATAAAATATTCACAAATCAACATTCAGTTCTAAAAATGTTTCATTTATCTGTAAATAAGTTATATGAACATACAAATACTATCACACATGCAAAATTCGATAACATGAATTTTTGAATATTGAATTTGTGATTTAATTTACTTAAAACCATATTTAGCGACTTAAATGTTCAAAGTTCTAAAATTCATTTAAACCATCAATGCAAATCTTTAATATTCAAATAGCATATTAAAAACATAAATGATAAACCATTTCATGTAAAATGATAATAAAATTTCATTTTATACAATTTATACATTTCATGTAATTTATCTCATATAAATCAAATCATATAAACCATTTCATGTAAACCACTTCATGTAAATCAACTCATGTAAATCATTTAATGAAATTTAATTCATGTAAATCATTTCTTTTAAATCACTTCATGTAAATCATTTCATATAATTCAATCCATGTAATTCATTTTATGCAATTCAAGTCATGTAAATCATTTCATGTGATTCAATTTATATAAATCATTTCATATAAAGTAGTATTTAGACTTGTAAGAATTTAAGATAAATTTCTATTTCTTGCATTTTGGAACAGTGAATGAAAAACGTTTAAAATTCGATTTTCTGAAAATTTCCAATTGCAAGTAAGACACATCCTATGCAACTCCTATTCATGTTCCTTACCTCTACTTCCAAGCTGTCTAAAAATCTAGTAGCGCCATTCATACTTCTTTATCTTTCAAATTCTTAGCACTGCACAATAAATTCCAAATTATGTTTAAAATTCATATTATGATTTTAACAAATTTTCTTTTAATACTAATATTCTTTTTCTATAATTTCAATAATTAATTCATCTTAACTTATTTCCTTCCAATTTCCAAAACATGATTCCAATTAAATCCCATTCCTTCTCTAAATCCCATGTCACCAATAATTCCAATTTATATTTAAAATCTCATATATATCTATAATGGATATTCCTATAAATTCGCATTTTCCATTTTGTAAATCTCAATAATTTATTTACTTAATTTCTTACTAAATGTTTTAACATAGCCATACTTAGATTGAAATCTTTTCTCAATTCTAATTCCACTAATAATCTCATATTTCAATTCTATCAATTATTTTATTAATACTTATTTTCTATTTTATTACTTTCATGGTAAAATTATTTTGTTTATAATTAAATGTCAAAATATAATTACAACTACAATTAAATGGAATTCTTTTCCTACATCCATTTTTATTATAGTCAAATGTTTATTCTTGCATTTTACTTATTATTTTTAGGTTCTAATTTCACTTATAATTTTTTTATGAATTTTGTTATATTGTTTCTTATTCATTAACCATTAATTTCAATATTTAATATTATGAAATATGGTTGACCAATTTCCTATTTACCTAAGGATATATTCTTCTTTTCCAAATTCAATCTCATGTATAATTTAATTAACTTATATATATCATTCATTAACTATTACTTTATAAAATTTTACATGAGGAGCTTATGCATTAGGTCTTAGCCAAATTTCACATTTGTCTAATATTTGTCATTTTCCTATTTCTTATTTCATAAAGATCATTTATTCATTTATGCATGTTTCTATTTTCACTTTACTTTTCTTTCATATTTTAATATCTAACCAAATCACCTATTCCACCTTTTGACCAAATACTAATACTAATACTCATACTATACTTATTATTTTTCATATCTAATTTCAAAATTAATCCTTATTCATTACTTATATAGATTCTGTAGTTCCTATATATGAAGATTACATTAATAATACCTATACTTCTTGCATGACCAAATGCTCTTATGGTCTAATTCTCATTAGTTTTATTCATTTTCTACTCACTTAATACAATTATCATATATTTATTTTACATTAAATTTACACAAATTTTCATCCCAAAACAGCCATGGCCGAGAGCTTCCATGGCCTCACCTTGTTGGTTTTTCATTGTTTCTTCTTCACCTATCTTATAGATATTTCCTATCATTTAGGACTTTTATCAAATAGCTTTTTTTCATCAAAATAACATCACCATCCTCAGCCACACTATGGCCAGCAGTCCCCTCTTCACGCCATTCCCTCGTTTTGAACAATCATCATTCACGCCAACTTCTAGTCCCTTGCAAATTATCACCACAATCATATTCCAATCAAGTTCCCCTCATCATGTATTACTAATTCCTACCCAAAACACATCAAAATCACAACAATTTCCTTATCTTCAATGCATGCATGATCGAACCAACATGAAGCTTCAAAAATTTGATTTTATTTCATTCTAATGCTATAAACGTATCATTCTAACATAGAGCAGTTCATAACCATGGTTGGTATTCAAGAAATCATCACCAATTCATACCTTTCTGTCATGGACGAACAGTACAACCATAAAACTAGTCCCGATTCCTCCATTTTAGCCGTTAAATTTTTGGGTTTGAGATGATCTTATGATGGGGAACAGACTTTGTGAAGAATGATTGGTGCTTTGGTGATGAAACATGGTGAACTTATGGGCAAATCAAGAGGAAAACGCGAGAAAATCTTGGAGAAAATGGAGCAGAATCGCACAGCAGCAAGGAACAGGGGAGAGTCGATGGTTGAACTTGAAGGCTGAAATGGCTATGTTTTAATCTGATTTTTTTATTATTTAATGGATTAAAATCAGCCCAAGTTAAAATGACAAGTTTACCCCTTTTATTGCCCACTATTTACACCTTTACCTTGTGTAGTATTTTATTATTTTAAAATTTAGATTTTAAATTTCATTTTAATTAAATTTAATTAATTTGAGTCAATTCTGATCAAATATTGATCATTTGACTAGCCACCCATGTTAAATGATTATAGTACCCTTGTATAATTTCATTATTTCTATTTATATCCTATCATTAATTTAATAATTTTAAATTCAAATTTAATATTTTATTTTTATTATTTTCTATATATTTGAGTCAAACATGGTCAATTATTGACTTTTAAGGGGGTTTGACCGGTCATGGATAGTGAAATTACCAAATTACTCCTAACAGTAAAATCGCGTAAATTTCTGTTTTTACGCTTGATCTCTTTAATTAATCCACATGATCTAAACCTTATTACATGAGGAATTATTCAACACTAATAATTAATTAAAAAATCATCCCGGTTCGACCGTAATTTACAAAAATTCGTCCAACCTATGGATTTCACCTTCATTTTTAAATTTATTTCTCGCTTTCTGACATATACTCAAGCAAGCTGATTTGAGATACATATTTTTGCTATACTCATATTTCATCTTAAATATCATCATTCTAGGGTTTCACTTTGATCTAGATAGAGAAAATCTTGGTGGGGCCCTCATCGAGTACTTCCTTGAACCTTATCAAACAAACCCTTCATTTAAATATTTTAACCATAAATTTTCTCTTTTAAATTCCTACACTTTGTAACATATATCAAATATGCAGAAAATAGGGATATCACAAGCTAGTTCTCTCAATTTTTTTTTCAAGGCTAGTTTTCCTGAAATATCACACACATCGAACTGTTTCACAATTATCTCCCACTCAGCATCCAATGTCAACTGCTGCACGTCTTTATTTGTGGACTTTGTCAAGTCTAATTTCGACCAATGTGAATGCATGGTAGATAAGGGGATTAGAAGTCCAAACCGTGTATATTCAGCAATTTTATGAGCACATAACAACCCATGTGTCATTCTCATTACACAGCTATAAGAGTGAATATCAATATTTGCATCCTTTACTCACTCTGCCTCCCTCAATATCATATGCAAAGTTGTCCTTGACACCAACCCCCATAACTCCTTGAATAATGATGACCTGAAGTTGTGTTCAACAACAGCAAGGCTTGCCTCAAATGAAGCCTTTATGTCCGTATGTTGCAGCTCAAGTAAGGAGTTGATCACGTTCCAAGATGTTTCAAAATCATCTTGAGATGATCCAATATGTCATTTTAACTTTGAATATGCACTCTCAGCTCTACAATACAAACTAGAACATGTATTAATTATCAATTCAAAAAATTATTGAAAACAAACGTAAACTTAAAAGATGACAATGAACATACCTATTAGTTGTCACATTGCTGAAATGCATTACTTTATCCGTCCAAGTTGCAACAAATCACTCCTTATAGTTATCCAACCAAGTGTTCTTCGCATATTGTAGCGCTTTTGGATAACCATGGTAATCCAAGTGCATTGAGCTTAAATGCCTATCATACTCCTCCTCTGTCAATGAGAACATAAGAACAATCCATGATGCCATGAAAGCATCCCACCTCTCCTTGCGCTTAAATAACATTTTGCAATTTGCAAGCACATTCTTTGATATGTGTTATCTGCATAACAGATTGGCTGTGGAGGGAAATCCTGCTTGAACTACATTCATTAATGCCAAATCTCGATCTGTGACAATAACAGATAGTGATGCAACATCTGTCATTAAACTTTTTAACTTTTGCAACGTCCACATGTCGTTCTCTTGAAACTCAACCTCCATATACACAAATGCAACCGAAAAAGTCAAATTCGTTGATGTGACACCAACGATCTCGAGGAAAGGTAACTGATATCTATTCATTTTATATGTGCAATCCATAATCAACACATATGGAAAAGCATGCAACAAATCTACCAAAGTAGGATGCGCCTAAAACAAGTCTTTCATAACATCAGTTGACTCATCACTCCAATGCCACTCAACGTATTTATAGTCATTCAATCATTTCATCAGTTGTTGCATTTGTGACCTACCAGCTTTCTCAATCAATTTGTAAGCTTGCCATGCATTGTAAATGGTCTTCATAGTACTTACATTCTTCTCATTCTTATTTTTCAACGTCATGAGAATATTTTGTGGTTTGACTATGTTCTTAGTCATGTTAGCCACAACTTCCTTCTCCTCAACTGACAATCTTGTGACAAATGGATGACTCTCAAAATGCCTCGCAGGTGCATGATTGTGCATCCCACTTACTACTTGAACTCGCCACTTATCATCCTTTTTTAATCTCACACCCAGTAGCTGGAATGGACAGCCACATTTCTTCATTCTAACACCCTTACGAGTTGCTTTATCTATTTTTGCTTTCTTTATTTTTTACTCTCGAAATCTTCCACTTCGTTCACAATTGAGTCATAATTTAGGTTTTTTTGAAAAAATTACTGGTTCAGATTCTCTAATCACAACTATGAATCATACATTTCTGCCCATCTCCTTTGCCTATGTGATTAACTCTTCTCGAATGGAAGAAACCTACACAAATATACTAATAATGATAAATGATTGACTTTACTTGTACTAAAGATAATATTAAAGTTAATTCATCACACCTTGTCTGTTGTAAATAACTTTGTGCAATCAAATTAAGAAGACCCGCTTCTTGCTAGTAAACCACTAATCTTCTATCGTCCTACAAATATTCAACAAATTATTAGTTTTATTATGTAATAATTAACTACATAATTAAACAAATAGCAAAATTCTAAATAATTAAATAAATTATTAGCTTTAAAATAGGGCTGGACAGTGAAATAAGGCTCGACATAACACTGCTGAGCCTTTAATACAAGGCTCGGCACTCGGCTGACGAGCCTTGTGTGTAGGTTTCGGCAAGAAGATGCCGGGACCCTGTTAGCCTCCTGTTGAGACTATTAAAAGGTCTCGATCAAGACCTATCATGTCTTTCGGTTATGAATTGCCGAGAGATACAATGCACTCCCGACAATTCACTATTGGGAGTATAATGCAACTCCTAATAATTCATTGCCAAAAGCATCGAAATTCATTTTATCTTAACCCTAAACCGAAAAAATGAAAAAAAATATCAAAATTTACTAATGATAACTAATGATACCTCTACAGGAATCTAGCATATTTCATCTACATTTTTATCCATAAAATGAATTCTTGCTTGAATCATCATCAAAATACTTCATGGATTAGATTTTTGGATGAATTTTAATTGTTTAGAGTGTGTGAAGGGAAGAAGAAGAAGAGGAATTTAGGGTGTGCTGAGTGGATAAGAGTGTATAATAGTAATATTGTCAAAGATTATTTTTGTAAACAAAAAATGTTACTTATTTAGAGTGCACCTAGCCTTCCTTAAGGTGTGTTTAGAATTTCCCTTTATATAATAAAATTAGCTTTGTGTATTAAAAAAAATATATGAAATTGGAACAATAAATTTAAGTGATGATGTGGAGAAGTAGTTAAAAAATATTTTGATGATTAAAAATTGAAATTTAAAAATATTTTTTTAAAAATTATATTTTAAGTTTTTTAAAGAAGTGATAGATTGAGATAGTTAGTTTAAAAAAAATATGAAAGATGGTGAGTAATATGTTTTGAATAATAATAATTTTTTAAAATTTAATAACTAAAAATATATATTTAAATGTTTTACATGTAATCAAGAGAATGTTTACATGGCTTACTTTATCACGTTTGCTTGTATCCTAAGATATAACATTTATATATGTGATTACCAATTTGAAAGAATTAAAAAATGTACATTAACAACGTTTGTGAGCTCGGGTTGAAAAAAATCTAAAAAATCTCAATAAATTCGATTAAGTTATTGTTGAGTTTGAGCATGAATAACTTTAAATATTGAATAAATCAAATTCGAATTTCTTAATACTTTGTTAAGTGATTCATGAGTTTAATCAAAATTTCATATTTTAATATATGTTTATTATTTAATTATTTAATTTATAATTTTATCATTAATGTTTTATAAAATATTTATAAAAAAAAACCTCAATTTAAACACAAATTCGAATACAAATTATCTAACTTGAAAATGAATAAAAAAATCAATTTCTTTTTTATTTGGTATATAAATATAATCAAATGAGTTTTTGTAATTTCGTTTCTATTTTAAGTTACTAAAAAAATAAAACTTGATTGAATTTAAATTCGAACATCAAATCTCAAGTTAAGAGTTAATTCTTGGTCTTTCACTTTATCAAATCGGCTCGATTTTATCTCATCCCTCAGTAATTAAAATTTTAATGTGAAAAACGTATAACTAAGAAAAAAATTGAAGGGTAACTGTTGACGGTGTGAACTGTTAATTTAGTTTGTTTATTAAAAAAAAAAAACTTTCTCCCAATGGTTTTGTGCTGAATTTGCCCGAAATTTACAGTCTTTCGCTGCTGTTCAAAGCTAAGATAAAAACTATAAAAGCCTAAACCTCCCTTTCTGTAGCCTCTACAAAGGCCAGTCTTTTCTTTTTGAAACGTTTCTCTTTTCTCCTTTCTTTGAAAACGAAAAACCGTTTCTAGGGTTTTTTTTCTCTATTTCTAGTTTTCATGCGCTTCTGATTAATTCGTCTCCTCGTCGTTCTAAATTATCCTTTGGTTTAGGGTTTATGTGACATGCAGGCCATTGATTCCTCACGCAGTTCTTTAGGGTTTATGTGACATGCAGGCCATTGATTCTCTAATCTCTTCATTTCCTCAATTTGGAAAATATCTTTCTTTGCTTTACCAGTTGAACCCTATTTTTTTTCCTTTTCAGCTTCAGGGTTTAAAGATCCTAGTCTACTTCAATCTGGGTAATTTGTTAGGGTTTTTAATTGTTTATTTTCTTTTTCACTTCAGAGGGCCATAAACCAAAAAAAAAAAAGCCTTTTTTTTTTTTTAAATTGGGCAGTGCTTTAGGGTTTTTGGTTGGTGTGGGATGAATAGTATATTCAGTGAACAGATACTTGCAGATAAGCTCTCCAAGCTCAACAGCACTCAACAGTGTATTGAAAGTATCCTTTTTGTCCCTTCTTTCCTCCCCCAATCATTATCTGTTTAGGTTCTTTGTATTAGCCGAGGAGAAGAGAAGTAAAACGTTTTGAGTTCTATGTTCTATGCTTGCTTGTCTTGCTTTTCAACGCATATTTGGCTTATTTGATGCATTTCTATGTCAAAGACATGATATTTTTTTATCGGAATGTTGTTTAAATTTTTGTTTAGTAATGCTGATCCCAACTCTGGTTGAGTTTGCTTTTGTCTTATTCTTCCGTATAGCTCAATTTTAGTAATATAAAACTCGTAGATTCCTCTTCTCAGTTGAGCATTGAGAGTTGAACTAAGTGTTAAAATCTAATCATAGTTGGTTATACTTGTATCCATTATCTCAATTGATTTGTATTTTCACAACGTTTTCATTTATGATTCATAATGCATTGTTTGATAGTAACGAGTATTAATATAAGCATAAATTGATGTGGTTTGTGAAAAGCTTGTAAAAATGCAGCAATTGGATGATATAGATCATATAAGATGCCCAATCTTGTGGATCTTTAACAAGTTTACCTTTCAACTCGTTAAAGTACTCAATCGACCTAAAATAAAATACAATGGAATTGTGAAAAACTCGTGTAAATGCAGCAATTGGATGATATAGAATATAGATCATACAAGATGCTCAATCTCATAGATCTTTAATAGGTTTACCTTGCAACTTGTTAAAGTACTCATATCAACAACCCTAAAACAAAATACAATGGAATTAACTAGTGGCATCATTGTGCTAGTGCATTGATATTGTATTTCATATGGTACATTACCTTGACATATTCTGTATAGCATTGTCACATTGGTGTATATTTCACCGGAGCAAGGCAGAACTAGTTGTTGCAACTTGGGATAAACAGTTTCACAGCTCAGAGATGGTTCAGAAAGTTCCCCTCTTGTACCTTGCCAATGATATTCTACAGAACAGCAAACGTAAAGGAAATGAATTTGTTAATGAGTTCTGGAAAGTCCTTCCAGCAGCCTTGAGAGACCTTCTTGAGAAGGGTGATGATCGTGGGAAAAATGTGGTTTCTAGATTGGTAATTTTTCCTTTTTGGGCCCTTTAGGACACAAATGACTTGGCTCTTTATCTTGTATCATCTGGAAAACCTAAGTTTATTATTTTTAAAATGACAGTGATACTTTGTTATTGATTGAAGTTTATGGTGTTTGTCTCATACTATATTATTTCATAATATTTATAATTTACCCACTGGCATTTTAATATGTAAAGATAACTGAATGCTTTCATCTGATTTTGGGTTCATTTATTTTGACTTGGATTATGTAGTACTGTCTTAGATGGCTCCAAACATCCAAAATTATAGCCTGTTCTACTTGTTTGTTAGGCATGCATGTACTATGATGATAATAGGTGCTGCCTGCCAATTCAGCTACAGTATCATGTCATTTTTCTTATTAACAGTGAAGTAAGCTGTTATAGTTATACTTTTCAATACAAATTGTTAGGTAGGTATTTGGGAAGAACGAAGAGTCTTTGGGTCTCGAGCACGAAGCTTAAAAGATGTGATGCTTGGTGAAGAAGTACCTCCACCATTGGAATTAAGCAGAAAACGTCCACGCTCTGCCTCTGTCAGAATTGTGAAGCGAGACTCAAGATCCATTAAAACGGTTAGATTGAGGGACTTGCTCTTTTTTTTTCTTTTCATGAAGTTTCATCTTCCTATTATTATAAAGGTTGCTCTTTCTATTGTCATAGTTTATTGCAAATGATTTTACTTTCCTTTCTTTTGTAATATGATAGAAACCAATTCTCACAGTTATATTATTATTTCTCAAACCAGAAGTTGTCAATTGGGGGCACAGCTGAAAAAATAGTTTCAGCATTTCATTTGATGCTCAGTGAACAGCCAAATGAGGATGAAGAGATGAGCAAGTGCAAGTCAGCAGTTCATCGTGTGAGGAAGATGGAAAGGGATGTTGATATTGCTTGTGCAATTGGTAATCTCTGCTCTGTTGACCTGACTAGTGCTCTTGATTATGTTTTTCTCCTAGGAGACATATAATGTTCATGATGGGATTCTTAAAGCGTGTTATCATCGAAAATTCTCTTTACATTGCAGCAAAAGATCCAAAACGAAAAACTTTGTCCAAAGAACTAGAAGATGAAGAAAATCTTCTGAAAGATTGCATTGAGAAACTCAAGTCAGTTGAAGCAAGTAGAGCAGCTCTTGTATCACAGTTAAAAGAAGCTCTGCATGAACAGGCATCTACATATTCCATATCTTTCTTCCTATGTTAAAATGTTTCAACTTATTTGCAATGACAGGCAGATCATAAAGCTTTGTCTTGCTTTCTGAATTTCTTTTCAGGAGTCTGAGTTGGAGAATGTTCGAACGCAGATGCAGGTATATATTCTGATAATCTATTATGTATTCCTTTGTTTTGCTGATTTCCAGATGAAATGCGAAAGATGGGCATGTGTTCAATCCTATTGTACATTTCCTTCATGTCTTCAGTTATTCTGATGAATGCTGATTTCTTATCAGTTTCTTAATGATGTTTGGTTTCAGTGTTCAGATGCTACAACTTTGGTCTATGAGAACTAGTTGAAACATAGGAATTAAGAAGTCCGTCAAGTTTTGGAAATTTAGGGTAAACTTGAAACTGGAATTTAGGAGTATGTGCCCGAATTTTAGACCTGACAATCTTAGACATGACATGATTACATGATACAAAAACGATACGAATATAAGACAAGAGGTGACACGAATTAAAATTAAGTAAAAATTATATATCAATATTGTAAAAGCTAAAAATAAGATTTTATGTTTTTCCTGTTAACACGAATTTTGACACGAAATTTTCGTGTTTTACACGACACGAATTCGATTTTACATGACACGAAATGAATTAGAAACACGAATTGCCAGGTTTACTGAATTTAACTCTTTTATTTGCCTTACCAGTATAGAATTTGACTATGGCAATGTGTTCAGGGCAAGTATGCATCACATTTGGTTTTAATTGAAAAAGCTGTTTTCTATGGGTAAGTCTTCTGAAATGTAATTTGCAGCTAGTTTATATTTAGGAATTGTAAGGTGTACTTAAAAGGATACTATAGATTGTAATCTTCTAGATAGGTTGACGATTTGCTATAGTTGCATTGGGAGTTGATGTGTCAAAATTTTGGTCCATCTTTTCTGGTGCCAGTTTATTTTAATTGCTGCTAGTCACAAAATCTCTCCTTTGTTTCCTAGTGCTAAAAAGTAGTAATCTACACTTTTTAACATCTATAATAAATTATAGGTAGCAGAAGCACAGGCGGCGGAAGCTTTTAACATGCGGAAGCGGCTCAGTGATGAAGATTACGTGTCAACATCATCTGCTACAACGATCCTATCAATTGATGCCAATGCAAAAGCTGGAGAAACACCTAAGAGGACTGCGGCAGCCATTGCAGCTGAGGTTGCAGACAAGCTTGCAGCTTCTAGCTCCTCTCAAATGATCATGCATTCTGTTCTCTCTACATTTGCAGCTGAAGAAGCAAAAAATGCTGGTCTAATAAAGGCGTCCACACAGTCAAACTCTCTGGCACCAGTTCCCGTCAATTCTGTCACTGATGCAATTTCAAAATCGGAGAAGTCAGTGCCAGTTTCAGATACTAATGTTTTTATGCCAGCACAGCCACTTGCTACTCCAATAAACCAGTCTTTTCAATCCGTTCTGGTACCTCAACCAGCCATGCCAGGCCAAATCACAACCTCTCAACCTCAATATCACATGCTTCCTAACATGGCCTCCCAACAATTTTTGCAGCCATCAGGGGGAACGCTAACCCCATATGGTAGTTATGGTGGTATGCCCCCATTGCTGCCTGGACTACCGCCACCTCCTCCCTACATGGTTAGTCCAGTGGTACCTTTAACTCCACAACCATTACCAATAACTCAGCAGCAGCCAATACCATCTGCTCAGCAGACAGCCCCTTTGACTCAGCAGCAACTGCTGCCGTTAACCCAGCAGCCGCCTGTGCCTCCTAGTTTCAGGCCCCTTCAACCGCCGGGAATGGTGTACTATGGCCATACGCCTCATTCATAGTAAATAGAATCTTTTGTTTTGGGCAGATGAAAATTTTGTATGTGAGAAATTGAAAATTGTCGAGTTGATCGCTTGTATAAGTCCCAGAATAGTCATACTAATGGTTCTAACTTACAAGGAGCAAGTAGTGACCAGGCAAGAATTGTCAATTTCTTTTCTGCAGAGTAATTGAATTTAAATGGTGCTACTAAATTGTCTTCTTCTCTACCCAGAGTTTGCCTGCCATCTATAATTTGCAAGAATTATCAACTCAATATCGATGTTGTTGCTTCCTTAATTTATTTTGTATTAAAAAATTCCATTTTACCAAACATCAGAGCAAGAAATATCAGAAACTACATTATTATTCAGACAGGTTGGAAAGCTCAACCTTTCATTGCTTTCCTAAGGAGGAAATCTTTAACAAAAATTGGCAAATGGTACACGATTCCCATGATAGTGGAGTAATGACCAGATGAGAACCAAGCTGGTGGATTTTTCTTAAGTACTGCGTTGACAGTATCCTTTGCGAACACATCTGTTGGCGTTGACTTGACTCTTTGTGAAAAGTATGCCCTCTCTCGAATGGCTGCTTCAAATGGTTTGTATAGCTTCCATTCAGGCATACTGTTGTAGTTAGCTACAGCAGAATTCCCTATGTTTGACCTCACAGCTCCTGGGACAACGTTGATGACGTCAATCCCAAAATGACTCAGCTCCAATCTGCAAGCATCAGAAATATCAAGTAGCCAATGTATGATATTTTGATGATAGTAACAATTAACTTCGTAAAAAATAGAATCGGGTGACATTTTCAAACAGTAGCATTTTTGATGATTTTTTATTCCATTCGGATGAAAATGAACAACAAGGCTTACTAACATTTCAGATTCATTAGACAGATCTAAATGACTATATTACTAACATAGAGAAAGGGTTTCAGTAGACTACCTTCGACAAAAAGAAATCATACTATTTCTTCCAATCTGGCCTTGAATATTTTCATTCAACCACATACAAGTCACAAACTCACAATAGAAACAGCAAGCATTTTTTTTTTTTGACCTTGCAATGCATTAAAGTAAGTTGGTATACCTTTGCACTAACTGCAGATATTTTAAGGAAAAACATATTGTCAATGAAACATTTTGTGATTATGTAATCAAGCGTAATGTGAGAGATTGTGATATTGTTATTAAAATAATATCTAAGATTATGTAATTATGGATTTATTCTCTTCCTAATTGGTGGGAATTGGGTGAATGCTGTGAATTTTCACATTATTCTCCAATGAATTTTCACATTCACTAAATTACACATTTAAACAACCACACCTGCATGTAAACAGATGTCCACAAGTGCGAAAACATTCTTTTTTAGCATGTTTGGTGAGGCTATGAGTTGCCTTTTCAGCCTTTCCTTATATGCAGATATCATCTTAAACTAACCTCAAAGTATCCGTTAATGCATGAAGAGCTGCTTTAGATGCACTGTAGACACCAGACCATGGCCCAGGAGCCAAAGCACTAACACTTCCAACATTGACAATCTTTCCCTTTTTCCTAGAAGCCATGTGAGGTACAACAGCTTGAACCAGCCTCATCGAACCTGTAATCGAGTACAACATCATGAAAACAAGAGTGGCATCTATACAAATTGAAACTAAATATTTTGACAGTAATAAGGGTCAGAGAGGGACTAGGAAGGTCTTCAGCGAAATTCTTGATATTCAGCCAAAATAAATTAAAAAAAAAAGTGAAAAAGAACAATGCAGTGGATTAAATCTTTCCAAAGAACCAAGAGTGAGATGATTAGCAGGAAAATGCAAACATGAATCTCATCAAGAAGACACAACTTATGAAGCATGGACTCATAAAGGAATAAGAGTGTAGTGATACTATCTAGCTATCAGCAATTAGGTAAAGCCTGCTCCTAGAATGCTGATTTGGGAGTATCAGAAAGTTTTCTAGAATCTCAAATCCCTGCCTCAATATTTAACATAAATATCAATTGAATCTCTCAAATTACAACCTGAATCAAGAGACAAACCTTGACCAGTTATTTCACTCTAGAGCACTGACTATAATAAAATTTTCACAGGAGTACAAAAATTACATACCAGGAATTTGCTTCAAATATGAAAAGAATTAAAATATAGGCTTGGTAAACATCCTGCAACCATAGGATGAACTGATGAACTGGAGCTTGACCAATAGTTGAAAGTTGCAACAAACAATTGGTTCAATAATTTTTATGAGAGAACCCTTTATATAAACTAGTGCTTGACAATTCTATAAATAATTTTTAAGAACAGAATCTCTGTCACTAGATACAGAGGGCTTGCATGATCTCATTTACACTCACACTAAGGTTTCTTCTCTGATTAGAAAGCACAAAGACCATGCAACCAAACGAAGCAGTAGATGGTATGTACATGCAAAATTAATTATAGCTACTTCTAAGTTATCTTCTCGTGCAAAGTAAATCTACAATAAGCTTTGCTTGGTAAGAATGAAAGAAATGAATGAGAATGGAAAATTTGTTAATCAAATTGTTACACTATAAAGTAGAAAACTAGTTATGAAATCATTGGATTAATAAATTTTCCATCTTCACTTTTTTTTTCTTTCCTACCGAGGAAAACCTTTTTGTTCTTTTTTTCGTTAATCAGCACTAGTCAATGGAAAACCACCCCCTCCCAAAAAAGCACTAAATCCAATCATGCAAAATGTAAGGAATATTAGCACTATATATGAAATCAACAGATTAACAGCCATCACAAGCATGACTACTTATTCTTAGGTCACATACATAAATAGAAAAGATAAATGAATAAAATAAATAAAGAATAACGGAAATTAGGAAATGCATATCCTTATATTCAAATGACAGAAAATAATAAAATAAAAAAAGAGGAGATATTCATGATTACCAAAAACGTTGGTATTGAAGGTATTTTCCATGGCAGCTAAAGGGGTTTCTGCAAGAGGGCCAACACATTGAATCCCGGCATTATTAACCAATACATCAACACGACCAAACTTATCTAGTACATCTGATATGACATGTTGCGCGCTTTTCTCAGATTGAACATCGAGTTCTTGAAGATAAAACCTGGGATCTTGTTGCAAGTCGGACATGGAGCTCAAAGACCTGCTTGTTGCCACAACTTTGCAGTTGTTGTCAGCAAAAGTCCGTGCCAGTGCGTGTCCTATTCCCCCCTGGGAACACCCAGTGATTAGAACAACCGGATTTTGGTCCTGGGATTCCATTGACTTGAAAAGGTACTATAACTGAAATACCGGAAGTTTTTCGGTCTTTTTTGAGATGTGTTTCTTTAGATTTTGATTGAATTGGATTCTTTGTGAAGATCGTGCAACTGCAAAGGCGAAATTGGCGACAATTACAAAGAGAAAATTTCCAGCTTAATACTAGGGAATGACCGCTACTTGTAGGATTTCCTGTGAGTTGCCCTGTTAACAAGTTACGTTACAAAATGGAGTAGTGGCCCTCAGATGCGTGCGCTGGCCCCCAACTGTGGGCCCCTATGCTGCTCTGTTTCGACCTCACTATGCTGCCTGCGTGAGTCCCCTATGTTGCCGGGTGCCCACCCCACTCAATCACAGTCTAAAACACACACCCTGACCGACCCGTACGCTGCAGGAGAACTTTTAAACATACTTCATTTTTTGCTCTTTTTACCCCATTACCAAATACACCTCATTCTTTCGTAAAAAAAAAAAATTTTACAACCCTTAAAATTCATATAAACTATCAAAAGTGCCATTCATGTAAAATTCCCTGTTCCTTTCTCTAGCCTAGAATCTGGCAATCTCTATCATTGTCACCACCGTCAACCGCCATCTGCCACTACCGACCGCCACTTTCTAGTGTCGATTCATCTCCAAAAATCATCGAAATGATCCATTTTTCCTTCTCTTTCTCCCTCCCTGAAGTACGAGGAGCAAAAAAGGTGGTGGATTTAGAATTTCTCATGCTGGAATGCCCATAGAGGTGATAGTGGGCTGGATCGATCTAATTCCGGATCAGGCTTGACCAATTCCGACCCACAAAATCTCAGAATTGGTCTCAACCGGTTGTTAAACCAGGCAGAGCCAGGCTAGTTTAATAATTCAAAACCCTTGAAGCGATCTAGCTCGGCAAGCTAGTTTGTTACAAACTGAGCTGAGTCGGGCCAAATTGGTTGGCTCGATTTTTTTTAATATTTTAATTTTTAAAATTTATATTAATTCATTTTAATCAAAATAAATATATATTAATATATTTTTATGAGTTAATCTAAGAAATTTATTTTTATAATAAATAATGTTAATAGTAATTGTAAATTTATAATACATAAAGTTATTATAATTTATTTAATTAAAGTAACTGTATTTTAAAGATAAATTATTGTAAAATTATCTAATAAAATTATTATAATAAAATAATAAATAATGATATTATGATAAACTGATAAAGTTATTATAACTTATTTAATATAGTTGTCTGATAAAGTTATTATAACTTATTTAATATAGTTGTTAGTTTAAAAAAAATTATAGTTTTAAAATTTTTTATTTTTGTTAAACTTATTTATTACATTTTAAATATAATTATACTTATCATTTAAAATATAAGTAAACTTATCATTTTGCATTTAAAATATTTATTTATTTAGTATGTTTTTTAAATATTCATTCATTTTGTATTTTAAATATTAATTTATTTTTTAAACATAGGCAAGTATAACATTAATTAATTTGGTATTTAAAAATAATAAATGAAAATAATAAAGGAGAAAAAGGAGAGAGTAGGAGACAAGAGATTTTTTACGTGTAAAACTCATTCAAAAGTTAGAAAGGTAAAAACCATGGGACTGTAGTCCATAAAAATATTTACTATGACTAAACTTATTTACAATTTTACATACAATTTACAAAAAAGAAAAAGAAAAATTAGATTATTACCTATACCTCATAATTTATACAGATTGCCCTAGAAATTTCTTCCTTCTCCTTCGAAATATTATCGGCGAATTCATTAGCCATTACAAGTTCGATAAGATTTTGCTTCAAACCAATCTTTAAGGCATGTTAACATGCATAATGAATTCGGCTTAAGAGTGGTTCGATGGTCTCTAATGATTTTTCCACATGTCAAGAATACGGATTCTGAAGCAACGGAAGAAACTTGCATTGCTAAAATATCTCGGGCCATGGAATCTAAAATTGGAAATTGTCTACTATTTTCTTTCCAACATTGAAGAAAATCAAAGTTTTCGTCTATACGAAAGTCTTGACTTAAGAAAAATCCTCTCTCATTGAAGTTAGAACTTTGTCGAGTTGTTAATAATCCAGATCCACTAGCTTTTCCTTGTAGCTTCATTCTCTTCTTTGTGGCTTCCTTAATTACGCTTAAAATGTCTTTTCCTTTGCCACTGCCACCACTCTATAAAATTGATATGAGGTGTAGATTGTTAACCCAACCCGATAACCATCTCTAAGTGCCCATTGCCCACTCCACTCAAACCTCACGCCAAGCAAGGCATTAGGGCTTAGGCAACTACGCTGTCTATGGCTCAACACAGTATAACATGGTTCTCTAAGTTAGACTTTCACGTCCTGTACTTTAATTTTTAAAAATCACTTTGTTAAATTCGAGTTGTTATATCAAACTATCCAACTTGCAAATCAAAACATATATTCATATCCACAATCTACACCTCATATCAATCTCGTATACATATATAGTTCATATGTATCACATTCGAGCTACTATGCCTTAATGAGCAATATTGACACATGATTCATATACATGGTTCAATTACATTCAATTCACTATTTTAACATCCATATTTGTACTGTTTGATGCTAAATGCATCTTATAGAGTTAACTTACCAAAGCTCTATATGATGAGTACTTTTTCAAGCTCAGTTTACTAGTCACGACACCATCGATATAGTTCTAAACACTACAATAACACACCATAAGCTTAATTTCATTTCATATTACATTGAACTTATTAGATTTCAATACGACACCACCCTTTCACATGGTTTCCCTTATGTCACCCTTAGTATCAAAGTGACAAAGGTTAAAATTCCTTAATTTCTTGTCACTTCAATTAGACCAGTCAAACTACCATTAACATATCACTAATATGTCATGGAATTACACCCAGATTTCATCATTTTTCATCATGCTCTTAACCTTGGCTGATTTCACCAACATGTCATACACTTAATTTCAATCTAATTTATCACCATAAACGTACTTAGTTACATGAATTACATTACATATATTGCAATTTCCATGAACTAAGCACAATTCCATACCAAACCCTAGCAAGTCGAAACTACAACTTCATCATACAATCATTATCTTTAAATTTAACTTCACATACATTCATAACATCAATAAGAGATCAACAAATATTAATTTCGAGCTTTAAAACAAACTATACCCTTAAGATCTCTTAGTAGGCCAAATTCCTCACACCATACAAGGAGGTTGTTTTTCTTCAACTAAAACCACCAAACATCTTAGTATTAATCACTAACTAACATATATTAAATTGGGAGATTGAAACAACCCTTGGGTATACAAATCTTACCTTGTTGAACACCCACCACATTTGATTCCTTTTGTTTCCTTAATACCACTTGAAGAACCAAGACTAGATAAATGATAAGAAGGTTGAGGAGAGTTAGAAAATCTCTTTAGATTGAAGAAACAAGTTAAAAATCATTTGGACACGCTAGGGTGGCTCACGGTTTTGAGAGTTTTCTTAGTTTCCTTATACTTTCTCTTATAATTTCATAACTTAAGTGTTTCATGTCCTTTTTAGTTGAGCTAGCTAACCACCATGGTGAATGTTAGCCATCATGGTGTGTTTTAAGCTTAAAAAGCTTATCTTATAACTTTATGACATATTTTGCCATTTATATTACTTTACATTATATAATTTCCTTAAAATCTGATTTCCTACTATCTTACTGGCTATAATATTTGGTAGGTGAGAAATCATGTTACTACATGTATGTCTCAAGCAAATAGGACAAAATTAAGAGAAACTTCAAAGGGTGGCCAGCTATGAAGCTATAGGCTTGGGTTTTCCCTTAATTTTACCTATTTCGATCATTTTTAGTTCTATCGTTAAATTTTTTGACACAGGGCTTGACATGATAAATTAAGGCTTTGACATTAATCTCATAGACCCCTAAAGTCATTTCACAAAGTCAGTTTTAACCACTTGACCTATGACCTTAAGCAAAATCATCATTTCTCGATTTATTACACATTTTTCGATAAAGGCTAAAATTGTAATTAAACGAGTTAGGATGGCTTACCAGAGGCTAGATATCACCAATATAAAATGATTCAAATATATATGGGTAGGTGTACACTCATGTGGGGCCCACTTACCTGCATGTGTAGAAGTTCACCTCACTATACTAGCATTTAGCCATCCTACACTATTCAAATAGTTAAGTATTGGTCAAATATGTATAGAAATTGCAGTTATTACATATAATGAACAAGGCCCAAAATCACAAGTGAGATAAAACAAAATTAATTATTTGGACAAAAATGATGTCTACACTTAGAACTTGAATCGGTCATTTTTAATCTTCATATACATATAATGTTTAAAAAAATTGATGGTTAATAGACATACTAAATGGTTCTATTTAGTCAAAATAGAATTAATTATATGAATTATTGAAAAAGAGAACTCCATTCAATTTGATTAATAGTAAACCTTAAAATAAACATTTATTTTTCTCATTTGATGTAGTGTTGCAAGTGAAACACATTTTTCTAGGTAGACATGTATGCTTAGGAAGCTCGAGAAAACTAAGGTTTACTTATGTTGTAATGATAGATGTACATATGTTTGTGTTGCTATATACATATTTATTTATTAAATTAGGGAACATTACTAGGAAGAAATGCATGATTATAAAGCAATATGAATTAAAGAAGATTCTTGTGTGGTGGGTCCTCGACTAAGAGAAAGTTGTAGGTGGATTGGGCTTCTGTATGCAACTATAAGGTGTATGGTGGTCTTGGCATTGTCAGCCTCAGTACCAAAAATAGGGAACTTTTAAATAAGTGGATTTTCAGGTATGGGATGGAACAAAATGTGCTGTGGAAATCGGTGATTATCAAAAAATATGGTGGCAGCCCTTCAAACCTTATTCCTTTTCAAGGAAATGTTGGCAAATTCTCAAAAGTGTGGAGAAATATCGCTAATGCTCTTTCCTCTGATAATTCCCAGTTTCAGGTTTTGAATAACAGGTTGGGAGTCCTGCTTGGTGATGGTAGGAGCATTAACTTTTTGGATGATGAATGGATTAAGGGGGTTATTTTAAAATGCTCTTTTCCACAGATCTTTGCATTAGCAGTTAAGAAGAGTGGAAAGGTGACTGAGTTTGGGTTTTGGAACTCTTGTTGTTGGACTTGGGATGTTCAATTGCGAAGAAGGCCTTTTGATTAGGAGCACCATCAGTGGATGGACTTTTTGGATATGATCAAGAGCATAGTGTTTGCAATAAATTGCATGATACTTTGATCTGGAAAGATTCTCCAAATGGGGTGTCTTCAGTTAAGGGATATTGTAAATCAGTTGCAAGTAGTACTAGCACTAAATCTAATAACTGGAAGTTTGTTTGGGCTGACCTAGCTCTACCTAAAGTCGAGGTCTTCGTTTGGCAATTGCTAAAAGGCAAAATTGCTGTCAAGGATTAGCTTGTCAGAAGAGGTTTACTTAGTAGGGATAACGTGGTTTGTGTGTTTTGTAGAACTGAGATTGAAACCGTGGAGCATCTATTTTTTTTCTTGTTTTGAAGTTTGGAAGGTGTGGGCCCAATGTTGCTGTTGTTGGGGCATGCATTGGATTGTCCATGAGAACCCGATGTCCTTTTTCCTTGCCTGGAAGCATGCCTTGCTAGTGAGTAGAGATGATGAGTTATGGAAGATGGCAATCTTTGCCATTATGTGGTCTATTTGGCTTCTCAAAAATGATGTTATTTTTAACGGCAAAATGGCTGACCTGAAGTGTCTTATGGATGTGGTCGTTTATAGGTTAGCTTCATGGTTCAAAGCCAAATGGTTGGGGGCCACTCAATTTTTCTCTAATTTCTTTCCATGTCCTTTTTTAATTTCGGTGCCCACCTCACATAAGGTTCCTAGTGTTGGATTATGCCCTTAGAACCATTCATTAGATGATTGACTTTGGCAATTTTATGTATCATGACATTTTTATTTATAGTTCATTATTATATTTGTCTTATAACTGCGTAATATAATCTTATATGATAATGTCCTTAGAATAGTAATAACACACTATTCTTAGAATATCCCTAGTCAAGTATTATTGTGAACAAGGATAACAATGATACGATAAGACTAGTATGTGGTTGACTGATGACCATTGTCATGGATATAGGATATCAAGTCATCACATAGGTACATGTTAGAGAACTATGTACTGGATCGACCCTCCATGAGAACACTACATGGATTGTTATATGAGTGTCATAAGCGATTCTCATAGTGATGATGGTGTATGTGATCCTTTGACTTGAGATCATCAGAGATCCCAACATAGAGAATTGCATACTTTAATGCTGCTAGATGTCATTCGTAACAGGATGGACTATAAAGGTAGTAATTGGGTATGCCTCGATCTATGTAGAGGGATGTTGAGTGATCAAGATAGGATTTATCCCTCTTATATAACAAGAATGATGTCTTGGGCCCTTTGATAGAGTAAGACTAAAATGCATGGCCGTGCTCAAATAAGTCAATATGAGATATTGATTTTATTTGTTTAATTAGTCTACTCAGGAATCAAGAAACGCTGATTAGACTATACAAGTGTGACACATTCCATGACTTGTGTCTAATCAAGACATAAAAGGATAACGGGATTAGACTACACAGTAACATCTATCACAAGTAAGGTTATGTCGAGTCATTGACATTCTCGTTACATGGGTAGCAATGATGTGTTGCTAGATACCACTCATTGCCTGTGACAATTTTGTCATTGCCATTGTTTTGAGAACCTATTGGGTCGCACACTTAGAACGGATCTATGAGGAGCTTAATTAATCCTATTCTGAATTGGATTAAGGATATAACTAATCCTATTCTGAATTGGATTAGGGATATAACTAATCCTATTCTAAGTAGGATTAGAGTTCTGTTTGGCAGTAAATTTTAGGGTAAAATTTACTGCCTATAAAAAGGATGTTTTTTCTAAAACATAGCCGCACTTTTTAAAAAAAACAGAAAACAAAACATTCTTTTTAATCGAAGCTAGCAATTCAGTTATAAGGAATCAAAAGCTCTTTAAGGCTTCTGATCGTGAGACGTTCAAGAGTCGTGAGATCCGTTCGTGTGGATACCATAGAGGCAGGAACGAAAAGTTGCTGCTTGTGATTCGACCAAAGACAGAAAAATCAGAGAAAACGTTAGGTAAAATCTCGAAACCCTAATCAGGCAACCCTCCGAATCGATCTTGGTGGAGGCCGAATGATTTAAATTCCGCTGCATGTTTGTTTCGGTTTCCTTCACCTAGATCGATTTTTGCTTGGAAGTGTCCCTCAATCAGTTCATTAAAGTTTAATGTTGACGGTTCAGATTTAGGTAAACCAGGGCCGATTGGTACTGGCGGTGTAGTGAGGGATGACAGGGGAGCTGTTAAAGTCATGTTTTCGAAATCCATTGGAGTTGGTGATTCGAATGTGGTTGAAGTCTTGGCAATGAGGGAGGTCGTAGTCATTTTCTCATCGTCTAATGGGCTAACTCTCATACGTTGATTATTGAGAGTAATTCGGTCAATACCATTAGGTGGCTGTAATTGCCTATTTCTACTCCCTAAAAACTTAGGAAAGTTTGCTCATAAATTGAAAATTTAACTTCAACTGGTTGGTTTTCAAATTCAACATGTGTTTCGAGAGAGTAATGATTTCGTCGATTCGTTTGCTAAACAGGGTGTTTACAAAGCTTCCAACCTCTCGATGGTTAACAACTGAGGTGTGGTCTTTGTTTTTGTGGTACAGCGGTGATTTGTCTTGTCATTGGTTTGTGCCTTTTGGGTGGTCAGTATTCCTTCGTTGGTCATTCTTGGTGGGCTATGATTGCGGTTCTTGGCTTTCCTCTCATGCGGCGTCGTTTGACGTTCCTGGCTGCGTCTTGTGTTCTTCTCCTTTTGGTTTGTTTGTGTGATTCTGCTTTATTGTTTTCGACCGATTGTTGATTGTTTTGGGTCGTGTTTGGGAGGAGACGTATTGATCGAATTTTGTGTGATGGTGCTCATCAGACGTTGTGTGTGTGGCTTTGCCACTATGGGCTTTTTGGTTGGTTTCGGTGGTTCTTTGTCCATTGTCCGTTTGTGTCTGCAGCGGATATGGATTTTCCTTTTTCCTTGTCTGTTCTTGTCCTTTCATCAATAAATATTACCTTTCAAAAATAAAATAAAATGCTGAAATCGAAAAAGAAAAAAATTGACGAAGAAAGATGAGACTTGCAACGATTTATTAAAGAATTAATGATCATTTCCATTTTCTTCATACAAATTTCTAAAATTCTCATACTTTTCCACAAATTATATTACGAGATTGTACCAAATAAGCAAATTCTTTTATATCTTTTTTTCCACATTTTCCCATTTTTTTCCTGAAATGTGAAACGTCAGCTGGTGTTTGTTAGACTTTTATCCTGTTTATGTATTTGTTCAGCTACATGTCAAAAAATGATGAGTCTTTTCTCTTTCTATATATATATATATATATATATATATATATATATTCTAAATACCTATTGGTTCTTAAAAATAATAATTTACTTTTACTTTTCTAATCCAATTATTGAAGAATTTAACATTCTGAACTACTAAATTCTCATTTCTCATCAAGTTGACTCATTGGCCAGTAATTGATTGCTACAACCTAAAAGAGAGAAGGATAAAAAAGGTGAAGACATGTGATTGTATTAAAGACATGTGACCACTAAAGAAGTAGAGATAAACATACCATGAGTCAACAAGTCAAAAGATGCTTATCCATCCACGTCAAATTAAGTTACTCAGTATAACCAAAAAAAGAAAAAGCGACCCAACGTATGTTTTCAATTCATCGATTATACACGACCTGCGTCTTCACTGTTAATTTTAGGTTGAATATCTAAATATATATTTTATATTTTTTATAAAATAAAATTATATTTTAAACATTTAATTATATAAAAATTAATTTTAAATATTTTAAAATAATAAAATTAAATATAATTTTATTAAATTTTTTAATTTTTATTATTTTTATATAATAATAAAATTTAATAGTGCTAAAAAAATTTAACGAGAATATTTTAATTTTATTATTTTAAAATATTTAAGATTGATTTTTATATAATTAAATATTAAAAATATAATTTTATTTTGTGATAAATTAAAAAGCATATTTGGTTATTAAACTTTTTGTATAAAATAACAAGTAGTCTTTCCGAGCTCAGTTTCCGTATCCAGCTCTCGTTTCCTTCACCACCACCCATGGCTGCCCTGTCAGAATTCCTCTCCCGCCTCTATGCCATGACCATAGTCTTTTTCACTCTCTTACTCCTTGAATTTGCCATCCTTATCAGGTCCATCACCGGCGGGGTTTGTGCCTCTGAAAAACGCCTCATCACGACAGCGCAGTACCTGAAATTCATTGAAGAAAAGAACCCAACTGTTCGCTACTCGAGAAGATCAGCGTCGAGGCAGCCGGATCAGTCGAATGAATGTGCAGTGTGTTTATCAGAGCTTGAAGAAGGTGAGAAAGTGAGGAAATTGAAATGTAAGCACACTTTCCACAAGGACTGCCTGGATAGGTGGCTGCAACAGTACTGGGCTACCTGCCCACTTTGCAGGACTAAAGTTTTGCCAGATGAGATTGTGGCTAACTTTCACAGGCTGCAAAATCAGGTAGAGTATGACGGGAGTGATGAAGAGATGATTTTATTGTTATCTGCATTACATGGTAATAGTTTACACAGATTGTTCTGATTTTTATACTACTAGGATTGTTAAGTTCTAATTATTTACTCTGCGGACAGAAGCACAGATACTTGGTAAAGTATTACAACTAGAAAGAATTTTATGCATAATTCTTTTCTCTTTCTTTGGGTAAATTCTGGTGTAGATTTTAGTTGATTTATGTATATATTTCTGAAATTGAACATCTTGGCTTCAATTGCCTCTCTGTATTGTGTTTTCCGGCCTAATATGTGCCTAAGTTTCCGGTTCCCAACTAGAACAAATTCCTTGGATTGGAAGATGCACAGAGAATTTTTCATCGTGCAAACTGCCAATACCTTGTTTTGGGTATGAAATGTTTCTCAAAGTAATATGGAATTCTGTGTTTAGTAGTTTTAATTCCATGGCCAGAAATTAAGCCCACTTCTCATAGATGTTGGAGCAGTTGATAGAGGCTTCCTTGGGGATATAATTTATGAATCAGCTTCATGGTAGCTAGCCTAGCAATGCTTAATTACAGCCAAAAGTAGGTAGGCAGTTGCTAAAGCCTATAGATGTTTCTTCATTACCAATATCTACTAGTAACATTTTTTATAGAAGATTGGTAGGTGAAGAGTGAAGATAGTGGAGGTTTCTCTTTTTTCCTCTTTGCTGAATTAGGGAATGTAGGTTTTGAATTTATGCAGGATTGCTGACTGTGATGAATAAACTGAGTCAACTGCCAAGGCATAGACAAATTCAGAGTCACGTTATATATATATATATATATATATATATCGCTACTGTTGGAAGAATTCTATCGTTTATCACTCCAACCTGAACAAGCAAGATTATTATCAGAGCATAAAACGGATGAGAATACCTGTAGTTACACTAATATATATATATATATATATATATATATATATATATATTGATGCCCCAGTTTCCTCTAACTCAAGTATGAAAAGGAAAAAGAAAGAAAACAAGCATGTTGGAGCATTTTCCAAGTTTGAATTGGATTTCTCCAAACATTTTCCAAGTTTTGGAAATGGCTAGATGGAGAAAGGAGAGGAAGGGAGATGTTGCCACTGGTTTCTTCTACCTAATTTATGCCATGTTTACGCCTTTGCAGCTTAGGTGAAAGGTGTATTCCTTCTTAAGGTTGATGGGTTGTGAAAAACGTGGTCTGTTCTTAACAAAAATGTAATGACAGCATACCTCGTGGATTTAATATATAGTTCGCATCGTTCATGGATTCGTTAATGAACAATATTTGAAGTTGAACATTGTTAACCTGGCCGGGCTCTCTCTAAACTTTAGCTGTTAAGGTTACTTCCAAAGAGTATAGATATCTGTGTTAATTAAATCATTGTTTAATGTAGGGTTTGCTGGAGAGGAATGATTTTATTACGGGAAAGATAAAAGAAAAACAGATGGATTTTCTTACAGGAAAGAAGCAACATAAGTAAATTTTATAATTTCTACAATCCCTTAAAAAAGAAGAGAAAAATACTCGTTCAATTGAAGTTAGTAGTTTAATTATAATTCTACGTTCAATCTTTTTTATTTACTATAAAATTCTCCTAAATTAATACTTTTGAAATCATTGCTGAATATTAATTTAAAGGGTTTATCTTTTAAATTGTTATTTTGCTTGAAAAATGTGTCTATTTAATTTTTTTCAAATCTCATGTTTGTTGATAAACTTCTTAAAAATCTGATTGCAAATATATCTTATGTAATATATTTATTACTTTTCTAGTTCTTGAAATGAAAAATCACGAACATGGTAAGAATTTGCAAATTAATATCTTGAAATGTTTTTCTAGTTCTTGATTATATGTAATATATTTTTTATTTTTATCAAATTATTAATTTATATGAAAGTTGAGATCAAAATTTTTCACTAGATTTTAAAATAAAATTGTTAATTATTACGATAGAGATAGAAGGATTTATTAATTCTTTCTATTAGTTTGACTTGTAATCATAATTTTTTTAATTGATTTAAAAAATTAATGAACTTTTTCATCTCCATCTCTTTCTAGGAAGTGAGCATATATCTGGTCACATAAATTGCTGGCTCCACCTTTTAGTTAAACTATTATTTTCAATTAATGTATGGTTTTGCTATTATTAGGTACTCCAAAAAACTCGTTATTATACTACTCCGCCTTAGATGCAGTAATTGATTAATTATTTTTAAAATCACGTTGATAATTTATTATTACAAATCAGCATTTAACCATTTTTGTAATTTGAAGCAAACCTGTGTCACGTTTGTGTGGCTTTAAGTCCCATGAATGTGAAATGAGTATATGGAGCGAGTGCGACCTTATTGAATGAAAGGGAGTGGTGGGTGAACAATTTTAATATGTAGCCACTTTCATAAAGCAAATGCTTAATAATTGATGCCACATTTGCAACTGTTTATGAGGCTTTTCTTTGAAAAAGTAATTCTTTTTCTTTTTTGGTTTTCTTTCTCCTTTATTTTATATACAACTAGTTTGTATCTTATGCGATATACGAATTAATTTTATTTATTCAAATATTTATGTAAAAATATACGTTTGTAAATTTATATGTTTTGTAAATGAATTTTATTTATTTAGAAAATTTTACGAGACTTTTTTTTAATTTAACTCCTTTTTTTTTTGTTTTCCTCCTTTTATTTTATATACAATTATGTGCTGCTTTTCTTACTTTTTTTTTTTTTAAATTTTTGTAGGCTTGTTTCAAGAAACTTTTCGTTACTTCTCTCTGCCATTCATATGGATTTTATGAATGGGTTTTTAATGATTTTATACAATTAACTATTAAATTTATGATAAAAAATAATTTTAATGGTGGATAAAACGGATAAACATAATCATCATCGTTAACCTCCTTGTCATGACAATAATTATTGCCTTTCAGGTTAATTAGTTTAACAATTTTTATCTGTTAGATATGTCTACTTGGATATATGTTATAATTCTTATCTATTCAAAAAAAAACATTATAATTCTTATTATAATATTCTTAATATAATATTGAAGTA
Source organism: Heritiera littoralis (assembly GCA_031772115.1). Taxonomy (NCBI): domain Eukaryota; kingdom Viridiplantae; phylum Streptophyta; class Magnoliopsida; order Malvales; family Malvaceae; genus Heritiera; species Heritiera littoralis. The sequence continues at coordinate 1,053,661 of JAPDPK010000096.1, read as the reverse complement.
ACTGAGTTGGAGCCGATATACACTGTTACTTCTCAAAATATGAAAGCCCAAAACTCACTCAAAAGGCCTTTCAAATGCACTCATGTCGTCCCCAATAAAGCCCATTATATAGCCATTTGGTTCAGCTTTTGCTCACCCTACTCAATATTGCTGTGGTTTGAATAATGAGTTTGTATATGATGCACTGACAGTGTATAATTTTTATACACTGTTAATACATCAGAGATTGACACCTCATCAATAGGCCCCTATGGGCAAATTAAAAAAATTTATTTATATTTGCATATAAGGGTCTATTGATGAGGTGTCAACCTCTTATGCATTGACAGTGTATAGAAACTATACACTGTCAGTGCATCATATATAAATCCTTGAATAATAGGAAATATTTATTTTTTTTTAAAAAAAATTAACTTTATTTAAAAAAATTATATACTTTTTAAATCCAATTTTCAAGAAACTAACTTAACCTAAAAGAAAAAGCACCCGAGAAATCATATTTTCATGCTTAATTAACCACTAATGTGGTTTAGAGGAAACGATTAAAAACTTCCCTGGTAGTTGATTAAAGGTTTAGTTATATTTGTTAAATTTAGTGCACTTTGTTTTTAAGTATGTCGATTAAAAACTATCTTAGTAATAATTTTTTATGTATACTAGAGATTTTCATAAATTAAATTTTATCACTGAAATTAAAAATCATACATTAAATCAATAAATCAATGTGATTGAGCAATACCTTTTTCCTTCTACTAATATTTGGTAGTATTTACTAGACCTGACAATCATATACACGACACGATTATACGACACGAAAACGATACGTATATAAAACACGAGATAATACAAATTAAAATTAAGTAAAAATTGTATATCAATATTGTAAAAGCCAAAAATAAGATTTATGTTTTTCGTGTCAATACGAATTTTGACAAAAAATTTTCGTATTTTACATTATACGAACACGATTTTACATGACACGAAAATAAATTATAAACACGAATTATTAAGTTTAATATTTACGCTTGTCCAACAAGGAAGCTAAATGGCAAAAGTATTAGGAGTGTAGATCCTTTGCAAGTTTCAACGCTACCAAAGTGAGCTACTCATGGGATAGAATGTTCCGTCAAATCTCGAAAGTGTACTTAATTTTTAAATTGGTTTTTATTAAGCTCATCATATAAATTTAGACTGATAAATGAAATTGTATAAAAAAAAAAATCAAGATGAGTATTGAGCTCACCATTTAAAACCCAAGCCTTATCCGACTTGATAATTATAAATTTTTTTATAATTTAGTTAATTTGATATTATATTAAAATATAATATTGTATTTCGTAGGTATTAATTTTTTTTTTTATATATTTCAAGTATGAAAGTTATTGAAAGTATGTTGAAAGCCTTTTAATTACTTTGAATTTTTTTTGTAATTTAATTTGAATTTGTGTTTTATGGACTTTGATTTAAAATTTTCATATTGTAGTTTTTTTTAATAATTTATTGTGTTATACTTATTAATTATTATAAATTTATGTTTTTTAGATTTTGTTTTAATTTTAAAACAAATGTATTTGGATAAATTTGAATGGATTTGAACTTTATCATTATATATAAAAATAAGTTTCAATAAAAAAAATTAAATTTGAAGAATCATGTCTGGTTAGGCTCTAGGGGTGTAAACAAACAAAATATTCTCTAAACAATTCGTGAATATGTTTAGTTTTTATTTGATTATATTCATTTATTAATCTTAACAAACAATCATGAACAGAGATGTGGTTCATTCGTTTATGTTCGTGAATAAACTTGTTTAAAGTTTGTTTAAAACTCGTTCATTTAATAAATCTTTTAATGTGCGTATGTTGTTCGATGATAATAAATTTTTGAATTATATATTTATTCATTGGTCATTTTAATATGTTATTATTAAAATTACATATTTATGTAAAGGTTTTTTAATTCGGCATCGCATATATTAGGATAAGTATAATTTGTTTGTATAATTTTTTTTGGTTTATTATTTATGAATATGTTCATCAGTGTTTATGAGTAGGTATTTGTGAACATATTTATTTAATATTTACGAACATATGTTCATTAACACATTCATTAATGTTCATAAACAAATTTAACGAATACAAGCCAAACGCAAATATTATTTAAAAAAATAAACAAATGAAGATGAATATATTAACATTCATTTATATTGGATTCGCTTAGACAGCTATCAAACTTGGATCTACCCACAATCTTTTATTAAATACTCTATCTAAATTTGTCATTCGTTCCTATCCATAAATACATCTATTGCCAAAAACAAAATTAGACTCAATATTATTAACTCTCTAAAACTTTTTTCCCAGCAATAAAAACGATTATGAACCTAGCTAAGCTTACTCTTGGTAACTAGCAAATTAAACCCGCAACTACAATTAAATCTAAATCTTGAAAACTTCATTGCGGAAAATTCTCCTCTAGCCTATTTTTTTTTGTAACACGTTTTTTCTCCTACTTTTTTTTGTTACATTTTTTTCCTACTTCAGAGGCAGCTTCGATTGCTTAAATTGAAAGTGTTTGTTTTAATTAATCACGAGTAGCTTTCAAAGAATTTAATATTGTCAGTGAATTTTTAAATATTGTTGCTAAAAATGAAAATGAAAATCATTATTTTAATTAGGAACAAATAGCTTTTAAGATATTCAAAGATGAAAAATTATTTGGTACATCACTAACTAATTAATAAAATGATATGAAATCTTTAACTAAAAAGTTAAAAAAGAAGAAGACATGTACCATTTTAACTTCATCACGAAATTAAAACTACCTTTCAGTGCTAAATTTAGCAAGAGTGCAAATAATTGAAGTACTTGCTTTTGAAAAACAATTTATTTCAATAGTTGGATTAGTTTTGAAAAAATTTTAAATGTACCCATTCTTCTACTCTTTACCTTTCATTTCTTTGTATTGAACAGTAATTTACTGAAGAAATTAAAATGAAAAAAGGGTACATATAAAATTCTCTTTTCAAAATCAATTTTGAAAGCTTGATTTTCTTTTCTTTTCGTTTCTATTTCAATATCAAATGCAAATAGATGGTTCATTTATTGTTTTAATTCAAATTTACAAATGCAACTCGTTCGGTTAGTTGAATTCATTGGATGTATCTAAAATCCGCATTACTTCATCTGTAAAATGTTTTAATCATAATTTGTCAGGGACAAAGCTTGGACAACAGAATCGTTTTTAGTATAAGATAAACCATTTGAAACAATCAGCAATATCACCACAAGCAGAAGTGTTGCTTCTCAAAAAAGACCAGAATTTACAAATCAAAATAACAAAACGAAATGGGATTTTTATCTACAATTCTTCTGGAAAGAAAGAAGAGAAAAGATTTCAAGCAGAGAAGGCTCCATCGAAAGCTGCAACACCAATCTGGCTCTTTGGTTCCAAACCCAACTTCACAACCTCAATTCTCTGCTGCCCAATTTTGGTCTTCACCTTCTGAGCCAAGACTGCCACGCAGGAAACCAAGCTAATCTCTTGCTTTTCAGCCCCAACTTTCTCTCTCGAAATCCTAACCCTCCTCTCGTACTCCTCAGCAACAAGCATAGCAATATCTGCCATCTCTAACTCTCCGATCAAAAACAGAAACTCTAGAAGAAAATGCTGTGAATCTGGGAACTGGATGTTCTAAGCACATTGGACAAAGACTTTGATGAGGGAAGTACTTATAGGGGGAAAGAGAAAGAGCTTGGAAGTGGGCAGTTAACAGGGATGGATAAGGCTGACAGGTGGGGTTTAGTTTTGGAGAGTATTTTAATGTTTAATGTGGGAATCAGGGATTGCTTGGTTTGGTGGTTTTCAGACATGACATAGTGCGATAGTGGAGGTTGGATTGCGTTTAGTCGGTTTTAAATTCCCGTGGACTTTGGAAATGTAGTGTGGAGGATATTTTTTTTATACTTTTAAGGTAAAAACCAATGAGCGGCCTGTTGGAAGTTGAATCGAGGAAAATGGGTTTGTTTTGGTTTTCGTTTCTTTTATGACAGGTACAACAAATTTTTGACTACTGTGAAGTTTGCAGGCAGCTTTTCCTCTTGCAATCAATGATTAATGGCCTATTCTCGCTTCTTTGTTAGAACTGAAATTGGTTTAGAGCCGTTTAAATATTATTTAAATAATTATATTATATATTTAAATATAAATATAAACAAAAATTAATGATTTTGATTGATTATTTTTATATTTTTACATAATTAAAATTTGATTTTTTTTTATATCTTTTCAAAAAGGATTAACTTTAAATTTTGAATTTTTCTTCATCCCTTCTATTTTTCATGAATAACAAAATTTTGATTTTTAATATTTACAATTTCTTTAAGTCTTAATATCTTTCATTAGAAAAAAACAAATATAGAACAGCAATTGTCCCAAATTAATCATTTCTTTATCTGTTTTAACGTATAAGGGTAGCAAAAATTATACAACGAAATAGAGTTTCGAAAAAGAGCAAGGTTCTTAGAAGGCTTAATCTTCACCCCACGAATCAATGAATTCACAATCTTTTTGACATCAACAAAAATCATTTTATTAATTTAATCATCGAAATTATCTTATTATTACAATGATATCATTCCTATTTGAAATAATTTATTTTATTAACAATTATTAAGTTTTAAGAATTAAAAATCAATGTATTTTTGTAACTTTGAATGAAAATATACTATTAAAAAAATCAATGTGTCTTGTTATTTCTAAAAATCTAATATTATTTTATTTGAAGTATCAAAATAACCATATTTTAATAATTACACAAATAAGTAAAGATAACAATTTATAAACTACAAGTGATATTTTATTTACTTCATGATGAAATATGACTAAATTATTAAAGTAACAAATCCATATATTTATTGATAAGTAAATTAAATTTTATAAAATAAGTAAAAAAATATTGAAATAGAAAAAAATTAAAATTAATAAAAAAATAATAATATAAAATATTAAAACTTCAAAAAAAAAAATCACACGATTTTCAATTTTTCATTAAATGCAATAATTTAATCATCATGTTCATAGAAATCATCGCAAGTAAATCATCAACATTTTTAAAGTGTTCATTCCGTCCCAAACACTGCTTTGAATTATTTGGCCGACGGTAAAAAGTTTTCAGGCTAGAAAAAGGAAAGGTATTTTGGTAATGAATGAAGCAGTCCGTTTTATTGCGTTAACCTTGAACGACGGAATACGACGGAACAAAACTGCTAACTTTTGTCGGCTGCCGACCACCCACTATATTCAAGGGTAATTTAGTAAATGTGGTGTTGTGTAAACTGCTCTGTTCCTGTGAAGGTCGTGAAGCCTACTTTCGGCGAATGGAGGACAAGTGTCAGTCTTTTAGTAAGAAAAGAAAAGTCGCCATTGAGGAAAGTTCCTGTAACCTTCCTCGTCGCTTTTGGATCTCATGTCCTGTCGATTTTTAATCTTCTTATGAACTAAATAAATAAGATTACTTGTTAATCCAATATAAGATGGCGCATTAAGTTTGTTTATTGTCCATTTTCATGTAAAATAAAAAATGTATGGCATATAAAATGCATTAGCATATAAAAATTATTTCCATGTGTTAATAAATAATGAAATAAAATTCCTTTAATCAGATTGTGATCAAATTTTTATTTTAAGTAATAGCGACATAAATCTCTACTTTTATTTTTTAAAATTATTTTTAGTTAAAAATGGTAAGCAATCCTTGAATCATACTATGATCAAATATTTATGCCTTTCTTCCAAGAAATTAGAATCATATAACCAGCAAATCAAAATATACAATTAGGCTTAGCCGATAAGAATTAAAAAGAAGAAAAAGATAAATAAGAAAGTATGAAAGAATTTATATTTTCCGTGGAAAGAGGATGATGTTGAAGAGATGGAGAAATTAAAGTGAGACAAAGTAAGACAAATGAACCTACACAATTAATGAATGAATCTCGCTAATCAGCCAAGGGTTATTAAAAATATGCTAAATTAAACAACGTCCTTGTCCGCAGTTGGTCCATTGATTTTGTCTTGAAATGGATTATTTGCGCGTTTGCGAATGGCATCCACGTGGTCGGTCACTTATGTCAGTGTTTAGGACACCTCATCACCTTTCTTTCAACAGATTGGCCGCATGTGGATGCGGTGGTATTCACCTAGACATTTCGCATTTTGGGTTGTTTTCATGGAATCCTTGCTTACTACAGCTAAATTCTGGTGCATGTCAAACTCCAAAAAAAAAAATCCTATTCCACCCATTGCCAGGTGCAATTTACGATTGAAAACTAATTTATATCCACCATAGGCATTTTACAAGGAATCTCGTTTGGCTTTGTGATTAAGCTGCATTTTATCACAAATCCGTTAAAAACTTGAACATCAATGTAATAACGAACATGATACTAAATGGATTTATTCAATACACTATCAGTGACTCAAAGGACTCAAAGTAGCGAGAAACTGGTGCGATGCCTTGAGTTGCTGACTCATTTTAGTACCAGAATCTTTTTCTCTAGCAGTTCTAAACATGAAAAGACACCTAGGTTTTAGGTTTATCCATATGTAAAGCACACACAATCTGCAGGGTGACATGGTTTATGCAGAAGATTACATATTAAGCAGATATAAGGTCATAACAAGTATGGCAGACACTGAAAATATCGTACACACAACAACAACAAAAGAAAAGGAAAGAAGGTATAAGTAAACATAGAAAGCAGCATATTCAAGTTTCAGTAATACATTAACAATGAATGCATATTACAGATAAGAGATCGGCGAACACACTTAATTTGAACGAAATAGGTAACTCAAGGAACCACTCTCAAGAAAAGAAAAATGGATCTCTACAAGCTTACTAATATTTGGCAGGAAACAATGAGCATGGAATGTCTTTGAAGTGCATGTTGTCAGTTATATACCATGTTCCAGTTTCCTCATGGAAGCGAAACTAAAGGTAACACTACAGAAATATGGAAAACAAAAAAAGTGTCAAAAATTTCTCACATATTATCTTGCTTGATAACTTAATTATATTGACAGCCTTGGTAAATTTTCCAGCTTGATAACTGCACAAAACTCTTTTGTTGGAGTAAGTGGATTCAGCCTGTAATGAAGACTGACCTACCAAAATAGGGCGCCAGTCCATCTTTATATCATGTTGTTTTTGTCAATGATAATATATAATTCTGAACTCACAGAAGGCCAAGTGCTTTCAGCTGCTGCACATGCTCAGGTGGGAGAGGAGGAGGGGACCAGTCAGACCCAGTCATTTCACCATCGACATCCTCAACAACGTATTCCTAATAGAGCACACATAAAATTGAATTATGTTAAACAGCACAGCAATTTGGAAGCAACCTCAAAAAAGTCAATGTTTTTAAGAAACAAAGAGTGATGCAGCATATTCAAATTATAGTTTGGGAGCTAATTTATAAGTAACTGACAGATGAACCAATAAAAAGGCTGAGAAATGAATGGAGAAATGAAGAACATCATGCTCTCAGAATCTACTTCATCTAAGTTCTGCAAAATGAACATTACATAAGCAAACTGCACAGGTGGGTCTATAAGCAAAGCTGGCATACTTCACACAAAACGGGAAACAAGCTAAATGTTGAAAAAGAACCTAAATTATATGAGTATCTTTGCCAGGTGGAGGGTGCAGAGAAATGTAATATATCTTCTTTTTCCACAATTAACATGCTTATTTTTAAACACCAAACTTCTAGACAACACTAAAATACAACTTAAATGAAGCTTTTGCCTATCCCATCATAGCAGCTGTTACATCAATAGAAATACTTTTAACCATAAAACAAACAGGGCCAATGTGATTATTTTCATTCCATTCCATTTCACGTCTTCTCATAGGGGTGGCTTATTCATCTACAAACTAGCACCTACAAATTAACTTCCTCAACTAGTTCTGTTGGACCCAGTTGACCTACTGCCCTAAAGATTTGTACTTAATGATACAGCAGTATATGAATCAAAGCTGAAGACGTGTCAGTGAAACTCACTTTTGTCAGCATTCTTTTTGCAAGTATGTGATAGTGCCGCTGCCATATCCTTTGTCCAACCATTGTAGCCACCAAAACACTATAAAATATACCAATAACAGTAAATAGTCCAAGCACAATCAATGCCATTACGAACAATAATGGCAGCCCAGCTTCACCAGCACCTCCTAGGCAACCACATTCAGTGGCAGCACTAGCACAACTTTCAAAGCATGTAGTACAGTCAGTCCACATACAAAGAGTGCCAGGTAAATGGCAGTCTGCACACATTCTGCAAGAGTTAGAAAAGAAACAAATTAATAATTTGATCAAAATGTCCCAATACTCACAAATTAATTAGCGAATGATATATGCATATGTATGTATGTACTTCATCCCCATCATTGCACCACTTCTATGGCTTAGTAAATCAAATAAAAAGGATGCAAATGCAACCTGCTTTAAAATAAATCAGATCCTAGTATCCATCAAATACTGAAAACTTCTTTCAGACCATTTGAAGTTATGATTTCCCCAGTAATAATGTACTTCATCCTCACCATTAGTACCACTTTAATGGCTTAGTATATCAAATAAATAAAAAAGTAAATGAAACCTGCTCTAAAATGAATCAGATCCCAATATGCATCATTAGTAAAAACTTTTGTCAGACCATTCAAAGTTATATTCAATTTCTCCAGTAGCACCAGTTCAGTATCAGCAGGAATAACATCAGCACCCCCATTAAAAAAAAAAAAGATTAAGTGATGAGAGGACCACTGGAAAGGGAAGGAGGAAGAGAAGTGGAAGGTTTAGAATTAGGTAAAGAAATAGAATGAACAAAAATGAAGCCAATACACTTTTCAAACTTGAATTGCAACACAGGAGAGACTTCTAAACTATGCAGATGGTACATGATAAATAAATAACAAGCCAGAAAAGAAAAGGAAACCAAACCCAAAGATGCATAATATGCCAAATGTCAGAGAGAGGGAAAAGGTCAGTGCAGAGGCATCAGAGATACAGTAATAGCTACAGGACAGAATATCCAAAGACATCAGTTTGAGCTATCTTTTGTGCTTCAATGGAAAACATGTATATGGTAGCAAAGTAGACACTGATTTGAGCATAGTTAGAAGATCTTAATTTTTATATATATATATATATATATATATATAATTAAAAGGGTTAAAGTGGCATTCTTTTTGTGTTAGAGAACAACTACTTGCTAACTTAAGAAGGATTGCTGATATTCCTTCTTTGTCTTTAATCCACAGACAAATAAATGACAAATGTCATATCAGTAAAGAGAAAAGGGGGAAAAGAGGGGAGGATCAAAAAAATCATTTGATGCCTCCAAATATATGAAAATTGACAGTTTGAGCATACATTTTCCTTTCAGATTGAAGGAAGCTCACCAGCTCCCATGCAATGAGTAAGTAAATTGCATATTGCAAGGTATTGAGTAATTAATTAAAGAGATGGAATATAGTATACAACACATGCAAAATGTTTTGCACATTATGAAGGTTATGTAGAATTTGATGCAAAATGCCATTTCCTTTTTCACATATTGTGTGTGATTTGGGTGAGGTTTGCACACAAGCATATATGGAGGTGCAATGATAGAGATAAACGTGAAATGTACACTGCTACACAAATTATGAGACATAAAATTTGACAGAGGAGAGGTAAGGGGGAGAGAAAGAGAAGATGAGGCAGATGATGATATATCGCAGCAGTTGACCTGTACAATTAAGTAATAAACTCATTTTCCTTTAACACATCAATACGTTATTGACAAAGTTTCAGTAAAAGTAATGGTGAATACTGATAAATCTGACAGTATAATTCAACAACATCAATCGAAGTTTACAAGTACAGTTTTACCCAGGCTGGCAGCAACAGAGGCATAATTCTCGATAAGGCTGAGCCAAATCATTACGCACTCTTCGATCATAGCATGTAATAAAGCACCCTGATAGCCACAGCAAAGCAAAAAATAGTAATGCTCCTGTATTCAACAATCATTTTGTTAACTATCAGCAACAGAGATACCATCCAAGTTGGGACAATCAATATTTCAAAAAAGTAAAACTTACTTAAGCGTGAAAACCAGATAAAGAAAAATTTTCTTCAAGCAATCTAGTCAGTTCACAAAGCAGTGTTTGGTAAATTTCAAAGAAAGAAATACAGAGCAAGTTTTGGAAAATAACTAGGTGTCATATAAAAACAACGAAAACAACATGCAATCTCAAAATTTTGTTCACTTTGGTACTTCAACCAATTTGGAATAGAAATGAAATCCTCATAAAAAATTTAATGAAGGAAGCTTCACCCCACAATAACTGATGGTAAAGCTTCTAAAAATAAAGGTCAAAAATGAAATTTTAGTCTTTTATATAAATGAAATTTCTATTGTATCAGAATGACCTACAAAGGCCCTTCCCACGACTTTGAGCTAAATTCCAAAAGATATTTCATAAACTTCCTAAATGCCTTTTCTATTTTTTTTCATTTCTCTGCAGTGAACTCAAAGTTGTCAGCAATATATATCATGAAGGAACTCCAGTGCCTAGGCAGTGAATTTTACAAATGCTTTAACATAGTGTTGAAATCCTTTTTCAACATCGCAAAAATTAATCAATTAAAATTTCTAGTTTGTTGACATGAAATCAATCAAGAAACTCATTATAAATTGTAAATTGAAATGTTGAGATATACTTTCACCTACAAGGTTTGATTAAAATAACATGAAGTTGAATTCAAAATTTTGGTTAAATAAATTGGGAAGGTATCTTAACCAAAATAAATTGTTAATATTTGTCCTTGGTTAAATTATTCAACGAAAGAAGGGGCCTTTGTAGGCTAATACGTAACCTTTAAAACTTCTTTCCTTGGTTGAAAAACTCAAACTACAAAACTTTCTTATTGGTTGAGATGCTAAACCTATAAAGCTTTCTTTCAGTGGTTGAAAAACTCAATCGATAAAGCTTTCTTTCTTTGTTAAAGTACTCAACCAATAAAGCTTCTTTCTTTGCTGAGATACTCAACCTAAAAAGCTTTTTTTTTTTTTCTTTGGAGATACAAGGGAGAGAATGGAATCGAACCTTGAACCTAATCCCTTTCAAAGATGGGTAATAACCGCTAAGCTAAGCTTTGATTGTTAACCTAAAAGAAGCTTTTTTGTTTGTTGAAAAACTCAACCTATAAAGCTATCTTTTCGATTCAAATACTCAACCTATAAAGCCTCATTCCTCGGTTGAAAAACCTCAGCCTATAAAGTGTTTTTTCTTGGTTGCGATGCTCAACATATAAAGCTTCTTTCTTTTGTCGAGATACTCAACCTATAAACTTCCTATTTTGATTGGATAATCTAACCAAGAACAAATATTAACAACTTATTTTGGTTAAGATAACTAGTGGTGTAAACAAACAAAATGTTCGATGAACAGTTCGTGAACATATTTGATTTATATTTGTTTATTAAGCTTATGAAATGATCACGAACAACACTTCAGTGTTCATTTATTAAATGAACAAAACATGAACAAAGGTTAATTTTGTTGATTATGATCGTGAACGAACTTGTTTAAGGTTTATCTGAAACTCACTAGTTTAATGAATTGTTTAGTGTTCATTTATTGTTCAATAATAATAATAATATATTATTAAAATTACATATGGATAAAGGGTCAAAACACCCTCGAAAAAAAAATGATTTTAGTAATTGAGCCCCTAACTTTTTTTCGCAATTAATCAAGCCCTTAGATTTCAATTTTCAGTCAATTAAGCCCTTTCGTGAATGGAAACCATTAGGTTTGTTATGTTTTTGGCCACGTGCACCGTACGAATTTAACAATTTTCGTACGAATTTAACAGTTTCCATCTACCAAAGGACTCAATTAAGGTAAAATTGAAATATAATGGCTCAATTGATTGCGAAAAAAAAGTTAAAAACTTAATTGCTAAATCCATTTTTTCAAGGGTTTTTTTGACCTTTAAGCTATTACATATTTATCTATAGGTCATTTTAATATGTAATTATTAAAAATACATATTTATGTAAGATTTATTAATTTAGAATTATATATTGGAGTGAATGTAATTTGTTTTGTTTTTGTTTAGTGTTCACGATTATGTTCATATAATGATTGTAAATGAGTATTTGCGAATATGATGGTTTATATATCACGAACATGTTCGTTTAATATTCTTGAATATGTGTTTAAGAAAATCATCATCATCAGAGCTTTTATCTTACATAGCCTCCGATCCCCTAATTAGAGCATCCACAGGTCTACATCATATATGTCCAAATCAACGCAGACGATTTTCACTCATCCTGTCTTCGATAAGTGCCACTCTAGCCTTTTTGCGAATGTCCTCATTTTTCATTCTATCTTTTCTAGTATATCCGTACATCCATGGCAATATTTGCATTACTGCTATACTCATTTTTTGTTTATGCAGTCTTTAAAGCGCCCAACTTTCAATACCATAGAACAATGTTAGTCTAACAATTATATTGTAAAACATGCCTTTCAAACATATAAAAATTCTTTTATCACAAAACATAACCTGTAGCACTTCTCCATTTGCTCCAACCAGTTTGAATCCTATGAATCACATCCTATCAATCTCTCCATCTATCTGTATAATCGACCCCAAATATTTGAAATGATCTCACTTAGGGATCGCCGCTCCATCTAGCATCACTGTGTTTGAGAACATGTTTGGTGAATGTTCATGAATATTTAACAAACCAAACACGAACATGATAAAATTCATTCATATTCGATTCATTTATATCTGTAAAGATATCTTCACACTTTATCACTCATAAGTTTGAGATTATTTTGATCAAACCTTGTAGCTAAAAGTATTTCCCATCATCATCAAATTCTTTATCCCAATAGATTGGAATAGACTACATAAATTAATATTTGAACTCACGTTAAATCGTCCATATGAATTTTTCTCCTCCGCACATTTCTATTCAAGGCAATGTATCTTTCCAAATAACTTCCTTCCAACTCTTTTTCGATCTTCCTCTAGCCTTGACCTTTCTTTTATCATTCATAGCATCAACTCTCCTAATTGACGCATCTACAGGTCTATATCGTATGTGTCCAAATCAACGAAAATGACTTTCACACATCTTGTTTTCGATAAGTACCACTCCAACCTTCTTACTGATGTTTTCATTTCTCATTCCACCCTTTCTTGTATATTCGCATATTCACCGCAACATTTGCATCATTGCTACACTCATTTTTGTGTATGTAGTCTCTTAATCACCAAACATTCACTACCATATAGCAATGTTGGTCTAACAACTGTTTTGTAAAACTTGCCTTTCAACCATATAAGAATTCATTTATCACATAGCACACCTGCAACACTTTTTCACTTATTCCATCTAGCCTAGATTTATGAGTCACATCACCATCAATCTCTCCATCTATCTATACTGTCGACCGCAGATATAGAAAATGGTCCCGCTTATGTATCACCACCTCATCTAACGTCACTACATTCTAATCTTCCTCTTTGTTTGAGCTGAATTTACATTCCATGTATTCAGTCTTCACTCTGCTTAATTTAAACCCTCTTGATTTTAGCATCTATCTCCATAGTTCCAACTTTGAGTTGATAATGATTACTTAGTTGATTAATTTCATATCTCAATCATATTAAAATTTTCAATTTATTAATTTCTTCCACATTGAAAATGGATCTCAACACATGGGTCATGACAAATGGTTCTAGAAAGAAGTTTCATAATGTAAATTAATTCACCAGAAACTATCACAAGTAAAATTTAATTCCCAAATTTAAATTTTAAAAAGAAAAAAAGAAAGCGAATCAATAAATTTATTGCTATGTCAAATTGAGAAGGTATCTTCATTGCTTACAAATAAACAACTTTTAAGCAAATATATGGTGTGCTCACAATCAAGGATTTAGCACTAGTTATTATCCATCTATTAACATGAGACACATCTAGCATGCAACGTTCCTATGTAAAGACAAGCTCCTCCAATTTTACATATAGTACATACACATTGGAAACCATATAGGTTTATTCCTCGAACCTAGGGAACATGATAGTTAACCTTGTAAGAAAAGCATTCCAAAGTTTTCTAAGGGAAGCAACAATGTCCCGTAAGAAAGTTTGTGAAATATTACTCAAGCTGCTTTGTTCTGCTGCAGTAATTAACAATTTTTTAAAAGATATTAAAAAAAAAAGTGGCTAAAGTGAGATACACCAAAACCATGCCCTCCTATGCATCAATCAACAACCCAAAAGACAAAACAAACTCTATTATTTGTAAAACACAAAATCAAGATATCATTTCAAGTTCTTGAGATTTTACCACATATGTAATAGACACTAAGCTCGCTATCAAAACCCCATGCAAGACGGAGCCATGACCGATTGTAACTGTCAATTAAATAAATCAAATATGCCAGTGAAGCGATGACCTGAACACAATGAACAAAAAAAACCAGGCATTATACATAAGAAACATATTTACAATGGGAGAAGTAAACTAACAATGCCAGAACTAACAATCAAGAACTGACTACATACTAGTTGAACAGCAAGAAATATGGATAAAATGTCTCTAGTCACAAAAAACCGGAATTTCAAGGTTCGCCATTTCCTATCAGCAGCAACATGAACTCTCAAATGATAAGGAGCTTTACAGGTTGTGCAATGAGCAAATGCAAACCCTTCCTGCGGAAAAACAAACAAACTTGACATTATACGATATGGTAGCCAGGAAAAAGGTGAACAGTATGATGCCCATGAAAGACACAAAAACTCACACACAAATATAGAGATAACAAGCTAACACCAATGTCCAATTCCCTCCTGACGATGGGTTAACTGGTTATCATTCTATGCAACTGCATAATTGTGACATGACCAGCTAAAACCAAATTTGTCCTATGACTGGTCATCCTTCTACGTAGGTAGTCTTCAAGAAGATAAGTAACATAGGTTAATGTACAAAATCGATCACTAAAAAAATTAATTTCAAATCGATGCTTGTTTTATTGATTGTTGTAAATCTTCTATAACTGTTCAAACCATTTATTTGATCTTTTCCAAGGGATATCTACGTACATATATTTAAAGTGAAGTATATTCAACTAGTAGGCCATTTAGACAGATATCAATGTCTCAAAATTCTAATATAGCTACATTTCTCAAAATTCTATTACATTTTAGCATATTCTACATGACTTCAAGTAGATTATACAATGACCGGAGTTATATGATTTCTTTGAGGTCAGTTCATGGTATACTGCACAATGTTCTCCATGTTCCTGTTAGGAACACTACAATCTCGGATTCCATTGGAAGCTATCAAAGTAACAAATACAATCAAACCACACATGAAAAATCGATGCTCATATTAAAACTAAAAGTCAAATTGAATTTAAGCGTTGGAAAGCAAGTAAGTAACAGTGTATTGAACCATTGATAGGTCAAATTTTACAGAATAGACAAGCACTTATATCCTGTATGTCTTTGCCTTTGATCAAAACCAATTGACTATGTTAGATTGGGGGGAGGGGAGGGACTGCCAATCAGTTTGCAATAATATCCTCATGCAATATAACAAATTCTGTATAGAATGAAGCTGATATCTAACCATATTAGACTAAAGCGGATTTTAAATGAATTAGAATTTGCCCACAACTTTTCATCTTTATGATTTTACTATTGATCCAATGTCATCCTTTATCAGTTTCTGTTGATAAAGTACACAAAATGTGCCATGTTTGTGCCATGGAAGAGCTATATTAATTATTACCATGAAAAAGCCAAGCATTGGGGAAAAAAAGACTTGGAGCAAGCTCTCTTTAAGTCAACTGAAGTAAACTTGCATTTACAGGGAATACATATGGTAAAAACAATGCTTTTGTCTCCATTATTTAAAAAAGGACTAATGTGGCTGAAATATATGTTGTTTGTGTTGTATAGTTGTCTAAATTTTAGTTAATTAGCAGACACAGGCAGAACAAACAAATTGAATCAAATTGACATCCAAAACCTAACACAGTAACACTGCAACAGCGCAATTTAGTGTAAGCAATACAATAAAACCCGTAAAGAAATACATTCCTAAGCACAAAAATCATAGTACAAGAAAAGAGTAGCACATTCGAATTTCTCTGTTCAAAAATGAAGAAAAAGGTATTAATATTCACACCTTTACAGCTCGCCAATGATCTAAACATTCGCGGTGTACATATTTTGATGTTCCTTTGCACTTGCAAGGAGCAATAAAATCTCTACCTGAGGAAAACCATTGCACATTGAACTATTAGCACAAGTTCCTTCAAATCACACACTCGACAGCAAAAATTGAGTTTTTTTTTTTCATGATTATTAAACATTATTGTGTGAATTTCTTCTTCAAAAACAGTTTTTTTCCAATAATAAAATTGTTACTATTTTCCTCTCTAAATTCGGTTAATAATCCAGTCAGTTCGGTCACCAAAAAAATTGAACTTGTAATACTAGAGTGATGCACGTAACTGAATTTCGAAAAATAAATTTTAGAATTTACTGAGTTGACCGGAATTTTTCCGAGAGGAAGGTGCAGAAATAAGCAAAATGAGCATAATTCAGAGCACAAAAAAAAATGAAACCGCTTTTATTTAAAAAATGAAAGTGAAATTTAAGGAAATGAGGCTTTAAAAGTTGAAAATACCGTCGGTTTCAAGGCAAATTCGACACTGAATTTGTTCGGCAGGACCGGCCTCGAGGTCGATCTCGCTGGGCTCTGTGATCGGTGTGGGAGCCATGAGAGGCGATTCCTCCGATTGATCGCTCATTGTCGATTAACAGAAAACAGAGAAAAAGGAAAAAAAGAAAGTAGTCGTTTTCGATAATTATGATAATAATTGTGACTGAAAAGCTAGAAATTTATAGAGAAATGGACAAATATCGGATTTCTTTTCTCCTCTGTTTCTCAAAGCTGCCGCTACTGTTTTTGTGATGGTTTTTTTTATGAAATTTCAAACGTGTGTGTTTATTAATAAATTATTATTATTATTATTATCTCATAAATAGAGTTTTTGGAGCGTAGGCTCATCATCATCATCAGAGTCTTTATCCTAATAGATTAGAGTAAGTTATATGAACCAATATCTAAAATCACGTTAGATCGTCCATATGTATTCTCTACCTCCATAGATTCCTATTCAAAGTCATTTGCTCA
The DNA here is from genome assembly GCA_031772115.1 of Heritiera littoralis. Taxonomy (NCBI): domain Eukaryota; kingdom Viridiplantae; phylum Streptophyta; class Magnoliopsida; order Malvales; family Malvaceae; genus Heritiera; species Heritiera littoralis. The sequence continues at coordinate 1,036,374 of JAPDPK010000096.1, read as the reverse complement.
TCTAATTCTAAAACCTCTATGTCTTTCCAAACTACTTCCTTCCAAGTCTTTTTCGGTTTTCCTCTAGTCTTAACCCTTCTCTTAACATCCATAGTCTTTATTCTCCTAACTAGAGCATCTACAAGTCTACGTCTTACATGTCCAAACCAACGTAAACGATTTTCACACATTTTGTCTTCGATAAGTACTACTCCAATCATCTTACGAATATCATCATTTCTCATTCTATCATTTCTTATATATATTTTATGGAGCGTAGGATGATTACATATATTTTATTTTATTTATTTTATATTTTTTAATATTTTTAAAAGATTTATATCATTATTTTAACTTTTTTGTGAGTCAAAAACTTCATTAATAATGTATAGAATAATTATCCTCACCAAATTTAAACTCGATGTACTATAATGATTTTAATTTATAATAATTTTTTCAAAATAAAAAAGAATTACAACAATTTATTTTAAAATACATGTTAAATAATGTATTAAAAAATTGATGCAAATATAGAAGGTTAATTATTCCATACAAGGTCAGTGGAATATTTTTATTCCACAGCAGTGTTAGGATCTTGACACGTGTCTTTTTTTTTTAATATTTTTATAGGACACGTGTCACAATCTTAACATCACTTGTGGAACAAAAATATTCCACTGACAGTGTATGGAATAATTATCCAATATAGAATACACAAATTGAAAATTAATTCAAAATCAAATATTAATTAAAAATTATAGAAAAAATAAGCGTCACAAATCTTAAATTTAAATAAATTAATTAAATAACTACAATTTTAATGAAAATATTTCTTACTATATTAATTATTAATAGATTATTGATTAATGTTGCAAATTTGAAACTAATTTATTTTTAAATTTTGGATTTAAATGACTCCTAATTAATCTTATAAAATAAATTAGTGTTGAGAACTCTATTTTTTTAGAGTTTTAAAAAAATTATTTATAATAGTCTCACACATAAGATGCAAGTAAAGTAAAAATGTAAATAAAATAAAAATGATTAATTATATAAGTTTTTTAAAATTTAAATCAATTCAAAATAATTAGATATAATATTTAAGATAATATACGTTTCAAAAGAATAGATAATTCATATAGATATTTTCTCTTTTTAATCAAATAAAATGATTAAACAAATAAATATAAAAAAGGAATGAAATGAAAATTTTAAAAAAGGCATTAAAATTTAATTCAATACAAAAATATATAAACTTAAATATCCAGTCTTAATTTTTTGATAAAACATTTAAAACCTTAATATAGTTCCAATCAAAATTTACGGATTTTTTTAATTTAAAAATAACAAAATAAGTGATAAAAAAAATTTTAAATTTTCAGATAAATTTTATTTGATTTAAATGAAGATAATACGGTTGAAATCTATTTTTTTTAATTTCAAATATTTTTAAATTGAATAATTAATTGAATAGAGTTATTTTATAAAAATTAAAATTAATTTATTATTCAAAGTATAAAAAAGTTAAGCTATGTATGTAAAAAAAAATTATTTTTATTAAGAGCTTTACTTTTATATATATATATATATATATATATATATATATATGAAAGATATAAGATTATCATAAAAAATTGACTCTTATTGAAATGAGAAATGTAACTTTGGATTCATGATTATGTGATTATTGGTGCACATTTTATACTTTAATGATAAAAAATTCATCTTACCACACATACGTATGTTATTTTTAAAAAATGCATCAAAGTAAAAAACTTACACCAAGATCAATTATTTCTATAAATATGTTTTTAATGTGTATAGCAACTATACATGTATATTGATAAAAGATGAGTAAAGAAATTAATAATTAATATGTGATTTAATATATATAAATATAGATATTTTTCTTTTAAAAATTAAAATAAATAATTGTTTTAAAAATAATTAATTTATTTTGTAATTTTAATGTTTATAGATTCTTATCTTTTAAAAAATTGAAAAAAATTATTATTTTTTTATTTTAAAATATTACACGTGTCAAATTTTCAAATCATCCACATAAAGATGTTTTACTTGCATTTAAATGGTTTGGCTTTTATATATATACTAGATTTAAACCCGTGGGATGCACGGTGATGATTTTAATTTATAATAATTTTAAAATAATAAAATAGAATTCCAAAAAAATTATTTTGAAATACATGTTGAATAATGTATTGAAAAACTTGATACATATAAAAAAATAAACAAATTAAAAAATAATTTGAAATTAAATACTAATTAAAAAATTATAGAAAAATTAAATATTACAAATATTAATATATTTAAATAGCTACAATTTTAATGACAATAATTCTTACTTCATTAATCATTAATAAATTATTTGTTAATGTTGCATATTTTAAATTGATTTATTTTTAAAACTTAAATTTAAATGATTCAAAATTAATCTTATACAATTAATTAGTGTTGAAAACTTTATCTTTTAGAGTTTTTAAAAAATTATTTATAAATTATAATAGTCTCAAACATTAAAAGTAACTAAAAATGTAAATAAAAATAAAAATTTCTAAAATTGAAATTAATTTGAAATAATTAAATACAGTATTTAAAACAATACATGTTTCAAATTAATAAATAATCCATATAGATTTTTTTACCAAAAAATTTATTGAACAAATAAAAAAAAACAAATAAAAGATTGAATAAATAAATGTGAAAAAGAAATGAAATGAAAACTAAAAAAAGACATGGAGGTTTATTTAAATACTAAAATATATAGCTTAAATACCCTATTTCAATTTTTTGACAAAAGATTTAAAATTTTAAGGTAGTTCCAATTAAAATATATGGATATTTTTTAATTTAAAAATAACATAATAAGTGATAGTAAAAAACTTAAATTCTGAAATAAATTTTATTTGATTTAAATGAAGATAATACGATTAAAATATAATTTTTTTTAAAATTTCATATTTTTAAAATTAAACAATTAATAGAATAAGATTATTTATAAAAAAAATTAAAATTAATTTATTATTCCAAGAGCTTTGGCTTTTATATATATTAGTATAACATATAAGATTATTATCAAAAACTAAATCTTATTGAAATTAGAAGTATAACTTTGGATCAATGATCAGGTGATCTTTCATGAATATTTTATATTTTAATAATGAAAACTATTCGTCTCACCACACATGTCATGTGTTATAAAATATATATTGTCTTTTTCTTTAAAAAAGTTTATCCAAATAAAAAATTTATACCAAAATTAATTATTTCTATAAATATGTTTTTAATGTAACAACAGTACATATATATTGATAAAATATGAGTAAATAAATTGGTAAATGATATGAAATTTTCTTTAATTTTAATATATATATGTTTATCTTTTAAAAATTGAAATAGATAATCGATTTAAAAAGATAATTAATTTATATTATAATTTTAATGTTTATATATTCCTATCTTTTAGAAAATTAAATAAATTATTATTTTTTATTTTAAGATATTATACATCTCAAATTTTTCGAATACCTACATAGTATACTTTACTTTTGGTCAATTGTTTTGGCTTTGATATATATATATATATATATATATATATATATATATATATATATATATATGGATTTATATATGATGCACTGACAGTGTATAGTTTCTATACACTGTCAATGCATTAGATGTTGACATCTCATCAATAGGTCTTTATAAGCAAATTAAAAAAATTTATTTATATTTACTTTTAAGGGCTTAGCATATTTTTTAATTTACAAATTGATGAGGTATCAATCTCTGATGTATTGATAGTGTATAGAAATAATATACTGTCAATGCATCATATACAAACCCTATATATATATATATAAAAGATAGGATTTATATATAATGCATTGAAAATGTATAATTTCTATACACTGTCAATGCATCAGAGGTTGACACCTCATCATTAAGTCCTTATATGTAAATATAAATAAATTTTTTTTATTTGCCCATAAGGGCCTATTGATGAGATGTCAATCTCTGATGCATTGACAGTGTATAGTGCATCATATATAAACTCTAAAAGATAAAAGATTATTAAGAAAAAAAGGGGTTTGTTGAATTTTTTTTTGTTTTCCGGAATAACCTTGGTTTTTTTATCCGTTTTGACTAACTTGTCCCGACATTTTCCCTTGTTACATTATCCAATCCGCACGCGATTAAGCAATAGTAGTTTATCCCTCTTGCTGCCTTGCACATGCGGACAACATTTTTTTTTCTTTTATCTTTTATGTTTCAATTTTTTACAGTTAATTTTTTATGTTACAAAAAAAATTTTTGATTGGAACAGGTGACTTTTATTTAAATAATAGAATGAAGATTACAAGAGCTGATCATGAAGGATAGCAGAGTCCAGAAAAGGAGGAGACTCTTCTAACCAAACCATGTCAGTTACAACGCCTTTAGCATGATTTGCTAATAAGTGAGCTACTATGTTACCACTACTTCTTACATGATTAAAAGAATGTTGTCTGAAACGCAGCAGCAATGCTTTGGCAGATTCTATCACGGCTCCAGCCACTGAATGATCTTCCTGAGTTGTTGATACAACATTAATGGCTGTAATAGAGTCACCTTCCACTTCTACTGTGAAGAAGCCAATAGATAGAGCAAAAGAGAGAGATTCACAGAGGGCAATGCATTCTGCAGTAAAAGGATCAAAATCTCCAGATCGTTTGGATGATAACAATGCCAGTACTTCACCTTTATGGTTACGAGCAACCACACCGATTCCCATACATCCAGCAGCTGTAGAGATTGCAGCATCAAAATTTATTTTGATAATCTCCTGTGATTTGGGCGGTGACCAGTGCTCCAAGGAAGAGTGATGTTGAAAGGGGGTTCCAACCAGACTGATTGCATGAGAAAATTCCTCCAAATACGTCTAGGCAGAGAGAACAATGTTTGTTGGATCAGAATATTTGCCCTTGTAGACGTAGTTATTCCTTGCATACCAAATGAACCAAATGATCAGAGAAAACAGTTCAACTTGATACTGTTGATTACTGTCCATCACCTGCAATAACCAGTAAGTAAAAGATGAAGACTATAAGAGTCAGCTAACCAGATTTCACTGTGTACTATCCAGAATGTGAATGGTGCCAGATTAGTAAGTCTGCTGTTGTCAAGCCCAAGAGTGGAATCTTTAAAATTTCCTGGATATCCAGAGATGAGAAATCCTGTTGCAATAGAGATGAATTCCAAGTCCCCGAATTACAGTCTATGAAAGACGCTACAAGCATATCATACATGTTATCAGCATTGGGGCTATCAGCATATGGAATTGGTCAAAAATTCCAAGGTCTAGGAATCCATGGGTCCTTCCAAGCCAAAACCGAGCGTTCGTCCCCCTATACGCCATCTAATCCCCAATTGTAAAAATAATTGGAATCCATGAATGAGCATGTTTTGAAATAACGAGCTTTCACAATCTTTGCACATAGCGAGTTAGGATTCTTCAGTAAACGCCACCCCTATTTGGCTAAAAGAGCCAGATTAAAAGAAGCCAAGCATCTGAAACTCAAACCACCTTCCAATTTTGGTAAACACAACTTCTCCCAACTTAACCAGTGTATACCATGTGTGTTATCCCCATGTTGCCACCAGAATTTGCAAATCAATTTATTGAGATCAGCACAGAAGAAATGGGGAAATTTGAAAACTAACATTGCATAGGTAGGAACGGCTTGAGCAACAGATTTAATCAGGACTTCTTTTCCAACCTGCGAAAGGAAACGTTCTTTCCACCCCATCAGTTTCTTCCAAACACGATCTCTTATCATAGCAAAAGCTGACTTCTTCGATCGGCCAACCAAAGTTGGAAGTCCCAAGTACCTCTCAATATTCGAAACTACATGCACCCCAAGTGTGGAAGTAATTTGAGCTATTGTTGATGATGATGAATTACTGATGATAAAGAGGCTTGATTTAGAGTAATTCACTTGTTGCCCAAATGCTTTCTCATAGGAGTGGAGAATATCTTTGACCTTGAGACACTCTTGAAGGTCAGCTTTAAAGAACAACATAGACTTGTCAGCAAAGAACAAGGAGTTTTTTGTAGGTGCTGTATGAGCAACTTTAAAACCAGAAAAAAGTCCCTTCACTTGAGCATTGTTCAGAGCCATAGTCAGACCTTCAGCGCACAGAATGAAAAGGTAAGAGGACAGAGGATCGCCTTGACGCAAGCCTCTTTGAGGATGGAAAAACCCAGACTGTTTGCCATTCAAAATAACCAACATGGAAACAGAAGACACACATTGCATAATTAACTATACCCATCTCGTAGCAAACCCCATTCTCCTCATTAATGCTTCTAAGAAACACCATTCAACTTTGTCATAAGCTTTACACATGTCCAATTTCAAAGCACAGAAACCCTGCCTAGTTGTTTGTTTGTTTTTGATACAGTGCAACATTTCATATGCTATCATAAAGTTGTCAGAAATCATACGCCCTGGAACGAAAGCACTTTGGTTTTCAGAGACCACAAGTGGCAAAATCATCTTCAGTCTGTTGGCCATGGATTTAGCTATCACTTTGTAAAGGACATTGCACAAACTAATTGGGCGAAATTAGCTCCTAGTGTCTGGTTGTTTGATTTTGGGATAAGGACCAGATGAGTGTAGTTTATAGGTGAGAGGGACATGTTGCCATTGAGAAAAGCTAAACAGTATTGGGTGATATCTACTTTGATTAGATGCCAGAATTTTTGGTAAAACAGTACAGGGAGACCATCAGCACCAGGATCTTTATTTGGTTGCATGTGGAAAAGAACATCTTCAATTTCAGATTCTGTAAAAGGCTTTAAAAGAGATTGATTCATATCATCCGTAACTCTCCTTTCAACAGAAGCAAGAATGCCATCTATGTCCAAATCAGATGAAGATTAGAACAATTGACAGAAATAGTCAATAGCCAAACGACCTATATCATCCTTGTCATCATGCCAAACCCCCAGATCATCTTGTAATTTGGATATGGAATTTGTTCTCCTACGGGCAGTGGCCTTAGCCTGAAAAAATTTGGAGTTCCAATCTCCCTGTTGTAACTTGTAACCAACTTACTCTTGATCATTGACGCCACATGGTTTCCTCCCTGTCCAATAACTCTGCTAAATCAGACTTAAGTTTCTTTTCCATGGCTAAAGAATTATTTAAGATAGCCCCCAATTGACATTGAAACAAATCCTGTTGAACATGACGAATCCGGCGTTGAACATGGCCAAATGAATTACGATTCCATTGGGAAAGACGCCGTTTTGTATTAATCAGTTTCATAAGCAGGTTATTCGGAGAAGATGTAGGAACTTTAGACCATGCTGTTGAAACCTGAACTTCACATTCCTGAAAGTGCAACCACATCTCTTCGAAACGGAATCTATGACACCTAATTGCAGTCGAAACTGGAGGCATGTTCTTAGTTGAGAGTAAGATAGGATTGTGATCCAAAAAGGTAGCAGGCAGTGTTAAAACTTTGTAAGTTGGAAATAGAGACCTCCGGGTGTTACTACCAAAGAAACGATCAAGCTGTAATTTGACTGTAGCCTCCCCTTCTCTACCATTCCACCAAGTAAAAATGGGCCCAGAGTAGCCCAAGTCATGTAGACCACAATCGGACATCGCTTCATGGAAAGATGACATCTAGTTTTGATTACGCTGGATACGACTAAATTTCTCTGTTTGGAAGAGAATCTCATTGAAATCTCCCCCACATAGCCATGGTAGGTACTCAACCTACTTAGTCTACGGAGTAAATCCCAACTACGGAATCTCAGTTGAGTCTCAGGGTCTCCATAGAAGCCTGTAAACCTCTATTTTAACGCCATCGAAGGGTCTCCCACCTCTACATCAATACGATTTTTTGAAAAAGTTTGCAGATCAACTTATATGTCTTCATTCCACATCAATATCTAACCACCACTTCTACCAACACTACTTACACAGAATAAAGAAGAAAAGCCACATTTAATTTTTAGCCTTTGTCCCTCAGCTTGCCAAATCCAGATCAAGTAACCTTCCTAGATGACCAGCAATAAGTTCAGCCACTTCCTTAATCATCATGGACAGAGGAATGTCGTAAGCTCGCACCGAAATAGAGAGACTATGAAAAACATAATCTTTTGGCCTTTTCATCCCGTCATAATGTTGTAGAAGTAGGGGAAATCGTTTAAAGGTCCAAGGACTACCTTCCAAAACCTTGATCTGATCTCCTCTGGTAAAAAATTGGAACAGAGAGACATTTTCATCAAGGACCCTGAATACGTTACCTTTGGAGGGTCTCCATAACCTTTGGAAAACTGAAAACATGGCATCATGATTGAAGGGACGCCTTGTAAGGAGTGATCCAACCAAACACATTTCTCCTTTAGAATTAGAATCTTGAATAAGAACATTTGGTATAGCCACAGAGTCACCTTCTTCATCCGTGAGGTTCAAGTGTTGCCAGTCCCCATACAAAATAGTGTCCAAATGATTCATATTTGAGGAAATTAGAAAAAGGAATTATATAGGGTATGAAAGAAAAGGGAGGATAGTAAGAAGTAATAAGATAGAAGATTTCAGGAGAAGAAAAGCAAATCAAAGTAAGAAAACGAAGAAGGAATAATCTGACTACAGGCTGCAACTTCCATTCAGAAGGGGGTTACTGGCTAAGCACGGTGGTAACTAAAACTGGAACAATACAAAACTGTCAGAAACTGACTATATGACAGTAAGGAAATGTAACTACCTCAGAGTAACATTTTTCCAACGTCTCTTTCAGGGACATCCAGGGATAAAAAAATTATCAAATATATTATTTTTAAATTTATTTTTATTTTTCAACATTCGTTAAAGTATGTATGATCCTTTTATAACCGTTTGGAGAACGTAAAATTTTCACGAATAATATATTTAGAATTATTATTATTATTATTATTATTATTAAAAACTAACTTCAACCTTGACATCAAAATTCGTAAAATTTTAAATTAAATTAACTAATAATAAAAATAATAAAAATATTAAAATGTACATTTTAATTTATATAAGAAATATATTATTTAATTTTTTCCCATAATAAAAGAATTCATTTAAAATTATTCAAATTTAATAATGTATTATATTTTTTTGAATAGTACATTCTCATTTAAAGTTATAATCACAATTAGCATATTACATTTCATAAACTAATAACTTGATAAATTGGTAAATACAAATAATAATAACAAATAAACTAACTTGAACCACACTCGGTGAGACTCGAACCTGAGATTTCAAAATCTTAGGGCCTTCTTCTTGCCACTAAGCCAAGGCCTTATTGGCATAATGTATTATATTTTAATACAAATTTATTACCTTAAAAATCATGGTAAATATTTAAAAATATAAAATAATATTATCTACAAAAGATAAAATCTAACATGTATGAATATTAGATACCTTAGATTTTAAGTGAAATCGTTTTAATAAAAAAAGTCATTGTTGTGAGAATTTTACAGTTTACCACTTTCAGTCTAAACATGATTAATTTTAAATCGTAAAACAAATGAATATTCCTATGGTTACACAAAAAAATGATTTAATAGAAGATTAAAACATTGGTTAAGGATTACTTAACTATTGCATTTTAATATAAATTTAATGCATTACTTTTATTAAAGTTAAAAGGAATAAGGCATTAATTTTTAACTTCTTTTCTTATATAGCACTTTAACGAGGTTAATACTTTCCAAAAGTAAAACCTATTAGGTTTTATTGTTGTTGTTACTTGGATTTTTGATGACGTATGAATCTTGATCTTCGTGCTAGCCTGTCTTTAAGAATTCTGCAAGAAAGAAAACCATCAGAGGGCGCAGGGGCTTTTCCTTGCGTGCGCACTCCGATGCTTAAGTCAGACAGAATCTCAATAGGGTTTTCATCAGTAAAAAGAGATCAGGGTTTAGAAATGATACCCATGACCTATTTATAGGAGTTACCTCACGCGTAATTACATTAAAGACTCATAGCATAAATGATAACCCAGTGGATCATTTATGGGCCTTCTGAGTTCTCTTTCCTCTTGGGCTTAGATTATCATTCGGCCTAATGGTTTTCAGCTTGACTTATAAAAAAACCCAATAATCTTTGGTTTGACCCTCATAATTGCTCCACACTGAATGGGCTTTTCAAATTCTTTTGCTACCCTCTTTCTTGGATTATTACAAGAGTCTTTTCGTCTTCACTTGAGGGCTCAACTAGTGGACTTCATCATTATTTGTAATAGGAATGACATCGCGTTGTTATTTCTTTTGTCAAGTGCCTTTTCAAAACACTACTGGGATACGTTTTCCTCCTTTAAGCTAAATGCTTCTCAAGTGGAATATGCCACCCTTCTTTTCGAATTCAAGGTCTTAGCTGACCGAAACTAAGAGCTATAAGGAGAAATTACAAGATTGCAGAGCCACCAAAGCCTTCTATTAGCCAAAAGGAAGAAAACCAAATCTAGGTTAAGGCCATGATGGCGCATCGTCAAGAAGTGCCATAAGAGGATGCATACGTTCTTAACTGGTTTAATTAGAGGCGATTTGTAATTGGCATGCTCCTGATTGGTTGAAGCTTGATCCAGATGCTGAGGATTTGGAACCTTTTCTGAGGATAGGCACTTATAAAGATCTATCTGATCTTACCAGCCCTTAGGAGCCTTTTCGTCAACCCGAGATGGTCGAGGTTCTCAGAGGCTTGGACGAAGATGATTTAGATAATCCAGAGACTAACTTTCCTAAAGATCAAGCTCTTGACATTATAGCACCCTAGGACGTAAATGCCTGGGTGCCTGTTAGTATCGATACTCCTTTTGATGTAGAAGTTAATCTAGAGTGCTCCCCAGTTTTTTGTGAAAGAGCTTAGTCTTTTACAAACTGATCAACACATTTTTAAACTCATCTACAAAGGCAACTACACATTTACCTTGTACTAATCTTACGTAATAATCAGACTTTCCTTGCACACTTTTCGCTTAAGTCCTTTTATTTCATTCATGGCTTACCTCGCTCATTTTTCGCTTCAAGCCCATGTGTTGCCCATCTCGTTCATTTTTCGCTTAGGGACTTTTATTTATATGCTTGTGACAGAATATATGCTATGTTATTACAATGTTAAAGCCATTCCAAGAGTCACAACGTAACATACCTTTTGTCTTTCATATGGTATTGTTACTTTTCTTGTCCAAAGAAGAACTTTTTGCTCGAGCGTTGTGCCTATCTCGCGCTTTTTCCGCTTTAAGACTTGTATGTTTGAGTTGCCCGCCTTGCGCATTTTTTGCTTAGGGACTTATGTTTGCCCATCTCGCACCCTTTTGTGCTTAGGGACTTTGGATTTACCCGTCTCACACCCTTTTTCGCTTATGGACTTTGGATTTGCCCGTCTTGCACCCTTTTGTGCTTAGGGACTTTGGATTTGCTCGTCTCGCACCTTTTTGTGTTTAGGAACTTTGGATTTGCCCGTCTCGCACCCTTTTGTGCTTAGGGACTTTATAGAATTGATAAGAGTATAACATCGTTTATATCCGAAATGCCAATATAAAATGTTAAATGTATTTTGTCAACCAATTGTAGCACATATCCAATGATAAAATTATAACATACCTCACAGCTTGCATACTGGGTGCTCCCCAAGTTTTTCTTTGCGACTTTCGTGTCCAAAGAAGAACTTTTACTTAGGCGTTGAGCTTGTCTGGCATGTTCTCCGCTTAAGGACTTGTGTATTTGGTTTGCCCGTCTTGTGCATGTTTCGCTTAGGGACTTTCGAATTTGCCTGTCTCACGCCCTTTTATGCTTAGGGACTTATGTTTGCCCGTCTTGCACCCTTTTGTGCTTAGGGACTTTGAATTTGCCCGTCTCGCACTCTTTTGTGCTTAGGGACTTATGTTTGCACTTCTCACACCCTTTTGTGCTTAGAGACTTTGATTTTGCAATAGGTAGCTAGTTCGCGCATTTTTCGCTTTTAGCCCCCTTCTTTGGCCAGCTTCCATTTTTTCTTCTTCTATTTCTGCAACATGTCTATCAAACATGGAGGATTATCATAGTACAAATAAAAATAATTGGCCTTCCATTTCATAATGTAATATTTTCAATTAAATGGAGCAAGTAACAACATAATTGCAACAAATGTTAAAACAATAATATCAAGTGTTTACTGCCAGAACAGTTCCAAGTCATTGTCTTTGTAAAGTCCGTAAAGTGCGAGTGCTTGGACGTTCTGCTGTCAATCATGGATCGTGCGCTAAGTCGCGCCTCGGTTCTTCACTCATAGGAACCAGCAATCTACCTTCGCGAGCCTACCACAAGTTGTTTCCGATCCAACTATATCGAACTAAGCTCTCCCTAGCTTACTACCTTACAGGACAGTGGCTAGTGCCTCATTTGGACACCTTAAATCTGCTACCACCCGCATGTCCTTGCTTGGTTGGTGAAGACTATAACAATGTGCAAGGAACTTCGCTGACCTTGCATCCAAGCAATTGGCTGCGTGCTTTTTCCTAACTCATCAGCAACTAGCTCTCGTTTCTTACTATCAATATCAACACTAATGAGGCATCCTCTTGGGACCATCACCCTTTCACTGCTTCTACTTTGGTGCACCCGCATGCACTTACACGGGCCATTATTCTGGACAAGGGTCGCTAACCTGACTATCTTACCCTTTTTTCCTTCTAATTTCGATGGCATTGAGGACTTTTCTGCTTGTGGTCCCTCACTCTCTGTTGGGATAAAGCATGGGCACTTCCCGTCACTAATCCATAGACTGCCCGAAATGAGGTATAGGTGCTTCACCCCAATAGTGGTCGCACCTAGGATAGGCTGTGCTTTGGCGTTTACAACCTCGACCTGACTCGAGCACTTGGAGACGGTCGATCCAAGTCGCTACACAACTTACTAGGATATGAAATTGTTGGTAACTCCGTATCTAGCATGGCTCGCACACTTTGCCCATTCATCTCTGCCTTCACGTACATCAACCCATGATAGGGGCCTCGCTTGCCCACCGTGATGGCATTTAACTATCACATTAGGTTGAGTCTAGGATTCAACTCTTCTGCCTTATTTTCAGAGTCTATTTGTGCAATTAGACCAGAGGACAATCTGTCACACGATGGTCTGTAGTAACTTACTCACGCAATAAATCGAGTAGTCCTTATTTTCTTTTCTTCTCAACAGGACTGCACTAATCGCCTTTTCTTCTACCTTAAGGTACACAAAGAGTTGCTCCCCAATGTAGGGCCTTGATAACAAGGAAAGATTTTAGAGATGCTCTTTTAGGCTATTGAAAGTTCTCTGACACTCATCAGTCCATTTCCTTTCCACTTTTAGGAATGGCAAGCCCTTTTTTTTTTTGACAATAAGTGATTGAGTGCAGCAATTCTCTCCGTTAACCTTTGCACTTCTTTTATAGTGGTGGGAGGTTGCATATCCGATATAGCTTGGATCTTTTTAGGGTTGACTTCAATTCCTGTTTTTTGATCTACTTATGCTTGACAAAATACCAAGCACAAAAAAAACACCAGTGAGAGGTAATTCAAAAAGGTGTCGATGGTTGGGCACTTGTTTGCTGTGTTCAATAACCCGTGTTCAAGTCGTAAGCTACGCAAATAACTTTGTATTATTTGTGCATGCGGCCTCTTGCGATTGGGTGGTGTCACATGCTTCGATCTTAAGCTTAGCAACCGTGCGACTTTAGGCGAGAAACTTGTATTCAAACGTCCCCAAGTCAGTCTTCTCTAGGTTAGAGTGGTGTGTACCACTTAATCGATAGCTCAGAGTGCTTGGGACAGTGGAAACTACAAGCATACTCAAGTAGCAAACACACACATTGGTGTGGGGGAACTGTACGCTTGTATTTATACTCAAGAATGCTGTGTACAGGAGCTTTACAAGGGATTTACAGCCTCTCGATTACTAGCTCTCACCGCACCCACACAAGAGACTCTTCTATCTACAGATGTGGGAAAGGGCACCCTTTTTTTTTTATAGGCAAGCCTTCTTATACATGTGGGGCTATCAACAGGCCAAGTGTGTGGCCCCTAAGTCACTTCTAGCCGGTTTAGCGCTAGTGGAATCCTGTCAGGATCTCAGGAAGCTTTTGTGACAGCTGACTGATTGATGGGACGACAAGAAGCTTCTGGACACTCTGTCGGGTTAGTGCGCGCACCAAGTCTATAGGGTTCTAGACCCTTTCGCTCAGATCTGCACCTAGGTGTGCACCTACTCACCCATCGAGCTTTTCCAAGTTCTTGGAGAGCTTCTTTCACCTGGAGGTTGCCCGATTGTTGCTCGTCGATCTAGGTCCATACTCTGCTGGGCGTGCGCCTGGATCACCCAAATTGGTCCATCTCCTGGATCCTCTTCTCGCCCGAATCTAGCTCACCATCGACGATGCTGGATGCTATGCGTTACAAGGGCGTGCACATGGCTAGCTGCATTTTCTTATTGCGAGGGCGTGCATCTATTCGCGCCATCAAATTGTGCGAGATCTCTTTGATTTTTTTCGAATCGAGCTCGCCTGGCTGGCACCTGGCAAACATGTTCCTTTCTCACCTGAATCATGCTCGCCATGGGGATTCCAGATTGAGTCTTGCCTGGCTTGCCCTCTTCATTGGATGGGCAATCTCCTAACTCACCCCAATTCTTTCTCGTCATGCAAATCACTCTTCGCCTGAGCTTGCATCTAGCTCGCCCAATTTTCATCGCTTGTTCACTATGCTCACAATCATTGCTTTATCGGGCGAGTTCTACCGACAGGCTGAGGTGTCGCATGCACGAGCCTCGCAATTGCGAAGGTGGCTGCTGCAACAGGCTTTGCTATCCAGCATTGCTAACCAAGCGAGAGTTGCGTGTGGCATACTGGGCTGTCACATGCACGAGGCTCGCCATCGCCAAAGAAGCCTGCTGTGGATTATAGCTCTCCCGCATTACTTGCCATCACTAAAGGAGCATGTCTCATATATTCTTTGCTCACCCGCATTATGCTATCAAGCGAGCCTTGCATGAGGGTGCTCTACTTGCCCATAATGTCATTGGGCGAGCATTTGTGTGCGGCAGACTGGGTGAGCCTTTTGCGCTAGCCACTCCATCGCCAAGATGGCTTGCTACGTACTGAAACTCTAAGCATTGAAGGATTGCGTGTAACGTTTGCTCGCCTTCACCGCTCAATCGGGTGAGCTTTTTCTACGGTAGACTGTGTAAGCCGTTTTTATCGCAAAAAATGTCCTGTGCCATCAATATCTTTGCTCGACCACATTATTCTACTGGGCGATCCCCTCTAACGCCAAAAAGGCCTCCCTCGTGGACCTGTGTTCACCCGTACTGTTGAACTATCGTGTGAGCGAGGTACTCTATCGCCAAAGTGGCCTGCATTTGGGACCTGTACTCTCTCGTCAAAGAGGCCTACCAAGAGCGGTAGATGGGGCTGTCACCTGCCTTGTGGAACTGTTCTCATCATATAGGTTCTCACCAAAGTGATTGTCGAGTGGGCGAGCCCATCTATCACCAAAGAAGAGTACCGCGTGGTTCTGCGCTCACCTGCATTGGCTGATGCATGGGCGAGCCACTCTATCGCCCAAGGCCTGTCGGGTGCGGGGGGCCCTATCTCGTCCAAGGCCTATCGCGCACGGGAGCTCTCGTCTCGCCCAAGGGCTTGTTACATGCGGGAGCCCTTATCTCACCCAAGGCTTGTCACGTGCGAGGGAGCTCTCGTCTCGCCCAAGGGCTTGTTGCGTGCGAGAGCCCCTATCTTGCCTAAGACATGTCGCGCACGGGGGAGCCCCTATCTCGTCTAAGGCCTCTCGCGTGCAAGAGCCTGCCTCTCGCCAAAAGGGCCTGCCGTATGGACCTTTGCTTGGGTCGCTACCTATGTACCCTGCCGAAGCCTACATACCTACCTCTGCAGATCATGTTCCCACCATCTTTTGTACTTGGCTTTTTTGTTTGTTTCCCACAGTCGGTGCCAATTGTTGTTACTTGAATTTTTGATGACGTATGAATCTCGATCTTCGTGCTAGCCTATCTTCAAGAACTCTGCAAGAAAGAAAACCATCAGAGGGCGCAGGGGTTTTTCCTTGCGTGCGCACTTCGATGCTTAAGTCAGACAGAATCTTAGTAGGGTTTTCATCAGTAAAAAGAGATTAAGGTTTAGAAATGATACCCGTGACCTATTTATAAGAGTTATCTCGCGCGTAATTACATTGAAGATCCATAGCATAAATATAACATAATGGATCATTTATGGGCCTTCTGAGTCCTCTTTCTTCTTGGGCTTAGATTATCATTTGGCCCAATGGTTTTCAGCTTGACTTACAGAAAAGCCTAGTAATCTTTGGTTTAACCCTCATCAATTGTAAATATAATTATCTCATACACTATCAGTGAAATTTTTTGATTTTACAAGTGGAGTTAGGATAATGACAGATATTTTATTTTATTTATTTATTATTTTCTTAATATTTTTAAAAAATATTTTTGATCATTTTAATCACGATTGTGAAGTGAAAAAATTTTACTATTATTATTATAATATAACAATTGTATAAAATAAAATATCATTAAATGCACATTTAATTATATATGTACTGTTATTTTGTAACAGATTTATATATTTTTTATATTATATAGTTTTGTTACTTTTGTACATTGGATAAATGCATGACAACTTTTAAAATTTACATTATAGAGTTAGGGGGCACTTTTAATATTTGCAAAGAGCACCAAACGGTGCGGTTCAGGGAATGAAAAGGGAAAATCCGACCCGTTCAACCAAGACCCGCATCCGGCCTGCATTCTAGGCCCGTTTCCAGCTGAGTTTGAATACATTCCTGTTGGAGCTTTAACTTGGATTATATTATTGCAAGCTGCTCTTTGGGCTTTAAACCCAAACCTTGGCTATATTCTCAATTCCTCATCATTTGCAATTTATATTTACCTAATTATTTACTTATGTATTATTAATTAATTTTTACAATTTTATTTTCCACTTTGCAATTTTATATTTATTTATTTATTTTTCTTGTTCTCATGATGTTAGTTAATGTAAGCTTTTCCATTCAAAAAAATGCAAACCTTTTGGATAGCCAATAGAGCTACATGATATTCATAAATAAAAAGGTATAAAAATATGAAAAAATATGACCTTTTTTTTTTTTAAATCCTATTGTTGTGTTCAGAAATTTAGGCAAAATAAATGCGAGTCTCCTATGATGGCAAGTAGTGATTCCTCTAAATTTTCTAGGTGAGAAAATTTTCCCAAATGTTACCAAAGTATTGAAATATTGGTATAATTTTTCAATAAAAAGAATTGTGTTTATTTTCTAAAAAATAAATGATAAATAATAATTTTTTAAAGATGAATAATAATTAAGTGAAATCATAGTTATAATAATAGTAGTGAATATAGACATAAAATAGGTAGTAATAGATGACAATTATATAAAAAAAAGAGAAAATAAATATAAGAAAAATAATAATGGTAAGTTATACAGGTACATCATGTGCACCTTTTGTTATAAATGAAAGAATAAAATTAGATATGATTCCCCTAGAATGTTGGAAATTGCAAGTAACGATTCTTTTAAATTCTAGGACTGTAAAATAAGCTAAAGCTTGTGGGTTAATTCATTAAACCCGAGAGCTTTTCAAGGGCTAAATTTATTTTTTTAAACCGGTTTAAAAATGGGCCTAAACAGATTGGCTTGCATGGGCCATTTCAAACGGATTGGCTCGTGTAGGCTGGTTCACCTGTTTAGGCCCTTTTTTAGTTTTATATATAATTAGCTTTTTAAGTATATTATTAATGTATTTTTATCCCCTATCAAAAAATATGACATGATTTTATTGTATTCTAACAAAAAAATGAATTCATATAATTTTACTTTGAATTCAAACCATGACATTATATATATATATATATATATATATATATATATATATATATATATAAAGAGTAAGAAAAAAGGTGTTGGAAAAGTTTAATGTTTAATAGAAATTTATGTTTTTTCAAGTTTGTAATTATTTATTTTAAAATATTGGAAGTGAATTGTAATTGTATTTAGATTGTATTTGTATGTGGATGTTAATGATTTTTTTTAAAAAATTTTATTTTATTTTTATTATTTTTTTAATTTTTCACAAAAAAATCACTTGGCCTACGGTCGGTTTGTCCCACATTAAAAACGGATCGGGTATATAAAATTTGGCCCGTTTAAAAACAGGCCTAAATGGGCTTAGCTTGTTTAAGCCCATACTTGCATAGGTCGGCCTGGACCTTCTCGTCCCTCCCGTTTTACATGCCTACTAAATTCTCTATGTGAGAAAATTTTGCCAATGTTGTCAAAGTATTGAGATTAGAGGTGATAGTGTGTCACGCCTCGATTCTTGGAAATCGAAATTAACTTTTCACATTTTCACACAAATGATTAGGTAGTGCTTAGTGTCCTCACTCTAATTTTATGGCAAGAATTACTAGATAAAGCAACATTCAATTTTATACATAGGTCCTAGTACACATAATTCGAGTACAGATTGTCTTTCCATATAAATACTTTATAATAATTATCATGATTTACTTATATAACTCTTCAATTTATTGTTTACATCCCTTTTTGCATATTAAAGTACTGTATAGTAAATGTTTGAATATTATATGTGCAAGGTACAACATCGAAATCCCATTGGTATCTTATCAGGAATCTCTCTCAACAGACTACTATCTCTGCAAATAAATTTGAAAGGTAGAGAAGGGGGTGAGCTTTGGAAAAAACCTAGTAAGAAACATATATAAAAGAACTAGTATCATGTAACTATATACAAGTATCATATTAAATCCAATGCCAAGGATGCTAAAATCAATAATGAAAATCAATATCAAAGTTGAAAATTCGTTTAAACTTATTTGATTGCAAAGTTTAATAAACACTAGAAATTAGCTTTCATTTAAACCAGTAAAGTAAATTATTTTTAATAACGGTACAAAGATCAGAAAATATATTTAACCAAACACTAAAATCAAATATTTATAAAGTTTGGGAGTGCCTAGATAGATCTAAGTTAGCCAGGGATTTACCACCCCAATATAAAGAAAACAATGGAGACTAGGTTTCACCCAATAGACTCATGTTGGTGGACATATGACCAATAGTCTAAGGGCCACAGTGTGTATACTAGCCAAGTAACACCTGTGGAAGCTAGATGACTAGGCTAAAGTCAACAGTATTCAAAACGAAATGAAACAAAAAGCATGTACCTGTAGGTAGCTACGAGGCCAATAGTTAGCACACATTTACTTGATTCCAAAAAGAAAAGCAAAATAGTTCAGTAAGTCTTCAAAACCAAATAGAGTAATATAAATGCATATTTTATTTTCAGAGTTGGGAGTGCTTGGATCTACGTTAACTAGGGATTTACCACCCCAGAAATCAAATAATGAGTTTTGGGAACCAAGTTTTATTTCAAAACGAATTATTCGGAAAATAAACATTTCATTCAGTATATTCAGATAAATCTAAATAATTAGAAATTCAACTAACATTCAAAAACAATAAATAATACATTTGACAAACCAGAATGCATGCAATGGCATCAGAGCAATTTTAAAATAATCAAATACAAAACATTATTGCAAATATTAATAAATTAGGGATCATGCATATTTAAAATCTAACATGTATATAAAACTATGCTTTATGCATAAATCAAATAACAAAATATATGATTTCATTCACCTTCAATTCATACCTCATCGTATAGGGTCGGTCTCAGATTTTTTCGATACATTTGATAAACTGTCAAATCGTTATACAAGAGTTAGTCACATACTATCAAATATTAAATTTGTTCCATCAAAATTCAGCCATATACTTTCCGATATCAAATTTGATACGAGTCAATTATCTCCAAATATTTTCAACAGTTCAGTCTTATACTCTTTAAACGTATATCTCATTACTATGAATCAATTCTAGTACCTTCAAAATATATCCTTAAAATCAACACTAAACTTATCGTTGAAATGATTTATCTAAAAATCATGACATTTTCACTTCAAATCTTTTATAAAAATTTCGGTAGGATAACGATTTTATAATCGGAACCTCCGACAAGTTCAATTAGTACAAACCCATATATTCATAGTCCTACTCTTTTGTTGCTGTTTTCTTCAGTTTCCAGCAACTATTCAAGACATCTAAGAGAATGAAAATAGGGTTTGAAAGGGTTACTATATGGGGTATAAGTCTCTTTTTCCTTCTCTTTCTTTTCTCTCTTCTTTTGCTTTCTTCTTCTTCTTCTTCTTCTTCTTCTTCTTCATGTTACTCCCTTCATTTTCTATTTTAGTTTTTCTGTTCTATTCCCGTCACTCTTAGTTGACCTCTTTTATCAGCTTTTGACTCTTATTTAATCAATAAACATAGTAAGAATATCTTGGATATTTTAGGTATATTTATTATTTATTTAGTCAAAATATATTTTTTTTTGCGGAGAATTTTCAGATTTTCATGGCTTGAATTTTGTATTTTTCATAGCTTACATTCATCTAAAAATATTGGAAGACAATTATTTATTTCTGTATTCACTAATTTAGTAAATAGTAGTATTCATCCACTTATACTAGTTTTTTTTACATGGCTAAAATAACACTTTATAATTTAATTTGGAAGCCAATTCATTTTCCATCACTTTAATTTCATTTTTTTTAAATTGCATCACTACACTTAAAACCAACTTTAAAAATTCGTCAAGATCAATCCACAATGAATAAAAATATGAACCAAAAATGTTTGGAATGGTCTTCAAGTAACTTTTCAACACAATTTGAATCACCTCAATTAGAGTTCCCTATCAACATTTATTACTGACTCTCTATCGATTGTTTTGTACCAAATTTCCTACATGTGACGTGAATAAAGGAATTTATTGGTATTAATCCACAATGAATAAAAATAGGAGTCTTATACAGCTAAAAAGGTATTTGAGTTATCTTTCTAACAGATTTCGAATCACCCCAATCAGAGTTTCCTACCAATTGCTATGGGTAAATCTTTACATATAAGTTCGTTGATAGAACCTACTGCTCATAGGATAACTTTACAAAATTTCTAGTATTGGTCTATAAGAAACCAAAATGCGAGACCTATATGGTTGGAAAGATAATTAAGTCAACTTCCCAAGGAATTTTACGATTTATCATTTGGATACTCCAATCAAAATTTTAGCCAAAACATTACCGATTGATCAGTTAATTCTCATAATGTTCCAATCTTCAAAATTTTCAATTCTTAATTAAATTTACTGATTACTTCTAATAAACTAATTTATTCATTTTCATTAACTTTTCATCATGAAAAATCAATTTTCTAGTATCCTTTAGGAAAATGTGGTCCTCACATATAGATTGTAAGATCAAAAAGTATTCTTGATATACCCTGGTAGTGAGTTTCAAGAAACTCAAGCTACTAGCATAGTTGCATCCATAACACAAAATCAAGCTTACTAAAGGTTCATGTGGTGCTCGTATTGGTCATCGTTACAGGCTAGACACTTAAAAGGTTGGTTTGGCTACAAACAAGAACGTGTCTAAAGTCAACTTGCAGTAAGATTCTTAAATTATAATAATCAAGAATTAAGGTATAAATTTTTAAAGTCCATATTTGCTTACAATATAGATATATCAGTTTGGCTATCAAGTTGATCTTGCATTTACTTTCTACTACATTATACGCTTAATAATATGATTATGTTAGCATGAGTCGAAGCAAAGTGAGGAAAGAAACAAACCTTCATTTTGATCAATCATCCATCTTCATATACCTCATGCTATATCCAAAAATATCCTTTTATAGATATTTCTAAACTTATTTGGATGTGATGACCTGATGTCTTAAGTTAAAGGATCACTTACACGACTATCACATGAGAATATTTCCATAGACACTATAGTGATAATACCAAACGGAATTTTCATGCAAGTCATATTCAATAAACTTATGCTCTAACAAGAACCTACATGTTTTTCTCAAGTATCTCGTATATTTTAATTCATAAAATCAATTGCTTACTTCCTAAGTAAATAGGTTATATGTGCTAGTTGTTTAGTATTGTCAATGCCCTTTCTTGACAATATAATGACTAGAAACATTTTTAAAAACAAACTTTGATGCATAATAATTATATTACAATTATAACCCTTTATAATTTTTTTGCAAGGCCTATATCTTGTTCCAAGGGCTTCACCCATTTGGTATGTAATACTCACATTATCTGAATAATGAATGGTGAATAAAATCTTTATGTCACTTATCATAATTTTTTTTATAATATCAAAAAAATTTATGATAGGTGACATAACGATTTTATTCACCATTCAATATTAATTTAGGATAAATAATCACTGTGATTATGACATTATACCTCTTGGCACGCGAATTAATTTTAGGATATACATAACATGAAGAACTCAGGATAAACGCTTTGCCACAACCACTCTATAATGGCCCATATCCATAATTCCACCGCCAAAGCCTCTTAATTGGCCATCCTAATATGCCAAAAGTTGTGAGTGCTGCCACAATCAATTAGATTGCTTAGGGACCTCTTCACATACCCTGTCACCGGTAGCGTAACCAGAAAATTATATCAGTCGAGTCAATATTATAATATTATATTTTATATAATATTTTTATTTAATATATATAATGTGAACAAAATTAAATATAAAAAATTACATAGTGTAATGTATTCTTTTTAAAATAAATATATTTTTTTATAATTTACTCATAATAAAAATTTATCTCAATGATTAAATTAACGGTGTTATATTTTCTCTCATGTTAATAAAAATGTTAAAAAATAATGCTAGTAGATTGATGCTATCAATAATCTTTTTTTATAACGAGGTACATTTTTACTATTAAATTGGATCTACCAATCTTAGATATGATATGAAAATGACACCAGACAAGATACAAATGTAATACAGATTAAAATTTGACAATAATTGTATATGAATTTAAGAAAAGCAAAAAAAAAATATTTTTATTTTGTTTGGCATGTAGACACGAATTTTGACACAGCAATTTTTATGTTTTACATGATATGAACACAATTTAAGATAACATGAACATGAATTATCAGGTCTATATCAAATAACTATGTATAAAATAATTATTGCATAAAGTACAACAAACAAATCATTTATAAATCAGATCAAACTTATATATAATATGTATTATAAAGATAATTAAGAAAAAAAACTGTAACCGAAAAGTGTAATGATATTAAAGTGAAAAAATAATTTCAATAAGGACAAAAATCAAAATTAAAAAAATTAAAATAAAGCTAAGAATATAATTAATAAAAAATCAATAGAAATACGTGCTAATTTTTTTTTTCAAACTTACGAGTTAAACTTATACTTGTACTAAAAAAATTATTAAATTAAAATGAATAACTAAGTGAAGATAAATTTATTTTTTAACCCTTCTTAACAAATTTTAACAAACTTTAGTAGTGTCAATATAGAAAAATTATTTATTTTTTATACTAATTATATAATTTTATACATGTATTATCTAGTTTCAAAATCTAACCCCACTCAAATACATGTGGCTACGCCACTGATTATCACCACTAATGGAATGCATTCATATGAAGTGAGAAAAAAGAGATGAAAGAAAGAGAAAAATTCATGAATGTTCAAAGTTCATGTAACATTATTTATAAAGTTTATCAATGCATTTAACAATTACGTTTAGCTTCTAGCATACTAGACATCTTTGCCAACTGACTAGCTGAATTGGCATTAACAAATTAGCAGATTCCATTTCTGAGCTGGCACTAAACAATCCTCCTCGTATCATCTGGCTATTGCCTTGTTGGATTCAATCTTTGGTGGTCCAATCCGGCCAGATCATGTTAGACCCAAAATTGAAATAGTGAAAAATTGAGTTGTAATCCTTCAAATGATAGAATAGAGAGACAATGCATAATTTTTAAACTGAATCAAACTATTTTGTCTCTTAGTAAGATGTCTCTTTGACCAGATCATGTTAGACCCAAAATTGAAAATAGTGAAAAATTGAGTTGTAATCCTTCGAATGATAGAATAGAGAGACAATGCATAATTTTTAAACTGAATCAAACTATTTTGTCTCTTAGTAAGATGTCTCTTTGAAAGGATAACTCCAGATATCAATTTCAAGAACAACAAATATTTGACTAAAACAACTAAACATTTCCTCTTTCCGTATTGTGTGATATTCAGGCTAACCACGTACACAACCTTAAAACCAAAAACGGCGTTAATTAGTGGCTTCGTCGTCGTGGGTGAATGGAGCAACGATTAATTAAAAATGTGCCGCACACTCAAGTACACGCATTGAAAAAACGCCGCTCAGAAATCAGAATCATCACCTACTCTATGTAGCCACCATTGTATCTGTTTTCTATACTAATACAGTTAAGAATCTCCGTTGACTGTCGGAGGCGAAGATTAAGTCATCGGGTAAGCTTCGAGATTCAACCCTGACATCATCAGACATTAAACAGGGCCTAGGAACCTAGCTATATTTCTTGTTGTCGTCCCGAGGGATACAAACGTGGCTCGGCTCATATTCATTGCAAAAGACGGCTGCAATAATTTTTCCTTTGATCGTTTACTGCATCCCTATCCAATTTTTGTTTGAATAATTTAATTTCTTTAATCCGTCAAAACCATGGTTACTTGTCAATAATTAGGGGTGTTCATAGGCGAATTCGGATCAAGCTTAAGTTATATAATAATAATAATAGTAATATATATGTCTAAATTTGATTGGATTCAAAAATTTGAATTTAATATTTAGTTTAGATTTATTTTTTATTTTATATTGTAAGGTTGGCCCGTTTAAATATTATTTTATTTAATTTTTTATTATTTTATTTTTTGTTTATTTATTTTTATTCTTTTAGTCCCTTTAAAGTTTAATTTGATTTATTAAATTTATATGTCAATTTTCATATTAAATACATATAATCATTTTTATTAATCAATAATATTTTATGTACATATAATTACAATATAATTAGTAAATATATTTTTTAAAAATTAATTTTATTTATATTTCGGACCAAGCCGAGTCGGGTTTCGAAAAGTTAAACTTCAACCCGGCCCGTTAAAAAATTTTTGCCTAAGCTCATTAAATGCATCTTATATTTATGTTCAAATCCGATTAACTTTTGAATGGACCTTCATATTTGAACAAATAATCCGAATTTTGAACAAGTGTACCTGTCATGTTTGAACCCCGAGCGTAGTCTGCATTTGTAGTTGCTTCCCACCCAACAGCACTCTTTTCTAAAGCCGAATTCTGCATGCATGGCCTTTCCACGCTTAGCTTTTCTGCCTGTTTGGATAAGCATTATCAGAAAAAGAAAAGGTTTTGTTTTCTTACAATTTGGTAATAGTTTATTGGAAGCTAGAATAAGAAAAATAAAGTTAAGTTTCAATTTCAAGAATCCAAAGCCATTTTAAAAACGAACTACAGCTTTACACCTAACCTGGATAAGTGGGATATTTTTTTTTCATTACTTGTATAATGGATTTGGAATTTACTTTAAGAAAACCGTATCAAGTTTGATGAGAAAGCTTTTCATATTACCTCATTGTTGCCTGCAAAGCAATATAAAGGTTACTTCTGCATCTTGAGCAATGCTGCTTTATGTCTTTATCCGCACTTCCACTTAAGGGATGCCATGAATGACTTGAATTCGAAAATGATAAAAACAGATTAATAGCATGATATATGAATATAAAAACTTTATTGTTTCACATTCAGTTAATTAATTATTTTGATAATTTTCAGACTTTTTAATATTCTAGATAATTGGTTCTTCTACTATACTATATTTATTTTGTTATTATTATTTTTATTTTTTTTTTTGGAAATAGAGAACCAATAGACAAGTAGTACATCTTGTTTAAAAATCCTAGTCATATATGTTTGAGTCATATATACAAAACAAAAAATTGAGTTATATATAACCTTACTTGGGGTCAACATTAAGTAATAAAAAAATTTCAATTATTTAAAATTTTTGTTTAATTACAATACATACATACATACATACATACATATTGAGACCCATTATTGGTTTAAATTTATACAATAAAAAATAGAACTCTCCAATCTCATAAATTCCAACCGTGATTTTCAGAATTTGAGCTTGAATTTTGAGAATTTGAAGTGAATTTTTTATTTAATTCCTTAGTTGAATTGATCCAAAAAAAAAAAACTTGAATGACAATTCACCCTTAATAAAAATAAAATTCAAACATAAAAAATAATAAAGCAAGTGATATTAGTATAACAACGTGTGGCAAGCGGTGCCCATCAACATCAATGTCTCTTTTTCTTCAATTTGTATCCAAAACTATACATTATTAATACTACAAATTATAACGCTTGTACTAATCCCAGTACGTATTTTTTAAGCACACCTTTAGATCTTAATTAACGCACGCCTCATTTCTCTTTTCTGTTATAATAAATAAATAAATACTCGAACTCCGAATCAAAGCAACATGATGTAACAGACAATTTGATAGTTGTTGATGATAGATAATAGTGATGATTATTGGTTGAGCATTTTCACTGTCAATTTTAATTATTTCCCCACTAAAAAGTATAAGCTAATTAATTAATAGTCATTTTCAACCAAAAAAAAGTTATTGTATTAAAAAACTTAATTTGGTTTACTGAAAATGACTTTGAAAAAATGATTTATGAAAATATTTATATTTTCTAAAAAATTAAAAAAATTTCATTATTTGACAAGTTAATGAAAAATAATTTCTATTGTTTGGTTTTTTTGAATATTTGTTTTCTTTTTTTTAAATAATATTAACATAATGATTAAATATTAAAAATTATTTATTATTTTAAAATAATTTATTAATATTAAAAATAATTATATTTTACAAATAATATTTAATATTAAAATATTATATTATCAAACATTTAAAATAAACTATTTATTATTACTTATATATTTTTAAAATTTTGAAGAAATATTACTATTTTAATATATATATATAAAATATTAATAATATATTAATATTTTTTTGAAATATCAAAATGATTTATACTATTAAAGTAATTATATTTTATACCAAAAGTATTTATTATTAACATCATAGCAAAGTATTATTTATTTATATATATTATTAAAATATTAATATAAAATATTTGTAAATAAAATATAAAAACATTATATAAAAAATGATAACTCAATACACAAGACTCTCACGTTGTAAGGAAATTAAAATAGTAATAAATTATTAAAAATATTAGTTATTAAATTAAAAAATATATTATCATTAAATTAGTACTTATTATTTATTATTAAAATAATATATTTTTTATTACTGAAATATTAAAAATATTTAAGATTAATAATATATAAGATAAAATATTTAAATTTAAAATATTGAATGGTTTTTAATGTTAAAATTTTAATATATTTAAAATGCTTAATCTAATTAAATAAAAAAAGTCTTTATCAATTTAATAATATTTTATATAAGATTAAATTAAATCTGAATTTAAAAAATCATATCCAATATCTAATTTGAGTAAAACTATAGTCATAAGCTTATAAATAACTTTACGTATAAACAGATAGTTTTTTAAAAAAATTTCCTTTATTTAAAAAAAAAAACCTAATTTTTCGTTGATCAATTATTTTTTATCAATCAAACACAAAAATACAAAAAATTATTTTCAATAAACCAAATTGAGATAGGAGTGTGAATTGAGACTTGAGATGGGCTCTAATTAAAGAAATTTTATTTTATGAATCTTCATATTCATAAAATAAAATTGTGATGCCAACACCAACTAGGTATGTATGCTAGCCAATGGCAATAGCCCATCCTTGGTGGCCACCGGCAAACTGGCATGCCACTTTAGATTGCACTAGAGAATAACACCACAAAAAGGAAAAATGCAATGTGTAATTGCGTGACGACAGACGACACCAAAACCATTTTCTCTTTCTTCAAACCATTAAACACGGAATATGAAAAGGAAAAGGAAAATCACTAAGGATTCACCCAACCATCATTGCAACTTTCCACCATCGTTGCCAAATGCCAATGCCACCCACACCTAAATATACGTATAATGACATTAATAATTAATTATTTAAACTTATCCTCTCTTCACTTATTTCAATCCTTACTTAATTTCTTCCCACTAGACTGTCCATACTTGGATAATTATCTTATATATAATACATTATTCTTTTAATCTAATCATGTATTGTTGCTCTAATTGTCACACCATTGAACATTAATTGGTTCTAAAGTACAAAGTTTTGGAAATGTTTCTCCAAAAGTTTGCTAACGTTGCTTACTCCCCAAATATTTCATAGACAAAGAAGAATTGTGAAAGAGGTAGAAAGAGAAATATCTTTCAAAATTCAAGATTGTGATTGGAACATATTTTTTTATTTTTCAAGAATAATTTTTAAAAGTGAGTGATTTAAATATGATTTTTTTGAATAAAAAATGTGAAATTTTTCGACTCATAAATAAGATTAAAATAGTGACATATATCTTTTAAAAAAATTAAAAAAATAAAAAATATATAGAGTGTGATATATGTTATCATTTAACCTTACTTGTAAAATCTAAAAACTCTACTGCCAATGTATTTCCTTATGAAATTATTATTAGTACAAAAAAGTAAAATTATAAAATTAAATATTACATATATAATCTAAATGATTAAATTATATATAAAAACAAACCAATCAACTAACTAACCAAAATATAACTAAACAAATCCAACATAAAATTAAATAAAATCCACTAACAGTTAAACTTAAACTTGAAATTTAAAATTCTAAGACCTCTTCATTATTATTAAACCAAAATTTCATTTGGCTAAATTTAAAGAAATAGTCAAAAAACTTCCTACTAAAAATAGCTGCCCACTATCGGCTACTTTTTTTTTTTTAGTGTTGCTAATTAGTGCATGGAGAATCAGTGGCATGGTATCTAAGCTAGCATTAGAATGGCATTGAATGTCATTTCCAGAACTAATACCATGAAAAATGGCGAGCGGAATTGTCCTAACAAAATAAAGTAATCGGAAATGGGGACCTTTGAATTTGCATGATATTTCGTTAGTCAGAGAGCCATGGATATGGATAAAAGCAAGAGTTACGAGTTCAAGATCTCATGAAGCTTCTATTCTAATGTATGTATAAAAGAAGTGGGTTTATACTTTCAGCAATGCCTCAGTGCAACTTGCCTATTTGATAACCTTAATTGTTTATCAAATGGTATAGATTCCAGTTTTGTCTACCCTACTAGCCTACGTTCCTAACCTAAAAATTCATTCATCCTAATTTCTCTCATATTTTTCTTTTTTCAAATTAAAATGAACTTGATTTTTTCCTTGCATATGATTTTATTACCCTTCCTCGAGCCTCTCATAATTTTTTTTTATTTTAATTCAAAACTATAAAAATTGAAGTTTCAAGTCTAATCTAATGGTAGAGATTTTTCTTTGAGCATATTCCCCATTCACAATATTTCTTATGAAAAAGAATATATAGATAAATTAAGAATCTTTTGATTGAATCTTCAAAAAAAAAATTGTGTCATATTATAAAATTTAAATTTGAATTCAAATGATTAACTTCATATCCAATTATCAAATATTTTCTTTGTAATAAAAAAATAGAAATATTTGATCATAGGGCTAATAATTTTGACTTGAATTAATGATGTGGGTAATTTTTTTCTAATTAGAGGATTGATATCTTAGAAAATGTAAATATTATTATTTAAACAATAGCATGTGCAGGAAGATATAGAAATATGAACGCATGCATATCAATAAAAAAAGAAATTAAGTTAAGAGAGAGAAGTTGGATATGTTGAGGTCAGCTTTGTCTCCTGTAAGATCTGAAGGGGCAATGAGAAGATGGGTCATGAATTGATGATTAGGTCAGATCACCAAACTTCCAATTAAAACAAACAAAGAAGAATTTATTTATTATTTGTCTCTAACTAATAGCCTTGGCTTATGGATTAGGATAGCCAACTCATTGCTAAATGTTAATTATTGTTGGTAATGCCACTTTCTTTTTTTAATAACATTTTCAATATAAGATTATTTGTAAAGCATGCGCTTTTGTATGCAAAATGAGAGGGGTTTTTATCATATTTGTCTATTGTAAGGTAATCAAATATCGATTTTATTGTAAATTCATGAGATCTCCAAAAAAAAATTTATTTAACAAGTTAATAGATAAACTTTAATTTAATAAAGTATAATATAATATGCATTAAAAATTTTAATAGACCTTACATTAACCATAAAGCAAAGAAAGAACATTGCTTTACGAATTGAAATTGTCTAATATAAACAATGACTTTTCGTACTATTTTTAGGCTCTTAATTTAAAAAGAAGTCGACAAAATTCAGATTTCAAATTCCTTTTCATGCAAAAATATTATCAACTTTCTCCATGTCACATAACATCAAAATGGTGCATGCATCATATTCAAGAGACTGAAATTCAGAATCTTAAAAAAGTTAGAACTTACTATCAAACATAAAAAGATTAAAAAGAAGAACCAAATACTATTGTCAAGGAAGGTCTATTTGATACTAAAAAGGTTCTTTTTTTATTAAAAAATTTTAAAATTTTTATGTTTGAGTATTTAATTGGCTTAATGACTAAAAGTTCCTTCAACTTTTTATACAAAATAAATATAAACTAAAACATTTTATTTTATTGTATACAAATTAGTTTATAAAATTTTAATTTATTGTAAATAAATCATTAAAATTTCAAAATCACACAATTAAGTTTAAATTTGTTAAATTCACAAATTGTCATTTGGACTTATACGTAAAAGTTGACGTAGATAACTTAGTTGGTCATGTGATAATTATGTCATGTGTACAATACAAATAAAAATTAATGTCATTTAATATATTTGAATTTAATTGCATAATTTTAAAAAATTAATGATTTATTAACAGTAAAATAAAAATTTATAAACAAATTTACATAAGATAAAATGTTAAAAATTTAAATTCATTTATTAAAAAAGGTAAAAAATGGTAAGATGAGAATTGTGTTTTCATTTTTAAAATAGAAAGGAGAAAGTTTAAATTGTTTTAAAATTTCATTCATACCCTCGCAGAATTTCCGCATTACAAATAAACCCCAAAATGGTAATAATTCTTAATATTCTTTCTGTTTTAAGAAACTCAAAAAGTTGTAAACAGTAAGTACAACCAAACCAAATTCCCAATCCAATCGCCGTTACCATGCCACTACCGAAAGAATAAAATCGAATAAAACAAAAAATTTTAAAGCGCCACTTCCACGCTCTAACAGGCAAGTTAACACACGCGTCGATTCCTCCCGCGAAACACATTTTGCCTTTTCTCGGACGCTCTTAACCAGCGCTTGAACCTCAATGTCCCACTTTAAATGCTTCTCCAGGCAATTTTCCGCTGGAAAAAGGACGTGACATACACGCAAGAAGGGCGTGCGTAGGTTAAAGAGGGGTAAGATGCGTAGGTCCGTAAGATAAGAAGCCACCTGGAGTGCGCATTAGCGATGGTGCAAAGATGACAAGTTAAAAAAAAAAAATTAATAAATAATTTTCTTGGCATTTTAAAAAATGTAAAGATTGTTAATGGTAATGCTGTTGAGTGTTGACTCGCGCTATAGGTCATTATAATACAATTGGCATTTTAAGAAAGAAGATTATACTAAAGAATGCAAAAATAGTCGTAGAAAAAATTAGTAATAAAAGGAAGAATTAAAATAAATAAATAAATAGAAAATGGGAAACGGCATTGAAGGGGTGTTTTAAGGTGTCAAGTTCCCAGTAGGATCGGCGTTGGGAATGATGGGACTGAGGGGTTTGGGAGAGAAAGAGGAGCCATTGCTTGTTGGATTTCAACTGGGTTTTTTTTTTGCTGCTTCTGCCTTTTGCTGTTTTTAGCGCGAAACGTGTTCTAACGACCCTTTAAACAAAAGGTTGGTTTTTTTTCTGTACTTTTTATCTTTTGAAACTTTTTGATGGTATTTGGCTCCCGGGAAAGTTGGGGAAAACCGACAGCAAACATAATACTCAAAGAACTTAATTTTTGAAGCTGGTTATCTTGTTTAAACAAAGGGTTCTTTTTTTAACTATTGTTGTTATTCTCTGAATTAAAAGTTGCTTTGTAAATTTGAGTTTTCCTATGTTTTTCTCGTAAGATGCAAATTAATAAAGTATTGATTTTTTTTTTTTTGGATTTAAGAAAATGGATTTTCAGATGAAACAAGTTATTGGGTAGTTTTTCCTTTGGCAGTATTTTTTTTTTGGCTAGTTCGATTAGTTCTGGGTTTAGCATTTAATTGTTAGTTATGCATCTTTTGCTCTCTTTTCTCGTATTGGATTAAATACTTTTGGTCTTTTCTTTTAGTTGTTTGAAATTTTATTGAGAAGTGAAAACAGATGGAATAAATATTGATTAGGATTATAATGCTTTCTTTCATATTTAATTTTTAATTTTTTTTCAATTTGTTGCTGTTGAATTGAATGTCACAATTAGATCTTCCCACAGCTTCTTTATCGAGATTCACATGCATAGCTTTTTATTTTTATTTTTTTTACTTTTAATTCTTCTCTATTTTAGTAGGACCCTGCAATTGTTTCAGGGCCATCCAATCTAATTCTGAAGCAGAAGAAACTGTTTATCTGCAAGTTCTGTTAAATGGTTTGGGCCTATTAGGAAGGTTGTATCGAAGAATATCTTGCTAGTTTTGATGGTAAAGAAGACTTTTTGGGAGTGTGAATAGGTCCACCATGAACATAACTGACAAATGAACAGTGAGCTCCAATAATGGCAAGAGTTGAGAGCTTAAGACCGATTTGGATAGAGGGTAATAATATGAAAATAGGGTTGTTATGATTGGTGTTCAAGCTTTTCACACATGGGAAAATAATCTGTGGTTTGTCGCAAAGCACTAAAATTAAGTTGATTTTGCATCATTGATTGCCCATCACTGGAGTTATAAATGATATGAGCTCGGGAAGTTTAAAGAAAATGTCACTGCCCATCCTTTATTCATTATAATCTATGATGGCGCACTGCATTGCCAAGGAAAATATCACCAGAGATTTATCTTCCTTAACTGCTAAGCTTCTATAATATCCGTGTAGAGGAGGCTAACTGGAGTTTCACGGTATTAAGTTTCTTCAAAGGTTATTGTGAAGTTGTTTTTCAGCAGCAGGTAGTGACAAAACTGAATTTGACTGGGGAGGGACTGGGACCTTTAACTTTAGAATAGCAAAAGTAAGTCAAAAGGGAAAAGCAGAAAGAAGAGTAGACAAACCTGTATAAATGCATATGCTATTGGCAGACAGGGAATGGTTATAAGGTACTAGGACTAGTTGCTTGCAGAAGTACAAGGATCGTGATTGTTGGAGATGTCATAGGTGCCTGTAAATGGTTCTTTTGAAGTTGAAACTGAGAGATCAAATTTTAGATTAAGACAATACTTTTGTGTTTATTTTTGGTATCTTTTACTTCTATCTCATTGGTTCTAACAGTTAGCTTTACTCTTGCATTAGTTTTCCTGAACTACTAGCCATTAAAATTTTTTATTGCCATGCTTGTTTGAGTGCCATGACAGGAATAAGGAATTTACTGTTACTATCTTCATTTTAAGATGTTTCATCAATCCTTTAACTAAACTTCCTTGGTGCATTTGAGTGGTTATTGAGGCTGATTCTGTTCTCTTTGATAGTTGCCTGCCAAGTCCATCCCAAATACCCATTCTATCTTTACCATGATGGGGCCATTTTTAGCAAGCTGCGCTTGCAATTGTAATTTTGAAATTTGATCATCTCTCTCATTCTCTCCCAATTTTTAATAAACAGATCAAAGGTTTTCTTTTTAGTCAAAGCTGACTATCTGCATTGGCTTTAGCAATACATCTAATGTATCGAGTAAATAGTCAGAGTGGAGTGTTTTCCTCGATGGAAACCTTGATCCTTTTTATTTCTTTAATAAAACCAATAAAATGGTTGCTTGTGATTTAAATCATGAATTTTTTTAAAGTTATTTTAAATGCGGTTTGCATAGGAAAACCCTCACCCCCTTTTTTTTGCACTCAGTAAATATGGATAATTTTGTTGGAAAGAAATAGCCATTATCTTTCCTGGAATTCTTTTATTTTCTTTCTCATAGAAATAACTGGTTCCAGTGCTCTAGTCATCAGCATGCTGTTTAGGAAATCAAAAACATGATGTAGAGTCACTTTGAACATGATTTTCTTCCTTTAGTTAAATGTCTTGAGTTATTGGCAGGTGATCCTCCATTTAGAATTTATCTGACTGGAATTCTCTTAAGATATGCAGAAAACATATTAAGTTATGAATATTGCCAAACAAAGCAAAATGTAAAATTTTCCATAGATTCCATTTGTTTGTGCTGCATCCTCTTTCTTTTTAGTACTTTGAGGGGTTGTCAATTAACTTTTATAACTATATTATCTGTTGCTTGTCACATGTTTGCTATTTTTCCTGTTTTCTTACTCTTTGAGCAAAGCTTATACATTTTTATGTCTTGTTTCATTCAAGCATTTAAGCTCTCAAATGCCTCAAATATCAGTTTAACTTAAGCAAAAGCTGCCTTTATTATCAGTTCAAGAAGCATGAACTCTCCATCCACCCAATTTGTTCCTTCAAGAAGGATATGTATCTATGAGTCTATCCACCAGATTGGCATGTGGGAAGAAAACTTTAAGAGTAATGGCAATCCAAATACATCTGCATCAATGATTGTCGAAGTGGATGATAAGCTACAGAACAAGGTGCAAATTTTGGAGATATTATTCTTTGCTTGGTAGTTAAAACACTTTTATCTGATTTGTAAGATAAGTAACCTTTGTTATTTTAATTTTCCAGTCTGAGACTGCTTCACATGAAATGCTAGCACCTTCTAACAAGTATGATCAAGAGGCAAGTAAACCTATTGATAAGGTAAGTGTGAATTGTACATGATGCTGATTATTTATTTCTTTTCTCGTTTTGATGGATATAAATATTGTTTTAGATCATGCACTAGGATATTGGATGGATTTTATCTATTAGTTTGTTGAAAGATTCTCCTTTGGAATTTGAAAAAGATGTTACCACTTTCAGTTCTAGATTCATAGGTTCCATTACTTTTTCCCTGATCATTTCCTGGCACATGCAGATTTTGGCCATCCTTTGAACATTTTTTATCTTGCAAACAAACTAGTTCTTATTTTGATCTTAGATTCTGATGTAGTTTTTCCCCCCTTTTCTTCCCTCCGAATCGTATTTGGTGCTTGCTCACTTGTGTTTTGTAAAAGAGTAGTGGCACTCAATGTTTGCAAATCCTGCAGTCCTGAAATGTGGTCAATGCAGTTCATCATCATCATCATCATCATCATCAGAGCCTTCATCCTATACTGGGATAGGCTACATGAACCAATATATGAACTCACGCTAAGTCGTCAGCATGAATGTGGTCAATGCAGCTATGTTGTTGTTTTTTTTTCCAATTCTAATGGCATTGTTATCAAATGTTTTGTAGTTTTCTAATGTTGGCATTGAGATTTTTTCTTTTTTAATTTCCCACTAGTTAATGAGGCCTCCTGGTTTGATAATCTCTAGCTTGTATGCAACTGTGTGCAGCTCAGCAGTGATCTGCTTGTTCAATTAATATGCTCGTTATCCGAACAATCCAATTTAAATGGAAAAAAATTTGTGTACATCAAAGAAGCTTGATTTGTTAGCTGCTAAATTCATGGAATAAGTGTCATATTAATTGTTGAAAGTTTGTTGATAATCTGTTTGCCTTAGATAGGGGTCTAATCTGTTTGTGCATTTTGCCTTTAATATCTATAGATACAAAGACGTCTTGCACAAAACCGTGAGGCTGCTCGTAAAAGCCGTTTGCGGAAAAAGGTAAGATGGATATGCATGTGTACTGAAACAGATGCCAGAAGGCCACATGTGAGATTTTGTAATGATTTGATTTGGCATTTCCTTTCAGGCATATGTTCAACAGTTAGAAAATAGTCGTTTAAAGTTGATTCAAATGGAGCAACAGCTTGAACAAGCAAGGCAACAGGTTTGAAGAAGATGAATATCATATCTATCTTCTTCTTCCCTCTTTTTTTTTTGGTCATTTTAAAAATGCTTAAGCCACTTAAGAAATAAAACCATTACTGCAGGGTCTTTATATGGGTGGTGGGTTAGAAGGTGGCCATCTTGGATTCTCTGGAGCAGTAAATACAGGTTTGTTTGTAAAAGTACTGGCAGTTACTGTTATTACTTTGATCTCCTTACTCCAAATATTGCTTTGTCTTGTTGAAATTCTGTAAGATTATTTAGTTGCTTCAGTATCTGACATTTCAAAATGTATGAATGCTTGTACTTTGGGACTTACAATCGTCATCATGTCTTCTTTCTACTTTTATGTGGTTAGACTGATGTTGCACCATCAGATTAAGTATTAAAATGTTTTCTGAAATAAAGCATGAATTAGAATTTGAAAATTTTTATTCACAAATTATTTGGGGAAAAGGAACTCTCTCATCCTGGCCCTGATACTTTTTTTGTCAACAAAATTTATTGGAACATATTCTTGCCACAAAGAATAATGCCCAAGTTAGAGGAATACATTGCTAATATCATCCGTGTGATATCCTTACACTAAATGCTTCTTATTTTCTATATATTCTTTGTATTCTTGCTCCTTTAAAGATTTTATATTCCTAATACACAAGGGTCTTTTTTCTTTTTTTTTTCTTGAGCACCAAAATTTACACTCCAAAGTATTACACCCCCAGCACCTTAGGGAAACCTGTACAGTAACACTTCAAAAGAAACCAACATGAGCCAGCCGTTTCTTATCTTCCTAAGAAAATGTATTTAGACTTTTTCTTGAATTACAGCTTACTTTAATTTCTGACAAGTAAAAATCTCAATAAATTACACTTTGTCCATTGGAAATTTTTCCTAGAGAAGTTACATATTGTTTATGAAAGACCCTAACTTCTTTTAGGAGTTAATTTTGCACCTCTGGGGAGAAGCTGCTTAAACTTTTCTCAATGTATCAAATTTCTCAAGTCCACTTTTCTGATTTTGATTAATTGCAGTTGTCTCTATCTCTTCATGAGTGAGTAGTTCTTTTCACTGGAGTCGATTTACACCTTATGAGAAAAACTGTTTCAACTTCTCTTAGCTCATCACATCTCTGGAGCCCACTGGGGTGCATAGGGTCTATCTTTGCTACCTCCTTTCAGATGTACTTGAAGATTATATAGCTTATTGTATGAATGATATCAGAAACTACACTCTTTTGATTGAAACTATTCTACATTCTGTATTCATGTGCATGTGCTATAAATGCATTTTAAATTGACAGTTCCTGTGTAATTGTCAGACCAACTTGAAATTATTTATGGTATGATATAAAGCTTCATTGAAAACTCTGTGGAGTGTTAAATGCGATCTTTCTGCATTAATTTCCTTTGGTGCCTTCTTCTTCTCATTGCAAGTTAGTTTTAATTCTTTAGTGTTTTCAATGATTAACCCATCTGAGGATTATGCAGGGAATGCTGCATTTGAGATGGAATATGAACATTGGATGGAAGAACAAAACAGACAAATATGTGAACTGAGGACTGCTTTGAATGCCCACATAAGTGATGTAGAGCTTCGCATACTTGTGGAACGTAGCATGAACCACTATTTTGAACTTTTCCGCATTAAATCAACTGCTGCAAAGGCTGATGTTTTCTATGTGATGTCTGGTATTTGGAAAACATCAGCAGAGCGATTTTTCTCATGGATTGGAGGGTTTCGCCCTTCAGAACTTCTTAAGGTTAGTTTAATTAACTGTAGATCATGCTTTCCTTTTTCATGTGGGACTTTTGAGGGGAAGAACCTATAGCAGAGGGTCTAACTGTAATTTCATTCTGCTGGTGGCACTGATGAATCTATGTTAGTTTGACTTGTCTATTGATGGATGTATGCACAAGAAATTCTATTTTGTCCAACTTTAGATGTTTGGATCTTAGAAGTTGTGGAAACGATGCTTTTTAAGCAAATCTATTCTCAGTTTGTCTTGCTTTTTTCTTTAGTTAATAGGTTTGTCTATCTTGAGTCTTGACTTGATCTATATAGAGCTCTTTCTCTCATTTATTGTTCGTACCCCCTTTGGTTGGAGAATTGCTATTCTATCTTTTCCTTTTGGTTAATAGGTTTGTTGATGTAACATTGCTATGATGTATGTGACACATCAAGGGGATATGGTGTTCTTCTGAATGCTTTTCTGTTGATCCAGAGAGATCTCTTTTAGTTATTCACATGTTCCCCCTGAAATCAACATTTCAATTATCCTAAAAGAGACTGCTGAGTTCACATTAGAACACCCCCTTCCCTGCCCTTGGTGCATACGTAAACAGAAAACAGTTATGTACGATTTTCTCTGACAATCTTTTGCAATTACTCTCTGTTAGGGTTTTCCTGGGTTATTTATCACCAAAGAAATATTTAGTTTCCTGGCACAAGCACTGAACTTGGCCAATTGTAACCCTAATGTTGGTTCTTTTTGGTCTTTCCACCTGATTGTCATTGAGCACATTGGTTAATCAATGCCTTCTTTAACAAAGTAACTCTGTACTCTTATGTTACTTGAAGGACATGATTTCTTGTATATTTCATTGGAATTCTGGACCAAGTTCTATTGCTAAATAATGAATAATATTTGCTTGTGATAACATGCTTTGGTTGCAGGTACTGGTGCCTCAGCTTGACCCCCTGACAGAACAGCAAATTTTGGAAGTTTGTAATTTGAAACAATCTTGTCAGCAAGCTGAAGATGCCCTTTCGCAAGGTATGGAGAAACTCAAGGAAACCGTGTCTGCAACTGTAGCAGCTGGTCAACTGGGCGAAGGTAGTTACATTCCTCAGTTGGCTACTGCAATTGGGAAGTTAGAAGCTCTAGTCAGCTTTGTGAACCAGGTACTAACTGCATCATCCCATTGTGCCCACAAGTTTATTCCAAAAACTTTCCAGAATTAGTTTTTTCTCTGCATTTGCTCTTCTTATCATGGTCCATATATTTTACCCATCAATTGGTTCTTTATCCATGCAGTTGAACTGAAATTCTAGTAGGCAAGTCTAGGATTTTTAGTTAATACTAGTTTCTTTTGGCATTTCAAAATGATGTCTAACAACATATGCTAAATGACTGGTAAATATGGGTTACATGATATCCTTGGAATTCTCCAATTATATTATTTCAGAAAACCTAGGGTTTTTCAGATGTATGGTTCTCAAACTGCGGTGGTCAATAGATTTATTGTCGTGAACTAGGGTGGTGACGATCATTTCAGTTCAATTAGAGAAGGTAGTTGGAGTCACAAAGTATGAGCACAACATTGTCCTATTTACTAAAATCAAATTTAGGAGAAATTTTTGTATTCAATCTAGGTAACAAAATTTTATTAATGTTTCACAGATGAACAAAAGGCATCTTAGTGACATTTTCAAGTTTAAACTAATGTCGGATATGTTTCTATAAGCAGGCTGACCACCTTCAGCAGGAAACGCTGCAGCAGATGTCTCGCATCCTAACAACTCGCCAGGCAGCTCGAGGCTTACTTGCTTTGGGAGAATACTTGCAGCGTCTTCGGGCTTTGAGTACACTATGGGCTACTCGTCCTCGCGAGCCTGCCTAGCCTTTGTAGTTTACAGTAGATCTTACATGCATGATGGTAGATGATCACTGCAACTGTGTTCCTGCATATGGAGGTGCCTTCTGGTAAATGTCAACATAATTAGCATCAATTTATGCTGCCGACATTTTTTGAAGCAGTTTTCCAGAAAACTGAGATCTGAGATGTAGATATGAGTAGCTATTTTAGCAAGGGGAAAGTTGGGATTAAATCAATTTTCAATGCTGTGTTGTACATTATATATATACTCTTGAAAGTATATATATAGGTTCCACATTTGAGTTTTATACCCAGTTGAAACTTTTTCATGTAAAATTTTTATAGTGTTTCTTTCTGTATTATGAACATGGCCAATGCATAATTGTGAAAAGTTTCTTATGCATGGGAACATTCAGAGCATGTTGGTAAGGCTTCACTTACTATTAATTCTTTGGTTCATAAAATACTTGTAATCTGAAAAGCAAAAACAATTATTTTCATTGTAGTGCTTGTTGGCAGGTTCATGGCCAAGGATACTATACTGCAGTCTCCCCGGCTTCATAAAAATTTTACTCAATAAATAATATTCTTTTATATTAAAATAACATATTTTTTATTTTAAAAATAAAATCTTGAAGAATTGCATGTTTTAAAAATAAATTAAGTTTATAAATCAACTTTCCTATTTTACCATATAATAGATTTAATTGCCTATTTATATAACCATTCACTTTTTCGATTATTCACTTGTTTAATTATAAATTTATAATTATTTTGATTATTTATTTATTTATTTATTCAAGCATTTACTTAGAATTTCAAGTGTTTATATTCGTTCATTTATTAAATTTTTATATTTATTTTTATTTAATATTTTAAATTCTTAAAAATTATGTTCCATAAATTAGAAAATGGTGACCGTATTGTTATATTAAAAAATAATAATTAGTATCTTAACTTCGAAATAGTTATGTATATGTAGAAGTGATAATTATAAATTTACGATTTATATGTGTGCATATATATATACACACACATGTATATTTATAGAAATTTAGCATATTACAGTTTGAATTTATATTTCTATGTACTTCTTAAATTATTTAAGTGATAAATTATGAACTGTTTATTTTTTGCTAATGCATTTATTTATTTATTAAAAATTTTTGCCAGTATAGTTTTTCTAATATAAGAAAACACATTAATTAATTTCATAAAACATAGAAAGTTCTATTAGAGTTGAAAATTAGACTGTGACAAAGTTTGTTTGGGAAGATGAATTCTGTTGAGAATTTATTATAGGAATATAATTAATTGTATATTATTATAATTAAGGGCTGCACTATTATTGCCCACTTTATTAGTTTCCTATTGTAGGAGTCTTGTACCTGCATGTATAATTCAGCTATAATGAAGTGAATACAATTTTTTTTTTTTTGATTTGCATGGCATCAGAGTAGGTTCAACCCTAACCCTGTCCACTCTTATTATATTTTTCTTTTTCTCCCTAGGCTGCCACTTTGGTTATTGCTCTTTTATTTGCCTAGTTTGTTTATTGTGAGGGTAGATTAATCCCCTATTGTGTAATCCCCTATTGTGTGATTGAACACTTGTAATGAATCTTATTATAGCTGATTGAGAAATACTACTTGAAATTGGATTCGAGGTGGAGAGTGACTTACCTACCTTCCATGAAATATTAATGAATCTTATTATAGCTGGAATTTTTAATTTATCAAACAACACTAAAAAATAAACTATTTTGTTTGCATACTTTTAATTATTTTTGATATGGCAAAGCCCATTCACGACCTAAGGACGTCAGATTTTGCCACAAGGCGAAGTATGATTGGACCACGTGGCCTTCGGTGATAGGGACCCTCTCCCGCCTACGACAAAACCCTTGTCGCTGGCGGATGACTCTGGAGTCTATCGCCATTGCTCGGCGTGCGACACGTGGCATAGATCCGACCTCCTGTTTAGGTGACATACACCTCTCGCCACTATGGGCTGCATCTAGTTTCTCGCCGGCGACAGGCTTTCCACTATGCCCGGAATTGATGGAATTTATGTTACATTTGGAAACAAACTCCTACCAAAAGGACGTAATCACCCATAGGTAATTACCCTAGAATATTCGCCTATATATAGGCTTCAGGTATCATTCTATTCCTTAATTTTTGACTATTGGCTTTTACGCTTCCCAATACTGAAGAACTTTTTTGCTGACTTAAGCATCAGAGTGCCTACGCAAAGAACTACCCCTACGTCCTTCTGACTTTTCTTGTTTTACAGAAACTTTTTGGAAACACGTGAAGATAGAGTACGAACAGCACGTCAGCACACCTTTATTGTTGTTTTGTGCAACAACAATTTTA
Organism: Heritiera littoralis; assembly: GCA_031772115.1. Classification (NCBI taxonomy): domain Eukaryota; kingdom Viridiplantae; phylum Streptophyta; class Magnoliopsida; order Malvales; family Malvaceae; genus Heritiera; species Heritiera littoralis. The sequence goes on along the minus strand of JAPDPK010000096.1, from coordinate 994,203 downwards.
ATATTGAATACCACATATTAAGGTGAAAAGTATAAAATGTAACTTTCAGAGTTATCCTTCAAAAACTGTTATTCAGATGACATCATCATTCAATGAAAATCTAATAAAAAAAAGAGGTCTCATTGGTTGCTCTAAAAGTATAAAATCAGAACTCTTCAGAAAGATTGTGACCAAAAATGAAATAAAAAGAAAAGTATACAATTTCGAACATGAAATCAATGTTTGAGACTGCTCCAAACACACACACAGAGAGAGAGAGAGAGAGAGAGAGAGGGAAAAAGAGGAAAAATGAAAAACAAACCATTCTACACATTCTGATTTTTAAATAGACCAAAATTTCTTTCTAATACTTAATTCTTTAGAAAGCCAAATGAATTTCCCCTAAATTGCTGTAATTATAATCAGAGCACTCCAGGTAACATTAATGCAAGTGCATGACTTGTGCATAGAATACTTATGGAGTAAGGACCATAAAATCATGGAAGCCATAGAAAGTGTAGAGGAGGTTTAAAGCTAGTTTTGATATGATAGAAGAGGGTCGTATCACAAACTAACGGACTCATCTTAGTTCTCACAAAACTTAGAATCATTGATGCACTGATATTTATAAAACTACTATGACACCAATGTACTAATCAATCATTGAAGTCATTGGAAGAAAAAACTACCATGTCTAATTCAAAATGCAAAGTGGGTAGTGAATTTAAGGTTTCAAAATCTTGTTATAGCTCCTATCCCATCTTAAAGTCTAATTGTGCATGAAAATGCAACATGACTTATTACTATTTTTTTTTCTTGGCAAGAGAAAGCTATTACAGAATAACTGATAATATTCCATTCATGCTCATGAAGTTCATCGAAAAAGCCTCTTCCCTTCCCCCACGCATATAGAAAACAAAGTAGGGGTCCTTGGTTTACCACGAGAATACAAGGCAGAAATCTAATGCATCAGTTATTTTCATTTTATATTGCAAAATAACAGACATTTGAATCTCTCATTTTCAAAAGAATAGAAACAAGTTCTGGGTGCAAATGTGATTTAAACTTGTAAGGACCAAGAAAGATATACCATATTTTATGTGCTGCAGAGTGTGATTCCAGAAAGATATTCACGTTTTTATGCTCTGAAATCCAGATGCTGCACAGATTCACTTCAGAAAAATATTTCCTTCAAGAAAAATGCCAGACGTCAGAAGAAACTAACAAGTGTAGCAATACCTTCTTGTGTCTTCCTTAACTAATCAGCCAAGCGCAATCAAATGTCATACATGCTCAAGGCCAGATGAAGCCCAAAATATTCAAATCTCCAATCGTTGTTGATGCCCAAGAAGCAGAACTCTAGAGGTAAGTCTATCAGAGTGTAACTCACTTAATACTTGTAAAAGAGTAACTACTTTTTACTGTCAAGGATCAACCACTTTGACAACAAATAATATTTATGTTTTCTATGTCTGCTGCTTACAAATCCATCCATTTCCTACCAATAGTCATGGCAAGAACACAAACCATCCTTGAAATGGTGAAAACGAGTAGCATCTCTTACGATAATTTCTCTGCCGGAGAGTTTGGATATAAATTTAATGGCTAAGTGGCAGTCATTACAGACTCTGAGGTTTTTCATGATCCTCAAAGTGGTGTTCTCTGGCGTACTTATTAGTGCAAAAGCAATGGCCAATTTTTCACTATGATGTCTCAGCATCTGCTCCTTCACTTCTTCCTCAAGGTCATGAAATATTGATTCAGTATCTGGAACAAACCCCATCATTTTTATATCTTCCCATATCTTTGCCATCATCTTGTAGATTTCATCTTTCTGTGGATGAAGCCCATCCTCAGCTCCAAAGACATGAACTTTGTTCTTTATCTGAACCCAACTAATTCCTTGTTCTTTCTTCACCCCTCCATCCTTCATTAACTTGCGAATTTTTGCAGCATCCATCCACTTTCCACAAACTGAATACAGATTAGCCAGGGCTGAATAGGCGCCACTGTTGTCAGGGTCAAGAACGAGCAATCTTTCAGCTGCAACCTTTCCAAGTTCTACATTCTTATAAACCTTACAAGAAGATAAGAGTGAACCCCATGTTATAACATCTGGTTCAATGGGCATTTTTTCAATGAAATCATATGCCTCTTGTACCAATCCAGCACGTCCAAGAAGGTCAACCATCAATGCATAATGGCTTAGTGTTGGTTCAATTTTGTGAAAATCTTTCATCATATTATAATACCTACGGCCCTGTTCTACCAGCCCCACATGCGTACATGCAGAGAGCACACCAACATAGGTTATATGGTCAGGCTTAATTCCAGCTGCCAGAAGCTTTTCGAACAGCTCAAGAGCTTCCTCTCCAAGACCATGCTGAGCAAGAGCCATTATCATGGATGTCCAAGATACAGTATCTCTGAACCAATGTACCTGACCAAATACTTGCCTTGCATAATTAATGCTTCCAGCTCTAGCATACATGGTAATTAGAGCGTTGTTCACAGAAACTGAGGATGCTTGTCCAGTTCTTATGGCAGTTGCATGAATTTGTTTGCCATGATGCAATGAAGTCAAGCTTGAACTGACACTCAACATGGCTGCCAGAGTGAAGTTGTTTGGTTTTGGACCATCTCTAACCATTAATCTGAATAGCTCCAATGCATCAGTACTCAAGCCATTTTGCAAGTATCCAACAATCATGGCAGTCCATGCAACCACATCACGGTCTCTCAATGAATCAAAGATCTTTCTAGCTGGTTTTATATCTCCAACCTTAATATATCCATCCAGCAAGGATGTAAAGGCAATAACATCAAGTTGTGAAATCCCACTCCTCTCTACAATTGTTTGAGCAAATTGAACCCCACCCGACTTTGCATACATTGAGATCAAAGCATTTCCTACTGGCCCATATGTATCAAATTTGGTGCTAACAATACGAGAATGGATTTGTTTCCCAAGTTTCAACATCTCAAGATTGGCACAAGCTGATAATGCACTAATGAACGTGAATTTATCAGGAAGCAACAAAGAATCCCTCAGCATATTACCAAATGTACCTAGAGCCTCAAGATCATACCCATGTTGATTGTAACCAGCAATCATCGAATTCCATGTCACTATATCTCTCTCTCTATATCCCATCCTATAAAAAATAACCCTTGTCATCATCGGATAACCACACTTAGCATACATATTTAACAAAGAATTTGTCACACTAACATTACTACTAAGCCCAAACTGAAGAACAAAAGAGTGTACCTTTTGACCAATATCTAAAGCTGCAATAGCAGCACATGATGCAAGAACACTGGTAATTGTGTACTGCGTTGGCGTAACTTGTTCTTTAATCATTTTATCAAACACTTTTATAGCCCTTTCAAAATAACCCATCTGATTATACCCCATGATCATCGAGCTCCAAGAAACAGAATCACGGTTTGGTATCTTATGAAAAATTTCAGTAGCTTCATCCATTTTACCCTGTTTGGAATAAGCTGATAGAAGCGTGTTCCATGAGAAAATGGTTTTCACAGGCATTTCATCGAACAAGATGTGAGCATCAGAAAAGGACCCAGTTTTGGAGTAGAAACTCATGAGATTGTTCAGTAAGAAGACACTAAAATGAAGCCCTAATTTTATTGTTCGGGCATGGATCGATTTTCCGGTTAAGAGGTCATTGGATTTGAGGCTTTCTTGGAGGAGACAAGCGTTGTGGTATGACAAAGAGGGTGATTCTGGTATGTTCATTTAGATATTGGACTAAGAAAATAAATTAGAATGAACAGTAATTAAGAGGTTATGGTTTGAGCAAAACTTTACAATGAGATAAAATGAAGTGGCGTTTTCTACTCTGTATTTGAAGGTTTGTTTAAACTGAACTAGCGGGAAATGGAGTGACGCTTAAGCAAGAATATTGGGAGGAAATGAAATAGAGTTAAGTTGGAATGGAGAGTGAAATTAATTCTAATAAGATTGAAAATAATAATAAAAGTAAAATTAGTTATTATAATGGTGATATTAAAATCAAGGGTGAGATATGAATATCTATTGGGCTGAGTGAAAGGAGCTTTGTCCTCCTTAAACAAAGTCTTGAATTCGAGCTTTATAAATGAACAAAACAGCATTAGGAGAGCTCTCCTGTATCAAATCCAATTATAGCTTGATTTCAGATTAGTAAAGGTATAATGTGGCCTTCAAATATCAGGGGTTGCAACCAAAAAAATAAAATTAATGGTGAGATATATATTTGGATGCAAATATAGCAGTGATAGTGATGTTAAATTTAGTAAAGATGATAAAATAATCATTAAAAACAGATAAAGAATGTATATAATGAAATTTATAGTATATATTTTATATTTGTAAATTAGATAAATAATTAAAAAATTAAAAAATTTATTTTATATCAAATATACAAATTTATTTTAACGGAGAAATAAATTCAGAAGACATTGAAGTTAGGAATTCGATATTTGCTCTGATGCTTAAGTTAATAGTCTTCTCAGTTGAATGGAAGAAAAAACATAAGAGAGCTTAAGGCTCAAGAGGAGGAAAGAAAGTTCAAGAAGTGGTGAATGTGTAAAAGTCTATACATGGGTGTGTTCTCGAAATTTCTTTTTATACTTATGTATGGTATGTCTTACTATTGAGTCATATCTCTATCTACGAAGCTGTTACCGAATTTTCGATGAGTGTACCGTAAGTATACGGACCGTAGCAAGTAATAAAGTGATGAGTACAAGATCGTTCCCACGAGAATTGAAATTGTGAGTTGTTTACTAAGTACTAAAATTCCATACCCTAATTTTATTCAAATGATCGAAATAATTTTTTAATCAAAACGCTAGATTTCTGAAATAGAAGTAGCAGGAAAGTGAAAATAAAAAAATCTTTATTTAAATTAAAACTTCTAAAATATTACAAAATAAAAAAAAACCGAAAGAAATTTAGATGAAAACTTGAAAACTAAAACAAAAAGAATAAAACTAAACTACTCTATATCCCTTAGTAGGATTGCATGTCCTTTAATGGTGCTGAAGCTGACTATTTATAAAAGCAGTGGTGATGATGATTAGCTCAAAATCTTGGCTGATAAGGCTTGATCTTTATCTTCATAAAAAATTTATCTTTTATCAGCTCTCTTGTTTATCCCTATCCTTAGTAAAAAGTCCATCTTGATAATTTATCTTCATAAAAGATAATTATAACAATTTATCTTTCTTGGCAGCAAGTAGAGATATCCATGCATGAAATTTTATCAACAAAGTCTTATGTTTGAATGGAATTTGGAACTAACGTCCTTCACATTTTTGACTTCTGTATGAATTGGAGTTCCTATATCATTAAGAGAAATTTAATATGTAAATGAGGGATTTTAATCTAATAATAATAATTTAAAGATAAATTATATCATTAAATTCATGATAATTCTATAAATTATAGAATTATCACACCCCCAAACTTGAATTTTTGCTTATCTTCGAGCAAAATAAAATTTAAAAAGAAATGTACCTTGAGTTCAAATACACTTGCAAGAATGATTTCCTTTTTTTTTTCCCCAAAGATTTTGAAAACATTACAACTATATAAAAATCCATAAACATTAGCTAAATATATATAAACTCATTCAAAAGAGAGTATCAATTCAATTGAATTTTTCCGTATGTGTAAATGTTTCTTCATTTTAGTTCATGCAATCTGGATAAATTTATACAAATATGAACATAATAAAATATCTCAAAGAATCGTTATCTTCCATAAGTTCACTTTTCTCATTTTCTCTCCACTAATGTAGACAAACATAGCCAAAGATCAATAGGACTTTATAAGCTTGTAATGTATGGCTAGGGTAATAGGTATGAGAAATAGGATTTTTAGGCTCAACCCCTAATCATGCATTCTTTTTCTTGGACTTTTTAAGAGCCTTCAAATAATTCCTCCAACTTGATTTCTTCTTTTTTTTTTCTTTTTTTTCAACTTTTTTTTTTAATTTCACCCTTTCTTCCATATATGCGTAGCCTTAAATACATCTTAACATAATCCTCATGCATATAGCGAGGATGAGAATTTTTTTTATAGGCTAGGCTAATTATTAATGTAAGTAAAACAAGAGAGAAGATCTATTTAAGCTCAAATTGGGTAACTAAGGATAAAATATATCATTGTAGTCTTGAAAAGCTCAAACGGTCCAAATGTGGCCTAAATCACCTCTTTAGCTAAGTGTGTTCTAGGATTTCGCCTTGAGAGATGATAAAACAAATTCTAGACAAATAACAGACTTTAAAGACCAGTGTTTATTCCTATTGACATAAATCTTCTCTAGATATGCATGACTTCAATGATAAAACCATAGTGCATTCAATTTTTGGAAAAATCCCAATCAAATAGATAATTCACTAAAGAATTCATTCACATACTTTGCACATTCTTATGAATTTCATCTTGCTATAACATTTTCAATCCATGGTTAAATATCAAGGAATTATCAAGCAAGCATGTAATCACGTCAAGGTAAAAACCATTTTAAAGCACAAAATTTTGCAAAGATTTCAAAAGAAAATTGAAAAATATTTTGCTCAATCTAAAAAAATTTTTGCTTTTCCTCCCAACTTGAAATATACATTGTCCTCAATGTATAAAAATGAAAAATAGGAATGAGAAAGAAATACTCCCCTGACTTGAGATTAAATTGCCACATGCTTACACCATGAAGAAGGCTTATGCACAGCCACATCATCTCCTGCTTATGCCATAGCTCATGCATCGCACGTACATCGCACATCCAGCAGAGATCATCACCTATAAATAGATAAACGAAAACAAATAAATAAATAATATATGAATAAATAAATCTTAAAAGGAAAGAATTGAAAGTTGGGGTTGCTCCCCATAAGCGCTTGAGTTATAGTCTTCGGCTTGACTACTATTGTTGATTTCAAGCTAGATCATTCAGATAAGTGACAGATTTTTGATGATCGATAACTCCTCCCTAGTAATGTTTCAATCTTTGACCATTAACCTTAAATGGTTCCTTAGAAAACTCTCCTTTTTTTTCCATAGTTCCATATGAAAAAATTCGAGTAACAATGAATGGTCCAGACCATTTTGATTTCAACTTACCTAGAAACAGCTTCAAACGAGAATTATAGAGTAAAACCTATTACCCCGGCTCAAATTGTCTTTCCACTATCTTCTTGTCATGCCACTTCTTTGTTCTCTCCTTATAGAGTCTGGCACTCTCATATGCTTGCATTCTGAATTCATCTAACTCATTGAGCTGCCATAGACGCTTTTCACCAGCTAAATAAGTATACCTTTCATATTGTCTGTTGGGAATCGTCACAGCATTTACCTTAACACAATTGGACTTTTCTTCTTTAAAAACTGCTTCTAAGGTGTCCATTAGTTCTTTGATTGATGAATATTCCCTGAACTATACTTTCCTCTTCATTCACTTTAAAATAATCATCAGTCTCAAATGGGAATTTAATTGCAGAAAAAAGATTAAATGTTACCTCTTGATCATTGACCCGCATGGTGAGCTTTCCTTTTTTCACATGAATAAGAGCCTTACCAGTTGCCAGAAAGGGCCTCCCAAGGATTATTGGGATTTCACGATCTTCCTCCATATCCAACACTACAAAATCAGCTGAAAAGACAAATTTGTTAACCTTCACTAGCATATCCTCAATAATGCCTCTTGGATACTTGAGAGACCGGTCTACTAATTGGAGTGTTATCTTGGTGGGTTTAGTCTCTCCTAGTTTAAGTTTCCTGAAAATAGAAAAAAGACATTAAATTAATACTTGCACCTAAATCACATAAAGCTTTATCAAAAAATAAGTTACCAATAGTGCAAGGAATAGTAAAACTCCCTGGATCTTCAAGCTTAGGTGGTAAGTTCCTTTGCAAAATGGTGTTGCACTCTTCAGTAAGAGCAACAGTTTCAAAATCCTCAATTTGCCTTTTCTTGGAGATGATGTCCTTCATGAACTTGGCATAAATTAGTATTTGCTCCAATGCGTCAGAGAAAGGGATGTTGATGTGGAGCTTTTTGAATACCTTTAGGAACTTAGCAAATTGCCTATCTATCTTCTTTTACTTGAATCTTTGAGGAAAAGGGATAGGTTGAGGAGGTGATTCAATGATCTTACTAGATTGAGATGAAGTCTGCTCAATGTTCTTTTGTTGCTTATCTTCTTCTTCTGCCTGGACTTCAACTCTAACATCTTCCTCTGATTCTTTAGGTATGTAACCCATTTCTTTACCTTTTATGATGAGGACACCTTCTCAAGAGTTCTTTGTACCTCTCCCATGCTTCACAAAGTGACTCTGAATCGTGTTGCATGAAAGTGGTGATGTCGTTTCTCATCTTAGCCGTTTTGGCTGGTGGGAAGAATTTTGCCAAGAACTTCTGGATTAAGTCCTCCCATGTTGTGATTGATCTTGGTGCCAATGAGTTCAGCCAATCCATCGCTTTATCCCTGAGAGAAAATGGAAATAATCTCAGTCTTATCGCATTATTAGAAACACCATTATTCTTAAAAGTAGAGCAAATTTGTAAAAAAGTGTTTTAGATGAGCATTAGGATCATCATTAATTGAACCCTTAAATTGTACAGAAGTTTGGATCATTTGGATGATGGCTGGTCTGATCTCAAAATTGTTTGCTTGAATGGCTGGATATCTTATGGTCATCTCGAATCCATTCACTGTAGGCATTGCATAATCTCGTAGAGCCTTGGTATATGCATCTTCCATGGTGTTTGTTTCAACAAGGTATTCTTGGTTTTCCTTCTTGATTCTTTGTAAAGTCCTTTCAATTTCGGGGTTAAGGGGAGCCAATTCATCACTCCTTACATGGCTCATGCACTTGGTCGATGTACCTCGAAAGAAAAACAAGAGAAGATATTAGTATCAAGGAAGGAGAAAAAAAATATTTGAATTAAAACTAGGTATGCTTGGTATTAATATTAGCAAAACAAATCCTTCAATCCCCAGCAACGATGCCAAAAACTTGTTACCCAAATTTTCGATGAGTGCACCGCAAGTATATGGACCGTAGCAAGTAATAAAGTGATGAGTACAAGATTGTTCCCACGAGGATTGAAAATTGTGAGTTGTTTACTAAGTACTAAATTTCCACACCCTAATTTTATTCAAATGATCGAAAGAATTTTTTAATCAAAACACTAGTATTTCTAAAATAAAAGTAGCAGGAAAGTGAAAATAAAAAAATCTTTATTTAAATTAAAACTTCTAAAATATTACAAAATAAAAAAAAACCCGAAAGAAATTTAGATGAAAACTTGAAAACTAAAACAAAGAGAATAAAATTAAACTACTCGATATCCCTTAGTAGGATTGCATGTCCTTTAATGGTGCTGAAGCTGGCTATTTATAAAGGCAGTGGTAATGATGATTTGCTCAAAATCTTGGCTGATAAGGCTTGATATTTATCTTCACAGAAAATTTAACTTTTATCAGCTCTCTTGTTTATCCCTGTCCTTAGCAAAAAGTCCATCTTGATAATTTATCTTTGTCATAACGTGTCAAGTCCTAGAACCTAACCCGCTAGACTTTAAAATTCTCAGAGTCGCCACCAACCATTCAAACTTGAGGTGTGATTGATCACCTATTCTTGTCTAAAGATAAGGCATGGTCTACGTTCAAAGAATCTAGGAATCGAGAGTACGGTTACGTGTGGGGAAAGATTAGCACCCCCACAACGCCATCATAAAATGTTACCAATTAATTTTGTGATATCTTTAATAATTTTTAACTAAATGGTTTTTAATCTTGTTAAATTCAAATATTTAAATATTGGACAATCTCTAAAAAACTCTCCATCATGCTGGCGGAATTTCTTAAATTTCATTCTCACCTTAAGAGTATCCAAGAAATCCCATTCGTCTTTTTCGAAGAGGCTCCATCATCGGATTCATTAAATCTTTTATGAAATATCTTAATTTTCCATCTTTTATCCTTAGTTTATATTTTATCTTTGTTTTATAATGTCTTTATTTAATTTTACTTTATCATTTTTATTTTATTTTTATTTTATTTTAATATTATTTATCTTTTGAAAATAAATGTCGATTATTCTTATTGAAAATTTTCTTTAAATCTTTCATCATGCTGGCGAAATTTAAAGAAAACATCTCACCTAAGAATTTAAAAGTGTTAGTCATTCGTGACACCTTATAATTCCATCATCGGGATAACCTCCACTTATTCTCAATTTATTATTATACTTTTAACTTTTTTACTCATTATTCCCTAATTTCTTATTATTAATATTTATTTTTATTTTATTTTAAATAGAGATTGATTATTAATATATTTATGTTTTTTTGAAATAAATATCGATTATTAATATTGAACACTTACCTTAAATCTTCCATCATGCTGGCGAAATTTAAGGCAAATATCCTCACTTAAGAATTTCTGAAATGGCAACCATTCGTGACACTCAAAATTCTATCCTCGAAATAATCTCAATTTATCTCCATATTTATTCACTTATTATTTCTTCCAATTTTTATTCTATCTATTTCAGTTTATAAGCCATATTTTCTAAAATAAAATTCCTAACTCGATAATGTAAATCGCACACTGCCATTAATTAATTAAATCCTAACGATACATGCAAGCCAAGTCAAGTTATCACAATATCATAACATTCTCATGCAAATATATCACCGTATTCATACAAATTACATGGAAACTAAATTTAATTCTACAAATATACAAATCATGCAAAATTATAAAAAATATACAAATTAGTAATATGCAAAACTAATATTTAAAGATTATTAAGTCAGATTAATTATATACACTAATTTAAATTTTACATGAATTAGTAAGCAAATTAATATTAAATCGAATTATTATGCAAAACTTAGTCAAATATTACACAAACTAAATCTATCAAATATTATATTAACATGGGAACTAACAAATTATTATTTTATTGCATTCTCACTTAATCATGCATCAATTAAAATACTATTAGCAAATACAAATTAATATGTAAAAAACTCTTGTACCTCACTTTATCTTTTTTCTTTTCTTTGTACTTTCCTTTGCTTTCTATTCTTTCCCACGTGATCTCCTTTCTCACTAGCCTTGCTTCTTTGTTGTCTTTTTTCTCTTTTTTACTAACTGCAGCTCACGTCTTTTCTTTCCCTTATGTTGGTTTCATACAATAGCCATCTGTATTGATCAATTCGGTCTTGACATGGCAAACGGAGTAGCACAGAAAGGAGCAGGCATGAGCGGCGGTCTTGATGCGGCACAATGATAACTCAGGCGGTGCAGGAATGAGATGAAATAGTGGGGGTCAATGATGAAGATTAGATGATGTTGATCGGTGTTGTAGTGCAAGGATGTAGAGTTTAAGATGCTTAGTGAAAGGCTCCTCCTCCTTCGAGAATAGCAGTGTCCTCTTTTTATACTTACAAGGAGTTAGAGTTTTAATTTAATTAGATAACAATTAGTCTTTATCTTCCTTTTTTTAATCTATTTTTATCTATTAATTCCTATACTAATCTAACTCTACTAATCTAATTTTAATCTAATAACAACTCTCCTATTAATAAATTCTAATAATTATCCTAAAAAATCTAAAATCTAATTATCTAATCCTAAAATTAATTTTTATTTTTTCTTTGTCTTTTTTTTATTTTTCTTAAATCCTATTTTAATTTTAATTTCCTAATTAATGTTAATTTTAAATCTAAAAATTCTAATTTAATTCTAAATTGTTAAATTAAAATATAATATCACCCAATCCAATTAATTATTTTTACAAATTAAGACCTCAGACAAAATAGGGTGTCTACAATCTTCATAAAAGATAATTATAGCAATTTATCTTTCTTGGCAACAAGTAGAGATATCCATGCATGAAACTTTATCAACAAAGTCTTATGTTTGAATGGAATTGGAACTAAAGTCCTTCACATCTTTGACTCTTTATGAATTAGAATTTCTACATCATTGAGAGAAATTTAATAAGTAAATGAGGGATTTTAATCTAATAATAATAATTTAGAGATAAATTATATCATTAAATTTATGATAATTCTATAAATTATAGAATTATTAGAAGCATAGCTCAAGGTGTTAGGTTGACCAATATGGTAGTCAATAATAGTGTAAAAGGACTTGATTTTTGCGACAAGGGGCTGAATCTTGGGTGATTATGGGCTTAGTGCTTAGCTTGCTAACCTTTGGGCCCAGTATATTTATGGGCCAAATAATTGCCTCTAAGTTACCAAACATAAGATCTGTTTGGTCTAATTGGAGCTATTATAAAAAATGCTATTCAAGTAGAGCTTTTTTAAAGTGTTGTTAAGTTAAATTAGTGTTTAGTAAATTTAATATAAAAGTACTGCAGATCTTGAAAACTATTTAATAAAATTTTTGTATATTTTTAATAAATGAAAGAAATAAAATAAAAAACTTTATTAAATTAAATTACAAGTTTTCAAGTGAAAAGAATAAATAAAACAAAATAGAAAATTTGTTAATTAAAATAAAACAAATGAAACAAATATGAAAAATGGCACAAAATAAATAAATTATTGTGAAATAATATAAATCTTATTTTATAATTGTAGACACCAAATTTTGTCCAAATTGATAGTTTTAAACTCAATTGGACTTTCAAAATCCAAAATAAAACACCAGCCTTAAGGCCCATTAAAATGAGCAAGTTTATTTTTTATTATTATTAGTATTTTATTTTTATCTATTTGTTTTTATTTTTATTGTTTTATTTTTTATTTTTTATTTTTTTTATTTTTATTTTTTTGTTTTCATTTTATTATTTTTACATATATTTGTCTTTTTATTATTATTATCTGTTTTGTTATTATGTATGTTATTATTGTTATTGTTTTTATCACACGTGTTTGTTTTATTATTTATTATTATTATTATTATTATTATTATTATTATTATTATTACTATTACTATTTTTTTTATTATTATTATTATCTTTTCTATTATTATTATCTTTTCTTTTTATTTGTTTATTATTATTATTGTTATTATTATTATCTTTTATTTATTATTATTACTGTTTTTATTATTATTATTACTATTATTATTATTATCTTTTCTTTATTATTATTATTATTATTATTATTATTATTATTATTGTCTTTTCTTTATTATTATTATTATTATTATTATTATTATTATTATTATCTTTTCTTTATTATTATTGTTTTTATTATTATTATTATATGTGTGTTTTATTTTTATTTTTGTTTTCATTTTATTTGTTCTTATTATTATTATTATTATTATTATTATTATTATTATTATTGTTAAATTTTAAATTCTTAATTTATTTTTATTATTATTATATATTATTTATTTTTATTCTTATTATCATTATTCAATATGTGTGCTTCATTATTGTTATTTTTATTTTTTATTTTATTTTTTGTTTCTATTTTTTATTTTTTTCGTTTTATTTTTATTATTATTATTATTAATTTTTAAGTTTTTAATTTATTTTTGTTTTTATTATTATATATATTATTTGTTTTATTTTATTTTATTTTACTTATCTTATTTTTTATTATTATTATTATTATTATTATTATTATTATTATTATTATTATTATTATTATTATTATTATTATTATTATTATTATTATTATTATTATTATATCTGCTTTATTACAATCACATTTAATGCAAGTCCATCACCGGCTACACTCCCAAACGCCGGCGTCCTCCACCCTTCCCCCTAGGTCTCGGCTGCCACAAATTCATCTTCCCCAGGCATCAATCCCATCTCTGACCACCGCCTTGGAGATCTGGAAAACAATAAGGAGAACCCGGTTTGGATCTAACCCTTCAGATCAAAGGCTGATCCCAAACTTGTTTAAAAAGACCAGATTTTCTTCAGGATTTTTTTCCTTTTCCAGGAGGAGACAGACGGAGCAATACCAAAAAAACCAGCCACCCACCATCACCAAGCTATCACCACCATCATCACCGTCCACTCACCACCATCATCACTGTCACCACCCTTAAACACATTCACCACCGAACCCCTTTAAACACCCTCACCATCACCACGGCCACCCAAACACAAGACCAACACCCTAGACACAACCAAAAACCAAACCCCTTAGCCCAGATCCGAGAACCCCAGAATCCGAGAACCCCGGGGCCCCAGATCTGAGATCCAAACCCTACCACCTGCAAAAAAAAATGAAAACAAGCAAAACACAGCAACCCCAATAGCCAAAAACCATCAACCAAAACACAGAAATAAGAAAAAACGAAAAGAACAAAAAAAGGGGAGGGAAAGGCTTTCGGGAAAGCTAGATCTAGGAGGTTGGAGGGTTTTTAGGCTAAACGGAGCCCGGACTTGAAGAGAGGGGGACAAGTAGAGTATTTTAGGGCTGTCGGGGAAACCACCGGTGCCGGAATACGGCGGCGTACGGCGGCCGGCACGGTGGCCTTTGGTCGGAAGTGGAGAGAGCCCGAGAGGATTTTTGAGAGAAAGTTGGTATTTTTTTTGAGAAGCCGGAGGAAATGAAGGCATAAAAAAAAAGTAGGACTTTATATAAAGCACCAAACGGTGCGTTTTGGCGAACCCAGACGACCCGCGTGCCACCCGCGACCCGGATCCGAGATCCGCGCAACCCGCCCGCGACCCGGCTCTCCTTTCCCGCGACCCGCGTGTCTCGCCCGATCCGGATCCGCGACCCGCGTTCCGACCCGCTCCCATTAACTGACTTGGGCCTGCTGTTTGGGCCTAGTCTTGGACCTGTTTTTGAAGATTTATTTGGGTTTCAAGCCCAATCCATTTGGGGTATATATATTTTACTTTTATTTAATATTTATTCATTTATTTATTTATTATTCTGTTAAATAACTTATTTCTTGCATAACAAAAATGAATATTTGTTGTATATAAAATTCTTTAAAAGCTAATAATTTTAAGTTTAATCATAGAGTTAATAATAAATATATAGTTTTAAAATATATATATATATATATATATATATAAAATATAAGAAAAAGGCAAATAAGTAAAACATGTAAGTAAATTATAGGAGATATATATATGATAAATATGTAAATAAGCATGTAAATAAATATAAAATCATACATATAAAAAAAAAAAGAAAAAGAAAAAATGTGTATATGGATATGTATATAAAGTGCATATAATAGGTATATAAAGTACATAATTATATATTTTCATTTATACATATAATAATATTTTTTAATATAAAAATCTTTTTAGGAAGTTAGGAAATCTATATAATTCTAAAATGTACGTAGGATGTACAAAATGTGTAAATAGATATAAAATATTTTTATATAATTTTCTTTTTATTATTATCAAACAATTTACCATAAAAGAATATTTTAAGAAGCTAAAAAATAAAAGTAAAAATACCAAAACAAAATTAAAATAAAATAAGTGAGAAATCCCGATGATAAGTCTTCGTCGAACTCGCAAGTAGCGATTCTTCGAAAAACTTTAGGTGAGGGGAATTATATCGAATGTTACCAGAGTATTGGGATATTCGATATTATTTCTCAATATTCGATTTCATGCTTATTTTTTGTATTTATTTATTTACTTTTTTTTCTTTATTTTATTTAAAAATATATATAACAATGATAATGAAAAAAAAAACACATAAAAATAATAAATCGATAAAATTAAAATAAAGTAAGTAAGAAATCCCGATGATAAGTCTTCGTCGAACTCGCAAGTAGCGATTCTTCGAAAAACTTTAGGTGAGGGGAATTATATCGAATGTCACCAGAGTATTGGGATATTCGGTATTATTCCTCAA
Source organism: Heritiera littoralis (assembly GCA_031772115.1). Lineage (NCBI taxonomy): Eukaryota > Viridiplantae > Streptophyta > Magnoliopsida > Malvales > Malvaceae > Heritiera > Heritiera littoralis. The sequence continues at coordinate 978,370 of JAPDPK010000096.1, read as the reverse complement.
TATCCAATTTCATGCTTATTTATTTATTTATCTTTTTTTAAAAAAAAAAAGGGGAAAAAAATTAATTAATAATAAGATGAATGAATAATTATATATATATAAAATAAAGAGTTTTGACAAATAAAGATTGTTTAAAAGAAATATTAATTAAGTAAAAATTAATAAAAACAAAAGAGGTAATAAAAACAATTGAGAGAAATAAACAAAAAGGGGATCTTTGGAATGACATAAATAAAAAAATAATAAAAATTAATCATGGTAAAGTTTCCAAAAGTAAAGAATGATAGTTAAATTAATTAAACAAGTAATAACAGAATTTTAATAAAAAGGAATGACCGAAAGAATCAAGATAATAAATCTAAACATTAATTTTAAAATAAATGAAATTCTTCCGATGATGGGATGTCATGAAACTCACAAGTAGTGATTTCTTGACTGATCCCTAGGTGAGAGGAATTAGCTAAATGTTACCAGAGTATTGGGATATTTAGTTAAATTCTTCAATAATAAGAGTTTCATTAATAAAAATCAAAATATAAAGTTCTTTTTATAATTCCACTTGCATCATCTACTATATGTTGGCATCATACTCATAAACATTAGTTTTAACTTAAATGGAATTCTTCCGATGATGGGATGTCATGAAACTCACAAGTAGTGATTTCTTGACTGATCCCTAGGTGAGAGGAATTAGCTAAATGTTACCAGAGTATTGGGATATTTAGTTAAATTCTTCAATAATAAGAGTTTCATTAATAAAAATCAAAATATAAAGTCTTTTTATAATTCCACTTGCATCATCTACTATATGTTGGCATCATACTCATAAACATTAATTTTAACTTAAATGGAATTCTTCCGATGATGGGATGTCATGAAACTCGCAAGTAGTGATTTCTTGACTGATCCCTAGGTGAGAGGAATTAGCTAAATGTTACCAGAGTATTGGGATATTTAGTTAAATTTTTCTATATTAAGAGTTTCCTTAATAAAAATTAAAGTATAAAGTTTTTTATATATTCCGCATGCATCATACATTTTATCAATACTACATGCGTACACGATTAATCATAAAATAGCATGAGCACCACCAAAGATGAGATTCTATAGAACTCACAAGTAGTGATTCTTAAGAAATCTCTAGGTGAGGGGAATTATTTCGAATGTTACCAGAGTATTGGGATATTCGATCTAATTTTTCAATAAATGGTGTTCATGTTGATTTTCATAAGGAATTTTTTAACCACATATAATAGCGATTTTTAAGCAAACGCACGATTTTTTATAATAAAAAATGAATTAAACTTAAGCCAAGACTATTTCATTAAAATCAAAAGATACCGTGTAGTTGGACGGTACCGTTTTTTAACGGGCGTTGTGAGGGTGCTAATCCTTCCTCACACGTAACCGTACCCCCGAACCCAAGTTTTGTCTTCGCAGACCTCAGCATTGTCTTTCTAATAAAACTTAAATTAGTTTTGAGATTTTATTAATAAGATAAATATTTTAGGTGGCCAATCACACCTAGTCAAAAAAGATTGGTGGCGACTCCCATTTTTGTTTTTTAAACGCTTTTCCGAAAATCGTCGAGCGCGAAGCCGTTACGACAGCTTGGCGACTCCGCTGGGGACGCTAAGAGGGTCAAACCATTGAATAACCATATGGTATCTTAAATTTTAATTTGATAGTCTTGATTGGCAGTTAAATTTAATTTTCTTTTTAAAAAAAAATGAAATAAAAATAGAAATATTAATAAAAATAAATTCCACATAGAACTTAAAAATAAACAAAAAATAAGAACTTCATTTCATTCATTTTGATAATTTGATTCATTACATTCTTTGTGTATGAGATTGCTGTTGAATAAATAAAGTAGGACATATACTCATTTATTGTTGCATACATAAGTGCATTGGCATAACATGAGCCCTACACCCGGGTTCCGTCCTCCTTAGGAGGGGGTAAAGTAGCTATGCTCTCGTGAGGTAATCACCTCCGCAATGGCAAGTGAAATACTCCCACTCATATCTGTTCCTTACTAGTCCAGTGTGGACGACAGTATGGAATGATTTGGGAACCTTGTAGATATGTGAAACCTTAAACCAGCATATAGTATGTTGTAAGGAGACCAGCCTAAGATAGAGCCATTCCTTCCCTTTTATGAGAGTGACCTTTGATAGGACATAAATGAACATCACATCCGTTATCTGCTTTTATTTCAATGTTTATATTGTTTATACACATACTGATTTGTATTTGTTTTTCCGTTCTTTTTGCATGAATCCTCTTGCATCACATAGTCACATAAGGGGGTATTTTAACCATGGCTCTCTTCAACGAGGAATTTTTCACTGAATCCATAGAAAGGCTAGCTTGTTCGTCGTCTGCGAACGTTCCATGTGATTCCTACCGGGAGGTACAAATTTGGTCTGAAAAGGTTCAACAAGTGAAAGGAGATTGCTTGACTGGGAATTTCATGTCCTCACTCCCACAAGAAGTGAATCTAAACCTCCAACAAAATAATTTAATAGATCTAGCCAACTTATGGGATCAAATTAGTGAAGAGGGGAAGAAGGATTTCCATGAAAAATATGGCCAAATAGAGTCTTTGATTGCTGTAAAAGTCGAAGAACCACTGATCAGAGCTGCTATTCAGTTTTGGGATCCCTCCCATAGGTGCTTCTCTTTCAATGGAATGGACTTGACACCCACAATAGAGGAGTACTCGGTCCTGTTAAGTATTGACCTGAAAAGTCCGGATAAAATCTATGTCCGAAAGCCAAAATCCGGATACCGCAAAAAGCTAGCCAAACTTATGGGAGTCAGACCGGAAGACATAGACTCTCATAAAAAGGAGAAGGGATCCAATGTTTGTATGCCCTGGGATTTTCTTCATGCATTTATCAAGGGACATCTTAGTGACCAGCAAGGATTGGCGGCTTTTGCTTTAGCAATCTATGGTTTGATTATCTTCCCTAAGGTGTTAGGGCACATCGAAGTAGCAGTGATCGACTTTTTTGAGCAAATCGAGAATAATGGGAATCCAGCTCCTGCCATACTAGCAGAAACCTTCAGGTCATTGAATTATTGTCGGAGGAACGGAGAGGGGCGATTTGTGGGATGTGCACAGCTACTGCACGTTTGGGCTAAAAGTCATTTCAAGTGTGTGGAAAAGGCCTTTAAGAGAACTTTCCTACATCATCGTGCTCCAGTTAAAGAGTTCTGCAACAGTAAATGGCCGAAACCGAAAAGCAAGGAAGAATGGGTGGATTTGCTGCAGAGACTCGGAGAAAAACAGGTTGTATGGATGACACCTTGGATGCCGCATGTACCAGTCTTATATCGATGCGGAGAAGAATCGTGGGTGCAACTTCTAGGACCATGGGGAGTGATAAGCTACGCGCCACTTATGGTACTAAGACAGTTCGGGGCTAAACAGTTCATTCCACTAACGCATGGGCTTAGTGATTTGGAATTTTCTTATGGTGAGCCAAAAGCAATGAAAAAAGGAGAGCAAGTGGTTCGGTCATGGAAGCAAGCACGGAGAATCAACCTTGGGCCCCTCTCTGATAAAGCTACCCCAGAATACTCGGTATGGAGGACAAAGCAAGTGAGGGAGGTAGTTTTTCTCCTTAGAGAATGCAGCGTGCCTTTAGAACCGGAAATAGGAATATCCGAGGCCGAGATCGCCAGACAACAATTCAAGATAGAAGAGGAAAGGTGGAAGCAAGAGAATTTGAGGCTTCGAAGAGAGATGGAACAGCTCAAGTACGAGGCAGAAATGAGAGAAGCCAAGCTCAAGAAAGTCCAACAAGAACACAATGTCACCAGCAAGGATCTCAGAAATCTGCACCAAGAAAATAAGAAATTGAGATCTGAAATGAGGGTTGGAGGAATTATGCAGACTTCGAGTGAAAGGAAAAGGGAATTAGAGGACTTGCACAAAAGGGCAGAACACTGGGCGCACAAAGCGAAGAAGAGTGAGGAAGAAATTGTCTATTTGTCCCAAGAACGACAAAATTGGGAAGGCATGTACTCAGCAAGTGCGAAAAAGTTAGCCCAATGTCAGAAAGAAAATGAGGACCTAAAGGAGAAGTTGAAAAAAGGAAAGCAAGTCGAGATAGATAGTGAAAAAGCTACATTGCAACAAAAGGTTCAGGTGTTAGAGGAACAGCTACAGGAACACAAGAACCACATTAAAGTAATAATAGAAGATTGGGAACAAAGTGAAAACAATTGGAGATATGGATATGACTTGGCACAAGATGCAAGCATGACGTGGAGAGTGGGAAGCCTCGGCAGACAACAATACATAGAGCATATGGCCACTCAAGTTTGCAAGGCCGTGACAAAGGCAAGAGAGATGGTTGATAAAGCTGAAGCTCTAAGACAAGTAATCCTCCCAACAGAAAAGTACGGGCAAAGGCTGCTGAACTTTTTAGATGAGGCTAAGGATCAATATCAGCAAGTTAGTCGTTTTTATGGATTTAATCGAAATATGATCGGAATGTAACGAAATGACTATTTGAATGAATGAAAGTTCCTTTTTGTCGAAATTGTTATGACTTAAATACCCCTCAAAGTATTAATCATTTAGCATCACATTCATCTAACATCGCATTCATTCCTTCATATAGTTTAAATAAAACATAATATATCAAAGTTGTATCATGTAGTAATTAGTTCCTTATTGTGGTAATCAAAGATTCAAGGATTGCTCCAACATTCAAGATTTCAGCCCGAATTCCTAAACACTCGTACAACACCCGGTCGCGTTCAAGAGCAATGGAGGAAGAACATGGTAATAGGATGGATAGAATGGAGAAAGCACAAGAAGAAATACGAGGGCAGTTAGCCGCTCTAATGGAGATAATGACAAGGATGAATCGGGAGAAAGAAGTGGCTAAAGAAACCCCTAACCAAAGGACCGATCAGCCCCAGGAAGATGACAATCCCCAATACCCTCCAGGATTTACCCCACTTCATGCCCAATCCTCGCAAGGCATACCCCCGCCTTATGCTCAATCCTCACAAGGCATCCCTCCACCTCCTCCACAGCCCGTGGGTGGCTATGCGTACATGTATCCAGGTGCACCAAGCGCCTCTGCGCAACCTCATATCACAATACCTATACCCTCTGCTCAAGGTACAAGACCCGCGGATCCAATCCAAGTCCCTGATTTAGACGATCCAAGGGAACAGGAAAAATTGAGAGGAAGTGTATCGGAGGTAAAAGGCGATTCAGACTCAAAAAAATTAAACATCATAGAGGAGAGGTTACGGGCCATTGAGGGCAGTGATTTTTATGGGTCTGTGGACGCAATGGGATTGTGTTTGGTTCCAGATGTGGTGATCCCTCCCAAATTTAAAACCCCTGAGTTCGAGAAGTACGATGGGACCAAGTGCCCAATTACCCACGTGACCATGTATTGTCGCAAGATGGCTGCCTATAATCACGACGATAAGTTATTAATACATGTATTTCAAGACAGCCTCACTGGGTCAGCTGCTAGGTGGTATGTGCAGCTAGATCGTACTCGCATTCACAACTGGAATGATCTTGCTAGAGCGTTTATTGCTCAGTACAAACATGTAATGGATATGGCCCCAGACAGGTTGTCTCTGCAAAATATAGAAAAAAGGGCCAATGAAAGCTTCAAGGAATACGCTCAACGTTGGAGGGACATTGCATCCCAAGTCCAGCCGCCTCTAACCGAAAAGGAGATTACGGTGATGTTTGTAAACACTCTGAAGGCCCCCTATTATGAACGTATGATAGGGAATGCAACAAAGAATTTTGCGGACATGGTTATCACGGGAGAAATAATAGAAAGCGCGATCAAGAGCGGGAAGTTGGAAGGCAGTGATTCAAAGAAAGGTGGGTTATCCAAGAAGAAAGAGGCTGAAACCCAAGCAGTCACCCATACGACACCTCGATATAGAGGATATGCACCTTACCCACCTCGTTTTCGACCACCATCTCAACCTTACCAATATTACCAACCCTATTTCTCGACCTCAAACAATGTCTCTCCCGCTCCATACCAAAGCCCATCACAACCATCAACTTTTCGGCCAAATTTTCGTCCTCTAGCACCGTACTATACACCAACACCTACTGCCCAGCCTTACCAACCGAATAGCAACCCAACTGCTAACCAAAGGCCTCCTCGAAGAATTATTGAAAGGCCTCCTATTGATCCGATCCCCATGTCATACACGGACTTATTTCCACAATTGGTGAAAGGTCATATGATCGCGCCTCTCTACATGGAGCCAATGAAGCCACCTTTTCCAAGATGGTATGACCCCAGTGCTCGATGTGACTATCACGGTGGAAACCCGGGTCATTCTACGGAGAATTGCACGGCTTTGAAATATAAGGTGCAAGATTTGGTCAAGTCAGGAAGGTTAACTTTTTCCAAGGAGGTGGAGCCCAGTATCAACGCTAACCCACTGCCCAGCCACAGTGGAGGATCAGTCAGTGCAACTGAAGTTCGGGGGAAGTGTTGCGTAAAAAGACACGTGGAAGAGGTTAAGACTCCAATGAGTTTAGTATTCGATGTCTTAACCAAAGCCAAGATGATTCAACCTCTACCGTTGGGCTCGGATGTCTGTCAAGATGAATTCAGTTCAAGCCAGACTTGTGAATATCATGTGGGACACGTGGGTCACTTTGTCCAAAATTGTCCCCATTTTCGACACATGGTCCAATCAATGATGGATTCATCTTTGATTGAATTCTATACGGAGGAGGAGGAGGGTGTAGTGAGTACTGCTTCAAGTGAACCCTCAGAAAATGATTATCCGTGGGGAAAACCAATGACCGTGTTTTACAAGGAGAAGCCCAGCCCCACGAAAGAGGAATCTAGCTTTGTCACTCCTCCGACCATGACAATCAAAGTTCCGAGCTCTTTCCCTTACAAAAACAACAAGGCTGTCCCCTGGAAATATGAGTTCGAAGCAGTGATTGGAGGGTCAGGCAATGCGAGCTCAGATAAGTCAGATATGCCCGATAATGCAAACATTAGTGGGGTAGGAGGAATCACACGAAGCGGAAGATGCTACACACCGGAGATGTTAGAAAGGGCCCGAAAAGGGAAAGGAAAGGAGAAAGAGGAGGACAATCAGGCAGAGAAAGAAGAGGAACAAGCCTCGGACCAAGGAGGAAACTTGCAAAAGCCAATATCAGAGGACGATGCAAAGGAGTTTTTGAAGTTGATTAAGCACAGTGAATACAGTGTGGTCGAGCAATTGAACAAGATGCCTGCTCGAATTTCACTATTATCTCTGCTGCTAAATTCAGAATCGCATCGGAACGCCTTAATGAAGGTGTTGAATCAATCCTATGTGCCTCATGATATTCCGGTCGACAGTATGGACCAGCTGGCGGGAAATATCACAGCAGCAAATTTCATATCTTTCAGTGATGACGAAATTCCGCCGGAAGGGCGAGGGAGTATTAAGGCCTTGAATATCACTACAAGCTGCAAGGGTCACACAATCGCCAAGGTTTTGATTGACAACGGCTCATCGATCAACGTCATGCCTATGGCCACGCTAAAAAAGATGCCGTTGACCTGTCATACATACAACCGAGTAACATGGTTGTGAGGGCCTTTGATGGTTCTAGAAGGGATGTAGTCGGCGATATTGAAATTCCGATTGAAATTGGACCGGTTACTTTCAGCGTTCAGTTTCAGGTAATGGATATCTCGCCGTCATACAGTTTCTTACTGGGGAGACCATGGATCCACACGGCGGGTGCTGTTCCTTCGTCATTGCATCAGAAAGTGAAGTTTGTTGTCGGGGATAAACAAATTTCTGTCTCCGGAGAAGAAGACCTCGTGATCACCAAGCCATTATCTGTGCCCTACATTGAGGCAGCCGAGGAAGCATTGGAGTGTTCTTTCAGAGCCTTCGAAATCGTGAACGCAACCTATGTAGGAGAAGGATCAAGAATACCCACCCCTCGGTTGTCAACAGCTGCCAAGATGGTTGTTAAACAGACATTGCAAAAGGGCTGGCGTGTCGGGAAAGGTTTGGGGAAAAATCTTCAAGGACCGAGGAAACCTGTGAAGATTGTGGAGAACAAAGACAAATTTGGCCTCGGATACAAGGCCACTGGTTCAGAAGAAAGAGGATTCTGGAAGAGAGAAGGAAGAAAAGAATAGCCCGCCTCCGAGGATATGAAGAAGAATCGGAGAGGATGGTGATCCCGTACCTCTATGATACATTTCGGTTTGGCGGATGCTATCACCCCGATTCAGTAGAGGCAAGTGGAAGCGAGACCTGTGTTATTGATGAAAGGATTCTCACGCGGATTCCTAGTCTAAAGGGGTGCATGGAGGAATGCCACTTTTGTTTTAAGAATGATTATGTTGTGGGAAACAGAGCTGAAAGACTGAATTGTTGAAAGGATACCTTCTATCTTTTTGTTTTTTTTTCTTTTGTAATGTAGTGAGGTAGATTATCAACATTTCGGTCTAGAGAGCTCTAGAAAATTTTTTTGTAAACTTGATCTTCATCATCATTTCAATAAATTAACAAGTTCAGTGCATTTTGAGTACTTTCTTTTCACCCCTCATCATTCCATAACTGTTCTTTCTATTCAGTTACTATCATTGGTATAAAAAACCAACCATATCTGTCAAATTTTTTACTTTTTTCAGGAAAATGAATAATGAATGTGAAGATAACCTTAACGACTATCCGGGGTTTGATTTTGAAAATTCTATGCACGTTGGTGAACTCGATAACAATGTAGATTCAGACGATGATGCTTTGTCTCCAGATCTATTGAAAATGATTGAGCAAGAGAAAAAACCAATTGAACCCCACAAAGAGGTAATTGATATGGTCAACCTAGGGGATGATGAGAACGTCAAAGAAGTCAAAGTAGGCACAGCACTTCCATTGGTTGAAAGGCAGAGACTAGAGGAATTGCTTGTGAATACGTGGACGTTTTTGCTTGGTCTTATCAGGACATGCCCGGGTTAAACACTGATGTTGTGGAGCACCATCTACCTTTGAAAATAAATGTAAGCCAGTGCAACAGAAGCTTAGGCGCATGAAGCCCGAGATGTTGCTAAAGGTGAAGGAAGAAGTAAAAAAGCAATTCGATGCAGGGTTCTTAAAGGTAGCCAAGTATCCGGAATGGGTGGCTAACATAGTGCCAGTACCGAAAAAGGATGGGAAAGTGAGAATGTGTGTGGATTATCGGGACTTAAACAGAGCTAGCCCTAAAGATAATTTCCCATTGCCTCATATCGATACCTTGGTGGATAATACAGCCCAACACTACATGTTCTCGTTCATGGATGGTTTTTCAGGCTACAATCAAATTAAAATGGCCGAGGATGACATGGAGAAAACCACTTTTGTGACAGTTTGGGGACATTTTGCTACAAAGTTATGCCTTTCGGTTTAAAGAATGCCGGGGCCACCTACCAAAGGGCAATGGTAACCCTCTTTCATGACATGATGCATAAGGAGGTAGAGGTGTATGTGGATGACATGATTGCCAAGTCCCGAGGAGAAGAGGATCATGTAGCCAACCTTCGAAAGCTGTTCGAAAGACTACGAAAGTTTCAGCTCAAGTTGAACCCCGCCAAATGCACTTTTGGCGTTAAATCAGGGAAGTTGTTGGGGTTTGTAGTCAGCGAAAAGGGAATTGAAGTGGACCCGGATAAAATTAGCGCGATACAAAATCTGTCGCCTCCACGCACACAGAAAGAAGTAAGAGGCTTTTTGGGAAGATTGAACTATATTTCTCGTTTTATCTCGCAACTTACGCTTAAATGCGATCCCATTTTTAAGTTGCTTCGGAAACGAGATCCGGGAGAATGGAATGAGGCATGCCAAGAGGCTTTTGAAAAGGTGAAAAGGTACTTGTCAAATCCACCTGTTCTAGTACCGCCGACGGCTGGAAGACCCTTGTTGCTATATATGACTGTCAATGAACACTCTATGGGATACGTACTGGGCCAACATGATGATACGGGCAAGAAAGAACGGGCTATCTACTACTTGAGCAAGAAGTTCACTGATTACGAGGCCAAGTACACTACAATAGAAAAAATGTGTTGCGCATTGACTTGGGCTGCTCGTAGATTGAGGCAGTATATGTTGTATCATTCGACTTGGTTGATAGCTAGGCTGGATCCCCTCAAGTACATCTTTGAGAAACCATCATTGTCAGGCAGACTAGCTAGATGGCAAGTAATGCTTTCCGAATATGACATCGTGTACGTGTCTCGAAAAGCAGTCAAAGGTGGGGCAATAGCCGACTTCCTCGCAGATCGTGCTACCGACGAATATGAGCCCATCAAGCTAGATTTTCCAGATGAAGATATAATGTCTGTCTTTCAAGCAGAGAAAGAAGAGCCCGGCGGCAAACCATGGAAAATGTTCTTTGATGGCGCCTCCAACGCCTTAGGACATGGAATCGGGGCAGTGTTAATATCTCCAAATGGAAAGTATTACCCGTCCACGGCTAGATTAAATTTCAATTGCACCAATAACATGGCTGAATACGAAGCTTGTACAATGGGCTTAGAAGCTGCAATCGAGAGGGGAATCAAGAACTTGGAAGTTTATGGAGACTCAGCACTGGTTATTTATCAGTTACGAGGTGAATGGGAAACAAGGGATCAGAAGCTAGTTCAGTATCAGAAGTACATAGCTGACCTGGTACAACAATTTGAAGATATCACCTTCCAGCATTTATCTCGAGAAGAAAATCAGGTTGCCGATGCCTTGGCAACACTAGCTGCGATGTTTAAAATGAAGACGGAAGCAAATGTTTCACCAATCAAACTGCGCATGAGAGATTCTCCAGTCCACTGTGCTAGTATTGAAGAGGAAGCGGATGGACAACCTTGGTATTATGACATCATGCAATACCTTAAGAATCGACAATACCCAGAGCATGCATCAGAGAATGACAAAAAGATCCTTAGAAGATTAGCAATGGGATTCCTTGTTGATGGAGACATTTTGTACAAAAAGGTCGAGATCAGATGTTGTTGAGATGTGTAAATGCGTTCGAAGCCAGAAAGATTCTTGAAGAAGTACATAACGGAACTTGTGGGGCACATGCAAATGGTCATTTCATGGCTAGACAAATTATGAGGGCAGGCTATTACTGGACCACACTAGAAAGAGATTGCATAGATTATGCTAGAAAATGCCACAAGTGTCAAATCTATGCTAACAAGATTCAAGTCCCCCCGACATCACTGAACGTCATGGCACCACCGTGGCCTTTTTCTATGTGGGGAATGGATGTGATCGGACCCATCTCTCCCAAGGCATCAAATGGGCACAGATTCATTTTTGTGATGATAGACTACTTTACAAAATGGGTTGAAGCTGCCTCTTATGCGAATGTGACCAAATCCACTGTTTGTAAGTTCCTAAAGAAAGAGATAATATGTCGGTACGGGCTCCCAGAAAGGATCATATCAGACAATGCCCTCAACTTGAACAATGACATGATGAAAGAGGTATGTGACACAGTTCAAATCAAGCATCACAACTCAGCCCCGTATCGCCCGAAGATGAATGGAGCCGTTGAGGCTGCCAACAAGAATATTAAGAGGATTGTGGGAAAGATGACCAGCACATAAAAGACTGGCACGAGAAGCTACCCTTTGCTTTGCATGCTTATAGAACGTCAGTACGCACTTCTACTGGGGCAACTCCTTTTCTTTGGTTTACGGTATGGAAGCGGTGCTGCTGTAGAAGTAGAGATCCCCTCCTTAAGAGTCCTAATGGAATTAAAATTGGACGAAGCTGAATGGTTCGAAATCGCTTTGAACAGTTGAATCTTATAGAAGAAAAAAGGCTTACAGCACTCTGTCATGGTCAGATGTACCAGAAGAGATGATGCGAGCCCATGATAAAAAGGTTCGACCTAGGCATTTCCGAGAAAGGAGAATTAGTGTTGAAAAAAATCCTCCCAAATCACCACGATAATCGGGGCAAATGGATACCAAATTGGGAAGGACCATATGTGGTGAAAAGAGCGTTCTCAGGTGGAGCGTTAATCTTGCAGAGATGGATGGGATGATCTGCCTAATCCGATAAATTCCGACGCTGTGAAGAAATACTATGCTTGCTAAGAAAAGAAAAAAAGAAGAAAAAAGAAAAAAAAAGAAAAAAAAAACGAAAAATGAAAGGAGGATTCAACTGAAAACCCAAAAAGGGCAGTTGGATTAAAGGGGGAGATCTAAGTTGAAAACCTGAAAAGGCGGCTTGGATGCAGAAATGATCAACACCTGGATTGAAATCATACGGAGCATGGCATCAGTCAGATGAACTCAGTGTGACAGGAGACATCAACGGATTAGTTTTTCCAAAGAAAGCACCGGTCTAGTTCGTGAAGAATTATCTAGACATCATTATTTGTTTTGAAATTCACCTTTAACCCTTGTGGCATTCGCTACCCAACTGTACTTTTGTTGTCGTGGTAGCTTGTCAGCCAATAATAAATGCGATTCTTCTAAATTTTGTTGTCCTTTTGGTCACTCCATAACCAACGATGAAGTGCAAGAATGCATTGAGTTTGTTAACAAAATTGAAAGGAAGATGACGATTAAAATGATAATCTACCTGCCAACATTATTAAGAAAAAAAAAAGGAAGAAGAAGAAAAGAAGAGAAAGGAGGGAAAGAGAGAAATAAGGGAATGAAACAAAGAAAATTGAAAAATTGTGACGAACATGTGTTGCGAACCAACTTTGATTCGAAACTGGTGACAACTATTTTGTGAAATACGAGTGAAAAGATCAAAGGACACAAAAAGGGCAGTCCTGAGAATTTGATTACCACAATAGGAATTGCATGATTTTGTCAATACATGCATTTGCATTTCATTCATATTATGAGAATTCAAAAAAAAAGAGCACAAAAAAGGAAAACAAACAGGCCAAAGGACAAACACAAAAAGAAAAGAAAAAAAAAGAGAGAAAAAAAAGAAAGAAAAAAGGAAGAAGAAGAAAAAAATGTGTTTCAGCATACCTCAGAAGAAAGAATTTAAAGTTTCATCGCCTCTGCTGCAAGAGGAGCACATTCCAGAAAAAGAATTTAAAGTTTCATCGCCTCTGCTGCAAGAGGAGCACATCCAAAAAAAAAAATTTAAAGTTTCATCGCCTCTGCTGCAAGAGGAGCACATTCCAGAAAGAAAAAAAAATTTAAAGTTTCATCGCCTCTGCTGCAAGAGGAGCACATTCCAGAAAGAGAATTTAAAGTTTCATCGCCTCTGCTGCAAGAGGAGCACATTCCAGAAAGAAGAGAATTTAAAGTTTCATCGCCTCTGCTGCAAGAGGAGCACATTCCAGAAAGAAAAATTTTAAAGTTTCATCGCCTCTGCTGCAAGAGGAGCACATTTCCAGGAAGAACTTTAAAATTTCGCTACCTCTGTTGCAAGAAAAAACACCAAAAAAAAAAAAGAAGAGAGAAGAAGAAGAAAAAGAAAAAAGAAAAAAGAAGGAAGAAGAAAAACAAAAAAAGAAAGAGAGAGAAGGAGAAGGAGAAGGATTAGGTGTTGAGTTGGACAAAATTGGTGTCTATTGTCTTTGCTCTATTCCTGATACTCAGCAATGAGCAAAGAGGGGCAGCTGTAGACACCAAATTTTGTCCAAATTGATAGTTTTAAACTCAATTGGACTTTCAAAATCCAAAATAAAACACCAGCCTTAAGGCCCATTAAAATGAGCAAGTTTATTTTTTATTATTATTAGTATTTTATTTTTATCTATTTGTTTTTATTTTTATTGTTTTATTGTTTTATTGTTTTATTTTTTATTTTTTTTATTTTTATTTTTTTGTTTTCATTTTATTATTTTTACATATATTTGTCTTTTTATTATTATTATCTGTTTTGTTATTATGTATGTTATTATTGTTATTGTTTTTATCACACGTGTTTGTTTTATTATTTATTATTATTATTATTATTATTATTATTATTACTATTACTATTTTTTTTATTATTATTATTATCTTTTCTATTATTATTATCTTTTCTTTTTATTTGTTTATTATTATTATTGTTATTATTATTATCTTTTATTTATTATTATTACTGTTTTTATTATTATTATTACTATTATTATTATTATCTTTTCTTTATTATTATTATTATTATTATTATTATTATTATTATTATTATTATTATTATTATTATTATTATTATTATTATTGTCTTTTCTTTATTATTATTATTATTATTATTATTATTATTATCTTTTCTTTATTATTATTGTTTTTATTATTATTATTATATGTGTGTTTTATTTTTATTTTTGTTTTCATTTTATTTGTTCTTATTATTATTATTATTATTATTATTATTATTATTTATTATTATTATTATTATTATTATTATTATTATTATTATATTATTATTATTATTGTTAAATTTTAAATTCTTAATTTATTTTTATTATTATTATATATTATTTATTTTTTATTCTTATTATCATTATTCAATATGTGTGCTTCATTATTGTTATTTTTATTTTTTATTTTATTTTTTGTTTCTATTTTTTATTTTTTTTCGTTTTATTTTTATTATTATTATTATTAATTTTTAAGTTTTTAATTTATTTTTGTTTTTATTATTATATATATTATTTGTTTTATTTTATTTTATTTTACTTATCTTATTTATTATTATTATTATTATTATTATTATTATTATTATTATTATTATTAACTTTTTATTATTATTATTTTTCTATCTGCTTTATTACAATCACATTTAATGCAAGTCCATCACCGGCTACACTCCCAAACGCCGGCGTCCTCCACCCTTCCCCCTAGGTCTCGGCTGCCACAAATTCATCTTCCCCAGGCATCAATCCCATCTCTGACCACCGCCTTGGAGATCTGGAAAACAATAAGGAGAACCCGGTTTGGATCTAACCCTTCAGATCAAAGGCTGATCCCAAACTTGTTTAAAAAGACCAGATTTTCTTCAGATTTTTTTCCTTTTCTAGGAGGAGACAGACGGAGCAATACCAAAAAAACCAGCCACCCACCATCACCAAGCTATCACCACCATCATCACCGTCCACTCACCACCATCATCACTGTCACCACCCTTAAACACATTCACCACCGAACCCCTTTAAACACCCTCACCATCACCACGGCCACCCAAACACAAGACCAACACCTAGACACAACCAAAAACCAAACCCTTAGCCCAGATCCAAGAACCCCAGAATCCGAGAACCCCGGGGCCCCAGATCTGAGATCCAAACCCTACCACCTGCAAAAAAAAAATGAAACAAGCAAAACACAGCAACCCCAATAGCCAAAAACCATCAACCAAAACACAGAAATAAGAAAAAAACGAAAAGAACAAAAAAAGGGGGAGGGAAAGGCTTTCGGGAAAGCTAGATCTAGGAGGTTGGAGGGTTTTTAGGCTAAACGGAGCCCGGACTTGAAGAGAGGGGGACAAGTAGAGTATTTTAGGGCTGTCGGGGAAACCACCGGTGCCGGAATACGGCGGCGTACGGCGGCCGGCACGGTGGCCTTTGGTCGGAAGTGGAGAGAGCCCGAGAGGATTTTGAGAGAAAGTTGGTATTTTTTTTGAGAAGCCGGAGGAAATGAAGGCATAAAAAAAAAGTAGGACTTTATATAAAGCACCAAACGGTGCGTTTTGGCGAACCCAGACGACCCGCGTGCCACCCGCGACCCGGATCCGAGATCCGCGCAACCCGCCCGCGACCCGGCTCTCCTTTCCCGCGACCCGCGTGTCTCGCCCGATCCGGATCCGCGACCCGCGTTCCGACCCGCTCCCATTAACTGACTTGGGCCTGCTGTTTGGGCCTAGTCTTGGACCTGTTTTTGAAGATTTATTTGGGTTTCAAGCCCAATCCATTTGGGGTATATATATTTTACTTTTATTTAATATTTATTTATTTATTTATTCATTTATTTATTTATTATTCTGTTAAATAACTTATTTCTTGCATAGCAAAAATGAATATTTGTTGTATATAAAATTCTTTAAAAGCTAATAATTTTAAGTTTAATCATAGAGTTAATAATAAATATATATATATATATATATATATAATATAAGAAAAAGGCAAATAAGTAAAACATTTAAGTAAATTATAGGAGATATATATATGATAAATATGTAAATAAGCATGTAAATAAATATAAAATCATACATATAAAAAAAAAAGAAAAAGAAAAAATGTGTATATGGATATGTATATAAAGTGCATAAAATAGGTATATAAAGTACATAATTATATTTTTCATTTATACATATAATAATATTTTTTAATATAAAAAATCTTTTTAGGAAGTTAGGAAATCTATATAATTCTAAAATGTACGTAGGATGTACAAAATGTGTAAATAGATATAAAATATTTTATATAATTTTCTTTTTATTATTATCAAACAATTTACCATAAAGAATATTTAAGAAGCTAAAAAATAAAAGTAAAATACCAAAACAAAATTAAAATAAAATAAGTGAGAAAATCCCGATGATAAGTCTTCGTCGAACTCGCAAGTAGCGATTCTTCGAAAAACTTTAGGTGAGGGGAATTATATCGAATGTTACCAGAGTATTGGGATATTCGATATTATTTCTCAATATTCGATTTCATGCTTATTTTTTGTATTTATTTATTTACTTTTTGTTCTTTATTTTATTTAAAAATATATATAACAATGATAATGAAAAAAAAAACACATAAAAATAATAAATCGATAAAATTAAAATAAAGTAAGTAAGAAATCCCGATGATAAGTCTTCGTCGAACTCGCAAGTAGCGATTCTTCGAAAAACTTTAGGTGAGGGGAATTATATCGAATGTCACCAGAGTATTGGGATATTCGGTATTATTCCTCAATATCCAATTTCATGCTTATTTATTTATTTATCTTTTTTTAAAAAAAAAAGGGGAAAAAATTAATTAATAATAAGATGAATGAATAATTATATATATAAAATAAAGAGTTTTGACAAATAAAGATTGTTTAAAAGAAATATTAATTAAGTAAAAATTAATAAAAACAAAAGAGGTAATAAAAACAATTGAGAGAAATAAACAAAAAGGGGATTTTTGGAATTACATAAATAAAAAAATAATAAAAATTAATCATGGTAAAGTTTCCAAAAGTAAAGAATGATAGTTAAATTAATTAAACAAGTAATAACAGAATTTTAATAAAAAGGAATGACTGAAAGAATCAAGATAATAAATCTAAACATTAATTTTAAAATAAATGAAATTCTTCCGATGATGGGATGTCATGAAACTCACAAGTAGTGATTTCTTGACTGATCCCTAGGTGAGAGGAATTAGCTAAATGTTACCAGAGTATTGGGATATTTAGTTAAATTCTTCAATAATAAGAGTTTCATTAATAAAAATCAAAATATAAAGTTCTTTTTATAATTCCACTTGCATCATCTACTATATGTTGGCATCATACTCATAAACATTAGTTTTAACTTAAATGGAATTCTTCCGATGATGGGATGTCATGAAACTCACAAGTAGTGATTTCTTGACTGATCCCTAGGTGAGAGGAATTAGCTAAATGTTACCAGAGTATTGGGATATTTAGTTAAATTCTTCAATAATAAGAGTTTCATTAATAAAAATCAAAATATAAAGTTCTTTTTATAATTCCACTTGCATCATCTACTATATGTTGGCATCATACTCATAAACATTAATTTTAACTTAAATGGAATTCTTCCGATGATGGGATGTCATGAAACTCGCAAGTAGTGATTTCTTGACTGATCCCTAGGTGAGAGGAATTAGCTAAATGTTACCAGAGTATTGGGATATTTAGTTAAATTTTTCTATATTAAGAGTTTCCTTAATAAAAATTAAAGTATAAAGTTTTTTATATATTCCGCATGCATCATACATTTTATCAATACTACATGCGTACACGATTAATCATAAAATAGCATGAGCACCACCAAAGATGAGATTCTATAGAACTCACAAGTAGTGATTCTTAAGAAATCTCTAGGTGAGGGGAATTATTTCGAATGTTACCAGAGTATTGGGATATTCGATCTAATTTTTCAATAAATGGTGTTCATGTTGATTTTCATAAGGAATTTTTTAACCACATATAATAGCGATTTTTAAGCAAACGCACGATTTTTTATAATAACAAATGAATTAAACTTAAGCCAAGACTATTTCATTAAAATCAAAAGATACCGTGTAGTTGGACGGTACCGTTTTTTAACGGGCGTTGTGAGGGTGCTAATCCTTCCTCACACGTAACCGTACCCCCGAACCCAAGTTTTGTCTTCGCAGACCTCAGCATTGTCTTTCTAATAAAACTTAAATTAGTTTTGAGATTTTATTAATAAGATAAATATTTTAGGTGGCCAATCACACCTAGTCAAAAAAGATTGGTGGCGACTCCCATTTTTGTTTTTTAAACGCTTTTCCGAAAATCGTCGAGCGCGAAGCCGTTACGACAATAATTTTGTAAATTATTGGAAAACAAAGTGAAAATGTAACAAATTTTATTAAATACATGTTACTAATATTAGCACTTTTTGAAAACAATTTAATTTATAACTTCATCAAATAGCGCAAATCTAATTTTCACAAAAGTTAAAATTTTGAAAGCCAAACATATAACTTTTACTTTTAAAGTAGATAAGTTTTTCCATAAGTTAGGCCAAACATACACGAATAGTTGGACTTCAAAAGCACTTATGGGCTTATATGTGATAATCCAATAATGTACACGTTTGGTGGCAGGAAGTTTTGATGGTAACTTTTCGGGTATGGCAATCACAGGTTCAAAAACAAAGAAAAGTGGAAAAGGAGGACATGAAGTAGTGGCTCGCTCATCCTTGAGTGTTGAAAGAGGAATTTTTGACGAAAATAGGTGGTTAGGACTTCTACACCTCATGGGGAAGGAGCTGCTAACGTAAATGGTTGTGTAGTGGTGAAAGGAAGGTTAATGGTAGGGAAAAGCCACTTATATTTGAGAGAAAAACACGGTTTCATTTCTACATACGGGACCATTAAGTTGAGGTGTTTTTAAGCCTCAACAATTGTTCTTCAAGGGGGTGGTGCTGGCTAAGCAAGTTGCTGTCGTCCTTGGGCCTACAAGAGGAAAAGCAAGGTTAGAGGCGTAGGAGTTCAGACTCCGAGGTACGTTCTAATGTTCAAGTCGGCTTTTGTCTCAAATCAATGTATGAAGAAACAAAAGAGAGCTTAAGATTTAAAAGAAAGTAAAGCTTGGGGGGGGGGGGGGGGGGGGGGGGGTGATGAGAGTGAATGAGTATTTGTCTGTCTCCGTATTGAGTCCTATAATCTTGTAGGGTGTAGTTCGAAGTGTCAAGATGACTAGTGTGGTAGTCGGTTAACCAAAGTTACAAGGATTTGATTGGACAGGTCGAACAATCATGGGCCTAGTGCAGTAGGCTTGGCCTACTACACTTTGGGCCCAGTGTCCTTATGGGTCAAACAATGAATAGTGGATCCAGCAGCTATTGCGTATTGAAGCGCTTGCTGCAGTCAAAACTTTAAAGTTTGCAGGGGATACGAGGTTCCCAACCATACTGCTCGAAGGGGATATTGTTGGAGTTACCAATCAGATATGAGGAAATGCATAAGATTTATAGATCTTCAACAGGGAACTTGGTGGAAATAAGCTAGGATCAGAGGAAAAGATTTCCATGTCTGCAGCATGATGCACGCTAGGAGAAACAAATATGGCAGCTGAGGTTTTAGCAAAATATGCTCTTAGTATTTTTGAAGATAAATATTGGACTGAAGAATACTCTGATAGTATCGTGTCCACTGTATCTACAGTTCGTAATTACGCTTAACACTAACGAAGCTCATTTTCTATCCGAAAGGTTGAGTTGCAATATTCAATTGCCACCATTTAAGCAAATAGGCGATTTGATTCTATAAGCAATAGAGAATATAATGCTAAGACTACCAGAAGAGTGCAAAGACCTGCCTCTCCCACAGTGCCAATTCCCACAAAACTGCGTATCAATAGCCGGCAGGGAACCCTCCTTTTCTTGGGTCACTAACTGCCACAAGTTCTCCAATGTTCCCATTTCCCTTCAAAGCATCTAATTTATGAACTATAAATTGGCTAATAGTCCCACCGGCTAGGCCTTGTAGGACATGGCCCTTCTTCTGAAGGTCTCTCCTGATGGTGGCAGGAACTTCAAAGCGGTCTCCAATCACAGTTGTCCAGTTCTCATATGTCACCACATTGGGTATCAGCTGCATAAAAGCACAGTGAAAACAAATCACATTCTTAGCCTTAGCCATCTGGCTTAATAAGTCTAGAAAAGCAACGCCATATTGGGTAGAAATTTCTGCAAAAACCTGATGGTAGATCCTTGGCGCCATGACAGATGAGAGTGGATCCATTCCCCGAGCAAAATGATTCAAGAAAACCTCTGTAGTCCCAGCAATGATATTAGCTCCTCCGCTTGCACCAACCACTCCTTTCAGCTTCCCATCCTGCAGAAACATCCAGTTTCCCAAAATGACCAACCAGAAATAGAATACCATTAACTTTTACAGGTTAGATTACGTTTGAAGCAGCAAACCTTCAACACAATTGTAGGTGTCATAGAGGATAAGGGCCTTTTGCCTGGGCGGACGAAATTGGGCGGTGCTGGCGGAGAAGTATTTCCAGAGCTGTTCATGGGTATGGAGAAGTCATCCATTTCATTATTGAGGACTATTCCTGTACTTGGTGACAGTATTTTTGAACCAAAGTACGCATTTACTGTATTAGTCATTGATATAGCATTTCGCTTGCTATCCACGATGGATACATGGCTAGTGCCATGATCATGAATTTGGTTCCACCTGCCAGGATGGAAAAATTTGGAAGACAAGCCACCAGCAAAGTTATTCTAACGGAATAAAGCGAACATGGCGACAGAAAATTTAAAGGCAATTTGCTTATTGCTCTACAGTGCCTGTGCTTTGTTGTCGAATGAAACAGTTTACCTGCCACCATAGTGACTCGGGCCAAAAGTCATGTTGTCATAAATAGTTTTCTTCAACTCCTTGGCAAACTTGGGAGAGAGCATATCGGCTGCAACCTTGGAATCATCGACAAATTCAGGATCACCTAAATTCATCCGCACTGCAAATGCATGTTTCAAGGCTTCTATTAGTCTATGGATTCCAAGTGATCCTGAAAGGCCGGAAGGGACTGCATATTGAGAAAGAATGTTCAATACCTGTTTTAGGAGAATCAAGAAAGGCCAACTTATCAAATTTCCCATTTTTGTTTTGATAAATTACGAATACACAGAGCATTAACCAGAATACACTTACAAGCGCCATTGACACACCCCCTGCGGAAGGAGGGGGCATGCTAAGAATTTCAAGTCCTATAACATTAGTTGAGATTGGTTCCCTCGTTTTAACGTCATACTTCTTCAGGTCATTTAATGTCAGTATCCCTCCAGCTTTCTGAATATCTCTCACCAAATTAAATCCAATTGATCCATTGTAGAAAGGCTTCACACCATGTATTGAAATCTTTCGAAGAGTTTCTGCTAGTTTCTTATTGTAACAGATGTCTCCAGCTCGTAAAAGCTCCCCATTTGATGTGAAGATGTCACGGAGCCCCTTATCTGCTAAGATCGCTGATTTTGTGCTTTCCATTTGCATCCGGAGATATGGTGAAATTTTGAACCCCCTCCGAGCAAGAATCTCAGCTGGTTTCACGAGCCTTATCCATGGAAGCCTTCCATGTTCTTTCCAGGCTTTGTGAAGGCCTGCAAGTTCCCCTGGCACAGCTACAGAGAGCGCACCCCTGGCCTTTAGAGTAGCATTGCCAGCATACATATCCTGAATCGGGAGAAAAATGGAAAGGTCAATGAAGAAAATGCAGAAGATGAATTCAACTTATCTGTGAATCAATTTGCGTGCACCTGGGAAGCTTTCATTGGAGCAGTTTCTCTCATATCAAATGCCTGTGTCTTCCCATTTGCTTCCCTGAGTAGCATGAAGGCTCCTCCGCCGATGCCGCTTGATGCCGGGCTTACAACGCCCAAGCAAAGGGAAGCAGCCACCGCTGCGTCAACTGCATGGCCTCCAATCCGAAGAACAATCATCCCGATTATCGAACATCGGCCATCATCAGTAGCAACTGCGCCTTCACGCGCAACAATTTCCTCGCGTCTGTGTTTGGTAGAAGCACTTGTACCATCCTGATTTGAAGTAACAGGGGACACCAGAAAAAAGAGAAACACAATGGAGGTGGATAACAATGGCACATCTGCAACCAAGAAAAATCAGGGATTCTTGAGTTCCCAAACAAACAAATCAAGTGAAACTAAAACAGTACCATTTCAAGAATTAAACAAAATCTTCAGATTTCTTGAAAAGCAAGAGTAATATTTCTACACCTTGTAATAATCTTGTTAGCATTGTGATGATAAGAAAAACCAATATTCAAGTATTTAAACAAAGCAGCAAATCACATCTATATATGTATAGGTCATGTTTGGTGCATAGGATGATGGATAGGATAGGATGATAATCATCCTATCTTATGTTTAGTGCACACATTAAGGGAAGGATTGGATTGCAAGAAGGATTAGTCATTCTCTTAGTATAGGATAACTCAATCCTTTCTAAAAGGTGAGGATTATTTTTTATCCTATAGGATTAAAAATAAATACTCATATTTTATTTATTTTATACTTAACATTTATATTTAAAAATTAACTTAAACATTTAATAAAATAATAAGGATCTTTAATTAATTAATTAATATAGATTTTTTCCTTCTTTTTCTTTCCTTTTTTTTGCTTGTTTTTATTAAAGCAAAACTATAATTTTGATAAAATAACATTTTCTTGAACACATTTTTTAAAGTATTTTTTACAAAAAAAATTCTCAAACA
The DNA here is from genome assembly GCA_031772115.1 of Heritiera littoralis. Classification (NCBI taxonomy): domain Eukaryota; kingdom Viridiplantae; phylum Streptophyta; class Magnoliopsida; order Malvales; family Malvaceae; genus Heritiera; species Heritiera littoralis. Next base: position 955,445 of record JAPDPK010000096.1, on the reverse strand, counting down.
TAAAAATTATTATAAAATATATTCTTTAACTAGTTTTTTCTCATGTTTAAATTTTTATTGTTTCTTTCTTAATTTTTTTTCTTTTTGCATGTAAAAAAAGGAAAGAAAAATGACTATTAACCATAAAATTATTAGAAATTATATATTTTTTAATACATCAAAATTGAATTATTGAATTATTAAATTTAACTTGTATTTTTTTTTTGTTTTCTATATTTCCTTATAATTGATCAAAAAAAAGAAGATAAAGAAACCATTAAAATAAAGAAAAATTTTTAAGAATAGTCTTTTGGAAATTTTAATTTAATTAAAAAATAAACTTATTTTCTAGAAAAACTCAATTTTCTAAAAATAAATATATTTAATTTACAGTAAAAAATTATTTTAAATTTAAATCATACAAAAGAAATAAAACAAAAAGGAAAAAAACTGAAAAAAATAAAGAGAATGCTTTTTATAAAAAACCATTTCTTAACAACATAATTTTTTTTGAAAATGAAATATAAATTTTTAGAAGTAATTTTTTATTAAAAAATCAACTACTAAATTGGACTATTAATTATAGTATAATAAATAATATTTAAATTTTTAATTTTTCATTTATATTTGTAGCAAAAAAATTATAAATTTAAATTAAGTTACTTTAAAAAAAATACTTAGAAAAATCATTTTATACTACTTTTAATTTTACACATAACAAATATTGTGAAAGATATAAAAAATCATCCTATCTTATTTTTAATCTTTATATACACCAAACATAAGATAGGATGATATAATCTAATCTTATCCTATCCATAATCTTATATTATCTTATTCTATCCTTATCCTATGCACCAAACATCACCATAATGTATGTAAATCAAACATGAAAGATACCATATTAGTATTAAAACAATTATAAAGCTACAAAATTGGTAATCCAAGCAAAAACGCGTTGAAATAATTAATTAGGATATTACACATTTAACCATTAACCATTTGAATTTGACGGCTCATCAGTTTACTGCTTTAATTAATTAATTAAATTAAGACGAAGTTTTGATGCAAATTCACATTGAAAGTTTCATGTCCCAACTGGAAAGGACAAAAAAAAAGAGAGAAAATAGAAAACATATAAGCTAGCCAAATGTGAACTGGCCATCATAATTTTGTCTTCTCGTTTGCTGTTTAACTCGCATGATTATTAGAATGAAATTTTATACATTTGTCTGCAATATTGTCAACATGTTAGTCTTTTCAAAAAAAAAAAAAATCAACATGTTAGTTGGGAATTTGATATTGTTGTTATATGAAAATTTTAAAAATATTTTTTGAATTTTTAACCGTTACAATTAAATAAAACGTATACCTGAAAGAAACATATATTGTCTTTGAGAGAGTAAGAAGAATAAGAAAAAAAATTAGGTTGTATTTGATGAAAGGTGATTGACCTCCAAATAGATGATAACTAAAGAAGACAGCATAGCATAACCCTAATCTAGTTCAAATAAAACAAAATCCACCAACCAAACATCGATTTAATGTCAAGGCAAGCTATTCAAACTTTAATATCTCAGTTTTAAATTTTATTGACTGTGAGTTCCGTCTCAATTTATATTAGATATAATACATAATTATGTAATAGTTTGTTAAGTGATTTATTTGTCTGATCTAATTAAGTGATTTACTATATGAATATAATACTTATTATGACTGTAACTTCTACTATACTTGTATAAAAATGAATCTTTTCTCCTAAATTATTATTTTCTTTCATACCAAATATCGCATTATCCACTACAAGGACAATGGACACCCATGTGAACATGAAAAGAAAAAGGTTTTCATACCTTGTTTTCTTTGATATTGAAAGGTTTTGACTTTTGATACCTTATTGAAACATTGTTTAAAGCCGCCAACAATCTTTTGGCCTAGTGGTAAAGGATAAGTTATGGCATATTGTAAGTTTTGGGTTCAAATCCAAGCACCCCCATCCCCATTTATTTAATATTCCTCTTGTAACCAAAAGAATAAAAAAACATTGTTTAAAGCCTAGTAAGGATTGAGGTCCTAAAATGAATTAGAATCTTATTCTTAAGAAGCAGAAACTCTCTAATTTATTCTATCGTTTTTGAAAAGACTAGAAAGTGGACATAAATGTTGCTTGGTTACGTTGTTGATTGATTTTATCAAAAAAAAAATCTATAGTAAGGTCAATCTTATTGTAAAATAGATCTATTTTATTCTTATCTTAAGCTTATTTTCACTTATTTTTATGTACTTATGTTTATTTTCATGTGTTTACTCTTATTATCATATGTTTATGTCTTTTTGACACTAAATTTACGTTTTTCATATGTTTATGCTTATTATCATGTAATTACATCTATTGACATTAATTTTACGTTTATTTTCATGTTTTTACGATATTTTTAACATTAAAATTGTGAAATCCCCAATTTCATGTAAATTCTTACCATTATATAATGTTTCCAGCTGAAAAGAATGAAATAAATATGAAATTATGAAGTATGAATGATGTATGGAACATAGAAGGAATAATGAGATTGATAGTCAAATGGTTAAGAAATAAATTCTGATGTTACGAGAACAATTGGATGATGATAAAATTAATATAAGATTTTATACAATTAATAGACATGTGTCATATGAAGAAAGAAGGAGAGGAAGTGAAATGGTCAAATGTCAAAGAGTCAAGGGAAGTTAATGGCTGAGATGATTAATGGATTAATGGGCATTAAATGAATGTTGCATGAGTCATCATCTTCTCCTATCACCAAAGTCGGCAGCCACTTTCCAGCCATCACTCTCGTTCCCTCCATTTCTCCAAGTTTTCTCCTCTATTCACCTTGTAGAGCAACCATTTACAAAAGTAAAAAAGAAACAGGAAGGCAAAGAGTTCTTACATGATGTAGTATTAATCTTCATGATCTCTTCTTTTTCTCCTCTTCTCTCTTCATAACAATAATAAAGTTTGATTGCAAATTAGACATTTTATATCCTGTTCCTAGTGGATGCTGCTGGTGGGGTGGGTTTTGAATCTGATGAGTGGTGAGCACTAAATTAAATATTATTATTGAAGAGAGATGCCATTTTCTGTTTTCATATTAAATTGACAGCACATGAAATATGATTTTCCTTTTGAAAATGACAATCGTTTTGAAAATCTCGAAGTTTGATTAAAAATTAAAAATTTAAGTTTTTGAATCCTCGTATCTCTTTCGAGGATGGAGTGCCTACATTTATTATCTCTTGAATAAAGGAAACAGAAGGATGGTGGGAAGTTACATAGTTTCAATTTTTTTTTTGGTCTATTGTGGGCACTACATATATATATATATATATATATATATATATATATATATATAGAGCATAATTATTTTATAAATTTGGGTGAAGTTTTTTGATTTTACAAGTAAAATTAAAATATTGTATTCCTTGATTAAAACTTGTAGCTGAAACTTTGACTTTTGAAATTCCTTGAAATTAAAGCTCCAAGGGCCCATCTCCATTGCTTAATTAACAAATTAACTCTGATTCTGACAGTCTAACCCATGATTCAGCCAGATTGCCGAAAAGTCTCCAAAAGTGCCATAGCTTTTTTGCAGAAAAGACCATTATTACAGTGATGGCAAATAAACACGAGCAAAATGGGCGTCATCATAATTTACACAACCCATGCGTGCAGACCCGTAGTTTTCAAGCTTAACCTGCAACATTCACAGAAGAACGTAGAATCATTGTCATTCATGGAAGAGTCCCCATGGTTTATTTTTTCTATTGAAAGAAAGAAAAAAATCCATCGTGAGAAAATGATTGCTTCTTTCAATCTGTCAATTTACAGCTAGTTTGTTCATTTCTAGTTACATTCTAGTCTATATTTTACTCACTCTTCTTAAAATTGCCCTCTTTGGTGATTGAACATACACATTATATACAGAATTGTACAAAAACTTGTACTATTTTCCTGCTTCTTTGAGCTAAGAATAAAATAAAAAAATAATTTTTCAATACACTGTCGAAGAAATAACTGGCATGGAAAAATGCTGAACGGCCATAACAAATCAGCAGCTGAGGCTGAAGTGAGAGAGGCCATCTTTTTCTTGCACTATAGAATTGTACACTGAAATATCGGGAAAAAGCAGGGAATCCTCATGAGTTCTTTGCATTCCTTTGTTTTCATTTATGAATTTGCGGTCCCAATTACTATAATTCAGACTAGTAACCATTCACTCTTTGTCCAATTTTCTTAATGTTAATTTTGTACGAGGTACATAAAAAATTGTATCATATGTAAGACTGAAAAAGACAGATGTGACCCATGAAACGTGGCTCAGTTAGCAATACAAACTGAGTTTGCGAAAAAAGTTCTTGGGTTCGACTCCCATTAAACACACTTTTGGGGATGAGTGAGGAGTTTTAATTGTAACGAAACCTCAAGCAGGATTAGTCTCAAACCGTTAAAATAGATGAAGATACATGTGATTTACATTAAAAAAAAAGAGAGATGTGACGGCTACTACACCGGAAATTCTGCAGTAGGTTTACAAAAATTGACCTTACTATAAGGTGGTTGAATTATAACCTTTAGATTAGTCATATGTAATCTAAATCATTGATTAAATTTAGAAAATTAAAACATCCTTAAACTTGGTAACTTACTAAACTAGTTATTAAAAATATAATTATATATTGTATACTATTAAAGTTATAGTAGTATATTACTAATATAACCTTTTTTTATAATTTTCACAACATTCTTCCTCTCATATAAGCTTTTTTATTGTTTGTAAATCCTAAATCTCTTTATTCCAATTATTTTTTTTTTTACACCTTTACTCTAGTTTACAGTTGTTTCAATCTTTGATAATTCCTAAACCTTAAACCTAACCTTAATCAAATAGTTGTTCTTTCCTCTTGAAGAGTTTTTATTTTAACAATGAGTAAGTTTTTGGAAGGAAATAGCGTAAACGAAGGAACTTGCGATGAAAAGTGTGAACAACCAATGATTTACAAACAGTTTCTTCCAAAGCGACCTAGAAATCGTTATATTTTTTATCAGTAAGATGTTTAATTGTGTATAGTTGTTACAGGCAGTTGATTGCCTGTTTTTTTTAATTGTTTTAGCGTCCATTTTTAGCATTCTACAACTGAACAATTCAAATTTTATTTGGGAAGTCGACTGCCTAATGAAAGGATTCGACTGCTTAGATGAAAATTTGTAACGGAACTTTACAAAAACATAGGCAATCGATTGTTTAAATATGGCAGTCGACTGCCTATTGCCTGAAATCTATCTGTTTCAAGATTGCCTTTGGGCAATCAAATGCTAAACATGAGCATTTGACTGCCAAATGACTTTTTCGCTATAAACGCCCTGAAAAAATCGATAAAATCCCCAAAACTTTGTTAACCTTCTTTAATTATGAGATTATCATAAAAATAATGAAATTTACCGCAAATTTAATAAGGATCATCATAAAAATTAAAAGATTCATTGTAAAATTGATTAGATAGATCGTAAATTTAATAAGAACCATCGTAAAAATAATAAGATATATCGTAAATTTAATAAGGATCATCGTAAAAATGATGAGATTCATCATAAATTTGATCATATTGAGCATAAATTTAATAAGAATCATCGTTAAAATGATGAAATTCATCGTAAATTTAACAAGAATCATCGTAAAAATAATGAGACTTATCATAAATTTGATTAGATTGATCGTAAAATACTATAATAATAATAAATAAATAAATAATATTAATATTAATAAATAAAAATATCGAAATAAAAATAATAACAATATTAATAAATAATAAAAACATATTATAATAAAATTATTTTGAATTTTTTTTTGGAGGCAGTCGACTTCTCGTTAAGAGAATTCGACTGCCCTTATGCATTCTCCAAACAGAATGCTTCTGCTACAATGGCAATTGACTGCCATAATATAAGCAGTGGACTGCTAGGTTGCTAGAAACATTCTGTTTAAAAAATGTATATGGGTAGTCGAATGCCACTAAAAAAAACATCAGTTTTAAAGGCGCATTTTTTACGAGGTTTCACAAACTGCCTATGCTTACTATATTTTAATTAATTTTCTCATTTCAAACAAAACCGCCGGCATAGTTAAACTTTTACTAGCAGCTTAGCTTAACTTTCATTTTCATTTTCACATTTCAGATGATAACACTTTCTTCTTCTTTCTCGTCTCTCTTCATTTTTCTTCTTCTTAGGATTTTTTAAAGCCTGTTCAACTCTCTCTAGTCAAAGGAAATCCCTTCCTTCTCTTAATTTTCAAAATTGAAATCACTCGCTTTCTCACTCTCGCCACCTCTGCCACCACCGTCAACATCACTATAATATTTTCTCTACCGTCGTCCTCAGGTAGTTGTGTCAAATCAGTCTTTCTGCTCCACTAGAAGAATCTAAGTCTTTATTGTCTTTGTCTAACTAATGGATTGGGCAAGTTCTGGTCAGGCTTTTTTTTTTTGGTTTCTTATCAACTATGTAACTTGTAAGAACTGTGAGCTTATTCTTTGTGAGATTTGAATTAGTTTTGCCAAACTTAGTTTTTTTTTTGTGAGATTTGAATTGATTTTGCTTCTTTTTTTTTGTGAGATTGCGCCAAGTTCTGACAATAGCTAGTGTTGTTGATGTCCTTTGATACAGAGAAAGAATTCTTGCTATAATTGGTGATGTTTGGGACTATGCTATTGGGTATATATCATAACAATTCTTGACAAGTTTCATTGATTCTTTTTATTTTCTTATATAAATTGTTCAATACATGGTTTCCATACTTGTTAAGTTTATTAAAACATATTTCTATCTCAGTAAGTGATAAGCTGATTATGGGCATAATGAGGACAGAATGGAGTTTGCAGATACTCCATTCACTTACAGACTTTTATACCAGTGGTTTGTACTAGCATTTTTCTTGCTTTTTGTTAATAATCCTTTCTTCCTGCAGTTAACTGTAAGGAATGATTATTTTTTTAATTTTATGCTGGAAGGCATAATTAGAAAGTTGAAATTCTAACATGCCGGTAAGTATATCATTTTGATAGGGGCATGGGGCTATAATTGGTTTTTTATAAGATAGAAGAGATAATTGTTAAATTTTAACCGAATATCTCTTTTTATGTTGCAGCTGTGCTAGCACAGAGGCTTCAAAAGTTGTTACTTTCTGGTACAACATTTTTCTATCTGCAAACATCTTGATTGCATAGTAGTGTAAGGAGTTGTTGATGGGATCTTATCTGGGAGTTGCTGGAATTATGATTGTTATTCATAAAATTATTATATTTAGTTTAAAGTTACTAGAATTAACTTAAAACTATTAGAATCATCTTAAAATTATGAGATTAATCGTAAGTTCAATGAGATTCATCATAAAATATATTAGATTCATCATAAAATATATGAGATTAATTGTAAATTCAATGAGATTCATCATAAAATATATTAGATTCATTGTAAAATATATAAGATTAATTGTAAATTCAATGAGATTCATTGTAAATTTTAATAAATTCATTACAAAATTTCATGCATTCATCATAAAATCTATGAGATTCATCGTAATACATTGATCGTAAAATTTATTTGATTAATCGTAAATTTTATGACATTAATCTTAAAACTTATTATATTTATCGTACAATTTATAGCATTTATCATAAAATATATAAGATTCATCTTAAATTTTACTAGATTAATCAAATTTATAATAATTAACAATAAAATTAATGTAATTCAGCATAAATTTTATGTTAATAATTATAAAAATACTATAAATAGTTTAAATAAATGATAATTAACCGTAAAATTTATAACAATTACTATAAAATAATTTTCAAATTAAATATGGCAATCAACTGCTAATACCAAGGCAGTCGACTGCTTATATGATAGAAGCAATCTGTTGAATAAAATAACCTGGTCAGCATTCGACTACCTTAAATTTTTTAGGCAATTAGATATTATGGTTTAATATTTTGAGGGATAAAATTGTAATTTAATGTTTTTTTGAATGGTTAAAGATGTAATTAAAATATTTTGTTACCTTTTAAAAGGATAGAAATGTAATTTAAACTATATTTAATTATAATTAAGTTTACCTAATAACTTACTAAACCATTATTAACATATTTATTTAACTTTTAAATTTTATTCAATTTCTCATGAGATATTGAATATCTCATGAAATCTCATAACCTTATAATAAGGTCGATATTTTATGACCTTACTGTAGAAATCCCCCTACTACACCCCATCTTATTTAATACATAATGTGGACAGTTCATCCCTAAATAAAAAAGTGTGATGATCCTGTAACCAAAAAAAAAAAGTGTGATGACCCTATAAAATCGGAGGGGGTGATGAATTTAGTTATAAGTTTAAACGAGCATGAATTAATTTTATTGTCATTTGAAGAGAGATGGTATTTTTTTTATTATCAGAAAAATATTTAATAATTGAAAGTAAGATGAAGTTGTTTGGATTTGAATCAAATCCTACAATAGATACCAACTCTTCCTTAATTATTTGATAAAAAAATTTTAATAAAAAGAGGTGGCATTAAGTTGATTACTTGATTGATCAGAAAAATTAATAATTAATACAGCTAATACTGGACTGAAATTTTAAACCCGTAAAAGGCAAAATGTGAAATCCCCAATTTACTGTAATTTTTCCATATTTGTAAAGTATTTCAGCTTAAATGGAGTAAATAAATATGAAAATTCTGATATGTAAAGGATGTATGGGACATAAGTGGAATTAGAACAATTGAATGGTTAATTAGTCAAATGGTCAATGGATGGTCAATGGTTGATATGAGATGAGTATGGGATTAGAATGCATTTAATGCATTAAATGAAGCTTAATGACTCATCATCATCTTCTCCCACACGGCAGCCCCAACTCCCTTCTCCCTCTCGTTCCCTCCAAATTTCCTTTAAGTCTCCATTTTCTCACCTTGACAAACCACCATCTCATGCCCTCAATTCGTTAAGTTCCTTAAACGAAAAACGATCCCTATCGCTAGCTTAAGCTAAGCCTTTAATATAAAAGGCTGAATCCAAGTTGTCGTAACGGCTTCGCGCTCGACGATTTTGAAAAAGCGTTTAAAAACAAAATAGGAGTCGCCACCAATCTTTTTTATTAGGTGTGATTGGTCACCTGAAAATGTTTATCTTTTCAACAAAATCTCAAAATTAATTAAGTTTTATTAAAAAGATAATTTTTTTTGGTCTGCGAAACAAAAATTGGGTTCAGGGGGTACGGTTACGCATGGGGAAGGATTAGCACCCCCACGACGCCCGTTAAAAAAACGGTACCATAATAATCATGTGTTATCCTTTTTGTTTTAATAAAATGATCTTAATTTAATATTTAAAATTAATTCCTTTTTATTACAATCAATTTTATTCTTAATCATTTATTAAAATCATTTTTTTTATTTTGAAAAAAATGTTAGATTTTATTTATCGAAAGTAAATGTGAATCCTTTTGTATTGAAAAATTTAAATCAAATATCCCAATACTCTGGTAACATTTGAAATAATTTTCCTCGCCTAGAGATTTCTTAAGAATCACTACTTGTGAGTTCTATAGAATCTCATCGTTGGAAAATTCACACTTGTTTCGAAAATTATTATGAATGCACATGATGCAAACAAATAAAAATGATGCAAATGAATTTTTAATTTCAAATTTCATTATTTATTTGTTTATTTATTTATATTTCTTTGTTTTTTTTTTAAAAAAACTTATTCATTTTCTTTTTTATAAAAATTTAAATTATTGAAAAATCATACTAAATACCTCAATACTTTTGACAATATTTAGTAGACTCTTCTCACCTAGAGATCAGTTAAGGAATCACTACTTGTGACTTCCATAACGTCCCATCATCGGACTAATTTCATTCATTTTAAAATTATTATTAATTTTCTTTGTTTTTTTTATTTTTCTTTAAAAACTTATCTATTTTTATTTTTAATAAAACAAATTAAATTATTGAAAAATCATACTAAATATCCCAATACTCTGGTAACATTTAGTACGACTCTTCTCACCTAGGGATCAGCTAGGAATCACTACTTGTGACTTCCGTAGCATCCCATCATCGGAATTTTATTTAGTTAAATTTAAAATTTATTATTAATTTTCTTTTTCTATTTTCTTTTAAAAACTCATTTATTTTTATTTTTAATAAAAAAACTAAATTATTGAAATCATACTAAATATTCCAATACTTTTGGCAACATTTAGTACGACTCTTCTCACCTAGGGATCAGCTAGGAATCACTACTTGTGACTTCCGTAGCATCCCATCATCGGACAACTATTTATTTAAATTTAAAATTTATTATTAATTTCCTTTTTGGACTTTCTTTTTAAAAACTTATTTATTTTTATTTTTAATAAAAAATAAATTATTGAAAAATCATACTAAGTATCCCAATACTCTGGTAACATTTAGTATGACTCTTCTCACCTAGGGATCAGTCAAGAAATCACTACTTGTGAGTTTCATGACATCCCATCATCGGACTAATTTCATTCATTTTAAAATTATTATTAATTTTCTTTGTTTTTTTTATTTTTCTTTAAAAACTTATCTATTTTTATTTTTAATAAAACAAATTAAATTATTGAAAAATCATACTAAATATCCCAATACTCTGGTAACATTTAGTACGACTCTTCTCACCTAGGGATCAGCTAGGAATCACTACTTGTGACTTCCGTAGCATCCCATCATCGGAATTTTTTACTTAAAATTTATTATTACACATTTTACAGCCTAACAATTTGCCTAGTATTATGAAAAATTATACTAAAAAAATTTATTGTTATTATTATATTTTTTTAAAAAGTGTTTAATTTTATTATTGAAACTAATCTCATGCAATTATATTAATTATTATAAATTCTAGACTATTTTACATGCAAATAAATATATGTTTTTACCATGAAATATATTAGAAAAACAAGAAATAAACCATCTAACAAAACAAATAAAGAAATAAAACAAATAAATAAATAAATGGGAAAAGTGGAAATATACCCAAATTAATTTGAGCTTAGAACCCAAGAGCAATGAAGCCCATATATGGCACCTAGGGAACACGGGCCCAGCCAGAAAAAGGATTGGGCTGCTGGAGCTGATAGCAGGCCAGGGGGCGGGTCACGAATCGGGTCCCGGGTCGAGTGTTGGAGCGGTGCGCGGACCCCGGGTCGGGGCAACACGCGGACCCAGAGGCAGCAAAACGCAGCGTTTTGCTGCTTTATAAAAGGCCACTTTTTTTGTTTCATTCATTTTAATCGGTTTCCCAAAAAAAACTTCAAAAAAAGAATCAAAAACTCTCTCCCCTTCAACCCCCGAATGGTTGCCGGCCACCGTGCGCCGGTCGTCGGCGGTCTCCCCGACACCCTTAAAACACTCGTCTCTCCTTCCTCTATCCAGATCCAGCCTTGGTTTCACTCGAAAATATCCCTAACACCATAGATCTAGGTTTAACCGAAACCATTTCCTCACCCTTTTTCTTTTCTGTTTTGTTTTTTTTTTTTTTGTAATTTTTTGGTTTTGATGGTCTGGATGTTCTCGGATCTGATGGGTTGCTGTGTTGCTGTGGCTTTTTCTTTCTCTTTTTTTTTTTGCAGGAGTTAAAATCTGGGTTTTGGGTTTAGGTTTCGTTGGCGTTATGCTGGTTGTAGGGTGGTAGGGTGAGGTGATGCTAGTGGGATTCGGGGTAAGGTCATAGAGGTGCGTGTGTTGGTGGTTGAAGTGGGTCTATTTCTTTGAGTGGCTGTGTGTGAGTTTTGGTTCATGGATGTTGGTTCTCGGCGGGGGTTCGGGATTCAAGTTGCAAAAAGGCTTTTGGGTGTTGTTTTGGAGGTGAAGTTGGCTGTTGGGGATCTGAGGGTTAGGAAAGGTGGTCGAGTGGTTTGTGTTCAAAGTTGGGTTCTGTATTGAAAAGGGTCGAGAATGGTGCCTGAGCAATGTCCCTAGGGTTTCAAGTTAGTGGTGGTTTGGGCTGGTGAAGATGGAAACAATGGTGGGTTCCGGTGAGATGGTAGAGATGGTCTCTATTGTCAAGAGCAAAAATGGCCGACACCCCTGGGCAGTGTGCATTTTAACCGAATTGGAAAAACATCTCTTGGTCTAATTCTTAGTTTTGTCCCTCGGATTTTAGCATTGAAGTTCAGTCATTTAGGTGTTGGAATAGGGTTTGATTGATTGGGTTTCAGGGGAAAGGGAGAGGGGCAGAGTACTGGGCAGCTGGCAGGAGAGGTGGCCGGCTGTTATGGGGAAGAGAAATCATTAAATGCACTGATAGAAATAAATCAAAATAAAAATAAAAATCAAGTCAAATAAAAGAAAATAATAAAAATAAAAATAAAAATAAAAATAAAAATAAAAATAAAAATAAAAATAAAAATAAAAATAAAAATAAAAATAAAAATAAAAATAAAAAAAAAAAAAATAAAAATAATAATATGATAATAATAATAATAATAATAATAACAATAATAATATAAACAAAACACATAATAAAAATAAATATATATAACAATTATAATATTAGGACAAAATTAGGTGTCAACATAAGTGATTGAGGAGATCTAGAAATCCTGAAAATTGGTGAATTGCAAAGGTAAGAGAGCTAGATGGTTTTAGTTGATTTCATTGATGGTTTGGAGTTGTATAGAGTGTGATTATTAAGTTTTAATTGTTATGATGTTTATAGCCTAAAGAAGAAGTGAAAAAGGACAAGTGTGGTGCAATCAAGCTTGTGGATTAATTGCGATCAAGGTAAGGAATTTATGTAACGGATGTAAGGCGGCTATGTCCGCATGTTTTGATATGTTTTTGACTGTTTTGGGGAGAAGCATCAGTTTTCTTTTTGCAGGAAAAGTTACATTTTCGGACTTGACTCCTAGTACCAATTAAGCTAGGAGCAGCCGACTGCCTTAAGTAGCAGCCGACTACCTAGAGACAGCCAACGCATAGTTTTTCGAAAATCGAGAAAAACCAATCGACTGCTATGTAAGCCAGTTGACTGCTATTTACCCAGTAAGCATTCTGTTTCAAACTAGTCGACTGCCATAAAGGATAGTCGACTGCTATAAAGGATAGTCGACTGCTTTTACAAGAAAAGCATTCTGTTTCAAAACCAGCCGACTGCCTAGGGGGCCAGTCGACTACCTTTTCTCGGGAAACATTCTGTTTCAAAACTGGTCGATTGCTATTTGGGACCAGTCGACTACCTTATGTATATTAAAAAAAAAGAAAAAAATGAAGTATTTGGATTTCAAAAAGGAAAAGAAATTCAATAAAGCAAAACATGTGATAGTAGCCGACTGCCATATATGACCAGCCGACTGCCCATTTGAAAAGAAGGTTTTGAAAACCTATTTCAAGAAAGGATACTTGTATTTGATAAATGGTATATGAATAATGTTTTGGAGACTATGAATCTCTTGAAAGAGCATGCACATTATTTGTACTTGTACTTGACTGAGGAGCTCTAGTCCAGCCCTCAGACCTGCAGTAAGGCACCTGACTAGTGAGCACTGTGGGCTATAGACAATGGCCATGAGTCTTTTACCTGTTGGGCTTTGGGGAGGATCCTTGGCCCATACGTGGGTATGCCACTTATTTGATATCTCTCAGGATTATCCCTTACGGGATATATTTGTGGTATCCTCATGAGATCTCTATTGGATTATCCCTTATGAGATATATTTGCGGTATCCATTATGAGAATTACTTGGTGCATGAATCCTATTGGGAATTGATTGTCTCCCATCTATTTGAAAGTATTTGAAGCTACTTGTATTTGCATAATTGCATTCACGTGATTTGAGATCCGTGGAAATATTTGAAAAATATAATTTACTTGTTTTTGATATTTGCGAAAGATATATATGTCATATGCTTTATAATGGTTTTGCATGACATTATAGAGCCAAGCAGGATGTGAAATCCCCAAATTCCATGTAATTCCTCCATGTTTGTAAAGTATTTCAATCCAATATGATTAAATGAATCTGAAATTGATGTATAAATGATGTATGAATGATGTATGGAATATAGAAGAAATAAGAAAGTTGAAAGTTAATTTATTTAAATAATTAATGTAGATTTCAGGAAAATTAATTGAATAGGAGAAAAGAAGTAAAATCAGAATTTTGATTGGTGATTAAATGGATGAGTCATATGGAAGAGAGGATACCAATTTATTAATGGTCAAATGAGTCAAAAAGGGGTTAAGGAGTAAAGCATGGCTGAGATTGATGATGGGATAAGAAGCAATTAATGCATGTAGCATGACTCATCATCCCTCCCATCACCCCACGGCAGCAACTCTTCCAGCCCTCTCCGTCGTGTTCTCCAAGTTTCCAAGTTTTCCTTCCATAGTTACCTTGACAAACCCCCTCATCCATCCATCGATTCATTTAGTTTGTTGAATGAAAATCGATCCTTGTCACTAGAATAAGTGATATCCAAAGTTTAGTGGATTGAATCCAAGTGTTGGAGGAGATCTCAAAGTTTGAGATTTTGGTCTTTAGCAAAGGTAAGAGAAGAAGATGATTTAGTCAATTTGGTTCATGGTTTGGAGTTGTATCGAGTTAGTATAAGATGTGTATAGTAATGGTTTAAAGGTTTAATTTGATCTGATGTTACAGCTTTGAAGGAGTGAAAAGCTAGGGTTGACGCATCAAGTGATTTCGCGTTCCCGAAGGAATCGAGGTAAGAAATTTATGTAACGGACGTAAGGCGGCTATGTCTGCATGGTTTATGATGTTTTTATGTGATTTGGAGAGAAACACCAGCTATTTTGTCTAGGAAAAGTTACATTTTTGGACTTGACTCCTAATGCCAATTAGGCTGGGAGCAGCCGACTGCCTTAAAGGGAAGTCGATTGCCTAAAGATAACCAAAATGCCGTTTTTCAAAAACCGAGAAAAACCAGCTGACTGCTATACATACCAGTCGACTGCTATTTACCCAGTAAGCATTCTGTTTCAAACCAGTCGACTGCTATATGAGACAGTTGACTGCTATTTGCTAAAATGCATTCTGTTTGAAAACTAGCCAACTGCCTATAAGGCTAGTCGACTGCTAATTTTCCAGAAGCATTCTGTTTAAAAACCAGTCGACTGCTATATGGACCAATCGGCTGCCCTTATCTATTTTCAAAGAAGAAAATATCAGAATTTTAAATGAAAATAATTTCGATAAAGGAAATTATGAAGCAGCAGTCAACTGCCCTATGAGGCCAATCGACTGCCATGTATGAAAAGAGCTTTCAAAGCTTATTTGATTTAAACACAAAAGTGTTTTCTGAAAAAGGTATGTTATAAATGTTTTGAGACTATGGACTGCGTGATGATTATGCATTTCTGATGGCTGAGAGACTCTGATCAAGTCCTCAGTATTATTATGTTAAGCGAGGAACCCTAGTCAGGTCCTCAATCCCACAAGTGACACCTGACTAGTGTTCACTGTAGATTATTAAAGGCAGGAGAGAATCCCTGACCTATACATGGTGCACCACTGTACTAATGCATGATTAGAATCATATAAATGGGTATGAACGGTTTATATGATGATGCAATCGCTTAAATAATTGTATATAGTCTCCATCCTATTTCAAAGGATATATGACATATGTCTTGAAGTAAAGAAGCATGATGTATGTTTTAAGAATACGATGTATGTTTCAAAGCAAGTTTATGAAGTATGCCTGTAAATTATGTTTTGAAGAAATATATGACGTATGCTATATTTTAAAGAAGCATACAAAGTATGTTTGTCATGCCAATTGCAAAAGTATGCATGTTTGCAAATAATGTTTGAAAGTGCATGATGTATGTTTTAAAGTATATTATGAAGTATGATGTTTTAAAGAAAGAAGTTTATGCACAATGTTTTAAAGAAAGTATGTTTGCTTATACCATTTGAAAGAAGTAAGCATGGTTGCAAACAATATATGAAAGATGTTCATAATGCATGCTTTATAATGGTTTACATAACATTATAGAGCCAAGTAGGAAAAAATGCATATAGAGGCATAGTACGCTCTTTTACATATTTTTCTTACTGAGCGTAAACTCACCCTTTTACGACCATTTTTCCTACAGATTACCTGAAGTGAGCCTCGCTCCGATTAGAGGAGCTTGTTTTGAAAAGAGTGAAGTGTACCTTCTCGATACGCTTCCCAGTTAGCATAGAAGGTATACTTATATGTTTATATACAGTAAATTGTAATTCAGCTACGGTATAGTACAAGTAGCATTTATGTATATAAGATGTCGAGGATGTAAGATAAGATGATGTATAAGATCCTGTGGAAATGGAATGATATTTATATATATCATTGTATGTTTATGGAAAGTAAATAAATTTGTATGAGCCATTAGATAATTAGCTTAAGGTTAAGGAATGAATGGCACTGATGAACTAAATCAAATAATGTCGGATAAGATAATAAGAAAAAAGTAAGTTATAAGATGTAGTGACGGGGACGTCACATAAAAAAACTACATATAGTGATACACTACGCTCTTTTACATAAGTTTCTTACTGAGCGTAAACTCACTCCTTTACAAATATTTTTCATACAGATTACTTGAAGTAGTTCCCGCTCCGGATAGAGGAGCACATTTTGGGGATTTTCGATATACCTTCGAGACGCGCTTTCCACTAGTCATTTGAAGGTATAATCAGTTGGCCGCTACTTCGGCTATTGTACAGCACGATATAACATTTGTGTATATTTGGGAAAAATAGGTTATGTAATTATTTGAGATCCTGGTGTAGTTGACTCATGTTTATATATATGAAAAGTTATACTCATGAGAATTCGATATCATGTTTTGATAATAATGCCTAAAGCACAAGAAGAAGTAAGATTGACATTGATAAACTAGTCGCTTTAATTGTTATTTGAAGAAAAAGTTAGTTGTTATTTGGTTAGTGACGAGGATGTCACACAAAATGTCCTCTTTGTCAGTTTAACCTAGAGTCTCAGGCCCAACTTTCCATCACAATATGCTTTGCTTTTCAATATCCATCTAGTTGTCACAGCTCCTAACCTAATATTTTATCTAAATTCAATTCACCATTGGCAAAATTTTATTTTATTTTATTTTATCAATTAGGATCGATATTTGTGGGAAGTACTTTTACAGTAAAATTGTCAATGCACTAAATTGTTAAAGGGTAGTGCATCTTTAAAATTGCTTAAAAAATATTAAATTCAAATAAAACTTGATTATATTTATTGTATTACCAAAAAATATATATTTATCAAAATTCATTAGATAAATATATATAAACAAATTATTTGGATGATGTTATTCCTTATTCTAGAAAGTTGTTCTCGAGATTTTCTATTGTTCAAATACTTCTTTTCAATAATGAATACCCATAATCTCCATATTATCTTGTGTATGGTATTTCTTTACATATCTATTTTGAACTGGCAAAGTGTGAGTGTATTTTTTTTTTGTAAGCACAAGTATTCTTATCCATTTTACGATATAAGATTGAAATGATAAATGAATGTGTAGTAATACTTAAAGATCCTTACCTTATTTATAAAATAAAAATAAATAAAAATGAATGATGAGAAGTACAAGAGTATGTAAAAATGTTCAAATAATGTGAAGTGAGTATTTGAAAATCATTGGATCATGAAGATAATAGGAGTTTTTAGCAATTTCTAAAAGCTAAATGTGAAAGAAAAAAAAAATGAAAGAGAAAGAAAGGAAGACAGAAAGAGAAAGTGAAAAAAGAAGAAAAGAAAAGATGGATGCGATAGGTTTGAGAACCTTGTTGTCACAATTAAGATTGCTTGCATGATTGCATAACATCCAACAAACAAAACATTAAGGTGTAGATATTGAATTTCACAATTTTGATTGAAAACACTCAAATAAGACAATAAATTTGAATGAGAAAAAGATTTTTAAAGTTTTTATAATCTCAAGAAGGAAGAGTTTTTTTTTTTAAATCATGGCCTCTAGATGGAAGAGGTTTTTTTTTTTAATTTCGTGGCCTCTAGAATGAGAAGTTTTAAGTTTCCCAGAAGGAAAAGATTTTTAAAATTTTATGGCCTCCGAATGGAGTAGTTTTTAAAGTTTTTATAATCTCTAAAAGGAAGAGATTTTTTTTTTTTAATTTCGTGGCTTGTGTTTTGTTCTTTCCTTTACTGTTATATGTGCACTTTCACCTATTTCTATTATCAACCTCCATTTCTCTTAAACACACGTGGTCAGAAGTTCAATAATATATCATTTTTCCTTATAATGTGTGTTTTAAAAGATTTTGAAAGGTTCATATTGATGTAGAAGAGAATTTAGTATAATGTGCACAAGAAAAGATTTAGACATCTCAACCTCAAGAGATTTCAACTAAGTCATTATGTCCCTTATCTGCATTAATAGCCTTCAGCAATTTTTTAACATTATTACACTTAGGAATTGAACCATGAGTACTAGTAGATGTGTGTCCTTATGAACATCATGCTTAAGTGATTAGATCACTTTCGTAGTTCATACAAGCAATTGTAGCTTGAGATCTAGTTTCAGTAGGCATTGGGGGTTCATCTTTCCGAATGGTATAATCAATATCCATGAACCCTAATTTGAGAAGAATTCTCCCTTTCTATACTTTATAGTTATCACCACTTAAATAGGAATATCACATTTGTCATCAAAAAAATTTAGAAGTTGTATAACTACAAATAAATCAAACATTCGTACTTATGAAATTAAGGCAGGCAAATAAACATACATCATGCTTTACCAATGTAAATCATGCTTCAAAATATGAATCAAAGAACATATAAAAAACAGTCTTTAGGATAAGTTTTTAATTTAAACAGATCCATGTATAAGCTTATGATAAAACTATCAAATTAAATTCCTTTTCTTAAATCCTGTGGGTAAATTTGTGAAATCCTCCAATTTCATGTAAATTCCCATATTTGTATAGTTTCCAACTTGGAATAATTAAATAAACACTGAATGTTGATGTATGAATGATATATAGGACATAGAAGAATAATGGAATTGATAGCCAAATAGTCAAAGAAGTAATTCTGATGTTATGAAAACAATTGGATGATGATAAAGATTAAATGTCAGATTTTATAGTAATTAAAGACATGTGGCATATGAATGGAAGAGGAAGAATTTAATGGTCAAAGGATTAATGACTAACATGATAAATAGAAGAAGAGAAATAAATTGGGTCAAATATTCTATGGTCAAAGATGATGGAGATTAAAGAGATAGGAAAGCATTAAATGAAATGGCTTAGTCATCATCTTCATCATCAAATCAGCAGCCATCCTTGCTCTCCTCGTTCATCTCTCCAAGTTTCCATCATATTCACCTTGTAGAACATCCCATATTCAGTGAATAGATCGCTAAATCTTCTTAACGAAAAACAATCCTCATCACTAACTCTACTCATACCTATAATAAGAAGAGGTGAATCCAAGTATTTGGAGAGATCGAAATTGCTATCAAATTGGCTATAGACAAAGGTAAGAGAAGAAGTTAGTTCTTTCAATTATGTCTATGGTATGGAGTTGTATGACGTTGATATAGTCTAACTATTATGTTAGAATGAAAGAAAAGCTAAAGATTTGAATTTAATAAAATGTTGCAGCTTTGAAGAAGTGAAAGGAAAGGTGTCGAAATTCAACCAACCTTGTGGATTATTGGCTATTGAGGTAAGGAATTTATGTAACGGACGTAGGGTGATTATGTCCGCATGATTTTAATTGCTTTGGAAAGAAGTACCAATTGATTTTAAGTGTAGAAGAGTGAATTTCGGATTTTACTCCTAGTTACCAAAATGCTAGGAGCAGCCAACTACCTTAAGTAGCAGCCAACTGCCTAGAGATAACCAAAGCATAGATTTTCCAAAATCGAGACAACCAGTCGACTGCTATATAAGACAGTCGACTGCTATTTTCCAGTATGCATTCTGTTTCAAAACAGTCGACTGCTATATGGGACAGTCGACTACTTTTACTTAAAAAGTATTCTGTTTCAAAACCAGCCGACTGCCCTATAAGACCAGTCGATTGCCCTGTTTTCAGAAGGATTCTATTTGTGAAAACAGTCGATTGCTATATGACCAGTCGACTGCCTTTTTTTTTAAAAGCATTCTGTTTCAAAACTAGTTGACTGCTATGTTGGACCAATCAACTGCCCCATGTGTTTTCAGTAAATAAAAATATCGAAATTTTAAAAGAAAATAATTTCGATAAATGAAAATATGAGGCAGCAGATGACTGCCCTATGAGGCCAGTCGACTGCCCTGTTTGAAAAGAGGTTTCAAAGCTTATTTTCAGAAAGTATAAATGTCATTGCAAAAGCTATATGACAAATGTTTTGAGACTATGAAGTACTTAATGATTATGTACTTCTGTATATGTTCATGGCTGAGGAGCTCTAGTCCAACCCTCAGTGCCACAGATGACACCTGACTAGTGTTCATCGTGGCCACCGACGTTTGGCCAAATTGTCTCTGTTATATAATTGGCCAGGGGAGGATTCCTGGCTCCCATGGGAGTACGCCACATGATTTAGTGCATAATTATGTTAAAATGCAAATAATCTCACTACTATTTGAAAGAGATATGACGTATGTTTTGAAGAAAGTATATGACGTATGTTTGAAGAAAGTAATATGATGCATGTTTGCATATGCTATTTAAAGAAGTATATGATTTACTTGATTTATACGCATATGCTATTATGAAGAACTTATATATGAAGAACTTATATATATTTGATGAAAATATACGAATATGCTTTATAATGATTTTACATGACATTATAGAGCCAAGCAGGAAAACTACATATAGAGGCATAGTACGCTCTTTTACATATATTTCTTACTGAGCGTAAACTCACCCTTTTACGAATATTTTTCATTCAGACTACTTGAAGTGATCCTTTGCTCTAGATAGAAGAGCCTATTGGATCTGTATTCCTTCGAGGCACGCTTCCTAGACTTCTTGAAAGTATACTTATGTAATTATGTAAATCAGACAGTACTACAGTACATCGATGTATATAAGATTTCGGGGTTTTAGGATAGGTAAGATGTATAAGATCCTGTGGAATGAAATGATATGTGTGTGTGTGTGTATATATATATATATATATGTATCATTATTATGTTTTGTTGAAATTAAAAATATTCATAGTGAACTATTAAATATCAAGCTTAAGAAGAAGAAAGAAGAATGACATTGTCGAACGAGTCTAATCAAGTTAAATGAAAAGGAAAAAAGTTATAAGTTAATGTATAGTGATTGGGATGTCACAAAATTAAAACAAATAATTTGTAATTTTATCCTAATTAATCATAGCAATAAATTCCTATGGGATAAATTTTATTATATTAAATATGATTAATTACAATCAATGTCATTTTTCTAAATGTGATACAATATACTTAATATATATTTTGACATAATCAAAGACGTTGTGGCTATTCTTTGATTAAGAAAAATTATATAGATCACATGACATCAAATTTTATACATAATAATGTTTTAAAACCTTGTATACAATCAACATATTATAAACAAATAGTATTGTGTGTGTGTATATATATCCATTAATTACACAAAAAATTCAAGCACGCAAAGACATATCATGAATGTATATATTCAAACATAGAACTTGAACAAGTTCTTGATTTTCCAATACAAGTTTGAATTTCCTTTTATTGGTCTTCATAGAACTCTGTACAGTTTTCAATGCTTCAAGAATCAATGACCTCTAAGTCAAGTGTTCATTATTCTTACTCATACATGCTAACATGCTCGATAGATACGAATAATAGCAACATGAATTTTGGTAAAAAATATGTCGTTTTTTGTTGTCCCTAACCTTTAGTCCAATCGTTTGACCAAAAAAAAAAACCTTTAGTCCAATCGTAACTCATTTTTTGACATGATCATATTTCAACCTTTGGGATTTCATTTTTGATGTTCAAAGACCATTTTGCTCCAAAATTCATTTCTTTAGGATCTACAACATCTTTTTATTTAAAAAATTACTTTAGGATCTACAACATCTTTTTATTTAAAAAATTACTTTGAATGGGTTTTCTATTTTACAAAACAAATTCGACATATTCTTTTAGTAACAAAATGAAGGATGCCTTTAATTAACATGAATTCATCGACTCCTAAGTCAGCCGCTGTCGTAACGATTGATTTTGCTGTTGAGTCTCTTGCTCTTGAGTCTGACGCTCGTGATTAGCCACTTCTCTGGTCTATTGTCCTTGGCTCGTTCCTCCAACCAGATTCTGGACCGCTAGTGGCAAAGTCAGCTGTGGAAGGGTACCCTTGAAGAAATCCACCATTACTCATAATGCCTAGGTGGTCTCTTCACTTTATCACCTTAGGGCCTCAAATTTAGTTAGGGGACAATAGCTATAAGCTTTCCTCCTCATGCTTGAGTCTCCTTATGCAATTGATGATTTGGAGAACTAATAGAACATTCCTCCCTATTATTTCCTATTGCTCTAGATTGCGTCCTTACCATATTTTTAATTAAGGTTTTTTGTCAGTTTCTCACAGACGAGGTCAATTGTTATTGATCAATACAATAATGATGCAATGCTGATGTAAGAGTCTCGATCTTCATGCCACGTGCTACTAGGAATTCTACAAGAGAAAAGAGATCAGAGAGACGTAGAGGTCATTCTTTGCGTGTGTACTTTAATGTTTAAGTTAAACAAAAAATTTTATAAAATCTTAATAAGTAGAAATAGAGATTCATTCAATTTAGAACATACCTATCACCTATTTATAAAGTTAAATTGATACATAATTACCTTTTTAACCGTGGGTTACTGATTTAACACAAATACGTGTAGGTCCCACGTGTTCAAATGTAGACTATTAGCATTGTTAAAGAAGTAGACCTAGTCAAGCACTTGGGCCCCTTTCGCCTCTCAAGTTTACCTTAGACTTAGCGGGAGAGCCTTCCCCTGAGCTAGCGACTCCAATGAGGGACTGTGCGTGAGACACTTTGCGACTAAGTTTCTCGCAGATAGCGAGAGAGTCAATCACGAGCCATGTGGAGCTTGCTGATGTTGCCATGTGGCTCCTTTGATTGGTTTTTCGTATGTGAGGCTCACTTGTGGGCCCATTGCATCATGTGACACTTTTGGATTTTGCCATGTGGCTAGTTCCATATGGCTGTGTGCATGTCCTAATCTAGCTTTTGTTTCTTCCTCAAGGCTAATAGTATTAGTGTGACCCATGTCGCTAATAGTATCCATCCCTTAAATAAATAACGTGTGATCAATTCTAAAAATTGGAGAAAACTGTGAATTTAATCATAAGTTTCAATAAGCATGGATTAATTTTTTGTCATTTGAATAGAGGTGGCATTAAGCTAGTTGATCAAAGAAATTAATTAATTATGTATCGTTAGACCAAAATTTGAACCCATAAAAGGCAAAATGCCCTCCTTTTGGGTTAAACCCGCCCCAACCTTTCAGCTAAATATGCTTTACTTTTTTATACCCATCTAGTTGTAACTAACTCCTAACCTAATATTTATCTTAATTCAACTCATGGATTAGTCCAGATGGTATGGGAAGAAATTTTATTTCTTATTAACTAGGAATGATGCTTATGTGAAGTACTTCAAGAGTAAAATTCTTAATGCACTAAATCGATGTGAAAAAAAAATACATTTTTAAAATTATTTGACAAAGAAAATAAATTCAAATAAAATTTGAACTTTTATTATACTACCAAAAATATATTTATTCGAATTCATTAAATAAATGTATCTCAAGAAATTATATACATACATATATTTAATTGTCGAGTTAGTCAACTAAATTAAGTAGAGAACAAGGGCATTTATTATTATTTTTTTTTACAGAAAAGTTTATAAGCAAGGGAGGTTATATCATCTCCAGGGTCAGAACAAACTGTTAACTTATTTTGAGATTTACAGATTTATTAAATTTTTACCTACGAATTTTTCAAACTTACCAATCGCCTACTAATAAAAAAATCATAAAAATTCGAACATTGATGCTTTACACGAAAATCCAAATCTTACTCACTTACATCTACCCTTATTGACATTTATTAATTAAAATTATCAGTGCCCCATTAACATCTGAGTTACATGCGGCAGCCAAAGTATGAGTTAACAATGTCAAATCATGGACACGATATTTCATTAACGTTTCACATGTTGTATCTTGATTGTTGCAAATTGCAATGGAAACGGGATATCTGATCGCTGAGAGTTCAATTCCACTTGTAGCAAGGAAACAAAAGGACTAGAAAATTAATGATAAGATTCGATATTACCTACTGCGGATCATGTTTATAAACTAATTAGAGACAAGAACAGGTTGGATTTGGTTTTTCCGAAAGCCTTTTCCTTATACGATGTATAGTTAGCCCTCCATTTACATGCACATGTATAGTATGCATATTTTAATTCTGCTCAAACATTTGGCAACATCTTATGGTTTATATGGTTAGTGGCGGAATATTTAGAATCTACAAATTAAATTTGATTTTTGATACCATGTCAATTGAATCATATCTTTAAAAAAAAAAATCATAAAATCGATATTCATATTTGAACATATATACATATCAATTATTTAAATCTATTTGTGAAATTCAAAATTTGACAAGATTTGTCAATTTAAGTTAATTATGCTAAAAATATTTGAAAAAGAATTTTTACAATAATATTTATATATCTTTAAATGTATTTTAAAATAATATAATAAATTCAACCAGTGGTGTAACTAGAAATATTTTTCCAGTGGGATCAAGAAGTTATCAAATTTTTTGTTGCATTTTTTTTAAATCTCTTAAAATTGTATTTTGATTTCAGTTTACAAACACCTAATTTTTTAATCTTTTTTGATCACCTAATGTTTTTTATTTTTCTTTATTTCATAATATTTTTTCAAGATTATTATTTACATTTTATATTAAAAATCATGGCACACCATCAGCTTTATAAAAAAAACTAATATCAATGACAAATTTTTTAGTTACTATGAAAGTAAAAAACAAGAATGCATAAAAAGGGGAGAAGATTTTTTATCCTTTCAAATAACATATATATATATATATATAGGATAATTATCTAATACACCATCAGTAGAGTTTATTGACTCCACAAGCAGAATTAGGATGATGACACATGTTTTATTTTATTTATTTATTTTTTTAAATATATTTAAAGGATATGTTTCATTATTCTAATCCCACTCGTGGAGTTAAATGTGAAATCCCCCAAATTCCTGTAATTTTCCCATACTTGTATAGTTTTTATACTTAGACTAATTGAATAAATCTGAAATTTAGAAGGAATAAATGATGTATGGGACATATATGAAATTAAGCAATTGATGGTCAAATGTCAAGAGGTCAAAAAGGGGTCAATGGCTGCATTGATGGGAAGGATTAGCATGCAATTAATGAAGCCATGACTCATCATCATCTTCTCCCAATCGGCAGCATCACCCTCAGCTCATCCCTCTCGTTCAATCCAAAATTCCTCTAAGTTTCCATTTTTATCACCTTGACAAGCTACCTTACTCCTCCATCGAATCAACAAGTTTCTTAAACGAAAAGTGATCCTTGTCGCTAGCTTAAGCCATGCCTTTAATATGAAAGGCTGGAACCAAGTGAGTGAGGAGATCTAAAATCTTGAATTTTTGGTGATTTGCAAAGGTAAGAGAGTTAGATGGTTTTAGTTGATTTTATGGATGGTTGGAGTTATATAGAGTTAGTAGAGTATATTGATTAAGGTTTGATTGTATGAAATTATGCAGCTTTGAAGAAGTGAAAAAAAGGATAAGTGTTGGTGCAACCAAGCTTGTGGACTAATTGCGATCGAGGTAAGGAATTTATGTAAAGGACGTAGGGTGACTATGTCCGCATGTTTTAATGTGTTTTTAAATGTTTTGGAGAGAAGTACAAGTTGCTTTATGTGCAGGAAAAGTGGCATTTTGGGCCCTACTCCTAGTACCAATTAGGCTAGGAGCAGTCGACTGCCTAAAGACAACTAAAGCTGAGATTTTCAAAAACCGAGACAAACCAGTCAACTGCTATGTAAGCCAGTCGACTGCCATTTTCCAGAAATGTATTCTGTTTCAAACCAGTCTATTGCTATATGAGACAGTCGACTGCTATTTGCAAAAGAGCATTCTGTTTCAAAACCAGCCGACTGCCCAGGGGGCCAATCGACTACCTTTTCTCGGGAAACATTCTATTTCAAAACCAGTCGACTGCTATTTGGGACCAGTCGACTGCCCTATATGTATTTTGAAAAATAAATTATTTGAATTTCAAAAAGGAAAAGAAATTCAATAAAGCAAAATGTGGTATAGCAACCAACTGCCCTAAAGACCAGTCGACTGCCTATTTGAAAAGAAGGTTTTGAAAACCTATTTCAAGAAAGGATAATTGTATTTGCTAAAGGTTATATGAATAATGTTTTGGAGACTATGAATCTCTTAAAAGAGCATGCACATTATTTGTACTTGTACTTGACTGAGGAGCTCTAGTTCAGCCCTCAGACCCGCAGTAAGGCACTTGACTAGTGAGCACTGTAGGCTATAGACAATAGCCATGCGTCTCTTACTTGTTCGGCTTTGGGGAGGATCTCTGGCCCATACGTGGGTACGCCACTTATTTGATATCTCTCAGGATTATCCCTTACGGGATATATTTGTGGTATCCTTATGAGATATCTCATGGATTATCCCTTACGGGATATATTTGCTGTATCCATTACGAGAATTACTTGGTGCATGAATTCTATTGGAAATGAATTGTCTCCCATCTATTTGAAAGTATTTGAAGTTAATTGTATTTGCATATATGATTTCACGTGATTTGAGATCCGTGAAAATATTTGACAAATATGATTTACTTGTATTTGATATTTGCGAAAGATATATATGGCATATGCTTTATAATGAGTTTTAAATGACACTATAGAGCCAAGCAGGAAAACTGCATATAGTGATATAGTACGCTCTTTTACATAAGTTTCTTACTGCGCGTAAACTCACTCCTTTACAAACATTTTTCATACAGATTACTTGAACTAAATCCCTTTCCGGATAGAGGAGCACATTGTGACGTTCTTTTGATACACCTTCGAGACACACTTCCTACTTATTTCTTGAAGGTATACTTGGTTGGCCATGTACTTCGGCTATTGTACAGTACGATATCACATTTATGAATATTTGGGGAATAGGTTATATAAATATTTGAGATCCTGATGTATGTGACACATGTTTATATATGAAAAATTATATTCAAGTGAAAATAGATATTATACTTTGATAATAATGCCTAAAGCATTGAAGAAGAAGTAAGATTGACATTGATAAACTAGTCAATTTATTTTTTATTTGAAGAAGAAGTTAGTTGTTATTTGGATAGTGATGAGGATGTCATAGATTGGTATCAGAGCTGATTTGACTGAAGTTGGTCGATATCAATAAGCTAGAATTAGAGTATTTTTCCAATGTACTGTATTAGTCTACATAATTATGTGTAGTATAACAGTTTAAGGTTATACTAAATCTTGTTATTTGGTGGTAATACTGAAAGAATGAGTACTCGAAGGAGGGGTACTAAATGAGGACGAGGAGAGGTCGTGATGAACTGCCCCCAACACAGTCTTCTCCTCTATCTCCACCGCATAGCCCGAATACGAGGCTAGCAAAAATGGAGAAACATATGGAAAACATGGCCTCGATGTTCACCCATTTTATGTCTAACTTCCCGAACGTGGCCACTAGTGCATCAACAGTTACCCTACTGTACCTCCTACTCCTACAGTACAACCCCTACTAGTCCCAGCTACTGAGAGGCGTGATCCTACAGCTTATTGTAGCATTGCCTTGATCAAGGAGTTTAAGAAGCTAGATCCGCCTAAGTTTAAGGGGGACAGTGATCCATTGGCCGTGGAGAATTGGATGAAAACGGTCACTAAAGCATTCGGGTACATGACTTGCATCGAGAAAGAAAAGGTGGGATTAGCTGCCTACTTATTAGTGGATGAGGCCGAACCATGGTGGCAGGCCACTCAAACAGTGTTAGAAGCTCTACATTCAGAGGTAACGTGGGATATATTTGTAGAAGCCTTTAATGAACAATACATCCCACGTACTGCTCAAGGAGATTGCAAGTGGAATTTTTGAACTTGACTAAGGGGAATATGACGGTTAGCCAATACGAGTCAAAATTCATTACATTGAGCAGATTTGATCCAGAAGTGTTGAGAAGAGAGGATCATAAGACCTACAGATTCATGGAGGGATTGAGACCTTCCATTAGGTTTAAGCTATATCCCTTGGATATCACTACATACGGAGAGGCGGTCCGTAAGGCTCAAGGTGTGAGCAGGACTATGAGTTTCATCAGGCCGACTTTCGAGCTAAGAGTAAGGGTAAAGAACCGATGAAGCGAAAGTCAGATGAGAGAGCCTCGAGTGATAGATATCCATCTAGGAGGTATAGACCTTATGACAAAGCTTCGATAGGTAAGCAAATCAATTATAAAGAAATAATATGTCTTAACTAAATGGTTATATGGAATTATGCTAAATTGGGAGTTATGATGATTATGGTATAAGAACTCCTAGACCCACCGGGATCAAAATAAGTGATGAGAGATCCCGACATCCAGTTGGTAGTACCGCTAGCTCACCGAGGAGTACAATGCCAAGGTGTGAGCATTGCGAGAAATTTCATGGGTCGCAGCCTTGCTGGTTTGCGAGTGGGGCTTGTTATTGGTGTGGTGAACACGGACATCGGATAAAGGATTGTCCCAAGATAAATCAGAGGGTGCCTGAGGAGTCAGAGAAGACCCCTCAACCACAGCCTAAGGTCACCCAGCCCCAGCGTAAGGCCACAGCGACAGAGAAAGGAAACGCAACTGTGACTTAGGGTCGGGTGTTTGCCATCGATAGGGAGTCCGCTGATGCTTCTTCTAAGATGATTCAAGGTAAGATTTACCTTAATGATACATGTGTCCTTGCATTATTTGATCCAGGCTCTACGCACTCTTTTATTTCTCCTATGGTTGCTATGAGATTAATTATTGAGCTTGAACTTTTTAGGACAATTGCTACAAATAAGTACTCCATTTAGGGAATCCCAAATGACAGATATAGTGTATCGAAATTGTAGGCTACGGGTAGGAAAAAGAGAATCAATAGCTAACCTAATCCTATTGAATATGTATGGGTTTGATGTTATTTTGGGAATGAATTGGTTAGCTAAGAATCATGTAATGCTAGATTGTCATGACAAAAGTTTGATTTTCTCTTCTCCCATTAGCTATTTTGTAAATTTTGCCAATACTTAATACAAAAGTATGTTTGTTGATTTAATTATTTGAAACTGAAGTTGTGAAATCCCCCAATTTCATGTGAATTCTCTATGATTGTAAAGTAACTCGGCTTAAATGAAGTAAATAGATATGAGAATTATGAAAGGAAAATGATGTATGGAACATGGAAGAAGTAATGAAATGGAAAGTCAAATAGTCAAGGAATTTAATGGACATTAGGAAAATAATGGAGGTATGAGAAAAGACTTAATATAAGAAAATTAAGTGTAAGTAAAGACAAGTGTTATATGGAAGAAAGAAGACCAATTAAGTGAATGGCCAAATAATGATGGTCAAAGGTTGAGATGAAATGATTTAATTAGATGATGATAAAATAGATATCAGATTTTCATAATTAAATGATTATGTGTGGCTGATATGAGAATGGAAGAAGAGAATTGAATGGGTCAAATAAGAGGGTCAAAAGGCTAAGGGCTGAGATAAAAAGGGATTAAGATGCATTTAATGAAAAGTGCATGAGTCATCTTCATCTCCCATCACCCTCACGGCAGCAACACTCCCTTTCCCTCACTCTCGTTCCTTCTCCAAGTTTCCATAAGTTCCATCCCATATCCATCTTGACAAACACCTTTGTTTAGTAACCAAATTGTTAAGTTTGTTAGACGAAAAACAATCATAGTCACTAGACGAGGCTATATCTGAAGTTTAGTGGATTGAATCCAAGTATTGGAAGAGATCTCAAAAGCTGAAAATTTGGTCACTAGCAAAAGGTAAGAGAAGAAGATGATTCTTTCAATTTTGTTTGTGGTATGAAGTTGTATTGAGTTGGTATAATATGTATATGATGAATTTTTAAAGGTTTGCTTTGATATGATGATTTCAGATTTGAAGAAGTATAAGGCTAGGGTTGGTGAACCAAGCGATTTGGTGTTCTCGAAGAAATCGAGGTAAGGAATTTATGTAACGGACGTAAGGCGGCTATGTCCGCATGTTTTATGATGTTTTGATGTGGTTTGGAGAGAAATACTAGTTGTTTTGTGCAGGAAAATATGCATTTTCGGACTTGTCTCATAGTACCAATTAGGCTAGGAGCAGCTGACTGCCATAAAGGGAAGTCCACTGCCTAGAGACAACCAAAACGCCGTTTTCTCGAAAATCGAATCAAACCAGTCGACTGCTATTTACCCAGAAGTATTCTGTTTCAAACCAGTCGACTGCTATATGGGACAGTCGACTGCTATTTTCCAAAATGCATTCTGTTTCAAAACCAGTCGACTGCCTATGAGACCAGTCGACTGCTAATTTTCCAGAAGCATTCTGTTTCAAAAACAGTCGACTGCTATATGACCAGTCGACTGCTATATGGGACAGTCGACTGCTATTTTCCAAAATGCATTCTGTTTCAAAACCAGTCGACTGCCTATGAGACCAGTCGACTGCTAATTTTCCAGAAGCATTCTGTTTCAAAAACAGTCGACTGCTATATGACCAGTCGACTGCTATTTCTTAAGAAGCATTCTGTTTGAAAAAACAGTCGACTGCTATATGTACCAGTCGACTGCCCCCATGTATTTTCAAAGAATGAAAATATCGGAATTTTAAATGAAATTAATTTCGATAAAAGAAGTTATGAAGAAGCAGTCGACTGCCCTATAAGACCAGTCGACTGCCCTGTTTTGAAAAGAGGTTTTCAAACCTATTTTCAGAAAGTATGAAATGCCATGGCAAGAAGCTATATGGCATATGTTTTGAGATTATGCACTTTCATGTTTCTGGTAGGGGCTCTGATCAAGTCCTAAAATGATGTATGTTATGGGCTGAGGAACCATAAGTCAGGCCTCAGTCGCTACAGAAGGACACCTGACTAGTGTTAACTGTAGCCACCCACAGTTGGCCAATCTGTTTATATTTCATGTTAGGCTAAGGGAGGATTCCTGGCCCTACGGGGTACGCCACATGATAATGATGATGATGATGATGATGATGATGATGATGATGATGCAGTGCATAACTCCATAAAAGTACAAATAGTTTTTAAGTTATCAAAAACTATATGTATATACGATTTCAAAGAAATAAAGAAATCAAAAGTATTTGGTGTACTTGTATAAGAAGTTTTAAAAAGAAGTATATGATGTATGATTTCAAGAAAGTATAAGAGGTTTTAAGAAAAGTATGTATGTATGTAAATGATATTTGAAAGAAGTACATGAAGTATGTTTTGAAGAAGTATACGAAACATGCTATGCTATAAAAGCATGTAAAGTATGTTTTAAAGATAGAAGATGATGCATGTTTTATATGTATGCTATAATTTAAAAGAAGCATACAAAGTATGAATTCCATGTCATTGAAAATAAATATGCATGGTTGCAAACAATGCATGAAAGATGTTTATGATGCATGCTTTATAATGTTTTACATGACATTATAGAGCCAAGTAGGAAAAACTGCATATAGAGGTATAGCACGCTCTTTTACATATTTTTCTTACTTAGCGTAAACTCACCATTTTACGAACATTTTTCATACAGACTATCTGAGGTATTCCCTCGCTCTCGATAGAAGAGCCTACGAGTGGATCTTGAAAGTTTACCTTCGAAAGATGCTTCCCAAGTAGTATAGAAGGTATACTTATGTAATTATGCAAAGTAAATTGTAATTCAACTATGGTACAGTACAACTAACATTAATGTATATAAGATGTCGGGGATTTAAGTTAAGATGATGTATGAGATCCTGTGGAAACGGATGATACATATATACATGTATCATTAGTCTGTTTTATTGAAATTGAATTATTCATATTGAGCTGTTAGATATTAAGCTTAAGAAAGAAAAGAATGATTGACATTGACAAGCAAATCTAATCAAGTTAAGTAAAAGAGGAAAAAGTTAAATGGTAAGATGTAGTGACGGGGACGTCACAGAGTGGTATCAGAACAATTAGATTGATGTTTGTCAGTGTCGATGAGTTAGAAGTAGAGTATATCCCCAATTGTATTGTACTTGTCTGAATACATATATGATGTATAACTGTTTGAAGTTATACTAAATAGTTCAACTTTATGATTTTATCGACAGAATGAGTTCAGGTAGAAGTGGTATTGAGAAAGGAAGAGGAATGAGTTATGTAGAACAGTCCCCAACACAGTCTCCTTTCCCATCTCCACCGCATAGCCCGAACACTAGGTTAGCGAAGATGGAGAAGCATGTGGAGAATATGACCACTATGTTTACGCAGTTTATGGTGAACTTTCCAAATGTGGTCACAAGTGTACCATTCACTATTCCTATAGTACAGCCACCACCAGTACAGACAGAGTTACCCCCACCGTTCCCAGTTATTGAAAGGCGGGATCTCACAGCTTATTGCAGTATGACCTTAATTAAGGAGTATAAGAAGCTGGATCCGCCTAAGTTTAAGGGGGATAAGGACACGTTGACCGCAGTGAATTAGGTGAAGGCGGTCACTAGATCCTTCGAGTATATGCTATGTTCCGAAAAGGAAAATGTAGGTTTGGCTGCGTATCTGTTAGTGGACAACGCAGAGTATTGGTGGCAGTCCATTTGGTCCATTTTGGAAGCCCAACATGTTGAGGTTACGTGGGATAGATTTTTAGAGGCCTTTACTGAGCAGTACATCCCATGCACCGATCAGACTAGATTAAAGATTGAATTTTTGAAATTGACTCAGGGGACAATGTCCGTTAATCAATATGAGTCGAAGTTTATTTCTCTAAGCGGATTCGATCGAGAGACCATCAGGAGTGAAGGATATAAGATATACAGATTTATAGAAGGACTGAAGTCTCCTATCAAATCCAAGTTGTATACTATGGGTATCACTATTTATAATGAGACAGTCCGTAAGGCTCAGTTGTGTGAGCAGGAATATGAGTTTCATTATGACGATTTCCGAGCCCAAAGTAAAGACAAAGGACCGATGAAGCGGAAGTCAAAAGGGAAAACCTCCCGTGACAGATATCCATCTGGAAGAAGTAAGCCATATGACAGAGCTTCGATAGGTAAGCAAGTAAAGTATAAGAAAATGATGATTGTTTTAATTAAATGGTTATGTGGAAAATATATATTGAGTTGGGAGTATTATGATGATTATGGTACAGGGAATCCTAGAGCTACTGGGATCAAGATAAATGATGATAGATCCCGACTTTCAGCTAGTAGTACCGTTAGCTCACCTAAGAGTACAAGACAAAGGTGTGAACATTGCAGAAAGTTCCACAGATCACAGCCATGCCGGTTGGCAAGTGGCGCATGTTTCAGATGTGGTGAACAGGGACATATGATCAGGGATTGTTCCAAGAGAGATTTGAGGACACCCGAGGAATTTGAGGAGACCCCTCAACCACAACACAAAGCCACTACTGAAGAGAAGGGAAAGACACCTATTAATTATGATGTAAATGTTGAAGATGTCTAATGTAAAAGTATGTGGTATTATCTGACTCATTGTAAATGAAGTTAATAGAAGGTATGTATGGTTATATGAAGGATTTTTGCTTACAATGTTGAGATAGCAAAGAAAAGTCCTGAACTAAATGAAAAACCATAATTGATCAGAAACGACAGTTGGAATTCTGAAGTACTCTTTGGTAAAAAGTTTTATGATATATAGTGATATGTGAAATAAGCTTAAGTGAAATAGATGATGGACTTAAACTGATATTTATATCGACTTATTTTACTTAAACGCTTTATCCTATGAAAGCATTACTCTGAAAAGAATATGAATTAATATGAGAGATGGATTGTCTCAACGACGGTAATTATTCCCTATAGTCGCTTCTAGGTTTCGGAACAAGACAGGTATTTCAAAGTACCTTCCTTACTCCATCCGAATCCCTAGCCGACTATAGTATCCTTCCTAGTTGATCCCTAGAGTACCATAGGGAAATGAGGACATTCATTCATTTGGCATGTTTGATGCTATGGGAAGAAAATATTTTGGATACGAATTAAAAGAACTATGCTAATAGTTTTGAGCGTGACCAGAGTATGGGTATTTAGAAAGCAAAAGTAAGAAATTATGGATAGCCATTGTGAATAAATTATGGCTATAATTCTGATTAAGATAGAAGAGATGACTCGAGTTTTCAAAGGATTGTGAAGGTGAGATGATATCACCTAGGGAAAGCCATTGTAGTCGTAAATGCTCTGAACTGAAAGCATGAAGTAATAATGGTTTGTACGATGATAAGAAAGTATGATGTACTTGAGCAATTTACAAGCCTTAAACTAAATGTTATGCCTTCAAGGTAAATTTGGAATGATGACTAGTATAATGAGTAAGCCAGAATTGATGAACGGATCTGCTAAGTCAGCCCACTTCCTGCCCATGAAGTCTGTAGATACACTTAGTGAGTTGGCAAAAATGTATGCGAAAGAAGTGTTAGACTACATGGAGTTCTAATGAGCATTTAATATGGTAGAGATTTCAGGTTCAATTCTCACTTTAAGGAGATTAGCAAGGAACCATGGGATCTCAGTTGAAAATTTTGCACAGCTTTTCATCCGCATACTGATGAGCAGTCCGAGCACATGATTTAGACGCTCGAGGATATGTAAAGAGTTGGGGCTATGTATTTTAAAGGCTCATGGGACGACCATCTGCCATTGACTGAGTTTACTTATGATAATAGCTATTATACAAGTATCTAGATGGCACTGTATGAAATGTTATAAGAATAGAAAGTGTCAATCTCCGAAGTGGTGGGAAGAAGTAGGCGAGTGAAAGTTATTAGCTTCTGATTTAGTCGAGCAAGCATCTAAAGAGGTTAAGTGAGTGGTCAAAGACATAAGATAGCTCAGAATAGACAAAAAGGTTATACAAATGCTTGACAAAGACTAATTGATGTTTTGGTTGGAGACTCTGTAAATTAAAAATTCTCCATCCAAAGGAATTATAAGATTTGGTCGACGAGGTAAGTTGAGCCCTCGTTATATCGATTCAATTGAAGTCTTAGATCAAATTAGAGATATCACCAATAAATTGATATTACCTTCAAAGCTATTGAGAATACGTAATATTTGTATATGTCAATGCTTCGAAGGTATAATCTAGAATTCATCTTATGTTATAAAATATGAAACCTTAGAAGTTTAGAAAGACATAAGTCATGTGAAAAAGCCATTTGGGATTTTGGACAGAAAAGATAAGGTATAGAAGTCTATGATGATCCCATTAGTTAAAGATTATTGACAATACCACATCATGGAAACAGATACATGAAGCTAAATAGCTTGATGAAAGAGAAGTATCCGGAACTGTCTAAGACGTAACCTAATTTGAATTTGGAGGACCAAATTCTCTAAGGTGGGGAGAATGTGAAATCCCCCAATTTCATGTGAATTCTCTATGATTGTAAAGTAACTCGGCTTAAATGAAGTAAATAGATATGAGAATTATGAAAGGAAAATGATGTATGGAACATGGAAGAAGTAATGAAATGGAAAGTCAAATAGTCAAGGAATTTAATGGACATTAGGAAAATAATGGAGGTATGAGAAAAGAATTAATATCAGAAAATTAAGTGTAAGTAAAGACAAGTGTTATATGGAAGAAAGAAGACCAATTAAGTGAATGGTCAAATAATGATGGTCAAAGGTTGAGATGAAATGATTTAATTGGATGATGATAAAATAGATATCAGATTTTCATAATTAAATGATTATGTGTGGCTGATATGAGAATGGAAGAAGAGAATTGAATGGGTCAAATAAGAGGGTCAAAAGGCTAAGGGCTGAGATAAAAAGGGATTAAGATGCATTTAATGAAAAGTGCATGAGTCATCTTCATCTCCCATCACCCTCACGGTAGCAACACTCCCTTTCCCTCACTCTCGTTCCTTCTCCAAGTTTCCATAAGTTCCATCCCATATCCACCTTGACAAACACCCTTGTTTAGTAACCAAATCGTTAAGTTTGTTAGATGAAAAACGATCATAGTCACTAGACGAGGCTATATCTGAAGTTTAGTGGATTGAATCCAAGTATTGGAAGAGATCTCAAAAGCTGAAAATTTGGTCACTAGCAAAAGGTAAGAGAAGAAGATGATTCTTTCAATTTTGTTTGTGGTATGGAGTTGTATTGAGTTGGTATAATATGTATATGATGAATTTTTAAAGGTTTGCTTTGATATGATGATTTCATATTTGAAGAAGTATAAGGCTAGGGTTGGTGAACCAAGCGATTTCGTGTTCTCGAAGAAATCGAGGTAAGGAATTTATGTAACGGACGTAAGGCGGCTATGTCCGCATGTTTTATAATGTTTTGATGTGGTTTGGAGAGAAATACAAGTTGTTTTGTGCAGGAAAAGATGCATTTTCGGACTTGTCTCCTAGTACCAATTAGGCTAGGAGCAGCCGACTGCCATAAAGGGAAGTCAACTGCCTAGAGACAACCAAAATGCCGTTTTCTCGAAAACCGACTCAAACCAGTCGACTGGTAGGTAAGCCAGTCGACTGCTATTTACCCAGAAGCATTCTGTTTCAAACCAGTCGACTGCTATATGGGACAGTCGACTGCTATTTTCCAAAATGCATTCTGTTTCAAAACCAGTCGACTGCCTATGAGACCAGTCGACTGCTAATTTTCCAGAAGCATTCTGTTTCAAAAATAGTCGAATGCTATATGACCAGTCGACTGCTATTTCTTAAGAAGCATTCTGTTTGAAAAAACAGTCGACTGCTATATGTACCAGTCGACTGCCCCCATGTATTTTCAAAGAATGAAAATATCAGAATTTTAAATGAAATTAATTTCGATAAAAGAAGTTATGAAGAAGCAGTCGACTGCCTTATAAGACCAGTCGACTGCCCCCATGTATTTTCAAAGAATGAAAATATCGAAATTTTAAATGAAATTAATTTCGATAAAAGAAGTTATGAAGAAGCAGTCGACTGCCCTATAAGACCAGTCGACTGCCCTGTTTTGAAAAGAGGTTTTCAAACCTATTTTCAGAAAGTATGAAATGCCATGGCAAGAAGCTATATGGCATATGTTTTGAGATTATGCACTTTCATGTTTCTGGTAGGGGCTCTGATCAAGTCCTGAAATGATGCATGTTATGGGCTGAGGAACCATAAGTCAGGCCTCAGTCGCTACAGAAGGACACCTGACTAGTGTTAACTGTAGCCACCCACAGTTGGCCAATCTGTTTATATTTCATGTTAGGCTAAGGGAGGATTCCTGGCCCTACGGGGTACGCCACATGATAATGATGATGATGATGATGATGATGATGCAGTGCATAACTCCATAAAAGTACAAATAGTTTTTAAGTTATTAAAAACTATATGTATATACGATTTCAAAGAAATAAAGAAATCAAAAGTACTTGGTGTACTTGTATAAGAAGTTTTAAAAAGAAGTATATGATGTATGATTTCAAGAAAGTATAAGAGGTTTTAAGAAAAGTATGTATGTATGTAAATGATATTTGAAATAAGTACATGAAGTATGTTTTGAAGAAGTATACGAAACATGCTATGCTATAAAAGCATGTAAAGTATGTTTTAAAGATAGAAGATGATGCATGTTTTATATGTATGCTATAATTTAAAAGAAGCATACAAAGTATGAATTCCATGTCATTGAAAATAAATATGCATGGTTGCAAACAATGCATGAAAGATGTTTATGATGCATGCTTTATAATGTTTTACATGACATTATAAAGCCAAGTAGGAAAAACTGCATATAGAGGCATAGCACGCTCTTTTACATATTTTTCTTACTGAGCGTAAACTCACCCTTTTACGAACATTTTTCATACAGACTATCTGAGGTATTCCCTCGCTCTCGATAGAAGAGCCTACGAGTGGATCTTGAAAGTTTACCTTCGAAAGACGCTTCCCAAGTAGTATAGAAGGTATACTTATGTAATTATGCAAAGTAAATTGTAATTCAGCTATGGTACAGTACAACTAACATTAATGTATATAAGATGTCGGGGATTTAAGTTAAGATGATGTATGAGATCCTGTGGAAACGGATGATACATATATACATGTATCATTAGTCTGTTTTATTGAAATTGAATTATTCATATTGAGCTGTTAGATATTAAGCTTAAGAAAGAAAAGAATGATTGACATTGACAAGCAAATCTAATCAAGTTAAGTAAAAGAAGAAAAAGTTAAATGGTAAGATGTAGTGACGGGGACGTCACAGAAGTAATGGAATATACTTATGATGTGAAGGATTTATAGCATATGTGGTGGACGTAGATCAGAAACGTCCCGAACTTCACGAAATTTCGGTAGTCAAGGAATTTTCTGAGGTGTTTCCAGATGATCTTCTAGGACTTCCTTCGGATAGGGAAGTAGAGTTTACTATCGATTTGGTGCCGGCGACTGAGCCCATTTCGAGATCTCCCTATCGGATGACATTAGTAGAATTGGAAGAATTGAAGAAGTAGCTTCAGGAGTTACTAGACAAGGGATTCATACGACCCAGCGTATCCCCTTGGGGTGCTCCTGTGCTATTTGTCCGAAAGAAAGATGGTAGTATGAGGTTGTGCATAGACTACTGATGGCTAAATAAGGTGACAATCAAGAACAAGTACCCTCTTTCTAGGATTGATGACTTGTTTGATCAGCTTAAGGGTGCACAAGTCTTTTCCAAGATAGACTTGAGGTCGGGATATCATCAATTGAAGATTCGGAGTGAAGATATCCCTAAGACAGCATTCAGGACACAGTATGGTCACTATGAGTTTTTAGTGATGCCGTTTTGCCTAACCAATGCACTCGCAGCTTTCATGAACTTGATGAATAATGTGTTCAAACAATATTTAGACCAGTTTGTCATTGTCTTTATCGATGACATATTGGTGTACTTGAGGTCTCGGGAAGAGCATGAGCAGCACTTAAGGACAGTTTTAGAAACCCTTAAAGATTGAGGATTGTATGCCAAGCTAAGTAAGTGTGATTTCTGGCTAGATCATATCTCCTTTTTGGGTCATATAATTAGTAAAGATGGAGTTTCGGTCGATCCATCGAAGATTGAAGCGGTGGTTCAATGGGAGAGATCGAAGACAATAACAGAGATTAGGAGTTTCTCGGGTCTAGCTGGCTACTACCGAAGATTTATAAAGGGTTTCTTGAAGTTAGCTGCTCCATTGATGCGCAAGGAAGTGGAGTATGAATGTGATGAGGCCTGTGAGCGAAGCTTTCAAGAGTTGAAACACAGGTTGACGACTGCACCCATCCTTACCATTCCTAGTGGTTT
The DNA here is from genome assembly GCA_031772115.1 of Heritiera littoralis. Classification (NCBI taxonomy): domain Eukaryota; kingdom Viridiplantae; phylum Streptophyta; class Magnoliopsida; order Malvales; family Malvaceae; genus Heritiera; species Heritiera littoralis. The sequence continues at coordinate 915,750 of JAPDPK010000096.1, read as the reverse complement.
TAGAGGATTTTCGGTGTATAGTGATGCCTCAGGGCAAGGTTTGGGATGTGTACTAATGTCACATGGTAAGGTAGTTGCCTATGGTTTTAGACAATTAAAGGACCATGAGAAGAACTACCCAACTCATGTCTTGGAGTTAGCTGCAGTAGTATTTGCTCTGAAAATTTGGAGGCATTACTTATATGGTGAGAGATTTCAGATTTTTACGGATCGTAAAAGTCTGAAATATTTATTCTCCCAAAGAGAGTTGAATATGAGACAAAGGAGATGGCTCGAGTTTCTGAAGGATTATGATTGTGAGATCTTGTACCACCCGGGGAAAGCTAACGTGGTGGCGGATGCTCTGAGCCATAAGCATGTGAGCATAGTGGCTTATATGATGATTCGAGAGTATGAGTGTCAGATCCCAAAATGTACAGTATTTACCATATTATAACACCCCACGTGACGGTTGGGCTGTCTGCGATGCCTTTATCACTCACTTATGAAAAACATTAACTACTATTATACTTAAATTAAATCAGTAGTCGATGAAAATATTTACTGTAATATACATATACAGTCTGTACACGTGTTCTACATTCCCAGTACAAGAACTATACAATGTAGTACTGTACAAATATGTCCGAAAACATATAAAAGAAATAATACCTCCAGGATCCATTAAAAGCTGCCTCGGGGTCAACTACCACGCAGCCGAATTCTATGGAACGGAATCACTGAAGATAGTCTGTGGAGTGAGAAAATAAAGGGGTGAGCTAACGCACTCAGTAAGAGAATTGTATGTGAAACTGATACTATAAAATCTGTATGCTAAAAACGTTTGATATTTCCATGATAAAACACTTAAGTAAATAAATGAGGAATTAATATTCCTTTCAAAAAGATATTCATTTTCACACTTGTAAAACACCGTATAATATTTAGTTCAACACGTGGTATATCAAAAGCTCAGTGGCTGCAATTAATTGAGTACCAGCTAAAGATTTAGTGAAAGATACAATCGTCATTACAGTATCATGGAGACCAGGCAACACCCTAAATATATCATGCTATAATATCATCTCAAATAGGGGAAACACATGAGATCTATAGCCATAGTCTAAGAGGTCCATAGTGTGCACTGATCAGGTGCCCACCGGAGACGCTGACAATAGGATCAGTATCTATCAGCAATAACACGTGACACGTGAGCATGATACGGAGCCTAACAGTCTCAAAACAATAAACACGTGATATAAACACCATTTATGAAATCAATTTCACTGAATATAAGTTCAATAAATCCATAAATATTCATAAGGAAAATATTTTCATCTTATGAATAACAATTTATAAAATATTCATACTGTAATAATCACTCCAGAAAATGTTCTAAATATTTATAGAACAGTATAAATCACATGCTGGTACTTTCACATAAATAAAATTCCTGAACAGGAATATTTAAATATAGTTTTTCGTTAAACTATAAAATTAGGCAATTTAATGAATTTCATGGAAATTTCCCAAGATTTCCACTTTAGAAAAATGCTAGAATTTTTTTCTAAATATTTCTAAAATTTTCGGCAGAATGACGGCTATTTATAACCTAGCCTTCCTGCACGAAAATTACAGTTTATAATTTCGACAGCAGCCACAATTTCACCAAATTTCACCATTTTCAAAGGCAATTTATATTCAAATTATTTTATAAAAATAGTGTGAACCAAACTATGCATTTACAGTATCCCTACGGTTCACACATGCATCCCTTACCTGTCTGATGAAATCTAGTCGCCCGATAGCACCATGTACAATTCACCACTCCTGGGCTGCAATAAAATTCACCCAAGACCATTATTCACCATAATTAAAATTCTAATAATTTTTCTTGAATTAAATTCTACTATATTTTCAGTAGAAAATATTAAACCGGTATAATTCGCACTTGTGCTAAAATCTAACTTCGCCATTTTAGCTCCAAATCGAAATCCGACTTCACCATCAGTCTTCTTATAATTTCTACAGTCTCTTAACATCCTAACATCATAATTTGAAGCATTAAAACCCTCCCATCTCACCATGACCGAAAATGGCTTCTTGCCATTTTTGTGATTTTTCCACAATTTAACTAATATACTTTGTTTAATTAAGCTTAATCATCATCCTAATCCTATTTTTAAGCATCAAACCATAGCAATTCACCAAGATCCTCTCATGACCGAAACCCTCTTGAATTGCTTGAATTGGATTTAATAAAAATCAATCAAAATAAGCCCTTAATTCATGCTTAGGAAACTTAATCATGCTAAAATGAATCACTAAAATTCAAGAAATTGAGAAAGAGGATTTCTCTTGATTTAGCCACTTAATCAAGGGGCTATTGGTATGGTTTGAGAGAAGAAGATGAGTAGAGCAATTTTTGTAGAAATAGCTTAGTGAAAATAATGTGTTTTTGGAAGCTTTTGTTTTCTTTTCTTTTAGTCTTCAATTGTAGCCACTAGAATGCAAGGAGAAGATGCAGAAATAGTATCGGCAGCAGCTGGAATTATATAATAAAATGTTTGGTTATATTTTATAAATGTTAAAAATAACAAAAATGCCATTAATGATAGGTTTTTCGATCTTTTTCTTCCGGAATTTTTATAACTAGGCATTGAACTCCAAAAATCTATTTTACATCACAAAAAATTCATATTAAATGTATTTTGATAAATGGTGGTAGTTTGGTTCGGGTTTAACCTTTCCAAGAAGGTGAAATTACAAAAATACCCTTACCAGGTAAATCGCGTAGAATTCTAATTTGACTACCGATTCGGTGTATCTATTTATATAACCCAGGACTTATTTTCATGTAGAATATCATTCTTTAATCACTAGATTAATTTCTCATTTATTTTGACCTTAATTTACGAAAATGCCACCTGGCTATGTACTTAAATGTCATTTTCGAATTTGTTTTCGTACTCTTCGAAATAATTTAAATGAAGAAGTTTAGACTTAAAATTCATACTGTATATTTATTAGACCCTCTGTGTATTATCTGTTTGGTCTCACGTTCATCCAGGCACTGTACAACCTGTGGGGCCCACCACACTATACTGGCTTGTATCTGTGAAATTCACATGAATTGAATAGTATGAGTGTCCTTACATGTGAAACAGTATCTGAATACACAGTTCTCACAATGAGTTGCTTGAGCAGTTTGCAAGCCTCAGCTTAAGTGTTACCCCTCTTGAGCAAAATGGGATGATGGCTAGTTTGATGATTGAGTCGGAGCTCATGGGCAGAATCCAAGTTGCTCAAAGGAAGGATACCCAGTGCATTGAGGCTATGGATGGAATCCGATCAGGTATACTCTCGGAATTTGATATGGGTAGTGATGGAATTCTGAGGTTTAACAACCGTGTATGTATTCCTAATGATGACGAGTTGAGGAAGTTGATCTTGACAGAAGCACATTCCACTAAGTACACATTGCATCCAGGAAACACGAAGATGTATCACAATCTTCGCAAAGTGTACTGGTAGACTGGCATGAAGAGAGACATAGCTGAGTTTGTGGCAAAGTGTCTCACATGCCAACAGGTTAAGGTAAAACACCAAAGACCAGCAGGATTATTAAATCCTCTACCTACACCTATGTGGAAATGGGAACACATTACGATGGATTTCGTTATGGGACTACCGCGGACCAAGAGGAACCATGATGGTGTCTGGGTAGTTGTGGATCGGTTAACCAAGTCAGCTCACTTCCTACCTATGAAGTCTACGAATACACTTAGTGCTTTGGTAGACTTGTATGTGAGAGAAGTCGTTAGACTACACGGTGTTCCAGTGAGCATCACATCAGATAGAGATTCTAGGTTTACTTCTCATTTTTGGGAACATTTTTAGGAAGCTATAGGATCTCAGTTGAATTTTAGCATAGGTTTTCATCCGTAGACTGATGGGCAGTTCGAGCGCACTATTCAGACGCTCGAGGATATGTTGAGAGCTTGTGCTTTGGACTTTAAAGGCTCATGGGGCGACCATCTGCCATTGGCTGAGTTTGCTTACAATAATAGTTATCATGCGAGTATCGGGATGGTACCATATGAAGCCCTATATGGTAGAAGGTGTCGATCATCGATTAGGTGGGAAGAAGTGGGCGAGCGTAAGTTGTTGACTCCAGATTTGGTCGAGCAAGCCTCTGAGGATGTTAAGATGATTTGCCAAAGACTTAAGACAGCTCAATGTAGACAAAAGAGTTATGTAGATGCTCGACGAAGGCCACTTGAGTTTTTGGTTGGAGACTATGTGTTTCTGAAAGTTTCTCCATCCAAAGGGATCATGAGATTTGGCTGATGAGGTAAGTTGAGTCCTCGCTACATCAGACCATTTGAGATCCTAGATCGCGTTGGAGATGTGGCCTATAGGTTGGCACTACCTCTGGAGTTATCGGGAGTACACAATGTCTTTCATGTGTCGATGCTTCGAAAGTATAATCCGGATCCGTCTCATGTCATAGAGTATGAATCCTTGGAGATTCGGGAAGACATGAGTTATGTGGAGAAACCGATTCGGATTTTGGATAGAAAAGATAAGGTGTTGAGATCAAAGACGATCCCACTGGTTAAAGTTCTTTGGCAATATCACACTACGGAAGAAGCTACTTGGGAGCTTGAGAGCTTAATGAAAAAGAAATATTCAGAATTATTTGAGACTTAACCTTATTTGAATTTGGAGGACCAAATTCTCTAAGGTGGGGAGAATGTGAAATCCCCCAAATTCCTGTAATTTTCCCATACTTGTATAGTTTTTATACTTAGACTAATTGAATAAATCTGAAATTTAGAAGGAATAAATGATGTATGGGACATATATGGAATTAAGCAATTGATGGTTAAATGTCAAGAGGTAAAAAAGGGGTCAATGGCTGCATTGATGGGAAGGATTAGCATGCAATTAATGAAGCCATGACTCATCATCATCTTCTCCCAATCGGCAGCATCACCCTCAGCTCATCCCTCTCGTTCACTCCAAAATTCCTCTAAGTTTCCATTTTTATCACCTTGACAAGCTACCTTACTCCTCCATCGAATCAACAAGTTTCTTAAACGAAAAGTGATCATTGTCGCTAGCTTAAGCCATGCCTTTAATATGAAAGGCTGGAACCAAGTGAGTGAGGAGATCTAAAATCTTGAATTTTTGGTGATTTGCAAAGGTAAGAGAGTTAGATGGTTTTAGTTGATTTTATTGATGGTTTGGAGTTATATAGAGTTAGTAGAGTATATTTATTAAGGTTTGATTGTATGAAATTATGCAGCTTTGAAGAAGTGAAAAAAAGGACAAGTGTTGGTGCAATCAAGCTTGTGGACTAATTGCGATTGAGGTAAGGAATTTATGTAACGGACGTAGGGTGACTATGTCCGCATGTTTTAATTTGTTTTTAAATGTTTTGGAGAGAAGTACAAGTTGCTTTAAGTGCAGGAAAAGTGGCATTTTGGGCCCTACTCCTAGTACCAATTAGGCTAGGAGCAGTCAACTGCCTTGAGTAGCAGTTGATTGCCTAGAGACAATCGAAGCAGAGATTTTCGAAAACCGAGACAAACCAGTCGACTGCTATGTAAGCCAGTCGACTGCCATTTTCCAGAAATGCATTCTGTTTCGAACCAGTCGACTGCTATATGGGACAGTCGACTGCTATTTGCAAAAGAGCATTTTGTTTCAAAACCAGCCGACTGCCCAGGGGGCCAGTCAACTGCCTTTTTTCAAGAAACATTCTGTTTCAAAACCATTCGACTGCTATTTGGGACCAGTTGACTGCCCTATATGTATTTTGAAAAATAAATTATTTGAATTTCAAAAAGGAAAAGAAATTCAATAAAGCAAAATGTGGTATAGCAATCGACTGCCCTAATCGACTGCCTATTTGAAAAGAAGTCTTTGAAAACCTATTTCAAGAAAGGATAATTGTATTTGTTAAAGGTTATATGAATAATGTTTTGGAGACTATGAATCTCTTAAAAGAGCATGCACATTATTTGTACTTGTACTTGACTGAGGAGCTCTAGTCCAGCCCTCAGACCCGCAGTAAGGCAGTTGACTAGTGAGCACTGTGGGCTATAGACAATGGCCATGCGTCTCTTACTTGTTCGACTTTGGGGAGGATCCCTGGCCCATACGTGGGTACGCCACTTATTTGATATCTCTCAAGATTATCCCTTACGGGATATATTTGTGGTATCCTTAAGAGATCTCTCATAGATTATCTCTTACGGGATATATTTGCTGTATCCATTACAAGAATTACTTGGTGCATGAATTCTATTGGAAATGAATTGTCTCCCATCTATTTGAAAGTATCTGAAGTTAATTGTATTTGCATATATGATTTTACGTGATTTGAGATCCGTGGAAATATTTGAAAGATATGATTTACTTGTATTTGATATTTGCGAAAGATATATATGGCATATGCTTTATAATGAGTTTTACATGACATTATAGAGCCAAGCAAGAAAACTGTATATAGTGATATAGTACGCTCTTTTACATAAGTTTTTTACTGAGCGTAAACTCACTCCTTTACAAACATTTTTCATACAGATTACTTGAAGTAAATCCCGCTCCGGATAGAGGAGCACATTGTGAGATTCTTTTGATACACCTTTGAGACACGCTTCCTACTTATTTCTTGAAGGTATACTTGGTTGGCCGTGTACTTCGGCTATTGTATAGTACGATATCACATTTGTGAATATTTGGGGAATAGGTTATATAAATATTTGAGATCCTGATGTATGTGACACATGTTTATATATGAAAAATTATATTCATGTGAAAATAGATATTGTACTTTGATAATAATGCCTAAAGCATTGAAGAAGAAGTAAGATTGACATTAATAAACTAGTCAATTTATTTGTTATTTGAAGAAGAAGTTAGTTGTTATTTGGATAGTGACGAAGATGTCACATTAAAAAACTACATTGATAGTGTATTAAATATTAATTTATATATATGTATATATATTAATTATCTTATATACTATCAGTGGAGTTTTTAGACTCTACTAGCAGGACTGGGATGATTGGTACATACCCTTTAAAAATTACAAAAATAAATAATAAATAAAGTGGAAAATGTGTCATCATCTTAATCTTACTTGTGAAGAAAAAAAATTTCACTGACAGTATATTAGATAATTATCCATATTTATATGAATATAAATTTTTGATTCATAATTTTAAATACTATTGTCATATTACAAAAAATTAAGTGCAAAAACAAAAAGAAAAGATCTATTATCTTATGCATTTTCATGAAGTTTTTAAATTTGACAATTAAAGTTAAAGAATTTACGTGTATCCAGCAAAATATATTTTTAAAAAATGAATTAATTCATTACCAACAGAACATTTAGCAACCTTTTAAATTTTTAATGTTGCTTGTCTGCGTTCAAAAACTCTACCATAAAAATATAGCAATCCAAAAGAAAATATTCAATATTCTTCCGCAATTATCATGAAAGTTTCATGTTTTTGGAAATTATTGTATAATTGCTTCACCATTAGCATACCAAATACATTATTTCCTTATATGTTATTAAACAATTATTCACCAAGTTATCTTGTATTGATTTAAGTAAAAATGCATCACTATTTTCATTGCCGAAAAAGTTTTTAATATACATATAGTCTTAATTGGCAAAATTAGTTTTAGTATTAAAAAACCTAATCCATAATACATTACTTGTCTCCGTTACTTCTTTTTTCTTAGTTTTTTTTTTATTTTTAAGTTATATATGTCAACCCAATTTTTAGTTAGCCATATATTATTTCAAATTTTTTTTTTTTACTACAATACATATTGATTCTCGATTTGTCATTGGGTCAATTTATCTTCAAATTTATTTTAGTTAAATTATAAAAATTTATCATATATTAGTATTATAAGGAATTTACGAATCTTAATGTGATCGAGTGACTTCACTATTTACTATGTGGTTATGCTACTATTTTTAACAACCAAAATTTGATCTAACGATTGTTACATTTTTTTAGCAAGGATTAAATTTAAAGTTGGAATATCCTTCTCTCCTCATACTTCTCCTATGAACCAAAAAAATAATATAAAATATTATCGAATCGGATTTTAAAATTCTATCTATGGCTTGATTAATCGATCGAGCCAACCTCGTTGTTTGACAATTGACAAACAATTTGATTTATGGATAAATACATTTTCAATGCATAAAATAATAATAATCTTTAATAATTTTCACAAAAGAAGTATCAAGATATATGCGTGTAAAATAAATTATTTTATACTATTTTTATAATTTTTATAGGATTAATATTTTTACAAATTAATTATAACAATCTATTTGTATCCATCATTCACATAAATTTTTTAGTCAAGTAAATATCCTTGTCATTTTGATCAATAATAACATATTTTTCAATATATATGTAGTTGAAATTTTATTGTTATTGAGCATATAGTTAGACATTTTTAATTAACTTGAAAATCAGTATGCATGATCTATGTATAAAATTCAATAATCGTATAAAAAAAATAAATCATATAAAAAGATTTAAAAAGTGTAAAATTAAATTAGTTTTATACTTTGATAAGTGAATTTTTTTATAATGTTTTCTAGTATCTACACATTTAATTAATAATAATGTGTCAAGAAGATACCGCATGCCTAATTCCAACTATGTACTTTTATATTAAACATTTGCGTTGATATTAAAATGCTAACACTTTCCAAAAAAAAAAATGCTAACACTTTCATCAAAATGAAAAACTAAAATGTAAATAAGCTGAGAAGCTTTGCTGCGATGCCGATCTTATTGCATGCCGATGCCATCATTGTTCATATATAAATGCAAAACTTAGTCTTAGATTAGAGACAACCAATATTCTTTGTCTCAAAATTCTTGAAAGAAAGAGTGTTTTTTTTAGTAGTTTAAAGGAAGAGTTCAAATCCTATCTCTTCTGGATTCAAACAAGTTTTCTGTTAACTTTGTTTGACTGATTTGTCTATTACTTTTTTTTTTTTAATTCGATACACTATTTGATAATTATTAAAAATTTAATTATGATTGTATTTTTTTATTTGTAACATGTAATATCTTAAATAAAAAAAATATAGAAGGCATCAAAATCATTAAGATTAATTACGAGTATCAAGATACAAGAAGCATAAAGAAAATGATATATATATAATACTATATACTGTCAATGCATTATATATATTATTGATAGTTTAGAGTGTGAATTTTAAGATCAATGGATAATTATTTATATGATGAAAAATGATTACATCTTCTCAATTAAAAAAATTACTATGTGAATACAAATAGATCAATGTGTCAATGTGTTATCCAATATTACATATATCATTTCTTGTTTATTTTTTAATTTTTTTAACTGATAGATTTAACTTTTTAAATAAAAGTGATAAAAATAAATGTCATGTGCTAAATGCTTAGGTGAAACTAAATATGTTCGCTAGAACTTAAGAAACATTAACAACTTCAGTTCTCAAGTTCATTGAAATATATTTTAAACCACAGTTTATCTTAACAAATCAATGTTCCAATACACTCTAAATTTTAGAAAATAGATAAAAAAAACTAGCTCCGATCTATTCTTGGATCCAATTGAAGTGAAGCCCATTCCAAGCCCAATGCAAAAGAAAATAGTTCCCTCCGATTTGAATCGTAAATTCTGTATTACCAAGCCCAAAAACAAAACGTTTGCAAATTGCAATAGGACCAAAAATCGGAGAGGAGAGAAAAAAGGAAATTCAAAAGTAGAAAGCGGGACTTTCTTTTCTCCTCAAAGGATTCGGTAAGCCTGCAACGTCACGACCCAACTTCTTTTCTCCTCCGAAATTCATCTCTAAATTTGTAATTTCAGGTTTGTTTTTTTTTTTCCTTTTTTCCTTTATTTTTTTTAAATGAATTGACGGTTCCCAAATGACTGGAGGATTTGTTGTTAATTTCCTATTTCATTCACTTCTAGCGGTTTTTGCCGTGGAAGAAGGAATCTCGGCTCCGAATTGGGTTTTCTCCCCTCAATTTTCTTTTCAAAATTTAAATCTCGAAAGTTTAACTGATTATTCTACTTCAGACGATAAAATGGCGAAACGTAGAGCCAAAAAAACTGTTAAAGAAGTTCCAGCATCAGCTGAATGCGAAGCAGAGGGAAATGACAAAAAGGAAGGCCGAAATGAGGAGAATAAAGTCGGATTAATCGACCAGGAAGGTATAGTTGTTCTTGAATCATATTTTTATATGGAGCAAATATGTTTGAATTGGTATTATAGCTTGGGTGTTTGTGCATTTTTACCATTTTTTTTTTTGTTTTAGAGCAGTTTTAGGGATATAAAAAGTGTATAGCAAATGGAAAGTAAAGTTAAGTAATTAAACTATGAAAACTGTTTTGACATTGCTCATTATGTTGATGTCATTCAATTTTTTGCTTTTTCTGTAACAGTTGAGCGGCAATGTGCTGCAATTAGGGCCGTCCGTGATGTGGAGATTGAACATATGCTGACGGCTTTGCGTTTATTACGCTCATATTGTAGTGAGGAGCAGCTGCAAACACCTGCATTGCAATTTTTTAATGAAAATCTTCCAAATATATCAGTTGTAAGAAATGCAGAAAATGGACAGTTTGAAGTGCAGTGGAAACACGAGGATGGTAACATCTCCATTCATAATGCGGATGAAAGAGACATACATGCTTCTCTTTTACGTCGAATGTCCATAGCTTATGCTAACTGTCCTGGTATTCCGTCTTTTGGTGGCTTTGAGTTGTCAACTGAAGCAGGTAGCTTCTAAATTTTTGAAATTGATGGTGCTATCATTAACTTTGATTTTTCACAATGGTTCTGTCTGAAATAAGTTGCTTTGTTGTTGGCAGCAAGAACAAGCCTTCTGCGGGCTGACAGTCAGCAGATCAAGGACTTTGTATGTTCTCTTTACCCTGCATCCAAATCTTAGAAAATAGTAGAAAATGGCTGCCTTTGGTTTTTTCCATGGACCAAGTAGCTTTGAAGTTACGACATTTAAAGGGTGCTCGGATATTGCTACATTTGTTATTATCTTGTAGATTGAGGGATTCTTCTCTGTAGAAAGTTGAATTCTAGCATATTTTCATTTTATAGGTCATTTTGTATCTATTTTATCTGAGCCACAGTTTTCCATCCTCTCTTTGAACATGATCTAATTATAAACAAACAAAATTAGTCTTCTTTAAGGTTTTAAATTACTTTTACTTGCACCATTCTTTGTGTGTTATTGCAAGATTTAGACACTAAGCACGTTAAAGGCTGCTTGATCTGTCTTCCATCCTTTGATGTTATAGAGTGAAGAGTTTGTTATAATGTTTCGACTTAAAATTTCTGTTTTGTAGGTTTTGGAGGGTACATCGGAGAGTCAGATGTTTGGAATGCATGATGCTCTTCGAACTCCTGGGGTTTGTACCTTCATACTATGTCCACTATTTTGTTTGTAAACCAGGATTCTGATTTATCGTTTTCTTTGTATGTGTGTGCATTAGGGAAAGGGGGGTTGGGGTGAAGGGTGGAATCAGTAACTTGTTTTTCTTCACCCTTCTCCTTTTTCAAATTGTTGGAGCTTCTCTGAAAAGATTGTGTTAACATTTTCTCCGGACTCTTGCAAGATTTGGCTGGGCTAAAGTTTCTTATGATAATTTTAAGTTTTGAATTACACTTAAAATCAAAATGAAAAATGGAAAAAGGAAAAGAGTTTATTATGATGAAGAAACCATTTGTAATTGTCAAGGAAATTGTAAATCATGGAAAGCTTGTACCTAGTTGTATCCTAGTTTTGCTGTTTAAGTCCTTTGGTGGTTGCGCCAACTATTACGGGCAAAAGGTTACCCTTGTTTATGTAACTTAGCCATTGGTCTGAAATGGAAATGGGGCAAGGTAAAAGCTTATTCTTATGAATTGTTCAGTCATTAGATAGTATCATTGCAAGATTCAGCCAATGATCAATGATGTGCTAGTATAATTTGTTTTGTAGGAAATTATGATAATTACACATTTTTTGGTCGATTTAGTTAACCATCTTCTGTCCCCAAAACACTCTCGATACTGGTCTACCAACCTAATGAATTTATCAAGGTATAGCTAATTGGAACCCGCAATTATAAAACCATACTAGAAAATTCTCTCCCCTTTATTACTATCATATAGTCCCTGATTATTACACTGAAAAACTGAAGATGCATTTTTTTAGTTTGAAATTTAGATTTTCACTATTTTCTCTTGCTGCCATAGGCAAATCTAATGGGGTTTCTAGATGGTTTCTATTTGGTTATCATTAATAGAATGGTTCATCTTGTTTTGCTATTATTTCAGGTGACCAGCCAAAGGTTATCAATTGGAATGACACCCAAAACTCTGAGGTTGCCTAAGCCTGGGGAGATGCTTCTTTCTGTCCATGGCTCACCCCTTGGTGTCTACAAGGAGGACAATATGGAGGCCATACATGGTATGATTTAATCGAGTTTGTCTATTTTCTTTCTGACTTTCAAGGTAAATATTCTGCAAGAGCTGCGGGCTTTGCCCAGTAGCTCATGTCCCCCTTTGGGGAGTTGATCCTGCAGGGCCGGGTCAAGTTCCAGCTGCAGCAGTAAAGGTTAATATCCTGCAGGGTGTTGCTTTGCTTTTTGCTGGTTAAGTAGAAGTAATTTGAAACCTCTGAACAATCAAATCATGTTTGTTTCCCTAATTAAAACATAACGGTAGCTGACTAGATGCGTTTTCCTTTATATGCAACATGTTCTGGAAAAGCAGCTACTGTCCCTTTGTCATTGTACTGATTTCTGAATTTTCGCTTGCAGAGTCAGAAGAGGGGTGATTCACTTCAAACTGTTCAGTCTGTTATGGTAGTCAAATCCATGCAATCAAATGCAAGAAATTTTTAAATGTCCTTGGATGATTGAACAGCTGCTTGTTATTGTAACACATTGGGATAACTTGAAGATGACCCTGCTAGCGTAGGATGATAGGATCTGCGTTATTCCATCTTCTTTATTTGTAAGTTAGAGCTGCTTTGCCATATTAATGGTCATGCCAAGGCCCAAGAGCTTTCCAGATATAGGTCCTTCGCTCCATCCTATCCATTTCTTTCCTGGTTTGGGGAACCACCTGCTGGGAGGCTTGTATTTATATCCTTTCACCCAAGGACAACATGGTTGTAAACAGTAAACCTAACAACCTAAGCTGTAAGCCTGTAACTTGATCCCTTTGATTAAGGAATCCTATTAGTTAAGACCCCAAATTCCTGATATCTGCAATTTCTTTCTACTAAAACAAAAAAGCTTCAGCAGCATTCAGGACCCTAAATTTTGAGAACATTCTACACATTGTTGTGTTCTGATTTAAAATTATTGAATCATTTGGATATACTGAAATTTTAAAACGTTATTCTGTCACAAAACAGAAGCAATGATGCAAGTTTACGTTCTACAATGACTTTTACAATGAAACGGCTTGCTTGTATAATTCTCTCGTAGATTGTAGTGGTAGAGGAAGTATTCCTGTTCTAAGTCACTTGGAACAAATTATAAAAAACATATTCTAGATAATTAAAAGAAAACTGGAAGACAGGTCTCTTTGTTTAATGTTGCAGCATGCTACTTCAATATACCATCTTAGTTGCCCATCATGAATACATCAGTGATCTGTTATGGAACATGCCTTGCAAAATATGAGGCCAGGCACATATTCAGAATCAGCCTGTGACTTTCCCGAAGATATCAAGGGCCCAAGCTCGTTGCAACCACAACTGATGTATGGATAAAACCTGCAAAACAAGAAATATTCTGCATTTATCCTTCTTGCCACCGCATCACTAACTTTATTTGGATCAAACCAGCCACAATTGTGAAGGAGATGAATTAAATTTCAGACGGATGAATCTATTGGTTGCCCTGAAATTACAAAATAAATGAATCCAGTTCACTTTGACTGAAGACGTCCAAAAAGCAAATTTCACTTGCTAAAGATTCTCTCATTTCAGTTCAATAAAACAGATCGCATAAACTACTTTATATTAAGATGACACTGACTTCTAAGCAACTTGGTCTGGGTGAAAAACATGATTAGACAATGGCAGACTGAACAGCAGGAGAAATATGGAAAGGAAATGCAAGCAAGTTGCTAGTTGGAAGAAGCAGCTTAGAACTAAGATAAACTAGATGTCAAAGGAATAAGGAGCAAATACTCAGGCAGAGAAGGCTGCCATTGGATCCTATATCATGTTAAAAATCTTCAGAAAACCTTTTACTTTTTGAAAGGTGGTTCGTGGCATACAGATGCTTGAAAAAATCATGCTTAACATCTTGTTGACTACTGCTGCAACGAAATGCAGATTGAACATATAACAATATGATTCAAGCCATGAACTTTGAAGAGAATTTGACAAATAATACTATATTTTGAAATAAGAAAATCAAGCAGTGAAAGTGATTCTCACGAGAGGTATAGGCTTAGATATGCAAATAGAAAATAAAAGAAAACAAAAGACACATACCGCATTTTGTGGGGACAACAGTCCATCAGTGCTGCAGTAAGCTGAACTCGACAACCATCCCAATTAAATACAGGCTTTGCTTTGAATCATGCTTAGTTGGGAGGAGATCAGGAAAAAATCAAGCCAATCAAATAATTACTCCCACCTCAGTCTTTGCACTATTCTCCAGCCAGCCGTCCGTTGTTGTACTAACAGAACCTGGTTTGACTAGTAAAGATCCAGAAGCTTCTAAAGCCTCTAGGAAGAACCTCTTGTTGAGAACTATACCATCTTTTTCTATTTGCTTCACCAACTTCTGCAGAAGGTCTTTCATATTGGCCTTGGTGTAGGGCTTATATAAAAATTTACATGTTGACAAGTCTTGAATCATCCGCATGTTATGTGCATTATCAAATAGCCTATCTGCATCCATAGGTAGACCACTTATGCAGTAAACGTCAAGCATGGCATTTAGGGTTGACACTTTCATCTCCTTCCTAGAGTCAACAATTCCATCTAATATTTTTCCTAGCCCTAGAAACACAGTCACAAAAGCCATACATCATTATAAGACTCTCATATGCGATGAAACTTGGTGTATGTTTCATATCAGTCATCTTTTTGAAAATGTTTTCAGCTCTCTCTTTAAGCCGTGCCTTCCCATAGTATATGATCATTGAATTAAATGTAGAGAGGGTTGGTTTTTCCTTGGAGTGTAACAGGCTCTTAAATACTTGTTCCATCTTGTAAAATTATTGCTTCTTGCCATAAGAATCAATAAGCACATTGAATGTAATAATATCGAGCTTACACTGATTGCTTTTCATTCAGGAAAGAATAGACTCCATCTCTGTGATCTTCCCATTTTTCCCATATGCATCAATCACAACATTAAATGTATGTATATCAGGGGCCATAATGCTCTCAGCAAGATCCTTAAACAAAGCATTAACTTGATCCACATTTTGAGCTTGAGCAAAGGCTGTCAAAAAGATAGTGTGTGACAACGTTGGGTTTACACCTGTAATGCCCTCGAAAGCTAAGAAATTTGGGCTAACTTTTTCTTTTACTTACTATGTTTGTCACTGGCTCAATATAGTTATCACCTGATAAGTAGATTACTACCTGTTTAACTATTTAAGACTAATTGTCTAAAGTCCCATTTACATATCTTGTGATGCGTGCCATTCACCTATTGAAAAATTTCAACCTACATTATGTCCATTTTTCATCCTTTTATAACCTCAGAGTATTTCGTAAACCTGCAGCATAACTATTATCTCAATATGCAACCCAAAATATTACATATTCACTTAGTGCTTAATATCAATTTAATTCCATCACAAGGTACATGTACTAGTATTCATCGGTACAGTCCTATTACTTACATCCCAATATCTCTATACTATGTTTACAAAAAGAATTTAAGTCTAGAATATAAACAAAATGAATAAAGAGGTTATACCTCAAATCAAAAGTGATAAGCTCTACTACACATGTATCAAGCTCTCAGTGTACCACACTCTCACCCAAGTTTATTGGAAGTAATCTGCGAGGAGAAAGGAGAGGGGGGGGGGGGGGGGGGGGGGGGCGAGCTAAACAAAATGAATAAAGAGGTTATACCTCAAATCAAAAGTGATAAGCTCTACTACACATGTATCAAGCTCTCAGTGTACCGCACTCTCACCCAAGTTTATTGGAAGGAATCTGCGAGGAGAAAGGAGGGGGGGGGGGGGGGGGCGGCGAGCTAAAGCCTAGTAAGAAAATATATACCAAGTGATGCTAGGCTTATACTGTACTAAATGCAAGAATATGCATGTTCAGAAAAGGCATACTAAATGCCATGAAGGCATACAAAATGCCACACAAGCATACAAAATGCCACGAAGGCATACGAAGTGCCACGAAGGCATACGAAATGCCACGAAGGCATAATGCCACACAGGCATACAAAATGCTATGAAGGCATACAAAGTGCCACGAAGGCATACGAAATGCCACGAAAGCATACAAAGTGCCATACAGGCATACAAAATGCCACAAAGGCATACAAAATGCCACGAAGGCATAATGCTACACAGGCAAACTAACATGGTGCCATAAGTCTCACGTATCTCATGATCAAAGCATTATGCCATTTTGAAAACACGCAAATACAAATGTAACAGTTTAAATTAATGTTATAGCACTAACACCAATATGGCATATATTTCCTTACCAAAGTTTACCAAGACTTGTCACTTGCCAAATACCACACCTAACTCAGCCAATTTGCACAAACCTACTTCTTGACGATCTTCCTAGCTTACACTTTATGGTAAAGTTTAACGATTCTTCCTCCTGATTTTTCTACAAACAAACATCACAACATAACATAATATGGCCATATAAATTACACATGTACACATCAAAGAAAATGGGTTACCTTTACTCTATGGAGCCACCTTAGTCGAACCTTGCTGCCTACTCCACCCCTAATTTTGCTGTTTTTTTTTCTCTCCAAGTCAGCAACTAGGATGATGATTTTGAAGCTAAAAGGGTTATCCAAATGGGGTAGTAAGAGAGTCAGCATCTTCTCCTTTCTTCTCCTTTTCTTCTCTAGGTTCCAACCCTCTCCTAATCAGCCTCTATCGATTGTTTCTTTTCTGTTTTCAGGTTCATTTCCAGCAAAGAGGCGCCACCCTTCACAGCCCTTTTTACTCACCTTTTCCAACACCAATCCAGCCGAGAATCACCCCTGAAATCCCCTGCTTTTGGCCTGCTTCAGCCTCCTCAACAGCTTCTGTTTGGAGCCTCTTCTCCGCCCCAACCAGCGCAGGTTCGGCCCCCAGAAACTACCTCTGTCCCAGTCACATTTCAGCACCCAAAAAGGCTCTCGGTACAGCCTTGATCAGCCCTCAACAACCACTGTGTTTAGCCCCTATTACAGCACCTACACACCACAACTCAGCCCGTAAAAATTGTTACCCTGAAACAGCCTCAAAGCACAGCCCCTGTTCAGAGCCCCACCAGCATCCAAACTAGCCGAGAACCTCCTTGTTTCCTCTGTTTTCGGTCTTAAACATTCCCTGTTTTGAGACTTTGAGCCACCCCTGTTCTGCCTTCATTTCAGCCCCAACAACCAGCACCGAACAGTCTCATTTCAGCCACTTCTTCAGTCTCTAACCACCATCGCACGTGCCTGTTTCCAGGCTATTTTCCACCCTTAAAATCGGCCTCTTTCTCAGCCTCAAAATTAGTACCTAAAGCCAGTCACGCTGCCCTGTTTCCCCTGCCGAGGCCCCCATGCAGCACCAAGACAGAGCTTCCTGTCGGTACCCTTTTTCCCAGCTTTCACCTCTCTCGGCTTCACTCTTTGCCAGCTCGCCTTCCTGCCTGGCCGGCCCCCAAATCAACGCCTAAACTCAGCTTCCAGCACTCAAAAACTCCAAGTCAGCCTCTTCAATTTGCTCTCTCTTTCTCGGCATCTCTCCCTCACTCTCGGCTCTCTTCTGCACCCGATGCCCTGCTTCAGTTTCTTTCGAACTTTGCCTTTCGTTTGGCTTGTTTAAGCCAAAAGCAGGAATGGTGGTCTGCTTTTGCAGACCCTGGGTCCCATCAAACCCCATTAACATTCTTAATTTAATATTATTATTATTTATATATAATATATCATTTATAATTTATATATCTATTATTATATTTTTAAATCTTAAACATATATATTTTTATTTTGTTATATTATATACATATATTTTACTATATACTTTCATATATATATATATATATATATATATATATATATTTATCTGTTTTTTTACCCATATATATTCATTTTTTTTCCTATAAATATATATACATGAATTTATTTTATTTTTTTGATACGATAGAGCGAAGTTCATCCGTCATTAATTCCTAAATTACATGTTCAAGACTTGATTCATTTACAACTAAAGCATTAGTTAAATGATCGGTTAGGAAACTCCGCAGTCATCATAACACCATTCCATTCCCATCGTCTTGTTAAAATACCCCAGAGCTTTGTCCAAAGGTTTCTCTTTGTCACGGGAATGGAAGTGGGCTGTGATAAGAGTATTATAAACAGAAGCATGAGGCCGACAACCACTATTACGCATCTCAGAGAAGAGCCATATAGGCATTCTAATTTGGCCTTTCATTCCCATAACCGTAACTAATTTCGAATAAACCCCATTATCGGCAATGTACCAGCTTTGTTTCTGCATCCATCTGAAAACCTGAATGGTAATGGTACAATATGCAAGAAATCAAATCATTTCATTGAATGCCTTTACTAAACGCCAACAGTAATGTCTCTTCCTAGTTTGCGCTTGCCCCAAACACAAATGCTTGGTCACTTGACTCACTTCAAAAACTTCAAATATGTAAAATTTCCTCCCAAGCTTCAATTAACATGTTGCATGGTATTGCAAGCAGGTAATTAATGATGTTCAGTAAGTTCCATTTGGTTACTGCCTTTACAACTTGTTGCTTGCAAGTACCATATGTTACTTTGCTTCCCTAAAATTGTTGTAAGGCAAAAGTTAGTAATAGCAGAAAGTAATGTTATCATTATAGGAAAATTAAATAAACCACTATAAACGCCATGCTAATTCTAACATATTGCTCTAATTATAAATGTAAATAAATAAATAAATAAAACCTTCTTTTCTATTAAAAACAATTATATCTTTAATTTTTAATCTTTCAAAAACATTTTCTTGACCAAAACCATAGCAAGTATACATCTTAAAATCACAAAAGCCTGAAGATGAAAAAAATAAAGGAAACAGTGCTCACATCTCAAATCTTTTACGCATCTGTTCAATGTCTTAACCAACGGCTCTTTTTCGCTGAACCTTCTCAATAAGACCAGAACTTCCCGGGCTTCCGCTTCTTCTGCCTCTGAAGAACCCGTTCTCCTCCTGGGTCGGGTCGAAATGCAGGATATTCGTGTTATGGGTCGGGTAGAAAGAAGACATGGTAGGCATGGGGTTGGTATGCAAATTTGAGAGTAATTTTGGGGTAACGGAGAAGAGAATGTGGAGAACTGCAAGGAGTAAGGTGATAAAATTAGGGGCATTTTTTTATTCCTTTTCTTTTTGCCTTTCGTTGTTTGGAGAAGATGGGAGATTCTACTTCTGCGCTAAAATGGCTGCCCCAAGTAGGTGGAAAAAATGAAAGTTTTGAACCCGCCGTGAATCGAACACGCAACCTTCTGATCTGGAGTCAGACGCGCTACCATTGCGCCACGGATCCACAGATAATCATGTCTTGATAATAATTAATATAAAATATTTTACAACTTGTCAATAATTATTTTCCTGGATAATTATTTCATATACTATTAATAGAGTTTTTTAACTCCACAAACGATGTTCGAATCATGACATATGTCTTAATTTATTTATTTTTTATTTTTTAATATTTTTAAATAACATGTCATGATCTTAATTTTATTTGTAGAGTTAAAAAACTCTATTAACGGTGTATGAGATATTAAATTTTTTATAATGCCTTAAAAATCTTTATATTTTAGTCTATTTAATGTGATGGTAAATTGATACACTTTTAAAACTATATAAAAGTAAAATGTACATGATTAAGAGAAAATAGGGATCAAAATAAATCATGGGGGCTTACGATGATGAGTTTTATATTTATGGCTTTTTTTTTTTGATGCAGAGGAGGGGGGGAAACCTAAAGAAAAGAACAACTAACTATCTAACACAATAACCAACCTAGGTAAAGATATGCCTATACTATCCTCAAAAACCATTCTAGCAATTAGAGAAGGAGGGGCATCCCATACGACAAGGACCCGATTATGCAATATAGCCTCAGAGGCAAGACCATCTGCCACCCTGTTACATTCTTGGTTCACATGAACTGTCTGAACTCTCCAGTCTCTTTTGAGCTCTTGCCTACAAAGGGCAAGTAGATTCGAAGCCACCCCGGCAGAAGAAGACCTGCTATTAAGCCACTTAACCACCACCGAAGCATCAACTTCAAGAACAATCTGTCTAAATCCCTTCTTCCACGCAAGTTTCAGCCCCTGTAACACTGCCCAAAGTTCCGCTTCACTACTAGAACAAGACCCGATATTATAAGTGAAACCACACAGCCAAATACCCGATATTTATGGCTTTCATTTCTCTTTTTGAAACAAATTTATTTATTTATGACCTCTAACCTTAAGAATGAATATATATGGGCTTATATTGATAAAGGAAATTTCTAAATTAAGATTTTCTACTTTATTCTCGATTTTCCTTACTTATAGGCAATCAATTTCCTAATTACTAGTTTTTTAATTATTATTCAACTTCTTATTATTAAGATTTTACTTTACTAGAATAGGATTACAATTAGAGGTGGCAAATGGACGGGTCGGATCGAGTTTGAGTTAGATCATTTTGGGTTAAGAAAAAATCGAATCATTTCAGATTTGGATAATTTCGAGTTCGAATAAGGTCGGGTTTGGGTTAAGGAAAAATCGGTCTATTTCAGGTTTGGATCATTTCGGTTCGGATAAGGTCGGGTTTGGGTCAAGGAAAAATCGGTCTATTTCAGGTTTAGATCATTTCGAGTTTGGATAAGATCAGGTTTGGGTCGTTGATTTTTTTAGTCAATTCGGGTTGGTCGAATTTGGATTTGGGTCGATTAGACAGATTTATTGGATTAAGCTTTGGTCATCTTGATGTGATTTATCTGGTATGAAAATCAACTGAAACCATATTTCTAATAATTACAAAACTCATGAAAATAAAATTTTCTTCTTACATGACCTAGAGTACAATTGGGATTAAAATAATCAAAATATTTAATAATCTGTATGATAGTTTTCTTTATAATATATTTACCAATATTCATAAATTAATTACATTTTTTTCATTTTATTTTTATTATCTACAATAATTAATAACTTTTAAATCAAAGTGATTTAATAATCCCCACTAAATATCATAAAACAGTACTATATATCTCTTTAATTTATTTTGATTTTTTATAGAATAATTGGAGACATTAGTATAGATTATATAGCTTATGTACTCTATTATAGATTAGTCATTAAATAATTATACATTAGGTTCAAATGAATGCAATATAAAAGTGAATATTTAAATTTAACTAGATTAAAAAATATATAACACTCATATTATTAAAAAAATTATTTTTTTACTATATTAAAATACTTTGATATTTAATTTTAACATTTAAATATTTATTGATAATATTAAATTTAAGTTTGAATCTTTTCAGGTTTGGGTAAATTTGGATTCGGATCAATTCGGGTTCGAATCCGGTCGGGTTTGGATCAATGTAAATTCGAATAATTTAGTTTTGGATCAATTCGGATTCGGATCGGATTGGATTTGGGTTGTTGACTTTTTTAGTCAAATTGGATCGGTCGGGTTTGGATTCGGATTAATTGGGCAAATTTTTCCGGTCGGGTCAACTTTTGCCACCTCTAATTACAATTGTACACTATATATGTACTGTTGTGCCTAATGACAAGGTTATACTATAATTATTCTTTTCTTTGAAATATCATTATGGTATCAATGCATTTGTTTTTGGAACTGTAACATCTTATTCTCTCTTTCTTTTTCACACCTCCACCACCACAGTTGCAGCATCAATTATGGCCAATGAAAATAATCAACTCACAATCCCTAATACACAAGAATCCACCAGACCTCTTACAGTTATCAACATCAGTAACTCTGTCAAACTCATCCCTCCCAACTATCTCTATTGAAAACTTCATATGGAAGCATTTCTAATTGGTTACAATCTTGACAAGTTTATTGATGGCTCTCACTCTGCTCTTTTAGCCATAATCACTGCAAATAATGTCATCACTCTCAATCCATAATTTTAAACATGATTAGGGTAAGATAAATTAAACTTTGGTGCTCTTGGTGGCTCTCTCACATTGCCTCTCATACTTCTTATCCTTTATCAGAAAACCTCCTGCCACACCTACCAACACCTATGCCAGGCCTTCTCGCTGGCACATCAAGTAGATCAATGAATAAAGAATGCAAGCCACCAAGGGCACCCAAACAATTTTCAATTATATGTAGTTTATTAAAACCCGTGATAACGAACTTGCAACCTTAAGCAAACTTATGGATCATGAGTATCTCATTGAAAAAATCCTCAATGGCCTTCTTGATGATTACAAGCTTATCATTGATGTTATTAATGGTTGTGAAACATCGATTTCATTTGATGAACTACATGAGAATTTAATCAACAAGGAACTCTCCTTGCACCTCTATCATTCCAATTCCTTGCCATTTTTAGCTTATACAAATCTAACCAATTCTTGATCCAATTTGGAAAATCTTGGCAAAAGAAATTAGCACCCAACATGTGCATCCTCCCTCCTACCATTGACGAATGTTCCTGTCTCAGGTTCCACTAGCACCACAACGTAAAGTAATCATCTCTCGCCTTAGCATTACCAAGGTCGCTATTAGTGGTGTCATGTTCAAGGTCACACTATTACACAATGCCTTATGTTTTGTCAAAAGCATATGACTTTACAACCACCTCTAACCTTATGTCAAACTCCATGGTGGCAATCTTACCCTCGGGCACTATGGTAACCTTAGGCCAACCTTGTACCAGCCAACATGTCTGATAACTCCATTTGACCTCTTGAAGTGGCACTTTGCACGATGTTACCACTAACCTAAGCAATCAATCTATTCACACTCCTTATGACAATCTTGATGATATTATGATTGGTGATGGCATGGATCTTTCTAACACCTCTACTGGTTCAAAAATCTCTCTACACTCCTCACATAACTTTTCTTTGAATAATGTTCTTTGTGTTCCTACAATGAAAAGAATCTTTGTTCTATCTCTTAATTTTGTCAATCTCATAATACCTTAACTAAACTCTTACCACTTATTTCCTTATAAAGGATCTTTGCACGGGGACAAGTCTTTTACAATGTAGAACTAAGGATGGTGTGTATGAGTAGCTGGCTTTCTCTATCAGGTCTTCTCCTTTAGTGGCTATCTTTAATGTCAAATCACTTTGTCTATGTGGTATCATAGATTAAGGTATCTGTCTTCTTTATCTATAGGCACATTGTTTCCAATTTTCATCTAAAACAGTCAAGTCCTTTAAATTTGAATAGCAATTGTAATTCATGTCAATATAATAAAGGTCACAAGCTACCTTTCCCAATCTCTTCTCTTGTCACTTCTTCTCCTTTAAAAATTATATTTTTTGACATGTGGACCTTATCTATCCACTTTGTTGATGATTTCAAGTACTATGTTATTTTCATTGACCACTTTACAAAGTATATCTAATTTTACCCACTCAAACAAAAATCTCATTGTCATGATAATATATCTGTTCGTTTTAAATAGCTTGTCGAAAACTTCTTCCATCTAAAAATTATCACACTTTACTTTTATAATTGGGATGGGGGAGGAATATAAAGCTCTCTCTTTCTTTCTCGCTACCAATGGCATATCTCATCTCACTCCCCCCTCTTTACATACTAGAACACAATGGATACTTTGAACATCGTCATTATCACATCGTTAAAACAGGTTTGTCACTTCTCTCTTATACATCTATGTCCCTATCCTATTGGTTTTATGCATTCATCATTGCTGTCTATCTTATTAATTATCTAACTACCCGAACACTTCATCTCCTCTCCTTGTATGTCAAACTTTTTGGCACTCCTCCAAACTACTTTAAGCTTTGTAGTTTTGAATGTTTCTGTTACCCATAGCTTCGACCAAATTCATCCCACAAACTTGCTCCCTATTCTTCTCCTTATGTCTTTCTTGGTTACTCTTCTATCCAAAACACCTACCTATGCCTTGAACCGACCTCCTCTCATATCTACACATCGTGTCATGTTAAGTTTGTCAAGTTCATTTTCCCATTTACTTTACTTTAGTCTCACCTGGATCGCCCCTCTTTTGAAACAATCTCTCACTGATGTCCCGTTGTATATTTCCTTCCTGTTATTGTCACATCATCAATAGCTTTGACATCTATATCCTTTTGCAGATCCAATCCCGAGCATATCACCTATTCCTTCTTCCACATCCATTTCACCTCACTTCTCACATCCCCTTCCCACCACCGTCGAACACCTTTGCAACTGAACAAAGCCTTTTCTCTTACATCTTTATCACCTTTCCTCTTGAGTTATTGTCACTAGATCCAAAAACAACATTCACAAGCTAATCACCAAATTAAACTTGATCACTTAACTTACTACCTCTAATGAACTTTAACGCAACTTCATAACTCAAGCCACCAAGGATCTCATGTAGTGTCAAGCTATGTCCAATGAGTATGATGCACTTGTTCAAAATGGGATATGAAAACTTGTTCCACCAAACCCAACACCAAATCTGGTTGGTTGCAAGTGTATTTTTAATACTAAATATTTAGCTAATGGATTTCTTGATAGGTACAAGGCTTGTAGAGTTGCAAAGAGGTTTCATTAGCACCCTCGAATTGATTATTATGACACTTTTAGTCTAGTTGTCAAGCCCACCACTCTTCGACTTGCTCTTAGTCTTATTGTTAATCATGGATGGTCTTTTTGACAACTTAATATTAACAAGGCCTTTCTCCAAGGAACTCTCTTTGAGGATGTATATATGACTCAATCATTAAGCTTTATTGATTGTGATCGTCCTCATCATGTTTGCAAACTTTGCATGGCTATTTATGATTTTAAACAGGCTCCTCAAGCTTGGAATCATGAGTTTGGCCAATTTACTAGTCACCTTTGGCTTTAGCAACTTTATTGTTAGAAACCTTTAGTGAAGCTTAGAGTGTTCTAGGTAGGATAGGTGACCAATCATACTTGGGAAAGAATGATTAACGATGATTCCTTAAAATTTGTTTCTAGTGGATAGGTTCCTAGTAATGTAGAGATTATGATAATACCCAATACCATCTCTACCAAAAAGTACTTTGTATAAATTATTACTAGTAAAATTTGAAACTCTCTAAATTTATGCCAACTTAATACAATTAACTTATTTATTACTATAATCTCTTCGAAATATATTTCATTAAAAGTAATATACTCAAGAGTCAAAGATTAATTAGCAAATAATTTTAATTTCCTTATTACTTAAGTTTAAAATTATAGTTAAAATATAAACATCATTTAATTAAGTCTTTAATATATACAATATATTCTTTTTTAGAAAATAAATATAAACTATTATAGAGTTAAAATTATTTGGGTATATTCTTTTTTTTGTTAAAAAAGTTTTTATCCTTATTTTAATAAGATTTAATTTATATTTTTAAAAAAATTGTAAATATTAGAGAAATAAAATTTAATAAAATAAAATTAAAGAAAAAAAATAAAACCAGAGAATAGATTGAGAATTATTACTTTATCCTATCATAAGAAAATATATAGTAGAAAGAAAATAAATTTTTAAAATTATTTAAAAAATTAGTATAATTTTTTTGTTGATTTTGAGTTGAATCTTAAAATTAAAAGGAAAAATGATTGTTATCTTGATTTGTAATTTTTTTTTATTTTTATAAACTAATTGATAAGAAGATCAATTGACACTTTTTAAAAAAAAAATTAGCGACTCTTATAAAAAAATTTAAAAATTAAGAATCAAAATTGAACTTATATAAAATGATTGGCAATACAAATGAACCTCACTCCAAACTTTTCACAACTGATAATCATGACTTGTCAGCAATGGGTTATTTAACATTCCATCTGGCTAAAAAAAAAGGGCATATGTCTCAGCAATGAGTATTTAACATTGCATTTGGCCAAAAAAACCATACACGCCAACGAGGCTTTGTGAGCGACAAGGAAGAGGTTATTTAATTTTTGAAGTTTCAGATTTAAATTTTATCATTTGTAAGTTTAAGTATAATTTATTTATTTATTAATTTAATCAGTTCTCTTATTAAAATTATTTTTAATAAAAATTTACGATTAAAAAAAAGCTAATTTACGTCATCAAAAAAGAAAGAAAATTACAGAAACTTGTTAAGTGGGCCAACTAATACTTTGGATTCATAGTATCCAAGTTGCCGAATGGAGAACAAAAAGGCCGCAAGTGACAAACAGAAGTACATACATTTCTGATTCATTGATGCCCAACCCAATCCTACTGGTAAAGTTTTCATTTTCAAATCTCCCTCTTCCTTTAGCTCAAATCCCATGAAAACCAAATCCAAAGACACAAATTCCTTATGGAAATGGAAGGGAAACATGAAGAAGAAAAAGAATGGAACGCAATTCCCAGTGTCGGAATTCCTCCATGAAAGCCGCCGGAAAGTGCAGGAGAATGTATTAGGCCCTGGAGGCGGAGCTGGGATTGGTTGTGGCATTGGAGTTGGTTTTGGCTTGGTTGGCGGAGTTGGATATGGTGGGTGGCCTTGGAACCATTTGAAGCTTGTGTTTGGGGTTGGAGCTGGCTGTGGAGTTGGGGTTGGATTCGGATTTGGACAAGGGATTGGTTATGGTTTTAGTTTAGAATCTTTGGAATCCTACTTTTCTGAGGATAGTTCAGATTCCAACAGAAAATTTTTAATTTCTTAGGAAAGAAAAAACTGTTGTTATGTTCCAATTGTCTTGAGTAATAAATTGGCTAGGCTGCTGCACTTTTCCACCTTTACTCTGATGAATCGTGACTGTTATTGGAATTCGGATGAACCATTTATTTTAGCACAATTAAGATACTAATTTTACTTTTTTTTTTTTAATTAATGAATAAGGTGCTGCAAATTTTACATTAATCTAGTTACTTGAAAGGAGGATTATCATAAAAAACGATGTCAAAAACGGACACACTGATTTATGTACTGGCAGCGAACAAATTTGAGTAAATAAAATATATATACTTTAAAATTAAAAAAGAAACATTAGGACAAATGTCTAGCTTAACCCTAGTTCTATGATGACATAAATGGTTATAATTATTAGAGTTAGTCGTATTTTCATGGTACTGATTAGGAATATTCTTTATTCATTAATTCATGATAGTAACCTTAAGCATGGATGCAAGTTTTGGTTTTTCGTTTCAGTTGCATTCTAGGTGTTTGTTATATTGTCCCAGAGGTAGTTTCTCTTAAAAATATATGACTGAGCCAACATAGTTGTTTTTGCTTTTGATTTTAATTTTTGTCCGTTGCTTTCAAGATTTCATAATTTATATTGTATCTACCTATTAGCCAACTTATTCTCTGATTTGGGCAAAAAAAAAAACACCTATTTCTTTGACTAAGGGGAAAAAGAGCATGTACAATAGACTAGGCCAACAATATACTACTTGTTAGTGAAAATAAAATGTCAATCATCAAAGACTATCAATACTATAATGTATTTCTAGAAAATATTGAATACGAAAGGCAAAAAAAAAACCCAAAGTTTATTGGCCTTTTAACCTCTAAAACAAGACCATGGGCCCTTCGACAGTCATCAATATCAAAAAACCTGTTAGCCTTCAGGATCCAACTGAGAGGGAAATCCTGGAATCATTGGATAATAAATTTCTGGTGGAATGTGGTAAATGGCTGCGTCATAGTAATCTGGTTGTATCCAAGATGGATCAACATAATGAATCGGCAATGGAACGGACAGAATATGACTACTACTAGAACCAGCATCAAATTCAGGATAGCTGATACCATTATGCATCATCATCATAATCGGGCTTTCCATGAAATTTGGGTCATCGGAAAGCATCTGAAAACTCCGGTCTTCTTGGGTATGAAGAGGCTGTTGGTAGATAATAACTTCCTTTTGCTTCGCTTTGTTTAAGAATCCCATTCCTTGACTGTCTCCCAACATCTTTGACGGTTCTTCTGTCAGAGCCTGTTTTGACTTAATTGCATTCATCACAGCAGCAATCTTAGCATCCAATTCACAACACAACTTTTGAAGCTCATTCTCAGAGTAGTGATTGATCAGATTATTGTGATCTGATATAGCAAATTTCTCAGCAGATCTTGTCTTCTTACTTGGAAAAGAATCACAAGCTTTTCAGCTGTCACCTCTAACAGGCTGCTGCTTGAACCTATTGATTATTTGTTCAGCTTCCTCACCATTGTCAGGCCAAATCTCAGGTTTTTGTTTATCTTGTTCATAGATGATAAGCAATATCTTAACATCACAAAGAATTGATAACTCCTTGGCTTTCTTTAACAAATTATTCCTTCTTTTTTCGAAAACCTTCTTCCCAGCCTTCTCATTCTCTATCACTTTCAAATTGATCCTACACCTGCCCATCTTTTCTGCTATGATAAAAGTAAATAAATTAGTAAATAATTGTAAAAAAAAAACATGTAACTCATGCTCATATTGAAAAGAAATAAAAAGAAAAAACAGAGTAAAATATAAACTAAGAGGAAAACTGTTTACTCTTAAGTTTTAAAGTCTTGAGTCTCAAGTCTCAACTAAAATATCAACATAAAAATCTGATGCAATAAATCATCCAATCAAAAAGACAAAAAGCCTTAATATACCACAAAATCATCTGCATTCATCATCAAACACCAATTATCAGACCAAATATAGTTCTTTTCCTTTCAGATGATCAATCGAAAAAACCCAGAAAAACCCTTTACCGCTGTCGACTTTTTATACATAACTTCAATAAGAAGTTTCCTTTTCAAAAAATAAATAAATTACACTATATCCCAAAACAAAACTCAAAACAGAGAGGAAAGCCTATATTTACCACAATTCAACAAATTTAAGCCTCAACTAACTTAATGAGGAGTTAATTCAAAGTAAATAAAAAGTTTTAAATTAAAGACTACCAATATTTTCTTCAAAAAAATCTTAGTTTAGGGCTGGCGTAGAGAGACCTCTTAAGCTTTCACCACCACCAGTCAACTCCGGTCTTGTCTGTGAGAGTAGAAACAGAGAACAAAAAACAGTAGAAGGGGTGGACGCTCGGGAAGATTCCGTCCTCTTTATACAGACATTATGAATTTTTTTTTTTGGTTACAATAAAATCATTTTTTTAGCTAAAAGAATTTAGCGCAAACGGGCATTAGTATTTATTACTATACATAAGATTCTCTTTTTCGTGATTGTATCCGTCATAAGATTTATTAGCTTTGAACTTTATTAATTAGTTTCTTCAATATTGAATTTTTTTAGTTCTTTCCATTGATTAAATAAAAAAAAATTAAACATTTTAGTAAAAGTAAAAAGTAAAATGATTTTAATAGAAAAAATATAAACTTTGAATAATTAAAATTATAAATAGCCTACATAAGTCTCATTTGTTCTTGGGGAAAAAAAGAATCCTTTGTCCCTCGAAGCTTTATATATTGTTGAAAAGATGTAACAAGACCAAGTTTTTATCTACTAATGAAAATTAAAAAGAATCCGTTCAAATGTAACACATACTTAAAGTCATCATTAATCTAGCATGCGAAGCAATAATCCATATTGCAAGCAGCCAATGAGGGTTGGTGTAAGTGGGTAAGGTTTGGACTTTCGTGCAAAGCACCAAAGTTTGAATCTTTATGGTTTCTTATTGATAGGCAATTCGTAAGTCCGAAAAATCCGCATTTGAAAGTCTAATGAATTTGTAAATCCCAAAATAAATTGGTGGCTTGTCTTGGCTTTAGAGATGGGGTAACCTCCCATGTAGAGGTGCTTATTGGGCCGGATTGGCCCGACTCGATTCGCAACCAGATCGGATCAATTCGGCCCAAAATCCGAACCGGTACTGTATCGGTTCGAAACCGACCCAGCCCGGTATCATATCGGGCTGGGCCGATTTTAATTTTTTAAAATCGAGCCCGGTAAGGGCCCGGCTCATAACCAGACTAGTTTGAGCCGGTCCGGTTAAAAAAAATAAAAAAAATAAAAAGAATTTTGATTGCAGTTGCACAGTGCAACTGCAGTTTGCAGCAGAGGCAAGTCACAGACTTGCCTCTGCCGTTTTGAATGGCCGTTGCCCATCAATCTTTCTTTTCTTTTTTTTTTTTAATTTTTTAATTTTAATTAAATTTAAAAAAAAAGCTTGGCTGCTGCGCAGTGGCAGCCTAGCCAATGGCTCTTGCAGTTGCACTGCAGTGCAACTGCAAGATGCAGAGCAGAGGCAAGTCCTTTGCTCTGCGTTTGATCATTGATGGCCGTTGCCCATCAATCCTTTTTTTTTAATTTTTTTTATTTTTTTATTGTAATTTTTTTCTTATAAATACCTCTATAATCTTCTATTTTCATTTACATTTCTTCTATATTTTCTCTCAAATCTACTATCTATATTCATCTACTCTTATTCTCTTCACTCATATACTCTCTCAATATTCACTCAAACTCTCTCAAATTCACTTAAATTCCCTTATTCCAAATTTATAATATCATCATTTTCTTTATAAATTTCATTTTTCTTTTTATTTTATAATTTTACAAATTTTAATTTTAATTTTCAAATTCTAATATATTATATATATTCCTTATTCCAAATTTATAATATCATCATTTTCTTTATAAATTTCATTTTTCTTTTTATTTTATAATTTTACAAATTTTAATTTTAATTTTCAAATTCTAATATATTATATATATTCCTTATTCCAAATTTATAATATCATCATTTTCTTTATAAATTTCATTTTTCTTTTTATTTTATAATTTTGCAAATTTTACTTTTAATTTTCAAATTTCAATTTTCAAATTCCAATATATTATATATATCATACATCTATTTTTTTAATTTTTAACATATATTTATTTTCAAAAAAAATATAAAAATGTCAAATTTCTTTCGTCGTTCATGCTCTGTTTCTCGACCTTTTGGTTCCACTGAAATTCCTAATTTGGGTGACGAATCATTTAATGAAATCGAACCCGATATTCATCCGGAGGAGGAGCTTCCTTTGGCGGCGCCATCGGTTGGTTGTGAACGTGGAGGTCATGCTCAAACACAATCATCAGCTGCCACCACTGCTGCTACATCATCAAGGCCGAAGTTTAGTCGAAAAAAAACGAGCAGGGTATGGGAGTATTTCGATATTGTAGCAAAAGAAGGTGAGACGAATAAATATTGTGCTATCTGTAAATTGTGCCAAGGCGTTTACTCTTATAAGTCCGGTGGAGGTGCTGGCAGTACAGGTACGTATAAAAGACATTTAATTACTGCACATAAAATTAATCCTGATGCCGAAGAAGATGAAATTTTAGAAGGTAAACAATCTCAAATTAATACACGTGATGGTGGAAAAATTTTTTATTTTTGATAATGTTCAAGCTAGACGTGGTTTAGTTAGATTTGTAATTAGGACTGAACAACCATTCACAATTTATGAAAAATCAGGATATTTAGAATTTGTTTGTAACTATTTACAACCCGCATATAAATCTATTTCTAGACATACATTAAAAAGAGATTGCATGGATATGTTTAAAGAATATAGACAAGCTTTAATTGATAAACTTAGTAATATTTCATCTAGGGTTAGTTTAACTAGTGATATATAGACTAGTACTAATGGTATAAGTTATCTTGTTATAACTTGTCATTGGATAGATGAAGATTGGTCAATGCAAAAACGAATTTTATCTTTAGATGTAATAGAAGAAGCACATAATTCATATACTATTCATAAATATATTACTAAAGTTTGTAAATTATATAGACTAGAAAATAATAAAGTTTTTGCTATTACTTTTGATAATGCTTCGAGTAATACTGTAGCTATTCCTCATTTAATTAAAAGTTTAAACCCTGTTATGCAAGGCATATTTTTTCATGCAAGATGTGCATGTCATATTATAAATTTATGTGTTTAAAGTGGTTTTATTTCTAGTGGTACTGGTACTGGCATAGGTCCAATTGATAAAATTAAAATTTTAGCAAAATGGATTCGCACACCAAGTAATAAACGTGAATGGAAGCAAATTTGTATAACAAATAATATACCTGTTAAAGCATTTCCACTTCCCGTGGAAACAAGATGGAATTCACTTCATCGTTTGCTTTCTTCTATTTTACCTTATAAAGAACTTGTTACTCCTTTTTATAACAATTATACAAGTAGCACACATTTAGTACTTTTTGAAGAAGATTGGACTTTTATTGAATATTGTGTTGATTTATTATCTACTTTTAAAGATGCAACCGAAAGATTTTCAACTCAATTTTATCCAACTACACCGTATTTTGTTCCTATTATCTACACAATGTTTGACAAATTTGTAAAATTTAGGAATCATGAAACTTTAAGTTCTTTTGTATATGATATGGAGGAAAATTTTAAAAAATATTGGGAAATAATTCCTCCTATTTATTGTATTGCAACTTTACTAGATCCGAGTCAAGGTGAGGTAAATATAGAAATTTTTTTTGATTGTTATAAAGAATTTCTTGGTCTTGATTCTATTGAGGATCAAAAGTCCTCAATTAACAATCTTTTTTCGAGAATTGTTTAATGTTTATGAATCAGAAAGGGAGCAATTCAACTTTAATCGAGAAGAAGAAGATTCATACGAAGAAACCGAAAGTAGCAAAAAAGGAAAAGGAATTTTAAACGCAATTAAGGAAGCAGCAAAGAAGAAAATGAAGCTAAAGGGAAAAGCGAGTGGATCGGGATCGGGATCAACAACTTGACGAAGTTCTAGCTTCAATGAGCTAGGATTTTTCTTAAGTCAAGATCTTCTCCAATGGTGGAAAGAAAACCAAAAACAATTTCCAGTTTTAGCTTCCATGGCCCGAGATGTTTTTGCGGTGCAAGTTTCTTCTGTTGCTTCGGAATCCGCATTCTCGACGTGTGGGAAGAATTATTGGAGACCATCGAACCACTCTTAATCCGGATTCATTGTGCATGTTAACATGCCTTAAAGATTGGTTTGATGCGGAATCGCGCAATGTCGAACTTGGAATGGCCAATGAATTTGCTGATAATAATTCAGGAGAGGAGGAAAAAATTTCCAAGGCAATCCGTATAAATTATGAAGAGTAGAGAATAATCTTTTTTTTTGTAAATTGTATGTAAAATTGTAAATAAGTTTAGTCATAGTGAATATTTTTATGGACTACAGTCCCGTGGTTTTTACCCTTCTAACTTTTGAAGGGGTTTTCCACGTAAAAAATCTTTGGTCTCCTACTCTCTCCTTTTTCTCCTTTGTTGTTGTTGTTGTTATTATTATTATTATTATTATTACATACCAAATTAATTAATGTTATACTTATCTATGTTTAAAATAAATAAATATTTAAAATACAAAATGAATTAATATTTTAAAAACATATTAAATAAATGAATAAATAAATGAATGAATAAATATTAAGTAAATGATATTTCAAATATAATAAATTATTTTAAATGCAAAATGAATATAATAAATGAATATAAATAAAGATATGCAAAATGAATATAATAATAATATTCATAATATCATTATTTGTATTTTGAATTAAATATCATTTTATCATAATATTATATTCATAATATAACTTTAATTTATTATAACAATAATTTTATTAGATAATTTTATAATAGTTTATTTTTACATTATTGTTACATTAATTAAATAAATTATAATATAACTTTATAATAAATTATTGTTAAATTAAACTATTAACATTATTTATTATAAAAATAAATTTATTAGATTAAATTATTAAAATATATTAATATATATTAAAATAAATTAATATAAATTTTTAAAAATAAAAATTTTAAAAAGCAAAAAAAAAAATGGATCGAACCGGTTTAAACCGGTTCGGTCCGGTTTTGAGGCGAACTGGTCCAGCGAACCGGGCCGGTTCGCCTCTTATAACAGATAGAACCGGTCTGAACCGGACCGGTTCTCTTTTGGTTAGGGCCGGAACCGATGAAAATCGGCCCGTAACAAGCTCTACTCCCATGACCTAAACTTTTATGCACCAAAAAAAAGTCGATATTGCTGGCAAACCTTTACCTACATCTAACTTACTCAGTAGAATGCTGGGAAAGGTTAACAAAAAATTGATTAATGTCATCTATTAGTTTAGGCCTTGCGTTAGCTACAATTCCCACTAGCTTATATGTTATCTGTGAAAAGCAAGAGCCAGAATAAGGATTCAAAGCATAATCAAAGTAAATTTAAATAAGATAAAAAATGAATGTAACAAAAATAAAGTTAGAGAAAATAGTATTACTCAAGTTCTCATGCCATACAAGGGGAAAATGAATCATTAAGAATGCTTATAAAAGAAAGAAGTAATGTTTACTTATCTCTTACTATTCTAGAACAATATGCAAGCTAATGAAAATATTTATATTACCAAATCTATTTGTTGTTGCAGTCAAGTATTTGTTTTCAAGGAAATATGAAGTCAACATTAAGGATGCATGGTATAGTTACTTCAGCATTTATCAAAGTAAAATTTCAGACTTAGATGGCATGCCAACATGCCTCATAACTATGTCTCTAAAATCTAAGTAGGAAAAATGACTTAAGTGGACACTTGCTTTACTGTAGTTAAGTTAAAGAGAACCCTTTTGATGAGTGTAAGCAAGGTATGTAAGATCAACTAATCAATTTTCTTATATAATAATTAAAACACAAGAGGTATTAAACATTTAACTATGCGTATTTGTTTGAGGCAGATATCAACAAATTGTGGAAGCATAAAGAAGCATAATCATTAGAACTATGATTAGGCATATCTTCATCTTCTACTTCTCCTTTAGGGTGGCTCTCAATGGATAGATACCAATGCGTTGGGATGTGAAGAGGGGATCTAGCCTTATATTTGTAATTAAACCTAATAGTCCTCCCATCAGAGATTATTAAGTTCCAGACCTACACAACCACCACACCACATTGACCTAATAGGACGGGCAAAAGCCCATACTTGCTAATCAAAATTAACTATTTGGGCTTATCTGCAAGTTTTTATATCAGAACTAAATTATAACAGCCTGTTTTATTAAAATTCAAAACTACCAATGAATAGCAGTTTACCAATTGAAAAATTCTAACAAGGTAACCCTCCAGCATATCCTTTTCTCATCATTCTTTCTAAATTTTTTGCCTCCTGTGTTTTTTCCCATTTAATTGTGATTCATTCATATCATTGCACCAAAAAGCTGTGAGCTCAAATTTACATAAAGAATAATATAAAATATTTAAAAAATAAGAAGTGATCTCTATCTAGAAAGGACCTACATTCTTTCCATGGCATTTGACTATGAATTGAAATCATAATACGTGCTTGCTGCAATCAACTTCATTGAAAGGAACTGTAACATTTTGAATTAGGTCAGTGAAATTATGTTACAACTATACAAATCATACGTGCATTCATTGATACATAGACATACACAAATACATCTAGCTATACATGTTACAACTATACAAATCATACACAATTGCATGACTTATTTATGTTGATAATCTTATTTAACTGAGGTGTATCAACTATAAACTATTTAATAATTTGAGATCTAATCTAACATATATAAGCGTGCCACAGCATTTCTTTCCCCCATAATTAATGGCCAACAGTGCATGAAGAATACAATAAATAGTAATAGGCACATTGATTGCTAAATTGAATTGTTGACCACAGTACAGATTCGAAAGCCCATCTCCCCATTCATTGGTCCTATGCATATTCCTCTTTTTAGCCACTAAAATTCATATGAAGCTTTAAAAAGTTGTTATTACACTATAAAAATTGTTCATCAATCTGCAAAATAGGGCATTGTTAACTCCAATTCCTATTGACAGCTTGCTTAACTTTATGCCATTTAAGCGTAACATATAACATGCTCATAAAATAGTAACATAAAACATATAAGGGTAACATATAACTTTCAGCTAATTAATAACATTTTTCAAGAAATTTACTTACCAAAGAACTTTCTCATAAAAGAGCAACATATAAGCACATTTGATTCACTGTGTAGGAACATGAAGTTATGAACTACCATTTGTGATCCACTCTCGACATCATTGCAAAAGTGGATCACGAAGTAAATGTCCTGCGTCAAGAGAAACACAAATATGTAATACACTTTGGATATAAATATTTATAAAAAGTAAACAAAGCATCTTCACCAAGAACAAAAATACTATGTATATTTTTGATAATTCAAGGATTATACCTTCTCGTAATACACAAAAGGAATTTCGAACCAACTACTCTAATCATCAGTTTAGAAGAAAACAAAAACAAAGAAGCGAGCCTCATATGTTGTGTTGTCAGACTTTGTACATATATGGCTCTTAAGGCTTAATCGTAACCTTCAGATGATGCAAGCAAATTTAGTGTAATTGTACAAAATATTAAGAAATCCGACAGAATAGAGGAAGCACGTAGCAACAGAAAAGGGTTCATTTAAGAGAACAGAGTAGATGAAAAATATGAACCAAAAGTTGTGATGTTAAAAATTTGTGTTTGTTGAATCAGATAACATAAATGACAAATCATATCACTTGATTAAATGATCATGTCACTTGAAATTAATCTATATAAATAAAGATGTTAAGTTTAGACTTGAAATACACCAAGAATCATATTAATTTTGAATTCCTCTATCCTCTCTCAATCTTAAAGTAGAAAACAAATATATTAAATATTGTTTTACCGCAGAAGACTTTGGCTAAGTTATAATACTTTTGTATTTGTCAAAATGTTTAGTGGTTTAATATTTCTAGTGCAATGTTGTCGTAACGATTTCGTTCGAAAACTCAACCGCTCGACGATTTTTAAAACATTTAAAAACAAAGGGAGTCGCCACCAATCTTTTTTGACTAGGTGTGATTGATCACCTAAAATATTTATCTTTTTAACAAAATCTCAAAATTAATTAAGTTTTATTAAAACGACAATTTTTGGTTTGCGAAAACAAAATCAGGTCCGGAAGTACAGTTACGTGCGAGGAAGGATTAGCACCCCCACGACGCCTGTTAAAAAAACAGTATCATCTTAATCAAGTGTTATCCTTTAGTTTCAATAAAATGATCTTAACTTAATATTTAAAAATATTTTCCTTCTTATTCTACAATTTTTCAAAGCATTTTCTTATTATTTGTCAAGAAACATTTTTTCTCGTTTTTAGAAAAGTTAAATTTTATTTTATTTTTTTGAAATTGAATGTGAACCTTTTTGTATTGAAAAAATTAAATCAAATACTCCAATACTTTTGGTAATATTTGAAATAATTTTCCTCACTTAAAGATTTCTTAAGAATCACTACTTGTGACTTCTATAGAATCTCATCCTCGGTAGGACTCACATTATTTGTATAATTGAATAAAAATTATTATATGAATTTAAAAATCTCATTTTTGAAAATAAGTATGAATCCCTTTTATTGAAAAATTAGATCAAATACTCCAATACTTTTGGTAATATTTGAAATAATTTTTCTAACCTAGAGATTTTTTAAGAATCAC
Organism: Heritiera littoralis; assembly: GCA_031772115.1. Classification (NCBI taxonomy): domain Eukaryota; kingdom Viridiplantae; phylum Streptophyta; class Magnoliopsida; order Malvales; family Malvaceae; genus Heritiera; species Heritiera littoralis. The sequence continues at coordinate 877,823 of JAPDPK010000096.1, read as the reverse complement.
TACTTGTGACTTCTATAGAATCTCATGCTCGGTGGATTCACATTTTATTTTTGTAGTTAACCAGGGATGCATATGATGCAAACAGGAAATGAATGATGAACTTGTATTTTTTATAATAATTTTTATAATATTTTATTTTTTATTTTAAATAAAAATTAATATTATTGAAGAATCGTATTTAATATTCCAATACTCTGGTAATATTGAATACACTCCTCTCACCTAGGGATCAGTTAAGAAATCACTACTTGTAAATTTCATAACATCCACTACTTGTAAATTTCATAACATCCCATCATCGGAAATTCATTTGATTAAATTTAAATTTCTTTATTTATTTCTTTATTTATTTATATTTCCTTTCATTTAATCCTTACGGAAGCCTAAATTTGTGAGCTAAATTTTTCTTTTTCTTATTTCATCGTTTGTAGGTAACTGCATAGGTCACAATTCGGTTTTAAGCGATCCTTGATCACTAAGGCTCCATTTCTATCCTTTAATAGTTGAAGCATAATCATCTAGCATAATTATTCTCCAACTTTAATATCATAAGTAAACCGATTCTTGTCATTACCTTCAGTGCATCAAGAAATTTCATATCGTGCACTCCTGTCTTGCTTAAACACATATATTTGTAATCATATATTACCATATCATTTTTTTATCTCAAACAAGCATAAATCCAGTATCAATTCAACAACAGTAAAACCTAGCCTACATCCCAGACTCGATGTATAATATGTATATACAACCAACTGAAACCAAAACACACTGTGCCAATAACCAACTGTGTCTATATAACTTGCTGGGTGCCATATGCCTTACAATATACATGAGGATGCACTCCGAAGGAACTCCTCAACGGGGATAGTGTGACAGTAATCTTTAATCTGAAAGGGAGGGGAAAGAAGAGGGGAGTGAATCGTAAACTCAGTAAGTAACTACATAAGCAACTTTAAAAATCAGAACCTGCATCTGTCAGTTTTCAAACTCATATATCATATGTATTAGATAAATCAAACTCGGTATGCTGCGGTATAAAACATGACTGCAGTTTAAACATAAAGAATGGCAGTCTCATAAATGGATTTTGAATCCCATTTCAATAATTGATAAATCAGATTCGATATGCTACATTGTAAAACATATTCTCAAATCATAAGGCAAAAGCCATCATCAATCGTCAAACAGTATGGAAACTCAATAACAAATCGTAGTCAAATGTAGAGTTTCATCATTAGACTAGAAGTCTCAATATCAAACCATACATAAAGTATGCTGTGCGATCAATAAAACCAATTTTCATGGTGAGGGCCCGAAGTACCTTACGGGTCATTCATCACCTCAAAATCATACATAAAGTATGTTGTGCGATCAATAAAGCAAATCATAGTACCAAGAGAGTTCACAGAGTATCAATCGATGCTACTTAGAGCGAACAAACCCACGGTAGCTAACCGTAGCAAACTCCCAAAAAGGGCACTGCCTATGCATAGACCATTCAAACCCCGGTTCACTGATCAGGTGACACCGGGACCTGTCCAAACGTAATATAAGGGACAAGCCGATCGTTCCCGAGAGCTAGTCATCGAGACACAGTGCTCTAAGTCAATCAAATGTGTCTATAAAATTCTCAAGGTACGGTGCCCTAAGATCTCAATACCCCGGGTCTAAAACAGAAATCCATTAGTCTTTAAATAAAATTCATTCTTATCAAATCGGCCTTCCAAGATTTCGTATCACAATCATAGTGTATAAATATGAAGCTAACAATCATAGGCTCGCTAAGATTTTTAAAGCACTTTAAATTTTAAAACAAAATCAGAAAACCATATTAAACTGAAAGCTTAGTTCAATTTGGAAACTAAAATGGGTCATCACATTAGAGCAATAATACATAAAACCAAATCAAGATTTGGCGAGCCTACAGCATGCTTATAAAACATTTTCAGAAAGCTAAACCAATCAGTCAAGGATAGGCCCAATATGCAGCATTTTCAATATGCATCAAGATCGATTCATATGGAGCATTTCATTTCGATTCCATACCAATCAGACTTTAAAACATCGTATGATGATTTGGATGCAAGATAGTTGCTTAGGGTTACTTACAGTACTTCCTTAGCTTCTGAATCAGTTCTCCCTCGCCTAACAAGTCTTGAAGTATCGATTGATTTCGGGTCAAACTCGGTCCATAGGACAACCCTCTACATAATACATAGTAGATTGAATCAATCTCTATACATCCATCGATCTTAGTATTTCCAATCATAAGCTAACATTAAGCATTCTATAATTCAATAAGAAACAATACTTGGCTGTGTTTCCAGAGTTATTCAAACGTTACTAGCACCGTTTATTGCCTTTTCGTTCGTTTGAACTACTTACGACCCATTTGGTCCATTTCTGTTCTTTAAGGTTTTGGACCTTATGGTATTGTGCTAGTCTTAAGTATAATTTTCAGAACTTAATTATCAAACCGTAATTTTTATATTACTTCTAACTCAAATCCCTATTTAGACATATAAGGCTCATTTCCTAATTCATTTTGTGCCATTTCCCATCAATTTTTAGACCTTGGTCCAAATCTGGCACAGTAGGCAGGAAATTTCCTGACCTGTGTACAGTAAAATGCTTACTGCCAACTATAGGGATATGAGATCTGTACAAACTCAATACCATGTCAATCACGACTCATTTATCTTTCTGAACATGTAAAGTTTGCAGTCGTATTTGATCTGGGCAATTTTCTATGAACATTTGAAGTTTACATTAAAAATCCGTCCCCAGCAGTGAGTATCCTGCATGCATTCATACATATCTTAAGCCAAGAAGTTCCAAATCTGGAAATTCCAAAACTAGGTGAAAGTTAACTCATTTCCATATTTAGAAATGTAAGATGCATAATTTAACTCCTCCTATATCAATACCAGAAATTTTCCAAAGTTTCAATATGTACAGTAGTCTCCTGACACAGTAAACACTGACAAATATGCATAAACTGTCTCATATCTGGTTATAGGAGTATCCAATTGATGCAAACCCAGAACCATCATGTTCCTAACTTAATTATCCTTTCTAGACATGGAAGGCTTGCACCCTAATTCAATTTAGGCCATTTGCTATGATTTTTCAAAGTCAGGACTGTGATTCACGTTTCTGGACAGAACACCCTGCACTCATTTGTGCATAACTCAAGCTACAGAAGTCCAATTCAAGAAATTCCAAAACTGACTTTCTTGTAACTTAAAGGGCCATAATTCATAATTTTTCCAGATTTTTTTCTCCATACAGAACTATTAAACTGCTCGTTTTAATTTTCTAGCCAGACAAAACAGCAAATTCCAGATTCAACACCAAGTCAGAATTTCAGTTTATCTTATCTAACCATAACCATTTAAATTTAGCTCATCACAATATCATTTTCATGCATAATAATCAATCATTATAGGGTTAGAACCTTACCCCCTTTAATTTGATGCACAAACAGAAACTGTTGACACCATTTCAGACCATTCCTTCACAGCTTGTCTGCTGTCATACCTATACACATCAATGCCAATCCAATAAACATATTGCATTCTATTTCCATAGATTAATTCCAGCATAAACACATCAACTCACCTCAATTTACTACCTTTCTTATTTGCCCTGAAATCCCAATCTAAATCTGCTGTAGTTTGGGTTTCAACTCCTCACTTCTTCAATCAATGGGCAGCTCTTCTCACTTCTTTTCCTTCACTTCCAATGCCCTAATCTTGTTGAACCAAGACCCTCATTGCTTCCATGGCTCACGATTCTTTGGTCAGCCTATACTCCAACCTACATTGTCTTCCTTCATCTTATTGCTGCCCCTTAAACCATCATCAGCTTGAGTGTTGAGGCGAAATGGATGAGGGTTGAAGAGAACTTCAATCTATGGCCGGAAATGGGGGAGGAGGAAGAGGGGTTTTCCAGCTAGGGTTGTCGACACTTCCAAGAGGGGTTTGGCTCTTCTTTGTCTCGGTTTGGGGTGGCTTAAACAGAAGCGAACGTGGCTCATTTTTTTCTCCAGCCTTTAACTTAGGTTTTCCAGCCCTTTAGTCTTAGATCTCCAACCCTTGATTTATTTGTCAACCTTTGACTCTTGTTTCTAGCCCTTGATTTATTTGGCAGCCCTTGCTCTTGTTTCCAGCCTTTTTTTTTTTGTATTTCCAACCCTCATTTCATCAGTTTCTAATGACCTAATTTAACATAAATGGATTAATAGATGGATAACCATTGTTTCAAGCAATAATAACGTCTCTCATTTTTTTTTCTATTGTCTTAATAATTCTAATTTCCATAACTTATATATGTGTATATATATATATATTTATACACATATATATTTAATTCTCTCCCAGTATATCTTAATCAATTTAATTTATTTCCTACTTCATATCTTAATACCTACATACTCACATTTACGTATCCATCGCTTCTTGACCAAAATGGCCCGGACATTCTCAACTTCCATAATCTGTCCAAATTCCAAAATAACATCAAGTCAGTCAAAATTTACTCTAGTATACTTACGATAGATATCGAAATTAAGGGTTATTACAATTCACATTTTATTTTTGTAGTTAACCAGGGATGCATATGATGCAAACAGGAAATGAATGATGAACTTGTATTTTTTATAATAATTTTTATAATATTTTATTTTTTGTTTTAAATAAAAATTAATATTATTGAAGAATCGTATTTAATATTCCAATACTCTGGTAATATTGAATACACTCCTCTCACCTAGGGATCAATTAAGAAATCACTACTTGTAAATTTCATAACATCCCATCATCAGAAATTCATTTGATTAAATTTAAATTTCTTTATTTATTTGTTTATTTATTTATATTTCCTTGTTTTAAAAAAAACTTATTCATTTTCATTTTTACAAAAATTTAAATTATTGAAAAATCACACTAAATACTCCAATACTCTGGTAATATTTAATGGACTTCTCTCACCTAAGGATCAGTTAAGAAATCACTACTTGTGAATTTCATAACATCCTATTATCGGATAAATTGTTTGCTTAAATTTTGATTTTATTATTAAATTTTAAAAAATTTTATTTATTTAATTTTTAAAAAATTTAAATTATTGAAAAATCATACTAAATATCCCAATACGCTGGTGACGTTTAGTAGACTCTTCTCACCTAGGGATCAGTTAAGAATCACTACTTGTGACTTTCGTAACATCCCATCGTCGGACAAATATTTATTTTATTTATTTATTATTTTATTTTATTTTATATATTTACTTATATATATACATTTAAAAACTATATGTTTATTATTAAAATTAATCTCATGCAATTAAATTAACTAAACTTAAAATTATTTTAAATCCTTAAAGATTTTATATACAAATAAATATATATTTTTACTAAGAAAATATATTGAAAACACCCAAAACAAATAATTTAACAAACATAAAAATAAATAAATAAGAGAAATGCAAATATACCTAAACTAGTTTGGGCTTAGAACCCAAAGCAAATCTTTCTAGAACAGCCCAAAAATCAAGCCCAAAAGTAGCTTGGAGTGGGCCGAATTTGCTGGGCCAGACGTGGGTTGTGGAACGGGTCGACAGTCGGGTTGCTCGGATCTCGGGTCGAATCATGTGGAAGCACAGGTCAGCCAGGAAGGCCAAAACGACTTAGTTTTGACTCTCTATAAATACCCCTTTTCCATTTTTTTTCCACTTTGTCAAATTTCACAAAAAAAAATCCCAAAAACCTCTCTTCCTTCTTTGCCTTTCTCCCTAGAATCCGACCGGAGCCGTCGCTGGCACTACCATCCACTTCCAGCCACTGCATGCCGCTGTACTCTGACGTTCGACGATTCCGAAACCGTAAAAACACTCCCCTCATCTTCCTCTATCAAGAGCTAGCCACCATTTTACCAAAAAAAACTTCCTAACCCCATAGATCTGACCACAACGAAACCCTCTTCTTCCTTTTTTTGTTTTTATTTTTTTTTCTTTCTGGTTGATGATGTTTGGTTGTTGCTTGTACACGTGTGTGTGTGTGTGTGTGTGTGTGTGTGTGGTGTTTGTGTGTGAATTTGATGGTGTCTGAGTTGGGTAATGGAGACTGTTCACAATGATAGGCGGTTCTCGAGTCTGTGTGGGATCGAAAAGGCTGTGGCTGTGTTGGGTGGTGAATACTGATGGGGTTTTTGGGTTTGTGTTGTGATGAGTGGATGGTGTTTGTGGTGTTTCGGTGAAGTGGCCGTTGGCCGAATGGGTTCTGTGTGAGAATGGTGCGTGAGCAATGGTTGAGAGTTGAGATTGGAAAAGGGTTTGAGTGATTGATGCTTATGAGGGTGAGGGAGTTACAGAGTTGGTGGCGGCTGGTGGAGAGGGGATGGATTGGCAGAGTAGTGGTTGTCTTGGTTGTGAGAGGTGGCTAGCAGGAATAGGTGTCAGGAATTGGTGCCGTGCACAACACCAGTTCTTTCCTTTTTTTAATTGAATATTAATTAAATTTATAAAAATCAAACTAAAAATAGAAATAAATAAATAAATAAAAAGGTAAAAATAAAAATAAAAATAAAGATCTTTAAACTTTTAAAATGGTTAAGTCCGGACAAAATTAGGTGTTTTTTTGAAATGTGCTTCTCTTGCAGCAGAGATAATGAAACTTTAAATTTTTTTTCTGAAATGTGCTCCTCTTGCAGCAGAGGTATTGAAACTTTATATTTTTCTTGAAATGTGCTCCTCTTGCAGCAGAGGCAATGAAACTTAAAATTCTTTCCTGGAATGTGCTCCTCTTGCAGCAGAGGCATTGAAACTTTAAATTTTTTTTCTGAAATGTGCTCCTCTTGCAGCAAAGACAATAAAACTCAAATTTTTTTTTGAAATGTGTTCCTCTTGCAGCAAAGGTAATGAAACTTTAAAATTTTTTTTTGAAATGTGCTCCTCTTACAACAGAGGCATTGAAACTTTAAATTTTTCATGAAATGTGCTCCTCTTGCAGCAGAGGCAATGAAACTTTAATTTTTTTTAAATGTGCTCCTCTTGCAGTAGAGGCATTGAAACTTTAAATTTTTCCTGAAATGTGCTCCTCTTGCAGCAGAGGCAATGAAACTTTAAATTTTTTTTCTGAAATGTGCTCCTCTTGCAGCAGAGGCAATAAAACTTTAAATTTTTCCTGAAATGTGTTCCTCTTGCAGCAGAGGCAATGAAACTTTAAATTTTTCCTGAAATCTGCTCCTCTTGCAGCAGAGGCAATGAATCTTTAAATTTTTTTCCTGAAATGTGCTCCTCTTGCAGTAGAGGCAATGAAACTTTAAATTCTTTCCTGAAATGTGCTCCTGTTGCAGTAGAGGCATTGAAACTTTAAATTTTTCCTGAAATGTGCTCCTCATGCAACAGAGGCATTGAAACTTTAAATTCTAAAATATATTTGAGATTGAAAGATTTCACATTCGAAGATCTAGGAATTCATATCTAGAAAATTTTGTTTTGGGAATTCACATCCGAAAATTTATCTCGAGAATTCACATCCGAAGGTCTAGGAATTCACTTCTAGAAATTTGTTCGGGAATTCACATCCAAAGTTGGTTTCGGGAATTCACATCCGAGGATCTAGGAACTCACTTTTAGAAATTTCATTTCGAGAATTTGCATCCAAAAATTTGTTTCGGGAATTCACATCCGAAGGTCCAGATATTCACATATGGAAATATATGTTTCGAGAATTCACATCCAAAAATTCTGTTTCAGGGATTCACATCTTAAGATCTAAAATTTCATTTCGGGAATTTGCATCCGAAGGTCTAGGAATTCACTTTTAGAAAATTTGTTCGGGAATTCACATTCGAAGTTGGTTTCTAGAATTCACATCCAAAGATCTAGGAATTTACTTCTAGAAAATTTTGTTCAGGCATTCACATCCGAATGTCTGTTTCAGGGATTCACATCCGAATATTGGTTTCAGGAATTCACATCCGAAAATTTGTTTAAAAATTCGCATCTTACAATCTAGGAATTCACTTCTAGAAATTTGTTCGGGAATTCGCATTCGAAGGTCTAGGTATTCACATCTGGAAGTTGGTTTCGGGGATTCAAGTCCGAAAGTTTATCTCGGGAATTCACATCCGAAGGTTTGCTTAATCTCATCTAGAACTCTATTTGAAAAGCCTCAATCTTTGAAAGTAAATCTTACTTTAATAAATTCAAATTTAAAATTTAAACTTTCAAGAATTCTCTTTTTTTTTTGAAAACATAGACTTAAATCGGGAATTCACTTCCGATAATTTAGAGATTCTCATCTAGAAAATTTCTATTTCAGGAATTCGCATCCGAATGTTGGTTTCGGGAATTCACATACGAAAATCTAGGAATTCACTTCTAGAAAATTGTTCGGGCATTCGCGTCCGAATGTTGGTTTTGAGAATTCACATTTGAAAATCTAGGAATTCACTTCTAGAAAATTTGTTCGGGAATTCACATCCGAAGATTGGTTTCAGGAATTTGCATCCGAAAATCTAGGAATTCACTTCTAAAAAATCTGTTCGGCCATTCACATCCAAATGTTGGTTTCGGGAATTCACATCCGAAAATCTAGGAATTCACTTCTAGAAAATCTATTCGGGCATTCACATTCGAATGTTGGTTTCAGAAATTTACATCCAAAAATCTAGGAATTCACTTCTAGAAAATTTGTTTCGGGGATTCACATTCAAAAATCTTCTTTCATCTTAACATTTTTGCTTTTTAAAACTTCTCTTGTCTTAATTCTTTTATCTTGAATTTAGAGTTTATCATCTTTAAATCTTAATTCTCACTCTAGAATTCTACAAAATTTTTTCTCAACTTAAGATTGACAAATTTTCTTTCTAAAAATCTTAGAGTTCAAGAATCACTGACTTATACATTCATATCAAAAAACTTAAATTTTCCCATTTCAAGTATTCTTCTAATTTCCAAGTTTGGAACTCTCCAAATTAAATGTGCCATTTACTCTCTCTCTCTCTCTCTCTCTTTTTTTTGACTTTTTCAAATTTTTTTCAAAGCTTTTTCTTTCTTTTTCATTTCTATGTTACTAAAAAAAATCTTTTCTTTTTTTTTTTTATAAAAAAAAAACTACATCTTTATCACCTTATTATTTTCAACAAGAAATTTCCTTTTTCTCATTTTTCTTTTTCTTTTGTAATTTTCCTTTTCAATTCACAAAACTCCTATCTTCACTTTTTTTCAATGTTTGGCAAATGCAATGATCACTGGTGCAAATGCAAATGCCATATCAACAATGCCAATGCAGATTTCTTTATCAATGATGTTAATGAATAACCAACTATTATGATGTAGATACAAACAACTTTTATCATGATGCAAATGCAAATGTTTTATGCAAATGTACATTGTAAAGATGCAAATGCAACTATCCAAAATTTTCTTTCAATTTTCTCTTCTTGTTAACCCAAAACCTTTTCCTTTCCAATTTCTCATCTATCTCACCTTAAAATATTCGTCTCATCACTTGAAGCCGTTGTTTACTTGTGCAACAAAGGTTGGCTTAAGACAATTATCACATTTTCTTTTGCTATCACATTTTGAAACACCATAAGAATTCTTTTTACAATCACAATTTTCACTAACAAGAATTGCCCTAAAATGGCACAAGAAATTCTTTGCCCCATAATAACTATCAAATTTCTCGATTTAATTCGCAATAAAAAGAACTAGAACAAAATTGCCCCAAAATGGCATAAAGAAAAAAATTTCTTGCCCCACAATAATTATCAAATTTCCCTATTTAGTCAGCAATAAAAAAAATTAAACAAAATTGCCCCAAAATGGCATAAAAGAAAAAATTCTTGCCCCATAATAATTGTCTAATTCTCTCTCTTTTTTGCTTAAGACACTATCAAAATTTGATTAGCAATAGAAAAGTTTTCAAACAAAATTACCCCAAGCATCCTCCCCACTCTCATATTCAAAAGACAAATGGTTTTCATTTTTGAATATGTTTATCTAGCCAAAACTTTTTAATTTTACAAGATTGCCTCACTCAACAATGATAAAAGAAAGTTAAACACAAATACAACAAAGAATTATGACATTTCAGTTTCTTGAAGATTGGTGATCACTATTTGGGTGGATGTGGAGGGAATAGGAATTTATTCTCATCAAATGAATCAGGTGGTTTCACACATCAATGTTTTGATTTAGTAAGAAAGGCTTACAACTTGGTAGAAAAGGAGATGAATTTTCCTTCATCTAGGCTCACATATAAAACACAAGTTTTTTTTTAAAAAAAAAAAGGATTCTTTGCAAGTTATGGTTTTGTAAAATAGTTTATCTTGAAATGCAGACAAAATTTGACACTCTTTTAATTTTCAAATTATGTATTTTGATAGTTGTCAAGACTAGCTGTAATGGACTCAAGCTTTTGTTGAGTTATTTGGGAATGGAGAGAAGGTTCAAAATTCTATATCAATCCCTTCAATGGATCATCAAAGTGGACATTCTCGGTTCTCTTAAGAGTCACAGATGCTCATAAGTCTCATCGAAATTATTTCACAATGCCATTTCTTGTTTGACCTTGACATTACCGTGAATGACCTCAAAAAGTTTTTACTTTTGCTCTAGACTGCGCCTTCTGGGGTTTTCACCCTAAAGCCTCATTTTCTCTCTTTTTTTTTGTTTTTTTGTGTAATTATTCCACCATGCACTTAAGAATTCAAAATTCATCCAAAATTGGCTGTGAAGATTCTTGAAGGATACTCTTGGTTGAGAATGAGCTAAGTGCCTCATTGGGTATGATAATTCATCAAGGAAAAATCTCTCTTGTTTAAGTATCCACGTTTGATCGAAATGGACTTTTCAAGTTACTTAATGTAGGCCAGGGTTCAGGGTTCTGAAAGAATGGATAAGAAGGCCAAAAGATGTGTTTAAGGGTGATCAACCAAGGATCATTTAATATGATGTGAAAACTTATTCAATTCATTTGTCCTCTTATTTCTTATTTTGCCACTCCTTCATTTCATCTTCTTTCTTTTTTTTCTTTTCTTTCGTTTCTTTCTTTTTTTTCCTTCATTTTTTTAAATTTATGGAGTGAAATCAAAATTTGTAAAGCTAATTCATCTCATATTTGCCTCTCAACAAAATAAAACTTTTCGACCTAGAATTGGAGATGTTTATTCATACTCTTGGAAAAGGTCTTTTTCTATATGTGCCCTCCAATGTGGAGGGTGATCCTTGGTTAAGGTTTCCTTAGAAAGAATTTATAAGGCTCAAAGAAGGTAGCAAACAGATAAATTTTAGATTTGTGAAAAGGATGATGAAAGATGGCCATTTGTCATTTCAAACATGGTTACTTAAATTGTCGAAATTTCCTAAGTTAAAAGGGTCAAACATTTTGTCTTTCTTTTTTTAGTTTTTGTGGATTGAATTTCTTGGATATTTTCACATTTTGGTATCTTTTTCTTCTCTCTCTCTCTCTCTCTCTCTCTCTCTTTTGTTGTTTGGAATCATTCGAATTCTTGAGTGCATGATGTCACAATCAGTTTTTTTTTTTGGTTTCATTTTTTTCTTTTTCTTTTTTTGATTTTTTTTACAACTCATTTGGCAACAAAACATTGCTATACGACGCTCCATTTGACTTTTCTAATCTGGTAAATGCCCACAAGCCAATGAAAACTGTTGGAATTGGCTCAGTTAGCTTTAGGTTGCTCATGGTATTTCCACCAAGAGAGGAAAAAGGTACTGCATTATTTGGGCAATTTAAGGATGTGGTACTTCGTCTTCCTCAATTTTGGTTTGTGTCACAAGAATGAATAAGAGATTAAGAAGCGGCTCAAGGAATTTCATGGTCTATGATTTTTCAAACAAATTTGGGTATTTTTGACAAGTATGGATCTCTAGCATAATTTTGACACATATCAAATTATCAAAATTCAAATTTAAAAGAGTGTCATGCTTGATTATTCAAGGAATCCAAAAATGAATTTTATCAAATTGATCGTTTCATTATTCATTGCCTAGGTAAAGGTCATTACACTTTAATGGCATATTATGATCATGTGAAAATGGATCATGAAGTTTGCACTTATCCTCCTCAAATGCATGAAGGCTTTTTATGTGATATGAGCACGAAATTGATTGGAGGAGATTCTTTATAAGATGAACTTTTCCTAATAATGATCACCAATTTTCTAAGATTCTTTCCACTTTATTATGAACAAATTTTCTTTTTTGTCATTTTGTTAAACTTCCTTGACCATTTGGTTATGTGAGGCTTTACTTGAAGCAAACCTCTTTAATTTTAAAACAATTTTCTTTTAAAAATAAAAAAATCAATGTCACTTATTCATGCTAGATACAATTTTTCCTCAAATAAAATGTACATGAAAATCTATTCGTCCTAATATACCATAAAGAATGAAAAAAATATATAAACATGATTTCTCAAAAACTTCCACTACCAATTTACAAGAATCATGACCTAACAAAGTAACATAACAAAAATTCAAGTTGAAATTTATCTCTTGTTTGACAACTTCACCCATTAACTTGGAAAATCTGATCTGAAACATGTGAAAAATGAGTTAGAAAATAAAAGAATCATCTTATGCCCCTGCCAAAAATGTTCCAAAAAGTTTCCTTTTTCATAAAAATCAGAAAGAATTTCTTCCATCCTGAAATGCGATGTGAAATGCATGAGATATGATACAATAGGATGGAATAAAACATGCTTGCATGAAATGCAATGTACGCTCAATGCGAATAAGGTAAAGCTTGATTTTTTTTTTAAATAACTACCTAACTTGCTTGATGATAAAATGTATATGGCATATTTACAAATACATGGATGAAATGGATGATAAGAAGCAAGAATGACATGAGACATTACGATGTTTGGAAAAAAAAGTGGGTTTTGTATGTATAATGCTAAGCCCATATTTCTATCATAAATGTGTATGCCAAAAGGAAAGAAGAAAACTGAAACTCCTAAAAAATTTTTTTCACCAAAAAGTATTTTTTTTCTAATTCTTCTCGTACCTAATCATTTTCACATTTCATGTTTGATTTTTATTGTACCGAAAATTTATTTCTTTTTCATTCTTTTTACATATCAAAGTATTATACACCAGACAAATTTAAAGAAAACTTTTGTTGACTTTTTTGTTTACCTTTATTCAAAAAAAAAAGAGAAATTTCTCGCAATGAGAAGACTAAAACAATTTTTGCTTTTATTTTCAAACCCTTTTTTTTTAAATTATTTTTCATAAGCACTTTTGGATTTTTATTAAACTTCTTGCACAACAAAAAATATTTTACATGTCAAACTATTCTTTGTAAATTTTATACAAGAAAATAAATCATTCATCTCTTTTTTTTTCAATATTTGTTTTGACTTTAGAAAGAAAAACTCTTTTTTATTCATTCTCTTATTTTTTTCTAACTCTTTTTCTAAAGAAAGAATTAATTCATTTCCTAGTAAATCCCTTTTACTTTTCTTTTTATGCCTTCATCTCACGAATTTTTTCCAAGAATAATAAAGAATAAAGAATTCTTTTGAATTAAAAAAACTTAATTGAATTTCTTCTTATTATTTTTAGTGAAATAGACAAAAATCTTATTTTTCTTAACCTTTTTTTAACAAATATTTCATTTTTTATTATAAAAAGAAAACTTTATGCATTTTTTTATCATTTCATAATTTTCTTTTAAAGAAAAAAAAAGTGAAAGAAATTAAAACTTTTTTCACTTTTTTTTTTAGATATAAAAACATCTTGTAACCAAATATGCATAAATCTCTTTTTCTTTCTCTTGCTTTGGAGAACGTATTTTTATTAGTTCATACTTTTATGAACCTATTTTCAAAAAAAAATAATAAAAATTCCCCTTTAAAAAAAAGAATCGAGAATTATTTGCATTTTTAAAAGAAAAATTACATATTTGTTTTATTGTTTTTATAACACCTCTTTTTTTTTTCTCAAAAATAAGTGGATTTCGTTTTTGACAAGATCTTTTCTAAAGAAAATATATATTTTTTCATTTTTATTTTACAAAAATTCTTTTTTAAAAAAAATCAAGGACTTAAATTATATACAATTCAAACCAAAATCGATAGTACCTTTATTATAGATATGAGAAAAGGGGTCGAATATGTTCCCTCATGTGTCCTAATTTTGGAACAATTTCTACAAAAATCAGGCATGGCTCTATCTAAGGTTGGACTTTAAGGCTCTCTATATGTTGGGCTTGGATTTATAAGGATCTAAAGGTTCTCAAATTATATCTCACTGTCGTCTACACTGGACTAGTAAGATTTAATCTGAGTGGTAGTATTTCGCTTGCCAGAACATAGGTACTCTACTCCCTCGTAAGAAGGACGAAACCCGGGTATAGAGCTCATGTTATGTAAATGCAAGTGCAAATATGTGTATGAGGGAACACATCAAATATTCATCAAACCATAACCTCTATCCTAGATGCCCCAACAATTTATTAGCAATAATATATACAAAATAAAGAATGCCATTAAATAAACATAATAATTAAAACACAAATACAATAAATTATTTAAAATTAAAGAAATTAAATTTAAGTATTAGTTAAGACCATTAAATTAAAACTTAGGATAACACATGACTAATAAATGGCTTGACTCTCAAAAAGTTCCCAGTGGAGTTGCCAAGCTGTCGTAACGATTTCGTTCAAAAACTCGACCGCTCGACGATTTTTAAAACATTTAAAAACAAAGGGAGTCCCCACTAATTTTTTTTGACTAGGTGTGATTGGTCACCTAAAATATTTATCTTTTTAACGAAATCTCAAAATTAATTAAGTTTTATTAAAAAGACAATTTTTGGTCTGCTAAAACAAAATCAGGTCTGGGAGTACGATTACTCGTGGGGAAGGATTAGCACCCCCACGACGCCCGTTAAAAAAAGGGTACCATCTTAATCAAGTGTTATCCTTTAGTTTCAATAAAATGATCTTAACTTAATATTTACAAATAATATCCTTCTTATTCTACAATTTTTCAAAGCATTTTCTTATTATTTGTCAAGAATCATTTTTCTCGTTTTTAGAAAAGTTAAATTTTATTTTATTTTTTTGAAATTGAATGTGAACCTTTTTGTATTGAAAAATTAAATCAAATACTCCAATACTTTTGGTAATATTTTATATAATTTTTCTCACTTAAAGATTTCTTAAGAATCACTACTTGTGACTTCTATAGAATCTCATCCTCGGTAGGACTCACATTATTTGTATAATTGAATAAAAATTATTATTTGTATTTAAAAATCTCATTTTTGAAAATAAGTATGAACCCCTATTGAAAAATTAGATCAAATACTCCAATACTTTTGGTAATATTTGAAATAATTTTTCTAACCTAGAGATTTCTTAAGAGTCACTACTTGTGACTTCTATAGAATTTCATGCTCGGTGGATTCACATTTTATTTTTGTAGTTAACCATGGATGCATATGATGCAAACAGGAAATGAATGATGAACTTGTATTTTTTATAATAATTTTTATAATATTTTATTTTTTATTTTAAATAAAAATTAATATTATTGAAGAATCATACTTAATATTCCAATACTCTGGTAATATTTAGTACACTCGTCTCACCTAGGGATCAGTTAAGAAATCACTACTTGTGAATTTTATAACATCACATCATCGAAAATTCATTTGATTAAATTTAAATTTCTTTATTTATTTATATTTCCTTGTTTTAAAAAAAAACTTATTCATTTTCATTTTTAACAAAAATTTAAATTATTAAAAAATCACACTAAATACTCCAATACTCTGGTAATATTTAATGGACTTCTCTCACTTAAGGATCAGTTAAGAAATCACTACTTGTGAATTTCATAACATCCCATTATCGGATAAATTGTTTGCTTAAATTTTGATTTTATTATTAAATTTTAAAAAATTTTATTTATTTAATTTTTAACAAAAATTTAATTATTGAAAAATCATACTAAATATCTCAATACGCCGGTGACGTTTAGTAAACTCTTCTCACCTAGGGATCAGTTAGGAATCACTACTTGTGACTTCTGTAACATCCCATCATCGAACAAATATTTATTTTATTTTTTTATTATTTTATTTTATATATTTACTTATATATATACATTTAAAAACTATATGTTTATTATTAAAATTAATCTCATGCAATTAAATTAACTAAACTTAAAATTATTTTAAATCCTTGAAGATTTTATATACAAATAAATATATATTTTTTACTAAGAAAATATATTGAAAACACCCAAAACAAATAATTTAACAAACATAAAAATAAATAAATAGGAGAAATGCAAATATACCTAAATTGGTTTGAGCTTAGAACCCAAAGAAAATCTTTCCAGAACCGCCCAAAAGTAGCTTGGAGTGGACCGAATTTGTTGGGCCAGACGTGGGTTGCGGAACGGGTCGAAAGTCGGGTCGAGCAGATCTCGGGTCGGGTCATGTGAAGCTCGGGTCAGCCAGGGAGGCCAAAACGACGTAGTTTTGACTCTCTATAAATACCCCTTTTTAATTTTTTTGTTTCACTTTGTCAAATTTCACAAAAAAAAAATCACAAAAACCTCTCTTCCTTCTTTGCCTTTCTCCCCAGAATCCGACCGGAGCCGTCGCTGGCACTACCGTCCACCACCGTTGGCCGCAGCTCCCGCCGTACTCCGGCGTCCGGCGAGTATTCCGAAAACGTAAAAACACTCCCCTCGTCTTCCTCTATCCAGATCTGGCCACCATTTTACCAAAGAAAACTTGCTAACCCCATAGATCTGACCACAACCGAAACCCTCTTCTTCCTTTTTTTTGTTTTTATTTTTTTTTCTTTCTGGTTGATGATGTTTGGTTGTTGCTTGTACACGTGTGTGTGTGTGTGTGTGTGTGTGTGTTTGTGTGTGAATTTGATGGTGTCTGAGTTGGGTGATGGAGATGGTTCACAGTGACAGGGGGTTCTCGAGTCTGTGTGGGATCGAAAGGGTTGTGGCTGTGTTGGGCGGTGAATATCGATGGGGTTTTTGGGTTTGTGTTGTGATGAGTGGATGGTGTTTGTGGTGTTTCGGTGAAGTGGCCGTTGGTCGAATGGGTTCTGTGTTGAAGAGGGTGGAGAATGGTGCGTGAGCAATGGTTGAGAGTTGAGATTGGAAAAGGGTTTGTGTGATTGATGCTTATGAGGGTGAGGGAGTTACAGAGTTGGTGACGGCTGGTGGAGAGGGGATGGATTGGCAGAGTAGTGGTTGTCTTGGCTGTGAGAGGTGGCTGGCAAGAATGGGTGTCAAGAACTGGTGCCGTTCTTACCCTTTTTTTAATTGAATATTAATTAAATTTATAAAAATCAAAACTAAAAATAGAAATAAATAAATAAATAAATAAATAAAAATGTAAAAATAAAGATAAAGATCTTTAAACTTTCAAAAAGGTTAAGTTCGGATAAAATTAGGTGTATACAAATGTGATATTAAACAATGTTACTTTATTGTATTCTGAGATTATTTTAATAAATCTCATTGCATACCGTAATTGGTGGGATGAATTAAGTTTTAAAGAAAATAATATTATAATAGCATGTTTTAAAGTTTATTATTGCATTTTTCGTGATTTAAAGAAGTTCAATTTTCAGAAATTGAAGTTTAAAAAAAAGTTGAAGCTTTCACATTCATAGTACCTTAAGTGAGCAATATTTATAGTCCAATTTTGTTCACTATGTATTGCTGCCGGCGATTCCTTTTTTTTCTCACCCAATAAACCTTTTTATTGATTAAGAAATTACATCAGATCCATCCCTTATATTCAGGGTAATGGATAAGACGAGCAGATATGGCCAAACATCAAAGCCGGCTAGTACTTAAATGTGACCTCATTTGTCGTATAATAAAAATGTCCATTTATCTGATTTTTTAAAAATAATATGACTCTGTAGTTGATAATTATATAGATAAATGTAACAGTGGGCGTTATTGCTCTTGCTTGTCTCACCTTCTGTCTTTAAGCACCAAACCGTGAATATAAGTATTCTAGTTTCCTTAACCTTGGCTGAAGCAGCCGGTGAAGCAAATTCCCAGCATGGATTGGACATGGACAATTCTTGCAGTTGCTGCACTTATCTTTTTCTTCCAAGCATTGATCTGGAAAAGAAGGGACGAAAATAAGAGATTACCACCTGGTCCGAGAGGGCTTCCTATTCTGGGTAGCCTTTTCATGATGGGTAGCAAACCTCACCAGGATCTTCAACAGTTAGCCCACAAGTATGGCCCCATAATGCACCTGCGCTTTGGCCTCATGCCTGTAATCGTCGTCTCATCCCCTGAGGCTGCCGAGCTTTTCCTCAAGACTTATGACCTTGTTTTTGCTAGCAGGCCACCTCATGAAGGTGCCAAGTATATTGTTTACAATCAGCAGAATTTGTCATTCTCCCCATACGGATCTTATTGGCGCAACATGCGTAAAATGTGCACTCTGGAGTTACTTAGTAACCTCAAAATCAATTCTTTCATGTCCGTGAGAAAGGAAGAGCTTCTTCTTTTAATTCAGCATATTAAAAAGGCCGTTTCCGCTCGTGTTGTTGTTGATCTCAGCGCTAAAGTCTCGTCTCTTAGCACTGATATTTCTTGTAGAATGGTGCTTGGGAAGAAATATAATGATGACGATGATTTCAATGAAAAGGGCTTCCATGCTATAATTCGAGAGGGCATGCAAATAGGAGCTGCTTTCAATTTAGCTGATTACATCCCTCAAATTGGAGGGCTTGATCTTCAGGGGCTAAGAAAGCGCATGAAAGTTATTGCCAAGGCTTTTGATGACTTCTTTGAGAGGGTAATTGATGAGCATGTTCATTCCAAAGATGAGAACAGAATCAAGGACTTCATTGATGTCATGCTGGGATTCGTGGGATCAGAAGAAACAGAGTATCGCGTGGAGCGAGACACCATCAAAGCAATAATCTTGGTACTTTTCTACATCTCAAGTCAATTCAATATACAGAATCCATTCTCCTCTGGATTAAGGTGGCTTTATTTCCAAGCACATTTTCTTCCTTTCTGCAAATTAAGGGTAAAACATACTTATAGTCAATGACTTTTGATTTTGTTACTTAATTATGAAATCTAACTTTTGGCATTAATGTTTTTATAATGTTTATTTTGATCACTCAATCATTAAAATACTTCGGCTTTTTCAAGTTTCAAAGATTATCATTTTAACTAAGATCATTAAATGTTTAATACATATTAAAATCAGTTCATGATATATAAATAACTATAAATTTATATAACATGTTGTAATAATGTTTAAATGTAAGAAAATATATTGATTACTGAATTGAATATTTATATATATATATATGAATAGTTCTTTATCAAATATTTTGACTTATGTTTAAGAAAAATATCTAATTAATAAAAAAAAGATTAGAGTATAACAAAATGATTTTTTTAATTCAGTTTTATAAAACTTCAAAATTAATTATCTTAAAAATATAAATTAATAAAAATAATATGTATGTTTGATATTTTTTGTAAATTTTTTAAATATTTAAAAATAAATCCAATAGAAAAAGGACAAAAACTACATAAATTTGAAATCCATACAAAAAAATTTGTCAGTTCCTATAAAAAAATATTAAAATACTTTTGACCCAACCAATTAATTTTTAAATTAAATAATCCAAAATATATTTACTTAACAACTAAACTATTGTATTAATTTTAATAATAATGAAATGAGAAGTAAAAAAAAACTTAAAAATGAGAAAAATATTAAATAAGTTGATCATCTTTGGTGAAAAAAAAAGCATGAGAGTTATTCTAAATATAACTTATGGTGTTTTTAAAATAAAAAATAGAGTGCGCTGAAATCCATCCATTAGCAATGTTAACTTATAATAGTATTTTTTACAACGGATGTCATGTGACCATTATACGTCGCATGCATATTTTATTAGAAACTAACGGTTGGTCAGCCAAAAAAAACACTTATACAAACGATGATGACAAAAACATTAAAATTTAATAATGAATGACTAAAATAATCCGATATAAAATGGTTATTCGTGTATTTTATAATAAAGAAAAAAATCACATTTACTTGTGGGTCTCGTCTTATCTCGTCAGCCTATTCAGCTTTGACATTTGCGTGGAAAATGTTGAAACATACTATTTGGTAATAACTATAGTAAGACAGCAATGCCAAATATTTGACATTAATGATTACGTTTCTTTGATTACAAAATCTAATATAATTTTTCTAAACTTGTCCGTTGTGCCTTTGGGTTTAAAATATATACGTTATCTTATCACGAGTCTTGTAGGACATGCTTGTCGCTGCAATGGATACTTCAGCTGCTGCAATTGAGTGGACACTTTCGGAGCTCATCAGACATCCACGGGTGACAAAGAAAGTCCAGAAAGAACTCGAAAACGTGGTGGGCATGGAGAGGATGGTCGAAGAATCAGACTTGGAGAAATTGGAGTACTTAGACATGGTTGTGAAAGAAAGCTTTAGGCTTCATCCAGTTGTGCCATTGCTGCTCCCGCATGCAGCCATGGAAGATTGCACCGTGAATGGCTTTCACATACCCAAGAATTCCCGCGTCTTCATAAACGCATGGGCCATAGGTCGGGACCCAAATGTTTGGACTGACGCAGAGAAGTTTCATCCGGAGAGATTTATAGGAAGTGAGATTGATCTTCGTGGACGCAGCTTCCAGCTAATTCCATTTGGTTCTGGCCGCAGAGGCTGCCCCGGAATGCAACTGGGTCTCACCGTTGTTCGGCTTGTGGTAGCACAATTGGTTCATTGCTTTGATTGGGAGCTTCCAGATGATATGTTGACGACTGAGTTGGACATGATTGAGGACTTCGGACTGGTTTGTCCTAGAGCCAAGCATCTCCTGGCTGTACCAACATGGCGCCTAGAAACATGAGAAAGAATATGGCTGTGTAATTTCTGCAAGAATATGGTTTCTGGATTTATTTTGTTGCCTTTTCTAGTACTATGGCTTTTCTCGTTGTAAAAGCTAGTTCTATGGAGTTATCGTATTTAATTATCATGATTAAAAGTGTAAGATGTAGATTTATTTTTCTTTTGCATATCCAATTTAAAACAAATACTATAATTCTTTTCTAGTCTAAATTTACAAATGGCCTTAGATAGGAATCTATGCAGGAGGAGAATATATATTGACGATCTAACGTGAATTCAGATATTGGTTCATATAGCCTACCCTAATCTCTTAGGATGAAGGCTCTGATGATGATGATGATGATGATGATGATGATGACCCGTCTTTGTTAGAGTGCTAAATTTTTAATTTTATTGATTAAATTTATATCAAAATTTAATGTGAATTTTTAGGCATAACTAAAATAATGGCACTTCATATTATTTGAAAGACATGCAATTAGTATAATAAACTCATTTTTATCAACCAATGAGGCCTTGGCTTGTAGCAAGGAGGAGGTCCTGAGATTTTGAGGTCTCAGGTTCAAGTCTCACCAAGTGTGAGCTTGTAACTTCTAATGAAAATGTACTATTAAAAAAAAACTCATTTCTATCAAATCAATTATCACTAACTCAATTAATTAACAGTAATTATTATGATAAAAAAATGAACAATTGACTTATAAAAAATTACATGATAAAATCAAATATTATCTTGAAAAAAAAAATAAAAAAAAACGATCTCAATAAAAAAATAATTTTCTTTTTTTTTTGCAAAAAAAATCTATTTTCAATATAAGACTAAGTTTGATTCACTAAAAATAACTTCCAAAAAATTAGTTTTGAAAAACGTTTATGTTTTCTGAAAAACAAAATATTTTTTGTTGTTTGGATGAGTCAATGGAAATATTTTCTGTTTTTTGGTTTTTTTTTGGAAAATCTATTTTATTTTTTCTAATGATATTAACATAATTAATAAAATATTAAAAATTATTTATTAATTAATTTATTAATATTAAATAATAATTATATTTTGAAAATAATATATTTAATATTAAATATAATATTATTAAACATTTAAAAGATAGAAAACCATTTATTGTTACTTATATTAATATTTTAGAAATTTGAAGTAATATTACTATTTTAATATATAATAATATATTAATATTTAATTTTGAAATATTAAAAGCATTTATATTATTAAAGTAGATATATTTTATATAGAAAGTTTGTATTATTAAATTAAAATATAAAACATTAATATAAATATTAATATTATTGCATTATAGCAGTATAGCAGTACGCTTTAAAGTTTATTATTGCATTCTTCGTGATTCAAAGAAAGTTCAATTTCTAGATGTTTAAGTTTAAGCTTTCATCTTCACACTACTCAAGTGAACAATATTTGTAATCCAATTTTGTTCGACATGCGTCTTGTTGGCGGCTATTTTTTTTTTCATCCCATAAACCCTTTTATTGATTAAGATAAATTACATCAAATCCATCCCTTAAATTCTAGGTCATACATAAACATTTTTATTGTTGGCGGTTAAATTTTTTTCTCATACAATAAACGTTTCCATTGATTAAGATAAATTACATCAGATCCATCCCTTAAATTCAAGGTCATATATAAAAGAGCACATATACTTAAATTAAATCTTGTAAAATTTTTGAATTATAAGTGAAAAAAAAAGTTGAAATTTGAATTTTAAACTTATAAAATTTATACACCTTAGAGGTCTAAATATAGCTATCTGAACAAATTCTTAAAATAGCATAAAGAAAAAATTATGACTTTTATTTTTTGTTACAAAGAAAATATTAAATAACTAGAGATGAGAGTGTTTGGATTTGAATTCAAGACTTACAATATATTACAATTTATTCTTAACCATGCATGGAGAAAGGACCAAGCAAATTACTTATTAATTAATGTAACATCAAAATGAACAAGTATGATATTGTGATCGTGCGAAAAAATTATGCTAGAAATGTGACATCATTTGTCGCATAATTAATGTTAGGACCCGAACATCGTAACATTCACTTAAAACTTACATTTATTCCACTTAATGAAATTACAAATAAATTTTTTCTTTTCATTTTACAGTTTGTATTCGGTGTCAGTTTAGTCACTAACTATTTCCATTCATTCTTTAATTCAATTATGACTTAAATTAATCTTTAAGATAGGGAAAGATCAATTATAGTCCATATCTTACTATTTCTTAGAAACAGATTGAAAATATCCCCCTTATATTTTGAGATTTCCCCAGCTAATTACTTGTGAATCATTTCAATGCAACACAATGTATCCCACAATCCACATTATATTTACCAAATATGTATCATCTCATCAATCTTAATATCCACAACTAATCATCGCATACTTATCGTATAATATCAAAATATTATATCGAGTACTCATTCTCCTAGTTTACATCCCATCTTATAGTACTGTGCAGAAATTGCCTGAAAATAAAAGAGTATGCTAAAGAGTGTATACCTCAAAAGCAACCAAGTAAGTTTGGAGGACAAGGACAAGTATCAAACCTAGATACCATCTCCGGAGTCCCACTTAAAAGCCCTCATGGCGGAGTTTAACTCAAATAGTCTGAAAAGATGTGAAATTAAGGGGGGCGAGCAAATCCACGGCTCAGTAAGTCATTTATATAAGTGCAAAATTAGACTTATACCGTCCTAATGCAAATGCATGAAACCTTTAAGTAAGAATTTTCATGTCATATTCATTCTATATTCGTTTATCAAACAGCTCAGATCATGTCATAAAGGTTTCTTAGTGTGTAAGGGTTTAAGGTATCAATAAGAAAGAGTCTCTTCGTAGTACCTCATTATACTCATCCCGATACCTATCTATCACATTAACCTTTGATCATAATCGATCAACCAATTTCAATCTTCTTGTCATTATTCCATAATATGCCATACAATAATGAATACGTAATTCCGACATCATGTGGCACTAGTTTGCACTCATATCAGTCTCATATCATACCGTATAACATATACATCATTTAAATCTAATATTCAATTTAGAAATTACAATAAGAATATTAGATTCATAATCTCTTCTTTCTTTTTTTTGAAACATATCACGTATTCGTGTAACATATAGTCTAATATTCCATTTACAATCGTAATAAGAATATTAGATTTATAATTGTTCCTTTTTGAAAACATATCACATATTCATTTCACATGTCTTTTGAAAATCATCATTTAGTACTATAATCAGTACCGTAATAAGCATTATGTAAAAATGCTATAAACCATTTTGATTTTTCCTCCTATCATATAAAACGTTTTCCTTATAACATGTCACATATCATATATGGAGACTGAGGCAATCATCCAATCATATCTCATATGAAGTTTATGTTCAGACATAATATTAAATCATGTTACTTCTCATCAAATAAGTACGTTTTGTATTGTATCCAATCGTAACACTTTCAATATGGAGAAATACAATCACATATAGTATAAAAGTCATGATACTTGTTCATATACATCTCATGTTCAAATACAGCATAAGATCATGACATACTTCATGCAGAATGTATATCATTCTGTCATGATTCCGCATGCAACTTATGCAAGTTTTACTGTATAAAACGATTATCATTTCAAAATATGTTACGGTTAACATATAATCGTATATGAATCATATGTAGTATCGAAATCATATTACATGTACTTTTAGAGCATGTTCAAAACATGTCAAATCTCAAATCAACTCTTGTTTATTTTTAAGACATGATTGAAAGCATGCACATTTCTCTTTTCATATCACGTGAAATCAAAACATGCGCATTTCTTTTTTCATATCACGTGTAATCAAAACATGCATATTTCTCTTTTCATATCACGTGTAATCAAGTACAATATCAAGACACATTTCATATACTGTGAAATCATATCAATTTAGAGTTCATGTCAATTTAAAATCATACTCTAAACTGCATACATATCGGTTTGAGACTAGGCTAAATCCCTAATACTCTATCAATAAAGACTTAAATCACTGTAGCTAGCAGTGAATCATATCATCGTCGCCTGGAAACCAACTAGGGCGCTATCTATGGCCATGACCTCATGTCTCTCAGCCTCACTGATCAGGTGTGACTGAGCCCTGTCCATGACTATTTTCGGACAAGCATCTCTGCCTAATGAGTAATCTCCAATTAGGCGGTTTCCACTATGCTTTATTGAGTTAACTCTCTTAGGATGCCTATAGTCTCATAAAACATTTAAACATTTCACTTTTCTTATGAAAATAGTGTAAAGTATGTAACACATTTCTTTAAGATCATTTACATATCTAATTACATACACTTACACTATGTATTTAATCTTTTCGAAACAATTCAAACATATAAAATATTCATATAAGTATCGTATAAATAAATCCTTTCAAAATCTCAAGTTATAAACAAAGTATACTTGAAAGGCAATGCAAATTACAACTTGAGTTTGAAATGATTTATTATCATGCTCATGAATTATATCAGTGCAATATCATTTGAATAATACTAACTATAATGCCAATTCCTTCTTTAATCCTCACCTTCAAAGCACATCAATGTATCACCTATATCTAGCTTAACATCATTACACATTTCTCTTTAATTCCTCAGTTTCATCTCTTAAGTTTCAACAAGATTGTATGTCACAAATCAATTCAATCTTGCCTATCATTTACCACTCAACTTAATCACCTTTACTTTTCAATATCGATACTAAGACCCCTACCACCGAATGTGGGTCCTCTAGTATTTCACATGTATTTAAATATTGTCTTATCGACTCTTACAATAACGATAAAATCGTTCAAACATGAACAAACTCATTCAATCACAATACCAACATCACTCAATCATTTCATCAATTCGTTATCATACCATCGGCATATTACTCCTTATATATCATTAAGCTTCAACCTTTAATCATCATTGTCGTAACGGCTTCGCGCTCGACGATTTCGAAAAACATTTTAAAAACAAAACATGGGAGTCGCCACCAATCTTTTTTGACTAGTTGTGATTGGCCACCTAAAATTTTTATTTTTTTAACAAAATCTCAAAATTAATTAAGTTTTATTAAAAAGACAAATTTTGGTCTGCGAAAACAAAAATCAAGTTCGGGAGTACGGTTACGAGTGGGGAAGGATTAGCACCCTCACAACGCCCATTAAAAAACGGTACCATGATAATCATGTGTTATCCTTTGATTTTAATAAAATGGTCTTAAATTAATATTTAAAAATAATTCCTATTTTATTGCAATCAATTTTATTCTTTTAATTTTGAAACATTTAAATATTATTTTTTATTTGAAATAAGTGAAAATCTTTTGTATTGAAAATTATTCCGAAGTACCCCAATACTCTGGTAGCATTTCGGATAATTTACTCACCTAGAGATTTCTTAAGAATCACTACTTGTGAGTTCTATAGAATCTCATCATCGGAAGATTCACACTCGTTTCAAAAATTATTATGAATGCATATGATGCAAACAGATAATAAATGATGCAAATGAATTTTTTAACTTTTTATATAAATATTTCTTTATTTATTTTGAATAAAAATTCTTATTATTGAAAAATTGCACTAAGTATCCCAATACTCTGGTAACACTTAGTGAACTTCTCTCACCTAGGGATCAGTCAAGAAATCACTACTTGTGAGTTTCATGACACCCCATCATCGGACAAATATTTAATTAAATTTAATTTTTATTATTAATTTCCTTTTTCTATTTTCTTTTAAAAACTTATTTATTTTATTTTTTTAATAAAAATTTAAATTATTGAAGAATCATACTAAGTATCCAAATACTCTGGTAACATTTAGCACGACTCTTCTCACCTAGGGATCAGTCAAGAAATCACTACTTGTGAGTTTCATGACATCCCATCATCGGACGAATTTTATTTATTTTCTTTAAGATTTCCTTTTATTAAAATTCTATTACTACTTATTTAGTTAATTTAACTACCTTTCTTTACCCTTGGAAATTTTACTATGATTAAATTTTATTGGTTTAATTATTTTGTATTTATGTATTTCTAAAAATCCCCTTTTGTTTATTTCTCTCAACTGTTTTTATTAATTTTCATTTAATTAATATTTCTCTAAACACTCTTTATTTGTCAAGACTCATTATTATATAAATTTATTTATTCATTTTATTATTATTAATTTTTAATTAAATTTTTTTAATTTAATTAAATTAATTAATTTTTTTTAAAAATAAAAATAAATAAATAAATAAGCATGAAATTGGATATTGAGGAATAATACCGAATATCCCAATACTCTGGTAACATTCGATATAATTCCCCTCATCTAAAGTTTTTCGAAGAATCGCTACTTGCGAGTTCTACGAAGACTTATCATCGAGATTCCATACTTATTTTATTTATTTGATTATTGTTCTTTATTTATTATTATTATTTTTTCCTTAACCCACATTTCATTTATCTAATAAAAATTTATTTTTATTTTAAAAATGTGTTTTTACGTATAATTTATGTATATGTGTGTGTGTGTGTGTGTGTATTCAAATATTCCATATACAAGATATATACATTTATATGTATTTTTAAAGCTATATATATTCTATATTTACATGTATGTATTTTGCACATTTATATATTTACATTTTAAAACTATATATTTATACCCTTTTTCATTTATTAATATGTCTTTCATGTACATAAAATTTTAAAACTATGTATTTTACATATCTTATATTTATTCACTATATGTTCATTTTATTTTATTCTACTTTTATATATATTGTATTATACTATTTATTTGTTTATTTATATTTTAGTTTATTATATTTTCTATTTTATTATTGTTTTTTTGTCATAATTAACAAATAAATGAATAGATAAAATAAAAAAAGAAAATATACCCAAAACAGCGCAAAGGAGGGCTCAATAGTGAGGCCCAAACGACAGAGGAGTGGGTTGGAGTTGCTAGGCTGGGGCAGGCACGAACGGGTCGGATCGAGAAGCGGGTCGGGTCGGCGCGCGGGTGGCTAGCAGGTGCTGAGTCGGGTTGCGCGGATCCGGGTCGGGTCATGGGCGACGCGCAGGTCCTCTGGGCTCACCAAAACGCTGTGTTTCAAACATTTATAAAAGCCAAATTTTTTGTTAAACATTCATTTTTACCCGTTTTTCACAAAAAAAATCCCAAAAAAAATCAGAACACTCTCTCAGCCTCCCTCTCCCCTGCGATTTCCAGCCGCCGCCGTGGCCGCCGCACACCGCCGTCTCTGATGGCCGCCGGTGGTCCCCCTATTACCCTAAAAATGCTCCTTTTTTCTTTTCTAGCCGGATCTGTCTTCCGAATCGCCCAAAAACAGCCCTAACTCAGTAAATCTACACTAGACCGAAAGCCTCTTCCCCTTTTTTTTTTTACTTTTTCTTTTTGAGCTTGGGACTTCAGATCTGGGTTTTGAAGCTCTCGGGCTTCATGTGATTTCGTTGTTGTTGTTGTTTGTCTTTTTTTTTTTTTCAGGTTTCAAAATGGTTGATTTTGGGGTTTGAGTTTCAGATCTGGTTTGGCTCTTTTCTCTTTTTTTTTTTGTTTTTTGGTTATTTCGGTCGATGTAGTTGTTGCTTGGGTGGGGTGTTGTTGGTGTTATGGTGGCTGTGTCGGGATAGGTTTCTGTTGTGGGATTGAGAAAGTTGTTTTGGGTTGAATGATGATGGGCAAGAACGTTAGGGAAATGGGTCTCGAGTGGTGTTGGGGTTTAGTGATCGGGATGCGTTAGTGGAGGCCATATTAGGGGGTTCACGGTGTCTGGTGGTGAAGTGAGTCTCGGGCCAGGATGCTGAATGCTTTCTTTGCTCTAGAGGGGCTTGCATTCAATGGCTGGAGGCAGAGGGTCTCGGTTTGGGATGGGATTCCTCCATGGGAGAGTTGGCCTCCAATGCCCCCTCTCTGAATTTTGTTTGTTGTTATAAAGTTGATAGAGGAAGAGTCTTGGGGAATGAAACACGGAAAAGCAATATCGAGAGAAGAGAAAGTCAGAGTTTGGGGTGAAGAGCTCTGAGATTTCGATGGTGGCTAATGGTGGTGCCGGGTATAGGGTGCTGTGTAGGTGATTGAGAAGACAGAAATCCGGCTCAAGGACAGTAGGGAGTGGCCATATTAAATGCTGATTGGATTTGATAAATTAAATAGATAAAAAAATGAAATAAAATAAATAAAAGGTAAATAAAAAAATAAAAATAGATAAATATATATAAAGCAAATAAAAATAAAAATAAAAAAATAATAATTAAAAGAAATCAAGACTTGAGCCATGTAGCTCACATATTTTTTTGGATTGAATATGGTTAATTAAGCCCAAATTTAAAATTAACAAATATGAAAAGCTTTAATTAATTTTAAATTAAATTAAACTCAATCACTTTTCTATTCAAATCTAAAATGAATTTAATTGAGTTTAATAACAAAAATTTTCAACAAATTTAACAAACTTAAAAAATTGATTAATATCGAATTTTACAAATCCGGACAAAATTAAGTGTCTACAATCATCATTATCACACAACCTAACTATATCTATACAATATAATTCTAAGTCTGAATTATATAAATGTCTTACCAACTCTTCATTTAGTGCGCGAGTACTCCGCTT
Organism: Heritiera littoralis; assembly: GCA_031772115.1. Lineage (NCBI taxonomy): Eukaryota > Viridiplantae > Streptophyta > Magnoliopsida > Malvales > Malvaceae > Heritiera > Heritiera littoralis. Next base: position 848,164 of record JAPDPK010000096.1, on the reverse strand, counting down.
TTACTAATCTTGTGTTCGTTGCCTTAGAGTCGTGCTGCATGATCAAATAATGTTAAATCGATTTAGTATCAATCTAATATGTCGCTAATTAATTTTCACGAAATCAAAATGATGTGATTCACCCCTCTTACCAATCTTCTTACACTATTCCAAGCCAAGAATTTTTTATATATATATATATATATATATATATATATATATATTATATCTATGCTTATTCATTTGACAGACTATACTTATACATATATATATGTATATATATTTCTCTCCTTCTCTTTTCTTTCTTTTCATATCACATATAGTTTACATATCAAGAGAGTTTTCGGTGATCTCATTATCACCAATTTCAATAACATGAATATTTTTAATTTTGAATTAAATATATTCATGTTTTATGAAAAAAAATTAATTTCTCATTTTTCGTGGTTGGAAATCATTTCTCGTGTAATAAAATCATTTATTATGATTTTACGTAATTTTCTAAGATTTTTCGACAGTATAACGGCTGCCTATTGACTAGCCTCCCTGCACAAAAAGACAGTTTATATTCACAACCAGCCAATATCCATAATTTTCCAACCAATTTAACTTTGCAACATTTTAATAAAAATAATGCATATTTAACTTATGCATACTGAATATCCTTACAGGCTGCACATGCCTCTCTTACCTGTTCCGGGTTAGCGACTTCCGCACTAACGTCGCCCTCGTAGTCTACTTCTCCCGATTCCATCGTCTCAATTCACCAAGTATGGTTTCTACAATTTCCATACCAAATTTAGAATTTTACATAATTATTCAATAAATAATAATAATAAAATTATTATTAATTTCCTACCATTTTTCTTCTTCTTTTTCTTTTCTTCTTTTCTGGTTTGAACTGGTTCGGACCGGTTCGGCCGGTTCAGTCGGTTCACCACCCTCCCGCCGATTCAGCCTCCATCGGCCTTCCTGGCCACTGGTTCAGGCCTCCCATAGCTGGCCAAGGTTGTGCTGAAGCCATTTCTGGCCTCCTTTTCCCTAGATCGGTGACGACAGTGGCGGATCTGGAGGTGGTGGTTCGGCCCTCTTTTCCTTCTTTCTTCCTCTCTTTTTGTTTTCTCCCTTCACCGCCGGTCACCCCTTTCCTCTTGGTTGACCTTCGCTGGTGACGCAGGTGGCGATGGAGGTGCCCGAATCGGTCGGCACCGCCGTTTTCCTCCTTTTTCTTTCCTCTCTTTTTCCTTTTCTGTTTCAGTTCTCTACACTCTTTTCTCTTTTCTTTTTCGTTGCCGATCGCTTCTCCTCTTTCCTCTTCTCTCCGGTGACGTCTCTTTCCTCCTCCCTTTCTTCCTTCTCTTCTCGCCGACGGGGTCGGCCTCCTCTTGGGTTTCTCTTCTGTTTGTAACAGGGGAGAAATGGAAATAGGGAATCAGGTTATTCCTGATTCCCGTTTTATTTCTTTTTTTATAATATATTTATATTTATATAAACATATATAATTACAATATTAATATTACATATATATATATATGTATTTTATATAAACCATTTATATATATATATATATATCTATACACTTTAATTTAAAATAATAATTATATTTTCATATGTATATATATTTATATATACATACATGTATAATAATGTACATATGTACTTATTTTGAAATATAAAATACTATATATCAATATATAATAATATTTCATATATTTACATATGTACTTGTATAAAAATATATTTATATAATATAAATATATATAAATATACACTTTTTTATTTCTTTAATTTTGGATTTCTTAATATCCAATTTAATTTCCTCTTCTCCATACACATTTTTCAATCCGTTACTTCATTTCTGCAATTCCGACATATTCCTATTTTCGTAAATAATTTTATTTATTTATTTTCGCTTATTTATTTACATAAAAATTTAATTTTCTAGCACTTAATACCAAATTGGGAAAATTTGCTGTTATCACAATTAAAAAACAAAATGTTAATTCATTATACGTTACTTATTTGAATCTTTTGTGCTGTACTAGATAATTATACAAACTAGGATGATATCCCTGCTTCGCATGGACTTTTTTTTAATATATATACACTCTAAAATAGTATTAAAAATAATAATAAATCAAAATATATATTTTAAAAATATTGCTTTATTAAATGAAAATAAAAATATTTAATTTAACAATTAATCATTTTATTTATTTTTATTTTTAAAAATAAAATAAAATTCTAATACAAAGGTAAAAAATTAAACAGACAAAATAAAAAAAGTTTATAAAATATTTAAATTTTTATACAATTTGACCCTAATTTGTTTATCTTTAGATAAATTCATATTAGAGTAATCCCCAACCACTACTTTTTCTTTTTATTTGTGGTGGTCTCTAAGGGGAAATTCTATTTGTACCCCACATTTTACTAAGTTTACCCCACCTCATTTTTTAACAGTAAATTTATCTTTGCAACGGACTATTTTCTCCCTGCAAAAGCCATGCCGCCATGACCCTTGTGCAAGTTCATTTGCGCGCTACTTGCACGCACGAGCATGCAGCGCGTAAGTGAACTTGCGAGCCACAGCACGCCATGCACAAGTTCACTTGCGTTGGGCACACTTGCACAGGTAGCTTGCCCCGCGCAAGTGAACTTGCACACCGCAAGCTCGCCTGCACAACTTCACTTGCGCATGGCATGCTCTTACTTGCAAGTTCACTTGCGCACAGCATGCTCACACGTGCAAGTGAACTTGCGCGAGCTTGCTGCACACAAGAGCTGCTAGGCACGACACTGAGCCTCACGCAATGACACTTGCACAAGGCTCGCCCATGCCAGATTTGAACACCATAAAACCATAGCAACCTTCAACGCCGGCGAGATAAAGAAGAGAAGAAGAAGTGTGCACAAATAGGGGAAGAGTTTTCGGCGGGCAAGGAGGGAAAGCAATAGTGAAGAAGGTTAAATTTGTCTTTTTACTTATTGGATTGTTTGGATGGGGTAGATTTAGTAAAAATGGGGGTTTATATAGAATTTCTCGTCTCTAAGTGTTTAATATTGAAATTATTTATTTATTACTTTATTTCTCTTTTATAGCCTTTGATTTTCATATTTAAAGAATTTTCTTTGAACTTTTTATTTGTAGATTTATTTTTTTTATATTTTTGTGTTTATTTATTTAAGTTTTAAAAAATTATTTTTGAATTTTTTGCTTTATGCTATAATTTTTTCATTTATTTGAAATTTTTATATTATTTGTAATATTTTTAGTATTTGATTCAAATTTTTGTAAACCAAATTTTTTGGCTATTTGATTTGAATTTGTAAACAAATTTTAATACTTGCTTTTGAATATTTATTTTCTTTTTTTTTACATGAATATTGGGTTTAGTTCCTTAAAATTTTTTTTTGAATTTTAATGTTTTTCTCTCCCCACTTTTCATATCTTTCATTTTTTCTAACTTGGAAAAAAAAATAATTGTATTTATAAAAGCAAAAAATTGTGAATATTTGATTTAATTCTTTTCAAATTTCTTTTCAACTTTTTATTGTCTTTCTATTCTTTTCATATTGAGTTCACTTTTTTGTATTTTTAATATTCTAACATTAAAAAAAATATAAATAGATATTTTTATTTCAATTAAAAAACACATATATGAAATTAAAAACTACCATATGGCTAAATTTATTTTTACTATCTTAATTTTAACAAAAAATTAAAACTAATTATGAATTTTTATCAAACTAAAACAATATAAAATTGAAAAAAAAAACCCAATATAAAAAAATAATATTTATAAAACCAACTCAAAATAGAAAAAAAAAAGGGACAGATGTCATATTATTGTTAATGGAACTCCTTTTATATATAGTTATAGACAATATTTTTTGATCTTTCTATGTTTTTTTTTAATTTGATAAATAAAATAAAAAATTGATGAATAAAATAGAAAAATAAATTTTATAACATTGTTTTTTGTGTCCTTGACACTTGTCAACTAAAGAATCCTTTGATTACATTATAATATATTATTTTTTGATCTTTTTATGTTTTTTTAATGGATTTTAATAAATAAAAATAAAAAATAATGAATAAAAAATAAAAATAAATTTTATAATATTATTTTTTGTGTCTTTGACATTTGTCAAGCAAAGAATCCTTGGGGACTCTTTTTATATTAGGTTATAGATAGATATTAGATTAAATAAATGAGTGGACGTTGAACTTTGCTCCTGCTTGTGTCACGTCCCTGCATCCCGCCACATCAGCTCCCGAGGTTGAGAGCGTGTGTGTGCAAGCCGGCGGCTACAGGGGGACACACTGAGGGCTTCCAGACTCTAACGCCTGACACTGTCTCCTACAAATATCAGTCCTAGGTTACAATAGTGTCAGCGATAGTCTGTACTAATTGCCTAGGAGCCATACACTTGGCTGCATGATAGCTGTTTATTCTTTAGTTGGTTTGTGTATATAAAGGGGCATCCTCCCCTTCCTTTTTCAGAGTTGTACAGTATACCTTTACAGAGAAATATACTAAGCTTTCCTTAGCTTTCTGCCACCTTTCTGTTTTCCGTTTCTACTGCTTCCCTGTGTATTTTCTGTGTGAGTGAGTGTTGAAGGCTGACTTGGGTGTAACTCGATCGGAAGAACCTCACTCAAGGCCGCAAGTTGCTGAGCTAAAGCTATCGGGACGTGACAGTTGGTATCAGAGCAGGTTACGCAGTAGCCATTAAAGCAGACGAGATGGCCAGTTCAAAGATGTTACAGCAACCTGAAGGACAGGAGCCACAAGAGGGACGTGGCAAGGGCAAGAAGGGCACAACTTTGAAGGACGTAGAAGCAGCACTTGAGGCTTGGTTGGCCAAGTTGGAGTTGGCCATGGGCGAGATGCAGGATAGGCTGGAGGATCGCTTGGAGGAAGTGCTCTCCTCAGCCAAGCAGTATAAGGAGGAGGTGCGTGAATAGGTCGAAGGGGAAGTAGAATAGCTTACCCAGAAAAATGAGGCGTTGGAGGCTATGGTTGCGACCCTGCAGGCAGAGGTTTAGGAGCTGAAGAGGAAGCTCGTTGCCTGTGAGAATCGGGGGAGGCTTGTTGGTCATGGCACCTAGGGCGCGATTGAAGGTCCTCAAGCCTAAGGAGTTTAAGGGGACACGTTTGGCCAAAGACGTGGATAACTTATGATTCCATTGTCATAGACGGCCAAAGACGGCCAAAGAAAATATATTGATTACTAAATTGAATATTTATATATATATATATATGAATAGTTCTTTATCAAATATTTTGACTTATGTTTAAGAAAAATATCTAATTAATAAAAAAAGATTAGAGTATAATAAAATGATTTTTTTAATTCAATTTTTTAAAACTTCAAAATTAATTATCTTAAAAATATAAATTAATAAAAATAATATGTATGTTTGATATTTTTTTTGTTAATTTTTTAAATATTTAAAAACAAATCCAATAGAAAAAGGACAAAAAATACATAAATTTGTAATCCATACAAAAAAATTTGTCAGTTCCTATAAAAAATATTCTAAAATACTTTTGACCTAATCAATTAATTTTTAATTTAAAAAATCCAAAATATATTTACTTAACAAACTAAACTATTGTATTAATTTTAATAATAATGAAATGAGAAATAAAAAAAACTTAAAAATGAGAAAAAATTAAATAAGTCGATCATCTTTGGTGAAAAAAAAAAGCATGAGATTTTTTCTTCCCAAGTGACTAACCGCGTATTTTTCCTTTTTTTGGCCAATAATGACTAATCACGTTTACCATCATTATACTAACAACTCAAAAAATTAAAAAAAAAAAACAAATGTCAGCATATTTAACGATGGGATTCTGTTTATATATTGTCATAGATTTTCCCTTCCCAATTGATAAAAAATAAAAATCCCTTTCCACTAACTGCAAACCACTAGCGTTAGATTGTCGCCATTGCAGCCGTGATCGATGCTCTTTTGTTTGTCACTTACCATCGAAATCCTGCAAAAATGAGTCCGCTTCTTGCTCTTCACCTCCTAAACACTTCCACCGAATTAGATTTCTAAAAAATAAAAAAAATTTTGTAACCAAAAAAAAAATTTAATATCTCTTAGATCTAAGATCTAAACTAGAGATTTTTTTCATCAAAAAACTAATAAGTTGCAGCTCCAAAGTCCAAAAAACAATATTAGGTTGCTTCCTTATCCTTTCTTTTCCACTCTACAAGAAAATCGTGGTGTTTTTGAAATAATACATTCGTGGGCTGCATTCTAAATATAACTTATGGTGTTTTTGAAATAAAACATAGAGTGCGCTGAAATCCATCCGTTAGCAATGTTAACGTATAATAGTATTTTTTACAACGTATGTCATGTGACCATTATACGTCGCATGCATATTTTATTAGAAACTAACGGTTGGTCAGCCAAAAAAAACACTTATACAAACGATGATGACAAAAACATTAAAATTTAATAATGAATGACTAAAATAATCCACAATCAAATGGTTATTCGTGTATTTTATAATAAATAATCACATTTACTTGTGGGTCTCGTCTTATCTCGTCAGCCTATTCAGCTTTGACATTTGCGTGGAAAATGTTGAAACATACTATTTGGTAATAACTATAGTAAGACAACAATGTCAAATATTTGACATTAATGATTACGTTTCTTTGATTACAAAATCTAATATAATTTTTCTAAACTTGTCCGTTGTGCCTTTGGGTTAAAATATATACGTTATCTTATCACGAGTCTTGTAGGACATGCTTGCCGCTGCAATGGAGTGGACACTTTCGGAGCTCATCAGACATCCACGGGTGACAAAGAAAGTCCAGAAAGAACTCGAAAACGTGGTGGGCATGGAGAGGATGGTCGAAGAATCAGACTTGGAGAAATTGGAGTACTTAGACATGGTTGTGAAAGAAAGCTTTAGGCTTCATCCAGTTGCGCCATTGCTGCTCCCGCATGCAGCCATGGAAGATTGCACCGTGAATGGCTTTCACATTCCCAAGAATTCCCGCGTCTTCAAAAACGCATGGGCCATAGGTCGGGACCCAAATGTTTGGACTGACGCAGAGAAGTTTCATCCGGAGAGATTAATCGGAAGTGAGATTGATCTTCGTGGACGCAGCTAATCCCATTTGGTTCTGGCCGCAGAGGCTGCCCCGGAATGCAACTGGGTCTCACCATCGTTCGGCTTGTGGTGGCGCAATTGGTTCATTGCTTTGATTGGGAGCTTCCAGATGACATGTTGGCGACTGAGTTGGACATGACTGAGGACTTCGGACTGGTTTGTCCTAGAGCCAAGCATCTCCTGGCTATACCAACTCGGCGCCTAAAAACATGAGAAAGAAAATGGCTGTGTAATTTATACAAGAATATAGTTTCTGGTTATATTTTGTTGCCTTCTCTAATACTATAGCTTTTCTCATTATAAATGAACTACAAGCACAATTAAACCCATCTTTTTCATTTTAAAAGCTCGTCCTACTCGAAAGAATATCTCGCTTGTTAAACTCATTATGTTAGTTCTACAAACAATCAAACAAGTGATAGACAAACAAATGAAAAGGTCATGACTTAATTGTCAGAAACAAAAAAGCTGCAATAATAATAATAATAATAATAATTTCCAAATAGCGTTTAAAGAAAATTAACATTTATTTAATGAAAGCAATGCAATTAGGTGCATTGAAAACTAAATGTGAATCATAATTCTGTGGTCAGTTCAATATGAAGAATGATAAAGATTAACTAATGGCAAGTAGAATCAAACTCAAAGCAAAGGCAAACCTGTTGCTCGTTGTAGCTGCCAATGAAGTCACCACATTGGTTTCCTAGCTTTGGAAATGATGAATTTAATATTTTTTATAAAACATGAATATACCGAATAATATTATTTAAATATTCATGTTATTGAATTTAATGAAAGTGAGTTTACTGAAAGTTCCTCCTACATGTCTTACAATATATGAAGTGGTTTATAAAGTGAAAAGTGGAAAAATGAATATTTTATAAATTATTTTTCATAAATATTTACTATATGATCTAATATACCTTTATGGATTGACTGAAGATTTTACTCATTTTATTGATTTCCATAAAGATAATGTTATCATGTGAATATTGTTTGAGACTGAAATGTTTTCTAAATGTGTTCCATAGTGAACCAGTGTGTTTATGGAACTACTATAAGCTTTGGAAAATAAATATTACTATTTTCCATAAAGTGTAAAATTATCGAAAAAAATGATATTTCAGTGATTTTAAAAATGGAATTTCCTAAAAGGAAAACATGGAAATGTGAGTATATGTGTTTACGGTGAAATGGAATATTTATGAAATTTATTACTATAATGTAAATATTTTATAACATTGTTTTCACCGTACTATATGCTGTGAATTATACCTTTATAGATTTCTTGAGGATATTATCTATTTTATTAAATTCCATAAAGGTGATGGATTTCTTCAGGGTCTCAGTTGACACCTAATTAGTGTACGACCGAGGATATTTATAGACTATGGCTATAGATCTCACGTGTTTATTGATGTTGTTCCCTACAGGGATTATAGCATGATATATTGAGTGTGTTGCTTTAGTCTCCACTATTTTTATGATATGAAAATGATGATTTCAAAGGGATGATGATATTAAATGATAAATGAAATTTTGTGAGTTTTAAATGAAATGAATAATGACTTTTACACAATCAATTTATTGTACTATATGAGTACGATACTGTTTACAAGATTTCAATGGTATATGTGATACGTTTTCAAAAAGGAAATGAAAAATTATTAATCTAATATTCTTTTATGATTTATTTGAATATTAGATTATATAATAAAATGTTTTATATGTTGAAAGTATTGAATTGAAAGGAGCATGAATTGTTATAACAAAAGTGATTTATTTCAAAATTAATGCTTACTCCCTACAATTGCAACTAGGTTTTCGGGACAAGATAGGTATTCCAAAATACCTTTCTTATTCCATCCGGATCCCTAGCCGACTATAGTATTCTTCCTATTAGGGTCCTTAGTGCACTTATAGGAAAATAAAGGATTTTATTACATGTAGATTTCGAAATATCAAGATTTGCGTACAAATCCTTTATTGAGCCGTGGTTTGTTTACTCCTTTACTTTCACTATCCACAGATTATTTTCAGAAATTGCATGATTCACCTATCTGTGGATTAGCTGTGCTTTGTTGATCTCGAGAGAAGTTATTATGGATCCTGGAGGTACTGTGTTTACATTTATATGTTCAAACAGTTTTATACAGTACTACTTGTTGTAATTTAAATTTAGGGGATATAAACTAATTTATACAGTTGTAAATATTAATTTTTAGTAAATGAATATTGCTAAAAGTGATTTACTGTTGTAGATGAATAGTGTTAAAGACATCACAGACAGCCTAACCATCAATTTATATGTAAAAGGTGATATTTACTATACATTTGGACTATGACAACACCTATGCCTGGCCTTCCCATGGGCACATCAAGGATATTAATGAATAAATAAAGCAAGCCACCAAGGGCACCCAAACAATTTTTTATAATATGTAGTTTATTAAAACCCATGATAACGAAATTGCAACCCTAAGCAAACCTATGGATCATGAGTATCTCATTGAGAAAACCCTTAATGGCCTTATTGATGATTTTGTATCATTGATGTTATTAATAGTTGTGACACACCGATTTCATTTATGAACTACATGAGAATTTAATCAACAAGGAACTCTCGCTACACCTCTATCATTCCAATTCCTTACCATTTTTAGCCTATACAAATCCAACCAATTCTTGATCCGATTTGGGAAATCTTGATAAAAGAAATTAGCGCCTAACATGGGCATCCTCCCTCCCACCATCGACAAATGTTCCTGTCTCAAGTTCCACCAACACCACAACGTAGAGTATTCATCTCTCGCCTTGGCATTACCTAGGTCGCTATTAGTGGTGTCATGTTCAAGGTCACACCATTACATAATGCCCTATGTTTCATCAGATACATCTAACTTTACAACCATTTCTAACCTTACGTCAAACTCCATAATGGCAATCTCACCCTCCTACACCATGGTAACCTTGGGCAACCTTGTAACAGCCAACATGTCTGATAACTCCATTTGACCTCTTGAAGTGGTGCTTTGCACGATGTTACCACTAACTTAAGCAATCTGTCTATTCATACTCCTTATGACGGTTCTGATGAGATTGTGATTGGTGATGGCATGGGTCTTTCTATCACCTCTACTAGTTCAAAAATCTCTCTATACTCCCTCGCATAATTTTTCTTTGAATAATGCTCTTTATGTTCCTACAATGAAAAGAATCTTAATTCTATCTCTTAATTTTGTCAATCTCATAATACCTTGACTAAACTCTTACCACTTATTTCCTTGTAAAGGATCTTCGCACGGGGACAACTCTTTTACAAGGTTAAACTAAAGATGTTGTGTATGAGTGGCTGGTTTTCTTTGTCAAGTCTTCTCCTTTAGTGGCTTTCTTCAGTGTCAAATCACTGTCTGTGTGGTATCATAGATTAAGGTATCCGTTTTCTTTTATCTACAAGCACATTGTTTCCAATTTTCATCTAAAACTATCAAATCCTTTAAATTTGAATAGCAATTGTAATTCATGTCAGTATAATAAATGTCACAAGCTAGCTTTTCCAATCTCTTCTCATGTCACTTCATCTCCTCTAGAAATTATATTTTATGACATGTGGACCTCTTCTATCCACTCTTTTGATGATTTCAAGTACTATATTATTTTCATTGACCACTTTACAAAGTATATCTAGTTTTACCCACTCAAATAAAAAATCTCATGTTCATGATAATATATTTGTTCGTTTTAAATAGCTTTGTCAAAAACTTCTTCAACAAAAAATTATCACACTTTACTTTGATAATTGGGGGGAGGGGGGGAGGGAAGGGAATATAAAGCTCTCTCTTTCTTTCTCGCTACCAATGACATATCTCATCTCACTCCCTCCCTTACATACCAGAACACAATGGATACTTTGGACATCGTCATTGTCACATTGTTAAAATAGGTTTGTCTCTTCTCTCTCACACATCTGAGCCCCTATCCTGTTGGTCTTATGCATTCGTCATTGCTGTCTATCTCATCAATTGTCCACCTATCCCAATGCTTCATCTCCTCTCTCCATATGTTAAACTTTTTGGCACTCCTTCAAACTACTTTAAGCTCTATAGTTTTGAATGTTCTTGTTACCCATGGCTTCGACCATATTTGTCCCACAAACTCGCTTCTTATTCTTCTCCTTGTGTCTTTCTTGGTTATTCTATCCAAAACACCTACCTCTGTCTTGAACCCACCTCTTCTCATATCTACACCTCGTGTCATGTCAAGTTTATCGAGTTTATTTTCCCGTTTACTTTAGTCTCACTTAGACCACTCCTCCTTTGAAGCAATATCTCCTTGATGTCTTGCTATATCTTTCCTTCCTGTTATTGGCACATCGTCAATGGCTTTGAATCTATACCCCTTACGGATCCAATCCTAGGCATATCACCTATTCCTTCTTCCATATCCATTTCCATCTCACCTCTCACATACACAATCGAACAAAGCCCCTTCTCTTACATCTTTATCGCCTTTCCTTCTCGAGTTATTGTCACTAGATCTAAAAACAACATTCATAAGCTAATTACCAGATTGAACTTGATCACTCAACTTACTACCTCTAATGACCTTTAACCCAACTTCATAACTCAGACCACCAAGGATCTCATATGGCATCAGGCCATGTCTGATGAGTATGATGTACTTGTTCAAAATGGGATGTGAAAACTTGTTCCACCAAACCTAACACAAAAGCTAATTGGTTGCAAGTGTATTTTTCATATTGAGTATTTATCTAATGGATTTGTTGATAGGTACAAGGCTTGTGGAGTTGCAAAGAGGTTTCATTAGCGCCATCGAGTTGATTATTATGACACTTTCAGTCTAGTTGTCAAGCCTACCACTGTTCGACTTGTTCTCAGTCTTACTGTCAATTGTGGATGGTCTTTTCGACAACTCGATGTCAACAATGCATTTCTCCAGGGAACTCTCTTTGAGGATGTATATATGACTCAACCAGTAGGCTTTATTGATTGTGTGATCGTCCTCGCCATGTTTGTAAACTTTGCATGGCTATTTATGATTTTAAAGAGGCTCCTTAAGCTTGGTATCATGAGTTTGGCCAATTTACTATCACCTTTGGCTTTACCAACTTTAAACATAGATTAATACTTATTGTTAGAAACCTTTAGTGAAGCTTAGAGTGTCCTAGGTAAGATAGGTGACCAATCATACTTAGGAAAGAATGATTAATGGTGATTCCTTAAAATTTGTTTCTAACGGATAGGTTCCTAGTAATCTAGAGGTTATGATAATACCCATTACCATCTCTACCAAAAAGTACTTTTAATAAATTATTAATTACTAGTAAAATTTGAAACTCTCTAAAATTATGCCAACTTAACACAATTAACTTATTTATTACTATAATCTCTTCGAAATATAATTCATTAAAAGTAATATACTCAAGAATCAAAGATCAATTAGCAAATAATTTTAATTTCCTTATTATTTAAGTTTAAAATTATAGTTAAAATATAAGCATTATTTAATTAAATGTTTAATATATACAATATATTCTTTTTTAGAAAATAAATATAAACTATTCTAGAGTTAAAATTATTTGGGTATATTCCTTTTTTTGTTAAAAAGTTTTTATCTTAATTTTAATAAGATTAATTTATATTTTTTAAAAAAATTGTAAATATTAGAGAAATAAAATTTAATAAAATAAAATTAAATAAAAAATAAATCCAAAGAATAGATTGAGACTTATTACTTTATCCTATCATAAGAAAATATATAGTAGAAAGAAAATAAAATTTTTAAAATTATTTAAAAAATTAGTATAATTTTTTTTGTTGATTTTGAGTTGAATCTTAAAATTAAAAATAAAAATGATTGTTATCTTGATTTGTAATTTTTTTTATTTTTATAAACGAATTTATAAGAAGATCAACTGACACTTTTTTGAAAAATTTAGAGACTGTTATACAAAAAATTAATAATTAAGAATCAAAATTGAACTTATATAAAATGATTGGCAATACAAATAAACCTCACTCCAAACTTTTCACAATTGAAAAACCATGACTTGTCAGCAATGGGTTATTTAACATTCCATCCGGCAAAAACAAAAAAAGCATATATCTAGCAATGGGTATTTAACATTGCGTTTGGCCAAAAACAAAAAACATATATGCGAAGGAGGCATTGTGAGCGACAAGGAAGAGGTTCTTTAATTTTTGAAGTTTCAGACTTAAATTTTATCATTTGTAAATTTAAGTATAATTTAATTATTTATTAATTTAATCAGTTCTCTTATTAAAATTATTTCTAATAAAAATTTACTATTAAAAAAAGCTAATTTACGTCATCAAAAAGGAAAGAAAATTACAAAAGCTTGTTAAGTGGGCCAACCAATACTTTGGATTCATAGTATCCAAGTTGCCAAATAGAGAACAAAAAAGCCGCAAGTGATAAACAGAAGTACAGACATTTCTGATACATTGATGCCCAACCCAATCCGACTGGTAAAGTTTTCATTTTCAATCTCCCTCTTCCTTTAGCTCAAATCCCATGAAAACCAAATCCAAAGACACAAATTCCTTATGGAAATGGAAGGGAAACATGAAGAAGAAAAAGAATGGAACGCAATTCCCAGTGTCAGAATTCCTTGGTGAAAGCCGCCCGAAAGTGCAGGAGAATGGTTTAGGCCCTGGAGGCAGAGCTGGGATTGGTTGTGGCATTGGAGTTGGTTTTGGTTTGGTTGGGAGTAGCACTGTCAAAATGGGCCTAGACCCGTTGGGCCGGCCGGGCTTGACCCATTTGTTCAGGGTTTGGACTTTAATTTTATAGCTCATTTAAGAAAGAGGGCTTTTTGGCCTGACCCATTTAGGCTCGGGTCTAAATGGATCTAGCTCAGGCTTAAATGGGCTGGCCTACTTAATTTTTTAATATTTTTAATTATATTAAAATTTTATTTTTATTTTAATTATTTATATGTTTAACATTTTAATCAAAGTAAAATATATAAAATTAATACTATTTAGTATTACTAATTTACTTCAAACTAACCTAATAACTCACAACCTCTTACACATGCTAGTTGAAAGGGAAAAAGTACATTTGCTTTAAGTGAAGTAAGTTCATTTTTGTTTTTTAAGTATATACTTTATTTTAAATTCTCTTTTATAATGATAATTAATTTATTTTGAAATGTTCAAGGATATAGGCTTTCAAAAGATTTGAAACTATTCAAGTGGAAGAACCAAAATTCAATTAAATCTTTATTTGGAAGAACTAAAGATTATGGGTCGCATGATTGAAACTTTAAATGTGTTGTAATGGTAGAAAGATCATAAGCCAAGATTTCCAAAGCTTGCAAGTATAACTTGTGATATTTTGAGCATTCCAATAACAACAATAGCATCGGAGAGTTTTTTTAGTATTGGTTCTTGTGTTTTAAATAAGTATTGAAGTTCTCTAAATCATGAGAACGTGAAAACTTTCATTTGCATTCGAAATTAGATTATTGGTTTTGAAAGTAATGTTATTAATTAGTTGACAATTTTTAATCAATTCATAAGTTTAATTCTTGTGAGTTTTCATATTGTTCTTTATTTATATTTGTAAATGGCAAAGTTGAAAAAGAATTGATTAAATGTGATTGACACTATGAAGGTGATGAATGTACATGGATCTATTTATCATGTTTTTTATTTTTAATATTGTTGAGACATGTTTTTCAGTATTTAGGTTTGTTAAAACAATTTATATTATGCTTGTTAAACTATTAATATGTAATGTTCAAATGATGTTGAAGATTTGATGGATTTGATGTGAATTTATTTGATGTTTGTTTAATATTTATTTTAAATTTTACTTTGTTTATTTACTAAAAAAGAGATTTTCATATAAAATTTAATTTTTTTAATTTCTTATACGGGTTGACCCATTTAAACCCGTTAGCTCTTAAGACCGGATATGAGCTTGCATTTTTAGACCCTTTTAATTAAAAAGATTTTTTGGCCCAGTCCATTTATGGCCTGGCCCGTTAGGGCCAGCCAATGCTAGTTGGGGGAGTTGGGTATGGTGGGTGGCCTTGGAACCATTTGAAGCTTGTGTTTGGGGTCGGAGCTGGCTGTGGGGTTGGGGTTGGGTTCGGATTTGGACAAGGGATTGGTTATAGTTTTAGTTTAGAATCTTTGGAGTCCTACTTTTCTGAGGATAGTTCAGATTCCAACAGAAAATTTTTAATTTCTTAGGAAAGAAAAAATTGTTGTTATGTTCCAATTGTCTTGAGTAATAAATTGGCTAGACTGCTGCACTTTTCCACCTTTACTCTGATGAGTCGTGACTGTGATTGGAATTCGGATGAACCTTTTATTTTAGCACAATTAAGATACTAATTTTACTTTTTTTTAATTAATGAATAAGGTGCTGCAAATTTTACATTAATCTAGTTACTTGAAAGGATTATCATAAAAAACGATGTCAAAAACGGACACACTGTTTTATGTGCTGACAGTGAACAAATTTGAGTAAATAATATATATATTATATATATATATATACATATACACATATATATACTTAAAAATTAAAAAAGAAACATTAGGACAAATGTCTAGCTTAATCCTAGTTCTTTATGATGACATAAATGATTATAATTATTAGAGTTATTTGTATTTTCGTGGTACTGATTAGGGATATTCTTTATTCATTAATTCATGATAGTAACCTTAAGTATGTCACAGAACAAAAGTAATGAAGTTTAAATGCAGTCGTTTAGCTTAATTCTAAATGAAAACCCATATGTTAGTTAATAGTTTTAATTAGCATTATAGTAGTTTGATTAACAATGATGGCAAAACGTGTACTGCTGGAATGCTATATATTCCAGAATGTAATGGAATAGGCAGGAATGAATATACAACATCTTTTACAAATTTCTCTCTTCCATAATAACTCTTTCTCTCAAGTTCTCTTCTCTAGTCTATATCTTCTTCTGTTCTTTCCCTTCTGCTATCCTCTTCTCTTAGTTTCTGCAATATCTCGGTTTGGATTGTAACACTGGTATCAGAGCAGTCGATTCTTGGCTATGGCAAATGGTGTATCGATGATTGATCAGTGGTCGGTGGAGCAACGACAGGAGTTCAGACATTTGATCATGGAAATGATGGTAAGAGTAGACAAGATGTTTGATGAAATTAAGGCTTCTCTCAGATCTGTAAAATTTGGAAATGATGATGTAGTTGGTGGTTTAACATCAGATTCTAATGTTCATGAGGATAGAAAAGAAAAAATGAATAGGAATGATTTAATGCTGGGCATAGATCAGGATGAATCTGACTCTGTTATTGGCTGGATTCTTTCTTCGGGTAACCATGAAATTATCGTTTCTAAAGGAAATGTGGTTACTAAAATTACAGACAATGATGAAGAATTTGAAGAAAAGTTAGAACCTAAGACTAGCTGTGGATGTCAGGCCGTGATTGTCTCATCGAAGTTTTCGAATGAGGCGTATGTAGATAGGAAATTTTCAGACGTTTTTGATGTAGATCGATTCAAGCTATGTTGCTTTAAAGGCGAGCAGGAGATTCCATTCTTCTATGAGCACAGGAAAGGTGTTGATTGGGCATTAATCGACCATCTTCCTTACCATGGACCTGGAGACCCATATGGTAACAGTCATGGTGATATTTCAATGTTTGCCAACGATGACCTTGAGGTTGGTGCGATTGTTGCAAAACCAGTTTCCAAGAACAAGCCCAACTCACGAATCCTTCGACATTCAATTTTAAGACAGTTGTTAACTAATTTTGATACTAGATTAGATTGGCCACAATGTAGCATAGTTGGAAGAATTCTTGATCAGAGTCACTGTTGTTCTTGCTGGGCTATTGATGCTGTTGGATCACTATCTGGTCAGTTTTACATCCATGTTGGCATGAATATATCGTTGTTTGTTAACGATCTTCTTGCATGTTGTGGAAGTAGTTGTAATGGAGGGTCTCCAATCCTTGTTTGGCAGTACTTTGTGTGCCATGCTATTGTTGTCGAGGTGTGTGTTCCATACTTCGATAATGACGATTGTTCTTACCTTGGTTGTGAGTCTGCTTATTCTACTTCCAAATGGGTGAAAAGATTTGTCAAGGGAAACCAGCTCTGGAGGCAGTCCAAGCATTGTACTGTCAGTGCCTATAGAATCAAATTAAATCCAGCTGATATCATGACAGAAGTTTGTAAGAATGGATCTGTTGAGGTCTTCTTCATTGTTTATGAGGATTACTGGCTTCTTGCAACTCAAAGGAATATAAACTTTGTGTCCTACAGTCCTACAAAGTATCAAATCATGCTGGTTGATTGGTTGAGGAATCTTGAAGTTTGCATTCTTGCTATCTTTTCGGATGGAATCAAGCTCCTTATATATGTTGGGAAACCTGATCTCATTTGCAATTGGCTTGGTTATTCTAGATGGGTTTCTGTCATGGAATAGTATAAAAAGGATGGTATTGTGGATGTTGGTGTTGCTGTAAGGGTAATTTTGTATGATTTGAATGAAGAATTTTCATTCATTGGAAGTCTCAATTTAGCAAATGATGTTCATTTTGCTGAAGCTTTTTCTGGTCACTCCTTCAACCTTGATAACATTATGTTGGACGATAATGCTCGACTCCTTCCACCGATTGAAGAGATCCTGGGAAATGACTATGGAGCTGAGCTTGTTGTTGAGCCATTTGGTGTTTTCACAACATTAATTAAATCCTCAACACGCATGAAGAGTGGTGCTAAGGAAGTTGTAATTTCAGCTGCTTCAGTTGAGGAGCCTCTGTCTGTTGTTGCAGTAAATGAAAAGATTAAGAATTCAAGCATGAACATAGTTTCTATCGTTAGTTGGACTGCCAATTGTCTTGCTTCCCTTGTCAAGATGGTTTGTGAGGAGTTTGGTGTTGTTGAGGGTTTAATGACAACTGCCTATGCAACTACAACAGCACAAAAGAATGTCGATGACTTTTCCCCACATTGTCAACAGTATTCTGAAATTGGTGCTCACATTACTAATTGTCAGGCCGTGGTCAAGACTGATTCTAATGAGCCAATTGAGCTTGCAATCCAAGAAAATGCCAAGAGGCTAGCCATGTACGCTTTAGTAGTTCTTGCTACTGGTTTGCTTCATGAGAACATTAAAAAGTTGTTTCTACTTGACTACACTTTGGTGTTGCTTGATATTGAGACATTAGAAGGTTTGATGGTTGCTGCAGCAAAATTTGATGATGATAATGGAGCAAACCAGGATATTGTGTGGCTTCAACAAGACTTGGGTGTATATTTGTGCAATTTCTTTAACACTAGACAAGTCTTAAAAGTCTTGAAAATGGAAGGGAATAATTTTGACAAGGCTCGCCAGTCTATTCCTTGTGTCTTGCTCTTTGATGAACTTGATTCAATTGCTACTGCAGATGATGCAACTAGTTTTGCTTCAAGAGTGCATGTTTTACAGTCCTCCTTAATCTGTATTATATGTGGGAATGTTGGCGATGTGAATCGTGTTCCCAAGGTGCAAGAAATTGTTTCAGCAAATTGTGGCAAGTCTACATGCAAAGGGATAAAAGCTATTATTCAAGGTGGTATCCCTCGAAGTGATGTTATGAAGCTGCTTCTTTTAAAGGTAATTCTTTTGTCAATTGTAGACAACCAGCCTAGGCAGAAATCAGGTGCAATCATTAAGATTGATAGCTCAAGTATTGAAGGGAATGATTATTTTTATAGGCTGGGCGAAGGAGATGATAATATGAACATGATTATTGGTGCTAGAGTCTATATCATCGATAATATTTCTGCTGGGAATTTTCTTGGGAAAGACTCAGATATTACAATTGATTACAAAATGGCTGTGAACCATTCAGCTAGTTCACAAGGGATGGTTGAAGATTGCTCGTCCCAAGGTGCATCTAATTGGGATCATGTCAGGAAAGAAATCTGTTATGTGTGTTGTGAGGTCAATATCAATTCATTATTGTACAAACGTGAGCTCTAGCTGGAATGGAACAAGCTCACAAACAGAGGACTTAGACAGACCTTCATCCTTGAGGACAAGGATGTTTTGGAGGGCAAGGTATTGTCACAGAACAAAAGTAATGAAGTTTAAATCCAGTCGTTTAGCTTAATTCTAAATGAAAACCCATATGTTAGTTAATAGTTTTAATTAGCATTATAGTAGTTTGATTAACAATGATGGCAAAACTGTTGGATTATGCCCTTAGAACCATTCATTAGATGATTGACTTTGGCATTATTTATGTATCATGACATTTTATTTATTATAGTTCATTATTATATTTGTTTTATAACTGCGTAATGTAATCTTATATGATAATGTCCTTAGAATAGTAATAACACACTATTCTTAAAGTATCCCTAGTCAAGTATTATTGTGAACAAGGATAACAATGATACGATAAGACTAGTATGTGGTTGACTGATGACCATTGTCATCGATATAGGATATCAAGTCATCACATAGGTACATGTTAGAGAACTATGTACTGGATCGACCCTCCATGAGAACGCTACATGGATTGTTATATGAGTGTCATAAGCGATTCTCATAGTGATGATGGTGTATGTGATCCTTTGACTTGAGATCATCACAGATCCCAACATAGAGAATTGCATACTTTAATGCTGCTAGATGTCATTCGTAACAGGATGGACTATAAAGGTAGTAATTGGGTATGCCTTGATCTATGTAGAGGGATGTTGAGTGATCAAGATAGAATTTATCCCTCTTATATAACAAGAGTGATGTCTTGGGCCCTTTGATAGAGTGAGACTAAGAAATGCATGACCGTGCTCGAATAATTCAATATGAGATATTGATTTTATTTGTTTAATTAGTCTACTCAGGAATCAAGAAACGCTGATTAGACTATACAAGTGTGACACATTCCATGACTTGTGTCTAATCAAGACATCAAAGGATAAAGGGATTAGACTACACGGTAACATCTATCACGAGTAAGGTTATGTCGAGTCATTGACATTCTCGTTACATGGGTAGCAATGACGTGTTGCTAGATACCGCCCATTGCCTGTGACAATTTTGTCATTGCCATTGTTTTGAGAACCTATTGGGTCGCACACTTAGAACGGATCAATGAGGAGCTTAATTAATCCTATTCTGAATTGGATTAAGGATATAACTAATCCTATTCTGAATTGGATTAGGGATATAACTAATCCTATTCTAAGTAGGATTAGAGTTCTGTTTGGCAGTAAATTTTAGGGTAAAATTTACTGCCTATAAAAGGATGTTTTCTGAAACATAGCCATACAACAATTAGAAAACAGAAAAGTATTCTTTTAATCGAAGCTAGCAGTTCGGTTAAAAGAATCAAAACGCTCCTTAAGGCATCTGATCGTGAGACGTTCAAGAGTCGTGAGATCCGTTCGTGTGGATACCATACAGGCAGGAACGAAAAGTTGCTGCTTGTGATTCGACCAAAGACAGAAAAAGCAGAGAAAACGTTAGGTAAAATCTCGAAACCCTAATCAGGCAACCCTCCGAATCGATCCTGGTGGAGGCTGAATGTTTTATTTCCGCTGCGTGTTTGTTTCGGTCTCCTTCAAAAACGTGTACTGCTGGAATGCTATATATTCCAGAATGTAATGGAATAGGCAGGAATGAATATACAACATCTTTTACAAATTTCTCTCTTCCCTAATAACTCTTTCTCTCAAGTTCTCTTCTCTGGTCTATATCTTCTTCTATTCTTTCCCTTCTGCTATCCTCTTCTCTTAATTTCTGCAATATCTCGGTTTGGATTGTAACAAAGTATAGGACGCAAGATTTGGTTTTTCGTTAAAGTTGCATTCTAGGTGTTTGTTATATTGTCGCAGAGGTAGTTTCTCCTAAAAATATATGACTGAGCCAACATAGCTGTTTTTGCTTTTGATTTTAATTTTTGTCAGTTGTTCTCAAGATTTCATAGTTTATATTGTATCTACCTATTAGCCAACGTATTCTTTGATTTGGGCCAAAAAAAACAGTAATTTCTTTGACTAAGGGGAAAAAGAGCATGTACAATAGTCAATAGACTAGGCCAACAATACTTGTTAGTGAAAATAAAATGTCAATCATCAAAGACAATCAATACTAAAATGTATTTCTAGAAAATATTGAATACGAAAGGAAAATAAAAAACCCAAAGTTTATTGGTCTTTAACCTCTAAAACAAGACCATGGGCCCTTCGACAGTCATCAATATCAAAAAACCTGTTAGCCTTCGGGATCCAACTGAGAGGGAAAATCCGGAGTCCTTGGATAATAAATTTCTTGATCCTACACCTGCCCATCTTTTCTGCTATGATAAAAGAAAATAAATTAGTAAATAATTGTAAAAAAAAAAACCATGTAACTCGTACTCATATTGAAAAGAAATTAAAAGAAATAACAGAGTAAAATATAAACTAAGCCGAAAATAGTTTACTCTTAAGTTTTAAAGTCTTGAGTCTAGAGGTGGTTACGGGCCGGACCGGGCCGGTTCTGGGCCGGTTTTTACCGGTTCCGGCCCTAACCACCTCAGAACCGGTCCGAACCGGTATTGAACCGGTCCGGTTCGGACCGGTTCTACATATTATGTGAGGCGAACCGGCCCGGTTCGTTGGACCGGTTCGCCTCAAAACCGGACCGAACCGGTTTAAACCGGTTCGGTCCGTTTTTTTTTCTTTTTAAAATTTTTATTTTTAAAAAAATTATATTAATTTATTTTAATATATATTAATATATTTTAATAATTTAATGTAGTAAATTTATTTTTATAATAAATAATCTTAATAGTTTAATTTAACAATAATTTATTATAAGAATATAAGTTATATTATAATTTATTTAATTAATGTAACAATAATGTAAAAACAAACTATTATAAAATTATCTAATAAAATTATTAAAATGAATAAATTAAAGTTATATTATGAATATAATATTATGATAAAATGATATTTGATTCAAAATACAAATAATGATATTATGAATATTATTATTATATTCATTTTGCATATCTTTATTTATATTCATTTTGCATTTAAAATAATTTATTATATTTGAAATATCATTTACTTAATATTTATTCATTTATTTAATATGTTTTTAAAATATTAATTCATTTTGTATTTTAAATATTTATTTATTTTAAACATATATAAGTATAACATTAATTAATTTGGTATGTAATAATAATAATAATAATAACAACAACAACAAAGGAGAAAAAGGAGAGAGTAGGAGACCAAAGATTTTTTACGTGGAAAACCCCTTCAAAAGTTAGAAGGGTAAAAACCACGGGACCGTAGTCCATAAAAATATTCACTATGACTAAACTTATTTACAATTTTACATACAATTTACAAAAAAAAAATTATTCTCTACTCTTCATAATTTATACGGATTGCCTTGGAAATTTCTTCCTCCTCTTCTGAATTATTATCAGCAAATTCATTGGCCATTCCAAGTTCGACATTGCGCGATTCCGCATCAAACCAATCTTTAAGGCATGTTAACATGCACAATGAATCCGGATTAAGAGTGGTTCGATGGTCTCCAATAATTCTTCCACACGTCGAGAATGCGGATTCCGAAGCAACAGAAGAAACTTGCACCGCAAAAACATCTCGGGCCATGGAAGCTAAAACTGGAAATTGTTTTTGGTTTTCTTTCCACCATTGGAGAAGATCAAAGTTATCATCTACAGAAAAATCTTGACTTAAGAAAAATCCTAGCTCATTGAAGCTAGAACTCCGTCGAGTTGTTGATCCCGATCCCGATCCCGATCCGCTCGCTTTTCCTTTTAGCTTCATTCTCTTCTTTGCTGCTTCCTTAATTGCGTTTAAAATTCCTTTTCCTTTTTTGCTACTTTCGGTTTCTTCGTATGAATCTTCTTCTTCTCGATTAAAGTTGAATTGCTCCCTTTCTGTTTCATAAACATTAAACAATTCTCGAAAAAGATTGTTAATTGAGGACTTTTGATCCTCAATAGAATCAAGACCAAGAAATTCTTTATAACAATCAAAAAAAATTTCTATATTTACCTCACCTTGACTAGGATCTAGTAAAGTTGCAATACAATAAATAGGAGGAATTATTTCCCAATATTTTTTAAATTTTTCCTCCATATCATATACAAAAGAACTTAAAGTTTCATGATTCCTAAATTTTACAAATTTGTCAAACATTGTGTAGATAATAGGAACAAAATACGGTGTAGTTGGATAAAATTGAGTTGAAAATCTTTCGGTTGCATCTTTAAAAGTAGATAATAAATCAACACAATATTCAATAAAAGTCCAATCTTCTTCAAAAAGTACTAAATGTGTGCTACTTGTATAATTATTATAAAAAGGAGTAACAAGTTCTTTATAAGGTAAAATAGAAGAAAGCAAACGATGAAGTGAATTCCATCTTGTTTCCACGGGAAGTGGAAATGCTTTAACAGGTATATTATTTGTTATACAAATTTGCTTCCATTCACGTTTATTACTTGGTGTGCGAATCCATTTTGCTAAAATTTTAATTTTATCAATTGGACCTATGCCACTACCAGTACCACTAGAACTAAAACCACTTTGAACACATAAATTTATAATATGACATGCACATCTTGCATGAAAAAATATGCCTTGCATAACAGGGTTTAAACTTTTAATTAAATGAGGAATAGCTGCAGTATTACTTGAAGCATTATCAAAAGTAATAGCAAAAACTTTATTATTTTCTAGTCCATATAATTTACAAACTTTAGTAATATATTTATGAATAGTATATGAATTATGTGCTTCTTCTATTACATCTAAAGATAAAATTCGTTTTTGCATAGACCAATCTTCATCTATCCAATGACAAGTTATAACAAGATAACTTATACCATTAGTACTAGTCCATATATCACTAGTTAAACTAACCCTAGATGAAATATTACTAAGTTTATCAATTAAAGCTTGTCTATATTCTTTAAACATATCCATGCAATCTCTTTTTAATGTATGTCTAGAAACAGATTTATATGCGGGTTGTAAATATTTACAAACAAATTCTAAATATCCTGTTTTTTCACAAATTGTGAATGGTTGTTCAGTTCTAACTACAAATCTAACTAAACCACGTCTAGCTTGAACATTATCAAAATTAAAATTTTTTCCACCATCATGCGTATTAATTTGAGATTGTTTACCTTCTAAAATTTCATTTTCTTCGGCATCAGGATTAATTTTATGTATAGTAATTAAATGCCTTTTATACGTACCTGTACCGCCACCACCTCCACCGGAGTTATAAGAGTAAACGCCTTTGCACAATTTACAGATGGCACAATATTTATTCGTCTCACCTTCTTTTGCTACAATGTCGAAATACTCCCATACCTTGCTTGTTTTTTTTCGACTAAACTTCGGTCTTGATGATGTAGCAGCAGTGGTGGCAGCTGATGATTGTGTTTGAGCATGACTTCCTCCACGACCACGACCACGACCAAACGATGGTGCCAAAGGAAGCTCCTCCTCCGGATGAATATCGGGTTCGATTTCATTAAATGATTCGTCACCCAAATTAGGAATTTCAGTGGAACCAAAAGGTCGAGAAACAGAGCATGAACGACGAAAGAAATTTGACATTTTTATATTTTTTTTGAAAATAAATATATGTTAAAAATTTAAAAAATAGATGTATGATAATATATTGAAATTTAAAAATTGAAACTTGAAAATTAAAAGTAAAATTTGCAAAATTATAAAATAAAAAGAAAAATGAAATTTAGAAAGGAAATGATGATATTATAAATTTGTAATAAGGAATATATATAATATATTAGAATTTGAAAATTAAAAGTAAAATTATAAAATAAAATGAAAAATGAAATTTATAAAGAAAATGATGATATTATAAATTTGTAATAAGGAATATATATAATATATTAGAATTTGAAAATTAAAAGTAAAATTATAAAATAAAAAGAAAAATGAAATTTATAAAGAAAATGATGATATAAAATAAAAAGAAAAATGAAATTTATAAAGAAAATGATGATATTATAAATTTGGAATAAGGAATATTGAGAGAGTTTGAGTGAATATTGAGAGAGTATGTGTGTGAGTGAAGAGAATAAGAGTAGATGAATATAGATAGTAGATTTGAGAGAAAATATAGAAGAAATGTAAATGAAAGTAGAAGATTATAGAGGTATTTATAGGAAAAAAATTAGAATAAAAAAATAAAAAAAATTAAAAAAAAAAAAGATTGATGGGCAACGGCCAAAATGGCCGTTGCCCATCAAACACAGAGCAGAGGCAAGCCTCTGCTCTTTTGGCCGTTGCCCATCAAACACAGAGCAGAGGCAAGCCTCTGCTCTGTGCCTCTGCATGCAAGACAGTAAGAGGCTAGGCTGCCACTGCGTGCGCAGTGGCAGCCAAGCCTCCTTATAATTTTTTTTAATTAAATAAAAAAAAATTAAAGATTGATGGGCAACGGCCAAATGGCCGTTGCCCATCAAAGTAACAAATGCAGACTCGCAGCCTTGCGAGTCTGCATGCTGCAGTTGCACTGCAGTGCAACTGCAGCTTTTTTTTTTTTTACCGGACCGGTTCGGTCCGGTTCGAACCGGTCCGGTTTTGACCGGGCCCTTAACGGGCCCGGTTTCTTAACGGGCCGGGCCCTTACCGGGCCCGGTTTGAAATAAATAAAACCGGCCCAGCCCGTTAACATAACGGGCCGGGCCGGTTCCGAACCGGTACAGTACCGGTTCGGATTTTTGGCCGAATTGATCCGATCCGGTTGCGAATCGAATCGGGCCAACCCGGCCCAATAAGCACCTCTACTTGAGTCTCAAGTCCGAACTAAAATATCAACATCAAAATCTGATGCAATAAATCATCCAATCAAAAAGACAAAAAACCTTAATATACCACAAAATCATCTGGCATTCATCATCAAACACCAATTATCAGACCAAATATAGTTTTTTTCCTTTCAGATGACCAAACGAAAAAACCCAGAAAAACCCCTTATTGCCATCAACTTTTTATACATAACTTGAATAAGAAGTATCCTTTTCAAAAAATAAATAAATTTCATTATATCCCAAAACATACCTCAAAACAGAGAGGGAAACCTATATTTACTCCAATTCAACAAATTTAAGCCTCAACCAACATAATGAGGAATAATTCAAAGTAAATAACAAGTATTAAATTAAAGACTACCAATATTTTCTTCAAAAAAAAATTTAGTTTAGGGCTGGCCTAGAGAGACCTCTTAAGCTTTCACCACCGCCAGTCAACTCCGATCTTGTCTGTGAGAGTAGAGACAGAGAACAAAAAACAGTAGAAGGGGTGGACGTTCGGGAAGATTCTGTCCTCTTTATATAGACACTATAAAATTGTTGTTTTAGCTAAAAAAGATTTAGCGGAAACGGCCATTGGTATTTATTACTATACATAAGATTCTCTTTTTCGTGATTGGATCCGTCATAAGATTTATTAGCTTTGAACTTTATTATTGCACAAAAAAAAAAGCTTTGAACTTTGTTAATTAGTTCCTTCAATATTGATTTTTTTACGTATCTTTCCATTGATTAAATAAAAAAAATTAAACATTTTAGTAAAAGTAAAAAGTAGCATGATTTTGATAAAAAAAATTATAAACTTTGAATAATTAAAATTATAAATAGCCTACATAAGTCTCATTTGTTCGTGAAGAAAAAATGAACCCTTTGTCCCTTGAAGCTTTATATATTGTTGAAAAGATGTAACAAGACCCAGTTTTTATCTACTAATGAATATTAAAAAGAATCCATTCAAATGTAACACATACTAATAGTCATCATTAATCTAGCATTTGAAGCAGTAATCCATATTGCCAGCAAACCTTTATCTACATCTAAGATAACTTACCGAGTAGAATGCTGGAAAAGGTTAACTAAAAATTGATTAATGTCATTTATCGTTTTAGGTCTTTCATCAGCTACAATTCCCACTAACTTATATGATAACTGTGAAAAGCAAGAGCCAGAATAAGGGTTCAAAGCATAACCAAAGTAAATTTAAATATGATAAAAATACGAATGTAACCAATGGCGGACCGTCCTTATACTTTGAGGTGGCCTTGACACCCCCAAAGTTTTCACAATTCTTAGTTTACATGTGTTAAGGCAGACTGTCCTTATAATTTGTGGGGGCTTTTGGCCCGCCCCAAAGTTTTAACAACTCTTAGTCTCTCTCTCTATATATTATATTTATATATAAATTTAGTTGGTTCTTTTAAATTTAAATTGTTCACTTTATTTTTTATGTTTGGATTCATAATATCATTTTATGCATTGTAATTTAAAAAGGTTAATTAAAATCGTATTATTATTTGTCTATTTGTTATACCCACTACCCATCACTATTTACAGATTCTTAAAATCAAATAATTTGTTACAATATTTAAATCACAATTATGTAAACTTAACAAAGGTAAAATTAAATTTTTAGATTTCTTGAAACACTGTAAATCTTTAACCAAGTACCAAATATGGTTTCTTTAAAGAGAGTTCAAACCTTATGCGAAATAAAAGAGGCTATGTTGTTTTTTTTTTTTCCTTAACTTACTAAAGTTTCTTCTCTTCATGTAATTTTTCATCTTACTCTAAATCTTTATTTGAAGTTGTTTTAAACCAAAAATTAGATACAAAACACTTTATAAAAATTTAAAAACAATCATTTTTAATTACAAAATTTCAGCTTCAATTTTTAAAAATATTTTTTCTCGTTCCAATAAAAATATATTGTTTATTTGTACTTTTTTAATTAGAGTTTTAAATTATGCAAAGAATCAAGAAAGTTTTCATAATTCATTAAAAGATTATATAATTAGTAATTACCCCCCCCCCCCACTCCCTCTTCAAAAAAAAAAATCAAATCTCAAAATCTGCCACTGAACGTACCAATAATAAAGTTAAAGAAAACAGTATTACTCAAGTTCCCCTAGCAGGAACTTATCAAGGTAAGAAAGGAGGTTAAAGGAGTTGGCATGCCATACAAAAGGAAAATGAATCATCAAGAATGCTTGTAAAAGAAGTAATGTTTACTTCTCACTATTCTAGAACAATATGCAAGCTAATGAAAATATTTAAATTACCAAATCTATTTGTTGCTGCAGTCAAGTATTTGTTTTCAAGGAAATATGAAGTCAACATTAAGGATGCATGGTACCGTTACTTCAGCATTTGTCAAAGGGAAGTTTCAGACTTAGATGGCATGCCAACATGCCTCATAACTATGTCTCTAATCTCTAAGTAGGAAAAATGATTTATGGACACTTGCTTTACTGTAGTTAAGTTAAAGAGGTCCCTCTTGATAAGTGTAAGCAAGGGGTAACCCTCCAACATATCCTTTTCTCATCTTTCTTTCAAAATTCCCTTTTAATTGTGATGCATTCACATCATTGCACCAAAAAACTGTGCGATTAAATTTACATAAAGAAGAATTTAAAATATTTAAAAAATAAAAACTGATCTGTAGCTAGAAAGGACCTGCATTCTTTCCCTGGCATTTGACTCTTGAGTTGAAGTCATAATATATGCTTGCTGTCATCAACTTCTTTGAAAGAAACTGTAACATTTTGAAAGTAAAAAATAGACGTTAATTAGGTCAGTGAAATTGTGTTACAACTATACAAATCATACATGCATTCATTGATACATAGACATACACAAAAAACACCAAGCTATATAAATATGCATGCCACATTGGCAAGCAATTACATTTTTGTTTATGTTGATAATCTTATTGAACTGAGGTGTATCAACTATAAACTATTTAATAATTTGAGATATAATCTAACATAAATAAACGTGCCATAGCATTTCTTTCCCCAATAATTAATGGCCAACAGTGCTTGAAGAATACAACAAATAGTAATAGGCACATTGATTGCTAAATTGAATTGTTGACCACAGAACAGATGCGAAAGCCCATCTCCCCATTCATTCCTAGGGGGTACTATGCATATTCCTCTGTTTACCCACATAAATGCATATGAAGCTTTAAAAAGTTGTAATTACACTATAAAAATTGTTCATCAGTCTGCAAAACAGGGCATTTTTAATCCCAATTCCTATTGACAGCTTGCTTAATTTTATGCCATTTAAGGGATAATTATTTTAGTGCATGTTCTTTTATCAGCTTGCTAAAAGCTATGAGGTTATCACTCAGCACTCACCCCTACCCATTTTATTAAAAGATTGCCTAGGCTTTTCTAACAACTTTCAAAACACTCAACATTTTAGCAACATCAGGGAAGCATCGACAGAAATGAAAATTTAATTTCTTATTTAATTAAATATTTGAAAATTTTCCATACCAATTTCACGCTGATTTGAGCCACTTCTCCATTGCTGACATTGCTGGTTACCTCTCTCCACAGCTTGGCCGCCACCACTTGTATAAAAAGCTAGCTTTTGGTTCATCTGCTAATGCTTTCTATTTCAAAAAATATCTCCAATTGTTTCCGCTGCTAATGGTATCGCCTCAAAACATAAAAAGAGAAAAAAAAAAGATTTACCTAAAAAGAAAGTGCAAATATGTACTTTCAACTAATGAATAACAATTTTCAAGGAATTTCCTTATCAAAGAACTTCCTCATAAAAGAGTAACATATAAGCACATTTGATTCAGTACGCAAGAACATGAAGTTATGAACTACCATTTGCGATCTTCTCTCGACATCATTGCAGAAGTGGATCACGAAGTAAATGTCCTGCGTCAAGACACTACTAGAAAATGGGTTTTTAGCAACCAAAATTTGCAACGATTTAGATAGTCATTACAAAATCTTAATCTTATGACATTTGCAATGACTTTTCATAGTCGTTGCTTAATTGATTTTTTTACGTTTTATGCAACTATACATATTATTGTTACGAATTTTTACCAAATTGACAACGATAAAAAATCTCATTATGATATGTTATTGTATTTGCAACGAGTTTTAATTGTCGTTGCTTATTTGATTTTTTTTTATATTTTATGAAACAATATTTATTGTTGTTGCAAATTCTTATCAAATTGACAACAATAAAAAAAGTCGTTATGATACCTTATTATGTTTACAACAAGTTTTAATTGTTCTTGCTTATTTGATTTTTCTTTGTATTTTATACAACGATACTTATTATTGTTGTAAATTCTTATCAAATTAACAACAATAAAAAAAGTTGTTAAGATATCTTATTACGTTTACAGTGACTTTTAATTTTCATTACTTATTTGATTTTTTTTTATATTTTATATAACGATGCTTATTGTTGTTATTAATTCTTATCAAATTAACAATAACAAAAAAAGCCGTTGCAACATCATATTATATTTGCAATGATTTTTTATTGTTGTTGTCTAAATAACTTTTTAAATATTTTATACAACAACAAAAAAATTGTTACCCACACACACACACACACACACACACACACACATATATATATATATATATATATATATATATATATATATATATCTTATTCATTGCAACAAAAAAGCCGTTTATTTTAACTTTCATAAAAATGAATCAGTAAAAGAAGAAATGATAAAATCACATAAACAAAGAATCCAAATAAATAAGTAAATAAAAGGAAAATAAAAAAGATGAATAAATAAAAGTAAAGATAAAATTATGTACAAAAATGAGCAAAACAAAAAGATATACCTTAATGAAAAAAATTATTATTGAATCGAATAATGTACATTAAAAAAGCATTAATTACGGGGAACCCATAAAAAATTATAACTCAATTAAAACATATGATTCTAAAGATCAATCAAGTATATCTCTCTTGGTATAAAACCTTAATATATCCCCTTATATTTAATATAAAACATATTATAAAACCTATCTTTGCATTTATAATGCTTTTTTTGACCTTGTATGTGCATGTAATACGGTTTAGGTTACAAGTAAATATATATATTATATATATATATAAATATATATATATATATATATATATATATATATAGTTAATGCCTTAAAGCATTGTTGAACAGCAAGACAATCAATTTAACGCTGATAATTGTTATCTATTATAAATTTAAAGCAACTTAAAGGACTTGTATTACAAGTGTAATTAATTTCTTTATTTATTTTATTAATTAATTTATTTATCTTTTATTGATTATTTTTATGTTAACGCTATAATTAGTCATAAATATAGAATATTAAAATACAAATATGAGTTTTACCAACATTGGTTGAGATTGAGTGGTAAGGGACCCATTTCCCCTTAAGCATGACCTGGGTTCGAGTCATGCGTATGGAGCAAACCGTGCAGGGAGGGGCGCCCCACTTCCATGTGGCCTAACAGTTCTCCGACTTCGGAGTAGTCACATAAAGCGAATACCGAGAGGTCAAAGATAAAAAAAATACAAATATGAGTTTTAAGTGATTAGAATCCTTTTACCCTTAATCGCTCCCTTTTTAATTATTTCTTTCCTATTCTTTTGTAACATTCCCTCAATTTCTCCCTATTTATTTCATTTTTTCTAGTTCTTTAGTAGTTTTTTCTAATCTAAATATGAGCAATCTGTTCTTGAGAGTCCTCCCCCGAATATGAGCTCTCTGCTCCATGCAGATGTTATAGGGCTTCGCAAAACTAGATTTTGTCTTTCTTAGGTAGGGTTTCCTACTCATCTATACCAAAAAAAATAACCCTAAACACAAACGTATTTCCTCTTCTTTCTTTCTTGCTTCCTTCCCTCCTCCTTTTGCTTGTTCTTTCTTTTTTTTCAGGCTAATACCAAAAATTCCAAAAGAAAAACCTCATTGAAGAGAAAAACCAATATTTTATATTACGATTAAATATATAATTTTTTAAATATATGTTTGTATTGTTTGATTTTTAGAATTAATCAATATTTTACATGCAAAGGAGGGCTAGGTTTCCTAAGGGCAACAGGGTGAAGCCTGAAGAAGAAGCAGTGAATGTAGTTGATGTTGAAGATGGTTTTGGTATTAATTCTTGCAATATTGTTAATTCATTTCATGATTCTCCTAAACGTTTTTATTAATCAAAAACTAATTTTTAGATTTTGTTCTATAAGTTTTTTTTTTACAACTCTAATGCACTTAGAGTTTTGCTTGGATCTTTAACAAGCCTCTTTGTTTATTATTTTAATTATAATGCACTCATTATAATTTTTGTGTCATTATTAACAAACTGTTAAATTATGTGTAGAGAGGTGTAGAATTTTTCCTACAATAAGCTATGATGCAAAGAATTGATGTACTTCTTCAAAGTAGAATTCAGTGCTAGAGAAAGACTTTAAACTCAAATGTTATCCTCTTTTAGCAAAAACAAAAAAGAAATTGTTACCCTATTGTTGTAATATATATTAAGATAAATGTATTGCAAATTACTGCATAATAAATATATTTTTAACATATTAATGTTAATTTTCTTTAGTAGAATTATCCTTTTTTAGTCTTGAAATTTTATTCAATTCTAAATCTCATGAATTGTAAATATTTAAATTATCGGTTTTTAATGATAATAAATATTGTAGTGGAAAAATTATTTGTAATAATAATATTTTTACATTATAAAAAAATTGAAACAATAAAAGTTTGATTTCGTGAAATAAAATAATTAAAAAACGACAAAAAATTTGTATCATTATTATTATTATTTTTCACAACAATTACAATCATTGTAAAACAAATTGATAACCACAAAAACAACGAAATTTGGGTTCATAATAATTTTTGGCGACAAGTATAATCGTTGTGAAAAATAGAAACGATAAAACTATTGTTTTGTAAATTTGTTAGCAACAACTATAATCTTTGTTTAAAAAATTAGAAACGACAAAATTATTGTTTCGCAAATTTTTAATAACGATTGTAATCGTTGTTAAAAAAATTAGAAATGATAGAGTTGTGGCTGCAGAATTATTTTTTAGCAACAATTATAATCATTGTGAATAAAATTAAAAACAATAAAATTGTTGTTTTGTATTTATTTGTAGCAACAACAAATAGATATTGCAAAACTCATTTTTGCAACAATAAAAATATTGTTGCCAAATAGGATTTGCAACCAAATGATAAGTCATTGCTAAAACAAAATTTTAATTAGTAACAATGAAAGTCATTGCAATAAATACCTTCTATTGTAACCACAAAAGTCGTTCCGTATATTTTTCGTAACGAATTTAACACAATGACCTTGCAACGACTTTTAGTCATTACGAAAAGGTTTTAGCAACGATAAATATGTATTTTGCAATGATTTTCAGCATTGTGAAAAACCCTTTTTCTAGTAGTGAGGGAAACAAAAATATGTGATACACTTTGGATATAAATATTTATAAAAAGAAAATAAAGCATCTTTACCAAGAAGAATTAAATACTTTGAATATTTTTGATAATTGAAGGATTATCCCTTCTCGTAATACACAAAAGGAATTTCGACCCAACTACTCTAATCATCAGTTTAAAAGAAAACAATTACAAAGAAGCGAGCCTCAGATGTTGTGTTGTCAGACTTTGTACATATGGTTCTTATGGCTTAATCGTAACCTTCAAATGATGCAAACAAATTTAGTGTAATTGTACAAAATATTAAGAAATCCAACAGAATAAAGGAAGCACGTAGCAACAGAAAAGGGTTCATTTAAGAGAACAGAATAGATGAAAAATATAATCCAAAAGTTGTAATCTTGTTAAAAAATTGTATTTGTTGAATCTAAATAACATAAATGAAAAATCATATCACTTGATTAAATGATCACGTCACTTGGAATTAATATATATAAACAGAGATATTAAGTTCAGACTTGAAATACACCAAGAATCATATTAATTTTGAATTCTTCTATCTTCTCTCAATCTCAAAGTAGGAAACAAGTCTCTTAGATATTGTTTTATTGCAAAAGACTTTGACTAAGTTATAATACTTTTGTATTTGTCTAAAATGTTTAGTGGTTTAATGTTACTAGTGTAATGTGATATTAAATAATGTTGACTTCATTATATCTTAAAGCTATTTCAATTTATAAACTTAATTGCATACCGTAATTGGTGGGGGGAAATAAGTTTTAAGAAAAGAGATATTACAGCAGCACACTTGAAGTCTATTACTACACTATTCGTGTGACAATTGTGACTTTTGACCTCAGCAGTGAACAAATTTATCTTCAACTCGTGTAAGTCAATAAGAAGTACTTGAAAATATCGAGAATTTATCCAATTACAAGGTGGGTAAGTTTTGGAATTTAAGTAAAAAAATGATTTAAATTAAATAGATAAATACATAAGATCTATTGAGCAAAGCATATATATATATATATATATATATATATATATATATATATATATGTATGTAACTTAAATGAACATATAAATATACGTAGAAATAAATCGTAAGTGCAAATTACATATATATATGCATAGGTATTAAATTTAATGAAGTACATATTATGATATATAAATATATATATTTATTTGACAAATATAAATATATTTGTAATAAATGTATATGTAATATATAAATGTATTATACGTAGATATATTTTTTATATACATTAACTATTTAGTAAGTATAATGTGAAATCCCCAAATTTCCTGTAATTTTTCCCATACTGGTACAGTTTTCCAACTTAGATTATTCGGATGAATGTAAATTTCTTATATATAAATGTTATATGGGATATAGATGGAATTAAAGAAATTGATGGTCAAATGGTCAAGAGGTCAAAGAATTGAATGGTCAAAGGCTGAGATGAATTAATGAAATAAATGAGCATTTAATGAAATAACATGACTCATCATCCTCTTTACCAGCCAAGGTTGGCAGCACCATTTCCCCTCTACCTCTCGTTTCTTCCATTTCCTCTAAGTCTCCATTTCACTCACCTTGACAAACCACCACCTCACGTCACCAAATCGTTAAGTTCCTTTAACGAAAAATGATCCTTGTCGCTAGCTCAAGTTAAGCCTTTAATATGAAAGGTTGAATCAAACTGATTAAGGAGATCCAAAATCCTGAAATTTGGTGATTTGCAAAGGTAAGAGAGTTAGATGGTTTTAGTTGATTTTATTTTAGAGTTGTATAGAGTTAGTAGAGTATATTTATTAAGGTTTGATTTTATGGATTATGCAGCTTCGAAGAAGTCAAAAAGGACAAGTGTTGGTGTAACCAAGCGTGTGGATTAATTACAATCGAGGTAAGGAATTTATGTAACGAACGTAGGGTGGCTATGTCCGCATATTTTAAATATATTTGAAATGTATGTGGAAAGAAACAAAAGTTGGTTGAGTGCAGGAAAAGTTACATTTTGGGTCCTACTCCTAGTACTAATTAGGCTAGGAGCAGCCGATTGCCCTAAGTAGCAGCCGACTGCCTAGAGACAACCAAAGCGTAAAAATTTTCTAAACCGACTCAAACCAGTCGACTGCTATGTAAGCCAGTCGACTATTATTTTCCAGTATGCATTCTGTTTCAAACCAGTCGACTGCTATTCTTCCAGAAGCATGCTACTTCAAAAACGGTCAACTGCCCGGGACCAAAAGAGAAAGAGTATTGAAGAAAAAAGAAGCAGATGCTAGTTGACAGTTGAAAGAGCAGTGGAGAAGGAAGCACGCCTAGCAATGGGGCTTCAATGTCTCGACTGAAGAAAGAAAAGGGAAAGTTCACTTTATTGGTTTGAGAAAGAAGGAAAAGCAAAGAAGAAAAGGGAAAGTTCACTTTATTGGTTTGAGAAAGAAGGAAAAGCAAAGGAAGAAAGGTAGGGCAGATTCTTTGTTTCTATTTTGGGAATTTCTAAACACACCCTATGTATTGCTTGGTGCACCCTATGTAATTTTTTTTTTACAAAATTAACCTTTCACAACTTTACTATTATACCCTTACAATCTCAGCACACCCTAATCTAGCATATTCTCTTCCTTTCACAAATTCTAAACATCTAAAACTCATCCAAAAATCTAAACATTTCACACATTCATGGAGTATTTTAATGATGATTCAAGCAAGAATTTATTTATGGATGAAGATGTAGATGACATGTATCAAATTCTTAAAGAGGTACGTGCTTATTAGTAAATTTTGATAATTTTTCTCATTTTTTTTGGTTTAAGCTGGGAATTTCGACACTTTCGGCAATTCATTGTCGAGATTCACACCAACCTCTCGACAGCTTAAGTGTACAAATTTAATATTTATTGAATTATTTAGTTAATTTTTAAAACTAATAATTTGTTAAATATTTGTAGGATGACACAAGATTAGTGGTTTACCAGCAAGAAGCAGAGTCTCCTCAATTTGATTGCACCAAGTCGTTTACGACGGATAAGGTTTTTTCTACTCGAGAAAACTTAATCACATAGGCAAGAGACATAGGCAAAAGTGTAGGATTCATAGTTGTGATTAGAAGATCTGAACCAGCATTTTTTTCAAGAAAACCTAGATTACGACTCTGTTGTTAACGAAGTGAAAAATTTAGAGAGTCAAAAAAGAGGAAAGGAAAAACAAATAAACCAATCGGTGAGGGTCTTAGAACGAAGAAATGTGGATGTCCATTCAAGCTACTAGATGTGAAACTAGAAAAGGATGATGAGTGGCAAGTTCAAGTAGTCAATAGGATGCACAATCATGAGACTACGAGGCATTTTGAGGGTCATCTATTTGCCGCAAGATTGTCAGTTGACGAGAAGGAAGTTGTGGCTGATATGACCAAGAACATGGTCAAACCACGAAATATTCTCGCGACGTTGAAAAACAAGAATGAGAAGAATGTAAGTACTATGAAGACTATTTACAATGCACGGCAAGTTTGCAAAATGATTGAGAAAGCTAGCAGGTCACAAATGCAACAATTGATGAAACGATTGAGTGAGTGTAAATACATTGAGTGGTATCGGAGTGATGAATCAACTGATACTGTGAAAAACTTGTTTTAAGCGCATCCTACCTCGATAGATTTGTTGCATGCTTTCCCACATGTGTTGATTATGGATTGCACATATAAAACAAATAGATATCGGTTGCCACTCCTCGAGATCGTTGGTGTCACATCAATAAATTTGACTTTTTCTGTTGCATTTGTGTACATAGAGGCTGAGCGTTAAGAGAATTATACGTGGGCGTTGCAAATGTTAAAAAGTTTAATGGTAGGCGTTGCATCACCATTTGTTATTGTCACAGATCGAGAATTGGCATTGATGAATGCAGTTCAAGCAGTATTTCCCTCCGCAACCAACTTGTTATGCAGATGGCAAAATGTCTTGCGAACTATAAAAACTTATTTGAGTGCAAGGAGAGGTGGGATGCATTCATGGCATCATAGAGTCTTCTTACATTCTCAATGACAGAGGAAGAGTTCGATAGGCATTTAAGCTCAATGCACTTGGATTACTATAGTTATCCAAAAGCATTGCAATATGCAAAGGAGACTTGGTTGGATAAGTATAAAGAGCGATTTGTTGCGGCTTGGATCGATAAACTAATGCATTTCGACAACGTGACAACCAATAGGTATGTTCATTATCATCTTTTATGTTTATGTTTGTTTCAATAATTTTTTGAATTTATAATTAATACATGTTTTAATTTGTATTATAAAGCGGAGAGTGCACATGCAAAGTTGAAACGACACCTTGGATCGTCTTAAGGTGATTTTGAATCATCTTGGAAAGTGATCAACTCCTTTATTGAGCTGCAACATACAGACATAAAGGCTTCATTTGAGGCAAGCCTTACGGTTGTTGAACACAACTTCAGGCTATCATTATTTAAGGAGTTACGGGGGTTGGTGTCAAGGGCAGCTTTGCATATAATATTAAGGGAGGCGGAATGAGTAAAGGATGCAGATATCAATGTTTACTCTTGTAGCTGTGTAATGAGAATGACACATAGATTGCCATGTGCTCATGAAATTGCTGAATATGCACGATTTGGATGACCAATTCCCTTATCTGCCGTGCATTCACATTGGTCAAAATTAGATTTGACAAAGTCCACAAATGCAGACATGCAACAGGTAACATTGGATGCTGAGTGGGAGATAATTGTCAAACGATTCGACACATGTGATATTTCAGGAAAATTAGCCTTGAAAAAAAAGTTGAGAGAACTAGGTAATTTGGCAACAACATTCCTAGTTCCTCTAGTTGAAAAGGCTAAGATAAAGGGTCGTACTCGAGCATTCAAGATGGACACATCAACTTGACGAGAACCTTCTTATTTTGAGATTGTTGAGTTTGGTCATGACAGTACCATTTCACCCATAACGGCGAGTTCAGTGAAAATATCAAAGAAGAGGATGAAATTATGTGTATCGTAAGGTGCCAAGATTCGATATATCGATTCTTTTCCAGTCGAGATATGTTCGTTCATTCACGATGTTATTGATGTTAAGTCTTATGGACATTGTGGATTTAGAGCTGTCACAGGGTTGTTGGGTATGGTTGTAGACGCATGGCTACAAGTGCGATGAGATTTGATGGATAAATTAAGCAGACACCGATATAATTATTTGCGGCTTTATGGATGTGATAAGCATATTAATGAATTGATGCAATCCTTGGTGTGTTTCGACACAGCTGCTTATAAGGATAATTGGATGATCTTACCAGACGTGGGTCATTTGATATCCTCACAGTATGACGTTGTGCTTGTCCATTTATCTTCAAGACAATGCTTGACATATCTTCCCTTCAGATCTATTGCACCTCTCCCACTGCAACATCGACTAATTGCTATTGGATTTGTGAACAATTGTTATTTTGTTCAGGTATAGATCACAATGAAAGTTTACCGTTGTTTATTATTTTCATTCAGATTTAATTAAATTAATGCATTATTGCAGGTCTTGTTAGATCTGAGAGCACTGATACCTCCGATCACATGCAACTAGCACAGCTACCGATATAAATGGGCTCGAGAGTGGGAGCTTCCATATGTCCCTCAAATCATAGATTTTAAATTATTATTCTTTTCAAACACAGATGTTGCGATGCAAAAGACGATCAATCTAGATGAATTATGATGTA
Source organism: Heritiera littoralis (assembly GCA_031772115.1). Lineage (NCBI taxonomy): Eukaryota > Viridiplantae > Streptophyta > Magnoliopsida > Malvales > Malvaceae > Heritiera > Heritiera littoralis. Next base: position 808,981 of record JAPDPK010000096.1, on the reverse strand, counting down.
TAGCATTGTAAAACATGATATATTATTGTAAGCGTCGTAAAATATGATACACTATTCATTTTTGATTATGTATTTTTGGATTAAGTCTATTTTATTCATTTTATGATTATGTGTTAATTATTGATGATAATATAATTGTTATATTATTTTTATCATTTATTACCACATTTATTGCTATACTCTTGTGTAAAATTAAATATTTAATGTGTCTTGTGAATTAATTTAGAAAAAGTGATTGGGAATTAATTTTGGAAATTATGGCATGAAATCAAACAATAAATTTTGTAATTGCAATAAACTTTTGAAATATACATTGTTTGACTTTCTAAATTGTAATTAAATTCTTATTTGCTTTAAGCATTTTTTGGGACCACAAGATTAAAAGAGAATGAAGGGCTGAGATTTATTCTTGACTAAAAAAAAATCCCAAAAATCTTTAAAAAAAAATTATAAAAGAGGACAAGGGGCGGCAGCAAAGGGAACTGTTTTTTTGGAACTGTTTTGTGGTGTCTCATTTGCTGTGTTTTTGTATTTTGCGGAGCAATTCCAAGCAACCGAAAATAAGAAAAGCAAGAATTAGGAGCCGCTTTTGACCCTTGAACCGATGGCTGCTGTGACTCTGTAGAACCGAACCAAAGTTTGCAGCAGAAAAGACCGAAGTTAGCTGCTGCAGATCCCAAAAGTAAAAACTAAGCTGAGGCGTGAACTGTGTTGTTGAGTGGCTGTGCGTGTACTGCAGGAAAGGTTGGCTGAAGCAAGTGCTGGCGTGCCTTAGGCAAAACCGACTTGAGGAGTGGGCCAAACCATGAGCTGCTGTTGAAATTTGCAACAGAATTTGGTCTTGAAATAAGTGCAGAACACGTGGCTTGACCTGTGGCTTGCTAAGGAAATCCTGAGCTGCTGGGGCGTGAGAGCCAATTGTGGGTTTCCTAGTCACGCCAATTGTGTTTCTTTGCTGCAAAATTGTACAAGTATTTATGGTTTCAAGGGCTACAATCTCATCTCTTTATTAAATACTTTATATTATATTATATTATTTATTTATTTATTTATTTTAGTTATTTTTGAATTGATTATTGTTTAATTTAAAATATGTTTCAATTTTATTTGATAATGTGTTTTGCTAAATTAAACATGAATTAATTTTTTTGCTAGGAATTTAATTGAGCCTACTTGCATATTTTATGTCTTTATTATTAACTGATCAATTCTTATTTCTATTATCATTCATTGTGATTAATTCAATTTTTTGATTTGTGTTATTGATTGGCCGCCTTTAATATAAATTAATTGATTGTTTGAAACATGTAAGGGTACACATCATATGTTAAGCCATGTATAGCTCTCTTGAATGATTGAATAAATATTTGATGCATACATCAAGCTAGAATATTTATTTGGTTCTTGTTAGATGTTCTTCTGTTCTTCTATTCTTAATGGATTTTTAGTCATTGAGTATGCTACACATCATAGGTAATTAATGATTAAAAATACTTGATTATAGCTGCCATCAAAAAGAATAATCATATATTAAGAAGAATGAACCCTAAAATTGAATTGAGATTTTTTTGGATTGAAGACATAAAATTGCAACTTATTGGTGAAATCAAATTCCTAGGCTTTTCTCTATTGGTTAATTTTTTGATTTGTTTAGGTTAATTAATTTAATTAGTTAATTTAGTAATTAATTAGATACTTAGATAATTCTTTTTATTGGCTTTATAATTTTTAGAACATAAGTAGTTGAATTTTAATTGAATAAATTTAGCAAATCTCTGTGGGATTAACTCTTATACTTGCACTCTATACTATCTTGATTCGTGCACTTGCAAGAATATAACTTTTTGTTCATCAATTATACACATTTATTTATGATTATGTGTTAGATATATATAAATATTATTAATATATTATAATAATTTATTATTATAATTATTTTTTTAAGTAAAAAAATTATTGTTTCAAATGACTTGAAAAATATAATATGATAGATGACGTAATGAGACAAAAGTAATCTAAATATATACATAAATATATCAACCATTTCTTACAAAAGTAAAACTCAAACTATAAAATACAATATCTACTATCTCCTCCTCTTTTGTCTCATATACAGAAGGAGATGTAGGAGGGGGTAAGGAAGATGCTGGTGGTGCAGCTAGTGCTGATGCTAATGGTGGTGAAACTGTTGGTGCTAAAGGTGGTGGTAGTGGTGGTGGTGAAGCTGCTGGTGCTGGCAAACGCAGTGGAGTAGCTAAGGAAGAAGGTAGCGCAACTAAAGATCGAGGGGAATATGGAGCTCGTGATGAAAATGCTGTCTATGGAGGATGTGGGGGCATTACAGTACGCCTGGGCAATCTCGCTACCATGGCATAAACATCATGCACAGCCTACCACCAAAAATCAAGTCTTGCTCGTCTCCACCCACCTCCACTGTGTGAAGCCTGTCATATATGTGTCCCACGATGCGCTACAAAATCATGAAAATATAAATATTTCAATTTTGAGATAAAGAAACATTAATAACATTAAATAAGAAATGACTAACCTCCCAATCAATCACTCTGTCAATCTGTATGCAGGATTCTGGATATACCGATGTGAAATGGTCATATACCAAATCATGTAATCCGCTGCGCACTCTCCAGAGGTTCTACCTCGCATACCTCTCCTCTCCTCATTAATCACATGATAGTCCCAGCTATCCCAGTACCCAAGCTGAAAGCTGTACTGCACATGATAATTAGCTGACTTCGATCCTCGTCTCGTGTGAGATGGGGTGAGAGGTGGACGTGGAATGCTCTGCACATAGCCCCACTACCTAAGAACTCTATCAGGATGGTATGACTCCACAATGTCATTGAACTTAATACATCTGCAAAAGAATGAAATCTCTGGTAATGGATGTCTCTTTCTACTGTTTGCTTATAGATCCCAGCAGACCTGATGATACTGAAGGTCATCAAGTCACTCCCTCAATTTTTGTAGAGAGATACTGCAACTAAGTGGCTTCCATCGTCAAGCACACGGTTGCCTCTCTCTATATGACATGTCTCGTACTGGATTTAGTGGTGGACAATGCTAGTAAATCCATGCCTACATAAAACAAAATAGATATTCATAATCAAATCATAAACTAATAAAAATAAAAGAAATCAATATTAATATTATTAAATAAATATTAAATACCTGAAGCAATGTCATATAACCAGCTATTGAAAGGCAGTCCACTCTGCTGGCTTCGCCCAGCTGTCTATACATGTGTAAGGCAAGCTGCACCCCATGCAATCCCACCGATGGTAGTAAGATCCTCCAAAAAGGATAAGTACGAGACTGGTACTCATGTTGCATTGTATCAGCAAATAGAGTGCAACCAAGTAGAAATAATAAGAATGCGGGAGTCGTGTACTCGATCCGCTCCTCGCTATCAAAGTCAGTAACCATGCAAAACGTATCTTTCAACCACTGCATCCTAACTTGTGGTCCTGTGGCGGTCGTCTCTTCCTTTGCCTTTTCTTTTGTCACTCCAAGCAACCGCACTAGCATTCTATTTGCCTCGTCAATGGAGACAGTATCGAAAGATATAGTCCTCCTAACCACTGGGATGCCAAGCAATGTAGACACTTCATCTAAACTGATGGTCATCTCTCTAAAAGGCATGTGAAATGTGTTTGTCTCTGGATGCCACCTCTCGGTAAATGCAATAATAATAGTCGTTGCAAGTGAGATAACTGCACCGCACCTATGGAAGCAACCCTGACCGTGCGATCCTAGAAAGAATGTGTGACCGACTCTGATCTAACAGCCATGTACCAATTTTAGAGTCGTGATTAATAACTTTTAACTCCCCTCACTCCTATAACAAGACCAAATAAATAATTAGAGTATTATTAAGTCTACTTTACATTACAATAAATATCTAACAAAGTTCAGTTATACCTTTTGCCGCCAAATAGCTACAGCAACGCGTGATCCATAACTAAGTAGTAGAGATGTATCAACTGGACCACTAGGATACGATCTAGTAGAAGTGATTGCCTGAGTAGATGTACTGGCTTGCTCAGCAGTTAGTGCCTCGCCAGACGCACTCGGCTGCTGCCTCTCCCCTGCAATTGGTGTCTCGTCAGATGCACCCGGTTACTGCCTCTCCCCTGTAATTGGTGTCTCGCCAGACGCACTTGGCTGCTGCCTCTCCATTGCAATTGGTGCCTCGGCAAACGTACTCGACTGCTGCCTCTCCTCCGCAGTTGGTGCCTCGCCAAACAAACTCGGTTGGTACCTCTCCTCCACAGCTAGTACCTCACCAAATGTACTAGGCAAATGCCCCTCCTCAGCAGCTGTTGCCTCAAGAGCTCGTCTCTATTCTCAAATGTAGTGGGTGCCCACCTTGTATCCACTGAAGCTTTAGTGCATCTCCTTCTCCCACCTGTAGATGATCTCGCTCCTCGTGTACGTGGTGGCATCTATATAGATAATAAACCAATTCACATTCCAATTCAATTTAATAAACTAATTCATATATAATAGACACAGAAGCAAACCATTTCACATGTAATAAACGAATTCACAATCCAACTCAATTCAATACTCCATTTCACATGTAAGAAACAAATCATCTTCATCCTTATTTCACATGTAGCAGGGTGACCTAATCTAAGATAGACTCAAATTTGGAAAGAAAGGAAGTCTCACTATACTATAATAAGCAATTTATTTCGTTGGAAAAAGAGAAAAAATGAGAAAAATGGTTAATATGTGTGATAACCGTAAATTTTTCAATTATAGGAAATAATAAATATTGAAAATAAATATTAAAGAAATAGATAAGAGGAAATAAATAAATTAAAGTAAATAAATAAAATTTATTTACGAGATGGGAATATAGTTGAAATTCCCGAAATTAAGAAAAGTGAGGAAATTAAATGAAAATAAATAAATAATAATAATAATAAAGTCGGAGTTATTGAAAGTATGAAAAGGAGGAATTTAAATTGGATTAACGGAAATCCAAAATTAATAAAATAAAAATGCGTATATTATATATTTATATAATTAAATTATATAAATATATTTACACATGTTTTTATATAAATACATATGTATGTATATGAATATTAGTATATATTATAAAATGAAATATATACTATTTTGTCTCAAACAAATACATGTGTATATTATAAAATGCATTTATATAATTATAAATATATATGTACAGATATACATATATATATATGAAAATATATATATTATTATTTTAAATAAAAGTATATGAATATATAAGAAAAGTAAATGTGGTTCTATATTAAAGTTTAAATGTATAAATATTGTATTATACCATCTATATAATTTGTACATGTAAAGGTTATTTATTTTTAAAGTATATAATTATACATACATATATATATATATACAAGATATATATTTTGTAATATACAGTATATATAATTTATGTATATAATATATATTGTATATTGTATTTTATTAAAATGAAATAATATATGTATGATATATATAAAATATATATTACAAGTATAAAATATAAATGATAGTGTATAATATATAGTATGTATTATATTACTAAAAAGGGAAATAGAATAACCTAAAAATAGAAATAGAAAAAAAAAAAAAAAGAAAACAGAAAAAGGAAAGGGAGAATCGGGACAGAGCCCGACCCTCCCAGCCGCAACCATCGGCGGTGGAGCCGCCACTGCCGGCGAAGGAAAAGAGGAGAGGGGGCGTCCGGTCGACGAGGAAGGACGAGGGTCACCGGCAACGGCCTAAAACAGAACGGAAAAGAGAAATCGAAACAGAAATCCGACGGAAAGATCGGGAAGAAAAAAAAGAAGGGAGATCGGCGGTGCCGGCCGATCCGGGCACCGCCACTGCCACCAACGCCACCGGCAAGGACCAACAAAGGTGAAGGAGACCACCGGCGGTGAAGGAAAAGGCGGAGGAAGGAAGAAACGGAGGAGAAAGGAGCCGAAACCCACCCTCCTAGGTCCGGCACCGTCGCCGGCAATGGGGAGAAACGGAGACCAGATCTGGCGTCTCCGCAACTCCGGCAAGCTGAGGGAGGCATGAACCGGCGGAAAGGACGACCGCCGGCGACCGAACCGGCCGAACCGGCGGGATGAGGCACAAACCGGTCTGAACCGGTCCGGCCAGAGAAAGGAGAAAAAAAAAAGAAAAGAAAAAAGAAAAAGAAAAGAAAGAAAGAAAAGAAAAAAAGAGGAAAAAGGAAGGAAAAAAAAAGAAAAAGAGGAAAAAGGAAAATTTCGGGAATTCGGAAAATTCCCGAAAATTCGACAACCCGGGATTTTACAAATTCGGTAAGAAACTTCCCGAGAATTTAATTTCAGAAAAAAATTAAATAAATTATGAAAAAATTCTAAAAATTAGAATTTTAATTCCAGAAATTATTTTCAGCAATCGAGATAAGGAATCGGGAGAAATGGAGTGCGGGCGCGATCGATAAGCGGAATTCGCCGACCCGGAAAAAGGTAAGGGATGCATGTGCAGCACTGTAAGGATACTCAGTCTGCATAATTTAATTTGAAATATTTTATGCAATTATTTTATGAAAATTATTATGATGCATGAATTGCTGAAAATAATTTGGGAAGAAGTACTGGCTGAAAGATTTTAAACTGTATTTTCCGTGCAGGAGGTTAGTGAATCGGCAGCCGTTATGCTGCCGAAAATTTTAGAAAAACTTTATAAAATCATATTTAATGATTTATTTCCGAATTTCGATAGTAAATCACGAGACATGAGGAAATTTCTAAATTTCATAAAATATGAATACAATGAGATGGAACTTTAGAATATTCATGTATTCGAGAATGGTGATAATGAAATCACCGAAAATTCTCGAAATAGATAAATTACACGAATTACGAGACGAAAGATGAAGTGAAATATAGTAAATATTTTATGGATATTTTTATCAATATTCACTAAAGGATTATAACCCTTATGGTTTTAAATCATGGAATTATATAATTGTATAAATTCCATAAGGTGTATTTTCCGATGAAAAATACGGTTTTGAGACTGGTTGGTATTCTTATCATGCTGATACATGATATGTGACATGTTTAGTCCCGGTCGACACCTGATCTGTGATCCACCGAGGACAATATAGATTATGGTCATAGATTTGACCGGTTTAGTCCTTTACCCTCCAGGGTTTATAGTACGACAAGATTAACGTCTATATTAAAATCCATAAATGATAGCTGACATGTTAAAAAGGGAAATATTTTACATGACATGGAATATGTCAAACGGAAAAGGCCATACCGAGCAGAGACTCGATGATTGAACCGTGGGAGCCACCTCTAGAGTCCTTCGGGAACTAAGTGCTACACGTGTTCCGATATTTCAGTACAGGCCATACCGAGCAGAGACTCGATGATTGAACCGTGGGAGCCACCTCTAGAGTCCTTCGGGAACTAAGTGCTACACGTGTTCCGATATTTCAGTACAGGCCATACCGAGCAGAGACTCGATGATTGAACCGTGGGAGCCACCTCTAGAGTCCTTCGGGAACTAAGTGCTACACGTGTTCCGATATTTCAGTACAGGCCATACCGAGCAGAGACTCGATGATTGAACCGTGGGAGCCACCTCTAGAGTCCTTCGGGAACTAAGTGCTACACGTGTTCCGATATTTCAGTACAGGCCATACCGAGCAGAGACTCGATGATTGAACCGTGGGAGCCACCTCTAGAGTCCTTCGGGAACTAAGTGCTACACGTGTTCCGATATTTCAGTACAGGCCATACCGAGCAGAGACTCGATGATTGAACCGTGGGAGCCACCTCTAGAGTCCTTCGGGAACTAAGTGCTACACGTGTTCCGATATTTCAGTACAGGCCATACCGAGCAGAGACTCGATGATTGAACCGTGGGAGCCACCTCTAGAGTCCTTCGGGAACTAAGTGCTACACGTGTTCCGATATTTCAGTACAGGCCATACCGAGCAGAGACTCGATGATTGAACAGTGGGAGCCACCTCTAGAGTCCTTCGGGAACTAAGTGCTACACGTGTTCTGATGTTTCAGTACAGGCCATACCGAGCAGAGACTCGATGATTGAACAGTGGGAGCCACCTCTAGAGTCCTTCGGGAACTAAGTGCTACACGTGTTCCGATGTTAGTATGAGAAATCGTAGGATATTGTGACGATAAGTAAGTGAGTGTGATTCGTGAATTCGACAAATGTCAAAGAATGAAATAGATTTTAATAGCTTATTCTGCTTTTTAACGGACAGAACTAATTAAGAGAGTACATTAAAACATGAAATAAGTTTTAAAGAAATAAGATGATGATTTAACTAATATTCTTTTCAAGGAATATACGGATATTAATTATTCTATTTAAAGGCTTTATTTCGTAGAAGCATTATTTTGAAAAGAATATGAAAAAGATTAGGAAAGATTAAAAAGGAAAAGGATTTATTAATTCAAAACAAAAAGAAAAATTTTTCTCTACAGTTGCTTCTAGGTTCCGTAACAAGTATGGTATTCTAAAATACCTACCTTACTCCATTCGGATTCCTAGCCGACTGTAGTATCTTTCCTACATGCGAGCCTAGAGCCTATAGGAAAAACAGAAAAAGATTTTCAGCATATAGGAAGCTGAGTATCAAGTGAGGCATATAATTCTCTTACTGAGCCGTGGTTTTGCTCACCCCTTAATTTTCAACATCTCAGGTTTTGATGCTGGTGAGTTCAGTGGATTGTGGATCCTGGCTGTACACGAAGGACAATGTGTCAGACCGACTGATCATTTGAGGTATGATTATTTATTCTCTGTATTTAGACACGTCAACAGTACTACTTATCTGATTTGTTACGATAGGGGATGTGTATAATATAAACAATATTATGTAAAATTTATTAACAGTCAGTACAAGTGAAGTATCGCAGACAGCCCAACCGGTTAAGTTGTGTATAAGAAGGGTAAAAATGTGGTCACGGGTCGTGACAGATTTAGTGGTATCAGAGCATTGGTTGGCCTGATGTCTGTGGATACTTTGGAAAGAAAAGAGTTAAACATCCCCTGTAGTACTGTGTCGTCTGAATACATAGAGAAAATAAATGATTGTAAATGGGGTAAAATGATTTAAAGGGAGTGAGAAAGTATAAACTGAGAATGTTAAAGAAGAAAATAGGCTCAGAAATTACCGAAAAATTTGTGATCCTTCAAATCTATATGAAGGCCTGTTCGGTAAGGAACAGAAATGGACTCGGTGAGGGCCCCACCAGTACTTTTCTGTCCGAACCAAACTGAGACCTGAAAGTGATGGTATAAAATAGGGGAATAAAATATCATCATTAAATAGACTTTAAGATCACCGATTGAGGGTAATTTGAAGAGAGAGAAAATTTTTAGCCAAAAATGACCAAAATACCCCTACCCCCAAAATTTTATTGGGAGTCAAAATAGATCACCAGAAGTTGGAATTGATCGATTTGACAGAGAAATTAATGTTATAAAGCTGAATTACAAGTAAATTAATCCCATTGTGGATTTTAGTGAACTTCTCTGTCGAAAATCGAATGAGATCTAACTTGCTGTAATAAGTATCAGAAAGGATACTATCAACACATAGATGATCAGTTCATTGATTTGAATGTATATTGAGAAGATAGAAATAAATGTCGAAATGACGAAAATGCCCCTATATTGGGCGATGTCGGAATAGTGATAAAACCGAGCTGAATTGGAATCCATTGATAGTAATGGAATTATTAATGGCATAGAAGATGTCATGTGAATCTAACGATCCCTATTACTGATTCCACTAACACTTAGACTATGGACGCGAAAGAAAAACCTCGAGTGGACTGTGGGCCATAGGGGATAACAGTATGGTTGAGTGAGGCGGCCAGGGCTCCCCCCACGAGTGGACTTTGGGCCATAGTGGTAAATCCTGGGCTTCACAATAAAACAATCCGTGAGGGACTAAGTGCCACGTCTGTGTGACGGGGGCCACCTCTAGAGCTCAGAGCGGACAGCACGGATGAGTGGTGCGGCTCGGGCCCCTCCGGCTTGAGACCGGCAAATCCGAGGCATCACAATAAAACGTGTACAGGCAGACGGCGAACGGCCGGGGCCTTATATGATGCGATCCAAAGAGTGTAGTGGAATGTCATCAAATGTTTGGCCCGGTTATTGACTGAAAGGGTCGAAAATTAAGAGTGTATTGAACGGGATCGTTAAATACTATGAAAAGTGAAATGATTACAAGAATTGACTGAGGAGGTGAAAAGTACAGATAATGAAATACATACTGGTATGATTACTTATGGTTCTGTACGTTTTCATTTCTTTGAGGTATCAAACAGAGAATCGTACATAGAACCGACGTATCTTGGAATATGTGCTACAGAATAAGGTACTGTTTGGAGTACTGTGAATTAGAGGATAATTATAAGAACAGTCAAGTGATAAAAAGAAGATGACCGCTAACCTAAATTCTTCAGGACCCTTGAGACAGAACTGTGATGGGCGACCCAATGGTGGGCGACCCGTAGTGGATCATGTGTCGTGAGATATAGGCGAACTATCTCATCGCCTACTCACTAGTAAGGATAAACCTGAGGCGAAAGGATCACCTAGGGGATGCTCGTCGATGGTCGATATGAACGGGTGAGGCCCTTATAAGTATCCCAACGGTAACACGAGTGTAAGGAACTAGGTACGTAAGGGGTGCCAAGGTTCAAACCTCGTGGAGAATATACTCAAGGGAACTAAGCCTGAATTCGGTAAATGGAAATGGTTTTCAAGTGAATAACTGAATTGAAACGAGTAGCTGTAAAATGTGTTGATAAACATTGTACTTGATACAGCTTACCAGAATGAGATTCGTAACGCTGTGAAGTATGACTATGTAATGAAATCAAGGTAGAGTATGTATCAAAATGATTTGAATATGGAATGTCTCTGACTTGAAACTACACTGTGAAATGATGGGAAACAATGATGAAGGTCCAAAATGATAAAAGAAGTGTGGTTAAAGAGACTGTCGGTTGAGAATTCCAATAAATTCCAAAGTAACATAGATTGAGAAATCAGGTTAATGTTGATTCGATCGTGGATATGAAATTTATTCTTAAGCTTGTATCGAAGAATATAGAAGAAATCCGACAAGCTTAAGAAAATAATTTTTGGAAAATATTACGGATGATGAAATTCACAAGTATCGATGTAAAGAAAGGAAATACAAATGATATGATTTGAGGATGAATTAAATGATGTATTAAAATTTTTGGTTATACACTAAAATTCTTATGAAGAACAAATAAATATTATATGGAAGTGATGCCTTAAATATGATTTAATCGGAGATGTATAAGGAGCTTATAAGAGCAATCCTTGTAAAAGGCATAATCAGATAAAAAGTTAAAGAACGATGGTCACAAGATGATAAGAAAAGTACGATTAAAGAAAGTATCAGATTTGATTTCCGATAAAACTTCCAAAGTTATATAAATTAGAGGAATCGAGATAACACTGATTTGATTTTAAATATGAAGTTAAATTCTAAGCTTATATCGGAGGATGTAGAAAGAATCCGAAAAGTTAAAGAAAATAATTCTGAAAAATGTGTGAATAATGAAATTCATGTGTAGAGGTCTGAATGACGAAAATACAGATAATGAAAAAAATTGAGAATAAAGGAGTTATCTGTATAGGTGTAAATGAGAGAAATGCAAATGATGTTGAGTTGTTGACAAATCAAAAAGGATATATTAAATTTCTATCATTGATGAAGTTCTGGTGAAGAACAAGTATTAATCTACGTGAAAATAGACGCTTTATTGATCTGATTAGAGATACGTGAGGAGTAAATAAGACTAGCTGCTGTATAAAGCGTCCTTAGATAAAAGATTGAAGGTTGGTGTCCATAAGATGATGATTTGAACTCGAAGTGAATTTTACGAGTTCCGATTGAAGTTATAAGGGTAATGAGTTGCCTTGTAAAGTAGATAAGCCTAAAGAATGAGGCATCCTTACATGAGTAACATTGATGAAATACTGATAGAGTCTAAAGTATAAATGGAACATGAGCAACATTGTGATATGATCCTTAAACTCTTAAAGGCTATGGGATTGTGCTAAGATTAACAACTAAGAAATTTGGCTAGACAGTATCTCCTCTTGAAATATATGATTTTGAGACGACAGGATGACAGTGAACCTGTCTATGATATAAAGATAATGATTGAGATACGAAAGTAATGAGTCTAGCTAAATACTATTGTCAGCCTATAAAAGAGTGATGAGACTGGCTGCTCTATAGAGGAGATCTAATTAAAGAAATTAAAGTCGGCAGATGGCTAGAGTAAAGAAAAGATGGTGTGCAAGATTTTAAAAGATCTTAGCAGTATAGTACCATACCAATCGAGAAAACCGACAAAAAGGAATGAGAGTAAAAATATGAAAACGAAAATGAAAGTGAGATAAGGAAATAAATTGCATGACGAGAAGGGAACATTAATATAAAACAGTTCCCGCAGTTAAGACTGAAAGCGAAGGGAGTTGGTTATCACATAACTGTGGCAAGATGTAAAATCAAAGCCAGAATTGATAAGTGAAAGTAATGATACTCCAAGGAGTAAGATAATTGATATGTTTACTGCCAGTAAAATGATTGTACACATAACCACCTCGAAATGATAGAGATGGTGAAATTGTATAGATAATGTGGTGCTTAAATGGATAATTCGAGGACTCAATCACAGAATCTAAATTATGAAAAGAGTATATTCTCAGGTATATTCTAAAATTTAAATGATATTGAATATACCATAAGAGTAAGAGATGTAATGACCATACTACATGAAAAGAGACATGGAGAGAAAATGATTGTCTTATGATTTATTTCTGTAAGAGATGATTAACAGTAAAATTTGCAATGATATGTAGCCTTGATGGAATAAGTGTGAAAATGAACAATTGTGGACAATAAATCCAAAAGAGAAATGATGATATGGAAGTGATTAAAGACTGATGATCTAAATAGAATCACTTTCCATTATCAGACATCTAGATTCTCTAGTGCCTTAGTCGAAGTATAAGTGTTAAACGGTGTGAATGTGTATGTACAGTTCCAGTGAGCCTTACATGTGATGGGAGTCTCTGTGTTGCCATATGCGAATGAGAGATAGCAAAAGGCTTTGAGATCCCAAGTGTATTGATAGCACCGCTCCATACTGATATATATTTATATATATGAGCGTGAGATGTAACCGCTCCATGATATTGAGAGAGCGTGTGCACGAGATGTGAAAGCTACTGGGACACTTACATATAATTGATTGACACGAGTACATGATAGTACCAAATTATGTCGACTCGGCACTAAGTGAGAAAAATGGATGATGAACAATATAGAACAGCTGTGACATGAAAAACATTGTGCATGGACTCTTATGTGAAAAGAGTGGAAATGAATAACTCCCGATTTGAGAAAAGAACTTACGGGAGTATAGACATATACGATGAAAGACAGCATGTAGTGGTCTAAAGCACTCTTGATGTTGAAAGTGTACTGGCAGTATTACTTGGAGGATGAACTAGAGGTCAGAAGTCGTAAGTGTACGACATGCACCACCTTTGGACTTAAGTTAAATTCGGAGGACCGAATTTCTTAAGGTGGGGAGGATGTGATAACCGTAAATTTTTCAATTATAGGAAATAATAAATATTGAAAATAAATATTAAAGAAATAGATAAGAGGAAATAAATAAATTAAAGTAAATAAATAAAATTTATTTACGAGATGGGAATATAGTTGAAATTCCCGAAATTAAGAAAAGTGAGGAAATTAAATGAAAATAAATAAATAATAATAATAATAAAGTCGGAGTTATTGAAAGTATGAAAAGGAGGAATTTAAATTGGATTAACGGAAATCCAAAATTAATAAAATAAAAATGCGTATATTATATATTTATATAATTAAATTATATAAATATATTTACACATGTTTTTATATAAATACATATGTATGTATATGAATATTAGTATATATTATAAAATGAAATATATACTATTTTGTCTCAAACAAATACATGTGTATATTATAAAATGCATTTATATAATTATAAATATATATGTACAGATATACATATATATATATATATATGAAATATATATATATATTATTATTTTAAATAAAAGTATATGAATATATAAGAAAAGTAAATGTGGTTCTATATTAAAGTTTAAATGTATAAATATTGTATTATACCATCTATATAATTTGTACATGTAAAGGTTATTTATTTTTAAAGTATATAATTATACATACATATATATATATACAAGATATATATTTTGTAATATACAGTATATATAATTTATGTATATAATATATATTGTATATTGTATTTTATTAAAATGAAATAATATATGTATGATATATATAAAATATATATTACAAGTATAAAATATAAATGATAGTGTATAATATATAGTATGTATTATATTACTAAAAAGGGAAATAGAATAACCTAAAAATAGAAATAGAAAAAAAAAGAAAAAGAGGAAAAAGGAAAATTTCGGGAATTCGAAAAATTCCCGAAAATTCGACAACCCGGGATTTTACAAATTCGGTAAGAAACTTCCCGAGAATTTAATTTCAGAAAAAAATTAAATAAATTATGAAAAAATTCTAAAAATTAGAATTTTAATTCCAGAAATTATTTTCAGCAATCGAGATAAGGAATCGGGAGAAATGGAGTGCGGGCGCGATCGATAAGCGGAATTCGCCGACCCGGAAAAAGGTAAGGGATGCATGTGCAGCACTGTAAGGATACTCAGTCTGCATAATTTAATTTGAAATATTTTATGCAATTATTTTATGAAAATTATTATGATGCATGAATTGCTGAAAATAATTTGGGAAGAAGTACTGGCTGAAAGATTTTAAACTGTATTTTCCGTGCAGGAGGTTAGTGAATCGGCAGCCGTTATGCTGCCGAAAATTTTAGAAAAACTTTATAAAATCATATTTAATGATTTATTTCCGAATTTCGATAGTAAATCACGAGACATGAGGAAATTTCTAAATTTCATAAAATATGAATACAATGAGATGGAACTTTAGAATATTCATGTATTCGAGAATGGTGATAATGAAATCACCGAAAATTCTCGAAATAGATAAATTACACGAATTACGAGACGAAAGATGAAGTGAAATATAGTAAATATTTTATGGATATTTTTATCAATATTCACTAAAGGATTATAACCCTTATGGTTTTAAATCATGGAATTATATAATTGTATAAATTCCATAAGGTGTATTTTCCGATGAAAAATACGGTTTTGAGACTGGTTGGTATTCTTATCATGCTGATACATGATATGTGACATGTTTAGTCCCGGTCGACACCTGATCTGTGATCCACCGAGGACAATATAGATTATGGTCATAGATTTGACCGGTTTAGTCCTTTACCCTCCAGGGTTTATAGTACGACAAGATTAACGTCTATATTAAAATCCATAAATGATAGCTGACATGTTAAAAAGGGAAATATTTTACATGACATGGAATATGTCAAACGGAAAAGGCCATACCGAGCAGAGACTCGATGATTGAACCGTGGGAGCCACCTCTAGAGTCCTTCGGGAACTAAGTGCTACACGTGTTCCGATATTTCAGTACAGGCCATACCGAGCAGAGACTCGATGATTGAACCGTGGGAGCCACCTCTAGAGTCCTTCGGGAACTAAGTGCTACACGTGTTCCGATATTTCAGTACAGGCCATACCGAGCAGAGACTCGATGATTGAACCGTGGGAGCCACCTCTAGAGTCCTTCGGGAACTAAGTGCTACACGTGTTCCGATATTTCAGTACAGGCCATACCGAGCAGAGACTCGATGATTGAACCGTGGGAGCCACCTCTAGAGTCCTTCGGGAACCAAGTGCTACACGTGTTCCGATATTTCAGTACAGGCCATACCGAGCAGAGACTCGATGATTGAACCGTGGGAGCCACCTCTAGAGTCCTTCGGGAACTAAGTGCTACACGTGTTCCGATATTTCAGTACAGGCCATACCGAGCAGAGACTCGATGATTGAACCGTGGGAGCCACCTCTAGAGTCCTTCGGGAACTAAGTGCTACACGTGTTCTGATGTTTCAGTACAGGCCATACCGAGCAGAGACTCGATGATTGAACAGTGGGAGCCACCTCTAGAGTCCTTCGGGAACTAAGTGCTACACGTGTTCTGATGTTTCAGTACAGGCCATACCGAGCAGAGACTCGATGATTGAACAGTGGGAGCCACCTCTAGAGTCCTTCGGGAACTAAGTGCTACACGTGTTCCGATGTTAGTATGAGAAATCGTAGGATATTGTGACGATAAGTAAGTGAGTGTGATTCGTGAATTCGACAAATGTCAAAGAATGAAATAGATTTTAATAGCTTATTCTGCTTTTTAACGGACAGAACTAATTAAGAGAGTACATTAAAACATGAAATAAGTTTTAAAGAAATAAGATGATGATTTAACTAATATTCTTTTCAAGGAATATACGGATATTAATTATTCTATTTAAAGGCTTTATTTCGTAGAAGCATTATTTTGAAAAGAATATGAAAAAGATTAGGAAAGATTAAAAAGGAAAAGGATTTATTAATTCAAAACAAAAAGAAAAATTTTTCTCTACAGTTGCTTCTAGGTTCCGTAACAAGTATGGTATTCTAAAATACCTACCTTACTCCATTCGGATTCCTAGCCGACTGTAGTATCTTTCCTACATGCGAGCCTAGAGCCTATAGGAAAAACAGAAAAAGATTTTCAGCATATAGGAAGCTGAGTATCAAGTGAGGCATATAATTCTCTTACTGAGCCGTGGTTTTGCTCACCCCTTAATTTTCAACATCTCAGGTTTTGATGCTGGTGAGTTCAGTGGATTGTGGATCCTGGCTGTACACGAAGGACAATGTGTCAGACCGACTGATCATTTGAGGTATGATTATTTATTCTCTGTATTTAGACACGTCAACAGTACTACTTATCTGATTTGTTACGATAGGGGATGTGTATAATATAAACAATATTATGTAAAATTTATTAACAGTCAGTACAAGTGAAGTATCGCAGACAGCCCAACCGGTTAAGTTGTGTATAAGAAGGGTAAAAATGTGGTCACGGGTCGTGACAATATGACTTTAATTAATAACATGATATGATAATTTGCACGATAATTGATATGATACTTGATAAAAATGTGATAATAGAATAGTTAATTTGCATGATATAATTGGTGCTTCTCGGCAGTTAAAGTCATGCAGTTGGTGCCTCTCGGCAGCATAGTGCTGCGAGTAAAGAGTCCTTCGCGGCACCCTGCTACCACGAGGTCCAAGCAACTCACGGCACCATGTTGCTGCGAGGTCCAAGAACCTCATGGCACCATGGTGCCGCGCCATCATCTTGCTCGTGGCAATTCACTGCTACGAGTTGTAGATCGACCCCTTAAGCCATATTTCATGAAATTCATCCATTATCATCAATTAAATGAAAAAGAAATGAACATTTAACATACTTAATAGAACTTAGAAACTACACTTACCTTATTTTCTTGAACTTCTCACGGATTTGATGACTTTTTGAGGGATTTGAGGGTTAGGGCGTGTAAGTAGTGTGAGGAGTGTGAGGAATTATGGGTGTGCCGTGGGTTTAGGGGCAGTTTCAGATGAAAGAAGTGTGGTTTTGGGGTGTAACTAGTAGAATAGGGAAAAGAAATAGGAGTGTTAGGGTGTGCCAAGTAATTTTTAGGGTGTACTAGTTTTTCCCATAATTCAATCCAAGTTTCCATCATTAAATATCTTGATTGGCTCATAGATTTTATTGCTTTTGTTTTTAAATTTATTACATATTAGTTACACATCTATGGTATCTTTGGTATGCTGTGGGATTTAGCTTTTGCTTGCATACACATGTCATAACTCATGTTTTATGACTATTTAATACCAGGAGATACTCCTCAAAATGGTGTATTTTTTTAATATATATTATAAATTGTATTAAAAATAATAATAAATTAATGTAATTATTTTTAAAATATTGATTTATTAAATGAAAATGATAATATTTAATTTATCAATTAATCATCTTATTTATTTTTTATTTTTATTTTTTAAAAAATAAAATAAAATAGTAACACAAAGTTAGAAAATTAGATAGACCAAAATAAAAAAAGCTTATAAAATGTTTAAATTTTTATTCAATTTGATCATAATTTGTTTGTCTCAAGATAAATTCATGTTAGACTAATTTTTACTACCACTTTTTTGTTTTAGTTATCGTAGTTTCTAAGTGTTAGTTATTGAAATTATTCATTTATTACTTTATTTTCTTTTTTATAACGTTTGATTTTCCTATTTAAAGAATTTTTTAAAAAAAATTTTAATTTGTAGATTTAGTTTTTATAATTTTTGTGTTTATTTGTGTTAAGTCTTAAAAAATTATTTTTGAAATTTTTTTCTTTATATTATAATTTTCTCTTTTCTTTGAATTTTATATTATTTGTAATATTTTTAGTATTTTATTTGAATTTTTTCAAACCAAATTTTTCGGATATTTGATTTGAATTTTTTAAAAATTTTAATATGTATTTTTGAATTTTTTTCATGAATATTTGATTTAGTTCCTTAAAAAATTCTTTGAATTTTAATTTTTGTTCTTTCTCCTCTTTTTATATCTTTTGCTTTTTTTTATTTATTTTAACTTTGGAAAAATAATAAGTATTTATAAAAGAAAAAAATTGTGAATATTTGATTTAATTCTTTTCAATTTTTTGTTTGAACTTTTCACTGTCTCTCTTTTCACTGCATAATAAGTTCTCTTTTTTCGTACATTTACTATTTTAACATTAAAAAGTTTTAAAAAAATATTTTTGTTTTAATTAAAAATATGACACTAAAAAATACCACAGAACTAAAATTATTTTTAATATTTTAATTTAAAAAAAATTAAAACTAATTATAAATTTAAAAAATAAAAAAATTGCCTTTAAAAAGGTAATGAAATGCCATGTGACAATCAGTCACTTATTAATGGATAACTTTTGTAACCATCAATATTTTAACCCATGCTCGGCCATATTTTTTATCAAACCAAAATAATATTAAAATTAAAAAATATATATAAAAATAGTAAAGAAAAAAAAAAGGACACATGTCCAATTCTTAGCAAGGTGATTCGTTTTATTATAGATTTTTTTTGTTGCATTATAATATATTATTTTTTTGTTCTTTCTATTTTTTTTAGATTTTAATAAATAAAATAAAAAATTATTGAAAAATAAAAATAGATTTTCTAATATTATTTTTGTATCTTTGGACACTTGTCAATTAAAAAACCCTTTGGGGATTTTTTATTATATAAGGTTATAGATTTGAAAATAAAAACTAATGTAAAAAAAAAGAAAATTAAAAATAAAAGTAAAAAACAAAAATATTTTAAAAGTCTTTTTGATAATTTTATAGCCTAAAGAAAAAAAAAACTACACGTGTTGATCAAAGAACCTAAAAGGGGATTCTTCACTAGATTTGCCTAATTTATGCTTTTCTTTCTTTTGGTGAAATTTATGTTTTTTAAATGGTGTAATTGATATCAGAGTTTATTATAAGATAATTATTCTATACATTATTGATAGAGTTTTTTTTTCTACAAACGATGTTAGGATCATGATATATGTTTTATAAAAATTTTTTAAAAGAATAAAATAAAATAAAATATTTGTCATGGTTTTAATCTCGTTTGTAGTGCAATAAAACTCTACTGATGGTATATGAAATAATTATCTATATATATATAATATGATTAGTTATAATGTATAATGCATTCACAATATATAATACTGAACTTTTTCCGAAGTCTTGGCTACAGCTTCTATCACTCTAACAACTGTTGCTTTCTTCTCAATTTGAGTTCTTTTGGCTGTTTATTTCTCTTAAATAAAAAAGAAAACCGATAAAAGCTAAAGGAATGATCAAGAGTAGAGCTGCTTCCATTTTTCATTTCCTCCAACCTCTCCCTTTCTCACCGGTGCCTTTTAAGATTCCAATATTCTTCAATTTTTTCAGAAATAAGTGAGCATTTCTCTTTGCTTTTCTACTTCTTGATTTTTCGATTCCCAAGGTTTCATCATCTCATAACGGCATTTTGCTTATTAACGGTTGTTTTGTCATTCTGAATGTTGCTTGGAAGTGAGAATTCTGTCTTGATCAATAGTAATGAGTTTGATAATGTGGTTTTGCTTTTTGGAGGCATTTAAGAACCAGAGGCATTTTAGGTGAAAAATACAGTGTCGTTCTTCCATAGAAATTGCAAAGTGGAAAATGGAATATTTATATGTTTCTTTTCTTGCTACACTCTGCTCTTTCATTCTTTTTTTGTTTTTGATTTTTTTAATATTGAATTTTCTTAAGCAGATTTTTGGTTGTTCAATGGAGCTTTTGAATCAGTTTCATAATCATCCTGAAATCGAAACCTTGCATGATAACTTTGTATAAGAATCTCTCATTGTTCCTTTTAAATTTTTAAGAAATTAAATGCTCATTATATATTTTTCATTGTTTGGTTACTTAGATATGCTGTTGAGGCTTATAGAGATTACAGGGATTTGGGAATGCTAATTTGAGTGGAAGAGACAATTTGGGAGTGAGTTATATAAGTACTTAATTTTAAAATTCAAGTTTATTGAGAACTAATATGGGACTTTAAATGTGAGATTGTGTTAACTATGCATTGCATATGAAATGTTTTTCATTTTTCATTTCTTTGATTCAGTTACATGGTATTTTTTAGTTCATTTTTTGCTGAAGATTTTATTCTTATTGAAGTGCTTTGACTACCTATTTTGTCTGTTGCTCCAGGAAATGAGGACGCTATACAATGCAAAGTTTTAACATTGATAAAGAGCCATAAAATTCATGAGGGATTCTTAACAATTTAGTTTGCTCAAAAGGTTTCTTTTGATTTCAACTTCTACAAGGTTGGAAAATGGGCAAACCTGAAGACAATCTAAAGAAGGTAACTATTAAATTGCAATTCAAATTTGGACAACTACCCATTTCTTAAATCAGCAAAATAATATCACACAGGAAGCCAAAAAGTTATCTTTTACCATTTCAAAAACATTCCTTTAGTACTCTGATTTCAAATTGCTTTGTTTCATCTATTTGAGTGGAGTTTAATTTCTAAAGCTAGAATTTGTCATCATTTTAGATTTGGAGTTTTACCCATTATTTTAATATTGAGATAATGGTACATAAAAAACAAATTAGTTTTTCAAAACGAAAGATGTGGACTGAAGCTTTGATCCTCCATTCTTTTTCCAGGTCATGGAAATGTGTATCCAATATGGTAAGTATAGAAATAAACGTGTTCTTTCTTTCTTTCTTTCTTTTGTTTAAATTATCTCTTCTGGAAAAAAAATATGTAAATTTTGCCTTCAAATTTTGATAATGGAATCTATATATACACTAACATTTCATAGATTGCGTAATTTTCACTAAATGTTCATCTGAAACCGATGCTATGTATATGGCGGATTTTATGTCTATCTCTGGACTTAATATTTTGGGTTTTTCTTTTCTTAATTTTTTAAAGTTTTATCAAAATGGTCACTATAGTTAGTTAGACAGAACTTATGACAATTATTCCCTATAATATAATTGTATTATCACAAATTGATTTGTTACACGTCTGTACATGTACATTAAATCGTGGAGCTCACCATTGTTCTCTATCGTAGGTACTATAATGTTACCAACAATACAGGTATATGAGAACCGATTTTATAGTACTGTACATGTGAAAATAACAAATTATTTATTTAATTTTAGAATATTTTGGTAAATTTCAAGTAAATAGAGATGTGGGCCCCGCTTAGATTTTTAGGCCCAAATGAGGAAATGACTGATAAAATAATGTATGGAAGGTGTAATAATGATATCATGGAAATTTAGAGGCCAAAATAACCTAATTGCATTATTTTGTGAAGTATGGTAAATTAATTGAAAAATAACGGTTACGTCCTGAGAGTATTTTCGTAAATTTTACCCAAACCACAATGAATTGGGACAAAGAAGTAAATGTGACATATGCCGATGATGAAATTCTAAGAAAGTCAATTGGTACTCCTTGGAATTTCTAGGTGAGAGGATTTTTCTTCGGTTGAGCCAGATTGATGGGATACTTAAGAAGAATTGTCGATAACCCATATGTCATGTTTATTTTTAAAAATATAAAATAATAGAATTAAAACAATACAATAAGAAGAATAAGATTAGAAAATATTTAAAGATAAGAATTCCATAATATACTCAATCAATCCGACGATGGAGTTCAAGAAAGTCGATTGGTACTCCTTGAACATCTTGAGGTGAGGGGAGTTTCTAAGATTTGAGCCAGATTGATGGGATAGTCTTAGAAACTTTCCCAATATTTAATTATCAAAACTAATACAAACATAAAGGCAAATTTAGACTAAACTTAGAACTAAGTGGTACCATTTTAGAATGGGCGTCGTGGGGGTGCTAATCCTTCCCCACACGTAACCGTACTCCCGAACCCTAGATTCTTTGAACGTAGACCATGCCTTATCCTTAGACAAGGGTAGGTGACCAATCACACCTTAGATTTGAATGGTTGGTGGCGACTCCTTGAATTTTAAAGTCTAGCGGTTAGGTTCACGGACCTAGACGTTATGACAGAAATTATTATTATTATTATTATTGCAGCTTTTTTTATTTTAATAATTAAGTCATGACCTTTTCGTTAGTTTGTCTGTCACTTGTTTGGTTGTTTGTAGAACTAACATAATGAGTTTAAAATGCAAGATATTATTCTAAGGAGGACGAGCTTTTAAAATGAAAATGATGGGTTTAATTGTGCTTGTAGCTCATGTATATTGAGAAAAGCTATAGTATTAGAGAAGGCAACAAAATATATCCAGAAACTATATTCTTGCGTAAATTACACTACTTGAATATAAACCTTTAGCAACCATGATTTGCAACAACTAACAATGTCGTTGCAAAATGTATTTATATTTGCAACGACTTTTCATTGTCGTTGTTTATTTTATTTTTTTATACTTTATGCAACGATAGTTTTTATTGTTGTGAATTCATATCAAATTAACAACAACTAAAAAAAGTCATTACGATATCTTATTACTTTTGCAACGACTTTTTATTGTCATTGCCTCAAAAGTTTTTTAAAAAATTTATACAACGACTTAAACAATTGTTGCAATATATATGTCACATTCATAACCACAAAAATATGTCGTTAAGAAATAATATCAAATTTGTAATGGTTTTTTATAGTCGTTGTTAAATTAAAATTTTTTTAATATTTTATACAACAATCAAAATAATTATTACGAAATTTCATTGTCAATATTATAGATAAACACAATTTTTTCTTAAAATATATTATATTCACATGAAAAATGTGATTTTTAACACTTTTATCTACAGTACAAAATTAATATTTTTATCTATAGTATTCGAAAATTTAATATTTTATTATCTTCAAAATATTAGCATTGCAATTTTACTATATTTTTCTACACTCTATTTGGTCAAGAGCCAGCTTGTCCATTTTTGTTTTGGTTAATTATTTTAATTAAAAAATAAGAAAAAACTACTACTTATTCTTAGATTAAAACTCTTATTAATTAAAATCTTTACTATTTCCGGGACTAATCCCTATAAAAACAACTTTACTATTTGAAGTTTTTTTTTTCTAAATCACGATATATTTAAAAGCAAATATGATATGGTGAACAAGTTGCCAAGACATAAGGTGTGGGTTGATCCGTTGATGATATCGTTCATACTGCTAAGTCATTTCTGCCTTTGTCTTGCACTGGTACCCTATGCAAAGAAGAAGGATATTTTTTTAAATTTAAATTATTCCTTTTAATACATGTGGTTTCAAAAGATATTTTTATAATATATAGTATATTTTTTATTATATATATAGTTAATATATAATATATTATAATATATATTACTATAAGATATATAATATATTATATATTTTATATAATATTTTATTATAATTGTATATATAATATATATTTTATTCTGATAATACATGTGGTTGCAAGATTAGTAGAATATCTATATTATATATATTTTATAATATATTATATATATTTACACGTAGAGATATAATTACAGGTAGAGATTTATATAGAGTTGAATAAAAAAGAGATATATATATATAGATATATATATATATATATATATATAAAATATTACCTGGAATTTTCGGTTTATAGTGTGAGTAAAGAAGGAAAAGGAATAAAGGATATTCACCACTATATTTTATAACTAAACACAAAATATTCCTCACCTGTCCAAAGCGCTAAAGGCTTAAAGCCCTAATTCTCCACTTTCTCTTTATTTTCTCCTACCCTGCGCCGTTAAAGCCCCAATTATCTTGGTTATGCGCTTAAGAATGATTTGGGTTGTCATTCACTTGATTATGAAACACGTGAAATTTATCTCTTCACTACTCAGGAAGATGGTCATTTGAGAGATGTTGACCTCATAATCAAAGGGAAGAGGAGAGAAGTTGATGGCATCTTTTTGAGGCTCAGAATTGCAGATAAAGAAGGTTAAAGTTCTGAACTATCTCCTCTAATATTCCTATTTGGTTTCCAAAATTTTCAATTTTTGTCATGATTAAATGATATAGAAAATAAATTTCTTTGCATTTCCGTGAGAGTCCAAAGTTGTAAATTTTGATTCTTTTGTGATTTTTCAAGTCTAGGATTAGTTGTATACTTGTAGTACTACTATTCTTATTTTCTGTTACAAAATTTAATTCTTTATGCAGGAATCACTACTTGTGACTTCTATAACCTTCCATCATCGGAATCTTATTTACTTAAATTTAAATTTTATTATTAAATTTAAAAAGAAAAACTTATTTTATTTTCACTTTAATAAAAATTTAAATTATTGAAAAATCACACTAAATACTCCAATACACTGGCAATATTTAGTAGACTCCTCTCACCTAGGGATCAGTTAGGAATCACTACTTGTGACTTTCGTAACATCCCATCATCGGACATTCGTTTAATTAAATTTAAATTTCATTATTTATTTTCCTTTGTTTTAAGAAAAACTTTTTCATTTTCATTTTAACAAAAATTTAAATTATTAAAAAAAATCATACTA
Organism: Heritiera littoralis; assembly: GCA_031772115.1. NCBI lineage: Eukaryota > Viridiplantae > Streptophyta > Magnoliopsida > Malvales > Malvaceae > Heritiera > Heritiera littoralis. The sequence goes on along the minus strand of JAPDPK010000096.1, from coordinate 783,736 downwards.
AATATCCCAATACGCTGGTAACATTTAGTACGACTCTTCTCACCTAGGGATCAGTTAGGAATTATTACTTGTGACTTCCGTAACATCCTATCATCAGGCATTAGCTTTTACCTTTTGTGAATAACCGAATTATTTCATCTTTATTAATTTTTGTTTTTGTTTAGATTTATTAACTTAATTCTTTTGACTCTTGTCTTTTATTAAAATTCTATTATCATTTATTTAGTTAATTTAATCACTATTTTTTAGCTTTTGAAACTTTATTATTATCAATTTTTATTGGTTTAATTATTTTATATTTATATATTTCTAAAATCCCCTTTTTAATTAATTTCTTCCTACTATCTCCATTACCTATTTTGTTTTTATTAACTTTCATTTAATTAGTATTTTTCTAAATATTCTTTATTTGTCATTACAAAATATATCATTATATATATTTAAAATAAGCATGAGTTTGAATATTGCGAAATTATATCGAATATCTCAATATTTTGGTAACATTTGATAAATTCCTCTCACCTAAAGTTTTTCGAAGAATCGCTACTTGCTATTTCTACGAAAACTTATCATCGAGATTTCACGCTTATTTTATTTTATTTATTCATTTATTTATTTTACTAAAGCTTGCATTTTTTTTAGCAAGTTGTCTAATAAAATTTTATTTTATTTTATTTTTTTTAAAAAAATTAATCCCATGTAATTAAATTAATTACACTTACAATTATTATATATGTCCCAGAGAATTTTAAAAATGAAAAATGTATATTTTTGACATGAAATTATATTAAAAGTACCAAAAATAAATTATTTAATAAAACAAATAAAAAATGCATGAATGACTAAATAAATAGAAAAGTAGAAAAATTATACCCAAATTTATTTGCGCTTAGAACCCAAAGGAAGCCTTCAAAAGAGCCCAAAATCAAGCCCAGACAATAGGGCCCAAATCTGCCAAAGGAAACGGGCTGAAGCTGTTGGGCCAGGAGTAGGCTGCAAACGGGCCAGATCAGGTGGACTGGAGCGGGTCGAGCGTGGCACGCGGGTCGCGAGTGGAAGGTGGAGCCGGGTTGCACGGATCTCGGGTTGGGTCAGGGTCAATGTACAAGTCGGCGTGCGGGTCAGGTCTCCAAAACGGTGCGTTTCACTCCTTTATAAAAAGCCCTCCCCTTTTTTTTTTCAATTTTTCATTTTAGCCGATTTCTCCAAAAAAAATAGTCCAAAAATCCCCAAAAATTCTCTCAACTCCCTCAGCCCTATCGAATGGCTACCACCGTGTCGACCGCCGCGCTCCGATCATCGAAGGCCTCCTTGTAACCCTAAAAATAATCCTCTTTCCTTCCTTTACCCGGATCTGACTCTCGTTTCTCCCAAAAACACTCCCAACCCCGTAGATCTGACTCTCTCCGAAACCATTTCCACCTTTTTTTTGTTTTTGTTTTGTTTTCTTTTTGGTTGATGGTTCGGTTGTTCTTGGGCTGGCGGGTTTGTTGTGGTTTGTTTCTTTTTTGTAGGTGATAGGGATTTAGATCTTAGATTTAGGGTTCACTATTCTCGAGCTCTAGGGTTTCCAGATCCGGGTTAGGGGTTTGGTTGTTCGGTGTTGGTGGTTGGTGGCTTTGGTGTTGTGTTCGGGTTTCTGTGGTGAAGGCTTGGTGATGGTGATGATTTGGGTAGTGGTTGGTGGTGGCTTTGGGGCTGGTGATGAGGCTAGGGCAAGGAGGGTGGTGATATGGTGGTGTAGGCTCAGTGATGGTGGTGATTTGGAGTTTCTGTCGATCTTTTTTAGTGTTTCCGAGTTTGAAAAAAGAAAAGAAGCCCCCGATCCTTCTACCTGGATCCTTTTTAAACAGATTTAGGAATCCCTTTGCCTAGCATTTCAGAATCACCCATAAGATCTCGCTACTGTCCCCCGGTTACCCTAGGCACTGGTCAGGATGGGATTGACAACATGGGGAAGGTGAAATTTCATTGGAAATCGAGACCTAGTGGGAAAGGCTGGAGGCGTCAGCGGTTGGAGGCGTAGACATTGGTCTACAAGTGCAGCCGGCGATGAGAAGGTCTACTCCCATTAAATGTGACAGATAATAATAAAATAGTAATAGCAATAATAAAAACATATAATACTAACAATAATGGTAAGAATATATAACAATAATAATAATAATAATGATAATAATAACAATAAAAACAAATAATATAAATAATAATAATAATAATAGGACAAAATTAGGTGTCTACAATAGTGTATAGTATTTATACACTATCATTATACTAAAAATTAACACATCATCAATAAGCAAACTAAGAAAATGCTAAACCCTTAAAAATAAATACAAATAAATTTTTTTCAATTTTCTCATGAGGATTTATTGATGAATTATCAGCCCTTTGTGCATTGATAATGTTAGAGATTGTATATTGTCATTACATATTATATAAATTTTTTTTTAAACTGAAAGGCATGATGGACAAGTTTAAAAAAATTATATTAGATTTTGTAGTCAAAGAAATGTTATAAATTTAAAATAATTGACATAGTTGTCTCACTATAGTTGTTACTAAATAATAAATACATAATATTGGCTGGTGTGTCTATTTCCACGCAAATGTCAAGGACAGCTGAATAAGCAGATGAGATAAGATGAGACCCACGAGTAAATGTGATTAATATTTTTCTCATAAAATACACAAATAATTATTTTATTTTGTTTCATTATTTTTCTTTTGTTGTTTTATTTTAAGATTTTTAATTTACATGTAAATCTATGTATAAGTTATTATTTATATTTATAATGTATAATTATTAAATTTTTGTTCTTTTAAATCATAAATATAATGTATTGCTATTTAATAAAAAAGTATTATTTAACAAATTTTTATGATCAGGTGGGAAGGGAAAGTTAAAATGATAATCTTTGAGTGAAATTTAAAAAAGCTGAAGTATATTAAGGATTAAGTGATCAAAATAAATGTTATAAAAACATTAATGCCAAAAGTTGATTTCATAATTAAGTAACAAAATCAAAGTTATTGGCTATAAGTATATTTTACCCTTAATTTGCAGAAAAGAAGAAAATATGCTTGGAAATAAAACCATCTTAATTCAAGAAAGAATAGATTCTTGTTGTAGCTTAGGATGGTTCAGAGGATAAGAAGTGGATCGTTTGTCCTCTTTCTTCCTACTAGAGAAGAGGTATTTATAAAGGAGGTTCGGCCATATGACCCAATGGCTACTGGACACATGGTCAAATAGGAGATATAGGATGAGCTAATTTGTACAACAGGTCAACGTAGATGCCTCAGGTCGTCTTCTCGCCAAGACGTCCACGCTTGCTCCGTCCCAAGTTCTATCCTTGGTCCCGAGGTAAACGATGACACATTTGCTGTCGCTGACTCAAGCATAATGGGCAGTCTAATCGAGGTCAATGATGTCATGTTCACTTGTCCTTTGTCACTACTGCAGGGGTCCCGCATGATTGTATGAACCAAAAGACTGAGATACCCCTAATGATAATGGACCCCACATCAATTTGTCCCCTCTTCAGTCAGTCTTGAGGCTTGGTTCAAGACATTTTCGTTCCTTCTGACTATGCCGAGCTGATCCTGGCATGAAACTCGTAGAGGCCGAGCTGATTTTGGCAATGCATAGATTGTAAGGGCCGAGTTGATTCTAGTAGTGCACAACTAGTAGGACCGAGCTAATTCTGGTATAAAATTTTTGTTTGGTACTCGGAGGTAAGCCGAGCTGGTATTGACAAACCAATTTTTTCCTCTGAGTTCGGGTGTTTTATGAAGTGTTCATCTTTTTTCTTCAAGGTAGATCTATTCCAACTTTATTTTCATGCGTTTTGCCTTTGCTGATTGTTTCGTTCTTCTGTTTTTAGGAAATTTAAAGCTCGACCTTGGTTAACACTGAAGTTAACTTTAACCTTAAGCTCGGTTCTGGTTACCAAGAGAGAGGTTTGGAGGTTTAGGAGTTTCCAAGAAGTGGTTGATGAACATTTAACTCTACTATCCTTGATCTTCGTTCATTGACGTGGCCTCATCCAGACCGTTTCTTAGTGTGGTGTATTGTTTTACCAAGCTATATCCAAAGGCTGGTTTAGATTTGTAGACCTAGGCAGCCTATTAAATAGACCTTAGCAGACATTTGGGCTTCTTGAGGTGGGTTACTCTTCAATACCTTGGCTATAAAAAGAGGTGGTGAGTGGCGATACCTCTCATTTCTGCTTCATCCTTCAAGTCTCTTTTTGGTTTCAGAGTCACTTTCTGCTTCCTCGGGCTATCCCATCATCTGAGCTTTTAGGTAAGTCCTCTTTCCCATGTCTTCCCTTTCAATAGAGATAGTTTCTCCCCCTCCGATGATAGTTCCCGTAGCATGCGAGAGCGTCAGGCTAGGTTAGGTCTTGTGAGCAGGGATGATTTGGTCGAACTGGCCAGGAAGTTAGAGGACTTAGTGTTTGTTGCCTCGGCTAGTCCAGCTGAGGTCCCCTTAGAGCCTTTGCCCAAAGCGCTATGTTGGTTTCAACCAATGTCAACTAAGGAGAAGCAGGCCTTAGATGAAAGTCTTAGGGTCGCCAGGATTCAGATCAAAGACCTTGGTCAGGTTCAGGCTAGGACGGCTTCATCCCGTAAGGCTTCTCTGGATGTGATGAGAGCCCTGAAAGGAGGGACTCTCCTTGAGGCTTGTCCGAACTTATTCACTAGGAAAGATTTTGCCGAGCTCTGAGAAGCTCAGTACATTTCCTCCGAGTTTCAGATAGATCCTCCTCGTCAGACTGATAGGGTTACTCAGGATAATGGTAAAGATAGGCTATGGGTTTATAGAGACGTTGTTCTTTTAGGTCTGCAATTCCCACTTCATCCGTTTGTCGTTGAACTTTTAAATTTTTATAGGTTAGCTCCCTCTCAACGTCTCTCCAACAATTGGCGTCATGTCGTCGGATTCATAGTTTTGTGTTGGGGTTTGGAACTTCCTCTCTCTATTGCATTGTTTAAGTGTTTTTTCTCAATAAAAGTCAGCTCTGTAGAAAAAAGCTAGCATTATGTCACAGCTCAGCCTTGTAAAAAGTTGTTCAGCAATATCCCTTCTTCAAATAAAACGTGGAAAGTTAATTTTTTTAGTTTGATTAGTCACCTGGAGTGGGAGGTCAATAATAATCGAGGTCGTATAAGGGAGGGTGCAGATGAGATGACTGAGGTTGTTGGGAAGGACCGTAGAGCTTATCAGGAAATAAATAAAATAAGGGATTATAGAAGGGTCCTTCTAGATGTTAAGCTCTTAACTTCACCTGAGGTCCTAAACTAACTCGAGTCCTTCGAAAGACCTGGTAATCTGTACGATTTTTTACTCTTGTTGATTTTGTAATTTATCTCGTTACTGAAGCTATGCTGTGATGCAGGAATGGCAAGTAGATTCAACATTTTCGACTACATTCAACCGAAAGGTTGATCTGCTCCTGGTGTCGAGTCTAGTCAGCCGCCAGTAGCTCAGCCTCGGACAACTTGTGGTCAGTCCAAGAAATCTAAGAGGAAGGCTCCAGCTATTGAGACTGGCGAGCCTTTACCGAAGAGAAACTGGGAAGTAGAGCAAGTCCCAGATCCAGTTCAAACAAAAGTCGAGGTGCCCTAAGAAGTGCTGTTGTTGGTGAAGTTAGCTCCAACAGAAAGTGCATTTGAGAGTTCATCTGTTGCTCGAAAAATTGCTAAGTCTATGTTCCCTCCTGTAGGTCTTTTTTTTTTGTCAATATTCGACCTCCATTTTATCTATTAAGCACTTAACCATGTGGTTGTGGTTGGTTTCAGATGAAAGCAAATTCAATTTTCCTTGCTCGGAGAATATCAACACGAGCCTTCACCATGCTTGGATTGCTCTAGCTCATGCAACAAAAGCTGAGGAGCAAGCTAAAAAGCTTCATGAAGAGTATAGCTCCTATCACGAAAAAAGTCATTCACTTAAAAAGAAATTGGAGCAGTCTGAGGCTAGAGAGCATGATTCTACAGCCCAGCTTAAGTCCGAGGTGGAGAAGCTGAAGGGAGAGTTGGACCGTGCTGAGCAGAGAAGAGAGGAAGATTGTCATGCAACAATGCAAGAAGCGATTTCCAAATTCTAAGATACTTCGAAGTTTGCAGCTGCTACTAAAAGGGCCAATGCTGAGGGAGTTAGGGGGGCTTTTCAGTTGGCTGTTGATGAGGTCGCTTATGTTTATCCCGACCTGGACTTATCGATGATTTCCTTGGGGAACCTCAAGACAGTTCAGTACGAGTTTAGGGTGACCGAGGAGGCTGATGCCGGGGATATTAAGGTCGATGTTAATATAGAGGCCACTACTACTACTCAAGGAGAACCTGAGGATGGAAACCCTGAAATCGAGGATAATGCTGCTGTTTAGAATTTTCGTTCTTATCTTTTTGTTTGAACATTGTTGTTGGTTATTTTGTACTCTTATGTTACAAAAGATATTTTTGAACTCTTTTTGAGTTTCAAAAAGTTCTAGTGTTTGTGAAATTAATATGCGATTGGAATTAACCTCGGTCTCACATATTCATCCTTAGGCAAAAATGACCGTAAATGGTCTACACCTCGACCTTAACATCATCATTGGGCAAAAATGACGTTAGTTGCTCTACACCTCGGCCTTAACATCATTATTAGGCAAAAATGACCTTATTTGGTCTACAAAAGTGTCAATTTGACCGAGCTAACAAATTTTCCTGTCGAGCTACTGATAATATCTTTTCAAATTATCAATGTTCCAAGTTTGAGGGATTTGTTTCCTATTCAAGTCTTGTAGTCTGAAAGTGCCCTTTCCGACGACTTCCTTAACTACGTAGGGACCTTCCCAATTCAGGGCTAGCTTCCCTCCTTCTCTTCCTTTACCTGAAGCTTCAACTTTTCTGAAAACCAGGTCCCCTTTCTCGATCATTTTTCTTCGGACCTTCTTGTTAAAGTATTTGGAAATCTTTCTTTGGTAGGCTACCATTTTGATTGCCTAATCTCTTTGTTCCTCCACTAAGTCGAGATTGTTCCTCAGCCCTTCCTCGTTTTTTCCTCAGCATTGAACTCTGTTCTTGGGCTTGGTATGCCGATCTCCATGGGGATCACGGCCTCAGTTCCAAAGGACAGATTAAAAGGTGTTTCTCCAGTTGGAACTTTAGTCGTTGTCCTTAATGCCCATAGGACTCCGCGTAGTTCTTCCGCCCACGACCCTTTTGCCTCATCGAGTCTTTTCTTCAGTGCATCCAAGATTAGTTAATTTGTGGATTCGGCTTGGTCATTCACTTGAGGATGGGCTACCAAGGTGAACCGCAAGGTTATGCCTAGGTTCTCACACCAGTTTCTGAACCTTGGGCTATCGAACTACTTGCCATTATCTATTATTATTGCTTTTGGGAGCCTATACCTGCATATTACATTTTTCCAACAAAAGTTCTCCACCTGCTTTTCTGTAGTGGTTGCTAGGACCTCGGCTTCAATCCACTTAGTGAAGTAGTCAATGGTGATGAGGACAAACCTTTTTTGCCCTGGGGCTGTAGGGAACGGTCCTAGTACGTCCATCTCCCATTGTATGAAAGGCCATGGGTCGAGAACCAGGATCAGATCTATGGATGGGACATGTTGGATGGGAGCAAACCTTTGGCATTTATCACACTTCTTTACGGTTCGATGGCATCTTTAGTCATCGTGGGCCAATAATACCCCTGTCTGAGTATCTTATAAGAGAGGGCCCTTGGGCTGAGGTGATTACCGTAAATTCCCTCGTGGACTTCTTTTAGTGCATACTCGGCCTCCATTGGATTTAAACTCCTAAAGTACGGTAAACTGAATGACCTCCTATACAACTTGTTGTCAATGATGGTGTACCTCGGTGCCTTTCTCCTCAGTGCCTTTCTGCTAAGAGCCTGCACTTCATTTTTATCTTCTAGCACCTCTCCTGTCTTTAAGTATCTGATGATGGGGCTCATCCATGTTTCTTCCTCCTTATCAATCTAAGCAATGTCTTTCTCTGCTTCTATATTTCTCTGCTCTATTTCTTCCACCACGACTCTAGAACGAGGTCCAAGCTGGATCCTGTTGCCAACTTTGACAAAGAGTCGACCATTGCATTTTTCGCCCTTGGAATTCTTACAATATTATACTGCTTAAAGTTCTGTAGGAGGAGATTCACCTTCTTCGGGTACTTCTCCATGGTTGCGTCTTTAGCTTCAAACTCCCCACTGATCTGATTCACAACTAACTGAGAATCACTTAATACTAGCAAATTGTCAACCTCCAGTTCTTTCGCTAACTTTAACCCAGTTATGAGAGCCTCATACACGGCTTCGTTATGGGATGCCCTAAATTAAAATCTAAGAGCGTAATGAAATTTTGCACCTTCCAGGATAATTAGAATGAGTCCTGCACTACTTTTTTTGCTGTTTGAAGAGCCATAAACGTATAGTTTCCACACCTCATCGTGGGTTCTGGTTTCATCCTTTGGCTCTTCTTTATTTTCTTCGGTAGGAGTCAAACATTCCACTAAGAAATCGGCTATAACCTGGGACTTCAGGGCCACTCTAAGCTTGATGAAGAGGTCGAATTCACTGAGTTCCACGACCCATTTAATCAGTCTCCCAGACAGTTCAGCTTCTAAAGGACTTGCCTTAGTGGTTGGTCAGTCAGCATAGTGATGGAGTGTGCTTAGAAGTAGGGCTTGAGCATCCTGGCTGACGTTACAAGTGCGTAGGCCAACTTTTCTATGTCCAGATAGCTCAGTTCCTTGTAGTTCTTTACTAGTGAAATACATGGGTCGTCGAATCCCGTCATCCTCTCTTATCAAAACCGAACTGACTGCTCAATCAATTATGGCCAAGTACACATATAAGGGTTCTCCCATACGGGGTTTTGACAAGACTAGTGGAGAGGACAGAAAAGCCTTGAGTTCATTAAAGGCTTTCTCGCATTGCTCAGTCCATTCCCAACAGTGAGCATTCTTCAAAGTTTTGAAAAAGGGGATGCACCTTTCTGCCGACTTGGACATGAATCTGCTGAGAGCCGTAATCCTTCCCATGAGCCTTTGCACATCCTTGACCAAGGTTGGTGATCTCATTTCCAGGACGACTCAAATTTTCTTTGGGTTAGCTTCTGTTCCTCTTTGGCTCACCATGAAGCCCAAGAACTTTCCTGAGGTAACGCCAAAGGCGCATTTGCCGGGTTGAGCCTCATTTTGTGCTTCCTCAAAGTTTAAAGGCCTTTCTCAGGTCTTCCAAGTATTCTTCTAACGTCAAACTTCGGACTATCATATCGTCCACATATACCTCCATACTCCTCCCGATCTGATCTTTGAAAATTTTGTTAACTAGTTTTTGATATGTGGCTCCGGCATTTTTCAGGCCAAATTGCATGACCTTGTAGCAGTACAAGCCCGTCTCTGTTATGAAGGATGTCTTCTCCTCGTCTTCCTCAAGCATTTTGATTTGGTTGTAGCCAGAATAGGCGTCCATGAAGCTGAGCAGTTCGTGCTCCGCACTGTTATCTACCAACCTGTCAATATTAGGTAAAGGGAAGTTGTCCTTAGGGCAGGCTTTATTCAAGTCCGTAAAATCTACGCACATTCTCCATTTACCATTATGCTTTTTCACCATTACCATGTTTGCTAGCCAGTTCGGATAGTAACATTCTCTGATGAAACCGACGTCCAGCAGTTTGGATAATTTTTCATTGATTGCTTCCTACTTTTTAGGGGTGAAACATCATTTTTTCTGCCATATTGGCTTGGCATCCGAATCCACATTTAAGCGATGGACTATGTCAACGACATCAATCCCAGGGATATCTCGAGGCATCCATGCAAAAAGGTCAGTATTTTCTCGGATCAGTTTTATGAGCTCATCCTTTCTTTCCAATTTTTGACTAATTATCATGTACTTAGAGGGGTCCGATATGTCAAAAGGGACGTCAACAAGCTCGTCCACTGGTTATGGCCAGGTGGAATCAAGTTCGGGCCGCTGGTCAGTACTTCAATGGTAAAGGTTTCTTGACCTTTCCCCTTTACTCTCAGTGTTGTCGAGTAACATCTCCGGGCTGCTGATTGGTCTCCTCTGACTTCCCCGATCCTGTTGGGTGTGGGGAACTTTATTTTTAACTGCGAGGCTGATCCGACAGTCCTTATAGCTGTCTGACTGGGTCTCCCTAGTATGGCGTTATATGCTAAAGGGATTTTGACCACCATAAAATCCACCATTGTCGTTATTGTCCTCAGCTTAGTACCCAAAGTGACTGGGAGGCAGATGGTTCCCACCATAGGAACCTGTTCATTTTCAAATCCCACCAATGGCGCAAAGAACGGCTTCAGCATGTCCTCCGTTATCCCCATGTTTCTCATCGCCTCATAATAGAGCATATCGCAGACACTTCCATTATCAAAATAAATTCTTTTTACTACGTGATTGTAGATGACAGGATTGATTACTATGGCGTCGTCATGAGGAAATCGATTCCCTCCAAGTCCTCGGTCGAGAATGATATAGGCTCATCTTTCCATGACTTCGGCTTCTTGGCCGACAAACCCACGATCATTACTGTAGCTCGGCCAATCTTCCTTCTGGTTGAGCTTGAAACACCTGTTGTAATGACATTAATTACTCCGGCCGTTGGATGGTTGTTCACCTCGTCCCTTCTTCCTTCACCATGTCGATCATCTCTGTTGGTTCTATTATAGCGTGATCGAAGAGCGGTATATCTTCCTCGAGTTCGGCCCTTGTACACAGTTGTGTTCCTTTGGTGGTACCCTCTTCCAGCTTCCTTTGCCGGACTTGTCTGCACAAATCTTTGCGGCCGACCTCTTCTCACTAGGTCATCAATTTCGTTCATCAGGTCGTGCACTCTTCTGTCGAGTGGCCATGGTCACGATGGAATGAGCACCTCTTGTTCCTTGGCCTTAGGGGGTTTGGTCTCATCGGCTTAGGCCATTTTAGCTGTTGGTCCCTTTCGATTTGCATCAGTATTTTCTCCTAGTGGTGTTCAAGGGAGTACAGTAGTCGTAACTTTTTTCTGGACTCCTCATCAGGCACCCGTGCATCTTGTGGAACCTTTTACCCACCATGCCTTTCTCAACCTCTCTCCCCCGTTTTCTATGACTCTTGTGGTCATATTTGTTTTCATCTCTTTCCAGTTTTGTGGCCATAGTTTCCTCGACGTTTATATATTTCTTGGCTCTGTGCAAGAGCATGGGTAGAGTTTTGGGAGGTTCCAAGGAAAGGGAGAACTTAAAATGGAATTCCTCATTCGTGAGACCATTCATTAGTCCGGCTACCACTACGGACTGCTTTAGATCTTTGACCTACAGAGCTTCAGCATTAAACCTCATAACATATTCTCTCAATGATTCCCTGGGCCTTTGTTTGATGGACATTAAGCTAAGGGTGGTCTTCTTCGCCCGTCTGCTGTTGACGAAGTGTGTGAGGAGAGAGTGTTCGAGCTCTTTGAATGAGTGGATTGATCGTGGTGTAAGACTTGTGTACCAAGACCGTGCTACTCCTTTTAGTATGGCTAGGAACACTTTGCATAATAAAGGGTCGTCTGCCCCCTATATTAACATGTTAGGACGAAAAAGTTCCAAAACGGTCTAAAGGATCAGTAGTACCGTCATACGGCTCAATAGTGGGCATTCTGAAGCCTTAGGGTGGTTGAGCTCGATCGATCTCTTCAGTAAATGGCGAAGTTTCAAGCAGCTTCAACTCCTCCATTAGGATTTGCTCTTTCTTTTGTATCTGATTTTCCATTGCCTCTACTCTTGCTTCCAACTGATTGCATGCATGGTCTTCTGTCATTGGAGCTGAGGAAAAGGCATTTCTAGGCTCTTTTGAAGTTGGCTCCTGGTTAGTTTTGGGTTTGGATCTTCTGACTGCCTCTGGGGTGGAAGAGGAACTAGCGTTGGCTTCCTTTGGTGGCGGGTGGATCGGGGAAATAGGGGGCTGCTCAGTGTCATTTCTGGACGATTGGCGTTAAACAGGAAAAGGGGTGAGAGCATGTTGGACTAATTTAGTCAGGTTTCTCAGCTATTGGGAAAGCTGCTCAAATTGTTCCATGGTCGATGGAGGGCATCTGTCTGAGCGGTCATCAGGGGTGGTATTCAGGCTTATAGGTGCCACGAGGTCTTGTTCTTCCTTTGGTCTCCTCCTATGAGCCATCTTAAGCAACAACATGTGGAGATGACAAAGACCCCCTACTTGGCGCACCAAAAATGTTGTAGCTCAGGGTGGTTCGGAGGATAAGAAATGGATCGTTTGTCCTCTTTCTTCCCAATGGAGAAGAGGTATTTATAGAGGAGGTCTGGCCATATTACCTAATGGCTACTGGACACGTGGTCAAATAAGAGATATAGGATGAGCTGATCTATACAACAGGCCAATGTAGATGCCTCAGGTCGTCTTCCTGCCAAGACGTCCATGCGTGCTCAGTCTCGAGGTCTATCCTTCGTCCTGAGGTAAACGATGACACATCTGCTGTGACTCAAGCATAACGGGCGGTCTAATCGAGGTCAATGTTGTCATGTTCATGCGTCCTTTGTCCTTACTATGGGGTCTCACATGACGGTACGAGCCGAAAGACTGAGATACTCCTGATGGTAATGAACCCCACATCAATTCTGTTTATTTAATTGACTTGAGATATAGAAGAGTACCAAGATTATTGCTTTGATATTGTCTCACTCCTCGTGGTACTCTGTTTCTTCTGATCCCACGAATCCCAGCATGACATCAACAAAGTCTTTGATTCGGTTCTCATCTTTGGAATCAACATGCTCATTAATTACCCTCTCAAAGAAGTTGTCAAAAGCCTTGGCAATAACTTTCATGCACTTTCTTAGCCCCTGAAGATCAAGTCCTCCATTTTGAGGGATGTAATCAGCTAAATTGAAAGCAGCTCCTATTTGCGTAGCCTTTCGAATTATAGCGTGGAAGCCCTTTTCATTGAAATCATCGTCATCATTATATTTCTTCCCAAGCACCATTCTACAAGAAATATTAGTGCTAAGAGACCAGACCTTAGCGCTGAGATCAACAACAACACGAGCGAAAGTGGCCTTCTTAATATGCTGAATTAAAAGAAGAAGCTCTTCCTTTCTCACGGACATGAAAGAATTGATTTTGAGGTTACTAAGTAACTCCAGAGTGCACATCTTATGCATGTTGCGCTAATAAGATCCGTATGGGGAGAAGGACAAATTCTGCTGATTGTAAACAATATACTTGGCACCGTCATAAGTCTTGAGGAAAAGCTCGGCAGCCTCGGGGGATGAGATGACAATTACAGGCATGAGGCCAAAGCGCAGGTGCATTATGGGGCCATACTTGTGGGCTAACTGTTGAAGATCCTTGTGAGGTTTGCTCTCCATCCTGAAAAGGCTACCCATAATAGGAAGCCCTCTCGGACCAGGTGGTAATCTCTTATTTTCGTCCCTTCTTTTCCAGATCAATGCTTGGAAGAAAAAGATAAGCGCAGCAACTGCAAGAATTGTCCATGTCCAGTCCATGTTGGGAATTTGCTTCACCGACTGCTTCAACCAAGGTTAAGGAAACTAGAATACTTATATTTACGGTTTGGTGCTTAAAGACTGAAAGGTGAGACAAGCAGGAGCAAAGTTCAACGTCCTCTCATATATTTAATCTAATATTTGTATAATTATGTAGTACAACACAAAAGATTCAGATAAGTGACGTATAATGAATTAACATTTTGCTTTTTAATTATGCGACAAATGATGTCACATTTCTAGCATAATTTTTTCGCGCAATCACAATATCACGCTTGTTCATTTTGATGTTACATTAATTAATAAGCAATTTGTTTGGTCCTTTCTCTTTGCATGGTTAAAGATGAGTTGTGACATATTATAAATTTTGGATTTGAATCAAAGCACCCTCATCCTTAGTTATTTAATATTTTCTTTGTAAAAAAAAATACAAGTCGTAATTTTTTCTTTATGCGATTTTAAGAATTTATTCAGATAGTTATATTTGGACTTCTAAGGTGTATAAATTTTATAACTTTAAAATTGAAATTTCAACTTTTTTTTCACTTATAATTAAAAAATTTTACAAGATTTAATTTAAGCATATGTGCTCTCTCATATATGACCTTGAATTTAAGGGATGGATCTGATGTACTTTATCTTAATCAATAGAAACGTTTATAGTATGAGAACAAAATTTAGCCGCCAACAATAAAAACGCTTGTGTATGACCTTGAATTTAAAGGATGGATCTGATGTAATTTATCATAATCAATAAAAGGGTTTATGGGATGAAAAAAAAAAATTGGCCACCAACAAGACGCATGTCAAACAAAATTGGATTACAAATATTGTTCATTTGAGGTAGTATGAAGATGAAAGCTTGAACTTCAACTTTTGGAAATTGAACTTCTTTGAATCACGAAGAACGTAATAAGAGGTTTCAAAGCGTGTTGCTATACTGTTATAATGTGGTAATATTAATATTTATATTAATGTTTTATATTTTAACAATAAATACAAATAAATAATTTTTTATGATTTTAATAATAAAAACTTTCTGTATAAAATAATATATTTACTTTAATAATATAAATGTTTTTAATATTTCAAACCTAAATATTAATATATTATTATATATTAAAACAGTAATATTATTTCAAATTTCTAAATATATTAATATAAGTAACAATAAATAGTTTTCTTTTAAATATTCAATAATATTATATTTTAATATTAAATATATTATTTTCAAAATATAATTATTATTTAATATTAATAAATTAATTAATAAATAATAAATAATTTTTAATATTTTATTAATTATGTTAATATCATTAGAAAAAATAAAATAGATTTTCCAAAAAAACCAAAAAACAAAAATATTTCCTTTGACTCATTCAAACAACGAAAAATATTTTGTTTTTCAGAAAACATAAATGTTTTACAAAAATCATTTTTCAGAAGTCATTTTCAATGAACCAAACGTAGTCTTATATTAAAAAAAGATTTTTTTCGCAAAAAAAGGAAAATAATGTTTTTTATTGAGATTGTTTGTTTGTTTTTCTTTTTATATTTTTTTAAAGATAATATTTAATTTTATCATGTATTTTTTTATAAGTCAATTGTTTATTTTTTTTATCATAATAATTACTGTTAATTAATTAAGTTAATGATAATTGATTTGATAAAAATGAGTTTATTATACTAATTACATGTCTTTCAAGTAATATGAAGTGCTTTATTTTAGTGATGCCTAAAAATTCACATTAAATTTTAATATAAATCTAATCAATAAAATTAAAAATTTAGCACTCTAACAACGACGGGTAAATTTAGAAAAAGAATTACAGTATTTGTTTTAAATTGGATATGCAAAAGAAAAATAAATCTACATCTTATTCGTTTAATCATGTTAATTAAATACGATAAATCCATAGAACTTGCTTTTACAATGAGAAAAGCCATAGTACTAAGAAAAGGCAACAAAATATATCCAGAAACCATATTCTTGCAGAAATTACACAGCCATATTCTTTCTCATGTTTTTAGGCGCCATGTTGGTATAGCCAGGAGATGCTTGGCTCTAGGACAAACTAGTCCGAAGCCCTCAGTCATGTCCAACTCAGTCGTCAACATATCATCTGGAAGCTCCCAATCAAAGCAATGAACCAATTGTGCTACCACAAGCCGAATAATGGTCAGACCCAATTGCATTCCGGGGCAACCTCTACGGCCAGAACCAAATGGGATTAGCTGGAAGTTGCGTCCACGAAGATCAATCTCAGTTCCGATAAATCTCTCCGGATGAAACATCTCTGCGTCAGTCCAAACATTTGGGTCTCGACCTATGGCCCATGCGTTTATGAAGACGCGGGAATTCTTGGGTATGTGAAAGCCATTCACTGTGCAGTCTTCCATGGATGCATGCGGGAGCAGCAATGGCGCAACTGGATGAAGCCTAAAGCTTTCTTTCACAACCATGTCTAAGTACTCCAATTTCTCCAAGTCTGATTCTTCGACCATCCTCTCCATGCCCACCACGTTTTCGAGTTCTTTCTGGACTTTCTTTGTCACCCGTGGATGTCTGATGAGCTCCGAAAGTGTCCACTCAATTGCAGCAGCTGAAGTATCCATTGCAGCGACAAGCATGTCCTACAAGGCTCGTGATAAAAATTATATTAGATTTTGCAATCAAAGAAACATAATCATTAATGTCAAATATTTGACATTGTCGTCTTACTATAGTTATTACCAAATAGTATGTTTCAACATTTTCCATGCAAATGTCAAAGCTGAATAGGCAGACGAGATAAAATGAGACCCACAAGTCAATGTGATTTTTTTTATTATAAAATACACGAATAACCATTTGATTTTGGATTATTTTAATCATTGATTATTAAATTTTAATGTTTTTGTCATCATCGTTTGATTAAGTGTTTATTTTGGTTAACCAACCATTAGTTTCTAATAAAATATGCATGCGACGTATAATGGCCACATGACATACGTTGTAAAAAATACTATTATATGTTAACATTGCTAATGGATGGATTTCACCGCACTCTATTTTTTATTTCAAAAACACATTAAGTTATATTTAGAATGCAGCCCACGAATGTATTATTTCAAAAACACCACGATTTTCCGGTAGAGTGGAAAAGAAAGGATAAGGAAGCAACCTATGTTAGCATATCTCCATAATTAGGGAAATAATTGTTTGGTTGACCAATTCCGGATATGGTCCATAATTTCACGCTTAATCTCAACTCAATATTTGGCTATTAAAACACGATTTTGTGATGGTTAAAACGTGATTTAATTGCCATAATTAGCATGCTCTCGTTAGTAATATAAGAGGGCTCCTTCCGGTCCCCAAGTACGTTAACCTAAAAAACATACAAACACCATCTAGTGAGGTTTTGAGTGCTTGGAAGATTTGGAAGGTCTGTGATCGACACAGAGTAGACTATCAGATTCGGCAATTGCTTCAACAGCAGAGTTACAGAGTGCAATGGCTGGAGGTTAGATCCTATCGCTTCCGCATTTTATTTGTTTAACATGTTTCATATTGTGTAGAATCATGTTAGGCTTGTTTGATGTACTTACATTTGGCATCAGAGCCGTAGTTTAACCTCTGTCTTGTTAGAGATATGTAGAAAGAAGCCAAAAAAAAAACCCATATTTTGAAACTTTAGTCTCGGATTTCATGAAACTCATTCTGTTTTCATGTGATTTTGGTTCAAATACTTTAGATCTATTGTTGTAAAGCTCTAGGGATGAAAAAAATACATGAAAAACGGGAGTGTTTGAAGGGTTTTGTGCCGGGTCGGGTCGAAAAGACCTAAATTTCTGCAAAAAAGGGCCCGTTCGGGCGAAGAAGAAAGAGTTGGGAATCGGGCGCGTGAGATCCACGCGCCCGATATATTATTATTACGCGGGCGCGTGAGAACCAAGCGCCCGATGGAGTAATGCGGGTGCGTGTGACGCACGCGCCCGCGCCCTGCTGTATTAATGCAGCGAAAAAAAAAAGGAAAAGAAATTCTTTTGGGCCTCGGGTTTTAGGCCACTATTTGGGTCCTTATTTGGTTAGTTTTGGGCCATATAATTTAAGGGATTTCCTTTTATTTTGGGCTAGATTATTTGGGCCATGTGGATTAAATAAAAGGGCCATTTGGTTTATTTTAGGCCTTAAGGATTTATTTAATTTTAAGTAATTTATATTATTTAATTTAGGCCAAATAATTATATTTTTTTATAGTTTTATCAAATTTTCAGTTCTGTAATTTTCATAATTTTATGAATAATTGAATTATTTTCACAAAATTAATATAATTATGAAAACTTCTCATTATTTTGGATTTTATGAGGATTTTTCATAAATTTGAAATTTTTATAAAAGCTATAATTTTAAATTGAATAATTTTTGTGAAAATTATCATAAAATTATGATTAAATTATGAAAATTTGATTTGAATGTGTATATGTGCTCATTTTGAATCTGTATAATTTTGTTATTTTTATACTAGAAGCACATGTAGCTAAGTTATTCATATTATTTGGAATTAAAATTGCCTTGTGATAATTGCAATTTTTAAAATATGAATAAGCTTAGAATTTTACCAATATGTCTAAGTGATTTATAATTTATTTAATTAGGGCTTAGCCTCAGCAACCTTAATTAAGTAAAATTATTTTTGTAAAATCACATAATTATATGAGACATAAATTGTGATTAGTTATAAGGTTATGATAAATTTTTTCCCACAGGAATTTTTATTATAATTTTATAACTAATTAGGATAAAATATCAAATTAGTTTCTTAATTTACCCACAGGAATTAGGAAATGATATAATTTGATAGTTTTATCATTATGATATGAATCTATTAGAATTAGAACTTTAGCCCACAGGCAAGTTTTATGTCTAGGATTCATTAATAAAATATGTTTACATTGGTAGACATAATTAAGTTTGCCTAAAAAATTCTAGATACATAAGCATGTTTATTTTCTATATGCAGTGTTTCCTCAGGCTAGTATTAACCTAGAAGTTCCCGAGCTAGATGGAGAGAACTACAAGGTTTGGAAGGAGAGAGTTCTCCTCCAATTAGGGTGCATGGATATAGACTATGCTATAAGGAAAGATGAGCCCGTATTGACTGAGACCAGCACTCCTACTGAAGTACCTTTACATGAATGCTGGGAGCGATCCAATCGCCTTAGTGCCATGTATATTAAGACAAAAATATCTGCTGGGATACGTGGTTCTATCGAACAGCATACCAACGTTAGGACCTTACTGAAGGCCATAGATGATCAATTTGTCACTTCAGACAAAGCGTTGGCCAGCACCCTGATAATGAAGTTCTCATCGATAAGGCTCACCAGTGTCAAATGAGTGCGCGAGCACATAATGGCTATGAGAGATATAGCGGCCCAACTCAAGAAGCTAGAGGTGGAGATGTCTGAGTCTTTTCTTGTGCATTATATATTGAACACTCTACCAAAGCAGTACGGACCATTCAAGATATCCTACAACACACATAAGGATAAGTGGACCATCAATGAATTGATGACCATGTGTGTTCAAGAGGAGGGAAGGCTGCTTATGGAATCGGGTGAAAGTGCATTTTTTGCAAGCCAAGGAAAGACCAAAGATCGAGCCAAGAACAAGAGAAAAGGGAAAATCCCTACCCAAGCTGACATTAAGAAAGAGTCCAAGTGTTTCTTCTGTAAAAAGAAGGGACACATGAAGAAGGACTGTGCTAAGCTTCAGCAGTGGCTCGTTAAGAAAGGTAATCCACTCTCATATGTTTGTTTTGAATCAAATATGGTTGAGGTTAATCATAACACATGGTGGATTGATTCTGGATCTACAATTCACATTTCGACTTCCTTACAGGGTATGACAAACCTAAGGAAGCCAGTGGGAAATGAGGAGAGCATCTATTCAGGAAACAAGATGCGCTCGCGTGTTGAAGGCGTTGGAACATGCACTTTAGTTCTTAGGAGTGGTTTTGTTTTGCAATTAGAAAAGACCTTTTATATTCCTAGTTTCTCGAGAAATTTAATCTCTGTTTCTAGGTTGGTACCTTATGGATATTCCTTTCAATTTTCAAATAAATCAATATTGATATATTTTAAGTCTGATATTGTTGGGAATGGTACCTTATATTGTGAAATCCCCAAAATTCTGTAAATTTTCAATACTTGTACAGTTTTCTAGCTTGAATTAATGGAATAAATGGAAAATTCTGATTTATAAATGATGCATAGGACATAGAGGGAATTAAAGGAATTGATGGTCAAAAGTCACAAGGTCAAGGGGTCAAATGGATGGTCAATGGCTGAGATGATGAGAATGAATTAATGGGCATTTAATGAAAGCCATGACTCATCATCATCACCTCTTGCACCCCACGACAGCTTCCAGCCCCTCTCCCTCTCGTTGCTTCCATTTTCTCCTAAGTATCCAAGCTTCTCACCTTGACAAACCACCATCTCATGCCATCGATTAGCTAAGCTTCTTTAACGAAAAACGATCCTTATCGATAGCTTAGCCTATGCCTTTAATATGAAAGGCTAAATCCAAGTGGTTAAGGAGATCTCAAAATCTTGAAAGTTGGTGAATTATAAAGGTAAGGGAGTTAAATGGTTTTGGTTAATTTTATGGATGGTTTGGAGTTGTATGTAGTTGATAGAGTGTATTTATTGAAGTTTAAATTGTTATGATGTTTACAGCTTGAAGAGTAAAGAAAAAGGACAAGTGTTGGTGCAACCAACCTGTGGAGTAATTGCTAATTGAGGTAAGGAATTTATGTAACGGACGTAAGGCGGCTATGTCCGCATATTTTATCATGTTTTGATGTGATTTGGAGAGAAGTACCAGCTGTTTCTTTTCAGGAAAATGACATCTTTGGACTTGTCTCCTAGTACCAATTAGGCTAGGGGCAGCCGACTGCCATATAGGGAAGTCGACTGCCTAGAGACATCAAAAACGCCGTTTTTCGAAAACCGATGCAAACCAGTCGACTGCCATGGGAGCCAGTCGACTGCCATTTTCCAGAAACCATTCTGTTTCAAACCAGTCGACTGCTATTTGTCCAGAAGCATTCTGTTTCAAAACCAGCCGACTGCCCAGGGGGCCAGTCGACTGCCTTTTCTCGGGAAACATTCTGTTTCAAAACCAGTCGACTGCTATTTGGGGCCAGTCGACTGCCCTATTTATATTTTGAAAAAAATATAATAATTGAATTTCAAAAAGGGAAAGAAATTCAATAAGGCATAACATGGGGTAGCAGCCGACTGCCATATATGACCAGTCGACTGCCTATTTGAAAGAAAGGTTGGAGAACCTGTTTTAAGAAAAGACATTTATACTTGTTTTAAACCTATATGAATAAGGTTTTGGAGACTATTAATCTCTTGAAAAGAGCATGCACATTATTTGTTACTTGTATTTGCCTGAGGAGCTCTAGTCCAGCCCTCAGACCTGCAGTACGGCACCTGACTAGTGAAACTGTGGGCTATAGACAATGGCCATGAGTCTCTTATTTGCTTAGGCTTTGGGGAGGATCCCTGGCCCATACGTGGGTACGCCATTTATTTGATATATTGGATTATCCCTTACGGGATATATTTGCTGTATCCAGTATGGATTATCCCTCATGGGATATATTTGCTGTATCCATCATCTCTATTGGATTATCCCTTATGGGATATATTTGCGGTATCCATTATGAGAACTATTTGGTGCATGACCTTAATTGATATCGATTGTCTCCCATTTACTTGAAAGTATATAAAAGATATTTGTATTTGAATATTTGATTTCACGAGATTGAAGATCCGTGGAAATACTTGAAAGCCTGGTTTACTTGTATTTGATATTTGCAAAGGAGATATGCAGTACATGCTTTATAATGGTTTTACATGACATTATAGAGCCAAGTAGGAAAACAGCATATAGTGACATAGTACGCTCTTTTACATAAGTTTCTTACTGAGCGTAAACTCACTCCTTTACAATTATTTTCCTACAGATTACTTGAAGTAATCCCGCTCCGGATAGAGGAGCATCTTTTGGGATTTTTGAGATACCTTCGAGGCACGCTTCCTATTTATCCTTGGAAGGTATATGTAGTCGGCCGTTACTTAGGCTAATGTACAGTACAATGCTACAATTTTATATATGTTGGGGATTAGGGTGTATAAATAATTGAGATCCTGTTGTATATGGCACATGTTTATAAATGAAAAATTTTATGCATGTGAAATTAGATATTATACTCTGATAAAGATGCCTAAAGCATAACAGTAAAGTAGGTTGACATCGGACAAACTAGTCGATTTATTTGTTATTTGAAGTAAATTAGTTGTTATTTGGTTAGTGACAAGGACGTCACAGATTGGTATCAGAGCAGATTCGACTGAAGTTTGTCGATGTCAATAAGCTAGAATTAGAGTAATTCCCCAATGTACTGTACTAGCTTACTTGATTTTGAGTAGTATAACGGCTCAAGGTTATACTAAATGATGTTATTTGATCATGATCTTAACAGAATGAGTACTCGAAGGAGGGGTACTAGACGAGGACGAGGACGGGGTCGTGATGAACCGCCCCCAACACAGTCTTCTCCTCCATCTCCACCGCATAGCCCGAATACGAGGCTAGCTAAAATGGAGAAATACATGGAAAACATGTCCGCAATGTTCACCCAGTTTATGGCTAAATTTCCGGACGTGGCCGCTAGTGCACCGGCAGTTACCCCTACTGTACCTCCTACTCCGGTGGTACAACCTCCACTAGTCCCAGTTAATGAGAGGCGAGATCCTACAGCTTACTGCAGTGTAGCTTTGATAAAAGAGTTTAAGAAGCTGGATCCGCCAAAGTTCAAGGGGGACAGTGATCCAGTAGCCGCGGAGAATTGGATGAAAGCGGTCACTAAGTCATTCGGATACATGGCTTGTACTGAGAAAGAGAAGGTGGGATTGGCCGCCTATTTGCTAGTGGATGAGGCCGAGCCATGGTGGCAGGCTACTCAGACAGTCTTAGAGGCTAAGCACCCAGAGGTAACGTGGGATAGATTTGTGGAAGCCTTTAATGAACAGTATGTCCCACGTACTGCTCAGAGGAGATTACAGGTTGAGTTTTTGAACTTGACTCAGGGAAACATGACGGTTAGCCAATACGAGTCGAAGTTCATTACGTTGAGCAGGTTTGATCCTGAAGTACTGAGAAGAGAGGATCATAAGACCTACAGGTTTATGGAGGGACTGAGGCCTTCCATTAGGTCTAAGTTATACCCGTTGGATATCACCACCTATGGAGAGGCAGTCCGTAAGGCTCAATTGTGTGAGCAGGACTATGAATTTCATCAGGCAGACTTCCGAGCGAGGAATAAGGGTAAAGAACCTATGAAGCGGAAGTCAGATGAGAAGGCCTCGAGTGATAGGTATCCATCTAGGAGGAATAGGCCATATGATAGAACTTCGACAGGTAAGCAAGTCAACTATAAGAAAATAAATTGTTTTCATTTGATGGTCATATGGAATTAAGTTAAATGGAGTTATGATGATGATACAGGAACTCCTAGATCCACCGGGATCAAAATAGGTGATGAGAGATCCCGACATCCAGCTGGTAGTACCGCTAGCTCACCGAGGAATGCAATGCCGAGGTGTACGCAATGCGGGAAATTCCATGGAGCACAGCCTTGCCGATCTGCGAGTGGGGCGTGCTATTGGTGTGGTGAACAGGGACATAGAATTAAAGATTGTCCCAAGATAAATCAGAGGGCACCTGAAGAGTCAGAGAAGACCCCTCAACCACAATCTAAGACCACACAACCCCAACGTAAAGCCACAGCGGCAGAGAAGGGAAAGGCACCAGTAACTCAAGGAAAGGTATTTGCCATCGATAAAGAGTCCGCTGATGCTTCATCAAAGATGATTCAGGGTAAGATTTACCTTAATGATACATATGTCCTTGCTTTATTTGATCCAGGCTCTACGCACTCTTTTGTGTCACCTAGGGTTGCTATGAGATTAAATATTGAGCCTGAGCATCTAGAGAAAATGCTACAAATAATTACTCCATTTAGGGAATCCCAAATGACGGACATAGTGTATCGTAATTGTAAGCTACGGATAGGAGAAAAAGAGTCAATAGCTGACCTAATCCTATTAAATATGTCCGGATTTGATGTTATATTGGGAATGGATTGGTTAGCTAAAAATCATGTGATGATAGATTGCCATGCTAAGAGTGTGATTTTCTCCTCTCCCGTTAGCTATGTTGTAAATTTTGCAAATATGTAATGCAAAAGTATAATTACTTGTTTGGTTTAATTGAGACTTAATTGATAAAACATATTTGTGATGTGAAGGGTTTGTAGCACACGTGGTAGACGTAGATCAGAAACGTCCCACACTTCACGAAATTCCAGTAGTTAAGGAATTTTCCGAGGTATTTCCGGATGATCTTCCAGGACTTCCTCCGGATAGAGAAGTAGAATTTACTATAAAATTGGTGCCGGGGACTGAACCTATTTCAAGAGCTCCCTACCGGATGGCCTTGATAGAATTGGAAGAACTGAAGAGGCAGCTTCAGGAGTTGCTAGACAAGGGATTCATACGACCCAGCGTATCCCCTTGGGGTGCTCCTGTGCTTTTTGTCAAGAAGAAGGACGGTAGTATGAGGTTGTGCATCGACTACCGGTGGTTGAATAAAGTGACCATCAAGAACAAATATCCTCTTCCCAGAATAGACGACCTCTTGGATCAGCTCAAGGGTGCACAAGTCTTTTCCAAGATAGACTTGAGGTCGGGATATCATCAATTGAAGATCAGAGATGAAGATATCCCTAAAACTGCATTCAGGACACGGTATGGTCACTACGAGTTCTTGGTGATGCCGTTTGGACTGACCAATGCACCCGCAGCTTTCATGAATTTGATGAATGACGTGTTTAAGCAATACCTAGACCAGTTTGTCATTGTCTTCATCGATGACATCTTGGTGTACTCGAGGTCATGGGAAGAACATGAACAGCAATTGAGGATTGTTTTGGAAACCCTCAGAGATCGAGGACTGTATGCCAAGCTAAGTAAATGTGAGTTTTGGCTTGATAATATCTCCTTTTTAGGTCATGTGATCAGTAAAGATGGAGTTTCAGTTGATCCATCAAAGATTGAAGCGGTGGTTCAATGGGAAAGACCGAAAACTGTGACGGAGATTAGGAGTTTCTTGGGTTTAGCTGGCTACTATAGAAGGTTTGTAGAGGGTTTCTCAAAGCTAGCAGCTCCACTAACGCGCTTGACGCGCAAGGAAGTGAAGTATGAGTGGAATGAAGCCTGTGAGTGTAGCTTCCAAGAGTTGAAGCGCAGGTTAACAACTGCACCTATCCTCACCATTCCTAGTGGTTCAGGAGGATTTACAGTATATAGTGATGCCTCAGGGCAAGGTTTGGGATGTGTGTTAATGCAGCATGGTAAGGTAGTAGCCTATGGTTCTCGACAACTGAAAGACCATGAGAAAAACTACCCGACTCATGATTTGGAGTTAGCTGCAGTAGTATTTGCCCTAAAAATATGGAGACATTACTTGTATGGTGAGAAATTTCAGATTTTTACGGATCATAAAAGTCTGAAATACTTGTTCTCCCAGAAGGAATTGAATATGAGGCAAAGAAGATGGCTAGAGCTTCTGAAAGATTATGATTGTGAGATCATGTACCACCCAGGGAAAGCAAATGTGGTGGCGGATGCTCTGAGCCGGAAGCATATTAGCATGGTGTCTTATATGATGATAAAAGAGCATGAACTAATTGAGCAATTCACAAGCCTCAACCTTAATGTTATGCCTAATGAGCAATTTGGAATGATGGCTAGTTTAAGAGTTGAGCCTGAGTTGATGGATAAAATCCGGGTTGCTCAAAGAGAGGATACTCAGTGTATTGAAGCTATGGATGAGATTCAATCGGGTATGACCTCAGAATTCCATATGGGTAAGGATGAGATGTTGAGGTTTAATAACCGTATATGTGTTCCTAAGGATAATGAATTGAGGAAGTTGATCCTAACAGAAGCACATTCCACTAGGTACACATTACACCCGGGAAGCACGAAGATGTATCACAATCTTCGCAAGGTGTATTGGTGGACTGGCATGAAGAGAGACATAGCTGAGTTTGTAACAAAATGTCTCACATGTCAACAGGTCAAGGTAGAGCACCAAAAGCCAGCAGGATTACTGCATCCTCTACCTATACCTATGTGGAAATGGGAACACATTACGATGGATTTCATTATGGGATTGCCCAAGACCAAAAGGAACCATGACGGTGTTTGGGTGATTGTGGATCGGTTAACGAAGTCAGCTCACTTCCTACCTATGAAGTCTACAGATACACTTAGCGCTTTGGCAGACTTATACGTGAGAGAAGTCGTCAGACTACATGGTGTTCCAGTGAGCATCACGTCGGATAGAGATTCCAGGTTTACTTCTCACTTTTGGGAACATTTTCAGGAAGCCATGGGATCTCAGCTGAATTTTAGCACAGCTTTTCATCCGCAGACTGATGGGCAGTCCGAGCGCACTATTCAGACGCTCGAGGATATGTTGAGAGCATGTGCTTTGGATTTTAAAGGCTCATGGGACGACCATCTGCCATTGGCTGAGTTTGCTTATAATAATAGCTATCATGCAAGCATCGGGATGGCACCATACGAGGCTTTGTATGGAAGACGGTGTCGATCACCGATTGGGTGGGAAGAAGTGGGCGAGCGTAAGTTGTTGGCTCCAGATTTAGTCGAGCAAGCCTCTGAGAATGTTAAACTGATTTGTCAAAGACTTAAGACAGCTCAGAGTCGACAAAAGAGCTATGCAGATGTTCGACGGAGGCCACTTGAGTTTTTGGTTGGAGACTATGTGTTTTTGAAAGTCTCTCCATCCAAAGGGATTATGAGATTTGGCCGACGAGGTAAGTTAAGTCCTCGTTATATCGGACCATTTGAGATCCTAGATCGTGTTGGAGATGTGGCCTATAGGTTGGCACTACCTCCGGAGTTATCGGGAGTACATAATGTCTTTCATGTATCGATGCTTCGGAAGTATAATCCGGATCCATCTCATGTCATTGAATATGAACCCTTGGAGATTCAAGAAGATATGAGTTATGTGGAGAAACCGATTCGGATTTTGGATAGGAAAGATAAGGTGTTAAGATCAAAGACGATTCCATTGGTTAAAGTTCTTTGGCAACACCATACAACAGAAGAAGCTACTTGGGAACTAGAGAACTTGATGAGAGAGAGATATCCGGAATTGTTTAAAACACAACCTTACTTGAATTTGGAGGACCAAATTCTCTAAGGTGGGGAGAATGTGAAATCCCCAAAATTCTGTAAATTTTCAATACTTGTACAGTTTTCTAGCTTGAATTAATGGAATAAATGGAAAATTCTGATTTATAAATGATGCATAGGACATAGAGGGAATTAAAGGAATTGATGGTCAAAAGTCACAAGGTCAAGGGGTCAAATGGATGGTCAATGGCTGAGATGATGAGAATGAATTAATGGGCATTTAATGAAAGCCATGACTCATCATCATCACCTCTTGCACCCCACGACAGCTTCCAGCCCCTCTCCCTCTCGTTGCTTCCATTTTCTCCTAAGTATCCAAGCTTCTCACCTTGACAAACCACCATCTCATGCCATCGATTAGCTAAGCTTCTTTAACGAAAAACGATCCTTATCGATAGCTTAGCCTATGCCTTTAATATGAAAGGCTAAATCCAAGTGGTTAAGGAGATCTCAAAATCTTGAAAGTTGGTGAATTATAAAGGTAAGGGAGTTAAATGGTTTTGGTTAATTTTATGGATGGTTTGGAGTTGTATGTAGTTGATAGAGTGTATTTATTGAAGTTTAAATTGTTATGATGTTTACAGCTTGAAGAGTAAAGAAAAAGGACAAGTGTTGGTGCAACCAACCTGTGGAGTAATTGCTAATTGAGGTAAGGAATTTATGTAACGGACGTAAGGCGGCTATGTCCGCATATTTTATCATGTTTTGATGTGATTTGGAGAGAAGTACCAGCTGTTTCTTTTCAGGAAAATGACATCTTTGGACTTGTCTCCTAGTACCAATTAGGCTAGGGGCAGCCGACTGCCATATAGGGAAGTCGACTGCCTAGAGACATCAAAAACGCCGTTTTTCGAAAACCGATGCAAACCAGTCGACTGCCATGGGAGCCAGTCGACTGCCATTTTCCAGAAACCATTCTGTTTCAAACCAGTCGACTGCCAGGGGAGCCAGTCGACTGCTATTTGTCCAGAAGCATTCTGTTTCAAAACCAGCCGACTGCCCAGGGGGCCAGTCGACTGCCTTTTCTCGGGAAACATTCTGTTTCAAAACCAGTCGACTGCTATTTGGGGCCAGTCGACTGCCCTATTTATATTTTGAAAAAAATATAATAATTGAATTTCAAAAAGGGAAAGAAATTCAATAAGGCATAACATGGGGTAGCAGCCGACTGCCATATATGACCAGTCGACTGCCTATTTGAAAGAAAGGTTGGAGAACCTGTTTTAAGAAAAGACATTTATACTTGTTTTAAACCTATATGAATAAGGTTTTGGAGACTATTAATCTCTTGAAAAGAGCATGCACATTATTTGTTACTTGTATTTGCCTGAGGAGCTCTAGTCCAGCCCTCAGACCTGCAGTACGGCACCTGACTAGTGAAACTGTGGGCTATAGACAATGGCCATGAGTCTCTTATTTGCTTAGGCTTTGGGGAGGATCCCTGGCCCATACGTGGGTACGCCATTTATTTGATATATTGGATTATCCCTTACGGGATATATTTGCTGTATCCAGTATGGATTATCCCTCATGGGATATATTTGCTGTATCCATCATCTCTATTGGATTATCCCTTATGGGATATATTTGCGGTATCCATTATGAGAACTATTTGGTGCATGACCTTAATTGATATCGATTGTCTCCCATTTACTTGAAAGTATATAAAAGATATTTGTATTTGAATATTTGATTTCACGAGATTGAAGATCCGTGGAAATACTTGAAAGCCTGGTTTACTTGTATTTGATATTTGCAAAGGAGATATGCAGTACATGCTTTATAATGGTTTTACATGACATTATAGAGCCAAGTAGGAAAACAGCATATAGTGACATAGTACGCTCTTTTACATAAGTTTCTTACTGAGCGTAAACTCACTCCTTTACAATTATTTTCCTACAGATTACTTGAAGTAATCCCGCTCCGGATAGAGGAGCATCTTTTGGGATTTTTGAGATACCTTCGAGGCACGCTTCCTATTTATCCTTGGAAGGTATATGTAGTCGGCCGTTACTTAGGCTAATGTACAGTACAATGCTACAATTTTATATATGTTGGGGATTAGGGTGTATAAATAATTGAGATCCTGTTGTATATGGCACATGTTTATAAATGAAAAATTTTATGCATGTGAAATTAGATATTATACTCTGATAAAGATGCCTAAAGCATAACAGTAAAGTAGGTTGACATCGGACAAACTAGTCGATTTATTTGTTATTTGAAGTAAATTAGTTGTTATTTGGTTAGTGACAAGGACGTCACATATATGATGGTCTTTTCTCTATTGATTTGCAAAATGACACTGCTCATAACGCCTTGCATGTTCAAACTGGCACTAAAAGATGTATTATGAATGACGACTCCTCCACGTTGTGGCACTGGAGATTAGGTTATATCTCCATAAATAGAATTAAGAGATTGGTAAATGACGGAATACTTAGTACTCTCGATTTTACTGATTTCGACACTTGTGTGGATTGCATTAAGGGTAAGCAAACCAACAAGTCTAAGAAAGGTGCCAATAGGAGTTCAACCATATTAGAGATCATACATTCTGACATATGTTGTCCAGACATTGATGCATATGGTCAGAAATATTTCATCACCTTTATTGATGATTACTCGAGGTTTATGTATCTCTACATGCTTCATAACAAGAACGAAGCATTGGACGCCTTTAAAATATTTAAGGCTGAAGTAGAGAAACAATGTGGGAAACCCATAAAGATAGTAAGAACTGATAGAGGTGAGGAGTATTACGGTAGATACACTGAAGATGGACAAGCACCTGGACCATTTGCGAAGTTCCTTCAAGAAAATGGGATTGTTGCCCAATATACCATGCTTGGTTCACCGGGTCAGAATGGTGTTGCAGAAAGAAGTAACCGAACTTTGATGGAAATGGTGCGTAGTATGCTTAGCAACTCGAAGTTGCCTAAGTCCTTGTGGATTGAAGCTCTTAAAACGGCAGCGTATATATTGAACCGGGTTCCAACCAAGGCTGTTCCAAAGACGCCTTTTGAATTATTTAAAGGTTGGAAATCGAGTTTGCGTCATATGCGCGTTTGGGGATGCCCTTCTGAGATAAGAGTTTACAACCCACAGGAAAAGAAACTGGATCCTAGGACCATAAGTGTGTATTTCATCGGATATGCCGAACGGTCCAAAGGCTACAGATTCTATTGTCCATCTCATAGCACTAGATTTGTGGAATCAAGGAACGCCAAGTTTCTTGAAAATGACTTAGTTAGTGGGAGCGATCAATCTCAAGACCTAGTTTCTGTGAGAGATCAACCCTCTACCTCGAGTCAAGGATTGGTTATCATGAACAATGTCCCTTCAGTACAACTGGACATTGAACAACCAATCGTTGAAGATCCATAAGTAGCTGATAACTTACCAGTAGACGAGGCTCCTCTGGATACACCAGAATTGAGTGAGCAACCAGTTGAACAACATGATCCTTCAGAGAATGTTGAACCAACATTAAGAAGGTCTACTAGGGAAAGGAAATCAGCTATTCCTAGTGATTATATTGAGTATCTACAAGAGTATGATTTCAATATTGGGCCCATTAATGATCTAGAGACGTTTTCACAAGCCATGAACAGCAAAGAATCAAAACTTTGGTTCGATGCTATGAAGGATGAGATGGATTCGATGGCATCTAATGGAGTATGGGATCTTGTCGAGTTGCCTAATGGGGCCAGGGCTATAGGCTGTAAATGGGTCTTTAAGACCAAGACTGACTCATTAGGCAACATTAAGCGTTATAAGGCAAGACTTATAGCCAAAGGATTCACTCAAAATGAGGGAGTCGATTACAAGGAGACCTTCTCTCCTGTATCTAAGAAAGATTCTCTCCGCATCATAATGGCGCTTGTTGCACATTTTGACTTAGAGTTGCAACAAATGGATGTGAAAACGGCATTTCTCAATGGTGATCTAGAGGAAGAGGTTTACATGAAACAACCTGAAGGTTTTTCCTCTAGTAATGGTGAGCATTTGGTCTGTAAGCTGAAGAAATCCATATATGGGTTGAAACAAGCTTCCCGCCAATGGTATCTAAAATTCCATAAAGTCATCTCTTCAGTTGGTTTCGTTGAGAACATCATGGATCAATGTATATAACAGAAGGTCAGTGGGAGCAAGATTTGTTTCCTTGTGCTATATGTGGATGATATTCTGCTTGCAACCAATGATAAGGGGATGCTACGTGAGGTGAAACAATTTCTTTATGAGAACTTTGATATGAAAGATATGGGTGATGCATCTTATGTCATTGGCATTAAGATCCATAGAGACAGACATAGAGGTATATTAGGTCTGTCACAAGAAGCCTATATTAACAAAGTCTTGGAAAGATTCAGAATGAAAGATTGTTCACCAAGCCCAGCTCCCATTGTGAAGGGTGACAGGTTCAATTTGAACCAGTGTCCGAAAAATGATCTTGAGGGGGAACAGATGAAGAACATTCCATATGCCTCAGCTGTTGGAAGCATTATGTATGCACAGGTCTGTACCAGGCCTGATATTGCTTTTGCTGTGGGAGTGTTGGGTAGATACCAAAGTGACCCAGGGATGGACCACTGGAGAGCTGCGAAGAAGGTGCTTAGATATCTTCAAGGCACTAAAGATTACATGCTTATGTATAGACGGACTGATGAGTTGGAAGTGATTGGCTACTCAGACTCAGATTTTGCTGGCTGTGTTGATACCCGGAAATCAACATCCGGTTACATCTTCATGCTTGCCGGTGGAGCTGTGTCATGGAAGAGTGCTAAGCAGACACTGACTGCCACTTCCACTATGGAGGCCGAGTTCGTTTCCTGTTTTGAGGCTACCTCACATGGTGTATGGCTTAAGAGTTTCATTGGTGGGCTTAGAGTTGTTGACTCCATATCTAAGCCATTGAGGATATATTGTGACAATTCAGCTGCGGTATTCATGGCTAAGAACAATAAGAGTGGAAGTCGAAGTAAACACATCGACATTAAGTACTTGGCCATTAGAGAACGTGTTAGAGATAAAAGAGTGGTCATTGAACACGTTAGCACTGAATTGATGTTAGCTGATCCTTTGACTAAGGGCATGCCACCGTTTAAATTTAAGGATCATGTAGAGAGAATGGGACTTTGTCCCACATTTTGATTGTAATTGAAACTCTTATTAATAATATGATGTTTCTCATTTTTGATTTGTATACACTAAAGTTTATTTGAGAAATATCCTTGTTGTTTGGACCGAGAATAAACATAAGGTTTATTCATTAAGTATAAATGAGTTGATTTAGAAACATTTTACATAGTAATACATGGAAGATAATACTCACCATTAGAGGAACTGTCGCCATGATTCATGTGATTTGTTTCTTCTATAAGTGAAATATATGGACCAAGTGGGAGAATGTTAGTATATCTCCATAATTAGGGAAATAATTGTTTGGTTGACCAATTCCGGATATGGTCCATAATTTCACGCTGAATCTCAACTCCATATTTGGCTATT
This sequence comes from Heritiera littoralis, assembly GCA_031772115.1. Lineage (NCBI taxonomy): Eukaryota > Viridiplantae > Streptophyta > Magnoliopsida > Malvales > Malvaceae > Heritiera > Heritiera littoralis. Next base: position 751,349 of record JAPDPK010000096.1, on the reverse strand, counting down.
AAAACACGATTTTGTGATGGTTAAAACGTGATTTTATTGCCATAATTAGCATGCTCTCGTTAGTAATATAAGAGGGCTCCTTCCGGTCCCCAAGTACGTTAACCTAAAAAACATACAAACACCATCCAGTGAGGTTTTGAGTGCTTGGAAGATTTGGAAGGTCTGTGATCGACACAGAGTAGACTGTCAGATTCGGCAATTGCTTCAACAGCAGAGTTACAGAGTGCAATGGCTGGAGGTTAGATCCTATCGCTTCCGCATTTTATTTGTTTAACATGTTTCATATTGTGTAGAATCATGTTAGGCTTGTTTGATGTACTTACAACCTAATGTTGTCTTTTGGACTTTGGAGTTGCAACTTATTAGTTTTTGATGAAAAAAAAAATCTCTAGTTTTTTGATAAGGAAGCAATCCAACACTAGTGGCATGCGGTTAGTGGGAAGGGATTTTTTTTACCAGGTGGGAAGGGAAAATCTCTTTTTTTTTTATCCATATAAATGGTGGCAAAGTGTGCAACCACTCCGAGTCGGGTGGGATCTCATTGGGCGGACAAAACTCTTCCAACAAATACAACTGCATTCCCAAGCCTCGAACCGAAGACCTTGGTTAAGGTGAAACAGTCTCTAGCCACTGATCCACTTATTTTGTTGGTAGAAGGGAAAATCTATAACAATATATAAAAAGAATCTCATTGCTAGATATGCTGACACTTGTTTTTTTTTTTCTTTGCTTTTTGAGTTGTTAGTAATTGACAATTTTTTTTGTATGGATTTCAAATTCATGTTTTCTTTTGTCCTTTTGTTATTAAATTTATTTTTAAATATCTAAAAAAATTACAAAAAAAAGCTATCAAACATATAAAATATTTTTATTAATTTATATTTTTGAAGTAATTAATTTTGAAGTTTTAAAAAACTGAATTAAAAAATCAATTTGTTATACTCTAATTGTTTTTTTATTAATTAGATATTTTTTCTTAAACATAAATTAATATATTTGACAAAAAAACTATTCATATATATATATATATATATATAAATATTCAGCTCAATAATCAATATATTTTCTTACATTTAAACATTATTACAACATGTTATATAAATTTATAGTTATTTATATGTCATGGACTCATTTTAATATGTATTAAACATTTAACCCAAAGCAGAGTGAGGGATATGATACTAGTTAAAATGATAATTTTTGAAACTTAAAAAAGCTGAAGTATATTAATGATTGAGTGATCACAATAAACATTATAAAAACATTAATGATAAAAGTTAGATATCATAATTACGCAACAAAATCAAAAGTCATTGACTATAAGTATATTTTACCCTTAATTTGAAGAAAGGAAGAAAATGTGCTTGGAAATAAAGCCACCTTAATTCAAGAGAGAATAGATTCTGTATATTGAATTGACTTGAGATATAGAAGAGTACCAAGATTATTGCTTTGATGTTGTCTCGCTCCACACGGTACTCTGTTTCTTTGGATCCCACGAATCCCAGCATGACATCAACGAAGTCCTTGATTCGGTTCTCATCTTTGGAATCAACATGCTCATTAATTACCCTCTCAAAGAAGTCGTCAAAAGCCTTGGCAATAACTTTCATGCGCTTTCTTAGCCCTTGAAGATCAAGTCCTCCAATTTGAGGGATGTAATCAGCTAAATTGAAAGCAGCTCCTATTTGCGTAGCCTCTCGAATTATAGCGTGGAAGCCCTTTTCATTGAAATCATCGTCATCATTATATTTCTTCCCAACCACCATTCTACAAGAAATATCAGTGCTAAGAGACGAGACCTTAGCGCTGAGATCAACAGCAACACGAGCGGAAGCGGCCTTTTTAATATGCTGAATTAAAAGAAGAAGCTCTTCCTTTCTCACGGACAAGAAAGAATTGATTTTGAGGCTACTAAGTAACTCTAGAGTGCACAACTTACGCATGTTGCGCCAGTAAGATCCGTACGGGGAGAAGACCAAATTCTGCTGATTGTAAAGAACATACTTGGCACCTTCATGAGGTGGCCTGCTAGCAAAAACAAGGTCATATGTCTTGAGGAAAAGCTCGGCAGCTTCAGGGGATGAGACGATGATTACAGGCATGAGGCCAAAGCGCAAGTGCATTATGGGGCCATACTTGTGGGCTAACTGTTGAAGATCCTTGTGAGGTTTGCTCCCCATCATGAAAAGGCTTCCCACAATAGGAAGCCCTCTTGGACCAGGTGGTAATCTCTTATTTTCGTCCCTTCTTTTCCGGATCAATTCTTGGAAAAAGAAGATAAGTGCAGCAGCTGCAAGAAACGTCCATGTCCAATCCATCTTGGGAATTTGCTTCACCGGTTGCGTCAACTAAGGTTGAGGCAACTGGGATACTTATCTTCTTGGTTTGGAGCTTAAAGAAAAAAAAAGGTAAGACAAGCACAGCAATACCGTCCACTCATGTATTTATCTGTGCCTATATCTATATTATCTATATCTATATTTTATTTATTTATATATAAAAAGAATCCCTAGGAATTCTTTATTTGACAACTGAGGATATGAGAATAATTTATTAAAAAATATGCATATTGTTATGAATAATTATAAATATGGATGTCCATTCATCTCCTATGACTCTTCATATTGATACATGAATGAGTCTATTCATCTCTCATACTCTTCATATTGGTACATGAATAAGAAACTATTCATCTACCCCTTCATTAAGTTTGTAACTACCCCTTCATTAAGTTTGTAACTACCTCATTATTATGGTAACGGATAGCCGTTACGATATTGAATGCAATAGTAACAGATGTATTTGTGAAGCCTATAAATAGAGGCTCACCATCCTTGTATTGAATATAGTTGAAGAACATACTTGAAGAATAAGAGAAAATCTCTCTTCTTGCTCTCTCTCCTTGTCTTCTTTCTATAATTTCATAACACGTTATCAGCACGAGACTCTAAAAACCCGTGAGAGATTTGGAGAATAGGCCTCAACCGAGGATCTTCATCAACCAGACTTGAGAGCCTGTCTCCTTTGTGCTAAAGGACACAAAGGTACGAGCTTATAGAACAGATCCTGTTCAAGTAAGGTCGTTAATCAACCACAATTATCTTTTTTTTTTACGGTAATGAAACTATTTTTATCTAGCTCCTCCGTAATTATCTATGCTTGTGCACGTTTTATTTGCTTACTCAAATATGAGATTACAAGATTTAAAATCTATAAGTGAATATAACTCAGCTATGTTTAGAATCAGTTCTCAATTAAAGTCATGTGGAGAAAACATCACTGATGAGGATATGTTAAAAAAAAACATTCTCCACCTTTCATGCATCTAATATGCTCTTGCAGTAGCAATATCGTGAAAAAGGTTTTAAGAAGTACTCTGAACTGATTTCATGCCTCCTTGTGGCTGAGCAAAATAATGAGCTATTGATGAAAATCATGAGGCCCGTCCAACTGGATCTGCTCCATTCCCTGTAGTGAATGCAGCAACATATAATGGAAAAAATAGAGGTCATGCTAGTAGTCATGGCCGTGGTCGTGGACGTGGACATGAACATAGTAATTATCGAGGTGGTCATTTCAAAAACACATATACCACCAGAAGTGGGAACATAGTGATGGAATAGATGAGACAAATTTTGTTTTGTGAAAATGATGATTTTGATTATGGTTATGTTGATGCCACTCATTTAGATGATATTGGAATTTATTTTACACATGCTTCTTATTAATAGGATTCTAATTATTAAGTATTTGTCATGTTTAGATGCTTCATTATGTTTTGGTTATTTATGAGTGTAACTGCCAATAATTACATAACCGTTGTAACTGCTACTCACTTAATTATATATTTAATTATGTAACTGCCTATTTAATGAGTGTAACCGCCCACTTAAACACCTATATAAAGGTGTAGAGACATAGGAAGCAGGTACAAGCACACTTTTACTCTTTTCCAATTTTGATATTCTTTCTTGAATACTATACATATTTTTTATTTTCAATGAAGAACATAAATACTCTCCTAGTTTGATTTGCAATAAGTAATGCAGATATATGTCTCGCAAACAGTGCCACTACACATACTATATTAAAGAATAAGAAATATTTTTCTTATTTGATAATGCAACAGGCCAATGTTAGTACTATATCGGGTAGTGCAGAATTGATAGAAGGCTCCGGAAGAGCTAACATATTCTTGCCTAGAGGAACAAAATTTGAATCATTATATTCTCCCGAGTCTCAAAGAAATTTATTGAGTTTTAAGGATATCCACCGAAATAGATATCATACTGAGACAACAAGTGAAGGAGACATTGAGTACCTTCACATTACGAGTATAATCTTGGGTAATAAAATTGTATTAGAAAATTTACCGGCCTTTTCCTCCGATTTGTACTACACAAGAATTAAAACAATTGAAACAAATGTGGTCATTAACCAGAAGCTTACAGATCACAATAACTTTGTTGTTTGGCATGACTGGTTAGGCTATCCTCGATCGATAATGATGCGAAGAATAGTTGAGAATTCATGTGGACATCCATTGAAGAGCCAGCAGATTCTTCAATCGAAAGATTTCCCATGTGCTGCTTGTTCTAAAGGCATATTAATTGTTCGACCATCACCAGCTAAGATAGGGATTGAATCCCTTATTTTTCTGAAACGAATACAAGGTGATATATGTGGACCAATACATCCACCATGTGGACCTTTTAGATATTTTATGGTTTTAATTGATGCATCAACTAGGTGGTCACATGTATCTCTATTATCAACTCGCAACTTTGCGAGGTTACTTGCTCAATTAATCAGATTACTAGCACATTTTCCAGATTATCCCATCAAGACAATTCGTCTTGACAATGCTGGTGAATTTACTTCCCAAACTTTCAATGATTATTGTATGTCTATTGGGATAAGTGTTGAACATCCTGTAGCACATGTTCATACACAAAATGGCCTTATAGAATCATTTATTAAGCGTCTTCAATTGATTGCAAGACCATTACTAATGAACTCAAAACTCCCAATTTCTGCTTGAGGTCATGCTATTTTACATGCGGCAGCACTAATTCACATCAGGCCAACAAGTTATCATAAGTCCTCCCTTTTACAATTGGTTTTTGGTCAGGAACCAAATATTTCCCATCTAAGAATTTTCGGATGTGCTGTCTATGTTCTAATTCCTCCACCACAACGTACTAAGATGGGTCCTCAAAGGAGGTTGGGAATATATGTTGGATATGAATCCCCATCTATAATTAAATATTTAGAACCATCAATAGGGGATTTATTTACAGCTAGATTTGCTGATTGTCATTTTGATGAATCAGTCTTCCCAACCTTAGGGGGAGAAAATAGGCAGCTGGAAAAAGAGATAAATTGGAATGAATTATCATTGTTTCATCTTGATCCTTGTACAAAACAATGCAAACTAGAAGTTCAAAAGATAATTCATTTACAAAGTTTAGCAAATCAATTGCTAGACGCATTTACTAACCCAAAGAGAGTGACAAAGTCACATATACCAGCTGTTAATGCTCCAATTAAAATTGATGTCCCAGAAGGACAACCTTTTGTTGCCAATGAATCTAAAGCACGCCTGAAGCGTGGTAGACCAGTCAGTTCCAAAGATAAGAATCCTCGAAAAAGAAAAGGAGCAAAGATTCAAGATGGCCAGGTCGAGGAAATTGTAACTCCAGAAGAGTCTACAGAAGAGCCCCTTGACATGACTAACATTACAGTTCCAAAAGAAAGTCAGGTACCTGAATTACTGAAAATGAAGAGATCTCGATAAATTATGTCATGTCAAGAAATATATGGAACCGAAATAAAATCGACATCGATGATGTTTTTGTATACAATGTAGCGCTAGATGTTATGAATGATGACGAGGATCTTGAACCAAAGTCTATCGAGGAATGTAAGCATAGACATGATTGGCCAAAATGGAAAGATGCAATTGATGCAGAATTGAAACCTCTTGAAAAGAGAAATATTTTTGGACCAGTAGTCCGTACACCTGATGGTGTAAAACCAGTGGGGTACAAATGGGTTTTTGTGCGAAAACGAAATGAAAAGGGTGAAATTATGAGACATAAAGCATGTCTAGTTGCACAAAGTTTTTCGCAAAGACCTGGTATTGATTATGAAGAGACATACTCTCTTGTGGTGGATGTGACTACTTTTCGATTTCTAATCAGTCTGGCATAAAAGAGGGACTCAACTTGCGTCTAATGGATGTTGTTACAGCCTATTTGTATGGCCCACTTGATAATGACATTTATATGAAACTCCCAGAAGGATTTAAAGTGCCAGAAGCATGTTATTCTAGTTCTCGAGAACATTACTCAATCAAATTAAACAGATCTCTATATGGATTAAAACAATCTAGTCGCATGTGGTATAACTGCATTAGTGAATATTTGTTAAAAGAGGAATATAAGAATGATCCCGTTTGCCCATGCATTTTTATAAAGAGATCTAGATTTGAGTTTGTTATTATTGCGATATATGTTGATGATCCGAATATCATTCGAACTCTTGAAGAGATTTCAAAGGCAATAGAGTACTTGAAAAGAGTATTTGAGATGAAAGATCTTGGAAAGACAAAATTTTTTCTTGGGTTACAGATAAAACATTTAAAAGGACGGGATTCTTGTGCATCAAACAACTTATATAGAAAAGGTGCTAAAACGATTTTATATAAACAAAGCACATCCGTTGAGCACCCCAATGGTTGTGAGGTCTCTTGATGTAAATAAAGACCCTTTTCGACCTCGGGAAAGTGATGAGGGAATTCCTGGTCCTGAAGTACCATCCTTGAGTGCAATTGGAGCACTAATGTATCTCGTTAATCATATACGACTTGATATATCATTCTCTGTTAACTTATTAGTGAGATATAGCTCTTGTCTAACCTGAAGGCATTAGAATGGGATTAAACATGTACTTCGTTACCTACAAGGTACAAAGGATATGGGTTTGTATTTTTCTAACCTACCCAAAACAGATTTGATTGGTTTTGCAGATGCAGGGTACCTATCTGATCCTCATAATGCTCGATCACAAACTAGATATGTATTCACATGTGGTGGCACCGCCATTTCATGGCGTTCCATGAAACAAACTATAGTAGCCACATCTTTTAATCATGCTGAAATTTTGGCAATACATGAGGCTAGTCGTGAATGTGTTTGTAATTCAGCACATACAAAGAGCTTGTGGTTTATCTTCAAGAAAAGAGGCACCAACGGTCTTATATGAGGATAATGCAGCATGCATCGCCCAACTGAAGGAAGGATATATCAAAGGTGATAGAACAAAACACATTTCACCGAAGTTTCTTTTCACTCATGACCTTCAGAAGAATGGTTATATAAATGTTCAACAAATCCGTTCAAATGAAAATTTGGCAGATTTATTAACAAAGGCACTTCCTACCACCATATTCGAGAAGTTAGTCCACAATGTTGGATTGCGTTGACTCAGAGATCTCAAGTGATATAATCATGAGGGGAGTAAATTCACGTTGTACTCTTTTTCCTTACATGGTTTTGTCCCACTGGGTTTTCCTGGTAAGGTTTTTAATGAGGCAGCATCTCATGTGTATTTTGAAGAATAATGTACCCTTTTTCCTTCACTAGGTTTTTATCCCACAGGGTTTTTCCTAGTAAGGTTTTAATGAGGCATATTCTTCATTAATGGACATTCAAGGGGGAGTGTTATGAATAATTATAAATATGGATGTCCATTCATCTCCCATGACTCTTCATATTGATACATGAATGAGTCCATTCATCTCCCATACTCTTCATATTGGTACATGAATAAGAAACTATTCATCTACCCCTTCATTAAGTTTGTAACTACCCCTTTATTAAGTTTATAACTTCCTCATTATTATGGTAACAGATAGCCGTTACGATATTGAATGCAATAATAACGGATGTATTTGTGAAGCTTATAAATAGAGGCTCACTATCCTTGTATTGAATATAGTTGAAGAACATACTTGAAGAATAAGAGAAAATCTCTCTTCTTGCTCTCTCTCCTTATCTTCTTTCTATAATTTCATAACACATATAATGGAAAAGAATATCGATGTGCATCGTTTTAAGTATTTTCCTCTTTTGCAGAAATTGGTCAAAACTCACCGTTTAGGGTGAGGAAAAAAATCTCCAAACCGTTAAACCCTAATTTCTCTCCCTACTTTCCTTCACAAGCGGCGGTGGTATTATCTTCTCTCCAAAATCGACACCTATCAAACCCCAAATCCTACCTTCAGCCACCCGCTCCATCCATCATCCGTCTGTCGTGGGAGGTTTTAGCCAAGGTACTTCCATTTCTTTTGTCACCCCAAATTTGAGCTATGCGGGTTTATGTTTCCTTTAGATTTCAATGTATAATTTGTAGCTAGTCTTCTTCTCCTAATTAAACCTTTGGATCAGTTTGAGAGGACATTGGTCAAAGTGTGCTATTTTCAGAAATGTAAATGATTTTTCCCTATGCTTGCCTTTTTTGAAAATAGTTTCATGTTATTATGCTTGACGGCTCCATTAGAAATTTCTTAATTGCTTTAGATATGGCTGTCAACCTTGGGAACTTTTAATCACTTCATGATGTTCGTTTAGAATTTTCGCAATTCGCATTTTCAATGTTGTTCTGCTTCTCTAATTCCTTTTACACTTAAAAAAAAAAAACTTCTTTCCAGTCATTCACAGTCGTACAGGACTTCTTTTTCTGTAAATGAAATTACAATTTTGTAACAAGTCTTAGCAGATTAGTTGAATTCCAAGGGATTTCCATGTTAAAAAATATTAGGAAATTAAGAAATATTTAAAGATGTAAGATTATCCCAATTATATGTTGAAAAGTTTTTCTTTTGAAGAAAGTCAGATTTAAACTTAATCTTTTATTCAAGAAGGAAGCATAATTTTAAGAATGCCTCTAGTATTTAGCACCAGTGCTACCGAAATTGCCTCAAAAGAATTTGGGAAACTCCCAATTCCCACCTAATTCCTCAAACTCGGTTTGTTTAGTTTTGAAGATTCATGCACCCAGTGAGATTCCTATGTTCCTTAAAATTTTTATCTGTTGCGGAATTCCTATACGGTTGCTACACATTTGCTGTGTTTTTTTTTTTTTTCCATTTCAGCAATTTTTCTGTCTTTACATTATTGAAGGCAGTTTGTTTGTTGACATTATTGATTATATTTTAATCCTATTTTTAAAATTGTTTATAGGTCTATTTTATTCCTTTTTAAATTGTTTATAGGTCTTTCCAAAAAAAATGGTGACAATTGAAAATATTGAGATTGTTGATTAAATGATAAGGTTGCAACCAGTCCATCGATGACTTCAAGTTGTTCTTTGCCTTATTTTAAATTGTTTGTTGTACTATTAAAGTTTGTTGAATTATTGAACTTATATTTCAATTTGGTACTTGTTTGATTTTATGCTTTTTAATTAATAGAATTTTGCATAGATTTGATGTTAGATTTTTTTTTGCAGGGTTCGGGTTTGGATCAATTAACGGGTTTTTTTTAATCAAATTTTGGTTGAATAATCTGGTGATAAATTGGTATTGTTAAATTATTAATGTAGGGTTCCGATAGTAAATTTAAAAATAGCCTGATAATTATAAAGTTCAAGTATTTTAGTAAATAAACGGGTTCAAGGTGGAGTACTTCAAAATTAGCAAATATCTTTTGACGTCCTAGTTGCTTCTTGTATGGCCTTTTTAGAATTGAATCTTCAAATTCTGTCATTTGAATTTTAAACCCTAAAAATCTCTGCATAGAATTCCAAAAAAAACTCAATGCAAACCCTCAAATCATCTTCCATTTTCTCAACTTCCTATTTTCTCAGTTTTTCTTTTAAACCCAAATCATTTATTTTTATTCTTTCTTATTCTTCTTCTACCTCAGTTTCAAATCCTCCCCTTTTCAATTACCTTGTAAGAAACTTGGATTTCAGTGAAACCCAAGCTCTTTCAATCTCTAATCGTTACTCTCATGTGAATTCCTTCAAAAAGGCCCAATCAGGTGCTAAATTTTTCCGAAGCCTTGGCTTTTCTAATGCCCAAATAGCCTCTTCTGTACGTTTTGCGCCCCGAATTCTGTTTGCTGATGTAGAAAAGAGGCTTAAGCCAAATATCAAGTTTTTTCAAGATCTGGGTCTTGCGGAATCCCATCTGGGTAAGTTCTTCTCAAGGAATTCTACGCTTTTAACTTGTAATTTAGAAAAAAAGTTGATTCCTAGTATCCATTTTATCAAGAAAATTTCAGGGGATAATAATGAAAACTTGTTTAAGGTCCTCAACAGATCCAATGGTTTTATTGCTAGAGATGGCATATTAAAGTTGTCGAGAAACATTGAGCATTTGGAAAGCTGTGGGATTGTTGGGTCTCAGCTCTCAAAGTTGTTAATGAGGCAACCTAGGATTTTTAGGATGCCAGAATCGGCTTTAAGGGAGCTCATTTCGAGGGTTTTAGATATGGGGTTTTCCACTGATTCAAGGATGTTAGTACATGCTATTCATGCCATGAATTGCTTGAGTGAGAAAACATTTAAGAAGAAATGGGAATTACTCAAGAGTTTTGGTTTTTCTGACAATGATTGCATGGATATGTTTAGGAAGGCCCCAGGCTTATTTAAGGTATCTGAGGAGAAAATCAAGTTAGGAATTGACTTCTTTATTAATGTAGCAAAGTTTGATAAGAATGCTTTGGTTTCTCGGCCATTTCTTTTGATGATTAGTTTGGAAGATCGTGTTTTTCCTCGATACAGAGTTTTGCAGATAATTAAGTCAAAGAAGTTGTTGAAAACCGATCGGAGTTTTAATTACATCTTGGAACTTACAGAGAATAAGTTCTTGCAGTTCATGTCAAGGTTTCCAGATGATGCGGAGGAGCTGTTGATAGCTTACAAGGCTCACCGTTTGCACGGTTCAGAAGAAAAAGAAAAAAACATGATAAAGTCTGTTTTTGTTTAATTTGGTTTTACATTATTAAAAGCAACTTTTGAGCCTTCATATTGATTCAGAATGCTGAAGTAATGCACATATTTGTTTTCTAACTATCAAGCTGAATATGATTTTGAACTAGGCTAATTTTAGGTTTGGGTTTTCATTAAGTTATTGTTCTTGTTATTGTTGTGACGATTTTAAAGGTATTGATGGCGGCATGTTATGAATTGAATTAATCAAAAGGTGAACATTATGACTTAATTATTACTTTTGGAATTTAAGAACCAAAAGAAAAGAGAAAATTTGATGGGTACTTGGTCACAATAAGATGGGCAGTTTACAAAAGCTCAAAGGGTTATGGTCGTTATTTTTAAGGCCTGCAAGTTTGAAATTAAAATATGCCTGGCCATATCCTACCTTGGGGAGTTTCCTCAAATAAAATGCGGAAACCAGTAGAAGGCAGCCCTTGGAGGTTTGGTTCCTTAAAGTCAGTCCCCCTAACTTGCCTTGAAATAATAGTATGTTGTACTTTCCATTGGAAGAATCATTTAATTCAGAATTCCTTATCATTAGTATGAAACATTTGCACTTAATGTTGTCATTATTAGCGGAATTCTTTTGTTTTATTTCATACATTCTTAAGCAAGGATGAAGGTGGTGCCCTGTCTTGTAATAACTGTGTTATACCTTATATTTGAACAATCATTTAAAAAAGAAGCCCATATTTAGATGGGAAAGATTTACACTTAAGGTTCTGATCATCAACGGAATTCTTTTGTTTTGTTGGTTAATAAGTAGTTCAGTCATTGTTAGTCAGGGTTAAGCTGGTAGTCGAGCTCCTGTCTTCTTCTTGGAAGGACTTTATTAGGTTAGAGGAACGATGGACTGCAACTCTATTAGCAGCAGACTAATGTTCTACATCTGTTGCTATATTTGCATATCCATTCCTTAAAGAGAAAAGTTCCTTTGGTATCTAAGAAGTAAATTACGTTGTATGCATTATTTCTTCTGTCGATGTAGACCAGAGAACAGGGACGATTAGTTTCAAATGCCTTAAATTGCCTAAAATTGGGAAGAAAATTGAATAGCTATATGAGAAAAAGAAAGAAACGCTAGGTCAAAGTAAACAACTATTGTGTTTTCAAAGAGACGTGAGAAGAAAAAGAAAAACTACCTCCATTGTTGCAAAACAACCAAGCAGACTTTATTGATATGTTCTACTTAATTATTATGTTTGCAAAGACGAATTATTTCATTAAAATTAATATCCTCAGGAATAAAAAATTATAGTTAAATATAAACATTATTTAATTAAGTCTTTAATATACACAATATATTCTTTTTTAGAAAATAAATATAAACTATTCTAGAGTTAAAATTATTTGGGTATATTCTTAAACCTAGTTCTTGGATGACATAAATGAATATAATTATTAGAATTATTCGTAATTTCACAGTGGTGATTATAGATTTCTTTATTCATTAATTCAGGATAGTAACCATAACCGCAGGAGGCCAATGTTGGTTTTTCGTTAAAGTTGCATTCCAAGTGTTTGATATATTGTCGCGGATGTAGTTTTTCCGTAAAAATATATACATACATGTCTGAGGCTCTCAGCCAACATACCTGTTTTTTCATTTGATTTGAAAATTTTGTCTGTTCTTCTCAAGTTTCATAATTTATATTATATCTACCTATTACCCAACTTATTTCTTTTTTTTTTTTGGTAACAGCCAACTTATTTCTTTAACTAAGGGGAAAAGGAGCATGTACAATAGACTAGGCCAACAATATACTTGTTAATGAAAATAAAATGTCAATTATCGAAGAATATCAATACTATAATGTATTTCTAGAAATATTGAGTAAGAACGAAAAAAAAAACCCCAAAGTTTATTGGTCTGTAACCACTAGAACAGACCTTGGGCCTTTCGACAGTCATCAATGTCAAAAAACCTGCTAGCCATAGCCCTTAAGGATCCAACTGAGAGGGAAATCCTGGAATCATTGGACAATAAATTTCTGGTGGAATATGGTAAATGGCTGTGTCATAGTAAGCTGGTTGCATCCAAGATGGATCAACATAATGAATCGGCAATGGAACAGATGGAACATTACTACTACTAGAACTAGCACCAAATTCAGGATAGCTGATACCCTTATGCATCATCATCATAGTTGGACTTTCCATGAAATTTGGGTCATTGGAAAGCATTTGAAAACTCTGGTCGTCTTGGGTATGAAGAGGCTCTTGGTAGATAACAACTTCCTTCTGCTTCGCCCTGGTTAAGAATCCTACTCCTTGACTGTCTACCAACATCTTTGGCGGCCCTTCTGTCAGGACCTGTTTTGACTTAATTGCATTCATCACAGCAGCAATCTTAGCATCCAATTCACAACACAACTTCTGAAGCTCATTCTCAGAATAGTGATTGATCAGATTCTTATGATCTGATAGAGCAAATTTCTCAGCAGATCTTTTCTTCTTACTTGCAAAAGAGTCACAAGCTTTTCTGCTATCACCTCTAACAGGCTGTTGCTTGAACCTATTGATTATTTGTTCAGCTTCCTCACCATTATCGGGCCAAATCTCAGGTTTTTGTTTATCTAGTTCATAGATGATGAGCAATATCTTAACATCACAAAGAATTGATAACTCCTTGGCTTTCTTTAACAAATTATTCCTTCTCTTTTCGAAAACCTTCTTCCGAGCCTTCTCATTCTCTATCAATTTCATCTTCATCCTACACCTGCCCATCTTTTCTGCTATGATAAAAGTAAATAACTCAGTAAATAATCGTAAAAAAAAAAAATGTAACTCATACTCATATTGAAAAGAAATTAAAAGAAAAAACAGAGTAAAAAATAAACTAAGATGCAAACAGTTTACTCTTAAAGTATTGTGTCTCAAGTCTCAACTTAAATATCACCACAAAAATCTGATGCAATAATTCATCTCTCAAAAAGGAAAAATAGCCTTAATATACAATCAAAATCATCTGGCATTCATCATCAAAAACCACTTATCATACCAAATATAGTTTTTTTTTCTTTCAGATAAAACCCAGAAAAACCCTTTACTGCCATCAACTTTTTATACATAACTTGAATAAGAAGTTTCCTAATTTAAAAAATAAATAAATTCCATTATATCCCAAAACAAACCTCAAAACAGAGAGGGAAGCCTATATTAACGACAATTCAACAAATTTAAGCCTCAACCAACCATAAAGAGGAGTTAATTCAAAGTAGATAACAAGTATTAAATTAAGGACTTCCAATATTTTCTTCAAAAAAAAAGTATAGTTTAGGCTGGCGTAGAGAGACCTCTTAAGCTTTCACCACCACCAGTCAACTCTGGTCTTCTTCCATCGGAATGTCGGTTTATGAAATCTTTCTGAGTTGTCAGGTTGAGGTCATCTAGCGAAGTCTGTTGGATGGGAAAAAAATAACAGAGCTCTGTTAGAGTAGAAACAGAGAACAGACGCTCGGGAAGATTCCGTTCTCTTTATATAGACACCATAAAATTGTTTCTTTAGCTAAAAGAAATTAGCGGAGCCAGCCATTGGTATTTTATTACGATACATAAGATTCTCTTTTTTGAGATTGGATCCGTCATAAGATTTATTAGCTTTGAACTTTATTAATTAGTTTCTTCAATATTGATTTTTTAAAAATATCTTTCCATTGATTAAATAAAAAATTAAACATTTTAGTAAAAGTAAAAAGTAACAAGATTTTAATAAAAAAAAATATAAATTTTGAATAATTAAAATTATAAATAACCTACATAAGTCTCATTTGTTCGTGAAGAGAAAAAGAATCCTTTGTCCCTTCTGAAGCTTTATATACCGTTGGAAAGATGTAACAAGACAAAGTTTTTATCCACTAATGAAAATTAAAAAGAACCCATGTAACACATACTAAAAGTCATCATTAATCTAGCATGCAAAGTAGTAATCTATATTGCTAGCAAACCTTTAACTACATCTAAGATAACTTACTCAGTAGAATGCTAGAAAAGGCAAACAAAAAATTCATTAATGACATCTATCAGTTTGGGTCTCGCGTCAGCTACAACTCCCACCAACCTATATGTTATCTGTGAAAAGCAAGAGCCAGAATAAGGATTCAAAGCATAATCAAAGAAAATTTAAATAAGATAAAAAAAATGAATATAACAATAATAAAGTTAGAGAAAACAGTATTAACTCAAGTTCTCCCAGAAAGCACTCATCAAGGTCAGGAAGGAGGTTAAAGGAGTTGGCATGCCATACAAATAAAAAATGAATCATTAAGACTGCTCGTAAAAGAAAGAAGTGATTTTTACTTATCTCTTACTATTCTAGAACAATATGCAAGCTAAAGAAAACATTCAAATTACCAAATCTGTTTGTTGCCGCAGTCAAGTACTTGTTTTCAAGGAAATATGAAGTCAACATTAAAGATGCATGGTAGCACTACTTCAGCATTCATCAAAGGAAAATTTCAGACTTAGATGGCATACCAACATGCCTCATAACTATCTCTCTAAACTCTAAGTGGGAAAAATGATTTATGTGGACACTTGCTTCACTGTAGTCAAGTTAAAGAGGACCCTCTTGATGAGTGTAAGCAAGGTAAGTCTCCAACATACCCTTTTCTCATCATTCTTTCTAAATTCCCTTTTAATTGTGATGCATTCATATCATTGCACCAAAAAACTGTGAGATTAATTTATATAATGCATAAATTAAAATATTTAAAAAATATTGACTGATCTCTAGCTAGAAAGGACCTGCATTCTTCCCATGGCATTTGACTCTTGAGTTGAAGTCATAATATGTGCTTGCTGCCATCAACTTCATTGAAAGAAACTGTAACATTTTGAAAGTAAAAAATAGACGTTAATTAGGTCAGTGAAATTGTGTTACAACTATACAAATCATACATGCATTCATTGACATACACAAAAACACCTAGCTATATAAATATACATGTCACATTGGCAAGCAATTACATGTTTTGTTTATGTTGATAATCATATTTAAGTGAGGTGTATCAACTATAAACTATTTAATAATTTGAGATATATTCTAACATATATATGTAAGATCAATGATACAATATCTTATGCAATAATTAGAACACAAGAGATTTGAATAATTAATTAAGCCTACCTTTTTCTGCAGACATTGTAGAGCTTGAAGACATCTCTCTGACAGGCAGATCTTCCTCTTCTACTTCTCCTTAGGGTGGCTCTCAATGGGCAGATACCAATTAGGTTGAGAAGTGAAGAGGGGACGTAGCCTTATATTTATAGTTGAACCTAATAATACCTCCATCAAAAAATATTAAGTTCCAGGCCTACACAACCACCACACCACATGATCCAATAAGATGCGCAAAAGCCCATACTTGCTAATCACATTAACTATTTGGGCTTACTTGCATGTTTTCATACAAGGACTAAATTATATCAACCTGTTTTATTAAAACTCAAACCTACCAATTAATAGCAGTCCACTAATTGGAAAATTCTAACATTCTCTCACTTGGACAATATTAATTCGGGTTTTCAACTTTAAGAAAATTCATTTTTTATAAAATAAGACTCCAGGCTTATTGACTTTATTTTTGACGTGGCCACGATTTGAAAACAATTTAGTCCATAGAAACAACATCTTAATGACCCTATTCAATGTGATCAACCAATACCGAATCATGGTGGCAATTATGCCCTTTATTGACACAAGACCAATCCACAGTTACAAATACTAGTGATCACATCAACAATGGATCTCAGTGTGGCTGTGTAGCAAGAAAATAACACCTAACAGTGATCAAATGTGTTATCTTCATTGTCAGTCCTCTGATTTCTCCTTAACTTGCTAAGAAATCTAATTTCTCCTTAACTCATTGAGAAATCTATTTGGCAACCAAATGAGCCAATATGTCTCTATTCATTTTCCTTAAGGTTATCAAGCGGTATCATTTACTGAGACATATCCCATTGACACAAAGTCAATATCACAATTTTTTTTTAAATGTATATGTACAAAACACCGATACACTAGCATAAATAAATCAATGATGATCATCAAATTAATAAGTGAAGTGTCACATATAAATGTTCAAAACATTAAGAGGTCTTAACACAACATGATGTAAATAAATATGAGTGTTTAATCACAAGTAAGACACTCCCACTAAACTAATACATCAAAAGACCCCAAAATACCCATGCTATCAACATGTTTACGAAAGACATTAGGTCTCAATCCTTTAGTCAAAGGATCAGCAATCATGCTATCAGTATTAATGTGTTCAACAACAATGTCACCATTTTTCACATAGTCTCTGACCTTGAGTTATTTTATCTCCATATGCTTAGATCCACTAGTACTTTTATTGTTCTTAGAGAACAAAACTGCAAATCCATTATCACAATAAATCATGAGTGGTCTAAAGATGGAATCAACAATATTAAGTCCCAAGACTAGGTTCTTAAGCCAAATAGCCTGCGTAGCAGCCCCATAACATGCAACAAACTCAGCCTCCATAGTAGAAGAAGCTAAAAGTGTCTATTTAACACTCTTCTAGGAAATAGCTCTTCCTGCTAACGTAAAAATATACCCTGAAGTAGACTTCATATCATCCTGACATCCAGCGAAGTCAGAATCCGTATACCTAACTATTTCAAGATTGTCTACTTTTCTGTATGCCAACATGTAATCTTTAGTCTTCTACAGGTACCTCATAACTTTCTTGGCAGCAACCCAATGATCCATTCCAGGGTTTGATAAATACCTACCAAGAACCCCTACTGCAAAAGCTATATCTGGTCGAGTGCAAACTTGGGCATACATAATACTCCCAACTGCTCTAGAATAAGGTATATCCTTCATGGAGTTTCTCTCCAAATCATTCTTTGGACATTGATTGAGATTAAATCTGTCACCTTTCACAACAGGTGTCTCTCCACCTTTACAATTTCCATGTTAAATCTTTGAAGCACTCAATCAATGTAAGCCCTTTGTGAAAGTCCCAATAAACTTCGAGATCTATCTCAATGTATCTCAATCCCAAGAACAAAGGATGCTTCCCCAAGATCTTTCATGTCAAAAGTTTTGGACAACAACTATTTAGTCTCATGCAACAACCCAACATCATTACATGCCAACAAAATATCATCCACGTACAACACAAGAAATATGTACTTACTCCCACTAATCTTGAGATATATGCATTGGTCAACTTTATTTTCCTCAAAACCAATAGAAGTAATTACCTCATCAAATTTTAAGAACCACTGCCGAGAGGCTTGTTTCAAGCCATAAATGGATTTCTTAAGTCTGCATACTAGATGTTCTTTCCCAGGTTCTTCAAAACCTTTGGGTTGAACCATGTAAACCTCCTCCTCAAGATCACCATTTAAGAAGGCTGTCTTTACATCCATTTGATGAAGCTCTAAATCAAAGTGGGCAACTAAGGCCATCATAATTCTAACGGAATCTTTGCTAGACACCGGTGTGAATGTCTCATTATAATCTACACCCTCTTTTTGAGTGAATCCTTTTGCCACCAATCTAGCCTTGAATCTTTCAATGTTTCCCTTAGAATCTTTCTTGGTTTTATACACCTATTTACAACCTATTGGTTTGCATCCTTTTGGAAGCTCAACAACTTCCCATACTCCATTCTGTGCCATGGAATCCATCTCATCTTTCATTGCATCTATCCATGATTGAGATTGAGAACTACTAACAACATCATTAAAGGTCACAGGATCTATTACATGACTAATGTCATAATCACTTTCCCCAAGATAAACTATATAGTCATCTGAAATAGCAGATCTCCTATTCCTATTAGATATTCTTAGAGGTATCTCATTCTCAACAACTTGATTTTGAGAAACATCAACAGGATAAATATTAGGATTTAAGGGATTTACATCTTGCGCCTCATGATTCATTATCTCATCAATTATAGATAAATCATCATTATGGTAAACAGGTAGGGAAATGTCAACATATCTAACAGGTTCCTCTTCATTGATAACTTGATCTACGACATCACTATCAGCAACATCCAATTCTAAAAATTTTGCCACTTTAGAATCTATAATCTTGGTTCCACAAGTAGGACAAAAGAACCGATATCCCTTAGAATGATCTGGGTACCCTATGAAATAGCAACGAGTAGTCCTTGGTTCAGTCTTTCTTTCTGAAGGGTTATAGATTCTAACTTCTGCAGGACAACCCCAAACTCTAAAATGATTCAAACTAGGTTTCCTACCCGTCCATAATTCAAAAGGAGTTTTAGGAACAAACTTGGAAGGGACTCTATTAACGATGTACAAAGTAGTTTTAATGGCCTCACCCCAAAGAGATTCAGGAAGTTTAGTTCTACTCATCATGCTCCTCATCATATCTTTAAGGGTGCGGTTACGCCTTTCAGCCACACCATTTTGCTCAGGACTACCAGGCATGGTATATTGTGGAACAATTTCACACTCTTGCAGGTATTTGGCAAATGGCCCTATGTGCTGCCCAATTGTACCATGTTTGCCATAATACTCACCCCCTTTATCAGACTTTACAATTTTAATAGCCTTCCCTAATTGTTTCTCTACTTCAGTTTTAAAATTTTTAAATTTTTCAAAAGCGTCAGATTTATCATTAATTAAGTAAAGATAACCATAACGAGAGAAGTCATCAATAAACATAACAAAATATTTGTTACCACACAATGTAGAGGTAAAAGGTCCACTAATATCAGTGTGAATAATCTCCAAAAGGTTGGAACTACGAGTTGCCCCTTTTTTCTTAGTTTTGGTTAGTTTACCCCTTATACAATCAACACATGTGCCTAATTCATTAAAATCCAGTGAAGGTAAAACTCCATCTTTTATTAACCTGTCAACTCGTTCATTTGAAATATGACCTAATCTTTATGCCACAACAAGGTTGACTTTTCTTTAATAAAAGATCTCTTAGACACTGTGCTTTCAACATTCATGCAACAATATTCATTATTAGAAGTCAAACTTAATCTATATAGATTGTTAACAAGCAAAAATATTCCCACGATTTTAGAATTTAAAATAAGATTGACTTTTCCATTTCCAATCTCAAAACAATATCCAAATTTATCCAAAACAGAAACTGAAATTAAGTTTCGCCTAAAAGATGGAACATAAAAAACGTTCTCCAAAACAAGTTGAAAACCAGACTCTAAGTTCAAACTACCTGTTCCTACGAAATCAACTCCTACTTCAATGTCATTTCCAACTCTAAGCTTGGACTCCTTATCATTTGGCTTCCGTTTGCTTGTGAACCCCTACAATGTAATTACAACGTGAGTAGTTGCACCACTATCAAGCCACCATGAATTAGGTAGGGCACTAACAAAATAGGATTCAAAACAAACGAGAGCAAGTGGATTACCTTCTTGTTTATTACGTTTTTCTAACCAATTTTTGTATTTTTGGCAATCTCACTTCATATGACCTTTCTTCTTGCAGGAGAAACACTTGATATCTTTCTTAGTGGCAGCATTAGGACCTCCTACATCTTTGGTCTGATCATTACCATGCCCTTTGTTGTCCCGAGATTTCTTAGGAGCACTAGACTTCCAAGGTTTCCTAAAATTTTTGCAGGAGTTTGGTTTGGAATGGGTGGTTACTAAGGCAACATCACTCTTTTCTTTCTTAAGTTTTTCTTCCTCAGAGACACACTTAGAGATAAGGTCATTAACACTCCAAACATCATCCATGGCATTATAAGCAGTTTTGATTTGGGTGAATTCAATGGGTAAGGCATGAGAGCATGGTGAACAATGAATTTATCAGGGAGGATTATTTCATGAGGTTGCAGCTTAGTTTGAATGTGAACAATTTTCATAATAAAATCTCTAACACCTCCAGTACTATCATACCTTATACTCGTTAGCTCATTCATAAGGTTCCCAGCCTCAGACTTACCGGACTTCTTGTATCTTGCACATACAGCTTCATAAAGCTTCTTGGCATTCTCAGTTGAATCCAGCCCACTTAAAAGATGCTCAGAGACTGTCTTCTTAATGGCATACAGACACATGCGATTAGCTCTATCCCATTTTTCAAATGATGCCTTTTGTTCAGCAGTGCTTTTAGCAGTAATCGCCGCAGGCTCCTCAACACGTAATGCTACGTCAATTTCAACCATAACCAACACAAAACGCAAGTCCTCATTCCATTTCTTAAAGTTGGACCCGTTTAGAACTTCTATGGTACTAACACACCTATCTATTGTAATAGTCACTGATCAAGACAATAAATGCAATGCAACTATTAGTTAATGGGCAAATAATAAGATAAATGTCAAGAATTTATCATAAAAAAACCGAAAAGCACAGAAGTATCATCACAAACTCCCCTTTGGGCAGAGAATGCAACATACTGACAGGTACTTTTCACATAAAACTGACATGAGAATATCCTAATTTTGAAAAATATTTCCTTTGGGTAGATAATTTTTCTAGACTGATGTACCCTCAACTCGATGTTTTATGTCTCATTCCAGATTATTTTACACAATAACCCCCTTTGGGCAGGCAATCGTATAAACTAACTTAAGAATCATCTCGAATACTTGTGATTAATAAAATAATCATTAATATCAACAAATGAGCCACTTTGGCAGCCAAGCATTTATTTCAACTAACAAAAATTTTATCAATCCGAGAAAAATAAATTTTGCCCAAATCATTATCCTGCATACTTAACTTGATGTATGCAACGGACTATTCTTGCTGAGACACAAGACCTAGATGTATCTCAATAAGTCCTTAAATTACTTTGTGTTGCATCAAAAAACCTTAGAGTCTTGAATTTAACATAAAATTATTTTTCTAATAAAATTTTTTTTTTGAACAGCAAGAAAATTTTTCTCTTGATTCTAATTCTACATAAGCCTAGCTTTGATACCACATACTTGCTAATCACATTAACTATTTGGGCTTACTTGCATGTTTTCATACCAAGACTAAATTATATCAGCCTGTTTTATTAAAACTCAAAACTACCAATTAATAGCAGTCCACTAATTGGAAAATTCTAACAATATAAGCAAATGACATTGTTCTCATTGGAATACACAATCTCGATGCTTTGGTTTTCCCCATTCATTCCTAGGGAGTCCCATGCATATTCCTCTGTTTACCCACTTAAATTCATAGGAAGCTTTAAAAAGTTGTAATTACATTATAAAAATTGTTCATCAATCTGCAAAATAGGGCATTGTTGACCCCAATTCCTATTGAAAGCTTGTTGAATTTTATCCCATTTAAAGGCTAATTATTTTAGTGCATGTTCCTTTCTCAGCTTGCTAAAAGCTATGAGGTTCACTCAACACTCACCCCTACCCATTTTATTGAAAGATTGCCTAGGTTTTTCTAACAACTTCAAAACACTCGACATTTTAACAACATCAGGGAAGCATCAACAAAAATGAAAATTTAATGTCTTATTTAATTAAATATTTGAAAATTTTCCATAGAATTCCAGACTGATTTGAGCAACTTCTCCATTGCTGACATTGCTGGTTACCTCCCTCCACAGCTTGGCCACCACCGCTTGTAGAAAGCTAGCTTTTGCCTCATATGCTAATGCTTTCTATTTCAAAAAATATCTCCTATTGTTTCCGCTGCTAATGGTATCGCCTCAAAACATTTAAAGAGAAAAAAACAGATTTACCTAAAAAGAAAGTGCAAATATGTACTTTCAGCTAATTAATAACATTTTTCAAGGCATTTCCTTATCAAAAAACTTTCTCATAAAAGTGTAACATATAAGCACATTTGATTCAGTACGTAAGAACATGAAGTTATGAACTACCATTTGCGATCTACTCTCGACATCATTGCAAAAGTACGAAGTAAATATCATGCGTCAAGAGAAACACAAATATGTGATACACTTTGGATATAAATATTTATAAAAAGGAAATAAAGCATCTTCACCAAGAAGAATTAAATACTTTGAATATTTTTGATAGTTGAAGGATTATACCTTCTCGTAATACACACAAGGAATTTCGGCCCAACTACTCCAATCATCAGTCTAAAAGAAAACAATTGCAAAGAAGCGAGTCTCAGATGTTGTGTTGTCAGACTTTTTACATATGGTTCTTAAGGCTTAATCGTAACCTTCAAACGATGCAAACAAATTTAGTGTAATTGTACAAAATATTAAGAAATCCAACAGAATAAAGGAAGCACGTAGCTACAGAAAAGGGTTCATTTAAGAGAACAGAATAGATGAAAAATATGATTCAAAAGTTGTGATGTTGTTAAAAAATTGTATTTGTTGAATCAAATAACATAAAAAAATTATATCACTTGATTGTCACTTGGAATTAATTTATATAAATATATATGTTAAGTTCAAACTTTGAAATACACCAAGCATCATATTAATTTTGAATTCTTCCATCTTCTCTCATTTTTTAAAGTAGAAAACAAATATTTTAAATATTATTTTATTGCAGAAGACTTTGGCTAAGTTATAATATTTATGTATTTGTCTAAAGTGTTTAGTGGCTTAATATTACTAGTGCAATGTAATATTAAACAATGTTACTTTATTGTATTCTGAGACTATTTTAATAACCCTCATTGCATACCATAACTAGTAGGGTGAATTAAGTCTTAAGAAAATTGATATTATAATAGTACGTTTTGAAGTCTATTCCTGCATTTTTCATGATTCAAAGAAGTTCAATTTTCAGAAGTTTACGTTTAGTAAAAAGTTGAAGCTTTCACCTTCATAGTACCTTAAGTGAGCAATATTTATAATCCAATTTTGTTCAATATGTATTGCTGGCGGCAATACTTTTTTTTTTCTCGCCTAATAAACTTTTTTATTGACTAAGAAATTACATCAGATCCATCCCTTAAATTCAGGGTAATGGATAAACTCCACATCAGCATTATTGTCCTCTTTCTTCAATTTATCCACTTTCTCTCTCCTTAAATTGTGATACATAAATTATTTAGAGAAAAAAAATTCTGGAAGTGAAAAGGAAGTAGAACGAGGAAATTGAATGAAGGCTCTAAAAGCATGTGTAAGGTGAAAAAGATGGGCTTGCATTTTGCTAGTCTATTAGATCGACTTTCTTTTGAGGTTCCAGATACGAGGTTCAAATATACATCCTCACACCCTAAAGATTTTCCAAATGAGTTAGTGTATTTGATCAGAGATGGCCGTAATATCTTCAAGTGTATACATTTGCTAGCACAAACAGGGAGTACCACATACTTGAAAGAATGGCTATAGTAGAGAAGCTAATTTAGAGCTTGTTCAGAATATAAGCAGAATCATTCCAGATGTAGGAATAAACGGTTATTTTAGATGTGGTTTCTGTGTTGAAACAAGAGAGGAATATGCGGACACACTAAGTCTAGTAAAGTCTGTTGGTTGGCATACATGTTTGCATACAGCATGAGGCAAAAAACTCATGCCCCAAAAACTACTCAGATGACGCTCCTGAAGAAATAAAGCAGAGGAGACATATTGAACTTATCGACGCTTTCCGTGCCACTACTGATCAGCACTACGACTCTCATGTGGGAACCTTCCAACTTGTGCTCATTGAAGGACCAAATAGGAGAGCTCCAAAAGCAGAACTTATTAGCAAAAGTGATAGAGGCCATAGAGTTTCATTCGTTAATTTTCCTTTGCTAGATGGAGATGGGCAAGTGGGAATCCTGTCGTTGGTGATTATGTACAAGTTCGTATAACAAAGTTCGCTTTTTGGAGAGGCACTTGCTATAACTAAATTAAGCACATTTTAGAGCAATGTGGAGGAAGCAGCGCCTGTGGTAGTAGAAGTTGAAACATACTGTCTTTTAGTATTGTGCGCACCTTAGCTTCTCTTCTCTTCTTCTAACTAGTTTCCTTTATTTGCGAAACTACAAGCAGTTTCATTCTTGTTTCGTAATGCTAGAATAGCTTCTTGCTGTAAAATTGACATTTAATTTGTTGCTGGGCGTTTTTGCAAGGGAAGGGTTTGGGCACCAGAGCTTAAGAAAATATCGAGTGGGG
Organism: Heritiera littoralis; assembly: GCA_031772115.1. Classification (NCBI taxonomy): domain Eukaryota; kingdom Viridiplantae; phylum Streptophyta; class Magnoliopsida; order Malvales; family Malvaceae; genus Heritiera; species Heritiera littoralis. The sequence goes on along the minus strand of JAPDPK010000096.1, from coordinate 726,308 downwards.
TCTGAAATTTGCTATTTGGAGCGGCTGCTTCAAAAAGGTGCATGTTTTTGTAATTTTTTTCAAACTGTGGTAGAGATTCTAGAGAATATGTCAATAACAAATGCCATAAAGAAAGGATAAAGGCAATTGTGGCCGCATATTTTTCTTCCAATATTTTATTCCTGCTCGAAAAAAATTAGATAAAAAAAATTGCATAATGAAAATCAATTCTCATAAATTATTAATAAAGTTTCTTAAAATTAAAAAAAAAATTATGCTTCTTCAAGTGAGTTATCAGTTTCATGAACTTTGATTATCTGAGATTGATTTGGGAAAAAATAGTTTTTTTTTTTTACAAAAGTGTAAATGTAATTATTAAAAGGTAGAGAATAAAAATTAATTTATTTTGGCTAAATTAAAGGACGAAGACACTAATAGCAATGCTGACGTGGAATCCAATTAAGTCAATATACCTTTCTTTGGGAATAAAATTTAAAAGTATTCTAGTTTGAGAAATAAAATTTTAAATTACCCTTGTTAGGGAAAAAACTTATCAAAAGCAGCTAGTACTTAAATTAAATCTTGAAAATTTTTTTAATTACAAGTAATTAAAAAAAAGTTGAAATTTGAATTTTAGATTTATAAAATTTATACACATTAAAGTCCAAACATAACTATCTGAATAAATTCTTAAAATCACATAAAGAAAAATTTACAACTTATATTTTAATCAAAATGCAAGAAGAAAGGACCAAGCAAATTGCTTATGAATTGGCGCAACATCAAAATGAACAAGTGTGATATTGTGACTACCCGCAAAAAGTATTATCGAAATGTGACCTCTCATTTGTCGTATAATCAAAAAGCAAAATGTCAATTCATTATACGTCATTTATCTGATTTTTTTTTTAAATAAATGACTCTGTAGTTGATAATTATATAAATAAATGTAAGTGGACGTTATTGCTCCTGCTTGTCTCACCTCTTGGTCTTTAAGCTCCAAACCATGAAGATAAGTATCCTAGTTGCCTCAACCTTAGTTGAAGTAGCCGATGAAGCAGATTCCCAACATGGAACGGACATGGACAATTCTTGCCATTGCTGCACTTATCTTTTTCTTCCAAGCATTTATCTGGAAAAGAAGGGACAAAAACAAGAGATTACCACCTGGTCCGAGAGGGCTTCCCATTCTGGGAAACCTTTTCATGATGGGAAGCAAACCTCACCAAGATCTTCAACAGTTGGCCCAGAAGTACGGCCCCATAATCCACCTGCGCTTTGGCCTCATGCCTGTGATTGTCGTCTCATCTCCTGAAGCTGCCGAGCTATTCCTCAAGACATATGACCTTGTTTTCGCTAGTAGGCCACGTCATGAAGGTGCCAAGTATGTTGTTTACAATCAACAGAATTTGTCCTTCTCCCCGTACGGATCTTACTGGCGTAACATGCGTAAGATGTGCACTCTGGAGTTACTTGGTAACCTCAAAATCAATTCTTTCATGTCCGTGAGAAAGGAAGAGCTTCTTCTTTTAATTCAGCATATTAAAGAGGCTGCTTCCGCTCGTATTGCCGTTGATCTCAGCACTAAGGTCTCGTCTCTTAGCACTGATATTTCTTGTAGAATGGTGCTTGGGAGGAAATATAACGATGACGATGATTTCAATGAAAAGGGCTTCCACGCTATAATTCGAGAGGCTACGCAAATAGGAGCTGCTTTCAATTTAGCTGATTACATCCCTCAAATTGGAGGACTTGATCTTCAAGGGCTAAGAAAGCGCATGAAAGTTATTGCCAAGGCTTTTGATGACTTCCTTGAGAGGGTAATTAATGAGCATGTCGGTTCAAAAGATGAGAACAGAATCAAGGACTTCGTTGATGTCATGCTGGGATTCGTGGGATCCAAAGAAACAGAGTACCGTGTGGAGCGAGACAACATCAAAGCAATAATCTTGGTACTCTTCTATATCTCAATTCAATATACAGAATCCATTCTCCCCTGAATTAAGGTGGCTTTATTTCCAAGCACATTTTCTTCTTTTCTGCAAATTAAGGGTAAAATATGCTTATAGTCAATGACTTTTGATCTTGGTACTTAATTATGAAATCTAACTTTTGTCATTAATGTTTTTATAAAGTTTATTTTGATCACTCAATCGTTAATATACTTTAGCTTTTTTTAAATTTCACTAAAGACTATCATTTTAATTTTCCCTTCCCACCTGATAAAAAAAATTTATTAAATAATACTTTTTTATTAAATAGCAATACATTATATTTATGATTTAGAAGAATAAAAATTTAATAATTATACATTGTACATATAAATAATAACTTATACATATACCTACATATGAATTAAAAATCTTAAAATAAAACAGCAGAGGAAAAAAAATGAAACAATATAACATGTAAAAGAGAAAGTGAGAGAATTAACAAAATAAATAACATATAAATTTAAGAAAATAAAATAATTGGATGATTAAAATACAAACCATCTATAATCAAATAATTATTTGTGTATTTTATGAAAATATATTAATCACATTTACTCGTGGGTCTCATCTTATCTCATCTGCCTTTTCAGCTGTTCTTGACATTTACGTGGAAATAGACGCACCAGCCAAGATTATGTAGTTATTATTTAGTAATAACTATAGTGAGACAACTATGTCAATTATTTTAAATTTATAACGTTTCTTTGACTACAAAATCTAATATAATTTTTCTTAACTTGTCCGATCTGCCTTTCGGTTTAAAAAATGGATTTATATAATATGTAATGACAATATATAATCTCTATACACTATCAATGCATAAAAGATTGATAATTCCTCAATAAATCCTCATGAACAAATTGAAAAAATTTATTTGTATTTATTTTTAAAAGATTCAGTATTTTATTAGTTTGTTTATTGATAAAGTGTTAATTTTTGATATATTGACTGCCTATAAATATTATACACTATCATTACATCATTCATATATATATATATATATATATATATATATATATATATATATATATATATATATAAACCTCTAAAAAATATGTTTTCTTATCACGAGTCTTGCAGGACATGCTTGTCGCTGCAATGGATACTTCAGCTGCTGCAATTGAGTGGACATTGTCGGAACTCATCAGACATCCGCGGGTGACAAAGAAAGTCCAAAAAGAACTCGAGAATGTGGTGGGCATGGAGAGGATGGTTGGAGAATCAGACTTGGAGAAACTGGAGTACTTAGACATGGTTGTTAAAGAAAGCTTTAGGCTTCATCCAGTTGCGCCATTGCTGATCCCGCATGCATCCATGGAAGACTGCATCGTGAATGGCTTTCACATACCCAAGAATTCCCGCGTCTTCATAAACGCATGGGCCATAGGTCGGGACCCAAATGTTTGGACCGATGCTGACAAGTTTTATCCAGAGAGATTTGTAGGAAGTGACATCGATCTTCGTGGACGGAGCTTCAAGCTAATCCCATTTGGTTCTGGCCGCAGAGGTTGCCCCGGAATGCAATTGGGTCTCACCATTGTTCGGCTTGCGGTGGCGCAATTGGTTCATTGCTTTGATTGGGAGCTTCCAGATGACACGTTGGCGATTGAGTTAGACATGACTGAAGACTTCGGAGTAGTTTGTCCTAGAGCCAGGCATCTCCTGGCTTTACCAACCTGGCGGCTAAAAACATGAGAAAGAAAATGGGTATGTAATTTACGCAAGAATATGGTTTCTGGATATATGTTGTTGCCTTCTCTAGTACTATAGCTTTGCTCATTATAAATGAGCTACAAGCACAATTTAACCCATCTTTTTCATTTGAAAAGCTCATCCTCCGCAGTAGAATATCTCACATTTTAAACTCATTATGTTAGTTCTAGAAACAACCAAACAAGTGACAGACAAACTAATGAAAAGGTCATGAGTTAAATATCAAAATCAAAAAAGCTGCAATAATAATAATAATAATAATAATAATAATAATAATAATAATTAATAGCATTTAAAGAAAATTAACATTTATTTAATGAAGGCAATGCAATTAGGTGCATTGAAAACTAAATGTGAAACATAATTTTGTGGTGAGTTCAATATGAAGATTAACAAATAGCAAGCATAATCAAACTCAAAGCAAAGGCAAACCTGTTGTTCCTTGCAGCTACCAATGAAGTCACCACCTTTGTAGAGAGAGCATGCACGTCACATAAATATTGACAATACATCAACATTGCCAGAACAAAGAAGACCAACTACAAAAGGCTTATGTTTATGAGAAAGGAAAATAAAAGAATAAAACTTAAATAGAAAACACAACTATACATCCAGAACAAGAATTGAAATAACAATAGCAGATCTTTGTACAAGGACTCACAAGCATCAATGATCTTTAGAGCTATATCCGAGGAGCAACAAATATCTATTAGACTACTTCAACAGCAACAAGAAGCACTAGACAGTTTACTTTTCAAATGATCCAGTTCGATAATGCACGAGGTTAAGTAAACAAATAGGTACAAAATACTAGGAGGTGGTAATTAATTAACAATAAAGAACATAAAAAGGAGCTTTCATAACTAAACTTAAAAGTGAAAGTCAAATTCCCAGCAATTCACTGCATATTTAATGCCTAAAATGCACTGTGGATGTTATTGCATAGCCTTCTGTTGTTTTAAGGCCAATTGAAAACCCGATTTTAATTTATCTGTTTCTATTTGTTGTAATTGATTTAGGCTGCTTTTTTGGGCTCGTATTTTGCATTTATATTTACAATTACACACTTGGAAGCACATACAAAGTAGCTGCTACTAGTAATGTTGAGAGTTGAAATACAAACACAACCTTCTAAAGGAGACACCTTGTTTAAATAGATTACACCTTGTTACATATATTTACAATTACACCTTGTTTATATTGCCTAGGTACTTGACTATATTTGATTAAATAGAGGATCTAAAGACAAAACATTAAAATATATGTATCATAACAAGATTCCTCATGAAAATAAGATTAAAAAAGTACTAAATCAGCAAATAATTTCAATTTCTTAACAAGAAAAATGAATAATGCAATATGATGGCAACTTTAATTAAAAAAAAACAATAGCAAGACCACACTTCCAAACAAGAAATCTTGCAATAAGGCATGATTCATTATCATTTTGAACTCTCGTTATATAAGGCATGCATTAAACATAGAAAGCCATGGCAAAAATCCTGACATACAACAACTCATATATGCTCTTGAAGATAATCTAGTCTAACAATGAACCTTATAACAGAAACATCTAGGAAGGTGATTTTGAGTTGATGTGTTGGTAGAGTGACAACACTCAAAACCTTAGATCTACACATATGCCAATATGACAGAAATCAAATACAAGCAGAGAACACGAGAAGTTCTACAAAACTAAACTTTTTTTGTGTATACTTCATCCATAAATTAATCTTGGGAAGCATAAGCTTTTGCATGTCTAATCATACAAAAAAATTAAACAAGCTAAAATTAAGAGATAAGGGAAAGGAACTTGGTATAAAACTAAATACACATCAGTTAACGCAAATCGTGCTGTAAAAGTCCTTAGCTTTGCTTTGTCTGTTATGATACAGAGTGGTGCAAATAGCTGCATAGGAGTTTATGGAAGCTCTGGAGTAGTTTTCTGCAATTACCTATTAGTTAGAAATTACTTACGTGATGAGGTAATAACTGTGAAGTTAGCAAAGTTTGTTACAAGTCGTTATGGCAATAACCTATATAAGGCCACATGGATTACCATAAGGTATATACAGAAAGTTGCAAAATATTTCCTCTGCATATTCTTCTATCTTCTTCTCTCACGCACTGAGTGTTTCTTCGAGAGTTCTTAATAAACCCTATCTATTAAAATCACCTCCATTTTTGGTAACCTAGATTTAGCAAGGAAATTAATCATACTGACTAAAAAAGTGTCAGATATACTGCAAACAACAAATAATTAGGTAGTATTGTCATTAACAATAATGAAAGCATATATAAACTGTAGATATGTTATACTAATAACTTCACCTCAATACAATGGATACATGGAGCATCATATAGGAGTCATGTCATATTACTTCAGGTAACAAGATTAAGAAAGTAGGGCATAGGAGGCTGACCTATATTGTTGGTAACATTATAGTACCTAGATAAAGAACAATAGTGAGCTCCATGATTTAATCTACATGTACAGACATCTAACAGATCAATTTGTGATAATACAATTATATTATAGGTAATAATTGTCATAGGTTCTATCTAACTAACTACAGTGACCATTTTGATAAAACTTTAAGAAATTAAGAAAAGAAAAACCCAAAATATTAAGTCCAGAGACAGACATAAAATCCCCTATATACATAGCATCTGTTTTACATGAACATTCAGTGAAAATTACGCAATCTAAGAAATGTTAGTGTATATATAGATTCCATTTATCAAAATTTGAAAACATAATTTACAAATTTTTTTCCAGAAGAGCTAATTTCAACAAAAAAAGAAAGAAAGAAAGAACACGTTCATTTTCTATACTTACCATATTGGATACACATTTCCATGACTTGGAAAAAGAATGGAGGACCAAAGCTTCATTCCACATCTTTGGTTTTGAAAGACTAATTTTGTTTTGTATGTACCATTATCTCGATATTAAAATAATGGGTAAAACTCTAAATCTAAAATGATGACAAATTCTAGTTCTAGAAATTAAACACCACTCAAATAGATGAAACAAAGCAATTTGAAATCAGAGTTCTAAAGAAACTTTTTTGAAATGGCAAAAGATAACTTTTTGGCTTCCTGTGTGATATTAGTTTGCTGATTTAAGAAATGGGTAGTTGTCCAAATTTGAATTGCGAATTAAAAGTTACCTTCTTTAGATTGTCTTCAGGTTTGCCCATTTTGCGACCTTGTAGAAGTTGAAATCAAAAGAAACCTTTTGAACAAACTAAATTGTTAAGAATGCCTCACGAATTTTATGGCTCTTTATCCACGCTAAAACTTTGCATTGTACAGCGTCCTCATTTCCTAGAGCAATAGACAAAATAGGTAGTCAAAGCACTTCATTAAAGAATAAAATCTTCAACAAAAAATGAACTAAAAAATACCATGCAATTGAATCAAAGGAATGAAAAATGAAGAACATTTCATATGCAATGCATAGTTAACACAATCTCAGATTTAAAGTCCCATATTAGTTCTCAATAAACTTGAATTTTAAAATTAAGTACTTATATAACTCACTCCCGAATTGTCTCTTCCACTCATATTCGCATTCCCAAATCCTTGTAATCTATATTAGCCTCAACAGCATATCTAAGTAACCGACCATTGAAAAACATATAATGAGCATTTAATTTCTTAAAAATTTAAAAGGAACAAAGAGATTCTCATACAAAGTTATCATGCAAGGTCTCAATTTCAGGATGATTTGAAACTGGCTCAAAAGCTCCATCGAACAACCAAAAATCTGCGTAAGAAAATTCAATATTAAAAAAATCAAAAATAAAAAAAGAATGAAAGAGCAGAGTGTAGCAAGAAAAGAAACATATAAACATTCCATTTTCCACTTTGTAATTTCTATGGAAGAACGACTCTGTATTTTTCACCTAAAAAGCCTCCGGTTCTTAAAAGCCTCCAAAAAGCAGAACCCACATTATCAAACTCATTAACCTTGATCAAGATAGAATTCTCACTTCCAAGCAACATCCAGAATGACAAAATAACCGTTAATAAGCAAAATGCAGCGTTATGAGATGATGAAACCTTGGGAATCGAAAAATCAAGAAGCAGAAAAGCAAAGAGAAATGCTCACTTATCTTTGAAAAAATTGAAGAATATTGGAATCTTAAAAGGCACCGGTGAGAAAGGGAGAGGTTGAAGGAAATGAAAAATGGAAGCAGCTCTACTCTTGATCATTCCTCTAGCTTCTATCGGTTTTCTTTTTTATAATTAATAAACAGCCAAGAAATAAACAGCCAAAAGAACTCAAATTGAGAAGAAAGCAACAGCTGTTAGAGTGATAGAAGCTGTAGCCAAGACTTTGGAAAAAATTCAGTATTATATATTGTAAATGCATTATACATTGTAACAAAAAAAAATGCATTATACATTATAATTAATCATATTATATATATATATATAAAGATAATTATTTTATACATTATTAGAAAAATTTTATTGCACTACAAACGAAATTAAAATCATGATAAATATTTTATTTTATTTTATTTTTTTAAATATTTTTATAAGACATGTATTATCATCTTAATATATTTGTAAAACAAAAAAATTCTATCAATGTATAAAATAATTATCTTATAATAAACTCTAATATAAATTAGACCATTTAAAAAACATAAATTTCACCTAAAGAAAGAAAAGCATAAATTAGGCAAATCTAGTGAAGAATCCCCTTTTGGGTTCTTTGATCAACACGTGTAGTTTTGTTTTTTTTTTTCTTTAGCTTGTAAAATTATCAAAAAGACTTTTAAGATATTTTTGTTTTTTACTTTTTTTTTTTACATTAGTTTTTATTTTCAAATCTACAACCATATATAAAAAACTAGAATAATGCCATGCAACGCAAGGGTGCTTTTTTTTTAAAAAAAATATTAAAAATAGTATTTATTAAAAATAATAAATCAAGATAATTATTTAAGAAATACTAATTTTTTAAATCAAGATAATAATATTTAATTTATCAATTAAACCACTTATTTTTTTATTTTTTAAAAAATAAAATAAAATTCTAACACAAAGTTAGAAAATTAAATAGACCAAAATAAAAAAAAATTATAGACATTTAATTTTTATTGAGTGTAACCTAAATTTGCTAGTATCAGTATAAATTCAAAATAGACTAATCCTCCGTCACCATTCTTTCTTTTTATTTTTTGTAATTTTTAAGTGCTTAATATTGAAATTATCTATTTATTACTATATTTCCTCTTCTATAGCATTTAATTTTCATAATTAATGAAAATTTTTTGAATTTGATTTGTAGATTTATTTTTTTATATATTTTTATTTGTGTTTAATTTTTAAAAAATGATCTTTTGATTTTTTTTTGCTTTATTATATAATTTTATCATTTTTTGAATTTTTATATTATTTATAATATTTATTAGATTTTTATTGTTTTTATAATTTTTAAATTTTGAGAATTATACAAATAAAAAAGGGATTTATAATTTGATTTGAAATTTTTTGGATGTTTGGTATTAGTATTTTGTTTGAATTTTTGCAAACCAAAATTTTGAGATATTTTATTTCAATTTTTAAAAAATTCTCAAGGGCTAATTATAATTTTTCCTTACTCAAAAAAAAGAACAAATGTCATGCAAAGGAGGGGATAAGTGTCATGCAAAGGAGGACCTTGGAGACAAAAATATATGTATGTATAGAAATCCCAAAAGGGTTTTTTAATTGACAAGTGTCCAAAGATACAAAAATAATATTATAAAATCTATTTTTATTTTTATTCATTAATTTTTTATTTTGTCTATTAAAATCCAAAAAAAAATAGAAAGAACAAAAAATAATATATTAAATAATATATTATAATGCAACCAAAAAATCTATAATAAAAAGAATCCCCTTGCTAAGAATTGGACATGTGTCCTTTTTTTTTTGCTTTAGTGTTTTTATATTATTTTCTTATTTTTATATTATTTTGGTTTAATAAAAACTATGACGGAGCATGGGTTAAAATACTGATGGGTGTAAAACTTATCACTTAATAAGTGATTGATTGCTACATGACACTTCATTACCTTTTTAAAGGCAATTTTTTTATTTTTTAAATTTATAATTAGTTTTAATTTTTTAAAATTAAAATATTAAAAATAATTTTAGTCATGTGGTAGTTTTTAGTGTCATATTTTTAATTAAAACAAAAATATTTATTTTTAAAACTTTTTAATGTTAAAATACTAATTGTATGAAAAAAGAGAACTTATTATGCAATGAAAAAAGAGACAGTGAAAAGTTCAAACAAAAAATTGTAAAGAATTAAATCAAATATTCACAATTTATTTCTTTTATAAATACTTATTATTTTTCCAAAGTTAAAATAAATAAATAAAAAGCAAAAGATATAAAAAGCGGAGAGAGAACAAAAATTAAAATTCAAAGAATTTTTTTAAGGAACTAAATCAAATATTCATGAAAAAAATTCAAAAATACATACTAAAATTTTTTTAAAAATTTGGTTTAAAAAAATTCAAATAAAATACTAAAAATATTACAAATAATATAAAATTCAAAGAAAAGAGAAAATTATAATATAAAGCAAAAAATTTCAAAAATAATTTTTTAAGACTTAACACAAATAAACACAAAAAATTATAAAAACTAAATCTACGAATTAAAAATTTTTTTTAAAAATTCTTTAAATATGAAAATCAAACGTTATAAAAGAGAAAATAAAGTAATAAATGAATAATTTCAATATTAAACATTTAGAAACTACGATAACTAAAAAGAAAAAGTGGCAGTAAAAATTACTCTAACATGAATTTATCTTGAGACAAACAAATTATAATCAAATTTATCTTGAGACAAACAAATTGTAATCAAATTTATCTCAGGTTCGACTCCAACTAAACACACCTTTGAGGAGGGGTGAGAAGCCTTAACTGTGACTAAGCCCCAAACAAGATTAGTCTCAAACCGTTAAAATAAATGAGAATACTTGTAGTTTACACAAAAAAAAAAGATATATGCGCATGCAAGCAAAAGCCAAATCCCGCAACATACTAAAGATACCATACACATGTAACAAATATGTAATAAATTAAAAAAACAAAAGCAGTAAAATCTTTCAACCAATTAAGATATTTAATGATGGAAACTTGGAATAAAAAATAGAAACAGAGAATCTGTCCCACCTTTCTTCCTTTGCTTTTCTTTCTTTCTCAAACCAATAAAGTGAACTTTCCCTTTTCTTTCTTCAGTCGAGACTAGGGATGGCAATGGGTACCCTATAAACGGATACCCGGTGTTACCCGACCCGTTTAAGTAAGATTAGGGTAGTGTATAATTGGGTTCGGGTAGGGTTCGGGTAGTGAAATTACTACCCGTCACGGGTTACGGTAAGGTTCGAGTAGTTACCTTAGGGTACCCGCTACCCGAACCTGATTATAAGTAATAATTAATTAATATAATACTTATATTTTTTATATATCAATTATTTATTATTAATGTTTTATTTAATTAAATTAAATCAGTATATATTATAATTATGATTTTTAACTTTAATTTATTTTTATGAGTTAAATTAAATTTATAATATAATATTTTAATTAAGTTATTCTAAAATTAATTTTAATTTTAAATTTAAAAATCAAACTTTGACTTAATAAACGGGTAGTTAAACGGGTTCGGGTAGTTAAACGGATATTTATATTTTATAGGGTTAGGATTCGGGTAGCATAAATAAAAATAATCGGGTAGTTAATCGGGTTAGGGTATTATTAAAGTTAATCGGGTTCGGGTTCGGGTATCCCAAATTTAGCGGGTACCCGACCCGTTTATATCCCTAGTCGAGACATTCAAGCCCCATTGCTAGGCGTGCTTCCTTCTCCACCAAGAATGACAAAAACTTCAACCTAATGAAAACCCAAAACCCATAAAAACTCCTTTAAGCTTTTTCTTTCTTTTTTAAATTAATTTTTTATGTATGATTGTGTAGTATAGTAGGGTGTTTCTTGTATTGGCTATGATGGAAGGGATAGGATTTTTGTTTGGAAATGGGTTTTGGGCACTTGGGACTGGTGTGTTGTTGAGGCTTGGGTTCTCTGCTTGTTGCTTGTAAATATAAAAATTGAGTGTTTTAACAAAAACATCGTCGCTCCTTATATGGCCTTTGACACTAAACGTTGTCGTTCTTGGGCGAGAAAACTATTTAGAATGCAATATGCAACTCTGCATGATGGAATTTGAATTTTAAATAAGCTCAATGCAAATCCTCAAATCATCTTCCATTTTATCAAATCTTTATTTTCTCAAACCCAGAGCATTTATTTTTATTCTCTCCTATTCTTCTTCCACCACAGTTTCAAATCTTCCTCTTTTCAATTACCTTGTAAAAAACTTGGATTTCAATGAAATCCTGGCTCTTTCAATCGCTAATCGTTACTCTTATGTGAAATCCTTCGAAAAGCCCCAATCAGTTGCCAATTTTTCCCAAAGTCTTGGATTTTCTAATGCCCAAATAGCCTCTTCTGCCCATTTGGCACCCCAAATTCTCTTTGCTGATGTAGAAAAGCTTAGGCCAAAAATCAAGCTTTTTCAAGATCTAGGTCTTATGGAATCCCATCTAGGTAAGTTCTTCTCCCAGAATTCTAAACTATTAACCTATAGTTTAGAAAAAAAAAGTTGATTCCTTCTATCCATATTGTCAAGAAAGTTTTAGGGGATAATAATGAAGATATGTTTAAAGTCTTCAACAGATGCAATGGTTTTATTGCTAGAGATGGCATATTAAAGTCGTCGAGAAACATTGCATATTTGGAAAGCTGTGAGATTGTTGGGTCTCAGCTTTTAAAGTTGTTAATGAGACAACTTAGGATTTTTAGGATGCCAGAATCGACTTTAAGGGACTTCATTTCGAAGGTTTTAGATATGGGGTTTTCGATTGATTGAAGGATGTTAGTACATGCTATGTTGAAATATCTCAATAATGTGGACTAGTTAAGTATAATTAATATCATATAAATTAATTTGATAGTATATTTTGTGTATAGTGTGACCATATATATACGTAATATATTTATATCATACATATATTAATCCTTAATGGGACGGATATAATACATGATCCAAAATATAGGAGGTCCCTACTATTTGCACTAATATATAAGTGATGGCCCATTGATCACTTGTATCATTGAGAGAAAAATGGTGAACAATAGTAGTTCTCTCTGTCTCTCAATAATGTGGACTAGTTAAGTAAAATTAATATCATATAAATTAATTTGGTAGTATATTTTGTGTATAGTGTGACCATATATATACGTAATATATTTATATCATACATGTATTAATCTTTAATGGGACTGATATAATACATAATTCAAAATAAGGGAGGTCCCTACTATTTGCACTAATATATAAGTGATGGCCCATTGATTACTTGTATTATTGAGAGAAAAATGGTGAACAGCAGTAGTTCTCTCCCTCTCTCATTCCTTTTCCTCTCCTTACCATTGTCTTCCTCTGTTTTCTCTCAGACCACCATGGACAGACCCAAACCGCAGTGGATAGGTGTGGGTGGACCTCCGGCGATGGCTCCTCCCTCTGGCAGTGGCGGTTAAGGCGATGGTTATGGTGAGTTTTTTTACTCAACCCACCCAAGGTTAGTTTCTCTCCATTTATTGTGCTAGTGGCTATTTAGTGGATGATTTAATTTCAACAATTGGTATCAGAGAATCTCCACTCTAAAGCCATTAGCCTTTTTTTAAGAAAAAATGGCATTTGTGTATTTGTATTTTTTAGGTATTTTTCGGATTTATTTGAAACCTATGAGATTTATGATATTTGAGCCAAAATAATGCTGAATGGTAGTTGAGGATGATATTCCATGAAAAATGCCATAAAAACTATGCGAAATAGGACTATGTAGAGAGAGAAATGGCCGGGTCAGTTAAAAATACTCGTTTTTTTTTGCTTTTCGCCCGGTTGGGCGAGGAAGATGACTGGCGCGTGCATTGCAGCAAAAATGGCGCATGATGTGTCAATCAATAACAAATGCGGGTGCATAGATTTCACACACCTGCAACAGAAATTAAATATATATAAAAAAAATTTTCAACCCAAATTTTGGGCCAACGATTTTTTTTTTGGGTTTTGGGCAAATTTTGGGCAATGAGTTGGGCTCATTTTTTTAGAGGCTTTTTTTGTTTTGATCTTAGGCCAAAAAATTTTTGGGTCGCTACTTTTATTAAATTGGGCCATTATTTTTTTTTTGTGCCTTCTTGTTTTATTTAATTAGGTCTTGAAATTTATTTAATTAGGCCTTAATGTTTTAATTAATTTTGGCCAAAATTAACTTTGTTTTATTATGGGCATTTATTTATTTAATTTTATCAATTGGCCATTTAGTATTAATTTAATTTTGGGCAATTAAATTAATTAATTTTAGGACTATTTTGTCTAATTAATTTAGGGGTCATGTTGATTAATTCATTTTATTTGGCTATTAAATTTAGATTAATTTGTGGCTATTTTGCATTATTAATTAGTGGGCCATTTTGGATTATGGTTTTAAGGGCCATTTTGATTAATTAATTATGGGCCATTTGGATAATTCATTTTGGACAATTTTGGTCATAACCAAAATTTACTTAATAGCCATAATTAATTGTTAAGCCCAAAATTAAAGTTGTATAAGTGAATTTTTTGGTGAAATTAATTTTGAGGTAATTTTTTTGGAAATTCAATTACCCATTTAATTCATAATTAATTTAATTTTGAAATATATATTGTAGACACCAAATTTTGTCCAAGTTGACAAGACTATATTTGATTGGGCTCTCAAAGCCTGGATCGAGACATTGGACTCCTAGGCCTATCAAAATGGGCTGAGTTTGATATTCTTATGCTTTATTATTCTATTTTTTATTATTATTTTTATTATTATTATTATTTATATTGTTTGTTTTTATTATTACTTTTATTATTTGTTGTTGTTTTTTATTTTATTTATTTATTTTTAATTTAATTTATTTTATTATCATTGTTTTTGTTTTACTTATTTATTTATTTATTTATTATTATTATTATTATTATTATTATTATTATTATTATTATTATTATTATTATTATTATTATTATTATTATTGTCTTTATCTATAGTATTCATTTTTATCTTTATTTTATTTTTGTTATTATTAAATGTTTTATTTGTTCTTATTCTTTTATTATTATTATTATTATTATTATTATTATTATTATTATTATTATTATTATTATTATTATTTGTTTTCATTTTTATTTTTTATTATTATTATTATTATTATTATTATTATTATTATTATTATTATTATTTGCTTCTATTTTTATTATTATTTGCTATTATTTTTATTCTTACTATTATTATTATCTATTATTATTATTATTAACCTTTTTACTATTATTTTTATTAGTTTATTTCAGTCACATTAAATGCTTTAAATCTGTCAGATTTGCCGGCAGACTCACTGCCCCAGCCGCCGACGCCTCAAACCTTTTCCCCTAGGTCTCGGGTTCCAGCGAAATTTCCCTTCCCCATGCTGTCAATCCCATCCCAGGTCAGTGTCTAGGGTAGCTAGGAGACAGTAGAGAGATCTTGTGATCTTGTGGATTGATTCGAAAATGCGAGGGGTTTCCTAAATCTGTTAAAAGGAACCAGACAGAAGGATTTGAGGAGGTTTTTTTCTTATCTTTCTTGGAGACTCTGAAACACTAAAATAGTTACAGAAACTCTACCCCAACCGAGACGCCACCACCACCAGTACCAACCCACACAGCCGTCGTTCATCACCTCCAACCCCAAATCAACCCCCATTCAAACCAGCAACCACCAAAACCCTCAAACACCTTCACCATCACCAAACATCACCCTCACCACCACTACCAAAACCCTTAAACACCCTCACCATCACCACTGAAACCATCAAAAACCATCGAAACCCTTAACACAGAGCCTACACCGGAAACCCAAACCCTATTCCCTTAGGAACCCTAGATCTAACACCTAAAACCCCTATCACCTGCAAAAAAAGAAAAACCACAACAAGATACAACCGAATCCAACACCAAAAGTAACAAAACAAAACACAAAAAAAAGGGAGGAAAAGGCTTTCGGAGATAGTCAGATCTGTGAGGTTGGGAGTGTTTTTGGGGAGAACGGTCATCTGATCGGCGTAGAGGGGGAGGAATAGGAGTTTTTTAGGGCTTCAGGAGTACCACCGCTGATCGGCGTACGACAGTGCACGATGGCAGCCATTCGGAAGGGCTGAGGAGTTGAGAGAAATTTTCAGAGGGTTTTTGGGATTTTTTTTGGAAAAAGCCGGTTGAAATGAAGGAAGAAAAAAATGGGCTATTTATAGAACATCGAAACGCACCGTTTTGAGCCCCTGAGACCCGCATGCCGCCCCTGACCCGACCCGAATCCGCGTAACCCGACCGCTACTCAATTCCACCCTATCCCAGCGACCTGTGAGACACGCCCAACCCGCACGATCCGACCCGCTTCCGTTGGCAGCTTGGACCCTACTGTTTGGGCTTGATCTTGGGCCATTTTGGAAGGTTCATTTGGGTTTTCTAGCCCAACCCGTTTGGTATATATTTTTTCTGTTTATTTGTTTATTTATTTTGTGTTTATTTAATTATTTATTTCGTTAAATATGTTATTTTGTGTATTTTTAATATATTTGCCCAACAAAAAATGAATATTTATTTGTATATAAAATTCTTTAAGATCTAAAAATTTTAAGTTTAATTATAGAATTATTCTTGATAATAAATACATAGTCTTGATATATATATATATATATATATATATATATATATATATATATATAAAATATGTAAATAACTATAGAAAATATATATAGTTTAAAATGTATATATAAATATGTATATATAAAGTACACGAAATAAATATAAAATATATATTACATATGTAAATAAAAGTACATAAAATAGGTATATAAAATACATATAACCATATAGTTGTTTATATATGCAATAAATATTTTCTTAAACAATTTACTATGAAAATATTTTTAGGAAGTTAGGAAATCTATATAATTTTAAAATGTACATAGGATATATAAAATGTGTAAATAAATATAAAACATAACTATATAATATTTTTATATATATAATTTTCTTTTTATTATTAAACAATTTACCATAAAAGAATATTTTAAGAAGCTAAAAAAATAGAATAAAAATGCAAAAATAAAATAAGTGAATAAAGTCAGCATGAATTCCGATGATAAGTTTTCGTAGAAGTCGCAAGTAGCGATTCTTTGAAAAGCTTTAGGTGAGAGGAATCTATCTAATGTAGCCAAAAATATTTAGATACTCAATATAATTTCTCAATATTCAAATTCATGCTTATTTTAAATATGTATATATAATAATATATTTTGCAATGACAAAAAAATGAATATTTAGAAAAATTACTAATTAAATGAAAATTAATAAAAACAAAAGAGGTAATGGAGATAGTTGTGAAGAATTAATAAAAAAGTGGATTTTAGAGATATACAAGTATAAAATAGTTAAGTCAATAAAGAATAATAAAGTTTTTAAAGCTAAAGAGTAGTGATTAGATTAACCAAATAAATGGTAATAGGATTTTCATAAAAGACAACAATAAAAGGAATTAAGTTAACAAATCCAAATAAGAATTAGTGGAGATGAAATAATCCAATTATTCACAAAAGGTAGAAGCTAATGTTCGATGATAGGGTGTTACGAAAGTCACATGTAGTGATTCCTAACTGATTCCTAGGTGAGAAGAGTCTACTAAATGTTGCCAAAAGTATTGGAACATTTAGTGTGACTTTTCAATACACGAATTTTCATTTTTTTCAAAAATAAAAAAACAAATAATAAAGAAATAATAAATACATTAAATAGACATGCATGCACATCATTTATTATCTGTTTGCATCACATGCATTCACGCAAATTTAATAACGTGAATCTACCGAGAATGAGATTCTATAGAAGTCACAAGTAGTGATTCTTTAGAAATCTCTAGGTGAGGAAAATTATTTCAAATGTTGCCAAAAGTATTGAAATATTTGATTTAATTTTTCAATAAAAGGGATTCATATTTATTTTCAAAGTAAAACTTATTTTAATATATATGATAATTTTCGAAATGGGTGTGAGCCCTACCGAGGATGAGATTCTGTAGAAGTCACAAGTAGTGATTCTTAAGAAATCTCTAGGTGAGGAAAATTATTTCAAATGCTGCCAAAAGTATTGGAATATTCGATTTAATTATTCAATACAAAAGGATTCACACTCACTTTCGATAAACAAAATCTAACCTTTTTTTAAAAAATGAAAAAATAATTTTGATAAATAATAAAATGCTTCAAAAATGAAATAAAATAGGAATTAATTTTAAATATTAATTCAAGACCATTTCATTAAAATCAAAGGATAACACATGATTACTATAGTACCGTTTTTTAACGGGCGTTGTGGGGGTGCTAATCCTTCCCCACGCGTAATCGTACTCTTGAACTCGATCTTGGTTTTCGCAGACCCAAAAATTGTCTTTTTAATAAACTTTAATTAAGTTTGATATTTTGTTAAAAAGATAAAAATTTTAAGGTGACTAATCACACCTTGTCAAAAAAGATTGGTGGTGACTCCCACTGTTTTTAAATGTTTTCAAAAATCGTCGAGCGCAAAACCGTTACGACATATATCCATGCCTATAAATTATTAATAATTGGCCTAGTTAAATGAGTTTAAATAAATTATTTGGGTATCTTGTTTGGGCTATTTTAGATTATGGTTTACCCATTATGTTAATAATTTATTTAAATGAATGAACTCTGTAAAATGCAATTGCCTTATTATTTGAATATTCACATTTATGTGAAATTAATTAAATTAATTAATATTAGACCTAAAATTAGTACATATGCTTTAGAAATTGCATATTTTGGATGTAGTTAATTTTGGTCATTAATTATGTGAATATTCTTAAAATTATAAATCATTAATTGCATTGACTAGTACTTGCTTGTCGCAAGAATGGTCATGAAGATTTTTTTATGATTATTTTGATAATTGTAAGGATATAATAATAAGGTAATGCATAGTGATAGTTGCATAATTTACTAAGATCTCTAGAAGTGGCAAGTCTCTCTTTGTCGGATTGCTTGTTGCTTTGAAAGATGCTTGGGACTGAGAGGATTCTGGTTGGGATATGACACGATTTTTCTACCATGTCGGTGGGCGATCATTCAGGTTTATATTCAACCAATTTTGTCTTATCCTCTGTAGTGTATTGTGGAATAAAGTTTGATATTACTTGAGTTATTCCACTAGCCTCCATAAGATTTTGATTGTCTATGCAACTATCACATATAAAATCTCTAGCATGATCAAATTTGATATGAATCGCTCTCTACGGTTAGGGATTATTAAACTAAGAAATAGCTGTGATAACCGTAAATTTTTCCCTTTATTGGAAATTAGAAATATTGAAAATAAATATTGGAGAAATTAAATCAGAGGAAATAAATAAAATTTGCGGGAACGGGATATTGGTAAAAATCTCGAGAATCGAGGAAGTGAAAGAATCGGGAAATTGGTGTAAAGGAAATTAAATTGGAAGTGAAAATAAAAATAATAGAGAGGAAAAAGAATTAAATTGGATAAATTAAAAATCCAAATTAAATAAGAAAAATGAGAAAATAATTGGATATTAAGAAATCCAATTAAATGAAATAAAATGTGTATATTATATATTTATATAATTAGATTATATAAATATATTTTGATATGTTTTTATATAATTACATATGTATGTATATGAATTTTAGTATATATTATAAAATGAAATATATACTATTTTGTTTTAAATAAACACATGTATATTTTTATATATACAATTATGTATATAAATAAATATATATATATATATATGAAATATATATTAATTTTAAGTAAAGTGTGAATACATATATGTATATATATTGTTAAAATAAAATATGTTTATATACATTATTAATAATATAATTATATATAATTATAAATATTATATATATAATAAATAAATAAATAAATAAATAATAAAATAATAACAGAAGTGGGAATCGGGTTCCCCGATTCCCACATTTTCTCTTTTGTTAAGTAAAACAGAAGAGAAACGATGGAAGCCGGACGACGCCGGCTGAGCGAGAGGCGGAAGAGGAAGAGCTAGAGGCCGTCGCCGGTGAGGGAAGAAGAGAAAGAAAGTCAACCGGTGACGGGGAAGGACGGAAAGAAGCCAAATGCGGTGAAACGGAAAACGGAATCAACGGAAAACGAAGGAAATCCGAGAAGAAAAGAAAATGGCGAACGGCGGTGCCGGCCGATCCAGGCACCGCCACTACCATCGAAGCTTCACCGGAGGAAGAGGAAGTCGATGGAGGCCACCGGAGGTGCAATGGACGGCGGAGGAACGCCGGCGAAGAGGAAGAAGAAATCGAGGGAAAACCGCCTCGATCCGTCGCCGTGCCGCCGATCCAGGGCAAACGGAGGGCACCGGCAAGTTCGTCGTGCAGCCGGCCAGCTGAGGGACGCCTGAACCGCCGAAGAACCAGTCGCCGGCGAGGAACCGGCGAGGAAAGGAGCTGGACCGATCTGACCGAGAAAGGAAGAAGAAAAAAAAAAGAAAAAGAAAAAAAAGAAAAAGAAAAGAAAGAAAGAAAAGAAAAAGAGGAAAAAGGAAGAAAAAGAGGAAAAAAAAGGAGAATTTCGGGAATTCGGAAAATTCCCGGAAATTCGACAACCCGGGATTTTACAAATTCAGTAAGAAATTTCCCGAGAATTTAATTTCAGAAAAAAATTAAATAAATTATGAAAAATTCTAAAAAATTAGAATTTTAATTCCAGAAATTATTTTCAGCAATCGGGATAAGGAATCGGGAGAAATGGAGTGCGTGTGCGATCGATAAGCGGAATTCGCCGACCCAGAAAAAGGTAAGGGATGCATGTGCAGCACTGTAAGGATACTCAGTCTGCATAATTTAATTGAAATATTTTATGCAATTATTTTATGAAAATTATTATGATGCATGATTTGCTGAAAATAATTTGGGAAGAAGTACTGGCTGAAAGATTTTAAATTGTATTTTCCGTGCAGGAGGTTAGTAAATCGGCAGCCGTTATGCTGCCGAAAATTTTAGAAAAACTTTAAAAAAATCATATTAAATGATTTTATTTCCGAATTTCGATAGTAAATCACGAAACATGAGGAAATTACTAAATTTCATAAAACATGAATATAATGAGATGAAATTTTAAAATATTCATGTATTCGAGAATGGTGACAATGAAACCACCGAAAATTCTCGGAATAGATAAATTACACGAATTACGAGACGAAAGATGAAGTGAAATATAGTGCGTATTCTTATGAATATTTTTATAAATATTCACTAAAGGATTTTAACCCTTATGGTTTTAAATCATGGAATTATATATTTATATAAATTCCATAAAGGTGTATTTTATGATGAGAATTACGATTTTGAGACTGGTTGGTATTCTTATCATGCTGATGCATGATATGTGATGTGTTTAGTCCCGGTGGACATCTAATCAGTGATCCACCGAGGACAATATAGGTTATGGTCATAGATTTGACCGGTGTACTTCCTTACCCTCCGAGGTATACAGTATGATAAGATTGATGTCTATCTTAGACTCCATAAATGATAGGTAATATGTTTTCAAAAGGAAGAAATGATAATTCTAATATTCTTTCTATGGTCTCAAATGAAATATTAGATCATAAGTACTACATGAGATCTGATAAGACAGTGGAAAATACATATGGCATAAAGGCCAATCCGAGCAGAGACTCGATGATTGAACCGTGGGAGCCACCTCTAGAGTCCTTCGGGAAGTAAGTGCTACACGTGTTCTGATGTTTCAGTACAGGCCATACCGAGCAGAGACTCGATGATTGAACCGTGGGAGCCACCTCTAGAGTCCTTCGGGAACTAAGTGCTACACGTGTTCTGATGTTTTAGTAAAGGCCAAACCGAGCAGAGACTCGATGATTGTACCGTGGGAGCCACCTCTAGAGTCCTTCGGGAACTAAGTGCTACACGAGTTCCGAAGTGTTAGTATGAGAAATCGTAGGATATTGTGACGATAAGTAAGTGATTGTGATTCGTGAATTCGACAAATGTCAAAGGATGAAATAGATCTTGTGCATATGACATGTGATGTGTGTGATATATCGGATGAGTAAGGCACTGGGGTGGTAAATCCCTGGTTAACAGAGATCCAGGCACTCCCGGTCCTTACAATAAGTTCGTTTCTTTCACACTTAATCATACTAATAAAAAGAATGATGCTTGGTGAACTTAAGGATGGAATGAAAGCAAGAATAAGTTTAAGACGTCTGGGTACATACGAAATGAGTTTTAAAGAAAAGAAAATGATGATGATTTAACTAATATTCTTTTCAAAGAATATATAAATATTAGTTATTTTATTTAAATCCTTTATTTCGTGAAAGCATCATTTTGAAAAGAATACGAAAAGATTTTGGGATAAAAAAAAGGAAAAAGAAAAAAAAAGGATTTATTAATTCAAAATGAAATGAAAAATCTCTCTCTACAGTTGTTTCTAGGTTCCGGAACAAGTATGGTATTCTAAAATACCTACCTTACTCTAATCGGATCCCTAGCCGACTGTAGTATCCTTCCTACATGCGAGCCTAGAGCCCATAGGAAAAATGAAAAAGATTTTCAGCATATAGGAAGCTGAGTACCAAGTGAGGCATATAATTCTCTTACTGAGCCGTGGTTTTGCTCACCCCTTAATTTTCAACATTTCAGGTTTTGATGAATGTGAGTTCAGTGGATTGTGGATCCTGGCTGTACACGAAGGACAATGTGTCAGACCGACTGTTTATTTGAGGTATGATCATTTATTCTCTGTATTTAGACATGTCAACAGTACTACTTATCTGATAAATTACGATAGGGGATGTGTATAATATAAACAATACATTGTAAAATTGTTTAACAGTCAGTACAAGTGAAATATCACAGACAGCCCAACCGGTTAAGATGTGTATAAGAAGATGAAAAATGTGGTCACGGGTCGTGACAATAGCCTTGAGAGTTAATCTATCTTTTATACCCAATAATGTGAGCTCTTTAAGGACAAAATATTAATATGGAATTTAGGAACACCCAAATAAAAATTCTTTGATTATACAGGGTATACCATTAATGAGCACATCAGAGAAAGTGTTCCGAATTAGTGATAACCAAGAAGCATCTATGGATGCCATTAAGAAAAGGTTCACAAGACTGATGAAGGTTGCAATAAGGGATTAGTTCTACATGTGGCAGATTCGGTATGACTTCCTTCTAGAATGGAGAGTTGGAGATCTTTCAAGTTAACAAATCTTATTTAGTGTACCTTAATGGACAGAAGGAAGTATGGCATTTTAATATCAAAATTGATATTGTCATTCAAGAGTGGGAGATCTTTCAAGTTAACAGATTTCATTCAACCATAATGATAACATATGCCAACATTACTGTCATAATTACTATTATTAAGAGGTCTCAATAAAAGGTCATTTTGGAAAAAGATATTTGCCAAATCCAATTCCCATTCTGGTTTCACCAACACCTGTAAATATAAATGTGTGCCACTTCTATCATAAACTTGGGCACAAGAGGGTAGTTTGTAAGAGTCCTTCTAGACTGGATGGGTGTAAAAAAGGCATTCTATTAGCCTTTATTTTGGATCCAATCTAGGAAGTATATCCTCTAACTGTTGGTGGTTGGATACCGGTGCTATTATCTATAAAGCTATATGCAATCGGAGACCAAGTAAGGGAAAATAGTTGTGAATTGAGGCTATAGAGTTAAAATTCATATCGAAAACAAAAAAATTAGCTAGATTGTTGTTACATTTCGAAGACAATTTTGGAACTACTGTCAATTTATACTTTTCATTCCGATAATAGAAAAGTATTTTGCTTAGTGACAACATGCGTATTGATTCTATGTGATGGATTATACACAGTAGACTTGTACCCCAATATTGGGCAAATTTTCTTCAATGGTGAATGATGTGACTGTTGATTTTAATTATGATAGAATAAATAAGAAATTCATCAAGTTGTGGCATGAGTTAGGGACATTTCGAGGCACATGTAAAGATTGCATTAAGGGAAATCTTACTGCTAATATTAAGGATATGATTAGCATATATTGTGATGATTAGGAACTAATGCATACCGACAGCTATAGATCATTTCCGCATACTGTATTCAGTGGATGTAAACATTTCATCATTTTCACTAAAGACTATTCTGATGTAGGTTATATAGAGTGAAAGACTTGATCGTATAGAAGCCTTAAGCATTCTGATTGATTCGGCTGCGTAGCTTATAAAAGGTAAGCTGCTTAAGGCAATGATCAGACAATAGTGATAAATGTTGTGCTCGGTATAAAAAAGCTAGGCGAAATTTACCGATTTTCAGGTTAAGTGCACTATAGGATTATGTATTTACGCCTAGTATACGGTGCTTGGAATACCAAAAAGAATAAGATTGCAGTAATAATCATTCGTACATTTTGATATGGTACGATTTATGTTGATCACTCCAAATCTTCAAAATTCGAGTGGAGTGAAGTTATTAAAATTGTAACTCACATTCAAAGTTGATCTCCAAGCAAAATTAATTCCCAAATTCATTTTAAGTTGTAGTTAGACATTAAGTCGAGTTTGTGCCGTTTTCTGTGTTTAAGGTTATAAAGTAAGGCAAAAGGCCTATAATCCATAGTCAAGAAAACTTAATGAGAAAACTGTCAGCGGTAATTCTGTTGGTTATTGTATCGGCTAAAAAGATTCTAGATTTTGGTTTCTCATCATGTGACACTAGAATTATTGAGTCTGACAATGCAATCTATTTAGAGGATGACTTAAAGTATGGGAGTTATAAACTTCACAAAGTCATTAACGAAGTACATGTTGTTGTGCCAGTCCTGTATATGTGTTATTTTTTTGGTAAAAAGGCTACAACCAAAAGAATCAACAGTTGATCTCAATACCATATTTTGAACCTGCACCTAGACTTACAGAGAAACATGAATGTGAGATTCATGTGTCTTCTGATTCTGATATTTGTCAGGAGGCTATACTGATCCGAACTCTTGGAGTTGGATATTTGCCACGCAGGATGAGTAAGCATTTATATTGCAAAAGGATGCATGGGATCTATTTTAGTTGTCACATCATTATAGACCAAAAGAAACTCTAATTATTAGGTAGAAGATTTAAAGCCAAATTTGGCCAAGGCTTTAAATAATTAGAAGAATTGGTTTTGTGAAAACCTTCTATCATGTTTCTACCTAAGATTCTTTTAGAATCATAATGGCAATTGGTAGCTTATTTTGATTAGGAGCTATATCTTGATAGTAAAATGTCTAAATGGAGCAACCTAAAAGTTTGTAGTTCCTAAGATGGAACATATAGTTTATGAACTCGTTGAGTTTATTTGCGAACATTAAAAGGCATCCAGACTGTATCCAAAGTAATGAGATTTTCACTTTATGGAGAACACATTGGATAATTGGATCCATTGCAAGGTTAGTGGGAGTAATTATATGTTATTTATGCTCTAAGTTGATGATATCAAATAGTATAGAATAGCACTGACCTGTTGTATGAGGCAAATTTCATGTCGTCACGTCACTGCAAGATGAAGAATCTAAGTGAGGCTTTATTTTGTTTTAGGGATTGAGATTCTTCGTGACATGTCAATAGGCATACTCTATTGGTCTCAGAAAACCTACATTGTGTGTTAAGTAGGTTTGGTGTATATTGTTCTCCTATTAAGGTGCGCCTTCGTGAAAAGTGATATATTGTGAAATCTTAGAGTCCTCAAAGTAATGATGAAAGAGCTCATATTAAGTGTTATGTATGCCTTATTGTGGGTAATTACCGTATGCTCAAGTTTGTACACATTTTGATATTGTGTATGTTATAGGTATATTTCGAAATACTTGAGCGATCTTGCAATAGAGAACTGGAAGCTATAAAGAAAGTATTTGGATATCAACAAATCTGACATGCTAAGTTTGGTCAGATATTATGATGTTAATTTTGCATGCTATCCAAATATTGAAATTTATTTTGGTTATACATTGTGTTATGTAGAGGAGTTGTTTTTGCGAAAGTGTGAAACAAACACTTACAATATCCTTGATTATGGAGGCTAAGTATGTAGCTTCTTGTAAAACTACATAATGGGCCATTTAGGCTGCATAATTTCATCTCAGGGCTGGTTTCTGTGGTTGCCATTCCGAAGCCTTGGAGATGTATTGTGGTAATGCTGCAGCGATTACATTCTCCTTCAAAATGCTAGGAGTTCCTCACACTCCAAATATTTAGATATCATCATTCGGTTTATTAGAGAGAGAAAAATAATGGAATCCATTATTTGATAGGATTGTAGAGCACATAGTTAAAAAGCTCATTCTGATTAACTGAGAATTTGGCTACTTCAGTGCTTTGACGACATAGCACATAGTTAAAGAGCCTTTGCTGTATTTAGTTAGTGGGAGCTTTAGATATAAGGAAATCTAGAGGCTAGGTATGTAGGATGTTGTAAAACTAGATGATGGGCCATTTAGGCTGCAGAATTTCATCTCAAGGCTAGTTTCTGTGGTTGCCATTCCGAAGCCTTGGAGATGTACTATGGTAATGCTGCGGCGCTTACATTCTCTCTGAAAATGCTAGGAGTTCCTCATACTCCAAATATTTAGATATCATCATTCGGTTTATTAGAGAGAAAAAAATAACGGAATCCATTATTTGATAGGATTGTAGAGCACATAGTTAAAGAGCTCATTCTGATTAACTGAGAATTTGGCTGCTTAAGTGCTTTGACGACATAGCACATAGTTAAACAGCCTTTGCTGTATTTAGTTAGTAGGAGCTTTAGATATAAGGAAATCAGTTGCAACTGTGTGGATGGATTCCTACTTGCCATATATGCATATTTTGTTTGCACGCATTCTGGTGAATATGACATTCTGTTATATGAGACATTCTGTATTGATCTTATGTGCTTCTGTTGAAGCAATACATCATTCAGTTTAGATGCATGGACCTAATGGAAATGGATATTGATTTTGTTTTCATATCATTTCCATTTCACACTTAATACTACTATTTTGTTGAAGTCTTTATGAGTTTACGCATTTGTACCCTATCGATATGATACATTCTGAAGCTTGTAAAGGCTTAGTATTGTTAAAGTATTTGTAAGCCTACACATTTGTACCTTTCAATACAATGTATCTAGAAGATCTTATGAATACATATTGATATTATATGATATTTTCGTTAATTAACTTAACTGTCCAAGTGAGAGTGTTGAAATATCTCAATAATGTGGACTAGTTAAGGATAATTAATATCATATAAATTAATTTGGTAGTATTGTGTATAGTGTGACCATATATATACGTAATATATTTATAGTATACATGTATTAATCTTTAATGGGACGGATATAATACATGATCCAAAATATGGGAGGTCCCTACTGTTGGCACTAATATATAAGTGGTGGCCTATTGATCACTTGTATTATTGAGAGAAAAATGGTGAACAGCAGTAGTTCTCTCCCTCTCTCGTTCCTCTTCCTCTCCTCACCATCATCTTCCTCTATTTTCTCTCAGACCACCATGGACAGACCCAAACCGCAGTGGATAGGCGTAGGTGGACCTCCGGCGATGTCTCTTCCCTCTGGTAATGGTGGTTACGTGGGTTTTTTACTCAACCCACCCAAGGTTAGTTTCTCTCCATTTATCGTGCTAATGGCTATTTGGTGGATGATTTAATTCCAACATGTTATTCATACCATAACTTGCTTGAGTGAGAAACCATTTAAGAAGAAATGGGAATTACTCAAGAGATTGGGCTTTTCGAACAATGATTGCTTGGAGAATTTTAGGAATGCCTCAAGTGCTTTTAGGATCTCTGGGGAGAAAATCAAGTTAGGAATTGAGTTCTTTGTTAATGCAGCAAAGTTTGATAGGAATGTTTTGGTTTTTAGGCCATTATTTTTTATGTTTAGTATAGAAGATCGTGTGTTTCCTCGATATAGAGTCTTGCAGATTATCAAGTCAAAGAATTTGAAAATGGATCAGAGTTTTTTTTGCATCTTGGAACTTTCAAAGAACAAGTTCTTGCAATTCATGTCAAGGTTTCCAGATGATGTGAAGGAGCTGTTGATAGCCTACAAGGCTCTTCGTTTGCACATTTCAGAAGAAGAAAAAACATGATAAAGTCTATTTTTGTTTAATTTGGTTTTATTTTATGAAAAGCAACTTTTGAGTCTTCATATTGATTCAGAATGGTGAAGTAATGCATATTTTAATATATTATATTTTAACACCTTTTTGGCATAAGCAATATATGTATGTGCATGTGTAACTCTTCATAATGAATTAAAAAAAAACTTTTTTTGACTTAAAAAAAGAGAGATTTAAGGTTTTTTTCTTTTTAATCATCTAATAATTTGATCATCAATCAAGTTAATATCTATTACAATAATACATTATAAGAAATTAAATATTTGAAACTAGAAACACAACATTATATTCTAATTTATGATAACAAATTGAAATTAAAAATGTTTTATATTAAGATAAAAATTGAATATTATGCGACTTTAAATCAAATTAATCATGTAAAATAATAAATAGATCATGGATATGATATTATGTTCTTACAAATTTATCAATTATGCTCAAGAGTTAAAACTTTCTTATGGATAAATGTTTAATTATCTCTCAACTTTATAATATAATCTAATTAGAATAAAATTTGCACCAACATATTAAAATTAATTCAACCTCAAAATAAAAGTATGTAAATAGTTTATTACTTATTATAATAATAAACAAGAATTAAAAAAATATTATAAAACATAAAACAACAATATTAATAATAATAATAATAATATAAGAATAATTTTATTATATTTTAATGTTAACTAAACTCCAATATAAAAAGAGCAGAGGTATGAAAATAATTTATTAAAAAATATGCATATAATGGAAAAGAATATTATTGTGCACCGTTTTTTTCTATTTTTACAAAAATTGGTCAAAACTCACAGTTTAGGGTGAGAAAAAAAATCTCTAAATTGTTAAACCCTAACCCTTTATTCCCTAAAGCTGTGCTTGGTACAGCTAAAAAGTAAAAAGAAAGGAAATAATGAAGAAAAAAATGAAAAGAAAATAAATTCTTAAGTTGCTTGAGAAAACAAAAAAATTAGAAGGAAAGAAGTTGAGAGGAAAGCGTTTTCTCTATACATTAAAAGCAAATCTGTCCAAATCGGATAGAAAAAGGAAAGAAAATACAAGCATGAAAATAAATCAATTAAAAATACTAAAATACCCTTATCTAATTTTAAAATTATCTCAAATTGATTCTCTTCTTTCTCGCAACTCTGTTACTCTCTCACCCAATCTCTCTATCCCTTTTTTGTCAACTATGTCATGCTCTCTCCCATCGCCAATTAAGCCGCCGTTTGGGTCTCCGTTGGACTAGGTGATTAGAGCTTGAGCTTGGAGCTCTTTTGTTTTTTCGATTCCTTTCATTTTAAGTATATTTTGATCTAAGTAATCAAATCTTGAAAACTGATACTTAAAAAAAAAATGCTTGTGATTATTCATTAAAATTGGTATTTTCCTTGTCGAGAAGATGACAAATGAGAACAAAATTACTTGCAGTTGGATTCTTTGGCTAAATTGATAAAATGCTTGTGATTATTTAATTGGTAATGTGTTCCATGGTTTTGGTTACTGGCTTTTAGTAAAATGACTACTTATTGCATTTTTTTCATTTTTTTTTATGCAATTTTAACATTGATCGTTTAGAAAGGTAGTTGGAAATCAGAGAAACGTAATTGTAGGTATTTGATTGGTTCTAAATTGTTTGAATTTCCTTTAAATATGTTAAACAAAATGCCAAATTAAGCATTATTCTCCTCAAAACGTGATTGTAATATTTAATTGGTCCTAAGTTGTTTTAATTCTTAACCCGTTAAACCCTAACCCTTTATTCCCTAATTTCTATCCCTATGTTCCTTCACAAGCGACGGCGATAGTATCTTCTCTCCAAAATCGAGACCTATCAAACCCCAAATCCTACCTTCAGCCACCCGCTCCATCCATCATCCGTCACCAGCTCTGAACATCGGCCCTGTTGTGGGAGGTTTTAGCCAAGGTACTTCCATTTCTTTTGTCACCCCAATTTTGAGCTATGCGGGTTTCTGTTTCCTGTAGATTTCAATATATAATTTATAGCTAGTCTTCTTCTCCTAATTAAACCTTTGGATCAGTTTGAGAGGACATTGGTCAAAGTGTGCTATTTTCAGAAATGTAAGGATGGTCTCCAGTGCTTGCCTTTTTTGAAAATAGTTTCATGTGATTGCTGTTTGAGTCTAGTCTTCAAGGTTTGGTTGGTGTTAGTATGCTCAATGGCTCCATTAGAAATTTCTTAATTGATTTAGATATAGCTGGCAACCTCGAGAACTTTTAATCACCTCATGATGTTCGTTTAGAAATTTCGCAATTCGCATATTCAATCTTGTTCTGCTTCTCTAATTCCTTTTACAATTCTAAAAAAAAAAACCTCGTCTTTTCAGTCATTCAGAATCGTACAGGACTTCTTTTTCTGTAAATGAAATTACAATTTTGTATCAAGTCTTGCAGGCTAGTTGAATTCCAAGGGATTTCCATGTTAAAAAATATTAGCAAATTAATAAATATTTACAAGATGGAAGATTATCCCAATTATATGTTGAAAAGTTTTAATTTTGAAGAAAGTGGGATTTAAACTTAATCTTTTATTCAAGAAGGAAACATAATTTTAAGAATGCCTCTAGTATATAGCACCAGTGCTACCGAAATTGCCTTAAAGGAATTTGGGAAACTCACAATTCCAACCTAATTCCTCAAACTCTGCTTGCTTAGTTTCGAAGATTTATGCACCCAGTGAGATTCCTATGTTCCTTAAAATTTTTATCTGTTGCAGAATTCCTATATGGTTGCTACACATTTGCTGTGATTTTTTTTTTTCCATTTCAGCAATTTTTCTGCCTTTACATTATTGAAGGCAGTTTGTTTGTTGACATTATTGATTATATTTTACTCCTTTTTTTAAAATTGTTTATAGATCTATTTTATTCTTTTTTAAATTGTTTATAGGTCGTTCAAAAAAATGGTGACAACTGGAAATATTGAGATCATTGATGAAATGATAAGGTTGCAACCAGTCCATCGATGGCTTCAAGTTGTTCGTTGCCTTATTTTAAATTGTCTGTTGTTTTATAAAAGTTAGTTGAATTATTGAACTTATATTTCAATTTGGTACTTGTTTGATTTTTTGCTTTTTAATTAATAGAATTTTGCATAGATTTGATGTTAGAAATTTTTTTTTTTTGCAGGGATTCTGGTTTGGATCAATTATTGGGTTTTTTTTAATCAAATTTTGGTTGAATAATTGGGTGATATATTGGTATTGTTAAAATTATTAATGTAGGGTTTGGGTAGTGAATTTAAAAAACAGCCAGATAATTATAATGTTCAGGTATTTTGGTAAATAAACGGGAGGTCGAGTACTTCAAAATTAGCAAGTATCTTTTGACATCCTTCGTTGCTGCTTGTATGGCCTTCTTGGAATCGAATCTTCAAATTCTGTCATTTGAATTTTAAACCCTAAAACTCTCTGCATAGAATTCCTAAAAAAACTCAATGCAAACCTTCAAATCATCTTCCATTTTCTCAACTTCTTATTTTCTCAGTTTTTCTTTTAAACCCAGAGCATTTATTTTTATTCTCTCCTATTCCTCTTCCACCACAGTTTCAAATCTTCCGTTTTTCAATTACCTTGTAAAAAACTTGGATTTCAGTGAAACCCTAGCTCTTTCAATTGCTAACCGTTACTCTCATGTGAAATCCTTCAAAAAGCCCCAATCAGTTGCCAATTTTTTCCAAAGTCTTGGCTTTTCTAATGCCCAAATAGCCTCTTCTGTCCATTTGGCTCCCCAAATTCTCTTTGCTGATGTAGAAAAGCTTAGGCCAAAAATCAAGCTTTTTCAAGATCTGGGTCTTGTGGAATCCCATCTGGGTAGGTTCTTCTCCCGAAATTCTAAACTATTAACCTGTAGTTTAGAAAAAAAGCTGATTCCTTCTATCCATTTTGTCAAGAAAGTTTTAGGGGATAATAATGAAGACTTATTTAAGGTCTTCGACAGATGCAATGGTTTGATTGCTAGAGATCGTATGTTAAAGTTGTTGAGAAACACTGAGTATTTGGAAAGCTGTGGGATTGTTGGGTCTCAGCTCTCAAATTTGTTAATGAGACAACCTAGGATTTTCAGGATGCAAGAATTGGCTTTAAGGGAACTCATTTCGAGGGTTTTAGATATGGGGTTTTCGACTGATTCAAGGATGTTAGTACACGCTATTCATACCATAACTTGCATGAGTGAGAAAACATTTAAGAAGAAATGGGAAGTACTCAAGAGTTCGGGCTTTTCGGATAATGATTGCATGGAAATTTTTAGGAAGGCCCCAGGTGTTTTTAGGGTCTCTGAGGAGAAAATCAAATTGGGAACTGAGTTCTTTATTAATGTAGCAAAGGTCGATAAGAAAGTTTTTGTTTTTAGGCCGTCTCTTTTTATGATGAGTTTGGAAGATCGTGTGATTCCACGATACAGAGTCTTGCAAATTATTAAGTCAAAAAGGTTGTTGAAAACGGCTCGGAGTTTTATTTGCATCTTGGAACTTACAGAGAATAAGTTCTTGCAGTTCATATCAAGGTTTCCAGATGACGTGGTGGAGGAGCTATTGATAGCTTACAAGGCTCATCATTTGTACAATTCAGAAGAAGAAAAAACATGATAAAGTCTGTTTGTGTTTAATTTGGTTTTTCTTTATTAAAAGCAACTTTGAGCTTTCATATTGATTCAGAACGGTGATGTAATGCTTATTTTAGTTTTCTAGCTATCAAGCTAAATATGATTTTGGACTAGGCTAATTTTAGGTTTGGGTTTTCATTAATTTATTGTTCTTGTTATTGTTATCGTTGTGACGATTTTAAAGGTGTTGATGGCTGCATGTTATGAATTCAATTAATCAAAAGGTAAACATTGTGACTTAATAATTACTTTCGGAATTTTAGAACCATAAGAAAGTAGAAAAATTTGTGGGCACCTGCTTGCTCACTGAAAGTTTGGTAGTTCATAGTTTTAAATGTTATCTCCTCACTTTTAGACTTAGCCGAAAGGAAAGGAAAAAAAATGAAAAGTTAAAATTTGTTAATTTAATTGTTAAGTTACAAAATAAAAGTGTGATTTGGATTAATAAATTTTTTATTTTTACATTTTAATCTTTCCTATTAAATAAAACCTTAAGATCTGTAGGTTTGAAATTAAAATTTGAATACTTACATTAATGATTTGAGTAAGTGAGTATCGTAAAATTGAGAGTTGAGGTAAATGTTGCAAGTTTAGGTGGGGAGTTTTAACTTTTAAGGCCATATTCAACATCGAACATTAATATGATCTGAGTACAAATAAGTGTTAATTATTTGAATGCCATTTTTTGTTTGATTATTTTGATACAAATTTGGTCAACTCTTCTTTTATTATGAATAAAGTTCATCCTTTTGATGTCTTCAAAAAATAAACTTCGGTGGAAATGAAAGGTTTGATATGATAGTGATGTTAGTAAAATTAAAAAACTTACCTGAAACCAATGGGTGTAAATGAGTTAAACTATTCTTGAGCTATATCGAATTTGATAATTACTCGAGTTCGACTTGATAATTATTTGAGTTTGATTCATTTATTTTCGAACCTAGCTTGAGCTCAAGCTACTCGAGTAACAAGTTGAGTTAAGTTTGTATTTTTTAATAGTAGCTTGACTAGCTAGTGAGCTTTGCCAAATTTTTTTAATATATATTTTTAATATATTGTTGTTAATTTATCATTTTACTCTCATAATATATAGATAAAACTTATAAATCGAGTCTATGGAGTCGAATTCGAGTTTATCCAATCAAGATCAAACGACTCGAATATTCTGTTGAGTCGAGTTAGAACTTTAAAAATTAAACTAGATCAAATTTGAATTGAACTTAAAATATCAAAATTTTGAATCAAATCAAACTGAAATTTGATATTAAATTGTTTGGACTCAATTTGCTTACGTCCCAACCAGAACTGAAGGTCGAAGAACATCATATTGAAGTTAGTTTAGACTTGCTCAAGCTCAACAACATCAACTGGCACGCATGCTGACATGCAGCAAAAGTGGGGTGGGGTGGAACTAGAGCTGGTTATGGCTGGACCAGACCGGTTTTGGACCAGTTTTCACCGGTTCTAACCCATACCAAAGGAAAACCGATCTGAACTGGTAGCGAACCAGCCCGAGCCGGGCCGGTTCGCATGATATTAAGGTGCAAACCAGCCCGGTTCACTTAAAAATTAGACCGAACCGGTTTAAACTAGTTCGGTCTAGTTTTTTTTTTAAATTGATAAATTTAAAATTTTAATTGTTTAAAATTTATATTAATTTATTTTAATATATTTTTATATTAATATATTTTTATAATTTAATCTAACAAATTTATTTTTGTAATAAATAATGTTAATAGTTTAATTTAACAATAATTTATTATAAAGTTATTATAATTTATTTAAGTAATGTAACAATAATGTAAAAATAAATTACTATAAAATTATCTAATAAAATTATTGTTATACTAATAAAATAAAGTTATATTATGAATATAATATTATAATAAAGTTATTATGATAAAATGATATTTGATTCAAAATACAAATAATGATTTATGAATATTATTATTATATTCATTTTGCAATATCATTTTGCATATGATTATTTATATTCATTTATTATATTCATTTTGTGTCAGCTTTAAATTGTCATATATATTTTGAAATGACAAAAACTTAAGTAAGCTTTAATGTTTTAATTCATATTGTAAATCTGCCTTATCACACATGATTTTCTCAATCCATTTTTAAGTGTTCATATCAAACTTTAAGACCATGATTTAATGATATATTCACATGGGTCTTAATACTTTATAAAATGGTTTTCAATATTAAGTAATTTTCTCAAGAATTATTGAACATAAGTTTAGAAAATTACTTATAAGTTTTTAGACAATATTTTCATTTGAGAAAGTCAAGAAAAACTCTCTTAAAGCTTATAAATGTTTTGGGTTGAATTAAAATCAAAAGCCATATCATTTCTAACCCAAAAGTGCAGGAAAAACTCATTCTGGAAGCATGAGATCGATCCCCTAAGGAAAGGGATCTATCCCTTTTTGGCAGAATGCCCTGGAAGCCAAGAATGAAGCATGGGATCGATCCCTTTTGCAAAAGGATCGATCCCTTTATGTCAGAAAGTCCCCAACAGCTAGTTTCTGTGAGATACAACGGCTATTTCTATTTTGGCTCCAACCAACGTCCACAAACCATCCAAGGGACTATAAATAGAGGCTTAGAAGCTAAAGGAAGTAAGAGGAACTACTCAATCAACTCCAATACTCATTGTCCTCAAATCCTCAAGCCTCAACAACAAATCAAGAGCTACAAAGTCTTTATCTTCCATCATTCACCTATTTCTTGTATTGCTTAGCACAAATCTTGTATAGGCTTTTATTTGTGCTTAATCTTTATAATCACTTGCCTATCTAGAGGCCTTCTTTGATTACTTCTCTTGTAAACCAATTCATTCCTTGTAAAAGGGGAGGTTTCTCTTTAGCCTAAGAAAAAGAGGAAGATTTCTCTTTAGCCTAGAAAAAGAGGGAGAAGAGGTTTCTCTTGAGCCTAGAAAAAGAGAGAGGTTTCTCTTGAGCCTACAAAAAGAGGAAGTGTAACACAAATTCAAGTATAGTGAATTTGGGGAAAATCCTTGGGAGCATCTTAAGGTAGAAGACGTAGGCAAGGTAGCCGAACCTCTATAAATCGCTTGCGTACATTTCTCTATCCTTACTCTCTTTACTTATTTGCAATTATATTTGTGTTTATTGTGTTCAATATATATTGTATAATTGCCTAGCTTAGTGAACTTAGAAAACACTCAAATAGGCTAGAGAATTTAGAAGAATCGAAAAACGAGCATAAGGTTAGCTAAGAATCAATTCACCCCCCTCTCGGTATAGCCTATAAGAGCCAACATTTTGCATTTAAAATAATTTATTATATTTGAAATATCATTTACTTAATATTTATTCATTTATTTATTTATTCATTTATTTAATATGTTTTTAAAATATTCATTCATTTTGTATTTTAAATTTATTTTAAACATAGATAAGTATAACATTAATTAATTTGGTATGTAATAATAATAATAATAATAATAACAACAACAACAACAAACGAGAAAAAGGAGAGAGTAGAAGACCAAAGATTTTTTACGTGGAAACTCCTTCAAAAGTTAGAAGGGTAAAAACCATGGGACCGTAGTCCATAAAAATATTTACTATGACTAAACTTATTTACAATTTTACATACAATTTACAAAAAAAAAAGATTATTCTCTATTCTTCATAATTTATACGGATTGCCTTAGAAATTTCTTCCTCCTCTTCTGAATTATTATCAATGAATTCATTGGCCATTCCAAGTTCGACATTGCGCGATTCCGCATCAAACCAATCTTTGAGGCATGTTAACATGCACAATGAATTTGGATTAAGAGTGGTTCGATGGTCTCCAATAATTCTTCCACACGTCGAGAATGCGGATTCCGAAGCAACAGAAGAAACTTGCACCGCAAAAACATCTCGGGCCATGGAAGCTAAAATTGGAAATTGTTCTTGGTTTTCTTTCCACCATTGGAGAAGATCAAAGTTTTGATCTACAGAAAAATCTTGACTTAAGAAAAATCCTAGCTCATTGAAGCTAGAACTTCGTCGAGTTGTTAATCCCGATCCGCTGGCTTTTCCTTTTAGCTTCATTCTCTTCTTTGCTGCTTCCTTAATTGCGTTTAAAATTCCTTTTCCTTTTTTGCTACTCTCGGTTTCTTCGTATGAATCTTCTTCTCCTTGGTTAAAGTTGAACTGCTCCCTATCTGTTTCATAAACATTAAACAATTCTCGAAAAAGATTGTTAATTGAGAACTTCTGATCCTCAATAGAATCAAGACCAAGAAATTCTTTATAACAATAAAAAAATCTCTATATTTACCTCACCTTGACTAGGATCTAGTAAAGTTGCAATACAATAAATAGGAAGAATTATTTCCCAATATTTTTAAAATTTTTCCTCCATATCATATACAAAAGAACTTAAAGTTTCATGATTCCTAAATTTTACAAATTTTTCAAACATTGTGTAGATAATAGGAACAAAATACGGTGTAGTTGGATAAAATTGAGTTGAAAATCTTTCGGTTGCATCTTTAAAAGTAGATAATAAATCAACACAATATTCAATAAAAGTCCAATCTTCTTCAAAAAGTACTAAATGCGTGCTACTTGTATAATTGTTATAAAAAGTAGTAACAAGTTCTTTATAAGGTAAAATAGAAAAAAGCAAACGATGAAGTGAATTCCATCTTATTTTTATGGGAAGTGGAAACGCTTTAACAGGTATATTATTTGCTATACAAATTTGCTTCCATTCACGTTTATTACTTGGTATGCGAATCCATTTTGCAAAAATTTTAATTTTATCAATTGGACCTATGCCACTACCAGTACCACTAGAACTAAAACCACTTTGAACACATAAATTTATAATATGACATGCACATCTTGCATGAAAAAATATGCCTTGCAAAACTGGGTTTAAACTTTTAATTAAATGAGGAATAACTGCAGTATTACTCGAAGCATTATCAAAAGTAATAGCAAAAACTCTATTATTTTCTATTCCATATAATTTACAAACTTTAGTAATATATTTATGAATAGTATATGAATTATGTGCTTCTTTTATTACATCTAAAGATAAAATTCGTTTTTGCATGGACTAATCTTCATCTATCTAATGACAAGTTATAACAAGAAAACTTATACCATTAGTACTAGTCCATATATCACTAGTTAAACTAATCCTAGACGAAATATTTCTAAGTTTATCAATTAAAGCTTGTCTATATTCTTTAAACATATCCATGCAATCTTTTTTTAATGTATGTCTAGAAACAAATTTATATGCGGGTTGTAAATATTTACAAATAAATTCTAAATATCCTGTTTTTTCACAAATTGTGAATGGTTGTTCAGTCCTAACTACAAATCTAACTAAACCATGTCTAGCTTGAACATTATCAAAATTAAAATTTTTTCCACCATCATGTGTATTAATTTGAGATTGTTTACTTTCTAAAATTTTATTTTCTTTGACATCAGGATTAATTTTATGTATAGTAATTAAATGTCTTTTATATGTACCTGTACCGCCACTACCTCCATCGGAGTTATAAGAGTAAACGCCTTTGCACAATTTACAGATAGCACAATATTTATTCGTCTCACATTTTTTTGCTACAATGTCGAAATAGTCCCATACTATGCTTTTTTTTTCTACTAAACTTTGGTCTTGATGATGTAGCAGCAGTGGTGGCAGCTGATGATTGTGTTTGAGCACGACCTACTCCACGACCACGACCACATGATGGTGCCAAAGGAAGCTCCTGCTCCAGATGAATATCGGGTTCGATTTCATTAAATGATTCGTCACCCAAATTAGGAATTTTAGTGGAACCAAAAGATTGAGAAACAGAGCATGAACGACGAAAGAAATTTGACATTTTTATATTTTTTTGAAAATAAATATATGTAAAAATTAAAAAAAAATAGATGTAGGATATATATAATATATTAGAATTAGAAAATTGAAACTTGAAACTTGAAAATTAAAAGTAAAATTTGTAAAATTATAAAAGAAAAAGAAAAATGAAATTTAGAGAGGAAAATGATGATATTATAAATTTGGAATAAGGAAATTTAAGTGAATTTGAGAGAGTTTGAGTGAATATTGAGAGAGTATGTGAGTGAAGAGAATAAGAGTGGATGAATGTAGATAGTAGATTTAAGAGAAAATATAGAAGAAAATGTAAAGAAAAATAAAAGGAAGAATAGAGGTATTTATAGAAAAAAATTGAAAATTTTAAAATAAAAATATATATATAAATATATATATATTTTTATGGATGGACAACGACCATTTGGCCGTTGCCCATCAAATTGGCAAGTCACAACCTCTCCTGTGACTTGCCATAGGAATTAGGAAGGTTGCCACTACGCGGTCGCGCAGTGGCAGCCTCCATTGTTTTTTTAATTTTAAATTTGAACAGGACCGATTCAACCAGAACCGATCCGGTTCTGGACCGGGCCCTTAGCGGGCCCGATTTCTATTTATTAAAATCGGCCCAGCTTGGTATGATACCGGACTGGGCCGGTTTCGAACCGGTACTGTATCGGTTCGGTTATTGGGTCGGATCGACCCGATTTGGTTGTGAGCCGGGTCGGGCCAACCTAGCCCAATAACCACCTCTAGGTGGAACGACTAGCTAGGATTTTTTGTAAGATATAAATATTTTAATTTTAATTAAAACAAGTCACTCTGCCACCACAAACCTTAACGGTCCCAAGAATAACAAAAAAAAGAGGATTAAAAACTTTGGGGGGTTAGTAGGGTTTGATTCATCTTGTGAAAGAAGAAGATAATTCGGTTACATTAATGGCGTCATCTCTACCATTACAAGAGCTTCACTTATAAGAAATTACAATTGTAGACACCCCATTTTGTCCGGGGTTTTTTAATGTTATTGGGCCTATTGGGTTTGATAATT
Organism: Heritiera littoralis; assembly: GCA_031772115.1. Taxonomy (NCBI): domain Eukaryota; kingdom Viridiplantae; phylum Streptophyta; class Magnoliopsida; order Malvales; family Malvaceae; genus Heritiera; species Heritiera littoralis. The sequence goes on along the minus strand of JAPDPK010000096.1, from coordinate 686,689 downwards.
AGAAGATGAATTTAATTTTTTGTTTATTACTAAAAATAAAAATATAAAAAAATGAAAAGAAAATAAAAATGGAAAAAATAATAAAAATAAAGTGGCCAAGCTCCAAAGAAAGGAAATTTAGAAAGGAAATTTAGAAAGGAAAATCAAGATCTCAACATAAGGAAAAGTCAAAAATCTGATTTGGAAATTAAAGGAAAAAATTAAAATTTAAATAAAATTTGGGCAGAAATTGAAAAAGAAATTAAATCAGAGATTGTAGACATCATTTTTGTCTGGGCACATTTTTGGTAAGATCAATTTTCAACTCTCGAACAATTGCATTTCAGAATTTGATTTCGAGAGTTAATTTGAGCTTTTAAAATATTGGATAGATATGTTTGGTCTTAGAAATATTGACTAGGCTTTAAATATGAATTTTGAAATAAAATGGAAATTTGGATTTGGAAACTTTGGAGAAAGTCAATAAAAAATCATGAAAATTAAATGAGATTTAGGTGGAATTGGTTTTGGGAAGAAATCTTGTAAATTGAATGTTTGTTTAAGTCTTTTGGAAAAGATATCAAAATTTTGAATCAATATTACAAGAAGAACCAAAAGGAAATAAATCAAGAAAAATTAAAATAAGAATCACGTATGAGATCTTTGGATTTTGATTTTGAAATTGATCCAATCAAGGGCATATTTTAAGGAGGAGATATTGAGGCTATAAAAACAAGAGAATTATGGTTAAAAGGGGGGGGGGAGGAACCCTAGGGGAATACACAAAAAAAAGAACCCTACGGCCTCTGGTCTGGGGGAGGATCTTCTTGACTGTGCCCTTGTCCATCGCAGCTCGTCATCACCACAAGGACAGGCTCCTTGCTTCACCGATCCCTTTCCTGCACCAACCCACTACCTCTTGCTTCCCCAACGCCCAAATACCCTACTGTTGCACATCGTCCCTTGCTCCTTGCTGCTGCGCCACCGTCTTCCTCTATCGTATCATCATCTTCATCTGCCTCTACCGCTTCCATCACTACCACTGCTGCATCGTTTTGCACCGATCTTCCAAGCTGCTGTCACCTTCTTCCCCGCTGCCACCTTCACTGCATCTCCACCAAACTGTGAAGCAGAACCGAAACTGCTGTAGGAATCTTGGAGCGGATTGCGACCTATGGTGATCGTGTAGTTATTGAACTTGGAGTTTTAAACCAGTGTAGAAAACTGAAGCAGTAGCATTCTGGAAGCTGAAAATTGATGTTAGAGTCTTGAACTCGTGTGAAACAAGGAACTGTTGTTTGTTGTAGTTTTAAACAAAGTTGTGGCAACAAGTAAAGCAGCCAAGCGAGGAGATCAGCTTTAAGAAAAAAAAAAGGAAGAGGGAGCCAAAAAACAGCAAGCTTTTTGCAACAGCCATTGCATCGGCTCCTCAAGAGACGCAGCAAAGTTATTGAAGAAGACGACCACGTGAATTGCTGGTGGAAGAAAGGCCGAAACCCCTGCCTCGCCACAACCACACCATCTCTTGCTGCATGCGCCTGAGTTCGCTGCGTCTGCACTGTCCCAAACCGAGCCAAATGCTGCATCATCACCTCACTACCAGCCAAGCAGCGTCGCTTCCCGCTAGCTGCTGCTGAATAGCTTCCGTTGCAATACTGAAGAAGAAGGGACAGACACGTAAAGCAAAGGACAAAGGGAGAAAGGAATAGTGTCCGTTTGTTTTAGCTCGCAAACCGTTCTCCGCACTTGTTGTTTCTTTTCATCGCTTGTCGCTGTCGTCTCTGCTCTATTGCTTCCCATTGCCTGCACTAACATCACCAGCTAAACGGCTACCTGCGTCCCTTCCTCGTGTGAAGCCTACTGTTGTGGTTCCCTCCCACAAGTTGCTCTGCTGCATGGTCTCTTGGTTTACTACTGCATTAAGTGTAGCTGCGTGAAAGAGAAAGAAAGCAAAGAATAACAAGAAACGTGAAGCAAACAGCGAAGGTATTGAAGAGCAATCAGCCACGGTAAACACTTCGCTTTATTTTATTTTATTTTATTTTTCTAAGCATGATATGATATTGTTAAAGTCTATGTTAGTTAAAGTATGAATTATGTTTTAAGGTATTTACAAAAAGCCTTTAGATTTAATGTTATTTCAATCTAAGAATTTAGTTTAATGTAGGAGGTCATGTAATGTAATTAGTCTGTTTTATTAATTTATGTTTTATTCATTTACTTTAGATTTTGAATTAGAAATTAAATCATTGGTAGAAAATTAACTTATGAAATTTATAAGATTTTTTTTATTAAAATAAGAAATGAACTAGTAATTATGAAAATAAATATAAACGTTCCGATGATGGAATTTTAAAGGTACTGCGCTTGAGTAGTACTTTTAAATATCTTGAGGTGAAGAGGTTCTTTTTAAGTCTTACCAGCTTGATGGAAGATTTAAAAAGATATTTCCGATATTTAAAATTCAAATTTATTATTAAATATTGAAATAAGAATCAATTAAAATCAATTGCAATTAAAAGAATAAATAATCAAATTGGAAATAAAGAATTATAAAAAATTAATATATTTAGAAATAAAATAGAATAAAATCATAAAAATACAAATTATCCGACGACGGAATTCTAAAGGGACTACGCTTGAGTAGTACTTTTAGATGTCTTGAGGTGAGGAGGATTCTTTTAAGTCTTGCCAGCTTGATGGAAGATTTAAAGGACATTTCCAAGATTTAATAAATTAACTTATGAAAATAAAAATTAAATGAGATAAAAGAATAGTAAATTAAAATTAAGTTTATTATAATAAAGAATAAAATCAAATTAATAAATTAGAATTAAAATTAGAAAAGAATTAAAATAAATAGAAATTAAATTAAATATTTTAATAAATGTGAATTATTCCGAGGATGGAATTTAAAAGGAATTGCGCTTGAGTAATTTCTTTAAAAATTCCTAAGGTGAGAAAGTTTCTTTAAGGTCTTACCAGCTTGATGGAAGGTTTTTAAGAAAATCTTCAATATCAAATAATTCATGTTTATTTAAAAATATAAAAATATATGAAATAATAATTTATATAAGAAAATAATAACAATAGAATAAAATAAGACAAAATAATAGATAGAAATTCGGGTAGGAGTCTAAATAGGGATTGCATAAAATATGTAAACAATCCGACGACGGAGCCTCTTCAAGAAAGGCGATTGGTCCTACTTGAATACTCTTGATGTGAGAAAAACTTTTAGGTTATCCAACCAGCTTGATGGAGGAGACTTAAAAGATTTTTCAATATTTAATTATGCCAAGATTAAAGTAAAAAGGCAAATTAAGATAACCTTAGATTATTTGGTACCATTTTAGGATGGGCGTTGTGAGGTTGCTAATCCTTCCTCACACGTAACCGTACTCCCGAACTTAGAACTCTTAACGTAGACCAAGCCTTATCCTTAGTTTGAATAGGTGACCAATCACACCTAGGTTAGAATGGTTGGTGGCGACTCCATAGTTTTGTGTCTAGCTATTAGGTTTCCTCCAAAAACTTGATACGTTATGACAACAATAATACATTATAAGAAATTAAATATTTGAAATTAGGAATCCTTTGAAAAGCCCCAATCAGTTGCCAATTTTTCCAAAATCTTGGCTTTTCTGATGTCCAAATAGCCTTTTCTGCCCATTTGACGCCCCAAATTCTCTTTGCTGATGTAGAAAAACTTAGGCCAAAAATCAAGCTTTTTCAAGATCTAGGTCTTGTGGAATCCCATCTGGCCCTGGGTAAGTTCTTCTCCTGAAATTCTATACTATTAACTAAAATTTGTAGTTTAGAAAAAAAAAAAAACTGATTCCTTCTATCCATAGAAAGTTTTAGGGGATAATAATGAAGATTTATTTAAGATCCTCAACAGATGCAATGCCTTGATTGCTAGAGATCATGTATTAAAGTTGTCGATAAACATTGAGTATTTTGAAAGCTGTGGCATTGTTGGGTCTCAGTTCTCAAATTTGTTAATGAGACAACCTAGGATTTTCAGGATGCAAGAATCGGCTTTAGGGGAACTCATTTCGAAGGTTTTAGATATGGGGTTTTCTACTGATTCAAGGATGTTAGTACATGCTATTCATATCATAACTTGCTTGAGTGAGAAAACATTTAAGAAGAAATGGAAATTACTCAAGAATTTGGTTTTTTTCGGACAATGATTGCGAGGAAATTTTTAGGAAGGCCCAAGGTGGATTTCGGGTGTCTGGGGAGAAAATCAAGTTAGGAATTGAGTTCTTTGTTAATGTAGCAAAGTTTGATAGGAATGTTTTGGTTTTCAAGGCCAATTTTTTTGACGTTTAGTTTGGAAGATGGTGTGTTTTCTCGATACAGAATCTTGCAGATTATCAAGTCAAAGAAGTTGAAAATGGATTGGAGTTTTATTTACATCTTGGAACTTTTAGAGAACAAGTTCTTGCAGTTCATGTCAAGGTTTCCCGATGATGTGGAGGAGCTGTTGATAGCCTACAAGGCTCATCGTTTGCACACTTCAGAAGAAGGAAAAAGATGATAAAGTCTGTTTTTGTTTTATTTTATTTTATTTTATGAAAAACCACTTTTGAGTAGACCTGACAAATCTAAACATGACACGGGTGACACAACACGAATACAATACAAAAAAACCGTATACGTATTTGGAAAATTCATGTTTCATGTTTATCCATGTCGACATGAATTTAGACACAGCATTTTTCGTGTTTAGCCGAATCTGACACGACTAAACACGTGTAAGACACGGAAACATGTTTAAGAAAATCATGTTACACAAATACACGTTTAATACATATACAACACGAAAAACACGTTTAAAGACAATCGTGTTACACGGATACACGAATATATAGAGACGTGTAAAACACACTAACCATGTTGCTTTTAGTAGGAATTGAACATTGGCCAAAGGAAAAAATGCTTAAATGTTTGACCAAATGAGCAATTATAATGTATTGATATAATATGTTATGAAAATTAATTTATTGAAACAAACTAATGCTTTAATAAATATTGCAATAAAATAAATTAATACATTTAATTATGAAATTAAATTAGTTAATTATGGTCAAGATAATAAACTTTTGAAAATAAAGTATTGAGAACTTAAGTTAATAACTTAAGATACAATTATCAATTCTTTACATATATGACACTATAATGTAGAAATATATATGATATTTTTTATTATAATATATAAAATATAAATATTGTATTATACTAATAAAAGATTGTATAATTAATTAGTTATTTTATATCACGGACACTATATCACATGATATTGATAAGAGATTAAGAGTTAACACTTTACAGAATTACATTATTCAGTATACTAAGAGATTTTATAGAGTATTGATTTATACTACATCAATTATCATATTATAGTAAATTAAAATAACATAATACTAACATACAAATTATTATAATAAAAATAAGATATTAACATACTTATTAATGATTTGTTGACTTATTTTATATACTTAATCTTAAATCATAGTTATATGATAACAATAAATTGACGATATTATATATAATATGAATAGTAGAATTGATGATATTATTCTATATCAATTATCATATTTTAAGAAATTAAAATAACATAATACTAACATACAAATTATTATAATAAGAATAAGATATTAATATACTTATTAATGATTTATTGATTTATTGTATATATTTGATCTTAGATCATAGTCATATTTTTTTTTGTTCGAAAGATCATAGTCATATGATGACAATGAAATGATAATATTATATATAATAAGATTAGGAGACTTGGACTTGTATTATTAATGATTTAATGTTTGAATGTTTTGTTAAATTATTTATGTTTATTGATTTAATGTTAACTATTTATGTTTTGTTTGTATGTTTTTGCAATTTTCAATATATATTATGGATTTTATGGATTGAAGATATTATTATTTTGTTATATTTGTTACTTATATTTGAATGTTCATTAATATAGATGTGAATAAATGTAAATATGATTTTTTTATCATTTTTTAATTTTGTTTTATTTTTAATTGTGTCATTCGTGTCGTGTCTATTCGTATCATGTCAATTTCTTGTTATTTTGTCTAAATCGTGTCGTGTCAATTTCATATTAGTCGTGTCATGTGATACGAATAATTATAACGTGTTAATTGTGTCATATCACGTGTTACACGTAAAAAAAAGTATCGTGTTTGTGTTTACGATTCAGACACGTTTTATTATTCGTGTCATATTCATTTTTCGATAATTCGTGTCGTATCTTAACTCGTGTTGTGTCTTGTTATGACACGAAAATACGGATTGTCAAGTCTACTTTTGACTTTTCATATTGATTCAAAATGGTGGAGTAATGCATATTTTAATATATTATATTTTAACATCTTTTTGGCATCAACAATATATATATATATATATGTGTGTGTGTGTGTGCGCGCATGTGTAACTCTTTATAATGAATTAAAAATAAATTTTTTTGACTTAAAAAAAGAGAGAGATTTAAGGTCATTATCTTTTTAATCATCTAATAATTTGATCATCGATCAAGTTAATATATATTACAGTAATACATTATAAGAAATTAAATATTAAAACTAGAAACACAACATTGTATTCTAATTTATGATAACAAATTGAAATTAAAAATGTTTTATATTAAAATAAAAATTGAATATTATGTGGCTTTAAATCAAATTATTCATGTGAAATAATAAATAGATCATGGATATGATATTATGCTTTTACAAATTGATCAATTATGCTCAAGAGTTAAAACTCTTTTATGGATAAATGTCTAATTATCTCTCAACTTTATAATCTAATATGATTAGAATAAAATTTGACACCAACATATTAAGATTAATTCATCCTCAAAATAAAAGTAATTAATGTAAATAGTTTATTACATATTATAATAATAAACAAGAATTAAAAAATTATTATAAAACATAAAACAACAATATTAAAAATATTAATAATATTATAAGAATAATTTTATTATATTTTAATGTTAACTAAACTCCAATTTAAAAAGAATAGAGGGTATGAAAATAATTTATTAAAAAATATGCATATAATGGAAAAGAATATTGATGTGAATCGTTTTAAGTATTTTCCTTTTTTGCAGAAATTAGCCAAAACTCACCGTTTAGGGTGAGGGAAAAAAATCTCCAAACCGTTATTCCCTAATTTCAATCCCTACTTTTCTTCACAAGCGGCGGCGGTAATATCTTCTCTCCAAAATCGACACCTATCAAACCCCAAATCCTACCTTCAGCCACCCGCTCCATCCATCATCCGTCACCAGCTCTGAACACCGGCCCTGTTGTGGGAGGTTTTAGCCAAGGTACTTCCATTTCTTTTGTTACCCCAATTTTGAGCTATGCGGGTTTCTGTTTCCTTTAGATTTCAATATATAATTTATAGCTAGTCTTCTTCTCCTAATTAAACCCTTGGATCAGATTGAGAGGACATTTGTCAAAGTGTGCTATTTTCAGAAATGTACTGATGCTCCCCAATGCTTGCCTTTTTTGAAAATGGTTTCATGTGATTGCTGTTTGAGTCTAGTCTTCAAGGTTTGGTTGGTGTTAGTATGCTCAATGGCTCCATTAGAAATTTCTTAATTGATTCAGATATGGCTGTCAACCTCGAGAACTTTTAATCACCTCTTGATGTTCGTTTAGAAATTTCGCAATTCGCATTTTCAATCTTGTTCTGCTTCTCTAATTCCTTTTACAATTAAAAAAAAAAAAACTCTTCTTTCCAGTCATTCAGAATCGTACAGGACTTCTTTTTCTGTAACTGAAATTACAATTTTGTATCAAGTCTTAGCAGACTAGTTGAATTCCAAGGGATTTCCATGTTAAAAAATAGTAGCAAATTAATAAATATTTACAAGATGGAAGATTATCCCAATTATATGTTGAAAAGTTTTAATTTTGAAGAAAGTGGGATTTAAACTTAATCTTTTATTCAAGAAGGAAACATAATTTTAAGAATGCCTCTAGTAAATAGCACCAGTGCTACCGAAATTGCCTTAAAGGAATTTGGGAAACTCACAATTCCAACCTAATTCCTCAAACTCAGCTTGCTTAGTTTCGAAGATTCATGCACCCAGTGAGATTCTTATGTTCCTTACAGTTTTATCTGTTGCAGAATTCCTATATGGTTGCTACACATTTGCTGTGATTTTTTTTCCATTTCGGCAATTTTTTTGTCTTTACATTATGGAAAGCAGTTTGTTTGTTGACATTATTGGTTATATTTTACTCCTTTTTTTAAAATTGTTTATAGGTCTATTTTATTCTTTTTCAAATTGTTTATAGGTCTTTCAAAAAAAATGGTGACAATTGGAAATATTGAGATTGTTGATGAAATGATAAGGTTGCAACCAATCCATTGATGGCTTCAAGTTGTTCTTTGCCTTATTTTAAATTGTCTGTTGTTCTATAAAAGTTTGTTGAATTATTGAACTTATATTTCAATTTGGTACTTGTTTGATTTTATGCTTTTTAATTAATAGAATTTTGCATACATTTGATGTTAGAAATTTTTTTTTGTAGGGGTTCAGGTTTGGATCAATTAATGGGTTTTTTTAATCAAATTTTGGTTGAATGATCGGGTGATAAATTGGGATTGTTAAAATTATTAATGTAGGGTTCGGGTAGTGAATTTAAAAAACAGCTGGATAATTATAATGTTCAGGTATTTTAGTAAATAAAGGAGTTCAAAGTCGAGTACTTCAAAATTAGCAAGTATCTTTTGACATCCTTTGTTGCTGCGTGTATGGCCTTCTTAGAATTGAATCTTCAAATTCTGTCATTTGAATTTTAAACCCTAAAACTCTCTGCATAGAATTCCTGAAAAAAGTCAATGCAAACCCTCAAATCATCTTCCGTTTTCTCAACTTCCTATTTTCTCAGTTTTTCTTTTAAACCCAAATCATTTATTTTTATTCTCTCTTATTCTTCTTCTACCTCAGTTTCAAGTCCTTCCTTTTTCAATTACCTTGTAAGAAACTTGGATTTCAGTGAAACCCAAGCTCTTTCAATCTCTAATCGTTACTCTCATGTGAATTCCTTCAAAAAGGCCCAATCAGTTGCAAATTTTTTCTGAAGCCTTGGCTTTTCTAATACCCAAATAGCCTCTTCTGTACGTTTTGCGCCCCAAATTCTGTTTGCTGATGTAGAAAAGAGGCTTAAGCCAAACATCAAGTTTTTTCAAGATCTGGGTCTTGCGGAATCCCATCTGGGTAAGTTCTTCTCCAGGAATTCTACGCTTTTAACTTGTAATTTAGAAAAAAAGTTGATACCTTCTATCCATTTTATCAAGAAAATTTCAGGGGATAATAATGAAGACTTGTTTAAGGTCCTCAACAGATCCAATGGTTTTATTGCTAGAGATGGCATATTAAAGTTGTCGAGAAACATTGCGTATTTGGAAAGCTGTGGGATTGTTGGGTCTCAGCTCTCAAAGTTGTTAATGAGACAACCTAGGATTTTTAGGATGCCAGAATCGGCTTTAAGGGACCTCATTTCGAGGGTTTTAGATATGGGGTTTTCCACTGATTCAAGGATGTTAGTACATGCTATTCGTACCATGAATTGCTTGAGTGAGAAAACATTTGAGAAGAAATGGGAATTACTCAAAAGTTTTGGTTTTTCTGACAATGATTGCACGGATATGTTTAGGAAGGCCCCAGGTGTTTTGAGGGTATCTGGGGAGAAAATCAAGTTAGGAATTGAGTTCTTTATTAATGTCGCAAAGTTTGATAAGAATGTTTTGGTTTCTAGGCCATTTCTTTTGATGATTAGTTTGGAAGATCGTGTTTTTCCTCGATACAGAGTTTTGGAGATAATTAAGTCAAAGAAGTTGTTGAAAACCGATCAGAGTTTTAATTACATCTTGGAACTTACAGAGAATAAGTTCTTGCAGTTCATGTCAAGGTTTCCAGATGATGTGGAGGAGCTGTCAATAGCTTACAAGGCTCATCGTTTGCACAGTTCAGAAGAAAAAGAAAAAAACATGATAAAGTCTGTTTTTGTTTAATTTGGTTTTACATTATTAAAAGCAACTTTTGAGCCTTCATATTGATTCAGAATGCTGAAGTAATGCACATATTTGTTTTCTAACTATCGAGCTGAATATGATTTTGAACTAGGCTAATTTTAGGTTTGGGTTTTCATTAATTTATTGTTCTTGTTATTGTTATTGTTGTGACAATTTTAAAGGTATTGATGGTGGCATGTTATGAATTGAATTAATCAAAAGGTAAACATTATGACTTAATTATTACTTTTGGAATTTTAGAACCAAAAGAATAGAGAAAATTTGATGGGTACCTGCTCACTATAAGATAGGCAGTTTGCAAAAGCTCAAAGGGTTATGGTCGTTATTTTTAAGGCCTGCAAGTTTGAAATTAAAATATGCCTGACCACATCCTACCTTGGGGAGTTTCCCCAAATAAAATGCAGAAACCAGTAGAAGGCAGCCTTTGGAGGTTTGGTTCCTTAAAGTTAGTCCTCCTAACTTGCCTTGAAATAATAGTATGTTGTACCTAACATTGGAAGAATCATTTAATTCAGAATTCCTTATCATTAGTATGAAACATTTGCACTTAATGTTCTCATTATTAGCGGAATTCTTTTGTTTTATTTCATACATTCTTCGTAAGGATGAAGGTGGTGCCCGGTCTTGTAATAACTGTGTTATCCTTATATTTGAACAATCATTTAAAAAAGAAGCCCATATTTAGATGGGAAAGATTTACACTTAAGGTTCTGATCATCAACGGAATTCTTTTGTTTTGTTGGTTAATAAGTAGTTCATTCATTGTTAGTCAGGGTTAAGCTGGTAGTCGAGCTCCTGTCTTCTTCTTGGAAGGACTTTATTTAGGTTAGGGAGAACGATGGCCTGCAACTCTGTTAGCAGCAAACTAATGTCCTCCATCTGTTGCTATATTTGCATATCCATTTCCTTAAAGAGAAAAGTTCCTTTGGTATCTAAGAAGTGAATTACTTTGTATGCATTATTTCTTTTGTCGATGTAGACCAGAGAACAGGGACGGTTAGTTTCAGATGCCTTAAATTACCTAAAATTGAGAAGACAATTGAATAGCTAGATGAGAAAAAGAAAGAAACGCTAGGTCAAAGTTAACAAGTAAGTATTCCTTTCTTTTGTCTTTTCAAAGAGACGTGAGAAACGTAAGAAGAGAAAGAAAAACTACCTCCATAGTTGCAAAACAACCAAACAGACTTTATTGATGCGTTATACTTATTATGTTTGCAAAGACGAATTATGTTCTTTATCCTCTAAACATTGTTTGTAATTCTTCTAAACCAACAGGATCGTCTAGAACATGGCAACCACCAACATGATAATCAAATGCAGGTTAATGGATACTGTCCTCGCCTTGATACCTACAGTTCTGCACTTTGATCCGTGTCACAGTATTCTGTAAGATAGAAGGCATTGTTGTTTCGCTGTAGCCTTAATTTTGACACTCTAAATGAACAGATTCTTTAGCTGATGACATTTGAAAATCTTTTTAAGTTATGGTATGAAAGTTGATGACAGAATTTTCTGTATAGAAAAGATATAGAGAGGGATGAGAAGGCGAAACTGCAATTTAATAGGCCTGCAATGGAGTCAACGTGAATTAAAGTTAATTTGATGCATGATGTAGGGATGTAAACGAGTCAAGCTACTTGTAAGCTGTTTAAGTTTGATTTGATGATTATTTAAATTTGATTCATTTATTTTCGAACCAAGCTCAAATTCGCATTACCTGAATAACGAATTGAATCAAGTTTAAGCTTCTTAATACTCAGTTTGAGCGGCTCATGAGCCTTGTCGAATTTTTTTATAATATATTTTTAATATTTTATTGTTAATTTACTATTTTACCTTCATAATATATAGTTAAAATTAACAAATCGAGCATATAAAGTCGAGTTCAAGTCTATCGAGTCGAGCTCGAGCTTTAAAAACTAAACTCGATTGAGCTTAAGTCGAGTTTTGAGCTTCAACTTTTCAAATTGAGTCAAGTTCATGCTTGGTACTGAATCGTCTCAATTTGATTTAACTCGATTATACCCATAGACCTTGATGCATTAGATTGCTTGCATAAGTATTAAATGTTCAAAATTGAAGAAGTTAAAGAAGCCACAGATTACTTTTAAGATAATTATTTCATACACTGTCAATGGAATATTTTTATTTTACAAGCGATGTTAAGATCGTGACATGTGTCTTATTTTATTTATTTATTATTTTTTAATATTTTTATAGAATACATGTCATGATCCTAACACCGCTTATAAAATAAAAATATTTCATTGACAGTGTATGAAATAATTATCTTTACTTTTATATCACATAAGTTCGTAAGAGTTTTATATAAATTATCAGGTATGCTTTTACATACCATGGAAAAGATAGGGCAACAATTCCAATTAGATACCACACATGTTCTTTTTTTTCATCTATTGCCTTCAAAATAATTTATTTTGACTTTTGGATGAGTTTTAATATGTTATTACATTATATTTAAAATTATTCAGAGGTGAATTATGGGTGATGATAATTTTTGATAAATTTGAACCTTAATTTCTTACAATTAAATAGGAATGATTTTTTCCTTTACGACTAAATGTACTAACATTTAACATTTATATTGTTTTAATTTCTAATTACTAATTCTAAGGAATGTTTGGTTAAAAAAATTGATTGTTAGTTTTTGATTTGGGAAAGCATATTCATTATTCAATATAAAAATATATTTTTTTCAAATTTACAAAAAAAAAATGTTTTTCCGCTGGCCGGGCCGCAGCAATGTTACGGGTGTTAAGCTAGTACCGGTAAATACAAAAAGTTCACCCTTGATATGTTTGTTTTTCCGAAAACGGCGTCGCTGCTTCTATGGCCTTCTACTCCAAACGTCGTCGTTACCTGGGCGACAAAGTTTTTAGAATTGAGTATCTTCATTTTTTTTTGAAGTAGATAATCTTCAAATTCTACGTAATATAATTTGAATTCTAAACCCTAAAACCCTCTCCACCGAATTCCTAGGGAAAAAACCAATGCGAACCCTCAAATCATCTTCCATTTTCTCAGCTTCCTATTTTCTCAGTTTTTTGTTTAAACCTAAATCTTTTATTGTTATTCTCTCTTATTCTTCTTCTACCTCAGTTTCAAATCCATCCCTTTTCAATTACCTTGTAAAAAACTTGAATTTCAGTGAAACCCAAGCTCTTTCAATCTCTAATCGTTACTCTCATGGGAATTCCTTCAAAAAGGCCCAATCAGTTGCAAATTTTTTCCGAAGCCTTGGCTTTTCTAATACCCAAATAGCCTCTTCTGTACGTTTTGCGCCCCAAATTCTGTTTGCTGATGTAGAAAAGAGGCTTAAGCCAAACATCAAGTTTTTTCAAGATCTGGGTCTTGCGGAATCCCATCTGGGTAAGTTCTTCTCCAGGAATTCTGCGCTTTTAACTTGTAACTTAGAAAAAAAGTTGATTCCTTCTATCCATTTTATCAAGAAAATTTCAGGGGATAATAATGAAGACTTGTTTAAGGTCCTCAACAGATCCAATGGTTTTATTGCTAAAGATGGCATATTAAAGTTGTCGAGAAACATTGCGTAGTTGGAAAGCTCTGGGATTGTTGGGTCTCAGCTCTCAAAGTTGTTAATGAGACAACCTAGGATTTTTAGGATGCGAGAATCGACTTTAAGGGACTTCGTTTCGAGGGTTTTAGATATGGGGTTTTCGACTGATTCGAGGATGTTAGTACATGCTATTCATACCATGAATTGCTTGAGTAAGAAAACATTTAAGAAGAAATGGGAATTACTCAAGAGATTGGGCTTTTCGGACAATGATTGCATGGAAATTTTTAGGAAGGCCCCAGGTGTTTTTAGGGCCTCTGAGGAGAAAATCAAATTGGGAACTGAGTTCTTTATTAATGTAGCAAAGGTCGCTAAGAAAGTTTTCGTTTTTAGGCCATTTCTTTTTATGATGAGTTTGGAAGATCGTGTGATTCCTCGATACAAAGTCTTGCAGATTATTAAGTCAAAAGGGTTGTTGAAAACGGCTCGGAGTTTTATTTACATCTTGGAACTTACAGAGAGTAAGTTCTTGCAGTTCATGTCAAGGTATCCAGATGATGTGGTGGAGGAGCTGTTGATAGCTTACAAGGCTCATCATTTGCACAATTCAAAAGAAGAGGAAAAAACATGATAAAGTCTATTTTTGTTTAATTTGGTTTTTCTTTATTAAATGCAACTTTTGAGCCTTCATATTGATTCGGAATTGTGATGTAATGCATTTTTTAGTTTACTAGCTATCAAGCTAAATATGATTTTGTACTAGGCTAATTTTAGGTTTGGGTTTTCATTAATTTATTGTTCTTGTTAGTGTTATTGTTGTGACGATTTTAAAGGTGTTGATGGCTGCATGTTATGAATTGAATTAATCAAAAGGTGAACATTATGACTTAATAATTACTTTCGGAATTTTAGAACCATAAGAAAATAGAAAAATTTGTGGCACTTGCTTGCTGAGTGAAAGTTTGGTAGTTCATAGTCTAAATGTTATCTCCTCACTTTTAGAAAGGAAAGCAAAAAAAAAAAAAGGTTAAAAGTTGTCAATTCAGTTGAAAAGTTACAAAATAAAAAAGTAATTATGAAATTTAATTATTGGGTTAATAAATTTTTTTTTATTTTTTTTATTTTTTCCTATTAAATAAAACTTTAAAGTTTTGCTTGGTAAGAGGATGAAAAAGGGTGAGAATGAAAAATTGACTAATCTAATGGTTAAGTTACAAGATAGAAAAAATAGTTATAAAATCTGATTATTATATTAGTAAATTTTTTATTTTCATCTCTTTTCATCATTTCTACCAAACAAAGCTTAAGATTTGTAAGTTTGAAATTAAAATTTGAATACTGACATTAATGATTTGAGTTAATGAGTATCGTATCGTAAAATTGAGAGTTGAGGTAAATGTTGCAAGTTTAGGTGGGGAGTATGTTTGGATAAACATTAGTAAAGGAAAGGAATGGAAAGAAAAGGAATGTAAACTAGAGGAAAGGAGAGGAAATGAAAGGATATATGTACTCATTGTTTGGATAGCTAAAATTAATAAAGGAAAGGAAAGAAAAATAATCTTAACAACCCTTGTTTGGTTAAAGAATGGAAAGGAAAGGAAAAGAAATGATTAATTACAATGCTTTTTTTTCAATTATAACCTTTTTTGTTTTAAATTTTATAATATTATAAGGTTAAATTTAACATTCTGCATGTTAAATTTTTTTTCAAATTTCCTTTCCTTCTTGTTTACCCCAAATTGGGGTTTTAAGAAAACTAAGTCAAGAGAAAGCAAAGGGTACTCACTCCCTCTCTTTTTCCTTTTCCTAGCTAAAAAATTTTTCCAAACAAGAGAAATGTTTACAACATTCTTTTATTTTACTTAGCTTTCCTTTCCCTTCCCTTTCCCCACCTCCAATCCAAACATAGGGTTAAGGCCATATTGAACATCAAACATTAATATGATCCAAGTACAATTAAGTGTTAATTATTTGAATGCCATTTTTTGTTTGGTTATTTTGATCCAAATTTGTTCATCTTTTCCTTTATTAGTAATAAAGCTCATCCTTTTGATGTCTTCAAAAAATAAGCTTCGGAGGAAATGAAAGGTTTGATATGATAGTGATGTTAGTAAAATTAAAAAACTTACCTGAAATCAAGTGTGTAAATGAGTTAAATTATTTTTGAGTTATACCGAATTTGATAATTACTCGAGTTCGACTTGATAATTATTCGAGTTTGATTCATTTATTTTTAAACTTAATTTGAGCTCGAGCTACTCGAGTAATGAGTTAAGTTCATACTTTTTAATATTAAGCTTGAGTAATTTGTGATCTTTACCGAATTTTTTAATATATATGCTTGATATTTTATTATTAATTTATTATTTTATTCTCATAATATATAGTTAAAATTGACAAATCAAATTTATTGAATCGAATTTGAGTTTATCGAGTCGAGATCGAACGACTCGAGTTTTTTCTCAAATTGAGCTAGAGCTTTAAAAATAAAATTTGATCGAATTTGAATTGAACCTAAAATCTCGAATTTTCGAATAAATCGAGCTTAAACTTGATGTTAAATTGTTTGGACTCGATTCGCTGACGTTCCAACCAAGAACACCAGACTGAAGTTAGTTTAGACCTGCTCGAGCTCAACAACGTCAACTGGCACGCACGCTGACCTGCAGCAAAGGTTAGGTGGGGTGGGGTGAGACGGCTGGCTATGATTTTTTGTAAGATAAAAATATTTTAATTTTAATCAAAACATGCCTTAATTGACAGGTCATCCAAAAGAATCCAAATGAATTTCGCTTGGACAAAACAAAGGGACTCTGTGGCCAATTGATATTCTGCGACAGTCTCCTCCAATCACAACGCTCAGAATCCCCACCCTCTCAATCTTTTCCTGCCACGTGTCATCCTAATCTCCACCCCTTTTTCTCTCTTTTTTTTTTCCTACATATTTCCTTCCTCGCATTTCTCTCATTTTTCTCTTTTCATTTCTCACTCCATTAGTGTCTGTCCGTTTCTCCATTCTCCTTCACTCTCCCACCACAAGCCTCCACGGTCCCAAAGAATAACAAAAAAAAAAAAAAAGAAATGAAAATTTTTGGGGGTTAGTAGGGTTTGATTCAATTTATCTGTTGAAGGAAGAAGATAATTCGGTTACATTAATGGCGTCATCTCTACCATTACAAGAGCTTCACTTTCTCGCGCCAAGAACAACTTCAAGGCACCGCTTTTATCTCTCTAGATGTTCTTCTCTCTCCAGAGTTTCTCTCGCTGGCAATATCAATTTGAGGAACGGCGCCGTTTCGCGTTCTCGGATTCGAGCTCTTAAAGAGGAAAGTGTTTCCTATGAGGAAAGGGAGCAAGAATTTATCAAGGAAGTTAACGGTAGGTTTGAATTGAATGGCAATGGTAGTGCAACTAAGTACGAGTATGATAATAGACCAGTCGAGGGATATACCAACGGTGGGGTTGGAGTACTTGAGAGTGAGAGCAATGGGAGCTTGGTGAAGTATGTGAACGGTAATGGAAATGGTGCGGTGGCGGCAGTGACGGAGGTGACGGCAGCGGAGGTGGTGGAGGAAATAGATTCAGAGGAGGCGAGGAAGAAGAGAATAGAAGATATTGGGAAAGAGGAGGCTTGGTTCAAGCGTAAAACTCAGGAACAGGTCGAGGTACTTGGTTTTACTTTCAAGGACTTGGGATTGATTTGAAAATTCAGTTTTTTTTTCGTTAATATTTGCTTAAAATTTCTGCATAGCAAAGCAAGTGGTAGAAAGTAAAACCATATCAATTTAGGGAAACAAATGACTGAGACTAAAATTCAACATCAATTTTAACATAATTGTACTATAGGATAAAAGAAAATTATGAATTTATTTATTTATTTATTTACAAAGTGTGATATATTTAATGTTTAATTTTCCATAATCATATTTTTTTAAGTTTGTATTCAAACATCATTTTTGCATTTTGTTAATAAATTTTAACATACAGGTTTTGCTTGCTTGTAAGAAATTATACTACTAATTCAGAGTTTGTAGCATTGCTTCAATTTATTGGTTGTAGATCTCCATGACGGATGCAGCAGTATATATCAACTTTTTTTTCTTTCCTTTTCAGGCTATTATCTTATTTGACAGTAAGAGAGACTACATATAGCTACTAACAAAAAACAATAAAATCTAGGTTTGCAAATTTAATAGGGAAGTTGATTAATTTGTTCATATTTTATCCAATGTTTGGGCTACACAATGGGTGGCTTCCCCCTCTTAATTCTTAAACCTCCCAATCTTGAAGATGAAATTAAATCCCAAGTTGGTTAAGTGAGAACAAAAGATGACGGAGCATATTTAAGCTAGTAACATGGTGCTGCTTTTTCCTTGATATACATTCTCGCCCTTTTCTATGATGTATGTTTGATATTTACTTGACTTATATAGTATCTGTTGAGCTGACTGCATCAGTTTGTTTTTAGTGTCATAACCATCTTTTTTTTTCTTTTGGTGTACTTTCTAGTTAAGTAGAAGCTCTGGATGTGTCTCTGTGTGTACCCATTTATTTTTGTGTTAACCATCATCTTGTGGCAATAAATGTCTCAGGTTTCTGTTGCTTCTGGGGGGCGTTGGAGTAGATTCAAAACCTACTCAACAATACAAAGAACCTTGGAAATATGGGGATTTGTTATAACTTTTATATTTAAGGCATGGTTGAACAATCAGAAATTCTCCTATCGAGGTCAGTGACTGCTAGATTTGTACTTTTTTTTTAATCTTTTGTGGTAAAATAATGTGTTTTTTCCACTCCAATCTTCTTGACAAATATAAGTTGTCTTATTGTAAACCGTTTCATTCTTCCACATGATGAAACAAAATGAAATAAAAATAGAGGAAGATAGTGTATGCCTCATTATCAATTGGTTTTGGTTAGGTTAGAGGTCATCTGCTTCATAGTTTTGCAGCTGTTAAATAAGGAAGCCAATGTGAATGACTGTCTTGCAATTGCTCCATATTCTTCATTTTTCCAACCGTTTTTACTTGGAGTAAAATAGATTATAGAAATTGAAAATTTTCAAATTTCAAATTTCATCGAGGACATATGATTCAATGTGACGTTTTCAGAAATGGAATTTGAGAAAGGATGCTTCATGTAATATAAATTCATTGTTTTACCTTTTGTCAACCCTAATTCTAGTTTTACTAGATAAAGGGATGTTGAATAGAATTAACATTCCAGTGTTGCATGGATAATTAGAATTGCTAATTTACGAAAAGAATTGGTTTTGAATTACTGGCATGACCCAGCATTCGGCAACAGTATCGGGTATTAAATTTTTTTGAGATCCTTTGTTATTTTGCCTTTAGTCTTTTTTGATGATGGGTGTATTTAGCAGCCTTTTGCATTTCTGAACTAGCACCAAATCGTGGGGGTGGTTTAAGGTTGGGCCTATGTCCTTGACATATATACTGTGGTGTTTTATTTTTGATAGCTGGAGAAACCAGGCTATGCATTTTAGGGACTAAAAACCAAGTTAAGTAGTGGTCCAAGTCCACTATTACAATCTATATCTAATAGAAAAAAAGCTGAATATCCTAAAGTTGTCCAAATTGATGAGCTAGAAGTTTCTAAGATGATGGATAAGTACATTGTGATTTATTGTGTATGGAAAGTACTCTGTGATATAAAGTTTTGACGAAGAAAGGTTTTCTTCCAAAAGAGATTTAAGGGCTGTGGGACTTGCCTTTTGTTTTTTAATATTATAGCAAAATGGTCTAATCTATACCTTTTTCAACTGATTTAGTTTTGATGCTTTGCAAAGAGGTAGGACTAGTTTTAAAATTTATTTTTGGACGGCCATTTTAGTTATAGCGTGTTGTTTCTGATTACCTTGTTTTAGTTCTTATCATGTTGTTACAGTTTCTACCTATTGTTGTTATATATCCAGTTTTAAGGTTGCATGCATGCAGGAGGAATGACTGAGGAAAAAAAAGTTACAAGGCGGAAGGCCCTGGCAAAGTGGTTAAAGGAAAGTATCTTGAGACTGGGTCCAACTTTCATCAAAATTGGTCAGCAGTTCTCCACAAGGGTTGACATTCTTGCTCAAGAATATGTTGATCAGTTGTCAGAGCTACAGGTAGAAGTTTCTTTACTATAAAAATTTTAGATTGAAGTTCATTTATTGTGGATGTTAGTTTCTGCTTGGAGAAGATTTATTCAAGAATAGGGCAGATGAAGAGCATTAAAAAAAATTTAAAATAGAGTAATCCTGTACAAAATTATTTCATAATTTTCTATTACTTATAACCCCCTTCCCCTTGCAAGAGACAGAGAGAGAGATTGCTGTGTAGATGGTTTCTAAATTTCAAACTCTATATGTATGAAGTTAATTGCTATTTCTATACACATGCAGGATCAAGTTCCACCTTTTCCATCGGAGACTGCAGTATCTATTGTTGAAGAAGAGCTTGGAGGCCCTGTAGATGGTATCTTCGAACGGTTTGACTACGAACCCATTGCTGCTGCTAGTCTTGGTAATCTTAATGTACTCTACGATACTTTTGATGTGGAAAATTTTTGCAATCAAAGATTGCATAAGCTTAAGTAGTACAAGGTGGATTATGATGTGGTTAGTGTGACACGGTCAAATCACAAAGTTATATATACATACAACACACACACACACCCAACACATACACATAAATTTCCAATTTTTGCATGAAGGCTTTACGGAGTTCTGTTCTATCTGGTTCCAATTGGCATATTCAATTATTCATAACAAATTTCTTTTTCCTTTTTCTCCTTTTTTTTTCTGTTTTCTTTTTTCTTTCATTTCACTTATTTCCTTTAAAATAATCTTCCAACTCTTTCCAGTTTATCAAACTTGTTAATAGTTCGACTAAAATAACTTGGAAATAGGAAATGCTCCAAGATTAGTTCAAGTCTAGCTAAGCCTAGAAGTTTATGATCTAATTCTGTATGTGGTAATACATCAAGAACTGTTACTACTCTATAAACACCTTCAAGTGGCATCTAATGCCCATTTAATTACATATATGAAGAAAAATAACTATGAATATATACATGATTAAAAGAAGCCATTAAATGTAATCAGAGAAATATAGATTTGTATTACCTATTATCAATATTAGAAGCTTAACTCTACCTTATTTTCACCTAATATTAGTAAGTCGTTTAAACTTATAAAAAGTGAATAAAGATTACTAAGGATGCGTCTTAAAGTGCTCTCAAAGACAATATTGATCCATATAACTGTTCTTCATAGTTGGAGAAGGACTTTTTTGTTTGTTTATTTATTATTTTTATATTGATCATCCACTTTTTATTTCACGAACATGCATAACATATTAAGTGCTTATTTATGGTAAATCTTCACGAAACCACTCGCTTTAACTATGAACAAATTGGAGTTAACTTTTGCATCACGACAAACTTTTATTTTGTTACATTATATGTTGTAAAGATTAATTATATTCTTTCCATGAGGTACAAGCTAAACTAATTCGGTCATTTTGCTTTCTTTATTTTTTTTCTTGAAATTAGCCGAACCCAATTATATATTTTAATTTCAATGAGTTTGAAATATATAGAAGAGCCTTCAAAAACAGAAGGAAAAACCAAATGACCTTCAACATTTTTAAACAATAAAGGAAGGGGAGAACATACATAGGATAGTGGTTTGTTAGTTGATTAATTGAGATTGACAGATTTTTTGTTTCTTTTGCAGGCCAGGTCCATCGGGCAAGATTGAAGGGCCAAGAAGTTGTTATAAAAGTACAAAGGCCTGGTTTAAAGGATCTCTTTGATATTGATCTTAAAAACCTGAGGGTTAGTTTTACCATTTATTTTGAAATTATCTGTTCCATTTGCTCAGAGTTTAGTTGAATGATGTTATCTTACCATCATGTTATCATGCCTATGGTTTCTTAGCTTCTTTAGCATTGGATGCTTTGACTTTTACTCTTTAAGTTGCTTGGCAAGCATGATTGCTACCTAACTTCTGTGGTTATTTTATCACTGTGTTTAGTACTAAGACACTATTTGTGTATGAGGTGATCTTAAAATGTTTTTTTTGACATGAGAACCACTAAGGAAGGTTGAAAATCCTGATCCTAACTTTCTATTGTTTGTGGGGCCTTAGGTAATAGCAGAATATCTTCAAAAGGTTGACCCAAAGTCAGATGGTGCAAAGAGAGACTGGGTTGCGATTTATGATGAATGTGCAAGTGTGTTGTATCAGGTAGCCCCATTATTGCATCAGAAGCAATCAAGTGCCTTGTTCTGAACTGTTTTAGTCAATGCTTTATTGCTTGCCATTTGCAATGATAATATTCCCTATCAAGCTTATGCAGGAATGTTCTTTATTTTAGGTTGCTAAGGAAGTTTCCATATTGCTTATTGAAAGCTGATGCTCAAAAGATTCCCCTCAGTATAAGACTGGATGAAATTACAATAACAAAGTAGCAAGAGATTAAAAGACTATTGTTGTAGAATGAGGGAAAATAGGGTATAGAAGTCAAAAGCAAAATAAGGTATAGATAGGAGAAATTAGAGAGAAAGAGGGGGGATAATGGGAGAATTAGAAGAATTAGGGAGGGAAAACCAGAAAGAATGATGGAGTGAAAAATCTCAAAATTTCATCATCCAAAACCTCGTAGAAACTAAAACAAATACTTAGAAATTTTACCTTAAACCATAATTGTATCTCCCTCAACAACAGTGTAAGAACTGCTGCACGTTTTCTTTAGAGAACTAAAGGAGGATCAAGAACAATAATGATAAAATGATTGGATTGTCTACTTGTAACTGGATACTTTGTCTTGCCCAAACCGTATGGAATAGACTCCTTTTAAAGGGATAAGTCTTGGATGATGTTTGAAATTAGGCATGGACAGGGAAAAGATTTTGCACTATGGTCTGAGCTTTGATAAAGGGGAAAGATATTGACAAAAACGATCTGATAGCATGAAATGGTACTCAGGCTTCCTCAGAAAATAATAATATAGAGTTGGTATCATAGGGAGAACCGTTAATTAGTCATGGTTCCTTTTTTAATTGTTTGGTATTTTCAAAAATCAAGGAAATAAGAATGCTTTTTGGACCACCATTTAATGTTCATAATTAACAAGGAAATGTATGGCCAAACTATTTCAGTATTTTTATCATCTTGACTCGTGGATTAAATAATGTTGGTTAGCACATTGTCATCTTCCTTTAGGAAATTTTGCAACTAGTTTCATTGATAGTAACTGATATATATATATATATATATATATATATATATATATATATATGCAATTTTTAGGAAATTGATTACACCAAGGAGGCTGCTAATGCAGAATTGTTTGCCAATAACTTCAAAGACATGGATTATGTGAAAGTTCCAGAAATATACTGGGAACACACCACACCACAGGTATGACTTATGAAAATTTTAGTATTGGAATGTCTTCTGGGTTTACACTCTTAAGGTTTATTTCGTCATGTGTTTCATGTAGGTCCTGACAATGGAGTATGTCCCAGGGATCAAAATAAACAAGATTCAAGCTTTAGATCAGTTGGGAGTTGACCGGCAAAGGTTTCGATAATTTCCCTAGTGAAAACCATTATTTCACGTGTTACCTTCTTCTCTTAAATTCAAAACTTTGTGCTTTGCAAATTGAGAGAAACAAATGATTACAACTTGCAATGTTCATGTGTTACTTTTCTTGTTCTTCACAATTATTACATTTTATATATGATACAGATTGGGCAGATATGCTGTTGAATCTTACTTGGAACAAATTCTATCTCATGGTTTTTTCCATGCTGACCCGGTGAGTTTTTATCATCAATTTCAATTTTTGGTCTTGTCCAGATGCATTTATAACATATATCATTCCATGCCATCGTTTCAAAGGAATGTTGTGCCTATTTTTGAAGCCATGCTTCGTGAATGGCTGAAGAGAATTATGTATTAAACCCTTGGAGCACAAAAATTTTGTTGTGTATGCCTAGCATTTGTTTTTAGGACCAAAATGTGCAATATTGTCAATTGGTTGGTTCCCTGTTTCCTTTGTTTCTTTGCTTAAACATTTCTAAATCAACTTATCCTCGATTCCTCACATATTTTTTAATTTTACTAAAGCAAGGAAAGATTTATGAGACAACTATAAACTTGGACTACTGATTTTATGAACTTTGAAAGAAATCAAGTGTAATTACGGTTAATACCTTTTCCTGCTGGGGTTCCATTATTTGGATCCTCTAACCAGCTTACTTAGTCTGCTCAGACCCTTGAAGCACAAACATCTTACTATGTATGCCTAGCATTTATTTTTAGAACAAAATTATGCTATGCTGTCAATTGGTATTCTTGTTTCATTTATGTCTTTGGTCAGACATTACTAAATCAATTTATGCTAACTTCCTCTTTGCATCTTTTTTCATTTTAATAAAGCAAGAAAAAATTAGACAACTGTATCTGAAACTACTGACATTAACAATTTTGAAAGAAATTAAATGTAATTAGCGTTGATATGTTTTCCTGCTGCATTATTCCATTATGTGTGTTCCTATACCCATTAGCTTACTCAGTCAGCTCAGTGTTCTTTTCAAGAGTTGTTATTTCTCTCAGATTTTCAAGTTAGTGACACCTCAAACAGCTGGGAACTTGGCTAATGCCAAAAAGAAAATCTATGCGAAGTTCTCTGCATGAGCATTTTCACCTCCTGTAGGCTGACCAAGAGAACCAAGAACTGTGTAAACCATCTCCTACTTAAGGTTCAGATCATTTGGAATAAGTTGCAGGAATGTTAAAAGTTTCATGTTCTCATTATTGTGTTATGATATATTCTAGTGAGTGGGAGACTTGTTGTAGCCTACACATACCTTTTCTAGGTTTTAGGACCAATAGCTGTAGTAGAGATCAGTAAGCTGTGTTCCTCATGTTCTATGATTGCTTAGTGCTAGAAAAGCCCCAGATATGTCTAACAAGAGCCTTCTTACATTTTCATTTCTTTCATTTCTGCAGCATCCAGGAAATATTGCTGTTGATGATGTTAATGGTGGACGGTTGATCTTCTATGATTTTGGGATGATGGGAAGGTAACTTTCTATACCAGTGTCGGTTGTTTACAATAAGCATTCTGGATAAAATGTTTTTCAGGACAATTGGTGACTTCTTCTGAGTCCTGACATCAATCTTCAACATGTGGCCCCTTGCAGTATCAATTCAAACATCAGAGAGGGTTTGTTAGAAGCATTCTATGGAGTTTATGAGAAGGATCCAGATAAGGTAATTATGTCATTAAGAATGACACCCCATATGGTGAATTAGTTTTTGGACTTTCATTGTTATATTTTGTAACTGATTCAGTTAACCTCCATTTTACTATAGGTCCTTCAAGCAATGACTCAGATGGGTGTACTTGTACCTACTGGAGATGTGACAGCTGTCAGACGGACAGCACAATTCTTCCTTAACAGGTGTGATTAGAGAAAAATCCTATGCTTCAACTTTTGTGGACATCCTTAAGTTTCTTTTGTCTAATAGGATGATCTTGGTGTAAACTATAAAGTTTGCTTTTGTCTTTGTTTATAGAATTGGAATTAGAAAAAATACATTTTCTCTGCATGAATTAGTCCTTTGGATGTGCTCTTTGCCTGTTGAATACAAGTTTAGAAATGTAAGCTATTTTTTATTATTCAACCTGGAAAACAAAAATCTAGATGGGGAAAGTGATGTGTATTACTGCCGTCTCTTTCATCAATTATTCTGTTTATGTGAAACATATTATTGCAATTATTTCAGTTTTGAAGAGCGGCTTGCTGCTCAACGGAAGGAGAGAGAAATGGCGACAACAGAACTTGGATTTAAGAAGCCTCTAACCAAGGAGGAAAAGATAGAGAAAAAAAAGCAACGCCTGGCTGCAATTGGTAATACATTGTTATTTCTAATGTACAATTAGATTTTACGTTATTGACAAGATTTATCTTTTATGTGTCTTGTCAACTAACTCAGCAGAGGACATGAGACATTTTCATGACTTCTGTGGCAAAGACCCACTAAACATCTAATAGGTTAATTTGTTTGCAATTAATTTGACTTGCATAATGTTTTGAGTTTGCATATTCTTGAGCATGTTTTTAAGGAAGCTAGAATTTCTAGTTTCTTAGTGCACGGACAAGCAAATACAGGCAAATAGAAGAAAAAGATAATGTCAGCTTCTTTATCAGCTGATCAGTTTTGAAAAATATGAGCAGTATCATCAGTCTAATGGAAAGATTGCCTCACTTGAGAGGTCTGGCCTTTTTCCTTCCCTAACTCCAATGGGGAGTTTTCAAAACTTGAGTTCTCTTTAGGTTGTTTTATACACCCAAAAAAAAAACCTTCCCCTTTTAAGTATAAACAGTTCTGCTCAAGTTGAGATTTCGTAGCTTCCAATCAATTCATTTCCAAGTATTTCTTCCTTAAGTTAATAGCTCAGCTGTTTAGCTTTTTATTCACAAAAAATACTGGGTTCCTGCTTCTCATGGGTGTTCCTTTATCTGACAGGGGAAGATTTATTAGCCATTGCAGCAGATCAACCCTTTCGATTCCCTGCCACATTCACATTTGTTGTTAGAGCATTTTCAGGTAATGCAGCAATCTAGTGGCTTCATTGCTATTTGTTCTGTGTTTAACAAATACATCAGCATAAAGATTTATTCCTTCTGCAGTATTAGATGGCATTGGGAAGGGCCTTGATCCTCGTTTCGACATTACTGAGATTGCAAAACCGTGAGTGTGCTTTTAGCTCCTTCAGACCCTTACAAGATTTCAATTTATCTTTCTACAATTTAGTTATCCATATTGTCTGTATATCTGATTATCTTGCATTCTCTTGCTTCTAGCTATGCACTGGAGTTGTTAAGATTTCGTGAAGCTGGGATTGAAGTTGTATTGAAGGTAATATTCAGCAATCTTTGATTCTACTTTGACTGGGTATTTTTCATGATACAGTTTCATTTTCATGCTAATCCATATAAATATTTCAGGACTTCAGAAAGCGATGGGACAGGCAGTCCCGTGCATTCTACAATTTATTTAGGCAGGCAGATAGGGTTGAGAAGCTTGCTGAAACCATCCAAAGATTGGTAGGGTTGAAAAATTCTTTCTTTAATTTTGTTTGCAATGTTAAAATAATTGCTATGATATATCCATTTTTTTTCAATTTTAGATTGATGTTGCACACTTCTACTGTATGTTACAGGAACAAGGTGATCTCAAGCTTAGAGTACGAACTTTGGAGTCTGAAAGAGCTTTCCAACGTGTTGCTGCTGTTCAGAAGACAGTAGGGAGTGTGAGTTAAATTATTAACTTGTTTTTCTTTCTGTCTAATTTCTTAGTTCGAGATTTGTTCTTAACAAATAGAACTTTTTTGCATTCCTTCAAACATCAGTTTCCACTGTTGAACCATTGGCTTTCCTACATTTTCAAGTGAGAAGCAGAATGTTCCTTTTGGTAGTTCACATTAAGTTCTCATCCTTCCATGGCTACTTGTTAAGCGGATAGATGTAGGCCCAACATGGTCCCCTTCTGTACATGTTAGCCTTTGGTATTAGAGTCCAGTGGGCCATTTTGGGGGACTTGGGAAGCGACTGAAGATGTGGCAGTGGCATTACTGGAGTTCCTTGATGTGCATGCTTTTCATGTGATTATAGTAATGGTTTTTCTGGTAGTGTGAAAATCTGACTCTTGGCTCTGTTTGGTTGGTGCTTTTATATTTTGATTTTTTCAATAGAAAGTGCAGAGCTAAAATTAAAAAAAAAAAAACTGAAAACAAGGGACACATAGCAAAAAGAAAAAGAAAAAGCACCAACTAGATGGAGCCAAAGTAATTTAAATTGGAGAAATCTAACGTAGTTCAGATAATATTACTAGAATTGAAGGGATCTTACAGCTTATTGATTTTTTTTTGCCAGTTATAATTTTAAAGGACATGTATCTTCTTGGTTGCTTTTAGATATTATACATGAGGTAAAATGTTTGGAACATTTTTTAAAACAAGATCTTTACTCGGTGATCATAGTCCTTTTTACCTATCAACAGGCAGTAGCTGCTGGAAGCCTGATCAACCTTGCAACAATTTTGTACCTCAATTCCCTCAGAGTAAGCTCTCTGTTTTAATATGAATCTTTGTGTATGACTACATCCCTCAGTTCTTGACTCTCTCTTTAATCATTTGCTTGTATGGTTTATCAATTTAGGTGCCAGCTGTTGCTGCATATGTTATCTGTGCATTCTTCAGCTTTCAAGTTCTTATTGGTATTATAAAGGTCAAGAAATTAGACCAGCGAGAAAGGTTGATAACTGGAACTGCTTGAGTATTAGGTGAGAGAGTATTACTCTTTTGCACTTTATGCAACTTGTTTTAAGTTCTTTCATCTTTATAGTTAAGGTATATATAGTGAAGGTTCAGTGTGAGGTTTTTCTATGATTTAAAGAATCAGCAGTGTTTTTTAGATACTTGAACTACTGATAAGGTTAAATGTATTGTCAGTCTTAAAGGGACAAATAACAAATCGGACTAGTACAGATACTCTTTGATGTGTCCTTCTCGATGTGGAATAAGAAATGTTAATATATCAATGCGGAGTAAAGCATATTTTCATGCTATTCTTGTGTTCTTGTCATTCTTATAGCAAGTTATATCTACTAGGAAACCTGAAACGTAGGTTTCAACCTTTTATCATTCCAGATTTGAAGATTCAACTCAAATGAAGCTGTGATGGTTAATCAATTTCCAGCCACAGAAACAAAATGAGAGGCACAGATGTTTTACATTTTGTTTGTTAATTTAAGCATAACTGAATCCTTCAACTTAGCAGATTTAGTGAATGAGATGTCTAACAGCTGTGCAGTCGGGATGGCCTCAAAGATCTTGATTACATTGTTGTAGGGTTTCAATTGCACTAGCCCAAGCCTGATTGTGGTCTTAAGTCTCCCTGAAATATCCCCTGTCCCGAGGTTGTATTCTTTCCTCTTTCTTCTGCTGGATGATCATCATACATTAAGTCTTTTAGCCATAACATAGAGTAATTTTTGGAACAAGTCAATGTTCAGTGTTAGCATAATGTAGCTTCCGTCATAATTTAACAGGGGGCATGTCTATAAGCTGTGTATAAGGAGATGTTTATAGAATTTGTAAGTTATACACCAAGCACGGATTGAAAACTAAATTATGGTTTCTTTCATATCGAAAACTTCCTACGATTAAAGCCTCTTGTCTGTTCCTTCCTAATAATTACATGTAGCTTTTATTGCTTTCTTTTATTTTTCTGGTTTAAATGTTAGAATGAAAATATAGTGATACGATAGAAAACAACTTTGCCTTTGAAGTTTATATTATTCATACATTTTTTTATTAACTACCCTTGGCATGCACCTCTCTTCCATCAACTTGGTTTTTGAGGACAATGAGTTTTGAAGTAGATGCCATGTGGTCCTTGAGCTAAGTTGGCAATTACATGCCATGTGAACTGCACAAATGAGGACAAATGCAATGAAAATGTTGGATTTGAAAACTGTTCATATTCTGTGAATGTGTTTAGGAATAAACACCAATATCTGAAAAGATGGTAGGAGTATATTATATTGGACTTAAGGTTTTTTTTTTTTTTTAATCCGTCATTCATTAGCTGTCATTTCATGTAAAACCAATATCTGGATTTTTTTTTAATCATCAATCAATATTCTGAAGCAGGTGGATGGGTGGTGTTCTGCTTCCCCATCAACTACAAGTTAGTAAAAAATTCTCAAATTGTAGTAGTCTAAAAGATGAAGTGTCAAAACAGCTTAAAGATGCCTCGAGTTGCTCAAGATAATTCCAAATGGTCATGTTCTCATGTCTTCTCCCATCAAGAGATTGCCATTACGCAACTTCCTCTCTTTCTCACAGGATCAATGTGAATCTTCCATGACTCGATTGAGTTGAGCCATTGTGCCTTGTGCTTGGAGCCAGCTTAGTTGAACCCCAAATGAGAGGACAATTATCCCATTGTTTAATTTCCATCTTCACTCCATCCAAAAGTATGTCGGAATAGTGAATAAGAAGTCAATTTTATTAATTGTTTGTCGAAATTGAGAACATATGTTACGGTCAAATTGACCAAACTAATAAACTTGATTAACTTAAAAATGAGCAAGATAATCTACTTGAGAAATGTTCCTAAAACTATTATCTTGGGTGGCAATGCAAGGAATTGCGTGTGAGATTTGTTTGCTTCTTTTGCAGCAGCCACTCAAAGGTTTCCGTTTCCTATTTGACGTGTTAGCCTCTTGGTTTGATATTCGTAAGCATGTAATCGAGTTAAGCTATTAACGAGTTATTCGAGAGTAACGAGTTGAATCGAGTTTGAATATTTTATTATTCAACTCGAACGGTTCACAAATCTAATCGAATTTTTTTTAATATATTTTTAAAATTTTTATTATCAATTTATCATTTCAACTTCATAATGTATAGTTGAAAATTGAAAAATCGAACTTATTGAATAGAAATTTATCGAGTTGAATTTGAGCGGCTTACGTATTTTATCAAGGCAAACTCGAGATTCAAAAATTCAAATTTGATCGAGTTAGAATCAAATTTTGAGTTTCGAATTTTCGAGTTAAGCCGAACTTAAACTTAATACTGGAATATCTAAATTGACTCAATTATATCCCTAGATATTGGTTTTCAGGAAATAACAATTTTGTGGGGAATTAAATGACAAAAAAACATCATGAATCGAACTGCTCTGAACCATATAGCTAAAGCTTGGGAATGTGTTACCTTGATTTAACTGAACTTCTAATCAACTGACTATAAAAAATCATTCATGGGATCACTTCATTTCCTTTATTCTTTCAATCTGGCAATGTATTTGTTAGCTCTATTCGCCTGAGGAATGAAAAGGGAAATGTTAATATGCATTACTCCCTATGGTTATAACTTGTAGGTAGACCTGGCAATTCGTATCAAAAATTCGTTTTCGTGTCATGTAAAACCGTGTTCGTGTCGTGTTCGTATCGTGTATTCGTGTCAAAAATTCGTATCGACATAGAAAACTCAAAATGTTATTTTTAGCTTTTATCATATTTATATATTAATTTTACTTAATTTTAACCCCGTGTCATCTCGTGTCGCCTCGTGTCATTTATTCATGTCGTGTATTCGTGTCGTGTCTAAGATTGCCAGGTCAACTTGTAGGTAGAGGTGGCAAACAGGTCAGTTTGGGCAGGTTTGGTTTGGCTATATTGGGGTTCGGTTTGGTTATATTCGGGTTATTTCGATTTTGGGTTTTTTCGGTTTCAAGTATTTTCAGATTCGGCTATGTCCGATCTCGGGTTCAATCCGGTTTTAACTGGGTGAGCTTAGCAGGCTTAGTCATATTATTTTGAAATTTTATAAGTTATAAATATTTTTAATGTAATAATTAATTTAATTTTATATAGTTAAATAAAAATATAATAGAAATGCTAAATTAAAACTAAAATTTAATAAATATTTATATAAATATAAATTTTTACATTTTAATGTTTTTATTACTTGAAAATTATTATTTATTTTTTTAATTTCCTACGATATTCACATTTATTATAAATTTTATAATTATATATTAATAATTATATAAATTTTTTTTAAGTGAGCCAAATATATAGATATATATATATATATATATATGGTAAAATTAAAGGAAAGTGAAAATTCAAAAGTATTAGCTATACAAATAAATAACTAACAAATTATAAATAAATCACACTAAACAATTAAACATTTATATAAATAGCTTTATAGTCTTAACTATAACTTATTAAGTTATTGTATTTTTTTTGTCAACGTTGGGCCATTGGAATTTGGATACTCTTAGTTCAATAAATTTTTTTTACTTTGTTTTAATAGCATTTTTAATAATTATATTATATTTTTAATAAAATTTTAAATTTTTAAGAATTTTTTTACATTTATTTTGTTTTTAAATACCAACATAATTAGTAATTAAATTAAATCTAACTGTGTAATTAGTTAACTAATTGTTCAATTAAAATATTGAATAAAATTATAGTATACATAAAAAATATTTAATATTATAAATGATTGGTCAACTAATTACCTCAATTTTATATTTATTTTGTTTTTTGTTTGTGCATTAATCATAATATCAACATTATTACATTAAATATAATCATACTTGTACACATTAATTAATCAAATATCTCATTAAAAATTTAGAACGTTAAATTAAACACGTTATATACACCAATTGAGATTATATTATAAATAATAACATTTGATATAATCAAATCATATACAGTTATACACCAATTAAGTACTAATTTTTTCATATTCACATTAACATAATAATATTAGATATACACTAATTGATCAAATATCTAATTAAAATGTTAAATAGTATATATTACTAAATTAATTAATATAATGCTAGTTATTTAAATATAATTAATAGTAATATTAATAAAGTAAAAAATTTATTAAAATTACCACTTACACAATAATACTACTCTAGTAATTATTAAATTACACTTTAATTTACTATTGAAATTATTTTTTATCCACTCTTTAATTTTACATTTAATAGATAATAAATAAATTATTTTTAATAAATACTTAATTCTATCAAAACAATACTTACACATTAAGAGATTACATAATTTATTTTTAAAAGATTATTATAATATAATATACAAATCATCATTATAAGATACCAAATTGGTTTATTCATGTATAAGATTATTATAATATAATAAATAATTAATTACCATTAGCTTAATTTATAATTTTCTCTTTTAATGATGTCCAAGCTTATAAAAAAAAATCACATATATCCCTTACGTGATAGTTTCTCGCTAAATTGCAAATTAGCACTAGCATCCTCCTCGGGCTTCCTAGCTACAATTTATCATACAAATGTTGTCAATTATCTACATTTCAATTATAGAATATTTAATACCTTAAGACCTAGCATATTGCCTATTGCAGCCTTAATTTCAATCTAATTCCTACCGGTTCTAACACTGCAACTACTATCAAAACTTCTCCGTTTTCAGTTCCGATTTCGCCTACATCTCATATTAATTTGTCCATTTTTCTAGGACCTAAAACACATTAAATTGAGCATGAATTCTTCCTCCCCTTCACTTGGCCGAATGCTTCCTTCTCTCCTATACTTGTGTTTTCTTCAAATTTAGCCTAAATTCATGTTCTATAATCATTTTACATTAATTCTACATTGAATTTACATCAAACAACACCATGATCATGTCTTCCTGTGCTTGGCCGAAACCCTAAGGGATTGCTTTACATGGTTTGATTTGATTCAAGCTTAAATAAATGTCTAAACATCTTAAACACATAGCTAAAAAGCTTAAAACCATGAAAAATCACAAATTTCCACAATTTCTTACCTTGGCTGAATCTTGAGGGAGAGCCTACCCTTGGATTTTGGCTACTTCGGCACTTGATTTTGGTGCCAAAATGTAGAGCTTTGAATTTTTTACAGGTTTGGTGAAGAAATTTTTTGGTTTCGATAAGTTTTTCTTCAAGCTTTGGTTATGGAGGATGGTGAGAGAAAAGAGTGATGGCCAGCCAAAGGTTGAAGAAGAGTGGAGAAAATTCTATTTAAAAATATCTTTTATGTGAAATTACCAAAATACCCTTATACTTAAAGAAATCTTCCAATTTTGCCCCTTAATGTTTGACTTTGTTGAAAACAGTTTGTCTAACCTTCAAAATATTTCATTCAATCATAAAACACCTCTATTTAATATTCTCTAATCATTGATTAAGCTTTTATTGGGGTTGACTGCCCGTTTGGGTGAAATTATCGAAATACCCCCAACCGTTGAATAGCGTAATTTTCTACTTTTCGCGTGATTCGATCTATCAGTCTACATGGCCTAGGACTTTATTACATGGAAAATTATCTATTACTGATAGTAGGTTCAAAATCAATTCTATTTGTTCGTTATTCACAAAAGTTCTAATGACTTATGGACTTAATTGTAATTTTCTAATTTGTTTGCATGCCTTTCAAAACATGCATAAACGAATGAGTTTAAGGTGCAGATTCTTACCACCACTATATTTGACTTCTAATAAGTCCATTGAGTTTCACATTCATCGAGACACTCAAAGTCAATGTGGGGCCCCCTATGCAATTTCTTTTTACACTTACAAAATAAGCAACATTTAAACATTTCTAAGACATCTACTTTTCCTAACTTCACTAATAATATATAGGAATAGTAGAAAATTTGAATCTCACACAACCACCATGCCGGCCACAACTTCTTGTCACTAAATAACTCCAAAAAATTGTCTAAAAATTTCCCCCAACCTCCTCTTTTAAATTCTTGCACCATTTTTGAAAAAAGACTTAATAGCCAAATAGACCTTCAACCTTTAGCATAAAATAGAATTAAGCCCTCAACGTTTTATTGCGTGAAAATCATTTCATAAACTTTTATTTCATTGTAAATAAACCCTTAACCTTTTAAAATTATTCAATTAAGTCCAAATCTATTAAATGACACTAACTTCCGTTAGTATTGCACACGTGGCATTACACGTGGCAGCCAACTAAGCTATCAACGTCAGCTTTTACGTTAGATGTCCAAACGGCAGTTAGTGTCATTTAATAGATTTGGACTTAATTGCATAATTTTAAAAGGTTGAGGGTTTATTTACAATGAAATAAAAATTTATGGACTGATTTTTACACGATAAAACATTGAGGGCTTAATTCCATTTTATGCTAAAAGTTGAGGGTCTATTTGGCTACTAAGCCTTGAAAAAAAAAACCCTCATATTTTCCTAGATGTAACTTTTAAAAATTGAATATATCTTTCTGGATCAAAAGTAGGAGTAGTTTTCGCAAAAATAATGCAAGAATTAGAAGAGTGGGTCGATGAGAGGAATTTCTAAATAATTTTTTAGAGTTTCTTGACACCGACAAGTGGTGATCGACGCGATGGGCGGTCGTTGATTTCTCAATTTTAGATAGATGAGAGAGTTAAACATGAAGGGGTTTTTTTTATCGGGACATTAAAAATAAACTTAAGTTATGAGTGAAAAAAAGATAAGTTATTAAACGTTGAATCTTAAATTAAACATCTAACTTTTTGTGTTTTATCAACTATATCAAAGTTAAATTTTAAGAAACGATATGCAACTTTACAGCCTATTAATTTGCTTGTCAAGAATAGGCTTGAAATGGTGTCATTCCTATAATATAAAAATAGGTCAATTGATTGATCAACTATTCTCCTAAAAAGCTCAAACACCACCAATGCCTACCATACATTTCAATAATTCTGATTTGAGCTGTGATAAAGACAAAGTGTGAATTGATAATTTTTAAAAAGGTTTTCCATGTCGGCTTAAATTAAGTTTAAACCAAACCTCCAAGAAAAGCCTTCGGTTTTGGAGTCATGTATGGTTAGGGTTGCCAAATTAATCTAGCTAAACGTAATTTATGAAGGAGATGAGCTGCACTTCTTAGTCATTAAAGTTTTCAAGATTTTATTTTGATTACTCAATTATGAAAAAGGAAATGCTAAAGGCAAATGTGTTTGTCATTTTTTTTGAACATTTGTATTTATAGCAAATCATGTCAGTTCTTTTTTTTTATTTATTTCAAAACTTGTAACCAAACACAAAAGTAACAAAACACTCTTTCTTAAAATTTAGTTGTCTCGTTAAAAAATCTTATAATAACAAGTTACCGATTTTTGATTAAAAAGATTTAATAACGTGTAAATGCAAGTATTGGAAAAGATTCCCAGCTTTCTTCTTATAAAAAAATCTTGAGTTAATTACTAACGTTTCAAAAAGTTAATTTTTTATCACTCAATCATTAAAAGTTAATGATTGATTGACATAATATTACAGTATCATATGACATGTCCCATGATATTATAAACATAAAATTACAATTAAAAAAAAGATTATTGACATATCTCATCAATAATTTCACATGACATGTCAAGGGGCATGATAATTTCATGAAACAAAAGTAAGATGACATAATAATATCACGTCAATCAATTGTTCTAACAATTGAAAGATAAACACTTAACTTAGTATAATGTTAATGATTTAATCGGGAAATTTTTTTTATGATTTAATGGTTTAAATAAAAATTTTTCGAGACCCTTAGTGTCTAAACATATAATTTATTCATTTATAAACAAAATTTATTCATTATTTATTAATTTGTTCAAGATGGTTCCTAGTTAACAAACAAAGACCAAACAGAAATCGAATCCATTTACCTCAATTAGTGATCATATCATATGCATATATCATCCTCTCAAATAAACATATAAGCAAATTCTATAACTTAATCATGTTTATAACCACAACCACCACCCCCCCCCCCCCCCCCCCCCCCCCCCCCCCCCCCCAAAAAATAATTTATCTTTTTAAGGAATTAAGAAAGAGGGGTTTAGTTTTTGTCCTGTAATGTAACCAATTAATTAAAAATCTTAACAATTCTCCTTCTTGCTCCATATAAATATATATTTTTTCGGATAAACTCTCTTGCATATATAACATTTATAATCAAATCATTTTAATATAATTCACTAAAGAAATTAATAAATAAATCAAATAAATTAATATAAAATTAGATGAAATTCATGTACAATAAGATTTGAATATGAGATTTAAGATTTTCAATTTCATTCTCACAAATGAAAAAAGGTCCCACTAAAAAACCATATATATGCTGCTGAAACTAACTTTAGTAATTTAATTTAATATTTTACAGGGGAATGGATACCGTACATAATTCCAAAAACCAATTTGTAATTTGTCAACACGTTATAGATTATAGCAAGATTTCTTCTAAGCTCGGCTCAAATTTTGGGTGAATTTAGATAAGATATTAAGTTTGTTAGATGGCTTTGGACTTATAAATTGGAGTCTGATAAAAGATCAATTGTGTTGGGAAATTCTTTAGTGGGCTTACATATATAAATTAATTGTACATTTTAGGCTATCTAATTTATTTAGTCCACTTAAAAGTGATCAAATAAAGTTTAAGTTATTGAACTTTGGGACATCTCAATCCGTATGGGCTTTGCAATGTGTAGAGACCCAATATTTTATTTTATTTTCATGATGGGCCAAAATAAAATAAAATATACTTCAAGTATAAATAGGTTATGGTCTCCAATCTAAACATAACGTAATTCTGACAATCAAAT
The DNA here is from genome assembly GCA_031772115.1 of Heritiera littoralis. Classification (NCBI taxonomy): domain Eukaryota; kingdom Viridiplantae; phylum Streptophyta; class Magnoliopsida; order Malvales; family Malvaceae; genus Heritiera; species Heritiera littoralis. Next base: position 649,838 of record JAPDPK010000096.1, on the reverse strand, counting down.
TCCATCGTTCAGTGAGATATAGATTCTCTCAACAGTTTAGACGTGGAAGACTCTAACCTCAAGAAATCAATTCCAATGGATTCAGGTACGCTTCCGTATTACTTTTCTTGATAATTAAACATGGATCCTAAGTATGTTTATTTGTATGAATTTTCCAACAAGTGGTATCAAGAGCTTGTTCATATTTGATCATTGAGAATTAAAATTTTTTGTGTAAAACCTTAGGGCTTTTATTACTTATGGAACAAGGATTAAAATCATGTGAACAATATTCTGGAATTTTGTCTCATGTTTCATGAATTTTATTCTTAAATTCTTTAAATCCCGAAATTAAAATTTAACCAAAACAATTATATTTAATATGTTTTAATTCAAATTGTTTAATGATAATTGTTTCTTGTGACTACTATGGTTGAAACAAAGTCACAATTTCGGTCAATATTTGGTTTTGGTTAAAAGAAATCAAGAAAAAATTTTAGGGTTTTCATGGAGCTTCTTCTTGAAGTTTTTGCTCTAATTAAAGACCAATTTTTGATGTTTTAATTCGGTTTCTTGATGGGTTTTGTATAATAAACACTTAATTTCATGATTTCAAGTTTAATTTCAACAAAATCTATCAAAAAAAGGTTGAAAAATCGGGAAAAACCAAAAGCAGACCCGTTCGGGTCTGTTTTGCAGCCGGCCGAGTTGGGTTGACCTGGCTGGCTGGAGAAGAAGAAGATATAGTCCCACATGGACTATTCCCCACGCGCGGTATTTACGTGTGTGGTCCACGAGCCATTCTCCGATGGCCGAATGGCCACCTTATTTTCTAGTCCGGCATAAAATTTAATTTCCTATTTTTTGGTGATTTTTATGGAATTTTTTGAAATTGTTAAATATTATTTAATATTTATTGGCATTTTAGTGTTTTGATATATTATGCACTTGTTTCCTGAAATTTTATTTCATGATAAGATATTTCATGATATTTTGAGATGATTGACAGTACTCACTCTCCCTATTAATGTGAATAAATTTGTGTATTCTCTATATTTTTTATATGTGCATAATATGTTAAAAATAAAGTTCAAAATAAATTAAATTAATATAAAATGCCACCAAAGTGACCTCTTTTATGTTAATTTATTTATTTTGAAAATTAAGGTTGTCATTTAAAAATTTAAATGACTGTGTTTTTTAATCCTTGTGGAAAATAATCAGCCCAAAGGAATGTTATTTTTTGGCCAGATTACAAATACAATAAGGTAGTAAATATGTGATAAAATTATTTTTTACCATGCATGTAATATGTCGGCCCAAAGGAAGGCATGTTGTTGGCAAGGATTTGATTGTCAATATTTACTAATAAAGTTCAAGAGTACCGCTTACAAATTGAAATTTCTATCCAAAGACTAAATTTCGATGTTGTGCTTGGTATCTTATATGGCCCAAAATTATTATTTGTTAATTGTGAGCTTATTATTGTTGTTTTTCTGTTTACAGTAAATGTTTCTTCTATATCTGCCAATTTGAATAAAATTCTGGTGCTTAACGGCACTAACTTTGAGAAATGGAAGGAGCATGTTACCATTGTGCTTGGGTGTATGGATTTAGACTATGCGATCAGGTCTGACAAACCTCCCGCCCATGTTGACAATAGTACAGCTACAGAAAGGGGCACTTTATGAAAAATGGGAGCGTTCAAACTGCATGAGTATGATGATCATGAGCATTCAATTCCGAATACCATCAGAGGCGCAATGCATGAGGAGGAAAATGCTAAGAGTTTCCTACAACGAATTGTAGACAAATTCACTGCAAATAAAAAAGTCAAAACAAGCACCATCCTGTCTAAGCTTGTTTCAATGCGGTATAGGGGGAAAGGAAACATAAGGGAATATATTATGGAAATGTCTAATCTTGTTAAAAGACTAAAGGCACTAAAGTTAGAGTTGTCTGAGGACATAATCATGCACTTAGTCTTAATATCTCTTCTTGCACAATTCAGTCCTTTTTAAAATAAGTTATAACACTCAAAAGGAGAAATGGACTTTTAATGAGCTCATTGCTCAGTGTGTCCAAGAGAAAGAGAGGTTGAAACAAGAGAAAAAAGAAAGTGCTCACTTAACATCTTCTTCCAATGACAATGCTGCAACAGAAAGAGAAAAAGGAACACAGGAAAAGGCACTGCAAATACTGGAACTTCATAGCCTAAGGGGCAACATAAACAAGATTCTTTTGCCGTAAAAGTGGTCATGTGAAGAAGGATTGTTCCAAGTATGCTAAATGGCTTGCTAGAAAGGGTAAAATTCTCAACTTTGTTTGTTCTGAAGTTAATTTGGCTTTAGTATCCAATCACACTTGGTGGATAGATAAGGGTGCAACTACTCACATAAGTGTGACTATGCAGGTTTGTCTAAGGAGCAGAAAGCTAACTGATGCTGAAAGATTCATCTACATAGGAAATGACGAAAGAGCTCCTGTTGAGGCTATTTGTTTATTTAGATTAAAGTTAGAATCTGGTTGCTATTTGATTTGAAAGAGACCTTTTATGTATCGTCATTTAGACGAAATTTGATTTCTGTTTCTTATTTGGACAAATTAGGATATTCTTGTTCATTTGGAAATGGAAAACTTAGTCTTTTTCAGTATTCAAATCTTATTGGCATAAGTTCTTTAGTTGATAATCTATATAAATTAGATCTTCATGCCTCACACATTAATGAATCCTTGCATATAAATAATTATAGTACAAAGTTCAAATTAATTAATGAGAATTCTTCCATGTTATGGCACAAGCGTTTAGCGCATATTTCTGAACAAAGAATAAAAAGGCTTGTGTCAGAAAGAATTCTCGATTCCCTTGATTTTTCAGATTTCAAAATCTGTGTTGAGTGTATTAAGGGAAAACAAACAAATATCAAGAAAACTGGTGTTAACAGGAGTTTAAATGTCTTGGATTTAATTCATACTAATAGTTGTGGTCCATTCCCTACAGCTTCTTGGGATGGTCAACAGTATTTTATTACTTTCATAGACGGTTATTCTTGTTATGGGTACCTATACTTGATTCGTGAGAAGTCTCAAGCATTGGACATTTTCAAAACCTATAAAGCTGAAGTTGAAAATCAACTTGGTAGGAAAATTAAAGCCATTAAATCTGACCGTGGCGGTGAATATTACAGTAGATATGATGCATCAGGTGAACACCGTCCAGGCCCTTTTGCAAAATATTTAGCAGAATGTGGCATCGTTCCTCAATACACCATGCCAGGGACTTCAAGTCAAAATGGGGTAGTTGAGAGATGAAATCGGACCCTAAAGGACATGGTTAGAAGTATGATTAGTCATTCTTCTTTGCCAGAGTCACTTTGAGGAGAAGCCTTAAAGACTGCAGTGTACATTCTTAATCGAGTTTCAAGCAAAGCAGTAGTTAAAACCCTATATGAATTATGAACAAGAAAGAAGCCTAGTATTAGGCATTTACATATTTGGGGTTGTCCAGCTGAAGTTAGGCCATACAAGCCTAATGAAAGGAAATTGGACTTAAGAACAATAAGTCGCTACTTTGTTGGATACTCAGAAAGATCGAGGTGTTTCAAATTTTATGATCCCTCAAATAGATCCTTTTCTAAAACAAGGAATGCTAAGTTCATTGAGCATGTTGAATATGATAAGAGTGCTAAACTCAAGAATTTTGTCTTTGAGGAAGAACATGTTACAGTTCCTACAGTTGTAATTGAAAATGATCAGACAATTATGTCTGACATTATTAAAGATGCAAATTTGAATTATCAATACACTCATGGGTTACCTCCTACTCATATTGAAGAGCAACAGCAACCTCAATTGGAAGTGCCATTAAGGAGATCTTCGAGAGAGAGGAGATCGACGATTCTAGATGATTATATCGTTTATCTCCAAGAACACGAGTTTGATATAGGACTAGAAGAGGATCCAAAATCTTTTAGTGAAGCCAAACAAATTATTCACTCTCATAAATGGATTGAGGCCATAAAAGATGAGATGAGATCAATGGACGATAATGACATTTGGGATCTTGTTGAATTGCTTAAAGGAGCGAAACCAATTGGTTGTAAATGGATTTTCAAAATCAAGAGGGATTCGAAAGACAATATCGAAAGATATAAAGCACGTCTAGTTGCCAAAGGTTTCACTCAAAAGGAAGGTATTGATTATAAAGAGACTTTTTCTCCAGTTTCATTGAAAGACTCTTTTAGAATCATTATGGCACTTGTAGCTCATTATGATTTGGAGCTACATCAAATGGATGTAAAAACAACGTTTCTCAATGGTGACATTGAAGAAACAATTCATATGGAGCAACTAGAAAATTTCATGTTGAATGAATCGAAACATCTGGTAGGCAAATTAAAGAAATCCATTTATGGTTTAAAGCAAGCATCCCATCAATGGTATCGAAAATTTGATCAAGTGATCACCTCCTTTGGTTTTAAGGAGAACACTGTTGATCAATGTATATATCACAAGATCAGTGGGAGCAAGTTTATTCTTCTGGTGTTATATGTCGATGATATCCTACTAGCAAGTAGCGATATAGGCTTATTGCATGAAACCAAGAGATTTCTTTCAAATAAATTTGAGATGAAAGATCTTGGGAACGCATCTTTTGTGTTAGGCATACAGATCCATCGAGATCATTCTTGAGGAATACTTGGCTTGTCACAAAAGGCTTATATCGATAAGGTGCTTAGTAGATTTGACATGAAAAATTGTGCATCAGGAGATACGCCCATTGCTAAGGGTGATAATTTAGTTTGCTTCAATGCCCAAGAAGTAATATTGAAAAGGAAGTGATATAGAAGATTCCTTATGCTTCAACGGTAAGGAGTCTCATGTATGCTCAAGTTTGTACGCGTCCAGATATTGCGTACATAGTTGGAATGCTTGGCAGATATTTAAGTAACCTTGGAATGGATCATTGGAAAGCAGTAAAGAGGGTTATGAGATATCTATAGAGAACTAAAGATTACATGCTCATATATCGGAGGTCAGATCATTTAGAGATTGTTGGGTATTCAGACTCCGATTTTGTTGGTTGCCTTGATAGCAGAAGATCCACTTCTGGTTATATTTTCATGCTACTTGGAGGAGCTATATCTTGGAAGAGTGTAAAGCAGTCACTTATAGCTTCTTCCACCATGGAAGCAGAGTTTATAGCTTGTTATAAGGCATCAAACCAGGCAATATGGTTGCAAAATTTATCACTAGGCTATGCACTGTTGATGGTATTGAGAGGCCATTGAAGATTTATTGTGATAATAAAGCTGCAGAATTATACTTTGAGAACAACAGAAGCTCGTCGAAGTCAAAGCATATTGACATCAAGTTTCTTGTTGTTAAGGAGAGAGTTCAAAGTCTTCAGATATCTATTGAATATATCAATACGAACTCCATGATTGTGGATCTGCTTACTAAGGGTGTACCACCTAAGGTGTTTCATGAGCATGTAGCTCGTATGGGTGTGGTTCACTTTGATGATATGCTTGTATAGTGGGAGTTTGTTTCATTTATATTCATTTGTTATTGAGTTATTTTTCTGATCAAAATAAAGTGTTGTTGTTATTACTAAAACTCTGAAATAAAATATTAGGCTTCGTTTGGTTCATGAAAATATTTTGTATTTTCATTTTCTCAAAACAATTTTCATTTTTTGTTTTCTAAACTTTGGAAAACGTGTTTGGTATATGAAAATGAAAATTTGTTTTTGAAAATAAAAATCATGAAAATGTGTTTGGTATCTATATTTTCAAAACAAAAAATATAAAAAAATAATTAAAAAATTAAATTAAGTTACAACTTTTAACCAAAAACAGTAAATTACAATTCAAAATTTTTGACAAACCTATAAGAAAATGCCACAATCATAATCACAAATATTACAATTGTGTAAGAAAGTATTCATGAATTATACAAACAAATCAACTGACAAATTATTAACACAAAACATATATGCAAATAATACACACTAATAAAATAAAAAAAGCTTATGAAATATATATTTTATGTTAGTAATAATAATAAGTGAGTAAAAAAAATAAATACAGTATAAATTCAACTTTTTTATTTAAAGAGCTAATTCAGTTTTTTTAAATATAGAAGAAGATGAAGCCAAGGTGTTGAGTTCAAAGGAAAAAAGCAATAAAAATATAAAAACAAAATAACATAAATAACCTGTTTGATCATATATAATTTATAATAAAACAAAAACAAAACGAAACAAAAAAGGTAGCAAAAAAAGAACTAGTTTGATGAATGATAGTGGCTAAGAAAAGAGTAGGAATTAGACGAGATGACGGATGGCTGGAAAAAAAATAAAGAGGACACTTTATATATCAACTTAAACTAAAAAGAATAGAAGAGATAATTTTGCTTTTATAGCAGTTCGAACTTGAGACTTATTGTACATTAACATATATTTTAAAAAAAAATTAAGAGACCCGCGTTTTCCCATTCTCTATTTTTCCAAATTGTTTTCCTTGAAAACATTGAAAACATGTTTTTTTGTTTTCTAAATTTGGTCTATTTTCATTTTCCAAAATTTTGTTTTCCATTTTTACAACCAAACATATTTTCTGTGAAAACCGAGAATTTCCAAATGAATATAAGGTATTCGGAAAAAACTTAATTTGGACAAATTGAAATCTAAAATAAATAAGAATGAAAATGGAGAAATTAATTGGATATTAAGAAATCCAAAATTAAATGAAATAAAAATATGTATAAGGATATATTTATATAATTAAATTATATAAATATATTTTGATATGTTGTTATAAAAATACATATGTAGACTTTATACATTATGTATATAAAAAAAAGGGAAAAGGAAATGGGAATCGAGAAACCCGATTCTCTCTCCCACAACAGAGGTTGACGGCAGCAGCAGCTGCCGCCGTCGGCTAGAAGGGGGAAAGGAAAGAGGGTCGTCGTCGGTTGAAGAGAAAGAAGAGGAAGATGAATCCGGCGACGGAAGAAGGATTCGGTGAAGCGAAACAGAGGCGAAAATCGAAGGAAAAAGAGAGGAAAAGAGAAGAAGGGACACGACGGTGCCGGTCGATCCGGGCACCGCCACTCCCCCACGAGACCGGCGGAGACCAGGGGAAGGTGAAAGGAGCCACCGACGGTGAAGGAAGCTGCGGAGGAAGGAGAAAAGAGAAGGAGAAAGGCCGGAAGTTCCCGTTCCAGATCTGGCACCGTCGCCGGTGATGGGGCAAAACGGAAACCAGATCCGGCATCCTCACAACATCGGCCAACGGTGGGAAGCATGAATCGGCGGAATGGGTGGCCGTTGGTGGCTGAATCGGCCAAGCCAAACTGAACCGGCTCGAACCCGACCAGACCCGACCCGGTTCAGAAAAGAAAAAAAAGAAAAGAAAAGAAAGAGAAAGAAGGAGAAAGAAAAAGAAAAGAAAAAGAAGAAAAGAAAAGAAAAAGAAAAAGGAAAAGGAAGAAGAAGAAGAAGAAGAAGAAATGGGTAAGGAAAATTAAAAGATTTCGCTACATTTTTATAAAATTTATTAGAAATTGTTGGATTATTTTCTAAATGAAAATATGTGTCAATTATTGAAATTGTAGCAAAACGGAAATGAGACGAATGGTGGAGTTCGGCAAGGCTTGAAAATCGAAAAGTGCGCTAAGCTTTGGCGAATAGGTAAGATACTTTTATAAAGCATTAATAGCATTATATTGTCTCATTTGGAATTATGATTTTTTTTATGATGCATCAATGAAATGATTATTAAATGCTAAGAGGACCTACAATTGGTGGTAGGGGTCTTAGTAAGAGATAAAGAAATTGTGAGAATCAACAGCTGTGGATACAAAGTGTGTTTTCCGTGCAGGAGGTTTAGTAAAAATTAAGCCGTTATACTGCCGAAATTTTTAGGAAAATGTTTGAGGAAAAAGATTAAGTTTCTCACATAAATAGAATCTTAGAAATAATTATTGAAAATAAACATGTGAAGGACTTTATTGTATTACCAGAAAAAGTTGATATTAGAATCGATGAGAAGGTAGATTATTGAGCATGATAACGTGATGAGTTTTGTTGTTTAAGCCTTATGGAATCGATGATTATTGAGCATGATAACGTGATGAGTTTTATTGTTTAAGCCTTATGGAATCGATAAATCAAATTATCTTAATATCTCAAAATGGTTATCAAGCTGAGATTGAGATGAAATATATATTTGGAAATCACTGATAAGAGTAACGATGGTTATATAATATAAATTAAAAGAGAAAGATCGAAGTTATAATTTAGATGGTCGATTGACTGAATTTCAGAATTATCGATCGAGAGATGATTTCAAAAATTGATTGATTCAAATAAATGGATGTCACACACGTGATTATACGGAATTGATTATAACCTTGGGAATAGGTTTTGAAAAAAATCCTCTCGTATTTGAGTGACTTGGAGAAATTGGAGAACATGATGAACGGTCCGTCTTAGTGATATGATTGAGATGATGATAATAACAAAAAGTAGATCGTGATGCCGTATGGACATTGATAGAACACACGTCTACACAAAAATATATTTGTACACATCGATATTAAATAGACGTGAACTGAGACTACTAAAATAACGTAGATGGTCGCAAGGCGACTTAAATGATTGAAAACGCTGTTGATAGTAGAAATTAGCAAATCCTCTTAAGTGGGTAAATTGCCAAGTAAAAATTGAATTAATGATGCCTTCTTAGATAACTCTAGCATGGTATTACATTATACAAGCCATCTAAGAATTGAGTGGAGGATTTTGACCTGGTTCGATAATAGTGAATGAAATTGAATCTCAAGTCGGAAATTATGAAGGTGCACCAATAGATGAAATTATAGATGAATTGATAGACGACTATTGATCTTGTGATTTTATATCCTCAATGTTGACTCTGAAATAGGTCTTGAGTGATGATATCGATAATTACATAATTCCAGTATCTTAATGGTTATATAGAAATATGATATTTAAATATTCGAGATACTAAGAGGACTCATACTGACAGTGGTGGTCCAGTATTGAATGATAAAATGTACCAGTGATTTTTATAGTCGATAATTACTACGAAATGATACTGAATATCGAGGAACCACAATGAATATCGAAATTACCTAGTAGGTATGATTTGATTGAAATCAAAAGGATGGAATTGAGGAGTTGGATTATAGTTAACACTATAATTAAATGATATATTTTACAAAAATGATAGTTCATTGTTTGAAACTGATGATTAAATCTGCATCGCATTTAAGCATGCCTTCTTACAACTTGAAACATTATAATAATGTTTATATGAATACTATAAAGTATTGATTTGTTTTGAAATGAAAGTATGTGGTAGGTATATATATTTTTATATATGAAGCCTCATACAGAATTTTGCCATATGTTTTACATGATATTGAAAAGAAAGTTAAAGATTTAAATGTTTTATGAGACTGTATGCACCCTAAAATAATTAAATTCAATAAAGCATAGTGGAAACCGCCTAATTGGAGCTTTGCTCATTAGGCAGAGATGCTTGTCCGACAATAGTCATGGATAGGTCTCAGTCACGCCTGATCAGTGGGGCTGAGAGAGATGAGGTCTATGGCCATAGATAGCGCCCTAGTTGGTTTCCAGGGGCGATGACATGATTTTCATTGCTAACTACAGTGATTTAAGTCTTTATTGATAGAGATGATAGAGATCTAGCCTAGTCTCTAACCGATATGATATGAAGTCTAGAGTATGATTTTATTGATATGAACTCTAGACTTGACATGATTTATACAGTAAATGAAACATATTTGAGATGAATATGAAATATGGTTTGAAACTGTACATGTTTTAAACATGTTTTAAAAGTACATGATATATGATTTCGACACTTATATGATTTATATATAATTTTGTGTCAAACATGACATGATATGCGGTCTAGAGTATAGTTTGGTTTGATATGAACTCTAGACCTGATATGACTTATAGTATATGAAAAATGTTTTGAATTGACATGATATGAAAAGAGAAATGTGCACGTTTTGATTTGAAATGATATGAAAATACATGTTTTGAATTGACATGATATGAAAAGAGAAATGTGCACGTTTTGAATTGAAATGATATGAAAAGACATGTTTTGAATTAACATGATTTGAAAAGTGAAAAGACATGTTTTGAATTGACATGATATAAAAAGAGAATTATGCATGCTTTCAACCTTAAATATGAAATGAATTGAAAATTCATATGTTGAGGATGTTCTAAAAGCATATATGATACGATTTGAAATGATAGCGGTTTATACAGTAAAGTTACATAAACTGCCTACTAAATCATGACATAATAAGATGCTTTTTACATAAGATATGTCATGACCTTATATGGTACAAAAACATGAAGAGTATATGAGGAGTATCACGATTTGGTGGTAACGATATTTCATCTGCATGATGTCATGATATGATATATGAATATAGAATATACATGAAGCGAATTATGACTTCGTACCACCGTGATTATGATTCTCCATATGGAAAGTGATATGAGATGATAGAATACAGGAGTATGATTATGAAAAGTAAAGTGACTTGATATGATATCTCAATTGGACATGATGTACTATGAGATTGATGTGAGTATGGACTAATAGTATACGATATTCAATTATACACGATGCATTGTTGTGTGATGCCATGTAGTATAATGATAAGAAGATCGAAAGTGATTAAGTCGATCTATTTAGAGATCTGAATGATAGACAGATGACAGGAATTGAGATAACGAGATGTTATCGATGGAAAATGATTAACTGTAATTGCAAGCTTGAAAGTTTTAAGCATTGCAATTTAAGACAGTATAATCCTACTATTGTATTTATATTAGTATCTTACTGAGCCGTGGTTTTGCTCATCCCACTAAATTTTATCTCTTTCAGACTATTGAAGTTAACATCTGCCATGCGAGCGGCTAAATGGGAATCGGAGACGGTATCTAAGCTTGGTACTAGCTACCGTTCTTCGAATTCGCTTCATTGCCTCGAGGTATACGTTTTTTTTTGTAAATCTCTTGTTTACATGTACAGAGTTTAATTAATACACAGTACGTATTTTGTTCAACGAGTCGGGATGTAACTTAGAAGTGTGATAAAGTATTGTATAAAGGATCAGTGAAATTAGAGTAGTAACAACACTGACACCAAATACAAACCTTAAAATGAAAATGAAAAATTTAGTCCATAAATTTGTAGACTAAGAAAAGTATAAGAATCAAGTGAAAGTCGCGGTTTTCGAGTCGTGACAGATTTAATGGTATCAGAGCACGGTTTGTCTAGTACGTGTCGGTGTAGTTGAGACCATGACAGTGTTACATCCCATGTACTGTGTAATGTTTACATGTAAACTTGTTGATTTTCAATATATACCAAGATTAATCAGCTATTGGTATGAGTGATACAAGTCGATGGCCTATTGAAACAGGCTGGACTTTGACATTAAGATGCCAATCGATGGCTTATTGAAACGGACTGAAAACCGTTAATGAATGGCATCGATACGGAATAAAAGAATTGTGTATCACCTTAAAGGAATAGGATATGAATGATCAAGAATGATTGATTGGGGCATTTGATATTGGAAGATAATAGAATGATTGTGTAGAATATGATCGATATTTGAACTGAAAAGGATTGAAAGGGGTGAAGAAATTGCCAATGAAAAGGATAGAACAAAAGTATATGGCTTGATTGAAAGTACAATTCCACCTTAATTACAAGAAGTATTGGAAATTGAAATTATGATTTTAAATTGTAAGAGAACGCTTATTGCAAAGAGTGAAATGACAAAACACATTAGAAGTATGGAGGGGCCGATATGGAATGTGGACTGAAAGGAGAAAGCTATGAGGTCAAAGTCCCTCCCCCTTAATGAAGGTCCTCTAGTAGCATCATCTGTATAAAGAGATTACATAGAGACTTGACAGCTTACTGAAAGAGAAAGGTCCTCATTTTTCCAATTGAACAAAAGAAATATGATGTCATGGAAGTGATTTTAGACTGGTTAATCAAATTAAATCACTCTTCCATCGACAAACTCCTAGATTTCTCTAGTGCCATAGTCGAAATATACATATGACACGATAAGAATGTATGTGAAGTTCCAATGAGCATTACATGTGATGGAATCTCCATTAGCCAAATGCTTACGGGAATTAGCAAAAGGCTTTGGGATTCCAAATTTACAGACAGCACCGCTCCATACTGATATAAATATTTGAGTGTAATATGAGAACGCTTAAGGATATATTGAGGGCGGGTGCACTGAATTTAAAAGCTACTAGGACAATCACATACTACTGATTAAATCGGTAAACGATAATTACCAAACTTTCTCGACTTGGCATCAAATGAGAGAAACGGAAGATAAATAGTGTAAAACAGCTATTATGTGAAAAGAGATGAAAAAGATAACTCCCAAAATGATAAGAAAATTTTAGGGAGTACGGATATATGGTGAAAAATGATATGTAGTGGTATTAAAAGTGATTCTGATGTTAAAAATATGTTAGCGTTAAATTGCCATATATATTTTGAAATGACAAAAACTTAAGTAAGCTTTAATGTTTTAATTCACATTGTAAATTTGCCTCATCACACACGATTCTCTCAATCCATTTTCAAGTGTTTATATCAAACATTAAGACCATCATTTAATGATACATTCTTATTGGTCTTAATACTTTATAAAATGGTTTTGAATATTAAGTAATTTTCTTAAGAATTATTGAATATAAATTTAGAAAATTACTTATAAGTTTTTGGACAATATTTTCATTTGAGAAAGTCAAGAAAAACTCCCTTAAAGCTTATAAATGTTTTGGGTTGAATTAGGATCAAAGGTCATATCATTTCTAACCCAAAAGTGCAGGAAAAATGCCCTCTGGAAGAAAAGGATCGATCCCCACTGTATCAGGATCGATCCCTTTTTGGCAGAAAGTCTTCCCAAGGTCCCTGAAGCCTAGAATCAAGATTCTGGACAAAAGGGATCGATCCCCTATGGAAAGGGATCGATCCTTTTGCCCGAAAATAGCCTATAATGGCTAGTTTTTGTAAGACAACGGTAATATTCGAGATTTGGCTCCACCCAACGGCTAGAATACATCCAAGGGACTATAAATAGAGGCTTAGAAGCTAAAGAAAGGAAGAGGAACCACTCAGCAACTCAAAATCTCATATTCCTCAAATCTACAAGCCTCAAACAACAAATCAAGAGCTATAAAGTTTCCATCATCTATCATTCTCTTATTCCTTGTAGTGCTTAGCACAAATATTGTATAGGCTTCTCATTGAGCTTAATTTCTGTAATCAATTGCCTACCTAGAGGCCTTTTCTTTGATTACATTATTTGTATCCCATCATTCCTTGTAAAGGGGAGGTTTCTCTTAAGCCTTAGAAAAATAGGGAGGTTACTCTTTAGCCTAAGAAAAAGAGGGAGGTTACTCTTGAGCCTAGAAAAAGAGAGAGGTTTCTCTTGATCCTTGAAAAAAGGGAGTGTAACACAAATTCAAGTTAGTGAATTTGGGGAAAATCCTTGGGAGCGTCTCAAGGTAGAGGACGCAGGCAAGGTTGCCGAACCTCTATAAATCGCATGCGTACATTTCTCTATCCTTACTCTCTTTACTTATTTGCAATTATATTTGTGTTTATTGCTTTGAATTTATATTGCATAATTGAGTAGCCTAGAGAACTTAGAAATATCAATATAGGCTAGAGAATTTAGAGAAACCGAAAAACGAACCTAAGGTTAGTGAAAAACCGATTCACCCCCCTCTCGGTATAGCCTATAGAGCCAACAAAATATGCTGACAGTATTAATTAAGAGATGATATAGAGGACAGGAATCATAAGTATACGGAATCGTACCACCTCTAACTATAAGTTAAATTCAGAGGACCCAATTTCTTAAGGTGGGGAGAATGTGAAAACCGAGAATTTCCAAATGAATATAAGGTATTCGGAAAAAACTTAATTTGGACAAATTGAAATCCAAATTAAATAAGAATGAAAATGGAGAAATTAATTGGATATTAAGAAATCCAAAATTAAATGAAATAAAAATATGTATAAGGATATATTTATATAATTAAATTATATAAATATATTTTGATATGTTGTTATAAAAATACATATGTAGACTTTATACATTATGTATATAAAGAAAAAGGAAAAGGAAATGGGAATCGGGAAACCCGATTCCCTATCCCACAACAGAGGTCGACGGCAGCAGCAGCTGCCGCTGTCGGGGAGAAGGGAGAAAGGAAAGAGGGTCGTCACCGATTGAAGAGAAAGAAGAGGAAGATGAATCCGACGACGGAAGAAGGAATCGACGAAGCGAAACAGAGTCGAAAACCAAAGGAAAAAGAGAGGAAAAGAGAAGAAGGGACACGACGGTGCCGGTCGATCCGGGCACCGCCACTCCCCCCACGAGACCGACGGAGACCAGGGGAAGGTGAGAGGAGCCACCGACAGTGAAGGAAGCGGCGGAGGAAGGAGAAAAGAGGAGGAGAAAGGCCGGAAGTTCCCGTTCCAGATCTGGCACCGTCGTCGGTGATGGGACAAAATGGAGACCAGATCCGGCATCCTCGCAACGTCTACCAACGGTTGGAAGCGTGAACCGGCGGAATGGGTGGCCGCTGGTGGTTGAATCGGCCAAACCAAACTGAACCAGCTCGAACCCGACCCGACCCGGTTCAAAAAAGAAAAAGAAAAGAAAAAGAAGAAAAGAAAAGAAAGAGAAAGAAGGAGAAAGAAAAAGAAAAGAAAAAGAAGAAAAGAAAAGAAAAAGAAAAAGAAAAAGGAAAAGGAAAAGGAAGAAGAAGAAGAAGAAATGGGTAAAGAAAATTAAAAGATTTCGCTACACTTCTATAAAATTTATTAGAAATTATTGGATTATTTTCTAAATGAAAATATGTGTCAATTATTGAAATTGTAGCAAAACGGAAATGAGACGAATGGTGGAGTTCGGCAAGGCTCGAAAATCGAAAAGTGCGCTAAGCTTTGGCGAATAGGTAAGATACTTTTATAAAGCATTAGTAGCATTATACTGTCTCATTTGGAATTATGATTTTTCTTATGATGCATCAATGAAATGATTATTAAATGCTAAGAGGACCTACAATTGGTGGTAGGGGTCATAGTAAGAGATAAAGAAATTGTGAGAATCAACAGTTGTGGATATAAACTGTGTTTTCCGTGCAGGAGGTTTAGTAAAAATTAAACCGTTATACTGCCGAAATTTTTAGGAAAATGTTTGAGGAAAAAGATTAAGTTTCTCACATAAATGGAATCTTAGAAATAATTGTTGAAAATAAACATGTGAAGGACTTTATTGTATTACCGGAAAAAGTTGATATTGGAATCGATGAGAAGGTAGATTATTGAGCATGATAACGTGATGAGTTTTATTGTTTAAGCCTTATGGAATCGATAAATCAAATTATCTTAATATCTCAAAGTGGTTATCAAGCTGAGATTGAGATGAAATATATATTTGGAGGATCACTGATAAGAGTAACGATGGTTATATAATATAAATTAAAAGAGAAAGATCGAAGTTATAATTTAGATGGTCGATTGACTGAATTTCGGAATTATCGATCGAGAGATGATTTCAAAAATTGATTGATTCAGATAAATGGATGTCACACACGTGATTATGCGGAATTGATTATAACCTTGGGAATAGGTTTTGAAAAATATCCTCTCGTATTTGAGTGACTTGGAGAAATTGGAGAACATGATGAACGGTCCGTCTTAGTGATATGATTGAGATGATGATAATAAGAAAAGTAGATCGTGATGCCGTATGGACATTGATAGAACACACGTCTACACAAAAATATATTTGTACACATCGATATTAAATAAACGTGAACTGAGACTACTAAAATAACGTAGATGGTCGCAAGGCAACTTAAATGATTGAAAACGCTGTTGATAGTGGAAATTAGCAAATCCTCTTAAGTGGGTAAATTTCCAAGTAAAAATTGAATTAATGACGCCTTCATAGATAACTCTATCATGGTATTACATTACACAAGCCATATAAGAATTGAGTGGAGGATTGTGACCTGGTTCGATGATAGTGAATGAAATTGAACCTCAAGTCGGAAATTATGAAGGTGCACCAATAGATCAAATTATAGATGGATTGATAGACGACTATTGATCTTGTGATTTTATATCCTCGATGTTGACTCTGAAATAGGTCTTGAGTGATGATATCGATAATTGCATAATTCCAGTATCTTAATGGTTATATAGAAATATGATATTTAAATATTCAGAGATACTAAGAGGACTTATACTGACAGTGGTGGTCCAGTATTGAATGATAAAATGTACCAGTGGTTTTTATAGTCGATAATTACTACGAAATGATAGTGAATATCGAGGAACCACAATGAATATCGAAATTACCTATTAGGTATGATTTGATTGAAATCAAAAGGATGGAATTGAGGAGTTGGATTATAGTTAACACTATAATTAAATGGTATGTTTTACAAAAATGATAGTTCATTGTTTGAAACTCATGATTAAATTTGCATTGCATTTAAGCATGCCTTCTTACAACTTGAAACATTATAATAATGTTTATATGAATACTATAAAGTATTGATTTGTTTTGAAATGAAAGTATATTGTAGGTATATACATTTTTATATATGAAGCCTCATACAGAATTTGCCATATGCTTTACATGATATTGAAAAGAAAGCTAAAAATTTAAATGTTTTATGAGACTGTAGGCACCCTAAAATAATTAAATTCAATAAAGCATAGTGGAAACCGCCTAATTGGAGCTTTGCTCGTTAGGCAGAGATGGTTGTCCGACAATAGTCGTGGACAGGTCTCAGTCACGCCTGATCAGTGGGGCTGAGAGAGATGAGGTCTATGGCCATAGATAGCGCCCTAGTTGGTTTCCAGGGGCGATGACATGATTTTCACTGCTAGCTACAGTGATTTAAGTCTTTATTGATAGAGATGATAGGGATCTAGCCTAATCTCTAACCGATATGATATGAAGTCTAGAGTATGATTTTATTGATATGAACTTTAGACTTGACATGATTTATACAGTAAATGAAACATATTTGAGATGAATATGAAATATGTTTTGAAACTGTACATGTTTTAAACATTTTTTAAAAGTACATGATATATGATTTCGATACTTATATGATTTATATATGATTTTGTGTCGAACATGACATGATATGCGGTCTAGAGTATAGTTTGATTTGATATGAACTCTAGACCTGATATGACTTATAGTATATGAAAAATGTTTTGAATTGACATGATATGAAAAGAGAAATGTGCACGTTTTGATTTGAAATGATATGAAAATACATGTTTTGAATTGACATGATATGAAAAGAGAAATGTGCACGTTTTGAATTGAATGATATGAAAAGACATGTTTTGAATTAACATGATTTGAAAAGTGAAAAGACATGTTTTGAATTGACATGATATAAAAAGAGAATTATGCATGCTTTCAACCTTAAATATGAAATGAATTGAAAATTCATATGTTGAGGATGTTCTAAAAGCATATATGATACGATTTGAAATGATAGCGGTTTATACAGTAAAGTTACATAAACTGCCTACTAAATCATGACATAATAGGATGCTTTTTACATAAGATATGTCATGACCTTATATGGTACAAAAACATGAAGAGTATATGAGGAGTATCACGATTTGGTGGTAACGATATTTCATCTGCATGATGTCATGATATGATATATGAATATAGAATATAAATGAAGCGAATTATGACTTCGTACCACCGTGATTATGATTCTCCATATGGAAAGTGATATGAGATGATAGAATACAGGAGTATGATTATGAAAAGTAAAGTGACTTGATATGATATCTCAATTGGACATGATGTACTATGAGATTGATGTGAGTATGGACTAATAGTATACGATATTCAATTATACACGATGCATTGTTGTGTGATGCCATGTAGTATAATGATAAGAAGATCGAAAGTGATTAAGTCGATCTATTTAGAGGTCTGAATGATAGACAGATGACAGGAATTGAGATAACGAGATTTTATCGATGGAAAAGGATTAACTGTAATTGCAGGCTTGGAAGTTTTAAGCATTGCGGTTTAAGACAGTATAATCCTACTCTTGTATTTATATTAGTATCTTACTGAGCCGTGGTTTTGCTCACCCCACTAAATTTCATCTCTTTTAGACTATTGAAGTTAACATCTGCCATGCGAGCTGCTAAATTGGCATCGGAGACAGTATCTAAGTTTGGTACTAGCCACCGTTTTTCGAATCCACTTCATTGCCTCGAGGTATACGTTTTTTTGTAAACTCTTGTTTACATGTACAGACTTTAATTAATACACAGTACGTATTTTGTTTAACGAGTCGGGATGTAACTTAGAAGTGTGATAAACTATTGTATAAAGTATCAGTGAAATTAGAGTAGTAACTACATTGACACCGAATACAAACCTTAAAATGAAAATGAAAAATTTAGTCCATAAATTTGTAGACTAAGAAAAGTATAAGAATCAAATGAAAGTCGCAGTCTTCTGGTCGTGACATTTTCTCTTGTGTTTTCTATTTTCTGTGAAAATGAAAATAGAAAACTGCTATATTTTCATGAACCAAACGCACACTTATTCTTTCAAATTGCAGTTGAGCATAAAGTTTTTAAAATAGGACCAATTGGAAATAGGCATGTTTAAGGAATCACGTTGCATGTAATTTTCTCGCTACACATCTATACTTGATCTAAGTCGTTGATTATATTAATATACGTGATCATTGATGGGTCTAGTTACGGAATATATGTAACGAAGATTGCTTTGATCCTATGTTAATATTGTTAGCTTTAAATTGCCATATGTTTTTTGAAATGACAAAAACTTAAGTAAGCTTTAATGTTTTAATTCATATTGTAAATTTGCCTTATCACACATGATTTTCTCAATCCATTTTCAAGTGATCATATCAAACATTAAGACCATTGATTTAATTACATATCTTATTGGTCTTAATACTTTATAAAATGTCTTGAATATTTTAGAAAATTACTTGATGAATTTTTGGACCATGTTTTCATTAGAGAAAGTCAAGAAAAACTCCCACAAAAATATCAAAATATTTTGGGATGGATTAGGATCAAAGGTCACATCATTTCTAACTCAAAAGTGCAGGAAATAGGCTTTCTGGAGGCATGGGATCGATCCCCTAAGGGAAGGGATCGATCCCCTTTTGCAGTAAGCACCCCACGCAAGAAGAAAAGGTCCCTCAGCCCAGAATAATCGAATCTGGAATGAAGGGATCGATCCCCTATGGGAAGGGATCGATCCCTTTGCCCGAAAATAGCCTGTAACGGCTAGTTTTTGTGAAACAACGATCATATTCAAGTTTTGGCTCCACCCAACGGCTAGAATACATCCAAGGGACTATAAATAGAGACTTAGAAGCTAAAGAAAGGAAGAGGAACTGCTCAGAAATTCTATTCATCATCTTCTTCATTTTCCTCAAGCCTCAACAACAAATCAAGAGCTACAAAGTCTTCATCTTCCATCATTCTCATATTCTTTGTATAGAATAGCACAAATCTTGTATAGGCTTTTTCCTTGTGCTTAAACATTGTAATCACTTGCCTATCTAGAGGCCCTTCTTTGATTACGCAATTTGTAAACACAATCATTCCTTGTAAAAGGGGAGGTTTCTCTTTAGCCTAAGAAAAAGAGGGAGGTTTCTCTTGAGCCTAGAAAAAGAGAGAGGTTTCTCTTGAGCCTTGAAAAAGAGGGAGTGTAATACAAATTCAAGGATAGTGAATTTGGGGAAATCCTTGGGAGCGTCTCAAGGTAGAGGACATAGGCAAGTTGCCGAACCTCTATAAATCGCTTGTGTAAATCTCTCTTTCCCTACTCTCTTTACTTGCAATTATATTGTGCTTATTGAATTGAATTTATATTGCATGATTGAGTAGTCTAGAGAACTTAGAAAATATCAATCTAAGCTAGAGAATTTAGAGGAACCGAAAAACGAACCTAAGGTTAGTAAAAACCGATTCACCCCCCTCTCAGTATAGCCTATAGAGCCAACAATTGGTATCAGAGCTTGGGCTCGAGATTGATTTAGACTAACATCTATCGAGCAAAACGATCTTAAATGGCTCACTTGAATATAGGCACACCCCTTGGAGAAGAGGGACAATCATTAGTTAGACATCCACTCTTCAATGGTGAGAATTATTCATATTGGAAAACTAGAATGATGTTATTTGTACAATCAAATGATTATAAAGTGTGGAGAATTATAGTGAATGGTCCTAGAATTCCCATGAAGAAAGTAGATGGAAAAGATGTCTCTAAGAGTGAGGATGAGTGGGACACAAATGACATGAGATTGGCACAAATGAATGCCAAGGCTATGCACACCCTCTTTTGTGCTTTAGGTCCCAATGAGTATAATAGAGTCTCTATGTGAGAATGCTAAACAAATATGGGATAAACTAGCTATCACACATGAAGGGACAAATCAAGTTAGAGAGACCAAAATAGGAATGCTCACACATGATTATGAGCTATTTAGGATGAAAGAAAATGAGTCCATTAGTAAAATGTTCACTAGGTTTAATGATATAATTAATGGACTTAAGGCTCTAGGCAAGACTTATTTCAATGTTGAAATGGTAAAGAAAATTTTGAATAGCTTGCCAAAATCTTGGGAGGCAAAGGTAACCGCAATAGAAGAGTCTAAGGATCCAAATACCTTGTCTCTAGATGAACTTATGGGCTCCCTACTTACATATGAAATGAAAATGAAAAGAAATGAAGTGCCTTCAAAGAAAGTAGGGGTAGCACTTAAGTCTTCCACTCATGAGATCTTTGAAAATGATAGTGATAAGAGTGGAAATGAGGAAGAAAAGGAAATGGCAATGTTTGCCAAAAGATTTAATAGGTTCATGAGAATGAAAGAAAAAGAAAATAATAGGAGACATCAAAGAGGGGAGTCAAGTAGAAGAGAAAAGGACCCCTTAGTGTGTTATGAGCGTAATAAACCGGGTCATACTAAGTTAGATTGCCCCTTACTTAGGAAAGAAAAGGATAGGAAACCTAGGAAGAAAGCATTTGTGGTTGCATGGAGCGATAGTGATAGCTCCGATGAGGAAAACATAGATGATGAGGTAGCCTACTCATGCTTTATGGCTATTAGTGACGATGAGGCTAGCTCTAGTTCTAGTGAAAATAATGATTTTACATTTGATGAGTTACAAAATGCTTTTAATGAATTAGCAAATGAATTTCAATGCATGAATTCTAAATATAAGAAAATAATTGCTAATTTGAAAATAGAAAAGGAAACCTTGACCAATGTTAAGCTAGAATCAGAGAAGAAACTAGAAGAGGCCAACTTAGAAATAAATGAGTTAAATAAAAAGAATACAAATTTACATAACTCATTCTCTAGGTTCTATATGGGTCAACAAAAGTTAGATCACATGCTTGAGACCCAAAGAGCTTTCTTTGACAAAGATGGGTTAGGATATAATGCAATACAAAAAGAAACTCATCTAAAGAATTTCCTAGTGAGCAAAAATACTATGCATGATTTATCTCTTACATGCTCACTATGCAATAGAATAGGACACTCTTCACAAGCATGCACTTATAGAAAAACTACATTTAGAGGAAGAGTTGTTAGAAAAATGTGGGTGCCAAAGCATGCAATAAATAATGATGATTTGTGCTTGAAATGGATCCCAAAATGATCAAAAATTATTTGCACTAACTCTCATGGACCCAAGAAAATTTGGGTACCAAAGCATGTTTGAAATTGTTTGATGTAGGAGTGTTAAAGCATGAGAATACAAAGAAACAATGGAGTTCAAATGCTCTACACACCCCTCATGGAGATTGCTTATGCCAATGAGAAAGAGGAAGAGCTTAAGAATCCATCCTTAGCAAGGTGACAACAATTTCTCAAAAGAATGGCTAATGGTGGATCCAACACATCAAGGCAAAGCACTCTCAAGCAAAGGAGTTTTGTAAGCTTAATTCCTTCTTAAATTTTTGATTAAATTATTTGTGCTTTGATGAGAAATGTGGTTGATAATCTTTGTGAGTTGAATGATTGAACAAAAAGGCATGACAAAGATTTTTGATTGTTTGATTATAGTACTTGAGGCAATGAATGATTGAATGAAAATCATGTTTGATGATTTTGAAATGACTTGGTATGATTGGAGCAAGTATGAGATGTGCTGATAATATATTTACTTGCTACAAAAATTGCCAAATATGTCATACATGTAAAATGCTATGTCATGAGCTTTAATGAAGAATATGCATGTTAGAAATCATGGCATGATGTTAACAAGTGTAGGGATTTGATGATATGTGCTTAAAACCTATGTGAACAAGTTTGTTTTGACATATTTGTGGTTTCCAATGCTTTAGTTTTGTCAAAATATGCTTAACTCTCAAAATGACATCCTTTGAGGCCAAAAATGCATTTTATTGTGTAAATTCTTCCAAAATTGCAAAATCTTTTGTAAAATGGTTTTTCATTCATGTTTTCCATTCATACAAGTCCAAAATCATGTTTTACAAATGTTTAAACCCTTACTTGGACTTAAAATACTCAAAAACGAAGTTTTGGTACCTCAAAGGTTGGATTTTCTATCAAAAACTGCAAAAACAGGATGAGGGATCGATCCCTCAACAAGCAGGATCGATCCCCCTTGAGCAAAATGCAGGAAATCTGCATTCTGGAGTTAAGGGATCGATCCCCCTCCTCTAGGGATCGATCCCCCAGGCCAAAATGGCTTTTCTGCATGTTTTCAACCGAAATTGAGAAGAACTTTTCATTGTTTTGATACTTTCTCTCTTCTCAACTTAAAATTCATTGTTTTAACTTCTTTTTGATGATCTTTAAACTATGAAAATTCATTTTTCATTGATATCATGCCTCAACTCCATCAATTTGTATCATTTCCAACAAATGGTATCACTTTCAACAATCAATATCATTTTTATTGAACTCACAAGTGCAAAATCATTCTTCTTGTTGAAAACATTCATGAATTGCATAAATCTTGAAATAATCTTGAAATATATTTTCAATGAATGCTTAAACATAATTTTTGAGATTTATTTCAATGATTTGTGTATATATTTGAGAATTTGATGAACTTGTGCATCACGAATATTGATTATTCCTTCTGTTTATCTTAGTCAAGCATGCTTATAGGATTATGTCTCTTAGCTTGACTTATCAATTCCACACTAGGTTTCATGATAATTATACATCTAGTGGATTGATTTCAAATGTAAACTCAACAATTGATAATGGTCATTGGCCTATAATTTGTGATGGTAAATGGATCCTAAATGTTCAAATACATGAAACTTTATCATCCATGTACTTAAATTTTTCTTATGGCCAAATTATTAAAGAACTTGGGCTTTAATGACAACACCAACATTCAAAGATAAGTGCAAACTTGAACAAATGTACCTTGATTAATATCCATGCATTTATTATTTGAATCTTTCCTTGCTCATAATTGGCTAAGGACTTGAATTGGAAAATGAGCATAGGATTTTTGTGCTTGAAGCCATGGAAGAAAATGTGTTTGCTTGAATACCTTGATTTTTGAATCTTCCATAGGGTATAATCTTATGAATATGAATATGGATTAATACTTTATGATAGTGTGCTAATGATTAATTAATCCTTATGCATATTTGATGATATGTGTTGTGTTCTTGCATATTTAGAATGACTATTTTCTTGACATGAACACACAACACATAAATATTGGATTCATGCAAAATGACTAAGTCAACCATTAGTAACAATTGGTATTTAGATTGAAATAACAATTAGTATCATTGGCAACCATATTTTCAATAATTGGTAAGCCAAAACTAAATTGCCAATTGGTGTGAGCTTTAAATTGACAATTCTTCTTGTGTTCTTTAGTTTGAAATGACAAATAGAAAAGAATCCATTTAGGATATTTTTGCATGAAACTCTTGTGTGCTAGAATTTGTAATTAATGTCTTAATTCTATGCACACTCTTGCTTGAAAATGATTTATGAGCTCATGTATATGATATGTCATCTAATTTCAACTCATAATCATTATGTATTACCATGCACCTTAGTTGGACCTTAGAGAACAATTGATATACTTAGGTGCTTGCTTAATTTCTTACCAATTGGAAACTTCTTGCGAAATTATTTATAAACAATTGGTATAGGATCATAAGTCATATTCTTTGCATGAATATTTCATACTCTTTGTGGTTATTGACTTATTTATTTGTGCTATGAGTCCCATGTACTAACACGTTTCTTGTTGGATGGAGCATATTTATCTCTTCTCATATAGCCATGATTTTAGGGGGAGCATATTTTTTATTTTTCCTTCTTTTTGCTATGACAAAAAAGGGGAGAAATAGATATTAAAAGGGAGAGATATTAAGGGGGAGAGATAATGGGGCAGAAATAGTTGGAAAATTCATTTTCAAAACCCATGCTTATATTAAGAGGGAACTTTATAAAATCCTGCTTTATTTGAGGGGTAGTATTTTATCAAAGAATTTTCAAAGCAAATTTACATTAAGTTTTGTCATATCAAAAAGGGGGAGATTGTTAGCTTTAAATTGCCATATGTATTTTGAAATGACAAAAACTTAAGTAAGCTTTAATGTTTTAATTCACATTGTAAATTTGCCTTATCACACATGATCTTCTCAATCCATTTTCAAGTGATCATATCAAACATTAAGACCATGATTTAATTACATATTCTTATTGGTCTTAATACTTTATAAAATGTCTTGAATATTTTAGAAAATTACTTGATGAATTTTTGGACCATGTTTTCATTAGAGAAAGTCAAGAAAAACTCCCACAAAAATGTCAAAATATTTTGGGATGGATTAGGATCAAAGGCCACATCATTTCTAACTCAAAAGTACAGGAAATAGGCTTTCTGGAGGCATGGGATCGATCCCCTTTTGGCAGTAAGCACCCCACCGCAAGAAAAGGTCCCTCAGCCCAGAATAATCGAATCTGGAATGAAGGGATCGATCCCCTATGGGAAGGGATCGATCCCTTTGCCCGAAAATAGCCTGTAACGGCTAGTTTTTGTGAGACAACGGTCATATTCAAGTTTTGGCTCCACCCAACGGCTAGAATACATCCAAGGGACTATAAATAGAGACTTAGAAGCTAAGGAAAGGAAGAGGAACTGCTCAGAAATTCTATTCATCATCTTCTTCATTTTCCTCAAGCCTCAACAACAAATCAAGAGCTACAAAGTCTTCATCTTCCATCATTCTCATATTCTTTGTATAGAATAGCACAAATCTTGTATAGGCTTTTTCCTTGTGCTTAAACATTGTAATCACTTGTCTATCTAAAGGCCCTTCTTTGATTACGCAATTTGTAAACACAATCATTCCTTGTAAAAGGGGAGGTTTCTCTTTAGCCTAAGAAAAAGAGGGAAGTTTCTCTTTAGCCTAAGAAAAAGAGGGAGGTTTCTCTTGAGCCTAGAAAAAGAGAGAGGTTTCTCTTGAGCCTTGAAAAAGAGGGAGTGTAATACAAATTCAAGGATAGTGAATTTGGGGAAATCCTTGGGAGCGTCTCAAGGTAGAGGACATAGGCAAGTTGCCAAACCTCTATAAATCCTTTGTGTAAATCTCTCTTTCCCTACTCTCTTTACCTGCAATTATATTGTGCTTATTGAATTGAATTTATATTGCATGATTGAGTAGTCTAGAGAACTTAGAAAATATCAATCTAAGCTAGAGAATTTAGAGGAACCGAAAAACGAACCTAAGGTTAGTAAAAACCGATTCACCCCCCTCTCGGTATAGCCTATAGAGCCAACAAATATATTTGATGGACGAGATTGTTTGATGTTTACTCGTGAGGATAGCAAGTTTAGAGCTCTTAAAGTTATTTTAAAATGTACAATTGTTAGGTGACATATGTGGCCCAAGTGGGAGATTGTTGAGAAATTCTTTAATGGGCCTACATCTATCAATTAATTGTACATTACATGCTATCTAATTTGTTTAGTCCACTTAAAAGTGATCAAATAAAGTTTAAGTTATTGGATTTTAGGACATTTCAATTAACATGGGCTTTGCAATATGTAGAGACCCAATATTTTATTTTATTTTCATGATGGGTCAAAATAAAATAAAATATACTTCAAATATAAATAGGTTATGGTCCCCAGTCTAAACATAACGTAATTCTCACAATCCAATCCTATCGTTGAGTGAGATACAGATTCTCTCAAAAGTTTAAACGTGGAAGACTCTAACCTCAAGAAATCAATTCCAATAGATTCAGGTACGCTTCCGTATTACTTTTCTTGATGATTAAATATGAGATCCTGAGTATGTTTATTTGTATGAATTTTCCAACAAATTGGTGTTTGAGCTCACCATTTAAAGTCTAAACTCGTTCTAACTTGATAGTTATAAGTTTTCTACTTTTTTTTTAATCATATAGTTAATTTGATGTTTGATTAAAATATGATGTTGTATTTTATAAATTAAAAAAAAAGTTGAAGATACATCAATAAATGAAACTATTAAAGAATATACTAATGCATTTTTTAATTAATTTACATTTTGTGCAATTTAATTTGAGCTTGCGTTTTTTTTTAGAGTTTGATTTAGTTATTTATAATTTTGTAATTTATTTGTAAGAATTATTTAAATTATTGTGCTATACTTATTAATTATTATGTGTATTTTATATTTTTAGATTTTACTTTATTTTTTTAAAATTTAATAATATTTAAACAAGTTTAGATAGGTTTAAAGCTTATTCGTTTTATAAAAAAATGAATTTGAACAAAAATAAAACTCGAAAAATCAAATCCAACCAAACTCAGATTCACTCTCAATCCTCAAATATATTTCCTAAACCTAATTCAAATCTAGCTCAACCTGTGGTCCATAAACACCGCTAGTATTTCTCAGTAATTCATGATGAAGTGCTGAAAATCTCATATATATATATATATATATATATATATATATATATATATATATATAAATAAATAATAGATTGGTTCACTTGATGCACTTTCTAAAGCCTAAAAAAATTAAGAAAAAATAGAGGAGATTTCATTGAACAAGTTGGGTTCCCACATAATCGATCTTGCATTAAAAGATACAACTGCAAGTTAGTTGGTTACATTACAAGAAATTAATTAAGAGTAAGAGGCAATCAAGGGAGAGAGTTGGTGTAGATGTAGTCCTCATCAAGAACAGTCTCTTCAGCTACCCCACTCTTTCCTTGTTTGCAATCAACATTCCCCTTCTCCTTACCGCACTCACCTCCTCCCTGCATCATCATTTCAACCATTAAAGCATAATTACCCAAGCTTGAAGCTTAATCAATGTTCAATAATTACTGGATAAACAAGCAAACTTAAGCTGAGAAAACGATAGGATTTCTAGTTCTGAGGTTTCAAATTAACTCACCAAACGGACAGAGTTGCCAACACCCAGCAGCAGCTCTTTCGTAGTCTCCACTTCTCCATGCACCGCACAGATCATACAGAAGCAGCAAATCAAGGACAGAAGCACCAAAACCAGACTTGGGAACTTCATTCTACTTGACTGATTGTGAAAAACTTCTTTGTGGGAGAATTCATATTTAGAACAGTAGCAATCTAATAACCTTAATTTATAATAGATTTGTGAGTTTTAGAATATTTTGACTTGTCTCCTGATTCCTCAGCAAGAAGCTCGACCCACGAGACCTCTGGGTTGGCTTCTTTTGGTTGCTTCTCATTAAAATATGTAGTAGAAAACGACTGAAAGAGTTGACAAAGGGTTGGTTAAAACGTTTGGTCTCTTTAGGATTTTCACTTCTTGTTTAACATGGTGTATATTGCCTTTTGCTACTGTAAATGTTGAACAATTATTCATTGTATAAACAAGGGATTGATACTATAGATGATGATGTTGTAGCTTTTGTTAAATTTCTAATAATAATAACAATAATAATAATTTGTGAATAGAAAATATTAACAGAAAAGCAGGAACATAAAAAAATGTTTAACCATGATGACCTATAGAGATAATCTCAGAGGACTACATTGCTAATATTCTAAAATGTATAAAATAGTACATAGAACACCCTATTTATATAGGTGGTATAGACAATATATAGAAAATAATAATAATAATAATAATAATAATAATAATAATAATAATAAGAGAGATTTTAGGGATTACAATTAATTATAAATGATATATTATTTTAATAAATATTTAGATGTTATCTTGATTATCAAATCTTCTCTAATACTCTCTTTTAAGTTGAGCCACGAAAAATTGGTTTGGAATGATCAACTTGAAAGAATTACATATATGAACTCCAATAAATCTTCATGTGAACGATCACTTTGTAGGAACAGATTGATGCGAAGGAGGAGATGCTTGACCTTTCTAAGAGCAATTTAATGTGGAGGAGGTGCTAGACCTTTGTAGGAGCAAAGGAAGAGATGTTGGACCTTAGTAGAAGCAAAAGAGAGCCGCATAACTTTTGTAAATAGCTTGAAAAATATATAATGATGGTGTTTGCCATTGGAGAAGAAAAAAATATTTGTGTCATTGGAAATGATAAATTTGGAGATGACGTTAGTTATTGGAGAAGAAAAAAATATTTGTGTGTCATTAGAAATGATAAATTTAGAGATGACGTTAGTCATTGAAGAAGAAAGAAATATTTAGAGATGGTGATAAACAGTGGAAAAGAAAAAAAATTTTGGAGGTGGCGTTAGTCATAAAAAGAAAATTATTTTACATGTTGGAACTTAGGGCCCTTATACTATGTTAAATTTCTTATAATAATAATTTGTAAATAGAAATAACAAAAATAAAGAAAGAACATAAAAAAAGGCTTAGTTCGAATTAATGGTTTGTACAATCACTTTTAAAAAATAATACTTCACTTATATATTTCAAATATAAGTATCTACAACCCTTTCTCTTATTTCACTCACTCACATTATTAATGAGCCAAAAATTAATTAATAGCATTTTGAACAGTTTTACTTCAACTATCTTGCTAGGCCAAACAAAATTGAAGTCTGAAATAAAAGATTAAAGAAAAGGGCTCGGGTGCAAGCACATAAGTCAGTCTTTCACATTGTAAAGTCAAAGCATGTATGTCATCTACTTGCGAGGAGAATTCACGCCTATGTGAACTCTTTTTTTCTTTTGTTCATGCCACTTTTATCTTAAGAGTTATGAACCAAATTACTATTCAATCTTTTGACCTTTCTTGACATGCAAGAAGAAACCAAATCGATGATAAAAAATCTATTAAATCAATAATTAAATTACAAAATAAAAAAACATATTAAGAAATTTAATCATTACATCAACAAAAATTTTATCACTACCTATTTTCATCATTCTCACCTAACAAAACCTTAAAATCAAGTTTTATTCTAAAATTCAAAGCAAATATATGAAGAAAGCTTAATGCAGAAGAGTTATAAACTTTCGTTTTCTTCTTTGAATAATCTCTAATATCTCTACAAGCTCCCAGCTTTTCATTTTTGTTGCTCTTTTCGAATTTAAACGCAAGTAACCGTACTATTATAACTCTAAGCATTAAGAAGCTTGTCTTTTTTGTCTTATACATAGGTCTACTGCCGGAAAGATAAAGGCCCAATACACTAGTGAACAGTAAATGACCGTGGGTCGTTGTTGATGTAAAATTTCTTGATTTTTTGTTAAATAAAAAATAAAGAAAAAAATTAAGGAGAAAAAATGGAAAATTAAAAACATAAGAAAATAGTACAAAATCATACTTTTGTTCAATTTTTTCTTTTTACCATTAGCAAAATATTTTTAGTTTTTTTTTTAATTTTTTTGAGTAAAAGGCCAGTTGAAATAACTTTGAATGAGAGAAACAAACTTGCATGGGTTTCATAATCATCCGACAGTTTCATAATCCAGAGAACTGGATTTAACATTCATTTTTTTATATATTTTTCTTATTTCTTTTTCTCTCCCTAAATTTTACTCTTTTCTCATATCCCTAAAGTTATTCTCTATCCTATCTCCTCTCTCCTTATTTCTCAATCATAAAAAATCATTCATAAAAAACCAAAACCACAAATAATCCACGTAAGCAAACCTGCTCAAATTTGAAAAAGCAAAAATGAATTTTATATAAATATATAAAAGTCAAAACTTTTAACAAGTAAAATATGTTATGCGGATAATCCAAAATTTTGACACATGCAATATCTTAAAATAAAAAAATGATTTTTTTTTTAGTTTTCTAAACTATAAGAATTTATATATATTAAAATTATAAAATAAATCACTTATATATTTAAGGATAATTATTCCATATACTATCAGTGAAAATTTTTTACTCCACAAGTTGTTAGGAAAAATATCCCTTAAACCAAACACCCACAAAAACGAAAGAAAGCAAAAAACAAATACAATAATTTTCAATGTGTTTGGCCTAACCAAATTGACATATAACCACTCAATCAATTTAATAATCAATCAAATAATTATAACTATGCAATTTTTAGAAGAAAAAAATTGCAAACTCCTTACAAGCCCAAAGCCTAAATACCCAAAGAACCCAACTACACAGTTTATAATAGCCCAAATCCCAACTATTCTATTGGCATGTACAACTTTTTTGAGATATTTTACAAACCAAACCTGATACATTATTTATAAGGGAAAAGCCCTTATAACTTCTCCTATACTTTCGATGTGGGATTCAAGGCAAACCCCAACAAAGTCTCACTTGACTTGAATTCCCTAACTCTCCAAACTACTCAACAACATCTGAAAAATTAACATGTCTCTGAGTCTTATTTATTCTTAGGAACAACACTATCTTTTGCATCATCAAGCAAATATAGTTGTTTCTCATTCCTTTTTCTTACAAAACTAAATCACTATTCTTGTATACTTTGTAACAATCATCATTAGTCATTACCAATATATGTGTACCCACGTGAAACTAACTCACCTAAAGAAATCAAATTGTAGCTAAAACTGAGCACATACCTCACATTATGAAGAGTCCTGACACCACCATCATGAAGCTTGAGTTGAACACTCCCAATACCTTCAATCTTCACTTTATTACCTTTCCTAACAGCAATATTGCTTAAACTTTCAACTTCTTTCAATTCATCACAGTGATCTTTATCATTGCAAATATGTATTGATGCAGCTATTTCCAAAACCTAACCTTTCTC
The DNA here is from genome assembly GCA_031772115.1 of Heritiera littoralis. NCBI lineage: Eukaryota > Viridiplantae > Streptophyta > Magnoliopsida > Malvales > Malvaceae > Heritiera > Heritiera littoralis. The sequence continues at coordinate 618,474 of JAPDPK010000096.1, read as the reverse complement.
ATAAGTATGAGACTCATCTAAACAAGTTACCAATACATCATCATCTAAATCAATCAAAGCAACACGTGTCTCATTCTTCTTTCCATCATCACTCTTTTGCTGGGCCTTCTTGAATGCAGCCATGTCCTCCCTTAATGTCTTGTAACGTGTTTGAATATGACCCTTCTCTTCGTAGTAATAACATTCCACCTCACTATATTCTCTGAATCTTGAACTTGATCTCCCTCTTGATCCAACATGTCTTTCATTAGTCCTCCCTCGAGTAGGACCTTCTACAGCAGCTAGCACACCTTCTGTAGATGAAGAATCTTCTTTGCCCATAAATCTTTCATTCTCACACAGCACAACAATCACATCATCCAACATCAAAGTAGTTTTATCTACCAATAAAGTTTGAATTAAAGGTCTATATGAATTAGGTAAAGATGACAACAACAGCAATGCCTTCTCTTCTTCTTTAAACTCTTTAGAATCAATAGCTAATAAATGTGAAACTAGTATATTAAATTCATTCAGGTGATCATGGAGACTCGTACTTTCATCTATCTTCAGAGAATATAAATCTATCTTCAAACACAATCTATTCGTCAGTGATTTTGATGCATAAATGTCTCCCAACTTCTTCCACAATATGGTTGGTGCCGTCTAAGTTAATACATTATACTTAATCTCTGGAGGAAGTGCCAATCTAATTGTACTCACAGCCTTCTTCTGAATTTCAACCCAATCTTTATCAGACATTCCATCTGGCTTATTTTCTTCTAATGCCAAATCTAGAACTTGTTGCATTAGAAGATCTTGAATCGTACTTTGTCATAACATAAAATTTCTTTTACCATCAAATAAAAGAATCTCAAACTTAGATATACCTCTAGACTTAGCTTCAGCCATAACTTTCCTCTTCTCGCAATATCATGAACCTTAAGCCCTGATACCATTTGTTGAAAAAATATCTCTCAAACCAAATACCTACAAAAACGGAAGAAAGTAAAAACAAACATAATAATTTTTAATGTGGTTTGGCCTAATGAAATTGACCTATAACCACCCAATCGATTTATAACCAATCAAATAATTACAAATATGTAATTTTTAGAAGAGAGAAATTGCATATTCCTTACAAGCCCAAAGCTTAACTACCCAAAGAACTCAACTACACCTTTTATAATAGCCCAAATCTTAACTATTCTATTGGTGTTTACAACTCTTCGAGATATTTTACAAACCAAGCTTAACACATTATTTATAAGGGAAGGGCCCTTATAACTTCTCCTATACTTTCGATGTGGGATTCAAGGCAAACCCCAACACAAGCGAGGTCAGGATCATGACAAATGTCCTATTTTATTTATTTATTTATTTATTTTTAACATTTTTATAAGACATGTGTCATGATCCTAACACTACTTATGAAGTAAAAAACTTTACCGACGGTGTATGGAATAATTATCCTATCTTTAAATCAATTATCTATTTTAATTTCTAAAATATAGACATCTATATTTATATATCTTAAAAATAGAGAAAAATCTAAATGATTCACATATCATTTATCAATTTTTTTACACATTATACACACACACACACACACACACACACACATATATTGTTACTCTTTATATGCGTTAAAAACATATTTATAGAAATAATTAATTTTGGTATAAATTTTTTTTACTTGGATTCATTTAAAAAAAAAGAAAGACAAAAGTATTTCATATAAACACGTAACATCTATGGTAAGATGAGTTTTTTTATAAATCTTTTATAAAAAATTAAAATTGGGTATTTAAGTCTATATTTTAGCATTAAATTAAACTTTCATGTCTTTTTTTTAACTTTGGTTAAACTTTTAATACAATTGCTTAGGTGCTTGCTTAAGTTAATACAAAGACTTAACTAATTTATACACTTTCCATTCTTATCTGGGAATAACAAACCCTTTGGGTTGTTCCATATACACCTCCTCATCCAATTCACCATTTAAGAATGCTGTCTTGACATCCATTTGGTGAATTTCCAATTTATAACTTGAGGCTAATGCTACTAGCATTCTTATTGTAGCAATTCTTGCTACTAGTGCATATGTATTAAAATAATCAATTCTATGTTTTTGTGTAAACTTCTTAGCAATAAGTCTAGTCTTAAACTTATCTATAGCATCATCCACTTTTATTTTCTTTTTGAAAATCCACTTTTAACCAATTGGTTTAAAACCTGGAGGTAAATCTACTAAGGCCTAAGTATTGTTGCATATAATTGAATCCATCTCAACATTTATAGCTTCTTTCCAAAAAGCTACATTTTAAGACTTCATAGCCTCTTCAAATGATTTTGGATCATATTCAAATTTGAAACAATATTCAATATGGCTACTTATGGTTTCTCTTGATCCTTCTACAAGAAACATGTGAAAATTTGAACCGTAAGTCTTAGCTTTCCTTTCTCTTTTGCTTGTTCTAGATAAAAGGTTTTATTCTTCAATAATGATAGAATTTTCTAATGCTTTAGAATTAGTTTTAGCAACTTCTTTTTAAGAAGGAATCAATTTGAACCTTTCTTCATCAAACAAAGATCTCTTGATTCAATAACCGTATAAATTAATATTGAATCATTTGGTTCAACAACTAAAAATCTATAAGAAATGAAGATGTGCTTAATTCCCATTTCACCTAATTTCTTTCTCTTAGGTTTAGGAATTCTTACAATTGCTCTACAACCCTATATCTTAAGATAATTTAAGTTGGGTTTCCTTTTCTTCCATAATTCATATGGTGTAATTTTGTTTCTTTTAGTAGGAACTTTATTAAAGAATGTGACATGCATTTAATATTGCTTCTCCTTAAAATCCTTGTCCTAACCTTGAATAGGATAACATAGCATTAGCAATTTCAATTAACGTTCTATTTTTCCTTTCATACACATCATTAGATTGAGAATTGTATGGTGCTGTAATCTCATGAACAATGCCAACAAAGTCAAAATATGTTGGATCATAGTACTTAACATTACAATGCAATTTTATTTCATTTCTATAAGCTGTAAACTTATCTAATGATTCATCCTTAGAATGTATTAAGTAAACATAAGAATATTTAGAGAAATCATCTATGAATGTCACATAATATTTCTTTCCTCCTATTGATGGGGTTCCATGCAAATCTCCTAAATTACTATGCACAAATTCTAACAACTTAGATTTTTTTTTCTTCCTTATGAAAGTATTACTTTTTTTATTTTTATTAGCATACAAGTTCTACATTTTTCATTATTTCTAACTACATAAAGAACTAAATCAGATTTAGACATCATAATTACTTTATGATAATTTATATGTCCGAATCTACTATGTCACAAATAAAAAGACTCCACAAAATAAACTAAACCATTCTTCTTATTATTGATATTGAAATGAGATACATTAAGTTTAAACATGCCTTAATTGCATTTCCCTTTCCTACAAAAAAAAACACCTTTAGATAGTATAAACTTATCCCCCTCAAAGACAACTTTGAACACTTGTTGTGTAAACTAACGAACACTACATTCTTCCTAACTTCTGGAACAGATAAAATGTTAGTTGAAGTCGATATTTTTTCCAAAAGTGAAATTCAAATTTATGGTCCCCTTGCCTTTAATTTCAATTAAAGAAGAATATCTTATGTAGAGCATATTGTCATCTGCTTCCTTTTTGAAAGTTTTGAACGTAGCCTTGTTTGTGCACACATGTGTTATAGCACCAGATTCTATCAATCATGCTTCTTTGTCTTCAAGGACATTAATTTAAAAAATTACAGCAACAAAGTTATCCTTGGTTGCCTTGGGTGCTTCTTTCTTCTTTTTGAAGACATAGCAATCCCTTTTGAAGTGCCTTGGTTTTTCATAATGGAAACATGCACATTTCTTCTTGAATTTTTGACCTTTGGTGGAAAGTTCCTTCTTCTTTGTTGATTTCATGTTAGGAGTAGTGTCCTCCACCACATGGACTTTGGAGATTTTAATCTCTTTCTCTTTTTCTTTTTCTTTTTCATTCTCTTTGCAATATTGCTCTTCAATATGAAAATAATTTGCAAGGAAATAAAGAGAGATTTCTTCTTTTTATGATTCAAAACTCTCTTAATATCTTTCTATGATGCTGGAAGTTTGTCAATTATAAAAATACTATAAGTCACTTATCCCTGTTCATGGAATGCTACTTAAACTTGTTAAGGATGACTTCAATCTCAACAAATTGTTCCATAACAAGTATAGAATTATTCATTTTATAAATGTTTCAACTTATTACTAGAAACATTTTGCTAGTTGCATCTTCTGTCATGTATCTGGCATCTAACTTTTCCTATAATTCTTGTGTTGTGTTGATTGTGATGTATGTATCAAATAGAGAATCAAACATACCATTTAGGATGTATCCTCTACAGGTGTAGTTATCATTGTCCCATTTTTGTCTTTGATGCACTTGCTCATTTATGTCATCTTCTTTCTCTTTTGATCTTTGTGCCGTGAGAACATAGACCACATTGAGGGATGTAAGTGGAATCTTCATCTTTTGTTGCGACCTTAAGAAATTCCTCCATCGAACCTTTCCGACTTTTGGAAATTGATTGCCAACTCTTTCAATGTTTCCATCTTCATGACTTCAGAAAAGTAAGTATTAAGATCGTTGAACAAAATTGGAATACAAATCTTGTCTACTTGGGATAGTATGAAGATGAAAGCTTAAACTTCTACTTGAACTTCAACTTTTGAAAATTGGACTTATTTGAATTACAAACAATCACGAACTAATGCAGTAATAGACTTCAAAGCATGCTGCTATAGTGCCACTTTCCTTAAGACTTATTTCATCCCCACCAATTATGGTATGCAAAGAATATTATATAAATAACCTCAAGATACAATGAATTTAAACCTTGTTTAATATCACCTTGCACTTGTAATATTAAACCACTAAACACTTTAGACAAATACAAAAGTATTATGCCTTAACCAAAGTTTTCTACAATAAAACAATATTTAAGAGACTTGTTTTCTTTTGAGATTGAGAGAGAAGGAGAGAAAATCAAAATTCTAACGATTCTTGGTATGCCTCAAGTTTGAACTTAACATCTCTATTTATAGAGATTAATTCCAAGTGATGTGATCTTTTAATTTAGTGATTTGATTTTTCATTAGTGTTGTTTGATTCAACAAACGCAATTATTTAATAAGATCACAACTTTTGGAAGCCAATGGTTATGTTTCTTAATCATTTAAAAGTGAAAGAATAACTTTTAGAAAAGTTTATGACTCTTCAAGCAAAAACAAGTTCTTGTATGCACTTTTATACTATGACAGTCGAATGCCTTAGTATAAATTTGAAACAGCATATAAAATCAATGAGAGATAATCAATAGCCTCTCTAAGGTAGTCAACTACTCTAAATTAACTTTAAAATTGAGACTACACTTTGTATAGACAATTGAATGCCCTCCATGGGCAGTTGACTTCCCTTCTAAAGCATCCAATTGTCCAAGTGTAATTTGTAGATAGAAAATTTATTGCTTTATAAATTTAGTTAAAATCATTTTAATTTTATTTTACTTAATTCAAAATTATGTCAAACACTAATTTTACTTATCTATTGATTAAACAAAATATTAATCAATCTCTTTTCACTCTATTTTGGAATTTTCTAGCAAATGGTACGCGGCGCGTACATGCATAAAATAAAAAGAACAAATTCGAATGAAATATTTTATATAAATTCTTGAGCAAAGCCGATTAAGGAAGATAGCGCACAAGAAAACACAGCCGACTAGTGGAAGTTGATTCCACTCGCAAATCGCCCAATTTGTCAAAGTTTTTTTACTTTTGAACTGCACAAGTAATTATTTTTATTTGCTCGCACCAATTACACCCAACTTTACAGCACTATGTCTTATCTACTTCAATTTATATATTATTTTTCTTTGCTCAACAAGATAGCACTCACATTACTAAATTATTAAGTAAATTATTTTATTATAAATTTTATTATAATAATTAAGAAAAAAGGACAGCCAGTCCTGGTAAAAAAAACGTAAAAGAAGCTTAGGTTATAGTACCAGTTGTGGAATCGCCGTTGCTTTTTGAAAAGAAAAAGGTTTCTTTTTTCAAAATATGCTAATTTTATTAATATTTTTTAGTTTATTAAATTGATTTGTGAAATTATGATTAAATTTTCCGACTGAAAAAAAAAAAAAACATTTGTGAAGTATGAAATTATGACATTGTACGTAGTAAACTTAAAACAAGGAAGTTCTTTGTCTCCATGGTGAAACAGTAGCTCATAATGTTATGTTTTGCATGTTCGTTGCTTGATTTTTAAGATGAATTTTTTTTACTTTACTTTTTTCATTTAGATAAAAAATTTAACCATATTGATTAGCCTCTCTTTGTTTTTTAATATATATATATTAAACTAACATTATATTTATGTAAAAGAGAAAAAAATATAGAATGAAAAATCACCTTTTTATTTATTTTTTTAATTTGATAAGAAAAAAATAAAAGAAATGAAAGAGAGATGAACGGTTTTACTTATTTTCTTTTTTTTTTTAAAGAAATTCAATTAATCAATCTAAAAGTGAGAAAAAAAGAGTCATTTAACATAAACTAACAATTTGATTTACAATTTTACTCTTATTCACTTTCTTTCTCTTAATTTTTCATCATTTCTACAAAACAAAATGAAAAAAAGCATCATTCCTTTCATATTTTTCTCACATTTTTTCATTCTTAGGTGTGCTTGATAAGGTGAAAAAAATAGAAGGATCGATTGGAGTTTGTGCAAAAGTAAAAAAAATATATTTTTGTTAGTGCTTGATGGGAAAGAAAAGTGTGAAGAAAAATTGTTATATTATTTCCTTCAAAATTAGAAATATTAGTGAAGAAAAAATGAAAAAGATGCAAGTCATGTGTGATTATTTACAAAATTATTCTTTATTTTTTAATTTTATTTTGTTATATGAACTAAGTAATGATATAATTGTAAATTAATATTATTTTATTTTATTTTATTCCATTTTTCAACTCTACGGTAAAGAAAGAAAATTACATTTTCTTTCACATTTTCTATCTTTCGTACTAAACATATCAATAAAAATAGTATTTTTCCATCTTTTTATTTTCTCTCCTTTCAATTTTTTATCTTTTCATTTTTGTTTTCACTCTATCAAAAAATGCCTTAGAATTTTTTTTCTTATGAAATATATTATTTGTAATTTATATAAAAGTCTAAATCAAATAATTTAATACTATATTATTTGTAATTTATTGAAAGTCAAAATCAACTAATACTTGCCGAGACGTTTCTCTAAATCATTTTAATTGTATAGCATTTTCATTTAAAAAAATAAAAACAATGTTATGACTTCATGTTTATATGAACAAAATAATCAAAGGTAAAGGAATTTAAATCAAAGGATAAAATATACTACTACCTTTAAATGTATCAAAATAATCAAATATCCCTACTATTAAACTTCAATTTTTTTATTCTTTAAAGGGTAATAACTTTTTAATTCAAATTTAAAAAATAAAAAAAATCAAATGCCTAATAGATAATACAAAAAAGTTTACATAAATACAAAAAATAACACAAGTAGTAAGAAAAAACAAACAAACATTACAAGATAAAAAAAATAAGAGAGTAAAAAAGTAAATGTAAAAACAAACAGTACAAGATAAAAAAAAAGTTATATAAGACTAAGAGAGTAAAAATAAAAAAAAATAAAAAATTTAACAGTGTTAAGGAAAGAAAGCAATAAAAAAGGCATGTGAGCTGGAGAGAAGACAGAAGCAGAAAGACAGCAGGCGTAGTAGTATTAGAGTCGCAAGGAATAGTGGGGGCAAGTAAGATTATAACTCTGCAAAACCAATTATCAGAATAAAAAATGGAAAGAAAAAGAGACAATTTTCTTAGCTAAGGTTGTAAGTTGTAAGGCTTTGGCTAACTCCTTTCCCTTCCCTTTACAGACTGTAGTTACTCTTTCCCACCAACCATCTTTCTCCACCTCTCTCCCCACTCCCCGACCGCCATTTTTAACCATTTTCCATTCACCATTCTTTTTATTCTGTAAAAACACAAGAGCCCTTTAAGTTTTTTCTCTCCAAACCAACCCTATCTCCCTTTTTTCTTTCTCAAGCGGAGGTTTCAGTTTCTGGGTTTCTTTTTTTTTATTTTGGGTTTGGGGCTTTCTAATCAATGAATTAAATGAATCTCTCTTTTTCTTTCGCTTTCTCCTTTTATCTTCCTTTGTTACTGTTGTTTCTGAGGTTAGCTTCTGCATCTGGGTTCGACCCGTCGGAGCTCCGATCTTTACTCGAGTTCAAGAAAGGCATCAAAACCGACCCTTTTGATAAGGTACTCTCCGTGTGGGATCCGGATACCCGACCCGACCCTACGACATGGACCGGCGTTACCCGGGACCCCAACTCCGGTTTCATTGTTTCCATCAACTTAGATCGTCTCGGCCTCGTTGGCGACCTCAAGTTCCACACTCTCACCCCCCTCAAGAACCTCCAAAACCTCTCCTTGTCAGGCAACGCTTTCACGGGTCGGGTAGCACCCGCATTGGGTTTGATAACCTCGCTGCAACATTTGGATCTGTCCGATAACCTGTTCGTTGGCACGATCCCGAGACGGATCACGGATCTTTATGGGTTAAATTACTTGAATTTATCGGGTAACAAGTTTGACGGTGGGTTACCGAGCGGGTTCCGAAATTTACAGCAATTAAGGGTGTTAGATTTGCACAACAATACGCTTCGAGGAGATATAGGCGAATTAGTCAGTGAGTTGAGGAACGTGGAACACGTTGATTTGAGTTATAACAAGTTCTACGGGGGTTTGTCTGTGGGTGTTGAAAATGTGTCCAGTTTGGCTAATACAGTGCGTTTTGTGAACTTGAGTCATAACCAGTTGAATGGTGGGTTTTTTAAAGAAGAAGCGATTGGTTTGTTTAAGAATTTGCAGGCTTTGGACTTGGGTGATAATTTGATTGCTGGGAAGTTGCCAAGTTTCGAGTCGTTGCCGGGTTTACGGGTTTTGAGGTTGGGGAAAAATCAGCTCTTCGGGCCGCTGCCATTGGAGTTGTTAGAGGGTTTTGTTCCGTTGGAAGAGTTGGATCTCGGTCACAATGGATTTACGGGTATTGATTTTTTCTTGACTTTTCTTTTTGTATTTATTTATTTAATTATTTTTCCTATAATGAAGTTGGAAAATTTAGTCAGTAGGCTACTAATTTTCAGGCTAATATATATATTTGGATTTGAATTATCGATAGATGCTATTTTCCTTATTATTGATGATAGAGACCACTGCCAATAGGTGTATTCTATTCTGATTTTATCATGAAAGCAATGTTTTTTTTTTTTTGAGGGGGGTGGGGGAAGTAATGATAGTTAAACATGCATGTATTTCTTAAGGCAATATATGAATTTGAAGTGATTTTGGGGTGTCACTCCTTGACTTCCATGAATTTGGGGATTGGGTTTTCGGTGTAATATTCCTCCTGTCAGATTCTACATTTTTTTAAGGCAATAAGTTGCAAAAAGAGGAAATAGTTCACAGGAAAATATGTTTTTTTTAAGTCATGGTCTGGGAAAAATGTAGGGAAAAGAAAACTTGATTCAAGTTGGTTACTTACATGAATATAAAGCTGAATATTCCATCTTGCATTATAATGATTATGTAGAACCTTTAAAATGCATAATTTTAGAATAAAAGGCATCATGGCTTTTCCCGTAAGCACATGAGTTGAGTGCAAATGAAGGGTTTTTTTTTTTTTTTTTATACTGGTTGAGGGGAGATGAAAGTGTGATGCACTCATCCTGCATCATAGGTTTTGTGATTTAGAAGTGCTTCAAACAAAATATGATGCTTGCTTAAGTGGATTCAAGGTAGTTAGGCTATGTAACAATTATTCATCTTCTAACTCTGAGCTATTCTTATCGCTTTTGCTTAAAGTAGTGATTACTAAACGTGGAAGATTTCATGTACTTGATATCCGACAAATGCAAATCCCATCAATGAGTTGTTTAAGTGTAGCAAAAATCAATTCTTTAGTGTTAGTGTTATATTGATGGTAAATAATTTTTCTATGTCAGCATTGAATGCTGAACTCCTTTCTGTTCTTTTATTAACCTATTGTTGCTCTAGATTCTCTTCCGTTCCCATTTGACTGTGTGGATATCTGAAGTTATCTAATGTTCTTACATAACACTGAAATTCTGCTGAGCCCATTTGACTCTACAGATATCTGAAGTCATCTGACATTTTACATCTTACCAAATCTACAGGTTCAATTCGTCTAATTAACGCTACGACTTTGAAGGTTCTGAATCTTTCTTCTAATCAGTTGTCTGGTGATTTGCCCTCTTCTCTAAGAAGCTGTGAAACGGTTGATTTGAGTAGCAACATGATATCTGGTGACATATCTGTTATGCAGAATTGGGAAGCCTCTTTGGTGGTTCTTGATTTGAGTTCAAACATGTTGTCAGGAAGCCTGTCAAACTGGCCTCATTTTGAAAATTTAAACATATTTAATCTTATGAATAATTCCCTTGTTGGTAGCTTGCCTTCTCTATTGGATGCCTCTCCAAGATTATCTGTTGTTGAACTCAGTTTGAATCAACTCAGTGGGCCTATTCCTGGTAGTTTCTTCACTTCTACAACATTGAGTAGCCTGAATCTTTCAGGAAATCATTTCACTGGACCAATTCCTCTCCAGGGCTCACCTGTTAATGAATTACTTGTTATGTCTTCTTATCCACAAATGGAGTCTCTTGATCTCTCCAACAATTCCTTGACAGGTGGTTTGCCTTCAGAGATTGGTAACATAGCTAGGCTCAAACTGCTGAATGTTGCAGAGAACAAATTATCAGGCCAGCTGCCTAGTGAATTAAGCAAACTTAGTACTTTGGAATACCTTGATTTATCTGGAAACAACTTCAAGGGTAAAATCCCTGACAGGCTTTCAGCTAACCTTAAAGGGTTCAATGTGTCTTATAATGATCTGTCAGGTCTTGTTCCAGAAAATTTGAGAGGCTTCCCTAGGTCTTCTTTTTCTCCAGGAAACAGATTGCTAATTTTCCCTAATGGCACGCTACCAACAGACTCTGCTCAAGACCAGCCACCAAATCATGTGGGACATCATAATTCAAAGAGTAATATTAGAGTAGCAATCATTGTTGCCTCAGTTGTAGCTGCTGTAATGATTGTTTTTGTATTATTGGCATATCACCGAGCACAACTTAAAGAATTTCATGGAAGAAATGGATTTAGTGAGACAACTACTGGAAGCGATGCAAAGTTACGCCGGCTTTCACGACCTTCCCTTTTCAAGTTCCACCCAAGTGTTCAGATGCCACAAGCTTCATTGAGTTTTTCAAATGATCACTTGCTTACTCCAAATTCTAGGTCATTGTCTGCACAGCACGAATTTATTACTGAAATTGTTGAGCATGGTGCACCTGAGAGAGTCGCAACTTCTTCGGCATCTGTGAATCCTAACCTACTAGATAATGAGCCAGCAACATCAGGGAGGAAATCCTCCCCAGGCTCTCCATTACCATCATCACCCAATTTTATAGAATCATGTGAACAGCCTGTGATATTGGATGTGTACTCACCAGATCGTTTGGCTGGAGAATTGTTCTTTCTGGATACTTCGTTAACATTCACTATTGAGGAGTTATCTCGAGCTCCAGCAGAAGTTCTTGGCCGAAGCAGCCATGGAACTCTTTATAAAGCTACTCTGCATAATGGACATATGTTGACTGTGAAGTGGTTGCGAGTAGGATTGGTCAAACACAAGAAAGAATTCGCTAAGGAAGTTAAAAAGATAGGATCTGTAAGGCATCCTAACTTTGTTCCAGTCCGAGCATACTATTGGGGACCAAGGGAACAAGAGAGGCTTCTTCTAGCTGATTATATGCAGTGTGATAGCTTGGCTTTGCATCTCTATGGTAAGAGCTTTTATTATTTCTTTTCTTTTCTTGTAATTTTTTGTGATTGTTTAATTCTTGCTATGGGAGAGGCAGGTGATGCACTGATGCTTAACTGGATTTTGACCTCCTAGGAGATCAAATTATATTAGATCAGTGCAAAATGAACCTGACTGGTAGCAAATATTTCATAGTTCACTAATATAAGGTGGTCAATTAAACCCAAAATTAGGTGCTCTTGTTCATTCTATTATCACTTTAGGTTACCAGTGTCCACAATTATTGATGCTAGACTTTACCACCCTCATGAGTTAGGTGGTATTTTATTACATTCAATTTTCTTTTAGTTTTATGCTATATCTTTGCAGCAATATTGGTTACAGATTTTAGAATAAATCAAATGCCTCTCTCTTAAGGAGAACAAAAGTAGTTGTTTCAGATAACAAACTTTTTAGATCCTCTCCTGATGAACTTGTCATCTGTCAGCTTAGGGAAATGTTAAGTTCAAAACATCGGATGTCAAACAACAGGGCAGTAGGCAAGAAATTAGAGCACCAATATAAGAGGAATACAAAAGTAGATACTTTGAATCTGGTTTAGAGTTTTGGCTCTGGTGTGTTATTCCTATGGCTTAACTTCTCTTAAATTTGGCTTGTTTTCCCCTCTCCCTGACCACACCTTTTACTTTTTTTCCTTGCAAAAGATGGAGCATGAGGTTGAAAAGAATCTTTGCATTGTCATTTATCTGTTCTTGGCATTATGGCACTTCATCTAGGTTGGTTATTGTTAAATTTGCTAATGTCTGACAGTTTTATGTTTCTGTCATGGCAAGAGCTGTTGTCGCACACAGATTTGACTCTTGAGACTGAGCAGGGTTTCATTATGATTCTCTTGCAATCCTGAATTATGTTGCAGGAATTCATGAATTCATTGAGATTCTGCCATTATGTTTCCATTTGATCAGTTATACATATACATCTTAATGCAGAGACTACTCCTAGGAGGCACTCCCCGTTATCTTTCAGCCAAAGACTGAAAGCAGCTGTGGAAGTCGGTCGGTGTCTGTTATTCCTCCATGATAGAGGCCTGCCACATGGAAACCTAAAGCCGACAAATATACTACTTGCTGGCCCTGATTACCATGCTTGCCTCACTGATTATTGTCTTCACCGGGTGATGACACCAACTGGAATTGCAGAGCAGATACTGAATCTGGGAGCCCTTGGATATCGAGCACCTGAACTTGCTTCTGCATCTAAACCAATCCCGTCTTTTAAGGCTGATGTGTATGCTTTAGGAGTGATCCTGATGGAATTGTTAACGAGAAGAAGCGCCGGTGACATAATATCAGGTCAATCAGGAGCAGTGGATCTGACGGATTGGGTTCGATTATGTGATGAAGAAGGGCGGGGAATGGACTGTATTGACAGAGACATTGCCAGCGGGGAAGAACACTCAAAAGCGATGGATGATTTGCTTGCCATATCACTGAGGTGTATTCTTCCCGTCAATGAGAGGCCTAACATCAGACAAGTAGTCGAGGATTTGTGTTCAATATCCCTTTGAAATTTTGTACATTCGTCTTGGAATTCATTTTTGTCATTCCTCGACCATGTTGTTGATTATTTCCGTTTTTTCTTTGTCATATTAATTTTTCTGCTCTTCAATTGGTTTTTCAGCCTTTGTGATTTCGGGCTACTTATCTTGAAAATTTTCTTATAAAGTGACTACTGATCCATTGATTATTTGACACTTCGCAGTTTGGTCGTCAATTGAAAAGAAGGTTGCCAATTTGTTTTCTTACGATCTGTTTCGATCAGCATTTTAAGGTGTTAGCCAAAGACTGATGTTTCTTGTTCAGTGAGTACTGACTGCTATCATCGTTGCTAGATTTCGGTTGCACTCTTTTCTTTTCTCTTAATTGATATGAGCATAGCATTACTTGAGAGTTGTGACAAAGCATGGAAAAGAGTGAGGCCTGAAGATTTTCCTTGCCATTTACATCTCATATTTACAGAACAATAATGCCCTCAACCTACAAAATTCGCAATAACACAGGATTTCTTTTCCCAATCCCCTTTGCCTTTATCCATGCAAACGCTCATACACATGAATATAAAATAATTATCTTGCTAGCATTATATCAAACACTAGGAAGGAAACCCAAAAAAAAACCCTAATTTTCCCTTGTTCTCTCTTCCCCATTTTCCTTTTCGCTTAATCTGCCACATCATTTGACAAGTCTTCAAGAATAATAACATTCTTTAATTATCTTTCCACTGTCTTTTCTATGGTTCTGATGACTTCCAAGACAGTGGCATTGCAAAAGAAACATCTTTGACAGTTTAAAAGATGTCTAGTTATGCAACCATAGCAAGATCTATGGGAACATGGTGCAAACTGTGCATCTGCTTTACAAGCATAACAGATGCAGCACATGCCATCCTCGTCATCAGTTTCTTCACATTGAAGCCCCTTGATATTCTGTGACTCGGTATAGCAGATGAGAAGGCTCAAGAAATTCTCCAGCTGACAAAGTTTATGAACATACGCTTCTCCTCTAAAAGATGTAGACTGCAAATTGAGGGTGCGAAAATAGTTCAGACTGTATACGCAGTGAATTGCAGTCTTTAAATGAAAAGAAAATTTTCCATGGCCTTCAAACACCCGTGCAAATGCCATAAAATAAAGCATAAAGATGCATGATGAATTCTTGGAGATAATAAGGCCAACAGTACTAACCCAATTATACTGTAACATGTACTGGAAACCATAATGCATGGTTTCAGGGCAATCCATGCCTGCAAACACACCCACAACATCATTCTTGTCCTTGAATTCTGACTCCGCATTAGCATCCAACAAGTTCACAATGATCCCTACTAGAGGGGCTAATATCATGCCTCTGTTTACTTTCTCTAAAGATTGGCCATGCCGTCTAAGTGACCTGTCGATAAAATGCTACAGTGTAAGTAAAAAGAACATAAACAAGTGCTTGATAATATCATATTCTTTGTATAACAATTAATACAGCTATATATTAGTTCAACTAATGACTAAGCCAATTTTTAAGACCAGTTAGTTCAGACATCTAAAAAAAAGGAGATAATCAGAGATTTGAAACTTTCAATGTGTCCACTGATGTATGAAAGATATGTCCACTGGAATTAGAAATTTTCAAATGAACGAAAAATGAGAAGAGGCGTAACATATACATGCAATTACAATGAGATGCAGGGTCCAAATGCTAGTTCATAAATTTTCTTGCATGCAGCTTCACAAGAGGCAATCAAGTAACATATTGCCTCTCCTATACAAAATGAAATAGAGCATCAATTTGCACAGTAATAGGGATATTAGACATTATAATTTTAAAAAAAAGACAGCCATATAAGTTAACTCAGCCAGCAGACAACTTACAAGTCAAAAAACTCAGCATCTGCCGCAGAAGTTATATTGTTCAGAATAAAGACAATCAACTCTGTCAGTCTTCTAAGGTTTGTATCAGGCCCTAAGAGGAATGTTTGAGGGATCTCATGGGTACAGAACTCCAAAACCCTTGCAAGATTACACGAGAGATCAAATATGACACAGCATTTCCTCTGCTGAAACTCCAATACCTACAAAAACATGTCCATAAAATTAAATCATAATCCAAAGAAAGTTGCGCTCTGATGGAAATAATAGGACAGGGCTATCCTCACATATGGCGATGCATGACATGCTGACAAAAAGTTCTAGCCATAAAATCGAATAGGATATATAAAGTCATTTTGTTACCATAAAAATATAGGTGAAATACACAAACCCTGTACACAATATGAGAAAGAACACTAACCCCCTCTGGTTTGAAAATGTCACTTTAACCCCTCTTGATTGTTGAGGGGCTTAGTCAACCAGTTAGTGTTTTCATACCCTAATGACATGGCACCCAGATATTGCCACATTAGCAAAGCTCTTTTTTTACCTACCAAACCTCTCTTTATATCTTAATTTAACTCTACAGTCAAGAATTAAAAATTTAATCTAGTAATATTTATTGAGAAAATCTTAATCTAAAAGCCTAACTTCTCGTAACAAAGAAGAAAAGAAAAAATACTTTGAATTGAAGCCTCTATGAACCCAGAAACATTTTTTCTATTCAATTTTAGAAAATTTTCAGACCCATTAGAGCCACCAACCCAGATGACACTTTCCTAAAGATCAAAGTTCACCATTTAACAATGCCATAAGCATGGCTTTGAAGAAAGAGAAAGGTCTCAGCATTGCCTTGAGGAAAGTAAAAAGACTTTGGAGCTCACTAGTGGGTTTTGAAACATGGATCCAGCACAGTCATGCCATTGCAGTGGACCCAAGCTCTTTTATGGTTTCTTCATATTCTTCAATCTAGAGCCAGAAAAAAGTAAATTTTCAATTTCTTTTTCGTATATTTGAAGCATATTTTCTAAAATCGAAAAGAAATATTAGCTTTCAGGTTTCCATTGAAGAGAGCATGTGTTCTTGGATTCTTTGTTTTTCATGAGAGAAAAAAGAGAGATTTTAATCAAGCAAATTTTTTCATTACAAGAAATTTTAGATTCAATTGTAAACCAAAATTTAAAATAAGATGCAAAGCAGGGTAGGTTTAACTTGTGAAAAAAAACGTTTGGCCAAAAAAGGATGTGTTGATATTGTAAAATGTGGCCAAATGGCATTAAAAGATGCTAGGACTAACTGGTTCACTCTCTTAACAGTCAAAAGGGATAAAGTGGCATTTCAAATAAGAGTAGGATTAGTATCCTTTCTCATATTGTGTAGGGAATTTGTGTAATTCACCCTAATATATTCAGCCCATGAGATAAACCACCTTTAATTTCATTCTTCCAAGAAAGAGAAAGACAGAACTGTAACTTTACTTGATCAATTTAAAAAACAAAAGAAAAGGGTATAAAGACGATTCCTATTCCAATTCATTCTTTCAGGAAAGTAAAAGCCCAAACCAAACCAATGCCAATGCTAGGAAAAAAAATCCATTGCAGACTTATCCCTGGTTTTCCAACTCTAGCAAAATTTCAGTTGGAGTCGGTAACTCTTGCTCCCAATGCCTGTTTCAGCAACAATCCCAAAATATGAAAAGAGATATGGACGAGCAATCACTTGTACCAGTTTCACATACAATGTTAATTGTTCCTGAGAAGCAAACAGTATAACTTCTATTCTACAACAAAAGTCACGCAAGTCATTTACACTCCCACGGATACTAGGTAGCAAATATAAGGGGCCATGTTTAAATTAAAAGATTCAAAACAATAAGATAAAATTTAGCAAGTTATAACGCTAAACTGCCAATAACACACTGGAAACCACACTACATGATATTTTTTGAACCCTAATGTTATTCGGCCATCTTTGTTTGAACCTACCAGAACTCGTAGTACCCAGACTTCCTAACCAAAATTCTTCATTATTTCTTCATTATTTCCCTTTTTCTATTAACATGTGCTTGATAAATATTCCAGATGACTCATCTACAATAAATTTCCTTGTGCACCCCAGTCATTGTTCTCTCACCGTTTACCTATCCAAAATGCTCCTCACAGTATCATCATACATCCTGTCCACATTCAGCTATAACAATTGCACACAACCAAATGTCATCCAAAAAAAAAATCCATCAAAGCCATGCTTTCAAGGACTAAACTAGCACTGATCATATGTTAGATTGCTTTAAAAATTAGAGGAAGAATAAGGCATGTTATAAATTTGAATTTTGTCAAAAAGTTATTTGATTTGAAAGACCATGATGCAGCAAGAAAAAATGATGACATCAAATATAAGCATTGACTTCCATCGATTTACCTTAACCCTTTCCCAATCTGAAAAGGTAGTAGCATTTACAATGGCAATTCAGTACTGTCATGGTTTAGAACTAGGAAGTGTCAGCCTTTTTCAGGAACATGTGTGTTATCATATTGCATTTTTTTTGTGCGTGTGTGAAATTTTCCTTGTTGTCTAATGCCTGAATGTTGTAAAAAAGGTAGTTAGTGGATATATATAAGTCCCAAAAGATGCTAGCCACTAAGTTAAGAACCAAGTTGGTAAGAAAAATAGTATAGATACGAGATGCACAACCTCGAAAAGGGTTATTTAAAGTAACATAACAGGAAGATGTTTGTTTGAGTGTAAACATAATTATACCTGGTAATTTCCTTGCATTTCTCGAATGGAAACTGAGAATTCAGTCATTGTCCAGCTGAGAGTGTTAAATAGACGATTGAGAAAAGCTGAGAACAACTCTTCATCATTGATGCAGGCTTCACGGAGCAGTCTCTTTAAGAATAAATGGCCCCACATAGGAAAAATGTTAGAAACAGAAGTGATTTCAGGGAAAAAAAAATGACGAACAACAAACATTAGTGATGGTTCACCATTCACCTGGAAAATAAATGACGATGATGATGATTCTCCATGCTTTGAAGAACCAAATCCAGAACCCTTGCATAGACGCAGAAGAATATTTGTAACCGGAATCCAAGATCGGTTATCAAATGCTGACAATAATGCCTTTGGCATCCTCTGTTTGGCTGCTTCATTGTTTTCAAAAGCTGCCAAATACTCCCTGTACTGCACCAGGACTGATATTGACTGGAGAAGAAGATCCCTTAAATCAGCACTCGATATCCTTGGATCATTGAAGTGGGTAACTACAAATGTCACCTGATGAACAACCCAACAAGTCAGACAACAACTCCTACTTAGACTGAACAAAAAAGAAAAATCCAAATGTTAATTCTCTGAGCTCATGCTACATATTAAAAATGTCAGATTTCAGAGATAATAAGGTTGTATGCCTTTTGGAATTCAGAAATTAGGAAGCTACTCAACAGAACGGGTCAATTTCCTAACAACCACAAAGAACAAACAGAGTAGAAACTGACTATTAAAGTTCTAAATGCATATTATTCCGCATCTTCTAAATGTTTAATCAACAATTTTATAGGGTAAAGAAGTAGATTTGAATAATTGTTTCTCATAAATGTATCTTGTTTCTAGATGTGATTTATGCAAAATCATAAAAATCTATCCAGTGAATCCCATTTTGAACACAATTATTTATGAGAAACAAGATACAATTCCACTCAAGTGCAAATACTATTTGGCAGTACACATCTAGAAAGAGAGAATAACCACAAAAAATAATAATAAGAGAGGTTTCCATGTCCATGTTATAAGATTAATGTCAATTACTGAAACGAAGAAATGAAAATTAGCAGAAAGCAAATTGTTAATGGGCTTAATAGATTATGTGCTATCATTGTTCACTTTCCAGGGAATATTTTAAGTCTTAAGAAAATCAAATCAGTAATACTGGCAGACCAACCAAAAAGTAAGTCCAGAACACACACACACAACACACGCACGTGTACCTGCACACACGTGTGCGCGTGCACAGACACACACATAGATTACACTTTACAGAGAGCTGCTCCATTGTGCAGAACGTGGATACATGAAATAAGAGAAACAGTGAAATATTCAAAAAATCACACTTCTTGTTTGATATGTTTATGGTACGTTGATCTACATATATAACCATTTTTGCTTTATAAAATGAGATGCTTACAATACAAGTGAACAAGCGATGATGCAACTTATACCAAAGCAATAAAATACAGCACAAGACTGCTCAAAACAAAGTCTTATGAAAGTAAACTGTAGATATCTAGAAGAACAAAATTCAAAACTAAAGGTAAACATCAGATCCATAGGCAAAACATACAAATGAAGTAAGTCCTTGCTTGATAAATATTGCAGGGGGGATGAATGGAGGATCACTCTTACGTAAGACATGAAAGCAGTCAACCTGAAACAATAACCGGAGAAATTACTACCAATCAAGGGAAAAAATGGAAAACAGACAAAATGCACCAAAAATAAGTATTTGGCAAGACCCATATTCCAATTCAAACATAGCAAATGTCCTCTATAAGGAGATATTGAAACATACGTATTATGCACCATTAAATATACAGAAAACTGACTGGGAAAAACTCAAATCATTCGTCAATATCTTGCCAGCAATCTTTTTGTAATAGGTAATATATCTTGCCATCATATATGTTGATAGCATTCACCGACATTAATTTCTCAGTAACTAAAACAAACAAAACTCTCTGTTTACTACCATTTTGTAGCTTCATCAAGTAGCTCATCAATTGCAAATGAAATTCAATGTCTTCTTAGTTCAAATTCACTTATAAACTGCAAATACTTGATAGTAGTAAAGGTTTTGGGAAGATGCAAATATTGTGTTTTGTGTATATCAAAACCAATTTAAAAATCAATGAAAGAACATTTTTTTCTTGCAACATGTAAAATTTAAATTGCAAGTCTACCTACTTTCAGTGAAGCTAATTACAGTCTTATCTTGATATAAATTGGAAACAAAGCAGAACATAATTAAAGGAAGGCTTGTTTTACCAGAGCTTCAATGTAAAACTCAGGGATGTAAATAAACACTGAATCCAATTTGCTAAGAACCAGTAGCAATTGCACAATCCACATGCATGTGGCATACATTCCTCTCTGCTTCCATCGGGAAAATAGAGAGACCCGATACCTGTTCAGAAAGACAAAAGAACGAACTATGAGCATAATATACAGGGATTGAAATAAACTAATTTCACCTGTTAGAAGTTAGAATTTAAACTTTCATCCAAACAAATACAAGAAAGATGAACCATATCTTCGAGTTCTAATTTCTCAAGAAAGTGATGAGCCAGATAACATGTTATTGAGAAACATCCATTCAACATGCAAGTGCACACACACAGAAGCATGCATGCATATAAGCATAAAACTGCATCTTCCAATTCTAACTTCATAAATGGAGAGCAAATAAAGCAACACTGCTCAACATGGATACAACATTCAATTGACTTAATCTGACCTTCATATATGTTACATTGACAGTTACATACCATAAGAAATGAGAAGAAGGTATACAAAGAATCTTTACAAAGTGTACTAACTTAATGAGTGAAAAGAAAAAGCTAACGTGTCTAGTAGATGTTGATTCTGGCTAAAAGTTACAAAACACCCCAAAAGTTTAGTACATCACTTTTTATAATTTATTGTAGTTAGACAAATAAATTTGACAGACAAACTGGATGATAAAATATCTTTAACTTAGATCACAAAAAGTATTTCCCAATGTCCACATAATAATTTTGGTTCAAACATTAAAACAAACCTTATTTTTTTGTCAATGCTTTGATGGTGAAACCATTAGCATGCAAGAAGTTTTTTAGAAAAAAATAAAGTCAAAGTCCAAAGAATGGCTCAGGTTTGGCGAAGGTAAAGATACAAGTCTTGCAAGTAATGAAACCTAAATAAGTCCATCAGTAAATAACATAGACTTTGAAGCATCCAGTGTTGAACAAAATGGTATTGTAAATCAAGAATTATAATCATAACACATAATCATAATCATTATCATTGTAAATTTAATATCTGCAATAACTAAAGATATAAAAGTCTCCTCATATCTAAGATTCTGGCACTGCATAACAGAACATGAATGTTCTGTTTAAATTCATAAATAAAATGCAACGTATCACTTAAACAACTAGGGACAAATCAAAAGAAAAGAGCACAAGAAAATTAAATGAATGAAAAGAAATGAGACCAAGAACAGAGAAATGATCCATGTGATAGCAAACTAGTCATCTTACCATGCGCAATGTCTGACACAATCAATAACTTCTTCACGATAATTATTACGAGTCTCCTTCAAACGCTTTAATTGCTCACCGCAAGCTCGTTCTCGTATTTGTTTATCAGTTTCTTCCAGGAGGGATATTAACTGTGACTGATGAGACATGTAATATGATGCCTATAAAAGGAAAACTTTCTGAGTTTTTCTCATCATTAATGGGGGGAAGAAGGGGGGGAAAAGTACTACAATTTCAGAGGTGGAATACCAAATATAAAGCAATTATTATTTAAAGGAGAAACAAATATTGAATTTATCATGGTAAAGATCATTCTAAAACCATTTTCATTTCTGTCAAAAGAATATTGGAGGAAATAATTGAAAACAGAAAATAAAACAAAAGAATCCTTTTCAACATAATCACCATGTTAAATTTACTAAAACATAAAATACAAATATCAATAAATAAATAAGTTACAGAGACTCGAACCTTTTCATGCGACAAGACAGGAAGATCATGGATTTTTAACTTGGTTAAAATTGACAACTTGGTCACATTTCCTCAGAAGGTTAAAAAAATTACTACGTCAAACTTTATGCTAACATAGCTATCATGCCTCAGGCACACAAAGACACAGCTGAACACTTAACACTAATGTTAGATATAGCCTGGGAACTGCTAGATCTATAAAAAATAAGTGAGAAAGATACCAATCATCTTGAAACTACAAAGCCAAAAAATTGAAACCTCCAAATGGTTTTCTTGTCCTACAATAGGCATCACAAAAACCATCCCTCCAGCTCTCTATTTCCTCCAACAAAAATGCCATCAAGTCTGACATTTGTCTAAACATGTCACTGCCGATTATACACCAAAAAAGTTCCCAATTGCATTGCTATATATGGGTTCAACCACCGTCTCAACAGATAATAAGAAGCATCTCTCTTTATGTGTAGGCTAGCTCGCTAGATGGCATTGATGTATATAGGAACAAATTACACTGGTTGAGATTTGACTAAGACAATTTCACGTTTCAGCCAAAGCCCAGCAGTATTAACTGAAACTTTTTGTTGCATGATCTCCAACCTAATATTACCTCCCCAAAGTAAAACCTATTGGCAATAGCCAACAAAGATATTATGATTAATGAAACTTCATTGGCTGAGAACAATATATAAACATCAACAAGACATCATTTCAACTTTTTGCTTAAGATCATAGGTAATGTTCAAGATAAAGAATTCACAGAGTCAAATTAGGGGAGCTAAAGGGACTTGATCAGACTTACAAGCCTCCATTTTTTTAGTTTATCAGTTTATATCCATACATGAAAAGTGTAATCTTTTATGATTTTGGTAAAAGGTATTCCCATTCCGCTACATTTTTGAATAGCGTCCATGTTTCAACAATTTTTTGAATAGAAGAATTTTCCAACCATTACCAATTGGGTCAGCAAGCCAAGCCGACACTCCTTAGTACAGAACTTAGGCAGCTATAATTTATGTAGTAAATGCTAGAAATTTTCCTGTTCGATTTCTCACACTGTTACCATTAGTACCTTGAGGCCTTGACACTCTCTTATTTTAATATTGTCATGGAAGCTAATGCATCTCCAATAAAATCAAATTTACAGATGCTAAAATGTGTGAAGCTGAAACAGTAACAAGCTACCAAAGAATAAAAAAATAATAAACTTCATGTACCATTTGGATGAAACTCTGATCTAATGAGCTCTCACCTGCTTAAAATTTGGTGCAACACCTATGTGATATAATAATAGCAAAGCATCCAGAAGTTCTTCCTCTCTTAAAGTGGTTGAAGACACATCACTGTCCCTAGGTACAGTCCTCATATGCTGGACCGGACGATAACCAAACTCAGATTCCGACTGATCACTGGAGCTAGGTTTATCCACTATCTCATCATTCAAATTTCCTGTACTACATTCTGCAGCAACCTGAGCAGATCTTTCAGGAATAGTGCTGCAGTGGTGACGGGAACTTTTAGTTGTAGTTTTGATTGGATCTTTTGAGCACTTTGCGAACTCCACGTCATAGCATGAGCAACAACAAGGTTTCTGTTTGGTTAAATGAGTTACTCTTGTTTCTTCATCATCCATACAGCCTTCCTCCCACCGAATAACTTCTGCTTCCTGATCATTCACAGGATGAGATTTTGATAGGTGACTGAATGACCCTCCAAGCCTAGAAATGTCGGCTCGATGAGGATCATTCTTGAGAAATAAACCTATGGGGAAACTTTGCTGGCCACCTCTATGAAGAAAACCAATATCACGACCACTGGAATCACAGCTCTTCAACCACCCACAAATATTCCCCATTCCAAAGCCTTCAGATAGAAAATGGAGAATAACGGTGTACAATGAAACAAGAACAGATGGTGGCATATTGCGATCAGCTCCTCGATTCTTCAATAAAAGGTTCTGCACAAATGTCCTGAACAAAGAACCAGGAAACTGGGGAGGTAATATCGGAGGTATGAACTGTATAACTAAGAGACAAAGGTCCCTATGCTTTTCCTCAATCTGGAAAAAAAGAGGATGATCATTAGATTAAGATAAAGCATCTATGGATTTATAAATATTGATTCAACAGGATAACACAATCTAAAAGTATTGCCCCCGCAGAGCCCTGCCGCTGCATAATGCATTTTCAGTTTCATATGAAGGACTGCCAATGAACTTTTCATCTATTAATGCCCCTAATCATGTACATGAGCCTCCAACTGAAAACATACATCATTAGGATCATTAAAACTTAAGGTTACATGGTAAACATAACTTCACATTAAACTCCGCAACCATAAGAATTTAAGCACAAAAGTCATCTTAATATGTAAGAACACAAGAGAATAACCAAGGATATGAATTCCTTGGGATAAGTATTGCACAACTGAGAAAACCATGGTAAATAAACAACATCAAAATATGTGGAAAAACACTTCTGATATGACATCTTAACATCATTTGGTTCCAGAAAAGAAGGCAAGGTAAAAAAATAGAAACCACACACAAAATGTTTCTAAAACTTAAACCAAGCTGAAAGAAATATTTGGAAGTAAAAATTACATTCTTTATCTAAGCAATGCGGTAATGAAAGTTACTAACCTCAAAGTCGTGCATATATTTTACCTTGTGATGCTAAACTTATTGATTTAAACTATTGATATTTCACTTGATGGTAATTTTACACTATCAATGGTACCAAGATTAGTCAGTTTTCCTTGCATTTTTTCAAAAGCTGGGTCAAGTAGCAAAGCAACGGGGGGAAAAAAAAAGAAGTAATGTTCATTAACATCCAGTTCTATGTGACAGGAGCAAACCTTACTAACTGCATCAGATAAAGCTGTAGTTGTCAACAACATGCTGCTTTCAGCAGACACATCCTCACAAGAACCAGGCCACCAAACAGAAGGAATCATGCACTGAAGGTCCTGCGTGTTTGGACTCCTTCGTGATAGAAAACCTTCAAATAAGAGATCAAAATCGGATGACTTCCACCACAACACCATCAACTGTTCCCGTCTCAATAAATGGCATGCCAATGCAAGATAAGAATAAGATCCTGAATATGGGCATTCTGTCAGAACCAATGATGCTGTCTTGCAACCACATGAAAGAGCGTTTATGATATGCTCAAACATAACATGTGATCCTTGGAACTCTAAAAAGATATCAACTGCTCTATCCAAACCCAACCAATCATGCGGTGCCTGTACTCCAAATATCCCCATCAAGAATAACAGAAGAGGACCCCAGCCAATGTACTCAGCACTTCGACAATCTTCTTCAACTGCAGAGAAGAATTCTTCACATATCCCACGAGAAACAGGATAAAATAGTTCTTCAAGTGATACAAACCTCTTCAGTCTCCTCAATTTTTCAACTGAAGAACGCTCAGCTCGCTCCGCAGATTGCATATCCAACAGCCTGGATAGGCAATCCAGCAATTGCTTTGCAAAAGAGCTAAAAGAGGGAGGTGCCTGAAGCGGACAGTAGCCATCAATTGGGTATTTGAAGGGGCGGGCACCAAAATTCAATTCACACCGTTCACCCTGAGAAAGAGAAACTGCAGGAATATATCCAGATTCAGGTCCCATCTTCCGAATGCCAGAAAATGCCAGACCAAGAGAAACACCATTCCTGTAGAAAGAAATCTCATCATCATCCAAGTCTATACAGCATCCAATGACATCACCTGCCACCCATGACTGACCATATGGCTTATCTTCCTTGTTCCATTTGCTAACTCTTCTGCCATCAAATGCATATGAATCATCAGCATCGCCTACACCCTTACGGTCAGTGAATGGACAGGAAATAGTAGCCCATCCAAGCTGTTGTATACCAGAAGTCTCCAAAATTACTTCATACATCCATTTCCCTTTCCAAACATAGACATTAGCCCTGGCACTACTGAATACTGCTAAGCTCTCTAAAAGCAAAGGTGGCTTAATGATTCTTATTTCACCACAAATACTAGATTTTTCAAGACCAACAACATCGGGTCCAGAGCCATTATCAACAATACAAACCCCATCCCTCTTAGTAATCAAAGCATCTGAACTTGAGTACAAGTGCTTCTTTATGATAGAACGAGCTAGACTGCTGTCAACGGGACCACTCAATGGAGCAAGTGATTTATTGGGAAGACCAAATACATATTCAAGAGCACGCTCCACAGATTGCTCACCAAAATCATCAGAATATGACACAAGGCGAGATTTCAACAAATTTTGCTTCCCATCATCACTATTTAATATCACAGCCAAACCAGAAGAAAGCCCGCCAATCCGGAGGCTATCTTCTGCCATCCCCTATAACAATAACCTCTATATGCCAAACTTAACTCAACATCGAAATCTTTGTCCTGTCCATATTCAACCGTATTCTTTTAACACGCATATTTCATTACCCTCATAAAAATTCCCACCCTCTTACCTTGAAACTGCAAAATTTGAAACTCAATCTCAAAATCAATGCACATATAACCAAAAATGATGATAATAAAATCATATTTTCCATTAACAAAATTCACTAGAAGAAAAAATTGAAACCGAAACTAAATTAAGCTTACATAATCTCAAAAAGTATACCTAGTTACACAAATTCTCATTTCCCTTGTGTCTTGTCTCTCTAAATTTCAAATTCTGATTTCCCTTGCGTCTTTTCTCTCGAAATTGAATAGAGAAAAAATCCAGAGATTGAAATTCAAAAAATAATAAAAAAAAAGGAACTTACATGCCCGCGTTCTACGTTGCTGTCACGTGAAATTGGAAAGGCGGCGGTGTGAAGCTAGGGTTTTTCATACCATTTAGATAGCGTAAAAATACAACTTAATTTAATTTTTAGAGAGAGAGGCCAAAATCTAACAGTGTTTTTTTTTTTTTCTTATTTTCCTATTTCCAATGAGACGGAAAGAGGAACGCTGAAACGTAGTGTGTGGACTTTCCCTGGCCGTGTGCCTGAGGATTTTCCCTACAATGACATTATTTGCCCAAAGAGTTTGGAGAAAGTGAAACGACTCGAACCAGGGCTGCGCCCAGCGGCCTAAGCTGAATAGAGCCCGCCGTGCCCAGGGTTCGTGTGGGCGACACGTGTATTGTTTTTAGCGGTTGATGACGTGGGTGCTGATGCTATTCCGCGCCACCCTTTTGATTTGCACTTCCCTGTGTGCTCGTTTCTGTGACTCGGTCAATGGCTCGGAGAAAATCTTGCTTATGGTTACTCACACACAAAAGGAGAAACATTTTTTTTTCCTGGTATCCAAATCTTAGTCTTAAATGAAAATATTCTTTTTGTTGGATCATTTGTAAATAATGTGAAGTTATTAAAATTTAACATAAGAATTCATAAGCTAAAACTAATAATTTTACTCCAATCGTAACAAAAATATGTACATAGATATGAAAAAATCAAACACAATATCTTAACTATTAATTCTTTTTATCATTGTTAAAATAAAAATGATAAATATAAATCTCAAATAAATGTTCCTTTTCCATGTGTATTGGTACACTAAGTGTTATTATCATATAAATTTTGAGCATTTAACTCAAATAATCCTAATTCAATGTCCAGAGTAAAAATCTTATAAATTTAAGATTTTGCTCTAATTACTATTTTTTAAACTAAAGACTTTCTTTGTATAAAATAAATATTATTTATATAAGTATTAAAAAAATTCATATTTTTAAAATAAAAAAATTTAAACGCAACCATTGTCAACGTAACAGTATTATCGTACAAATTGATTTTTAAAATGAAGTGTAGATAGGAATGAATGTATAGGAAAATAGGTGAGCACTGATAGTAGTGATGATGCTGTTAAATCAAAGCATATCTAACGCTAACTCGCTATTCGTTCCTAGAAAACGCAACGTCAGTCTACCTAGAAGTAGGAAGGATGCCCACCGAAAGATTCAGAAGACAAAAGAAAAAAAAGCCTTTATTCCATGCCATCCAAAGTGGCGAACTCTGCACCCATGGTTTGCACCGCACTGCCGTCTGCACCAGCACTACTACAGTATCACTCCACACCCTTTTGCACTTTTCTTTAAGATGTCGCGATAAGAAAGTTAATACAAATCAGATAAAAACTAGAAAATATTTTTGTGCATTGGGCAAGGACACAAATTTAAATATAATAATTTTTATATTTTATATAATATAAATATGATTTGATATAACGAAAATGTATAATATACATACATCATCATCATCATCATCATCATCAGAGCCTTTATCCCAATAGATTGGGGTAGGCTATATGAACCAATATCTAAAATCACGTTAGATCGTCCATATGTATTCTCTGCCTCCATAGATTCCTATTCAAGGCCATTTGCTCATCTAATTCTAAAACCTCCATGTCTTTCCAAACTACTGCCTTCCAAGTTTTTTTCGGTCTTCCTCTAGTCTTA
Source organism: Heritiera littoralis (assembly GCA_031772115.1). NCBI lineage: Eukaryota > Viridiplantae > Streptophyta > Magnoliopsida > Malvales > Malvaceae > Heritiera > Heritiera littoralis. The sequence continues at coordinate 589,870 of JAPDPK010000096.1, read as the reverse complement.
ACCCTTCTCTCAACATCCATATCCTCTATTCTCCTAACTGGAGCATCTACAGGTCTACGTCTTACATGTCCAAACCAACGTAAACGATTTTCACATATTTTGTCTTCGATAGGTACCACTCCAATCATCTTACGAATATCATCATTTCTCATTCTATCCTTTCTTGTATATCCACATATCCACCGTAACATTCTCATTTCTGTTACACTCATCTTTTGTGTATGTAGCCTCTTAGTCGCCCAACATTCACTACCATATAACAATGTTGGTCTAACAACTGTCTTATAGAACTTGCCTTTCAAACATGTAGGAATTCCTTTATCGCACAACACACCTGTAGCACTTCTCCACTTACTCCATCCAGCCTGGATCCTATAGGTCACATCACCATCAATCTCTCCATCCATCTGTATTATTGATCCCAAGTATCGAAAATGATCCCGCTTAGGTATCGCCACCCCATCTAACTTCACTACATCATGCTCTTCCAGTCGGTTAGAACTGAATTTACACTCCATGTATTCAGTCTTCACTCTGCTTAGTTTAAATCCTTTTGATTCCAACGTTTGTCTCCATACTTCCAACTTTGTATTGATCTCTGCTCTAGTTTCCGCACATAGGACAATATCATCTGCAAACATCATACACCAGGGCACCTTATCTTGGATGGATTTTGTCAATTCGTCCATAACTACCGCGAACAAGAATGGACTCAACGCTGACCCTTGGTGTAATCCCACCGTGATAGGAAACTCACTTGTTTGCCCCCCACCTGTCCTCACATGTGTCCTTGCGTCTCTATACATGTCCTTAATTAGTTTAATATATTTCAAAGGAACTCTTTTCTTCATTAAGGACCACCAGAGTACCTCCCTAGGCACTTTATCATATGCTTTCTCCAAATCTATAAAGACCATATGAAGATCTTTACCCATTACTCGAAAGCGCTCCATAAGTTGTCTAAGCAAATATATTGCCTCCATAGTTGATCGACCCGGCATAAAACCAAATTGATTCTCCGATATCTCTACATTCTTTCTTAATCTCCGTTCTATCACTCTCTCCCATAGTTTCATCGTGTGACTCATTAATTTTATGCCTCGGTAGTTGGTGCAACTTTGAATATCTCCCTTGTTCTTATATAAAGGTACTAAGACACTCTTCCTCCATTCCTCTGGCATTTTGTTAGTGTGCCAAATCTTATTAAATAGATTTGTCAACCACCTAACTCCTACATCTCCAAGGCATTTCCAAATTTCAATTGGGATGTCATCAGGTCCAACACCTTTTCCATTCTTCATCATCTTTAGTGCATCTTTTACCTCTGTCTCTTGGATTCTACGCATAAAGCACCGATTTAAATCCTTAAGAGGCACTGAAATATTATCCAAAACTTTATTTTGTCCATCATTAAATAATTTGTTAAAATAATCTCGCCACCTGTCCTTAATGTCATTATCTTTAACGAGAGTTCTTTGATGCTCATCCTGAATACATTTCACGACTCTTATGTCGCGACTCCTCCTTTCTCTTGCTCGTGCCAATCTGTATATCCTTTTCTCTCCCTCCTTTGTGTTCAACTTGTCGTAAATCTCTTTCGCAACCCTCGTCTTAGCTTCTGCCACAGCCTTCTTTGCCTCCTTTCTTGCTACCTTATATTCCGAAAAACTCTCTTCTGTATTGTTCTTCTTTAAAGCCTTGTAATGCTCTCGCTTAGTCTGTATAGCATCTTTTACTACTGCAGTCCACCATGTTGCGTCCTTTCCAGTCGGCACTTTTCCGTTTGATACTCCTAATGTCTCTTTGCCTACCTCCCGAATGCATTTTGCCATCTTATTCCACATTACATTTGGGTTCTCTTCTGTTGTCCAAGCCTCTTTTTGAATCCAACTATCTCTACATGTTGTATGACAATCTTTTAGCTTCCACCATCGAATCCGTTCAATTCCTTTTTGTTGGTTTCTTCGATGTCGTCTATCTATCTTCATATCTAGAACTAAGAGTCTATGTTGCGCGGTAACACTCTCACCTGGGATAACCTTACAATCCAAACATCTATGTCTATTCCTACTCCTAGTTAAAAAGAAATCTATTTGACTTGCTCTTGGTCCACTTCTAAAGGTTATAAGATGAGAATCTCTCTTCTTAAACAATGTATTTGCTAGAATTAGGTCATAAGATAAAGCAAAATTTAAAATAGCATCTCCTCCCTCGTTTCTTACACCATAACTAAAACCCCCATGTACTCTCTCAAAACCCTCTCTACTTGTACCTACATGTCCATTAAGATCACCGCCAATAAAAAGGTTTTCTCCTATGGGTACTTCTTGTACTACCTTATCTAAATCCTCCCAAAACTGTCGTTTACTAACCTCATCAAGTCCTATCTGGGGTGCATACACGCTAATGACATTCAACACCTCTTCTCCTAAAACTAGTTTAACCAAAATAATCCTATCCCCTTGTCTCTTAATCTGTACAACATCCTTATGGTACTCTTTATCTATAATGATACCTACTCCATTTCGGTCTCTATCTTTCCCTGTGTACCAAAGCTTATATTGCCAAGGTGCTATCTCTCTAGCCTTTTCCCCAACCCATTTGGTGTCTTGGAGACACAAGATGTTAATCCTCCTCCTACTCATAACCTCACAAATCTCACCTAACTTACCACTAAGCGTACCTATATTCCAAGATCCTAACCTAAGCTTATGGTTATGGACTAACTTCTTTACCCACCCCCATCCATTGTGGTGTGGGAACCTTTGCCTATTTAACACCACATCCAGGCGTTGATGTGGCGCGTCACTTCCGGGCGACGACCTAGCAACCCTTGCCCACTTTTCACTACACCCGGGCTCCGATGCAGCGCGTCGCTGTGTAGGGGACGCCCCAACGATGTTTTGATATTGGTTCATTTCATGAGATTGGACTAATTTTTAAGGCTGGTTGTCCAAACCTACCGCCACCCTCCTCCTTTACCCGGGCTTGGGACCGGCTGCGTTAACTCACACAGGCGGAGTTGTATAATATACATACATAAATTATTATATTTATTTTTTAAAAAATTTAATAGTCATTTTATTTTATTACAAATAAACTCTCAATCTTTCAAAAAATCTTAGAATTAAGTTTAAATTTGTTAAATGACACTTGTTGTTACTCAATTACAACAATGATTTTTGATAACATACGAATCTCGATCTGCGTCTTAACCTGTATCCAAGAACTCTATAAGAAAGACAATGATCAGAGAGCGCAGGGGCTTTTCCTTGTGCGCGCACTCCGATGCTTAAGTCAGACAGGATCTAAGCAGGGTTTTCATAAGCCAATAGAGATTAGGGTCTAAAAATGATACATGTGACCTATTTATAGGAGTAATATAACGTGTAATTACGGTTAAGACCCATAGCTTAAGTGATAACCTAGTGAATCTTTCATGGCCCTTCTTAGTCCTTTTTCCTCTTGGGCTTACACTACCATTAAGCCCAATGTTCTTTAGCATGACTTATATCAAGGCCCAATGACCTTTAGTAAGACCCTCATCAATTGCTCCCCACTCTTTCACAGGGTATACCCTGTGGAAGAGTATATAAAGTTTTTCTTTTATTTAAATCATGTCTATGCATAGCCTACTTTGTATACTTTTTGCTTCAGGCCTTTTTCTTCTCATGCGTGACTTAACTCACGCATTTTTCGCTTCAAGCCCATGTGTTGCCCATCTCACGAATTTTTCGCTTAGGGACTTTTACTTCATTCACGGCTGACCTCGCGCATTTTTCTCTTCAAGCCTATGCACAGTCTACTTCGTGCACTTTTCGCTTCAGGCCTTTTTTTTCTTGTGCCTGACTTACCTCGCGCTTTTTTCGCTTCAAGCCCTTGCACTTTTTGTCTTCATGTATGACTTACATCGTGCACTTTTCACTTCAAGTCTATGCATAGCTTACTTTGCACACTTTTCGCTTTAGGCATTTTTTCTTCTTGTGCGTGGCTTACCTCGCGCATTTTTAGCTTCAAGCCCTTGCACTTTTTGTCTTCGTGCATGACTTACATCACCCACTTTTTGCTTCAAGTCCATGCGTAGCCTACATCGCGCATTTTTCGCTTCAAGCCCTTGCACTTTTTGCCCTCATGCATGACTTACATCGCACACTTGTCGCTTCAAGTCCATGCGTAGCCTACATCGCGCATTTTTTGCTTCAGGCTTTTTTCATTGAGTGCGTGGCTTTCCTCACTCATTTGTCGCTTCAAGCCCTTGCACTTTTTGCCTTCATGCATGACTTACATTGGGCACTTTTCGCTTCAAGTCCATGCGTAGCCTACATCGCGCATTTTTCACTTCAGGCTTTTTGAATTTGAGTGCGTGGCTTACCTCGCGCATTTTTCGCTTCAAGCCTTTGCGTTTTTTGCCTTCATGCATGACTTACATAGCACACTTTTTGCTTCAAGTCCATGCGTAGCCTACATTGCGCATATTTCGCTTCAAGCTTTTTGAATTTGCCCGTCTCGCACCTTTTTGTGCTTAGGGACTTTTTTGTTTTGCCCGTCTCTCACCTTCTGTGCTTAAGGACTTTTGATTTGCCCGTCTCGCGCATTTTTCGCTTAGAGACTTTTAATTTGCATGTCTCGCACCTTCTGTGCTTAGGGACTTTTGATTTATTCGTCTCATGCATTTTTCATTTAAGGACTTTTAATTTGCCCGTCTCGCACCTTCTGTGCTTAGGGACTTTTGATTTGTCCATCTCACACATTTTTCACTTAGGGACTTTTTTTGTTTCATTCACAGCTTACCTTGCACATATTTCGCTTCAAGCCCTTGCACTTTTTGTCTTCATGCATGACTTACATTACGCACTTTTCGCTTCAAGTCCATGCGTAGCCTACATCGCTCATTTTTTGCTTCAAGCTTTTTTCATTGAGTGCATGGCTTACCTTGCACATTTTTCGCTTCAAGCCCTTGCACTTTTTACCTTCATGCATGACTTACATCGCACACTTTTGGCTTCAAGTCCATGCGTAGCCTACATCGCTCATTTTTCGCTTCAGGCTTTTTGAATTTGCCAAGCTGGAAGGTTGGACATACTCCACTGCATCTCAAAGGAACCTGCTACAGCCTGCGCACCCTGCCACCTAAAGGAGCTTTGCCGCAGCCTGCTCGCCTCTTGCAGCCTGCTCCCCTGTTGCAAATTGCTCACTTAGCGCAGAGCTGCTCGCCTCTCGCAGCATGCAAATCCTCTTACAGCCTGCTCGCCTACTGCAAGCTGCTCGCCTCTCGCTACCTGCACGCCTGCCACAAACTGCTCGCCTTTCGCGGCCTGCTCGCCTCTCGCATCCTGCATGCCTACCACAAACTGCTCGCCGTTCATGGCCTGCTCGCCCCTCGCATCCTGCACGCCAGCCTCAAACTACTCGCCTTTCGCGGCCTGCTCGCCCCTCGCATCCTGCACGTCTACGCCTCTTGCATCCTGCTCCACTACCGCAAACCTACTCGCCTGTCGCTGCATGCAAAGCCTCTCCTAGCCTGCTCGCCTGTCGCAAAGCTGCTCGCCTCTCGTGGCCTGCACGCCTGCCGCAAAACTGCTTGCCTATCGCGGCCTGCACACTCTCGTGGCCTACTCTCCCACAACAAGATGCTCGCTTATCACGGTCTGCACGCCTGTCACAGCTTGCTCGCCTGCCATAAAACTGCTCGCCTATCACAGCCTGCTTGCCTCTCGCAGCCTGCTCGCATGCAGCAACCTGCTAGCCTGTCGTGCACCTACTAAATGCCTGCCGTGCTCTTGACGCGTTTTTAACCCTGTCGCTAGCTTGCAGCCAATTGCACCCTATTATGTGCCTACGGTACGTTACATCTTGTTGTGTGCCTGACGTGTGTTACACCCTACCGCATACCGACCACATGCCTGTTGCGCCTATTGCTCGCTGAGGCACCCTGCAGCAGGTCTACAGCCCGTTGCACTCTACCACATGTGACCAGATGCTTGTCGAGCCTATTGCTTGCTGAGGCACCATGCCGCAGGTTTACCGCGTGTTGCACTCTGCCGCATGTGACCACATGCCTGTCGCGCCTATTGCTCTCTGAGGCACCCTGCTGCAGGTTTACGGCGTGTTGCACTCTGCCACATGCCTACTGTGTACCTGCCGAGGCCACTGGGTCGTTGCATCTTGTCGCATACCTACTGTGTACTTGCCGAGGCTATTGGGTTGTTGCATCCTGCCACATGCCTAACGTGCGTTACACCTTGCTGCACACGACCACATGCCTGCCGCGCCTAGTGCTCGCTGAGGCACCCTGCCGGAGGCCTACCGCGCGTTGCACCCCTAGCTAGGTCTCCTACCTCAGTTTGCCACCTAATCTGCCATAGGCTTCCACATTCTACCACAGGCTTGTTTCGTAGATTGTGTTCTCGCTATCGCTATCTTTTATACATGGCTTTTTTGTTTGTTTCCACAGACGACGCCAGTTGTTGTTACCCGTTTACAACAATGATTTTTGATGACGTACGAATCTCGATTTGCGTTTTAACCTGTCTCCAAGAACTCTGTACGAAAGAAAATGATCAGAGGGGGCAGGGGCTTTCCCCTGCGAGCGCACTCCGATGCCTAAGTCAGACAGGATCTTAGCAGGGTTTCCATAAGCCAATAGAGATTTGGGTTTAAAAATGATACATGTAACCTATTTATAGGAATAATATAGCGCGTAATTACGGTTAAAACCCATAGCTTAAGTGATAAACTAGTGGATCTTTTATGGCTCTTCTAAGTCCTCTTTCCTCTTAGGCTTAGACTATCATTAGGCTCAATGTTCTTCAACATGACTTATATCAAGGCTCCATGACCTTTAGTAAGACCCTCATAAATACTAACTTCCATTTGTATTGCATACGTGGCATCCAACAAAACTATCTATATCAGCTTTTACGTAAAATGTCTAAATGATAGTATTATTTAACAAATTTGAACTTAATTGTATAATTTTAAAAAGTTGAAGGTATTTATACCATAAAATAAAAATTTATGAATTAATTTTTATGTGATAAAACATCGAGAATTTAATTCTATTTTATGAAAAAGTTAAAGTACATTTAACTATTAAATTTTTTTTATAATTACAACTAGCAAGTCAAACTTTTTTTATTTTTTAAATAAAAAATACAAAGAATTATTAACTAATTTTTGACAAAAAAAAAATAAAAGAGAGAGAGAGAGAGGCGGTTGTAAAAGATTTTTCGTTTTTTCCTTTCAATTCAACATGTGAGTTGGGAAAATTTGTGGAGGCATATCACCTTATTCTGATCAGTTTTGGGTTAAAAGGTCGACACGGGGTACACATGGAGTTGCTGTAATGATCTGATGACAGATGGCATCTAATAAGATGATAAGTCAATCAATGTAAAATAAAAAAACAAAAATGGAAAACGCTTTTGAGGTGGCAATAATGACGTCACCTGATCTGATCCTTTCCTAGGTTCATTACACATTTCGATTTTCACGAAATGAAATAGGCAAAATGAAATAACTATTTTGTAACCAAAAAAAAAAGAAATAACTATTTACAACTGTAATAAAATAGAAAAAGATTAAAATAAGATAATTATTATAAAAATTAATTTATTGAAATAAAACATATTAACAATATTATTAATATCTGAGCCAAAAAAAATTATTAATATATTTGATTACTTTATTAATTAGAATTAGAATAAATATAAATTTTATTTTTATTAAATTAAATCATAATTCATTATAAAATAATAATTTTTTATATATTTTATTTTTTCATTTACTTATGCGACCTTTCCATCTCCAGTAATTTATTGGTTGATTAATCAAATTCAGCCACGAGCATTTAAAGCTCTAAGTGACCAAATTTAATTGTAGGAGGAATCGATTGGAGTTCCAAGCAGATAGATCCGATGGTAGGCAATCAATGACTAACCACGCGAATTTGAATAGGAGTAATTGGTTCATCCAAATTTTGAAAATATATACACTCCACATTTATTCTAACGAATAATGATAAGACAATCACTTTTAATATTTTTCTTCTCAAAAAATTACATCACATTAAATATTAAAATTGAAAGTAATAACTTGTTAGTTTTATTAGTAGAAGAGAAAGTAAGTTACTTGTTTCAATGCTAAATACTCAACTTAGGATCTAACGTTTTGAATAATTCTCAATTAATGATATGATCTTTAATTTTGATCAATTAAGGACTAAACGTTTTCGATTTTGTTTAATGTAAAACTTTTTAACGAGAGTGATAGTCATGCACTGTTAAATTATTAACAACGTTAACAGTGGACACGTGGTACTCTACTGGTTATAATTTTTTTAAAAATTAAGTTTCATCTAAAAAATAAAATTTATTTTTTCTTATAAATTTCTTTTCCATATTTTTTTTTCCACAATTAAGCATCACTTTACTAATTTCCTTTTTATTACTTCACATTGCATTTATTTCTTGTTATCACAATTCTTTCTTCTCTTTTTTTTTTTCAGATTTTTTCGCTTAGTATCTGAAACTTTGTTTTTTGTTCAATAATCATTCTTCTCTCTATTTCTCCTTTTCTTTTACTCTTCTTTGACGTCATGCTTTAAGGCAACAAAGGGAAAGGAAGCTTAACGAGAAGCTGTGTAATTCTTGGTTTCACTAGCAGAGTCGTGGAAATGGAGAGAAATCAAGGACTTTACTTGGCAGTGAGGGGTTGTCCCTTGATCCCTTATGCTGCATTAATTGGTTGATTTAGAAAAGCTTTATTTTTTCTTAAAATCAAATGAAATTTTATTTGTTAAATAAATTTTCAAGGAAAAGTGTTGGAACTTGGTTATTAAAGCTTTTTGTTAAGATTTAATGTAGGTTTTGACTTTTCATTTAATTGTAAGAAATGGGAAAGTTTGAAAAGCATCGATTTTTTTATGAATTTATATATGATGCACTGACAGTGTATAGTTTCTATACACTGTCGTTGCACCAGAGGTTGACACCTCATCAATGGGCCCTTATATGCAAATATAAATAAATTTTTTTAATTTGCCCATAAGAGCCTATTGATGAGGTGTTAACCTCTGATGCATTGACAGTGTATAGAAACTATACACTGTCAGTCCATCATATACAAACTCTTTTTTTATTTACTTTCAATAATTTATTGATCAATGGGAAAAAAAGTTTGGATTCTGATGGGATTTTGGAAACTTTTTTCTTATTACTTACCGTTTTTCTATCCGATCTGCTGTTGGGTTTTTTATGCATGTGTTTTGTGCTTATTTTAAGGGGAAATAAAGTTATTAGTGGAGGAATTTATTTAATATTTTTTGAGGGCTTTGCATTTCTATGGAAAGAACTATGTATAACATGTTATTGCTTAAAATTTTGCAGGAATCTACATTTGCTCAATACATATTACAGCAGTATAAGATTACAATAAGGGTAACTTTCTCTCTAAATCTAAAAAATTGGTTTCTAGAAAAATGTAAGACATAAGAGTATTTATGAGATAAAAAGGAATTTTTTTTTAGAATTTTTCAAAGTCGGCAAATGTTTGCTAGCGATGAGACATGACGGTAGACTAGCAATCAACCACCATTTTTCTAGGTGTTATGAAGAAACCATTGGGAGAGAGGGGATTTTACAGAAAAGAGAGAGGTGGGAAAGGGTATAGAGGAAAAAAATGAAAAAAATGAACAAAAAGTTTATGTAACGTCCTCGGAAGCTAGGATTTTCGAGTTAACTTTTTCCTTTACTTACTATGTTTGTTACTCACTTAGTGTAGTTAACACCCAACAAGTATATTACTACTCGTTTAACTGTTTAAGACTAATTGTCTAATGTACCATTTAACTATCTTGTGACCTATGCCACTTACCTACTTAAAAATTTCGACCTATATTATGTCCATATTTCATCTTTATATAACTTGCGAATATTTCATTAACTTGCTACACATCTATTATCTCAATGTGGAATTCAAAGTCATACCTATTCACTTAGTAATTAATATAGATTAAATATCATCACAAGGCTCATGTACTAGTATTAATCAGTACAGTCCTATTACTTACATCCCAGTTTCTATACAGTGTTTTTACAAAAAGAATCCAAGTCTAGAATATAAACAAATTGTATAATGTGATTAAATCTTAACATAAAGGTAATAATGCTTAGCAACCCTTGCTTTGAACTCTTAGTGCACTACACTTGCATTTGAGCCTATCTTAAATAATCTGTGAGGTGAAAGAGAGGGGGTGAGCTAAAGCCCCGTAATAAAGCCCCGTAAGAAAATATATACAAGAGATGCTAGGCTCATACTGTCTTGCGTGCATATATATATATATATATATATGCATGTTAAAATCGAATAGTGATCGTAAAAATCGTACCTTATGCACATGCAGTGAGAAGACCTAGCTAGACTAGACACTGAAGTTCTTGTGTTATGCAAAAACCAAATGCACCAAAGTCTGGTTTATAAATGAAGTTTACAAAGAACATTGGATTTTCAATATAAGTACAAATATAAGGTATAAAATCATTATACATATAGCATTTACAAAACCGAGATCTAGTACAAAAAGGAATAGGAAACTCATTCTTTACCTTAAAAATTTCAAAATGCATATTTAAAAGCATTTATTAGGAGACAGGTATCATTCTCGAGATTGGACAATATAACCAAGATTTGATAAGATAATCAAGTAAGCCTTCTATGAAAGCATCCACTGCAGCTAGCAATGGTTTCAGTCCTATACTAGGGATGTATTCATGATTATGAATCATCTCAGCACCAGTGATCATTTAGTAGCTGAAGTACTGTCTTGACTAGTTGTCGGACAACGCACAATCCTATATATGTATATATCGGTATCCATTGCTACACAGGCGGACTCTATGACGTATATGCATGTACAGGTGCCTAAATGCCACACATGCATAAATGATAAGCATCTCATAATGTCACACAGAAATCTCACGATGCCACAAAGGCATCTCACGATGTCACACAAACATCTCACGATGCCACCAAGGCATCTCACTCATACCAAATGTTTCAAGTATCAAAATCCATGCAAAGACAGTTTTAAAATAAAGTTTATATAGTCCAAGCTTATGTCATACAAACACACATAGTTTGAAGACATTAAAGTGTATAAAACATACTCTGAACAGTTGTCACGTCATTTCAAAACACTTAGGCAAAGCTGTCAGGCAATCACTTTCACATCACATATAAAGCAAACTTGATACTTTTGTAAAACAATATTTATCATTTGAAAACACAAGCTAATCTCGATGCAAAGTTGCATTCATGAAATACATAATGTTCATAATGCATAATAAAGGTTTAAACTAGTCCTACAAGGTCTACCTAAGTTGATTTCTAATCTAGCAGCATAATCTTTTAGAAAATGGAACCCCCTACAAGTAATTTACAATAAATCACAATCCAATTTCAACAGTTTAAATCCACAACAGTTTCAAATCAATTTTAAATCCATAAATCACTCTTCAACAGCATTTAAAATCCACAAACAGTTTCAAAGTAGTTTTAACTCCATAAAACAATCTCAACAGTTATTAAATCCAAAAATAGTTCAAAAAATTATTAAATCTAGAAACCATAGTCAAATTAGTTATTGATTCCAGAAACTGTTCCAAGTAGCTTCAAATCCATAAATTCACATCACACTCATGACGCACACACACACACACACACATATATATTTCTTATCTACCATATTCATAGTTTCACAATTTTCATGTAATATATATACACTATCATAATGAAAAACAAGAATATGATACTAACATACACCTTAGTACATATTATTCTTACCAAGGAGTACCAAGGCTTGGTACTTAGTAATCATCACTGTTGACACTTAATTTTGTCCCATTTTTGTTATTATTATTGTTATTATATTCTATTTATTATTGTTATTATTATTTGTTTTTTTATTTTTATTTTTTTATTATTATCTTTTTTATTTATTATTATTATTATTATATTTTATTTTTTTGTTTTGTTGTCCATCAGCTACTGTCCATTAGTCACTGCCGCTACCAACCCTTGCCAGCCCCGTCCCCTCAGGTTGTCACTGACCCCTGCCACGGCCTTCCTAGAAACCGATCACCAACTCTATCATCCATCCCATCTCCACCAACCCCAGTCTAGCCTTACTCCCTTCTAAAAACCCATCCGGTCACTGCCAAAAAGGGGCCATTTTTTGCTCCTCTCTTCTGGCTCGACATCAACCACCAGCATCATCCTCACCCAAACCGAGACCCTTGACCACTTCGAGCTCACGACCAACCCGCAACCAAACGGAAACCCCCAAACACCATCATCACCACCACACCAACAACCTCCAACACCATTGCCTACCCATCACTTCGACCACGCCACCATTTTCGGCCATCCTTCACAGCCCCAACACACAACAACCACCAAAAAACGAAAACGTCTCACTGCCTAAACCCAAGCTTCAAGCTCCTATAGCTCAACCTATCACAAACCGAGATCACCACAACACCACTACCATCACCAAAAATCCCGTGAAACCCGAACCCCTAAAACAGCAAAACCAACAGACAAACACGCACACACAGACATACCAACAACCATCATCATCACAAAAACATTCGAAACCATCAACCAAAAAAAATAAAAAAACAAAAACAAAAAAAGGGGTAAGGAGGCCTTCGGTTCCTAGTAGATCTACGTGGTTAGGAGAATTTTTTGAGAAATCCGAGGCTAGAAACGGAAAGAGGAGGCGGAGAGCTTTCGAAAGGTCGGAGGCTTTTCAGGGTTTGGCCACCGGCTACAGCGACTGACGGCAGCGCACGGAGGTTCGGCGGTGGCCGGAAATCACCTGGCCGAGAGCTTTGAGAGCTCTGAAATTTTTTTTAAGAAAAGAGTTGAGAATGAAGAATAAAAAAAAGTGTTGGTTTTTATAGCTGAAAAAAAAAAAAAACAAGATGATCCGTGCGTGCACCTAGGATCCGACCCGGGACCCACGCGCCTGACCTACGAGAGGAGACCCGCGCGCCACTCGTGCCGCGCACGACCCGATCCGCGTCAGCCCAATCCGCTTCAGCCCACATCCCTGCCTAGGCCCAGTCTCGTGTGGATCAGATTTGGGCTGTCAATTGAGCAAAGTTCAAAGGGCTCCCTTGGGTTTTCTAAAACCCAAATCAATAAGGTATATTTCTTTTAATTTTAGTAAATTGTTTGTCTTATGTTTAGTTATTATTATTTTTATTATTGTTGTTGTTGTTGTTGTTGTTGTTATTATTATTATTATTATTATTATTATTATTATTATTATTATTATTATTATTGTGCTGTTATTATTGTTTTTATTATTTTTATTATTATCATTATTACTATTATTGTGTTATTATTATTATTATTATTATTGTGCTTTTATTATTATTATTATTATTATTATTATTGCAAAATAAGAAATTGAAAAATTTTCTTTTACTTGTATTTTCATTAATTATTATTATTGATTAGAAAGTGTATTAAAAAAATTAAAAATTAAAAATTAAAAATAAAATAAAATAAAATAAAATAAAATAATGATGAGTAAATAATTGTGTCATACTTGTCTAGCCGTTAATTAAATGAAATTCGTCCGATGATGGGATGTCATGAAACTCACAAGTAGTGATTTCTTGACTGATCCTAGGTGATAAGAGTATACTAAATGTTACCAGAGTATTGGGATATTTAGTATGATTTTTCAATAATTTAAATTTTATTAAGAATGAAAATAAATATTTTTTTAAATAAAAAAAGAAGAAAAAATTAATAATAAAATTTAAATTTAATTAAATAAATGTTCGATGATGGGATGTTATGAAACTCGCAAGTAGTGATTTCTTAACTGATCCCTAGGTGAGAGAAGTTCACTAAGTGTTACCAAAGCATTGGGGGTACTTAGTGCAATTTTTCCATAATAAAAATTTTTATTTAAAATAAATAAAGAAATATTTATATAAAAAATTAAAAAATTCATTTGCATCATTCATTGTCTGTTTGCATCATATGCATTCATAATAATTTTCGAAGCGAGTGTGAATCTTCCGATGATGAGATTCTATAGAACTCACAAGTAGTGATTCTTAAGAAATCTCTAGGTGAGGAAAATTATTTCAAATGTTACTAGAGTATTGGGATATTTGATTTAATTTTTCAATACAAAAAGGTTCACATTCACTTTTGAAAAATAAAATTTAACTTTTTAAAATAAAACAAAATAAATTTACAATTAAAAAATGATTTTGAATAAAAAGATTGCAATAAAATAAGAATTATTTTTAAATGTTAAATTAAGACCATTTTATTAAAACCAAATGATAACACATGATTACAATGTTACCGTTTTTTAATAGGCGTCGTGGGGGTGCTAATCCTTCCCCATGCGTAACTCCCGGACCCGATTTTGTTTTCGCAGACCAAAAATTATCTTTTTAATAAAATTTAATTAATTTTGAGATTTTGTTAAAAAGATAAATAGTTTAGGTGACCAATCACACCTAACAAAAAAGATTGGTGGCGACTCCCTTTGTTTTTAAATGTTTTCAAAATCGTTGAGCACGAAATCGTTACGACAATCACACTTGTACTTGTTGGCCTATTACTATCATTTCATTGCCTTGGCAAATTTCCCTACTTCACTCTAGTGCAACTTTGGTAATTTCTTCCTCAATATTTTTCTACAAACATACATTAATATCATGATTAATAATTTCCTAGGAAATATATACCTTAAGGTCAAACAATACAATATTCTTCAAGATTTCTTAATTGTTCCTACACCAAAAATCATTTCAATATCTTTCTATTTATTTCATAATTCAAGTTCATATCTTAAATTTACCCTTTACTATTGAAATTCGTATTCCAACACCATTCAACAATTATCAATTATTATAATTCTTACTTACAGCTAATATTTCATTGTCTTTCCAAAATACACATTTTCAAACAAAAGCCAGATTTGCCGATTATTCACCTCTATAATGTAATCTCAACAATAAATTATAGAAACAATTTACCAACTTCCATCATTCTAGAAATCAAACCACTAACAAGCCCGACAGCCTCTATTTTGTAGCTCCAACAGCCACCTTTTTTTTGTCTTAAATCAATCCTAATTGGCACTTAAGATCGTCTAGAGCCCACTTAAGAAAAAATTAGCTCAAATCTCCTAAAACCAACCCCCAAGAGCCACTGCCTAGCCCTTGAAAATCCACCATCGAAAGCTCCTTAACTCATCAATAGAGCCCCTTTTTGTTCAACCTTTACATGCCTCTTTCAACCTTCAAAACCAACATCATTTTTCAACCTTCAACCCACCTAGGCAACACCAAAAACTCAGCCAACACAGCTGTTAGCTTTAAATTGACATGTGTATTTTGAAATGACAAAAACTTAAGTAATATTTAATGTTTGATTCATATTGTAAATTTGCTTTATCACACATGACTCTCTCAAACCATTTTAGGTGTTCATATCAAAACATTAAGATCATGATTTAATTTTGTATTCTTATTGGTCTTAATCATTTATAAAATGGTTTTATATATTTTCATTATGTAATTTTCTCAAGAAAATATTGAACACATTGTTAGAAATGTACTTAATGAGTTTTTGGACAAAACATTAAGATCATGATTTAATTGTATATTCTTATTGGTTTTAATCATTTATAAAATGGTTTTGAATATTTTCATTAGGTAATTTTCTCAAAAAAATATTGTACACATTGTTAGAAACGTACTTAATGAGTTTTTGGACAAAGATTTTAGTCGAGAAAGTCAAGAAATACTTCCACAAAATTCAAAAATGTTTTGGGGTAAATTAAAACCAAAGATCACATCATTTCTAACCCAAAATGGCTTTGAAAAGTGCAGTAAAAGCATGACGAATCGATCCCCCATGTTAAGGGATCAATCCCCTAAAGGCAGAATGCTCCTAAGAGGAAAATTAAGGCATGTGATCTATCCTTAAGGGAAGGGATCGATCCCTTCATGGCAGAATGCTCTGGAGGCTTGAAAACATGCATAGGATCAATCCCCTAGGATATAGGATCGATCCCCTACCTCGGGAAAACACTCTAATGGCTAGTTTTTGTGAGATACAACGATCACATTCGATTTTGGCTCCAACAAACGTCAAGAATACATCCGAAGGACTATATATAGAGGCTTGGAAGCTCAAGAAAGCAAGAGGAAGGTCTGAGCAACAAAATTCTTCATCTTCTTCATCTTCTTTAAGTTTCAACAACAATTCAAGAGCTAGAAATTCTTCATCCTTTATTACTCACATCTTATTGTATTTCATAGCACAAATACTTTAGATTTTCTTTTCTAGAGCGTAACCTTTGTGATCATTTGCCTACCTAGAGGCCTTCTTTGATTACACCCCTGGTAAACGCAATCACATCTTGTAAAGGGGAGTGAACTCTTGAGTGCTATATTGTAAGTGAGAATTAGGTAGATAAGGTTTACTTCTTGGGCCCGAAAAAAGGAGGGGATAGGTTTCTCTTAAGCTTTGAAAAAGAGGGAAGTTTCTCTTGAGCCTAGAAAAAGAGGGAGGTTACTCTTGAGATCGCAAAAAGAGGGATTGTATTACAAATTCAAGATAGTGAATTTGGGGAAAATCCTTGGGAGTGTCTCAAGATAAAGGATGTAGGCAAGGTTCCCGAACCTCTATAAATCGATTGTGTACATTTCTCTTTCTCTTCTCTCTTTACTTATTTGCATTTATGTTGTGATTGTTGAATTGAACTTGAATTGCATGCTTGTGTAGCTTATAGAACTTAGAAAATTCAATATAAGCTAGAGAAGTTAGAAGAATCGAAAAACGAACAAAAGGATAGCACAAACCAATTCACCCCTTCTCGGTTTAGTTATAGAGCCAACAACTGCCTTTTATCAGCCCCAAACTCTGCCTTTAAAACCCCAGGAATACCTTGTTCAAAGCCTTATCACAACCCTGCACTTTCCATTCGATAACCCAGCTGTCGTCCCTTATTCCTACCCTATTTTCACAGCAACTTTAGTAACTAAATAGTTACCATCTCCACTTCACCGTCTCCCTTATTTCAGTGCCGAAGTCCCCTCTATCCAGGCAGCAACCAGTTCAGCCTTCCCCATTTTCTCTTCTTCTTGACAGCATAAGAACCAACAATTCTAGCAAGGCCAACAGCTCCAGCACTTTTTCCTCTCTTCCTTCTCTCAATTTGAGTCCTTCCTTGGCAGTAGTTACTGCCTTCTTCACTCTTTCCTTCCCTTTTTTGGTCACCTCTCTTCCTTGGCTCAATCTCCATTTCAGTATTGAACAATCCATCTCCAGCCTCCCTTGTCGCAGCCACGCCTAGTCAGTCTCCCTTAGAAGCAAATCTGATTCAATAACCAACCCCTTGTTTCAATTCCATCGTTGCCTCGTCCTCTTCCTCTTTCTCTTTTGTTTGTTAAGAAGAACTCTCCCTAACATGCTTTGTTTCACTCAAATGAGATCCCACAGCCAAACACTTAATAATAAAAATCACACATTCCCTCTTTCAAGGGAAACCATAACAACTGAACAAAAAAAACTTCAAGCTTTCGAATCTGAGCATCTTCGGGCCTTTTTTTTTTGTATCAAAGTGAGAAGGAAGGTTAGGCATTGGGTTTCATTATACTAGGATAATGAAGAGATTCGAGTGGTGGAAGGAAATTGTTTGGGTTTGATTGGTCGTGGTTTCAACTTTAGATTTGCAAAAATAGAAGCATTTTCGTAGAAAAATAAGACTAGAAACAAAAAGAGGAGATGGAGGAGCTTTTAAAGCATTTCGGATTTTGGACTCCAGCAACAGTGGTTGATGGCAGCAGGTGGTGGTTCAATGACATTAAAGGAGAGAGAGCAGAAGTGAGTTTCTAAGGGTCTGTTTGGCATTGTTTTTGTTTTATGCTTTTGTTTTTACTTTTTCTGAAAACTACAACAAAATCATGTTTGGTAGTTATGTTTTTGTTTTAAAAAAAACAAAAACAAAAATTCAGAAATTGGTGAAAACAAAAATTTGTTGTTTTTCAATATTTTGGAAGTGTTTTTGCACTGTTACTACACGGGTGAACAGTGCCCGTTCGGCTACAGTAAAAAATTTTGGCTAAAAAATTCATTAAAAACTCATCAAATTGTCTAAAAACCGTAACCAATGGGAATCGAACCTTGTCCATTTTTTAACATAGACTCCACCCGCTTTAACTGATCCTTCATTGTTTGCAAATTTTTGCAACAAAAAATATACAAGCAAACATATTTTCAATTTCAATAAATTGAAAATAAAACAAAACAAAATTTCTAAAAACATAAAACATAAAACTCACAACAATCCTAAATGACCCCTAAGTGTTTCTTTTCTTTCCTCTTTTATATACACACACGTTACATAATAAATATATCTATACATACTACAAATGTATTTATATATATAAAATAATTATATATATTGTAAATATATATACACACATTTTTTTGGATAATTATATCTATATGTATCATAAGGTATATTATATTATATTTAATATATATGCATGTATATATATAATTTGTATTTATATATATGTCTTTAAATATACATATATATATATATATATATTATATTTTAATTGATTTATATATAAAATATTTGATATTTTAGTTACTATATACATGTAACTCTTTATTTTCCTCGATATATATACTTTATATATTTATATTATACTTTGAACAAATATATTTATATTTTATTTTCCTTATATACACACACTATATATATATTTGATTTATATAAATATATATATATATATATATCCACATATATATATATAAATTTTTCTTGTATTTAATTTATATACATATATATGATATAAATATATATTATAGCTATTCAAAATCTTGTTATCCTTTTAACTTGTGATACGTACTCTTGTGATTTTCTTGATCTTCATGACACTCAAGCCTTACATACTTGTACTAACACATTGATCTATTTACCAAGGTTAAGAAATTTGCAGATATCACAGTTTGAATTTTTATAGTAAACTAAAAAAATTTCATCAACCTCGACTATTTGAAATGGCGAGTGTAGTTTACTCCTATTAAAAAGTCTTACATTGAACAAATTCGAAAATGTTTGATCCTTAATTGATCAAAATAAAATATTGTAAAGATTAAGTCCTCAATTGAGCATTTAGCCTTATCACAACAAGTTACCGGTACTAATAATGTGATGTGATTTTATGAGAGTGAGAGTATTAAAAGTGAATATCTCTAACATTTCCCTTGTTTTAACGATTATTATTCTTCTTTGAGAAGAAGTGTGTTCAAGATTTGAATCTCTTCTTTTTATTTATTATGAACAAAACATTATATATATGTTGACCCCTGTACAAGTTTATGGATTGGGTTTATGAACTGGGACAATGATATTGGTTTAAGATACTTTGTGCATTTGGTCTATTACGGGTTTAAGTTCATTATTTTGGGCTAATTTCCTTCTCCTACAAGTGGCAAAGGAGCATTTGAAGAAGCTGAGTGATTTTGCAACGTGATCAGCACTTGGATATTGCTAAGAAGACTAGCATTGTTTTGCTTGAAGGAAATTTTTAATTCTGTTAATATTTTATATGTTGCTAATCTTTTTTTAGATTTGAAATTTGTTTTTATGTATTTTTTTTCCTATAAACCTAAACACATTTTCTTAATATTTTAGTGATAATTTAATAATACAATTGCCATATTTCTTTTATCATATGTCATATTATTCCTAATATTCAAAATTTTTAACCCTTTGTATTATTTCAATTATTATTATTGTTATTTTTCATTTCCAACAGCATATTTTTTTCTGTTGAGAAATAGTATAAAAAATAATCTTCTCTTCCTTCAAGATTTCTTTAAATTAAATCTATATATATTTTTTGTTTTGGAGTTATGTATATCATATGAAAATATATATCGTATACATATATAATTTTAGAACTTTTTATCATTTAGTAAAAATCCCAAAAAAATTAAAAAAAAAAAACTAAAAAAAATTCAGCATTATCGTAATGAAGAAGTAGCACAAAACACCAAAAAAAAACTAAAATAAAGAAGAGAGAGAGAGAGAGAGAGAGAGAGAGAGAGAGAGAGAGAGAGAGAGAGAGAGAGTCATAAAAAGGTTGGTTTAAAGGGTCTTGCAAGATTTTAAGGCTTGAAATTTTGTGAGGAGAAGTGAAGGCAATTATACTTTAGATACTTAATACATTTTTTATATTTTAATTTGATATGTTAGTGTAATGCTTCGAGCTAATTTTTTTCTTTATACTATGTTTGTCACTCGCTCAGTGTAGTTATCACATACACGTAGATTACTACTCATTTAATTGTTTAAGACTAATCATCTAAGGTCCTATTTAACTACTTCATGATGAGTGCCATATACCTACTGAAAAATTTCAAACTATATTATGTTCATCATTTTTTTTTCTTATTTAACTTCATGATATTTCGTAAACCTATTGCATAACTATTATCTCAATATGAAACTCAAAGTAATAAATATTCCCTTAGTGCTTAATATTGATTAAGTTTCATCATGAGGTACCTATACTAGTATTCATTAGTACAATCCTATTACTTACACCCCAGTCTCTATATACTCTATTTACAAAAAGAATCTAAGTTTGGAATATAAACAAATTGTATAAAGAAATTATACCTCAAATCGAAAGTGATGAACTTTGTTGCACGTTTATCGATGCTCAGTGCACCCCACTTGCATCCGAACCTTTTTGAAGTAATCTGTGGGGGAGAAAGTGAGGGGTGAGCTAAAGCCTAGTAAGAAAATATAGTAAGAAAATATATACAAGAGATACTAGGCTCATACCCTCATGCGTGCGTGTATATGCATGTTAAAAAAGAGTAGTGATCATAAAAATCATGCCTTTTGCACATGCAGTGAGAAGACCTAGCTAGACTAGACACTGAAGTTCTTATGTTATGCATAAACCAAATGCACCATAATCTGGTTTCTGAATGTAGTTTACGAAGAACACAGAATTTTCAATATAAGCACAAACATAAGGTATAAAATCATTATGCAGATAGCGTTAAATCGTGTTAATGTTCACATCAGTTACAAAACCGAGATCTTGTACAAAAAGGAACATGAAACTCATTCTTTTCCTTAACAATTCCAAAATGCATATTTAAAAGCATTTATTAGGAAACGAGCATCATTCTCAAGATTGGGCAATATAACCAAGATTTGGTAAGGTAACTAAGTAAGCTTTCTATGAAAGCATCCACTGTAGCTAGCAGTGGTCACAGTCCCATAATAGGGCTCTATTCATGATCATGAATCATCCCAGCACCAATGACCATCTAGTAGCTGAGGCACGTGTCTCGACTAATTGTTGAACAACTCATAGTCCTATTTATGTATATATTGGAATCCATTGCCACATAGGCGGACTCGAGACGTATTACATGTACAAGCGCCTAAATACCACACAGGCATAAATAATGCCACAAAGGCATCTCACGATGTCACACAGACATTTCACGATGACACACAAGCATCTAATGATGTCACACAGACATCTCATGATGCCACCAAGGCATCTCACTCATACCAAATGTTTCAAGCATCAAAATCTGTGCAAAGACAGCTTTAAAATAAAACTTATATAGTCAAAGCTTATGTTGCACAAACATATGTGTTTGAAGACATTAACGTGCATAAAACATACTTTGAACAGTTGTCACATTATTTCAAAACATTTTGGCAAGGTTGTCAGGTAATTACTTTCACATCACATATAAAGCTTACTTGATACTTTCCTAAAACAATATTTATCATTTGAAATCACAAGCGAATCTCGATGCAAAGTTGCATTCTTGAAATGCATAATGTTCATAATGTATAATGTATGTTTAAACTAGTCCTACAATGTCTGCCTAAGTTGATTTCTAACGAAAATCTAGCTGCATAACTTTTTAGAAAATGGAACCTCCTGCAGGTAGTTTACAATAAACCACAATCCAATTTTAACAGTTTAAATCCACAACAGTTCCAAATCAGTTTTAAATCCACAAATCACTCCTCAACAATGTTTAAAATCCACAAATAGTTCCAAAATAGTTTCAACTCCATAAAACAAACTCAATAGTTATTAAATCCAAAAATAGTTCGAAACAATTATTAAATCTAGAAACCATAGTCAAATCAGTTATTAATTCCAGAAACTGTTCCAAGTAGCTTTAAATCCATAAATTCATATCACACCTATGTACACACACACATACACATATATTTCTTATCTACCACATTCATAGTTTCACAATTATCATGTAATATATATATATATATATATGTATGTATACCAACATAATGAAAAACGACAATATGGTACTAACATACACCTTAGTATATATTATTCTTACTTATTTTGTACCACACTTGTGTGTAGTGCACCACACTTACACAGCTTAAGATTATGGGCGCCACCTGATCCCTTTCCTTTAGCTTTTTCTTGTGGGTATTAAATGTCCAAAACCTCTTAAACAATTCTTCTACACCATGAATTAGCTCTTCATTACCATGCTAGTAATATATATATATATATGTATATATATATATATATATGTATGTATGTATGTGTAGTATCAATATAGCCAATCACAACTTAGCAATAATTTTCTAACCTTTGTAGCACTAAGCTTAGTGTTTAGTAACACCACACTTGCACACCGTGGTTTATTGTCCTCATAAGGAACCCCTTGTGTTTTCCTATACACCTACATTAACATCATGTTTAATATTACTCTTATAACATCATATCACCAATTTATTGATCATATATATAATATATATTTTATTTAACCAACTTAAATAAAACCTTGTAACCAAAAAAAAAAAACTTAAATAAACCTTACCTTAATTCTCCAAAAGTCAGCTATTGTAATCATTCTTACATAGCCACCAAAAGCCAAATTCCAAGAAACTATGATCACAAGATGCCTCCATGTCAACTCTTACTATAAACTTATATAAATCAGTGCAATAAAAAAACCTTGCCTCATCGATTTTTAGCTTGTTTTTCTCCCTCGTTATTATTTTGCTTTGCACTGAGAAAAAGGGACCAGCAACCCCTTAACAGCCTTCAAAACACATTGATTCTGCCCTATTTACACATTAGTTTCAGCAGTCAAAAGCAGCCTTATATTTATCGAGAGGAAGTGACCAACTAGCAACCCTTATGTTGCTTTGGTTCGGCTTTGAGAGAACCCTCCTGCTGAACGTCGTGCCTATTGGTTCAATTTGTACCCAAGAAACAGCCCTTACCTTTCCAGCTTGAGATTGCTTCCACATTCTCCCTTAATGGCTCTCAGTTCTTCACAGGTTCATGGTGGTAGTTGCACCTTTTGTTGCCTTTTCCATCATGGGTCCTTCACGCTATTGTTGCCGAGAGCAAGATATCTCCTTGATGCTGCAATGCCGAGGGAATGATGTAGCTTCTTGCTGCTTCCTGGCTCTATTTATTTCCTTTAAAACCTCCCCTAATAAGTTTTGTTTTCTAGCGCCGTGAACTACAACATTTCCTAGTCTGTCTCCTAGCCATTCACCCTTACATGATCCTTGAAAACATTGAGCATACAGCCCACTATTACAGCTCTTTGACACTTTGCCTACATTAGCTAAAAGAGACCCCTATTTTGCTTTAGTTTGTCGAATGCGGACTCCTTTTCTGTCTCTCACTTGTTGGCTTCACTCTCCATTCATCGTCAAATAGCCTTCATTTCTCTTTTTTGATCGTGTGTTGTTGCTCCAAAAGAAAACCTCTCGATTTTCAGCCCTTCACTCCTTTTATTACCCTACAGTTTCTAATCGAGAATCACCAAGGCGTTAACCTGCCGTCGCTTGTTCTAGAACTGAGAGAAAGCTTCTGTTCAGGTTTCGTTTCTGGTTAGTTTTCAGACTTAAGAATCCAGCCTCTTCGGTCTTAATTGAAGCCCTAGAATCAACCCCCAAAGCCAATGATCAGTCTCCTAAATCACGACCCCTGCTTCAGTTTCTTTCTTCTCCATCAGTCAGCATTTTCACCGCTTCAAAATACCTGACAAAAGCCATTGTGTTGTAGCTCAAACCACAGCCCTTTTCCAATCAAGAGAAACCTGCCTCTTGATGCTTTCACTCTTTCCTTTTTGTCCTTCAGCCGCTATAGCATGGACTACTTCTTTCTGTCTCCACCAAGGCTATTTCCCTTAATGGGATTAGGTCGAGTCTTGGCTTCTTCAAGAAGTCGGTCCAAGCAAAGAAAATATATTATATATAATAAAATATACCATATATATTATATATGTTTTAAGATTTTTGGATGGAAAAAATGGAAACTCAAAGCCAGAAAGAAAATTCTCCCGTTTGCCCCGAATAAGATGATCTGAAAGCCCGAAGCGTTAAACGAACAAAAAATGGAGAATACAAAACAGTTGATAGTGAAATGCCTGATGCCTCTTGTCAGACTACATCATATAAGGATTCTTTGCTCAAATCGAAGGAAATTTCTCACGAATTATTAAACTTCCTACCTACCTTCATGGATGAGGAGTCTGATGTGGAGCCTGAAAAAGATGATGAAATCCCCACGATTGTCTTATCTAAAGCAGAGAAAAATTGAATTAGAAGACCATGGAAGACTGCTGTGATTGTTAAAACTTTTGGCAAAATGGTAGGCTATAATTTCCTCTTTCTCCGTGTTAAAGCACTATGGAAACCCACCGAAAAAATGGATTGTGTTGATCTGGGACAAGATTTTTTCCTATTTCGTTTCCATTCACTTGAAGACTTTCAAAAAGTGATCTATGGAAGCCCGTGGTTCATCGGTCCATATTACCTCACAATGAGGATTTGGGAACCGGGATTTATTGCAGAATCATCCAAAGCCTTCTCGACCACTGCTGTCTGTGCAAGGCTACTTGGTCTACCAATTGAACTATTTGACAAGAACATTTTGCAAAGAATTGGAAACCAGTTGGGGACTCTCCTCAAGATAGACTCCTTCACAGAGATGAACACTATAGGCAAATTTGCTTGGATATGCTTACAAGTGGATCTCGACAAACCCCTCATAACGAAGATAAGAATCGGCAAGCTCATCCAGTCTGTGCTCTATGAAAGGACAAATATTTGCTTTCATTGTGGCTGCATCGAACATAGAAGAGAAAACTGTATTGAAGGTAAAGAAACCATGGAGGTTTCGGACTCACCTTCCCAAACTCAGAAAGATGATGAACAAGAGGCTGCTGAACGGGAAGGTAACAAGAAAGAAGAATGTATAAAAAAACCATTCGGACCATGGATGCTTGTCACCAAAAGGAAAACAAGAAATCGTAAAGACCAGAAAACGGGTCAGGAAAACCCGAACAGGCACTCGCTTCAATCGGCCAAAGAGGAAAACAAGAGAAAATAAGTGGAACACAAGTACAGAGGAGAACAACGGTCACATGCCCAGCTACCAACTAATAATAATAATAGTCACTTCAATAGCTGTGGCACAGACGACTCAATCTTATCAAAAATTAAAGATGCAATGAACGAACCAGTGAATAAAAGACTCACTGTGGCAGAGTCTTAACCACGGTAACTTTAACTCAGGAAATACAAGGTTCACATTCACGGGTAGAAATCCATCAAAAATCGAAGGTAAAAACGACGGTAAAGGTACCATCACCGCAGAGAGTCATGGCGAAACCAATCAACCAGTTCAAAAATCTGGAGATCATGTACTTGATACAACATGGCAGGAGCTTAAAGCTAAAGGAAGCCATAGAAATACTCCTCCGATATCACCACCAAATGCTGGATTGGGACCTAGATCGAATAATGTGGGCATGGAACAGTGTGGTTCTCTGGCCAGACATAGAGATTCTACCCCCTCTCACCCATACTCTAGTGAGTCAAGCCCCTGCTTTTATCCCAACACCGGTAGAGAATCTCCCCCTCTAAGACAGATCTCACTGAGTCAAATTCTAATCGACACAATGAGAGAAACAACCATCCAAGGAAACAAGGACATGGTTGTTCTATGGAAATCGTGTCCGACAACCAACCCCATGACGCTAGTGATTCAGTCGATCCAATGCCAATGGAGGAACAACATAGATTACAGAATGCTAATAATGCCACAGCACTACCAAACACTAAACTTGGTGTGCAAATCGCCATCTGGGGAAGTAACAATGCTACCGGAAATAGCAGGGCTGCTTCTTAACTCCTCCCCAATAGAATCCTTCCAAATGAGATATTTATTCTGGAATGCTCGAGGGGCTGGGAGCCCAAAATTTAGAAGAACCTTTATGGAACTCATCAACATCAACTGTCCAAGTGTAGCAATCATAGTAGAGACAAGAGTCTCAGGAGACACAGCGGAACGGATCTGCAACTCACTGGGGTTTCATTTTTCCTACAGAGTGGACGCAGATGGATTTTTCTGAGGTATTTGGCTGCTTTGGAAAAAAGAGGAAGTCTCGGTAGAAATTCTTCATGCAACAAGTCAAGTAATTCACGCCTCCATAAAGGTATTTTCTGACTCATCTTCTTATAATTCTGCCAATTTTGCTCAATCCTGGATTCTTTCTGCTGTTTATACACATCCTGATTATGCTAGGAGACGTGCTCTCTAGGAAGAGTTTGAAAATTTTGCCTAGTCCCATTCCCTCCCTTGGTCTGTTGTGGGTGACTTCAATGAGGTCATCTACGAATCAGAAAAATTTAGAGCAAAACCCATCTGTCAAAGTAGAGCTCGCAAGTTCCTTAATTGTATGAATATGTGTGGTATGATCGATCTAGGTTTTGTAGGGCAGAAATACACCTGGATTAGTAAAAATAGTCATGGTCAGGTTATTAGAGAAAGACTAGATCGAGTTTGGGCTAATGGAGATTGGAAGCTCCTATTTCCCAACACTACTGTCACCCATCTTACTCGAGTATACTCTGATCATAATCCAATTCTAGTTGACCTTCATCCAAGGAGTATCCGTGTTGGACCAAGACTTTTTCGATTCAAAACCATGTGGCTGAATCATTTGGAATTTAAGGAGGTTGTTCATGTTTCATGGGAGCAGGCGCAAAACTCGATCATCCAAGCCATACCCCTATTTAAAGAGAATGTTTCTTACTGGAATAAGAACTCTTTCGAAAATATTTTCATTATGAAACGAAGATTACAGGCAAGGTTGGAAGGAGTTCAAAGAGCTAGTTCAAATTATCAAAGTGACTGGCACATGAAACTTGAAGAGGAACTCGAGAAGGAACTACAACATGTCCTAAAACCGGAAGAGGAATTTTGGGCCATGAAATCTAGAGTCGACTGGATTTTAGATGGTGATAGAAACATTCGTTTTTACCACTTGAGTACCATCAAACGCAGAAGAAGAAATAAAATTCTTGGCCTTAAAGACTCTGTGGGAAATTGGTTCTTTAATACTGTTGAGATCAAAAATTTCATTAAAGAACATTTCTCTAAATTATTTACCACCTCCAAGGAGTTTAGTAGGAGACATCAGTCACTCTCATTGAGATTGGCCAACATCCTATTGACTGATGATCAAAATCACTTTCTTAAGGAAATCTCAAAAGATGTTAAGGCTGTGATGTCAAGAAACCCTTTAAGGCACTGGGCCTGGATGGACTACATCTAGTGTTCTTTCAAAAATGCTGGGACATTGTTGGAGAATCGGTTTTTGAAGTAGTAAGACAAGCACTCCTTTTAGGAAAAGTCCCACCTGAATTAAACTCTTGCCTTATCTATCTTATACCCAAGGTCCCTTATCCGAAATCTATTAATAACTACAGACCTATTGGGCTTTGCAATACCATCTACAAAGTTATTACGAAAGTCATTGTCTCTAGAATTAGACCCATCCTAACTAGAATTATTCACCCTCTGCAAGCGAGCTTTATTGCTGGAAGGAAAGCACAAGACAATGCAATCATTGCTCAAGAGATCATCCACTCCTTCAAAAGGAATTAAAAAAGCAAAAAGTTTCCAATGAAGAGAGATCTGGAAAATCCCCACATTACCAAAGATTCAAACCTTTTTGTGGCAACGTTGCCACCTAAAAGTTTTGACTAGACAAAACCTCATGAAAAGAGGGCTTGATTTAAATCCAAGTTGTCCTAGATGTGGTGCTAAAGAAGAATCTCTTGCACATTGCATTAGAGATTGTGCTTATGTTCGCAACCTTTGGGAATCCATCAAGGTTCCAAACCACACGTTACAATCTTTTTCATTGGAATTTCTAGATTGGATGGCTCAAAATATTAGAAAAGATGAATCTGCAGTAGTTGACGGCATCCCTTGGAGAACTTACTTCTCCTTCGTGATCTGGTATATTTGGATTGACCGTAACAATCTTGTTTTTGAAGGAAAATCTGAATCAATTGACAGCTGGTACAACAAAGTTAAATGCAAAGCAAAAGAATTATGGGCAATTGCCGGTAGAGAACATAAATCAGATCTTAAGGAGTTAATTGAGGTGGGATGGAAACCTATCCCATTTAACTTTATAAAGCTCAACACTGACGGATCGTCCATTGGCAACCCTGGCAGAACTGGTTTCGAAGGAATTTTTCGAGATAAATATGGTAAATGGCTTGGTAGCTTCGCTCGTTCCCTTGGAACCTCAACTAATATTCTTGCAGAACTATGGGGACTCTGTGATGGTCTTCGTTTAGCTGTGGAAAAAGGCTTTCATAACCTTATTATAGAAACTGACTCCCAAGAAGTCATCAAGTATGTTAAAAATCCTTTAGAAGGTTCTCATATTTATAATGCAATTATCTCTGATTGCAGGGAGTTGATTCAAAAGCTAAGGAATGCCACGATTAGTCACGTGTTCATAGAAGCAAATGTTTGTGCGGATGCCTTGGCAAAAATGGGGGGTACTTCAGTTGATCCTTTTGTGTTTTTGAGTCCCCCTCCTCCTGGGTTGTCTTCTCTGTTATTTTTTGATTCTATGGGTAGTGTGTTACCTAGGACTGCGGTAATATGTAATCCCACGCAGGGATAACTTCTATGTTAATGTAAATGTTCCTTTTTTCACCAAAAAGATATGTTTTAAGGTGTAGGTTATAGGTTTCATATATATATTTATATATATATATTTATATATTTATATATTTGCATTTGCCGAGGAAATGAAGACTTCCTCATGCTTCCTTTGATTCTACCTCTGTTAGCCGAGAATAACCTTAATTTTAGTGGGGTTTGGTGGCTAAAATGGCTTCTTCAAGAAGCCAATTCTCATGTATTTCATTTTTTGTGTATTATATATATATATATATATATATATATATATATATATATTTCTTTGTTTGTTTATTCATTTATTTATTTATTAGCCTAATGTATGTGATATTTATTTCATGTACTTCTCACTTGTTAAATTTTTATTTCCTATTTGTGTGCTTAGTTGTAGTTTAATTAAATTTATATTAATAGTTATTGATTATTTTTCACAGTTAAATTTCATGTTATAACTTAAATGAGGTACTAATCATCTCTCTATTAATTAATAACATGTGGTATTTATCCATGATAACCCATCAGTTAATTCTCAATAACTTTAACTCACTTTTCCAATTAATTTACTATACTTATAATTGAACTTTAAAAATTCACCGGTATAGATTTCCAATGAATTAGGAAGTGAGATTTATATAGTTGGAAAGTTTTCTAATTTAGTGTTCTAAAGAATTTTAAAGTCTATCATTTGGATTCTTCGATCATGAGCTATGATCAAAACAATACCGATTAGTCATGAAGTTTCTTGCAAGATATTCAAGGTAGGAAATTAAATCCTTTATATCCTCATCCAAATTAAAATTCTTAAAATCCAAATCCATATTATTCATTTAACTTCGTCTTTTCTTGATCCTCATAATTTTCAATCTTTATTTTACTTCAATGAGTATAAATTCAAGGTTATCACAATTAGTTTTTACATGAATTAAATTTATGAAATTGTTTCATAAAATGAAGAACAAAAAATATTAATTAATTAAATTATTTTAAGATGTCAAAAATTTAACATAATAATAATTTAAAAATAATATATTTGATATATTAATACAACTATTATTTATATTATTATTAAATTTTAAATTATTCTTCTTTTATTATTAATTAATAAAAAAATATTTTATCTTATAAATATTTGAAAGAAAGAAAGAAAAAAAATAAAAGCAAACATCCCTAGTGAAGTAGGGGCAACATTCTAATTATATATAATTAGTATAGAAAAATTAATAATTTTTCTACATTGACGCCACTAAAATTTGTTAAGAAATAGGTTAAAATATAAATTTTTTCTTTACCCATGCATTCATTTTAATTTGAAAATTTTAATAATTTTACACTACGAGTATAAGTTTAACTGTGAGTTTGGAAAAACATTAGCATGTATTTTCTTTTCTTTTTTTAATTTTGTCTTACAGTTAGGGTATTTTTGTGTTAGCTTGCCACACCTCAAGACTAATCCCTCTTTAGGCGATCTTAAGGGTGCACTTCCTATATCGGCCTGGTGCATTTAAAAAAATTAATTTCCTAAGATACTACTCTAAGACTTGAACCTTAAACTTGAGTTATAAGACGACACTTGAATAGATAAATCCAAACATTGGGATTCATTAGCATATATTTCTATTGATTTTTTACTAACTATATTCTTAACTTTATTTTTAATTTTGATTTATTTCTTAACTCTCATTGAAATTCTGTCTCCACTTTAATGTCATCACACTTTTCCTCTATAAGTTGTCTCCTTAATTACTTCTATAATATATATTTTTCTTGAAAATTAAAATCTAAAATTTTATATAATAAAAAGATGTCACTAGCCAAGCCATTAAATCAGAGTCTCAATAAATTCAAGTTAGCTAGGGTATCAATAAAAACAATTGGCTTCAATTTGAACACGAACAAAAGAGATTTTTGTAATATAAACAAAGAAATTAAAAAGCTTGTTGAAAATACATATTATATATAAGTTTAATCCAATTTATAAATGATTGGTTATGTTGTACTTTATGTAATAATTATTTTATATATAGTTAGTTATTTGATATAAACCTAATAATTCGTATTTGTATTATCTTAAATTATGTTCATATTGTGTAAAACAAACAAAATTGCTATGTTAAAATTCGTGTTGACACGCTAATTTTTTTTTTGCTTTTCCTAAATTCATATATAGTTTTTGTTAAATTTTAACTTGTGTCACATTCTTTTTTTTTTGTCGTTTTCATATAATGTTATCGTGTCGTATCTAACATTAGCAAGTCTAATTTCATAGTACAAATGTAATATCATTATAAAAAAACAAAAAAAATATCATTTATCTACTTGCATTATTTTTTAATATTTTTATTGGCATGAGAGAAATATAAAAAATGTTTACTAACATCGTTAATTTAATCACTAGGATAAATTTTCATTATGAATAAATTGAAAAAATATTTATTTATTTTTTCTTCAATTTTTAAGTTTTTAAAGATTGTATTTTGTAGCAAAATATTATATAAAAATATAATATTATGACATCGATTCCATTAACATAATTTTTTTGTTTACATCATTGATTATAAGAAACAACTATTTAATGCTTTTAAATGATTAAATCCAACAACGAGGACATTGATTTGATACTTCAAGCAATCGAATGAAGTCATGAGGGTATTCATGTAACACTTTATGTGGCTTGATTGATCAAGGAATATTGTTTTAACTCTGTTGAAGATAATTTTTTTTACTATGAAATGGTGTTTTGATCTTGTCTGTGACAATTTTTATTTTATCATCGGAGTCGTTTCGAAACCATTAGCGATAATTTTTTACCAAACTCTCACTCTAAACTAAGGATAATTAAAGATTTTAAAATCCTTAAAGATAAAATTATTGAACATTTTCTTTATTTCCAATATCAAGGAATTATCATTCTTCAACGCTATTTTAGTCAAACTGACAATAGCTTCATTAGGCAAACTTATATGTTTTACAAAAATTTAAATCAAATAATAAAACAAATCTATATTTAAAATTGAACTGAAATAAAGCTTAAATAAGATGGCCATTTCTTCCGATCAACCAATCATGACCTTAATTAATGCACCCATCTTATAAATTTTCCACCCATTTAAATATAAATGAGCTTGTACTAATGTAAGGATGGCAACGGGTAGGATATTAGAATTTGAATTCGATTATTATTTACAATATCCAAACCTGTTTAATTTTCTAAATATTTTTGTTTTCACAGCCCGAATCCTACCTATATAATATGAAAAATACTCATTAACTACTAATCCTGCTAAATATACATTTATTATGTCAAAGTTAGACTTTCAATTTTAAATTTAAAATCAATTTTAGTGCACATTATTAAGAAAAATTAAATTAATAAATTTAAATTAACTCATAAAAATAAATTAATGTTAAAAATAATAATTAAAATACTTAATAAATCAATTTAATCAAGTATTATATTAATAATAAATAATTTATAAATAAAAATGTGTATAATAATATTTAAACATTATTATTTATAATCGATTTCAGATAATATGGTATCATAAAATCAGTACCCAAACTTTGACATGATTAATGGGCCATGCCTACCTAGCCCATAATCGGAGTCTTGACCCAAAACTATAAATACACGCATATGCGAAAGACTTTTATTAGTTAACATACATTTCATGTTTGGCGTGAGTTAAATAGGTAGTAACTTTTAATTCAAAACTTATATCACTAGTTATGTTACATGATACATATATATTGTTTAGTGAAGATGATGGTTCTCAATAATGTTTTACTTATCACAACATTTATACTAATTCAGGGTTTCACCCACACTCATCAACTTATACCAAATCAGATCTTACATCATACTTTACATGTACACATGTAACTGAAATCTCAAATTACATCCCAATAACTTAACTTACATCCTAATAAACATCTATTGAAAATAGTACAATACATATTAAATTCACCTCTACTTATACCTTTCAAATAGAGATAGAAGAAGCATGTGAGATTGATGCTCCTTGAAGGTAACGTATAGGCTACTCAGTTTAAAACATTTGAAAATGGATTAGTGAGCTAACGTCTAGTAAGTAGCTAATACAAGCACAAAGGATTAGTACCATTAAAATTGAATATTGCTTTGAAAACAAGCTTGTTTGAAAAAGTTATTGAAACCAAGTGATTAAAACGATACGTTTAATTTATAAAACAATCTCATTCCAATTCACCTTCAAACCATACACACTATCCATAATTTAGTATATTTCAATCCATTTTAATGTCCTAAAATTTATACCGAACACTAATTATCAAGTTTTCGATTTCTTCCTAATTAAACCTTAAAATTTACTTTGACAAGCTTCACACCCAACCACAATAATTCAAAATTCATCATGCCTTATACCTTGCCTTACCAATGTGGACCAAAATGGACCAAGATCTTGTCTCCCTTAGGTTGGTCAAATGCTCCTAGACACCATAATAAAAATTTAATCAAAATTTCATTATCATCATTCTTCATAACTTCATCACAATTCCAAAACCCATATGTTTCTTACCTTTTCTTACCAAAATTTGGCCTAATCCTCCCTTCTCTTAGTGTAGTGAACACAACATTTTATTTGTTTATCACTCGCTTAGCGTAGTTAATACCAAACAAGTAGATTACTACTCATTTTATTTGTTTAAGACTAATTGTTTAACGTCCCTTTTTGGTTACCTCCTAATGTGTGCCAAAATTGGGGATGAAAAATTTTGCTCTTTTATATATATATATATATATATATATTATCCATCCTCACACAGCAACACAACATTTTTTTCAATTTGTGGCACAACAATCATCTCAATATATCATTAAAAATACTGCAAATTCATTACTTCCTAACATTGAGATACTCTTCATTACAAGGCACAGTTTAAATACAATCTCATAGAAAGCCTAATACTTACATATCAAATCCTATACACTGTGCATACAGAAAGAACTTAACTGTTTGGGATATGAACAAAAGCATGAGGAGGATTTACCTTAGTGCAAAAACAATAGCATTCACTAGCACGAACGTCGAGCTCTCGGTAAACCACACTCGCACCTAAGCCTATCTAAAGCGATTAGTAAGGAGAAAGAGGAGGTGAGTTAAAGCCCAGTAAGAAAAATATATGCCAAGTGATGATAAGCACATATAACGTGCATGGTTATGCATGCTAAAACCAAGTAATAGCATTTAAAACATGCCATATGCATATGTGATGAGATTACCTAGGTAACTAGACAGTAGTATGCTTGTGTTAGGGATTTTAGAGGTATAAGTCTAAAGGATGCTTTGAAGTGCCTCATTTTCTTATGCCCTAACACCTATCCTGTATTGTCCCCACACATACGCAACTAGAATATTGAAGTGCATGTGCCATGCATAAACCAATGTATCAAAATAATTCACAATGTCCAATTTATATAAAACACTAATATTCAAAATTTATGCATAGTATAAGAGCATATCCAATTATGCAAAAATGGCTAAACCAAAAACAGTGTCCGAAATATATATAAAACCAAGATCCTGTACATTAACTATATAAACACATTTCATTTAGTTATAATCCAAAATCAAGTCACAGGTTCAAATCATAATCAGAGACATGACATTCAATTCCTATAATACGGTAATGTAACCAAGAAGCTTTCACTCAAAAGTATCCACTGTAGCCAGCAGTGGTCTTCTCCCTTATTAGAGCTCATATTCATGATCATGAACCTCTCCAACACTAATAATCATCTAGTAGCTGAGATACTTGTCTCGACTTATAGTCGGACATTACACAATCTATATATACACAGATATCCATCAGCACATAAGAGGAATCTAAAATGTATATACATAGGTAGGCGCCTATATGCCACACAGGCATTTCATAATGCCACAAAGTCATCGACAATGCCACACAAGCATAAATAATGCCCCACAAGCATCCATAATGTCACAAAGGCATAAACAATGCCATACATGCATATCACAGTGCTACATGTCTCAAGTATCAAGAGTTTGTACAAAAATAGATTTTGAAACACAATTTGCATGATTAAAGCATATAAACTCATGCAGGTTGAAAACATCAAGTAAGTTAAACATGCTTTGAACATTTATCACAACATATGAAATCACTTTAGCAATGTCAAGATAATCACATTACTACTCATATAAACTGGACTTGATACTTTCATAAAACAATATTTTTTGTTAGAAAAATTGTACAGATCTCGATGCAAAGTTACATTCATGCAATGAATGATGATGTTGATGTGTAATACAGGCCTAACTAACCCTATGAGATATGTGAATAGTCTCGCAAAGTCCTACATACAATGACACATTAATCTCCACTTATGATCAGTTACTCATATAGGTATAACTATGCCTCCACAATCTCAGATCCACATGATTGCATACTATTTGGTAAGCTACTTTAACTCGGGCTGTAACACACTTATAGATATAACACATGACTATTTATTATGTAATGGCTTTTACCCTACCATTTCTAAAATAATTATCATTCATGCCATAATCATCATGGTACTTACATCACACTTTTATCCCAATCCAAATCGTTATTCTTTGGTGTCATAACCAAGACACCTTAGCTAACTCACTTACACATTTTATGTATATGTGTATATATAGGTATCAATTATATTTATCGCCACTCAATTTTCCCTCAATACATCGGCATGAAATCATCATCACATTAGAAGTTTTCATTTACATTACATTTCCCACTCACAAGCATATAGCATCACATAGTTTATAGTCTCATTTCATCATTTTCTTCCCAAAATACACCATTTAAAATTTCACAACACATTATACACATAGCTATACTACTATAAACATATCATACTCCGTGAGGTCATATACTCAACATATAATCAGACTAAATATTTGTAAATATATGCCTAAAAGGGGCAATACCATATTGCCACACCAATTGTGAAATTTCCCTTACAATATCGTTACTTACGTAATTGCTTTCACCACGCCATATTGAAACTAATATTATTAATCTCATAGTCATCATGATATACATGCGTAATTGCTCCATCGTTTCTAGTTCACATTCCTTTGGTGTCATAACCATGACATCTTACTAAGTAATTATTTATTTATTTTTGTATACACAAGATAATATCAATTATATTTTCACCACAGTTCTCTTCTAATCATTATGCATGAGATCAACAATATATTAATTTCCTCATTCATCATAACATTTTCAAATCTATATGTTCAGATAATAACATTCACTCATGGCCTCAAACATATCATCTCATTCACATGGCATAATTTATGATCTTTAAAAATTCAATACACTTAATTACAGCCAACACATCAACCATATTCATACTTCTCAAAGTCATGTGATTAATTAGAAATACACACACACACACACACACACACACACACACATATATAATCACCTAATATATACAATACAAATATGGCCAACACACTTAACACATTTTCCTTACCTATTTTGCACCGCACAAATGTTGGTGACAACCACACATGCACACCTTGCACTTTTAGCACTTTCTTGGATTTATTTTCTCACTTAAGCCTACATCAAAATCACCATTTTAGATCTCCTAATATCCCTCTATCATTAACATTTAAAAACTAAAAATGTAACAATAGACTTACCCCTTAAAACCTTTAAACTGAATAGGATTCCCTACTTTCGGTTCCACGCCAACTCCTTGTTGTTTTCACTTCTATTCAATAATTTGCTCTCACCTTTCCTACACCAAAATATCATCTCACTAATACCCATCTTATAGCAACACTTAAGCTCCAACACAACACACCCTTTTGTTGACCATAAATGGTATCTACACGCAAGTGTACCTAGTCTTCAAGTAATATAGATGTGATTTCGAAAATATCATCCCATAGAGATTGGATTTGTGAAGCCTAGCTAAATACTAGATACTATTATTTTAGGTATATCTTAGCAAATTATGAATGTTTTAGTGGGTGGTCTACAAGGCTAACAAAATATAAATAAAAT
Organism: Heritiera littoralis; assembly: GCA_031772115.1. Lineage (NCBI taxonomy): Eukaryota > Viridiplantae > Streptophyta > Magnoliopsida > Malvales > Malvaceae > Heritiera > Heritiera littoralis. Next base: position 552,689 of record JAPDPK010000096.1, on the reverse strand, counting down.
CAAATATATTAAAACAAATAATGAAAGAAATGAAAGAAAATGAGAAAAAGAAATACTTACAGTGAATTATTAAAATAGGAATAACTGCAAAAGAAAAGAAATAAAAATGCAAATTAGTAAACTTAAAGGGTAAAAATGTAATTTCTTAAAACTATGGGGTCAGAGTGTAAATAACAAAAATATGCATGAAAATGCCAATATGAAAATAAAAATGCATGAACTAATTAAAAATCAAATTAAAACTAAAAAAATGAAAATAGATAAGAGTAATGCATGAAAAAACTAAAACCATTAAATGAAACTCTAATTGTAACTCTAAGTGTACTAATCCTAAATGACACTAAATGAAATCCGAAACTGAATACTTGACTAAATGAAGTCTAAACTAACTAAATGCATGATTAACTGGTAGCCTTTAATCTAAAAAATGCGTGAAAACAATTTATATTTTTGGATTTTTCTAAGAAGAATTAATGTAACTAATTGTGCATGAACTACCCCTAACCCTAATTGAACCCTAAATGAAGATCTAAACCCTAAATTAACCGTAATTAATGACTAAAAACAGAATTCAAAATGGCCTAAAACAGCCCCTAATCAGTCGATAAATTAAATAATGGACAGAATTTAAAATGCTAGCTAAATGGCCTTAATTATGCATCTAAATGCTAATGTGACCTAATCTAATATAACCTACAATCTAACCTATGTTTATATGCATCTAAAATGGACTAAATTTAAGTAAATTAGACTCTTAAATTGCCCAATCAGTAACTAAGCTAAGAATGGATAGCAACTAAAAACATGATATATAACCAACAATAAATTCTTAAAACGCTATGTAAATGTAATGTGAATTAACCTAAATGGGCCATAAAAATTACCTAACATGTAAATGGACCTAATATCACCTAAACTTACCTAAATGGACCTAAACTAAAGCCCAAAACAGCAGCTTGTCCAACCCATAAATAACACCTAAGTGGGCTGTAACAGTGCAGTAAAATGCTTAAAAAATACTGTGAAAATTGCTATGAAATGCTATCTAAACTATCCCTCAAAATTATCCCTAATTTATATGACCTAAACCTAACTTAATCTTAATAAAATGTAGCTTAATCTAGTTCAAAACATCCATGGAAACTGACCAAACAGATTTCATAAAACGGATCAAGAAATTGCAAATGACATGTATAGATGTGAAGAAATGACTAAGTAAACTATACTAATTAAATTCTAAAAAATTCCTAAAAATAATATGACCAAAATATGACAAAAAGCTACTGGAAATGCACTTAAAACAACTTAAAAACAGTTCCTAAAATATCCTACCAGTCACGTCAAACATACGCCAAAAACCAAGTGCATCAAAATTAATGGTGCTAACCCAAGACACTTAACAAACACTTAATAAACATGATCCCTAAACTAATGAAATGAATGCTAAATTAATGGACACTTAAAAGACCATGAACATGCTCCAAAACAGTAGCCAAAACTCACTCAAAACCGAATCAAAAGGGGCTGAAAAAGGTGAAAATAGAAAATGCACAAGAGAGGCCATTCACGCCAACCTCACTGCACTACTCCATTGTGAGATTTTTTTTTGTATTTTCATTTAAAAGAAACACTTAAAACCAAAAATATGACATTAAAACAGACATATGAAACAGTAAAAAAATTAAACTACAAAAAGGCTGGAAGACAATAAATAAAAGATCACTAAAGAAAAATGTAGACATTGTTCAAGAACAAGAACTATGGAGGTATCGTTTCGACCTTTTAAGTTCCCATTCTCATAGAACCTCATCAAGAACCAAAATATAATAAAAAGAAAGAGTTGAGGAAGATATCATTGCTGGAAATATAAATGAACACTAAGATTAAAAAGAGAGCTTGAAAGAAACTTTACAAAACTTAAAGGAAATGTCAACAAAGTAAGTAAAATTGCATGAAAAGGCAAAGAACTTTGAAATGTAAAAATGGTGGTTGCTCTAAACTTGTAAAGACATGAAAAAGTGCTGGAAAAATAATAAAACTAAACCCTATGCAACCCACCCTAGGTTAGATCTCATAAATAGCTTATATGGTCACTTAACCTACAGATACAAAGGTAATTTCCTATCCTAAATGAGTTGGCATTAATTACCACTTATCTTCATGTCCTTGGCTCCTCAAGGTAGATATTTCCATGTCATTTAAGTACCCACATTAGCCATGGACACCTCACCCCTTCTAGCACCCTCCTTTTTGTCCTCTAGTTCACATAAGCATGCAAGGTGGCAAAGGCATGTGTCCTCTATGTGTTGGCCATGTGTCCTTTGTTATTATTCTCTAAGAGTGAGTAGAATGATGACATGTGGCATGCTAGGTGTCATGAGAGGAGAGAGAAAATGATGAGTCATGCTCCTTTGTCTTTTAATGGTCCAGTCTCCTTCCTTACCCATTTTCAGTCTATTTTCTATTGAAAAGACTGAAATTCATCTAGAATTTATTTTCTACAAAACATGAGGAATTTAATAAAATTATGAGAATAATTAATAAAATTATGTGGGAATTAAATAATAATTAATCAATAAAGTAATAAAATAACCTATTTTCATAAGGTTATCACCTTTACCATTGAAAATTTTGCAAAGTCGAGCCTTACTTCTCCATCTTCCTCCACCATTAGCTATTGATTCACCCTTTCTTCTCACTACTGCAGCTCTTGGTTCAACCTTGCTTTAGCTAATTATTTTCTCTCTTTAGCCCCTACACTTTCCTTATGTTTACCGAGAGAGTGCAACCCCTGTTGGGAATCTTCCTAGTGCTGAGAAGGAAGGAAACTAGCAGCCTTTGCTACTGTCTTGAGTAGTTGAACAAGTGAAGGCCGGCTGCCCCTGCCATTGCCCTCTTTTCCTAACCTAATAACCCTAATTTTCCAACTAAATGCTACAAATTAGCCCTTATACCCCCTGTCCAAAAGTTCCAACCACGAGTCCTGTATCTCTTCCCTCTTGCAAAGCTTGAGTTGCACCAAAATGAAGACCCCTTGCCTAAGAAATCGCTTTCTTAATATCCTTCCTCAGCCCTTAATCACCAAGAACCTAGCTGTCATTCTCCTTTGCTTCACTTTTCTGTTTCCAACAGCAAGAAGGCTTAGTTTTGGCTGTTTCTTCACTCATTTTCCCACCTCTCTCGGGTTTGCTTCAACTAGATTTTCAAGTTCTCTACTTCGTTCAGTATGCTTAAGAATGAAGCTTCCTTTAACTTCAGCCAAGATCACCCCTCCTTCACATTTTCTCTTCAGTTCTTCCACTCCCCATAGCTCCCATTTTTTGCCTCCATTCTCTTTAGCTGAAAAGGTGCCTATTACTCCATGTTTTCTACCTCAGTTTGCCATGGCTTCACACGTCTAACCAACCTTGATATCTCTTATATATATATATATATTAATGTAATGATCATCATTGATTTATTTTACATCATGCTATGTTGAGACCTCTTAATTTTTTGAACATTTATATGTGATGTCTTACTTTATATATATTAATTTGATGATCATCATTGATTTATTTGTACTAGTGCATTGATATTTTGTACATGTACATTTGAGATCTTGTGAAATTGACTTTGCATCAATGGGGGTATATTTCGATAAGTGATACCACTTTATAACCTCGAGGACAAAGAAGAGACATACCGGCACATTTGGTTGCCAAATTGATTTCTCCGCGAGTTAAGAAGAAATCGAAGGATTGACAATGAAAGTAACACATTTGATCACTACTTGGGTGTTATTTTCTTACTACATAGCCACACTGAGATCCATTGCTGATGTGATCACTAGTATTTGTAACTGTAGATTAAGGGCACAGTCGCCGCTGTAGACGCCTAATTTTGTCCGAGCAAATTTAAAATAAAAAATAAAAATAAAAACATTTTTGAAAGCAAGTCAACCTTTCAGTCAAACTTTATACCAAGCCTATTAAAAGAGTTGACTTGAAAGATTTGGAAAGAAATAAATATTAAAAAGAAACAAATAAATAAGAGATACAAATGCTTGTAATAATAAATGAAAAGGGTCAAACAAAAAATGATTGAGCAAAAAAAAATCCCACAGCCATGATCATGGATCGGAATTGAGGGAAAAAGAATTAATATTTTTGTCCTTTCCTTAAAAGATCAAAATCAAATAAAAGAGGGGGGAGAAGAAATGAAAAGGAGAGAGAGGGAGAATTTTTTTTACAGGAAAAAAAAGAGACACAGGGGGAATAGAAGAAAAACCTAAGTGTGGGAGCCATTTATCAACCCGGTTTTGCACAAGGCTGCCGCATCATCCTTACCTGTTGTCCTCCTCTGTTTTTTCGTTGAACCAAGACCAACGCCGCTTCCCGCACCGCCTTCTTGCTGTCTCAACATTCCAAGGCTGCCCCTGCATCGATCACTTGCTTCTTGTATTGTATTTCAAAAAAAAAAAGCACCATCCTTGCCATCAGTACCTCCTACACGAGCTATTACGTACCATTTCCATTGCCACTGTCATTATCGTCCTCGCATCGTTGCTACCTTCATTGCAACAGCCTTCACCGTGCCCTTGCTGTTGCAGTTCCCCATTTCGCATATCATCTCACTGTTGTTGTTAGGTTACCGCTTATTCTGATGATTCTCGGCTTAGGCGAGGAAAAGGAGATTTGTTGGCAGTAAGAAGACTTAGTGGACAGCACGTCTTTGCTTAATTGCTCGAGTCCCTGTTGCTGCGTTGGCTTCTGTTGAGTCTTTGCTTACTGTCAAGCATTGCCTGAGAAGAAGGTGTTATTTACGTGAAAAAGAAAAGGAAATTGAAAGTGGGTCATCTTGTCAAGGTATATTCTTTGCCTCATGCTTTGTAAATTCTGTTTTCATACAATAATAGTGATAAATAAAAAAGAAACGAAAACAACAAAAGTTGACAAAGTTTATATATATTTTATTTATAAGCATCATTGCTTGTACGTGTCCATGCACTCGGTTTTAGGTTGGATAAAGAATTTATAAATATACATATTTCTTTAGAAAAGAGATTGCAAAAAGAGTTGTCTTGTATTTTTAGTATGTTAAAATTTTCACATACGTAATTTTTTTTTGTTATTAAGAGAGCTTTTTAAAAAAAAAACAATAACAAATAAAGTAATAAGACAAATAATAAAACAAATAAATAAAAAGATAAATACAAATAATAAATTTGGCTTTCCGATGATAAGATTTCGAAGAAATCACAAGTAGTGATTCTTCGATAATCTTTAGGATCGAGAAAATTCATTAGATGTTACTAGCGTATTGGAATATCTAATTTGTTTATCTAGATATCAAAGTTTCTTATAAATATAAAAAAATAATAAAAAAATAAAAAAGGTAAAAAGTAAATAAATATAAACTTAAAATAAATAAATTTAAATATAAATTTTAATAACAAATTTTAAATTTCCGATGATAGGATTCCTTAGAGATCGCAAGTAGCGGTTCTTTGACAATCCTTAGGATCGAAATAAAATCTTTAATGTCACCAACGTATTGGGACATTCAAATGATTTTATTCCGATATAAAGAAAATATTAATAAGATGTCTTAGTATAAAAAAATAAATAAATATAAAAATGGTAATAAAAATAAAAATATAAAAAATAGGTAAACACAAGGAAATAATAAGTGAATAGAAATAAAAACTTTTAAATAAGTAAAAATTTATGAGTTAAAATAAATAAATAAATACACATCTTAAATATGGATCCCCGATGATAGGATTCCTTAGAAATCACAAGTAGTGATTCTTTGATTATCCTTAGGGTCGAAATAAAATATTTGAATATTACCAGCGTATTGGGGTATTCAAATAATTTTAGTTCGATATTAAGATTTCTAATATAATCAACTTATATGAAATAAACTAACACTAAAAATAATAAATAAATAAAAATATTTTAAACAAACAAATAAACAAGACTTCAAAATAAAGAGTAAAACAAATTAAAAATAAATAAGATATAAATAATGTCCGATGATGGATGTTATGGAATTCACAAGTAGTGATTCCTAACTGATCTCTAGGTGAGAGAAATCTACTAATGTTACCAGCGTATTGGAATATTTAGTATGATTTTTCAATAAAAAATAAATTTTATAAAATCAATAAATTTCAAAAGCAATAATATAAATATAAAAGATAATAATAAAATAAAATAATATTTCTCATGTGCATCATATCTATTTTGTTTGCATCATTTGCATTCATGAAATTCCAAAATAAGTGCAAATCTCCCGAGGATGGGATTCTATAGAAATCGCAAGTAGCGATTCTTAAGAAATCTCTAGGTGAGGAAATTATCGAAATGCTACCAAAAGTATTGGGGTACTTCGGAATAATTTTCAATACAAAAGATTTTCATTTATTTCAAATAAAAAATAAAATTTAAATATTTCAAAATAAAACAAATAACAAAATGATTTCAAAATAAATGTTCTTTTTAAATGTTTAATTAAGACCATTTTATTAAGATCAAAGATAAGACATGATTAAGTGGTACCGTTTTTTTAACGGGCGTTGTGGGGGTGCTAATCCTTCCCCACGCGTAACCGAACTCCCGAACCCAAACTTTGTTTTTGCAGACCAAAAATTATTTTTTGATAAAACTTAATTAATTTTAAGATTTTATTAAAAAGATAAATAATTTTAGGTGGCCAATCACACTTAGTCAAAAAAGATTGGTGGCGACTCCTCTTTATTGTGTTTATCCAAAATCGTCTAGCGATCGAGTCCCCGGACGAAAATCGTTACGACAGCTTGGCGACTCCACTAGGGAAAAGTGAGAGTCGAACCATGATTAATCATGTTTTATCCAAAATCTTAGTTAATGGTCTTAATAAATATTTAATAAAATTTTTCATAAAAAAATAATTAAAAAAACAAAAAAATACAGAAAATGTGTGAATCATCTTTATCATTTGCATTTTGTTGGGATGCACTTTAAATTTTATTCCTTTGCATACATGACATATTCATTGCATACATCAACCCTACACCCGAGTTTGTCCATTTTAGGAGAGAGTATAGTACCTTTGCTCTCGTGAGGTGATAACCTCCGCAATGGCAAGTGAAATACTCTCACTCAAGTTGAAGCCTTTCCGTTTGTAGCTTGTCATGGGTGCGGATTGGGGTGCCTTACTAGTCTAGCGTAGACGTCAGTAAGGAACAATTTGGGAACCTTTTGTTCTTTAGAGACCCAAACCAAGCATATAGCGAACCATAGAAAAAGTTAACCTTAGATAGAACCTCACCCTTAGAAAGTAACCCTATATAAGACATTTGCTGTTGCTTTTGTACTAATAAATGTTATGTTTTTCCTTTTTACATGAATCATTTCTCATCATGAAGGTTGCATAAGAGAGGTATTTTCTCCATGGCATATTACAACCAAGAATCCTTCATGAAATCCAAAGAATGTTGGGCTTGTTCATCAACTGTGACTGTCGTGTGTGATCCATATAATGAAGTGCAGTTTTGGTCAGAGAAGACTCAGCAAGAGAAAGGGAATTGCTTGATAGAAGGCTTCATATCATCATTACCTAGAGAAGTGAGCTTGGACCTTAAGCAGAATGACCTAACAGGTTTGGTTAACATATGGAAGCAAATCAGTAAGGAGAAGAAAGAAGACTTTTGTAGCAAGTATGGCCAAATAGCTTCGTTGATTTCGGTGGTGGTTGAAGAACCTTTGCTGAAAGCTGCTGTCCAGTTTTGGGATCCATCCTACAGGTGTTTCACATTTAACGAAGTGGATCTAATGCCTACTATAGAAGAGTATTCTATTTTGATAGGGTTGGATTTAAAGAGTCCTGACAAGGTATATGTTAGAAAGCTGAAGTCTGGGTTTCCTAAGAAGTTGGCTGGGATTATAGGAGTGAAATCGGAAGAAATAGATCTTCATATGAAGCAAAAAGGAGAACACATTTGCCTACCTTGGGATTTTCTCCATGGATTTATTAAAGAGCATTTGAATGATGAGAAGGGGTTAGCTGTTTTTGCTCTGGCAATTTACGGGTTGGTTATTTTTCCTAAGGTTTTGGGGCACATTGAGATAGCTGTGATAGACTTCTTTGAACAAGTTGTTAATAATGTAAATCCTTCACCAGCAATCTTGGCTGAAACCTTCAGATCATTGAGTTATTGCCGACGAAAAGGAGAAGGGCGTTTCATGGGCGCGCAACTCTTATACATATGGATCAAGAGCCATTTCAACTGTGAGGTGAAAGAATTCTCAAAGCCTTTTTATCGTGGGAATACCTCGATCAAAGAATTTTGTAGAAGTAAATGGCCAAAACCAAAGCCTAAAGATGAATGGGTGTTTGTTCTTCAACAGCTTAGAGATGATCAAGTGACTTGGATGGCTCTGTGGATGTATCATGTCCCAGTACTATATAGATGCGGAGAAGAATCTTGGATACCACTATTGGGATTATGGGGGGTAACAAGTTGTGCCCCACTTATGGTGCAGAGACAGTTTTGGGCAAAACAGTTTACTCCGGCAACGCATGGGCTTAATTTGATGGAGTATTCCTATGGTGAACCGAAGGCAATGAAAAAGACAGAACAAGCCATTCGAGCGTGGAAACAACCTTGAAGATTTGTGACAGGGCCTTTATCTGATAAAGCTACCCCAAATTACCTGATGTGGAGAGCTAAACGGGTTAAAGATGTTGTATTTGTCTTAAGGGAGTCACTTGTGCATGCACAACCTGAGGCCGATATATTTGAAATTGAGATTGTTCGACAGCAATTTAAAAAGGAAGAAAAGAAGATGGAGCAAAAGAATCTAAAGCTTCAAGAGGAGGTAGAGAATTTAAAGGTCAAGTTTGAAGTACAAGAAGCTGCGCTCAAGAAGATAAGAACAGAGCGAGATATTGCCCACAATGACCTTCAAGAATTGAATCAGGAAAATAAAAGGTTGAGAAGAGAGATGAGGGTCGAAGGAATTGTTATGACTTCTAATGAGAGGAAGAAGGAAATAGAAGATCTTCGTGGGAAAGTGGAGTATTGGAGAAACAAAGCAAAGAAAAATGAAGAGGGAGCTGCCATTACTCTTCAAGAGCAACGATATTGGAAACAAATGTATATAGTTAACACTGAAAAATTGATGCAATGTCGAAAGGAAAATGAAGCGTTGAAAGTTGGACTGAAGGATGAAGACTATGTCAAACTTCAAGATGAAAGGAATCTGTTATAACAAAAAGTTCAGATTTTGGAGGAACAGTTGCGACACTACAAGAATCACATTGCTTTACTACAAGAATCACATTGCTTTGATCATCCAGGAATGGAAACTCAGGGAGAATGATTGGAGGTATTCGTATGACTTGGTTGTAGATGCAAGCATGAAATGGAGAGTAAGGAGTTTTGGAAGACAACAATATATAGAACACTTGGCTACACAGGTCTACAAAGCTGTGCGCAAGGCAAGAGAGATGGTGGAAAAGGCAGAAGCTCTGAGGCAGGAAATTAACCTGACTAGAGAGTTTGGACAAGGTTTGTTGGATTTTTTCGAGGAAGCTAAAGACCAATATCAGCAAGTTAGTCGGTTTTATGGGTATAATAGGAGAATGTTAGCTATGTAATTTTGAATTCGATAGTCATATAATAAAAGTTCCTTTGAATATATGAAAGTCGAATTCAATAGCCATGTAATAAAAGTTCTTTTGAATAAATGAAGGTTCTTTGGTTGAAATTGTTATGGATTAAATACCTCTTACTCCCATGCATGTCATGCATCCATTTCATACACATGCCTACCAATGAAAAGATATTGGTGATCATAAGTAATGACAGCATATATCGTTAAGGTGAAAAGGAAAAGTTTTAATATCTCACCAAAGTATTGGGATGATTTTATCTTTTCCTTTTTATGGCAAAAACTAAAAAATAACATGTGATCCTAATTTGCGGGCTCATTTAGGTGTCAGAATAGTGAAGCCACCGAATCTTGAACGTCCAGCACAACCTCGGTACAATACTCGCTCACAATCTAAGGTCATGGAGTCCGAACAACAAGCAAGAATGGAAAGAATGGAAAGAGTTCAACAAGAACTTATCAAGTCCCAAGAAGAATCTCGGGAGCAAATGGCAAAAATGATGGAGATGATGATGAGCTTAATGAAAGGGAAAGGAGTTGCTGATGATTCAAGGGAGGAACCTCAACTTTCAAGAGAAGATCCAATATACCCGCCTGGGTTTACACCGCCCCAAGCCCAAGCTACCCAAAGAGCTTATCCCCAAGCTCCAATATTCCTGAATAGCCCACAAAATCAAGGAAAGTACCCGGGATCTAGCCCTGTGGATCCTATTTTTGTGCCTAACTTGGCTGACCCAATAGAGCAAGAGAAGCTAAGGAAGGAGAATGAAGAAACAAGAGAAAAGTATGATTTGCTAGAAGAACGGTTAAGGGCAATTGAAGGAATGGATTTCTTTGGGAGCGTAGATGCTAACGAGCTTAGCCTTGTCCCAGACTTGGTTATACCGCCAAAATTTAAAGCCCCTGAATTCGAGAAGTATGATGGGACCACCTGCCCAGCTGCTCATATTACTATGTTTTGTCGGAAGATGTCTGGCGACATGAACAACGATAAGTTGCTCATCCATTGCTTTCAGGATAGCTTGATTGGACCTGCTGCTAAATGGTATAATTAGTTGGATCGGAGTCGTATCCATACATGGAAGGATTTAGGAAAAGCCTTTATGGCACAATATAAGCATATGACGGATATGGCACCTGATAGGTTATCCTTACAGAACTTAGAGATGAAATCTGGTGAAAGCTTTAAAGAGTATGCTCAAAGGTGGAGGAATTTGGTAGCTCAGGTGCAGCCTCCGTTGACTGAAAAAGAAACAACAACGTTGTTTGTTAGTACTTTGCGACCTCCTTATTATGATAAACTCATGGGGAGTGCTACTAAAAATTTTGCTAATATGGTCATTTCGGGAGAGATGATTGAAAATGCCATTAAAAGTGGCACGATTGAAGACACATCAGCCCCAAAAAAGAGTGGAATGAGTAGAAAGAAAGATGGGGAAGTGCAAGCTGTTACCACTGAAAGACGGTCGAAAATGAATTCCACACCCCATATTTCTTATCCTTCATACCTTCCATATTTCTTATCCTTCATACCTTCCATATTATTCACCCGTGAACAATATCTCCCAAAACCCTTACTCATACCAGCCTCAACCAACCTACCCCATGAATTTACAAGCACCAATGAATATTGCTACCCCTTCCTCTGCACAAACACCAAGACCTACTTATCAACCTAACAACCAAGGAAATAACCAAAGAGCTCCCAAGAATAATAAGGAGAGGCCCCAATTCGACCCAATACCAATATCCTATACTGAATTATTCCCCCAATTATTGCAAAATCAGTTTGTTGCCCCAGTTTTTCTACAACCCCTTAAACTCCCTTATCCAAAATGGTATGATGTAAATGCTCATTGTGATTATCATGCCGGGATCCAAGGACACTCGATCGAAAATTGTACGGCATTTAAGTACAAAGTTCGAGATCTCATGAAAGCTGGAATCTTGGAATTTGGGAAGGATAATGAGCCAAGTGTACATGAGAATCCTCTTCCAAATCACACGAGGCCAATATAAACGCAATAATAGAGGATGATGGGTGTTGGATAAAAAGAAATGTCAATGATGTGAAGACATCGATGAGGGTGGTGCTGGAAACAATGAGCAAGGCAAAGATTATTCAATTTAAGAAGGAAAAATTTGGGCCTGAGATGCAAGAAGAAGAGTATTGTGAGTTTCATGAAGGAGTGATGGGGCATTCTGTCCAAAGTTGTGAGGAGTTCCGTTGTATAGTACAAAAGATGATAGACTTAGGAGAGATTGAGTTCTCTAAAGCTTTTGAAGGGAAAGTAGTGAATGTTATAGAGCCATCAATGTTTGGGAAGCTGATCAAACCATTGAAGGTCATTTGTGGGGATAAGAGAGTAATGGAACCTAGTGTAACTACTGAAAATGCTAGGTCGAAACTAATTATTAAAGTTCCAAGCCCATTCCCGTATAAGAGTGACCATGCAGTCCCGTGGAATTACAATTATAAGGTCACAGCTCAAGGATCTCTCAATAATCCCTCTACTTATACTGCTGATATAATAGACATTGCGGGACCGGGAGGAATGACGAGAAGTGGTAGGTGTTATAACCCAGATATGTTGAAGAAAATTCAGATGGGGAAAGCTAAAGAAGATGAAAAGGGTTAAAACAATAGAGATAGCTAAGCAAAAGAAGTCAGGCCGATAGTTCCAGTAGATTCTGAAAGGAAGAAACCTATAACGGAGAAAGAAGCTTATGAGTTTTTGAAGTTTATTAAGCACAGTGAATACAATGTGGTGGAACAATTAAATCGCTTACCAGCAAGGATTTCCTTACTTTCTCTACTCTTGAATTTAGAGCCTCATCGAAATGCTTTGTTGAGAGTGCTCAATGAAGCTTATGTGGCCCACAATGTGTCTGTAGAGAATATAGATCAGCTGGTGGGAAATATTGCGGCAGATAACTTCATTTCATTCAATGATGATGAGATCCCACTCGACAGTAGAGGAAGTACTAAAGCCTTTCACATAACCACCACTTGTGAAGATCATATCCTTCCGAAGGTCCTCATTGATAATGGGTCATCCTTGAATGTTATGCCCATGATTACACTGTCTAGGTTGCCTATAGATAAGTCAAATATGAGGAGAAGTCACATTGTCGTGAGAGCTTTTGACGGTACTCGTCAAGAAGTGATTAGGAATATAGAGGTGCCATTCCAGATTGGTCCATGTGTCTATAACATTGAATTTCAAGTTATGGATATCACTCCTTCTTATAATTGTTTACTTGGAAGGCCTTTGATCCATTCAGCAGGTGCAGTTCCTTCAACTCTGCATCAAAAGGTCAAATTCGTGGTTGATGGACATTTGGTGAGTATAGAAGGAGAAGAAGATATGATTGCAACTATTACTACAAGTGCCCCATACAGAGAAGTTGTTGAAGATGCGGTGGAATGCTCTTTTAGATCTTTAGAACTTGTTAATGCTACATTTGTGGGAGAAGGGATGAAAATTCTCGTACCGCATTTGTCAAAAGCCACCAGGCTCGGGATCCAACAAACGATGGGAAAGGGATGTCATGTTGGAGCAGGTTTAGGAAAGGAGTTACAAGGAATTAAGAGAGCAGTGTCTGTTACTCCTAAGATGGATAGGTTTGGGTTAGGATATAAGCCCACTGGACTTAAAAAGAAAAAGTTCATAGAAAGGCAGAAGGAAAGCAAGTTGGCTAATTTTATGGGGCATGAAATAGAGTTTGAACCAATAGGTTTCCCTCCTCTATATGAGTCTTTCTATTCGGCGGGATACATCTACAATAACTCTGCAAAAGTTGAAGAAGGCGAGTCTATCCCAACGATGGCTAGAGCTTTCACAGATCTCTCTATCAATGTGGTAGGAATAGAGGAATTTCTAGAAGAGATGGATAGTTTCGGAATTTGTCCTTGTCCTCCCGATTACAAATTGGAGAATTGGCATGCTGTTGAGCTCCCCGTCATTTTCAAATCATGTTCCATGTAATGCAATAAACTTATCCAAGTGCCTTTGCCCAAAGGCATTGGGGTCTTTTATGTATGGCCTTTATTTAGTCTTTATCATTCAATAAATGACAAGCATGATGCATTTTATTCATTCATCCGTGGTGTTTCTTTTCATTCATTTTTATACCTTCTCCATATCAATCCCATTTTAATTATCTCTAGGTATCCCAATAATGAAAATGAGGACCTTCTCAACAATAATCCAGAACTTAATTTTGAAAGAAGCGTTTGTGTTGGTGAACTTAATGATGAAGGAGATGTGGATGATTATGCTTTACCTCAAGATTTGCTAAGACTAGTACAACAAGAAGAGAAACAAATTATGCCCAATCAAGAACCAATAGAAGTCATAAACTTGGGGAATGAAGAAATAAAGAAAGAAGTTAAAATTGGGGCCTCTCTCTCCTTGCCAATTAAACAAAGATTAATAAGCTTGCTTCGTGAATATATAGATGTGTTTGCTTGGTCGTACCAGGACATGCCAGGTTTGAATACTGATATTGTAGTGCATAGAGTACCTTTGAAGCCAGGTTGCAAACCGGTTCAGCAAAAATTGAGGAGGATGAAACCAGAAATGCTGTTGAAAATAAAAGAGGAGGTAAAAAAGCAATTCGATGCCGGGTTCCTAGAAGTGGCAAAGTACCCTGAATGGGTAGCAAATATAGTCCCAGTACCTAAAAAGGATGGAAAGGTGAGAATGTGTGTTGATTATCGGGATTTGAATAGAGCTAGCCCTAAAGACAATTTCCCGTTGCCACATATTGATACTCTAGTTGATAATACGGCTAGGCATTCATTATTCTCCTTCATGGATGGCTTTTTGGGATATAACCAAATTAAGATGGCACCGGAAGACATGGAAAAGACCACTTTTGTGACAATGTGGGGAACTTTTTGTTACAAAGTAATGCCATTTGGCTTAAAAAATGCTGGGGCAACCTATCAAAGGGCCATGGTAACTTTATTCCATGATATGATGCATAAGGAGATCGAGGTTTATGTAGATGATATGATTGCTAAATCGCAAAAAGCGGCGAACCATGTCGACTTTAAAAAGCTCTTCGAAAGATAAGAAGTTTCAACTTAAGCTCAACCCAACTAAGTGCACATTTGGGGCTACGTCAGGAAAATTATTGGGTTTCGTTGTTAGTGAAAAGGAATTGAGGTGGATCCAGATAAGATCAAGGCTATCCAAGACTTACCGCCACCGCGTACTCAGAAGGAAGTGAGGGGTTTCCTTGGACGATTGAATTATATCTCCCATTTTATATCTCATCTTACTGCTAAATGTGATCTAATTTTTAAGCTCCTACGAAAACATGACTCAGGAGAGTGGGATGAAAATTGTCAACTAGCATTTGATAAAGTCAAAGAATACCTTTCGAATCCACCAATTCTAGTTCCTCCTATTCCGGGAAAGCCGCTTATTTTGTATCTTGTAGTTCATGAGCACTCGATGGGTTGTGTATTAGGGCAACATGATGAAGTAAGCAAGAAAGAGCGAGCAATCTACTATTTGAGCAAGAAATTCACAGATTACGAATCTAAATACTCCTCATTAGAAAAAATGTGTTGTGCACTAGCCTGGACTACCCAGAGACTTCGGCATTATATGTTGTATCACACTACTTGGTTGATTGCGAAGTTGGATCCCATTAAGTACATTTTTGAAAAGCCTTCATTGTCAGGGAGGTTAGCAAGATGGCAGGTATTACTCTCTGAATATGATATTGTCTATGTAAGTCAAAAGGCCATCAAGGGGAGTGCGATAGCTGAATTCTTGGCAGATCGAGTTGGAGAAGAATATGAGCCTATGAGGTTCGACTTCCCGGACGAGGATTTGATGACTATCTTCAAGATTGATGAAGAGTTAGTAGGAAATAAGGCATGGAAGTTGTACTTCGACGGAGCATTAAATATTCTGGGGCATGGTATTGGTGCAATCTTAATATCTCCAAAAGGGGATCATTACCCATTCACTGCAGGATTGGATTTCAATTGTACCAATAATATGGCTGAATATGAAGCATGTATCATGGGACTACAAGCAGCCATTGAAAAGAAAATTAAGGTGTTAGAAGTATACGGAGATTCTGCATTGGTAATTTACCAATTGCGAGGGGAATAGGAGACAAGAGACTCAAAATTGGTCTTGTATCGTGAATTCATTGACTTGATCAAACAATTTGAAAAGGTTTCTTTTGACCATTTACCTCGAGAAGAAAATCAAATGGCAGATGCTTTGGCAACATTGGCAGCCATGTTCAAAGTAAATGCAAATACTGAAGTTCAGCTCATTAAGATGAGTGTACGTGGTTCCCCAGCTCATTGCTTAAATGTGGAGGAAGAAATTGATGATAAGCCTTGGTTTCATGATATTCTACAATATGTTAAGAACCAACAATATCTTAAGCAAGCCACGGAAAATGATAAGAGAACCATAAGAAGATTGGCAATGGGATTCTTTCTCGATGGTGATATCCTGTATAAGAAAGGGAAAGACCAGGTTTTGCTAAGGTGTGTGGATGCTATGGAAGCTAGAAAGATCCTTGAGGAGGTTCACGAAGGAAGTTGTGGGACTCATGCAAATGGGCATATGATGGCCAGAAAGATCATGACAGCAGGTTATTATTGGATGACTATGGAGAGTGATTGCATTAAATATGCTCAAAGATGTCACAAGTGTCAAATATATGGTGATAAAATACACGTCCCTCCAACACCTTTGCACGTCATGACAGTTCTTGGGCCTTTCTCAATGTGGGGAATGGATGTAATTGGGCCAATCACTCCAAAAGCGTCAAATGGGCATCGTTTTATCTTAGTGATGATTGATTACTTTACAAAATGGGTGGAAGCTGCATCATTTGCTAGTGTGACGAAGTCGGTGGTGTGCAAGTTCATTAAGAAAGAAGTCATATGCAGATTTGGGTTCCCTGAGAGGATTATTTCAGACAATGCTATGAATTTTAATAACAAGGTGATAGAGGAGGCTTGTGAGCAATTCAAAATCAAACATCATAATTCAGTGCCATATCGCTCGAAAATGAATGGGGTCGTAGAAGCTGCAAATAAGAATATCAAGAAGATTATTCAAAAAATGACAGACACCTATAAGGACTGGCATGAGAAACTTCCTTTTGCTTTGCATGCTTATCGGACTTCAGTGCGTACATCGATCGGAGCCACTCCGTTCTCGTTGGTATATGGAATGGAAGCCGTTTTGCCTATTGAGGTTGAGATTCCTTCCTTACGGGTATTGTTAGAGGTAGAATTGGAAGAAGCAGAATGGGTCCGTGCTCGATATGAACAGTTGAATTTGATTGAGGAAAAGAGGCTTAAAGCACTTTGTCATGGCCAATTATATCAAAAGAGAATGATGAGAGCATATGACAACAAGGTCCGCCCTAGACAATTTCGGGAAGGGGAATTAGTTTTGAAAAGGATTCCATCTAATCAGCATGATCCTCGAGGAAAATAGGCACCAAATTGGGAAGGCCCGTATGTGGTGAAGAAGGCCTTTTCAGGGGGAGCATTAATTTTGACGGAGATGGATGGGTATGAGTTGCCAAACCCAGTCAATGGTGATGTGGTGAAAAAGTATTATGCTTGAAATTGGATCTAAAAGTTGAAAACCTGAAAAGGCGGCTTAGATTTAAAAAAAAGAGAGATCTAAGTTGAAAACCTGAAAAGGCAACTTAGAATAAAAAAAAATAGAGATCTAAGTTGAAAACCTGAGAAGGCAGCTTAGATTTAGAAAAAAAAAGGGGGGGTCTAAGTTGAAAACCTGAAAAAGGCGGCTTAGATTCAAAAAAAAAGGGTGGGGTTTAAGTTGAAAACCTGAAAAGGCAACTTAAACCCATAGGAGGTATCTAAGTCGAAAACCCGAGAGGGCGGCCTAGATAAAAAGGGGCATCAGTTTTGCAAGTCTAAAGGGGTTAAAGATGGTAGGAAACATCTCCCACACATTGGGGTCATCAATCAATGGTTCATATAATAAGGATCCTGGATTATTCGATAGAGAAAGTCCAAATTTTTCTTAGAAGGGAACTTTTGCCACCATACATTCTTTATTCTTCTTTCGGAATTCTTAGATATTTTGAGACAAAGCCGAATTGTTCTTCATTGAAATTACCTTGTACATTGACTTGTTTGCCTTACATTCATAATAAATGTATCTTGCTTGGCAATTTTGAATGGTTTTGATTCAATAAATAGTCTCAAATATAAAAGGAGTTTGCATTGTTATGTGAATAATAAAATGGGAATATGAGGGTTTAAACCCAACTCTGCGGGCATATAGACCAGAAGTACAGAAATCATATAAGGAGGCATTGCTTTCAAAGAAAAAGGGAGTTCGATATCTTGTAAGCTCAAAGTTTGGTAATTTGATTCGAGCATCCAGGGTGACGATGAAATATGCATTTACAGCCAAATGTGTACCTGCAAATTAGGTCACTTGTTATGATTTGCATTTACATTCATGAATATTGCATCTACAATTATGCCCTCTGCATTTATATAATTTGATGTGTAACCCCTGATTCGAAAAATTTAAACTTTCGAGCCTTGGTAGGGAGTCAAGGTATCATGTGTTTCAAAATCGAATTCACTTTTTTGAAGTAGATCGAGCCTTGGTAGGGAGTCAGGGTATTATGTTTTAAAGTCGAATTCACTTTTTCAAAGGGGATCGAGCCTTGGTAGGGAGTCAAGGTATTATGTTTCAAAGTCGAATTCATTTTCTCAAAGTGGATCGAGCCTTGGTAGGGAGTCAAGGTATTATGTTTTAAAGTCAAATTCACTTTTTCAAAGTGGATCGAGCCTCGGTAAGGAGTCAAGGTACTGTGTTTCAAAATCGAATTCATTTTTCTAAAATGGATCGAGCCTTGGTAGGGAGTCAAGGTACTGTGTTTCAAAATCGAATTCTTTTTTCTAAAATGGATCGAGCCTTGATATGGAGTCAAGGTATTATTTTCGAGAATCAAAATTAAATTTTTCAAAAAAAATAAATAAAAATAAAAATAAAAATAAAAAGTTTGGACAAAATCGTTGTTTAAAGTCTTTGCCCAATTCCTTATTCTCAGTAATGTGCAAAGAGGGGCAACTGTATACGCCTAATTTTGTCCGAGCAAATTTAAAATAAAAAATAAAAATAAAAACATTTTTGAAAGCAAGTCAACTTTTCAGTCAAACTTTATACCAAGCCTATTAAAAGAGTTGACTTGAAAGATTTGGAAAGAAATAAATATTAAAAAGAAACAAATAAATAAGAGATACAAATGCTTGTAATAATAAATGAAAAGGGTCAAACAAAAAATGATTGAACAAAAAAAAATCCCACAGCCATGATCATGGATCGGAATTGAGGGAAAAAGAATTAATATTTTTGTCCTTTCCTTAAAAGATCAAAATCAAATAAAAGAGGGGGGAGAAGAAATGAAAAGGAGAGAGAGGGGGAATTTTTTTTTTACAGGAAAAAAAAGAGACACGGGGGGAATAGAAGAAAAACCTAAGCGTGGGAGCCATCTATCAACCCGGTTTTGCACAAGGCTACCGCATCATCTTTACCTGTTGTCCTCCTTTGTTTTTTCGTTGAACCAAGACCAACGCCGCTTCCCGCACCGCCTTCTTGCTGTCTCAACATTCCAAGGCTACCCCTGCATCGATCACTTGCTTCTTGTATTGTATTTCAAAAAAAAAAGCACCATCCTTGCCATCAGTACCGCCTACACGAGCTATTACGTACCATTGCCATTGCCACTGTCATTATCGTCCTCGCATCGTTGCTACCTTCATTGCAACAGCCTTCATCGTGCCCTTACTGTTGCAGTTCCGCATTTCGCACATCATCTCACTATTGTTGTTAGGTTACCGCTTACTCTGATGATTCTCGGCTTAGGCGAGGAAAAGGAGATTTGTTGGCAGTAAGAAGACTTGGTGGACAGCACGTCTTTGCTTAACTGCTTGAGTCCCTGTTGCTGCGTTGGCTTCTGTTGAGTCTTTACTTACTGTCAAGCATTGCCTGAGAAGGTGTTATCTACGTGAAAAAGAAAAGGAAATTGAAAGTGGGTCATCTTGTCAAGGTATATTCTTTGCCTCATGCTTTGTAAATTCTGTTTTCATACAATAATAGTGATAAATAAAAAAGAAACGAAAACAACAAAAGTTGACAAAGTTTATATATATATTTTATTTATATGCATCATTGCTTGTACGTGTCCATGCACTCGGTTTTAGGTTGGATAAAGAATTTATAAATATACATATTTCTTTAGAAAAGAGATTGCAAAAAGAGTTGTCTTGTATTTTTAGTATGTTAAAAATTTCACATACGTAATTTTTTTTTATTAAGAGAGCTTTTTAAAAAAAACAGTAACAAATAAAGTAATAAAAAAATAATAAAACAAATAAATAAAAAGATAAATACAAATAATAAATTTGGCTTTCCAATGATAAGATTTCGAAGAAATCACAAGTAGTGATTCTTCGATAATCTTTAGGATCGAGAAAATTCATTAGATGTTACCAGCGTATTGGAATATCTAATTTGTTTATCTCGATATCAAAGTTTCTTATAAATATAAAAAAATAATAAAATAAATAAAAAAGGGTAAAAAGTAAATAAATATAAACTTAAAATAAATAAATTTAAATATAAATTTTGATAACAAATTTTAAATTTCCGATGATAGGATTCCTTAGAGATCTCAAGTAGTGGTTCTTTGACAATCCTTAGGATCGATATAAAATCTTTAATGTCACTAGCATATTGGGACATTCAAATGATTTTATTCCGATATAAAGAAAATATTAATAAGATGTCTTAGTATAAAAAATAAATAAATATAAAAATGGTAATAAAAATAATAATATAAAAAATAAGTAAACACAAGGAAATAATAAGTGAATAGAAATAAAAACTTTTAAATAAGTAAAAATTTAGGAGTTAAAATAAATAAATAAATACACATCTTAAATATGGATCCCCGATGATAGGATTCCTTAGAAATCACAAGTAGTGATTCTTTGATTATCCTTAGGGTCGAAATAAAATATTTGAATATTACCAGCGTATTGGGGTATTCAAATAATTTTAGTTCGATATTAAGATTTCTAATATAATCAACTTATATGAAATAAACTAACACTAAAAATAATAAATAAATAAACAAATATTTTAAACAAACAAATAAACAAGACTTCAAAATAAAGAGTAAAACAAATTAAAAATAAATAAGATATAAATAATGTCCGATGATGGGATGTTATGGAATTCACAAGTAGTGATTCCTAACTGATCTCTAGGTGAGAGAAATCTACTGAATGTTACCAGCGTATTGGAATATTTAGTATGATTTTTCGATAAAAAATAAATTTTATAAAATCAATAAATTTCAAAAGCAATAATATAAATATAAAAGATAATAATGAAAATAAAATAATATATTTCTCATGTGCATCATATCTATTTTGTTTGCATCATTTGCATTCATGAAATTCCAAAATAAGTGCAAATCTCCCGAGGATGGGATTCTATAGAAATCGCAAGTAGCGATTCTTAAGAAATCTCTAGGTGAGAAAATTATCCGAAATGCTACCAAAAGTATTGGGGTACTTCGGAATAATTTTCAATATAAGGGATTTTCATTTATTTCAAATAAAAACTAAAATTTAAATATTTCAAAATAAAACAAATAACAAAATGATTTCAAAATAAATGGAGTTCTTTTTAAATGTTTAATTAAGATCATTTTATTAAGATTAAAGGATAAGACATGATTAAGTGGTACCATTTTTTTAACGGGCGTTGTGGGGGTGCTAATCCTTCCCCACGCGTAACCGAACTCCCGAACCCAAGCTTTGTTTTCGCAGACCAAAAAAAATTATTTTTGATAAAACTTAATTAATTTTAAGATTTTATTAAAAAGATAAATAATTTTAGGTGGCCAATCACACCTAGTCAAAAAAGATTGGTGGCGACTCCTCTTTATTGTGTTTATCCAAGATCGTCTAGCAATCGAGTCTCCGGATGAAAATCGTTACGACAGCCGCCATGATTCGATATTAGATGGTCATGTTGAATAGGATCGTTAAGATGTTATTTCTAAGAACTAAATGGTTTTCAAAATCGTGGCCATGTCAAAAGTAAAGTAAATTAGCTTGAGTCTTGTTTTCTAAAATATAAGTTTTCTTAAATTTAAAACCCTAATTAATATTGTCCAAGTGGGAGAATGTTAGAATTTTTCAGTTGGTGGATTGCTATTAATTGGTAGTTTGAGTTTTAATAAAACATGCTGATAATTTCGTCTTAGTATGAAAACATGCAAGTTAGCCCAAATAGTCAATTGTGATCAACAAATACGAGCTTTTGCACATCTTATTAGGTCAGTGTGGTGTGGTGGTTGTGTAGGCCTGGAAGTTAATATTCTTTGATGGAGGGACTATTAGGTTTAACTATAAACATAAGGCTAGGTCCCCTCTTCACTTCTCAACGTATTGGTTTCTGTTCATTGAGAGCCACCCAAAAGGAGAAGTAGAAGAGGAAGATTTGCTTAATCATAATCCTAGTGATTGTGCTTTCTTATGCTTCCGCCTCAAGCAGGTACGCCTAATTAAATGTTTATATCTCTTGTGTTCTAATTATTGCATAAGAAAATTGATTAGTTGATCTTACATGTGGTATCAAGAGCTAGGCTTATGTAAAATTAGAATCAAGAGAGAATTTCTTTTAATTGTTCATTGCAAAAAAAAAAAAGTTTTGGGCATTAGTTTTTTGGTAAGGAAATTGTAATCTTACAAAACTATTTTATAAATCAAAACTTAGGGCTTTTGTTACCCATTAAATAAGGTTTAAAAAAATTGAATTGATTTTGGATAATTTGTTATGTAAATAAAGAAATCAAAATTCAAAGTTCAGGTACAAAAGTCTTAACTTAGAATTTGAATAAAATTAAAACTCAATGAAACATGAATAATCGAAAAGAAAACATGTTAATTTATTATTATTAAAAGCCTTGGCCTTTCCCGTTTTTGTCTTTTTGCTTCAACAGCTTTTAACTTGGGCTTTTGAGTTGAGTAATTTATTATCCAATACTTCTTGATTACTAGTTATGGGTGAAACAAATACACATGAATGTCATTGAATATCTTAACATAGACTAGCTAGAGTTACCTTGTCTGTAAAAATAAATAAATAAAACGGGTTTGATTCACAAATATATATACATATATTATAATCATGTTTTCCACGGGTACGAAACCATAAAGGTCTTTTATTTTGTTATTGTTGTTGTTTTAATCAAAATTCATAAATGGGTTTTGATAAATTTGATCTTAAAATTTGTGTTAAATACTTTTGATAGCAATGGTATTGCTTGAAACAAAACAAATTTGAAGAAAAACTGAATGGTTTATACATGGGTTTTGTTAGATTAATGTTTGAATTGAGTTTTGAATACTTAATTAAATTAAAACTCATATATATATATATATATATATATATATATATATATATATAATCGAAGAAGAAAATCTATTGGTCTCTTAATATTAAGAATTTGGGTCAGCCACCATGGTTTATTTGATTTGACTAATTGATTTTGGTTTCCTTGGCCTTATAATAATTCTTTGACTTAATAATGATAGTAAAGAAAAACTCGAAAACTGATGAAGAAAGTCGAAAATATTGAAATGTTATGAACGTGTATTATGTATGTGGTTTGAGTTATGATTACAAGGATCAAGTAAAATGTTATTGTAATCCTTTTGGTTTAGCCAACTAAGCCCTGTAAGCAAATCATGCTGAGGGAGTCAAGTTGCGATGGAGAATGGACTCAACTCTGCTGGCTGTTGGTTTAGGTTTGGATAAAATTATAAACATGTTTAAGTGAATCTAGGAACTTGACACTTTCCATGATATTGGTCACTGAACACATTGGTTACTGGAAATAGAATATTTCTCTAAAGTACGTTTAACTAAATAAAGTGACTAACTTAGATTTAAACTCCATAAGGATTGGGTATTGCTAGTATCAAACTAGTAATTTTTTAATAATTAGATATTATTTGTTAATTAATTATTTGAAATAATTGGAGTTTAACATTTTGTTTGAATTGATTTATTCCCATGACTATACATGTTATGTATCATTGTTAATTTTTGAAAATTTTTAGATAGATGATACATATGTATGAATTATGTTAAATGTTGATTTATTAATAAATTTCAAGACATTTGTTTTGAATTTAATAATTATTTGTTGATCGAAAGAGACATGTTTGGTTTTGAGTATCTCACAAGGATCCATAAAGATACATAATGATTCATGTCTCGCAAGGAATGATCAACTCTTTAAAGACTTAATGAGATACATCTAGATTTTGTATCTTTGCTGGAATGGTCAATTGCATACAACAGGTTAAGTATGCATGTTAATAGGTTGAGCAAATTTTAGTTTTCTTGGATTGAGAAAATTTTTTAATTGATTGATGTAAATGCTTGGCTACCAAAGTAGCTCATTTATTGATATTAGTGATTATTTTCTCAATCACAAGGATTAAGGATGATTCCAAGTTACCCTGTACGATCACCTGCCCAAAGGGGGTTGTTGTGTTTGATGATTTGGAATGGGACATGGAGCACTACGATTGAAAATATACTAGTCTAGAAAGTCTATCTGCCCAAAGATGATAGACTTTTCAAAAATTAGGATATTTTCATATTAGCTTCATGTGGAGAGTACCTATTAGCATGTTACATTCTCTGCCCAAAAGAGAGTTTGTGATGATACACCCGGGCTCTTCAATTCGATAACAAATAGCACACAATGGATCAATGTTATTTGGATTATTGCTCAAAGTTAAATATTGCATTCTATTGTCTTATTGTCGATAAATTTTATGATAATCAAAGTATAAAAGATCAACTAATTGAAGAGATAAAACGATTAGTTGTGGTTGATTTAGAGCTTAATTTAGTCATTGGTGTTTTCTTGAACATAATCATTAAGCTTTGAATGTTGTAATTGATTATTGTTCTAGTGTTGAAACGTTGCTTTGGTGATGATAAAATTTTTATTTGAGAAAATTTTGTGAGTTCTTAAATATTGTTTAGTTATTTGGATCCATGAGAAATATTGTTTAGTTATTTGGATCCATGAGAAATAACTGTCGTATGTATGATCAATAAGATTATTGCTATGTTACCATAGTATGATAAATTGATTTTAATGGTTAATTATGTGTTTATGGAATGTGATTTAATATTTGCTAAGTTTGAAAGCATGTTTTATGTGAATTAAATATATTTCACATGCTTATAATGCAATTACTTTTTACATCACATATTTTGATTTGAAATTTTTAACCATTAAATTTAAGGCCTAAAAAGCATGATGTGATATATGATTTTTTGCTTAAATTTCACATTTATCATGGACATGAAACAATATTTGTTGTTGAGACTTAAAGAAAACATCTAGTTATGCTAATTAATTGAATTGGTGGGAGAGTCTTTGGTTAATGATTATTGTAGTAGTGTAATTACATTATATTACTTACTTTTGTTAAATAATTGCACAGTAAATTGCCTAAATAGATTGTTAAAGAATAATGATAAAATCTTGTATTTTCTCAAAATATTTACTAAAATTAAGTGTGCTCTCATAAGATGTTAAATTAATCATAGTTATGGAATTAAAATTGATACGAGAGTTATGAGTACAATTTATTCATTAGTAAGTATTTGAGATATGACTTCGGTGTCATGAGATAAGAGATATATTACAATAGAATCCTGGGCAATAGATAACAAATGAGTTGTAATAGTAAAATATATATATGAGTAAAGGTTTTAATCTATGAGTGTATGTAAAAGGTTAGTTTTGCAAATTTAAGTTATTAAAGTTAAAGTTTTGACTAAAATGTATTCTTCTTGAGGCTTACAAGATTAATTTGCCTTGAAAGTTTATGTCACAACTCATGTTTAGTGATATTGAGAATATTGTATTTCCTATAATATTATTTTATACATGAGATTGCATGATACCTTAATATATTATTGTGTGCATATGATTGTTGTGTTTTATTGACTTTCATCATATGCCATTATGTTGAGATTTATGGTATGAAATTCATGTAATATATGTAAAATCTCATGCTAATATAAAGTATGTGCATTGATAGATGTTTATATGGCCTATTAATTTTAGTTTTGATATTTCTTGAAGTCATGATTAAAAAGATTGTGATGCTATAGTGAAAATATTATTTGTTAAGTTGATTTATTTGATCATATGGCATGCTTAAAGGTTTTGTTGATTGATAAAATGATTATGAAACATGACTTGAAAGTTTTCTAAGATGCTTAAATTTTATATTGGGCATTTTAAATTGTTAAGCGATCCATAGAAGTACATTAAGATTAGTATCTTGCTTGAAGTGATCACAAATATAATTAATAGACATAAGAAAATTAATAAAACCAAAATGATTATGAAACTTTTTATGTTGTAATGGGATTATTTCTAAGTTGCTACATGTGACTACCTGCCCAGAGGGGGTGATCGTGTGTTTTTAATTTGGAGATAATCGTGTACTATAATTGTAAAATTAAGGATACATGGACCTAGTAAATTTATCTACCTAAAAGGGATAAATTTTCGAAAGTCTTTGTATTCGTAGTTGTTTATATTGAGAACACATAAGAGATAACGTGTTTTTTAAATATTGAGTTTGTCCGATATAAATTTGTCCTTGAAGCACCTTAGTTACTATTGATAAGATTGATAAATAAATTAAGTTAATTTAAGGTGATGATCTGTTTTGACAATTGATTGGTCTTTGTACTTTATTTAAGTTTATTTAATAATTGTCATCATAGTTTAGTGTCTGCCATAAATGATAAATTCTTGGATTTTAGTCACTTTAATTATCACATCTTAGTATTTACATTGTGTATGTTGTGCCTTAAAATAGCTTTCACATAAGGATATATATTTTTTAAGATCTAATGTGATATCTTTCATTGGTACTGTTTTGTGTAAAATTGAGAGTTGTTGAAATATAATTCATTTTGATAAATTTTTATATTAGTTGTTTAACTCTCAATTAAGATATTGATTTTAGTATTTTAGCTAAAATTATCAAACTTAACACAATTATCATTTTTTAGGGGCATATTGTTATCATTTGTTGACAATGTATTTTCAAGAACATTACTAAATTCCTTTTTAAGGAACTCACACGTGGGGGGAAGAATATTATTTTACACTTATCACACGTGTAAGGGTTTTGAAGGAATAAATTTTACACAAATAAGTAAATTATTTGTTTCGTATTTATTTGGGTAATTCCTTGTTAATCTTCTCCATTTTGTTTAGGTTTATATTATTTAAATCTATAAATTACCTAAACTAATTTTTAAGAGAAAATAAGAATTTTAATAGTTTTCCTCTTCTATTTTGATTTGATTTTAGAGTTATAAGAATGAATAGAATAAAGGTTTTGACTATATTGTATTTTATTAAGCCAAAAACTATTCTTTTAAAGGAAGTGAAAATCAGTGGGAGTTCACATATTTTGGAAAGTATTGAGAACTCATAAATGCCCTAAAATCATTGCTTTGGAGATATCATATGCATTAAGGTTAGTGAGAGCACTTAGGCTATTGTTTGGCATATACTTAAAAGGACATATTGTGTAAACACATGAATATGAAAATTTTGCTATTTGTTGGTAATTTTGTAAGTGATTTATTAAAGTGACATCATGAAGTCCAAGAACAATAGTAGTTATCATATTTGCCATGAGAGTAGATAGTACATGACTTTGTTGTGACTCCATTTATTATTATGTTTCGTGCTCATCATTTAAAAACTATTGGAGCATGTTTGGGATTCACTGGATTAGTGGGAGTCATTGTGATTTGATGATGACATTTTTGCTCTGTGTAAGAATTTTGATATTTTTATTTTGATGATAGATGCATTGTGATTTGTTTTTTGATACCATTATAGTTTTAGGTTTCTTTATTTCATTAAATGCATCATTAGTGTTTGTAAAATTACCCATAAAGTATAGCTTGACTTGAAAATATCCATAAGGTACTGTAAGTAAAAAGGACATTATTGTTTTGAGGTCTTTTAATGTATTAGTTTAGTGGGAGTGTGTTACTCGCTATTGAACTCTAATGTTATACATCATGCTATGTTGAGACCACTTTATGTTTGAAATACTTACGTAATATTTTACTTAAAATGTCAGTTGATGATCATCATTGGTTTATATCTTATGCTGTCATGTTAATAGTTTTGTACATGTACATCTAAGAAAATTGTGAAATTGACTTTGCGTCAATGGGGGTATGTCTCGGTAAATAATATCACTTAATAACCTTGAGGACAAGGAAAAGACATACTGGCACATCTGGCTGCCAAATAGATTTCTTGATGAGTTAAGGAGAAATTAGATTTCTTTGCGAGTTAAGGAGAAATCGGAGGACTGACAATGAAAGTATCACATTTGATCACTGTTGGGTGTTATTTTCTTGCTACACAACCACACTGAGATCCATTGTTGATGTGGACACTAGTATTTGTAACCGTGCATTGGTTTTGTGTCAATGAAGGGCACGATCGCCAAAATGATTCCGTATTAGTTGGTCACATTGGACAAGATCATTAAGATGTTGTTTCTAAGGACTAAATTTGTCACATCCCGTGACCACCTTTTTCACGTAAAATACACAAATTATCCGGTTGGGCTGTCTGTGATACTTCACTTTTCATATTCATTTAACTATTAAATATAAAAGGTATATTATCAGTTACATCCCCTATTTTGATTCTCAAGAAAGTAGTACTGAGAGTAAGTCTAAATTCAGAAAATAAATGATCATACCTCATATTACAAATTAAGCTATCGCAGTGTCTCCAAATGCGCAGCTCAAACTCCTCAGATGTCAGATCCCTTAGTCCTCGAAAATCTGAAATGTTAATATTAAGGGGTGAGCAAACCACGGCTCAGTAAGAGAGTTATATGCAACACTTGATATTCAGCTACCTATATGCTG
Organism: Heritiera littoralis; assembly: GCA_031772115.1. Classification (NCBI taxonomy): domain Eukaryota; kingdom Viridiplantae; phylum Streptophyta; class Magnoliopsida; order Malvales; family Malvaceae; genus Heritiera; species Heritiera littoralis. The sequence continues at coordinate 523,969 of JAPDPK010000096.1, read as the reverse complement.
AAAATAAATTTTCTTCACTTTCTTTAAATCCTCCTAAAGGCTCTAGGCTCACATGTAGGAAGGATACTACAGTCGGCTAGGGATCCGGATGGAGTAAGGCAGGTATTTTAGAATACCTGGCTTGTCTCGGAACCTAGAAGCAACTGTAGAGAGTAATCGTTTTCTTTTAATATTCAAATCCCAGTAAAACATTAAGTATTCACGTGATAAAACACTTAAGTAAATTAAATAAGGAATTACTGTTCCTTTCACAAATACTCATTTTCACACTTGTAAAACACCGTATAATATTTAGTTTAACACGTAATATATCAAAAGCTCAGTAGCTGTAAATAATTTAGTACCAGTAAAAGTTCAGTGAAAAGTACAATCATCAGTATAATATCATGGAGACTAGGCAACACCCTAAATATATCATGCTATAAAATCATCCCAAATAGGGGAAACACATGAGATCTATTGCCATATTGTAATGCCCAGGCTCACAGTCCTGTGGGACCCTCACTGGCGCATTACTTAAGGGGATCACTATTCCTCAGCACTAACACGTGACACGTGACACATGAGCATGATATGGGACCTAACAGTCTCAAAATAATAAACACGTGATATAAACCCCATTTATGAAATCAATTTCACTGACTATAAGTTCATGCAAACCATATACATTCATAAGGAAAATATTTTCATCTTATGAATAACAATTTATAAAATATTCATACTGGGGTAATCATTCCCGAAAATGTTCTAAATATTATAGAACAGTATAAATCACATTTTCCATACGGTGAAAACAGTTTATAAAATAATCACTGTAAAATATAAAAAGTCATAACTGTCTTTTTCACCGTAAAATATATACGCACGCTTTTCCGTGCTTTCTATCGAAAACATGATTTTCAAAGTTATCGGGATTCAAATCAATTATTTTTATGATTTATGAAAAATTAAAATATTTATTTTCCAGATCAACATTCTCGTCTCGTGTTTTCTCTGTAAATACATGCGGAGACCTTCTAGTCTCAAAACGCTGTTTTCCACCTTTAATTACCCTTATGGAATTTTCTATAAACACTTATTTTCACAATTGAACCCATAAAGGTTATTTATAAAATCAAGTGAATATTGAAGAAATATTATTAAAATATTCACTTTGGTCCTTTTTATTTTTCACCTCGCTTCACGTGAAATATCACCTATCGAAATAAATTTAGGTGATTTCCTTTTTCACCATTTTCAAAACATGAATATTTTAAAATTAATTATCAGTATATTCATATTTTATGAAAACTAATCAATTTCTCGATTTTCGTGTTGAAAATCGTTTCTCATGATGAAAAGTCATTTATTATAATTTTCGGTAATTTTTCCAATAATTTTTGGCAGTATATCGGCTGCCGATTGGCTAGCCTCTTGCACGGAAAATACAGTTTAAATCTCAACCGGTAAATCACCACAATTCCAAACCGATAAATCATCACAATTTACAACCAATCACTATAAATTGCATTTATAAAATTTAAATGCATAATTTAAAACATGTGTGCTGATATCCTTACAGGTTGCACATGCCTCCCTTACCTGTCTCGGGTCGACGACTGCCTCTCGAAGGTCGCGCCCGTGTTCACCTCACCCGATTTCATCGGCTCGGTCATCGAGAGAATTTTCTGGAAATTAAATTCTACATTTTAGAATTTTTCCATAATTATTTAAATAAATAAATTATTTAAAATAATTTACTATTTTTCGAGATTTCTTACCGATTCCCGTAATTCCCGAGTTTTCGAGTTTTCCGAGATTTCTCGAAATTCCCGAAATTTTCGAAGTCCGGAAATCTCCTTTTTCTCTTTTCTTTCTTTTTCTTTTTCTTTTTCTTTTTCTTTTTCTTTTCTTTTTCTTTTTCCCTTTTCTTTCTTCCCAGCCGAACCGGCCACTCCCCCTCACCGTCGGTTCTTCACCGGTGGCCGGTTCTCCGGCGGTTCAACGACTCAGCAGCTGGCCGGCGTGACGGCGAAGCCGGATCTGGCCTCCGTTCATCTCGAATCGGCGGCACGGCGGCGGATCTACTTGGTTTACCTTCGGTCACTTCTCCTCCTCCGTCGGCCTTCCTCCGTCGTTCCCAGCCTCTCCGGTGGCCTCCATCCCATTCCTCTCCTTCCGCCGATGCTTCGGCTGTGGTGGCGGTGGCCGATTTGGCCGGCAACCGCCAGATCTAGTTTTCTTCTCTTTTCTCGGTTTCGTCGGAATTTTCCTCTGTTTTCCTTTTCGATCTCCTTCGCCGGTCGTCCTCTTCCCTTCCTTTCTTCGCCGGCGACATCGTCTCTCCCTTCCTCTCTCTTTTCCCTCGCCGGCGGTGGCATCTCCGCCACCGACGGCTCACCTGGGGGGTTATCGGGTTTCCTCCCCGATCTGCCTTTCCTCTTTTTAGCTAATTCCTTTCTATTTTTAGTATACACTATACTATACTATATATTATATCTATATAATATATATAAATATAATACAACAATATATATATATATACACTTTATATTTACATTATACATTTTAAATATAATTATGATAATTTATATATAGTATTGTACTATATATATAATATATAAAGATATATATATATATGTATATTATGTATTACAAAATATATAGTTGGTATATATATATGTACAATTTAAATGTAAAATCATATTTACATTTCTTTTTAAATATGTATATACTTATATATACATATTATGTTATATTTAATACATATGTATTATTTAAATTTATAAAATAGTATATATACTTATATATACCACTGTATATTAATATATACTATATAGTATATCAATAAATATGTATTTGTATAAAAATACATTTATATAATTTATAATTATATAAATATATTTCTCTTTTTCTTATTTAATTTGGATTTCCATTTATCCAAATTAAATCTCCTATTTCCATTATTTTTCATAATTCCAATTTTATTTCCAATAAATGGAAAATTCACGGTTATCACATTCTCCCCACCTTAAGAAATTCTGTCATCCGAATTTAACTTAAGTCCACAGGTGGTATATGCCGTATACTTACGACTTCTGACCTCTAGGTAATCCTCCAAGTCATACTGCCAGTACACTTTCAACATTCGAGATTACTTTAGACCACTACATGCTCTCTTTCATCAGATATTTATACTCCCGTGAGTTTATTTCTCAAATCGAGAGTTATTCATTTCCACTCTTTACACATAAGAGTCCATACTTAATATTTTTCATATTACAGCTGATCTATGCTGTTCGTCCTCCATTTCTCTCACTTAGTGCCAAGTCGATATAGTTTAAAACTATCAATTACACATGTTAGTCAGTTATATGTAATTGTCCCAGTAGCTTATACATCTCATGCACACGCTCTCTTAATATCATGGAGCGTTTACATCTCACGCTCATATATGTATACATCAGTATGGAGCGGTGCTATCAGTACACTTGGGATCTCAAGCCTCTTGCTATTTCTCATTAGCATATGGCATCTCAGAGACTCCCATCACATGTCATGCTCGCTGGAACTATACATACTTTCACGCCGTTTCACACTCATACTTCAACTATGGCACTAGAGAATCTAAGAGTCTGATAATGGAAAGTGATTCTATTTAGATCTTCAATCTCTAATCACTTTCATATCATCATTTCTCTTTTGGACTCTTTATTGTCCACGATATTCATTTTCACATTTATTCCACCAAGGCTGCATCTCATTGCAGACTTTACTATTGATCATCTCTTACAATCATAGATCAGGAGACTATCATGTTCTCTTCATGTAGTATTGTCCTTACATCTCTTTTCATAATTTAGATTCCACAATTGAATCCTCAATTTATATATTTAATCATCACATCATCTATACACTTCCACCATTTATCATTTCGAGGTGGTTATGTGTATGTATAACACTTTTCTATTTAGATACTGGCAGTAAACATATCGTTCCTCTTATTCCTTTGAGTACCATTACTCTCACTTATCAAATCTGGCTTGTTTTTACATATTGCCATTGTCATGTGATAACCATCACGAGATTATTTTTCAATCTTAATTTCGGGAGCTATTTCATGTTCCCTGCTCATTATGCAACTTATCTTCTTATTTCATTTCCGTATTTTCACTCCCATAATTTCAGTCGATTTTCTCAAGTGGTATGGTATTCTATAGTATAAAATCTTTTAACATTCTGCATACCATCTCTTCTCTTCCCACTTATCTGTTTACCGACTTTAGTTTCTTTAATTATATCTCATTAATAGAGCAGCTAGTCCCATAATTCTTTTATATATTGGTAGTAGTATCAAGCTAGACTCCTTATTAATTTTGTATCTCCCAAGAAGAGACACTGTCTGGCCAAATCTCTTATTAGCCAATCTTAACACAATCCACAATCTTTAAGAGTTTAAGGGTCATACCACAATGCTGCTCATATTTCATTGTACTTTAGGCTCTATCAGTATTTCATCAATTTACTCATGTATGGATGCCTCATTCTGTAGGCCTATATACCTCACAAGGCAAATTCATTAACCTTGAAACCTCAATAGGAACTCGTAAAATTTCATCGAGTTCTAGTCATCATCTTATGGACATCAGTCTCTGACCTTTCTCTAATGACGCTTTATACTGAGGCTAGTCTTATGGACTCCTCCTGTCTCTCTGATCAGATCAATAAAGCGTCCATTTTCATGTAGATGATCACTTGTTCTTCACAAGAACTTTATTAAATAATTAGAATTTAATATACCATTTAAATCCATCTACATATCACGTTCATCTGTGCTTGTCTCATTTGCACTTATACAGATACTTCATTAACCTCAAATCACACTATTTGTATTTCCATCAATCACACATTTACAAGTGAATTTCATTATTCACACATTTTCCAGAGTTGTTGTAAAGCTTTCGGACTCTTTCTATATCCTCCGATATAAGTTCAAAATTAAATTTCATACTATCAACTAAGCCTATGTTAGCTCGATTTCTCCAATCTACACAACTCTGAAAAATTTATCGGAGATCATTTCCGATATTTTCTTTAGTTACACATCTCTTATTATTTCGGACATTTCATCTCATGTCCTATCATTTTCACTATATAACCCAAGGTAGAAACATTTAACATTCAAATCATTTTGAAATATTATCCACCTTGATTTCATTATTTGTACTATTCACTTTCTCAGTCATTTTCTGTATTCATTTCACTTTTCATAATATATAACGATCCCGTAATACTTCAATACACTCTGAATTTCGGCTCTTACAGTCTATAACCGGGCCAATCATCTTATGACATTCCACTATACACTCATTGGATCGCATCGTGTAAGGCCCGGGCCCGTCCGCCGTCCGCCTGTACATATCTATACCGTCCTTTTTTGGCGAGCACACTGGCCCCCTCAAGGATCTATCGTGAGGCCCAGTCCGTTCACTAGGTCACTCACCATTCGCATCCATAATCTACGTGTAAGTGGAATCAGTAATAGGGATCGTTATATTCATATCATCTCCTCTATGTCATTAATAACTCCATCACCATCAATAGATTCAAGATCAACTTGGTTTTATCACTATTCAGCACATCGCCCAACATAGGGGCATTTTCGTCATTCTGACTTTTATTATTTTCTCCTCAATATCCATTTGAATCATTGAACTAGTCATCTATGTGCTGATAGTATCCTTTCGAATACTTATATCAGCAATTTAGATCCTGTTCGATTTCGACAGAGAAGTTCACTAAAATCCACAATTGAATTATTTTGCTCGTAAGATAGCTTTATTCCATCACTTTCTTTGTCAAATCACTCAAATCCAACTTCTGTTGGTTTATTTTAACTCCCTGTAAAATTTTGCGGTCAGGAGTATTTTAGTCATTTTTGGCCAAAAATTTTCTCTCTTTAAATTACCCTTAATCGGTGATTTTAAAGTCTATTTAATGATGATATGTCATTCTCCTCCTTTATATCATCACTTTCAGGTCTTAGTTCGATCCGGACCGAAAAGTACTGGTGGGGCCCTCACCGAGTCCTTTCGGTTCCTTACCGAACAAGCCTTCATTTAGATTATAAGAATCACCAATTTTTCGGTAATTTCTAAGCCTATTATTTCTTTAACATTCTCAACTTACACTTTCTCACTCCCTTTAAATCATTTTACTCAGTTTACAATCATTTATTTTCTCTATGTATTTAGACGACACAGTACTACCGGGGATGTTTAACACTTTTCCTTCAAAAAGTATCAACAGACATCAGGCCAACCCTGCTCTGATAAAATTGTTTTGAAATCATGGCCACGTCAAAAATAAAGTTAATAAGCCTGGAGTCTTGTTTTATAAAAATAAATTTTCTTAAAGTTGAAAACCCCAATTAATATTATCCAAGTGGAAGAATATTAGAATTTTTAATTGGTGGATTGCTATTAATTGGTAGTTTTGAGTTTTAATGAAATAGGTTGATAATTTAGTCATAGTATAAAAACATGTAAATAAGCCCAAATAGTTAATTGTGATCAACAAGTATGGGCTTTTGCACATCATATTGGGTCAGTGTGGTTTGGTAGTTATGTAGGCCTAGAACTTAATATTCTTTGATGGAGGGACTATTAGGTTCAACTATAAATATAAAACTAAATCCCCTCTTCATTTCTCAACGTATTGGTTTCTTCTCATTGAGAGCCACCTTAAGGCCTTGCTTGGTAGGAAAGATGGAAAGAGGTGAGGATGGAAAATTTGATAATCTAATAATTAGGTTTCATAGCCACTTTCCTATTTTGTAGCTTAACCCTTAAATTAATAAATTTTCTATCCTCACTCTTTTCTATCATTCCTATCAAGCAAAGCTTAAAGGAGAAGTAAAAGAGAAAGATCTGCCTAATCATAATCCTAGTGATTATGCTTCCTTATACTTCCGCTTTCGTTGCCTCAAGCAGGTTTGTCTAATTAAATGTTTATATTTCTTGTGTTCTAATTATTGCATAAGAAAATTGATTAGTTGATCTTACAGAGACCACCTCTCCTTCACGTTTTCTCTTTAGTTCTTCCACTCCACACAGCTCCCATTTTTTGCCTCCATTCTCTTCAGCTGAGATGGTGCCTATTACTCCATGTTTTCTACCTCAGTTTGCCATCGCTTCACACGTCTAACCAGCCTTGATATCTCTCGGTTTTTCAACTCTTTTTCTACCTCAAATGCAACTTACGTTTGCCGTTGTTTTTTGGCTCTTACTTTACACCTTCGTCCTTACGTTCTTTCGGGTTTGTTCATCGACCCTCACGTTTCTTGCTCCAGTTTCGGTACACCAAAAGTGAAGGCCGCTCCCCCTAATCTATTTCTCATTTCTTCACCATCAGCTGCTAACCATTTCTGCCTCAATACTCTTCATCCAAGAGGAGCAGCTCTTGGTGGAGGTAAGCGAAGCTTGTTGGCTTCTTAAGAAAGTCACAAGTTAATAAAATATATATATCATTCATTGTTATATTTTTTATTTGTTCTACTTATTTGTTTTGTCTTTATATCTATATGTATGTATGTATTTGTTGGATTAGTTTTATATACATGTACATATATACATGTGTTAATAATAATATATATATAAAAATTATTTATTCTCTTTGTAACTTGACAGCAGTGACTGAAGGTTGAAGGTAGTTACCGGCAGTGGTCTGCCTTCTAAAAAATACCAGAATGTTCCTTTTGACCTCCCCTTTTTTCCTATTTGATTAGTTTTTCAAAAAAAAAAAAACACATATATCCTAGATCTAAAATCAAAGTCCGCAGCTTTAATCCTAGATCTATTGCGTTTTGGGCATTTTTGGAAGAAGCAAATGTAAGAAATGAAAAGAAGAAGTGAGAGGAGTGAGAGAGGAAAAAAAATTAGTGTTAGAGATAATTAGGTAATTTTAATGAGGTTAGTAAAGTCTTTTTCCTTAAGGGTATTAATGTAATTAAATAAAAAATAAAATTTAGGATCCCAAGAGGAATTTTTCGGTTGAAAATAAAATTTTTCTAAATTAATAGAACGTATGACAAATAATTCATAAGCATATTTGATTTTTGTTCTTTTATTTTCATGATTTAAAGATTTTTTAGAGTTTGTTCATTTGTAAAATGTTTAAATTTTATTTATTGTTCAATAATAAAAAGATAATAATATCATTCGTTTACTCTAATAATGTAAGTTTTTTAATTTGATTTTTATGTAGGATTTCCTAATTTTATTGTATATTTATGTTACAAACTTATAATCGTTTGTTTAAATTTGTTTGGGTATGCATTCACTGCAAGAAAACATGTTTTAAGCGACAATTTTTTGACAAAAAATTTTTTGTCACTAAAAAAGGTGCTTTTTTGACAAAAGAGGAAAAAAATTATTTTCAAGAACTAGCAACAGAAGAGAACAAAAACAAAATTTTCTAGATGGTCACGAGAGCTCAAAAAAGGCATCAACAATATTTGTCAACAACATTCCAAATTAACTTAATTGAAGATGGTTGTAGTGTATATTCCAAAACCATGAAAATGTTGTGGACGTATTACCAACAAGTGATTGGAAGAAGTGGAAGTGAACTTCTTCTCCAGGTACTTAGATAGGGTTCAAGTCCTGGAGTCCTTACTGTTGGGAGGACTTTATCGTTTATCACTCCCGGCACAAATAAGATTAATCTTAGACCGTAAAACGGATGAGGATATATATACTTACAAAAAAAATAGTTGTGGACATATTTATCTCACACGAGTTGGAAAGAGAAAAATTTGGGATCATTAGATTTGCTGATGGGTTTAGAGTTGCAAGAGCCAAGCCATTGATAAACTTAATGGTTCATAGTAAATGGATTATTGCATTGGGATAAAATCTACCAGATTTAATTGTAGAGCAAAATATTGGAGGAAGGTTTAGAATCTAGGAAACCACAAGATGATGAGGAACAGAAGGGTATTAAATACAAATATGAGAAGGAATAACTAGTTTAATTCAAAAGAAAATGATATAATTAAAGGATATAATGAAGGTGATGAAGGGACTGGTAGGCAAAAAACATATCTTTAAGGTTCGATGAATGTCAATAACATATGCCCAACTATAAGAGTTAACAAAGGTTTTAACAATGCTCGTTAAGATAATTTTTCTAGTAATATTAGTGCGAGAGGCCTCAAACTATGTAATAGAGTTGTGGAGGAAGAGCTACTTCATAAATAAGAGAACTATTTGATTAGGATAAAAAGGGCTACTATGAGGCTTACAAGTTGATGGAAAACTATAAGATACAGGGGTATCTATGGTTTTTGTTAAAAAAAAATCTCTAAAAGATAGCTCCTCATTGAATTTGATGATATGGAGATGATAAATATAATGGAAAACTTAGGTCGGTCGTGGCTAAAAGAATGGTTTGTTGAAATAGAGGTATGGTCATCATAAATCATAGTGAAACATTGAGTTGCTTGGTTAACATGTTATGGTGTTCCCCTTTTTATGTTTGGAACTATTCTATTTTCAAGAATATTGCCAATATTTGGGGGGATTTGTTAAGTATGGATAGAAAGACCTTACAGCTCAAGGATTTTAGTAAGGTGCGATGTCAACATTGTTGGATCAGTTACACAGAATTTATGAGATTATCAAATTAGAATGAGGTGATAAATCCCTCCCAATTAGAGTGACCAAGGTAAGAAAAGAGTTCGTTTTATTATTCCATTATTGTTGTAAGAATTACAAAGACAATAATTTGATTATACAAGAAAACCACATCAAAGAGGTTTCCTATGATAGCTCTGACAATGTTGGTGATCTGAAAGACGAATGGAAACAATGAAAATAAGATAAGGGAAGCTAAAATCAATGTCATTTGAGGAATTGGTTGTAGAATACCGAGGAAGTGCACATACGGCTTGGAAACATAATTTGTATGCTCGAGGATGATTATTTGGAGGTTGTAAACTCACTATAAAGAAATATGGATAGTGATAAGCTTGCTAAATGTTTTGGTTCAATTTACAATTAAATGATGGTTCTCAAAATGATAAGGATGGGCCTACTAAAATAAAAAAAAAAGGCTTGGAATACTGAAAATCTGAGCAAAAATAAGAGTAAAGAAGTTGAAGTTGTTAAAGATTCACAAAGAAGAAAAAGTAGAAAGGCAAAAAGCCCAATAGAGATCATGGGGCTATCCTGGTAAAATTATTTATGAGAAAGAAGAGAAAAGAGAAAAATCAGAGGGTTTTTACATGCAATCCAAATGATAGCAAGATTATAAACGCCTCTTTTGTTGGAAAAAATATCCCTCAAACTAAACACCCACAAAAACAGAGAAAAGCAAAAACAAACACAATAATTTTAATGTGGTTTGGCCCAACCAATTTGACCTACAACCACCCAATCAAACTAATAACCAATCAAACAATTACAATCGTGCAATTTTTAAAAGAGAAAAATTGCAAACTCCTTACAAACCCAACCCAACTACCCAAAGAGCCCAACTACACCCTTTTATAATAGCCCAAACTCTATAACTCTCTAGGATATTTTACAAACCAAGCCTAACATTTTATTTATAAGAGAATAGCCCTTATAACTTTTCCTATACTTTCGACATGGGATTCAAGGCAAACCCCAACAAATCCTCCTTTGACTTGAATCCCCAAACTCCCCAAACTGCTCAACAACATCTGAAAAACTAACATGCCTCTGAATCTTCTTACTCTTGGAAATAACTCTACCATTCACATCATCAAGCAAATATAATTGTTTCTCATTCCTCTTTCCTTGCAAAACTAAACCACCATTCTTGTATACTTTGCAACAATCATTATTACCAACATATGTGTACCCACGTGAAGCTAACTCAACCAAAGAAATCAAATTGTAGCTAAAACTGGGTACATACCTCACATTACGAAGAGTCTTGACACCACCATCATGAAGCTTGAGTTGAACACTCCCAATACCTTCAATCTTCACTCGATTACCATTCCCAACTGCAATATTGCCTAAACTTTCAACCTCTTTCAATTCATCAAACCGATCTTTATCATTGCAGACATGCATCGATGCAGCTGAATCCAAAACCCAACTTTTCTCACAAGTATGAGACCCATCTAAACAAGTTGCCAATACATCATCATCTGAATCAGTCAAAACAACACATGTCTCATTCTTCTTTCCATCATCACTCTTTTGTTGAGCCTTCTTAAATGCAGCCATATCCTCTCTTAATGTCTTGCAGCGTGCTTGAATATGACCTTTCTCTCCACAATAGTAACATTCCACCTCACTATAATATCTGAATCTTGATCTTGATCTCCCTCTTGATCCACCATGTCTCTCATTAGTCCTCCCTCAAGTAGAACCTTCCACAGCAGCTAGTACACCTCCTGCAGATGAAGAATCTTCTTTGCTCATAAATCTTTCATTGTCACGCAGCACAGCAATCACATCATCCAACGTCAAAGTAGTTTTACCTACCAATAAAGTCTGAACTAACGGTCTTTAGGACTTGGGCAAAGATGACAACAACAGCAATGCCTTCTCTTCTTCTTTCAACCCTTTAGAATCAATAGCTAATAATTGTGAAACTAATCTATCAAATTAATTTAAGTGATCATGGAGACTCTTACCTTCATCCATCTTCAGAGAATACAAATCCATCTTCAAACACAATCTATTCGTCAGCGATTTTGACGCATAGATGTCTCCCAGCTTCTTCCACAATCCGGTTGGTGTCATCTCAGTCAATACATTATACTTAATCTTTGGAGCAAGTGCCAATCTAATTGTGCTCACAGCCCTCTTTTGAATTCCAACCCAATCCTTATCAGACATTCCATCTGGTTTATTTTCTTCTAATGCCAAATCTAGACCTTGTTGCACTAGAAGATCCTGAATCGTACTTTGCCATAACATAAAATTACTTTTACCATCAAATAAAGGAATTTTAAACTTAGGCATACCTCCAGACATAGCTTCAGCCATAGCTTTCCTCCTATCGCAGGATCACGACCCTTCAGCTCTTGATACCACTTGTTGGGAAAAATATCCCTCAAACCAAACACCCACAAGAACAGAGGAAAGCAAAAACAAACATAATAATTTTAATGTGGTTTGGCCCAACCAATTTGGCCTACAACCACCCAATCAAACTAATAACCAATCAAACAATTACAACCGTGCAATTTTTAGAAGAGAAAAATTGCAAACTCCTTACAAACCTAACCCAACTACCCAAAGAGCCCAACTACACCCTTTTATAATAGCCCAAACTCTAAAACTCTCTGGGATATTTTACAAACCAAGCCTAACACTTTATTTATAAGGGAATAGCCCTTATAACTTTTCCTATACTTTCGATGTGGGATTCAAGGCAAACCCTAACATCTTTGTCTTATGGTAATTTTCAAAGTAGAAGGAAGGCTTTATGTATGGAAGAGGTTACTTCAACTTAGGAAATAGGAAAAATGCTTGGCATGTTGATAAATTGTGATGATGAGATAGTGATTGGAAGGCTAAACAAGATGAAGCATTAAGAGCAGTGCTAGAGATAGCCCATGTAGAGTGATGTAGTATCAGTTGATAAATTGTTTGCTTTAGGTGTTATGTGGTTGAGAATCTGAGTGGGAAGATGAGAACGTTGTCGTACAATATTAAAAGGTCGTTTAAGATCATTTTCTGTTTTCTATTTTTTGTTTTCGAAAACTTTGCTTTTGTTTTGGTTTGTTTTGTTTACAAATTCTCAAAACAGAAAATATGTTTGGTTAATACTGTTACGTATTGAAAACAAATATTTAAACTGATTTAAATATAATAATTCAATTCACAAATTAAAATTTTAAAAATTAAATAAAAATAAAAATATATTTATCAAATAATATTATGAACATAATATTAAATATTTTCATTTAATCATATTAAAATTTAATATAATTTAAATAATATTATAATTAAATATAATATTAAATAAAATAATTCAATAAAAATAATATTAAATAATTTTTTAATAAATTTAAGATAATAATTGAGATTAATAAAATTCTAAATTTATATATTTATGAATTAATAATTAATAATTATATTTAATAATATTAAATTATCAAATAATATATTTAACTAATTAATTTATAATAAATTATATAGTTATTAAAATATATTATATTTAATATATATAATATTATTTATTGTTAAGTATTCACTTATTTAATGATATTAAATTATTTAATAGCAGTAGTGGTATATTTTAAATTTAATTGAAAGAATATAATATTAAATAATAATATTGTTTAGTAAAATAATAATTAATTATATTAGATAATAGTACTTAGCAATAATATTAATTATTAACATATCAAAATTATAATAAATGATATTATTTAAAATATATAATATATATATATACAATAAATTATTATAAAAATTTAAATCAAATAATATTATGATATTATATTTTGATATAATTTATATGTAATTGCTTTTTACGCTTTCAACTTTTCTATATTAAAATAAATATATTAATTTTCAAATATTTATTTTTTTAATTAAATAATATTTTTATATTAAATTTTATTTTAAAAAAGTAATTAATTTTACCTTATACTTTCATTATGAAAAATATTAGTATTATATTAATATATAAATATTGTTCACTTACTTATGAACAGTAAAAAAATGAAAATATGTTTCTGAAATAAATGAAAACAAAAAATTCTTGTTTAATTCTAAAAAAACAATGTCAAATGACCCCCAAAGGATTGGGATTTAGTGTCAAATGTAGGGTGAGAAGGAAATGGATAATTTTTCATAAATGGTGTTAGTATAGGAAATGAAATTGGAAGAAGTGAATGATGGTATTATCCAAAGAATCTGGCTAGACGAAAAATAAAAATGGTGTTATTTAGTGGCAATTAGGAATTTTTGTAGGTTACTAACTATATTCGAGAAAGGTTGTTTTAGGTTGATTGATTTTTTAACTATTAACGAAATTATGTATGTGAAAGAAACAAAGGGAGAATATTTTTTTTTGTGTAACCATAAGTATCCTCATCTATTTTACAGTCTAAGATTAATTATGTTCAAATCAGAATTGATAAACGATAAAGCCCTCCCAATAGTAGCGACTTTAAAATCTGAACCATGTTAATATGCCTGAAGAAGAAATCTACTTCCACTTTTTCCAACTATTACTGCTAAGGCGAGAATAAATTTTGACTGTGTTGTGATGCAAATATGAGAAAATTTTGTGGGCTAAAATTATGGAAAGCATGAAAGATGCAGGAGGCAATTGGCTGTGGATAGAGATGTCAATAAAGTAAGAAGCCTATCGAAAAGGAGGGGGTGTGTTAGTAACTGAGTTGGTATTTTAGACTAACAATTTTGTAAACCTTAGGGAATTCATAGATCTTTCCCTCAGAAAGAAGTTCACTTAGTTTGCAATGGTAACAAAAGAAGTAGACTAGACAGATTTTTTGTGACAATAGAGTCGATCAACAAGTTTTGGGAGAGGCCAAAGAGGAAAGAAGAGATCAATATCTGAGCATGTGTCATTACTTCTGAATTTTGATTGGTGAATTGGGGACCTAGACCTAGAGGTGGTTATGAGTCGAACCGAGTCGGTTCCCAGCCGAGCTAGACCGGTTTCGGCCCATAAAATTAGTGAACCAATTTAACCCAGTTCACAAACCAGGCCGAGCCGAGCCATGTTCAATTCTTAATTATCTTGAACCAGCCCGACTCGATAGCCCTATTTATGGGTTATGAGGGTGGCTTGATTTTTTTTTCAATTTTGTTTTGTTTTTTATTTTTTAAATTTATTTATTAATGTTAATCAAAAAAATATTAACTTATTTAGTTATTTAATATATTTTTATGATTTAATCTAATAAATTTATTTTTATAATAAATAACTTATTTAATAAAATGATTGTAATAAAGATAAAGTTATTATAATATTATCTAATAAAGTTATTGTTACAATAAAATAATAAACAATGATATTATAATAAAGTTAGGATTATTATCCTATCCACTGCCAGTGGAGTTTTTTAACTCCACAAGCAGGGATAGGATGTCATATGACACATGTCCCATTTTGTTTATTTTTTATTTTTTTAATATTTTTAAAGGACACATGTGTGACGTCCCCGTCACTTCATCTTATCATCTAACTTTATCTTATCCGATCTTATTTTGATTTAGTTTATCCAGTGTCAACTCTTCCTTTTATTAAGCTAATTATTAAATAGCTCACATAAATTTGTTTCTTTTCAATAAACATCAAATGATATATATAAATACCATTCCATTTCCACAGGATCTCATACATCATCTTATCTTACATCCCCGACATCTTATATACATAAATTTCTACTTGTACTGTACTGTAGCTGAATTACAATTTACCGTACATAAACATATAAGTATACCTTCTATGCTAACCGGGAAGCGTATAGAGAAGGTACACTTTGCTTCTTCAAAAACAAGCTCCTCTAGTCGGAGCGAGGCTCACTTCAGATAATCTGAAAAATGGTCGTAAAAAGGAGTGAGTTTACGCTCAGTAAGAAAACTACATAAAAGAGCGTGCTATGCCTCTATATGCCTTTTTCCTACTTGGCTCTATAATGTCATGTAAAACATCACAAGGCATGCATCATAAACATCTTTCATGCATTGTTTGCAATCATGTATATTCATAAAACGACATGGCAAACATACTTTGTATGCTTCATTTAAAACATAGCATACATATAAAACATGCATCATTCTTCTTACTTTAAAACATACGTCATACTTCGTAACATACTTTAAAGCATACTTCATAGCATACTTAAAACATACATCATACTTTAAAACATCATACTTTAAACATACGTCATATATCCTTTGAAATAGGATGGAGACTATGTAAAATGTTTAAGCGATTGAAACGTCATATGAACCGTTCATTCCCATTCATATGACTCTAATCATGCATTGGTACAGTAGTGCACTCTGCATAGGTCAGGGATTCTCTCCTGCCTTTATCTTTCCAATGTGAACACTAGTCAGGTGTCACATATGGGATTGAGGACCGGACTAGGGTTCCTCGCTCAACATACATATTACTGAGGACTTGATCAGAGTCACTCAGCCATCAGAAATGCATAATCATTACGCAGTCCATAGTCTCAAAACATTTATTGTATACTTTTCAGAAAACACCTTTGTGTTTAAATCAAACAAGGTTTGAAAGCATCTTTTCATACATGGCAGTCGACTGGCCTCATAGGGCAGTCGGCTGCTGCTTCATAACTTCATTTCTCGAAATTATTTTCATTTCGGAAAATACAGGAGGGCAGTCGACTGGTCCATATAGCAGTCGACTGGTTTTCAAACAGAATGCTCCTTAGCAAATAGCAGTCAACTGGTCATATAGCAGTCGACTGTTTTTGAAACAGAATGCAATTTGGCAAATAGCAGTCGACTGTCCCATATAGCAGTCGACTGGTTTGAAACAGAATGCTTCTGGGTAAATAGCAGTCGACTGGCTTACATAGCAGTCGACTGGTTTGAGTCGGTTTTCGGAAAACAGCGTTTTGGTTGTCTCTAGGCAGTCGACTTCCCTTTAAGGCAGTCGGCTGCCCCTAGCCTAATTGGTACTAGGAGACAAGTCCGAAAATGCACTTTTTCATGCACAAAACCAGCTGATGTTTCTTTCCAAATCACACACAAACATCATAAAACATGCGGACATAGCCGCCTTACGTCCGTTACATAATTTCCTTACCTCGATTCCTTCGGAAACGCGAAATCACTTGGCGCGTCACCTTAGCTCTTCACTTCTTTAACCTAAAATCATCATACCACATCAAACCTTAAATTAAACTACATACACATGTTATATCAACTCAATACAACTCTAAACCATAAACCAAATTGACTAAATCATCTTTTTCTCTTACCTTCACTAGAGACCAAAACTTCAAATCTTGAGATCTCCTCCAATACTTGGAAACAATCTTCCAAACTTTGGATATCTCTTGGTCTAGTGACAAGGATCGTTTTTCATTAAATGAACTTAACGAATCGATGGAGGAACGAAGGGGTTTGTCAAGGTAGCTTGAGTTGGAAAACTATGGAAGTTGGGATGGAACGAGAGGGAGAGCTGGGAAGGAAGCTGGCGTGGGGTGATGATGAGGGTGATGACTATGCATGTTTGCATTAAATGCTTCCCTATCCATCATCAATCTCAGCCATGCACTTCTCCCTTTGACCCTTTGACCATTTAATTCCTCTCTTCCTTCTCTTCTATGACTCATCCATTTAATGATAAATCAACATCTGATTTAATTTCTTTTCTTATGCCTTATCCATTTTCTGATATCAACTTCTTTATCCTCTACTCATTTCCATAATAACAAAATAAGCTCTTTGCCTAATTGGTTATCAACTTTCTTATTTCTTCTATATTCCATACATCATGCATACATCATTCATACATTATTCATACTTCAATTACACATCAACTTCATTTTCATTTTATCATATTTGCTTAGAATTCTTTACATACATGGAGGAATACATGAAAATTGGGGGTCTTACATCCTCCCCACCTTAGAAAATTTGGTCCTCCAAATTAACTTAGCTTATCAAGTAAACAACTCCGGATACCTTTCCTTCATTAAGCTCTCTAGCTCCCATGTAGCTTCTTCCATCGTATGGTATTGCCAGAGAACTTTCACTAAGGGGATCGTCTTAGACCTCAATACTTTGTCTTTCCTGTCCAAGATCCGAATCGGTTTCTCTACATAGCTCATATCTTCCCTTATCTCCAAGGGTTCATACTCTATGACATGAGACGGATCCGGATTATACTTTCGGAGCATCGACACATGAAACACATTATGCACTCCCGATAGCTCCGGAGGTAATGCCAATCTATAGGCAACATCACCTACTCGATCTAAGACCTCAAATGGACCGATGTAGCGAGGACTTAACTTACCTCGTCGTCCAAATCTCATGATCCCTTTGGATGGAGAAACTTTCAAGAACACAAAATCTCCAACCATGAACTCAAGTGGCCTCCGTCGAGCATCTGCGTAGCTCTTTTGTCTACTTTGAGCTGTCTTAAGCCTCTGACAAATCAACTTAACATCTTCTGAGGCTTGCTCGACTAAATCTGGAGCCAATAACTTACGTTCGCCCACTTCTTCCCACCCAATCAGAGATCGACACCTTCTTCCATACAAAGCTTCATATGGTGCCATCCCGATACTTGCATGATAACTATTATTATAAGCAAACTCAGCCAATGGCAGATGGTCATCCCAGGAGCCTTTAAAGTCCATAACACAAGCCCTCAGCATATCCTCGAGCGTCTGAATAGTGCGCTCGGACTGCCCATCAGTCTGCGGATGAAAAGCTGTGCTGAAACTTAACTTAGATCCCATAGCTTCTTGAAAATGCTCCCAGAAATGGGAAGTAAACCTGGAATCTCTATCAGAAGTGATGCTCACTGGAACACCGTGTAATCTTACGATGTCTTTTACATACATATCTGCCAAGGCGTTGAGTGTATCAGTTGACTTCATAGGTAGGAAGTGAGCTGACTTCGTCAGTCTATCCACAATCACCCAAATACCATCATGATTTCTTTTGGTTCTGGGCAATCCCATGATAAAATCCATCGTAATGTGCTCCCACTTCCACATAGGTATAGGCAGAGGGTGTAGTAGTCCTGCTGGCTTTTGATGCTCTACCTTAACCTGTTGACATGTGAGACATCTTGCTACAAAATCTGCTATGTCTCTCTTCATGCCCTTCCACCAGTACATCTTTCGAAGATTGTGATACATCTTCGTATTTCCTGGATGCAATGTGTACTTAGTGGCATGTGCTTCCGTCAAGATCAATTTCTTCAATTCATCATCATGTGGAACACATATACGACTTCTGAACCTCAAGATTCCATCACTACCAAGACTGAACTCCGAAATCATACCTGACTGTATCTGATTCATAGCCTCAATACATCCATCATCTTCCTTTTGAGCACTTCGGATTCTTTCTATCAAGTCTGGCTCAATCCTCAAACTAGCCATCATTCCAAACTGCTCATGAGGTGTAACATCTAAACTGAGGCTTGCAAATTGTTCCATCAATTCATGTTCTTTAATCATCAAGTAGGCTATCATACTTACATGCTTTCGGCTCAAAGCATCTGCCACCACATTGGCTTTTCCCGGGTGGTACAAGATCTCACAATCATAATCCTTCAGAAGCTCGAGCCATCTTCTTTGCCTCATATTCAATTCCTTCTGAGAGAACAAGTATTTCAGACTTTTATGATCTGTAAAAATCTGAAATCTCTCACCATATAAATAATGCCTCCATATCTTCAGGGCAAACACTACTGCAGCTAACTCCAAATCATGAGTGGGGTAGTTCTTCTCATGGTTTTTCAATTGTCTGGAACCATATGCTACTACCTTACCATGCTGCATTAACACACATCCCAAGCCTTGCCCTGAGGCATCACTGTACACCGCAAATCCACCCGAACCACTAGGGATGGTAAGGATCGGTGCAGTCGTTAGCCTGCGCTTCAACTCTTGGAAGCTACTGTCACAGGCTTCATTCCACTCATACTTCACTTCCTTGCGTGTCAAGCGCGTCAATGGAGCAGCTAGCTTCGAGAAACCCTCTACAAATCTTCTATAGTAGCCAGCTAAACCCAAGAAACTCCTTATTTCCGTCACTGTCTTCAGTTTTTCCCATTGAACTACTGCTTCAATCTTTGATGGATCAACCGAGACTCCATCTTTACTGATCACATGACCTAAAAAGGAGATTTGATTCAACCAGAAATCACACTTACTTAGCTTGGCATATAATCCTCTATCCTTGAGGGTTTGCAAAATAATCCTCAAATGCTGCTCATGCTCTTCCCGTGACCTCGAATACACCAAGATGTCATCGATGAAGACAATGACAAACTGGTCTAGGTACTGTTTAAACACATCATTCATCAGATTCATGAAAGCTGCTGGTGCATTGGTCAGACCAAACGGCATTACCAAGAATTCATAATGGCCATACCGTGTCCTGAATGCAGTCTTAGGGATATCTTCATCTCTGATCTTCAATTGGTGATATCCCGACCTCAAGTCTATCTTGGAAAAGACTTGTGCACCCTTAAGCTGATCAAAGAGGTCATCTATCCTGGGAAGAGGATACTTATTCTTGATCGTTACCTTGTTCAACCACCGGTAGTCTATACACAATCTCATACTACCGTCCTTCTTCTTGACAAAAAGCACAGGAGCACCCCAAGGGGATACACTGGGTCGTATGAATCCCTTGTCTAGCAACTCCTGAAGCTGCTTCTTCAGCTCTTCCAACTCTACCAAAGCCATCCGGTAGGGAGCTCTTGAAATGGGCTCAGTCCCTGGCACCAAATCAATCGTAAACTCCACTTCCCTATCCGGAGGAAGTCCTGGAAGATCATCCGGAAATACCTCTGGAAATTCTTGGACTACAGGAATATCATTGAGTCCGGGACGTTTCTGATCTACGTCCTCCACATAAGCAATGTATCCTTCATACAGTCATACATACTTCTCATTACTTTCATTTGTAACCATATCAAAATCAAACATGCTTTCATATTACTTACTTGTAAAATTTACAACATAGCTAACGGGTGAAGAGAATGTTACACTCTTAGCATAACAGTCTAATATTACATGATTATTAGCTAACCAATCCATACCCAAAATAACATCAAACCCATGCATATTTAGTAGGATTAGGTCAGCAATTGATTCTCTTTCTCCTACCCGTAGCTTACAGTTCTTATACACTAACTCTGTCATTTGTGATTCCTTAAAAGGCGTACTTATTCTTAATAAGTGGTCTAAAATCTCAGGCTCAACAGGCACTTTCATAGCAATTCTAGGAGACACAAAAGAATGCGTGGAGCCTGGATCAAACAATGCTATGACATTCATATCAAATAGGTAAATTGTACCTTTAATCACTTTGGACGGGGCATCGGCAGACTCTTCATCGATAGCAAACACTCGTCCTTGGGTCACAGCTTTCTTTCCCTTCTCAGCAGCAGTGGCTTTAGGTTGTGGTTTAGGAATCTTATCCGATTCATCAGGCATTCTCGGATCTCTCTGAGGGCAATCTCTGATCATGTGCCCTTTCTCCCCACATCTAAAGCAAGCGCCACTCGCCAAGCGACATGGCTGTGATCCGTGGAATTTCCCGCACTGCTCACATCTTTGCATTGCACTCTTCGGTGAGCTAGCAGTACTACCAACTGGATTTCGGGATCGTTCATCACTTATCTTGATCCCGGTAGCTCTAGGAGTACCTACATTAGTATCATCATCATACTTCAATTTCAATAAAATCCGTGTAACCATTAGGTTAATTTAAAGATCGTCTTTCTATACTTTACTTACCTATAGAAATTCCTTCAGATCGTCTACTTCTCCGAAATGGATACCTATCACTTGAAGCTTTCTCATCCGACTTTCGCTTCATCAGTTCCTTACCTTTACCCTTGACTCGGAAGTCAGCATGATGTAGATCAAAGTCCTGCTCGCACAACTGAGCCTTACGGACAGCTTCTCCATAGGTGGTGATATCCATCGGATACAGTTTAGATCTAATCGGGGACTTCAATCCCTCGATGAACCTGTAGATCTTATGCCCTTCATCCCTGAGGACCTCTGGATCAAATCTACTCAAGGTAGTGAACTTCGATTCATACTGATTCACCGTCATTGTACCTTGAGTCAAGCTGAGAAACTCAATCTTTAGCCTATTCCGATCCGTGCGTGGGATGTACTGCTCATTAAAAGCCTCCACAAATTTGTCCCACGTAACCTCATCATATCGGGCCTCCAACACGGTCCGAGTGGCTTGCCACCAATATTCAGCATCATTTACTAGTAGGTAGGCAGCCAATCCTACTTTCTCCCTTTCAGAGCAGGGCATGTATTCAAAAGATTTGAGAACTGCTTTCATCCAATTCTCTGCTGTCAGCAAATCTCTTTCCCCCTTGAACTTAGGCGGATCCAACTTCTTAAATTCTTTGATCAATGCCACACTGCAATAGGCTCTAGGATCCCGCCTTCCAGTAACTGGGACTGGTGGGGTTTCTTCCATAGGAGGAACTACAGGTGTAGGTGCTTGGGTACTTGTGGCCACATTCGGGAAATTAGACATAAATTGCGTAAACATCGTGGCCATGTTCTCCATATGCTTTTCCATCTTCGCTAGCCTTGTATTCGGGCTATGTGGTGGAGATGGATGAGGAGACGGAACTGGGGGCTCTTCAGTGCGACCCCGTCCTCTTCCTCTACTTGTACCTCTTCTTCGTGAGCTCATACTGTAAAGATAGCCATCATTGAGCTCTTTAGTATAACTATAAACAGTTATACTATGCATTTGCATTCAGACAAGTACAGTACAATTGGGGATATACTCTATTTCTAGCTTACTGACACTGACAAACTACAAATCAACTTGCTCTGATACCACTCTGTGACGTCCCCGTCACTTCATCTTATCATCTAACTTTATCTTATCCGATCTTATTTTGATTTAGTTTATCCAGTGTCAACTCTTCCTTTTATTAAGCTAATTATTAAATAGCTCACATAAATTTGTTTCTTTTCAATAAACATCAAATGATATATATAAATACCATTCCATTTCCACAGGATCTCATACATCATCTTATCTTACATCCCCGACATCTTATATACATAAATTTCTACTTGTACTGTACTGTAGCTGAATTACAATTTACCGTACATAAACATATAAGTATACCTTCTATGCTAACCGGGAAGCGTATAGAGAAGGTACACTTTGCTTCTTCAAAAACAAGCTCCTCTAGTCGGAGCGAGGCTCACTTCAGATAATCTGAAAAATGGTCGTAAAAAGGAGTGAGTTTACGCTCAGTAAGAAAACTACATAAAAGAGCGTGCTATGCCTCTATATGCCTTTTTCCTACTTGGCTCTATAATGTCATGTAAAACATCACAAGGCATGCATCATAAACATCTTTCATGCATTGTTTGCAATCATGTATATTCATAAAACGACATGGCAAACATACTTTGTATGCTTCATTTAAAACATAGCATACATATAAAACATGCATCATTCTTCTTACTTTAAAACATACGTCATACTTCGTAACATACTTTAAAGCATACTTCATAGCATACTTAAAACATACATCATACTTTAAAACATCATACTTTAAACATACGTCATATATCCTTTGAAATAGGATGGAGACTATGTAAAATGTTTAAGCGATTGAAACGTCATATGAACCGTTCATTCCCATTCATATGACTCTAATCATGCATTGGTACAGTAGTGCACTCTGCATAGGTCAGGGATTCTCTCCTGCCTTTATCTTTCCAATGTGAACACTAGTCAGGTGTCACATATGGGATTGAGGACCGGACTAGGGTTCCTCGCTCAACATACATATTACTGAGGACTTGATCAGAGTCACTCAGCCATCAGAAATGCATAATCATTACGCAGTCCATAGTCTCAAAACATTTATTGTATACTTTTCAGAAAACACCTTTGTGTTTAAATCAAACAAGGTTTGAAAGCATCTTTTCATACATGGCAGTCGACTGGCCTCATAGGGCAGTCGGCTGCTGCTTCATAACTTCATTTCTCGAAATTATTTTCATTTCGGAAAATACAGGAGGGCAGTCGACTGGTCCATATAGCAGTCGACTGGTTTTCAAACAGAATGCTCCTTAGCAAATAGCAGTCAACTGGTCATATAGCAGTCGACTGTTTTTGAAACAGAATGCAATTTGGCAAATAGCAGTCGACTGTCCCATATAGCAGTCGACTGGTTTGAAACAGAATGCTTCTGGGTAAATAGCAGTCGACTGGCTTACATAGCAGTCGACTGGTTTGAGTCGGTTTTCGGAAAACAGCGTTTTGGTTGTCTCTAGGCAGTCGACTTCCCTTTAAGGCAGTCGGCTGCCCCTAGCCTAATTGGTACTAGGAGACAAGTCCGAAAATGCACTTTTTCATGCACAAAACCAGCTGATGTTTCTTTCCAAATCACACACAAACATCATAAAACATGCGGACATAGCCGCCTTACGTCCGTTACATAATTTCCTTACCTCGATTCCTTCGGAAACGCGAAATCACTTGGCGCGTCACCTTAGCTCTTCACTTCTTTAACCTAAAATCATCATACCACATCAAACCTTAAATTAAACTACATACACATGTTATATCAACTCAATACAACTCTAAACCATAAACCAAATTGACTAAATCATCTTTTTCTCTTACCTTCACTAGAGACCAAAACTTCAAATCTTGAGATCTCCTCCAATACTTGGAAACAATCTTCCAAACTTTGGATATCTCTTGGTCTAGTGACAAGGATCGTTTTTCATTAAATGAACTTAACGAATCGATGGAGGAACGAAGGGGTTTGTCAAGGTAGCTTGAGTTGGAAAACTATGGAAGTTGGGATGGAACGAGAGGGAGAGCTGGGAAGGAAGCTGGCGTGGGGTGATGATGAGGGTGATGACTATGCATGTTTGCATTAAATGCTTCCCTATCCATCATCAATCTCAGCCATGCACTTCTCCCTTTGACCCTTTGACCATTTAATTCCTCTCTTCCTTCTCTTCTATGACTCATCAATTTAATGATAAATCAACATCTGATTTAATTTCTTTTCTTATGCCTTATCCATTTTCTGATATCAACTTCTTTATCCTCTACTCATTTCCATAATAACAAAATAAGCTCTTTGCCTAATTGGTTATCAACTTTCTTATTTCTTCTATATTCCATACATCATGCATACATCATTCATACATTATTCATACTTCAATTACACATCAACTTCATTTTCATTTTATCATATTTGCTTAGAATTCTTTACATACATGGAGGAATACATGAAAATTGGGGGTCTTACAACATGTTATCATCCAAACCCCGTTTGTGTAGTTAAAATTTTCACTGACAGTGGATAGGATAATAATCCATAAAGTTATTAGTTTAAAAAAATTATAATACTTTTAAAATTTTTAAATTTCTTTAGATAAAATCAAACTGGTTTATTACATTTGAAATATAATTAGACTTATCATTTATCATTTAAATTATAAGTAAACTTGTCATTTTGCATTTAAAATATTTATTCATTTATTTAGTATATTTTTAAAATATTCATTCATTTTATATTTTAAATATTTATTTTTTAAACTTATAATATTAATTTATTTGGTATTTAACAATAATAATAAATAAAAATAATATATAAAAAACAAAAAATTTAAAATTAAACCGAATTGGGCCGGGCAACGAGTCGAGTTCTTAATGGACCAAATTCAAATTTTGTTGAACCTTTCAGCCAAATCAGGCCGGTTCCAAAACCTGTTTTCTTGGTTCTGGTCACGGGCCGGTACCGAGCGGGTTCGGATCCCGTTAAGCATCTCTACCTAAACCTTTTAAATTTATGAATTGCTAGTTGCAAAAGAAAGGCTTTCTTGAGAAAGAATAAAATAATGTGTTGTACTGGCAGAGTCGAGTTTCGATTGAAAGATAAAATAAACAAGTTGAACTTCTTTCTAAAAGATTGAAATAGAAAAGGTTTTGGGAACACTGAAGAAAGTAGTGACTTTGGAAAAAATAATTGAAAGCTTGGATGCTATTGAATATAACGAGGATTTGACAACAACTGAAATGGAAGAAAAAAGAGGCTATCCAGATCTGTGAGATACATAGAGGAAGAAAGAAGCCTTATGGAAACAGAGGTATATATCTATACGGTGAAAAGAAGAGGATAAAAATGCTAGGTTCTCATTCTAAAGCCAAGTTAAGAGCAAATAGAAATTCTATTCTGGGATTATATAATAGGTATTAGGTTTCTAATATGACAGAAGTAAAAAGCTAGGTCAAAGAGTTTTTCAAGGATCAATGTAGAGCTATGAGACTTTAAATGGAAAGTATTGCTAAACACTTCAAATGATTCTTTCATGAGGAAGCTTGGAGCTTAGAAAAATCTTTTACTATGAAAGAAATCAAAGAAGCTGTGTGGAGTTGTAATTTTAGGCACCGTAGTATGGTTTCAACTTCTTGTTCTTCAAAAAGACTAGGCACTTCATTAAGGAAAAGTATTGAAAAGAATTAATTTCCTTCGATAAGGGTTTAGCAAACTTGAATTCGTGCAACAAAGAATTGAATTTGTGACGAAGATTAAAGTTTTAGCAACGGAAAATTTTTCTACTAGAAACCTACAATCTTGTAGTGTGTGATTATTATTATTGAATATATTTTTAATTATTTAGGAGTATATTTGTTTAATTTTCACAAACGAAATTTTTTTAATTCATTTGAATTGGTCTCAAAATGATTTTGAACATCTTAATATTTAAATAAACCGAACTTGAATATGGTGTAAAATATTTTTGTACAGATCGAAAACGAATGATCTGAAATTAAACACGACAGTTTATTGAAAAAAAAGGGCCATTTTTGAAGTTCAATTCGTCCAGACACGATCAAGACAGATGGTTTGGACCGATGTTGTTCGGTTTGGTCCACGGTCTTAAATGATGGCCCATCCGTCATAATATATAGTGTTGATCAATACATATATTTGCAATTGCACCGCTCCAGCCTACAAGCACCCTTTAATTTATTTTATTCTGTTTTGTAATGTTAATTTGATATGTTGTCTTTTTATAGGCAGGATGAGTCTAAATAACGAAAATTTATTATTTTTTAATAATCAGATTCCTAAATATGAAAAACTATTTTCACTATATCTTATAGTTTTTTATCTACTTTTCTATATACTACCAAATTAGTTAATTTGTTTTTATTATTATTATTATTTTATTTGTCGCCCGCGAGGCTGTGTGTCATTGAAAACGTGTAGCATCTATTCCTTTACAAATTTTGACTTTTAAAACTCCTAAACCATCTTATATTATCATATCAGACTGGATGCCAATCCTCCTCTTCTAAAATTTTATGACTATATAAATATATATTATACTTCATATATGATCATTTTATCTATTATTTTATTTATTTATTTAATTTTCTTCTATTTTGTAATTGAAAATGGATTTTGAAAATATTCACTGAACTTGCAGCCGGCTTCATGTAGTTAACAGAATATTCTTTTTTTTTCGAAACTTTCCGGTATTCAATGGTCACTCTAGATCCCGACTAATCAAAAGTTGAACTACTGTCAGACCTTAAACAGGGGAAGCTCTCTCAACTTATTTTTTTACATCTCATAAGACTCGAATTTGAGATCTTGCTTAAGGGATCACTAAACTCTTTTCACTTGACCCAACAAATATTGGTCAATAGAATATTCTTTGTTAGAAGGCAATATTGACTCTCAATATGGTAGCTAAATTAGTTCTGAATAACAGCTGATTATCTCTAGCAAAATAAAGGCAATTAAGTCTCAAACTGCCCTCCATTTACTGACCTGAAAAATATCTTTCCTGAAATTTTTGCTAGCCATTAGCCAATTCCAATCTAATGTTAGAAAACATCTTGCTTAACGTGGAAGTCTCAAAGAATCTTGAAGAGTTATGCATATATAAGAGGCAACTTCTTACTAATTTTGTTTTAGTTAATCAAGACAAGAATATGCAGAATAGATCATTATATTAAAACCTTGGCCTCCGGGAAATGTTATAGTTTATGGCTATGATGATTTTTTTTCATAAAATTAAAGTTAGAGCATAACATATATAAAGATTTAATTGTGCTTTTTTAACTATAACTTTAGTAAGAGAATTTCTTATCAACTTTGATATATAGTTATTTGATAGTTAATCAAATTAAACAAAGAAAAATAAACTTCAACATATATATTAAAGAAAAAAAAAACTATAGT
The DNA here is from genome assembly GCA_031772115.1 of Heritiera littoralis. Classification (NCBI taxonomy): domain Eukaryota; kingdom Viridiplantae; phylum Streptophyta; class Magnoliopsida; order Malvales; family Malvaceae; genus Heritiera; species Heritiera littoralis. The sequence goes on along the minus strand of JAPDPK010000096.1, from coordinate 496,012 downwards.
AGTTTTTTGACTTTGAAGTCTTCAACTACTACCAGTCAACCCTGTGAAGATGAGCTGCCAGGGCTATATTGCCATTTGCATCTCCATTTTCTTGGATCCTGCCTGTGTTGAAAGCACTAGCTGTCATCAGGTAATTCTCTCCATAGCCGATTCCTCTTCCACCATGATCTCCATAATTCTGTGGATGAGTAACTTGAGCCCCAAGAGAAAGGATCCCACTGCTATAACCCTGGAAATGATCTGTGGTCTCGGCTGATAAAACTGCATTTAAATTATTGAATTCATTAGCCTTACCACCAGGGCCATGGTTGATGGCAGCATTAGTAGGAGACAGATCTTCTTGCCTGGCCATGGAATTCTTATCTCCTTCAGTTTCCCTGTACTTGTTGAGATAGACCTTGAGAAGTCCAACATAGTTCTCAAAACCCAGTGTTGTCATAGCCCACAGAAGATCATCCCCGTTTATGGTCTTCCTCTTTTCCCTTTGGCACTTATCCGAAGCCTCTCCTGTGATGAAGCTGATGAACTCAGACACACATTCCTGAACAGTTTCCTTGGCCTCCTTGGATATTTTTGCATTTGCTGGGAGGGATTTTTTCATGATGCGACTTACATTAGCTATGGGGAGGAATCTGTCTTGTTCTTTGGAAGAGCTGTCCGAGATGTTCCCGGATGATGGGCTGCCGATGGGGCTGGTTTGGTTTCTTTTTCCGGTCATGGAGAAAATCAAGAGGCTATAGCTATTAGCTATGAGAAATAATAGAAATGAAAGTTTGTGTTTAGGTAATTTTGGGAGGATATGAATGAATTCTTTCTAAAAGCACTTGGTTGAAGAATCTAAGGAGGGGGAGTTATAAGCTAACGGAAGGAGAGAAAGAAGCCAAAATATATATAAAAAAAAAGTGGGAAGGCGGTTTGAGGTAGACAGGAAAGGAAAGAAACAAGCACTTGTTGGATGAGAACCATGGCAAAGGAAGGGTTAACAAGTTTGGAATCTTAAGGGAAAAAAGAGTGAAAATTTCTTCAATGGGGTTTGAAAATTGAAAAAAAAATAATTAAAAGAAAATTATCTTCAATCTGCTTTTCTCTTTTACTCCATTATGATCATGATCATTCAGCTGGAGGGTAGACCAAGTCCTCCCATTTGTATTTTTAGTCAAAACTTGAAACTCACTCCTAGGCAAAGGGAAAATCAATCCATTAGCAACCACCAAAATAAGCATAATATTTTTCCTTTCCAATATGCAAAAGCTTGTTCTTTTGCTAGTGAATTCTCCAACTGAATTTTTTCCCCCATGGAATCTAATCTTCCAAATTCCATGCCTGATATGACAATGGGCTTGACTGAATCAGTGTACAGCATGTTTCCCACTCATCATCTCTTGACTCTATGTTCACCAATTTACACGTTAAATTTTAGTCCACTTAATTATTTTTTCATTTCAATATCTACTAATTTGGAAGATAGCGATCTCTTTTTCTGTCTGTTCTTAACCATGGCGGGACTATGTCCATGTTCCCTTGCCCCACGTCCAAATAGCCACAGCTGTCCTTCGACTAACATCAATGTCACTTTCTCGGTTTTGTTTGGTTAGGCTTTTAGTAAGCAAAACAATATAAAATAAAAATAAAAAGCATCTACATCAAGCAAAAAAAAAGCCCAAATGTTATATTATTATTGTAAGACCTGCAATGGGAACTTATTCCATAAAAATGCAGAGAAAAAAACATTTTGGTTATACATTGAAGAAGAAAATTTTTTTGGTAGAACATAAAATTATTAAGTTTAAACAGCAGACCAACTACTATAAACCAATTTCGTGGTTTTGTAATGAACGGCATTAATTTCCATTTTTTGTAATTTCTGTCTTTTCATTTCTTGAGAAGATAAAATCGTTAGCTAACCATGAAAGTAGTGGTTTTCCGCATTGTTTTTGCCCTAGGGTTCCATTTCCATATATACCTCCCAAACAATAGGGGAATAAAATCCTGAATATAGATTGGACATTCATGGAAGCTTGTGATATCCTGATGTCCTCATGCACATAAATTTTGCAAGGTTAATATGATTAATTTTTTTTGACTTGGAGTTAATCAATAAATTAGGCTTGAATTCACATGGTAATATATATGGAGAGAATGAAATGGCCATGCGCCATGCGGTATCTTTGTACGACTTGGAGAAATAAAAAGCATGCGAAAGTGCAGCTGGGATACACTTTGCACATATGCTTCGCTTTGCTTTCTCTTTTCTTTCTGCTTTGAATTTTGTGTTCCGGTGATTGTGAGATTCTCCCTATCACATCCCCCCGAGTGCTACCCACAGCCCTCACCAATTAATTTCTCCCTACTTTTCCTTTTCGTTTTACCTTTGAATTCTACTCTCCCATCTATTTAGGTACATTCGTATTAATTAAATCTCGAATTCTAATAATCACTCAAATACAACAAGCATTCATATCATCTGGTTCAATCAACAATTTCTCTCTTTTTAGCTGGATTTTTCAGATGTCCATTACACACAAATATTCGACATAGGTAATAAGTAAACAATAATTTTAAATTTTTACTTTTTTGTAAGTAATGAGATACTATCAAACACCTTGACATTTCTTTCTTTCTTTTTGTTTTTTGTAAAAAAGATCTAGCTGTATATTAAGAAAATAAAAGGAGAAGAATAAATAAATATTATTTTATAACTGGATAATTTCAGAGTTGCCCTATAATCCCAGGGCCTGCAGCCAGTTAGCTAGGTTCCGCCATTGTGATCAACCGCCTGTCATAAGAACAAGATATTCATAAAATAATTAGACAAACATAGTTTTATTATATGAAAATTAATTCATAAATTTTTACTTTACTATAAATAATTTTTAAAATTTTTAAAATTATGTAATTGAATTTAAATTCCTTAAATGACACTAACTTTTTATTATGCATGTGGTAATCTACAATATTATTCACGTCAGTTATTACATTAAATATCTAAACCAAAATTAATATCATCTAACAAATTTGAATTTAATTATGTTATTTTAAAAAATTACAAAATTTATTAGTAATAAAATAAAAATTTATAAACTGATTTGCATATATTAATTTTATGTAAAATATTAAAAGTATATTTGATTATTATTATTAAAATAAAAGAAGTAATAAAAAAATATTATCTTCCTCGCGTACAAACCATTTATAAATAAACGGATTAGTACATTCACATTTATTTAGATGAATTCCTTCCTTTTATCTTTTATTTTACAGGAATAACAACCAATGGACAAATGGCTATGGATTAGAATATTTAATTTTTTTTGGAGACAATAAGTTATTTTATTGGAAGTGAGTTTTGATGACTCACTTTTTTTTCCGTTTAAAAAGACTGTAGTCAATATAATAAAAATCAAGTTTAATCGTAATAATTATATTACTTAAAACTGTTTTGATAGTTCTTCTAACTAATGAGTAAATGTATTATCTTTGTTGAAAATCATATTTTTGAAATTATTTACTTTATTGAACTGCAAAAAATTTTTAAATTTTGATTAATATATCACACCTGGAATCAGTCCAAACAAATTTATTTATGTAAAATTTAACGAATTCATAAAATTAACTTCCTACGAACCTTTGAACCGATACGATAAAAAGAATTAAATGCTACTCCACCATTAGCTTAATTAATTGAGACAAAACATTAATGATTTGAGAGAAAGTGTTCTAGCCTTTTGATTCATATCCAAGTATTGACAACTTAAAAATTAATCTCACAATCAAACCTTTATTTGTCTTGGTATAGAACTAAACAAGCAAATAAAGCCATCTAAAACTTTTACCATAATAATAATAAAGGCATTCAAATGAATAATGATAATCTAGAGGCTAAACCCACTCAACAGGAAGAGTTAGGAATGAGCTTGGCAATATTAGGCATGATATTAGCACCTTCTAACTTTTGTTATTCGAACTTGGTTTTAAGCTACTGTTTTTTTAACCTTGGAATATCTCATTTGAATTATTTTTAATTTGTTGCTGCAGAATTATTATATAATTAACACTTCTAAGCCAGCAGTTTCTTTAACTATAATATTGAATATGGGCAGTTTTATAGTTAATTTATACCATCTTGTTCACATTTTCTTATGCATTATTTTTAGGTTAATTGAATTCTTTTTAATGTCAAAATCTTCAAAAACCTAAATATATAAAATATGAAAACCCTAAGCAAATACTTGTAGCAGAAATGTGACAAATGGCTTCTTGTGCAACTAAGCTTACCTATTCCACTATTTCGTAACTAAAAATAATGGGGACTGTCTCTAGCTTGCTGTCTCCTCAATAAATTAAAATGCAAAAGTCATAATGTTTATTTATGAATTTTAATTTATTTTTCTCATAAGTTCCAGTCAACTATGTTATTATAATTCAAGATGGGACAAAGTTTGGGGTTTGACATGGGTGGAGCTTCAGTCAATTAATGTTAAAGTTGAATTAATAATTAATTTCATTATGTAATCTTTGCTGGTAGAGAACGAACAAAATTAAAATATATAAAAGTTACGTAATTCAAACAGATAAAACTGTCTGAATATAGGTGAACAAAACCATCCAACCATAAGATTTCGTTCACCTAAGACAATCTTAGGTTCTTAATAAGAAAAATATAAAGATGACATGAACTCACTCATGATGTAACCAAAAAAAACAAACTCTCTCATGATTAAGGTTATACTTTAAAGGTTTCTTTTATATGTTTTAATTCTAATAAAGAATTACATGGTGGGGACTTCTTATTATTTTCCCCTTTTTTTGAAAATTATTATTAAATTCATAATTAGTTTCTTAATTTGTAATTGCCTAATTATATTTTGTCCCACTATCAGACAACTCACAAATGGTATAAATATAATAACTGACTATTTTCTATGAACCAAAAGACCACGGGCTGTCAAACACAATAATATTTTATTTCTATATAAGAGAAATTATTTCATACATTGTCATTGTAATTTTTTAAATTTAATTGATGGGATTAATAAGGTATATATATATCTATTAAAATATTTAAAAATTAAAAAAAAAGAGACATGTGAATTGTGATAACTTTTTAATTTTACTTGCAAAATTTAAAAAAAAAAAATTATTGTCAACATATAAAAAAAGAATTTCAATTTCCATTTATATAATGTAATTTGTGAAAACTTAATATCGTCAGTAATCATTTTTGTCAATTACTAACCGCATGTTGTGATAAATCTCCAAGAACAGACAAAACCTTTATAGTTCAATGTAGTGAGAAGAAAAGTGCTGGAGATACCCTTGTTCACTATGTAATAAAGTAGTTGAATCAGTAGAACATATATTGTTGCTACGTGAGTGGACAAGGGGCATCTGGTTTGAATGTTGTTATGGAATGAAAATTAATAGGCAAATTGTGTCTCTTTTTGATAGATGGGAGATGTTTGATGAATTAAAAAAGGATGCCAGAGAGAGTTTGACGAATGATATTACTTTTGTATGTTGGAATATTTGGAAGTTTCAATGTGATATGGTTGTAAGAAAAAAAGGAGACGGACGGTAAGAGAATAATTTATAGAATATATAAGGAATGCTGTGAGATTTTTTTTAATCACAGTGTTCTCCTATCACATTGAAAAAAGTTAAAACATTTTGAAAATATAGTTGAAAAAAGACATGTAGTGGGAAATGGGTTGCACCAGTGGATGGCTAGGTGAAGATTAAGTTTGATGGGGCATGTGATACTAAATCAAAGAAGGCTGGTGCAGGTGTTAATGTTAGAAACCATGAAGAATGGTGTTGGATGTTTTAGCTAGGCAGATTGAAGCTGATGGTGCTGAAATGGCAGAATGCATGGCAGTAAGAAAGGGTATTCAGCTGGCTCTACAAAACAAATATCTGAGGGTTATATTTGAAATTGATGCAGACAATGTGTATCAAATGATTAAGAAAGGCGAGAATAGTTTTGAATGGAGGGTGAAATCTGTGATGTATGATGTTCATTAAAATTAAGTAAAATCACATTGCACTACAGAACAATTTACTTTTACCGGCACTTATAAGTGCCAGTAAAAGGCCAATCAACCGCCGGTAAAGATCTTACCGGTGGTCAACAAACCGCCGGCTGACCGCCGGCCAAGTGAATGCTGGTGAAGGTCTGCCGGCGGCGATGTACTCCAATGCCGGTAAAGGGATGGGAAATTAGGGCATGACTTTTGCCTGCGCTTTTAAATGCCTTTAAAAGCACAAGGCTTTTACTGACACTTTAAAGTGCCGGAAAAAATCTTATTGAAAATTTGAATTTATTTGAAATTTAAAAGCTTTTACCGGCACTTTTAAGTGCCGGTAAATATCTTATTTGAAATTTAAAATTTTTATATTTATTGAATTGCATTTTAAATTTAAAAGCTTGATTAATTATTTGTATTAATGCCATTGTTCACTAATAGTCTAATAAAATGATTTGAACTCTTAATTCAAATTTTGTTAATGCAAGTTAATAAAATAATTGGTAATGCAATTTTTATTGAAAATTTGAATTTATTTGAAATTTAAAAGCTTTTACCGGCACTTTTAAGTGCCGGTAAATATCTTATTTGAAATTTAAAATTTTTATATTTATTGAATTGCATTTTAAATTTAAAAGCTTGATTAATTATTTGTATTAATGCCATTGTTCACTAATAGTCTAATAAAATGATTTGAACTCTTAATTCAAATTTTGTTAATGCAAGTTAATAAAATAATTGGTAATGCAATTTTTTGTTAATAAAATAATTGTTAATGCAAGAATAATATCTATGGAGGCATTGGCAGCACACCTCATTTGGTAACTAAATTAATCATGTCTATTGCACTAATAAAAAGAGAAATCTAGAATTATTTGCACTGTAACACTCACATGCATATTGTAACTTTCATTTGTTCAAAGTTCAATTCAAAGTGCTTATAACCAAAAAGTTATCAAAATACCAATTATCATCTTTAAAGCAATAATTAATTTCACAAAGTAACCAATAATATCCTCAAGAACCAATCACAACAGCCACAAAGTTTTCTAAACTTCCTAGAAGTCTAATACAAGCATAAAATTTCTAGCTGAATTGTATATTAATTATCCTTGAAGTTTCCATCTTCACTTAAGTATTTGCACGTAGTGACTCAAGCGAACTAGATGCATCTAAAACCTACAGTAAGAGAGAATGAAACCACTTAACTATTATCACCATGCTATAAAAAAAGAGCCTTATGATCCACTCTATGTCACCACTGGCATCTAGTTGTAAGGATTATACCCTGGATTTATAACAATCTTGTCTTGCAGAATGAAATAGAAAGATTCCACCAAGAAAACCCAACAACTAAATGTGGGTATTACTTAAGTCATCAAGACTAGTTTTTTGGCAATTGACTTATGATTTAATAAGTTTATGAATGTACCTAGAATAACATCTCTCAGTATTAATAACAAGTTGCAATACAAGAAAATCTTTCCATCATTACTTATATACCTTTGGGTTTTGAAAGTGTCATCAATATCTTACACCTTTTACCTTGATGGTTTTTCATTAATTTCTCTTCTACAATGCTTCTTAAATGTACCAACAGCTGAAATTTTTTCCTCTTATAATCTAGTACTTGTTCATACACCTTTTGCTCTTACAGCTGAACGTCTATTCTCTTATTTTTTTCTGTTTATATGAAGAAAAGGCAGAAACTAAAACGAAAGACAATAACATTTAATACCATTTCTCATATTCCATATCTACAAACAAAATTTCCTGAAAAAAAAAACCTTCCAAAGTCTTTGTAACAGATTTTGTTCTAAACAAAGAAGCAAAGAACATCCTCCACCATTCCTCCTACTTAGTTCCAGCTAATTGGAGTAATATGTATAATGCCTATATGTTCATGGTTAGATTATACATTGAAGAAATTTAAACATCAAACACAAATATCAAGATAAACATGAATGTGTTTGCATCACATCTAAAAGAGGCACATCAACAAATAATTTGAATTTGCCCAGAAAACCACGCCACACAATCAGAGGCAACAACAATAATAAACATCGCGAAGTAGTAATTTAGAACAAGTTCATGGATGTTGTGCATCATTTCCCATATGAATCCTACCATTATTCCCATGTATCCCATCCATCTTATCTATATAATTTTATCAACACACTACCCATCGTGAAGTTAATATATAAATTTATGCATACATTTCAAAATTTATGTTGATATAAAAAAAACATATTTAAACAAATGTGGTTTTCACCTGTCTATTGCCAACTACAAGGGAAGCTGAGCTTATGTCCATGCTTGGCACATGTGGAAATCTTCTTTGCATGGCATTTACAAATTTAGCTAGCTCAACATTAACCTTTTTAAGTTTTGCTAATGTCGCCTCAAGTTCATCCATTTTAGAGACTTTTTCCTCAAGCTCAGACACTTTAGTTGCCTTTTCCTCCAAGTTGGAAACTTTATTAGTCATAGCATCTAGTTTCTCTTGTAGCTTGAGAACTTCTTCATCTCTATCATTCATTGCTTGAAAATGACCAGAAGACAAACCCCATATCTCCGTGGGTGGAGGGCCTAATCCCAATCCCCGTACATGACCGGGATGTTCCTTCCCCATGACTTCAACGAAAACCTCATCGATGGAAGAACTTGCTTCTCTCGATTGCTCCAAGTTGCTAAAACGTTGAGATAGCACCTCCTTTAACTTCTCCTGTAAAATACTCAACCAAAACAACCATTAGGCAATCCATTTTTACCCTACTCAGGGAGAAGCTGCTATAAATTTCATCAGTATGAAAAGGATTCTCACTTCTTTATTCAATTAAAATTGAGGCTGCAAGCAATTTATAGAAAGGGCTAATAAGAAAAACAACACAAAGAGTTCACCCTGATAAAACCACACGTCTCTTTAGTCTTAATCCCCTTAAAAAAAAAAGAAATTGTACAGTAAAACCAGCAAAACCATACAAATCTCTTGGTATTGCATTCAATACAATTTTCCAATTTTGATGCCAAGGATCTTGTACATAAAACACTTGTTTCGCTTGGGACGCAAACAAAAGGTTCATCTTTTATATCATTACCTGTATGAATTAAATTTGAGAAATTCACAAGGGTGAATCCATATTGATCTTTCTTAATGCCCTTTCCTTCAATAAGGCTAGCCAAATCACATCGAAACAATACAACCTTAAATCTCTCAAAGTAATTCAGCTCTATTATATCTGTCAATACTCCATAATAAGTATCTTCCATAACAATAGGATCTCCACCTCCAGCATTTGGATAATAAGTGGTTTTTGCAATCACAGCTACTCCACTGTTTTGAGTTTTTCTATCCCTCTTACAACTTTTGGTATGAAACCTAAGCCAATTGATCACATAACCGTTATATCTTGTTGCCCCATATTAGGACCTTTGAGAAAGATTCCTAATATCTGTTGTAGTTTTCGAAGGATCCATTTTTGCAACCTAATTTAACATTAAAAGTATGAGACTTGCTATTTTGACCTTGAATATAAAACAAAGAGAAAAACAAAAGAAAATAGTCACTGGAAAATTACTAACCTAATCATAAAACCATTCATGAAATTTAGTATTCATCATGTCACTTATTTCGATTGGACAAGCTCGTTTGCGCCTTTGTTGCCTTCTTATACTTTTCTCAAATTCTCTATAACAACCTAATCAAGTTAACTACAATTTAACTAAAAAAACTTTATAAGAGAAAGACAAGGTAGAGGGCCTACTACTGAAATTCATGCATTGTTTTGCATTGAAATAGCACGTAACGATGAGCTTGTACCTATGTTTTTTCATCTAGCTCAAACCTATTGCCTTTCCTAATGGTCGCCCTAAGCTTGGAAATAAGCTTGATCTTTGTCACGGTTCACTAGGGACATCATAATTCCTAATTGAGGGGCTAAATCGGGTTTCAAACTCTTCAAGTATCTTGAACAAAAAACCATACACTCTTCAGCCAAATAAGCCTCTACAATCGAGCCTTCAAGATGAGCTTTATTAGTCTTATAGGACTTCAAATTAAAAAGGAACCTATAATAAAAGGACCATAATTAAAGAAAAGAAAATACTTAAGAAAATACTTAAACTCATAAGAAATCATCTATAATTGAAAGACCAAATTGGATTATACCTTTCAAATGGATACATCCATCTATAATACACGGGTCCTGTAATTTTTGCCTCTTTAACCAAGTGAACCACCAAATGTACCATGATGGTAAAGAATGAAGGAGTGAAAATCTTCTCCATTTGACAAAGAGTGAGCACAATCTTAGACCGAAGTCTCTCGAGTTCTTCTACTGCAAGAACTTTAGCACATAATGCCTTGAAAACTTGACTCAATTCAACCACAACCATTGTCACATCTCTAGGTAGAGCCCACGTAATGCAAGTCCAAGGAACTCCTCCATCAATTTATGGTTGTCGTGACTTTTCAAAGGAAGAATTTTGTGATCTTTGAGACTGACACGTTGGGAGATATTTGAAGAGAAACCATCTGGAACTTTGATACTTTTTAAAACTCCTAGAAACACCTCTTTCTCCTTTGTTGACATCCAATAGCAAGCAGGAGGTATATGAAATCTACCATCCTCATTTTCTTTTGGATGTAGCTCTTTCCTTATACCCATTGCTTGCAAGTCTAGACGAGCCTTCAAATTATCTTTAGTCTTCCCATCAATATTTAATAAAGTCCCCAAAATATTATAGCATACATTTTTCTCTACATGCATCACATCTAGATTATAACGTAACAAATTGTTCTCCCAATATGGCAAACTAAAAAAAATGCTCTTTTTTTTTCAAGTATCAGAATGAACTGGATTTTTCTTTCCAAAAGTAACATAAATGTTATCTACTTAACTTAAAACCAGTAACATAAATATTATCTACTTAACTTAAAACCATACTTTCTGAAGGTGAAATTGGGGAAGCCCTTAATTCTTGAGTGCCATCAAAAGAGAAATTAGTCCAAATTTCATGATTAATATCTAAAAACCAACGATGACCCATGAAACAGTATTTACCCCATGATGTAGCCATAAATAACATGTGTCTTCAGAACAGTAAGGACATGCAAAACGACTTTTAACATTCCAACTAGACAAATCTCCATATGCAGGAAAGTCATTTATTATCCACATTAATGTAGCACGTAATTGAAAATTCTCTTCAGCAAAAGCATCAAAGGTGTTTACCCCAACTTCCCACAATTCTTTTAACTCTCTTACTAGAGGTTGTAAGTAAACATCAATATCATTTCCAGGTCCACTCCTACTCGGAATCACTAAAGAAAGAATAAAACTAGACTCTTTCATAGACAGCCAAGGGGTCAAGTTGTACGGTATCACCATACAGGCCAAACACTATACTTATTGTTCATTATTTTAAATGGATTAAATCCATCAGTAGTCAAGCCTAGTCTCACATTACGAGGGTTTAAGGCAAGATCAGGATATTGGAAATCAAAAGATTTCCAAGCAAGAGAGTCAGCTGGATACCTCGATTTTCCATCTTTTTTACGACCCTTGTCATGCCATAACATAGCAGAAGCTATTTTTGGAGACATGAACAATTTTTGAAGTCTAGGTTTCAAGGGAAAATGACATAACACCTTTATAGGTTTCTTCTTTTTACCACTAAAACCACCCTCCAAATCATTATTATCACATTGCACCCACCTAGAAGCACCGCACATATAACACGACTCTTCATTTGCTCTCTCATCAAGGTACAACATACAATCATTTGGACAAGCATGAATCTTGTCATACCCAAGACCTAATTCCTTAATCATGTTCTTAGTTTCACAATAGGAATTAGGCAAAGTTTCACCTTCGGGAAGAATCCTTTGTAATAGTGAAAGGAGCAAATTGAATGACTCATTACTCATCCCACCAAAAACCTTTATTTGAAACAACTCTAAGATGACAGACAATCTAGACATTTTTTTGAATCTCGGGTACAGTTCTCGGTTTAAATCATCTAACAACTTATAAAACTTAGTTGCTTCAACATTTAGCTCTTCTTGTGTCATGACCCGAAGGCCAATGACGTCCACTTAACATACACTTATCACTTTTGAAAAAATTACGAACCAAATTTTTCCTTTTTCTATTTCTTTTCTATTTACAGTTTCTATTCGGTGTTAGTGCAGTATCTAGATCAAATCTTGTCCTATTAATTTTATTTCTTGAGCTATGTCATCCTTCTCAAGTGATTCTTATGAATTTAACCTTATTTACTATTTCAAATGAAACGGGTCGAAAACCTCCCTTTTGTATTTTATCAATTTCCTCAGGTAGAATTTCCTGCATTAAAACACATTTTAAACCACACAACACAGCCAGCTGTTGTTTCCTCACAATTCATACAATCAAATATCTCAAGCTTCTTAAGAGTTTAACCATTAATAAGTTCACATCTATCACTTTATATATCATTCAAAATATACATTAGAACCCGGATCGAACTCGATAATCAACTAGACTCACATAATCATCTAGTGCGATCCAAAGCTACAACCAATATACTTTCCAAGTACTATGAAATTAAAATACATATGGCTATCAAAATGGTACACGAGTAGTATACCTCAAAAATACAAAAGCTAGGCCCGGAGAATGTAAACGAGTACCACTACTAGGTACGGTTTCCCGGGAGCCTATACGAAGCCTGGGCCGGCTATCAACTCGCATGATCTGTAGATGTTAAATTAAGGGGTGAGCAATCCACGGCTCAGTAAGTAGTTTAAATAAGTACATACTAGGCTCATATCGTAAAACACGATCATACATGCCTGAGTTCTATAAAATAGCAGGCATGGATTATATCAAGATTTACTACCAATTCGTATGTACATAGATTTCATAAGCTTACTCATGCTTTCCTTCCATTCTTAAATTCACAATTTATCATACTTTTTATCAGCATGGTTGAGTATGAAAGAAGACAATCATTTAAATAGCACATGTTTATATGGCATATATAAGTATAATACATGATTATACACATTCTCTGTCTTATGTATAAGATATATTCCATCTACTGACATTCACCACATTCACAAATCACAATCATTTATTTATTGTCACAATAACCTACGATTCCTCATATTTCATCAAAACACGTGTAGCACTTAGCTCTCAAAGGATTCTAGAGGTGGCTCCCATAGTTTCTGAAGAACCTATGTAGCACTTAGGTCCTTTGAGTTTTCTAGAGGTGGCTCCCACGGTACAAAGATCGAGTCTTTACTCGGGTTAGCCTTTATGCCATATACTTTCCACTATCTCATCGGAACTCGTGTAGCACTTAGTTCTCAAAGGATTCTAGAGGTGGCTCCCATAGTTTCTGAAGAACCTATGTAGCATTTAGGTCCCTTGAGTTTTCTAGAGGTGGCTCACACGATACAAGGATCGAGTCTTTACTCGGGTTGGCCTCTTTCCTAGTTTTCGACAAACATGACTAGGTAATAATCGAGGTCCGTAAATTCAACATTGTAAGTAGCATATATATATACTGCATACTATTTCACACATTCATTCTCAAAGTATCAAAATACATTAGCGTGCTCAATAAACATAGATAAACTATAACACATAGCACGTAAGTCACAACTAAGATTTCTCTGTAAACAAGTATTATTCACAATTACATCATGTCCAATTTATATCTTACCATACTTACTCTATTAGTTTTATCCGTGATGTCCCACCAATTTTGATATAATTTAAATAAGTATTTATTAAGATTTCTTTCATCTCTTACGAGATGACACTAATAAGGCTTATTTAACCCACTTACCTCGAGGCTTAGTAATTATCCTCTTCGCGCTTCCAAGTCTGTACTCAAACTTCTACACCGTTCCGTTTCGCTACACATAATTCATTAACATTTCGATAAGTTTACATCATTGTGCTTAATTACGTATTTAAAATAAGGACCTTAAACGCTATTAATTTCGAGTAACTATTAATTTAAAGCTACCTCCTTATCGTCAATTACGACGTATTCATGGATACAAGTCCTTATATACAAATATTTATGTTTTAAGCATCTTTGTTAGCCTTTTGTAAAAATTTCAGAATTTAATCGTCAAGCCGTAAATTTTTATATTACTTCTAACTCAGTTCCCTATTCGGAAGTATAAGGCTTACTTCTTAGTTCATCTTGTGCCATTTCCAATAATTTTCCAAACTTTGGTCCAAATCTGGCACATCAGGTAAGATAATTTCCTGACCTCTGTTCATTAAAATTTAGATTACTAATTGTAGGAATATGCAATTTGTAGAAAGCCAAAACCATATCAATTCTGACTCATTTACCTTTCTGAAAATGTAAAGTTTGAAATCAAACTCCATCTGAATTATTTTCTAGAAATTTTTGAAGTTGACACTAGGTTGTTTGTACCTTGCAGTGAGTATCCTGCATTCATATGTAAATAGCTTAAGCTACATAATTCCAAATCCACAAATTCCAAAACTAGATGAAAACCAACCCATTTCCCTATCTAGAATTATAAGGTTCATGATTTAACTCTTCCTATGTCAACATTAGTAGTTTTCCAAAGTTGCACTATCTTTTAGCAGTATTCAAGCACAGGGTTACACTGACCTACTTGCACAAAATACTTCATATTTAATTATACACATGTCCAATTGGTGCAAACCCAGAACCATCACAATCCTAACTTAATTAGATTTCTAGAGATGTAAGGCTTGCAACCTAATTCATTGTAGGCTATCTTATACAATTTTCTCAAAGTCAGACTCATGATTCACGTTTCTGGACAGAGTATCCTGCACTTACTTGTACATATCTCAAGTTATAGAAATCCAAATCAAGAAATTCCAAAACCGACTTTCTTGTAACTTAAAGGGCTATTAATAGTAATTTTTCTAGAATTTTTCTCCATGTAGAACAATTAAACTGATCATTTTAATTACAATCCAGAACAGGACATCAATTTCAGATTTGAACATCTAGTCAGAATTAAATCAATCCTTCATCCATAGAGTTCCCATTTGATTCAATTGATCATAATTTCATTTTTATACTTAATAAATAAACATTGTAAAGTTAGAAGAATATCTCATTTACCTAATTTTTCCAACAGCTCTTCCTTATTTTTCTGAAACAGTAGCTCTCATTCCAAAACCACGTTCAAATCCCCTATACAATACCTCCAAATTTGGCTGTGAAATCACCCCTTTAAAATGCTCCTCTCGGTTTGGAAAATTTCCAGCCCAAGGTGCATTGTTCCACGCCACTTCCAGCCTTACTCTTCCTCCTTTCCCTTTTTTTTCTTCTTTCCCCTCTCTCGGCTGGAACTTCCTTTTTCTTCCTTCTCGGTTTTTCCTTTGGCTGCTCTTTCTTTTCTTTCTTTCCTTCCCTCTCGGCTACAGCCTCTTTTCCCTCTTTCTCGGTTCCACCCGAGCCTCCCCTTTTCTTTTCTTTGGATTTTTCCCAAGCTTCCTCAAGAAGCTTTTGGTTCTCTTGTTCTTTCTACCCGAGAATGGTTAGTGGATTTTGATGGGAAAGGTCCCATCAAACTCCACTAACTCCATTTTATATTTATTTAAATTTTATTTATTATATATATATTGTTTTATATTGTTTTATTTTTATTTCATTTTATCTATATTCATGATAATTATTATTATCTTTATATAATAATGATATAAATTTATACATGTATATGTCTAATATATGTATTCATATATATATATATATAGTTTTTTTTCCATTCTTTTAAAATTTGCATATCTATATGTATACATATTTAACACTCAATACACACATATATAGGTATTTCTTGTTTATTTTATTTTGACTATTTTAATATTCAAGTATACTACATTTCTTTTAGTATACTTGTGTCCTTATTTCATTTTAAACAAATACACTTCTATATTATGGAATTCAAGCACTTATTTGTTCTTATATAATTTTTGAACTTATATAAGATTTCTAATTTATCTTAAAGACCATTTGTTGCTAACTTGCCTAAACTTGTAACTTCATTCTCATTACGTGGAATAATGGAAATTACAAGGTGAAATCATAATACCAAGCTTATTTTATGTCTCTCATTTATTCACTAACGTGGTACAAGGTTTGTAGTTTTTACATCTTGGGATTGTCTAGGATCACTTCCTCCATCAGAAAATTGAGATAAGTCAATCTTATTCTCATATTCAACTCCTAAACTCTCTTCAACACTAACATCTCAAAGTTCTTGGGAGCTTTCTGCTAAATGAGACTCGTAAGCAGTCAATGAAGTCTCACCATGACAAACCCAATGAGTATAACCAGACAAAAACCCATTGCAAATCAAATGCTCTTGTACATCTTCTAATGGTTTCCAACACAAATTGACACATTTTATGCATGGACATAAGATCATGCCATCTCGACATGCATTCTCAAATGCAAATCTTAAAAATTGGCTCACCCCTTGCACATATTCACTACTAAACTTAGACTTTCCAATCCAACTCTTATCCATGGTTGTAGTAGTGATGGCAAAAGAAAACAACCAATTAAGGAGAACACAACCTAGAAAACAACAAAGCAACTCGATTATGTATCTATAATCTATGTGTATATAAAACTAACCTAGCCCAGATTACATGTAAATCAAAGAAAGGCAAGCAAGGTTCAAGAAATGTATTACAGATCACATGAAAATCAAGCATCAGTTCAAAGATTTGTGCACATGGATGATTGATAAATAAAGTTGATGAACTTCCAAAATGTAATTGCATAAAAAAAAAGATAAGTTTAAATCATAGATAAGCAAACTTACGTGAAGCAACTCTAGGTTTCCAATACCAAAGGGGTTTTAATCCAAAACTTGCAAGCAGAGATTGGTTAGGCTAGCAAACAAATTGAAAAAACCAGCGGAGATTGGTTAGGCTAGCAAACAAACTGAAAAAACCATTATTTTAAAATACCACTAACAGTGTATTGAATATTTATCCTTATTTCTATATAAAAAAAGAATATTTACCCTCATTTTATTTACTATTATTTTTTTTATTGATACTATTATTATTTTTATCTATTAACTCTTTCACTTTTTATTTTTTATACCAAAGAAAGAAAAAAAAATAAATTTTCCATTTTTTTCGTTTATTTCTACTAAACATATAGGGTAAATGTTTTTATTCTGTTTGGACTACAAAAAGGTAATCAATAATCACCGGTCAATTTATAAAACGATACATACACCACTTATATAAGTGTTAATGCTTCTATCCTGTTTGGATTACAAAAAGGTAATTAAACTCACTGGTCAATTTATAAAACTATACACACACCACTTATAATATACATTATCATCTCATCTGTTGATAATGAAGTTCAAAAACTTTACAAGTGAATTTGTTTGTGCTGTCACTTGTCATTTTTAAAAACTCCAATTTTATAATTTTTTTTATATATTTATTGTTAGCTTTAAATTGACATGTATTTTGAAATGACAAAAACTTAAGGAAGGCTAAACATTTTTTCTACAATATAAAATTTGTTTAATATGGACTCAATGATGGAAAATCTTTTAAACAAAGTTTTAGACTTAGATTTCAATTGAAAAAGTAAAGAAATACTCTTATAAAAGTGTTAGAATATTTCGAACTGAATTAAAATCACAAAAAGCCATCAATCTATCTCAAATTGCCACCGAGTAAGTGCATGAAATTATAAGGGATCGATCCCTAGATGACAGAAAGGTTGGAAGGCATTATGGAACAGGTTGGAAGGCATTCGGGAATTTTGGGATCAATCCGCTATGGAAAAGGATCGATCCCTTTTCACAAGAACAGTGCCTAATGGCTAGTTTTTTAGGGTTTCAATGGGAAGTTTTACATTAAATGCTTTAACAACCGTCCCAAGTAGTTGGTGGACTATAAATAGAGGCATTTATAAAGTTTGGAGGTAGAATAAGTACTTAGAAACTCTCAAAGCTTCAAGAAAGAAATCCAAGCTGAAAAATTCATTCCTTGTATTCCATTTGTGATATTTCACCTTGTTCATCACCCACTTACACAAATATCTGATATTCAAAAGGGTGTAATTTCCTTGTAAGGTTGTTCTTGTAAGAGTGAGGGTAGCATTACAAGGGGATAGACTTAGAAGGTTTTTTCTAAGCCTTCAAGAGAAATTATAAGTGGTATCACCACACCTTGAAGTGGTTTGTAAGCATTCACAAAAAAAAGTGGAATCAATCCCTTGACAAGAGGATTAAGGAGAGAAGACGTAGGCAAGAGATTGGCCGAACCTCTATAAAATCTATGTTTGCTTTTCTTTCCCTTTCTTATTTACTGCATTTATTTCATTATTGCTTTATTTATTTTATTTGTGCATTAAGCTCTTAGAAAAATTATAAATTAGTCGAAAAACCAATTCACCCCCTCTCAGTAGAGCCAATAATTGGTATCATAGCTTGGACTCAAGAATCGATTAGGAGTAATTTCCTTCAAGTAGAAACGATCTAGATGGCTCAAACTAGTGTATCTACACCTTTGGTAGGAGAAGGACACTCTACGGTTAGACCACCACTCTTCAGTGGTGAAAATTATACATATTCAAAGAATAGGATGATGTTATTCATTCAACCTAATGACTATGAAGTGTGTAGAATTATAGTTAAAGGACCCTTAGTTCCTATTAAGAAAGTAGATGGGGAGGAAGTGCCAAAGAAAGAGGATGAATGGGATACAAACGATTTTAGAATGACACAATTCAACGCTAAGGCAATGCACACACTCTTTTATGCATTAGGACCTAATGAGTATAATAGAGTGTCACAATGTGAGAATGCTAAACAAATTTGGGATAAGCTAGTTGTTACTCATGAAGGTACCACACAAGTTAAAGAGACTAAAGTAGGATTGCTCACTCAAGATTATGAGTTATTTAAAATGAAGAGTGATGAATCAATTAGCGATATGTTTACTAGATTCACTGATATCATAAATGGTCTCAAGTCTTTAGGAAAAACATATTCAAATATTGAAATGGTGAAGAAGATTTTAAATAGCTTACCTAAATCATAGGAAGCAAAAGTTACAGTATTGAGGAATCTAAAGATCCACATACACTTTCTCTAGATGAACTCATGGGATCTTTACTCACCTATGAGATGAAAATCAAAAGGAATCAAGAACCTCCCAAGAAAGTTGGAGTTACATTAAAATCCACCACAAATAAGGAACGTAAAGATGATCATAATGAAAGTGGTGATGATGAAGATTTAGAGATGGCCATGTTTGCAAAGAGGTTTAATAAATTCATGAGGATGAGAACTAGTGGAAACTCTAAGAGACCCCATAGGAGAGACTTTAACAAAAAAGAGACAAGTAGGAAAGAAAAGGATCAAATCATTTGTTATGAATGTAAAAAACCTGGTCATATTAAATTTGATTGTCCTTTTTATAGAAAACAAAATGAGAAGAAACCAAAGAAGAAGGCAATGATGGCTACATGGAGTGATAGTAACTGCTCTGATGAAGAAAATGTAGAAGATGAAGTAGCCAACCTTTGCTTTATGGCTATTGAAGATGAAAAGGCAAAAACTAACTCATTTGACACTAATGAATATACATTTGATGAATTACAAGATGCATTTGATGAGTTAGCAAATGAGTTTGAGTGCATGAATATAAAATATAAGAAAATGATTTCAAAATTAAAAAAGGAAAATGAGATGCTCATGAATGTCAAATTAGAATGTGAGAAGAAATTATAAAATGCAAATCTAGAAATAGAAGAATTAAGTAAAAAGAACCTTAACTTACAAAATTCATTTTCTAGATTTTATATGGGTCAACAAAAACTTGATCATATGCTAGAGACCCAAAGAGCACTCTTTGATAGAGAAGGACTCGGCTACAATGCATCAAACAAAGAAACTCATCTTAAAAACTTTCTTGTTAAAGATAGAAAATTTGTATTATGTACCTCATGTAATAAACTAGGACGCTCTACACAAGCATGCACATCTAGGAAGACCATTATTATAGGAAAAATAGTTGTTAAGATTTGGGTGCCAAAGCATGTTTTAAATTCAAGTGATAAGTTATTAAAAATGAAATGAATTCCTAAAGGATAAAAAATTATTAGTACTAACTCACAAGGACCCAAGAAAATTTGGGTACCTAAGATAAAAGTTTGATGTATTTGTGTGTAGGAGGAAAATCATTGCTACAAGGCTAAGTCCAAGGAGCATTGGTACCTTGATAGTGGATGCTCAAGACACATGACCGGTGACAAGAGCCAATTCAAGTTCTTAAAGCCTAAAAGTGGTGGAGAAGTCAAGTTTGGAGACAACTCCAAAGGACAAATTTGAAGGAATTGGCTCCATTGGTAACTCCTCCTCAACTACTGAAAATGTTTTGTATGTTAGAGGTTTAATACATAATTTGCTTAGTATTAGTCAATAGTGTGATAATGGCTTTAAAGTTGTGTTTGATGCTTTATGTTGTAATGTTGTTAATGCTAAAACTAATCAAATTATTTCTATTGGACATAGACAAGAAAACATTTACATTGTTAATTTAGATGAGCTAAATAGCAAAAATGTATGCTTTATGGGCACTGGAGAGGATGAACCTTGGTTATGGCATAGAAGACTAGGTCATGCTAGCATGCATGTTTTATCTAAATTAGTCAAAAGAGACTTAGTGGTAGGTTTACCTAAGCTTCAAATTGAAAATGACAAAGTTTGTGAGGCTTGTGTAAGAGGAAAACACAAGAGAATATCATTTAAATCTAAAAAGTGTGTTACAACCTCTAGGTCACTTCAACTCCTTCACTTAGATATTTTTGGACCAACTAGAACCACTAGTTTAAGAGGAAAACACTATGGTTTTGTCATAGTTGATAACTACACTAGGTTCACTTAGGTGTTCTTTTTAAGTGTGAAAAATGAAGCCTTAGATAAATTCATTATCTTTTCAAAACTTGTTCAAAATGAAAAAGGTTACTCTATTACTAGCATTAGGAGTGATCATGGAAAAGAATTTGAAAATTTTGGTTTTGATACATATTGTAATGAAAATGGTATTAGCCATAACTTTTTAGCTCCTAGAACTCCTCAACAAAATGGGGTAGTTGAAAGGAGAAATAGAATCTTAGAAGAAAAGGCTAGAACAATGCTTTGTGAAAATAATTTACCAAAATATTTTTGGGCTGAAGCTATAAACACTACATTTTATGTTATAAATAGAGCTATGGTTAGGCCTATTTTAAAGAAAACTCCCTATGAGCTTTATAAATGAAAAAATGCCTAACATAAGCTATTTTCATCCATTTGGATGCAAATGTTTTGTTTTGAACAATAGAAAAGATAACTTAGGAAAATTTGATGCAAAAAGTGATAAAGACATTTTTCTTGGTTATTCTTCAAATTCTAAGGTATATAGAGTTTTCAATAAAAGAACACTTGTTGTAGAAGAATCAATTCATGTAATTTTTGATGAATCAAATACCTCTAGTAGAACTAATTTTGATGATGAAGTAGAGATATCTGATGAACCCATAGTTGATCCATCTCAAGACAAAGATGTTAGGGAACAATTAGAAGATCTTGATATAAATAAGAATGAGGAGTCATTGGGACAA
This sequence comes from Heritiera littoralis, assembly GCA_031772115.1. Lineage (NCBI taxonomy): Eukaryota > Viridiplantae > Streptophyta > Magnoliopsida > Malvales > Malvaceae > Heritiera > Heritiera littoralis. The sequence continues at coordinate 474,329 of JAPDPK010000096.1, read as the reverse complement.
GAAATAATTGAGAAAGAATCAAGATGTCCTAGAGAACTTGGTTATGTGAAGGATAATGATATTGTTGGAGATCCAAATATTGGTGTTAGAACTAGATCAACCTATAGAAACATATCTCAACATGTAGCTTTTGTGTCACAATTTGATCCAAAGAATGTGCATGAGGCCTTGAAAGATGAAAATTGGATTATGGCTATGCAAGAGGAATTAAACCAATTTGAAAGAAGCAAAGTACGGACACTAGTGGAAAGACCTAAGGATCGTCCAATTATTGGAACTAAATGGATATTCAAGAATAAAATGGATGAGAATAGCATAATAGTTAGAAACAAAGCTAAATTAGTGGCACAAGGATATAGGCAAGAAGAAGGGATAGACTATGATGAAACATATGCTCCGGTAGCTAGATTAGAAGCCATTAGAAAACTTCTTGTCTTTGCATGCTACAAAGATTTTAAACTATATCAAATGGATGTTAAAAGTGCCTTTTTAAATGGTTAAATAAATGAAAAGGTCTATGTTAAGCAACCTCTTGGTTTTGAAAATCCAAAGTTTTCTAACTATGTTTTCAAACTATCGAAAGCTTTATATGGATTAAAACAAGCTCCTAGAACTTAGTATGAAAGACTTTCAAAGTTTTTGATTGAAAAAGGTGTTGCAAGATGCAAAGTAGATACAACATTATTTATTCAATCCAAGGGTAGTGACTTATTAGTAGTTCAAATTTATATGGATAATATCATTTTTGGATCTACAAATGAGGCATTGTATAAAGATTTCTCTAAATTAATTCAAGGTGAATTTGAAATGAGCATGATGGGAGAGCTAACCTTCTTTCTAGGACTTCAAGTTAAACAATATAAAGAAGGTATTTTCATAAATCAAGCTAAGTATACTAAGGACCTGCTCAAGAGGTTTGGAATTGATAAGTATAAATCTTATTCCACTCCAATGAGCACAAATATTAAGCTTGATAAAGATGAAAAAGGAAAATGTGTAGACACTAAACTATATAGGTCTATGATTGGTTCATTGCTATATCTCACTGCTAGTAGACCCGATATAATGTTTAGTGTATGCTTGTGTGCTAGATTTCAGTCATCTCTTAGAGAATCACACCTACAAGCTATCATTAGATACCTTAAAGACACTTCGTCCTTAGAACTTTGGTATCCTAAAGATTCTACTTTTATTCTCTATGCTTATTCCAATGCGGATTTTGGTGGTTGTAAAATTGATAGGAAAAGTACATCCGGAACTTGTCAATTCTTAGAAAATAGGCTCATTTCATGGTTATCTAAGAAACAAAATAGTGTAGCTCAATCCACAACCGAAGCTGAATATATTACTTCCGGAAGTTCTTGTGCTCAAGTATTGTGAATTAAACAACAAATGAGTGACTATGAAATAGAAATGAATCAAGTTCCTATCAAATATGATAATACTAGTGCCATCAATCTTACCAAAAATCTCATACAACACTCTAAAACTAAGCACATTGAAATAAGACATCATTTTATCAGAGATCATGTGCAAAAAGTTGATATAGTTCTAGAATACATAGATACTTTGCACCAATTAGCTGATATCTTCACAAAACCCTTGGACAAGGAGTGATTTTGCATACTTAGAGGTGAACTAGGTCTTATGAATGCTCCTTGAATTAAATTGATTTTGAATGAATGGTTTAAGTTGGTTGTGATGAATGCAAGTCAGAAAATTAGAGAATGTATTGATCACTTGCTGTTCATTACCTTAACTTGCCATATTTTTACTAGTTCTTAGAATGAACTATTGAATTATGTATGTTTGATCATGTTAATTCCTCATCACTTAGCCTCATCAGCAAAAACTCACTTCTCATGTTTAAGACATTCTCATAATCATGCCAAAATGGTTTTCAATGATTTTCCGCATGTTTTTAATGATTTTCTGCATATTTTGGCCTTTTTCAAGTCACATATCATGTTTTCCAAATTGCTCAAACTTGATTTTGATTTTTAAACCGTGAAAATGCACAAATTCTTCTGTTTTCAAATCATTTTTCTGCATCAAAACTAAGGCAATTGACCGAGGGGTCAATTCTTCCAAAAATAGGATTGATTCCCAGGTCATTCAAGCTAAAATTCTGGGTTTCTGCTATGAGGGATTGATCCCCATCACTATGGGACGATCCCATAGTTCCCGAACTATTTGGGGAGCTCTCGGCCTAGAAGGGATAGATCCCCTCCGTGCAGAATGCATTTTACGGGTTTTTAAAACCATTGGCCTCCTTTACTCTTTAACCCTATTCAGTTTCCCTCCACGCATAACCCCCTTTCACCATTTCCTTACACCAAAACTTCAAGATCTAATTCATTTCTCCACTAAATCACTTCATTTCTTCACCATTCTTCATCTTTTCTCCATCTCTTTCACTTCTCATCATCCTTTCACACCAAACCTCATCGTTTTTTATTTCATCTCTTCTCCCTTGTGTTCATCACTATTCACGCCCAACATATAAATTGTAAGTGTTTCTTCACTAATTTCTATCAATTTTCTTGCATTTCACATTTATTTCATCATATTTTGTAGACCCATTTAGATTTTATTGCATAATTTCTCTTGTTATCTCATTTTCAAGTATCCACAAAGCCCACACTTTTATGTAAGTTCTAACTCTCATAAATTTTGATTCCTTGCATATTTCATCACTAGTCCTTTATCAATATTGTAGTTTGCTTTGCAGTCTGTGGGTATATGCTGTTGGTTAGCCTTTCACTTTCCTATACACTCATCCACACTTAACCAAATTTGTGCCCACCACCTGTTCAACAAAATTCCTCAGAGAATTTTAGTCTATTCCTCATACTCAAACCTTACTCAAAATGGCTCCTAAAATCAAACACACTGCTCATAAACGAAAAGCCCCTGCCTCCTCCTCCTCTTCTGTGCTTACCACCTTTAATAAATGCTTTCGAAATGCCGAGGAGAAAAACAAGTATCATGAGAAATTTGCCAACATGCGCATCAAACATTGCCTTCCAATTGATTTCGGATTCTTAGAATCGATTAACTTTCCTTATTTAGCCAAGTTTGATGCCTTTCATTGGACTCATTTTCTAAAAATCAATAATCCGGTCCCTTGCAACATCGTTCGAGCATTCTTCTCCAATGCCGAACTAATCAAGGATCCCAACGATACATGCAAGGTAGTAGGGATTCGATCGTTTGTCATGGGCAAGCCTGTTGAAGTCACCGAGGAATCCCTCTCACTTGTCTTCCGCATTCCCAAACACGGCCTTCTCTTTGAGACTATGGAGGTTCCATTGGAGTTTAACACAGTTGCTGACTGTGCGAGTGATCTTCCCGTCTTCGCATGACTTCTTCACATTATATTCTCCTGGAATCTTTGACCTCTCGGTACCAAATACTCTCAGCTCCAACGACTCGATCGTTTTTGGCTTTACAACATTCAATCACCAAACGGCACTAGACCGAACCTTCTTCATTTTATTCTTCAAGATTTGGTGAAAATTGTTCGTGGTACGGTCAAAATGATTGTATTCCCCCTGCTCGATAGAGGCATCGACTGCTCATGTGAGGTTGTTGTCCTTTCGGAACCCAATACCACCATAAATCTCGCTACCATGCATAACCTTGGGTGGTATTCCTGTCAACAAGGTGATACTATAGTATGGGAAAAGAGTCATGGTTAGCCTGCATCTCCCGCGCATGATAGCGAAAAGGAAACCCCTACCGAGCCTTCTTCCACACCATCAGGATCCACATCGGCTTCTCATGACCAGATCATGCTCACGTTTCAAAATTTCTAGCAGACCTTCACTCAGCGTTTTGATCAGCTCGATGCTCGTCTCGACAAAATGAAGAAGACACTGGCTGCCTTACTTGATGAAGTCCAAGATATTCGCATGCAACACGAGGACTTCATTGAGCAATATCACTTGACATTTCTTAGGCGTCGTTGACTAGAGTCTTTTAGTTTATTATGGCTCCCTGATTTCGGACTTTTTGCTTATTAGTTTGTTGTGGAATTTCCTAGTTATGTTTGTGGTGTTTTGGTCTTTTGTTAGCTGTATGGACTAGTGTGTTCTGTTTGTAGACTCTTTGCACCTTATTTGTCTATGGCATGGCTTATAATTATGTTTATGACATTGACTTGCTCTATGTTTCTATTTATGCCATTGGAATGGTTTATGCTTCTACCTTTGTTGTTTTAAATTGACTTATGCCTCTGATCATTTCTCCATGATGTCTATTTTTTTTATTGAGGGGGAGTATATTTATAGTCTTTGTTATGACAAAAATAGGGAGAATTATTGTGGTAAATTTCTATAAATTTTCATGCTTATATTAAGGGGGAGCAAATATTGAGTAGGTGTAGCATTTTTCAAAAATATAAGTAACCTCATTTTTCATGCTTAAATTGAGGGGGAGCAAATCTTGAGAGGGAGTAGCATTTTTCAAAATACAAGCAACCTTATTTTTCAAACATATAAGCAAATTTACGTTAAGTTTTGTCATATCAAAAAGGGGGAGATTGTTAGCTTTAAATTGACATGTATTTGGAAATGACAAAAATTTAAGTAAGGCTAAACATTTTCTCTACAATATAAAATTCGCTTAATATGGACTCAATGATGGAAAATCTTTTAAACAAAGTTTTAGACTTAGATTTCAATTGAAAAAGTCAGGAAATACTCTTATAAAAGTGTTAGAATATTTCGAACTGACTTAAAATCACAAAAAGCCATCAATCTATCTCAAATTGCCACCAAATAAGTGCAGGAAATTATGAGGGATCGATCCCCCATGTAGAGGGATCGATCCCTAGATGGCAGAAAAGTTGGAAGGCATTCTGGAACAGGTTGGAAGGCATTCAGGAATTTTGGGATCGATTTGGAAAAGGATTGATCCCTTTTCACGAGAACAGTGCCCAACGGCTAGTTTTTGAGGGTTTCAATGGGAAGTTTTACATTAAATGCTTCAACAACCATCCCAAGCAGTTGGTGGACTATAAATAGAGGTATTTATGAAGTTTGGAGGCAGAACAAGTACTCAGAAACTCTCAAAGTTTCAAGAAAAAATCCAAGCTGAAAAATTCATTCCTTGTATTCCATTTGTGATATTTCACCTTGTTCATCAACCACTTACACAAATATCTGATATTCAAAGGGGTGTAATTTCTTTGTAAGGTTGTTCTTGTAAGAGTGAGGGTAGCATTACAAGGGGATAGACTTAGAAGGTTATTTCTAAGCCTTCAAGAGAAATTGTAAGGGGTATCACCACACCTTGAAGTGGTTTGTAAGCATTCACAAAGAAGAGTGGAATCAATCCCTTGACAAGAGGATCAAGGAGAGAGGACGTAGGCAAGAGATTGGCCGAACCTCTATAAAATCTGTGTTTGCTTCTCTTTCCCTTCCTTATTTACTGCATTTATTTCATTATTTCTTTATTTATTTTATTTGTGCATTAAGCTCTTAGAAAAACCATAAATTAGTAGAAAAATCGATTCACTTCCCTCTTGGTAGAGCCAACATTTATAAAAGAACATGTGATACATAAATAAATAAGAACTTTGCTGTTAATAGATGACACAATAATTCTAAAAATATTATGTGCATTATAGAACATAAATAACTAATGAGTAAGCATATAAATTTTCAAAATCTCTTTTTTCATGTGCCAAGCATAAAAAAGGAAAAAAAAACAATAGTTATTTTGTTTCAATGGCAATTGTTTAGTTTGAAGTTTTCACAAATATGGGTGAAATAGCCTTATTTTACAATAAAAACGTAATCCAAAGACAATAAAAGCCCAAGCAAATATCAAATTGGCAAGTCAAAGTACATTCTTGGAGCAAATTCGATATTTTGATTAGACAACATTATTAAGGACAGACATGTTCGAGTCTCAACTGGCATGAATCCAAAGCAAACTGATAATTTCCAAGCTATGTTACCGGCACCATTGGGTTCTATGGTTTGCATTCCAATAGAGCTTTCTATATCACCTTTCTCAGGTAACAAGGATTCTTGTACAGTCAATGAAACCACACTTTTTGGCATCAAGTTTAGGATAAAATAAATCTTTCTATGACTACAAAAAGAATAGAAAATCAACCATGTACCAGCGCTATTATTTCTTTGATATAAATCAATTATTCATAATCAAAAACAATTAATCAAGGGTACAGATTGGTACAATACCTCTATTTCAACACGAACAAATGAACCCCCAAAACCATCATGATAGCTAAACCTCATAATTATTTTGGGACATTCTGTTATGCTTAAAGAAATCAAAGCTGGTAATTCAAAAGAGTAACCCACTATGGCAAACCAGAAGAGATTTTGTTATGGATATGATCCTTGTCTAATCATAAGAACCAATAAATTGTTTAAAATCCTTCATAGTTAATTTCCTAGCTATTAATAAGTGGTGCCAAAACCATCAGTGAGGCTCATAATATAGCCAGAATAGAAGTACAATTGGCATAAATTATTTCGTTGCTCATTCTCTCAGAAATTACCAAGACCCAATTGAATATAAACTAACCCATAATAGTGAGGGAAAAACAGTTTTCTGTGAGAATTATGAAGGCATTCTCCAGCAAAAGGGTAAATAAAAAGGAAAAAAAATTAAAAAAAAAAGAAGATTGTTCCAGTGTTCAATAAATCTATTTAACAAACAGTACTCTAGGAACATATAAATTTAACAAAATAAATTCCAAAAAATGTTAAATAAATAAATATCTTACAAATAAATAGGATGCCTAAACTTTTTGGAAAGAAACGCAGATCTGGAGGATTGAAAATATATAAAAGTACAAAAAAAACTCCAAACAAATAGTTTACCTTTGGATCGGGAGAAAACTTGAAAAGAAACACAATCTTGATGATTTTAAGAGAGCAACACTGTTCTGAAAGGGGAAATTAATGAAGCCTATTCTTCAAAACCATGCAACTATAACTGACAAAATTAATAGCAGTACTTAGAACAATAACAAAAGAGAACCTAAAAATGATAAATATTGACCAATGCAATACGCAGTTACATGATGAAGCTGAGACAACGAGATAGATGAGATATAGCAATATACCTCGGTAATCGGCAATTGCATGTGAGATCTGCAAAGCTATCGGTGGAGCAGCGAAGTGGCAGAGGTGCGATGATGGTAGTGAGAGCAGAGGTGATGATGTGCGAGATCTGCAATGCGAGATCTGCAAAGCTATTGGTGGAGCAGCGAAGTGGCAGAGGTGCGATGATGGTAGTGAGAGCAAAGGTGACGATGTGAGAGTATTTGAAATCAGAGGGAAAAATGAAAGAGGCTTTTCTTTAAGGGAAAAATGAAAGTAAGTAAAGCAAGTAAAGCAATAGCGGTGCGATGGTGCTTACATTGTTGAATCAGGTGCGATGATGGTAGTAAAGCAAGTAAAGAGGGAAAAATGAAAGAGGCTTTTCTTTAAGGGAGTCGGGTAAAAAGGTTTAAGTGCCGTTTAAATCCTTGCTAACAGCGACGCTTGGTTTAAAGCCGGTAAAAAGTAAATTAAATGCAAAAATGCTGGTGCTTTCCACAGCCGCCCAAATAAAAGTGCCCTTAAAAATGTTATTTTTTGTAGTGGTGTTTAGAGTTGAGATTGTTAGAAGAAATGCAAATATGATTGCAGGTTGGGTGGCTACCCATGCGAGAAAGGGATATGTTTACCTATTTGGTCCAGCTAGTTGTGATTCTCTTAGGTTGGAATTTTTAACAAAGATGGGCTTCTTACTCTACTAGATGAGTAAAGGAAGGTTCGAGAGCTAATATGAGAGCATTAGCGTAGTCAGCTCGAGTATATAAGCCCTTGTTTGATGTTAATAAGGATGTATTTGATAAGGCAGTAGCTGTACCAACTAAAATCTCTCATAAATCATGCCATCCATCTAGTAGTAATCCACGGGATTTTCATACCAATTATTAGAATAATTTTCTACCAAATATAGCTCCAACAATTACTCCTTAGTGTATCTGCTTTTGGCAATTATTTCTGTATAAATGTATACTGCATATAATGAGAAAAAGAGCATTTTCCATATACCTTCTGTTTTTATATGGTCTTAGAGCCCTTATAACTCCAACGAGCTAGCCCTAAGTTTTTAAACAGCAGCCATGACAAAAACCTCCTCTACAGCCTCTCAAAACAACCCAAATTAAACAACATTTCCAGCTTCAATGCAACTGACTGGTCACACAACATTTCCTAACAACCTGATTACCTTTAATGTTGCCTCACAAATTCCTCGTAGACTCACAGGCAACAGTACGTACCTAACTTGGAGAGCTCAACTTACCACCTTACTTCATGGATATGATCTGATGGGATACATCGATGGATCATATCCCTGTCCACCAGAACTGGTCACACAAGATGGCAATAGAATTCTCAATACAGAGTACAAATTATGGACTAGGCAAGATAGTCTTCTTCGAAATGCAATAATGGCCTCAGTGGATGCAACCATTGCTCCCATAGTTGCTGCAGCCACCATTGCCAAGCAAGCTTGGGATATTCTTTCCACCACATATGTCAACAAGTCACAAACCAGAATCTATTGTTTGAGAGAAACTTTAGCAAAGGTAGTCAAGGACAATAAATCAATGGCTGAATACTTGCATGAGATAAGAGCCATTGCCAATGAACTTGCAATTGCAAGCTCTCCTCTCAGCGATGATGAAATAGTAATAAAAATCCATTATGGTCTTGGATCTCAGTACAAGGAAATCAGTGCTGCTATACGAGCCCGAGATACACCTTTCTCTTATGAAGAGCTCTTTGATAAACTCACAAATCATGAAATTTTCTGATGGTGCTAAAAAGGCGGAATGCATGGTAGTAAGGGATGGTATTCAGCTGGCTCTACAAAACAAATATCTAAGGGTTATATTTGAAATTGATGCAAACAATGTGTATCAAATGATTAAGAAAGGCGAGAATAGTTTTGAATGGAGGGTAAAATTTGTGATGTATGATGTTCATTAAAATTAAGTAAAATCACAGTGTTTAGAGTTGAGATTGTTAGAAGAAATGCAAATATGACTGGAGGTTGGGTGGCTACCCATGCGAGAAAGGGATATGTTTATCTGTTTGGTCTAGATGATTGTGATTCTCTTGGGTTGGATTTTGAACAAAGATGGGCTTCTTGCATTACCAGATGACTAAAGGAAGGTTTGAGAGTTGATATGAGAGCATTAGCGTAGTCAGCTCGGGTATATAAGCCCTTGTTTGATGAATAAGGGTGTATTATGATGTTTGTCGTAACGGCTTCGCGCTTGACGATTTTCAAAACGTTTAAAAACAAAGGGAGTCGCCACCAATCTTTTTTGACTAGGTGTGATTGGTCACCTAAAAAATTTATCTTTTTAACAAAATCTCAAAATAAATTAAGTTTTATTAAAAAGACAATTTGGGTCTGCGAAAACAAAGTTGGGTATGGGAGTACGGTTACGCGTGGGGAAGGATTAGCACCCCCACGACGCCCGTTAAAAAACGGCATCATCTTAATCATGTGTTATCCTTTAATTTTAATAAAATGGTCTTGAATTAATATTTAAAAATAATTCTTATTTCATTGCAATCAATTTTATTCTTTTTATTCAAAGTTATTTTTTATTTGTAAAAATCATTTTGTTTTATTTTAAAAAGTTAAATTTTATTTTTCAAAAGTGAATGTGAACCTTTTTGTATTGAAAAATTAAATCAAATATCCCAATACTCTGGTAACATTTGCAATAATTTTCCTCACCTAGAGATTTCTTAAGAATCACTACTTGTGAGTTCTATAGAATCTCATCATCGGAAGATTCACACTTGCTCCAAAAATTATTATGAATGCATATGACGCAAACAAATAATGAATGATGCAAATGAATTTTTTTTAATTTTTTATATAAATATTTCTTTACTTATTTTAAATAAAATTTTTTTATTATTGAAAAATTGTACTAAGTATCGCAATACTCTGGTAACACTTAGTGAACTCCTCTCACCTAGGATCAGTTAAGAAATCACTACTTGTGAGTTTCATAACATCCCATCATCGGAACTTTATTATTAATTTCCTTTTTTCTATTCTCTTTTAAAAACTTATTTATTTTATTTTTAATAAAAATTTAAATTATTGAAAAATCATACTAAGTATCCCAATACTCTGGTAACATTTAGTATGACTCTTCTCACCTAGCGATCAGTTAAGAAATCATTACTTATGAGTTTCATAACATCCTATCATCGGGCAAATATTTAATTAAATTTTAATTTTATTATTAATTAAAAAAACTTATTGATTAAATTTTTTAACAAAAATTTAAATTATTGAAAAATCATACTAAATATCTCAACACTCTGGTAACATTTAGCACGACTCTTCTCACCTAGGGATCAGTCAAGAAATCACTACTTGTGAGTTTCATGACATCCCATCATCGGACGAATTTCATTTAATTAAATTTAATTTTTCATTATTTACTCGAATTTGAATTTCATTATTTTTAAATACATTTCCTAATCAATAATAATAATTAATGAAGATATAAATAAAAGAAAATTTTTCAAAAACTTTTATTTTATAACATGCATTAATAATAATAATAATAATAATAATAACAACAACAACACAATAATAACAATAATAATAATAATAATAACAATAATAATAATAATAGTAATAATCACAATAATAGTAATAATAATAATAATAATAACAACAATAACAAAACACAAATAATAATAATAGTAATAATATTATAATTTGATTTTTCTTAATTTCTTATTTTTTTAATTTTTTTCAATTTTTAATTTTTAATTTTCTAATTAAAATTTTCTCCTTTTTTTTTCAAAATGAATAAACACTAAATAAATAAACAAAAAAATAATTACCAAAATGAATTTGGGCTAAGAGCCCAAAGAAAACCCTTCAAATGGCCTAAGAAGATGGCCCAAACGAGTGGGACGGACCGGGTCGGTGAGGTGGACACGTGGGTCGCTAGGATGCTTCCGGGTCGGGCGCGCGGGTTGTTGAGCCGGGTCGGGTTGGCGAAACGGGCGGAGCGGCAGGGTCTTCCTTCCACAGTTGGTCGGGCGAGCGCGCGGACCCGGGTCGAATCCTGGTCCACGCGCGGATCCTGCAGCTTTTCTTTTTTTTTTCTATAAAAGCTCCACCTTTTTTTTAATTCATTTTCTTCTTCTTCCTAAAAAAAAAACTCCAGAGCCTTTCAAGGCTCTCGGCTGGGTGATTCCCGACCGCCGCTGGGTCCGCCTTCAACCGTCGCCGGCCGCCGTACTCCGGTCACTGGTGGTACTCCCGAAACCTCAAAAATTCTCCTCCTTTCTCCTTCTACCCAAATCTGAACTCCATTCCACCCAAAAATTCCTCTAACCCCGCAGATCCGGCTTAGGCCGTAGCCCTTTCCCTTTTTCTTCTTTTTTTTTGTTTTTGTTTTTAGATCTGGTTGTTGAATCTGGTTGTGGTTTTTTAGTTGCTGTTATTTGGTTCGTTTTCCCTTTTTTGCAGGTACGAAAGGGACCTAGATCTCAGATCTGGGGTCCGGGGTTCTTGAGTTCTAAGGTTTCTCAGGTTTTTAGATCTGGGTTAAGGGGGCGATGGTTTTTTGGTGGTGAGGATGAGGTTTGGGGCCGTGATGGTGGTGGCTGGTGTTAGGGGGAGGAGCTGTGATGGTTTGTTGAGGTTTGGTGAGGTCGAAAGACTGAGGGCTCGTGGGTTCCGTTCGACAGTGAGGCTAGTTCACGGTGGCTGTGTTGGGTATTGATGGGTAGGCAATGGTGCTCGGGTGTGTGGCTGTGGGTTCAGCGGTGGGAGCTTGAAGCTTGGGTTTTTTTTTTTTGGAATGGCCTCGGGTGAGTGGGAACCTTGAAGCTTGGGGTCTCCGTTTGGTTAAAGGTATTTGTGGAGTTTTTATGTCTCGGGTTGGTAGAGATGGGATGGTAGGCAGGGGGTAGGTGACAGTGGCGATGGCTGGCAGGGGTGAGGGTGGCTGGTAGGAACTGATGGCTGGCGATAGGATAGGTGATAGTGGGTTGATTGGACAAAATAATAATAATAATAATAATAATAATAATAATAATAATAATAATAATAATAATATAGAAGCAATAAAAATAAAAATAATAGTAATAATATAATAATATTAATAACATATAATAATAAAAATAATATAAATAAGAAAAATAAAAATAAATAAATATATAATAATAATAATGAAAATGGGACAAAATTAGGTGTCAATAGCTGCCCCTCTTTGCTCATTGCTGAGAATCAGGAATAGAGCAAAGACAATAGACGCTAATTTTGTCCGGTTTATGACATGATCTCTTCTTTTTTTTTTCTTTATTTCTTCTTTTTTTTTCCTTCTTCTTTTGTTTCCTTTTTTTGTTCTTTTTCTCTTTTTTCTTTTTTCTTCTTCTCTTTTTTTTTTGTATGCGCTCCTCTTGCAGCGGAGGCGATGAAACTTTAAATGTTCTTGCTGGAAATGTGCTCCTCTTGCAGCAGAGGCCTTGAAACTTTAAATAAATTTTTTTTCATGAAAATATGCTCCTCTTGCAGCAGAGGTGATGAAACTTTAAATTTAAATCATTCATTTTTTTGGGTTTTTTTTTAATGTTCTCCTCTTGCAGCAGAGGCGAAGAAACTTTAAATTTCTTTCTGAAAATGTGCTCCTCTTGCAACAGAGGCAATGAAACTTTAAATTTCCCCCTTTTTTTTTCGAGAAAGCTCCTCTTGTAGCAGAGGTGATGAAACTTTAAATTCCTTTCTGAAAATGTGCTCCTCTTGCAGCAGAGGCAATGAAACTTTAAAAATTTTGTCCGGGGAACTTGAGATTTGTGCCCGGGAGTCTTTGATTTGTGCCCGGAGGTCTTAGAATTATGCCCGGAGGACTTAGATTCTTTTTCTGGAAAGTGCTCCTCTTACAGCAGAGGCATTGAAACTTTAAAGATTTTGCCCAGAAGACTTAGAATTGGTGCTCGGAGGTCTTATGATTTGTGTCCGGAGGTCTTATGCTTTGTGCCTGGAAGACTTATATTTATGCCCGGAGGTCTTATGATTTGTGCCCGGAGGACTTAAATTCGTTTTTCTGAAAAGTGCTCCTCTTGCAGCAGAGGCATTGAAACTTTAAAAATTTTGCCCAGAGGACTTATAATTTATGCTCGGAGGACTTGAAATTTGTGCCCGGAAGACTTAGATTTGGTGTCCGGAGGTCTTTGATTTGTGCCCGTAGGTCTTAAAATTATGCCCAGAGGATTTATGATTTGTGGCCGGAGGACTTAAATTCTTTTTTCTGAAAAGTGCTCCTCTTGCAGCAGAGGCATTAAAACTTTAAAAATTTTGCCCGGAGGACTTAGAATTTATGCCCTGAGGACTTGAAATTTGTACCAGGAGGACTTAGATTTTGTGCCCGGAGGTCTTAGAATTATGCCTGGAGGACTTAGATTCTTTTTCTGAAAAGTGCTCCTCTTGTAGCAGAGGCATTGAAACTTTAAAAATTTTGTTCGGAGGACATAGAATTGGTGCCTGGAGGACTTAGAATTTGTGCCAGAAGGTCTTAGATTTGTGCCCGGAGGACTTGAGTTTTATGCCTGGAAGTCTTAAATTTGTGCCCGAAGGTCTTAAATTTCTTTTCTGAAAGGTGCTCCTCTTACAGCAGAGGCATTGAAACTTTAAAATTTTTGTCTGGAGGACTTAGAATTGGTGCTCAGAGGACTTAGAATTTGTGCCCGGAGGTCTTAGATTTGTGCCCGGAGGACTTGAGATTTATGCCTGGAAGTCTTAAATTTGTGCCCGGAGGTCTTAAATTTCTTTTCTGAAAGGTGCTCCTCTTGCAGCAGAGGCATTGAAACTTTAAAATTTTGCCCGGAGGACTTAAATGCTTTTTCTGGAAAGTGCTTCTCTTACAGCAGAGGCATTGAAACTTTAAAAATTTTGCCCGAAGGACTTGAGATTTGTGCCCGGAGGACTTAAATTCTTTTTCTGAAAAGTGTTCGTCTTGCAGCAGAGGCGATGAAACTTTAAAAATCTTGCCTGGAGGACTTAGAGTTTTATGCCCGGAGGACTTGTGATTTGTGAAATTTGCTTTGGAGATTCACATCCAAAATTTTAACTTGGGGATTCACACCCAAACGTCCAGGAATTCTCATTTGGATAATTTATATCGGGAATTTCTCGTCCGATTGTTGGTTTCGGGAATTCACATCCCAAAATTTTGACTTGGGGATTCACACCCAAAAATTTGACTTGGGGATTCACACCCAAAGATTTGACTTTTGTTTGAAAATTTTCATCACATAATGTGCCGATTTTGTTGGGCTTAATACCATACAACGGTGCCAACTACATCGGGCTTAACCTCATCTAAGTGCCAGCTTCTTTGGGCTTAAGTTTTCATTTTGGGTGCCAACTTTACTGGGCTTAACAATTTCATCTCATAATGTGCCGATTTCGCTGGGCTTAATACCACACAACGGTGCCAACTACATCTGGCTTAAATTTTCATCTCATGCTCACAAAAACCTTTTTTTTTTCTTTTTTAAGAATATTGCCCCTTTGTATTTGATATTTTCTTTTCCTCAAAACTCAAACTCAAGAATCATTGACTTGTTCATTCATCTCAAAGGCTCTCAATTTATGGTATTTTTCAAATGTTCCAAATGTGGAAACTCTCTTAATTATTTTTCATCTTTTCAAACATTCTACTTATCTTTTCTCATTTTTTTTCTTCTTCTTTATTTGACATTCTCACTTTCCAAAAGCTCCTTTTTTTTTTGCTTTTTCTTTTATGTGTTTAAAATAAATCTCTCATTTTCTTATCAAACTACATCTTCATCACCTTATTATTTTCAACAAGAAATTTCCTTTTACCTCTCCCATCTTTCTTTTTTTAAAACTTTTTCTCATTTTTCCTTTTTTTTTTATAATTCTCCTTTTCAATTCACAAAACTCCTATCTTCACTCTTTTTTTTTAGGTGTTTGGCAAATGCAATGATCACTGATGCAAATGCAATATCAACAATGCTAATGCAAATTTCTTTATCAATGATGTTAATGATCTTTTTCCTCTTTCTTTTTTCTTTTTTCTTTTTTTCTTTTTTCTTTTTTTTTAAATTAATTTTCTCAATCCAAAACTCCTATATTCACATTTTTTTTAATATTTGGCAGATGCAATGATCATTGATGCAAATGCAATATCAACAATGTTAATGCAAATGTTTCATGCAAATGTACATTGTAAAGATGCAAATGCAATTATCCAAAATTTTCTTTCGATTTTCTCTTCATGTTGACCAAAACCTTTTCATTTCCACTTTTTCATCTATCTCACCTTAGAATATTCGTCTCATCACTTGAAGCCGTTGTTTACTTGTGCAACAAAGGTTGGCCTAAGACAATTATCACATTTTCTTTTGCTATCACGTTTTGAAACACCATAAGAATTCATTTTACAACCAACATTTTACTTAACAAAAATTGCCTCAAAATGACACAAGAAATTCTTTGCCCACAATAATTATCAAATCCCTATTTAATCAACAATAAAAACAAATTAGAACAAAATTGCCTCAAAATTGCATAAGAAAAATCTTGCCCCCACAATAATTGTCAAATTCTCTCTCATTCTTGCTTAAAACACTATCAAAATTTGATTGGCAAAAATTTTCAAGCAAAATTGCCCCAAGCATCCTTCCCATTTTCATATTTAAAAACAAACGATTTTCATTTTTGAAAAATATCTAGCCAAAATTTTTTTAATTTTACAAGATTATCCCACACAACAATGATCAAATAAAGTTAAACACAAATGCAACAAAGAATTATCATTTGAGTTTCGTGAAGATTGGTGATCACTATTTAGGTGGATGGGAGGGGATAGTAATTTATCATCATCAAATGGATCAAGTGGTTTTCACACATCAATGTTTAGTTCATCAAAAAAAAGCTCACAACTCAGTGAAGAAGGGAATGAACTTTCATTCGAGCTCACAAATGAAACACAAGTTTTTTTAAAAAAATAATGAATTCCTTGTAAATCATGGTTTTGCAAAAAGGTTTATCTTGAAATGCAGACAAAATTTGACACTCCCTTAATTTTCAATTTATGTATTTTGATAGTTGTCAAGACTAGCCAAAATGGGCTCAAGCTTTTGCTGAGTTATTTGGGAATGGAGAGAAGGTTCAAAATTTTATATCAATCCCTTTAATGGACCATCAAAATGGACATTCTTGGTTCTCTTAAGGGTTATGGATGGTCATGGGTCTCATTGAAATTATTTCATAAAGTCACTTCTTGTTAGACTTTGGCAATACCATGAATGACCTCAAAAGGTTTTCACTTTTGCTCTAGACTGCCCCTTTTGGGGTTTTCACCCTAAAGCCCTATTCTCTTTTCTTTTTTTGTTTTTTTTTTGTATAATTGTTCCATCATGCACTTAAGAATTCAAAATTCATCCAAATTTGGCTATGAAGATTCTTGAAGGATAATCTTGGTTGAGAATCAGCTAAGTGCCTCATTGGTTATGATGATTCATCAAGGAAAAATCTCTTCAGTTTAAGTATCCAAGCTTGATCGAAATGGACTTTCTAAGTATATAATGTAGGCCAAGGTTTGGGGTTTTGAAAGAATGGATAGAAAGGCCCGAAAATGTGTTTGAAGGTGATCAAACCAAGGATCATTTAATATGATGTAAAGACTTATTCAATTCATTTGTCCTCTTATTTCTCATTTTTCCACTCCTTTATTTCATCTTCTTTCTTTTTTCTTTTCAATTTCCTTTTTACTTTTTTCTTGCATTTTTCACTTAAAATGGAGTGAGATCAAAACTTTGTAAAGCTAATTCACCTCACATTTGCCCCTTAACATGATAAAACTTTTCAACCTAGAATTAGGGCTGTTCATTCATACTCTTGGAAAAGGTCTTTTTCTATATGTGCCCCCCAATGTGGAAGGTGATCCTTGGAAGAGGTTTATTGTGAAAGAAATTTATAAGGCTCAAAGAGGGTAACAAATGGATAAATTTTAAATTAGTGAAAAGGATGCGGAAAGATGGCCATTTGTCATTTCAAACATAGTCACTTAAATTGACGAAAATTTCCCTGAGTAAAAAAGGTCAAACATTTTGTCTTTCTTTTTTTGGATTTTTTGGATTGAATTTCTTGGATAGGTTCATATTTTGGTGTCTTCTTCTTCTTCTCTCTCTCTTTTCCTCTCTCTTCCTGTCTTTTGTGTTGTTTGGAATCATTCGAATATCCTAAGTGCATGATGTCATAATCGATTTTTCTTTTTTCATTTTTTTGTTTCATTTTTTTCATTTTTTGTTTGTTTTTTTTTCTTCTTTTTTTTTTACAACTCATGCGGCAACAAAACATTGCTACAAAATGCCCACAAGCTAGTGAAAACTGTTGGAATTGGCATATTTAACTTTAGGTTGCTCATGGTATTTTTACCAAGAGAGGAAAAAGGTATTGCATTATTTGGGCAAGTTAAGGGTATGGTACTTTGTCCTCCTCAATTTTGGTTTATGTCACAAGAATGAATTAGAGATTAAGAAACGGGCCAAGGAATTTCATGGTTTGTGGTTTTTCAAACAAAATTGGGCAATTCTGACAAGTATGAATTTCTAGCATAGTTTGATACATATCAAATTACCAAAATTCAAATTTAAAAGAGTGTCATGCTTGATTATTCAAGGAATCCAAAAATGAATTTTATCAAATTGATTATTTCATTGTTCATTGCCTAGGTGAAGGTCATTACACTGTAATGGCATATTGTGATCGGATGAAAATAGATCATTTGAGTTCAAGTTTTTGCTCCTTAAATGCCTGAAGGCCTTTTAAGAATTTTAGGGCATGGAAATGATAGGAGAAGGTAGTTGATGGGATAATTTTTTTCCGATAATGATCACCAATTTTTCAAAACTCTTCAATCTCTCTTTATTTTGTCATTTTGTTCAACTGCTTTGATTTAGTCATGTGAGGCTTTATTTGAATCATTATATATATATATATATATATATATATATATATTAAAAAATGTAATTTCTTTACAAAAAGAATCAATCAATGTCATTTATATATATCAAATACAATGACAAATCAAAATAAAAAAAATAAAAAATGTACATGAAAAATTTTCTACTATATTTTCAAAAAATCTATTTACAACAATCAATGGCATAGCAAAGTAAAATACACAAAAATTTTTGTTGAAAATTCCCTCATGTTTGACAAGTTTACATATCAACTTGGAAAATCAAATCTGAAACATGTAGAAATGATAAGTTAAAAAATCAAAGAATCATTTTATGCCCCACAAACTGTTCCAAAAAATTTCATTTTTCATAAAAATAAGAAAGAATTTCTTCCACTTTGAAATGCGGTGTGAAATGCATGAGATATGATACAATGGGATGGAATACAACGAATGTTTGCATGAAATGTAACGTATGCCCATTGCAAATATGATGAAGATCTGACCTCTTCTTTTTTCCTTTTGTTTTTTTTAACTTGACTTGTATGATGATAAAATAAACACAACATGTTAATGAATGTATGGACATCATGTATGCGATGATGACAAATGAACTAGATGACATGAAGTAAAAATGATGTGAAATACAAAAATGTTTAAGAAACTGGGTTTCTGTATAAACAACACCTAAACAATAATTTTTTTTTTGCCAAGAGAGAAAAAAAAGACAAATATAACTCTTAACTAAACCTAAAAATTTTCTTATTTTTCTTCTTAAAACATTTTTTCCTTTATCACCATACATTTTTTACTTAATTTTCCTTTTACCTGACCATTTGCGCATAACCATTTTCACATTTCCTACAATACTTTTATTGTACCCAAAAATTTATTTCTTTTGCATTCTTTTTTAATATCAAATTATTCTTGAAATTATACACCAAACAAATTCAAGGAAAACTTTCGTTGACTTTTTGTTTACCTTTATTCAAAAAATTTCTTGCAATGAGAAGATTAAAAACAATTTTTGTTTTTATTTTCGAACCATTTTTCAATTATTTTTCATAAGCATTTTACCATTTTCATTAAACTTCCTAGACATCAATATTTCGACTTTAAAAAGAAAGGAAGAACTATTTTTCATTTATTCTCTCATTTTTTTCTAACTCATTTTTGAAGAGATATTAATTCATTTCCTACTCAAAATCCCTCTCACTTTTATTTTTTATGCCTTTATCTTAGGAAAATTTTCCAAGAATAATAAAGAATAAAAAATTTTAATAAAAAAACTTAATTGAATTTGTTCTTATTATTTTTTTGTCTTTTATGCCTTTATCTTAAGAAAATTTTCCAAGAATAATAAAGAATAAAAAATTTTAATTAAAAAACTTAATTAAATTTCTTCTTATTATTTTTTGTGAAAAAGACAAGAATCTTATTCTCATTTTTTATTATAAAAAGAAAAGTTTTCGTGTTTTTATCATTTCATATTTTCTTTTAAAGGAAAAAGAATAAAAGAAATTAAAACCTCATTTTTTTGATTTTGTAGATAAAAAAACATCTTGTAACCAAAAATACATGAACCTCTTTTTCTTCCTCTTGCTTCGAAGAACATATTTTTATTAGTTTCTATTTTTATGAACTTATTTACAAAAAAAATTTCCTCCTTAAAAAATGAAGAATTATTTGCATTTTTAAAAGAAAGTCACATTTATTTTATTGTTTTTATCACACATCTTTATTTTTTCAAAAATAAGTGGGTTTTTTTTGACAAGATCTTTTATAAAGAAAATATATATTTTTTATTTTATTTTACAAAATTCCCTTTTTTAGAAAAAATCAAAGACTTAAATTATATACAATTCAAATCAAAATCGATTGTACCTTTATTATTGACATGACAAAATGGGTCAAATAGTGTTCCCTCGTGTCCTAATTTTGGGATAATTTCTACAAAAATTGGACATGACTCTTCCTAAGGCTGGCCTCTGAGGTTCTCTATATGCTGGTTTAGGTTTTCAAAATCTAAAGGTTCCCAAATTATACCTCACTATCGTCCACACTGGACTAGTAAGATTTAATTTTAGTGGGAGTATTTCGCTTGCCATTGCGGAGGTGATTACCTCACGAGAGCATAGGTATTTTACTCCCTCCTAAGGAGGACGGAACCCGGGTATAGAGTTCATGTTATGCAAATGGACGTGCAAGTGTGTGCATGAGGGAACATGTCAGACTCAAATTAAATTATTATCTCTATCCTAAATGCCTCAACAATTTATTAACAACAAGTATATAAATCTAAAACATAAAATGCAAATGCAAATAAAATTATTTTCAAATCCAAGTGAATTAAGTTTAAAAATCAATCAAGACTATTAAATTAAAACTTTGGATAACACATAATTAATGAATGGCTTGACCCTCAAAAAAGCCTCCCCAGTGGAGTCGCCAAGCTGTCGTAACAATTTCGCGCTCGACGATTTTGAAAACGTTTAAAAACAAAGGGAGTCGCCACCAATCTTTTTTGACTAGGTGTGATTGGTCACCTAAAAATATTTATCTTTTTAACAAAATCTCAAAATAAATTAAGTTTTATTAAAAAGACAATTTAGGTCTGCGAAAACAAAGTTGGGTCCGGGAGTACGGTTACGCGTGGGGAAGGATTAGCACCCTCACGACGCCCGTTAAAAAACGGTATCATCTTAATCATGTGTTATCCTTTAATTTTAATAAAATGGTCTTGAATTAATATTTAAAAATAATTCTTATTTCATTGCAATCAATTTTATTCTTTTTATTCAAAGTTATTTTTTATTTGTAAAAATCATTTTGTTTTATTTTAAAAAGTTAAATTTTATTTTTCAAAAGTGATTGTAAACCTTTTTGTATTGAAAAATTAAATCAAATATCCCAATACTCTGGTAACATTTGCAATAATTTTCCTCACCTAGAGATTTCTTAAGAATCACTTCTTGTGAGTTCTATAGAATCTCATCATCGGAAGATTCACACTTGCTCCAAAAATTATTATGAATGCATATGACGCAAACAAATAATGAATGAGGCAAATAAATTTTTTTAATTTTTTATATAAATATTTCTTTACTTATTTTAAATAAATTTTTTTATTAATCAAAAATTGCACTAAGTATCGCAATACTCTGATAACACTTAGTGAACTCCTCTCACCTAGGATCAGTTAAGAAATCACTACTTGTGAGTTTCATAACATCCCATCATCGGAACTTTATTATTAATTTCCTTTTTTCTATTCTCTTTTAAAAACTTATTTATTTTATTTTTAATAAAAATTTAAATTATTGAAAAATCATACTAAGTATCCCAATACTCTGGTAACATTTAGTACGACTCTTCTCACCTAGCGATCAGTTAAGAAATCATTACTTATGAGTTTCATAACATCCCATCATCGGGCAAATATTTAATTAAATTTTAATTTTATTATTAATTAAAAAAACTTATTTGTAGACACCCCATTTTGTCCGAGATCTTTTAATGTTATTACGCCTATTGGGTTTGATAATTAGAAGATGAATCTAATTTTTGTATTACTATCTTGTCTATTATTAAAAAAAATAAAAAATATAAAAATGAAAAGAAAATAAAAAAACAGAAAAAAATAACAAAAATAAAGTGATCAAAGAAGGGAAACTTGAAAAAAAAAATCAGAATCTTAAAACAAAGGCAAAGTCAAAATTTGAAAATTTTAGAAAGAAAATAAAAATCAATGAGTGAATCAAGTGAGAATCAATGAAAATATAAGTCAAATTCAAACTGGTGCATGGATGGAAAGGAAATAAGTGAGTTTAATACCCGTATCAAGAAAAGAGGAAGAATTAAAAATAAAAGGGGGGAACACACGGGTAAAAAGAGGAGAAAAAGAGAGGGAAAAAAAAGGAGAAAACTCTATTGCCTCGACACTTCCCATCATCAGCATCTCCAAAGATTGCTGCTGCCTTCCCTTCCCTTAGCTGACCCCATCATTCACAGCAAGCATCACTGTACCTTGCATGCTGCAGCCATACCACATCGCATCGCTTCCCTGCATGTTTGCATTGCGACCGAGCCACTACATGCACCACCTTCTTCGCCCTTTGTGCTGTGTCCACCATCATCCTTGAACATTATTCATAACTCTACTTCCCTGTTCATCATCACTGCTGTGTCCCAAACTTGCACCAACCTACCTTCATCATCGCACTTTGCTGCAAGTTCCACCGTTTCACCCTGGTTCAACATCATCGCCCTTGTTTTTGGTTCTGTCTTCTGCTGTATCGCCGTTCCTGCTCCAGCCCAACGTTGCTCTTCTCTGTCACTCCACTGTTGCCTTGTTGGTTCGACGCCTATTGCTGCGCTGCCCATTGTTCCTTGCTCCATTGCTGCACGTTGCTTCATCACCCTACCACTGGTTTTCTTTCCTTCTTTGTCGTGCGCCCAGCACTGCCCACCACTGCTGAGTTGCCGCACGTCCCTTGTTGCATCATCGTTTCTGCACCTGCCATTACGCTTCATCGCCTTCTCTTGATTTTATTGCTGCTGCCGTTTTGGAGTAAAGAGAAGCAAGACTGAATCTCGCTACAAGCTTGCAATCATAAAAGAAAGTAGGAATAGAAGACAAGAAAAGAAAAGAAGGAGCAGCAGTCCTGCCAGTAGCCGAGTCTGCTACCTGACTTTGCTGCCGTTACCACTGGAGTCAGCTACCGCTTCACCGCCACCCTACTCTGCCAAAGTTAACCGAGTCACCACCTTCCCCAAGCAGCTGCATCACCATTGCTATTTCCCTGTATTCTAAAAACTTGTTGCTGCCTTCTCCTTGCACCAACGTCATTGTCGTTCCCTGCTGCCAAGCCTAAGTATTGTACTGTCGTGAAAGAGGGGAGACAAACCAGAGTGAAGAAGCAAGGAAGAAAACCGGACTGGTCTGTGGGTATGTATGTTTATTTATTTATTTAATTTTTATATGTGTTAGTTTGATTTGTGGGATTAAAATTGAGATAAGGATGGAATAAAAAATTAGGAGATTTAATAAAATTGAAATTAGACTTAGGGAAGTAATTACGTGAGATAATTAATTTTGTAACTTAGGAGATAAATAAAATTGGGATTTTTAAATAAGATATAGTTGGTGTAAATTAAAAATACAAATTTAAATTGTTAACTTAAATAATTAAAAATTTTCTTTACTAATAAACTAAGTGGCTAAAATTTAATAAGATTTTAAATTAAACAAGGAAATTATTAAATAAAATATAATATTGTCATATTCATGAAATTATAAAACTAAAATATACTTATAAGGAGAAGCGGATAGTTATAATTCTCATAAATAAATTTAGATATAGATCAATAAAATCATTTAATGACTAGAGATTAAATAAAGATTATACCAATGATAATATTTTGAGAAAGTCAATTGAGACATCTTAAAAATGTCTAGGTGAGGAAGTTCTTTCTTAAGTTGAGCCAAATTGATGGGATACTTTTGGAAGAATTTTCAATAAAATATCATTCATATTTTTTTTAAGATTAAATAGAGATAAGATAAATGAAACGAATAAAAATTAATTAGTAAAGACTAAAATTAAATGAGCATAAATAAAAAAAATAGACAAATAAAAAGGATAAGAAATTAGAAATAAGAATTCGATTGAGAATTAGATTTTATAGAATAAGTGTGAATTGTACCGATGATGAAATTTCAAGAAAGTCAATCGAGACTCCTTGAAATTTCTAGGTGAGAGGATTCTTCCTTAAGTTGAGCCAAATCGATGGAATACTTTTTGGAGAATTTTCAATAAAATATAATTCATATTTATTTTAAGATTAAAATAAATATAAATAAATAAAATGAACAAAATATAAATTAGATAAAGACTACGCTTAAATAAATATGAATAAAATTAGATAAATAAACGAATGAATAAATAAATAAATAAATAAATGTGACATGAAGACAAGATTACAATAAAAATAAAATAAGAAATAAGTATGAATTATGCCGATGATAAAATTTCAAGAAAGTCAATTGAGACTCCTTGGAAATTTCTAGGTGAAAAGATTTCTTTTAAGCCGAGCCAAATTGATGGGACGCTTTTAAGAAAATCTCTAATAAACCATGATTCATATTTATTCTCTAAATAAATAAAATAAAAAAAATAAAATATATAAATAAGATAAAAAAAATATAGAGATTAATATGGAGTCGAAATTAGAGCCAAAATTAGAAAGAATAAGATTTTCATAAAATATTTTATTTATCCGACGATGGAGTTCAAGAAAGTCAATCGAGACTCCTTGAACATCTTGAGGTGAGGGAGATTTTTAAGATTGGAGCCAAATTGATGGAAAAATCTTAGAAATATTCACAATATATAAGCATATCGAAATTAATATAAACACAAGGCAAATTGTAAAGATAACCTAAAACTAGTTGGTACCATTTTGGGATAGGCGTTGTGGGGGTGCTAATCCTTCCCTACACGTAACCGTACTCCCGAACCCTAGTATTTTTAAATGTAGACCAAGCCTTATTCTTAGTTTGAATAGGTGCCCAATCACACCTAGGTTAGAATGGTTGGTGGCGACTCCTTTGATTTTAGTGTCTAGCTATTAGGTTTTCCGAAACTTAATACGTTATGACATTATTGATTTAATTTTTTAACAAAAATTTAAATTATTGAAAAATCATACTAAATATCCTAATACTCTGGTAACATTTAGCACGACTCTTTTCACCTAGGGATCAGTCAAGAAATCACTACTTGTGAGTTTCATGACATCCCATCATTGGACGAATTTCATTTAATTAAATTTAATTTTTCATTATTTACTCAAATTTGAATTTCATTATTTTTAAATACATTTCCTAATCAATAATAATAATTAATGAAGATATAAATAAAAGAAAAATTTTCAAAAACTTTTATTTCATAACATGCATTAATAATAATAATAACAACAACAACAACAACACAATAATAACAATAATAATAATAACAATAATAATAATAGTAATAATCACAATAATAGTAATAATAATAATAAAAATAACAACAATAACAAAACACAAATAATAATAATAGTAATAATATTATAATTTGATTTTTCTTAATTTCTAATTTTTTAATTTTTTTCAATTTTTAATTTTTAATTTTCTAATTAAAATTTTCTCCTTTTTTTTCAAAATGAATAAACACTAAATAAATAAATAAATAAACAAAAAAAAATTACCAAAATGAATTTGGGCTAAGAGCCCAAAGAAAACCCTTCAAATGGCCCAAGAAGATGGCCCAAACGAGTGGGCCGGACCAGGTCGGCGAGGTGGACACGCGGGTCGCTAGGATGCTTCAGGTCGGGCGCGCGGGTCGTGGAGCCGGTTCGGTTTGGCGAAACGGGCGGAGCGGCAGGGTCTTCCTTCCTCAGCTGGCCGGGCGAGAGCGCGGACCCGGGTCAGATCCGGGTCCACGCGTTGATCCTGTAGCTTTTCTTTTTTTTTCTTTTTTTCTATAAAAGCTTCACCTTTTTTTTTAAATTCATTTTCTTCTTTTTCCTAAAAAAAAAACTCCAAAGCCTTTCAAGGCTTACGACTGGGCGATTTCCGGCAGCCGCTGGGTCCGCCTTCAGCCGCCGCCGGCCGCCGTACTCCGGTCACCGGTGGTACTCCTGAAACCTCAAAAATTCTCCTCCTTTCTCCCTCTACCCAGATCTGAACTCCATTCCACCCAAAAATTCCTCTAACCCCGCAGATCCGACTTAGGCCGTAGCCCTTTCCTTTTTTCTTCTTTTTTTTTTGTTTTTGGATCTGGTTGTGGTTTTTTGGTTGCTGTTATTTGGTTCGTTTTCCCTTTTTTGCAGGTACGAAAGGGACCTAGATCTCAGATCTGGGGTCCGGGGTTCTCGGGTTCTAGGGTTTCTCATGTTTTTAGATCTAGGTTAAGGGGGCGATGGTTTTCTGGTGGTGAGGATGAGGTTGGGGGCTGTGATGGTGGTGGCTGGTGTTAGGGGGAGGAGCTATGATGGTTTGTTGAGGTTTGGTGAGGTCGAAAGATTGAGGGCTCGTGGGTTCCGTTTGACAGTGAGGCTAGTTCACGGTGGCTGTGTTGGGTATTGATGGGTAGGCAATGGTGCTCGGGTGTGTGGTTGTGGGTTCAGCGGTGGGAGCTTGAAGCTTGGGTTTTTTTTTTTTTGTGGAATGGTCTCAGGTGAGTGGGAAGCTTGAAGCTTGGGATCTCCGTTTGGTTGAAGGTATTTGTGGAGTTTTTATGTCTCGGGTTGGTGGAGATGGGATGGTAGGCAGGGGGTAGGTGACAGTGGCGGTGGCTTGCAAGGGTGAGGGTGGCTGGCAGGAACTGATAGCTGGCGATGGGATAGGTGACAGTGGGTTGATTGGACAAAAAAATAATAATAATAGTATAGAAGTAATAAAAATAAAAATAATAATAATAGTAATAATATAATAATATTAATAACAGATAATAATAAAAATAATAAAAATAAGAAAAATAAAAATAAATAAATATATAATAATAATAATAATAATGAAAATGGGACAAAATTAGGTGTCAACAATGTTCATATGAGATAAAATGATTTTGATTGGCCAAAAAAATGATACACATTTTTCATATTAACATTTGATATTTACTTGAAATTAAAGCAATACACTCACATTATCATACAACCCTAATCTTTTTGTTGGCTCAATATAAAACTCTTTTGACTTGAATTAAAGCATGTTAAAAAAAAAAAAAAACCAAAACCCCCCCAAAGGTTTAGATGACCCAATCTTCAAAAGACTTTGACTTTGAGAGATAATCCAGATCCCATCCCCGATGGCCACCTCCTGGCCTAGGAAAGAATAGTCATTCTCAGAATTGAAAGGGGTTTTTTTTTTTTTCCAACCCTTTCTCTTTGCGATTTGCATCTTGGATTTCGTTTTGGGGCCAATCTCATCCTGTTGATATTCGTTTCATTAAATAGTCAATTTGGAAAAACTTCCCTGTACAGCAACTTTTTACTGAAGCTGAATGAATGAATTTGAGCTAAACAAATAATAAGACACGTTAATATGAAATACTATCTTTGGTTTCTTTGTTCACTAGTTGAACTGTTCTTAGATAAGAAATCCAGACCCAAACACTTGAGAAATGCTATCTTTGCAAGCGTGAGATACTGACAAGGATGATAACAATTTTGGTTAGTATCCTTCGATGAACATCCTTCCATTTTCTACACTGTGATCTTCCCCTCTTACTATACTTTCACTTGTTCCTGTGGCTATCTCACCCCTCATACTCTGCTCTTCTCCAACCTGCCAATATCCAATATTAAATACCACCCATACTCATATATGCTTTTAAACAAAAATTCAACGATTATTGTTAAAACCAACACATGATTTGTCTAATCTAAACAGTATTAAACCCTTTGGGCAAAAAAAAAAACAGAAAAAAAACAGTATTAAACCCAAAAAGACAAAAAGAAATGTTTACTTTCCCGTCATTCTCTTCAAATGTTTCCCTGTTAATCAAAACACAAAGTGCCTAGGAATAATCAGAAGATCAACAAGGTTTATATCTCACATTTGTAGTAGTTTCTCCGCCCATGTTACGACTATTTTTCATTTTGGGAAATGGGTTGGCAAATGCATAGTATCAAACAAGTTGAGGCAAGAAGCACAGTAAGTTTGACATAAAGCATACAACTTGAACAAATAAAAAAGAGCTTAAAGTAAAGAAAAATAAAAGAAATTTTGAGACAGGGTGAGTTCAACTGGAACAGGCAATTGGTATCCTACAAATGGGTACCGGTACTACGCGGCTCAATTAAATAGTATTAGGATAGTATATAATTAGATTCGGATAAAATTCAAATAATAAAATTAATACTCGTCACGAGTTCAAATAGTTATTTTAAAATATTCGTTACTTGAATCTGATTATAAATAAGAATTTATTAATATGATATTTATGTTTTTTACATAAAAATTATTTATTTATAATGTTGTATTTAATTAAATTAATTCATTAAATATTATAAAAATAATTTTTAACTTTAATTTATTTTTATGAATTAAATTATATTTATTAATTTAATTTTTTAAATAAGTTATTTTAAAATTGATTTTAAATTTAAATTTGAAAATCAAACTTTAACTTAATAAATAAGTATTTAAAAATTAAGGTACTTAAATGGATATTTTTTATTTTATAGGATAAAGATTTAGATAACACAAATAAAAATAGTCAAATAATTAATCGGGTTCAAATATTATAAAAGCTAATCAAATTCGAATTTGAGTATCTCAAATACGAATATTTAAATAACATCAAGATATTTGGTAACTGAATTATTAGCATAACTACTTAAATAACATTGCCAACAATCATTTGACCTAGTGGTTAAGAATGAGTTGTGACACATTGTAAGTTTTTAGTTTGAATTCAAGCACCTCCATCCCCGTTATTTAATATATTCTCTTGTAACAAAAAAAAAACTACTTAAATAACATCAAGATATTTGGTGCAAATCCGTTTCTTTATTGTAAAAGAAAGTGTCCTTCGCTTCAAAACAGATAAGAAAATGAAAAATCAACTTCATAAAGAATTCCTGCCTTACATGGGCAGACAAAGACCCAAAAAAAAAAAAATACAGGTGTATATCAATTATCATAATCTGCAAGCACAATGCATTATTTAAGTAATTATTTTAATTAAAAAACAGAGAGAAATGGTTTTCGTGTTCACATGGCCAAAGCTCTGGAACAGACTTGACAAGGGTGCAGCCATATGCAACCTACCTCACGGTGAGAGGGATTCACCATGCTTTTATATGAAGCTTAAGTCTAGAATATCGAGCGAATTTAATTAGACAGCTAATCTTGAAAAAATAAGTCAATTTCAATTAATCTCATTAAATACTGCTTAATCGGCCTCGTTTTAAAACTGCAGGCACTGTAATTATGTTCAATGGCCAAAACAGGGATGGGGGAATGAAGAAAAAGGTTTCTTCGTGATATGACAAAGTCTACTTACGATGGGTCAGGCCCAATAGTATCAGAACTCACCAGTGGATAAAAATCATTGGGCCACGTGGCCTTCGGCGACAAAAGCCAAAATATTCGAATAAAGCCTATCGCTGGCGACAGACTCTAGACCTATCTAGACCTACTAGATGAGCTGAGAGACAAAGCAAAAATGAGACTGGCTGCTTACCAACAGAGGGTAGTTACTTATTACAATGCACGGGTGAAGAACAGAGAAATACAAGAAGGAGACCTGGTGTTGAGAAAGTCGGCAATCACAAACGCCCATAAGGAGGATGGAAAGCTCTGGGCTAATTGGGAAGGACCATACAGAATCAGAAAGATGGTTGGACCTAGCACATGCACCTTAGAAACCTTGCAAGGAAAGAAGATCTCAAAGACTTGGAATGCCAACCATTGAAGCTGTACTGGCAGTAAATATTGTACTTTTTTCTGATTGTTATTATTTTTGTCTTTACTTTTCCATCTATTGCTCCGTTACTATTATTTTGCAATCATCTGATTTATGAATAAAGGCCAGCCCATCATTTTCTATATTCTCTAATGCAATGTGTGAGACAGATTATGTGTTACAGGAATGGAAATGAGGCAACAGCTGGCAAATAAAAAAGTCCATAAGCGAAAAATGCGCGAGACGGGCAAACTAAAGTCCCTAAGCGAAAAATGCGCGAGACGGGCAAACTAAAGTCCCTAAGTGAAAAATGCACGAGACGGGCAAACAAAAAAGTCCCTAAGCGAAAAATGCGCGAGACGAGCAAAGACCAGTCCTTAAACACGAAAAGTGCGAGGTACGTTGAAATTTTCAGACTAATATGTTGAAATAAGTTAGCAAATTATGGTTAACACCTTGACATTTTAGTTGTTATTCAATAAAGTCCTTAAGCGAAAAAAGCGCAAGATAGGCACAATGGTCGAGAGAAGTTCATCTTTGCACAGGAATAAGAACGCTGTCTCAAAGAAGAACTCGGGGAGCAACATGGTATAAAGGTAAAAGTATACAAAGTATTATACTAAATTCACATAAACAGAAAGAAAGAGCTACAGAATGAAATGGTACTTTTCATTCAAAAATCTGTACAAGTACTGAATTTACATAAACAGAAAGAAAAAGCTGCAAAAAGAAATGTACTTTTCATTGAATGTTTACAAACAGAGGAAAATACAAAAAATCCTAATCTACACTGAGCATTAAGTCATCTGGCTGAGAAGAAGCCGCCTCGACACCGGAGCCCTCAATAACCGAGGGATCAGGAACTTGAGGAACCGAAGCACAAGGATCATCGGGAACCGAAGCACAAGGATCATCGGGAGCCGAAGGAGCCGTCCCGGATGAAGAATCATCACTTGAAGGCCCAACCACAGCTGCGGAGTCTGACATAGGATCAACGGCTGTGGAATCAGAAATCTGGAACTCATCGCTGTCCAACCCGAGGAGTGCCTCGATAGACTCAGGTTGATCGCCCGCCTCGATAGTCTCAAGAACGTCACACATTGTTGAAGGTTCAACTCGATCGCGTGCGCCAGAAGAAACATTGCTTTCTTATCATAGCAATGTTGGGACAAGCGGTACTCACGAACTGCCTCGGCCCGAACCTCTCTCTAAAGGTCCAATACGTTGTGCAGTTCCTCAATGGCTTCATCCCGTTGTCTCTCCATGGCTCCCTGGTCATTGACAGCCTTATTATAAGCTTCTTGGTACCCCTGAAGGGAAGACACCTTCGCTTGCTCTTCTTGGAGCTTTCGCTCAAGATAAGCATTCCTTCGCTCGAGATCAGCGTTCTTTTTATTTAGCTCCTCCGTCCTTTTGGGATAGGGGCGAATCTGGACAACCTCGTTCATGAGCTCCATTTTCTGCTCTCGAAGCTCACGAATATCTTTATCGGCTTGCTCCCTAAGGGCCCTGTGTCGAGCATTAACAGCCGCAATTTGTTGAGCCATTTGACAAGACAAAAAAAAAAAACAAAGACTCAACAAACCTGACGAAAAAGCCTAAAAAGGAAAAAGCTAATTACCAAACAAGCACAAAGCTTACCTTCATCGCGAGGTAGTCAGAATTATCCTCCACCTCAGTCAGATTGGTGAAAAGCCTCGCCTCGTCGCGAGGGAGAATGGTGCTCCAAGCCAGACGAGATGCTATCCCGGCATCCTCAATG
The DNA here is from genome assembly GCA_031772115.1 of Heritiera littoralis. Classification (NCBI taxonomy): domain Eukaryota; kingdom Viridiplantae; phylum Streptophyta; class Magnoliopsida; order Malvales; family Malvaceae; genus Heritiera; species Heritiera littoralis. Next base: position 443,089 of record JAPDPK010000096.1, on the reverse strand, counting down.
CTAACGTTGTCATTCACCCCGGGATAGGTCTGGAAGTCTTCTCCACCTACAACGACCCCGCTATCAACTTGATAGCACCTCAAAGTCGGATCGGCCACCTTAGACAAAATTGGTCTTGTAGGCATTGTGGCTTCAATAATCAGCCTCTTCCTGTATTTGCGCCTAGGCTGGCGAGGAACAGATCTATCCTCAGCAACACGAGATCCACCCTCTTGACGGGTTGAATCACTCCTCTGGGACTCTGAGCTCTCACGGTCGTCCGAACCGCGATAAGGGACAAGAGGCCTCTTTCGTTTATTTCTCCCGGCTTCTTGTGTAGGATGGCTGGATACACCAGCGGCAGGAGGAGGGGCAGTAGGAGCATGAGCTGGTACAGATGAGGGAGCACGAGCTGGTCCAAATGAGGGAGCACGAGCTGGTCTAGATGAGGAAGCCCCAGCTTTCGACTGAGAAGCAGGAGCCGCTCGAGCAGCATCACTGGCATCCCTCCTACGCAAAAACTCCTAGAAGTCATACCTGCACAATATAAGAAGGAAATAGCTGACCAAGTAAAACGCCACACCCACGTATACAAGAATTAAAAAGGAAATTAGAAACCTAAAAATCCACCAATATCCTCTAAACTATTCAAGGATGAATCCAAGGGGAAATCGATTAAGGGACTCCCAAAGGCATGGACCCGAGCCCACTCAGGATTCTCCCCTGACTGATCACTAGTACCCGTAGCCTCAAGGGTCTCATCCTCTGAGTTCGAAGAGGATTCATCTACAAGATGACCTACAGGGGCGGACGCTTCGGCTAGGACTATCGAAGATGGCTGACTAGGACCAGCATCAAAAACACGTGGAGTCACAGGCAAGTTAGATGGGGTAGCGGAAGTCCCAACAACGGTCCTGCTTACCCCCCAGCCGACAGCGACGATATTCTCCGAGGTTAAAAGGGAGAATAAGTTACGCTCTCCGGTAGAACAGATCCGCCGAATAGGCTCACCAAATTGGTTTCTCAAAGCTTCTGCTTTGAATCTTTCTGAGCGCTGTGAGTGGTCGGAGGTATCATGATTCCACCTAGAGCGAATCCACAGGTCACTTGGAATCTCAACAACAACCCACTCGCTCTCAAAGTTGCGCAATTTATTGGGAAGATCCAAGAAGATTTTATTGTTAGGAAACTCATCGACCTTTAACCGTTGAAGGGAGAACGTTATTAACCCTTTTAACCCACGAACTCTGAACAAGGCGCTAAAGAGAGGAACTGTGGGAACAATACCCAAATTATGACACACTATGGAAAACACCACCAGCTGGGCCCACGCATGAGGGTGGAGTTGACACGGGACGATATCCTTATTCCTAAGAAACGCTTCGCCAAACTCCGGGAGAGGGAAGCGAAAACCGAAAGATAAAGAAGCCTTATGAACCGCTACACCATTTCTAACCAAGTCGGGTGTAACCTCCCCTTGAACTGGAAGTCTATAGCTAAAACCCGAAGGAAGAGGGAAACGAGTCCTGATATCCTCTAAATCAGCATTTGTCAAAGAACACACGAGACCACCCGTTCTAAGTGTCTTACCCGGGTGTAGCAAAGACATGGCAAAAAGAAAAAACTAGCCGGCGATAGACCTGTTGGGTGACAAACCCGATAGGCGACAGACCTGTTGGGCGACAGACCCGATAGGCGACAGACCTACTAAATAAGACACTCGAGGGAAGCTTAAAAACTATACGCGGAAGACTAAACACATGCGAGAGACTTAAATCTAGTGCTAGAGGTGGTAAATAAGGCGACATATGTATACTTACTGTCACTAAGGTAGGCGAGAGACTCTTTGGCGAGAGAGCTGAAAATGGGCGACAGACGGCTGTTCAGAGGTTTTCGTGCGCTCTCTCGTCGGGTCCCAGCGGTTTATATAGCCGCGACAGGGAATGCCAAACGTCGCGCCTGATCATGTCTCTCGCAAGATAGAGCTTTTTCCACCTGCAAAAAATACAAGAAGAAATTGCGGGAAAAAAAAAACAAAGAGCACTATTCACGGTAGGCTAAGGCCTAAAAACATGTATTTATACTCTCTTGGTTGGAAAAATCCAACAAGAGAGTGGGGAGCAATTGATATGACAAAGTCTACTTACGATGGGCCAGGCCCAATAGCGTCAGAACTCACCACGTGGATAAAAATTACTGGACCACGTGGCCTTCGACGACAGAAGCCAAAATATCCGAATGAAACCTATTGCTGGCGACAGACTCTAGACCTATCGCCTGTAATCATAATGGGACACGTGGCATTAGGCGATAGAACTCAAAGCTACATCCCCTACGCCTGTCTAAGGCGACACGTGGCGTATGACTCCTGTTCCCGCTGGAGTCAGGGCCCTGTCGCCACACCATATCCGTCTGTGACACGTGACGCTATTTTCAGCTCCCGCTACGCAACAGACCTCATACGCCTCACCGTGCCCGCAACGTGGGTCTCTCGCTGGGTGCTTGCGACAGGCCTTAATTTCTCCTGGTTTTCGAGAAACTTGTGTTATATCAAGACACAAACTCTCAGCAAGGAATGGACTTATCCCCAGATAATTAACTTAGAATATTGGCCTATAAATAGGCCCTCAGGTACAATTTTTACTCTCTAATTTTTGACTACTAGCTTTTACGTTTCCCAATACTAAAGAATTTTTGGCTGACTTAAGCATCGGAGTATCTACGCAGGGAATCACCCCTGCGTCTCTCTAACTTTTCTTGTTTTACAGAAGCTTCTTGGAGACACGTGAGACGAAGTACGAATATCGACGTCAGCATACCTTTATTGTTGTTTTGTGCAACAACACTTCGTTATAAAGATTTCCCCATAAATTAGAAATTGCTGTGTGTTTGTACACATTTGCTTCTTTAAAAAAAAAAAAAGAAAGAACAAAGAGATGAGCATTACAAAAAGGAAATGCAATGCTTCCAAGTTTCAAAAGCATAAAACGAAAAGAAACTTCTTTTTCTTTCAACGGAAGAGATTGGTTTTGTGGCAGAACTTCCTTAGTATTGAAGTAAAGTGAGAACTAATGGAAACGTTTTAAGGTTGCATTTGGGATGCCAAGTTGCTAACTCCTACTAAGAAAAGACATTCCTTCGGTTCACCATTTCCCTGTTTCGCTAACCAAAAATGCACCAATATTGTTCACATTATCTTCCCAAAATCCACTGTATAATAATATACAAAATTGATCCAAAATAATTGAAGAAATTAGCAAGAAATTCCAGTTTCTGATACGCTAAAGCCAGCTAAATGCTAACCAACTGTCTCTAACGTTTCCTCGGATTTGGTCTTCTTGCGGAGAAAATAAACCGTCAAACCCAATCGAATAGAAAAAGAAAGAGAGAGAAGGTTGGGGAAGAAGAAATAGATTATAGAGACAAGCAAATGGCAAAGACAGGAGAAGCGGATACCTGGGAAGCCAGGAAGCAAGTGGAGACAAGTCCTGTATCGTGCTTGAAAACAGGGTTATTATTATCCAACTGAGATTCGGGGCAAAGGGAAGCCGAAGCTGAGGAAAAGTGGTGGGGAGATCCAAAGCGAGGAGGGTGAAGCAATAGAGAAGAAGTACGAGGAGGAGCAAGACAAGTACCTGGATCCATATTAGCCATGGAATTCTGTAGCTTTCAATTGTTAGTTCATCTCCAAAATCAAACATATTTTGTGCTCTTTTCTCTCGTCAAATATATATATGACAAAATTTAGAGGGAAAAATTGAAAAGAAGAAAGAAGAGCTGAAGAAATGAAGGGGGAGTTTGACGCTTGAGTGGGGTGGCTTAAAAAGTTAAAATATCAAAGGTGAGAGGAAACCTCTGAGGCCTGAGCTAAAGCTCACTAATAAAGAAATATATGGAAAAACATAACTGTGCAAAGGACCACGCGCCCATTGGCAACTAGCGCGGCTTGCGGATCTGCCTTTTAAAGTATATATAGAAAGTTTAATTCTCAGCTTCATCTTTTAACTGTTAAACATTTTTATCAAGTTTAAGTCAGATAATATTTTTTATCCCATCCAAAGAAAAGATAACTGACACATTCGTGACCATTTAACATGGTAATGTTGGAGCAGTTTTATTCTCAAACTATTATCTTTCTATTCAAAAGTTGTGACGCAATTGATAACGCAGATTGAATTTATGAAAAAAACTTTTGAGTTTGACTCTTACTAAATATATTATAAAGAACTTTAACTATGACTAAATTTAAAATAAAATTAATCTTAGATCGTTAAAATAAATGAAAATACTTATAATCTAAAAAAAATACTGTCCTTTTGTCATAAATGAAAGGTTAGTCCAAAAGCAAGAAAAATGGAGCGTTTTATTCGAAGGAAGTCAGACAGAATAACGGAGGGTTAGCATATATTAGGGCCTATTTTGATTAAAGTCACCAGCTCCGAGGATTCAGAGACTTTGTACATGTTAAGCCCGGTTAAGCTTATTATTATATTTCTTGTGGGGATCTGATTCTGATCAAGAGGCTGACACGTGGAGGCTATAGGCAGACATCATGGAGTCCTATTTTTTTTTTTGGCTATAGGCAGACATCATGGAGTCCTGTTGATTAAAGTTGGTGACGTTGAATCATGAATGTTGATCCTCCTGCTGAGTTAAACATGATGGAGATTTTTAAGATTAGTTTGAAAGGGTGGTGAAATTGATTTTAATGATATTAAAATTTATGAAAAAATATTTAAAAATATTTTTTTTTAATAAAATAATAAAAAAATTTAAAAGTAAAGGTGAGAAAGAAATTTTCTTATTCTATTTCTTGTCTTTTAAGAGCTCAATGTAAGAGATCAAGTCGTACCTATTTTTCAAACTGAGCCTTAGATGCGGCTGAGAAGAGAGTCTAACTAATTTGTTTGATTAGGACACCCCATGATTAAGGTGTTTTAGGAGGCCACATGGCAGTATTGCATACTTCTTTTTTTTTTGGAATTTTTTTGAAGAAAGAGTGATAAAAATAATTTCCTTAAAAAATTATTTTTATTATTGATTTATAAGATTTAGACTTGATTAAAACACGATAAAACGAAGCTTGCATATTAATCTGAATAGGCTACCGTTAAATACTCCTTTGGGGAATCACTTGACCAACTAATTAATGGATCAATCAGTGAATAAATCTTCTACATCATGACATTTTATTGATTATTAAATTTATAAATATTTGTTTTTACTAAATATAACTATTATAAATATGTTGAATTATACTATTTTTTTGTTATAAGAGAAATATTAAATAATTGAGATAGAAGTGTTTGAATTCAAATTCAAGATTTACAATATTTTACAATTCATCTTTAATCACTCGATCAAAAAATTGTTGGCTATACTATGTTTCTTTTCTTACAAGCAAAGAGTGGGCACATGAAAAATGCATAAAGTCGTCTGAGAGCTTTGATTTGAAAACGGGTGTAGCTCATGAATTTCCCCATGTTGACCGAGTTATAGGAGAGGAAGAGGAAATGTGTTAAAAAACTCTCATTGAACACAATAATAATAACCATGACCAGAAATTTATAATTAAATGCAGTGAAGCTAACAGAAACACAAAACTGAATCATTTAAAGGGAAGCTCATTATTAATTCATTGGCCCAGTCACCAGTCTCCTAATGATGAAGAACATACTCTGTACCAATATTTAGCTACAATTGCTTCAGATGCAATAAAATAGTATTACATTTTGTTTTGCAAGTGAAATATATGATATGCTGAGCACATGCTAGCTGCTGGTGTTTTCGATGCAAAGGCCTTTTTCAGTGTCAATATCTAGGCTTTGCAAGTGTCCATTATCAGTTATATAACAGCTTGTTCACCCTCTCTGTCTCTGGTAGCCATAACCATAAACTTTGTTTAATATGGGGAAGCTTGCTCAAGATCTAAAGAAGAGATTTTGCCACATGGTTGAAGCCTTCACAACTTGCAAAAATGGTAGGTAAATATTATTTTCTCAGCCAAAAAGAAAATGAAAGAAAAATCATTGGAAGAACCATTAATTTCTTTGTATTCTATTTTTAGGAAATGAAGATGGGAAAGAACCCAAGATTCAATCTTCAAAGGTATTTCTTTTCTTTTTTCTTTTTCAGAATTCTTAATTTCTCTGACCCATGAGCATAATGCTACCTATCTACTTTGGTCTGCTGTCAGCTGCATTAAACCAAAAGGGAAATAAATTATCCATAGATCTATTGCTGTTGTTTTGCAGACGGTAAGCATACAAGAGAGAGCCATCCGGATCAAAGCTCCTAAGGGTCCAACGCGGCCGAGCGTGCCTAAAGGTCCCCCGGCTCAGACTAGCTGAAAATCGTACTCCTTTCAAATTTCTGCTACTCGGTATTTTGTCTCTATATTTTTCGTGGTCAACTAAAGTCTTGCAGTAAAAACAACTACTTTTGAAGTAAGCTGCTCAATATTAATTTCCATGTTTACGGGCTTTGTTTTTCTTCTTTCCCTTAGATCTTTATGAACTTCACATAAAAAGAAGCAAGTCCCATGATGGGAGTGTAAGTACATCAAACAGATTATATATGCTTCTACACTATATGAAACATGTCAAAACAATTGAAAGCGGAAGCAACAGGATCTAACCTCCAGCCATTGCACCTCTATAGAATTTGTGTTGATCGATTTCTACCCTTGATGACAGGATTCTTATACCCTTGATGACAGGATTCTTACACCCTTCAAGTCTTCCAAGCACTCAAAACCTCACTAGATGGTGTTTGTGTGTTTGAGATTAACGTACTTAGGGACCGGAAGGAGCCCTCTTTAATTACTAACGAGAGCATGCTAATTATGGCAATAAAATCACGTTTTAACCATCACAAAATCGTGTTTTAATAGCCAAATATTGAGTTGAGATTCAGCGTGAAATTATAGACCATATCCGGAATTGGTCAACCAAATATTTTTTTCTATAATTGTGGAGATATACTAACATTGTCCCACTTGGTCCATATATTTCACTTATAGAAGAAACAAATCACATGAATCATGGCGACAGTTCCTCAAATAGTGAGTATTATCTTCCATGTATTACTATGTAAAATGTTTCTAAATCAACCCATTTTTACTTAATGAATAAACCTTATGTTTATTCTCGGTCCAAACGACAAGGATATTTCTCAACTAAAACTTTAGTGTATACAAATCAAAATGAGAAACATCATATTATTAATAAGAGTTTCAATTACAATCATAATGTGAGACCAAGTCTCATTCTCTTTACATGATCCTTAAATTTAAACGGTGGCATGCCCTTAGTCAAAGGATCAGCTAACATCAATTCAGTGCTAACGTGTTCAATGACCACTCTTTTATCTCTAACACGTTCTCTAATGGCTAAGTACTTAATGTCGATGTGCTTACTTCGACTTCCACTCTTATTGTTCTTAGCCATGAATACCGCAGCTGAATTGTCACAATATATTCTCAATGGCTTAGATATGGAGTCAACAACTCTAAGCCCACCAATGAAACTCTTAAGCCATACACCATGTGAGGTAGCCTCTATAGTAGAAGTGGCAGTCAGTGTCTGCTTAGCACTCTTCCATGAAACAGCTCCACCGGCAAGCATGATGATGTAACCAGATGTTGATTTTCGGGTATCAACACAGCTAGCAAAGTCTGAGTTTGAGTAGCCAATCACTTCCAACTCATCTGTCCGTCTATACATAAGCATGTAATCCTTAGTGCCTTGAAGATATCTAAGCACCTTCTTCGTAGCTCTCCAGTGGTCCATCCCCGGGTCACTTTGGTATCTACCCAACATTCACACAGCAAAAGCAATATCAAGCCTAGTACAGACCTGTGCATACATAATGCTTCCAACAACTGAGGCATATGGAATGTTCTTCATCTGTTCCCACTCAAGATCATTTTTCGGGCACTGGTTCAAATTGAACTTGTCACCCTTCACAATGGGAGCTGGGCTTGGTGAACAATCTTTCATTCTGAATCTTTCCAAGACTTTACTGATATAAGCTTCTTGTGATAGACGTAATATACCTCTATGTCTGTCTCCATGGATCTTAATGCTAATGACATAAAATGCATCGCCCATATCCTTCATATCAAAGTTCTCAGAAAGAAATTGTTTCACTTCACGTAGCATCCCCTTATCATTGGTTGCAAGCAGAATATCATCCACATATAGCATAAGGAAACAAATCTTGCTTCCACTGACCTTCTAGTATATACACTGATCCATGATGTTTTCAACAAAACCAAATGAAGAGATGACTTCATGGAATTTTAGATACCATTGGCGGGAAGCTTATTTCAACCCATATATGAATTTCTTTAGCTTACAGACCAAATGCTCACCAATACTAGAGGAAAAACCTTCAGGTTGTTTCATGTAAACCTCTTCCTCTATATCACCATTGAGAAATGTCGTTTTCACATCCATTTGTTGCAACTCTAAGTCAAAATGTGCAACAAGTGCCATTATGATACGGAGAGAATCTTTCTTAGATACAGGAGAGAAGGTCTCCTTGAAATCGATTTCCTCCTTTTGAGTGAATCCTTTGGCTACGAGTCTTGGCTTATAATGCTCAATGTTGTCTAATGAGTCAGTTTTGGTCTTAAAGACCCATTTACAGCCTATAGCCCTAACCCCATTAGGCAACTCGACAAGATCCCATACTCCATTAGATGCCATCGAATCCATCTCATCCTTCATAGCATCGAACCAAAGTTTTGATTCTTTGTTGTTCATGGCTTGTGAAAACGTCTCTGGATCATTAATAGGCCCAATATTGAAATCATACTCTTGTAGATACACAATGTAATTACTAAGAATAGTTGATTTCCTTTCCCTAGTAGACCTTTTTAATGTTGGTTCAACATTCTCCGAAAGATCATGTTGTTCAACTGGTTGTTCACTCAATTCTGGTGTATCCAGAGGAACCTCGACTACTAGTAAGTTATCAACTACTTGTGGATCTTCAATGATTGATTGTTCAATGTCCAGCTGCACTGAAGGGACATTGTTCATGATAACCAATCCTTGACTCAAGTTGGAGGGTTGATCTCTCACAGAAACTAGTTCTTGAGATTGATCACTGCCACTAACTAAGTCATTTTTAAGAAACTTGGCGTTCATTGATTCCACAATTCTAGTGCTATGAGATGGACAATAGAATCGGTACCATTTGGACCGTTCGGCATATCCAATGAAATACCCACTTATGGTCCTAAGATCCAGTTTCTTTTCCTGTGGGTTGTAAACTCTTATCTCAGAAGGGCATCCCTAAACGCGCATATGACGCAAACTCGGTTTCCAACCTTTGAATAATTCGAAAGGCGTCTTTGGAACAGCCTTGGTTGGAACTCGGTTCAATATATACGCTTCCGTTTTAAGAGATTCAATCCACAAAGACTTAGGCAACTTCGAGTTACTAAGCATACTACGCACCATTTCCATCAAAGTTCGGTTCCTTCTTTCTGCAATACCATTTTGATCCGGTGAACCAGGCATGGTATACTGGGCAACAATCCCATTTTATTGAAGGAACTTCGCAAATGGTCTAGGTGCTTGTCCATCTTCAGTATATCTACCGTAATACTCCCTACCTCTATCAGCTCTTACTATCTTTATGGGTTTTCCACATTTTTTCTCTACTTCAGCCTGGAAGATTTTAAAGGCGTCTAATGCTTCGTTCTTATTATGAAGCATGTAGAGATACATAAATCTCGAGTAATCATCAATAAAGGTGATGAAGTGCTTCTGACTATATGCATCAATGTCTGGACAGCATATGTCAGAATGTCTAATTTCTAATATGGTTGAACTCCTATTGGCACCTTTCTTAGACTTGTTGGTTTGCTTACCCTTAATGCAATCCACACAAGTGTCGAAATCAGTAAAATTTAGAGTACTAAGTATTCCGTCATTTACCAATCTCTTAATTCTATTTATGAAAATATGACCTAATCCCCGATGCCATAACGTGGAGGAGTCCTCACCCATATTTGATTCAAAACAAACATATGAGAGTGGATTATCTTTCTTAACGAGCCACTGCTAAAGCTTGGCGCAGTTCTTCTTCATGTGTCCCTTCTTTTTATAGAAGAAACACTTGGACTCTTTCTTAATGTCAGCTTTGACAGGGATTTTCCCTTTTCCCTTATTCTTGGCTCGATCCTTGCTTTTTCCTTGGCTTGCAAAAAATGCACTTTCACCCAATTCCATAAGCATTCTTTCCTCCTTTTGAACACACATGGTCATCAATTCATTGATGGTCCACTTATCCTTATGTGTGTTATAGGATATCTTGAATGATCCGTACTGCTTTGGCAGAGTGTTCAATATATAGTGCACAAGGAAAGATTCAGACATTTTCACCTCTAGCTTCTTAAGTTGGGCCGCTATATCTCTCATAGCCATTATGTGCTCGCGCACTCCTTTGACACTAGTGAGCCTCATTGATGAGAACTTCATTATTAGGGTGCTGGCCAACGCTTTGTTTAAAGTGACAAACTGATCATCTATGGCCTTCAGTAAAGTCCTAACGTTGGTATGATGTTCGACAGAACCACGTATCCCAGCAGATATCTTTGTCTTAATATACATGACACTAAGGCGATTGGATCGCTCCTAGCGTTCATGTAAAGCTACTTGAGTAGGAGTACTGGTCTCAGTCAATACTGGCTCGTCTTTCCTTATAGCATAGTCTATATCCATGCACCCTAATTGGAGAAGAACTCTCTCCTTCCAAACCTTGTAGTTTTCTCCATCTAGTTTGGAAACTTCTAGGTAAATACTAGCCTGAGGAAACGCTGCTTAAAGAAAAACACATGCTTATGTATCTAGAATTTTTGAGGCAAACTTAATTATGTCTACCAATGTAGACATATTTTATTAATCAATTATGAATCTCAGACATAAAACTTGCATGTGGGCTAAAGTTCTAATTCTAATAGATTCATATCATAATGATAAAACTATCAAATTATATCATTTCCTAGTCCATGTGGGTAAATTAAGAAACTAATTTGATATTTTATCCTAGTTAGTTATAAAATTATGATAAAAATTCCTGTGGGATAAAATTTACCATAACCTTATAACTAATCACAATTTATGTCTAATACCATTATGTGATTTTTACAAATATAATTTTACTTAATTAAGGTTGCTGTGGCTAAGCCCTAATTAAATAAATTATAAATCACTTAGACATATTGGTAAAACTCTAAGTTCATTCATATTTTAAAAATTGCAATTATTACAAGGCAACTTTAATTCCAAATAATATGAATAACTTAGCTACATGTGCTCTTAGTATAAAAATAACAAAATTATACATATTCAAAATGAGCACATATACACATTCAAATCAAATTTTCATAATTTAATCATAATTTATGATAATTTTCACAAAATTATTTAATTTAAAATTACAGCATTTATAAAAATTTCAAATTTATGAAAAATCCTTATAAAATCCAAAATAATGAGAAGTTTTCACAATTATATTAATTTTGTGAAAATGTTCTAATTATTCATAAAATTATGAAAATTACATAACTGAAAATTTGATACAAAACTATCAAAAATATAATTATTTGGCCTAAATTAAATAATTTTAATTACTCAAATTAAATAAATCCTTAAGGCTTAAAATAAACTAAATGACCCTTTTATTTAATCCATATGGCCCAAATAATTAACAAAAATAGCCCAAAATAAATGGCTCCAAACCAACTAAAAATAGCCTAAGTTTACTAAAATGAAAGCCCAAAACAGTGGCCCAAAACCCTTCTTTTTCCCTTTTTTTTTAATGTGGCCTAAACAAAATCATTGGCTCTAAATTGCTCAATAATGGACGGCCCAAATGGCTTCAAAGAGCCCAAAACATATGGCCCAACAGAATAAAAAAGTGGTGACCCAAAAAAAAAAAATAATTCATGGCCTAACAATTAAACTTACAAAAGAGAGGCCCATAAACCCAAATTGGCCTATTAAAATTAATAACAAAATTATTGGCCCAAACTTGCATAAAACGGTAAAAGTGGCTGGAAAATGAATCTGGCATTTAGGCTATGAATTTCTAATGTAAAAAGTTTAAACTAGGGGTAAGACTAAAGCTTGAAAACGATTTTAAAGAACAGAAACAAGGGGCACGCTGTAGCACCCACGCACAATATCGAGCATCTGTAGTTCACGCCCTTAATTCATCTTCTTCACCCGGTTTTTGTGCAAAGGGTTTTTCAACCCAATTCTTGACCCGGCTGGAAACCGGCCTTTCACGCTTCGATTTGAGTGATTCTTGATCCCAAATCGATCAAAATCAAATGAAAACAAGTTTTATGAAATTTGTTTTGGCTGAAAACATCTCAAAATGCCATTCCAAAATTTCAAAAATTCTTGCTTTTCGACGTAATATACAGGAGTCATTCACGATTCTTTTGTTCAGTTTTTTTATTCTTAAATGGTTAGAAAATCAATTCCAAATCATTCCCTAACCACATTATGACCAGAAACATGAAAAAACACAAATAGACAATTTGGGCAGAATGAACAAAAATTACAAAATATTTTCATTCATGCAAGACAGAGGTTATTCACTGCTCTGATGCCAAATGTAAGTACATCAAATAGATTATACATGCTTCTACACTATATGAAACATGTCCAAACAATTGAAAGCGGAAGCAACAGGATCTAACCTCCAGGCATTGCACCTCTATAGAATTTGTGTTGATCGATTTCTGCCCTTGACAACAGGATTCTTACACCCTTCAAATCTTCCAAGCACTCAAAACCTCACTAGATGGTGTTTGTGTGTTTGAGATTAACGTACCTGGGGACCGAAAGGAGCCCTCTTTAATTACTAACGAGAGCATGCTAATTATGGCAATAAAATCACGTTTTAACCATCACAAAATCGTGTTTTAATAGCCAAATATTGAATTGAGATTCAGCGTGAAATTATGGACCATATCCGAAATTGGTCAACCAAATGTTTATTTCCATAATTGTGGAGATATACTAATAGGGAGTGCTAGAATGGCAGAGGTAAAATGCTAGTTTCAACTAAGGATTATATTCATGAAAAAGGTTTTTTTTTTTAACTTTCCTTTTCAAGTTGTTCGTGAAAAATATAAGAATCAATATCCCATAATTTTCCATATTCGAAAATAATGTTGTTTCGGAAGTATATGTAGGCAAAGCCTGGTTAAGTTTCAAACGACATGAGGTGGATGACTGAAGATAATTTTGAATCAAGAGTTTTAACTTTTTGTTCACCCCTCGCTGAAATTAATCTTGGGTCTGTAGGGATAACTTGACATGTCTACGTACGAACAGTAACTAAAATACATTTGTTGGCTCTTATAGGCTATACCGAGAGGGGAGGGTGAATCGGTTTTTACTAAACTTATGCCCGTTTTTCGATTCTTCTAAATTCTCTAGCCTATTTGAATATTTTCTAAGTTCTCTAAGCTAGGCAAGCATGCAATCCAAGTTTAATGCAATAAACACAATATAATCGCAAGTAAATAAAGAGTAGGGAGAGAGAAATTTACACAATCGATTTATAGAGGTTCGGCTACCTTGCCTACGTCCTCTACCTTGAGACGCTCCCAAGGATTTTCTCCAAATCCACTATCTTGAATTTGTGATTACAATCCCTCTTTTTCTTAGGCTCAAGAGTAACCTCCCTCTTTTTCTAGGCTCAAGAGAAACCTCCCTCTTTTTCTAAGGCTTAAGAGAAACCTCCCCTTTACAAGGAATGGTGGGTTACAAATAATGTAATCAAAGAAGGGCCTCTAGATAGGCAAGTGATTACAGAAATTAGGCACAAAGAAAAGCCTATACAATGTTTGTGCTATTCTATACAAGAGATGTGTGAATGATAGAAAATGAAGACTTTTGGAGCTCTTGATTTGTTGTTTGAGGCTTGAGGATTTGAGGAATATGTGTTATGGAGTTGCTGAGTAGTTCCTCTTCCTTCCTTTAGCTTCTAAGCCTCTATTTATAGTCCCTTGGATGGTTTGTGGACGTTGGTTGGAGCCAAAATAGAAGCTAGCCGTTGTATCTCACAGAAACTAGCCGTTGGGGACTTTCTGGTGTAAAGGGATCGATCCTTTTACAAAAGAGATCGATCCTTTCCTTCATTTCATGCATTGGAGTGCTTTTGCCAAAAAGGGATCGATCCTTTTCCCTATGGGATCGATCCTTTTCTTCCAGAGGGCATTTTTCCTGCACTTTTGGGTTAGAAATGATATGACTTTTGATTTTAATTCAACCTAAAACATTTATAAGCTTTAAGGGAGTTTTTCTTGACTTTCTCAAATGAAAATATTGTCCAAAAACTTATAAGTAATTTTCTAAACTTATGTTCAATAATTCTTGAGAAAATTACTTAATATTGAAAATCATTTTATAAAGTATTAAAACCCGTAAGAGTATATCATTAAATCATGGTCTTAATGTTTGATATGAACACTTAAAAATGGATTGAGAAAATCATGTGTGATAAGGCAAATTTACAATATGAATTAAAACATTAAAGCTTACTTAAGTTTTTGTCATTTCAAAATATATATTGTAATTTAAAGCTAACAATCTCCCCCTTTTGATATGACAAAACTTAATGTAAATTTGCTTTGAAAATTCTTTTATAAAATACTCCCCCTCAAATAAAGCAGGATTTTATGAAGCTCTCCCTTAATATAAGCATGGGTTTTGAAAATGAATTTTCAAACTATTTCTCCCCTATTATCTCTCCCCTTTAATATCTCTCCCTTTTAATATCTATCTCTCCCCCTTTTTGTCATAGCAAAAAGAAGGAAAAATAATAAAAAATATGCTCCCCCTAAAATTATGGCTATGTGAGAAGAGATAAATATGCTCCATCCAACAAGAAACGTGTTAGTACATGGAACTCATAGCACAAATAAATAAGTCAATATTCACGAAGAGTATGAAATATTCATGCAACGAATATGACTTATGATCCTATACCAATTGTTGATAAATAATTTTGCAAGAAGTTCTCAATTGATAAGAAATTAAGCAAGCACCTAAGTATATCAATTTTTCTCTTAAGTCTAACTAAGGTGCATGTCAATACATCATGATTATGAGCTGAAATTATATAACATATCATATGCATGAGCTCATCAATCACGTTCAAGCAAGAATGTGCATAGAATCAAATCATATATCAATTAATCACAGATTCTAGCACAAAAGAGTTCATGCAAAAGTGGCTTATGTGAATTCTTCCCTATTTGTCATTTCAATCTAAGGAGCATGAGAAGAATTGTCAATTTAAAGCTCATACCAATTGGCAATTTAGTTTTGGCTTACCAATTATTGAAAATATGGTTGCCAATGATACTAATTGTTATTTCAATCTAAATACCAATTGTTACTAATGATTGACTTAGTCATTTTGCATGAATCCAATATTTATGTGTAGTGTGTTTATGTCAAGAAAATAGTCATTCTAAATATGCAAGAACACAACACATATCATCGAATATGCATATGGATCAATTAATCATTAGCACACTATTATAAAGTCCTAATCCACATTCATATTCACAAATTTATACCATATGGAATATTCAAAAAATCAAGGAATTCAAGTAAACACATTTTCTTCCATAGTTTCAAGCACAAAAATCCTATGCTCATTTTCCAATTCTAGTCCTTAACCAATTATGAGCAAGGAAAGATTCAAAATTACCATTTTAATCAATTATGAGCCATATCCCTAGTTGTTATCATCATTTAACGTTCTAGAGGGTATATGCTATTTTAACTAAAATGGCTTCACCTAAGTGAATCAATATTATCAAGCTAAAATATATTTTATCATTAAAATCCATAAACTATGAGTGAGGTTAAGCACATAATATCATGAAAACAACTATTCTTATCTCATAGGCATGATTATTGTTTCAACTCAAGCAAGCATGTAAGTTCAACATCAAAACAATCAAGAATAAATGCATGGATATCAATCAAGGTACATTTGTTCAAGTTTGCATTTATCTTTGAATGTTGGTGTTGTCATTAAAGCCTAAGTTCTTTAATAATTTGGCCATGAAAATATAAGTTCAAGGATGATAAAGTTTCATGCATTTAAACATTTAAGATCCATTTACCATAACAAATTATAGGCCAATGACCATTACCAATTGTTGAATTTATATTTGAAATCAATCCACTAGATGTATAATTATCGTGAAACCTAGTGTGGAATAGATGAGTCAAGCTAAGAGATTTAATCCTATAAGCATGCTTGACTAAGATGAACAAAAAGTAATGAAGAATATTCATTATGCACAAGTTCATCAAATTCTCAAATATATCCATAAATCATTGAAATATTTCTCAAAATTATGTTTAAGCATTCATTGAAAATATATTTCAGGATTATTTCAAGATTTATGTAATTCATGTATGTTTTCAACAAGAAGAATGATTTTGCACTTGTGAGATCAATGATATTGATTGTTGAAAGTGATACCATTTGTTGGAAATGATATTAATTGATGAAGTTGAGGCATGATATCAATGAAAAATGAATTTTCATATATTAAAGATCATCAAAAAGAAGTTCAAACAATGATTTTTATGCTTATACAAAAGATAGAGTGAAACTAACAAAAGATCCTCCCAATCTTCAGTTTAAACATGCAGGAGAGCCCTTTCTGGCTTGGGAGGATCGATCCCTTTAGGAGGGGGATCGATCCCTCATATGTTTCTGCAGATTATGCAGATGTTTTACCAGAAAATTGAACTTGTGAGGTACCAAAACTTCGTTTTTGAGTATTTTAAGTCCAAGTAAGGGTTTAAACATTTGTAAAACATGATTTTGGACTTGTATGAATGAAAAACCATTTTACAAAAGATTTTGCAATTTTGGAAGAATTTACACAATAAAATGCATTTTTGTCCTCAAAGGAGGTCATTTTGAGAGTTATGCTTGTTTTGGCAAAACCAATGCATTGAATTTTATAAATATGCCAAAACAAACTTGTTCACATAGATTTTAAGCACATATAACATCAAATCATCATACTTGTGAACATTATGCCATGATTTCCAACATACAAGTTCTTCATTAATGCACATGACATGGCATTTTGCATATATGACATATTTGGCAATTTGAGGCAAGTAAATACATTATCAACACGTAGAAAACTTGCTCAAAATGCAGAAATCTAATAATCATTTCAAAATCATAAATCATGCTTTTCATTCAATGCATCAAGAACTATTCATTAAGCACTCAAAAATCATTTATCATGCATTTTGTTCAATCATTCAACTCACAAAGCATCAAAGATCATCAACAAACCATATCATCAAGGCATAAACAATTTAAATGTACCAAAAATTTTAAGGAGTGAGAATTTAAGCTCACAATACTCCTTTGCTTGAGAGTGCTTGCCATGATGTGTTGAGTCCACCTTGTGCCATTCTTTGAAGAATTTTTGTGACCTTGCCAAGGATGGATTCTTAAGCTCTTTCTCTTTCTCATTGGAATAAGCAATCTCCATGGAGGGTGTGTAGAGCATTTGATCTCCATTGTTTCTTTGTATTCTCATGCTCTAACACTCCTACAACAAACAATTTCAAGCATGCTTTGGTACCCAAATTTTCTTGGCTCCATGAGAGTTAGTGCAAACAATTTTAGATCCTTTTGGGATCCATTTCAAACACAATTCAACATTATTTATAGCATGCTTTGGCACCCATATTTTCTTAACTACTCTTCCTCTAAATGTGGTTTTCCTATATGTGCATGCTAGTGAAGAGTGTCCTATTCTATTGCATAGTGAGCATATGAGAGATGTATCATGCATAGAATTTTTGCTCACAAGGAAATTCTTTAGATGAGTTTCTTTTTGTATTGCATTATAACCTAACCCATCTTTATCAAAGAAAGCTCTTTGGGTCTCTAGCATGTGATCTAATTTTTGTTGACCCATATAGAATCTAGTAAATGAGTTATGCAAATTTGTATTCTTTTTATTTAACTCATTTATTTCTAAGTTGGCCTCTTCTAGTTTCTTCTCTAATTCTAGCTTAACATTGGTCAAGGTTTTCTTTTCTATTTTCAAATTAGCAATGATTTTCTTATATTTAGAGTTCATGCATTGATATTCATTTGCTAAATCATTAAAAGCATTTTGTAGTTCACTAAAGGTATAATCATTATCTTCACTAGAACTATTACTAGCCTCATCATCACTAATGGCCATAAAGCATGAGTAGGCTACCTCATCATCTATGTTTTCCTCATCGGAGCTATCACTATCGCTCCATGCAGCCACAAATGCTTTCTTCCTAGGTTTCCTATCCTTTTCCTTCCTAAGTAAGGGGCAATCTAGCTTAGTATGACCCGGTTCATTACACTCATAACACACTAAGGGGTCTTTTTCTCTTCTACTTGACTCTCCCCTATGATGTCTCCTATTTTGCTCTCTCTCATTCATTCTCATGAACCTATTGAATCTTTTGGCAAATATTGCCATTTCCTTTTCTTCCTCATTTCCACTCTCATCACTATCATCTTCAATGACCTCATGAGTGGAAGACTTAAGTGCTACTCCTACTTTCTTTGAAGGCTCTTCATTTCTTTTCAATTTCATCTCATATGTAAGTAGGGAGCCCATAAGTTCATCTAGAAACAAGGTATTTGGATCTTTAGACTCTTCTATTGCGGTTACCTTCGCCTCCCAAGACTTAGGCAAGCTATTCAAAATTTTCTTTACCATTTCAACATTGGAATAGGCCTTGCCTAGAGCCTTAAGTCCATTAATTATATCATTAAACCTAGTAAACATTTCGCTAATGGACTCATTTTCTTTCATCCTAAATAGCTCATAATCATGTGTGAGCATTCCTACTTTGGTTTCTCTAACTTGATTTGTCCCTTCATGTGTGATGGCTAGTTTATCCCATATTTGTTTAGCATTCTCACACAAGGATACTCTATTATACTCATTGGGACCTAAAGCACAAAAGAGGGTGTGCATAGTCTTGGCATTCATTTGTGTCAATCTCATGTCATTTGTGTCCCACTCATCCTCACTCTTAGGGACATCTTTTCCATCTACTTTCTTCATGGGAATTCTAGGACCATTCACTATAATTCTCCACACTTCATAATCATTTGATTGTACAAATAACATCATTCTAGTTTTCCAATATGAATAATTCTCACCATTGAAGAGTGGAGGTCTAACTAATGATTGTCCCTCTTCTCCTAGGGGTGTGCCTATATTCAAGTGAGCCATTTAAGATCGTTTTGCTCGATAGAGGTTAGTCTAAATCAATCTCGAGCCCAAGCTCTGATACCAATTGTTGGCTCTTATAGGCTATACCGAGAGGGGGAGTGAATCGGTTTTTACTAACCTTATGCCCGTTTTTCGATTCTTCTAAATTCTCTAGCCTATTTGAATATTTTCTAAGTTCTCTAAGCTAGGCAAGCATGCAATCCAAGTTTAATGCAATAAACACAATATAATCGCAAGTAAATAAAGAGTAGGGAGAGAGAGATTTACACAATCGATTTATAGAGGTTCGGCTACCTTGCCTATGTCCTCTACCTTGAGACGCTCCCAAGGATTTTCTCCAAATCCACTATCTTGAATTTGTGATTACAATCCCTCTTTTTCTTAGGCTCAAGAGTAACCTCCCTCTTTTTCTAGGCTCAAGAGAAACCTCCCTCTTTTTCTAAGCTCAAGAGAAACCTCCCTCTTTTTCTAAGGCTTAAGAGAAACCTCCCCTTTACAAGGAATGGTGGGTTACAAATAATGTAATCAAAGAAGGGCCTCTAGATAGGCAAGTGATTACAGAAATTAGGCACAAAGAAAAGCCTATACAATGTTTGTGCTATTCTATACAAGAGATGTGTGAAGGATAGAAAATGAAGACTTTGGAGCTCTTGATTTGTTGTTTGAGGCTTGAGGATTTGAGGAATATGTGTTATGGAGTTGCTGAGTAGTTCCTCTTCCTTCCTTTAGCTTCTAAGCCTCTATTTATAGTCCCTTGGATGGTTTGTGGACGTTGGTTGGAGCCAAAACAGAAGCTAGTCGTTGTATCTCACAGAAACTAGTCGTTGGGGACTTTCTGGTGTAAAGGGATTGATCCTTTTACAAAAGGGATCGATCCTTTCCTTCATTTCATGCATTGGAGTGCTTCTGCCAAAAAGGGATCGATCTTTTTCTTCCAGAGGGCATTTTTCCTGCACTTTTGGGTTAGAAATGATATGGCTTTTGATTTTAATTCAACCCAAAACATTTATAAGCTTTAAGGGAGTTTTTCTTGACTTTCTCAAATGAAAATATTGTCCAAAAACTTATAAGTAATTTTCTAAACTTATGTTCAATAATTCTTGAGAAAATTACTTAATATTGAAAATCATTTTATAAAGTATTAAGACCTATAAGAGTATATCATTAAATCATGGTCTTAATGTTTGATATGAACACTTAAAAATGGATTGAGAAAATCATGTGTGATAAGGCAAATTTACAATATGAATTAAAACATTAAAGCTTACTTA
This sequence comes from Heritiera littoralis, assembly GCA_031772115.1. Lineage (NCBI taxonomy): Eukaryota > Viridiplantae > Streptophyta > Magnoliopsida > Malvales > Malvaceae > Heritiera > Heritiera littoralis. The sequence goes on along the minus strand of JAPDPK010000096.1, from coordinate 422,518 downwards.
AGTTTTTGTCATTTCAAAATATATATTGCAATTTAAAGCTAACAACATTTATGAGTAACTAATTGGTGGGTTTGAAGAATAGTTGAAGCCATATCCAATCGAAAAGGAATGTCATCCAAATGCCTTCCAAGTAATTGTAGCAAAACTTAACCAATTGATCTTTTGACTTTTCTGACAATACCAATGAATTTAGTACATGTTTGGTGCATGAGATAAGGATAAGATAGGATAAAATAATATTGTGGATATGATAAGATTAGATGATAACATCCTATCTTATGTTTGGTGTGTACAATGATTAAGCATAAGATAAAATGATTTTTTATCCTTTACCATGTTTGTTATGTACAAGATTAAACTTAGGATAGAATGATATTTTTTTATTAGACAAAATTTAAGTATAAAATAGGAAATTCATTAATAAAATTTTTTGAAATGTATCCTATCCTATGGATTAAAAATAATCCTCCACTTTCTAAAGGATTAAGTTATCCTCTTAGTATAGGATGACTTATCCTCTCAGCATTGGATGACTTATCCTCTCACTAATCTTATCCTTTTGCTTAAATGAATAACAAACATGAGATATGATGATAATCATCCTATCCTTTAAATAATCTCATGTACCAAACATGCACTTAAGCTAAAACAATGCTATCAGGTTCAACTTGACAAATAATGAAACTGGTTGACAAAGGCTTAGTTTGGTTTTCACTTCACTTCTGCTGTAGCGAGATCAGTGGGAAAATGCAAGCAAAAGACAAAAAATAAAGTGAAAGAAAAAAGTACCCTTTCATCCTTGACTTTAATTTGATTATTATTTTATTAAAAGGTATATATTTTTAATGATTATTTTTTTTAATCTTACCGTCTATTCAAACTAACCTTAAAAGTGTCATTAAGTTCAACTTAACAAATATTGAAATTTGTTGACTCATGCACTATCAAGTGTTATAACTTAGTAGGTTCTAGAAACATATTCGTTTGATTAAAATAATTAAGTCGTTACCAATTTTTTTTCTATATGAAATTGGTCAATTATTATAACTTAAGGTACCAGTTCATACTTAAGAACTTATTATAACTTAAGCATTAGTCTATATTTAAGAACTTGGAAGTTCGTTTATGCGCAAAAGGATTAACATCCGTATAGCGTCTGTCTAAATGCTGTTTTCACTTAGTCTAAAGCTATCATATTTTGCCTTCGTTATTAGCTTTGAATTTTAAATATTGGAAAATTTATCTAAGTCATTTTTAACATTCTAAAAGAATTATTAGAAAATTTTTCTCACATCAAAAGTATTTAAGTACTCATATCGACCCACTTAAAGAGGCGCCGTATCGGATCAATTAAGTGTACTATGAAGATCTTAAATTTCTAAAAATTTCTCTATCTTATCTCTATTCATTCTAATTTCTAATTTTGACCCTTTTTTTGGTTTGTAGTCTTAGGGAGATAAAGGAGAAAAGATATCCAAATCTCATATCTAATCCCTCTTAAAGAGGGATAGCAATTGCTAGACCAAGCTTGGGACTTTTCTAATTTTGACCTTTACCATATTTATTTCTTATAATTTAACCTTTATTTATTGTTGATTTTTTTGTTTGATTTTTTAATTGATTTTATTTGAAAATAAACACTTATTATTTTTTATTGAAACTATTATTGTAAACTTTTCAACGTTCTGACCAAGTCTAAAAGAACATTTATCTTCTAGGAATTTATTAGATGTTTCACATTCGTACTTGCTCTGTAATTTCATTATTAGAATGATCTTTGTTTGCTTTCATATCATCTTTTTTTATTTATTAAATAATTTAAAAAATTAATTTCGAAAGAATTTACAAAAAGTTATGAATTTTAATTGATAAATAATCTTAATCTAGTTTTCTTAACCTGTAATTTATTTTATTCAATTAGATAATAAAAAGCCTTATTCTAACGTAGAGTAATTAATCTAAAAATTTAATTGAATTAAAATATTAACGGACTAAACAACTAACTTATTAATCAAACTAAATAAATTAATCTAATTAATTAACTACTTAAACTAAAATATCTTAAAACTATTAAATGAGTTAAAGAATAATTAAATACATTAAATATCATCATCAAAAGAACTTTCATCCCAGTAGAATGGAGTAAGCCATATGAATCAATATATGAACTTACTTTAAGTCGTCAACATGAATTCTCCTCCTCTACTTATTCTTATTCAAGACAATTTGTTCTTCTAACTCTAAGGTCACTATATCTTTCCAAATGACTTCCTTCCAAGTTTTGTTGGTCTTCCCCTAGTCTTAACCATTTTTCATCATTCATAGCATCCACTCTTCTAACTAGAGCATCTACATGTCTACGTCGTAGGTGTCCAAACCAACGTAAATGACTTTCGCTAATTTTATCTTCAGTAGGTACCGCTCCAACTTCTTACAAATGTCTTCATTTCTCATTCTATCTTTTCTTGTATATAGGCATATCCACTGCAATATTTGCATTTTTGCCACACTCATTTTTTGTGTATGCAATCTTTTAATCGCCCAACATTCACAACCATATAACAATTTTGGTTTAACAACTGTCCTATAAAACTTACCTTTCAATCGTATAGGAACTCTTTTATTGCACAACACTTATAGTGTTTCTTCACTTGCTCCAACTAGCTTGGATCCTATGGGAATCTCCACATCCATCTGTATGATTGGCCCTAAATATAAAAAATGATCTCACCTAGGTATCGCCACTCCATCTTATATCATTATGTTTTGATCTTTCTCTTTGTTTAAACCGAATTTACATTCTATGTATTCGATCTTCACTCTACTTAGTCTAAAGTTTCTTGATTCTAGCATCTATCTCCAGAGTTCTAACTTTATGTTGATCTCTGCTCTAGTCTCAACACACAAGACAATATCAAACATCATACACTAAGACACCTTATCTTAGATGGATTTTGTCAAATTGTCGTTACTATAGCAAATAAGAATAGACTTAGTGCCAACCATTGATGTAATCCTACTGTAATAGGAAATTCATTTGTTTGCCCTCCACATGTTCTCACATGTGTCCTTGCATCTCCATACATGTCTTTAATCAAATCACAAAAACTCTTTTCTTGATTGATGACCCCTGTAACACTTCTCTATGCACTTTATCTTATGCCTTCTCTCTAGGTCTATAAAAGACCACTGAAGATTATTACCCAGTACTCAAGAACGCTGCACAACTTGTCTAGGCAAGTGTATTGCCTTCATAGTTGATCAACTAAGCATGAAACCAAATTGGTTCTTAGATATCTCTCTAGCCTTCCTTGATCTTTGTTCTATCACTCTGTCCCATAGTTTTCTCATCTGACTCATGAGTTTTATGCCTTGGCAGGTAGAGTAACTTTGAACATCTCTCTTGTTCTTATAGGGAGGTATCAAGACACTTTTTCTCTATTCTTCAGGCATTTTGTTCGTGTACCAAATCTTATTAAAAAGATCTGTCAACCACCTAACTCTTATCTCTCCAAGACATTTTTCAAACATCAATTGGAATATCGTCATGCCCAACAGCTTTTCCGATCTTCATCGTCTTTTATGCCTGTTTTACCTTTATCTCTCTAATTATACACATAAAGCATCAATTCAGATCCTGGAGAGGCACCAGGATATTATTCAAATTTTGACTTTATTCATTATTGAATAATTTGTCAAAATAATCATACCATCTTTCTTTAATAATATTTTCCTTAATGAGAGTTCTTTGGTTTTATTAAATATAATAAAATATAATAAAGCAATACATACAGTAACTAAAAACTAACAACATGGTAAGTAAATGATATTAGCTCATCATAGTTTTAGCTTCTTTCATTTATTAATCTCTTAGCCCATTATCTTTCACAAAATCCTAGCCTTCTTTTTGTTTTCTGGTCCCTAGATGACCAAACCTGAGCTTGACGAACCTCGGTCTCTCCCTTTTGTGTTTTCCTTGATTTGCTTAGTCTCTTCTTTCTTTAAATATTCAAACACGATAAGTTCGTCCTGAATTAGACCTCTTTCTTTTTTTTTTCAACCCAAAAACTTCTTCCTACACATTGCTACCTCATTTTTTTTAACTTTATAAAGCTGAGATGATTAGCTCTAGGTTTGAGGATTGGTTTCTTGTAGAATCTGGGTTTTGGTCTGGGTATTTGCTAAACTCTTTGTATTGGTTTAGGGTTTGGGTTGAAGGCTTAGCTAGAAATGGTTCTCTGGCTTCTAGGTGCTTGAACTGGAAATTGAGGTTTAAGTTTGTTAGGCTTGAATTCGAGTTTGCTAGGAATTGATCTCAATTTTGAATTTCTAGTTTCAGAGTTGAAAATTTTTTGGTTGAATGTGAAGTGATTTTTTGGGTATGAGGTTTGAACTAGGGAGGTGGCTCAGTTGATGTGTGAATCACGGATGAGAATATTGGCTGATGAATTCATAGCTAGAATGAACTCAAATTTATAATAAAAAATGAGATAAGAATTCATATTAAAATTTAAAGTTTAAATTTAGGATAATTCAAATTTGATTCCAATCTCTTTCAATATCCAAATCCATTCCAAAATCTTTTGTCTCTTTTTATTTTTATTTTTTTATTTTTCTTATTTTTTTCTAGATTTTAAAATAAATAAATAAATAAATAAACTAAGAAGATTTGGTTTTGGGCTTAAACGTAATTAAAACTCAATTTATCTGCCTAAACTCATATTGCAGATTCAAATTGCTTTCAAGGCTCAATTTAACTTTACAAGTACAAAGATAAAATTGGGTTAACTTAATCAAATAATTAAAAGATTTTTAAAAGTATTAGACAAAGTATAGTGTCTACATCGAGTAAAACTAAAATAGAAATAAATCAATTTCGGTTCGAGGGGTTCTATTTACACCCTAAATTAATGAAAATTTTTGTTACAAAAAAACCATTGTACAAAATGACTATTTTACCATCATATTCAATAACATAAATGTAACACCCCAATCCCACATCATGAGTTTGTGAGACACTGTAATACTATGTATGTAGAGACTTGAACCCATACTTGTGAGACGCCTTTTGTAGGGCAAAACCATGATACCTTTGAGTCAAAGCGGATAATACCTCGTAGGTTGGGTGTGAATCTCCACAAATGGTATCAAAGGTGGTTCACCAATTGGAACATAAGACTTAAGTGCTACATCGTGGGGGTTATCTCTAGATTCCTACGAAAACTAAATGCTATACGATGGGAGCCACCCTAGATTCCCAATGATTGGTATGATCCTGATTCTGTTTTGATTAGGTTTGACGAGGATGTTAAGCTTTAAAGTGGGGGAGTTTGTAATACCCTAATCCTATATTGAGAGTTTGTAAGACTCTGCAATGCTATATATGTAGAGACTTGAACCTATACTTACGAGGCACCTTTTGTTGGACAAAACCATGAGATCTCCATATCAAAGTGGACAATACCTAGCAGGTTGAGTGTGGGTCTTCACAAATAGTATTAGAGCGTCCACTACCCAGAATACGGGACCTAAATGCTACACCGTGAGAACCACCTCTAGATTCCTGTGGAAACTAAGTGCTACATGATGGGAGTCACCTCTAAATTTTTAACACCAGATGTGATCCTAATTCTGTTCTAATTGGGTTTGATGAGGACATCAAGCTTTAAAGTGGAGGAGTTTGTAACACCCGAATCTCATATCAGGAGTTTGTAAGATTCTGCATTGCTAGTATTGAAAGCAATTAAATAAGTGATGTTTCCTGGACTCAAGATGCCTCTAAAATTTTGTTGGGAGTTAAGAATTTCTCCAATCATATGTAGCAACTCACGAAAAAAAAAAAATTAAATGTGTCAACATCTCTCACATTTCAAGAAAAAAAAAATTATTACTACCGGATTGTCAAATATGGAGTTCAATAATCTCAAAAAGAAAATACTTACTTTTGAATCAGGTATATTAGTTTCCCTTTTTTGCTTGTATGTTTATCTTGCACCTGTCTTACTTTTATTTATTAATTATATAAGCATTTTTGCTTTTATAAAAAGACAATACAAAAAGCTAGTAGTTTCTTTTGGCTTTGTAAAAACATGGGACCAATTTAAACCACAACAAAAGCTGTTGTCTTCTTTTCCACATCTTTGAATGGAAAATATATATATATATATATATTAAAAATAAGTCCTCGATCTTTTTAGACCTATTCAAAAGTCAGACTACTTGCTTAAAGTCGAAGACTCGTTCATCTTTTTAATAGATTTGGACGAAAATATTAAGCTCATTAAAAGAGCTTGGACTTGAAAATCTTGGCCCATTTAAAAAATGAATCAAGCTTGGGTTGACTATTTCAAGCCTAAGCCCGTCCCGGCCTGTTTTAGTATAATTTTTTATTATTATTTTACATTAATATATTTTTAATTTTTTTCTTTTTTGTGTAACTTATTTTGAGTTTGTATTATTTTTTATACTTTAATTTAAATTTTCATGTCTTTTATAACCTTTTTGTAAAAATTTATTCAAATTTATTGTATTATACTTATAAACTATTATATGTTTTAATATTTTTATATTTTATTATAATTTTTAAAAAAAATTAATAATATTTGGGTGAGGGATGACAATGGGTACCCTATAAACTAGTACCCGTTACTACTCGATCCGTTTAAGTAGGATTAAGGTATTTATAATTTGATTCGGGTAGTAAAACTACTACTCGTCATGGGTTCGGATAAGGTTTTGTAGTTATCTTAGGGTTATCCGCTACTCGAATCCTACTATAATTAATAATTTTTTAATATTATATTTATATTTTTATATATAAATTATTTATTCGTAATGTTATGTTTAATTAAATTAATTCACTAAACATTATAACTATAAATTTTAACTTTAACTTATTTTTATGAGTTAAATTAAATTTATTAATTTAATTTTTTAAATATTTTATTTTAAAATTGATTTTATTTAAAGTATGAAATTAAATTTTGACTTAATAAATAAATATTTAATGGGTTCGAGTAGTTAAACGAGTATTTTCTATATTATACAGTTAGGGTTTGAGTAACACAAATAAAAATAATTGGGTAGTTAATTGGTTCGGGTATCTCAAAATTAATGGATACTTGACCTGTTTACATTCTTATTTGGACAGATTTGGATGGATTTGAGCTTATACATTATATATAAAAATTGGCTTGAACAAAAAATTAAGTCATAAAACGGGTTGGATCGGACTTGAACTTATACTCACTTTTTTGTTATCTTACCTAAATCTAACCCAAGTCCGACCCATCTCGATCCATAAACAAATCTCATCTTTTTCTTCTAACCGATTGGGTTTTAAACATGTTATACTGCAATCTGACTCCCTATTTGCAGTTTCTAAGGTTACTCAACCCCTTACAGATCGTGAGCCGTTCAACCAACTCATTCAGGCATGCAAAAATCTAATAGGAAGAGAATGGGATTGTTCTGTCCATCACATCTACCGAGAGAGCAACAAATGTGCAGATCTACTTGCCAATTGGGCGCACAGTCAAAGAGCATGTGGATATCTTGAACGCTCACCTGGGAGCTTGGAATGCTGTTTGAAAGCTGATTGTTGCGGCATAGGACACATGAGACTCTGTTTAGCATACGCAGTTTGCTTCCTCTGTACCAAAAAAAAAAAAGAAAAGTAGGTTGAAATCCACAATCATACTGCAGGACCTTATTATCTGAACCAAACCAAGCAAACCAAGCCAAACTTAATCATGAGAAAGGAACAAAGTAGCCAAACTAATGATCATCGACCATACCAATATCGAAAAGAAAGAGGCCACATTTATGACAAAGTGACAGGTCGTTGAGCGCAATACCCACGAGATTATTCCATCTTTTGAAAGCCACGTTACCGAACCAAAATCCTCTCCTTACGTAAGTAATGTAACCCACTAATCCCCAGCACCACCCAACTAAAGAAACAAAGAAAAGACCCAAACGTGGATTCATTAACCACCACGAACGAAGGTTCCAGAAACACAATTCTCATAACACTCCCAGATTCCAGGGATCACCAAAACCAGCCCCCCCAACATCAGCAGCCGGCAGCAACAACAGAAGCTCCGTTTTCTTTTTCTTTTCTTTTTCCCTATGGACATTGTGACGCGTGCAATCCAGTGTAAACTAATGTCTAATAAGCCTGGGGCTAATACTAGGAGAGAAGTTGGAGGTCAGTTTTCGGTTAGTGTTCCTGTTCCGAGAGTGAAAGTGGGTGAAGCTGAGAATGGAAAGATAGTGTTGCAGCCGAGGTTGTGTACGTTAAGATCGTATGGTTCAGATCGGGGTGCGGTGATGAAGACGAGAAGGGAAGAGGGTGGTGATGTTTCGCCATTTTTCGAGATTTTATCGGAGTACATTGAGAGTTCCAAGAAGAGCCAAGACTTCGAAATCATCTCTGGTCGCCTCGCCATGGTAATTAAATTCTCTCTCTGCTAGACTACTGCTTTAATTTGTTCCTGTTAAAGAGTTATGTTATAGAACTCAACTGCTCAAGCACGTCGGTTATGGAAGTTTTATCAGAACAACATTGAAACTTTGAACCGGCCATGTTTATGTTTTTCTCGACCTTTTTTAGTTCCATGTGGTATTTCTTAGCCTGTTTTGGTGTGAATTTTTGTAACATGTAACATCTGTCTTTGAAGCGTTGGTCCAAGTCATTAATGCAATGGTGTTTTCTATTTGCAGATTGTGTTTGCAGTAACAGTGACAACAGAATTTGTGACGGGAAACTCCCTATTTAGGAAGATGGAGTTGCAAGGGATTGCTGAAGCGGTTGGTGTGTGCTTAGGGGCTATGACTTGTGCTGCTGCTTTTGCTTGGTTATCCAGTGCTCGGAACAAAGTTGGTCGAATCTTCAATGTCAGTTGTAACTCATTTATTGATTCAGTGATAGACCAAATTGTAGACGGATTATTCTTTGAATCTGATTCTAGTGACTGGTCTGATGATATTTAATTAATTATAACAAACAGTAATATGGGAGATCCTAGAAAAGAAATTAAGAGTTAAAGATGAAGTAATTTGGCGGTGTTATGGCAAATCTTTTACAATTAGAAGGCGTGTAAATGAAGGAGATGTGGGTTTGAAGTACTAGTTGCTAGTGTCTCCCTCTCTCCCATGTGAGATTATATTGTTAATTTGTACAATCTTTACGAATTATAGTAATCAATCGATGGAGTTATGCTTAATTTGAGAGTTGAAACTTCTTGCTGTGTCATTTTTCTTCTGTTGCATGTAATTTACTGTTCTTAGGATTCTGCTGGAAAAGTGCAGTTGGAAGAGTTATAGATATGGAGGTCCTTATAATTGGAGGATGGGAGGCATAATATACATGACGAATGTTTCCTTATGGTCTACCCTGTAAAAGTTACTTGGCAAAGTTTAATCTGTTTTATTCACAATAGGAAGCTTTGGATGGTAAGGAGAGATAATGTTTATGAAATGAAATGATTAATTATAAAAGAGATTTTTTTATACAATAATACTGGAAATTTTTAATTTCACTAATTAAGTTAAAAAAAATTGTTATGTGCTTTAATTTTTTAAATATTTTTAATATTTATAAGAGATATATGCCCTTGTTAAATTTATAAGGTGACTTTTTTATAATATAATCATATAAAAAATGGCATCGAATCTCATTAGAACTCAATTCTCTCCATTTTGGAGCTTTATCAACTCACCAACATAACACCGAGCAAAACTTAAGTTATGGTATTTATTTAAAGGATTTATATATGATGCACTGACAGTGTATAGTTTCTATACACTATCAATGCACCAAAGGTTGACATCTCATCAATAGGTTCTTATAAGCAAATTAAAAAAATTATTTAAATTTGTTTTTAAGGGCTTAACATATTTTTTAATTTACAAATTGATGAGGTGTCAACTTCTGATGTATTGACAGTGTATAGAAACAATACACTATCAGTGCATCATATACAAACCTTTATTTAAAATTCTCCACTTCCGAAAAAATGTTTGGTTCCTTTAAAAATGGATTATAATTAATTAAACGATATAATGAGAAAATATCAAGGTGGATTTTATTGGTTAATAAATTTATTTTATCATTCAAATTAGTTTATTTTTAAAAGACAAACAACTAAACAAGCATCATTTAGATAATTTGTATTTATTTACAATGTACTTATCATGTAATTTTTTTGTATTTGTCTTTTCATTTGTCAAGATATACAAATTGTAATCATAATAATGATAATTCATGTCTTTCCTCTAATAATGCTTAATGACCCTATAACCTTTTAAAAAATTGCCATTTACAAGATTATTTCGAAGATGTTAGTAAACAGGCTAAAGAAAATGTTAATTTCATTGAACGGAGAAAAATCAAAGTGCCTTTGCTTCAAATAAAATGATATTTGACAATGTCATTTGCTAATGAAATTGTTCATTTTATGGAAAGAGGAATGTTAGTGACAGTCACTTTTACAGTTACATTTCAATACTCTTCATTTTATTAGGTCACATTACTTCTTAATTTTACTAAAAAATGGGTTATCTGTGTGTAAACAATTAAAGTATATAAATGCAAAAAAAATACTTTTTAAATAACTTATAATAGTAAGTAATCAATTTTTATGTAAAATTAAAAAGTGACGTAATCTAATAAAATAAAAATTATTAAAATGTGAGTAATATGACTACTGCTAGCATTTCTCTTATAAAAAAACAAGAGAAGGGGAACAAAAGAGTTATATGGCTTTAAGGCTTCATACGAGTAAAACGTGTGATTGGGTGGAGTGGAATTATCTGGGAGGAGTTGTACGATGTATAGACTTTTCTAAGCGGTGAGTTCATTTAATAATGATGTTTGTGTGTACAATTACATACTCGGTGGTGGTAAATGGTAGGCAACGTGGAAGAGTTTTGTCGAAAAGAAAGACTCAGGCAGGGAGACTCGTTATCACCACATCTTTTTCTTTTTTTTTTTTTTGGTGAAACACCACATCTTTTTCTAATCTGTGTAGATGGTTGATCATGCTTATTGAAGGAAGCAAACATGAGAGGTCTTTTAAGAGTAGTTGCAGTTTCTAAAGGAGCACCTCAGCTAACTCATTTAATTTTTTGCCGAGGACAACATTCTTTTCTTTAAAGCCAAGATAGCTGAGTGTCAGGAGGCTGTGCAGAATTTGAACCGGTACGAAAAAGCCTGTGGTTAATTGGTTAATGTTCAAAGGTCTGCAGTTTTGTTCATTTCTAACTCCCCAAATATACTTTACAGTAAGAGATCCAGGAATTCCTAGGGGTACGTAAATAATTGTCTTTGGATAGGTATGTGGGGCTGTCAATAATGGCTAGTAGAGTATGAAAAATTGAATTTCAAATAATAAGGGATAGTATGCGAAAGCATACAACAGGATGGAAGGGCAAACTTCTTTCTTACGCTGGCAAGGCAATGTTAATTTGAGCTGTAGCCCAAGCGATGTCTATGTATTTCAAGAATTATTTCAAGTTATCGAAGAGCTTTGTGCATGAGTTGCATATCCTTGCGGGGTTCTGGTGGGGAAAGAGTAAAGGTAAACGAAGAATTAACTTGAGATGTTGGGATAATTTATTTGTCTATGCTGGATAGAGGTTTGGGTTTTTAATACTCTGAAGCATTCAATCTTGCGCTCCTTGCTAAACAAGGTTGGCGCTTGGTTCATAATGAATCATCCTTACGCTATTAGATTCTTAGAGCCAAGTATTTTCTAAATTCACATTCCTTAAGTCTAGTCTTGGTGCTACCATCCTTTTATTTGGAAAAGTTTACCTGCAGGAAGGGAGGTTTTGTTAGCAGTGTCAAGGTGGAGGGTGGGGTTGGTTGGTCGATTGATATTTGGTAGCCACTTTCTTCTCAGTGTTCGCAGTCTCGACATAAAGAATGATTGAGGTTAGTGAGAGAATTAATAGATTACGGTACGAGACAAGGGAGGTTTGATAGGATTTTTTGATCTTTTTCATCAGAATATAGCTGAATGTATTCGTCGTTTATCCTTAAGTCATAAAGCTAATCCAGATAGATTAACATGGGCTAATCTTAGTTAGGGTATTTTTCAATTAAATCAGCCTATTACGTAGTGAGAAAGTTGCTAGAGAGAGATGATTTTGATTCAGAACTCCGATCTCCAGTTTGGAAAATTATATGGAAGGACAAAGCTTTGCCTAATGTTAAATATTTCATGTGAAGGCTAATGTAGGGTTTTTTTTTGCCAACAAAAGGAGCGTTGCGAATGAGATGAGTACAAACCCATTTTGTTTGCTTTGTTTGTGGACAGAAAGGTGAGCTTGTTTATCACCTTTTTTACATGCACATATAGCAAGTTGGTATGGAATTGAGTTTATCCATGGTTGGTTTCTATTTTGGATAATTGGATTATTTCAAAATTTTGGCTAGCCATATTGATCAAGGATGTACAACTAGATAAAGTGGAATATTGCCTAAATACTTTTTGGTTTTTATGGTTTAAAAGAAACAAAATTGTATATAATTTAAATGTAGCTCTCCTCTTTCCTTGGGATTCACAGTATCTCGATTGATTAGTGACAACAGTGAGCTATTTGGGTATCTAATAGGGTTGATGTAGCACATAATTGGTTACTATCATTGGGCCAAATGTGAAAGTGAATACATGTCTTGAAATGGTTATTAGGGATCATATGTGAGCAATTTTGCTAAGCGCAATAACTCATTTTAGCCATGTTATATCCCTTTTAATTTCATTATCAGGTAAAGGCAATGGTTTTTAGTTTAGGGATTGCACGAGATTTTAGTTTTGACATTCTCATTATTGGGAGTGATGCTTAACAAGTAGTGACAGAAGTTAGAAAGGGAAGAGTTTCATATTGGAAAAGGACGAGGATTATTTTAGACATCCTAGACTTAGCATCTCAGTGTATTAATTGCCAATTAGTCCACATTAAAAAGGAATCAACAACTAAGATTTGGTTAAGTGCCTTTAATCCTTTCTCAAGAGGTATTAAGTTCAAGATTCGAATACTTCTTCCCTCCTTATATTTCTATCTATTTGTAAGTTGTAACTCAAATACATTGATTTCTATTAATGAAAGCTATTATTTTTCTTGGATAAAAAAATCCCATTTACAAAAAAAAAATCCAACTGTGAAAAAAAATTGTATGATATGATTGTTTCATGTCAACATTTGTGTCTTCCATTCAAATATCATGCAATGTAATCATAATATTAAAAAAAGTAAATTATTTATTACTGTAATCATTAAGGAGCCTATTACAAAATTCACTATTTAATTATCATGTGTGATGTATAATAAATGATTAACTTTTTTTTAAAATATGATTACGTGACATGATTTAAATAGAAAAAATAAATGTTAATTTAGAATAACCAAATCATGCAATTTTTTTATTATAAAACTATTATACTTGAACAATTTAGAAAAGGCTTTTAATTTAAATAATAACTAGTTTTAAACCCGTGCCATTCATGAAAATACATTAATAAATTAGAAAATTCGTATGTAAATATAATTTTTATTTGAAACTTTATAACATAAGTTTTTAAATTTATGAACAACCCAAAAATTTTCTCGTTAATGGTTTTTTTTTTTGTATTTTGTGCATTTCAATATAGTAAAATCAAAAAATTTCTTTACCCATCTAAATTGAAAAAAATGAACTTTTTAAGTTTAATCTATATAATAAGATAATATATAGGTAATTTTAATTTAAGATAATGCACTAAAAAATAGAAAATGATAATTGATTTTTTAAATTTTAAAGAAATTGGAAAAAAATAACTTTTTTTTATTTTAATATATTTAGATAAAGAAATTGAAAAAAAGATAACTCATTTTTTAATTTTAATTTTAAACCATAAATACTAGGCATTGATGAAAAAATGCATGATTATATAAACTTTATATAATAACAACAAAGAAAACTAAAAAGTTCAAATCATGGTATAAGCTACAAATATATTTACAAATGCATGCTTCTCAATAAAACCTTCTCAAAGTAAGTGTTAAATCAAATACCCTCCCAAGCTAAAAAGCTCGTCCAATCTTATGCAATAGCTGAAAAACTCTTTCACACTGCAACAATTTCATAAATACAACAAACAGACTCTAGTAGGAATAAACATTAATTAGTTAACAACTGTTGTTGCCAAAAACAACAATAAATATTTGCTGACGTCAAATCCTCAATCTTCGTGTTAGTTTGTCTTCAAGAATTCTGCAAGAGAGAAAACCATCAGGGGGCGCAGGGGTTTTCCCCTGCGCGCGCACTCCGATGCTTAAGTTAGACAGGGTTTTGGCAGGGTTTCAGTAGGCAAATAGAGCTTAGGGTTTAAAGATGATACCTGTGACCTATTTATAGGAGTTAGATTGCGCGTAATTACCTTTATGACCCACAGCTTAAATGGTCATTTATGGGCCTTCTGAGTCCTCTTTCCTCTTGGGCTTAGATTATCATTTTGCTCAATGGTCTTCAACTTGACTTATAGAAAAGCCCAGTAATAATTGACCTAGTCCACATCAACAACAATAAAAGATGGATAAAGAAATTGATAAAAGATAATTGATTTTTTTAATTTTAATATATATATATATGTTTATTTTTTGGAAAATTGAAAAAGTATAATCCGTAGTATATTGATTTAAGTTAATTTATTGAAAAAAGAAATTGAAATAGATAACTGATTTTAAAACATAATTGATTTATTTTGTATTTTAATATACATATATATATATATATATATGTATATAAAATGTCTATCTTTTGGAAAATTGAACGAAAATGTTTTTTATTTTAAGATAATATACATGTCAAACATTAAAATTGTCTATGTAAGATATTTTACTTTTAGCCAAGAACTTTGATTTTTATATATTTATAGGTCATGTTTGGTGCATAGAATGATTATCATCTTATCTTATTTTTGGTGCACACATAAAAGGAATGATTGGATTGCAAAAAGGATTAAACATCCTCCAATCATAAGATGATTCAATCCTCTCTAAAATGAGAATACTATTTTTAATCCCATATAATTAGTATATAGATAGTTATATTTTATATTTCAAATTTTACATTTGAAAATTAATTTAAAATTTTTATAAGATAATAAATAATAATGGTCATTTTCTAATTAATTAAGTCAAAATATTTTTTTCTTTTTTCATTTTTCCTCTTTGTTTTTCTTTTCTTTTTTGACCACATTTTTTCTTTTTTTTTTCTTTCTTTCTTTTTCAATCTGAATAAAGAATAATATATAGTTTAGATGAAATAATAATTTTTAAAACAATTAAAATTTTATAAAAATATTTTTAAATAGTCAATTTTTTAAAATCATTTTTTAAATTTAACTCTTAGACATAAAAATTATTACGTTGTATGTTTTTGTAAATTTAACTAGTAATTTTTTCGTACATTTAAATTTTCTTTTTCTTTTTTGTTCTATTTTTTATTTTTATATTTTTTATATTTTCTCCTCTTGTCGATAGGAAAATTAAAGAAAATGAAGAAAAATAAAATATATAGGATTTCATTTTTGAAAAATCAATGTATTTTTTAAAATAAGTCAACCTATTTCTTTAAAGTTTATTTTGTAAAATAAATATATAATTTAAAATGAAATCATAAAAAAATAAAACACAGTTAAAAATAGAAAAAATATGTTTAATAAAAATAAGTTTTTTTTTTTTATAAAAGAAATTTTAACTTTTAACTATAGAAATTATTATAATATATATTTTTTGGTTAAAAAAGATCTTTGAATTATATTTATAAGAAAAAATTATAAATTTAATATTTAGTTGAATAAGAGTACTTTAGATAAATAAAAAAAATTCATCATTCTATTCTTAATTTTACATATAGCAAATGTGACAAAACGTAAATTAAAATGATATCATCCAATCTAATCATATTTTTAATATTACGTAATCCTGTCTTATTCCATCATCATCATTAATGTATAATTGGTAATAGATGATTTAAGTCAATTTATTAAAAAAATTAAAATAGATTATTAATTTATTTTGTACTTTAATATATATATATATATAAATAAATGTCTATCTCTCGAAAAATTATAAAAAATAATTTTTTTGTTTATTTTAAAATATCACACGCATTATTCATTGAGATAAACATTGAGATTATTCACGAGAGATATTTTACTTTCATCAGGATTATACGAGGTCACTCCACAGCCTGTTTAGCACAATATCATAGGCAGATCTCTGGATATTAGTAAATCGCTTGTTCCAGAAACAAGCATCAGAATTGATTATAATTACACCAATGATAATAATTGAAGATTCAGAAGTCAAATTCCAATATTCCACTCCGCAACACTCCTTGCCTTGATTATTTAGTAGAAAATTGGAAAATATCTATGGTATTCTTTATCTGAAAAAAAGCACTGCAAAGCAGCCCATGACTGCACGTGCAATCCATGCCACTTGCCAGTTCCAGCTGCCGCTTCCGGCGCTTTCAGTAATCATTTCAGATTGAACGATTTAAAATCATCGATTTTTTATCTCTCTAATTATGCACAAAATTCCCTGTTCACAAATGTTTGCAAATTGTTATGGCAATTCTTAGCTCTCTCTCTTTTCCCTCCTCCTCTTCTTTCTCTCCCAGATACCGTCACTCCTCATCTCCACCTTCTTCGTTTCCTTCCACTCTCTACTTCAAACCCGTTACCACAAGGACCCAATCCCACAGCCTTCGCTTTCGTAACCGCGTTCTTTCCTCCACTTTCACCGGAATCCAAGTCGGCGAGGACTTACCGCTTGATTACGGTGACTGGATTCCCAAGCCCGATCCAAACCGGCGGAGAAGGGCCGGCGTTTTGCTCCACCCAACGTCGTTTCGAGGACCCTATGGCATCGGCGATCTCGGCGAAGAAGCTTTTCGCTTCATTGACTGGTTGCATTTAGCTGGTTGCTCCGTTTGGCAGGTATGATAATCTCCCTTTTAAACGTTCCGTTTCCTTTCCGTGCGAGTCTATGAATCTCGGAAAAAAGCTCCGGTCAATTTCTTCTCTTTTCATGTGGCTTCTTTTCATTGGTCTGTTTTAAAGTCCATTTAATGTAGTCGAACTAGTTTCTGTCCCATGTACGGCTGATCTGACATGGTAATTTTTAGTGACACCTCGCTTTTCTTTTGTTGTTCAAAATTTTTACATTAGATTATAAGATATAATAAAAACAGTCCACTGCTTTGTATTAGTTGAGTAATATTTTGTATTGGTCGACTGCTCTGCGATTTTATTAAAGCAGTTCATTGCTATGTGTCTAGTAAATTTAATGTAGACTTTGTAACAATCTCTTTATGATGAATCTCAATTAATCATTAAGCTTATTATCATCAATTTTAAAGTTAATTATTACAGTTTTATGTTTATTATTGTGTTTTTAAATTTATTCTCGTCAATTTTAAAGGTAATTATTATAGTTTTATGTTTATTATTGTGCTTTTACACTTATTGTAATAAATTTTACGAGTAATTATCATAGTTTTATTATTTTTTAGTGTTTTTATGCTTATTTTCATTCATTTACTCTATTGTATTTACGCTTATTCTCATTCATTTTATGTTAATCTCATAAATTTTACTATTAGTTATCATATTTGTATACTTATTCTAGTATATTTATAGTGAATTTCATAAATTTTATGATTAATTATCATAATTTTTATGCTTATTTTAGTGTATTTATGCTCATTCTCATTCATTTTACAATGAATCCTATAAAATTTACATGTTTTTATGCTTATTCTCACTCTCATTTATTTTAGATGAATTTGATAAATTTTACGATTAATTATCATAATTTTTTATACTTATTCTAGTTTTTCATGCTTGTTATCATTTATTTTAGGATGAATTTCATCAATTTTTCGGTTAATTTCTTCGCATTTAACTTGAATTCAATTTTTTCTTTCATGGCATTCGACTGCCTATTGTATATATTTATCTAGAAATTTTAATTTATATGGGTAGTTGACTATAAAAAATTTTTAGTTACATATTCCGTTGACTGCCTACATAACTAAAAAAAATAAAACTCTAGAATAAGGACAGCAACAATAAGAAAATATTAAAGAAAAAGCAAGCATGCATGCAAATAAACAGCAAAGCAAGAGTGAGAAATCAGAAATACATACACAAGGAAATCAAAATAATGAATGAATCAGGAAAAAAAAAGGGAAAAGGCAAAGAACAAAGCAAATTTTTTTTCCAGGCAGAGTTAATGAATTCATTAATGAATTGCATTAGACGAAGCTTAAATTAGTAATATATTCCTATATTTTTTTATTAATATATAATATAATGATAATTTGAAAAACTAATTTAACAGATTATCAGAATTTTTTTTTACAATTAAATTTTAGTCAATAGTTTAAATTAAATATTATTAATCTAAGAGCTATTATTCTCTGACTTTATAATAAAGTCAAAATTTATAAATTTACTGTAGAAGTCCCCACGATGGGAAAAAAAGGTTTATGCAAGTCATATTAATGAATCAAAATTGATTGTGAATGCAGGTGCTTCCCCTTGTTCCTCCTGATGAGGAAGGATCACCGTACGCAGGGCAGGTGCTGCTTCCCTTATATGTTCTTAATCATTTGTTTTCCTATTTCGATATATAATGGTTCTGTGATATTACTGTAATTAAAATGCTTAAGAATGTAGAATCCTGAAAATTTTGTCAATTACTTGGGTTTCTTACTGCTTATTAAATATGTATACATATCCTTTTAGCCGCTATATAACATTGTATAATTTTTGTTGATGATTATGTTTTCAGGACGCAAATTGTGGTAACACTTTCTTGATTTCACTTGAAGAGCTTGCTAAAGATGGTCTGCTAATGAAGGACGAGCTTCCACAACCAATGTAACGCTGGGTTTGTTTTTTTTTTTTTGAGTTAACTCTTATATTTTGGCTAAATTTTGGTATGATATTGCAATTATGTTTACACTTATGTTTTAAGCTCCTACTATATCATTTATGCAGTGATTCTGACCATGTGAACTATTCTGTCGTTGCTGACTTAAAGGATCCTCTGATAAGCAAGGTAAAGGATCCTCTGAATGCCATTTCTTTATTTGGTTAGCTGGGTCTAGTTGTACTCATTTCATCATTTCTTAGGCTGCAGAAAGGCTCCTCTTGAGTGATGGAGAACTTAAACTTCAGCTTGAGGCTTTTCGTAGAGATCCTATCATATCAAGTGAGCTATTTATTTTCCATATAATTGCTCACTGTTATATTTCTGCACTTGTTGTAGTCGTTTGATTATTCACCAAGCTTCAATCTAATCTGACTGGTTTATTATTGTATAAATTTGTGGATTTTGGAGTGAAAGGTTTTGGTGAAAAAAGAAGATTGGTTTTTGCGGGATTGACAGGGGAGTATTTGCAACAATGTTTTAAAGATCACTTAGGGATGACTAAGTTTCTTCGTATTATCTGTGTTCCTTTTATGTATATGCCGAAACTAAGATTTTAGAAAGGCATGTAGTTGATCAGACATTTACTTTCTCATTCTTAAATCTTTTTTTCATCATTCATTTGGTGTAGATACTTCTGAATAATTTTATGCTCAAAGTCAAATTGTATGTCTGTGTTTTCTTCATCATTGGGATGAAATTACTGTAATCAGATGAAATTCATACAAATTTTTTGCTAGTATGATTCAGAGCTTAGGCAGACAAAGTTCAGGCACTAAAACCCAAATTTCTCTGAATTTTTTTGCAAAACTTTTGAGACTCATTTGATGGAAGTTTTACTAGGGAGTCCTGATTCCATGTCTCTGTGTACATGTGTGCGTATGTCTCTGTGTTACAAGTAACTGAGTGAAGGCTACATTAAGAATGTAATGTACATTGAAAAATCTCTGGTAACTAATATGACTGCATCTCTGTAACATCTAGAGCCATGCGTTATAACGTGTAGCCTGATTGTTAACAATGCTCATGGGGAGTTTGTCTGCAGAAAACAATTTTTCAGCAAAATTTCACATACATCCATGCATGTGTAGCCTCATCAATAGTTTTTGGTTTATCTTAATATATTATGTAATGCTCAAGAGAATAATTAAAAGAGAAAGGGAGTAAAAAGGTTGTGCGGTTGGTTTCTTTTTCATGTGCTGAAATTAACAAGCTCCTTTCCATTACCTTTGAATTTGAGTTGTGTGGCAACTGCAGGCCATTTACATTTGTTTTTTAAATTTTGTAGGTTGGCTTGAAGATTCAGCTTATTTTGCTGCTATTCATGACAGTTTAAAAGCATTCAGTTGGTATGACTGGCCTGAACCTTTAAAAAATCGCCATCTTGCAGCCTTGGAAAACATATACCAGGACAAAAAGGATTTTGTATGATCTAGATCTCTTTTAATGAATATATGGGCTCAATAGTCTCCTACATTATCTACCTGATTTAGATGCTAATATCGCTACCTGCTCTTGCTTTCACTTGACAGATAGATTTGTTTATTGCTAAACAATTCCTATTCCAAAGGCAGTGGCAAAAAGTTCGCAACTATGCACGGATGAAAGGAATCAGCATAATGGGAGACATGCCTATTTATGTAGGTTATCACAGTGCCGATGTTTGGGCAAATAAGAAACAGTTTTTGCTGGTGAGGAGTTTACTTATGCATGAGGAAGTAGCAATAATTTAACCATTCTCCAAACCGTTTAATTGTTGGTGTTGGCTACAAATTTCTATTTTTTCGCTGGCAGAATAGGCATGGTTTTCCAGGACTAGTCAGCGGTGTGCCTCCTGATGCCTTCAGTGATACTGGTCAGCTATGGGGGAGGTTTGTACTATCCAGAAACAGTTTACATTCATGTTTATTGATGATTTTCTAACTAGTTAGGGGTCTTGAATTCAAATTTTTTTGACGGTGGGATTAACTCATCAATGATTTGTCATTGCATGTAAACTCGAATCAGATATTTTGCTTATCCTGATATTCTGCTCATATTTTCTCTTAAGTTGGTTGTGCAATTTACACTTTTACACCAGTTTCTGGCTACATTAGTTATCTTTAATTAAGGTCATGCTTGATTTATACCAGTTTCTGGCTACATTAGTTTTCTTTAATTAAGGTCATGCTTGAATTCAGCCCTCTATATGATTGGAAAGCCATGGAGAAAGATGGATTTTTATGGTGGATACGTCGCATTAGACGTGCACAGAATCTATACGATGAATTCAGGATAGACCACTTTAGAGGATTTGCTGGCTTTTGGGCTGTCCCTTCTGGTGAGATGTTGTAAACTATACTGACCAGAATGGTGATCGCTATAAATGTATGTTACACTGAAATCACATCACTAACACAATTAATCTATGCAGAAGCGAAAGTTGCTATGGTTGGTCGATGGAAGGTCAGGTTCTATAAAGCTGCTCATGTTAAAATTTTCTTTAATTTTGCCATTACTGCCCAACTGATATTTTTTCCATGATGGTAGGTTGGTCCTCAAAAATCCTTTTTTGATGCGATCTCCAGAGCAGTTGGGAAGATTGATATCATTGCAGAAGATCTGGTGAGTTCCACCTGATAGAATATGAAGAATCTTTTTTGTCTTTCTTTTTGTTTTCTTTCAGTATTTTTATTTATTTAATTACCTATGTTTGCACATCTCTTCTCTTCTCCAAGGAAAGTGAGTTTACATACTTGATTCTCCAACCAATCTTGATCCATCTACTTTTTAGATACCGAGTAAAACATAACTTGTCTTTGATATAGCTCAATATTCTTGCTTATATTTGCTGAAACCCCTTACATGATGTTTTCTTCCCAGCAAAGGGGAGAAAGATCATGGGAGCTATGGAATGAGCTAGTTCAATGACAAGTGAGCTCTGGTTTGATAATTTAGT
Source organism: Heritiera littoralis (assembly GCA_031772115.1). Lineage (NCBI taxonomy): Eukaryota > Viridiplantae > Streptophyta > Magnoliopsida > Malvales > Malvaceae > Heritiera > Heritiera littoralis. Next base: position 400,587 of record JAPDPK010000096.1, on the reverse strand, counting down.
TGATTTTGAATGTTATGCAAGTTGCATATTATTTGATGCATTCTTCTGTTTGCATGCCTAGGTGGTACAAAAATATAATATAAGAGTGAGAAACAAAAGTAATCTAGATAATGCATAATCATAATGTCTGAGCACCATTATCAATCAGTTAATTAATCATAAAACTAAACTGCAGTTCCATGGTTGCATATTATTTGATGCATTCTTCTGTTTGCATGCCTAGGTGGTACAAAAATATAATATAAGAGTGAGAAAAGTAATCTAGATAATGCATAATCATAATGTCTGAGCACCATTATCAATCAGTTAATTAATCGTAAAACTAAACTGCAGTTCCATGCAGCACTAAAGAAGTTATTGGTGTCCTTATGATGCCTTTTTTTTTTATTTTGTCAATTTTTTTCCAATAATCTTTTATTATCAAGGATGCTGAGGATTTTTGGGGTTCAGCATCGAACATTTTGTTTGTCTCCCTGATTGGTTTGCTTCTGCTTTGCAAGCTCTCATCTTGTTGATTGGGTGTCACATGGCAGGGAGTTATTACTGAGGATGTAATTCAACTTAGGAAATCTATTGGAGCGCCTGGGATGGCTGTTCTCCAGTTTGGTAATATGTTCTTACTAATCAACTGTAGTAACATCTTTTAGATTGTCATTTCTGACTGATAGCTCTTAAATTGCCATTCTGTGATGTTGTAATTTTGTCCCAATTTCCTTTGGTTTAGGTTTCGGGAGTGACTCTAGCAACCCTCATTTGCCTCACAATCACGAGCACAATCAAGTTGTGTACACTGGAACTCATGATAATGACACGGTAAAGCTTTTTCAAGCAGTGGTTCTTAATTGATGTCTTTCTGTATTTTTGGTGTCTTGGCGAGTTGAAATGCTACATGCTAGGAATGATAGTGCTGTTGGGAACTTTATTCCATCTAAAGAAACTTTATTAATCTATTTATTAAACACAATTTGAAATAAAAGAGTAGCACAAAATTCTGAATTTGGAATGATAAAAATCACCACAACTTTTAAGACAAATCAGTCAAGGTAAAAACTCCAAAAGATATGTAAGCACTTTATTCGGTACTCAGCAAAAATAATCAAACTAACAACCAAACATCAGCAATGCCTTTTTTCTGAGGGAATCACCAGTGTCTAGAATACTCATTTCTGGAACAAACATCAAATTTAGCATAAAGTCTTAAATCTTATAAATATATTATATGGAGTAGGAAGAGTAGTGATAATGAAGGAGAGAGAAAGATGAGTTAGAAATGTGAAATTGGATAGTTTGCTTAAACTAAAAGCATATTGTTGTTTGCTTCGACTTAAAATAATTCATCAAATTCTTAGATATTGCATGCTAATAGCTCATTTGACTGTCTCATAGATCCAAGGTTGGTGGAACAATTTGATGGAACAAGAGAAGTCCAATGTGAGTTTTGTTTGTTATGCTAAAGCTTCTGATCATGTTTATCACCTCATCTGTCTTACATCAGAAATTTTGTCTTAGGTATTGAAGTACCTTCGTATCACTGTAGAAGATGAGATCTCATGGGCACTGTTCCGAGCTGCAGTTTCTTCAATAGCTCAAACTGCGGTGATAACCATGCAGGATGTTCTCGGGCTAGGGAGTTCTGCAAGGATGAACACTCCTGCAACACAGGTAAAGATAATGTCCTTAAACATGTGCATATCAATGTGCAATTGGGCGGTGTCGAGAGCTAATACAGATTCATGCATCTATATCATTGTTAATTAAGGAATAGAGAATTAATGGTGGTTTAAATTTTCAAGGCCACATGGAAGATTAGGTGGACAACTTGCAAAACCTTGTCCCACATGGCCCATTAATTTGAATTCTGGTTTCCCAATTTCAGAATTTCAGTGCCATTTTTAACTTGGATCCAAAGTTTATTCTTCTTCCTTTCTCGAGCATGTAGTTTTATTTTTGTATGTAATTGTGTGTTGGCTGTGACAAAAACCATGGTTATTCTTGGAGCTGCGACTGGTTTTATGTTCTTTATCTTTTCTTTTATGCAATTAAGTTCTTATCTTTATTACAAGGAGAAAGGGGCCAGATGGCAAAAGAAAGTAATTTTTTGCAATTTAAGTGTGGCATATCCAAACAAAGACTGAATTTCACAAATCTTATTGTGACTTTTTCTTTGATAACTACTGTGTGCAGCTTGGAAACTGGAGTTGGAGGATACCTAATTCCATGAGTTTTGATTGCTTGGAGACAGAGGCATTAAAATTAAGAGACATGCTTTCTATGTACGGTCGAATGTAGTGCAGGAAAGCTGAGGATCTTGCCTTCCTCAGTCATTACATATGTTTGTAGGTTTGCCACGCTCACCTTGTGTCTGAAAGCAATCTATCTAGCTTTGAATAAGTTTTTATAATGATTATGATTTTAAGGCTAAAATTAATTTAAACTAATAAGTTGATACGGTCCATTTATATTGGTCATCTAGATAAATATATGCTTACTGTATTGATTGCAACTCATAGTAAATAAGGGACGAGGCCTGAAACTAAAACTCCATTTGTGAATCCTTTGGTTTTAGCTTAGACTCATCACCTAATGCTGGGCATTATGAGCTTGAATCTTCCTGTTATTCTTTCAAGCTTGAGTTTTGGAAATCAGTTGTAGTTTTCAGCAGCACCTACCACTAGCAAGCTGTGAGCAGCATTCTTGGTCATAACAATGCAAGTGTTACAAGTGTGCTTATATGCACTTTGATGGAAATTAATTGTGCAATTGTCAATCTTTTAACTACAAAAGGTGAAAGAAAAACAGGACACCAAGTGATCGTAAGTCATAAATAAACATGGGTAAATTTTACTGAGATCTTCAAAATTTCATCATAATTCAAAGTTCATTAGTTTGAGAAATGGATATTTTAATTGAAAATTAATAATTTGACAGTAAAAAGAAAATTGTTCTATTATGTTATTATTAAAAAAATCTATTAACTTAAATATTTGTTACTTATAAAATATTCATAAAATATTCATAATGCTTTTTTTTTTGTACTAAACGTAAAAATATTATATAGAATAATTTTTTAAAAATAATAAATAGTGATAAAATTTATTGTTGATACTTGAAAATATAATATTATTAATTCAAGTTTAGCAATTAAATTATATATGTTAAAATCATTCATGATTTTAGATTATAGTGTCTATTTTTAAAATTAATAGATTAGAGTTGAATTATGGTAAAAGCTTGAGGATCTAAAAAGAATTTACCCAATAAATAATGCTGCGAAATACCAATATCCCAAAGCTACCAAGGAAATTCTAAACTTGATATTTGTTGTTTTCTTTTTAAAATGGTTTTGTACACACCGTTTTGGTCATTTAAATTAACTATCAAGATTCATGGTATGGCATTGGAAATGAAATTAATTAAAAAAAATGCAAACAAAAGGAAAAATCATAAGAACATTTAGCAGCCTAGGCGCTAATGTAGATTTCAAGCAGTGCAATATTCCCAATTTGGTCCTTGAAAACAATATGGAACTGCAGGTAAAACCTACGCAGCCTTCTCAATTGCTTCGATGCATTCCAATACAGTCGCCTTGTTCGACATAGCTGACATCAAGGCTTCATGAGTCACCTTGTTGTTTTTCAAGAGGGATCCAGCGAACAGAACCTGCATTAGTTTACCCAGAATTAGCTTTGAATTGTTAAAAATGCAAACGTTATCCCTTAAACCTTAACTTACCGCCCATCTAGTTAGATTTTGTTGCTGATCATTGCTGAGTTTTGGGTTGCTCCTGTTTATGAATCTCTGCAGAAAATACAGTCCAGAGTGAGTTGCATAATAGGTTAGCTAATAATCAAAGACAGTTCAACTTTGGCAAAGGTTTGTTGCATAACCTGAAGCGTGAAAAGATCAGCAGATTGACCGACAACTTTGTCATATTTCAGACCCTCTGCTGCAAGTCCAGCCATGGCAACAACTGCCAACCTGTCATACACATGGCAGTTGAGTATGTTCTGTCTAACTTCAAGATTTTCGACTAGTTACAGTCGTTGCTTGTGCAAGCCGCAAAGAAGCCAAGCACAGATAAGCATGATTCTCATCTGTTTTCTGTTTTTCAAACCTAGAGATTTAAGACTAGTTTCTTGGACTGAAGTACCTGTCAAGCTCTTTAGCATCAAGCTGTCCACTATATATAAGCTTTTCCAGCTTTTCATCAATGAGATTGACATGTTCCTTGCCAATATCCAACGAATACCCCAGGATAGGAAGGCCCAACAAATAGCCGACTAAATTCAAACAGAAAATTTCTCTCATTAGAAAGCAGTTGAATCTGGAAAGTCATTACACATGTCATGTTATGTTATGAGAGAATACTCAAAAAATGAGCGGCCTCATGTCTAGTAATCCTTTCCTGGTAATCAGGGAAGAAAGATGAAAAGCCTCCAATGGCAGCTTGAAGAAGTCTATAAAGAGCAAATTAAGAGAACAATTTAAAAGACCATGTTAATTGCGAAACCATGGGATAGGAAAACATGCATTAGACTAAAAGACTTACCCAGGGGAAATGCTGCCCACAGCCAAAACTACTAAAGAAATGCTCCCAATTAAATACGGTAGAAAGAAGCCCCAATCCTGTAGCAATAGTATGAACCAGAAACCAGTGAAGCAAGAACTCTACTTTTTTTCATTCATGTAGATAAGCATTTTGGAATATCCCAGCTCCAACAAAGAAAAATGACAATGCAAAAAAAAAAAAATAACAATGATATACAGAGATTTCTTTAATTCTGACAGTGATGTAACACAGGGAAAGTGATTTCACTTGAATAATTTATTACCAAATGCACTAGGGCAGCCAACGTTAGAAATGATAATCCCAATTCAAAGATGTACAAAGAAATTGGAGCCACAGATTTATCGTTCTTTAGCCTAATGTGCATTTAATCAAAGTAGTTTTATGCATCAGTGCAAGGAGAGTAGCCAGACCTGAATTAACCAAGACATAATACAAAAGCAACTTGTCTATGCAGAAACTGTAAGGAATACTAAATAATATGCAGAAACCAATGACAATGCCAATGAGAGGGATTCTGTTTATAAAAATGCTCTACTTTCTTCACAATGCTCTTCCATGATATCTCATAAATGATTATATAAGTGAAATAGTGGGCAACAGTACAATCCTTCCCTTTAACATCCATAGAAAACAATGCTTCAGTAAATTGTCCAGGGAAGTCATCTAATTATGTACACTTGATTATTTACACAATATGCGCCAAAGAAACGAAAATGAATAACAAAGAGAAAAAACAATATAGTTAAAATTACCCCGGGAAGCTGGCCTGCAAGAACTCCCAAAAACCCTGTTGTCCCAACCACTGTGAAAAGAAATGCTGCCTGTTACAACTGAAAGATATCAAATGCATGAACAGCTATTGAAATTAAAGCTTTAACCATGCAAAGAGATAGATTAACAACGAAATACAAATGCAAAGTTTGTGATAAGAATTTGAATACGTTTAAAGATCAGAATATTAATTTTGAAGAAAACCAAGTAAGCATAAGAAAGAACCAACTACTTCAGATGTAGATATCTAATTTGATATAAGCCAGAAGAAACGTTAGTTTTGTCAAGTTGAGTTTCTGGTTAGAATTAAGAAGTCAAATTTTGGAAAAGGGACTGCACTATGAGATCTTCTCGGCCTATTCAATCTTACAATATCAGGGGTCACACTGGTATAAGATACAAAATGCACAAAATGCTTGAAAACATAGAATCTAATACTATCAGATAACCCCAAATGGAAGATGAGTGTGGTTATGCTTACATCATTTCTGACACTTGGAATTGCAAGATTTTCCGCATTTTTAATGCCAAGAGAGGTCAGTTCCCGAAGAGATGTCTGATGCAAAGAATACAAGTCAAGCCTCTCACTTTCTGGCGAAGTAAACATATAATCAAATATTTACAGCAATGAACATATCTATGGTATACGTGTGCATGTATGCATGCGTTTGCAGGCTAAAATTTGAGTGGCAGTTTCCCACAACTTCAGACTTGATACGGAGACTGACCGTACGACGTGAGACATATGGCTGAGAACTCCATTTCTTGGCCCATCCAACTTCACTCAGCTGATCAAGTGCCTCCTTGACAGCACCACTATCTTTCTGAAGTAAATATATAGATGTCAGTAACCTAATACCCTAATTACTTATCAACAACAGGGGGACTTGATTCATAATATTTGTAAGAACATTAATATTCCAATGGCATACAGAGAAATAGAGCATAGAGATGACTGGCAGTAACTTCTCTGTTGAATGCAAGCAAGGAAAAAAGAAAAATTACAAGTGAACAAGGAATAAATCCTTTAAAAGGAGTACCATGTCCATGGTGCATACTGAATAGCTATTCAAAGAAAATCAAAATGATTAGTTTCATTTAGATCACAGAACAAAACATGGAAAGGGTATGGAAGATGCCAAAATTTGCTTAAATATGTACATCGATCTTCAACGTATTTAAGATTTTTCACCCTCATTTTGTATGTTTGATCATTTAGACCATCTTACTAACCTCTTATGCTATCATTTAAAAAAAATCAGTAGAATCTTGACAATCGGACTGTTAATTACTGTGATGGGTATGAGATCAATTCCCATTGGAAGCCAATTTTATATGTAACTTCAAATTCATCTTGAAAACAGCACAACCCTTAATCTGCATGTAAAAGAATCAACTGCCTTGTCTTTTGTTTTTTAAATAATTAATCTTTGATAATGAGCAAAGAAAAGCCCAGGACACCAAGAACTTCCTACAAATCCATAAAAAAGTTCAATTTAGGCATAGTTTAACTGCTAGAGTTCAGGGCCCGATGAAAGAAGCAATTTCAAAGCTTCCTTTTCTCCTTCAAATGGCCCCATCTCCATTCAACACTGTTAAAGTAATTCATCAATCATCATTCATTTTTCACCAAGGAAAGTTCAGAAGCTAAAAGCAAGCAATGACATGCAAATTAATAATGATTTAAAAACTTAATAAGAAAAGAAGAAGGCCAGTTTCAATTAATTTCAAGCAAATGGAAAGGCAAAAGAAAAGAATTTTACCTCGGAAATTGCGGATTCAAGGGTCTTGAGATCAACATCAGGAGCAGCAGAAGATGATGCTCTTATTTGCGGTTGCAAGTCTAATTTCTTGGGTGTTAGCAGCTTAAAAAACTTCCCGGAATGCTTGTTACAGTAATAATAATGATAGTAATTTTGAAAGGAAAGCTTTGAGTTTGACAGAGAAGCCATAGCATTCACACTCACCATTGTCTTTTCCTTCTTCGTCTTTTTTATGCTTCAGTTAGAGAACTGAAAGATGAAATTTGGTGCAACGGACTTTCAAAGACAAATAGTGGATAAGGTTTCGCTTTGTTTTGGGCCTTTTGGCGCCAGGAGTCCTTTTTTTTTGCACCACGTTTGCTAAGCTTTAATAACAAAACATTGTTACCAGAAAAAAAATAACAGAGATCTAAAATAAAAATATAATATTTTCATCAGTCTATTGTCAATCTCCCCGGTGGAACACTATTAATAGGAGCTCCCATTCACAACAAAAAAAATTATTCCTTAGAACCTTATAACTAAGGGTCCATTTAGATGGACAATGAGATTGATTTTGATTTAAATGAAATTAAATGTAATTGTAAGATCAGTTATTGTAGCAGTAAGATTGGATAGCTTAACGATGATATATGTTTGGATACAAACATAAGGGTAAAATAGGTATAGTGAAAAGAAAAAATAATTGTCAAAGACATTATTTTAAAATTTATATATATTGAAATTTATAATATATATTTTATATTTATAAAATTAATAAAGTAATTAATAATTTTTTTAAATGAAAAACATTTTGCAATAAATTAAAAATTAATAAATTTATTTTATATCTGATATGACAAAATCTACTTACGTTAGGAGAGGCCCAAGAAGCGTCAGAGATCACCACGTGGCAAAGAATCACTGGGACGTGACCTTAGGCTGCAGAAGGCAAAGCTGCACCATTACACCTGTCGCTGGGCGACAGACTCCCAATCTGTTGCTTGCAGTCATAACGCGACACGTGGCGCGCATCATACCTGTCACCGGGCGACAAACTCCCAATCCGTCGGCTGCAGTCATAATGCGACACGTGGCGCATATCTCCGGCTCCCACTAGCGACAGACTCCTGACGCCACAACGTACCACGCGGTATGAGTCTCTCGCCGACGACAGGCTCCAATTTCTCCCGGTATTTGAGGAACTTGTGTTATACCCGGATACAAACTCTTAGCAAAATGACGTACTTATCCTCAAGTAATTAACCTAAAATATTCGCCTATAAATAGGCCCCAGGTACAATCTTACTCTCTAATTTTTGACTACTGGTTTTTACGCTTCCCAATACTGAAGAACTTTCTGCTGACTTAAACATCGGAGTGTCTACGTAGGGAACCACCTCGGCGTCTCTTTGACTTTTCTTGTTTTACAAAAGCTTCTTGGAGACACGTGGAGACTAAGTACGAACATCGACATTAGCATACTTTTATTGCTGTTTTGTGCAACAACAATTGGCGCCGTCTATGGAAAATGTATAAAAAGCCAATCAAGATTTTCTAAGATGGTGAGAACGAGATCGACGAACGTGAGGACTGGCAATGAGGAAAACTCTGTGAGCTCCCCTGAACAACAGATTCACCAGAGGAACCAGGTGAATAGGGAGGAAGAAAGAAATACGGTGTCGGCGGTAGAATTTGAAGCTCTGAGGCTATAGAGTGAAGAAACTACCCAGGCGCTGAGAGCCATGGTGGATCTGTTCCAAGGAGTTCTCCCGACATTGAATCTGCCGCCTGTCATGCAGAGCTTGGTAGGAAAAACAAATCGAGGGGTCCCGCCGCAGGTGTTTGGGCGACAGAAGGAAGCGACAGCGGTAGACCCCTCTCGTCGGCTAGAGGTTCCCCCTACGGAAGAGCATGACATTCAACAGGGTGCGGCAGGACAGGGGAGCGGGAGGCCTGTCGCAAGCACGCAACAAGAGACTGAGGAAGCAGCAAGCTTAGACCCTGCGACAGGGGTCAGGCGACAGGTTCCATACGCAGGGCGGCAGGTGTCTGGGTGACAGGACGTTGACCGTGCGATAGGGTCTACCTTTCACCACCATGACTTGTCAAATTTTGCTGGTACCAACTTGGAACATGGTGTTGGAGGTGCTGGAAAGAACGGTGGGGAAGATCAAAGCACTTGGGGAGCCGAGTCGGAGTTTGACCCCACTTGGTGCACGCAAATGGTACGGACAAACGCACCTCAAGCAAAGGGCAAGGAAATAGTCGAAGACCTACCTGATTCGTCTCATGCCAGAAATCATCTCGCTCCCCTTGTGGACATGAAGAAGATGATAGAACCAGGTACTAGAAGAGAAAAAATTAGTTTCTGCAGAAGAGAGCTAGAGAAGAAGAGTACCGTTCTGCACGACTATCATGCAAAAACCTCTGCCCCCAAAGTTCAAAATGCAGTAGATGCTCGCATACACCGGAAAGATGGACCCCTACGACCATATGCAAAACTATGAGGCCCTAATGTTGCTACATGGATGGGAAGACGAGATAATGTGCAGGGCCTTTTCCTTAACTCTGTCCGGACATGCGATGAAATGGTTTAATAACCTGCCTGAAAGGTCCATTGTCTCTTTTGACCAACTGTGAAGCAAATTTCTCAAGGCGTTTGCGGTGAATAGTCAGAGAAGGAAGGAACCGACCTATTTGCTCACTATTAAGCAGGGAGCTAAGGAGTCATTGAAGAGTTTTGTGGATCGGTTCAGAGATGCTACTTTAGAGGTGCGAGATCTGCAAATCGGTATAGCCGTGGTAGCCATGTTACAGGGGACAAGGTCTGAAAAATTGCAAGAATCCCTGTCGCTAGACCAGCCTACTACCATCTCAGACCTGCTTTCCCGCGCACATAAGTATGTAACCCAGGAGGAAGTAATGAAAATGGTGGCGATAGGAGAATCCAAGGATGGAAGGAAACGAGGAAGAGAGGTCACTGAAGCATCTTCTAGCCAACCGAGAAAGTTTGAGAAAGCTCCCGCACTAAAATACACTTCCTATACCCCACTCACTGAATCTCGGGCTTCAGTGTTGGCAGCTATTGAAGGATCAGGGCTTATACAGACTCCAAAGAAGGCGTCAGGGAATCTGGGTCGTGATTTAAGGTCGTATTGCGATTACTACTCAACGCATGGGCACACGCCCGAAAAGTGTAGGGAGTTGATGAATCAACTAGAAAAGCTAGCGCGAGAGGGAAAAATAAACCGTTTCGTGTGGAGAGGTGACAGAAACAACTATCCCGCGCGAAACAGAGGAAACCAATTTAGAGACAGAAGATGTGAAAACAGGGGACCTGTAAGACGAAATGAAGGTGACAGGAGAGATAATGACAGAAAGATAAAAGGAAGGAATCGAGAGGAAGATAATGAGCCCACAAGGCCAGCTATTAACGTAATATCCGGAGGTGAGTCATCAGCTAGTACCTTTTCCTCATCTCGAAAATCTTACGCCCGCCAGGCCCACCAAATCAACTCGGTGATGGGGGAAAAGCAGGATGAGGAACCCATTACTTTTACACCAGCCGATAGAGGGGATGTGGTGGTTCCTCATGATGACCCGATGGTAATTATAGCGATGGTAGCAAAGCACCTAGTGAGTCGGATCTTGGTCGACAATGGGAGTTCGGTGAACTTAATCTATTGAAACTGCTTCGAGAGGATGAATATCATGGAGGACAGGTTGAAACCAGTACCTACACCCTTATACGGTTTCTCTAGAGAGAAGGTAAAGGTAGCAGGCGCCATTCAGCTACCTGTTGCATTAGGGGAGAGCCCAAAAGAGGTCATCCGACAAGCGTTGTTTATGATGGTGGGATCAACTTCCGTGGCTTACAATATGATCTTTGGGCAGCCATTGTTAAATGACATGAGAGCGATGGTGCATCCCTGCTATTTGTTAATGAAGTTTCCGACTCCCCACGGTGTTGGACAAGTGAGGGGAGATCAAAGGAAAGCCAGGACGTGTAATGTCGCATCCACAACATGTAAGGGGATTCAGAGGAAGGAAACCCTTACAATTGAAGAACCGCCTAAGCCAAAACCTGAAGAGGAGATGGAGACAATCCAGTTGGATGAAGAAGATGAAGAAAGAATAGTGTATGTAGAGAGCCAGTTGCCTGAAGAAGTGAAAAGGGAAATAATTCGATGCTTAAAAGAGAATCGTGATGTGTTCGCATGGACCCCAGCCGATATGCCCAAGATTGACCATGAAGTTGTTTGTCATCGGTTGAACGTAGTCTCGGGGGCAAGGCCGATAAAACAAAAGAAGAGAAATTTTGCTCCAAAGAGACAACAGGCAATAAACTAAGAAGTTTCGAAGTTGTTGCAAGCAGAATTCATTAGAGAAGTTATCTATCCAGAGTGGTTGGCTAACGTTGTGATGGTGAAGAAAGCCAACGGGAAATGGAGAATATGTGTGGACTTCACGGATCTGAACAAAGCTTGCCCTAAGGATTCATATCCACTACCTCGAATTGACAAGTTGGTAGATGAAACGTGTGGGTATGAATTGCTTAGTTTCTTGGATGCCTTTTCGGGGTACCACCAAATCATGATGCATCCGGATGATGAGGAGAAAACTTTGTTCATTACCGATAGTGGGACATATTGCTATCGAGTAATGTCATTTGGTTTGAAGAACGCGGGGGCAACCTACCAACGCATGGTAAACAGGGTGTTCCAAGACTTGTTGGGCAACACCATGGAAGCTTATGTCGATGATATGATCATCAAAAGCAGGCAGGGAGAATCACATGCGTAGAAAATGACAAAGGTATTCAATGTGTTGCAACAGTACAAGATGAAGTTGAATCCCAATAAATGCTCATTCGGGGTAAGGTCTGAAAAGTTTCTGGGATTCATGATTACTAATCGAGGGATAGAGGCTAATCCCGAGAAAGTTCAAGCTATTTGGACATGAGGCCACCCAGAACTGTAAGAGAAGTTCAAAGGCTGACAGGGAGGATAGCAGCCTTGAGTCGTTTCTTGTCCAAATCAGCTGAAAGAAATCTACCATTTTTCAAGGCGATAAAGGCAGGAAAGAACTTCAAGTGGACGGAAGAGTGCAATGACGCCTTTGAAAGTTTGAAAGACTACCTGAAAGAGTTGCCTCTATTATCTCGGCCATAGCCCGGAGACCACCTCCTCATGTATCTCGGTGTAGGAGAGAAAGCTGTAAGTGCAGTCCTACAAAGGAAAGAAGGGGACAGGGATTGCCTGATCTATTATGTAAACAAAGTCCTGCTGGATGCCGAGACAAGGTACCCCTTAGTTGAAAGACTAGCTTTATCCTTGGTCATGGCAACTCGGAAGTTACGACCTTACTTCCAAGCTCACTTGGTGACTATCTTAACGGATCAGCCTTTGAGGCAAATACTGCAGAAACCAGAACACTCCGGACGTCTAATCAAATGGCCTATCGAATTGAGTGAATATGACATACACTTCCAGCCTCGCCAAGCAATAAAAGGGTAGGCGTTGGCAGATTTCATTGTAGAATGCACTGGCCGAGAAGTCCGAGAAGAAATAGAGTTAGTCTGGTGAAAATTATTTGTGGATGGGGCTCGTAACATGGATGGCAGTGGAGCTGGAGTTGTGCTAACCTCGCCTGAAGGGGAAACCTATGAGTATTCCCTACGTTTCAAGTTTCCAAGTTCGAATAATACAGCCGAGTATGAGGCCTTGATAGCTGGGATGAAACTTGCTAAGAAACTAGGAGTTAGCAACTTAATGGCCCATAGCGATTCGCAATTGGTGGTAAACCAGTTCTCGGGTGAGTATGAAGCACGAGAACCAGCTTTAGTCCCTTATCTGCAGAAGGTGCAATTGTTGGCACAGTCGTTTAAGCACTTCCAATTGACTTAGATAAACCGGTCAGAGAACAACCATGCAGATGCTCTTTCAAAGTTAGCTTCTTCAAGAGGAGTAAAAGGGGGTATGGTCAAAGTGGAATCCCTTGCTAAGCTAAGTATCGAAGAAGAAGGTGTCTGTGATATCGAGATCGGAGATGATTGGAGAGTCCCGATCAAAGACTATATATTGGGAAACACACTCCCAACTAACAAAGACGAAGCTCGAAGGTTGAAATTGAAAAGTGCCAGGTTTACCGTGGTAAATGTAGAACTCTACGAGCGGGGATTCACAATGCCCTTACTAAAGTGTCTAGGGCCCCAACAAGCTGAATACACCTTAGCCAAAGTTCATGAGGGAATATGCGATGAGCACTTGGGGGCTCGTGCCTTGGCCTCGAAAATACTGCGAGCGGGGTTTTATTGGCCTACACTGAGGAAGGATGCCACAGACAAAGTAAAAAGATGAGAGAAGTGTCAGAAATTCGTTCCTATAACTACCGCGCCTGTCTCGGCCCTTCAGAACTCTCTCCAACGAACTCCATTCGCACAATGGGGATTAGATATCTTGGGACCTTTTCCCCTAGGCTCAGGACAAAGGAAGTACTTACTTGTGGCCACGGATTACTTCACGAAGTTGATAGAGGCCGAGCCTTTGGCTACAATTTCTGAGAAGAAGGTGGAAGCAATGGTATGGAAGGACATAATTTGTCGATTTGGGATCCCCCGTGTGATAAATGCAGATCATGGGAAGCAGTTCGATTGTGATGCTTTTCGGAATTTCTGTAAAGGCCTAAATATTCTCCTAAGAATATCTTCCGTGTCTTACCCACAGGCCAATGGGCAGGCAGAGGTGAGTAATCGAACTATACTACACGGGTTGAAGAACAGACTGGATAAGGCAAAGGGAGCATGGGTAGATGAGCTCCCAAGTGTCCTCTGGGCCTACAGAACGACAAGCAAAGTGTCAACAGGAGAAACACAGTTCAATTTGGTGTATGGGACCGAAGCCCTCATCCCAGTAAAAGTTGGAGCTAAGTCACCCAGATTGGTCCCTTACATTGAGGAGCTTAATTCTTAAGGACTAAAGGATAATCTAGACCTGATAGATGAGCTGAGAGACAAGGCAAAAATGAGATTGGCTGCTTACCAACAGAGGGTAGTCACTTATTACAATGCACAGGTGAAGAACAGAGAATTGCAAGAAGGAGACCTGGTATTGAGAAAGTCGACAATTACAAACGCCCATAAGGAGGATGGAAAGCTCCGGGCTAACTGGGAAGGACCATACAGAATTAGAAAGATGGTCGGACCTAGCACATGCACCTTGGAAACCTTGTAAGGAAAGAAGATCTCAAAGACTTGGAATGCCAACCATCTTAAGCTGTACTGGCAGTAAACATTGTACTTTTTTCTGATTGTTATTATTCTTGTCTTTACTTTTCCATCTATTGCTCCGTTACTTTACATATATTATTGTTTTGCAATTATCTGATTCATGAATAAAGGCCAGCCCATCATTTTTTATATTCTCTAATGCAATGTGTGAGACAGATTATGTGTTACAGGAATTGAAATGAGGCAACAGCTGGCAAACACAAAAGTCTCTAAGCAAAAAATGCGCGAGACGGGCAAACTAAAGTCCCTAAGAGAAAAATGTGTGAGATAGGCAAACTAAAGTCCCTAAGCGAAAAATGCGCGAGACGGGTAAACACAAAAGTCCCTAAGCGAAAAATGCGTGAGACGGGCAAACACAAAGTCCCTAAGCGAAAAATGCGTGAGACGGGCAAACACAAAAGCCCCTAAGCGAAAAATGCACGAGACGGGCACATCTAAAAGTCCCTAAGCACAAAAAGGTGCGAGACGGGCAAAAACCAGTCCTTAAACACAAAAAGTGCGCAAAAAAGGCAAAACCGCGAAATCATCAAGCAACGAGCAAACAGACACGTGCGATACCCAAGTAACACAAAAGGTACAAACTATATAGCATGTTACGAGGTACGTTAAAATTTTCAAACTATTATGTTGTAATAAGTTGACAAATTATGGTTAACACCTTGACATTTTAGTCATTATTCAAAGAAATCCTTAAGCGAAAAAGCGCGAGATAGGCACAACGCTCGAGAAAAGTTCATATTTGCACAGGAATAAAAACGCTGTTTCAAAGTAGAACTTGGGGAGCAACAAGGTGTAAAGGTAAAGGTACGCTTTCGCCGCAAAAAATAGAATTATTCGATCTTTCTAATATCGCTTCAGAACTTTGTGATGCAAAAGTAATATAAGGTATTCTACTAAATTCACATAAGCAAAAGAAAGAGCTACAGAATGAAACGGTACTTTTCATTAAAAATGAATCTGTACATTGGAGTTAACAAACAAAACAAAATATACTAAATTATAATCTACGGCAATGACCGAGTTAGTCGGCTGAGAAGGAGCTACATCAGCACTAGCGTCTCGAGAAGCTTGAGGCTCAGGAACTAGAGGAGTCGAAGAATCAGGATCCTGGGGAGCCGAAGAAGCCATCTCGGAAGAAGGAACATCACCTGAAGGCCCTACCACAGCCGCAAAGTCTGGCACGGGATCAACGGTTGCAGAATCAGAAATTTGGAACTCATCGTTGTCTAACCCCAACAGTGCCTCGATAGACTCAGGCTGGTCGCCTGCCTCGATAGACTCAGAAACGTCACGCACTGCTGGAGGCTTAGATCGATCAAGTGCCTCAGAAGACTCAGGCTGACGTTGTGGCTGTCGAGGAGGCCACGGACCCTCAAGATTGTCCAGTTCATGCGGCTCCCTCCGCTAAATAGGCCTCCGGACTTTGCGAGTTGGGCTCATACTTGGTCCAAGAAGGAGCTTCGTAGTACTTGGCCTCCTCAGTAAAGAGCAATTCAAGAAAAGCCTCACTAGGTCGATGCTTTCCAGCCAAGCACAAGCCAAGTAGAAACCGTACTTAATGAATCCCATCGCGAACTCTGTTTTCTTGTCAAAGCAGTGCTGGGACAAGCGGTATTCATGAACGGCCTCGATTCGAGCTTCTTTCTGACGATCCAGTACGTTTTGCAGCTCCTTAATAGCCTCATCCCGCTGCCTCTCCATAGCTCCCCGATCGTTGACGGCCTTATTGTAAGCTTCTTGGTACCCCTGAAGGGAAGCCACCTTTGCTTGCTTTTCTTGGAGCTTCTGCTCGAGATCGACATTCTTTTATTCAGCTCCTCCACCCTTTTGGCGTAAGGGCGAAGCTAGACAACCTTGTTAAAAAGCTCCATTCTTTGCTTTCGAAGCTCTCGAATATCTTTGTTAGCTTGCTCCCTGAAAGCCCTGTGTCGAGCATTGACAGCCGTAATTTATTGAGCCGACTGACAAGACAAAAAACAGAAGTAACTCAAAAAACTAGACAGAAGAGGTTAAAATGGGGAAATTTAATTACCAAACAAGCACAAAACCCCTACCTTCATAGCGAGATAATCAGAATTATCCTCCGTTTCTGAGATGTTCTTGAAAAGCCCCGCCTCGTCACGAGGAAGTATGGTGCTCCAGGCCATACGAGACGCTATCCCGGCATCCTCGATGCTGTCATTGTCGTTCACTCCGTGATAGGTTTGGAAATCTTCCCCACCAATGACAACCCCGCTATCAACCGTATAGCGCCTCAAAGTAGGATCGGCTACCTTAGGCAAGACTGGTCTTGTAGGCATGGAGGCTTCAATAATCAACCTCTTCCTGTATTTGCGCCTAGGCTGGCGAGGAGCTGACCTACCCTCAGCGACACGAGAGACACCTTCTTGAAGGGCTGAATCACTCCTTTGAGACTCAGAGCTCTCGCGATCGCCCGAACCACGATCATGGACAAGAGGCCTCTTCCTTTTATTTCTCCCGGCCTCTTATGTAGGACGACTGGATTCACCAATAACAGGAGGAGGAGGAGTAGAAGCACGAGCCGGTCCAAATGGGCTTTAACTTGTGATTGAGGAAGAGGAACCGCTCGAGCAGCAGCGTTGGCATCCCTCCTACGCAGTAAATCTCGGAAGTTCATGCCTGCACAATATAAAAAGAAAGGATTAGCTGGCCTAGTAAAACGTCACGCACATGCATACAAGAAGTAAAAAAGGATTAGAAACCTAAAAAACCACCAAAGTCCTCTAAACTATCCAAGTTCGAATCCAATGAAAAATTGACGAAAGGACTCCCAAAGGCGTCAGCCTGACCCACTCAGGGTTCTCCTCTAATTGACCACTAGTACCCGTAACTTCAGGGGTCTCGTCCTCCGAATCTGAAGAGGATTCATCTACAAGGCGGCCTACGGGGGTGGATGCTTCGACTACGGGTACCGGGGTTGGCTGACTCGGACCAGCATCAGAAACACGTGGAGTTGTAGGTAGGTCAGATGAGGCAGCAGAAGCCCCAAGAACGGTCCTGCTTACCCCCCAGTCGGCAGCGGCAATATTCTTCGGGGTTAAAAGGGAAAATAAATCACGCTCCCCAATAGAACAGATTCGCCGAATAGGCTCACCAAATTGGTCTTTCAAAATTTCTGCTTTGAATCTTTCCGAGCGCTGTGAGTGGTCGGAAGTATCACAATTCCACCTAGTGCGAATCCGCAGGTCGCTTGGAATCTCAACAATGACCCACTCACTCTCAAAGCCACGCAGTTTACTAGGAAGGTCCGAGAAAATTTTATTGTTTGGAAACTCGTTGACCTTTAACCTCTGAGGGGAGAACGTTATTAACCCTTTCAACCCACGAACTCTGAAAAAAGCGCTTAAGAGAGGAACTGTTGGAGTAATACCCAAGTTATGACACACTATGGAAAACGCTACCAGCTGAGCCCACGCATGGGGGTGGAGTTGACACGGGACGATGTCCTTATATCTAAGAAACGCTTCACCAAACTCCGAAAGAGGGAAGCGAAAATTGAAGGATAAAGAAGCCTTATGAACGGCTACACTATTTCTAACCAAGTCAGGTGTAACCTCCCCTTGAACTGGAAGTCTATAACAATAACCCGAGGGAAGAGGGAAACGAGTCCTGATATCCTCTAAATCAGCATTTGTCAGAAAACACACAACACCACCTATCCTAAGTGTTTTACCCGGACGTTGCGAAGACATGGCAAATGTGTAAAGAAAAACCCAAAAACATGCGACAGACCTGATGGGGCGACAGACCTGATGGGCGACAGACCTGATGGGCGACAGACCTAATGGGCGACAGACCAGTTGGCGCGACAGACCTACCGGGCAAGACACTTGCCGGAGACCTGAAACTAGTGCGAGAGGTGATAAATAAGGCGACAAGTATATACTTACTGTCACTGAGGTCAGCAAAAGACTCCTGGTGTGAAAGCGAAAGACTTTTTTGGCGAGAGAGCTGAAAAATAGGCGACAGATGGCTACTCGAAGGTTTTTCGTGCGGCCTTTTGTCGAATCCCAACGGTTTATATAGTGGCGACAGGGAATCCCAAACGTCGCGCTTAATCACCTCTCTCGTAGAGTAGAGCTTTTTCATCTGCAAAAAAATGAAGAAAATCACAAAAAATTAGGAGGGCTATTCACAGTGGGCTAGGGCCTAAGGCACATATTTATACTCTCTTTATTGGAGAAATCCAACAAGAAAGTGGGGAGCAATTGATATGACAAAGTCTACCTACGTTGGGCCAGGCCCAAGAAGCGTCAGAGATCACCACTTGACAAAGAATCACTGGGCCACGTGACCTTGGGCGGCAGAAGGCAAAGCTGCACCATTACACCTGTCGCTGGGCGATAGACTCCCAGTCTGTCGCCTGCAGTCATAACGCAACACGTGGTGCGCATTACACCTGTCCCCGGGCGACAGACTCCCAGTCTGTCGCCTGCAGTCATAACGCGACACGTGGCGCGCATCACACCTGTCACCGGGCGACAGACTCCCAGTCCGTCGCCTGCAGTCATAATGCGACATGTGGCGCATAACTTCGGCTCCCGCTAGCGACAGACCCCTGACGCCACAACGTACCACGCGGTATGGGTCTCTCGCCGACGACAGGCTTCAATTTCTCCCGGTATTTGAGGAACTTGTGTTATACCTGGATACAAACTCTTAGCAAAATGACGTACTTATCCTCAAGTAATTAACCTAGAATATTCGCCTATAAATAGGCCCCAAGTACAATCTTACTCTCTAATTTTTGACTACTGGCTTTTACGCTTCCCAATACTGAAGAACTTTCTGCTGACTTAAGCATCGGAGTGTCTGCGCAGGGAACCACCCCTGCGTCTCTCTGACTTTTCTTGTTTTACAGAAGCTTCTTGGAGACACGTGGAGACTAAGTATGAACATCGACATCAGCATACCTTTATTGTTGTTTTGTGCAACAACAATATCAATTAATATTTTTATTATTAAAATTTATTTTTAAAAATATTTTACTATTTCAAAAAAATATTTTTAAAAATTAATAAAAATAAATAAATAATATTTAACAAAATAAAAAAATCTATTTTCAAAAGAGAGGTGAAACAGTAATTTTTGACTAGACCATTCCCCTCCAATCCTCTACCAAAAGAGGATTGGTCTTGACTGCACCATGGGGTGTAATCCAAATGCATCCCAGAGTGCAATTAGATTTATTATCTCCTTTGGATATCACCGCACCAAACCAAATGAGCCTAAAACAACGCCACTTAAAAAATCTAAAAATTAAAAATACTCTTTACAATCATAACAACCCAAAAAAATTTCTCATCCCATCCTTCTAGTTATTATTCTCCCTTTATCTCATAAACTCTAAAACACAACCATCCCTTAAAAAAAAATTTATCTAATTTTTCAACAAATCTCTTCTTCAATCTCTTCAATTATTTCAAAATTTTAGAGTTATGTTCTATAATTCTTGAACAAATTTCTTCTCCAAAATTTTCAACTTTTCCTTAATTTTTTCTTTTTAAAAATGGCAAAGCAGGGGTTTTAAGAACTTCAAAATCAAGCAGTTGGTGGAAATGGATTTTTGCGGGCTGATAAAGCCTTTGAAAGTTAGCTTCTGCGAGACAAAAAAAACCCATTGATAGCTCACTTTCACAATTTTTTTTTTGGAAACTCATTTTCAAAAGCCCTAAGTTTTCAAAAAAAATTTTGAGTTTGCTATAATTAGGTAATTTCAATCAAGGGTGCTTTTGTGTTAAATTAAAAATCGAATTCAGAACAATGAAGGCTTGGTCTTACGGTTGTTATTTCTCTTTAAAAAGATTAAGTTTAAGGTTCAAATCTCCTTCCCTCGTTGTACCACTTTATGAACTAAAAAAATAAATCAAAATTTAGATTGGGAGGCGCAAAAAGCTGATTGTGAGTACAATTTCTCCTTTACTAATTAAAACTTGACATTCTATTTGAAAATTGGGATTCCAATTTTGAGATAATTACGAAATGAAAATGATAATGTTATAATTTTCTTTCATTTTGCAGCTCACAATCATTTATATATATATATATATATATATATATCCAATGTAATAATTTATAACATTTACAATATGATTAACTAGTTTTGTGTCTCATGAGATGCACAGATTTTTGTAAATCTTTTAATGAGTTTTAAAATACTTATAAAACTTGAAATTAAAAAAAGAAAATTGAAACATGAAATTAAAACTGAAAAACAATAAATTTAAGGGATAAAGTAAAGAAATTGTTAAATAGATATTTAGATTATTAAAAATTGATTTTAAAAATATTTATTTAAAATGTGAAAGATAGTGGGTAGTTAGTTTTAATGAAGATAATAGATAAATGGTTTTAAATGTCTTGCAAGCCAATTGAGACTTGTTATGCATGTAAACGTTATATGGTGTATGTATATGTATGTGTGTGTGTGTGTGTGTGTGTGTGTGTGTGTGTGTGTATAGTAGAGATCCACTTACACATGTGAAAAACAAATTTGTTTTACATAGTTTTATATCTTCATATAGGATTAATATTTTTGCAAACCAACCGTTGGATTTAACAACCTATTCATATTTATTATGTATGTAAATTTTTGAATTAATATGCTATTTCTATCATTTTAATCGAGAATAGTATTTTTTTCAATATATATATCAATGGTTGAAATTTTATTTTATGAAATAAATAGTTAGACGTATTTGATTAATTTGAAATTTGGCATGTATGATCTATGTGAGTAGGTTGTTAAATCCAACGGTTGGTTTGCAAAAATATTAATCCTATATGAAGATATAAAACTGTGTAAAACAAATTTGTTTTACACATGTGTAAGTGGATCTCTACTATATATATAATATATATATATATATATATATATATATATATTTAGCACTTTGAGTTTTGATAATAATGAAGTACTTTTTTATTCATAAGTCTTGAGAATAATTGTAATTTTTATATTTATGTAGATAGAGCCCATGGGACATAATAGATAAATGGTTTTAAATGTCTTGCAAGCCAATTGAGACTTGTTATGCATGTAAACGTTTTATGGTGTGTGTGTGTGTGTGTGTGTGTGTGTGTATAGCACTTGAGTGTTGATGATAATGAATTACTTTTTTATCCATAAGTCTTGAGAATAATTGTAATTTTTATATTTATGTAGATAAAGCCCATGGGACATAATAGATAAATGGTTTTAAATGTCTTGCAAGCCAATCGAGACTTGTTATGCATGTAAACGTTTTATAGTATAAATATATGTATATATATGTGTGTGTGTATATATATATATATATATATATATATATATATATAGTACTTTGAGTTTTGATAATAATGAAGTACCTTTTTATCCATAAGTCTTGAGAATAATTGTAATTTTTATATTTATGTAGATAGAGCCCATGGGACATAATAGCCTTGCTAATAAATTATAATGTGTTACAATTATTGGATCACTATGCATCAAAGCTTTGTTCCTAGTACTATCAAGAATGGACGTTGATTGTGCTCAAAGATTAATACATGCTAAGTAAAGTATGCAATCGATCTAATAAGTTAAAATATGGAGAAATTTGAGGATAGCATGTGAGTGCTTATTAGAGAATAAGTTTATTAAGCATGCACCCATTATGAAAGTTCCATTTGGTTGTATCAGTTGAGTGTATATGAAATATACTCTTATGTAACAACAATGTAAGTAATCGTTAGACTTGAGGTGCTAGATTATCTTATATGTGGACTAGCATACTATGATTTCATCCTTACAAATTTGGAAGAGCCAAATGCCTAAAACAGATATTTTTGGGTATGTTCTAAAGCATATGAAAGTAGATGAGTAGTCAAGATAAGGATTCATCTCCCAAGTGACTTAAGGGAATAATATCTCACGTATCCTAGCTCATATTAACTCTGAAGTCTTTAGCCAAGACAAAATGAGAGTTAAATTTAATATTGGTAGCTTAAGGATAAATATGAAACGTGCCTAGAGTAGACACCGAGCCAAACTCCGTCTATTTATGAGATATTTAGATGAAAGGATAGAATTACACTAAGATGTTGTACACTGAATAGGTTAGTCAAACCATTCGACCTTTCTAACATTGGGTGGTCATGATGCGTTGCTAGACGCCACTCTTGATTTATGAATTAAATAGAAATTTAATTCATTACCAACATGTTGGAAATCTAATGGGTCACACATTATAAGATAAAAAATGGATTAAATTAAATTGACAGGTTTGGAAATTTTGGATTTCCTAATTGGACTTATTAAAGAGAATTATAATTGGACCTAATTAAAGAGTTTAATTAGATCAGCTTAATTAGAAGGATTTAATTAAGCTGTGGTCCAAATTATAATTATAATAAGTTTTAGGGCTAAAAGGCAATTATACCAATTAATGGGAGATAAAACCTTAGCCCATATAAGCCTTATTATAGTTGGCCATCCATAAGAAGAAAAACCCTAGAGTTGGTAGCGAAACCTTGTGGAATTGTTTCTTGTAGCTACTACCCCTTTTTATGTCTCATGATTCTTGATTTCTTCCTTGCTTCCTAGGTTCTTGAAAGTTAAGAAATCTTTTTTTAAATCCTAGAAAGTGAAATCAACATTGGATGGTGAGATTTTGAATCTCAATATACTAACATAAAGACTGTCCTGATACAATTTAGCCTCCTAAAGGTTCTTATTATTATTTGTGCGAATTACTGTTAGAGGTCGGACTGTAACAACCTGTGTGGTGTATGTGATCAAGTGAAGCTTCATAATCTTAAGATACAAGTCCTCAAGATAAAGGTATGAAAGTTGTTTTGAAATCCATTGTTTTCCTGCCAATTTCTATGTATTAAGTTTGATCCAATGGATGGTTTTGGTACTAACTTGTTTAGTTATATACTCCACTACATATTATGATGTATGATTGATCAAGCATGAACTGAAACCTTCAATATTATCATGAATATAGTGATATTAATTCAATCAAAGAATTTACATATGATTTAATTGTAATAACACTACTTAATGCTAAAAACTACCACACTCAGTAAGTCATTGAAAGAAAAATATTGATTTAATGCTCAATTAAGAACTTAATCTATAAGATGATGCTCACTTCAAAACTAGACATTTTATTTTTTGCAATTAAAGATTAAACGATATCGACTTGTAACAAATAATGACTTTATGATGAAACATCAACCATGTTACATGCGCTATTTCTTAATGTGAGAGATTTAATTGATCGTTGAGTTGTTTTTTTTTTTTTTTTGATGTAGCAAGCCAAGTGGACTACATTTTTCTACTTTTCTAATTCCTAAAACTCAAAAAACCCTAAACTAACCAAATCCTTAATACACTAACAATTGATTGGACGAAGTGGAAGTGATTTTTTTTTTCAATTATTTAAACATGGTTCGAATCCTGGAGTCTTCACTATTAAGAGAGCTTCACCACTTACCACTTCCAGTCCGAACAAGATAATCTCAAACCTAAAATAGATAAGAATACATATGATTAAAAAAAATCCCTAATAACCAACAACTGGTTGGCGTGGGTGGCAAGCAGCCCTCGTTCCTTAAGCAAGGCCAGGGTTCAAATCCTGACTTGTGTATGGAGTGCCAGTGTTGGGAGAGGGACAAGCCTAACCATGCTCTGCTTCTCCCGACTCCGGAATAGTCACCGAAGGTGGAAACCGGGAGGTTTCGACCAAAAAAAATCCCTAATACTCATAAATCCAAAAAAAAGTCCCTAAATTAAAAAAATATCAATCACATAAACAAAATTCCATAAAAAAATAATAAGAAATTCACTCAAAAAAAAAACTCAAACGAGATTCAAATCAATTCAGCCAAAATACCCGTTCACATATTCAAGGGAAAAAAAAACCTAGAACAATCCACATTCAACGACATAATAAAAATATAAATACAAATATAATAAACCTCTTATCTTTGCTCTATTTGCAACTGTGTCAATCTCTTTGATTGAAATCGAAAACGAAGCCAAAAGTTTAACAAAAGAGATGAAAAATAGTGAAAGAAAAAAAGGGGAATAAAAGGAATAGTAAAGAAAACAATAGAGGTGGGATTTAACAAAGAAGCTAGAACCATTAACCGGTTCCCTGGTCAAATGGCTAATGCCACCCCTACTTATTTTTTAAAATTATTTGCAGATTCCATGGTTGAGCAAGGAAGGGAAAGAAAAATCCACGTATGTATGTTGACAAGAGCTGAAAAAGGGAAGAGATGCAATTTTAGAGGAGAAAATAGAAGAATAAGAGAAGGATGAGAGAGAAACAAAAGAAAATAATGCTAGTTTTCATTTTTTATAAAATAAATCTTATATTTTAGTTTTACTTTTAATTTTAATTTTTTTTACCTCAAATACAAACACGGTAATATTTTTCTTACCCTTGTCACCATTCCGTCTTAAAAAGTCAATAACGTTAAATCATTAATTAGACAAAATAACTAAAATGTTTAGTTTTGAAGTGAGTATCGCCTTATATGTTGCGTTCTTAATTAATCATAAAGTCAAACTATTATGTGAAAAAGAAAAGTATTTTGGAAGAGAAAAGAATAACGCTATTATGGGTAATTTTTTTTAGTAATAGTTTTTAAGAAAGACATAGCTAATTTTTTTAATATATATACACATTTAAAGGATGTGAATATCTCTATTTTATTATTCAATATTATGATTTATTTTATTTTCTAGGTGTACTTAATTCAATTGAGTTGGTGTCACTTGACTTGTAATATCAATCTAATTAAGAACCTTATAAGTAATATAGATATAATCAGATTTTGAACTTTTAATAACCTATTATCCAATTATGTAGGAGAAGAAGAAAAAATACATTAAAAAAAATGAAGTTTGAAAAAAAAAAGTTATCTGATTAGTTGGATGAATAGTATTGTTGAATGCATGTGAAATAAAAAAAATTAGAAAGACATAAATGTATCCATTCATATATTATTATTATTATTATTATTATTATTATTATTATTATTCAATAATTTTACCTTATTGATATAAAGTGCGCACCAAATCAATTAAAAATTTTGAATCATTATATAAATTATATATTTTCTTTATATAAATATATATATATATATATATATATATATATATATATATATATATATATATAAAACTTAAAAAGAAGGCACCCATTTTTTAAGAGAAATTCTAAACCCAACTATTTTACTTCTACACCAATCTTTGTCTTCTTTTTTGATATGGTTGTAAGAAGCGAAAAAGCGCTTGCATTTAGCAGCTCGCACTTCTTCTTCTTCTTCTTCTTCTTCTTCTTCTTCTTATTATTATTATTATTATTAGTATTCAATAATTTTACCTTATTGATATAAAGTGCTCACCAAATCAATTAAAATTTTTAATCATTATATATATATATATATAATATAGGGGAAGGATCCACTTACACATGTGTAAAACTAAATAGTTTCACGCACTTTTTTAGCCTTTGGATTGAATTTAATGCATGGCTTAGATTAAAACCCTTTTTATGTAAAATTAAATGTAAAACTTAAGGTAAAAATATTTTTCACTTCTTGTTTTACATTTTCTTTTGAGCCTCTCTGTTATGCATCTTCTCTCCCACCTCTGTTTGTCACATCTCACGGCAGTCGGCAGTCTTCTCTTCTCTCTTTCTCTTCACATAATCAGCCATATTCAAGGCATTCTTTGACCACCCAAATTCTTCTTTCCCATTCCCTGCAGTCGGCAACCACCCAAATTCAAGGCAATCTATAGTTCTTTGACCACCCAAACTTACTCGTTCCTTGCAGTTGGCAATTAACGGTAGTGTCAGTAAGTTTTTCCATTTGGTTTGCTTTTGGCATTTTTAATGTAATCGAAGATAGGGTCTTGTTACCCTTTCAATCCTCTTGCACCTTTTTTTCTTAAGTGTGCACTGATGGAACAATCTCAGAGTATAAAACACATTCTCTGTTTTAATTTTGGCTATGTTTATGATAAGAATCAAAATTTTGAATCGGAAAAAAAGTAGGCAATTAATAAGTATATGCAACTTATGCAACATCTCCAATTAGTTCCTTCTTCCATCTCTTCCATTTATTCTCCTCTCATGTCATCTCTCATTTTTTTTTTTCATTTTACCTTGAGGAAGAGAGGCTGAAAAGAAATCGTAAAACAAGAAGTGAAAAATATTTTTACCTTAATTTTTACATTTAATTTTACATAAAAAGGGTTTTAATCTAAGCCATCCATTAAATTCAATCCAAAAGCCAAAAAAGTGTGTAAAACTATTTAGTTTTATATCTGTGTAAGTGGATTCTTCCCCATATATATTTATATATATATATATATATATATATATATATATTTATATAACTTAAAAAGAAGGCACCCATTTTTTAAGAGAAATTCTAAACCCAACTATTTTACTTCTACACCAATCTTCTTCTTCTTTGATATGGTTGTAAGAAGTTAAAAAGCACTTGCATTTATTAGCTCTCACTTATTATTATTATTATTATTATTATCACTACCCAGGGCCCAACAGGCGCATCTCACCAAGCTTAGTAATGAATAGCCCACGAGCCACGCTCATGTAATCTTATAGAATTTGGCTAAAACACTCTGTAATGTAAAAGCATTTGTGGGTGTAACTGCCTACTTTATTACACAATGGGATATAACCGCCTATAACGCCCACTTAACTACATGATAGGGTGTAACCGGCTACAGTAATTGCCCATACGCCCACTTAACTACATGATAGGGTGTAACCGACTACACTAACTGCCCATAATGCCCACTTAACTACATTGTAGGGTGTAACCGGTTATAGCACCCGTTACACTCATGATCGCCTAAATAAGAACACAGAGACAAGAGGAATAAGGTATAAAAAACACACACTCATCTTCTTCAACTTTGATATTCTTCTCTAAATACTTTACTGACTTAAGCATAAGAGAAAGCCCCACTGGGAACAACCCCAGTGGTCCTTGTTTTGCAGGTTGATCCAAGGAGGAACAAGTTGATTCAACATCAACAAGCCCAATGACCTTTTTGGCATCAACATTTTGGCACCGTCTGTGGAGAAAAAGAAGAAGCCATGTCAAATTCTCAAACAACTAATCCGAAAATATTCAAGTTTCACAACCACCATTACAGTCAACCGTGGTAACACCGATGACCACCTTAACCCTATCTACAAATATTCCATTTCAACCAACCTGCTTGTTCCCAATATTTGGAATTACGACCAACAATGCCCATAACCCTCTCACCTATACTGAATCAGTAGTCACTACCACACTTCCTCAAAATACCACCTTACCCCAATTTACGGCTGGAACATCTCATTTTCTACCTTCATTTCAGGTGATAACCATAGACTAGTATAACCAACTACTTGCCCAAAATCAAGCCCTAAACACCAAGTTAGAGCATAATGCTAAACTCATAGAAACCTTGACTGCCCAACGTCAGGCGATTAGTCAGAGTGATCGCCAACAAGTGCAAGAGACTGCTGGTCATCCACACAAACCCAACTCACCACAACCAAACATAAATCTACACCATCAACATGATCCCATTATGAACCACAGTGATTCCGGGAGGAGAAGAGAAAGAGAAGAAAGAAGTGTTAATTCCCTAGTAATATCCACCAAAAGGACCAGAGTAGCCCCAAACTGTTCGGAGCTGTCTATCCACGAGAGCCTTGATGCCATGTACGAAGAGTTGAAGGAGTTTAAGAAGGGAAAACAAGAGATTGTCCACTGTGTCAAGCGAACCGACAGTCCCCTCGCCAAGAAAATTAAAGAAGAAGTGGTTCCCTATAACTTCAAAGTCCCCAAAGAAAAATATGATGGCACAGGCCGACCCCCAAGATCATATATTATGCTTTGAGGCGATTTTAGATCTCTATGGGACCACCGATATAGTAAAGTATAAGACTTTTCCAACCACACTTAAAGAATCAGCTAGATCCTGGTTCTATTCTTTACCAGCCAATTCAATCACTAGTTTTAATTAGCTTAGCAAATTGTTCGTTGGACACTTCTTGGCTAATAAGAAACAAAGAAGAACTTCAACAAGTCTTATGTCAGTTGTTCAGCACCCCAATGAGAAGCTAAGGGATTACATCCGTAGGTTTACTGTCGCCTACGCCGATGTCAAGGATCCCAATGATAGCTTTGTAATTCAGGCTTTTAGAGCAGAGGTGCTCAACGATCATGTCTATTACTCCTTATGCGATGACCAGTTGGTAGCGTTACACGAAGTATTGCAGAAAGCCAACACATTGGCTGAAGTAGAAGAGATCGGGGAGAGGAACCTGGAAATGAGCCTTCATATTCCCATCTATTATGCCTACTATACTAATCCTACCCCTAGTCGGAATACTAATGGTGGTATCCTCAAAAGAATAGTGAGGCTTGATTTTAGTAAGCTTCACGTCGATAAGATCATTGTCGGCCAATCACCGGCCACCGATTCTAACTGAAGACAAGTTCTTCGCAGACATTCTTGACAAAACGAAACTAACAAGTGAAGAAGAACAGAGACTTACAGAAGCTTGAAACGGCAGAAAGAACAGCTGAGAAACATAGACAGAAAACTTGCAAGAACTTCGTACCACTGTAGCAAATATGGTGAAATGGAACCCAAAAGGTTGGTTTATATAGAGGAAAGGAAAGAATACTAGGAGGCGTAGCCAACTAGTGAACCAATGACCATTAAACACGTGGATGTACGAACTTAACTTACATAGCAATTAAGACTCAACACACAGATGTACTGCAGTTTAAGGGCACGTTTATCCAACATTCCACTAAGAAGGTGACATGTGGAAAGCCCACGTCATACGATTAAAAATACAATCAATTCTGGGTGCGGCTCAAGATGCAAATCAAAGAACAAGTGCAATTTTAAAATTTGAAATTCCCGCCTATCTATAATATGGTTTGGGCAAGCAATAAATCTTTCAAACAAAAGGCGAGCGCAATATTTTATGGCGACTACAATATTATATGGTGACCACTAATCACTTTGTAATTAGTGCTCGCCAGGGAGGCATTATGTTAGTATCACTACGCAAGGCCTAACAAGCCCATCTCACCAAGCTTTGTAACGAATAGCCCACGAGCCACGCTCATGTAATCTTATAGAATTGGGCTGATACACTTTGTAACGTAAAAGCATTTGTGGGTGTAACTGCGCATTTTATTACACAATAGGACATAACCGCCCATAACGCGTACTTAAATACATGATAGGGTGTAACTGGCCAGAGTAACCGCCCATAATGCCCACTTAAGAACATGATAGGATGTAACCGGTCACAGTACCCGTTACACTCATGATCGCCTATTTAAAGACACAGAGACAGGAGGAATAAAGTATGAAAAACACACACTCATCTTCTTCAACCTTGATATTCTTCTCTAAAAACTTTACTGACTTAAGTATCGAAGAAAGCCCACTGGGAACAACCTCGGTGGTTCTTGTTTTGTAGGTTGATCCAAGGAGGAACAAGTTAATCCAACATCAACAAGCCCAGTGACCTTTTGGCATCAACAATGATGATGATGATGACGACGACGACGACGACGACGACGACGACGACAACAAAACACCCACACTAATATTCTTGAATTGAGCTATTCTAAATTCTAATTTAGTTTAATGGCTTTCGGTTGGTTTAGTTCTTTTTGTTTTAGTTTTCGGGCAGAGATTGGTTTATGGTTGATTTATAGCTTAGCTTAGGTCCATCAGATTCAAAGCTGAATTCTTATGGTGTCTTGGCCCTTTGTAGGCCCAGGGTGTGTATGGTTTCTTTTCGGCGTCCTTTTATGTTTAACGCAAACTTTAAACTACTGCATCCTACATCATGCCCAAATTCTTTGTGATGCTCTAAATGTACTATGAATTTTATTAATATTTAATAAATTGTTATTCTAAAAAAATTGAAAAAATCACCTCAATAAATAACTATAACTTAAAATCATGTCTATATATAGATATTATTTTCAAATAATTATTTTTATGTTTATAACAATTGGCCATATCTGGCCTCATTTTCAAGTTTATTAGTGTTAAGAATTAAATATTAATTTTATAAGAAAGTAGTGCATTCACCTGCCAGATTAAACTCAACTTCTAAAAGTAGCCTTTAGCTTCTGCATGTAAAAATTGAAATTGAGCATCTATATATTCTAGGTGAGCTAAAAGTTGAAATAAACTAATATATATATATATAGAGAGAGAGAGAGAGAGAGAGAGAGAGAGAGAGAGAGAGAGAGGGGTTAAGTTACACTCATGTAGAATAATTTCGTTTTAAATCATTTAATATCTTTTTGTAGGATTTATATTTAATATCTTGTCGTTGAGTATTATACTCTATTTGATAGATTACATAAACAAAATTTAAATTAATCGAAAATGTTTAATTGTTAGCTTGATAATAATAAATCTTCAATTGTTAATATATATTGAAAATATATGCTATTCTTAATCAAATCAAAAAAATTTCATTGTAAAAAAAAATTGTAATTTAAAGTTGATAGCAAGATTAATAAAATCTTCTAATACGTAACAACTTTACCCGAACTAAACAGATTAAAAGAGATTAAGCTAATGTTAAATACATATCTAATCAACTTAATCAAAGCTGTGTTTTTGGTTGGGCTTTGCATTGGTTTAAAAAAGTACAAAAAATATATTGTCCAGTCCAGTTCCATGGTGCAATGTACTAGATATATATGCCAATGAAAATAAAATAAAATAAAAGGGTAAAAAAGGTTGAATAAATGGGAAGCACACATCTCAATATACAGAAAGCGTAAATGCATGCATGAATGATGCATTGTACAAGCAAAATGGATCAAAAGTATTATTGTATCAGTTTGTGCTCCACCGGCATTAAAGCCGCCCTTCATTGAACCTACCTACAAATATTTTATTTCTTCATTTAGCTGGAAGGAGGAAGGAATAAAGAGGAAATCTTCACTTTGTATATAGACATGCAATATTATTTGATTATTAATTGGGATAACGAATGAATGGGATGGAGAGAGAGAGAGATGATCGTCAAGCCAAATAGAGCCCAAATGCATGCATGCATTAGTGTATTTCAGTCGTTCACCAACGTTTTCAATTGCCACGAGAAAATATATATAATATTATCGCGATAGCAAAGCAAAGACCTAGATTTCAACTAGTCTTGAGACAAACGTGGGGCGCACTGGATTTTTGTATAAAATGAACAGAAACAAATTATAACAAGAGTCAGAAATTGTTGTTCTATACTTTTATTACTATAATTCCACAAAAAGAAAAACAACTATGGTTGAGGCCATAGAAAAACAAGTTAAAACTTGGGTCGTTAATTTATATATATTCCCAAACGAGGATTGAAAACGATGGACTATTTGTCTACAGTTTTCCCAATATATATGCTTTAAGTCTTCTGAAGGGAGGTCGACCATCTTGTCGGGTCAATGAAGACAAGAAACATTGGTTTCCTGAAATTTATGTCAGTTGGATGATTCTTGGAAAGTTAGAATATTATAGAGAACTAAATATTTATTGAACGTATATTAAAAATATTGGGGAGATAGGAAATCGAGGATGCCTTTTCTTGCTTCCTTCGGGCGGAAAAAATTATTTGTTTAAAAAATAAATTGTCTTAATTAATCTTGTATACTTGTGCTCATGCATTTACCAACCAAAAAAGGAAAAAAAAAAAGGATGTGGAGTTTGAAGTTTGAACTTCATCACAGGCCTTTGACAGCTTGGTTTTTTCCCTTGGAGGATTTTTGAACTCCTTCAAAGCTTCACTAGAGAGGAGATGCCAAAGACGTATAAACCCTAAGATATTAAGCACATGCACATAGGTTTTTAAAGCGAGTCCATGTTTGAAAACTTGTATTTAAGAGAGTAAATTTGGATTTAACTTGTTATATAAGTCGTGAGAATTAAATGTACAAATCATACATAAATTAATTAAAATTTAATATGTTTATACATTTAAAAGGTGTAAAAATGTAAATTTTAAATTCACAAATACCTATAGGTATTTCAAATTCACCTTTGAATAAAGATCCAACACATTTATGAATTTCAAAATAATAATGAATGTTATATTTACAAGTGCTTTTATCGTACTATTTGTACTAATAATTTAGAAATTTATATATATTTTTTAAAATTTAAGTTAGCAAAATTTTCACTTCTAATACTTGAGTTTGAAGAACATGTTACACTTCTACGGATTTGATGAAGATGAAACTATTAGAACTTCATCTTTGGACTTTAAACTTTTGGGCTTTAAACATTTTGATAAAACTTGAACTTCAATATTATGAAATCAACGAACTGTTGAGATTTATTTTGAATCTCACATTGAAAATATAAGAGATATTATAAAGGCTTTTCTTTTATAAATGATGTATTAGGTTTGATTTCTAAAGTATCCAAAGAGTTATTATAAAAGGTGTAATTTGGTTCTTTGGGTAATTGGGCTTTAAGCTTGTAAAAAGTTTACAATTTTTCTCTTCTAAAAATTGCACAGTTGTAATTTTTTGATTAGTTATTAGTTTGGTTGAGTGATTATAGGCCAATTTAATTAAGTCAAACTACATTAAAAGTTATTGTGTTCGTTTTTGTCTTTTTCAGTTTTTGTGGATATTTGAATTAAGGATTTTTTCCCAATAAGTGGCATCAGAGTCGAAGGTTCGTGATTTTGCAAGATGAAGAAAGTAATATCTGGAGGTATGTCTAAGTTTAAAATTCCTTTATTTGATAGTAAAAGTATTTTTATGTTATGACAAAGTATAATTCAGGATCTTCTAGTTCAACAAGGTCTAGATTTAGCATTAGAAGAAAATAAGCCAAAGAGAATATATGATAAAGATTGGGTTAAAATTTAAAAGAGGGTTGCTAGCACAATTAGATTGGCATTAGAGGTGGCAAAAGCTGGTCCAAACTTGAATTGACCAAAAAAAACCAAAGGCTCGAAATCGAAAAAGTTCGAACTAAAAAAAGCTCGAAACCAAAAAAACTTGAACCTAATAAAAACCCGAATCCAACACAACTCGAACCCGACATAACCCGAAACTGATACAATCTGAAACCGAGACTGATTCGATTTGAATCCCATAAAAAATTGAATTTATATCCTGAAAAAACTCGAATTATAATTATATAATTATTATTTAAAAATAAATAAATAATTGATGCACTTTTTTAATTATAAAATTAAAGTGTGTATAAAAATAATTATTTCTAATAATAAAGTGTAATTTAAAAATATACTATAGTAGTATTATTGTGTAAGTGGTAATTTTAATAAAATTTGTTTTTTATACTTTATTAATATTATGATTAATTATATTTAAATAACAAGAATTATATTAATTAATTTAGTAATATCTACTATTTAACATTTTAATTAGACATTCAATCAATTAATGTATATCTAATGTTATTATGTTAATGTGAACATGAAAAAATTAGTATTCAATTAGTATATAACTGTATATAATATGATTATATCAAATGTTATTATTTAATAATATAATATCAATTAGTGTATATAACTTTTTTAATTCAACGCTCTAAATTTTTAATAAGATACTTGATTAATTAGTGTGTACGAGTGTGATTATATTTAATGTAATAATGTTAATATTACGATTTATGTATAAACCAAAAGCAAAATAAATATAAAATTGAAGTAATTGGTTCACCAATTATTAACAATATTAAGTATTTTTTTAATTTATATTATAGTTTTATTCAACATTATAATTGTACAACTAGTTAACTAATTATACGCTTAGATTTAATTTAATCACTAATTATGTAGGTATTTAAAAAAACAAAATAAATGTAAGAAAAATTCTTAAAATTTAAAATTTTATTAAAAACATAATATAATTATTAAAAAAGCTAATAAAACAAAGTAAAAAATATTATTAAACTAAGAGCGTCCAAATTCTAATGGTCCAATTTTAATCCAAAAAAATATAATGACTCAATAAGTTATTATTAAGAGTATAAAGCATTTATATAAATATTTAATTATTTAATGTAATTTATTTATAATTTGTTAGTTATTTATTTATTTATGTGGCTAATACTTTTTTATTTTTACTTTCTTTTTGTTTTACAACATATATTTTTAGCTCACTTAAAAAATAAATTTTTATATAATTATTAATTTATAATTATATATTTTATAACAACTGTGAATATCATAGGATATTAAAAAAATAAATAATCAAAGTAACACTACAGGAAAATTAACTTTTTACGGCATTAATTTAGCAGCATTTTAAAAAAAAAAACGCCACTACACCTTGAGTTTGCAGCAACAACTTTGCAAAACTCTTTGTAGATTCCCTTTTAGCTCTAGAGCACTTGAGAAATTTTCTTGGTGTTGCAGGAATTGGGGCTGGATATGGACAAGTTCATCACTCACTCTGTTCCTTTCGTCAACATCAACAAGGCCTTTGATTATATGCTCCAAGGCATCGGTAATTAATATATTTGTTATAGTGCTTGTGCTTGGTAGGGTTTAATATATTTGTAATTAAGTTTAGGGATGGAATGTAGCAAGAGCTTCTTAATCTATTATTTAACGATTGATTTCATTCGATTTGTGACTACCTGTCTTATTATGTAAGTTAAGCATGTTTAGGATTTAATATATTTGTAATTAAGTTTAGGAATAGAATAGAGCAAGACTTTTTTCTTAATCATTATTGTTTGTGACTGTCTTAACCAGCTAAAAATGCTATTGAGTAAGCAGCTTGTGTAAAACAAGTTGTTGCAGTGGTAGTAGCTTTTTGAGCTGAAATTACGTAATAATATAATATCTTAATATTTTAGTAGTATTTATAGTAGTTCCGTGAAAAAACAAAAATTGAATGATACAACAATCTTTTATATATATTTTTATATATTAGTAATATATATATATATATATATATATATATATATAAAGGAAAATTTTATGAGATTGATTTACTAACAAAAGATGATGGGCATTTTCTAGTGATTTACCATAATTAAAAGTAAGACCAAATTTTCTCAAAAGCTTTTTACTTGATGTTTAGGGTTGTAAGAAGAGAAAGTGAGTTCTCAAAAATCATAATAAGTCTGGTGTTTATTTTCATCAGAGTTGAAAAATTTTAATAAACTTGTATAATTATCATATCATCAATTATAATTTAAACATAGACATAGTATATCATGTAAATTTGTTGGGCTCTTTTACAAAGGCAATAGCATGAAAGATTTTATTGAAGGTCAAAGCTTTATATAAAAGGAATAGAGAGTTCTCACGAATGATGGCTTAAAGCCAAAAAGTAAATAAATAAAAAAACTTGGTTTCCCGTGAATTTGATTAGACATAAAGTGATGACTTTATGTCAAAAATTGGTTTTCCAATCGATGGCGCAGTAAATTTGAAATCAACAGTTGGCGCAATAAATTGAAAGGACAGATGACAATACATCACAGCTGGTAGTAAAGAGGGCTTGGGGTGGTGCAGTTAACGCTGCTAAAATAAAAACTTAGTGGCGTTTATTTCATAAAAACGCCGCGAAGCAACTATAGCTAGAGGCGTTTCGTAAACGCCACTAAATTAGCGGCGTTTCTCCGAAAAATGCCGTTATATTTGCCGACACTAGTATAGCCGACATTTTCTTGTGGCGTTTTTATAAAATGCCGTAATAATTTAGCGGCGTTTATAAACGCCGCTAAATGACAAAAAAAACGCCATTAATGATCCAATTTCCTGTAGTGTAATAAAAACATTAAAATATAAAAATTTATATTTATATAAATATTTATTAAAATTTAACTTTAGTTTAACAATTCTATTATATTTTTATTTAACTATATAAAAACTTAAATTAATTATTACATTCAAAATTATAAAAAATATTTATAACTTATATAATTTCAAAATAATTTGATTAAGCCCTCTAAACTTGCTCTGTTATCATTGGATTGAACCTGAAAATACCTGAAATCGAAAAAACCTAAACTTGAAATAACCTAAAGACAACTCGAACCAAACCCAACCAAACCCACCCAAACCGGCCAATTGCCACCTCTAATTGACACTTACTCTAGAGATTAAATACAATGCACTAACTGAAATAACACCAACTGGATTGGGACTATGCATCATAATTGCTGACGAATATATTGTGTTTGAAAATGGATCTATATTCCTTGAAGGCAGATGAAGGTACGAGTCTACATGATCACCTAAATGAATTTAATAAGCTAGTTTTACATTTATTGGCTATTGATTTCAAAGAGTTGAAAGAAGAAGAGAATGCATTGCAACTGTTATCATCTTTGTTGAAGTCATATGGACCTTTAGTTCAAAATTTATTGATAGGTAAAACTACTTTAATGTTGGATGTGGGTTTTTTGGGTAGTTGTGTTCTTTGGGTAGTTGGGTTTTAGGCTTATAAGGAGTTTGCAATTTTTCTCTTTTAAAAATTGTACAATTGTAATTTTTTGATTGGTTATTGTTTGGTTGGGTGATTATAGACCAATTTGATGGGGCCAAACCACTTTAAAAGTTGTTGTGTTCGTTTTGCTTTTTTCAGTTTTTGTGAATGTTTGGATTGGGAATATTTTTTTCGCAACAAGAACAAGACATGTTGCAAATGCCGCTTTTCTTATGACTTATTTCACCACACCAATTACGTCATAGAATAGGGGTTTGTTGAAATAGTCCTAGGATACACTCAAGTCAACCGTTTGAAATCACTTTGCATTTGTGAAATTAAACCATCAAACACTCTTGATAAGTACAAAAGTATATTTTTTAGTCACTATTTTCTACAATGAAACAATGTGTAATAGGCTTATTTCTATTTTGAGATTGAGAGAGAATGAGAGAATTTTGAATTTTTAAGTGTGTATTGATTGAACCTTGGATTCTTTATTTATGGAGATTTTTTAAAGAGATGTGATTTTTTATTTGAATGACATAATCGTTCACTTGTATTGTTTAATTCAACAAACACACCTTTCTACCATGATCACAACTTATCAAAACTAATGGTTATACCTTTCAACCATTTAGAAGTGAAAGAATAATTTTTGGGAGAGTTTGTTACTCTTTAGGCAAGAAACTAACCGTTATGTATACTTTTATAATAGGATGGTCGAATACTCGAATAAGGCAGTTGATTGCGCTAGAGTTAATTTTAAACTAAAGCTACACTTTGTATGGGCAGTTGACTATCCCTTTTAGGCAATTGATCGTCCTGTATGGGCTTCACTTCAATCGATTTTACTCAATTGTCATTAAGTAGAAAACATACCAAACACTTTTTTTATTTATCCATGATTAAATAACATTTTAATCAATATCGTTTTTCTTTTTAATTGGAAATTTTTTAAATAGAAAATATACAAGTATATGTTTGGCCCAACTTATGAAAGAACTTTTTTACCATAAAAAAAAGCCCAGGGTTTGATTCTCAAAGGTTTAAAATTTTTAATTTCTACAGGAAGCAGATCTGAACTATTTGATGAAGCTACAAAACAACACTTCTTAATGAAATGTTAATTTTAATAACATGTAGTTAGTGAATTTCTATACATTTTCAATTTACTCATCAATAATTCACAGAATTATATAAAGGATTATATTATTTCACAATATTTTTTATATATTTTGTTCAATTTTTATATTAATTTCATTTATTTTTTATTTTAATTACCAAAACTATTTTTATTCTATTTATTTGTTTCACTAAAAAATTTGTGATTTAATTTAGTAAAGTTAATTATTTTTATTTTTTTATTTATTAAAAATATACAAAAATTTTATTAAATAATTTTCAACATTGTATGATTTGTATTAAGCTTGTCAAATGCTAATTTAACATATATTAAAAGCACTTTTAGAATAGCTCAACTCAAACAACACTTTTATAAACAAACCCTGAATGGTAAGATGGTACTTAAACTTTTAGCAATATTTTAAATTGGTCCCCAAACTTATATTACACTTATTTTTATAATTTGCGCTTATTTTTATAAGTTTACGCTTATTATCATGTGTTTTATTATACCTTTAACTCTTTTACGCCAATAAACATTAGTTTTATCATTATTTTCATGTTTTTTACAACAAAATTTACAATAATTCTTATGTGCTTACGACCAAAAGGATCTTATAATTAGTATGGTATTCAACTTTCATTAAAAAATAAATAAAAAGTCAAATGCTTCACTTTTCAAAAAAAGTGCCAAATGCTTCAAATATGATGCTTTAATAATTTTAAGTTTAATAAATATGAGCAGTCTGTAACCAAAAAAAATAAATAAATATGAGCAGTCCAATGCTTGAATTTGACATTCAAGTGCCCATGAATAATATAAACCCAAGAGTATGAGTTTCACGGGCAATTGACTTCCTTAATAGATAGCAGTCATCTGTTACATGTAATTTACAAATTAGGTCCAATTACGTAGCATCAGTTTCGCAATTTTAAATTTTGTTACATAAAATATAAGAACACTAGTTTATGACCCGTGCGATGCACGGATTCTTTATTTAAATGTATCTGTAAATACATAAATTTAACTTAATTTATATATTCAAAATAAAGCTGAAATAATAATTTATATTTCATTGAAGCTTTTACTAACAGAGTTGATGTATATTATTGTTGTTCTGTACGACTATGCCTGCTCTGAAGTAGGCATTGTAATGACTTTAATCTATGCTAAAAAAATTTATTACTTAATTTTAATAGTATTAAATTAAAAGTAAAATGAAGAAAAAATACCGGAAATGAGGATGCTTTTTTGCTACTTTGCCGAATTGAGAAGATGGGTTTCTACTGCCTCTTTGTTTGGCTGAGGAGTGATTAATGTAAAAATATTAAATATAATATATGATGTAAATAATTTGAACGGTTTCAAATTTTTTTAAATAGAGACCTAAAAGTAACACGAAATATTAAGCTATGAAAGAACAAAAAATCTGATATCAAAATGAGGAGTTGTATGTATGTGCTTTGATTGTACTTCTTTGACAGATGAGAAACTGCTTCGTTTGCTGATAGATATGATTAATTTTTTCAGAATTAGCCAAGTAATATGGAATGCTAAAAAAACTTGAACTGAGAAGTATAAAAGAAAAAAAATACCTGCAAAATGAGAATGAAAATGTTTTGCTACGCAATATCTGACTGCTTCTATTGCAAATATCCCATAGCTTTAAAAATACATCACTACCATAATTCAATGTTGAAACATTGACCCTGAATGATTTATTACAAATTTCCTTAAGCAGCAATGGCATAATTATTTTGATATATATTTCCTTAAGAATTGATATATTACAATTAATGATGGCTATCATAATGAATTATTTTGTAATTTTGCCAATTAGTAACAACTAATTCATAAGAATTTGAGTTAACAATCCATATATTTGGAAACTTATTTATGATTAATATTGATTTAATTAGAGTTAATACTAATTGGAGATAAATGTAATTCATATATTCAAATGTAAAACACATCAATGCCATAATGTTGGCTACCATAATGATTTTCCTTAAGAAGCAAAAACGTTGACTCTCATTGCTTCAATTTATGTAAAACACAATAACACATCAATGCCATAATGTTGGCTGCCATAATTATTTTCCTTAAGAAGCAAAAACATGGACTCTCATTGCTTCAATTTATGTAAAACACATCAATGCCATAATGTTGGCAACCATAATGATTTTCCTTAAGAAGCAAAAACGTTGACTCTCATTGCTTCAATTTATGTAAAACACATTAATGCCATAATGTTGGCTGCCATAATTATTTTCCTTAAGAAGCAAAAACGTGGACTCTCATTGCTTCAATTTATGTAAAACACATCAATGCCATAATGTTGGCTACCATAATGATTTTCCTTAATAAGCAAAAATGTTGACTTTCATTGCTTCAATTTTCCTTAAATTGCAATTGATGTATTACAATTAAGGTTGGCAACCATAATGATTTATTTTGAAATTCTACCAATGGAAACTAATTATTTACAATTCATATACTAATTACTTATTTTCAGATATATTAAAATTAATTGGAGTTAATACTAATTGATAACAATGTTGACCAAATTTATGAATTAATGACTAATTAAATGTAAGAGAGGATTTAATATATATTTGGTAATTATAACAAAGCTTATGTGTCAAAAATATAACTTATCCACATAGGCATCCACATCACAATATATGACATGTAAGCATGTACCTTGTAATATAATATATATATATATATATATATATATATATATATGATGAGAGAAGGCTTATTATTAAATGTTTTCGAGTAATAACTAAATGATATCAACCTTATCATTAAATGTTTTCGAGTTGTTTAAAAAAAGGTTTTTTTTGTACAAAAAAGCTTAGGTGAGAGAAGGCTTATTCAATCCAAGGCCAAGGCATACTGCAGGTGTGAAAACTTATACTGGATTTACAAATCATCCAACAAAAAAAAAATTTGTGGCAGCTGGAGTCGAATCTAAGCCATACAAGCGAAAAGTGTTTTTTTTTCATTAAAAAAAAACATAAAAATATTCTGATCTCTTCTTTTTCTCTAACTTTTCTCAGTGTTTCTTGTATTTTTTTTTAATTTCAAACCAAAATCTTTAATTTCCGTCAGTTTACTTCAGCCCAAAACTTGTAGCACAGCTTTAGTTTAGGAAAAATCATAAATTCGTTTTGGTAACTGAATTGGTTTTTGGGTGAAACTGAACACTAACAGGTTATTTGGTATCATTTCCTCTTTTCTGTTTTATGTTTTCTATTTTTGAAAATTCTGTTTTTGTTTTGTTTTGTTTTGTTTTCAATTTCTGAAAACAGAAAACATATTTGTTTAATACTGTTACGTTTTGAAAACAAATATTTAAACTGATTCAGATATAATAATTCAATTCACAAAATAAAATTTTAAAAATTAAATAAAAAACTATATTTATTAAATAATAATATGTAGATAATATTAAATAATATTATTTTATATTATTTAATACTAATATTAAATATTTTCATTTAATCATATAAAAATTTAATATAATTTAAATAATATTTTAATTAAAGATAATATTAAAAAAATATTATTTAATTTAATTGTAATAACCATAAATTATATTTAATAATAATGTTTTTATTTAATTGTAATAATAATATTACATTATTAAATAAAATATTTAACTAATTAATTTATAATAAATTATATAGTTATTAAAATATATTATATTTAATATAAATAATATTATTTAATGTTAAGTATTTACTAATTTAATATTATTAAATTATTTAATAGTAGTAGTGATATATTTTAAATTTAAGATAGAATATAGTATTAAATAATAATATTGTTTACTAAAATAAAAATTAATTATATTAGATAATAATATTAATTATTAACGTATCAAAATTATAATAAATGATATTATTTAAAATATTTAATATATTCAATAAATTATTATAAAAATTTAAATTAAATAATATTATAATATTATAGTTCAATGTAATTTATATTTGATTGCTTTTTATGTTTTCAACTTTTCTACATTAAAATAAATATATTGTTGGCTCTATAGGCTATACCAAGAGGGGGGTGAATCGGTTTTTACCTAACCTTAAGCTCGTTTTTCGATTCTTCTAAATTCTCTAGCCTATATAAATATTTTCTAAGTTCTCTAGGCTATTCAATCATGCAATCCAAATTCAATACAATAAACACAAATATAATTGCAAGTAAATAAAGAGAGTAAGGATAGAGAATTGTACGCGAGTGATTTATAGAGGTTCGGCAACCTTGCCTACGTCCTCTGCCTTGAGACGCTCCCAAGGATTTTCCCCAAATTCACTATTCTTGAATTTGTGTTACACTCCCTCTTTTTGTAGGCTCAAGAGAAACCTCTCTCTTTTTCTAGGCTAAAGAGAAACCTCTCTCTTTTTCTAAGGCTAAAGAGAAACCTCCCTTTTTACAAGGAATGAATTGGTTTACAAATTGTGTAATCAAATAAGACCTCTAGATAGGCAAGTGATTACAGAGACTAAGCACAAGAAAAAGCCTATACAAGATTTGTGCTAAACTATACAAGAAATATGTGAATGATGGAAGATGAAGACTTTGTAGCTCTTGATTTGTTGTTGAGGCTAGGGGATTTTAGGAAAATGAGTATTGGAGTTGCTGAGTGGTTCCTCTTGGTTCCTTCAGCTTCTAAGCCTCTATTTATAGTCCCTT
This sequence comes from Heritiera littoralis, assembly GCA_031772115.1. Classification (NCBI taxonomy): domain Eukaryota; kingdom Viridiplantae; phylum Streptophyta; class Magnoliopsida; order Malvales; family Malvaceae; genus Heritiera; species Heritiera littoralis. The sequence continues at coordinate 357,886 of JAPDPK010000096.1, read as the reverse complement.
GGATGGATTCTAGCCGTTGGGTGGAGCCAGAACTCGAATATGACCGTTGTCTCACAGAAACTAGCCGTTACTGCCTTTTCTCGGGTAAGGGGATCGATCCCTTCCCATAGGGGATCGATCCCTTCATTCTAGAATTGGTTATTCTGGGTTGAAGGACCTTTTCTACCGTTGGGAGCCATTCTACCATGAGGGGATCGATCCCTTCCCTTAGGGGATCGATTCCATGCTTCCAGAAAGCCTATTTCCTGCACGTTTGGGTTAGAAATGATGTGGCCTTTGATCCTAATTCAACCCAAAACATATTGGCATTTTTGTTGGAATTTTTCTTGACTTTCTCTGATGAAAACATGGTCCAAAAGTTCATTAAGTAATTTTCTAAAATATTCAAAACATTTTATAAAGTATTAAGACCAATAAGTATGTATCATTAAATCATGGTCTTAATGTTTGATATAATCACTTGAAATGGTTTGAGTAAATCATGTGTGATAAGGAAAATTTACAATATGAATTAAAACATTAAAGCTTACTTAAGTTTTTGTCATTTCAAAATACATATGGCAATTTAAAGCTAACAATCTCCCCCTTTTTGATATGACAAAACTTAATGTAAATTTGCTTTGAAAATTCTTTAATAAAATACTCCCCCTCAAATGCTCCCCCTTAATGTAAGCATGGTTTGAAGAGAATTTTCCAAAAGAGATTTTCAAACTTTTTTCTCCCCCATTATCTCTCCCCTTGATACCTTAATATCTCTCCCCCTTTTTGTCATAGCAAAAAGAAGGAAAAATAAAAAGTATGCTCCCCCTAAAATTATGGCTATGTGAGAACAAATAAATATGCTTCATCCAACAAGAAATATGTTAGTACTTGGGACTCATAGCACAAATAAATAAGTCAATATCCACAAAGAGTATGAAATATTCATGCAAAGAATATGACTTATGATCCTATACCAATTGTTTATAAATAATTTCGCAAGAAGTTTCCAATTGGTAAATGATGAAGCAAGTTGTTTATAAATTATCCATTAAGTTTTATAACTTGCTTATTTCAATTCTATCAAGCACCTAAGTATATCAATTGTTCTCTAAGGTCCAACTAAGGTGCATGACAATATATCATGAATATGAGCTGAAATTATATAACATATCATATGCATGTGCTCATAAATCATTTTCAATAAAAATTGTGTCTAGAATTAAATCATACATCAATTAATCACAAATTCTAGCACAAAAGTGTTTCATGCAAAAGTGGCTTATGTGAATTCTTCCCTATTTGTCATTTCAATCTAAGGAGCATTAGAAGAATTGTCAATTTAAAGCGCATACCAATAGTCAATTTAGTTTTGGCTTACCAATTGTTGAAAATATGGTTGCCAATGATACCAATTATTATTTTAATCTAAATGCCAATTGTTACTAATGGTTGACTTAGACATTTTGCATGAATCCAATATTTATGTGTAATGTGTTCATGTTAAGAACATAATCATTCTAAATATGCAAGAATACAATCACACATCATCAAATATGCATATGGATCAATTAATCATTAGCACACTATCAGAAAGTATTAATCCATATTCATATTCACAAATTTATACCATATGGAAGATTCAAAAAATCAAGGTATTCAAGCAAATACATTTTCTTCCATGGTTTCAAGCACAAAAATCCTATGCTCATTTTCCAATTCAAGTCCTTAACCAATTATGAGCAAGGAAAGATTCAACATTACCATTTTAATCAATTAATAGCCATATCCTAGTTGTTATCATCATTTAACGTTCTAGAGGGTATATGCTATTTTAACTTAAATGGCTTTACCTAAGTGAATCAATATTATCAAGCTAAAATATATTTTATCATTAAAATCCATAAACTATGAGTAAGATTAATCACATATTATCATAAAACAACTATTCTCATCTTATAGACATGATCATTGATTCAACTTAAGCAAGTATGTAAGTTCAACATCAAGAATAAATGCATGGATATCAATCAAGGTACATTTGTCAAGTTTGCATTTATCTTTGAATGTTGGTATTGTCATTAAACCTAAGTTCTTTAATAATTTGGCCATAAGAAAAATTTAAGTATATGGATGATAAAATTTGAACATTTAAGATCCATTTACCATAACAAATTATAGGCCAATGACAATTATGACTTTATACCAATTGTTGAATTTACATTTAAAATCAATCCTTAAGGTTAAGTTTTAATTATTTTATCATTAAAGTATATGACCTTAACTATTCATCTTCCACTAGATGTATAATTATCATGAAACCTAGGGTGGAGTAGTTGAGTCAAGCTAAGAAACATAATCCTATAAACATGCTTGACTAAGATGAACAAAAGGAATGAAGAATATTCATTATGCACAAGTTCATCCAATTCTCAAATATATACAAAAATCATTGAAATAAATATCAAAATTATGTTTAAGCATTCATTGAAAATATATTTCAAGATTATTTCAAGATTTATGCAATTCATGACCATCTTCAATAAGAAAACTGATTTTGCACTTGTGAGCTCAATGAAAAATGATATTGATTGTTGAAAGTGATACTAATTGTTGGAAATAATACAAATTGATGGAGTTGAGGCATGATATCAATGAAAAATGATTTTTCATATTGAAAGGATCATCAAAAAGAAGTTAAAATAATGAAATTTATGCTTATACAAAAAATAGAGTGAAACTAACCAAAGATCCTTCCAAATTTCGGTTTAATCATGCAGGAAAAGTTTTTCTACCTTAGAGGGATCGATCCCTATAGGAGGGGGAACAATCCCTCATACGTTTTCTACAAGTTTTGGCCTATCTGACTTAGGGGGATTGATCCCTATAGGAGGGGGATCGATCCCTCATACATTTTTTTATAGTTTTTGACAAAAAATTCAAGTTGTGAGGTGCCAAAACTTCTTGGTTTTTGAGTATTTTAAGTCTAAGTAAGAGTTTAAACATTTGTGTAACATGATTTTGGACTTGTATGAATGAAAAATACAAATGAAAAACCATTTTACAAAAGATTTTGCAATTTTGAAAGAATTTTCACAATAAAATGCATTTTTGGCCTTAAAGGAGGTCATTTTGAGAGTTATGCATGTTTTGGCAAAACTAAAGCATTGGAAACCACAAATATGTCAAAAAAAAAACTTGTTCACATAGGTTTTAAGCACATATATCATTAAAACATACATCTTGTGAACAACATGCCATGATTTCCAACATACAAATTCTTCATTACTGCTCATGATATGGCATTTTGTATAAAATCAACACATAGAAAACTTGCTCAAAATACAAAAATCCAATAATCATTTCAGAATCATTTACCATGTCTTTCATTCAATGCATCAAGTACTATCCATCAACCAATCATTCATCATGCTTTTTCTTTATTCATTCAACTCACAATGCACCAATAATCAAATAAAAATTATAAGGAGTAAGAAATTAAACTTACAAAACTCCTTTGCTTGAGAGTGCTTTGCCATGATTTGTTGGATCCACCATTAGCCATTCTTTGAGAAATTGTTGTCACCTTGCTAAGAATGGATTCCCAAGCTCTTACTCTTTCTCATTGGCATAAGCAAACTCCATGAGGATGTGTTGAGCATTCAAACTCCATGGTTCCATTGTATTCTCATGCTCTAACACTCCTACAACAAACATATTTATGCATGTTTTGGTACCCAAATTTTCTTGGGTCCATGAGAGTTAATGCAAATAATTTTTTATCCTTTTGGGATCCACTTCAAGCACAATTCATCATTATTTTCAGCATGATTTGGCACCCATGTTTTCCTAGCAACTCTTCCTCTAAATGTAGTTTTTTATATGTGCATGCTTGTGAAGAGTGTCTTATTATATTACAAAGTGAGCATGTAAGAGATAAATCATGTATGGTATTTTTGCTCTCAAGAAAATTCTTTAGATGAGTTTCCTTATATATTGCATTATAACCTAACCCATCTTTGTCAAAGAAAGCTCTTTGGGTGTCTAACATATGATCTAGTTTTTGTTGACCCATATAGAACCTAGTAAATGAATTATGCAAATTTGTATTCTTTTCATTCAACTCATTTATCTCTAATTTAGCCTCTTCTAATTTCTTTTCAAATTCTAGCTTAGCATTTGTCAAGGCGTCATTTTCTTTTTTTAATTTAGCAATGATTTCTTATATTTGGAGTTCATGCATTGAAATTCATTTGCTAAATCATTAAAGGCATTTTGTAGTTCATCAAAAGTATATTCATTATTTTCACTAGAACTACAACTAGCCTCATCATCACTAATAGCCATAAAGCATGAGTAGGCTATCTCATCATCAATGTTTTCCTCATTGGAGCTATCACTATCGCTCCATGCAGCCACAAAAGCTTTCTTCTTAGGCTTCCTATCATTTTCCTTCCTAAGTAAGGGGCAATCTAACTTAGTATGACCCGGTTCATTGCACTCATAACACACTAAGGGGTCTTTTTCTTTCCTACTTGACTCTCCTTTCATTACCCCTCTTCTTTGATGTCTCCTATCATTCTCACTCTCTTTCATTCTCATGAACCTATTAAATCTTTTGGCAAACATTGTCATTTCCTTTTCTTCCTCATTTCCACTCTCATCACTATCATCTTCAATGACCTCATAAGTGGAAGATTTAAGTGCTACCCCTACTTTCTTTGAAGGCTCTTCATTTCTTTTTAATTTCATTTCATATGTAAGTAAGGAGCCCATAAGTTCATCTAGAGACAAGGTGTTAGGATCCTTAGATTCTTCTATTGCGGTCACCTTTGCCTCCTAAGATTGTGGCAAGTTATTCAAAATTTTCTTAACTATTTCTACATTGGAATAGCTCTTGCCTAATGCCTTAAGTCCATTGATTATATCACTAAACCTAGTGTACATTTCATTCATGGACTCATTTTCTTTCATCCTAAAAAGCTCATAATCATGTGTGAGCATACCTACTTTGCTTTCTTTTACTTGACTGGTCCCTTCATGTGTGATGGCCAATTTGTCCCATATTTGTTTAGCATTTTCACATAGAGACACTCTATTATACTCATTGGGACCTAATGCACAAAAGAGGGTGTGCATAGCCTTGGCATTCAATTGTGCCAATCTCATGTCATTGGTGTCCCACTCATCTTCACTCTTAGGGACATCTTTTCCATATACTTTCTTCATTGGGACCTTGGGATCATTAACTATAATTCTCCACACTTCATAATCATTTGATTGCACAAACAACATCATTCTTGTTTTCCAATAAGAGTAATTCTCTCCATTGAAGAGTGAAAGTCTAACTAATGATTGTCCTTCTTCTCCTAGGAGTGTGCCTACATTCAAGTGAGCCATTTATTATCGTTTTGCTCGATAGATGTTAGTCTAAATCAATCTCGAGCCCAAGCTCTGATACTAATTATTGGCTCTATAGGCTATACCGAGAGGGGGTGAAACGATTTTTACCTAACCTTAAGCTCGTTTTTCGATTCTTCTAAATTCTCTAGCCTATATAAATATTTTCTAAGTTCTCTAGGCTATTCAATCATGCAATCCAAATTCAATACAATAAGCACAAATATAATTGCAAGTAAATAAAGAGAGTAAGGATAGAGAATTGTACACGAGTGATTTACAGAGGTTCGGCAACTTGGCCTACGTCCTCTTCCTTGAGACGCTCCCAAGGATTTTCACCAAATTCACTATTCTTGAATTTGTGTTACACCCCCTCTTTTTGCAGGCTCAAGAGAAACCTCTCTCTTTTTCTAGGCTTAAGAGAAACTTTCCTCTTTTTCTAAGGCTAAAGAGAAACCTCTCCTTTTACAAGGAATGAATTGGTTTACAAATTGTGTAATCAAAGAAGACCTCTAGATAGGCAAGTGATTACAGAGATTAAGCACAAGAAAAAGCCTATACAAGATTTGTGCTAAGCTATACAAGAAATATGTGAATGATGGAAGATGAAGACTTCGTAGCTCTTGATTTGTTGTTGAGGCTTGAGGATTCAAGGAAAATGAGTATTGGAGTTGCTGAGTGGTTCCTATTGGTTCCTTAAGCTTCTAAGCCTCTATTTATAGTCCCTTGGATGGATTCTAGCCGTTGGGTGGAGCCAAAACTCGAATATGACCGTTGTCTCACAGAAACTAGCCGTTAGTGCCTTTTTCTCGGGTAAAAGGATCGATCCCTTCCCATAAGGGATCGATCCTTTCATTCCAAAATTGATTATTCTGGGCTGAGGGACCTTTTTTACCGTTGGGAGCCATTCTGCCACGAGGGGATCGATCCTTTCCCTTAGGGGATCGATCCCATGCTTCCAGAAAGCATATTTCCAGCATGTTTGGGTTAGAAATGATGTGGCCTTTGATCCTAATCCAACCCAAAACATATTGGCATTTTTGTGAGAATTTTGCTTGACTTTCTCTGATAAAAACATAGTCCAAAAGCTCATTAAGTAACTTTCTAACATATTCAAAACATTTTATAAAGTATTAAGACCAATAAGTATGTATCTTTAAATCACGTTCTTAATGTTTGATATTATCACTTGAAATGGTTTGAGTAAATCATGTGTGATAAGGTAAATTTATAATATGAATTAAACTATTAAAGCTTACTTAAGTTTTTGTCATTTCAAAATACATATGACAATTTAAAGCTAACATATATAAATTTTAAAATATTAAATAATATTTTATATTAAAATTTAATATTATTTTAGTTAAAAATTAATTAATTTTATTTATATTTTTATTATAAAAAATATTAATATTATATTAATATATAAACTCTGTTCACTTATTTATGAACAGTAACAAAAATGAAAACATGTTTCTGAAAATAATGGAAACAAAAAATTCTTGTTTCTAACAATTTTGAAAATTCTTGTTTTCGTTTTTTGAAAACGAAAACATGTTGCCAAACATGTTTTTTGCTTCTGTTTTAAAAAAACTGAAAACAAAAATAGAAAACAGGAAATAAAAACGATACCAAATGACCCTTAAATAAATTTCAAGGAATCCGTGAAGCTGAACACCCAAAAAGTCAACTCGAAGGAGGTTTTAGAGAACTTGAAGGATGCTTTCTCGATTTATGGCATAGACAAGAATGGCTTGATTTCAGTTGAGGAGCTTCACGAGATTCTGAGAAGCCTGGACGATGAATGTTCGATAGTAGAATGTAGAAAGAGGATCAGCGGAGTGGATACCAATTGAAATGGGATGATTAATTTTGAAGAGTTTTAGGTTATGATGATTGCATGAGCCAAGAATGACTCCATGGAACCTCAGAGAGGAGTTTTTGTCAAAATGCAGTGATGATTTTTCTTTTTCTTGGAGGGCAACTCTGTTTTTCATTGTCTTTGGTTTTCCTTGATTTAAAGCTTAGTGTTGTTACACAAAACAACAATGAATAATTGCTTATGTCAATCTTTGTCTCTTTCTCCACGTGTCTCCCAAAAGCTTTTGCAAAATAACCAAAGTCAGAGGAACACAAGGGGTGGTTCTCTACGTAGGCACTTCAATGCTTAAGTCAGCCCAAGATTCTTAAGATTAGAAAACATAAAAGCCAGAAGTCAAAAAAATTAGGTCATAGAATAATACATGTGGCCTATTTATAGGCGAGTAGTAATTACCTGGAGGGCAATTTGGTCTTTTTAGAGGAGTTTGTGTTCTAGCACGACTCTAACAAGACCAATCTGATGTGACAGAAGTCTGTCGCTACACGGGAGACCTCAGAAATCTGTCGCTAGGCGGGAGACCTAGAAGTTTGTCGGTAGGCGGGAGACCTCAAAACAGATATCATAGGCACCAGGCGGCAGGATCTTCCCGCTGGCGGGAGAGTGTCTGGCGATCTCTCGCTTTCGAGAGAGTATCTGGCGATCTCCCGCTTTCTGTTTCTGTTGAATTATATTTTCTTAATAATGATTATAATATCATTATTAATAGTAAAATCAATATTATTATTATTATTGTTGGCTCTTATATGCTATACCGAGAGGGGGGTGAATCAGTTTTTAACTAACTTTAAGCTCGTTTTTCGATTCTTCTAAATTCTCTAGCCTATATAAATATTTTCTAAGTTCTCTAGGCTATTAACCATGTAATCCAAATTCAATACAATAAGCACAAATATAATTGCAAGTAATTAAAGAGAGTAGGGAAAGAGAAATGTACGCAAGTGATTTATAGAGGTTCGACAACCTTGCCTACGTCTTTTACCTTGAGACGCTCCCAAGGATTTTTTCCAAATTCACTATCAGTGAATTTGTGTTACACTCCCTCTTTTTGCAGGCTCAAGAGAAACCTCTCTCTTTTTCTAGGCTCAAGAGAAACCTCCCTCTTTCTAAAGAGAAACCTCCCTCTTTTTCTTAGGCTAAAGAGAAACCTCCCCTTTTACAAAGAATGAATTGGTTTACAAATTGTGTAATCAAAGAAGACCTCTAAGTAGGTAAATGATTACAGAAATTAGGCACAAAGAAAAAGCCTATACAAGATTTGTTCTAAGCAATACAAGAGATATGTGTATGATGGAAGATGAAGACTTTGTAGCTCTTGATTTATTGTTGAGGCTTGAGGATTTGAGGAAAATGAGTATTGGAGTTGATTGAGTAGTTCCTCTTGCTTCCTTTAGCTTCTAAGCCTTTATTTATAGTCCCTTGGATGTATTTTAGCCGTTGGGTGGAGCCAAAACTCGAATATTACCGTTGTCTCACAAAAACTAGCCGTTACAAGCTATTTTCGGGCAAAGGGATCGATCCCTTTCCATAGGGGATCGATCCCTTCATTCCAGAATGCTTATTCTGGGCTGAAGGACCTTTTTGCTATAAAGGGATCGATCCCTTCCCTTAGGGGATCGATCCCATGCTTCCAGAGAGCCATTTTCCTGCACATTTGAGTTAGAAATGATGTGGCCTTTGATCCTAATCCAACCCAAAATATTTTGACATTTTTGTGGGAGTTTTTCTTGACTTTCTCTAATGAAAACATGGTCCAAAAATTCATCAAGTAATTTTCTAAAATATTCAAAATATTTTATAAAGTATTAAGACCAATAAGAATATGTAATTAAATCATGGTCTTAATGTTTGATATGATCACTTGAAAATGGATTGAGAAAATCATGTGTGATAAGGCAAATTTACAATATGAATTAAAACATTATAGCTTACTTAAGTTTTTGTCATTTCAAAATATATATGGCAATTTAAAGCTAACAATTATTATTTTAAATTTGCCATTTGTGTAGCCCATATCAATTGCTCCCCAATTCTTTGTAAAAGAACTCAATCTTTTGCAAAGAATTTTTCAACGGTTACATATTTACCTTGTATGTATTTAAATTTTTCGCTTCCAATTCTTGTGCTTCACATGCACAACTTACGTCTCGAATTTTTTGTACCAAGCTTGTGCACTTTTTCGTCTTTACATATGTGGCTTATGCTGCTCAGTTTTTGCTTCAAGCCTATCTGTAGCCTACATTGTGCATTTTTTGCTTCAAACTTTTTTTCTTTGATTACGTGGCTTACCTCTTGCATTTTTCTCTTCAAGCCCTTGCGTTTTTTGCCTTTATGCATGACTTACATCGCGCACTTTTCGCTTCAAGTACATGCGTAGCCTACATCGCGCATTTTTCGCTTTAGGCTTTTTTCTTTGAGTGTGTGGCTTACCTAGCGCATTTTTTGCTTCAAGCCCTTGCAGTTTTTGCCTTCATGACTTACATCGCGCATTTTTCGCTTCAAGTACATGTATTGCCCATCTCGCGCATTTTTCGCTTAGGGACTTTTTAGTTTTGCCCGTCTCGTGCAATTTTCGCTTAGGAATTTTTTAGTTTTGCTTGTCTCGCACATTTTTCGCTTAGGGACTTTTTTCTTTCATTCACGGCTTACCTCGCACATTTTTCTCTTCAAGCCCATGTGTTGCTCATCTCGTGCATTTTTTGCTTAGGGACTTTTTGTTGCCAGTCTCGCACATTTTCCGCTTAAGGACTTTTTGTCTTCATGCATGATTTACATCACACACTTTTTGCTTCAAGTCCATGCACAGCCTACTTCGCACACTTTTTGCTTCATGCCTTTTTCTTCAAGTGCGTGACTTACATCACGCACTTTTCGCTTCAATTTCATGCATAGCCTACTTCACGCACTTTTCGCTTCATTCCTTTTTCTTGGAGTGCGTGGCTTACCTCACGCATTTTTCGCTTTAAGCCCTTGCAGTTTTTGTCATCATGCATGACTTACATCACGCACTTTTCGCTTCCAGTACATGCGTAGCCTACATCGCACATTTTTCGCTTCAGGCCTGATATGGTTTTTGTATTCCTGTTGCAAGATATGCAATCATGATGAGAAAATCAAGAATTATTAATTTATTGCATACTATCAATAATCAACAACAATATGGAATATAAAGGCAAAATGTTCAAAAGAACATGTTTGATATTAATTGAAACTTTAAAATACTAAGGCCTCAAATCTTCCTTATCTGTCTTCATATTTGAGGGTCAATTGTGGTATGGGTTTCGCTAATCACCCCTTGTTTCATCATTACTCCTTCTATCTACTCCCCCCTCTCTTTAGTTATTGTCATATTGCCTGCCTATTCTGTGGCAAATTATTTCTCCGATTGCGTAGAGAATAGTGGGCTCCCCCATTCCTCCAAAGGTATCTGTTTATTTTTCTTTCTCGAGCCAGTTTCTCAAGTTGATTCATTAGCTCCCTATATTTCTCAGTCGAGTGCCCATTTGTAGAATGAAAATCACAATAATAATCTACGTCTCCTCCCATACTTCCTTTGGCTCTATTATGAAATTGTAGTAGTCCTGTCTCTTCTAGCTACAAGAATTGAGGCTCTAGGCTCATTAAGTTGAGTGTAACTATCATATTTCAATTTTGGAGCCTTGTGGGACTTATCTCTGCTTTTGTCAACAGATTCTCTTTCCCGTTTCCTTCCTCCATTGAGATCGTTAGCTTGTACCATTTTCAACACTTCCTACTGAGTGATATATTTGTTAGCTCTGGTGAATAACTCCGAGAGTGTTGTTGGCTGATCTAGAGAGACTGACTTTTGTAGCTTTTTAGACCTAGTCCCTTGCAATATTACTGCTACTGCGACACCAACCTGTAAGTCCCTAACTTCCAAAGTTGCATCTTGGAACCGATCCATATAACTTTTTAGTGATTCCTTACTTCCTTGTTTAAGTGTAAGCAGATAAGTAGGTTCTTTCTTCCTCTAGCTGTTAACTATGAAGTCTTTCAGAAATTTGCTTCGCAATTGGTCGAAGGAAGTGATTGATGCCTCAGCCAGACCATTGAACCATTTCATAGCATGTCCAGTCAGGATGAGTGAGAAAGCTTTGCACATGATCTCGTCTTCCCACCCGTAGAGCAGCATCAATGCTTCATAATTCTGGATATGATCATAGGGGTCTGTCTTTCTTGAGTATGCAGCCATTTGCGGCATTTTAAACTTCGGTGGTAAGGGTTTTTCCATAATAGTCGTAGAAAATGATACTCGCCTTTTCTTACTTTCTTCTACGGATACTAGCTTCTTTTCTTCCAGCACTTATTGTATTATCTTTTTCATGTCAATTGTGGATATAGGATAATTTTTCCCCTTTTCTTTACTCTGAGATGCATCTTTTTGCATCATTCTTGTGTTCCAAGTAAGGTCACTCTCTGAGTTAGTCCACCAAGTACTTCCTCTGTCAAGGGTTGGCTATGTTCGTCTGGGCCCTATCTTTCCAGCTTCTCTCATACCTCGCACTATTTCGGGTTCAGTTTGCCAAGCTAGAAGGTTGGACATACTCCACTGCATCTCCTAGGAGCCTGTCGCAGCCTACTCGCCCGCATCAACTTGCCCACCTTGCAACATGCTCGCCTGCTATAGAAGCTCGCCCACCTGTCACAACCAACATGCCTCTGGCTACCTGCACGTCTGCCGCAACGTACTCGCCTGTTGTAGCCCACAAGCCTGTCGTCATTTGATCGCCTATCGCAGCCTGCTCGCCTATCGCCTAAGGCGATACCCCTTCACTCGTCTCTCCTACGAGGTTCCATACGGCCTGCGGCAGTTTCAATTACGGAAGGACTCCTTTGAACAAATCCACCATGACCCTCAGCGTCTGGGTAGTTTCCTCGGTCTGCCTCAGAGCTTCGAATTTCGCCACGGACACTGTCGTTCTCTCCTCTTCCCTATTCAGTTGTGTTCTCTGGCGAATCGGTTGTTCAGGGGAACTCATGGAGTTCTCATCACTTCCATCTCTCATAGTAGTAGATCTTGTTCTCACCATCTTCAAAGTTTTTTATTGGCTTTTATTTCGTTTCCCACAAACGGCACCAATTGTTGTTGCACAAAACAACAATAATAATTGTTGATGATAATACATGTGGCCTATTTATAGGCAAGTAGTAATTACCTGGAGGGCAATTTGGTCTTTTTAGAGGAGTTTGTGTTCTAGCACGACTCTAACAAAACCAATCTGAGATGACAGAAGTCTGTCGCTACACGAGAGACCTCAAAAGTTTGTCGCTAGGCAGGAGACCTCAAAACAGATATCATAGGCACCAGGTGGCAAGATCCTCCCACTTGTGGGAGAGTGTCTAGCGATCTCCCGCTTGCGGGAGAGTGCTTGGCGATCTCCCGCTTGCGGTGCACTCTCCCACTCTCCGTTTCTGTTGAATTATATTTTCTTAATAATGATTATAATATCATTATTAATAGTAAAATCAATATTATTATTATTTAAAATTGCCATTTGTGTACCTCATATCACTTAGATTAATTGCTTATGAGCATTTCTTATTCTTTTTCTTTTCAATTTCTTACTGGTTATAAGGAAATTGTGTATATTTTTAGGATATTTCATGTTTTGCTTTCTATGGAATATTTCAAGAAACTTGATGATCATGAACAATGATTTGTAAAGATGTTTGTAATTTCTTGGCAAAATTTGTTTTTCCTCAATTTTTATCAAAGATAAATTTTGTTTCCAAAAATAAAACCCTAAACCTAAACCCGATTACTCAGGACTTTTGTTTTAACTTTTGTCCTTTTATTTTAATCTTTTATTTATTTTTACTAGACTTAAAAATTCTTCTATTTTTTATTTTAACCTTTTATTTATGATTTAATTATTATTCACCCTCAATACAACACGTGGACTTTAATTATGTCAAAAAGTCCTTAATTGATTAATTTTGCAAACGTTTAATACTTAATTGACTCAAATAAAATATTTTATTCTTAATTAAAAAATATTCAAAAAAATTAAATTTTAAATTGAGCATTTAGCGAGAGAGAGAGAGAGAGAGAGAGAGAGAGAGAGAGAGAGAGAAAGAGCAACCTTAAGACATAAAGAGGAAGAAGTCGATAGGGAGATATTCAAAAGAAGAACAAAATGAGAAAAAATGCATACATTCAAAAGAGGGAGAAAACCTGCATCGATTTTAGGAAAAATAAAGGTTAACTTTGTAATAATCTAATATTTTTCCTTAATATCTAACTAGAGCTTCTAAATACAACTAAAAAAAGATTGGACACATTATTTTAATAAAACTTTTTTAACACCAAAATACTCTTAAAACAATTTATTATCTTACCCTTAAATCAAAAGGCTCATAGAAAAGAATTTTTGTGAGCCTCTTAAGGCTCACAAATGAGAATTTCTATAAATCTCTGAAGGTTCATGAAAATTCCCTTTCGTAAGCTTTTAAAAGCTCATGGAAATTTCTTTCCATGAGCCTCGAAAACCCAAAAAAATGAAGAGAATTGGCTGTGTTATTAGAGAAGGGAGAGTATTTTGGGTAGACAAAAATAATTATAGGTTGGGTGAAGTAAAAATGAAAAAAAAAATTAAGGAATAGGTTTTTTTTAGTAAATAGTTTGTGTGGCTTGTGTCTAGTGATGCTTAGGTTGTAAATAAAATTTTTTATATCTAATATCCAAGAATAAGTTGTAAAAGTATTTGAATGGATACAGGTTAAATTTTTTTACCTTAAAACTATAATAATGATTCCGATTGGGGAATTTATCATAAGGTCGACCTATCTCATGTCTATCATAAGTCTATTTTCACCTATTTTTATTTGTTTATACTTATTTATGATAATGTTAACTTATTTTATGCCTATTAACATTAAATTTACATTTATTTTTATGTATTAACGTTTATTTTCATGTGTTTACTCTTATTATCATATGTTAATATCTTTTTGACACTAAATTAACATTTTTTTCATATGTTTATGCTTATTATCATGTGATTACATCTATTGACATTAATTTTAAATTTATTCTCATGTATTTATGATATTTTTAACATCAAAATAAATATAAAATATGTCAACCTCACAGTAAAATCGACTTTATTGTAGAATTTCCTTATTCATATTAATGGGTACAAATTTAAGGTTACGATTCATTAACAATGTAATAAGGTAAAAATTTATAAATCTAATGCAAAGATTTCGTATTCAATTAGGGTGAATATAACGAAACAATGTATTAATTTTGATAAAATAACGAGAAATTCATGTAAAAATTAAACTCCATACCACCACGCATTCCTTGCTGTGGATTCATCAAAATCTTATGACAACGCAAAGATAAAAATGCAAGTAAACACGGAAATGAAACAAAAACTAACCGCAATACATTAAAAATAAAAAATTTATATCTTTTGCCACATCATATTTTAAAATTACTATTACTGTTGCACGAAAAGAGCATGACTTGCAGTTTAAGCCTAATAAGAATAATGATTTAGGAGGGCTTCCTTGACCATTTGGGTTGTTCGGATTGAATTTGGAGAGTCATGAAGAAACGTTGAGAACAGAGGGAGATCACTATGCATACTTAGTATAATTATATATAATATAAACATTTTTTATAAGTACACATAATTCTAACAAATGAATTACGAAAATTGTTTTATCATATCATCAATTAATTATGTAACTCAAAAATAATAAACTATCATAAACATTTAAAATAAACATGTATAATCAATTATATAAACTAGCTAGGTCTCTTGAAATTATATAAATTCACTTGTGTGAAATTAAAAATGTATATGTATATGTAAGATAATATAGTAATCCAAAAATATAGTATACAGTATGATAAACTTCTTTTCTAATTAATCTCTGTTACTAAAGTTGGATTAGTAAATAATTTTGAATTTCCACCAAAATATTTAACTCAATTAATTTTGAAATTCCAATATTCGAAATCTCCCCCTCTGAAATAAAAATCTCTGCCTTTTATCATCATCATCATTATTATTATTATGACAGACGATCGTATTTAAGTCTAAGCAAGAATTTAATAAAACAAAAAGTAATATATAATTTGCATGAAAAAAAGGCAAAAAAATATAACAGGCAACAACAAAATATAAATTAATACTGTAAATAATTCAGGAGCAATCAAAATACATCCCAAAACTGGAGCCCCCTACCGCAGTACATTTACTAAGAAGGAACTTACGCTATACTGAATATACAGTTTACACATTAATCAAGCCTTTAAAATACTTAAAACCACACAAAATAATAGTAGAAATAATTAATAATATTAATAATAACAGTAATAATAATAGTTAAAAAAACTAAAACCCTTGTTTAAGGGCTAAGGCAAAGCGATTCCATCTCTTTCCACAACAAGGGCATGCAAAGGAAACTTCATTTCACAAGACAGCTTCAGAACCTCGCTTAAATCAACTGGGTGAGCATCCAAATCTTGAACCCACTTGAAATGGTGCACCAACTTAGCCACCCAAAGGTTAACCGTGACGAGCCCAAGGTTCTTCCCAGGGCAAACCCTGCGCCCAGCGCCAAAGGGTGCGAGCCTCAAGTCACCGCCTCTGACGTCCACGTCGGCCTCCAAGAACCTCTCCGGTTTGAACTCCAACGGGTCCTCCCACACGCGCGGGTCATGCGTTATGGCCCACATGTTCACCATGGCGATTGTGTTGGCAGGAACTAGCATCCCGTTGCTGAGCTGGACGTCCGACGTTGACAGCCTAGCCCACGAGAGGAGTGGCCCTGGTGGATGGATCCGAAGGGTTTCTTTGACCACCGCATGAAGGTAAGGTAATTTTGCCACGTCAGCGTCGGTAAGGGTTTTGTTTGTCACGTTGTTGTCAATCTCAAGTTGTAGCTTGGCTTGTACTTCTGGGTGCAACACCAACTCAGCCATGACCCACTCCGTTAACAAAGCAGTCGTATCGGTTCCTCTAAAAATCATTTCCTGCATAATCCCCAAGAACCAAAATTCATCGAGTTAACTCACTAGTAAACATACACATAATTAATAATAAAAATCTGAAATTTTAAACTATACACACTAACCCATAAAACAGCGATGATGTCCTCCTCTTGGAGCTTTTCTTCACCATCAAGGGAGAGCAAAACATCTACAAAATCAGCATTATCAGGCAGCGTTTTGGACTCACTATGTTGTTGGTGTTGTTCAATGATACCTTTGACGAGCTTTCTAACTCGAGGAACTAACTTCAAACAACGTTGATTGATACGAAAGGGGTCATAAAAATAACTTAGCCATGGCAAATAATCAGACCAGTTAAAAGCTCCCAAGAGTTCAAACCCTTCTCTAACCATTTCCCTGAGCTCTTCTAATTCTTCAATATCTTCTTTTTGGTCATACCTTTTGCCAAAAACACTCCCCATGATATTGTTCAAAGCAGCAAATTGAAGGTGTTTTCTTAAGGAAACAAAGCCATGGAGTTTCTGCTCATTTGCTATGTTCCGCAGCATGATGGTACAGTCTAGCTGGCGACCTGGTTCGTGTGCTATTATGCGCTTCGGTGCAAAGAGGTGGGAAGAAGCTATTCTTCTCAAAAGCCGCCAATAGGTGCCATTCGGAGCGAACCCTATGGCTCGGCTGAACATGAGACTCTTAGCCGACTGCCTGATGGGTCGGTCAGCGAAGCTCGAGGAGGTTAAAATTTCTCGAGCAGTGTGGGGATCAGAAGCTACAACGACAGGGGTGGAACCGAGGCTAAAAGCCATGAGCTGAGGGTTGGCCCTAGTCCAAGCCATGGCGGCAAGAGAACAGTGAGCCAAGCCATGACTCAAAGTAAAGAGGCTACCAAATATAGGGAGACCCCTAGGACCAGGAATAGGTAGCCGACCTTTCAAGTTCCTTCCATTTTTCCATGCTATTCCACCAACAGTAAAAGCCCAAGAAAGAACGGAAAGTGACAGAAAAGCCAGAAAGAGGGAAAACAAAACATAGCCATCAAGTAGGTTTTTGAATCCAAAGAAAGTTGGAAGAGTGAAAACCCACCAGGTTGTATCTTTTGAAACCAAACCCAACTCCATCCTGAAAGGGGAACAAATGGTAAAGAGAGTAAATACTAAAAATTGCCTGAAAAAGAAAAAGTTTAGTGAAGAGCAGACAAAGAAAGTGGTAGATACTATATAGGAAGATGCTTGGCGTTGTTGAATATTATTATGCGATTAGTTTATAAAGATTTGACGTGACAGAACTAAAAGCAGGAAAGAGAAAGGCAAACGAAACGAGAGGAGGGGGAGAGTTTCAAGTGGAGAGAGAGAATGGAAATGAAGAGTGGATTGAGGCTTGGCCCTACTGGCCTGAGGGGTTGCATGAGAGAGAGAAAAGATGGGGATGAATTGTGTGGTGGGGGTGAGGCTTGAGGAGCGACGTTGTTATGGTATGGCCTTCGCCCTGTAGGTAAAATGCACGTTTACGGTGGTGGGGTGTACCTTTTTGTAGCAGAGCTCCCTGAATTCTGAAGGTAAAAACGACGTCAGAAAGAGAAATGAAAGGGAAATATGATTATGATACGTGGGAAACAGCCTCGGAAGTGGATTGGGGGTAATGCTTTCGAGTTCTAACAACGCATTGAGAGCTACGACGTTTGAATTTAATGCCTAAGCCCTAGGCTTTATATATATATATGAGGCGCCTGCCTCACTCGGATGAGAACGAGATGGATCAGTCGCCAACTCCAACCACATTGGCACTTGAAGTGGCGTTTGATTCGCAAAATAAAATAGATAAAGAATAAAAAATATATTTTGAGAAAATAAAAAATAGGAAAGATATGTATTATATTATTTTGTTGGTAGAATAGAATAATTTTTTTGAGTTTTTTTTATTGATTTAAGAAAAAGAAAAAGGTAAGAATAAAATTAAAATGATCAAAATACTCTTTTAATATAAATTTATTAAAATTGAATATAATTTTTTCTCATTTAAGTATTTATTGAAATACCTTACATTTAAATTAGTATTACCAAAATACCATCTCCTACAGTAATCACAAAAATATCTATTATTAGCACAATTATTAAAATACCCTTCTTCCTTATTTTTTAAATATATTTTGCTATCACAATTAAAACACCCTTCAATATTAATTTATTAAAATTTGAATTTTAATATTTGTAATTATAAAATCCACCATAATATTGTTGCTATACATATAACAAAAATACTCATTAATATTAAAATATTTAAATTTATTTATAAAATTATTATAAAATTAATATTAAAATATATAAATTTATCAAATTAAATATTTATATAAAAATTTATATAAATTTATAAAATTTATAAAATATATATTTATTTATTATTTATTTATAAAATATATAAAATTATAAAATTATCATAAAATTAATATTAAAACATTTATATTTATTTATAAAATTATTATTTGCTAAATAATTAATATTTATTTATAAAATATATAACTTTACAAGTAATTATAAAATATTTAGAATTATTATTTTCTAAATAATTAAAATTAATTTATAAAAAATATAAATTTACAAATATTTTATAAAATATTTAAATTTTATTATTTTTTAATTGAAAAACATCTTTCAGCACTGGGCATTCGAATGCCTTGTGTTGAAAGGCATTCTGTTTGCAGAATGCCTAGGGGAATTCGAATGCCCCATTATGGGCATTTGAATTCCCGAGCGACAGCTATAAAAATAGCCCTCGACCTTCACTCTTTCCGGCTCAAACTTCACTAGCCACCCTTAACGCTCTCTCTTTCCAACTCAAACTTTCAATGACCCATCCCTATTTTTGTTCAACAAATCATCAATTTTTCGCAAATTTTACTCTAATCATGGCTCCAAGACAAGCTAGAATGAAAAATCCTAATAAATTCTCTCCTTCAACAATTCCTTCGCAAGCCAAAAAGAACCAAAAGGTAGGAGAATCATCATCTAGCAATCAACTTTTCAGAAATTCCCTCAATCAAAAAAGGTATAAATTTGAGCTGGAGAAATTTTTGAAAAAAAAAACAAAAATAATAAAAGTTAAATATATATATGAAAAAAAATGGATTCAGGATACCTTAACTTGCAAAAATTTGCGATGTAAGCTGAGTTATGATCTTCAACTTCATATTTTATAAATTGAAATTAACAAAAAATGGAGAGATTAAGACAGAAAAATTTGACAGAAGAGGAGTCGAGCAGACTAGAAGCAAGCGAGTTTTGGTGGGAAATGACAATGACATTTTATGTAATTTTGTGATTTTTTTAAGGACACGTTGGTCCAAAAATTTTGAAAAATGGCACAGAAAACTTATTCTTGGCTGGGGGAGAAGATTCACTTTTGTTCTCTCGACAGCTTTAGTTTTCTACACAAAAAACCTATTCTTTTCTTTATCCCAAACCAAACCCCTGATTTTGTGGGCATCCAGAATAGAGCCGGAAAGGAATCACCTTTCCGACGAATCAAACACGCCATAAAAGTTGTTGATTTTTTTTTTCTTATTGCCCAAATATTTTATAATTTTTTTCACATAATAAATATAATCTCCCAACATTGTATTTTTATAAATCAATTCATAAATTTTTTATTTTTTTAATTATCCTTTAATCTTTTAAACTAACGTAATTAAGTATAAATTTGTTTAATAGCACTAATTGTTATTTAGACATTTTATGTGACAGTTGATGAGGATAATTTTGTGGGTAGTCACATGATATGACATACGTGAAACACAAACAGAAGTTAGTATTATTTTTTTTGTTTGGACTTAATTGCATGATTTTTCAATATTGAAGTTTTATTTTAAAAAATAAATTTAAGGACCAATTTGGATTTTAAAAAAATGTTGAGAGCTTAAATTTAATTTGTGCAAGAGGTTGAAGGTATATTTGTTTATAAGTTTATATATGATGCACTAACAGTATATAATCTCTATACACTATCAATGCATCAGAAGTTGACACCTCATCAATAAGCAAACTAAAAATGTGTCAAACCTTTAAAAATAATTACAAATAAATTTTTTTCAATTTGCTCATTAGGGTTTATTGATGAGATATCAACCTTTTGTGTATCGATAATATATAGAAATTATAGACTATCGGTTCATCACATATAAATTCTTTGTTTATTAAGTTTTATATATATATATATATATATATATATAATATATATATATATATTATAAAAAACAAGAACTACAATTTTAGAAGTGTTTTTTTAATTCAAAATTTTGCAAAATCATTATAAGTTTTTTTGAAAGGATGCATTACATTGTAAGATTTCAATTTAAAATTTTTAAGTATCAAAACTTTTTTCTTATCATTAAGTCAAAACTTCATTAGCATTTTAAATATGAGTTTATGTATATGATGTACTGATAGTGAATAGAGGTTATACACTGTCAACGTACCAAATGTTGACACATTATTAATAAGCAAATAGAAAAAAATATCAAGCTCTTTATGAGCAAATTGAAAAAAAAAATCAAACCCTTATGAGCAAACTGAAAAAAAAATTATTTATATTTATTTTTAAAAGATTAGTATTTTTGTAATTTGTTTGTTAATGAAGCGTTACTCTCTTGTATATTAACAGTGTATAAAGCCTATACACCATCAATGTATCATTTATATTTATATATATATATATATAAACTCTTTAAATATTAAAGAAAAAATATTTAGTATTGATATGAGTTACACAAATGGGAGAGCACTATCCCGTTTACGGGGGAGTGCGCTAGGCAATCTCCCGCAAACGGGAGAGCGCCAAGGAATTCTCCTGCAAGCGAGAGGTGCCCATGCACCCGCATGCGTTAAAGAACTTGTCGCCCAATGGTCACCTGGGAGTAGCCTGCCGCCTAATGCCTATGATATCTATTTTGGGTCTCCCGCCTAGCAACAGACTTCTGTCTCCTCAGATTGGTCTTGCTAGTGCCATACTGGGAACAAATTGTTCTCAAAAAGATGAAATTGCCCTCCAAGTAATTACTCTATAATATTGACAAATTATTCGCCTATAAATAGGCTTCAGGTATTATTTTATTCTCTAATTTTTTTTCTCAAAAAGATGAAATTGCCCTCCAAGTAATTACTCTATAATATTGACAAATTATTCGCCTATAAATAGGCTTCAGGTATTATTTTATTCTCTAATTTTTTACTTCTGGATTTTACGTTTCCCAATACTCAAGAATCTTTAACTGACTTAAGCATCTGAGTGCCTACGTAGGGAACCACCCCCTACGTCTGTCTGACTTTTCTTGTTTTATAGAACCTTTTGGAAGACACATGGAGAAAGAGACAAAGATTGATGTCATCAATTACTCATTATTGTTTTGTGCAACAACAAGTGGTACCATCTGTGGGAAACGAAAGAAAAGCCAATCAAAACTTTAAAGATGACGAGAACAAGATCAACTAATGTGAGGGATGGAAGTGATGAGAACTCCGTGAGTTCTCCTGAACAACCGATCCGCCAAAGGACACAGGTGAACATGGAAGAAGAAAGAACGACAGTGTCTGTCACGGAGTTTGAAGCTCTGAGGCTGCAAAGCGAGCAAACAACTCGAGCATTATGAACCATGGTTAACCTCTTCAACGGAGTTCTCCCTTGATTGAATTTGCCCCAATCTGTACAAAATTTGGTGGGAGAAACAACTCAAGAGACTCAACAGCATCAAAATGGGCGCAAGGCGTGCAGGTTGCGGTAGGCGAGCAAGCTGCGACAAGCGTGTAGCTGCGACAAGCGAGCAGGCTAAGAAAGGCGAGCAAGCTGCGACAGGCGAGTAGGCTGTGAGAGGCGAGTGAGCTGCGACACGTGAGCAAGCTGCGGCGGGCGAGCAGTGTGGCATGGTGTACAGGCTGCGATAGGTTCCTTTGAGATGCAGCAGAGTATGTCCAACCTTCCAGCTTGGCAAACTAGACCCGAAACAATGCGAGGTGTGGGAGGAGCCGGAAAGATAAGGCCTAAATGAACACGGCCAACTCTTGACAGAGGAAGTGCTTGGTGGACTGACTCAGAGACTGACCCTACTTAAAACACAAGAAGGATGCAAAAGATGCATCTCAGTGTAAAGAAAAGGGGAAAAATTATCATACGTCCGCAATTGACATGAAGAAGATTATAGAATAAGTGCGGGAAGAAAAGAAGCTAGTATTTAAAGAAGAAAGTCAGAAAAGGTGGCTGTTGTTTTTTGCGGCTATTATGGAAAAACCCTTACCACCGAAGTTTAAAATACCGCAAATGGCTGCACACTCGGGAAAGACAGATATGTCATATCCAGAATTATGAAGCATTGATGCTACTCCATGGGTGGGAAGACGAGATCATGTGTAGAGCTTTCTCACTCATCCTGACTGGACATACTATGAAGTGGTTCAATGGTCTGGCTGAGGCATCAATCACTTCCTTCGACCATTTGTGAAGCGAATTTCTGAAAGCCTTCACAGTTAATAGCCGAAGGAAGAAAGAACCTACTTATCTACTTACACTTAAACAAGGAAGTAAGGAATCACTAAAAAGCTATGTGTATCGATTCTAAGATGTAACTTTGGAAGTTAGGGACTTACAGGTCGGTGTCGCAGTTGCAGCAATATTGCAAGGGACTAGGTCTGAGAAGCTACAAGAGTCACTCTCTCTAGATCAACCAACAACACTCTCGGAGTTATTCACCAAAGCTAACAAATATATCACTCAGGAGGAAGTATTGAAAATGTTACAAACTCACAATCTCAAAGGAGGAAGGAAACGAGAAAGAGAATCTGTTGACAAAAGCGGAATAAGTCCAACAAAGCTCCAAAGTTGAAATACGATAGTTACACTCAACTTAATGAGCCTAGAGCCTCAATTCTTTCAGCTATAGAGGAGACAAGACTACTACAATTTCCTAAAAGAGCAATGGGAAGTATGGGAGGAGACGTAGATTCTTATTGTGATTTCCATTCTACAAATGGGCACTTGACTAAGAAATGTAGAGAGCTAATGAATTAGCTTGAGAAACTAGATCGAGAAGGGAAAATAGATAGATACCCTTGAAGGAATGGGGGAGCCCACTATTTTCCACGCAATCAGAGAAATAATTTGCCGCAGAATATGCAATATGACAATAACAGAAGAGAGGGGGGAGCAGATAGAAGGAGGAATGATGAAGCAAGGGATGATCAGAGAAACCCACAAGAAGACAATGAACCTACAGGACCAGCCATAAATGTTATTTCGGGAGGAGATTCCATGGTTGGAAATTTATCTTCGTCACGAAAGGCTTATGCTCGCCAAGCATATCAAATCAATTCAGTGATCGGAGAAAAGGAGGACGAGGAATCGATCATATTCACCTCTTCTGACAAAGGAAATGTGATCACTCCTCACAATGATCCAATGGTAATATCTGCAGTAATGGCCAAGCATCCTATTAGTCGAATTTTGGTGGATAATGGCAGCTCAGTGAACCTCATTTATTGGAATTGCTTTGAGAAGATGAACATCAGTGAAGATAGATTAAAACTTGTCAAGACACCATTGTTTGGCTTTGCAGGAGATAAGGTGGATGTTGTCGAGTTCATGTCACTGCCCGTTACCTTAGGAGAAAATCCTAAAGATGTGACCCGACAGGTACTGTTTATGATTGTGAAGTCAAGCTCCATGTCCTATAACGTAATTCTTAGACGACCATTGTTGAACGACATGAAAGCTGTGATATCTCCTTGTTACTTGCTAATGAAATTTTCCACGCCTAATGGAGTAGGCCAGGTCAGAGGAGACCAAAAGAGAGGAAGGACCCGTCACATCTCGTCAACCCCAAGCAAAGGGACTCAAAAGAAAGAAACTCATACCATGATTGACCCCTAGACATGAAGATGGATAAGGAAGATTTAAGGCATTAGTATTTTAAAGTTTCAATTAATATCAGACATGTTATTTTGAACATTTTGTCTTTATATTTCATATTGTCGTTGATTATTGGTAGTATGCAATAAAGTAATAATTCTTGATATATATTTATTTTCTCATCATGATTGCATATCTTGCAACAGGAATACAAAACCTATGTTAGGCCTGAAGCAAAAATTGTGCTTGAAGCGAAAAGTGTGCGATGTAAGTTATTATTAGCCTAAGCAAAAATTATTAGGCTACGCATGTAGTTGAAGCGAAAAGTGTGCAATGTAAGTCATGCATGAAGGCAAAAAGTACAAGGGCTTGAAGCGAAAAATGCGCGAGGTAAGCCATGCACTCAAAGAAAAATGCTTGAAGCGAAAAATGTGCGATATAAGTCATGCATAAAGGCAAAAAGTGCAAGGCTTTGAAGAAAAAAATGCGCGAGGTAAGCCACGCACTTTAAGAAAAAGTCTTATATGAAAAATGCACGATGTAGGTTACGCATGGACTTGAAGCGAAAAGTGCGCAATGTAAGTCATGCATGAAGGCCAAAAGTGCAAGGGCTTGAAGCGAAAAATGCGCGATGTAGGCTACACATGGACTTGAAGTGAAAAGTGCGTGATGTAATTCATGTATGAATGCAAAAAAGTACAAGGGCTTGAAGCAAAAAATGAGAGCGGTAAGCCACGCACTCAAAGAAAAAAGCTTGAAGCGAAAAATGCGCAAGGTAAGCCACGCACTCAAAGCTAAAAGCCTGAAACAAAAAAATGCGCGATGTAGGCTACGCATGTACTTGAAGCGAAAAGTGTGCGATGTAAGTCATGCATAAAGGCAAAAAGTATAAGGGCTTGAAGCGAAAAATGCACGATGTAGGCTACGCATGGACTTGAAGCGAAAAGTGCGCGATGTAAGTCATGCAGAAAGGCAAAAAGTGCAAGGGCTTTAAGCGAAAAATGCGTAATGTAGGCTACGCATGGACTTGAAGTGAAAAGTGTGCGATGTAAGTCATGCATGAGGCAAAAAGTGCAAGGGCTTGAAGCGAAAAATGCACGAGGTAAGCCACGCACTCAAAGAAAAAAGCCTAAAGTGAAAAATGCGCGATGTAGGCTATGCATGGACTTGAAGCGAAAAGGGTGCGATGTAAGTCATGCATGAAGGCAAAAAGTGCAAGGGCTTGAAGCGAAAAATGCACGATGTAAGCTACGCATGGACTTGAAGCGAAAAGTGCGCGATGCAAGTCATGCATGAGGTAAAAAGTGCAAGGGCTTTAAGCGGAAAATGCGCGAAGTAAGCCACGCACTCAAAGAAAAAAGCCTAAAGCGAAAAATGTGCGATGTAGGCTACTCATAGACTTGAAGCGAAAAGTGCGCAATGTAAGTCATGCATGAAGGCAAAAAGTGCAAGGGCTTGAAGCGAAAAATGCGCGATGTAGGCTACGCATGGACTTGAAGCGAAAAAAGTGTGCGATGTAAGTCATGCATGAAGGCAAAAAGTGCAAGGGCTTGAAGCGAAAAATGCGCGAGGTAAGCCACGCACTCAAAGAAAAAAGCCCAAAGCGAAAAATGCGCGATATAGGCTACACATGGACTTAAAGCGAAAAGTGCGCGATGTAAGTCATGCATGAGGCAAAAAGTACAAGGGCTTGAAGCAAAAAATGCTCTAGGTAAGCCACGCAATTAAAGAAAAAAAGCCTGAGGCGAAAAATGCGCGATGTAGGTTATGCAAGGGCTTGAAGTGAAAAATGCGCGAGGTAAATCACGTATTCAAAGAAAAAAGCCTGAAGCAAAAAATGTGCGATATTAGCTACACAAGGGCTTGAAGCAAAAAATGCGTGAGGTAAGCCACGCACTCCAAGCAAAAAGCCTGAAGCAAAAAATGCGTGATGTAGGTTACGTATGGACTTGAAGCGAAAAGTTTACGATGCAAGTCATGCGCGAAGGCAAAAGGTGCAAGGGCTTGAAGCGAAAAATGCGCGAGATAAACCATGCACTCAAAGAAAAAAGCCTGAAGCGAAAAATGCATGATGTAGGCTACGCATGGACTTAAAGTGAAAAGTGTGCGAAGCAAGTCATGCGCGAAGACCAAAGTACTTGGGCTTGAAGCAAAAAATGAGCAGCGAAAGCCATAGACATAAAAAGACGAAAAAATGCACAGGCTTGGTACAAAAAATTTGAGACGTAAGTTGCGCACATGAAGCACGACAATTTGAATTTAAAGCGAAAAATTCAATAAACGTGGAAGGTAAATATGTAACCGCTGAAAAATTCTTTGCAAAAGATTGAGTTCTTTTACAAAGAATTGGGAAGCAATTGATATGAGTTACACAAATGGGAGAGCACTTTCCCACACGTGAGAGTGCGTCAGACACTCTCCCGTTTGCGAGAGAGTGCGCTAGGTGATCTCTTGTAAATGGGAGAGCACCAAGGCATTCTCTCGCAAGCGAGAGGTGCCCATGCACCCGCATGTGGTAGAGATTTTGTCGTGGGCGACAGGTCTCCCAATGGTCACCCACGAAGTAGCCTGCTGCCTAATGCCTATGATATCTATTTGGGGTCTCTTGCCTACTGACAAACTTCTGTCACCTCATATTGGTCTTGCTAGTGCCGTACTGGGAACAAATTCTTCTCAAAAAGATGAAATTGCCCTCCAGGTAATTACTCTGTAATATTGACAAATTATTCGCCTATAAATAGGCATCAGGTATTATTTTACTCTCTAATTTTTGACTTCTGGCTTTTACGTTTCCTAATACTCAAGAATCTTTGGCTGACTCAAGCATCGGAGAGCCTACGCAGGTAACCACCCCCTGCGTCCCTCTGACTTTTCTTGTTTTACAGAAGTTTTTGGGAGACACGTGTAGAAAGAGACAAAGATTGATGTTAACAATTACTCATTGTTGTTTTGTGCAACAAGAAGTATTAAAAAAAGGCTTAATAGCCAAATGTGTCCTCCACGTTTGCCACAAAATGGAATTAAGTCCTCAATATTTAAATGCATGAAAATCAGTCCTAAACGTTACAAAATAATTAAATTAAGGACATTTTCGTTAAATCTTTTAATTTCCATTAAGTTTTATTACTGGTAGAGGTAACGAAAATTAAAGGATTTAACGAAAATATCCTTAATTCAATTATTTTGAAACGTTTAGGACTCATTTTCATGCATTTAAATGTTGAGGACTTAATTCCATTTTGTGGCAAACGTCGAAGACACATTTGGCTATTAAGCTTAAAAAAAAATGAAGAGTGCCGGATTGCTAGTTTTAACTATTTAATAATTTTAAATATTAAAGATAAAACTTTCCATTTTACGTATATAACTCTCTCTCAAAACGGCGCTAGTTTTAATTATATTAAGTCTAAACCATAGAACTAGCTCTAAAACTTTCGACAAACAGGATGTCATACGAATGGATTTTGTCATGCGTCTACACTACATATACTATCAAATAAATATATTTTTGTTTTACTTTCAAGTATACTCAATTTATTATCTTTCTTTTATCTAATTATTATCAGGTTACACAAATGGAGGGATAATTAAAATTCCGTTTTTTTTTCTTTGTTGGTTCATAAAAGGCAAAAGCCATCAGAAATACAACTAAAAGATAGCCACCAAAATTGGTGAAGGGGAAACATCCCATTTCTGAGGCAACATCCAACTCTTGTGGAATGAGCTACCCAGGTAGCAGCTCATTTAGCATCTCTACAAATATAATTAAAACTAACATCCAAACTAACAATCAGATCGAAAATGTCATTTTCAATGGACATTGTCTCCGAAACTTTTCACAACTCAGGGTGTTGAAGCCTATGAATCATATTCTAATTAGTAGATTCTACCATTGATCTGGTCAATCTTGTGGATTTGGATTTCACCGCACCGGAGATGTTCGGTGCGGTGGAATCTTTCATTAACAAATAAAAAAAATATAGAAAAAAAGAATGAAGAAGATAACTTTTTTTTCCTTTTGATTTTAATTTTTTTATTATTTTATTAAAAAATTTATATTTTTAATGATCATTTTATTTTTTTTTTATTTAATCAAAATCAATCACGTCACTTATCCAAATTAACTTTTTGAATTCATTTCATAGGCCCTATGCTTCAGCAACCTCAACCGATCCTTCGTAGGTAAAAGCATTTTCCCCATCCGTGCAGTACAGCCAGAGTCGTCGCTACAAACAATTGTATTTGCGAACAGAAAGTTGAGGTTTCTACCAAGAAGAAAAAGTAGAAAGGGGTCAGTCATCTGTTTTCAAAAAACATTTATCATTGATGATCATAAGCAAGACCTTTTTTTTTTGTTATAATGCATGCAATTCCAATTATTTGATGCATACAACGATCGAAGTAATTTACTAACTTTTAGACTTAGTTTGTTTTGTAAAAACTGACTTTTATAAAATGATTTTTGAAAATGTTTATACTTTTTTCAAAAACTAAAAAATTTTTATTGTTTGGATGAGTCAATAAAAAATATTTTTTGTTGGTTGGATGTTTTTCAAAAAAACTATTTTTTTAAAATGATATTGATTTAACTATTAAAATATTATATATTATTAGATTTTAGATATTTTTCAATTTGTTCATTATTAAATTGATATTGGCTAAAAAGTCCAAAAAAAATCTCCAATAATAAAGAGTTCTGCAATTAAGCTCTTATATTTTTTTACAATCAATTAAGTTATTATATTTCCAATTTCACTTTATTCAACCTTTATTTGGACGGAAACTGTTAAGTCTGTTATTTTTTTTACCATATGGATTGTACAAATTTAACAGTTTCCATTCAAATTTAACAGTTTTCATTTACGAAAGAGTTTAATTAAATAAAAATTAAAATATAATAGCTCAATTGATTAAAAAAAAACTAAAGGGCTCAATTGCTGAAATAATTTTTTTCGAGGATCTTTTGACCTTTTAAACATTAATATTTTATAATTAATTAATGCTTTTTAAAATGTTATACATAATTAATAGATGAATGTTTGGAGCAGTCATACTTTAATATTTTTTATCTTATTGGACTCGTCACTTCCTAATTTTAGCATGAATATATTTCAGTTTTTTAACTTTTTACATGAATAATTAATTTTCAAGTAAAATTAAGAATGAAGTGACCCAACAAAATTAAAAATACTAAAATATAATTATCAAAATAACTATTTCTATCGTTTCCTTAATTAATATATCAAATATAAATTCATATTTTGCTGTGCGCATAATTTAGTTTGTATTGATTCTCAGACCAAAAAAAAAACAAGTTAGTATTGATTCTGTACCAAATACGAGTTTTGATTGAAAAATCAACGTACTTTTGTTGAACAAACACCAGCCGTTAAATGAAACAGCTGTCTTGCAGAAGCGGAGGCAGAAGGCTCGTTTCTCGAGACAGAGATCAGAGACGGTGATGAGAGAGAAGAGAACCACACAGTAATGGCACTGAGGGTGCAGACATTGTATTTAAAGAGATGGGACCCTCACTCTGCTGCCTACCTAGACATTAAAATTTGAATAATCATTATATATATTATTAGTGAAATTCGAACAACGTTAAAATCATAATATGTATCTTATAAAAATATTAAAATAAATAAAATAAAAAATATATGTAAAGGAAAAAAATTCTATTTCTATGTATATAATAATTATCTTTACAATTTTCAAGTACGAAAGTACAGCCCTACCTATGCTTGGAAACTTCTGTAAAGTTTCAAACTAACTATTTCCTAAATGAATGGCTAGTTACCGTTTCGATAAATATTTAATACATTCAAAGAAAAAAAATTTTAATAATATATTTTTATTCAAAGTTATAATCACAATTAATATATTATATTTTATAAATTGTTAATTTGATAAATTGATAAATACAAATGATAATAATAAACTAAATAAATAACAAATAAACTAACATGAACTCACACGTGATAAAACTCGAACGTGAGATTTCAAATTTTTAAAATATATGGTTAAGGTTAAAATTTTGGTGCATAGTTTCTAAATAAAATATGATTTTTTATTTTAATTTACTTGTGGAATTTAAATATTTTAATGATAGTGCATTAAATAACTATCTTTATTTTTTTTAGATTTTTATGGATATCTCAATTTTTTTTGGATTTAATTTTATTTTTGAATAGGTTAATTGCATTTTTTAAATCAAATACATTTATTTAAAATTTTATTTTAATAATTTTTTTTATAAATAACAAATTTTAGTGACTCAAAAAAATTTTTTTTTATCTTTTAGATTAACTTTTATAGGTATATAAAATATAAATGAATCAATATCAAAATTCAGCTAATCCGTATTTTAAAAAAATTTAGTAAAATGCATGTTTCACAAAAAAAAATCAACTAAAAATCTCCAAAAGAAAAAAAAATAATCAGCACAATATTTAATTTGAAAAATTAATTTCTATTTGCATAAGTATTGATTGGGAGGATTTTTCGGTACATATGGACAAATTTTTTTTTTTGGTTACAATGGACAAATTTTTTATGTTATTGGGAATATATTACTATGCCACTTCAGTTTAATTCAAATAATGCTAATAATATAAGTGGGACGAGATGGTTATAAAAAATTTTAAGTTATAATTGTAATCACCTTTATTAGTTATAAAAAATATTGATCTATCATGTTTGAACTTATTATCTATTTGAAAATTACAAAAAATATTTTTTCCATTTTTATTTCAAATAAATAATTTTTTATTATAATATATAATTATTGGTTTGATTGTACGAAAAAAAATAAAAAATAAAAAAAATTTGAAAAATAATTGTCGTGAGAAAAAAACTATACAAAATAAAAACTTTCACCAGATTTGGTATTTATTGCTTGACTACTGTTATTGTTACAGCACGTTTAGTTCGTGGGATAGAATAGAGTATGAAACTTGAAAATTTCCTAAACTCGATTTTAATGGTTCATTGTAATTTTAGTATTTAAATGGAATTAATTTATGCATTGATATTGGATGAGAAGAAAATTTGATTAATTTGTACTAATTTGATCATAACTTTTGATGGAGGAATCTAATTGACATGAAGTAATTTGATCATAACTTTTGTGGTTGGAAGTCAAATCCATGACAATATAATCATTGCTTAAAAAGTTTTTCATTACTTGAAGATGAGGAAGTTGGGGAGAAGGTATGAATTGGCTCTTAAATTGGACATCAACAAGGTTTATGGTAAGGTTGAGTGGAATTTTCTTGAGGCTATTTTAAGAAAGCAAGGATTTGATAGAGTTTGTATAAGTTGGATAGTGGAATGTGTTAGTACAGTTTCTTATTGTTTAGCTCTAAATGGGAAGTCCGCATCTAGATTCTATCTTACTAAAGGGCTCAGACAAGGTGATCTTTTGTCACCTTTTTTTGTTCATATTAGTAGTGAATGTTCTCTCAAAAAACATCCTCAAAAAAGCTCAAGCCAAGGATATTATTGGCGTCAAACTTAACAGAAGGTGTCCTATATTAACCCATATTATATTTGCAAATGATTCTTTATTCTTTTTAAGGGCAAGCAGGAAGACATGTTAAAACATAGCCAAATACATCAGTGAATATTGTGATGCTTCTAGACAGTTAGTAAATTTGGAAAAATCGAGTAAAGTTTTTGGTAAAAATGTGCCTGATGATCTAAAGAGAGGTTGAAGAATGGCTAAACATCAAGAAGGCAGCTAACTCTGGTACTTATTTGGGAATTCCTTCTTTTTGGGGAAAGAGAAGGTGTGGAGCTTTGATGTATGTCAAAGAAAAAGTGTTGAGCAAATTGATAAACTGGAAGAAGCAGACTTTATCATATGGAATAAGGAAATTCTCATTAAGGTTGTAGAGTGTGCTATCCCTGCATATACCACGGCTTGCTTCAAATTTCCTAAGAAAATTTGTAATGAGATTAATGCTGTTACTGCTAACTTTTGGTAAGGGCAAAAAGATAGGGAAAGAAAAGTTCATTGGAAGAGTTGGTTGAGTATGTCTATGGAAAAGAATTTTGGAGGTATCGGTTTTGAAGATCTTGTGTTGTTTGGTGATGTATTGTTGGCAAAGCAAGTTTTGAGAATGTTAGTAGAAGAGGAGGCTTTATAGGTAAAGGTTTTAAAAGGAATATATTTTCCCAATAATGATGTGTTGAATGCAAAGAAAGGGTGGTAAAGCTTCATGGGTATGGAGTAGTCTTTTAGTTGGAAGAGACTTACTAAAGGATAATATTTTTTGGCAAGTTATGGGTGGAGGTAAGGTTTCTATTTGGGATGACGGATACCTGAGTTGCCTGATATGAAGTTGAATGTGCAAGATTCATCTATTGTAAATTTGACATATAAAGTGGCAAATATTCCGGATAGGAAAGAAGGTTGCTAGAAATTGAAAAACATAAAGCAGTGGCTGTTAGACAAGGAAACAAGTGCTATTTTGAATATTTCAATATGTTAGGAAGGGGAACAGGATCGATTGATTTGGCCTTTTAGTAATAGTGGTGATTATTTTGTTAGCAGTGGTTACTGCAGGTTAGTAATGCTCAAAAGATCAAATAAAGAAGTCTCCATCTTCTTCACATATTATTGAGGATGTTGTATGGAAATTGGTTTGGAAATCGGATGTCCCAAGCAAGATCAGAGTTTTCATTTGGAGTGTCTGCAGTAATGCTATTCCAGTTGGTTTGCTGTTTGTTAGACTTGTCATCAAGGTGAAGAGTCCATTGAACAAAAGTTGTTCATGTATTATTAGACAAAAGGAATATGGTTTGTTGTTTGTAATGGTATGAAGTTTGATGTTGAGTCAATTTCTACCTTTGACAAGTGGTGGTTGGATTTACTTAATTCACTGGGTTGTGAATATATGCAGGAGATGATGGCTAAATAGCTTTTGTGTGTTGGTATATTTGGAAGGCTCGAAGTGATGTTATTGCCAAGAAAAATATTATGCATTTTTAGGTGGTTAGAAAATGTGTAGATGCTATATCAAAATGGAAAATGAGAAATGAGAATTTTATGATGTATAAAAATTGGAAGTATTAGTCTTTTGGAAATATGGATTAGGTATGGAATAGACCTGAGTTTGGATGGTTAAAAATTATTTGTGATGGTGCTTTCGATGTAAAATCTGAGGAAGCTGGTGCTGAGAGATCATGAAGAAAGGCTTATAAATGGCTATATTGGAAAGTTTAAAGCTGATTCTTCTTTAGTTGTAGAAGCTGTTGCTATTAAGGAAGGGGTCAAGGTTGCTGTGGAAAATTGCTATTAGAAAGTACTATGGAAGATGGATTCAGCAGAATTGTTTCGTGCCGCAAGTTGAATTGGATAATAAGACCTTTCATACAGGTTGTGCTATCATGTAGTAACAGAATACCAAATTGTAAGTTTGTTCTTGTTAAAAGAAATGCCAATAAATTGGCAGATTGAATAGCTAAGAGGTTTTTTGGCATCATTTTTGTTTTTTTTTTTTAATTTTTTTGGAAATAGTAGCAGAAAATATGTTTGGCAACACGTTTCTGTTTTCAAAAAAACGAAAACGAAAACAAAAACAAAAATTTTCAAAATTGTTGAAAACAAGAACCTTTTATTTCCATTGTTTTGGAAAACATGTTTTTATTTTTGGTGTTGTTTATAAGTAAGTGAACAATATTTATATATTAATATAATATTAATATTTTTATAATAAAAATATAAAATAAAATTAATTAGTTTTTAAAAGGCTTAATAGCCAAATAAGCCCTCAACCTTTAGCTCAAAATAGAATTCATCCCTCAACGTTTTATCACATGAAATTCAGTCCATAAACTTTTATTTCAGTGAAAATAAACCCTCAATATTTTACAATTATGTAATTAAGTCTGCTTTAGAGAGCAGACCCTACGGTCTGCTTTAGCAGACCAATGTCTGCCAACGCAGACAAATAAAAAATATATATAATAATAAAAAAATATAATATATGTTAAAAAAAAAAAGAAAAGGAATTGCTTCAGCAGAACGCGTCTGCTGAAGCAAAAGACTTAGTTTTGCTTCAGCAGACCGCGTCTGCTGAAGCACCAAATATATATATAAAAAAAGAAAAGATAGAATGAGGGAGAGCAGATCGGAAGAGCCAACCGAGAAGGGAGGCTGGAGACGTCACCGGCCAAGAAGAGGAAAATGGCTGACCGACGACTAAGGAAAAAAGAAAGGAGAAAACAGTAGATCGAAAAAGAAGGAAAAAGGAAGAAGAAAAGGAAAGAAAAAGAGAGAGAAGGAAGGAGAGGAAGAAGGAGGAGCTGCAGCACCGCCGGCATTGCCCCCACCTGAACGCCGCTGTCGCCATGGTGTGCTCGCCGCCGGTAGGGCTGGGCTGAACCGGTTCTAACAGAAAAAAAAAAAAAGAAAAGAAGAAGAAGAAGAAGAAGAAGAAAAAAGAAATGAGAGAGAGACTTGGGAGAAATTCTTAGATTTTTAAACTTTGCAAGGGGTAAGAAAATATACATGCATGAATATTTGTATATTTTTTAATTTAAATTTTCTTTTGTAGCTTCAATTTATTATTCTAAGAGTGAGTGAATTGTTGAAAATGTAGCAAATGTTAGAGAGGATACATAGTGGAGTTCGGCTAGGCTCGGAAACACGCTAAATTTAGCGAATAGGTAAGATACTTTTATAAAGCATTAGTAGCATTATATTGTATGTTTTGGGATTATGATTTTTATGTGATGTTTTGATGGAATGATTTTTAAATACTAAGAGGACTCACAACTGATGGTGAGGGTCTTAGTAGAGACATAGGAATTGTGAGAATCAACGGCTGTGGTATAAATTGTGTTTTCCTTGCAAGAGGTTTAGTAAAAATTAAGTCGTTATGCTGTCGAAATTTCCATGAAAATGTTTGAGGAAAAAGATTAAGTTCTCATATAAATGGAATCTAGAAAGAATTATCGAAGATAAACTTGAAAGGACCTTATCGTGTCATAGGAAAATTGATTTTTGAAATGGTTGAGAAGATGAATGGATGAACACGATAACGTGAGGAATTATATTGTGAGTCTTATAGAATCGAAAATTCGAGTTATATCAATATTACAAGTTGATTATTGAATTGAAAATGAGATGGAATATTAGTTCGTTGGAATAGTGATGAAAGTAATGATAATTATACGATATAGCTTGAAAAAGGAGACCGCAGTTGGAATTTTGATAGTCGAGCGATTGAATTGTGGAACTATAAACGGAGTAATGATTTGAGAATTTGTCGAATTCGATCTCTCGATTTTAAATGGTTTCGAATGTGATAATATGGACAATTCAAGAGGTCGATGCTGAGACGATTTCACCGTATTACATCGTATTACTGGTTATACGTGAGATAATAAACGAACCTACACTAGTGATATGGGTCTTAGTGTCATGTTGTGTTACACAATGGATGGCTATGATGTTGAGTCATAACGAATATATGATTTGAGTATACATAACTTTATTGACATTGAGGTTGAATTACGACAAAATCCGATCATTTATAGATTCAAATAAATGAGTGATGAAAATATATAAATATATGGTTTTGCTTATAACCATAGAATAGGCCTTGAATAATAAGATTGACGATTACATAAGTTCAATATTAAATTAGACAGGCCATATGAAAAAATTGAATTGAGGATTGTGATCTGATTTTATGATAGTGAAAGAAATTGAACCTCAAGTCGAAAATTTTGAAAGTGCGCTAATAGGTCAAACCATAAATAGATTTGACAAGTGACTATTGATCTTGTGGTTCTGTGATCTTCAATGTCGACTCTGGAATAGATATCGAATGAGGATATTAGTATTACATAATTTCAGTATCATAAGGGCTATATGGAAACATGGTATTTAAATACTCATAGATACTAAGAGGATTTACACTGATGATATGGTTCTAGTATCGATAATGAAATGTGCAAATGATTGTTATAGTCGATAATTATCGAAAAAGGATATTGAATACCGAATAGTTTGAATACCAAGTGATCTGATTATTGAATAATTGGAGTACTGAACAATTTGAATACCGAATGAAATGAATATTGAATGATTCGAATAGTGATTTACTGATTGGACAGAAAGAAAATCTTGGAATCGAATAATTGATGGTGATAAAGTTAAATGAATCGCTTCACTGTATTTGATGAAAATATTACCAAAGTTGCATACTGAAATATTTTATAACATCTCTTTTAAGTATAATTTATTACAACTTGAGACGTTATACTAATACTTACATGAATGCTATAAAGTATAGATTAATTTTAAAAAGGAAAGTATATGGTAGATATACATTTTTATTATGAAGCATCTTAAAGAATTTTACCATATGCTTTACATGATTTTGACATGAAAAGATAAAGATTTAAATGTTTTATGAGACTGTAGGCACCCTAAAAGAATTTAAATTCAATAAAGCATAGTGGAAACCGCCTAATTGGAGTTTTGCTCATTAGGCAGAGATGCTTGTTCGACAATAGTCGTAGACAGGTCTCAGTCACGCCTGATCAGTGGGGCTGAGAGAGATGAGGTCTATGGCCATAGATAGCGCCCTAGTTGGTTTCCAAGGGACGATGACATGATTTTCACTGCTAGCTACAATGATTTAAGTCTTTATTGATAAAGTGATAGGGATCTAGCTTAGTCTCTAACCGATATGATATGAAGTCTAGAGTATGATTTTATTGATATAAACTCTAGACTTGACATGATTTATATAGTACATGAGACATGTTTGAAATGACAAATATTTTGAAACAGTACATGTTTTAAACATGTTTTAAAAGTACATGTGATATGATTTCGACACTTATATGATTTATATATGATTTTGTGTCGAACTTGACATGATATGCAGTCTAGAGTATAGATTGATTTGATATGAACTCTAGACCTGATATGATTTACAGTATATGAAAAATGTTTTAAAACCGCACATGTTTTAGACATGCTCTAAAAACGAATACATGAATTGAAATTGAACATGTTCCTATCATGCCTTAAAGGTAAATATGAAATGAATTGAAAATTCATATGTTGAGCATGTTCTAAAGTATATATGATATGATTTGAAATGATAGTGGTTCATACAGTGAAATTACATAAGTTGCTTACTAAATCATGACATAATAGTATGTTTTTTACATAAGATATGTCATGACCTTATATGGTACAAAAACATGAAAAATATATTAGGAGTATCATGACTCGGTGGTAATGATATTTCATCTACATGATGTAATGATATGATATGATACATGATTATAAAATATGCGCGAAGAGAATTATGACTTCGTACTACCGTGATCATGATCCTCAATATGGGAGGTGATATGAGATGATAAATTACAGAAGTATGATTATGAAATGAAAAGTGATTTGATACAATATCTCAATTGGACATGATGTATTATGAGATTGATGAGAGTATGGACTAATAGTATATGATATCCAAATTGGATACGACATATTGTTGTGCGATGCACTATAGTATGAGGATGAGAAGACTGAAAAGTGATTATGATGATTTATTTAGAAGTCTGAGTGATAGACAGATGACAAGAATTGAGATAATGAGATGTTATTGATGAAAAAGGATTAACTGTAATTGCAAACTTGCAAGTTTTAAGCATTACGGTTTAAGACAGTATAATCCTACTCTTGCATTTATATTAGTATCTTCCTGAGCCGTGGTTTTGCTCACCCCACTAAATTTCATCTCTTTCAGACTATTGAAGTTAAGATCTGTCATGCAAGCTACTAAGTGGGTATCAGAGACGGTACCTAAGTTTGATATTGGCCACCGTTCTTCGAATCTGCTTCATTGCCTTGAGGTATACTTTCTTTGTAAATCTCTTGTTTACATGTACAAACTTTAATTAATACACAGTACGTATTTTGTTCAACGAGTCGGGATGTAACTTAGAAGTGTGATAAAGTATTGTATAGAGGATCAGTGAAATTAGAGTAGTAACTACATTGACATCGAATACAAACCTTAAAATGAAAAAGAAAATTTTAGTCCATAAATTTGTAGACTAAGAAAAGTATAAGTATTAAGTGAAAGTCGCGGCCTTCTGGTTGTGACAATTTAATAACTATAAAATTTATTATAAATTAATTAGTTAAATATATTATTTGATAATTTAATATTATTATAATTAAATTAAATAATATTAATTTTTAATAATTAATTCATATTATTATTTAATTTATAAATTTAGAATTTTACTAATCTCAATTATTATCTAATAAAAATTAATATTAAAAATTATTTAATATTATTTTTCATTGAATAGTCTCATTTAATATTATATTTAATTATAATATTATTTAAATTATATTAAATTTTAATATGATTAAAAGAAAATATTTAATATTAGTATTAAATAGTATAAAATAATATTATGTATGTAATATTATTTAATAAATATTTTATTATTTTTATTTAATTTTAGAAATTTTATTTTTTAAATTGAATTATTATATCTGAATCAGAATATTTGTTTTCAATACGTAATAGTATTAACCAAATATGTTTTCTGTTTTTAGAATTTGAAAACAAAAACAAAATTTTCAAAAACAGAAAACAATTCCAAATGACCCCTAAGTAATCTAGGAAGGGGATATGTCAAGATGGATGGTTAAGCCATCTTCAATCCTCTATTGTTGGTATATTTGATAAAGATGGCTTGCCTACTTCTCCAATATAGTGGTGATTTGTATAAGATGTAAGTCTCTTGTTAGTCGATATGTTTGTAAGTGAATTTCTTTGAGTAATGAAATTGGCTAAAATATTAAAAAAGCCATTAAACTTTGTTATTTTATTTGAATAAGCTTTTATATTTTCATTGCATCTAGATAAGTTCTTAAAACTTTAATTTGTACTTGATAAGCCCCTTAACCTTTAATTTTGATCTAAATGAGCCATTAACATAAATCAATTTTTTATATAAGTGAGTAATCAAATTTGTCGGTTGGGTTTAAAACCTAACTTTCTACATAAAAAGGGCTGATTAAATATAATATATTATATAATATTTAATTATGTATATTATAGATTATATATTATATATTTTAAAAAAAAGGTCAAATAAATTCAGTCGGTTTAATTTGTGATTTTAGACATTGATCTAATCAAATAAACTAACATATAAATATTAACTTAAATCCAAAAGTGACTTAATCAAATCGAATTAATTAAATTTTGATTGGTTAAATCAGTTTGAAATAATTTTTATACATATGTAATTTTTTTTTATTTGAAATAAAGGCTTATTTAAGTACAAATCAAAATATGAGGACTTATTTGAATACAATACTAACATGAGTGCTTATTTAAATAAAGTAACAAAGTTCAATAGTTTTTTTAATATTTTAGCCAATGAAATTCAATAATGTTTTCTGACCCAAAAGAGCAAATCTAATATGAAAACTTAAAAGTCACTTATAGGATACATATCTCAAATTATCAATGAGTTTTTTTATTATACAAATTGAGCGACTTTTATAAAAAAAAAAAAAAAAAGTCTTTAGGCTGAGAAAGTGGTTAGAAAATTTTGATATTTGTTATTTGCTCAAATGCTTATGTTTCTGGCTCTAAAGAATAACAATTTTACAAATATTAAAATCGAATCTCAAAGCATTCTTTACTTTTCATCTTCAAGCCCAAGCGAAGTGTACCAAAAAAAATCAATTCAAAACTCAACCTCTCTAAACAAATACTTGGGCCGTGAGTTGGGTAAGGCCATTAATTTCCCACCAAGTTTCTTTTCTCCCTCTTCGGACCAACGATTGGGTTTCAGCAAATGACCAAGGCCCGATCAAGTGACAGTTAAAACCTAAAACACTCGCCAACTAACTCTTCCTCCCACCAAATTTCCCAACAACCAACACAGCAAGCATGTCCACCACCAACACCGCCACCGCCGAACCACGACCACCACCACAGCTAATCCCGTCGCTCCCAGACGACGTGGCTTTGAACATCATTGCTCGAATCCCAAGATGCCATCACCCAACCCTTTCATTAGTCTCGAAATCAATGAAATCTCTCATCTCTTCCCCTCTCCTTTACACCGCCCGTTCGCTCCTCAACTCTTCCGAGCACTTCCTCTACATCTCTATCCGCCTCCACTCCAGCCATTTCCTTCGCTTCTACAAGCTCTACCAAAATCCTACCAACCCAGAAAATCCCAAGTATACCCTCATCCCTCTCCCTCTTATCCCTTCCCCTTCCCTCGTCGGCTCCGCATTCGCCGCCCTCGACCACAAAATCTACGTGTTCGGCGGCTCCATAAAAGACATCCCTTCTTCAGAAGTGTGGTCTCTCGACTGCCGGACCTACACCTGGGAATCAGCTCCGAAAATGCATGTTTCCCGCGAGTTTGCCGCCGCCGGAGCCCTTGAAGATAAAATTATTGTCATCGGCGGCTGCGTGGTTGACAATTGGGCTCGGTCGAAGTACTGGGCTGAAGTTTATGACCCCAAAACGGGGAAATGGAACTCCGTTCCAAGTCCGATTCAAATGCGGGAGAAATGGATGCATGCGAGCGCGGTTATTGATGGGAAAGTTTACGCAATGGCAGATAGAAATGGGGTTTGCTATGAAGTCAAAAGTGGGAGTTGGGGAACGGTGGAGAGTGATTTGGACAATGGGTGGAGAGGGAGGGCGTGCGTGATCGATGGGGTTTTGTTTTGTTATGATTATTTGGGGAATATAAGAGGGTATGATGTGAAGGAAAGGATTTGGAAGGAGTTGAAAGGGTTGGAGAAAGGGTTGCCGAGGTTCTTGTGCGGTGCTACAATGGCGAATTTGGGAGGGAAGTTGATGGTGGTTTGGGAATCAAAGAATGGGAGTGGGAAAGAAATGGAGATTCGATGCGCGGAGATTGAGGTGACCAAGGATGAAGCAGGGGAATTGTGGGGGAACATTGAGTGGTCTGATGTTGTTCTTGTGGTTCCTAGAGAAGCTTCTATTGTGCATTGTATGGCGGTTGCGTTGTGAGACTGTCTGGTAAAGTGTTTGTTTTGAATTCTTTTAATTTGATATTCTCTGCTGTTAACATTCACAATGCATCATGAAATTTCATCTAACATAACATTTAACCCTATATGAAAACTAATTTCCAATTATAATCTGCATAGCCAGGGAATTTAGTATCAGTCTATCACCACCGCTTTTGTTTCCTGTAAAAATGGCATTGTATGTGGCAAGTTTAAAGCTTAATAAGTTAGGATTCTGACATTCTGTCCATGGCTGCAGGCCCCAATTTCTCTGTGAAGACAAAATCCACTCTTTTCTGTCTAGCATGTAAGTAAGATCAAATACGATAACAGTTTGCTATCCTCTGTGATTAAACGTCCAACCTGTTCTTTTGCACGTCTTGAATTTTCACAACCAGTTGCCATCTGTGTGTGAAAAATAAAGACATTTGGACACATCTTGAATTTTTACATCTCTTTTGTCATGTATTCTTTAATTTTTGAGAAGTGGTAAACTCTCATGGAGTTAGTAGTACTTCAATTTACTATCTTTTCTTTATACTATTCTTGCCAGTCCTGTTTCTTAATCTCATTGCTTGCTCTCATGGATCTCATTGCTTGCTCTCATGGAATCAAGGTCTGAAAAATCAGGAGAAAACCTGTCATTTACTACCACTAAAGCATGACACTGTTAAGTAGACCTGTTTATACCATCTTTTTGTCACTATTTTTGTCTAAGTTTTACTTGCAAATTATATAGCTCGTCTTCTAGATAGAACATTCAACTTTTCAAAATTTAAAGCTTTTTACTTATTACCTTGGTGTTTTGCATGGTTGCAATTTTCTTAGATGCTTTTTTGATGCCTTATGTTGATGCAACATGGATTCTGTTCTCTTTACCAGGAGGAATGCGTCAAACCAGAAGCAGCTAGCTTCGGATTGAGCCCCATGAATAAGATTGTGGAATTAAGCTGTTAACTCCATGGAATGCCGTTGCAGCTCATGTTGGAACTGGGAAATTGTTTCTCTTTTCTTCTCAGGTTGCTTTGATTGAAGTTATTCTAATCTGTCTCAGCCATTCAAAATAGAGGACTCAAGTATTCCTATATGTGTCAGCTGTACGTGTAACTAGTGATTTCCTTATCATTGTTTCTTGCCAAATTATGCTTTTCATATGTTAAAATCTGAGTTGTAAACGTTATCTATAAGTGATTAATGACTTGATGAAAGTTGGGACTTATTGGAAACATGTATTTGTGCTGATAATATCATTTTTCATTACTATTACGGCTTTCGTGCTTCAGTTTAATTGACAATGTGATGCTAATGAAGGAGCTAAGACGCAGAATTACCTCATGAGTCACGTTCCAAATTTGGATTAACTAACAAGATGAAAAATACTACATAAATAATATTAAATTCTTAAAAAATCAAGCATAACGTAGAAATACATAATTAAAAATCATTGAGTGTTGAGAAAAAAAATAGATGCATAATAGGGTTTTTGTTAAGGATTATTATATAATATACTGTTAGTGAAGTTTTTAAACTTCATAAGCTTAAGTTTTTAAACTCTATAAACAGGGTTAAGATGATAATACATATTTTATTTTATTTTATTTATTTTTTTAATATTTCATTAAAGATATGTGTTATCGTTTTAACCTTACTTATGAAATCTAAAAACTCCAATAACAATGTATTTGATAATAATCGTTTTGTTTATTAGGATTTTGATAACTTTTGTCTCCAATTTTTAGGAGTTTGGATTTACTTTTTCTATTTAAAAAATATATAGTTCAAATATGTAAATTTAGATGCTTTTACAAGTCAATATATTATTTTATAGATGGTTAGGTCTTTGTCCATGGTAATTAGTATATTCTAAGGTTATGTTTGGCACATAAGATGATGGACAAGATAGGATAATAATCATCTTATGTTTGATGCACATATTAAAGGGAGGATTCAATTGCTAATAGGATTAGTCATCCTCTTAATATAGGATGATTCAATTCTTTTTGGAAGGTAAGATTATTTCTAAGAGTTTATATATGATGCACTAATAGAGTATAGTTTTAGATACTGTCATTACACTAGAAGTTGATACCTCATTAATAAGTAAACTAAAAAGATGCTAAGCTCTCCTGAACAAATTGAAAAAAATATTATTTGTATTTATTTTTAAAGGCTTGGTAACTTTTTAATTTGTTAATTAATGAAATATCAGTCTCTGGTACATTGACAGTATATAGAAACTATATATTATCAGAGCCTCATATATATAAGCCCTTCTTTCTAATCCCAGGGAATTGGAATTAAATACTCATTTTATCCTTAAAATTTGTATTTAAAAAATTAATTTAACATTTAATAAAATAATAAGAATTTTTTTAAATTAATTTATCCAAATCATTATTTTTTTCTTCTTTTTTCATTTTTTTACTTCTTTTTCTTTCTTTTCCTTTTTTTTTGTTCTTAAGAAAAACTATAATTTTGATAAAATAACATTTTCTTGAACAATTCATTTTTTTTTCAAAAATTATTTTTTGGAAATAATCAAATTTTTAAATCATTTTTTAGAAAATAAATTCTCAAACATAAAAACTATTATAAAAATATATTTTTAACTAATTTTTTCTTACTTTTAAATTTTATTTTTCTTCTCTTTTTTTTTCTTAATTTTTTTCTTTTTACCTGTAGGAAAAGAAAAGAAAAGGGAAAAAGTAAAGAAAAATACATGTTAACATAAAGTTATTAGAAATTATACTTTTTTTAGTTTATAAAATGTGAATTATTAAAATTTAACTCATATTTTTTTTTATTTTTCCTTCAAATTGGCAAAAAAAGAAAGACAATGAAGAAACCATAAAATAAAGAAAAATATTTAAAA
Source organism: Heritiera littoralis (assembly GCA_031772115.1). Classification (NCBI taxonomy): domain Eukaryota; kingdom Viridiplantae; phylum Streptophyta; class Magnoliopsida; order Malvales; family Malvaceae; genus Heritiera; species Heritiera littoralis. The sequence goes on along the minus strand of JAPDPK010000096.1, from coordinate 313,827 downwards.
TTTGACTTTTAAAAAAATTAATATAATTAAAAATCAACTTATTTCTTAGAAAAACACATTTTTGTAAAGTAAATATATTTAACTTATAATCAAAGAAATTATTTTAAATTTAAATCATATAAAGAAATAAAAGCAAAATGGAAAGAAAAGAGAAAAAGAAAAACACAGAGTAATTTTCTATAAAAATTAATCTTTTAACAAAATACATTTTTGAAAAAGTAATTTAATTTTTTTATTAAAAAATCAACTAATAAATTTAACTATTATTTATAATATTATAAATGATATAGCAAAGCCCACATCCATTGGGCTGAGGCCCAAAACGACAGAGGCCACCACGTGGCATAAAGTTATTAGGCCACGTGGCATCAGGCAAGAGACATCGCAAGGCTCGTGGCAAAAAGGGACTTGTCGAGTGCGACAGGCCTCCAAATGACCACCCGCGTAATAACCTATCGTCGAATGTGTGTAGCATCTGTTTTGTGGCCTCCAGCCTCGCGACAGACATATGCCGCCTCCAATTAGTCATGTTAGCGTTGTACTGGGAACAAACTATTATAAAAGGATGAAATTATCCTCCAAGTAATTACTCTGTAGTAATGGTAATTTACTCACCTATAAATAGGCCACATGTATTTTTATTCTCTAATTTTTGACTTCTGGCTTGGTCGTTTTCCAATACTCAAGAATCTTTTGCTGACTTAAGCATTGGAGTGCTTATGAGGGGAACCACCCCTTGCATTCCTTTGACTTTTGTTATTTTGCAGAAGCTTTTGGGAGACACGTGGAGAAAGAGACACACTTACGATAGCAACCAATCATCGTTGTTTTGTGCAACAACAATTGACGCTGTCTGTGGGAAACGAAATAAAAGCCAACCAAAATTTTGAAGATGGTGAGAACAAGATCAACTAATGTGAGAAATGGAAGTGGTGAGAACTCCGTGAGTTCTCTTGAGCAACCAATCCGCCAAAGAACACACGTGAATAGGGAAAATGAGAGAACGACAATGTCTGTGGCGGAATTCGAAGCTCTGAGGCGACAAAGAGAGGAAACAACCCAGGCGCTGAGGACCATGATGGATCTGTTCAAGGGAGTCCTCCCATAATTAAACCCGATGCAAGCTGTACAGAACCTCGTAGCAGAGACGAGTGAAGGGGTACCGTCGTAGGTGATAGGGTAATAGGGTATTCGAGAGGCGACAGACCCCTCACTGAGACAGGATGTGCATCTAGCGGGAGAGACTCAAAACCATCAGGATGCGGCAAGACTTAGGAGTAGACGGCCTGCCGCAGGGTCTCAATGAGAGAATGAGGATGCGGTAGAGCTCATGTGACAGGCTCTTGGGGCTATGCACAGGGTCTTGGGCGACAGGTTGCTAAAACTGCGGTAGGATCTTTCGCCTTACGCCGAAATCCGTCAAATCTTGTCGTGACAAACCTGGAACATGGTGTTGAAGGTGTTGGTAAAACCGATGTTGAGGACAAGAGCACATGTAGGGCTGGGTCGGAGTTTGACCCTTCTTGGAACACACAGATGACACGAGGTGGTGCACCTCGAAGTAAAGGAAAGGAGATAGCTGTTGACGACCAGCCTGGTTTGTCTCATGCAAAAAGGGATAGAAATCAACCCGCTCTCCTTGTGGATATGAAGAAGATGATAGAACAGGTACTTGAAGAGAAAAATCTAGTGACAACAGAGGATAGCCAGAGGAGAAGAATACCATTTAGCGTGACCATCATGCAGAAGCCGCTGCCCACGAAATTCAAAATGCCGCAAATGACTGCATACACAAGGAAGACGGATCCCTACGATTATATGTAGAACTACAAGGCCCTGATGTTACTACATGGATGGGAGGATGAGATAATGTGTAGGGCCTTTTCACTCACTCTAACGGGGAATGCTATGAAGTGGTTCAATAGTTTGCTCGAGGGGTCCATTGCCTCTTTTGACCAATTACGGAATGAGTTCCTTAAGGCATTTGTGGTGAATAGTCAAAGGAAGAAGAAGCCAACTTATTTGCTCACCTTTAAGCAAAGAGATAAGGAATCGTTGAAGAGTTACGTAGATCGGTTTAGGAATGCCATTTTAGAGGGCCGTGATTTGCAAGTAGGAGTAGTTGTGGTAGCCATGTTACAGGGGACCAGGTTTGATAAGTTGCAGGAGTCCCTATCGCTAGACCAACCGATTATGATCTCTGATTTATTTTCTTGAGCAAATAAGTACATCACTCAGGAAGAAGTAATGAAAATGGTGTCGGCTACGGAGTAAAAGGAAGGAAGGAAGTGGGGAGAGAAACCTCTGGGGCATCCTCCAGTCAATCGAGAAAATCTGAAATGGCCCCAAGGTTGAAATATACCACTTACACCCCGCTCAATGAATCTCGGGCTTCGATGTTGGTAGCTATTGAGGGGGCAGGTCTTATACAGTTTTCAAAAAAAACCTCGGAGAATTTAGGGCGTAACTTAAATGCATACTGTAACTACCATTCAGCGTATGGATGCTTCACAGAAAAGTGTAGGGAGTTGATGAATCAACTGGAGAAGCTAGTGCGGGAAGGTAAGATAAACCGATTTGTGTGGAGGAGTGATAGAAACAATTATCTCGTGCGTAACAGAGGGAATTACCCTAGGGACGAAGAGATGAGAACAGGAGGAATGTAAGGAGAAATAAAGATATCATGAGAAATGATAATAGAAGGGTGAACATGAGAAATCAAAAGGAAGATAACGAGCCCACGGGGCCAGCGATCAACATATCTGGAGGAGAATCGTTGGCTGGAACTTCCTCCTCTTCAAGCCACTCCTACGCTCGACAAGCCTACCAAGTCAACTCGGTGATGGAAGAGAGACAAGATGAGGAGCCCATCACATTCACTCCAGTCGACAGGGGGGATATCATAATTCCCCATGATAACCCAATGGTAATCTCAGCAGTCGTGTAAAAGCATCCAGTTAGTCGGATTCTTGTCGATAATGGGAGTTCGGTGAACCTGATTTACTGGAACTGCTTTAAGAAGATGAACATCTCGGAAGATAGGCTAAAACCGATGCCCGCGCCCTTGTATGGAGTTTCCGGATAAAAGGTGAAGGTAGCAGGGGCAGTTCAGCTACCTGTCACATTGGGAGAGAGCCCAAGGAGTGTCGTTTGGTAGGCGCTGTTTATGGTGGTAAAATCAACATCAGTGGCTTACAATATTATCTTCGGGCGACCATTATTGAATGACATGAGGGCAGTGGTGGACCCCTGTTATTTGCTGATGAAGTTTCCAACTCCTTGTAGTGTAGGCCAAGTGAGGGGATACCAAAGGAGGGCCAGGACATGTAATATCGCATCCACCACGTGCAAAGGGATCAGAGGAAAGAGACCTTCATAATTGAAGAACCACCTAAGCCGAAGCCTGACGAACATATAGAAGTAGTTCGATTAAATGAGAAAGATGAAGGAAAGGTGGTATACGTGGGAAGTCAGCTGCCTAGTAAAACAAAAGAGGAGATAATTCGGTGCCTGAAGAAGAACGCTGATGTTTTTGCTTGGACTCCTGACGACATGTCGGGAATTGACCCAGAGGTTGCTTGTCATCGGTTAAAATGTAGTTCCAGGAGCAAAACCAATCAAGCAGAAGAAAAGAAATTTTGCTTTGGAAAGGCAGCAAGATATAGATGAAGAGATCTCGAAGCTGTTACAAGTAGGGTTCATCAGAGAAGTTAATTACCTTGAGTGGTTGGCTAACGTGGTGATGGTGAAGAAAGCCAATGGGAAATGGAGAATGTGCGTGGACGTTACTGACAAGGCTTGCCCCAAAGATTCTTATCCGTTGCCGCACATTGATAAAATGGTGGACGAAATTTTCGGGTACGAACTCTTGAGTTTTCTGGATGCTTTCTTGGGGTACCACCAAATTATGATGCCCTTAGATGATAAGGAGAAAACTTCTTTCATTACCAATAGTAGAACATATTGCTATCAAGTAATGCCTTTCGATTTGAAAAATGCGGGAGCTACATATTAGCAGATGGTAAACAAGGTGTTTAAGGACTTGTTGGGTAAGACCATGGAAGCGTATGTGGACGATATGATCATAAAAAGCCGTAAGGAGGAATCACATGATGTGAAAATGTCGGATGTGTTCAAAGTGTTACGGCAGTATAACATGAAGTTGAACCCCAACAAATGTTCGTTTGGAGTGAAGTTGGGAAAGTTCTTGGGGTTCATGATCACTAATCAGGGAATTGAAGCTAACCTTGAGAAAGTTCAAGCCATCTTAAACATGAAGCCGCCCAACATTGTCAGAGAAGTTCAAAGGCTAACTTGGAGGATAAAAGCCTTGAACCGCTTCTTGTCCAAATCAACAGAAAGGACTCTGCCGTTCTTCAAGGTGATAAAGGCGGGAAAAAATTTCAAATGTACTGAAAAATGTCATGAGGCTTTCAAGAGACAGAAAGATTACTTGAAAGAGTTGACGTTGTTGTCTTGGCCTCAACCTGAAGACCGACTTTTTATGTATTTATGTGTAGGCGAAAAGGCAGTGAGTGCAGTCCTGTTGAGAAAAGACAGGGACAGGGACTGCCCAATTTACTATGTGAGCAAAGTTTTGCTAGATGCTGAGACGAGATATCCCCAAGTGGAAAAGGTAGTCTTATCGTTGGTGATGGCAACCTGAAAGCTACGGCCATATTTCTAGGCACATTCAGTAACTATTCTGACAGACCAACCTTTAAGGTAGATATTGCAAAAGTCAGAGCACTCAAGGCGTTTAACCAAGTAGGCAATCAAGCTTAGTGAATACGATATTCGCTTCAAGCCTCGCCAGGCAATAAAGGGGCAAGCATTGGCGAACTTTATAGTAGAAAATGAACTGGTCGGGAGGCCCAAGAAGAATCAGAGATAGTTTGGTGGAAATTGTTTGTAGATGGAGCTCATAGCGTGGATGGTAGTGGAGCTGGATTTGTATTGATTTCACCTGAGGGGGAAGCCTATGAGTGTTCCCTACGCTTTAACTTTTCAAGCTCAAATAATGTAGTTGAGTACGAAGCCTTCATAGCCGAAATGAAGCTGGTGTTGCGCTCTAAAACCAATACCGCAAGTGCATGGGTCGCGATAAGTAATAAAGTGATGAGTACAGATATCGTTCCCACGAGGATTAGTTAGATTGCTTAGTTAAGTACTAAAATTGGTCATCCTATGTTTATTCAAGCAAATGAACATTTTTTGGAAGTCAATTAACTACTAAAAGCATTAAAATAAAACCTAAACTAATATTAGAAATTAAATTAAAGCGCATGAAAACTAAATTGCAAGTTAAGAGCAATAAAAAAATAAAACTAAAAATAAAAATGCAAACTAAATTAAAGCAAAGCAAAATTAAAATGCAACTAATTTTAAGAAATTTGAAATTTAAAAAGAAGAAAAAATTTTAAATGCATGAAAATTGAGTACCTAATCAATTAAATATTAGAAATGAAAAAATGCTTTAATTGAACTAAAGCCATTTTAAGGTAATAAACTAATTAACTAAATAATAAACTAAATTAATAAACAGATTTAATATACTACTAACAATAAAATTAACAAAACAAAATTTAAAGCTGCCAGCCCTTCCCACGCCTGCCACGCCTCAGCCTTTATCAACACAACAGCTGCCATGTAGCAGCTGCTTCGCACCGCTCCAGCCACTTCGCACTTCTGCTACAGCCCCAAAAATAGTAGCTGCTCTGAACCAGAACAGAGCAGTCCACGCCACTGCTCGTCTTGCACCAGCACAGCCCAGTCATGAAGAACACAGCAGACAAGCAACAAGGAAAAACGATAGCAAATGCAGAAGCAATAATGGAAAATAAACACTAGACATTGATGCAGAAAAATATTTACAGATTTAGACAGAGGAAAGAAAGAAAGAAATATGCAGAAACAGAGATAGAAAGAAATAGTGATGTAGAAAGGTAATGCAGAATTTTAATACAAGATTCTTAAAACATGAAAAAAGAAGAAGCAAGAATGATGCAGTGCAGTAGTAAAGAACTAGATATGAAATTTAACACATCAACTAGAAGAAACAAAAGTATCGAATAGAAAAATAAAATCAGAACAGTAAATATAATAAGAACATAGCATGAAACGAGAACCAGAAAAACAAAATGCTATTGAACTCAAATTCTAAAAAGAAAACTAAATGTAATATAAACTTGATTCTGAACTTAAGAAAAACTAAAGAAAAAAAACTTCATTAAAACCTAAAGAAAACAGAAATAAAAAAAAAACACTGCAACTGATGGGAGGAATGTAGCTGCTGTCACCAGCCTCCTCTCCCCTCTCATTGCTAAAAATTACGAACATCAAACTCCTAAAATAGAGAAAGACAGTAAACAAAAGCTGTAGAACGTTGGTGAAGACAAGCTATGTCACGCAGCCCCTCCTCCACGTTTCTCATTGTGCGACAACTTCTCCTTTTGTATAAGCTAGGGTTGCTTCAATTCTTTGGCTCACATTTCTCTTGAGCTGGACCTCTTTTTTTTTTTTTGACATCTTCTTGTACATATCCAACAAATTAAAAGAATGGCCCATACTTGTGGTTGGATTTGGAGTGTTTAATTTTGGCTTGTGAAATCTTGGGATTTAAGGTGGGCTAGGTGTATTTGGGTTTTATGTGATAATGAGGTAGGATTTAAGTGGGATATGGTAGAGTATGGGTTAAAGGTTTTAAGGGTTTTGGAAAAGGTTTAAGGTTAAGGTTTAAACACCAAATCCAACCATTTTTCTTTGATTTTCTTGTCATTTTTTCAATTTTCTCATTATTCTTGAATTTCTTACACATGAAAACAATTTAATTAAATTAGGAAGAAATTATATTAAAATTTCATAATTTAATCAAAATTGATGCAATAAAATACTCTAAAAAATGTATATTTTAGAGACTTATCAGCTGGTTGAGAAATTGGAAGTTAGCAACCTAATGGCTCATAGTGACTCCCAATTGGTGCTAAATCAGTTCTCTGGTGAATATGAAGCACGAGAGCCGGCTCTAGTCCTTTACTTGCAGAAAGTCCAGTTATTGGCGCAACCATTTAAAAATTTTTGGTTAACCCAAATAAACCGATTCGAGAATACTCAACCAGATGCCTTTTCAAAGTTAGTATCCTCAAAGGGAGTGAAAGGATGAGTAATAAAGGTGGAGTGTCTAGCCAAGCCGAGCACTGAAAAAGAGGAAGTTTATAATGTTGAGATTGGGAGTGATTGGAGAAACCTGATCAGAGATTACACTTTAAAGGAAAAACTCCCCGATGACAGAGACAAAGCTCGGAGGCTAAAATTGCAAAGTACCAGATTTACGATGGTAAATGGAGAGCTTTACAAGCGTGGGTTTACTATGCCCTTTGTAGACACCTAATTTTGTCCGAACAATTCTTTTAAAATAAAAAAATAAAAAAAATCAAAAATCAAATCAAAAATTAAAAAAAATCAAAAATGGAAAGGTAGAAAATATAAAAAAATAAAGATAGGAAATAATCAACTTTGGTCAAACCTTAAATCATGTAAATCAATGAGATTTGGTGCCAAATAAAGAGAGTTGACCAATTGATTAAATTGCCTTAAATAAAAGATATATATTATCTGTAAAATGAGAAAGAATTAAACAAAATCTGCCCTTGAATGAAATCCATGATTTGGGGCCTAAACTTGAGGAAAGTTGATTCTTTCCTCAAGTATACGGCCATGAAACCGCTATAAAAACCCTAAAGGAGAAACCCTAGAAGGGGGGGTTGAAAAAAAAAACCTAGAAAAAACCTAGAAAAGAAACTGGAGAACGAAACCTGGAGGGGAGACCTACGGCACCTTTTTGGTTTAAAAAGTCTTCCCAGACCAAGCCACTAAAGAGGCTTTTATCATCATCATCCCCTCACTGCTCACCTTGGATCATCATTTTTTCACCCCCCATTGCTACAAAAAAAAAGACATTGAAGAACTTTTCTTCAGCAACTTGGCCTGCCTACACCGCTGCCAACATCCTTGTTGCACCACGATTACCAGACCCCATCTTCTTGTAAAAAACTTGCATACACAATACAATCATCATCTTCATGCTTTGGCTGCCTTTCTACATCTTCGTTCTTGGCTTTCTTCACTGTCCTTGCATTCTTCTTAGCTCCCCATTGTTTTCTTTCCTTGCTTTGCAGACCTGATCATCTGACCAACACACCTTCTTCGTTCCTCTGCCATTACCCCACCTCTGTCCGTATTTCTATTTCTATTCATCATCACCATCTATGCCTCTGCTTTCTCATACCAATCCTGCTTGCTGCGTCGCTGTCTCTACGCACCGTTCACTCCCTTCATTACCATGAGCTTCTGTCTTCCCTTTCTGCATCCCTGCTGCTCTGTTGCATCCGGCGGTACTGCCTTGTTTCCTGAACTACACCAGCTGCCCGCGTTCTGCACCACCAAGCCGAAGCAAGCTGCTGCTCCCTGAGTTGGTGCACCCTCCATTACCTCGTCCTACCCACAATCTTCACATCTTCAACACAAAAGCTGTAACCATTTCTACACCAGTCACGCTTCAAGCTTTGCCGCACATTCTTTGCTATATTGTCTTCCTGCTGCTTGAAGATCAAGGTTAAGACTCAGGTACAAAGCTGTCGAAGGTTAAGAAAATAATCAAAAAACATGGGTTGCTGGGGAATAAGGTAAGCCTAGTTGGCATGATCTAATAATGGTGACTTGTTATGTTTCATTGAATTAATTAACCTATAATATGATTTGTTTTAATGATTTGATAATGAATTAATTTGCATGATATAAAATATAATAAGTTAATTTGCATGAATAGAATTTAATGAGTTAGTTTTGTAAATTGCATGATAATTTAATTTGAATAACTGTATGTTGCATGATATAATAATTTAAGTTGTATGAAGTAATTTAATTAGATAAATTTAATTTGATTTTATATGAAACAATTGCATGACAATGTTTAACTGGATAATTTGCATGGTAATATTTAACTTGAATAATTTAATTTGTATGATCAAGCTGTATGGTGTGTTTTGCATGGATGGTTTGATACGATTTAATGACTTGCATGACTTATAGAATTACTATAGTATAATAGGATTAGTGTTTATGAAATAAATTTAGGACAATAATTAATTTAAAACTTATAAGATAAAATAAAACTATATAAATAAAAATTAAATAAATAAAAGCATAAAAAAATTAATTAAGAAAATAGAAGATGAATTATCCGACGATGGAATTTTAAAGGTACTGCGCTTGAGTAGTACTTTTAGATATCTTGAGGTGAGGAGATTCTTTTTAAATCTTACCAGCTTGATGGAAGATTTAAAAAAATATTTCTAATATTTAAAATTCAAATTTATTATTAAAAATTGAAATAAGAATCAATTAAAATTAATTACAATTAAAAGAATAAATAATCAAATTAGAAATAAAGAATTATGAAAATTAATATAATTAGAAATAAAATAGAATAAAATAATAAAAATACAAATTATCCGACGATGGAATTTTAAAGGTACTGCGCTTGAGTAGTACTTTTAGATATAATGAGGTGAGGAGATTCTTTTTAAATCTTATCAGCTTGATGGAAGATTTAAAAAGATATTTCCAATATTTAAAATTCAAATTTATTATTAAAAATTGAAATAAGAATCAATTAAAATTAATTACAATTAAAAGAATAAATAATCAAATTAGAAATAAAGAATTATGAAAATTAATATAATTAGAAATAAAATAGAATAAAATAATAAAAATACAAATTATCCGACGATGGAATTTTAAAGATACTGCGCTTGAGTAGTACTTTTAGATATCTTGAGGTGAGGAGAGTTCTTTTAAGTCTTGCCAGCTTGATGGAAGATTTAAAGGACATTTCCAAGATTTAATAAATTTAATTATAAAAAATAAAAATTAAATTAGATTAAAAAATAGTAAATTAAAATTAAGTGTATTATTATAAAGAATAAAGATCACATTAATAAATTAGAATTAAAATTAGAAAAGAATTAAAATAAATAGAAATTAAATTAAATTAAATATTTTAATAAATGTGAATTATTCCGAGGATGGAATTTAAAGAAAATTGCGCTTGAGTAGTTTCTTTAAAAATTCCTAAGGTGAGAAAGTTTCTTTAAGGTCTTACCAGCTTAATGGAAGGTCTTTAAGAAAATCTTCAATATCAAATAATTCATGTTTATTTAAAGATAAAAATATATGAAATAATAATTTATATAAGAAAATAATAACAATAGAATAAAATAGGATAAAATAATAAATGGAAATTGGATAGGAGTCAAAATAGGGTTTGCATAAACTATTTAAACAATCCGACGACGGAGCCTCTTCAAGAAAGGCGATTGGTCCTACTTGAATACTCTTGAGGTGAGAAAAACTTTTAGGTTATCCAACTAGCTTGATGGAGGAGACTTAAAAGATTTTTCAATATTTAATTATATCGAGATTATAGTAAAAAGACAAAATTAGGATAACCTTAGATTATTTGGTACCATTTTAGGATAGGCGTTGTGAGGGTGCTAATCCTTCCTCACACGTAACCGTACTCCCGAACTTAGAACTCTTAACGTAGACCAAGCCTTATCCTTAGTTTGAATAGGTGACCAATCACACCTAGGTTAGAATGGTTGGTGGCGACTCCATATTTTTGTGTCTAGCTATTAGGTTTCCCAAAACTTGATACGTGACGATAGTATGGCGACTCCACTGGGGACATTAGAGAGTCAGGCCATTAGGCAGTTTAAGGTTATCAAGATTTTACCTAAAACTTTAAATTTCATAAAATATTTAATACGCACACTTCACATTCATGTGCATGCATTAGCCCTCGACCCGGGCTTATCCTTCATAGATGGGAGTATAGTACCTTTGCCTTCGTGAGGTGATAACCTCCACACAGGCCAGTGAAATACTCCCACTCAAATTGAACCTTTCCGTTTGTAGCATGTAATGGGTGAGGATTGGGTGCCTTACTAGTCTTGTGTGGACGACAGTAAGGAACAATTTGGGAACCTTTAGCCCTTTTATCTAAAGCCATGCATATAGTGAAATTTAGAAGACCAACTATAATATAAAACCATATCAACCCATGCTATAGAAAATACACATTATTTAGGACACATGTTTGATCAAGTTTGTTTGATTTTGATTTATACATGAGACACTAAGAGGGTACCATGAGTTCTTGACCCAAACATTTCATGCATTACTCATCCATTATTGTTACATGACCACACCATTCCATTCATACAGATCGTCTTGTTTTGGTTCATTGTTTTTAAACAAAGCATTTTCAAAATTTTTTGAAGCATCACCACATGTGAAATGATAAAATTCTTAATTGTGGCAATAAAAGATTCGAAGATAGCTCGACCAAAGGTTCATTCACACAACACTCGTTATCAAGCTAAGATCATGGAAGAAGAATCAAGCATGCGCATGGAGAAGATGGAAAAAGCTCAAGAGGAAATAAAGGGGCAATTGGCCCAAATTACAGAGCTGTTGAAAAATCTAAGCAAGGGCAAAGGAGTGGTAGAGGAAGTTGTAGTCCAAGAAGGGGTTCAACAACGCAGTATGGAAGACCCTGTCTATCCTCCTGGATTTGGTCCATTTCCAAGTCAAACATCCCAAGAAAGAAGATATCCACCTGCTTACACTGCTATACCCCAAGTGTTTGGACAAGCTCAATTCCAAGGACCCACCCATTCTTCCCAAGGCACAAAATCTACTGATCCCATTGAGGTGCCCGACTTAGATGACCCGAGGGAAATTGAGAAGTTGAGAGCCAAACAAGCAGAAGAGAAAGATGAGGCGAAGTCGCAACAAAAGATTAATATGTTAGAGGAAAGGATTCGAGCTATGGAAGGCTTAGACTTTTATGGTTCCATGGATGCTACTGGGTTATGTTTGGTGTCAGACCTGGTTATTCCACCTAAGTTTAAAGCACCAGAGTTTGAGAAGTACAATGGAACTTCCTGCCCTAGGTCTCATCTTATTATGTATTGTCGGAAGATGGCTGCTTTCGCTCAAGATGATAAGCTCCTTATTCACATTTTTCAAGAAAGTCTCACTGGGTCTGCAGCGAAGTGGTATAATCAATTAGATGGAACTCGAATCATCACTTGGAATGACTTGGCAAGAGTATTTATGGCTCAATATCGACATGTTGCTGATATGGCCCCTGATCGTCTGTCTCTCCAAAGCATGGAAAAGAAGGCTAATGAGAGTTTCAAGCAATATGCCCAAAGGTGGCGTGATATGGCTGCGGAGGTGCAACCTCCACTTTCGGAGAAGGAGCTTACCATTATGTTCGTTAATACTTTGAAGGCTCCATACTACGATAGGATGATCGGTAATGCCACTAAGAATTTTACTGATATGGTATTGTCTGGTGAGATAATTGAGAATGCAATCAAGAGTGGAAAGATTGAAGCTCCCAACAATATTGAGAAGAAAGGAGGAGCCAACAAAAGGAGGGAAGAAGAAGTCCATGTTGTTGCATATGGAAGGCAATATGGAGGCTATGTTCCACAACACCCTTATCACATGCCACAACCATACCATCTTGCTCAAAATCCTTACCATTCATACCCCAAGGTTAACGTTCAACCTAGTCCCCAGACACTTGCCCCAAATATTCAACCTACTAAGCAGATCAATAAACAAGAAGGCAACTATAATGCATCATGGAAAAAAAGAGAAAGGACTCCTATTGACCCAATCCCCATGACCTACACTGAGCTGTACCCAAAATTGATCAAAGGACAACTTATTGCACCCATCTATGTGGAACCTCTCAAGCCTCCATATCCAAAGTGGTATGATGAGAATGCTCGATGCGAGTATCACTTCGGGAACGTGGGTCACTCTCTAGAGAATTGCACTGCGCTAAAGTATAGAGTGCAAGGACTGATAAAAGCTGGCATGTTGAGTTTTGAAACCAAAAGGGAACCGGCTACAGATGCAAACCCATTGCCTAACCATACCAATGAGGGATGAGTTTTGTGGGGGCATGAAGGGTTCGAGCCTGACAATTTTGAAGATCTATAAATTCTAGTTTTGTTTTTGCTTTCTTTTATTTCTTTAAGTAATGCACGATAGTTTTTGAAAGTGCTTAAGCCCATAAGCACGAAATAAATTTTATGTATGGGTTAACTTTTATTTATTTCCTTTTCAATAAAGCGACTAGTGTGATGCACTATCAATTTCTCATTCCATTCATTTGCCATACTCACCATATCTTTCACTCACAAGTATCCAAATAATGAACATGATGATAATGATGTCAATAAATCTAGGGTTCAATTTTGAAAGAACTACTATTGTTGATGAATTAATAGTATGCTAATGTTGCGAAAGCAAGAAAATGAAGGAAAGGTTCCTCACCATCCGCACTTGATAGACTGTACGAGAAAGGTGAATCTCTTACAAAAGCTTCTAACAAGTTTGTCTTTGTTCGATAAATGATCTTTAAGGAGAGCACTTACATTTGAAATGATAAATGGCTTTCTTTCACTATCCTTCAAGCATGAGTAAAATTATCCTTTGATCACCCCTTTTGAGCCTATTATATTTTGTAATATAACCCACCAAGGATCACCCTCCACATTGGGGGCAAGGAAGATAAAATAAAGAAATTTTAAGGGCAAAAATGAAAGTGTTCATGATGAATCAAGGGGCAAAAAAAAGAAGAAAAGAAAAATAGCCCAATTTTGTGAAAAAAAGAAGAAGAGAAAAAAAGGGTTTCTATTCAAAAAGAAAATCCCAAAAAAAAAGCAAGAAGGGGCAAAATGCCTGAATGTTTTACTTAATAAAGAAAGTGATCCCTTGGTTTATAAACCTTGAAACACAGTTTGGGCCTACTATATCCTTTTCTTTCATAAGCCCCCACCTGAGCCTACATTACATGCCTTCAAAAGCCCATTTTGATCAAATGTAAATGTTTAAATTGAAGAATCATGTATAAAATGAAGGCATACCTGTATAATGAGATAATGATCCTTTGAAGGTTCGAGGAAGATAAAGGAAGTAGATCAAGTTGAATAAAGAAGTCCATGAGCTTTAGAAGATATCTTGGATCGAAATCAAAAACGCCTATTAAGGGGCATGAATTTGGATTGAGCATTGAAGGTTGAAGTTTGTCAAAGCCAATGAAGTTGAAAATGAAAAAAAAGGAAAAATATGAAAAAAAAAAAAAGAAAAAAGAAGAAAAAAGAGAAAGAAAAAAAAGAAAAAAAGAAAAAAAGAAGAAAAAAAAAGAAAAAAAGAAAAAGGAGGATTCAAACTGAAAACCCGAAAAGGGCAATTTGAATCAAATAAAGGGGCACCTAAGTTGAAAACCTGAAAAGGCGGCTTTGGAAAATATCAGCATAAAAAAGTTTTGATAAAGGGCAAGATTGGCAGACACTACATGAAAAAACATAAGAGTGAGCTTTTGGAAAAGAATTTTAGATTGACTTGATTGAATGTCAGAATGTTCATTAAATGGATACTGAAAACCTTATTCCAAACAGACTGTCCCATTGATTTTTCTTGATTTCATGTTCCTTTTCTAAGAATGAATATCTATATCTCTCTTGGTCATTTTAAATTTATACCACCCATATAACAAATGGAGAATATGCATAAGTGCATTACATTGGTGGTCGAGTTGGAAGGAAAATAAATAAATGTTGGTAACCTTTTTTGGGTAAATTTTTGAAAAAAAAAATATTCTTTTGAGAAATCTTGCATTACTAAGAGAGAGAAAGAAACAAAAGTGAATGATGAATATACAAATCTGAAAACATGATGGCTAGTCTTCGGCATAACTGGACTAGGACTCAATAAAAGATGGGATGTTAAATGAAAGGAGATTTAAAGAATTCAGCAGATATGTGGGACTTGAGAAAGGCAAGATGAGCTTGAGAATCTTGTTACCACAATTGAGAATGCATTTGCATACATTCATGGAATAATTCAGGGAGCATGACATTGACATGTGCATAACATTCATAGCATTCATTATATTCATGACATGCATGACATTTCACTAGTGCATTTTGGACATTGAACTATATGTTAAGATATTAGGATAAGAAGTTTTGAATGATTAGAATTTTGAGGAAAAGAGAAAATATAAGAGATGGTAATTTGAAAAAATGATGAGGTATAAGAAGATGATGAGAAAAATACTTTTTGAAAAAACCTTAGATGAGAGTAAAGTCTAGTTTAGCTGGCACCTTAAAGGAGAATAAAGCCTAATATTGTTGGCATCAAAATGAAAGCCTAGTCAAACCCATGTTAACTGGTATTCTGAAATGAAATGTTTTATTTCCAAAGTTCCAATGCCTCTGGTGAGAGGAGCACAAGATTATTTTTCAAAGTTCCAATGCCTCTGGTGAGAGGAGCACAAGGTTATTTTTCAAAAGTCTCAATGCCTCTGGTGAGAGGAGCACGAGATTATTTTTCAAAGTTCCAATGCCTCTGGTGAGAGGAGCACAGGGTTATTTTTCAAAAGTCTCAATGCCTCTGGTGAGAGGAGCACAAGGTTATTTTTCAAAAGTCTCAATGCCTCTGGTGAGAGAAGCACAAGATTATTTTTCAAAGTTCCAATGCCTCTGGTGAGAAGAGCACAAGTTTATTTTTCAAAAGTCTCAATGCCTCTGGTGAGAGGAGCACAAGATTATTTTTCAAAGTTCCAATGCCTCTGGTGAGAGGAGCACAAGGTTATTTTTCAAAAGTCTCAATGCCTCTGGTGAGAGGAGCACAAGATTATTTTTTTCAAAGTTCCAATGCCTCTAGTGAGAGGAGCACAAGGTTATTTTTCAAAAGTCTCAATGCCTCTGGTGAGAGGAACACAAGGTTATTTTTCAAAAAGTCTCAATGTCTCTGTTGAGAGGAGCTCTTTATTTTTCAAAAAGTCTCGATGCCTCTGTTGAGAGGAGCTCTTTGTTTCAAAAAGTCTCATAGCCTCTGGTGAAAGGAGCTTTTATTTCATGATCATTTTTCATTTCCTTGGTCTTATGATAGGAAAGACTAGGAATTTCATTTCACAGTCCTTAGTCTTATGATAGGAGAGACTAGGAAAACTTCATTTTTTGCATTTCCTTAGTCTTATGATAGGGAGGACTAGGAATTTCACTTTGCATTCCTTAATCTTGTGATAGAAAAGATTAGGAAATCTCATTCATTTTTGCATTTCCTTAGTCTTATGATAGGAAAGACCAGGAAAACTTCATCTTGCATTCTTTAGTCTTATGATAGGAGAGACTAGGAATTTCATTTTGCATTCCTTAATCTTGTGATAAAAGGATTAGGAAATCCCATTCTACTTTCATTTCCTTAGTCTTATGATAGGAGAGACTAGGAAAACTTCATCTAACATTCATTTCCTTAGTCTTATGATAGAAGAGGCTAGGAAACTTCATTTTGCATTTATTCCTCAATCTTTATACGAGAAGAAGATTAAGAAATTTCATTTTGCATTTATTCCTTAGCCTTATGATAGAAGAGGCTAGGAAATATCATATTTACAAAAAAAAAATGATAGGTCTTGCATTCGGACAAAATGGTTGTCTATGTCTTTGCACCATTACTGTTTCACAGCAAAGCGCAAAGAGGGGCAACTGTAGACACCTAATTTTGTCCGAACAATTCTTTTAAAATAAAAAAATAAAAAAAAATCAAAAATCAAATCAAAAATAAAAAAAAATCAAAAATGGAAAGGTAGAAAATATAAAAAAATAAAGATAGGAAATAATCAACTTTGGTCAAACCTTAAATCATGTAAATCAATGAGATTTGGTGCCAAATAAAGAGAGTTGACCAATTGATTAAATTGCCTTAAATAAAAGATATATATTATCTGTAAAATGAGAAAGAATTAAACAAAATCTGCCCTTGAATGAAATCCATGATTTGGGGCCTAAACTTGAGGAAAGTTGATTCTTTCCTCAAGTATACGGCCATGAAACCGCTATAAAAACCCTAAAGGAGAAACCCTAGAAGGGGGGGTTGAAAAAAAAACCTAGAAAAAACCTAGAAAAGAAACTGGAGAACGAAACCTGGAGGGGAGACCCACGACACCTTTTTGGTTTAAAAAGTCTTCCCAGACCAAGCCACTAAGGAGGTTTTTATCATCATCATCCCCTCACTGCTCACCTTGGATCATCATTTTTTCACCCCCCATTGCTACAAAAAAAAAGACATTGAAGAACTTTTCTTCAGCAACTTGGCCTGCCTACACCGCTGCCAACATTCTTGTTGCACCACGATTACCAGACCCCATCTTCTTGTAAAAAACTTGCATACACAATACAATCATCATCTTCATGCTTTGGCTGCCTTTCTACATCTTCGTTCTTGGCTTTCTTCACTGTCCTTGCATTCTTCTTAGCTCCCCATTGTTTTCTTTCCTTGCTTTGCAGACCTGATCATCTGACCAACACACCTTCTTCGTTCCTCTGCCATTACCCCACCTCTGTCCGTATTTCTATTTCTATTCATCATCACCATCTATGCCTCTGCTTTCTCATACCAATCCTGCTTGCTGCGTCGTGTCTCTACGCACCGTTCACTCCTTCATTACCATGAGCTTCTGTCTTCCCTTTCTGCATCCCTGCTGCTCTGTTGCATCCGGCGGTACTGCCTTGTTTCCTGAACTACACCAGCTGCCCGCGTTCTGCACCACCAAGCCGAAGCAAGCTGCTGCTCCCTGAGTTGGTGCACCCTCCATTACCTCGTCCTACCCACAATCTTCACATCTTCAACACAAAAGCTGTAACCATTTCTACACCAGTCACGCTTCAAGCTTTGCCGCACATTCTTTGCTATATTGTCTTCCTGCTGCTTGAAGATCAAGGTTAAGACTCAGGTACAAAGCTGTCGAAGGTTAAGAAAATAATCAAAAAACATGGGTTGCTGGGGAATAAGGTAAGCCTAGTTGGCATGATCTAATAATGGTGACTTGTTATGTTTCATTGAATTAATTAACCTATAATATGATTTGTTTTAATGATTTGATAATGAATTAATTTGCATGATATAAAATATAATAAGTTAATTTGCATGAATAGAATTTAATGAGTTAGTTTTGTAAATTGCATGATAATTTAATTTGAATAACTGTATGTTGCATGATATAATAATTTAAGTTGTATGAAGTAATTTAATTAGATAAATTTAATTTGATTTTATATGAAACAATTGCATGACAATATTTAACTGGATAATTTGCATGGTAATATTTAACTTGAATAATTTAATTTGTATGATCAAGCTGTATGGTGTGTTTTGCATGGATGGTTTGATACGATTTAATGACTTGCATGACTTATAGAATTACTATAGTATAATAGGATTAGTGTTTATGAAATAAATTTAGGACAATAATTAATTTAAAACTTATAAGATAAAATAAAACTATATAAATAAAAATTAAATAAATAAAAGCATAAAAAAAATTAATTAAGAAAATAGAAGATGAATTATCCGACGATGGAATTTTAAAGGTACTGCGCTTGAGTAGTACTTTTAGATATATTGAGGTGAGGAGATTCTTTTTAAATCTTACCAGCTTGATGGAAGATTTAAAAAAATATTTCCAATATTTAAAATTCAAATTTATTATTAAAAATTGAAATAAGAATCAATTAAAATTAATTACAATTAAAAGAATAAATAATCAAATTAGAAATAAAGAATTATGAAAATTAATATAATTAGAAATAAAATAGAATAAATAATAAAAATACAAATTATCCGACGATGGAATTTTAAAGGTACTGCGCTTGAGTAGTACTTTTAGATATCTTGAGGTGAGGAGAGTTCTTTTAAGTCTTGCCAGCTTGATGGAAGATTTAAAGAACATTTCCAAGATTTAATAAATTTAATTATAAAAAATAAAAATTAAATTAGATTAAAAATAGTAAATTAAAATTAAGTGTATTATTATAAAGAATAAAGATCACATTAATAAATTAGAATTAAAATTAGAAAAGAATTAAAATAAATAGAAATTAAATTAAATTAAATATTTTAATAAATGTGAATTATTCCGAGGATGGAATTTAAAGAAAATTGCGCTTGAGTAGTTTCTTTAAAAATTCCTAAGGTGAGAAAGTTTCTTTAAGGTCTTACCAGCTTAATGGAAGGTCTTTAAGAAAATCTTCAATATCAAATAATTCATGTTTATTTAAAGATAAAAATATATGAAATAATAATTTATATAAGAAAATAATAACAATAGAATAAAATAGGATAAAATAATAAATGGAAATTGGATAGGAGTCAAAATAGGGTTTGCATAAACTATTTAAACAATCCGACGACGGAGCCTCTTCAAGAAAGGCGATTGGTCCTACTTGAATACTCTTGAGGTGAGAAAAACTTTTAGGTTATCCAACTAGCTTGATGGAGGAGACTTAAAAGATTTTTCAATATTTAATTATATCGAGATTATAGTAAAAAGACAAAATTAGGATAACCTTAGATTATTTGGTACCATTTTAGGATAGGCGTTGTGAGGGTGCTAATCCTTCCTCACACGTAACCGTACTCCCGAACTTAGAACTCTTAACGTAGACCAAGCCTTATCCTTAGTTTGAATAGGTGACCAATCACACCTAGGTTAGAATGGTTGGTGGCGACTCCATATTTTTGTGTCTAGCTATTAGGTTTCCCAAAACTTGATACGTGACGATAGTATGGCGACTCCACTGGGGACATTAGAGAGTCAGGCCATTAGGCAGTTTAAGGTTATCAAGATTTTACCTAAAACTTTAAATTTCATAAAATATTTAATACGCACACTTCACATTCATGTGCATGCATTAGCCCTCGACCCGGGCTTATCCTTCATAGATGGGAGTATAGTACCTTTGCCTTCGTGAGGTGATAACCTCCACACAGGCCAGTGAAATACTCCCACTCAAATTGAACCTTTCCGTTTGTAGCATGTAATGGGTGAGGATTGGGTGCCTTACTAGTCTTGTGTGGACGACAGTAAGGAACAATTTGGGAACCTTTAGCCCTTTTATCTAAAGCCATGCATATAGTGAAATTTAGAAGACCAACTATAATATAAAACCATATCAACCCATGCTATAGAAAATACACATTATTTAGGACACATGTTTGATCAAGTTTGTTTGATTTTGATTTATACATGAGACACTAAGAGGGTACCATGAGTTCTTGACCCAAACATTTCATGCATTACTCATCCATTATTGTTACATGACCACACCATTCCATTCATACAGATCGTCTTGTTTTGGTTCATTGTTTTTAAACAAAGCATTTTCAAAATTTTTTGAAGCATCACCACATGTGAAATGATAAAATTCTTAATTGTGGCAATAAAAGATTCGAAGATAGCTCGACCAAAGGTTCATTCACACAACACTCGTTATCAAGCTAAGATCATGGAAGAAGAATCAAGCATGCGCATGGAGAAGATGGAAAAAGCTCAAGAGGAAATAAAGGGGCAATTGGCCCAAATTACAGAGCTGTTGAAAAATCTAAGCAAGGGCAAAGGAGTGGTAGAGGAAGTTGTAGTCCAAGAAGGGGTTCAACAACGCAGTATGGAAGACCCTGTCTATCCTCCTGGATTTGGTCCATTTCCAAGTCAAACATCCCAAGAAAGAAGATATCCACCTGCTTACACTGCTATACCCCAAGTGTTTGGACAAGCTCAATTCCAAGGACCCACCCATTCTTCCCAAGGCACAAAATCTACTGATCCCATTGAGGTGCCCGACTTAGATGACCCGAGGGAAATTGAGAAGTTGAGAGCCAAACAAGCAGAAGAGAAAGATGAGGCGAAGTCGCAACAAAAGATTAATATGTTAGAGGAAAGGATTCGAGCTATGGAAGGCTTAGACTTTTATGGTTCCATGGATGCTACTGGGTTATGTTTGGTGTCAGACCTGGTTATTCCACCTAAGTTTAAAGCACCAGAGTTTGAGAAGTACAATGGAACTTCCTGCCCTAGGTCTCATCTTATTATGTATTGTCGGAAGATGGCTGCTTTCGCTCAAGATGATAAGCTCCTTATTCACATTTTTCAAGAAAGTCTCACTGGGTCTGCAGCGAAGTGGTATAATCAATTAGATGGAACTCGAATCATCACTTGGAATGACTTGGCAAGAGTATTTATGGCTCAATATCGACATGTTGCTGATATGGCCCCTGATCGTCTGTCTCTCCAAAGCATGGAAAAGAAGGCTAATGAGAGTTTCAAGCAATATGCCCAAAGGTGGCGTGATATGGCTGCGGAGGTGCAACCTCCACTTTCGGAGAAGGAGCTTACCATTATGTTCGTTAATACTTTGAAGGCTCCATACTACGATAGGATGATCGGTAATGCCACTAAGAATTTTACTGATATGGTATTGTCTGGTGAGATAATTGAGAATGCAATCAAGAGTGGAAAGATTGAAGCTCCCAACAATATTGAGAAGAAAGGAGGAGCCAACAAAAGGAGGGAAGAAGAAGTCCATGTTGTTGCATATGGAAGGCAATATGGAGGCTATGTTCCACAACACCCTTATCACATGCCACAACCATACCATCTTGCTCAAAATCCTTACCATTCATACCCCAAGGTTAACGTTCAACCTAGTCCCCAGACACTTGCCCCAAATATTCAACCTACTAAGCAGATCAATAAACAAGAAGGCAACTATAATGCATCATGGAAAAAAAGAGAAAGGACTCCTATTGACCCAATCCCCATGACCTACACTGAGCTGTACCCAAAATTGATCAAAGGACAACTTATTGCACCCATCTATGTGGAACCTCTCAAGCCTCCATATCCAAAGTGGTATGATGAGAATGCTCGATGCGAGTATCACTTCGGGAACGTGGGTCACTCTCTAGAGAATTGCACTGCGCTAAAGTATAGAGTGCAAGGACTGATAAAAGCTGGCATGTTGAGTTTTGAAACCAAAAGGGAACCGGCTACAGATGCAAACCCATTGCCTAACCATACCAATGAGGGATGAGTTTTGTGGGGGCATGAAGGGTTCGAGCCTGACAATTTTGAAGATCTATAAATTCTAGTTTTGTTTTTGCTTTCTTTTATTTCTTTAAGTAATGCACGATAGTTTTTGAAAGTGCTTAAGCCCATAAGCACGAAATAAATTTTATGTATGGGTTAACTTTTATTTATTTCCTTTTCAATAAAGCGACTAGTGTGATGCACTATCAATTTCTCATTCCATTCATTTGCCATACTCACCATATCTTTCACTCACAAGTATCCAAATAATGAACATGATGATAATGATGTCAATAAATCTAGGGTTCAATTTTGAAAGAACTACTATTGTTGATGAATTAATAGTATGCTAATGTTGCGAAAGCAAGAAAATGAAGGAAAGGTTCCTCACCATCCGCACTTGATAGACTGTACGAGAAAGGTGAATCTCTTACAAAAGCTTCTAACAAGTTTGTCTTTGTTCGATAAATGATCTTTAAGGAGAGCACTTACATTTGAAATGATAAATGGCTTTCTTTCACTATCCTTCAAGCATGAGTAAAATTATCCTTTGATCACCCCTTTTGAGCCTATTATATTTTGTAATATAACCCACCAAGGATCACCCTCCACATTGGGGGCAAGGAAGATAAAATAAAGAAATTTTAAGGGCAAAAATGAAAGTGTTCATGATGAATCAAGGGGCAAAAAAAAGAAGAAAAGAAAAATAGCCCAATTTTGTGAAAAAAAGAAGAAGAGAAAAAAAGGGTTTCTATTCAAAAAGAAAATCCCAAAAAAAAAGCAAGAAGGGGCAAAATGCCTGAATGTTTTACTTAATAAAGAAAGTGATCCCTTGGTTTATAAACCTTGAAACACAGTTTGGGCCTACTATATCCTTTTCTTTCATAAGCCCCCACCTGAGCCTACATTACATGCCTTCAAAAGCCCATTTTGATCAAATGTAAATGTTTAAATTGAAGAATCATGTATAAAATGAAGGCATACCTGTATAATGAGATAATGATCCTTTGAAGGTTCGAGGAAGATAAAGGAAGTAGATCAAGTTGAATAAAGAAGTCCATGAGCTTTAGAAGATATCTTGGATCGAAATCAAAAACGCCTATTAAGGGGCATGAATTTGGATTGAGCATTGAAGGTTGAAGTTTGTCAAAGCCAATGAAGTTGAAAATGAAAAAAAAGGAAAAATATGAAAAAAAAAAAAGAAAAAAAGAAGAAAAAAGAGAAAGAAAAAAAAGAAAAAAAGAAAAAAAGAAGAAAAAAAAAGAAAAAAAGAAAAAGGAGGATTCAAACTGAAAACCCGAAAAGGGCAATTTGAATCAAATAAAGGGGCACCTAAGTTGAAAACCTGAAAAGGCGGCTTTGGAAAATATCAGCATAAAAAAGTTTTGATAAAGGGCAAGATTGGCAGACACTACATGAAAAAACATAAGAGTGAGCTTTTGGAAAAGAATTTTAGATTGACTTGATTGAATGTCAGAATGTTCATTAAATGGATACTGAAAACCTTATTCCAAACAGACTGTCCCATTGATTTTTCTTGATTTCATGTTCCTTTTCTAAGAATGAATATCTATATCTCTCTTGGTCATTTTAAATTTATACCACCCATATAACAAATGGAGAATATGCATAAGTGCATTACATTGGTGGTCGAGTTGGAAGGAAAATAAATAAATGTTGGTAACCTTTTTTGGGTAAATTTTTGAAAAAAAAAATATTCTTTTGAGAAATCTTGCATTACTAAGAGAGAGAAAGAAACAAAAGTGAATGATGAATATACAAATCTGAAAACATGATGGCTAGTCTTCGGGCATAACTGGACTAGGACTCAATAAAAGATGGGATGTTAAATGAAAGGAGATTTAAAGAATTCAGCAGATATGTGGGACTTGAGAAAGGCAAGATGAGCTTGAGAATCTTGTTACCACAATTGAGAATGCATTTGCATACATTCATGGAATAATTCAGGGAGCATGACATTGACATGTGCATAACATTCATAGCATTCATTATATTCATGACATGCATGACATTTCACTAGTGCATTTTGGACATTGAACTATATGTTAAGATATTAGGATAAGAAGTTTTGAATGATTAGAATTTTGAGGAAAAGAGAAAATATAAGAGATGGTAATTTGAAAAAATGATGAGGTATAAGAAGATGATGAGAGAAAAATACTTTTTGAAAAAACCTTAGATGAGAGTAAAGTCTAGTTTAGCTGGCACCTTAAAGGAGAATAAAGCCTAATATTGTTGGCATCAAAATGAAAGCCTAGTCAAACCCATGTTAACTGGTATTCTGAAATGAAATGTTTTATTTCCAAAGTTCCAATGCCTCTGGTGAGAGGAGCACAAGATTATTTTTCAAAGTTCCAATGCCTCTGGTGAGAGGAGCACAAGGTTATTTTTCAAAAGTCTCAATGCCTCTGGTGAGAGGAGCACGAGATTATTTTTCAAAGTTCCAATGCCTCTGGTGAGAGGAGCACAGGGTTATTTTTCAAAAGTCTCAATGCCTCTGGTGAGAGGAGCACAAGGGTTATTTTTCAAAAGTCTCAATGCCTCGGTGAGAGAAGCACAAGATTATTTTTCAAAGTTCCAATGCCTCTGGTGAGAAGAGCACAAGTTTATTTTTCAAAAGTCTCAATGCCTCTGGTGAGAGGAGCACAAGATTATTTTTCAAAGTTCCAATGCCTCTGGTGAGAGGAGCACAAGGTTATTTTTCAAAAGTCTCAATGCCTCTGGTGAGAGGAGCACAAGATTATTTTTTTCAAAGTTCCAATGCCTCTAGTGAGAGGAGCACAAGGTTATTTTTCAAAAATCTCAATGCCTCTGGTGAGAGGAACACAAGGTTATTTTTCAAAAAGTCTCAATGTCTCTGTTGAGAGGAGCTCTTTATTTTTCAAAAAGTCTCGATGCCTCTGTTGAGAGGAGCTCTTTGTTTCAAAAAGTCTCATAGCCTCTGGTGAAAGGAGCTTTTATTTCATGATCATTTTTCATTTCCTTGGTCTTATGATAGGAAAGACTAGGAATTTCATTTCACAGTCCTTAGTCTTATGATAGGAGAGACTAGGAAAACTTCATTTTTTGCATTTCCTTAGTCTTATGATAAGGAGGACTAGGAATTTCACTTTGCATTCCTTAATCTTGTGATAGAAAAGATTAGGAAATCTCATTCATTTTTGCATTTCCTTAGTCTTATGATAGGAAAGACCAGGAAAACTTCATCTTGCATTCTTTAGTCTTATGATAGGAGAGACTAGGAATTTCATTTTGCATTCCTTAATCTTGTGATAAAAAGGATTAGGAAATCCCATTCTACTTTCATTTCCTTAGTCTTATGATAGGAGAGACTAGGAAAACTTCATCTAACATTCATTTCCTTAGTCTTATGATAGAAGAGGCTAGGAAACTTCATTTTGCATTTATTCCTCAATCTTTATACGAGAAGAAGATTAAGAAATTTCATTTTGCATTTATTCCTTAGCCTTATGATAGAAGAGGCTAGGAAATATCATATTTACAAAAAAAAAATGATAGGTCTTGCATTCGGACAAAATGGTTGTCTATGTCTTTGCACCATTACTGTTTCACAGCAAAGCGCAAAGAGGGGCAACTGTAGACACCTAATTTTGTCCGAACAATTCTTTTAAAATAAAAAAATAAAAAAAAATCAAAAATCAAATCAAAAATAAAAAAAAAATCAAAAATGGAAAGGTAGAAAATATAAAAAAATAAAGATAGGAAATAATCAACTTTGGTCAAACCTTAAATCATGTAAATCAATGAGATTTGGTGCCAAATAAAGAGAGTTGACCAATTGATTAAATTGCCTTAAATAAAAGATATATATTATCTGTAAAATGAGAAAGAATTAAACAAAATCTGCCCTTGAATGAAATCCATGATTTGGGGCCTAAACTTGAGGAAAGTTGATTCTTTCCTCAAGTATACGGCCATGAAACCGCTATAAAAACCCTAAAGGAGAAACCCTAGAAGGGGGGGTTGAAAAAAAAACCTAGAAAAAACCTAGAAAAGAAACTGGAGAACGAAACCTGGAGGGGAGACCCACGACACCTTTTTGGTTTAAAAAGTCTTCCCAGACCAAGCCACTAAGGAGGTTTTTATCATCATCATCCCCTCACTGCTCACCTTGGATCATCATTTTTTCACCCCCCATTGCTACAAAAAAAAAGACATTGAAGAACTTTTCTTCAGCAACTTGGCCTGCCTACACCGCTGCCAACATTCTTGTTGCACCACGATTACCAGACCCCATCTTCTTGTAAAAAACTTGCATACACAATACAATCATCATCTTCATGCTTTGGCTGCCTTTCTACATCTTCGTTCTTGGCTTTCTTCACTGTCCTTGCATTCTTCTTAGCTCCCCATTGTTTTCTTTCCTTGCTTTGCAGACCTGATCATCTGACCAACACACCTTCTTCGTTCCTCTGCCATTACCCCACCTCTGTCCGTATTTCTATTTCTATTCATCATCACCATCTATGCCTCTGCTTTCTCATACCAATCCTGCTTGCTGCGTCGCTGTCTCTACGCACCGTTCACTCCCTTCATTACCATGAGCTTCTGTCTTCCCTTTCTGCATCCCTGCTGCTCTGTTGCATCCGGCGGTACTGCCTTGTTTCCTGAACTACACCAGCTGCCCGCGTTCTGCACCACCAAGCCGAAGCAAGCTGCTGCTCCCTGAGTTGGTGCACCCTCCATTACCTCGTCCTACCCACAATCTTCACATCTTCAACACAAAAGCTGTAACCATTTCTACACCAGTCACGCTTCAAGCTTTGCCGCACATTCTTTGCTATATTGTCTTCCTGCTGCTTGAAGATCAAGGTTAAGACTCAGGTACAAAGCTGTCGAAGGTTAAGAAAATAATCAAAAAACATGGGTTGCTGGGGAATAAGGTAAGCCTAGTTGGCATGATCTAATAATGGTGACTTGTTATGTTTCATTGAATTAATTAACCTATAATATGATTTGTTTTAATGATTTGATAATGAATTAATTTGCATGATATAAAATATAATAAGTTAATTTGCATGAATAGAATTTAATGAGTTAGTTTTGTAAATTGCATGATAATTTAATTTGAATAACTGTATGTTGCATGATATAATAATTTAAGTTGTATGAAGTAATTTAATTAGATAAATTTAATTTGATTTTATATGAAACAATTGCATGACAATATTTAACTGGATAATTTGCATGGTAATATTTAACTTGAATAATTTAATTTGTATGATCAAGCTGTATGGTGTGTTTTGCATGGATGGTTTGATACGATTTAATGACTTGCATGACTTATAGAATTACTATAGTATAATAGGATTAGTGTTTATGAAATAAATTTAGGACAATAATTAATTTAAAACTTATAAGATAAAATAAAACTATATAAATAAAAATTAAATAAATAAAAGCATAAAAAAAATTAATTAAGAAAATAGAAGATGAATTATCCGACGATGGAATTTTAAAGGTACTGCGCTTGAGTAGTACTTTTAGATATATTGAGGTGAGGAGATTCTTTTTAAATCTTACCAGCTTGATGGAAGATTTAAAAAAATATTTCCAATATTTAAAATTCAAATTTATTATTAAAAATTGAAATAAGAATCAATTAAAATTAATTACAATTAAAAGAATAAATAATCAAATTAGAAATAAAGAATTATGAAAATTAATATAATTAGAAATAAAATAGAATAAATAATAAAAATACAAATTATCCGACGATGGAATTTTAAAGGTACTGCGCTTGAGTAGTACTTTTAGATATCTTGAGGTGAGGAGAGTTCTTTTAAGTCTTGCCAGCTTGATGGAAGATTTAAAGAACATTTCCAAGATTTAATAAATTTAATTATAAAAAATAAAAATTAAATTAGATTAAAAAATAGTAAATTAAAATTAAGTGTATTATTATAAAGAATAAAGATCACATTAATAAATTAGAATTAAAATTAGAAAAGAATTAAAATAAATAGAAATTAAATTAAATTAAATATTTTAATAAATGTGAATTATTCCGAGGATGGAATTTAAAGAAAATTGCGCTTGAGTAGTTTTCTTTAAAAATTCCTAAGGTGAGAAAGTTTCTTTAAGGTCTTACCAGCTTAATGGAAGGTCTTTAAGAAAATCTTCAATATCAAATAATTCATGTTTATTTAAAGATAAAAATATATGAAATAATAATTTATATAAGAAAATAATAACAATAGAATAAAATAGGATAAAATAATAAATGGAAATTGGATAGGAGTCAAAATAGGGTTTGCATAAACTATTTAAACAATCCGACGACGGAGCCTCTTCAAGAAAGGCGATTGGTCCTACTTGAATACTCTTGAGGTGAGAAAAACTTTTAGGTTATCCAACTAGCTTGATGGAGGAGACTTAAAAGATTTTTCAATATTTAATTATATCGAGATTATAGTAAAAAGACAAAATTAGGATAACCTTAGATTATTTGGTACCATTTTAGGATAGGCGTTGTGAGGGTGCTAATCCTTCCTCACACGTAACCGTACTCCCGAACTTAGAACTCTTAACGTAGACCAAGCCTTATCCTTAGTTTGAATAGGTGACCAATCACACCTAGGTTAGAATGGTTGGTGGCGACTCCATATTTTTGTGTCTAGCTATTAGGTTTCCCAAAACTTGATACGTGACGATAGTATGGCGACTCCACTGGGGACATTAGAGAGTCAGGCCATTAGGCAGTTTAAGGTTATCAAGATTTTACCTAAAACTTTAAATTTCATAAAATATTTAATACGCACACTTCACATTCATGTGCATGCATTAGCCCTCGACCCGGGCTTATCCTTCATAGATGGGAGTATAGTACCTTTGCCTTCGTGAGGTGATAACCTCCACACAGGCCAGTGAAATACTCCCACTCAAATTGAACCTTTCCGTTTGTAGCATGTAATGGGTGAGGATTGGGTGCCTTACTAGTCTTGTGTGGACGACAGTAAGGAACAATTTGGGAACCTTTAGCCCTTTTATCTAAAGCCATGCATATAGTGAAATTTAGAAGACCAACTATAATATAAAACCATATCAACCCATGCTATAGAAAATACACATTATTTAGGACACATGTTTGATCAAGTTTGTTTGATTTTGATTTATACATGAGACACTAAGAGGGTACCATGAGTTCTTGACCCAAACATTTCATGCATTACTCATCCATTATTGTTACATGACCACACCATTCCATTCATACAGATCGTCTTGTTTTGGTTCATTGTTTTTAAACAAAGCATTTTCAAAATTTTTTGAAGCATCACCACATGTGAAATGATAAAATTCTTAATTGTGGCAATAAAAGATTCGAAGATAGCTCGACCAAAGGTTCATTCACACAACACTCGTTATCAAGCTAAGATCATGGAAGAAGAATCAAGCATGCGCATGGAGAAGATGGAAAAAGCTCAAGAGGAAATAAAGGGGCAATTGGCCCAAATTACAGAGCTGTTGAAAAATCTAAGCAAGGGCAAAGGAGTGGTAGAGGAAGTTGTAGTCCAAGAAGGGGTTCAACAACGCAGTATGGAAGACCCTGTCTATCCTCCTGGATTTGGTCCATTTCCAAGTCAAACATCCCAAGAAAGAAGATATCCACCTGCTTACACTGCTATACCCCAAGTGTTTGGACAAGCTCAATTCCAAGGACCCACCCATTCTTCCCAAGGCACAAAATCTACTGATCCCATTGAGGTGCCCGACTTAGATGACCCGAGGGAAATTGAGAAGTTGAGAGCCAAACAAGCAGAAGAGAAAGATGAGGCGAAGTCGCAACAAAAGATTAATATGTTAGAGGAAAGGATTCGAGCTATGGAAGGCTTAGACTTTTATGGTTCCATGGATGCTACTGGGTTATGTTTGGTGTCAGACCTGGTTATTCCACCTAAGTTTAAAGCACCAGAGTTTGAGAAGTACAATGGAACTTCCTGCCCTAGGTCTCATCTTATTATGTATTGTCGGAAGATGGCTGCTTTCGCTCAAGATGATAAGCTCCTTATTCACATTTTTCAAGAAAGTCTCACTGGGTCTGCAGCGAAGTGGTATAATCAATTAGATGGAACTCGAATCATCACTTGGAATGACTTGGCAAGAGTATTTATGGCTCAATATCGACATGTTGCTGATATGGCCCCTGATCGTCTGTCTCTCCAAAGCATGGAAAAGAAGGCTAATGAGAGTTTCAAGCAATATGCCCAAAGGTGGCGTGATATGGCTGCGGAGGTGCAACCTCCACTTTCGGAGAAGGAGCTTACCATTATGTTCGTTAATACTTTGAAGGCTCCATACTACGATAGGATGATCGGTAATGCCACTAAGAATTTTACTGATATGGTATTGTCTGGTGAGATAATTGAGAATGCAATCAAGAGTGGAAAGATTGAAGCTCCCAACAATATTGAGAAGAAAGGAGGAGCCAACAAAAGGAGGGAAGAAGAAGTCCATGTTGTTGCATATGGAAGGCAATATGGAGGCTATGTTCCACAACACCCTTATCACATGCCACAACCATACCATCTTGCTCAAAATCCTTACCATTCATACCCCAAGGTTAACGTTCAACCTAGTCCCCAGACACTTGCCCCAAATATTCAACCTACTAAGCAGATCAATAAACAAGAAGGCAACTATAATGCATCATGGAAAAAAAGAGAAAGGACTCCTATTGACCCAATCCCCATGACCTACACTGAGCTGTACCCAAAATTGATCAAAGGACAACTTATTGCACCCATCTATGTGGAACCTCTCAAGCCTCCATATCCAAAGTGGTATGATGAGAATGCTCGATGCGAGTATCACTTCGGGAACGTGGGTCACTCTCTAGAGAATTGCACTGCGCTAAAGTATAGAGTGCAAGGACTGATAAAAGCTGGCATGTTGAGTTTTGAAACCAAAAGGGAACCGGCTACAGATGCAAACCCATTGCCTAACCATACCAATGAGGGATGAGTTTTGTGGGGGCATGAAGGGTTCGAGCCTGACAATTTTGAAGATCTATAAATTCTAGTTTTGTTTTTGCTTTCTTTTATTTCTTTAAGTAATGCACGATAGTTTTTGAAAGTGCTTAAGCCCATAAGCACGAAATAAATTTTATGTATGGGTTAACTTTTATTTATTTCCTTTTCAATAAAGCGACTAGTGTGATGCACTATCAATTTCTCATTCCATTCATTTGCCATACTCACCATATCTTTCACTCACAAGTATCCAAATAATGAACATGATGATAATGATGTCAATAAATCTAGGGTTCAATTTTGAAAGAACTACTATTGTTGATGAATTAATAGTATGCTAATGTTGCGAAAGCAAGAAAATGAAGGAAAGGTTCCTCACCATCCGCACTTGATAGACTGTACGAGAAAGGTGAATCTCTTACAAAAGCTTCTAACAAGTTTGTCTTTGTTCGATAAATGATCTTTAAGGAGAGCACTTACATTTGAAATGATAAATGGCTTTCTTTCACTATCCTTCAAGCATGAGTAAAATTATCCTTTGATCACCCCTTTTGAGCCTATTATATTTTGTAATATAACCCACCAAGGATCACCCTCCACATTGGGGGCAAGGAAGATAAAATAAAGAAATTTTAAGGGCAAAAATGAAAGTGTTCATGATGAATCAAGGGGCAAAAAAAAGAAGAAAAGAAAAATAGCCCAATTTTGTGAAAAAAAGAAGAAGAGAAAAAAAGGGTTTCTATTCAAAAAGAAAATCCCAAAAAAAAAGCAAGAAGGGGCAAAATGCCTGAATGTTTTACTTAATAAAGAAAGTGATCCCTTGGTTTATAAACCTTGAAACACAGTTTGGGCCTACTATATCCTTTTCTTTCATAAGCCCCCACCTGAGCCTACATTACATGCCTTCAAAAGCCCATTTTGATCAAATGTAAATGTTTAAATTGAAGAATCATGTATAAAATGAAGGCATACCTGTATAATGAGATAATGATCCTTTGAAGGTTCGAGGAAGATAAAGGAAGTAGATCAAGTTGAATAAAGAAGTCCATGAGCTTTAGAAGATATCTTGGATCGAAATCAAAAACGCCTATTAAGGGGCATGAATTTGGATTGAGCATTGAAGGTTGAAGTTTGTCAAAGCCAATGAAGTTGAAAATGAAAAAAAAGGAAAAATATGAAAAAAAAAAAAAGAAAAAAAGAAGAAAAAAGAGAAAGAAAAAAAAGAAAAAAAGAAAAAAAGAAGAAAAAAAAAGAAAAAAAGAAAAAGGAGGATTCAAACTGAAAACCCGAAAAGGGCAATTTGAATCAAATAAAGGGGCACCTAAGTTGAAAACCTGAAAAGGCGGCTTTGGAAAATATCAGCATAAAAAAGTTTTGATAAAGGGCAAGATTGGCAGACACTACATGAAAAAACATAAGAGTGAGCTTTTGGAAAAGAATTTTAGATTGACTTGATTGAATGTCAGAATGTTCATTAAATGGATACTGAAAACCTTATTCCAAACAGACTGTCCCATTGATTTTTCTTGATTTCATGTTCCTTTTCTAAGAATGAATATCTATATCTCTCTTGGTCATTTTAAATTTATACCACCCATATAACAAATGGAGAATATGCATAAGTGCATTACATTGGTGGTCGAGTTGGAAGGAAAATAAATAAATGTTGGTAACCTTTTTTGGGTAAATTTTTGAAAAAAAAAATATTCTTTTGAGAAATCTTGCATTACTAAGAGAGAGAAAGAAACAAAAGTGAATGATGAATATACAAATCTGAAAACATGATGGCTAGTCTTCGGCATAACTGGACTAGGACTCAATAAAAGATGGGATGTTAAATGAAAGGAGATTTAAAGAATTCAGCAGATATGTGGGACTTGAGAAAGGCAAGATGAGCTTGAGAATCTTGTTACCACAATTGAGAATGCATTTGCATACATTCATGGAATAATTCAGGGAGCATGACATTGACATGTGCATAACATTCATAGCATTCATTATATTCATGACATGCATGACATTTCACTAGTGCATTTTGGACATTGAACTATATGTTAAGATATTAGGATAAGAAGTTTTGAATGATTAGAATTTTGAGGAAAAGAGAAAATATAAGAGATGGTAATTTGAAAAAATGATGAGGTATAAGAAGATGATGAGAAAAATACTTTTTGAAAAAACCTTAGATGAGAGTAAAGTCTAGTTTAGCTGGCACCTTAAAGGAGAATAAAGCCTAATATTGTTGGCATCAAAATGAAAGCCTAGTCAAACCCATGTTAACTGGTATTCTGAAATGAAATGTTTTATTTCCAAAGTTCCAATGCCTCTGGTGAGAGGAGCACAAGATTATTTTTCAAAGTTCCAATGCCTCTGGTGAGAGGAGCACAAGGTTATTTTTCAAAAGTCTCAATGCCTCTGGTGAGAGGAGCACGAGATTATTTTTCAAAGTTCCAATGCCTCTGGTGAGAGGAGCACAGGGTTATTTTTCAAAAGTCTCAATGCCTCTGGTGAGAGGAGCACAAGGTTATTTTTCAAAAGTCTCAATGCCTCTGGTGAGAGAAGCACAAGATTATTTTTCAAAGTTCCAATGCCTCTGGTGAGAAGAGCACAAGTTTATTTTTCAAAAGTCTCAATGCCTCTGGTGAGAGGAGCACAAGATTATTTTTCAAAGTTCCAATGCCTCTGGTGAGAGGAGCACAAGGTTATTTTTCAAAAGTCTCAATGCCTCTGGTGAGAGGAGCACAAGATTATTTTTTTCAAAGTTCCAATGCCTCTAGTGAGAGGAGCACAAGGTTATTTTTCAAAAGTCTCAATGCCTCTGGTGAGAGGAACACAAGGTTATTTTTCAAAAAGTCTCAATGTCTCTGTTGAGAGGAGCTCTTTATTTTTCAAAAAGTCTCGATGCCTCTGTTGAGAGGAGCTCTTTGTTTCAAAAAGTCTCATAGCCTCTGGTGAAAGGAGCTTTTATTTCATGATCATTTTTCATTTCCTTGGTCTTATGATAGGAAAGACTAGGAATTTCATTTCACAGTCCTTAGTCTTATGATAGGAGAGACTAGGAAAACTTCATTTTTTGCATTTCCTTAGTCTTATGATAGGGAGGACTAGGAATTTCACTTTGCATTCCTTAATCTTGTGATAGAAAAGATTAGGAAATCTCATTCATTTTTGCATTTCCTTAGTCTTATGATAGGAAAGACCAGGAAAACTTCATCTTGCATTCTTTAGTCTTATGATAGGAGAGACTAGGAATTTCATTTTGCATTCCTTAATCTTGTGATAAAAAGGATTAGGAAATCCCATTCTACTTTCATTTCCTTAGTCTTATGATAGGAGAGACTAGGAAAACTTCATCTAACATTCATTTCCTTAGTCTTATGATAGAAGAGGCTAGGAAACTTCATTTTGCATTTATTCCTCAATCTTTATACGAGAAGAAGATTAAGAAATTTCATTTTGCATTTATTCCTTAGCCTTATGATAGAAGAGGCTAGGAAATATCATATTTACAAAAAAAAAATGATAGGTCTTGCATTCGGACAAAATGGTTGTCTATGTCTTTGCACCATTACTGTTTCACAGCAAAGCGCAAAGAGGGGCAACTGTAGACACCTAATTTTGTCCGAACAATTCTTTTAAAATAAAAAAATAAAAAAAATCAAAAATCAAATCAAAAATAAAAAAAAAATCAAAAATGGAAAGGTAGAAAATATAAAAAAATAAAGATAGGAAATAATCAACTTTGGTCAAACCTTAAATCATGTAAATCAATGAGATTTGGTGCCAAATAAAGAGAGTTGACCAATTGATTAAATTGCCTTAAATAAAAGATATATATTATCTGTAAAATGAGAAAGAATTAAACAAAATCTGCCCTTGAATGAAATCCATGATTTGGGGCCTAAACTTGAGGAAAGTTGATTCTTTCCTCAAGTATACGGCCATGAAACCGCTATAAAAACCCTAAAGGAGAAACCCTAGAAGGGGGGGTTGAAAAAAAAACCTAGAAAAAACCTAGAAAAGAAACTGGAGAACGAAACCTGGAGGGGAGACCCACGACACCTTTTTGGTTTAAAAAGTCTTCCCAGACCAAGCCACTAAGGAGGTTTTTATCATCATCATCCCCTCACTGCTCACCTTGGATCATCATTTTTTCACCCCCCATTGCTACAAAAAAAAAGACATTGAAGAACTTTTCTTCAGCAACTTGGCCTGCCTACACCGCTGCCAACATTCTTGTTGCACCACGATTACCAGACCCCATCTTCTTGTAAAAAACTTGCATACACAATACAATCATCATCTTCATGCTTTGGCTGCCTTTCTACATCTTCGTTCTTGGCTTTCTTCACTGTCCTTGCATTCTTCTTAGCTCCCCATTGTTTTCTTTCCTTGCTTTGCAGACCTGATCATCTGACCAACACACCTTCTTTGTTCCTCTGCCATTACCCCACCTCTGTCCGTATTTCTATTTCTATTCATCATCACCATCTATGCCTCTGCTTTCTCATACCAATCCTGCTTGCTGCGTCGCTGTCTCTACGCACCGTTCACTCCCTTCATTACCATGAGCTTCTGTCTTCCCTTTCTGCATCCCTGCTGCTCTGTTGCATCCGGCGGTACTGCCTTGTTTCCTGAACTACACCAGCTGCCCGCGTTCTGCACCACCAAGCCGAAGCAAGCTGCTGCTCCCTGAGTTGGTGCACCCTCCATTACCTCGTCCTACCCACAATCTTCACATCTTCAACACAAAAGCTGTAACCATTTCTACACCAGTCACGCTTCAAGCTTTGCCGCACATTCTTTGCTATATTGTCTTCCTGCTGCTTGAAGATCAAGGTTAAGACTCAGGTACAAAGCTGTCGAAGGTTAAGAAAATAATCAAAAAACATGGGTTGCTGGGGAATAAGGTAAGCCTAGTTGGCATGATCTAATAATGGTGACTTGTTATGTTTCATTGAATTAATTAACCTATAATATGATTTGTTTTAATGATTTGATAATGAATTAATTTGCATGATATAAAATATAATAAGTTAATTTGCATGAATAGAATTTAATGAGTTAGTTTTGTAAATTGCATGATAATTTAATTTGAATAAATGTATGTTGCATGATATAATAATTTAAGTTGTATGAAGTAATTTAATTAGATAAATTTAATTTGATTTTATATGAAACAATTGCATGACAATATTTAACTGGATAATTTGCATGGTAATATTTAACTTGAATAATTTAATTTGTATGATCAAGCTGTATGGTGTGTTTTGCATGGATGGTTTGATACGATTTAATGACTTGCATGACTTATAGAATTACTATAGTATAATAGGATTAGTGTTTATGAAATAAATTTAGGACAATAATTAATTTAAAACTTATAAGATAAAATAAAACTATATAAATAAAAATTAAATAAATAAAAGCATAAAAAAAATTAATTAAGAAAATAGAAGATGAATTATCCGACGATGGAATTTTAAAGGTACTGCGCTTGAGTAGTACTTTTAGATATATTGAGGTGAGGAGATTCTTTTTAAATCTTACCAGCTTGATGGAAGATTTAAAAAAATATTTCCAATATTTAAAATTCAAATTTATTATTAAAAATTGAAATAAGAATCAATTAAAATTAATTACAATTAAAAGAATAAATAATCAAATTAGAAATAAAGAATTATGAAAATTAATATAATTAGAAATAAAATAGAATAAATAATAAAAATACAAATTATCCGACGATGGAATTTTAAAGGTACTGCGCTTGAGTAGTACTTTTAGATATCTTGAGGTGAGGAGAGTTCTTTTAAGTCTTGCCAGCTTGATGGAAGATTTAAAGAACATTTCCAAGATTTAATAAATTTAATTATAAAAAATAAAAATTAAATTAGATTAAAAAATAGTAAATTAAAATTAAGTTTATTATTATAAAGAATAAAGATCACATTAATAAATTAGAATTAAAATTAGAAAAGAATTAAAATAAATAGAAATTAAATTAAATTAAATATTTTAATAAATGTGAATTATTCCGAGGATGGAATTTAAAGAAAATTGCGCTTGAGTAGTTTCTTTAAAAATTCCTAAGGTGAGAAAGTTTCTTTAAGGTCTTACCAGCTTGATGGAAGGTCTTTAAGAAAATCTTCAATATCAAATAATTCATGTTTATTTAAAGATAAAAATATATGAAATAATAATTTATATAAGAAAATAATAACAATAGAATAAAATAGGATAAAATAATAAATGGAAATTGGATAGGAGTCAAAATAGGGTTTGCATAAACTATTTAAACAATCCGACGACGGAGCCTCTTCAAGAAAGGCGATTGGTCCTACTTGAATACTCTTGAGGTGAGA
Source organism: Heritiera littoralis (assembly GCA_031772115.1). Lineage (NCBI taxonomy): Eukaryota > Viridiplantae > Streptophyta > Magnoliopsida > Malvales > Malvaceae > Heritiera > Heritiera littoralis. Next base: position 276,436 of record JAPDPK010000096.1, on the reverse strand, counting down.
AAAACTTTTAGGTTATCCAACCAGCTTGATGGAGGAGACTTAAAAGATTTTTCAATATTTAATTATATCGAGATTATAGTAAAAAGGCAAAATTAGGATAACCTTAGATTATTTGGTACCATTTTAGGATAGGCGTTGTGAGGGTGCTAATCCTTCCTCACACGTAACCGTACTCCCGAACTTAGAACTCTTAACGTAGACCAAGCCTTATCCTTAGTTTGAATAGGTGACCAATCACACCTAGGTTAGAATGGTTGGTGGCGACTCCATATTTTTGTGTCTAGCTATTAGGTTTCCCAAAACTTGATACGTGACGACACCCTTATTGAAATGCTTAGGGCTTGAACAAGCTGAATACGCATTGGCTGAAGTTCACGAGGGCATATGTGGTGAACACTTAGGGGCTCGAGCATTAGTTACGAAGGTACTACATATGAGGTTTTATTGGCCAACATTGAAAAGAGATGCCATTGCGAAAGTGTGAAGATGTGAAAAATTCTAGAAATTTGCTCCCATAACATCTACACCAGTCTCGGCCCTCTAGAGTACCCTTCAACCCATACCATTCGCGCAATGGGGGCTCGACATTTTGGGACCCTTTCCCTTGGGCACAAACCAAAGAAAGTTCCTACTAGTAGCCATTAACTACTTCACTAAATGGATAGAGGCAGAATCTCTGGCAACAATCTCTGAAAAGAAAGTAGAGGCGATGGTATGGAAAGATATTATCTGTCGATTTGGAATCCCTCGAGTGTTGAATACTAATCGTGGAAAACAGTTCGATTGCGATGTGTTTTGAGAGTTTTTTAAAGGCCTAAGTATTCATCTAAGGATATCGTCTGTGTCCTATCCACAAGCCAATGGGCAAGCCAAAGTGAGCAATCGAACTATATTACATAGATTGAAGACCAGATTGGACAAGACAAAGGGAGCATGGGTGGATGAGCTTCCAAGTGTCTTATGAGCTTACAGGACAACGAGTCAGGTGTCGACAGGAGAAACACCATTTAATTTGGTATATGGAACTGAGGCCCGCATCTCGGTTGAAATTAGAGTAGGATCGCCTAGGCTGATCCCTTACGTTCAAGAAATCAACTCTCAGGGGCTTAGAGAGAGTCTTGATTTGATAGATGAACTAAGGGACACGGCGAAAATGAAGTTGGCTGCCAACCAACAGCGAATAGCCGCTTACTATAATGCTCGAGTCAAGAGCAGAGAATTACGAGAAGGAGACTTGATGCTGAGAAAGTCAGCCATTACAAATGCTCACAGGGAAGATGGTAAGCTCCGAGCCAATTGGGAAGGACTTTACAAAATCAAGAGGATGATTGGACCAAGCACGTGCACCTTGGAGACTTTGCAAGGAAAAAAGATCTCAAAGACTTGGAATGTCAATCACCTTAAGTTGTACTGGCAATGAGAACATTGTATTCTTTATTTTATCATTCTTATTTTCCTGTCATTATTTTATGCATTACTTTGCCAAATATCATGTGATGTTATTGATTAACTTATGAATAAGAGGCCAGTTATTCATATTTTATGTTTTATACAGTGACAATTTAACTGATAAACGTGTTACAACAACAAAAGTGATAGAGGTAAAAGCTGGCCAAACAAAAAGTCCCTAAGCACAAAAGGGTGCGAGATGGACAAACACAAAGTCCCTAAGAGAAAAATGCACAAGATGGGCAAACACAAAGTCTCTAAGCGAAAAATCCATGAGATGGGTAAATACAAAGTCCCTAAGCTAAAAATGCACAAGACGGGCAAATAAAAAGTCTCAAAGCAAAAAATGAACGAGACGGACAGATAAAAAGTCCCTAAGCACAAAAAGGGTGCGAGACGGGCAAACTGAATAAGTCCCTAAATAAAAAAATGCGCGAGATGGGTAAACAAATCAAGCCCCTAAGCGAAAAATGCGTGAGACAAGCAAACAGATTAAGTCCATAAGCGAAAAATGCGCAAAATGGGCAAAATGAATAAGTACTCAAGCAAAAAATGCGCGGACAGACACAATGCTTGAACAAAGTTCTTCTTTAAGAAGAAAGCAATATTGTCTCATAAGAAGAACTGGAGAGCATGTGGAAAGGCATGACATAAAGTAAGCTGTAAAGGTATGTTATAACTTTGTCGAAAAGCGTGTTACAATCCTATCGAAGAAATATCTTGGTTTTGTAACGTTTTAGCATATTACGTAGCATCGTGGCTATAAAAATGCTAAAATTCTTATGAATATGATAACGCGTCAATTACAGCTACATTTTGATAACATACCACGCAATTTATATTCTATCACAAGCATGCAAAGAAAAGAAAAAAAAACACTACAAAAGAAGTCATGATTTTCATTAAAAGTGAAACTGTAAATCATTTGTATGAATTACAATCAAAATGAAAAATGAAATGAAAAATAAAAAAAAAACATTCTAATCAGTCTATTGTGAGGATTGAGTCAGCTGGAAGAGGAGGCATTGTGTCAACGTTAGAATCTTGGAAAACTGGACTCGCGTTTGGATCTTTTGGAAGAGTAGCTTAAGAAGAGTAAGCGTCACTCGAAGGCCCCGTAATCTCGACAGCCGCGGAGTCTAGCACGGGTTCGACAGCAGTAGAGTCGGAGAGTTGAAGATCTTCGCTATCTGAAACCTGCAAAGCCTCAATGGGCTCGGGCTGATTGCGTGGCTCGATGGGCTTGGACTGACCCTGTGGCTTGCGAAAGGGCTAAGGACCTTCGAAGTTTTCCAAGTGATCCACGGCCCCTTCCTCCAAATAATCTTCAGGATCCACTAAGTCAGGCTCGTATTCAGTCCAAGGATGAGCGTTATAGAACTCGACCTCTTCAGTAAATAGGAGCTCCGGGAAGGTCTCGTTAGGCCTTTTGCTTCTTGGGACAGGCAGTATTTAAGGACTGCTTTGGCTCGGACTTCCCTTTGTCGCTCTAGCACATTGTGCATTTAGTCAATGGCCTCATCCCGTTGCAACCTCATGGCCTCCAAATCGTTCGTCGCTTTATCATAAGCCTCCCGGCACCCCTAAAGAGAATCAGCCTTTGCTCGCTTATCCTTTAGCTTCAGTTCAAGGTCCATATTTTGTCATCTCAAAGCCTAATTGTCCTTTTTCAAGTCGTCCACCCTAGTGGAGAGTGGACGGAGTTGATTGACCTCATTCTGAAGCGCCATGTGCTTCTCTCGAAGCTCGTGCAGCTCTTTCTCAGCTTGCTCTTTGAGAGTCCAGTGCTACGCATTGACAGCCACCACTTGTTGAGCAGCCTGGTAAAACAAAAAGAAAATAATTAAAAACCCGAACTGGAGAAGATAAAACGCATGTATTATCAAAGAAGGCCGATGCTCTTACCTTCATCACAAGATAATCGGAGGTGTACTCGCCCGCGGAAAGATTTTTGAAAATCTCTTTTTCATCGTGCGAAAGGATGGTGCTCCAAGCCAGGCGGGAAGCTACCTCGGGCCCCTCGATGCTATCATTGTCATTGACACCGGGGTAGGTCTAAAAGTCGTCCCCATTGACAACCTTCCCTCCATCTACTCGATAGTGCTTAAGTGTAAGAGCAGCCATCTTAGGCAGGATTGGCCTCGCAGGCATTGCGTCTTCGACATACAGCCTTTTTTGGTACTTGCAGCAAGGTTTACGAGGGGTGTGACTGTTACCTGTAGTCTCGGGGTCACCCTTTTGAGGAGCAGACTCACTTCTTTATGACCCCGAGCTCTCGTGATCCTCTGAGCTACGGTCACAGATTAGGTTCCTCTTCCGTTTATCCCGTTCGGCCTCTTGCATGGGGAGACTAGGCTCGCTAGTGGTCGGAGGAGGAGGAATAGGAGTGCGAGGATGCTCCGAAGCAGAAGCCCAGAGCATCCTCGACCCAAAGTTGTTTCCGTTATGGGAGAGCTTCTGGAGGAACTCTAGAGGAGGATACGGTGGTTTTCCCCCTGCACATGGCATCTAAGAAGCTCATATCTGCATAACGCAAGAGGAAAGAGTTAGCATACCAAGTCGAAAGACGTTAAACACATGTGCAAGAATAAAAAAGAATTATGGTTTAAAACCTAAAAGATCACCAAAATCGTCTAAGTTAGCCAAATTTTTATCTAATGGAAATTATAGAAAGGACTCCCAAAGGCGTCGCCTCGATTCCACTCGAGATCTTCCTCGAATGAATCATTGGCCCCCGTGGTCATAGGAGTCTCATCCCCCGAGTCAGAAGAAGATTCATCTATTAGACGACCTAGGGGATTTGTTGATTCGACTACGAGAACCACTAGCAGATGACTAGAGCCGGGACTAGGCGTGTGTGAGGCTAAGGGAAGGTTTGAAGGGATGGCGAAAGTTTCGGGGATAACTCTACCAACTCCCCAACCAGCCGCTGTAATGTTCTCAGAGGTTAAAAGGGAAAACAAATTTCGCTCCCCGATAGAACAGATAAGCTGAATAGGCTCCCTTAAGTGGTCCCTTAAGAGTCTAAACTAAATTTTTTCGAGCGCCTTCAATGGTCGCTAGTATCACGGTTCCATCTAGTGTGGATTCTCAAATCCCTTGGAATCTCAACAACGACCCACTCGCTCTTGAATTTGTGCAACTTATCGGGAAGGTCTGAAAAAATTTTATTGGAAAACCCATCGACCTTTAATCTTTAAAGAGAGAATGTAACTAACCCGATTAACCCATGGACTCTAAAAAATGCACTCAAAAGGGGAACGATAGGAACGATGCCTAAACTATGGCATACTATTGAGAATCTTACTAATTGAGCCCATGCATGAGGATGGAGTTGGTATGAGACTATATTCTTATACCTAAGGAAAGCTAGACCAAACTTGGGAAAAGGAAAACGAAAACCAAAAACTATGGATGCTTTATGTACAGCTATGCCGCTAGTAACTAAGTTAGGAGAATGTTCCCTATTGGTTGGGAGTCTATATTGGTAACTTGCAAGAAGGGGGAAGCGAGTTTTAATTTTCTCTAAGTCTGTATTTGACAACTTGCACTCAACACCGCTCTTCCTCAATGTTTTAACTGGGCATTGAGAAGAGATGACTAAAGACCGATAAATTAAAGGAGACAGGTGACAGAGGCAGCAGACCTAGACTTTGCGAGAGACCTAAGGCTATGCGGGAGACTATCGGTTTTGCAGGAGATAGAAAAAGTTGCGATAGGTGCAAAAATTTGCTGGAGACTTACTTTTCGGCGATAGGTAATGAGCGACATGCTTTGGTGAAAAGCGAGAGACTTGGGCTTGCGAGAGGTTAAGAAGTGCGGCAGACAAAATGTTCGAAGGAGAGTTAGTATACGCAGCAGAGTGCTGGTACAAAGGATTTCTTACGCGATTGAACTCAGCTTCTGCTCCTTATATAGCTGCGGTAGGGAATACGAAACGTCGCGCACCAGAAGACACATCCCTCAGAATTGTACTTTTTGACCTGCAAAAATTATCAAAAAACAACAAAAATTCAGGAAAAGACCAAAATATCTCGGATTCAAGTGTTTATATACTCTCTCTATTAGAAAAAATCTAATAAGAGAGTAGGGAGCAATTGATATAACAAAGCTCATATCCACTAGGCTGAGGCCCAAAACAACAGAGGCTACCACGTGGCGTAAAGTTATTGGGCCACGTGGCATTAGGCGGGAGACATCGCAAGGCTCGTGGGACCTCCCGCAGGCGAAAAGGGTCCTGTCCCGTGCGACAGGCCTCCAAATGACCACCCGCGTAGTAACTTGCCGCCAAATGTGTGTAACATCTGTTTTGTGGCCTCCCTCCTCGCGACAAACCTATGCTGCCTTTGATTAGTCGTGTTAGCGTCGTACTAGAAACAAACTCTTCTAATAGGATGAAATTGCCTTTCAAGTAATTACTCTGTAGTAATGGTAATTTACTCACCTATAAATAGGCTACAGATATTATTTTTATTCTCTAATTTTTTACTTCTGGCTTGGACGTTTCCCAATACACAAGAATCTTTAGCTAACTTAAGTATCGGAATGCCTACGCAGGAAACCACCTCCTGCGTTCCTCTGACTTTTGTTATTTTGCAGAAGATTTTGGGAGACACGTGGAAAAAGAGACAGACACTTACGTCAGCAATCAATCATCGTTGTTTTGTGCAACAACAATAAATAATATTTATTTTTTACTTTTTTATATTTCTAACAAAAAATATAAATTTAAATTATGTTACTTTAAAAAATAGTACTAAAAAAATATTTTATAGTACTTTTAATTTTACACAAAGCAAATATGAAGAAAGAGAAAAAATTCCTATTTTTTTATGTAAACAACGATGTGTTCTCATATTACATTAGATACGATACTACTCTCCGCTCGTGTTGTGTGACTGGTTGTGGCCCAAGAAAATTTGACTTGAAGAGGATTAAAACATGGAAAAAAAATCTCATATTTTATTATTAATCTTTGTACACATTAAATACAAAATAGGATGATATATATATTACAAGGTACACAACAATTATGGTAAGAATGCTTACATGGATACTTACTTGAACATTCTATTTGAATGACAAGTAAGCATCCATTAACTTAGTGTAAGTCAAAACAAACAATAAAGACTAAAATTTATTAATTTATCCACCTTTCCACTATCCTAAAATTTCTTTAATTCCTAAAATTTTTCAATCTTTTTAGTAAAATTATCTTAAAGTAATTTTAAATACTATCCAATCCAAAAAATTTAAAAATTTATATAATTTTAATATTATCTTTTTGAAAAACTAAATAAAATATTAATTTATATTATAAAATGAATAACTTTAATTTTAATTTTAATTTATTTAAAAATTATTTTATTAACTAAACTAAAAAAATATAAAATTAAGCTATCAATATCATGTATATTATTTAAATATTTAAAATTATTATTTTTCTAAATAAATAAAATTCATGTATAAAATATATAAATTTACAAAAATATATTTTAAAGTACATATTTAATTAGATAAAATTAATTGGTACATTACACGAATTATTATGCTTTCAGATATAAACAATGTTATAATCATTCTTATACACACACACATACATATATATATACATATATATAGAGAGAGAAAGAGAGAGAGAGAGAGAGAGAGAGAGAGAGAGAGAGAGACACACACACACACACACACACACACACACACACACACACACACATATATATATATATATATATATATAAATGCATATCTATATTATATGTATGTAAAATGCATATTTATAATTATAATTATAATTATTTAAGTCAATAGTAAAAATCTACCTCAAAATGTTGCTCTAACACTTAAAAATTTTTAAAATATACTTTTAATTTTTATTTTAACATTTTGTTGATGTGCTTAATAATATAATTTATAATGTTTTCATTTTTATTTTTCCTAATATTTGTTTATATTATGTTTTGAATTTTACAATTTTTTAATTAAATATTTAATTCTCTAATGATTGGGTATTTTTATTATATTATGGATAATTATTCCATACATAGACGATGGAGTTTTTTTTACTTACAAGCGAGGTTAAGATCATGACACACGTTTTATTTTATTTATTTTTTATTTTTTAAAATTTTTATAGGACATGTGTCATGATCCTAACACCGCTCGTGGAGTAAAAAATTTTTACCGACGGTGTATGGAATAATTATCCTTATATTATATGTATTTTATATAGAATTATTATCTAATACATTATCAATGGAGTTTTTAAATTTCACAAGCGGTACTAAGATGATAATACATACTCTTTCTGAATATTAAAAAAATAAGAAATAAATAAATCGAATGTATGTGTCATCATTTTAACATCGTTTGTGAAGTTTAAAAATTTCACTGACAGAATATTGAATAATAATCATTTTATATATACTTTAAACATATAAATTAAATAATATTATTCTATATTTTAAAAATTTAAATAATTAAAATTAATTCAAACATTGCACTAGTAAATGCTAGTTATCTAATATTATTTTTTTTCATAATCTTATATTATCTTATATTCTCCTCAATTCATACACTAAACATGACCCAAAGAAATTATAACAATCATAATGTGTAACACAAAATGTTTCGTGCTACTTGCTTCGACCGAGTTTCAACTTTTTTTTTTATAACAAAACAGTTTGAAACAAGAAAAGAATATTAAAAGTGTTTTTTCATTTATTTAAGTACTGATGAATGTATATTTGTTAATTTTTTTTAACAATGGATAAAAAATTATACCAAAGATTGAATTGTTGGAAGCTACTGATTTGGATTTTGATTCAATGGATCCAACCAATTCAACATATCAAATCACTAAGAAGTGAATATCTAGCATTAAATGCGCGTTTTAATATTATATAAGTATTAAATATAGTATAGATTTAAAAATATACATTTTACTTAACGATAAGGTGTTCAATGCAAATATAAAAAAGTCCATTTAAAAATAATAATTAATTAATTAATTAATTAATTAATAAATTAACATTCAAAACCAATTCAAATATTCACCCGATTCAATTCAATAGACCACCCACTTCCTATTCAATCGGTCCAACAAATTTTTTTTACAGTTTTTAATCCATAACTAAATTATTGTTTTAGAAATTAATTTTTCATAATCCATTAGTGAAGGTTTTTACATTTCATATATCAATATTAAAATAAAAGTTCTCATGATGATGATGATGATATCACAGCAAAGACACTAAAAGTTAAAATCCATTTAGATAGACACTAAAATTAATTCTGATAAAATTGAAAACATCAACAGTTAGATTAGTTGAGATTAAAAGGTGTAGCTGCAATGTTAAAATTATTAATAACATATGTTTTTTGAAACAATCGCGCCAATAGCAAAGATGGAATGTGGTGAAAAAAATAATAATTAAAATTATTTTATACTTTATATTTTATATTTGTAAAATTAATAAATAATTAAAAATAACTCAAAGTCATTTTTATATAAAATAATATTTTGTTAATAAATTAAAAATTACTAAAACAATTTTAATATCAAAAAACATTTTTGTTATAAAATATTTTTAGAATAATTTTATATATGTTTTAATGTTATTTAAAAATTTATTTTTTTATATATATTGATCCCTCTTTTTGGAGTATCGATCCTCCAAAACAGATCTCCCAAACAATGTGTACTGTAATTAAAGAGTTATTTGAGATTGTTGTGTGTTTTATGTTTTATGTTTCTGTAAATTTTGTTTTGTTTTATTTTCATTTTATTTTCAATTTATTAAATTTAAAAACATGTTTCGATACAATATTTTTGTTGCCCAATTGGATAAACTGACGCAGGTGAATGAAAGTGGTAAAGGTTTTGGACTAAAAGTTTGCATGCGTTCGAAACACACCAACGGCAAACTTAAAGGAGTGTTTTTTATTTTTGTCATTAAAACGAACACTGTAGCCGCATGAATGAACAATACCCCTGCAGTAAGAGTAAAAAAATTGTTTCCCAACTTAAGAAAACACAAATTTTCTGTTTTTGTAAAATTTCCAAAACAATGTGTTTTCTTTTCTTTTTTTTTGAAGCAAAACACAACAAACAAACACAATTTTACTTTTGTTTCTAAAAATATAGAAAACAAAAACACAAAACACAAAATTAAAACAATCCCAAACACACTCTAAGAGATCGATCCTCCCATGATTTAAAAAAAAAAAAAATTCCATTTCGCGCAGAATCGATCCTAAAATCGATCTCACTGTGAAAATAAAAAGAATAAAAGATGAACTACTGTTGCTGAAATATGACAAAATTACTCCCACCACACTACAACCAAATGATTCAAACAGATCAATACAACGAGATTGAAAAAACTAAATGAAATGAAAAACTATTCTCCTTCCACCCTTTCCTCCGTTTTTTTCTCCTACTAAACACACTGTTAAAAGAACCATAAATAAGCTACAGGCTATAAATGTACTTACTATCCATGAAAATGATTTACAAAATCTCAATGGTTAATCAAATTGCAAGGAAAAGAAAAATGTTTTCCAGTTTGTCAATTAGCCAATATTCAACACAATCTCCAGTCATCGTGTTTCTCATAAGCCAGCTTTTGCATGGTTCGACATAAAAATGCTCGAACAGCTATGCAAAGTGTGATAACAATGTATTTCTCTCACTGAAAAACTAAGATAACAAGAATCGGGCAAACATATACAACCGCATCATATCATTAGCACAATACATGGGGTATTTCACAACATAGTTGTATAAACAAATGAACTACATGCTTCGGTACTCAGCATAGAAAAAGTAGGAACATTTGACATTCTATGCTATAAATAAAATGAAATTCAATCACCATAATTAGAGCTTTGTAAAAACTATAATCCTGCAATGGCCATTCCACCTTCCTTATTTAGATACCCTTCAATTTGTTCCAATGCCTAACAAGATAGTAATACCATTTAGACAACATTTTAATCAGATAACAGGATTACAAAAAAAAAAAAAACACATAGGATAGAGAGAAAGACCTCAATTGCGATCTCTGTTGGAGTAAGATCTGACACATCTCTATAACCCAGTTTCCCTGCAATTTCTGAAAAATTGGAACACTTTTTTAAAGGCAAAATCATCTGGAGAAAAACATAAACACAAGAGCACAAGAGCATGAATAAACCATGTCAAATAGAGATACAAAGGGAATACAGCAGAAAAAGAAAGTAAAGAAAGAAACATCATGGCATCACACGGTATGTCATATCTTTTGAACAATGTAAACAAGTTGAAACTAATGAGCATCAATGCGGTTCAAGCGGTAATCTTTTAGAAAGGTTTCACAAGATCTTTGTCCGAGCATAACATAAAGCATAAAAGTGTGAGAGACAGGTAACTACACATACCTTCCAAGGAAACCCTGGCATTTGCTTTAGCATAATTTTTACCTCTCTGTTCCCAAAGATAAGACAGACGCTTTAAAGCCTGGAAAAGGGTCAGAATGTCAAAAACTTACTAGATGACATAATATCAAGTCCATGAAAGAAAAGTAAGCAAATGAGCAAGGGACTACCTTTGTATATGGATCACCAGGTTCATGATGCAGAAGGGGGCGAGAATGTGTACCTACTGCAGCAATTCTTTGTGCCAAGGCTTCCAAAGGTACATCTAACCAGACACTAATTCCCTTCTTCTGCATATAGTCCCTGATAAACCAAATAGAAGAGTTTCAGACTTTTATAGCTAGTGAAACAGCAAATCAAACCCATAGAGAGAGAAGAATCTAAATTAATTAAATTCCTGTGTACCAGTTCTCATCCCGTACAACTGCACCACCGCCAGTAGAAACAACAAGTTGTTTCTTTGAAGAGAGCATCCCCAATATCTCAGTCTTGAAGACAGGAAGAAGAATATAAAATCTTTTATTCAATAGGAAAAATATTCAACATATTAAAATGTACATATAAACTAACTAGTAAATATATGTACTATCTCAAAACAAACAGACAAGAAGACCAAATTGGTCCTCAGAACAATTATAAGCAATGGTTTTTAGAATAAGTCACACAAGAGACTAAAATTAATCTAGCGATTTGTCTAATAAATATATCTTTCAGAAAATTGCCATCTGGCTTACCATGTCCTCCCCTTATATTAGTGAAACTCGCACTATCATGTTAGCCAAAACCAACTTCATAAGTTGATCAAATTTCCATGTCTGCAATAATCTTCTATAGTTAACAGCAGAATAGAAAGGTTCTTATTGACAAAATAAGTTAATTTCATACTTTTACCATGTTCAGAAAAATTTAAAATTAGGTCTTCTTTACAATGGAAACTCATATCATCCAATTCTGCATGTGACCAGCAGCAGACATCCTACTATAGTCAGACCAATACTAGTTTACAATCTTCAACCATAGCACAAATAAGCAGACATTGACCTTGTCATGTCCACTCAGTTTTAGATAAAGAAGGTGAATTAAATTTAAAATAAAAAAAGAAACTCAAACCGACTCAATCCGTAATATATTAAATTTAGAATAAAAGGCATTCTGCCCCAAAATTAAATTTAAAGTGAAGAGACTCAAACACTCAATCCAAAAATATATGCATGCAGAGAGGGAGTTTGCTGACTTACCTCCTTTTTTCTGAAGAAACTTTCCCCATGAAGCTTAAATATTTCAGCTACAGACATTCCATTAACCTCCTGCTCTATTAATGCGTCACTGAAAATTGTAGAATAAAGATATTCTTGAGACAGAAATTAAAAAGCCCATTTAGCAGTCCATTACATAGGAAATTGGTAGACATCCAGGATGGAATACTACTTCTGCCATATTCAACCTATATAATTGATGTACCAAAAGTAGACCAAATTCTTTGGATAGAGGTGTCTAATCTGAACATACCAATGCCTAAATTATTCAATTGATGCATAGTTCCATACCCCTCCTCAGCACTTGGGAACAAAGACAATTAATTCCACAGTACAAACAACAAAGAACCACTTATACCACAGAGAAGAACTAGGAAACTAAAGAGGTATGTTTCCATAGCTTGAGCATATTATTTTTCTTCTTTCCAGTATCTTATTGGAGAATGAACATTTCAACTATAGGGCTCACAACTGATAAACAATCACAGTACACACCTGTCAATAAACGAATAACTGAGTACATGAGACAGAATTTTTCCTACTGTCGTTTTTCCAGAACCCATCAATCCTACACATTCACATTCATAGAGTTTAGCTACCATAGTAAACAAGTCGGTGACTGCATAAAATTAATGGACTTGGACAAAAGAAACTGACCAACAAGATATATACTGTGCCCATTTAAATATGGCTCAATCTCTTGTGACTTGTTCTGCAAATTTTATTCACATCAAGTAAGATACATGGGCAGAACAATCTCAGATGCACGACAAGTGAACTTCAATTTTCAGTGTTTGAAGCCTTAAGAAAATATTTAACAGAAACAGATGCCAAAACACCAAATGGAAGAGATAAAAGATAAAAAGTAAAAAAGGGGTATCTAATCACCATAACATACTTTATGAGCCAAAAGTTTAAGATTATTACTGAGATTGATTTCATACCTTTAATATCAAAGCTTCATCATAAGGCACATTAACACTTCCAGTTTCCAATGTGGAAGCTACAAAAAATATTTCAAAATAAAACATCAGAGGGATCAATCATATATAAAATAAAATTTTCAAATTCTCAACAACAATTTAGCCAACTAGGTTTGAGTTGCACTGCTCTCCTTTTGGATGAAATCTAAACATTAACATACTATGCCAATTTCATCCATTGTAAGACAATGACATGATATCTAACAATAGATTAATTAGTACTATTTAGCAGAGAAGTAAGAAGATGAAAGAAGACTAGCAGAAACAAAATGCATTCTGATAATACTTCACAGAACCAACATAGTAAGGCCAGTTTCATCCATTGTATGTCACAATGACTTGAAATCCAACAAAGATCAGCAGAAAAGCAGAAAGCTAATGCAATCTGATCGTACTCTCGAGGAGATGGAAGAGAAAGAAAAGATAAGTGAAAAGAATATTTTCTATCTGGGATCACAAATCTGCCCAAAATCAGGTGGATTATCAGTGGAAAAAATGACAACTGGGCAAGTTGCAAATTACAGTGTCTTTCTTTTTTTCCTTAGGGAGGGGAGGAATTGGTATCTTATTATCTAAGAGAACAGGTAAAATTACTTAAAAGATTACAGACAAACCCTTTAGCTTATTAACAGTCCCTTGCATAAAGCATCTTTGACCCAATTATTACAAATAGTTCTGGTGGTGGAAGAATTAACAAATTTAACAAAACCTTGCATCCTAGTCCGTACATCAAGTACAATAGACTGTACTATCAGCTCAATAGTAAATTTATATTGTCATTCCTTCAGGCATTCAAATTTTCCTTCCTCTGATTGTTCTATCCGAGCAAGAAGGAACAAAATTTCAAATTTTCTTTCCTGTCTGTTTTTCTTAAAAATTGATACCTTAAAATTATGCTCATTTTAAGGAATCCCAACCTATCATGAAAAAAAAAGCAGAAAAAGGACTTTAAACAGTTAAAAAATATGATAAATAAAATTATAACCTCATAAAAACTAGTATAATAAATCATTTTAATTTTCCATTTAAGCACCTGAAAAGTTCTTATAAGAAGAGCAGGAAACCTCGAAAGAGAACGATCTATGCCGATTAGAAGATGTCTGAACCGGAAAGTGGGCCGAAACAACCACCCCAACCTTCTGGTCTTGCTTTAAAATCCGACCGAACCGCAAAGAACCGGTCAATTTCCTCCCAAACCTTTCCGACTCAATCCATGTCGGATACTTCAACTTGCATGCAACTCCTGCCTCCATTTCCCACCTCCAACAGCCCTCGATTCAATTAATTTCAATAAAATTTCCAACAAATTCTCAGTTTTTCATTTACTATATAAAAAGCACTAAGATGCTCGGATTAATTCAAGAAAAATTTAGGCACTGCAGAAACTAATCTTAATTAATTAATAATGAAGCCAATAAAAATTTAAGAAATTGAATTTCAATGGAAACTTAAGTACGTACCTCAAATAATTAATAAAGAGAAAATGAAATTGTGAAGAGCGTTGTCTCTAACTCTGTGTTAAGCGGTAAGCGCTCTTTTATTATTTTTATTTATATTTTTCTGTATGCAATTAGTTTTCTGCCATTGATGCATTTTAAAGTGGCAATTGGAACTTGGATACACTGTGCAGTTTTTCTTTTTAATTTAGGCTTAATAACTAAATATATTCCTAAAATTTTGAGTAAAATAAAATTAAGATCTTAACGTTTAATTGCATAGAAATAAAATCATAAAATTTTTTTCAACAAATAAAACTTAAACGTTAAATAAATTATAAAATTACGTATATAGCCGATAAATCACTCAAATTTCTGTTACCAATTGTGCATAAATAACATAAATTTGAGTGATTTAATGGCTATATACATAATTGAATTATTTTTTAACGTTTAGTTTTTATTTACTGGAAATAAAACTTTATGGTTTTATTATCACGAAATTGAATGTTGAGATCTTAATTTTATTTTAATCTAAACGTTAAGGACATATTTGACTATTAAACTTTTAATTTATAAATAAAAATTTTTTTAGAATTAAAAAAAATAGAATTGATTAATAGTAATTAATGTATTTTTGTGTGGCAGTGATGACGTGGAGGCAGCGCATTCCCACCTACCAATCCCGGCAGGGAGGGTTGGTGGCAACTTCAAAACCATCCAGCAACGAGTGGATAAAGTCGGGAAGGGGATGAGGGGTTACACTCATGTGCAATTCCTGGGTAGTTGTAATTGACTCTCGTGCTGCCACGTGTTTGATTGAAAAAAAAACTATTTTTCTTTTGGCTTTATATTTTTCACTTTTACAAATTTTAAGTGGATAGCATTTGGATTTATTGTCTCTAAATTTCGAATAGGAAAAACAAAAATTAATGATAATGTATATAAATTAATATAAAGATTTTAAATATAAAAATTGTATTTTTTTAAATTGTTAGGCTTGTAGCTCAAAAAATTTAATTTTGGTGTTTTTAATATTATTAAAACTATATTTAAATTCATGCGATGCATCAATTCAATTTTAATTTATAATAATTTTTTAAAAGATAAAAATTATATAAAAATTATTTTGAAATACATGTTGAATAATTACAAAATTTATTGTAATAATATTTTCAATCAAATAATAAATATGTAGAACAATAGAATTACAAATTTGACATGACATCTTCTTTGATAGGGATTTAAGGTCAAATGGATATTCCATAAATTTCATAAGATATAAAACAATTAGCAACTAAATGAACAATACAGTAAAAATGACCTAACTAAAGAGACAAAAAATTAAAATTTATTTTTATTTTTTGGTTCATAAGTAGGTATAAGGAGAAAGGGGATTCGAAACCACTAGATGAAACACTAATCGTTAAAAAAATATTTTTTCTTGAATGGCAAAAATAAATTATATATAAAAAGAAAAAAAATATTCATTCATACAAATTAAAAAAACACATTTCCAAATAAAAGCCAAAAATTTTGTAGTAGTATTAAGGTTCAAAATTTTAGGACTGAAAGAAAAAAAATATTTGTGTCGTATTTTCGAAAATTAATATTACATTCCCAATAAAGGGGTATTTTCAAAAATTAATATTACATTCTTAGTAAAGTTAAACAAAAACATTTTGTATTTCAAAAATGTTTAGTAACCAATTGTTTTTCAAACCATTACATTCATGGCATTGATTCTAATGTTCAGTAACTGATGATTTCAATGTTTAATAACCGATTGCTTTTATTACGTAATTTAATGGCTAAATAACTTATATTTTTTTGCCTATAAATAGCAGCCTTCACCTTTCATTCTAAACACACCTCTCATCTCTTCTCATCCTATATCTCTAACTTTCTCATTTCTCTCTTTGTTGTTCATAACTTTGCTGGGTTAGAATACATAATATTTTGTTGTTTTTGTCACCCTTGATAATTAGTGCAAATTATTAAGGAATGTCTGTTATATCCTGGGAGGGTAGTCACCTACAGTTGTTGCACCGATTTTCTTCTCCGAGGGGTGAAATTATCCTTAAGGATAGTAATTGCACCCTTCAGATGTCTAATTTAATTTGCTACTTTGAAAGTATTTTCCAATAATCGTCTTAAGGATAATCTCGATGCATTTTCAAAATTAAAATGATGCCACTGCTGTTGCTACTAGTGACATCAGCACCGCCACTGTTGCAGCCATGAATGTTCCTTCCTCGATTGCTCCAGCTACACTTTCTTCCCTGCCTTCTATGTCCTATGCCAATCCATTTCCTAACATATCAAAGATTGAAGTTTTTTATGGCAACAATTTCAAAAAGTGGCAAGAGAGAGTTTTCTCCATTCTTGATGTACATGGAGTTGCATTCCTAGTAACAGGCACCAAACCAACTGATGACTAACTGCAACAGTGGATACATGCTCACAAGGTATGTAGACATACAATTATTAGTACGTTGTCCAATGAACTATTTGAAGTCTACAGTCCATACAAAGAAGCAAAGCAAATATGGGACTCAATGATTGCAAAGTACGCTACTGAAGATGTGGGTAAACAAAAGTTTGTGATTAGGAACTATTATCGCTGGGAAATGTCAAGGATAAAGACATTAAGACTTAAATCAATGAATATCACAAGCTGGTGGAGGACTGAAGACCGAAAATATCAATTTACAAAAAGAGTTTAGTGCAGGATTGTTGATCGAAAGGCTACCAGAATCATGAAATGACTACAAGCACAACTCAAGCACAAACACAAGCAAATGTCACTAGCTGATCTGATTGTCCACATCATCACTAAAGACACAACATGCAAGGAGATCAAGTGTCACAGTTTGAATATACAGTATTTTACACTTTTTCACACTTTTCCACACACACTGTACCGGTTGGGCTGTCTGTGATGCCTTTAACACTATTCATTTAAACTATAATACTTCACATAAGTAAGAAATGTTTACAGTAGTATGAATCAATTCACATCCCCTGAAATTAAGATTTAAAACAAGTAGTATTGTATCAATTCACATCCCCTGAAATTAAGATTTAAAACAAGTAGTATTGTATAAAAATGTCTGAACATACAAATGTAAACATGATACCTCTGGACTTCAGTAGAGACTACTTCGAGCTATTTAAAATGCAGCTAATTCACGGATTGATACTTCCGTTAATCCATACATAAAATTTGTAGAAGATGAAAATAAAGAGGTGAGCAAACCGTGGCTCAGTAAAGGAGTTGTATGCAATTTTGATATCATGAAAACTATGTGCCTTAAAATCCTTTAGTTTCCTATTGATATGCCAGGCACACTAAATGGAAGTATACTATACTCGGCCAGGTAATCCAGATGGAGTAAGGAAGGTATTTTGAAATACTTATCTTGTCTCGAAAATCCAGAGCGACTATAGGGAGTAGAAATTTAATTTATTGTGAAATTTATTTAATAATTCAACATATATAAATATTTCACAAAAATTAGTAAAATAACTCATTAAATTATATAATTAATCACTTTAAAAACAATTTGATTTCCCCTTGAAATCATCACTTTCACACGTATAACAATAAATAGACTGTTCAATATGATAACAGCTCAGTGATAGAAATATTTCAGTAACCATTACAGTTCAGTAAATATCATAAAATCAGTAATAACACGTGATATAATAATGGAGACCAGCCATCACCCTAATGATATCATGCTATAATCCCGTAGGGAACAATAATAATAAACACGTGAGATCTATGGCTATAATCTATAAATGTCCTCAGTCTTATATGAGCAGGTGTCAACCGGAATGCTGAAAACAAGGTTAATGTCAACAGCTTCACACAGTAACAGTAACATATGAACACGTGACACGTGAGCATGATATGTGGCCTAACGGTCTCAAAACAATGATATGAAATCTCATCACCTTTATGGAATTTAATAAAATAAATAATGTCATTCAAAAATCCATAAAGATATAAATCATAGTGTCTCATACGGTGAAACAGTATTATAAAATATTTACATTGTAGAAATAAAATTTCGTAAATATTCCATTTCACCGTAAATCACATACACATGTGTTCCCATGCTTTTCCTTCAAAACTTTCAATTTCAAGATTATTGGAAATCATTTTCCGATAATTTCATACTTTATGGAAAATAGAAATATTTATTTTCCAAAATTAATAGTAATCCCACAAACATATTTCTTACTATAGAACACATGTAGAAACATTTTAGTCTCAAAACAATATTCACATGATAATATCACCCTTTAGGGAAATGAGTAAAATCTTCAGTTAGTCCATAAAGGTTTTTATTTAAGCATATGGTGAATATTTATGGAAAATTATTTATAAAATATTCACCCTTTCCACTTTTCACTTTACAAATCACATATTCTACTATAAAACACTTAGGATGAATTTTCGATAATTTAACTGTTACCGAAATCGGTAGCACGAATATTTAATAAATTTTTTTCAGTAAATTTCCAATTTATGAAAAATAATAAATATTTCACTTTCGAGGCTAGGAAAATATTTCACAATGCACTAAATATTTCATGGCATTTTTAGAAATATTTCTAATAAATTCTAGCAGCATAACAACTGTTATCACCTTAGCCCCTTGCAATTGCAAACACAGTTCAAACTAGCCAAACAGCCACAATTCCATAGGATTCAAGGCAATTCACTTCCAAAATAATTTCATAAAAGTGTTAGCATGAAAAACATGCATTCAGGATATCCGTACAAATTACACACGCGTCCCTTATCTGTCTAAAGTATTCGCGTTTCCCGATAGCACCACACGAAAACCGTAACTCTCGGGCTGCAGATAGTTCCATCAAAATTATTAGCTTATTTAATACTTATTTTTAAGCTATCATTCATATCACAATGCAGCCATATTGGATATTGCGAATATTTTCGCAGTATAATTTCTATTGGTAGTATAACATAACTTTTTCGTTTTGCGTCAGATTTTAAATCCAAGCATACCAACAGACTCCTTGTAATTCCTACAATCTAAATCTACCCTCAATTCATCACAGTCAACCATGATTCAAGGTCCCCTTCACCTTGGCCGAAAATCCCCTTAGCCATTTTTGTTGATTTTCAAACAATCCAATCTTACCATGTTATTCTGCTATGCTCAACCATCATTTTGGCACCATTTTTAAACATGAAACCACATAAATTCCCTATGCTCCCATGTTGGCCGAAACCCCCTCTCATGGCCAATTTTTATTTTTCAAAATTTAAATGAAACTAAGACTAAAAACATGTTTATCATGCCTAAAGGAATAAATCTATACCATTGGATTTAAAAAAAGCATAAGGAATGGTGAAGAGCTCACCTTGGCCGAATAGTACTCTCCCTTTTTTCTCCTTGTTTTGTGGTTTAATCAATGAGATATAGGTATAGCTAGGTAGAGGAGAGAAAATAGAATGTTTTTGTAGTCAAAAGTTTGGTGAAATTTTGACTAAATTGATAGTTATGGAAGCTTGAATTTTCTTTCTTTTCTTTTCCTTGTAAATGGCGTGGAAGACAAAGGTAGAAGACCATGAATAGTGCCGTGTGGCTGTTGAAGGAAATATGTAGAGAATTCTGGAAATCACCAAAATTACCAAAATGCCCTAGTTATGAAAATGTCGGACGATTTTGCCCTTATGGTTCTATGGGCATAAAAACCATGTAAACGCACTCCAAATTTTTGGATTCTAGTACCAAATGATCATATTAATTGTATTTTGATGATTGGAAGTGGTTTTGTCGACGCGCGGTGCACGGATAGTGAGAAATTACGATTTTACCCTTACGACCTGCTGGTGAATTTCTCCAATTTCACCATTGTTTCGATAAATCTCTTGACACTATCTTATTCTCTTTTTCATATTGAATATCACGATATTTTTACTTCATCCCAACTCATTTTAGTTTAGGCATAATTTACGAAAATGCCTTCGGGATATATTCGTCATTTTCCAATTTGTTTACCATACTTCACAAAATAATGCCAACAAGGTATTTTGGCCTCAAAATTTCCATAATATCATTATTACACCTTCCATACACTATTTTATCAGTCATTTTCATATCTGGGCATTAAAATCCAAGTGGGGCCCACATCACACTTTCACTTATAATCACTTAACATATAAATTTTCACTCAATAATTAATTACATATCACATGTACAATACATTAGAATCGGGTCTCACATCAAGGCTACCAAAGCAAAGGATATTGCTACCAAGGCCAATTTGGTGCAAGGCAAATAGCAATATCGCCAAAAGAGGTATAAGAATAATAAGCCGATTATAAGCCTAAAGTTGCTCATCCCAACTTCAAAAAGAAAGGTTCTTGCTTGTGAAAAACCAAATCATCATGCACCATAATTTAGAAAAAGAATTATGGGAAATAACAATCTTGCTACTCCAAAAGTTAACATGGTTAAAGTAGATGAGTTTGATGACATAATTGCTGTGGTTATTTCTCAAGCCAATATTGTGGCCAATGTGAAAGAATAGGTGGTAGATTCTGGTGCTATCAGGCATATTTGTGTAAATAAATATGCTTTTTCCTCCTACACTTCAGTAGAAGAAGAAGAAGAAATAATTTATCTTAGAGATTCTCAATCTACTCAAGTGCTGAGAAAAAGGAAAGTTCTTCTCAAACTCACATCTAGGAAAGCATTGGTTTTGAATGATGTACTGCATATTCCTAACATAAGAGCAAACTTGGTTTCTGTGGCTCTATTGGGAAAGGTTGGGGTGAAGGTGTCTTTCGAATCTGACAAGATTGTAAAGACAAATAATAATGTTTTTGTGGGAAAAGGCTATTGTAATCAAGGACTCTTAATTAGGACTCTT
This sequence comes from Heritiera littoralis, assembly GCA_031772115.1. Taxonomy (NCBI): domain Eukaryota; kingdom Viridiplantae; phylum Streptophyta; class Magnoliopsida; order Malvales; family Malvaceae; genus Heritiera; species Heritiera littoralis. Next base: position 254,983 of record JAPDPK010000096.1, on the reverse strand, counting down.
TATTCCTAATGTTTCCAATATCATTAATGAAAATGCTGCTATTTCTTCTGCTTATATGATTGATTCTATTGATTTATGGCATGGTATATTAGGACATGTTAGTGTTCCTTATATCAAATGTAATATTCGGGTTTAACTTTTGGTATTAAAAATAAAAGTTTTAATAAATGTACTATTTGTGCTAAGACTAAATTGACTAAAAAATCTTGTATTTCTATAGAAAGGGAAACTGATTTGGGTGATTTAAAACAAACTAGTCATATTGATTTGGGTGATTTAAAACAAACTATGACTAGATGTAGTAAACAATATTATGTGACTTTTATTGCAACAAACAATATTCTAGATTTACTAAAGTTTATTTACTTAGGCATAAAGATAAAGCCTTTGATATGTTTCCTCTATATAAAGCTGAGCTAGAAAATCAATTGAACAAAAAGATAAAAAGAGTTAGATCAGATAGAGATAGTAAACATTTACTGCTTTTATAGTTTTTGTGAAAAGGAAGGAATAATTCATGAAACTACCCATCCTTACTCACCTGATTTATCTACAACTTGCACTTTCTTTGAACATGTCATTAAGTAAGCCAACCTGAGAGGTATCTTTGATTAGGATTATTTTGCTCAAAATCTTCAATTGTTTTAGTACAAGATAGGGTTTCTATATCCAAAATGATAGCAGTACAACCATATGAAGACTTTTTTATTTGCTGGGAAAACAGATCGATGGAAATTGTTCGCGCTTGAAAGTATAGACTAGGTCATTTACAAAGACAAAAGTGTTTAGACCCATGATTTACTTTCTAATAACTGCAGCCTACCTTTTAAGAACACTTGTTGAAAGATTTTATAAGCAAACAAAGCAGCGATCAAATATTTTTTTTATCAGAAATGGAGGCCATCTAAATCAACCAAAAAAATCAGCATATCATTGAACATATAACTCACACAAGGTGAAACATGAACTTAAGATCTCGTTATCTAGTTAAAGCTTCAAATTTTCCTTTTTGCTGCTAAATCAAAGCTTTTAATTTGTTTGATTACCAAATTTCATAGCTTATTTCAAACCAGTTAATGGAAAACAGCTAATCATGAATTAGATGGAGTATGGAACTAAATAACAAGAAACTATCATATACATGTATTCAACTTGAATTGTAGCTTATCCGAAAAAGGAACAATTTGAACTACTAAAAAATACCTCAAATTTATTTCGAGGAAATATCTAAGAACTTTGAAGAATATGATAAAATTCAACATATGGAAAAAAAGGATTAGGATTCATTGACCTCAAGAAATTTGTAATATTTATCTTTCTTCCTAAACAGCCATGTCAATAAAACAAAAAAAAGAGCAGGCAATGTTCAGATTGTGAGATATGTCTAGTACTAAACACATCACAGAGCTAAAGCAAGAGGCTTTTACCAGCTTGAGGAGTGAGACTTTCGAAAGGGGGTCGCCGGAAAGTCAAGTTGGAGAGTCACACCGGAGACTGAAGTCAGATCCGGTCTGGTGGTTTGGGATCTAGGTCGCACCGTGCTCGTGAGATCTGACTTGAGTGAAGCTGCCGGAGATCTAGAGATAGGGTGGTCTGGGTTAAGCCGAAGAGTCACGCTGTCGCCGGAGTTGGAGGTAGATCTGGTCTGGGCCTAGGACTTTGGGTCGCACCGTGCGTGTGAGATGTGCTCTGATTGACGTCATTGGAGAGCCAGAGAAGGGGAGATTTGGGTCGCACCGTCGCCGAAAGTGGTCTTCGGTCAGAAATGGAAGAGGGGTTGCGACCGATCTGGAGGAAATGGCTGAGGAGTGGTGAGGGTGAGGGGTCTAGTCTGGTCAAAGAGTGAAGCTCGACTACCCAAGTTTTACCTTTACTTTTTTTTTTGATCAGTTACTTACTTACTTTTAGGTTCCAAAATATAAAATTTTATATTTTTTTAATAATATAAACAAATATTAATATAAATAAAATTAAAAATATATATTAAAATATTAGGTGCTTGATTAAGCTTACGAGCTACTCGAGCCGGGTATCTTGATGCTCGAACTCGGCTCGCTCGATAGCTCGAGTAGCTCAGCTCGAGCTTGGCTTGACAAAAATCGAGCCGGGTTCGAGTTTTGTTTGAGTCGAGCTCGAGTAGCTTACGAGCACTAGTGTATCATTTACACCCCTTTCTTATCCCATATCTCTAACTTTCTCATTTCTCTCTTTGTTGTTCATAACTTTGCTGAGTTATAATATATAATATTTTGTTATTCTTGTCACCTTTGATAATTAGTGGACATTATTAAGGAATGTCTGTTGTATCTTGGGAGGGTAGTCGTTTACACTTGTTGCACCAAGTTTATACTCCTATGGGTGAAATTATCCTTAAGGACAATGCTTCCATGCCTCAAATGGTCCAATTCAATTTGCTACTTGGAAATTATTTTCCAACAAGTAATGCGTTAGTTTACTAAATATTGTTAAGATAATTACTTAATACACTATCAGTGAAGTTTTTTTTTACTCCACAAGCAAGTTAGTGATGACACATGTATTTCTTTTTTATTTTCTTAATATTTTTAAAAGACATATATTATTATCTTAATACCGCTTATAAAATCAAAAAACTTCACTAACAATATGTTAAATATTAATCCATATTGTAATGTTACATTTTCAGCATTTTAAAATAATATTTTACCCTGCATACCAAGCGTCGCAAAGTTATTTTTCAGCATTAATTTCCATCTATCACTTTCCCAACCATTAAATTATATTACAACTACTCTCGTGATAAAGGACCAAATGACACTTCTAAAGACCCCTAACATTGATTGTTAAAAAAATATTTTTTATCGAATGCCAAAAGTAAATGATATTTTAAGAAAAGAAAAAATTCAGTGATATAAATTAAAAAAAAAAACATTTCCAAATAAAAGCCAAAAAATATGTACCAGTATAAGGTTCAAAAGTTTAAGCGAATGAAAAAAAAAATTACTCGTCCAAAAATTTTTAAGTCAAAAGAACCTAAACTAAAGTCCCAGACAACTTCGTAAAAAGACAAAAACAAAAAAAAAATCATAGACAATTTAAGTAAAAAATAAAAACAAAAAAATGTAAGCGCCTTAGAGATTAGATCGGTTGACGAGAAGGATAATGAGCCGTTGGGCTGGCGGCAAACCTACTGCCAATAATTTTGTCAAAAGAAAAAATCTCACACTAACATTCTACTTTTGTTAGGATATTAAATATTACTCCCACACTGCCACTCACACACATATAATATATATATATATATATATATATATATGCTTTGCATTACTTATAGTTTGATTTTTACTAATCCAATAATTATATAGTGATTTATTGTTTTTTTATCAAATATGGACAGCAATAATTCCCCATCCACATGAAATTGGTTCAATCAAGCTTTTATTAGCACCATAAATGGGAGATTCTACAGTAAGTTTATAAAAATTGACCTTATTGTAAGGTCATTAAATTATAACCCTTAGATTAGTCATATGTAATCTAAACCATTGATTAAATTTAAAAAGTTAAAAAATCCTTTAACCTGGTAACATACTATACCAGTTATTAAAATTATCATCATATATTAAATATTATTTAAATTATAATAGTATATTACTAATATAACCTTTCTATAATTCCAACAACATTCTTCCTCTTATATAAGCTTTTTTATTGTTTGTAAACCTTAAATTATAAACCCTAAATCCCAAATCCCTTTATCCCATTTTTTTTGTATCACCTTTAATCAAGTGTGCAGTTGTTTCAATATTTAGAAATCCTAAACCTTAAAACCTAGCCTTTAATCAAATGGTTGTTTTTTTCTTCTCTTTTTTTTCTCTTGAAGCGTTTTTATTTTTAACAATGGGTAAGTTTTTGAAAGAAAATAGCGTAAATGAAGTAACTTGGGATGAAAAGTGCGACGAACCAATAATTTACAAATAATGTCTTCCAAAACAATCCAAGAATCGTTATATTTTTTACCAGTAAAATGTTTAATTGTGTATAATTGTTACAGGCAATCGACTGCCTAGTTATTTTAATCGATTTAGCATTCGTTTTAACATTTTGCAACTAATTAGTTAAAATTTTATTTGGGAAGTCGACTGCCCGATGATAGGATTCGACTGCCTAGATGAAAATTTGTAACAGAACGTTGCAATAACAGAGGCAGTCAACTGTTTTCTTGCGCAGTCGACTGCCTTTGTTATCGTAAGTTTCTGTTTCAAGTTTTCATACAGGATGTCGAATGCCTTTATCAGGCAATAAACTTCCTTAGTTTAAAGTTATGAAATTCATTATAAAAATAATGAATTCATTGCAAATTTAATGATGATCATCGTAAAAATTATAAGATTCATCGTAAAATTGATTAGATTGATTGTAACTTTAATAAGGATCATCATAAAAATTATGAGGTTTATTATAAATTTTATAAGGATCGTCGTAAAAATTATAAGATTCATAATAAATTAATTAGATTGATCACAAATTTAATAAGGATCATCATAAGATTTGTCGTAAATTAATAAGGATTATCGTAAAAATTATAAGTTTTATCGTAAAATTTATTAGATCGATCGTAAAATTCATAAATTTTACGATGATTGTAGTAAATTTTACGATTAGTGTCATAAATTTTACGATGAGTGTCATAAATTTTACGATGAGTCTTATAAAATTTACTATAAATCTCATAAATTTTACGATTAATGTTATAAATTTTACGATAAATATCATAAATTTAACGATGGTTTTCATCAATTTTACTTAGATATATTACAAGCAGTCCATTGCTTTTTATGGCCAGTCAACGGCCCTCTATCGTCAAACATTCTGTTTTAAATTTCAACTAAGACAGTTGAATGCCTATCACGGGCATTCGACTACCTTTTACGCTGCAAGTAAATGCAAATTACACAATTGTGATTCATAAAATTAAAGCTATCACCATACCCAACGACGTAATAGTGGGTTCATAAAACGTTCTTGTACAACTCTAATAAAATGTTATAATATAATTGTTCATGTTACAGAAAATAATAATAATAATAATAATAATAATAATAATAATATAATTGTTCATGATTTAATACCTGTCAACTTAACTGAAACCATCCCAACACCCAAAGACAAGGCCAACACATACAAGATATATATATATATATATATAATGGTATAATATGGTCCAAAAGCACTTATAGGAGGCGGATCTAAAGCACTTTAAAATATTCTTTTATATATAATTTACCAAAAAAATATATTCTTTTATATATAGTTACATAATATATATTTTTGAGTGTTTATATTATAAAATTAAATTGAGTCATTCAAATTAAAATTAAAGTTGTAAAAATTATATTGATATATATTTATTTTATCAATGAACCGATATGAATACTTAAAATTAATTGATTTGTCACAAATATTAAGCACATATAAATTTAAAGAAAAATTAATTTAGCTTACTAAACACATAAAATCAGTTGGTTCGCCACAAATACAAATATTTTAGCCTTATTATAAGGTTAGTGAATAATAACCTTTGGATCAATAATAATTAATTTAAACCATTGATTATATTTTTAAAGTAAAAAGAAGCTTTAACCTAATAACTTATTCAACTAGTTTTTCAAATTATCAATTAAAAAATTATGATAATTTGTGTAAATTAAGCATAAAATTGATGAGAACACTAGTAAAACTATGATAATCAATATAAAATTACAGGAATATATATATATATAATTATTAGAATAAAAATAAATTTATTAAAATCCCATGTAAAATTAATCTGTGTATCAAAATAGGCAAGAGGCAGTCGACTTCCATTGTCGTAAAATTCACTAAAGCTTTCTGTTTCAAACGCAGTCGACTGCTATAATTAAGTAGTCGACTGCTACATCGACAGTAGCATTCTGTTTCCAGAATGCACATGGGAAGTCGACTTCCTTTCTTGAGAAGTCGACTCCCCATGAAAAATATCTTTTTAAATATTTTGTTAATATATATTTTTATTTATTAATGTAAATTTAATAAAAATAAGAATAAAAATAAAAGAATAATCATAAAAAAATTAACAATTATATGTACAAATTTTTATAATCAGCTTAAAAATAATGTAATATACATATAAATATAATGCTTAACTGTAAATTTAATTAGAATCGGCATAAATATAATAACAACAATTGTAGTAATAATCATCATAATATTGATCACCACCACCACCATCAAAACGAATAGAATAATAATTGCAATAATGATATTAATTTAAAAAAGAAAAACAAAGTAAAACTTGATTAGGTTTACGATCTTCTTGAGTCATTGTTAAGATAATTGAATTCGACTTGACTTTTTAGCCAACTACCTTGGACTTAATCTCTAAATTCAATAATAAGTGAATGTTGAATTAAATAATCAAATAATTTATCTTATTTCCTAAAAGTAAATTCTGGAAGCCTATTTTTATATTAACACATCAAACTATTATTATTAAACATCAAACATTAGAGTATGCATTAAACTAATACAAGTAGCGCGCAGTTGATAACAATAATTGTAAAATTATGATTACTAATCATGAAATCATTATATTACCGTAAAAATATAGTAATAAGTGTAAAGTTACTAGAATTAACTTAAAACTATTAGAATCATTATAAAAGTTATGATATTAATTGTAAATTCAATGCGATTCATCGTAAAATTTATTATATTCATCGTAAATTCAATGAAATTCATCGTAAATTCAATGAAATTCATCGTAAATTTTACGAGATTCGTCATAAATTAAATGAAATTCATCACAAAATTTATTAGATTCATCGTAAATTCACGTGATTCACGTAAAATTTATTAGATTTATCGTAAAATTTATTACATTCACCGTAATACATCGTAAAATATATCTAATTGATCATAAAATTTATAACACTTATCATAAAATATATGACATCTTAAATTTTATTATATTAATAAAATCTATAATAATTAGCAAAAAAATTAATGTAACTCGAGATAAATTTTAAGTAATTAATTATAAAAATACTAAGAGTTCAAATAAATGATAATTAACAGTAAAATAAATCACGTATTAAATATGGCAGTCGACTGCCATTTATAAGAAGTCGACTGCCCATATGCTAGAATAAATCTATAGAGTAAAATAACTGGGGAAGTCGACTTCTATACACGGGAAGTCGACTTCCCAAACTTTTATGGTCAATTACCTTATATTTTTTTTAATATTAATGGGTAATATCGTAATTTAATTTTGATTAATGGTTAAAGATATAAATATAAATATTTTCTTACCTTTTAAAAGGATAAATATGTAATTTAAATCTTTTTAATTAAATTTTGGTTTACCTGTTAACCTGTTAAGCAATTATTAACATATTTAAATAATTTTTAAATTTTATTCAATATCTCATGAGATATTGAAAATCTCATGAGATATCATGACCTTACAGTAAGGTCGATATTTTGCGACCTTACTGTAGAATCTCCCCACCATAAATGGTTAAATGAGAGGCCCTTATCCATAACTATTAAGAATATTCTATTTATTTATTTAATTAGTTATGAGTATAGTATAATAACGTTAACAGTTATTCATTTTTTTTTGTCTTATGTAACCAATTTTGACTATTTAGAAACTTTGTTAGGTTGGGACAAACTTATGAAAAACAATTATGCAAGTTTTTTACAATATGAAAACCATGGAGAGGAAAAGAAATTTGTGATATTATGTTATAAAATGTAATTTCATTCATCTCAAAAATTTTATCACATTGTGTATCAATATTCGAATTTAAAATATATAAAATAACGTCTTAAATTTTAATTATTAAAATATCTATATGAGATCAGAGTTTATATAAGTTTAATCAAACGATAAAATCTAAATAATAAAACCAATTTAGCGTTATATGATTTTCTTTAATCATGTAGAAAATGGTTTCAATGACATCACCTTATAAATTTCCCTAATTTAAAAATAGAAATTCTTAATATTGATTATTATCTCCCATATTCTTTAATTTTTTTTTTAAATGGGCAGATTTCTCCAACTCCAGGTGGGTCACGTGACTGGCACGGGGTTTCATTCCAGTGGACCGTTAAAACTTGAGATTGAGAAGAAATCTCTTTTCTCCCTCCAAAAAAATGAGAAACCATTGCTACAACCTGTTAAAACTACACCTCAAAAACATTCACAAATCAACAAATAAACAAGCCTTTGACTTCTCCACATTACCCTTGGCTCTTTTTCCATCAAAAGACCCATATTTTTCCTCTCCTGAGCCCCAACTGAGAAGGCGCCAATTCGCTAACCTCCTCCGAAAACTAGCTTCCCAAGCCAATGCCATTTCACACTATAAAAGAATCCAGGCCCAAATTATCGTTTCTGGTTTCGAATCTGACACTTTTCTCACAAACATTCTCTTAAATCTTTACTCAAGATGTGATAATTTACGTGATGCGAGTAAACTATTCGATGAAATGCCTGAGAAAAACTTGGTTTCTTGGTCCACAATGGTGTCTATGTATACCCAACATGGGTATAATGAAAAGGCGTTGCTTTTGTTTTTGGGTTTTCGAAGAAGTTGTAATAAGAGTCCGAATGAGTATATTTTGGCTAGTGTCATTCGAGCTTCTATGCGGTTGGGGGATGGAGGTGAAATAGGATTTCAAATTCATGGTTTTGTTTTTAAGAATGGTTTTGATCAAGATGCTTATGTGGGGACTTCGTTGGTTGATTTTTACTTGAAAAGTGGGTGTATAGATGAAGCAAGGTTGGTTTTTGATGATTTAGAGGGGAGAAATGCTGTGACTTGGACGACAATGATAACAGGGTATGTGAAGAGTGGGAAGGGTGAGGTGGCACTTAAGTTGTTTAGACAAAGGAAAGAAACTGATGTTGTGCCAGATCGATATGTGTTGTCTAGTGTTCTGAGTGCATGTTCAGTGCTTGACTTTGTTCAAGGAGGACAGCAGGTTCATTGTCATGTTTTGAGGAGGGGAGAGGAAATGGATGTATCTGTCATCAATGTGCTAATAGATTTTTATTCGAAGTGTGGTAAGGTAAAAGTTGCACGCAGGCTTTTTGATGAAATGGTGGTTAGAAATGTAATTTCTTGGACTACAATGATTGCCGGGTACATGCAAAATTCATTTGACAGTGAAGCTATGAAGCTTTTTTCTGAGATGACCAGAAAGTGTTGGGAGCCAGATGGCTTTGCTTGCACTAGTGTCCTCACATCATGTGGTTCACTTGAGGCACTAGATCAGGGGAGACAAGTGCATGCTTATGCCATCAAGGCCAACCTTGAGTCTGATGATTTTGTGACAAATGGTTTGATTGATATGTATGCAAAATGCTTTTCATTGATTGATGCAAGAAGAGCCTTTGACATTATGAGTGAGCCGAATGTGGTCTCATATAATGCAATGATTGAAGGATACTCAAGTCAAGAGAAGCTATTTGAAGCATTGGACCTTTTCCACAACATGAGACTTAGGTCACTACAACCTAGCCTTTTAACTTTTGTTAGCCTTCTTGGTGCATCAGCTGCATTATGTGCCATAGAACTGAGCAGGCAGATGCATACGCTCATCATTAAATTTGGGTTATCTCTGGACTTATTTGTTGGAAGTTCTCTGATAGATGTTTATTCAAAGTGTTCATATGTTAAAGATGCAAGATTTATATTTGAGGAGATGAACAAAAAAGATATTGTTGTTTGGAATGCATTGTTTTTTGGCTATACGCAACAGTTGGAAAATGAAGAGGCCCTAAAACTCTTCTCACAATTACAACTATCAAGACAAAAACCTAATGAATTCACTTTTGCTGCCCTAATGACTGCTTCGAGTAACCTAGCAAGTCTCCAACATGGTCAACAGTTACACACTCAGCTAATAAAACACGGTCTGGACTCTGATCCCTTTGTTATAAATGCGATCATTGATATGTATGCTAAATGTGGAAGTTTTGAAGATGCATGTAAAACATTTAATTCCACTATTTGGAGGGATGTCGTATGTTGGAATTCCATGATGTCAACATATGCTCATCATGGAGAAGCTGAAGGTGCTCTTCAGACCTTTAAAAGAATGCTGAAAGAAGGAATCAAACCCAATTACGTGACATTTGTTGGTCTGCTCTCAGCATGTGTGCATGCAGGGTTTGTGGAGCTTGGACTCCATCACTTTGAGTCAATGCCTACATTTGGAGTTGAACCTGGGATAGAACATTATGCTTGTGTTGTATCTCTGTTGGGTCATGCTGGTAAATTATATGAAGCAAAGGCCTTAATTGAGACTTTGCCAATCAAACCTGTGGCATTGTTATGGAGGACCTTACTCAGTGCATGTAGGATTGCTGGTAATGTCGAATTAGCAAAATATGCGGCAGAAAGGGCAATTTCAATTGATCCAATGGATAGTGGTTCGTATACTTTACTTTCAAATATTTTTGCATCTAAAGGTAGGTGGGAAGATGTTAAGAGGGTGAGAGAGAGAATGAACTTAGCAGGTGTACTCAAAGAACCTGGGTGTAGTTGGATTGAACTTAATAATGAGACTAATGTGTTTATTGCAAGGGATAGAACTCATCATGAGTCCAATTTAATATATTTAGTTTTGGACAATTTGATCATGCATATTAAGGGTGCTGGATATGTGCCTGATATTAGCACACTCCTAACAAATGATTGACATGAGGTGGCAATAGTGTGATTGACAAATAGATTCTTGAAGTTCTTTGTAATGCAGCTTATCTTAACTATTGAGCTGAAAGGATATATTATTCATATTAAGGGTGCTCCTAATACAGAATTGAAATGAGGTGGTGCCAATGGTATAGCTGACAAATAAGTTCTTTGAAGTTCTTTTTGTGCAGCTTATTCTAGACACTGAGCTTAAAGGGGCATGTTGCAGTAGCAGAGAACCAGACTTTAGCATATCATTTGGCAATTCAAGTTGATGCTTTCAGATAAAAGCTGGTGCATTCTCAATCATTCTTCTTATGTGCTATCAAAACTATTTTGATTTCCTCGCTCTGCACCCAAATTTGTCTGGATGCTGCTAGAGTAGTTTTATTGCAATGGAGCTAAGATTACCTACTGATGGAGTTACTGTTCAAGAGAGGATTTGAGTAGTTAAAAATGTAGGTTGTAATAACTTGCTAATAGGATCTTATACCTTAAGTATCAATTTTGTGTATATCCTTCTGAGGTGATAGTAGCTGATCATGGCTGGATTGCTAAGCTGAGCGATGTATAAATCCATTTAGGCCATTATTAAGTCTACTTGAATGTCATGGCCTTCATAAAGAGGTTCGAATTACCCTTCTTTCTTGCTACTTTATATTTGGTGGGAAAAATATAAAGATATGGAATCTGAATAGGTTTGTTTGAATTGTTTTTTCATAATAGTCTCAGAATTCAAGAAGAGAGTGGACTCTAGAAAGGAAATTTTGTTGTGCACTGATAGGCAAAATGGGGTACAACCACCTTGGTCCTCTCTGCCTTGCTTAAATTAATTATGTCCAAATTGTTTGTTTGTATTTTGGTCATTATTTTCCACTAGCTTGTGATTTTGGCATTAAAACAGCCATTTCTGTTAATTAAACGAAAACAAGAAAATGCTATGAGCTTGTTGGATGTGCATATGATGGCAATGTCAGGTATTAGGCTTGCTGAACCTTGACTTTCAAAGTGAAGGTATCAGAATGAGTACCAAATTTTGGCCAAAAGAAAAATATAGAAGCCTTTGATTTTTAAAGGAGTAATTTCCTCTACGATCTGTCTTTCAAAGAACAGAATTTTTTTTTCTTTTTTTCATAATCCTTATATCCTTTTTATTTGTCTATGAGTTGATAAACTTGAAAAAAATATATTGTCACCATTATTTAATTTTCCCTACATTTTGAAACAAGTTCTTTAAGAAGAGTTAAGGTGAGCTTTGGATTTTAGCCCGGTTTTTACTAGGATTGTCTTGGACATTTTGGGCGTGAGTGGGATCTGAGTTAGACAGAATATTATGTCTTGGGATATGTAGCGTAGCGTAGGATATGAAAAGGTTGGCGTTGTGGTAGAAAATAGCAAATAATTAGGTCATAAAAAGTATATAGTTTGGCCATTCCTGTAACTTCATACTGATTTTTTTGGGCTTCATATCAGGATGTTTTGGGTTAGTATCCCTTCATTTTCTATCAATTTAGGTTTAATTTGTCACTGTTTAGATCATTTCTTTTTTAATTTTGTTAGTTACAACTGTGGATTCTGTCAACTCGGGTTTCAGTCATATCAAATTGGGTAGTTTGAGTTTGCTTTGGATTTTTTGTTCACTCATATTTCAGATTCAGACAAAGCATTTCAGAATTTTCTCCCCTTGGCCTCCGTATCTGCAATGAAGCTCCTGCTGGATACCATTGGTCTGGCATCTGGCTTGGCCATGCGGCTCTCTATATTCAGCATCAACTCCTCTTGTACCCCAAAAACATTGGGTAATTTGGGTTGGCTTTTGGACTCATTCATGATGTATATAACAATCATTTTTCATGCCTAAACCCCTAATTTTTATATGGATTTATATATGATGCACTGACAATGTATAGTTTCTATACACTGTCAATACATCAGGTTGACACCTCATCATTAGGCCCTTATATACAAATATAAATAATTTTTTTTTATTTGCCCATAAGGATCTATTGATGAAGTGTCAACTTCTGACGCATTGACAATGTATAGAAACTATATACTGTCAATGCATCATATATAAACTCTTCTTATATTCTAACTCTGATCAAATTGGTAATTTGGGTTGGGTTTTGCTACCCCTGCCCATCTTCCTTGCTCAAACGCCACCCGAATCCCTTGTACATATCTGCTTGGCTATCCGGTCACTTATCAAACTGTTGGTTTGTCAGCTCAGCTATCCAATGGTAATATTGCATTTTTAAATGGATACCGAAGGAACTAATCATTCCCTGTCACAAAGATGAAGATAAGTTCAAATCTGGATTTGAAGCTTGTAAGATTTTGTTATAGCTGGATAAAATCTAGAATAGTAGTGGTTATATTTTCTCTGTCAATAGCCCCATGGCTACCCACCCACTTGTAAGGTTTTGTTATTTTGGTTTTTCATGTCATAGACAAAAACTAGCAGCGGATAAGAAAAATAACAAAACCAAAATTATAAAAATCATACAACAAAATTATTTTTGAGATAAAAACTTAAAAATTGCTTCTGGGATAAAAACTTATCTTTTCAGTGTTACTTAGGTAGCAAAATTCAACTTTTATATTTGGTAGCCTACAAATTTATTGTTAATGGGAGATTTCTAGTTGAAAGAAGTCCTCTAACAATATTCGCACAAGTAAGACATAAAACGAAATCTTTGCCTAGTACGAAGTGTGGCCGACGGCAAAAGGAGGAGGTCTGTGAGTGCTAGTTTCAAGAGATAAAGCAGCTATATAAGAACGTTCAATCTATCTTTTAGATTTAATGTTATTTATATAATACAAGTTAACAAAATTTTAAAAAATTTTAGTCTTAGTTCAATTAAATTGGATCTTTTGAATTTTTTAAAATTACTTAATCTAAATATAATTGACTCATATGGTATACTCCAACACTACCATCTAGCAGATTAATTCCTCGGCTCACCAGCTGCACATTCAATGCAAAAGAAAAGCTAAAGAAATCTTCTCCATGTCATGCCGTTTCAGATGGCGAGATTTACTGCTCTGTATTATCCCTGGTGGATTCCAAATCTATTCATCTGTCATTTTTCATTTGGATCTTCCAATCATGACTAACTTCATAGTTTGTGCTCAGATTTATTTTTAGAAAAAACAAAAATGATGTAATCAAATTAATAAAATTGAAATTCCACATTGATCCGAGGCCCTACATAAAAAAAATCTCATGCAATTGAAGCATCAATACTAGTTTGAATGAATTCCTGATAGTGGTTTCATGTCTTTCATTTCAAGGTGACTAGACCTGGAAGTGCTGAAGTTACAGCCTAGCTGCAATGTTGTAGAGAGCTTTATCTTTGAGCGACAGTTGGTTCAAATGGCAAATTCTGCTTCATTTTCGTCTATTTTCATCCTCATCTGCTCTGCATGTGCCCATTGGTCTGTTCCTTTCGAAACAAAGATGTTATTTAAATTGGGCGTTTCAGGTATGGTGAACTGATGTGTGGGAGCCCACGCATTAACATTCATTATTTTCCTTCAATAATTCATATAGAATGTTTGGGGTGGCTATTATCTATACATCTGTACAAGTTGTCAAGAGGCGTACTAGATTTCAAAACATAAAAAAATAAATAGAGAAAACAAAAGCAAACACTGCACCATTAATTAGCCTTAAAGCTTAAACTTCATCATTATCTTCCTTTTCATGGTCTGTGACATGGGGGACCCTTGATTTTGAAGAGCATGACTTCATGATTATTGGGGAGAAAAAGATTAGCCATCTAATCATATTATTCTTGGTTTTAAGTATTACTTGCTGGATATAAATGTATAAGGTCCCCGTCAAGAAAATGAAAGATCATGTGGCATGTGGAGTTTTGCCAGTATGGGAACAGCACAGGAAAGTGAATGCAAAATGAAATTTGGAAATGAAAAGGATAGGCGCACTGAATATGGAAAACCTGATTGTTGGAAAAGGACTTGAAGGACGGTTGAAAGTTAAGGGCAAGCTAATAAGAGAAAGTGTTGCATCCGTCTGATGACATATCAGAAACTTTTAAGGAAATTCTCTTGATATTTCAATGAGATATGGTTGCCTATACATGCTACAGAATCAGCTAGCCTCCCTCAATAAAATGCTTTGCAGAGCAGGTTCAACATTGCAATTAAAGAAGATTAACAGCTAAATGATTAAGGGTGTCATAATTGAAGAAAACTTTGAAAGCTCATTTCATCAATCATACAGCTTTTGTGAATAAGGCTTTAAACAGTCCCGTAATGTTTAAGAGCATATTTTGATTGATTATTGCTGTTACTGATGTTGAAACTGATATAGCTTAAGGTTGCATTACGCATACCAATCTTTCGTATGCTAATCAAATTTAGTACCTTTTTTTAAGGAATCTTGAACATGCTGATATGAATCCAGTTTGTGCCTTTAGAAAATGCTTGTCTTTGTCAAAGGTTGCATAATTGGATATGCAAGATTGCCTTGGCCAAATAAAAATTGCAAAGAAAAGAAAATAAAAAAATAATCTAATATTAATAAATTAATATATAAAATATATTACATCAAGTGAACAAGTACAAATTTTTCCTACATCACACTTATGTAACAATCACCATACACTTCCATGTAGGGAGGCAGACCCTTCCGTAAGCCTTTTCAAGACTCACTAATTAGGAGCAGAATCAATTATTTTTAATTTACATATATATATATATATATATATAATTATAAAATCCTTAAACCTGCCCTGCCTTCAGCAGCTGTTGACAAAGAAGATTAGAAGTTATACACTTGATAAAGATGTGTATCCTTAGCCTTTCCTTGGGTAAAAAGAATTATTGTGAGTTGCTTGAGAAACCATTTTTGTACTGTTTTCATGCTGCCTGTTAGACTTTCTGCTGAATGAACTGTATCTTCCTTGCCTATGCTTCCTTCTTGGCTGTGATGACATTGGGATAAAAACTCCTGTGCCTTTGCTGCTTTCTCTTCTGCAGATTTGCTCTTGAAGATATGGAGATTGTCCTATTGGATAATTTGCTCCAGAGAATGTCTGAAACTTTTGACAACACAAATTAGTCCAATACAGTGTTTACATTTACATATCCGTGAATCTGTGAATTGTTAATACCAGAAAATGCAAGAGATAACATGTTTGCTGTGAATGAAAAGCATGTAGATGGTTAAAAACCTGGAAAGAAACTGAAGGACATCTGGCTACCGGGTCCTCATCATCATCCATGATTAGAAGAGAGATTCGCTTGCTTAAGTCTGCAAAAAACAGATCATCTTCTAGCTCAACTGCCACTTCCATGTCTTCTCAAACTAGTTTAACTTCCTGCCTGTTTAGACTATACTCAAACTAGAACTTGGGAAGGGAGTTTCTGACCGTGTTTTTTGTGTTTTCGCCAATAAACCAAGAAAGGATATCCTTGGTTTCTAAATAATGAAACCTCTCTTCCTTCCCCTTCTCCTTTTCTCCCGTGCCATGGGGATATATGGCGTTATAAATAGAGAAAAGTAAAAGAGATGGGTGAATTAAAGGCAAATAGAGGAAGTGCATGTGGGATGCTGGGCCAATTAATGGCAGTTAGCCAATCTGGCTAAGTCCCACAACCCTACAAGAATCATGAAGTTGTGTTATGACGTTATCCAGTTGGAAGAGGAGATGAGTAACAAGCAATAGCCCACACCCAGATATCTAATCCGAGGTAGACCCAAATCTCCTCTAGCTTGCTCGGCCGTAATTTGGTGAGCGTCACTTCCCCTATCCTTTATATCTCTACAAGGCAACAAGGTATGGTTCAAAATTCATAGTCCCCAATCCCTCACAAATACAAACTTGCAACCAAGTTAAACTCCTCTTATCTGGCATCTAGCTAGCTAAATAATGGAATCATATTTGTCGTTGTTTAAGCAAAAGGACAGTGAAACTTGGTAACCAGAGGATCTATGTTTTGATTCTTTGTTTTATGGCCACAGCTTTAATTGCTTTAGAATTGAGACTTGTTTTGTCCAGTTCCACAGAATTGGAAAGTGTTATGCGTCAGTGCCACTAGCTTGCAGCAATATATATCAGTTTAGCACTAAGTTCTGACTAATTGGGTGTGAGGCTTGACATTGATCCATTGTCACCTTCATCTTCTTCTTAGACTAACACGATTGAAACATGGCAAAACATGTCCCGTTTTATGAAAATAAATCGACTTTAAGGATGTGCTTTAGTAGAGCGGAAAAGTGAAAAGAAAATGATTTTTGTCTGTGTTAACAAGAGAGAAAAATATAAAAAAAGAAAATAAGAAAGTTTAAACAGCTAAGGCTTTGTCTAGAGGTGGTTACCTCTTCTTAGAAGAGATTAGGTCCAAGGTTTAATTTTCATTCTCTTTGTACCTCCTAATGAACCAAGAAAATAAGAAAGATTATTATTTTCTTTCCTTATTAACAAAAAAGCAAATAATTTCAAATTGGAAAGATTGGAGAGAAAATTTGAGAGATGTGAGTTAAATTTGTAAATTTACAAAATTATTTTTATTTTTAAAATTTTATTTTGTTATTTTAATGAATTAATAATATAATAGTAAAACAATATAATTTCATTTTTTTTCTTTTTATTTTTCAATTCTATCAAGCAATAGGAGGAAAGAACATCAATGGAAAGAAAAATTTTCTATTTTGCTCTCCTTCTAATTTTCTATTTTTCCCATTTTCTTTTCACTCTACTAAACAAAGCCTATGTTATACAAAAATGTCACTTCTAAAGGTTTTTTATGAAGTTGATACAACTTGAACTTCAAACTTCTAGACTTTAATTTTTTGATGAATCTTGTACTTTAAGGATTAACGAACAAATGAACAATTGTGAAGAATTGTAGTATTGACTTCAAAGTGTGTTTTAGTGTCACTATCTTTAAAACTTATTTCACTCCTATCAATTACGGTATGCAACAAAGATTTGTTGAAATAGTCCCAATATACAATGAAATCAATTGTTTAAAATTACTTTGTACTTGTGATATCAAATCACTAAATACTCTTGACAATATATGAAAATATAGTCTTAGCCACTATCTTCTGCAACAAAAAAATGTCTAAAAGATTTGTTGTCTTTTAAGATTGAGAGAAAATGAGAGAATTTAGAATTCTTAAGTGTGTATTGAATGAACATTGACATATTTATTTATAGAGATTATTTCAATATATGTGATCTTTTACTTGAATGACATTATCATTTTCTTGTTTAACTCAACAAACACTTCTTTCTAGAGTGATCACAATTTATCAAAACCAAGGATTATCTTTTAATCGTTCAAAAGTGAAAGAACAAATTTTGAAAGAGTTTGTAACTCTTTAAGCAATAAACAAATCGTTATAGGCACTTTTATACTAAAGCAGTTGAATGCTTATGTAAAGTAGTCAGATGATCTAGTGTAATTCTAAAACAACATATAATTTCTAGACAAAGCAATCGGTTGCTCTCTTGAGGTAGTTGACTACTCTGGAGTTAATTTAAAACTGAAACTATGTATATAAACATTTGACTGTCCTTGTAGAGCACCCAACTATCCTAATGCAAATGTTTCACAAAAATTTCCAGAACATGGATAATTGACTGCCTTATAAATTTCGTTCAAATCGATTTAACACATTTTTCTTTAACCTAGAAACATACCAAATACTAATTTTATTTATCTATTGATTAAATGACATTTTAATCAATCATCTTTCCCTCAATTTGAAATTTTCTAACAGCCTAAATCCAACATAATGAAAAAAAAAAATCAGAAACAAATTTGTGAGTTAATACTCCTGCTTTGAAAATTAAGCAGAGCGAAAAGTCCCTCCCATATAATAAACAAATAAGAACAACAAATAGAAGGGAAAAATGTTAAAAAGTAAATAGTACAAATTTTTTTTTTTTGGAAAATTTTTTCTCCAAATATTAAACTTTTGTTTTTAAAATTTATGTAATTTAAACGCACATTTTTACTTTGCTCACCAAAGGTAATCCAATTGATACGAGAGAATACAAATTTTAAAAAAATTGAAATTAAGTCGAAGTAAAAAAAAAGAGTCGAAGTAAAATTTAAAATAAAAGAAAAATACATTTAATACATTTATGACAAGCATTTGCAGGCAGCTGTTTAGAGTCGGATAGTCCAACTGCAACTGCAACTGCAACTGTAGCTGCAGCAGTCTTAATAAGGAAAGCAAGTACTTGAATTATGAGTGTGATTCCGGTCCACACGGTTTGCTGGCTGGCCAAGGGACCCCCAATCTAAACATTGTGGACTGGTGGATCTTTAGAATTACAATTATCTTTTATTTTGGTGTAATTATAAAAATTTTTATGTGATATATGATTTAAAAATAATTTTATTCGAATCAAAATTGATAAACGATAATATTCTTTCAATAATAATGATTTAAAATTTAAACTATATTTAAATGTTTGAAAAAATTTATTTTCATTTGTTTAATCACTTTTTGATAAATTAATCAAAGAGTTGTAATTCAATTGACAACGTAGACTGAGTTTGTGGAAAGAACTCTCAAGTTCGACTCTCACTAAACACATCTTTGGAAAAGGATGAAAAGCTTTAACTGTGACTAAATTCCGAACAAAATTAATCTCAAACCGTTAAAATAAATGAATATACATGTGATTTACACAAAAAAATCACTTTTTGATAAATTACAATTATACTTTCACGTAAATGTAGTTGTTACTTGTTTCCGTCAATTTTTGAATTTTTGTTTATTTAAAGCATTAAATGTAGTTAATCAACATGATGAGTGGCTTGCCCTTTCAAGTGAATTATTTTTTTCTTTTTTCCGTACCAACAGCTGACACTGTTTGGTAGCATTTTCTGCTGCAAAAAGATTGCCTTCGCCATCGGTTGATGGAATCATCATCAAGGAATGAATAAAAGGAAGTGACGGTATAGCACTATACACCCCGCCCGGGGTTACATGAAAGGATTTTATTTCTTTAATTTCATTTTTTTCTCACTTTTAATTAAAAATTAGACTAAACTAAATAACCATAAAAAAATAAGTTTCTAAAATGAACCCTATTTTTTTCTCCATCCGGCTATTTTCTTCAAATTTTACTATTTAAACATACAAGCAAAAGTGAATGCAAGAAGGAAAAAAAAGAGTGTATTTAGAATCATTTATAAAAAAGTAAAAAATAAGAGGGATCATATATATTAAAAAAAAAAGCAAAGCAAAAAGCCAGCTAACCAGAATTTTCCTTAAATGTAAAAAAATAAAATAAAATAGCGATACCATGGTATTTGAATTAGAGGTTAATGATGCACTCTTACGCCTTTATAATCAGTTACTTTAAAATTACATCTTGCTCTTACTCCTTCAACCATGGTAAATGTTTAAATGTTCCAGGCTCCATCTGTTTTACAAAATTTAATTCTTAAAAAATAATTTTTATTTTTTGGTGTTTGTTTGATAAAAGATTAATTGGTTAACAAAAATGATTTATTGGTTAAAAAAATTAGATCTTTTTTATTTTATAAATTGCCTTTCCCTCAAGTCAAACATTGGATATATTTGTTTAAGTTCGAACATAATTTGGTCCGGCTTGAAATATTATTATAACAAATAAAATATATTTATTTAGTTTTAAATTAAATTATAAAATATTAATATTAAAAATTTCTATTACTTTAATTTTAAATATAACATATAAATACTAATATTTTAATAATCAATACTATTATATTATTATTTCTGATGTGGGTCAGGTTAAAGTTTATTGGGCTTTTTTATAAGTCAAGCTGAAGACCATTGAACCAAATAATAATCTAAGCCCAAAAGGAAAGAGGACTCAAAAGGCTCATAAATGATCCACTAAGTTATTATTTAAGCTGTGGGGCTTAAAGGTAATTACGCGCAAAATAACTCCTATAAATAGGTCACAGGTATCATTCTTAAACCCTAAGCTCTATTTGCCTACTGAAATCCTGCCAAAACCCTGTCTGACTTAAGTATCGGAGTGCGCACGCAGGGGAAAACCCATGCGCCCCTTTGACTTTTCCTATTTCGCAGATTCGTTGGAGACAGACTAACACGAAGATCGAGGATTTGACGTCAGCAAACATTTATTGTTGTTTTTGGCAACAACAATTAGCGCCGTCTGTGGGAACAAACAAAAAAGCCATAATGATAGATGGTGAAAAGACGATCTGCGGAAGACAGGTACGTAGGCTGCGACAGAGTGCACAAGTTACGCGACAAAATAGTCTGTCGCACGCAAAGTTTCACGCGACAGAATAGTCTGTCGCGCACGAGGTGCATGCAACAATCATTCCCGCGCCACAAACATGCGACAAACCTTGGCATGGCGAGAGAATAGCTCTCGCATTTGATGACATTGGGTGAGAGGCAGTACTGAGCGAGACGCTAGCTCTCGCGCAGATAGGCCTCGACGAGAGACCTTTTCTTGCTAGCATGGGCGATAGCCATCCCACGCGCAAATAGGCTCTGGCGACAGGCTTGGACGATATGTGTGACAGACCTTGGCGAGAGACCTCTTTGCTGCTAGCATGGGCGATAGCCATCCCACATGCAAACAGGCTCTGGCGACAGGCTTGGACGATATGTGTGACAGACTTTGGCGAGAGACCTCTTTCCTGCTAGCATGGGCGATAGCCATCCCACGCGCAAACAGGCTCTGGCGACAGGCTTGGACGATATGTGTGACAGACCTCGGCGAGAGACCTCTTTCCTGCTAGCACGGGCGATAGCCATCTCCTGCGCAAATAGACCCTGGCGACAGGCTCGGACGATATGTGCGACAGGCTCTCGGCGAGAGACCTCCTCCTTTTTAGCACAGCTCTCGCCCGTACAGACCCCTGGAGACAGGCCTTGGACGATAAATGCGAGGAGCCTGCCGGCGAAAGGGTGTCTTCCGCATGAGATAGCTTTGGCGAGAGGGTGATTATCCTGTCGCACAAAGCCTATCGGGAAGATAGAGGGAGAGCAAAAGGAGCTCAGAAAAATTTCAGAAAATTGGAGGGACAAATTTGATCTGTCAAGCTAGAGTAAGAACACAAAACTCAACATCGAAATCGTAAAACCCCAGGGAAACTGAATATTGCTTCCAAACCCGAAACCCAGTCAATTTCAAACCCTCTACCAGAAATTGAAACCAAAATCAATCATCATTAGTCCATAAACCTTCAACGTCTTTCCACTCAGAATCAACATTTTGTAAGAAAGGAAGCACTGATACCCAACGGAGCATCGTTGGAGCAAGAAGCTAGCACACAATAATTTCAAAAAAATTAGAGAATGGCAAGAAAGGGAGTAATCACAAGAATTTCCAATAACACAGTAGCTTCCTTCTTATCTTTTATAGGAAGGGCTCTGAGAGCAGACCCACATCAGTGTCCACGGCGAGGAAGCGAGGACAGCGGCAACACAAGATCTTTTAGGATTTTCAGGGACAGCCTCCAAGACCGATTACAGTGACAGCAATACCCAAGACTAGAATCAGGCTAGCAGCGGTCGACGGTTGAGTTAGAAGCTTCACCGCCGGCATCGGATTTTCTTTTAACAGAAGCATCTAAGACAGACGATGGCTACAATCTTCGGTAGAAAATGGTAGCAGGACGGTGTTGAGTTGTGGCGAACGATGCATTCTTGGTGGAGACTACATCGGTGCAATGCCTCGTCGGCAATCGGAGGTGGTTGAGGGAAGTATCGAATCGGACAACAGCTTTTAAACGCAGCTTCAAACGTTTGGCTTTTGCTTTTGAGCTGATATTGGGTTTTAATAATACTAGCCCGTTGATTCTATAGAATAGATCAATTCATAATTAGAGCACATTGACTAGGATCCACAAGAAGTTCATTTGGGCCTTTTTCTATTAGCAAAATAGCTAAGGCCAAGGCTGTGAGGAATGCAGTCCCAAGGCCAAGTGAATCCATGTTGAAAACAAGCCCGTGAGGCAGTGTCAAAACGGTTGGGTATAAATGACGTCAAGAGCTGTAAAATCAGCTGCTACCTCCTCCTAAATTGGAATACAAACATGAAGGATGAAAACGTAGACAGGGTTTTGGCATAACACATTATCTGATTGATTTGGAAGGTCTTGGTTATCGATGGAATAATCAGAAATCGTAACAAAATCGATGGAACAACAAAATCGTAACAGCTCATGATCTCCGAGCCATTGATCTCTACCACTTGCAAACGCAAGGCCAAGGTAAGAGAATGTCATATCTAGGTTGAGGCAGCATATGAATTTTGCTTGTATTGCTCTTTGTAGTTCTTTAGGCCCTTGCATGGGCTTCTGTAAATATCGGGTTGAAGTTTGGAGTTCCTGTATAGAAGATGTTGATGAAAGATGCCCCAGCAGTTAGATGTTAAAGGTATTTATGGACGTACTATTTAATGCATGTTGGCAATTGCATTTCCCTACTCTTTTATTCACATTGGAAATCAAGGTTTGTGGCGTGAAATGTTTATCTAGTTTGGTTTCAAGATCTCTGTCAAAAGATATGTGGAAGTCAACGATTCCAGCTCTGAAGAACTTGATAAGCAAAATCCATTGTAGCGGCAGCGCTCTATCGAGTCTAGTGTTGACAAAACAATCTTCCGAGTTTGTTAGCGAGGCAACTGCTCCTAAATCAATGAAGTTCATTGGAAAAATGAAAGTGCAAGTGCGTAAAGTAAAAAGGGTTTTAGACCCTCGGAAATCGTAATTGGCTGGGAAGAACATAGAAAGGAGGCTATGGAAGCTTTGGTCTGTCTTTGCTAATATTGATTATTTACTGTCCGAAATTGGGGAAGTTTCCTTCTCTAAGATCTATCGTGAGGTGAACGAAATGGCGGACTCGTTGGCAAAAGCAAGGTTACTAGAACTTGTTTATTCTCAACCCACTGGTGAAGCACTTTTTGATTTTGTTCAATTTGTTGCGTAAGTGGCGAGAGAGAGCCATGTTCTGTAGCGCGTAATGGCGAGAGAAGAGCTCTCACGCCCGACAGGCCTTGCGTGAGATAGGGTCTCCCGCCCACAACAAACCTTTGGCGGGAGAGGGGTTCCTGCATGCAAGGGGCCTGTCTACCGCACCCGAGCTCACTTGGTATAGTGATGGGCGAGCACAGTACTCACGCGGTAGGTCTTTTGGCGAGGTAGAGCAATAGGCGAACATAGATTACACGCGACAAGCTCCCCACTTTGATAAAATGACAGCAAAGAAAATTAGGTGAACACAGCATCCATAGGCAAGATTCCCCTGTTAGCACAATGCACGCGAGCAAAGAACACCCGAGACATGCCTTTCGGCAATGGCTAGCAACGCTGGCGAGCACGGAATCCAATCTACTGGTTCGCCCATTAGAAAAACTTTGGAGAGCACATTTGACGATCCAGACGCACGCCCAAGTGCGGGATCTGAGCGGAATGATCTAGAATCTTATAGACCAGGTGCGCGCACTAATCCGACAGAATGTCCAAAAGCTTCCTTCGGCCCATCTGTCGATCGTCTGACACAGAAGCTTTCAAGAATTGCTATAGCAACCATCAAAAAATAGCTTAAGAGCCACACACTTGGCCTATTGACAACCAGACATATGAAAGAGGGTTTGTCTATATAAATGGGTTTGTCGGTTTCGTGAGTCCTTTAAACAAGACAAGGATATGCCAGCTTAAGGCATCGAGATCAAAGCTGTGAGAACCAAACTTGTCGGATGAGAAGATGTTGCATCAGCACTAGGATCTTGGCGAGCCAGAGGAGCAATTTCAGAAGTAAGAGCATCGCTCGAGGGCCCGGCCACAGCTGCAGAGTCTGGCTAGGGATCAATGGCAGTAGATTGAAAAATTGGAGCTCGTCACCATCTAACCTTTGCAGTGACTCGATAGGCTCGGGCTGATCGCTTGCCTCGACATGTTCAGGCTCATTACGCACTTCGATAGGCCTAGGCTGGTCACGAACCTCAGTAACCCCAGGCTAATTGCGCAGCTATTGAGGAAGCCATAGACCTTCGAGATTATCCAGGTCATCCATAGCTCCATCCTCTAAATAATCGTCCAGACCTTGTGAGTCGGACTCATCCTTGGTCCCAGGAGGATGCCTCATTAGTATTGATATTGATAACAAGAAATGAGAACTAGTTACTGATGAGTTAGAAAAAGCACGTGCGAGACATATGAGCGCAGCCAATTGCTTGGATGCAAGGTCGGCGAAGTCCCTTGCACATTGTTATAGTGTTCAACGACCAAGCAAGGACGTATGTGTGGTAGTAGATTTGAAGTACTCTCATACAATGTTTTCTATTTTCTTGTCCACTCTAATAGTTGTCATTAAATTAGACAGGTGTCTGAGGCAGGCACTAGCCATTGTCATGTGAGATAGCAAGCCAGGAAGAGCTTGGTTCGATATAGTCCATGCTCGTAAAGGTAAATTGCTGGTACCGAGACATGACTTAGTGCACAATCCATGGTCGACAGCAGAACATCCCAGCACTCGTACTTTATAGATTTTTCAAAGACAAAGACTTGGAATGGTACTGGTGGTAAACTTTTGCTATTATTGTTTGCTGCAATTATATTGTCACTTACTCCATTTAATTGGAAATACTACATTATGAAATGAAAGGCTAGTTATTTTTATCTGTGCTATGATAATCCTCCATGTTTGATAGACATGTTGCAGAAATAGAAGACGCGAGACGGGCACAAATAAGTCCCTAAGCGAAAAATGCGCGCGCAAAAATGAGAAGCGAAGAGCGAGAAAAATGAGCGAAAAACGAGACTAAGACTAAGCGAGAAGAAGACGCGAGATGGGCACAAATAAGTCCCTAAGCGAAAAATGCGCGAGACAGGAAAAAATAAGACCCTAAGCGAGAAGAAGAAGCGAGACGGGCACAAATAAATCCCTAAGCAAAAAATGCGCGAGACGGGCAAAAATAAGACCCTAAGCGAGAAGAAGATGCGAGATGGGCACAAATAAGTCCCTAAGCGAAAAATGCGCGAGACGGACATAAATAAGACCTTAAGCGTGAAGAAGACGAGAGACGGGCACAAATAAGTCCTTAAGCGAAAAATGCACGAGACGGGCATAAATAAGACCTTAAGCGTGAAGAAGACGTGAGACGGGCACAAATAAGTCCCTAAGCGAAAAATGCGTGAGACGGGCATAAATAAGACCTTAAGCGTGAAGAAGACGCGAGACGGGCACAAATAAGTCCCTAAGCGAAAAATGCGCGAGATGGGCATAAATAAGACCTTGTGCGTGAACAAGACGCGAGACGGGCACAAATAAGTCCCTCAGCGAAAAATGCGCGAAACGGGCAAAAATAAGTCCCTAAACGAACAAATCAAAAGCCCCTAAGCACAGGAGGTGCGAGATGGGCAATTCTCTCAAAGTCCCTAAGCGAAAATGCGAGAGATTGGCAATCCTCTAAAAGTCCCTAAGCGAAAAATGCGCGAGATGGGCAACACATAGCCCTAAGCGAAAAATGCGCAAGATGGGCAATTCCCTAAAAAGTCCCTAAGCGAAAATGCGCGAGACGGGCAATTCTATAAAGTCCCTAAGCGAAAAATGCGCGAGATGGGCAAATTGTGAAATCCTCAAGCAATAAAGTGTACGGATAAATGCGATACCCAAGTACGAATTCTTCTTTAGATGTAAGTGCTTCATAAGAAAAGCTGGGGAGCACTATAGATTAACTTCTGCATTAAAAGGAGTATCGAAACTAATAGGCACCTATGCATATGCGTCCCGAGGTGCTATAATGTCAAGAGCTTGATCCTTAGGAAAATCAGTCTCTGGATTATCTAAAAATCTTTGTCCAAGCTTGTGAGAACCTCGACCATCTCGAGTCGACGAAAAGGCTCTTAAGGGCTGGTAAGATCATATAGATCTTTATAAATGCCTATCCTCAGAAAAATGTTCCGAGTCCTCAGCATCTGGATCAAGCTTAAAGCAATCAGGAGCAAGCCAAGTACAAATCGCATTTGACGAAACCTATGCATCCTCTTGTGGCATTTCTTGACGATGCGCCCCCATGGCCTTAACCCAAATTAGGTTTTCTTCCTCTTAGCTAATAGAAGGCTTTGGTGGCTCTGCAATCTTGTAATTTCTCCTTATAGCTCTTGGTTTCGGTCAGCTAAGACCTTGAATTTGAAAAGAAGGGTGGTATATTCAACTTGAGAAGCATTTAGCTTAGAAGAGAAAAACATATCCCGGTAGTGTCCTGAAGAAGGCACTTGACAAAAGAAATGATGACGCGACGTCGTTTCCGTTACAAATAATAATGAAGTTCACTAGTTGAGCCCTCAAGTGAGGATGAAAAGACTCTTGTGATAATCCCAAAAAGAGGATAGCAAGAGAATTTGAAAAGCCCATTCTTTATATACTCTTTCACAGTGTAAACCCTGCAAAAGAGTGGAGAGCAATTGATGTGGGTCAGGTTAAAGTTTACTGGGCTTTTTTATAAGTCAAGCTGAAGACCATTGAACCAAATAATAATCTAAGCCCAAGAGGAAAGAAGACTCAAAAGGCTCATAAATGATCCACTGGGTTATTATTTAAGCTGTGGAACTTAAAGGTAATTACGTGCAAAATAACTCCTATAAATAGGTCACAGGTATCATTCTTAAACCCTAAGCTCTATTTGCCTACTGAAACCTGCCAAAACCCTGTCTGACTTAAGTATCGGAGTGCGCGCGCAGGGGAAAACCCCTGCGCCCCTCTGACTTTTCCTATTTTTCAGATTCGTTGGAGACAGACTAACACGAAGATCGAGGATTTGACGTCAGCAAACATTTATTGTTGTTTTTGGCAACAACAATTTCAATAACAAAACTAAAGAAAATATTATTTAATATTATTTTTATACTATTAATATAGTGAATAAATTATTTAATATTCAAATATTATTATTTAAAATAATATAAATATTTTTAATCACGTGTTTTTTATATAAAATATTGTTTGTATATTTTATTGATAAATATATTTA
The DNA here is from genome assembly GCA_031772115.1 of Heritiera littoralis. Classification (NCBI taxonomy): domain Eukaryota; kingdom Viridiplantae; phylum Streptophyta; class Magnoliopsida; order Malvales; family Malvaceae; genus Heritiera; species Heritiera littoralis. The sequence goes on along the minus strand of JAPDPK010000096.1, from coordinate 227,256 downwards.
TGTTACTATTTTAATAGCAAATATAAATAAATAACACTCTTGTTATGATTTAATAATAAATACTTTCAATATAAAATATAACAATTTTAATAGTATAAATATTTTTTAATATTTTAATAATAGTAGTACTATTTTAAAATTTTCAAATATTAATATAAATAATAAATACTATTTTATGTGTGTAGTATTAATATAATCTTTTAATACTATTATTAAATTATTAATATTTTAAATATTAATAATTTTAATAATAAATAATTTTTAGTATTCCACTAATTATTTCAATATTATTTGAAAAAAATTTAAAAATATATATACATTTCATTAGCTCATCCAAATAATGAAAAAAAATCCATCATTTCTCAAAATGTAAACATTTTCAGAAAATTGTTTTTGGAGGTCAATTTCTACAAAATGAACGGCTCTTTAACGTTTTAAATGAAGCCTTGGAATCAGAAAAAAAAGTAGAAAGAGGAAATCTTCGTAAAATACATATATAAATATAAGTATTTCAATAATCAACTCAAACTTTTTAGTTTCAATTCGACCACTCGTAATGATAATAAATAAGTAAATAAATAAATAAAATAACCAAGAAATTTGTATTAAAATGTACCAACAAATGCTGTTAGGGAATTTTACATTTTTAATTAAATGTGATATTTGAAAATTAATGTTATGAATTTTAATATAATAAAAATTATTTAATTTATTAAATTTAAGGAGTACCTTCTGAACACTTATTAGTAAAAACAATATGTATTCGTAAATATTACTACGTGATAAATATCAAAGGGAAATGCATGTGACAGTTATTTTTATAGTCATATTTTAATATTTTTTATTTTATTGGATCATGTTACTTTTTAATTTTAGGTGAAAATTGGTTACTTATTATTACAGGTCACTTAAAAATATTTTTTAACATTCACATATTTTAACTTTTCGCTTATCATATGGGTAACCGATTTTTACATAAAATTAAAAAGTGACATGACTTAATAAGATAAAGAACGTTAAAATGTGACTGTAAAAGTGACTGTCGCTAACATTCCTCAATATCAAACTTAATAAATTCTTTGTTTTGAAAAAAAAGAAAAATAAAAGTTGTAAAATGTAATTGGGTCTTGTGGCCCAAAAAAGGTTAAATGGTAAGGGTGATGGAGCCCAAAAAACCCACGAAGGGAACTACATTTAGACATTTAGCCCAACCAAATCTAAAGCCTATTGCCATTACACAGCCCACCAAATCTAAAGCCTTATTCTACTACTACCTTCGTCTTCTCTCGTACCTTCTTCTTCCTTCTTCCTCCCTCAAGTAGCACAAACCGACCCGTCACTGCCCTATCGCCGCCGCCCAGTCATCGTCATCTTAATTACTATCTCTCTTCTGCAGAAATGGCGACTGTCATGCAAAAGATCAAAGACATCGAAGATGAGGTTAGCTTTTTTCATCTTCTTTATTTTTTTTAGTTCGTACAATAATCTCTCAGTTCCGTTTGGCTGCTCATAATTACTGATAATTCGAAATGAATTTATTATATGTATTGTCTGCTTGTCTTTTACTTAGAGCCTAGTAGTTGCTCAATTTTTGAATATCTTTACGAGTAGTTTAAAGTCGAATTTGTTTTATTGATCTTCCGGGGAAAAATGAAGATAGCTTCCGATGGTTCCTAGTTTTTTTTTTCTTTATTTAAACTTTAAGCTTTAGATTATTGTTTAAGCATCAAATATGTTTTTTAGTTATGTAATTTTTCGGGCTAATATGTTGGAGAAAAAAAATGAATCTCGTGCTTCCAATTTTTAGCTTTTATAAGTTTATTCATTTTAAACATTTTTTAATGGAAGTGAATTGATGAATAAGTAAGTCTTCTTAAGAACTTTGTTGCTTTTAATTTCCCTAGAAGCCAAATGTGTCCTTGAAACCTGAGCAACTGCTAAAGTTCTTCGCATTCTGGTATATAAATGTTGTTGCCTTTTCTTTTTTTTTTAATTTTTTACAGATGGCAAGGACTCAAAAGAACAAAGCAACAGCTCATCATCTGGGCTTGCTCAAGGTGAACATGTGCTTTTTATTCTTTGGGTTTTGATTTGGTTCATTTGTGGAATCATATGTCATTGCATTAAAACTGCTGTGCTTTGCGTTGTGTTCACTTCATCAATGGAAATTGTTTATGGCCTATTGGTCATTTGTTGCTAGGCTAAACTTGCAAAGCTACGAAGAGAACTCCTTACACCTTCATCAAAAGGAGGAGGCGGTGCTGGTGAAGGTTTTGATGTTACTAAAAGCGGAGATGCAAGAGTTGGTCTAGTGGGTTTCCCTTCAGTGGGTAAATCTACTCTTCTTAACAAGTTGACAGGGACATTTTCAGAGGTATGAATGGCTGTTGATGTCATAATGGGGCTCATGCCACCTATAGTTGTCTCTGTTATCATAAATGCTAGAGTTTGGTTCCTATTAAAAAAAAAATTATTACTTTGCAAAAGACTTCTGAATTCTGGTGCTTTTCTTCTCTATTAAAAAATATGGAAACATTAAAGATTTAAAAATTCTTGATGGGGATAGAGTTAGCCCAGTCTGAAATACTGAGAAATTGTGTATACGTGAAATGGTGAAGTATATTATATTGCTTTGATTTCTCATTTACCTTGAAGTACCAATGTCCAACACATATTGGCTGTGGGTATAGGTATGGAGGTCCAACCATGCAACTATATGGAAAAATTTAGAAATAACTGGACGTACCCATGTCAAACACATTTTTCTATCCGATACTCGCCCCCAAGTCCAAGTAACATACCATCCCTTAGTTGACAGTGCATGTGAACTCATATCTGTGCAGTCGTTTAGGTATTTGATCACTGTGCCATCTCTTGAATTGACTGAAAGATGCTTAGCATAATTCTTTTTCTTAAATTTTTGTTTGGGGATGGCAGTCAAGGGATGGGAGGGGTGATTATCATGTTCTCTGCTGAAATATATATTGCTCAGGAACTTTGGAGACTGATGAACTTTTATTTTTTGTGGTTTATAGGTTGCTTCCTACGAATTTACTACATTAACTTGTATCCCAGGTGTGATCGTGTATAGAGGGGCTAAAATCCAGGTACCATTGGATATAACAAAGCTTAATTTGATTACGTATTTTTGCTTGACTTATGGTTGATTAGATTTTAGTAATAGTATTTGAACAAGTGATGTTTCCCTTTTGTCTTGCGTACTATTTTACCCTTGGGAGGGATGTACAGCATATCATAAAGCGGGATGTAGTGGTTCATTCTATGTTGTTATATTGGCCTTTACTTGTGTTTAGATGTTCCATAAATTTAAATGATCAAGATTTCCATTGATTTAAGGATCATATTGTGAAATAATTAAACCAGTGTCTACTATATGTTTTGGTTGTCAAGTATTTGCTATCTTCTGATGCCTTAACTATCAGAAGACCTATGCTATTTGTGTGAATTCGTTGTAAATCATAATGCGGAACTACATTGCCTAGGGAATAGAGGAAAGTCCCCCTTGATTATGTAAAAGAAATGTGCTAATTTTTATGGTGGATATTTTTTCCCCTCTTATTACATCATAATGCTCAATTACTTGTTAAGATAACCTTTTTCTTGAAGATAACAAACTGGTTATAATAACTCTGTTATTATGATTTGCAGTTGCTGGATCTCCCGGGTATTATTGAGGGTGCTAAAGATGGAAAGGGTAGAGGGAGACAGGTCAGCACTATTAGTTTTGTCTGATATAACAATTAACTTATAGGCTTCTCTTGGCATTTTTTTTTACTTGCATGTTCAAAGTGCTTGTTCTTGATTAATATGTTTGCATTATAAAATGCTTACACATAATTATATCTGCTCTATAAATAAAAGTTTGTTAATCGTTCATGTTTAATCATTTAATGTTTATTTATTTATTTTTAGTTTTATTCTCTTAATCTGCTATTTATGCTATTATTGCTTGTATTCTTAGCTTTTAATTTTATTTGATTTTACTACTTAGAATGGTAATATTTCATTTCCATTATTTAATGTTCATTTATTTGTTTTTTGTTTTTATTCTCTTTATCTGCTATTTATGCTATTAGTGCTTGTATGCTTAGCTTTTAATTTTAATTTGATTTTACAACTTAGAATGGTAATTCTTCATGTTTATGCTATGCACGCTAAAGTATCAGTATCATGAAAGATTATACACTTGAGCAGAGTAGATATCTTCAATCTAACATTATTTGTGGACATGATGTTATTAATGTCATCCAATAACGATCACTTTAGTGTAATTCATGTTCAAACCTTTACGAAAATTGTTTTGGCTCATAGCATAATTGCTTTTGGGTTTCTGATTTTTTTTTTCTCATGCCCATCCATTGTTGCAAGTCTTTTAAAGAAATGCCATTTATTATCCAGGTCATCAGCACTGCTAGGACATGTAGTTGTATATTGATTGTTCTTGATGCAATAAAACCAATAACTCACAAGCGTCTTATTGAGAAAGAGCTTGAAGGATTTGGTATAAGGTAACATTGTGAACTTTCTGTTACCTCATGTTGGTATCACCTTTGATGTTATTTTGGCCTCTTTTGCATTTGCATGTCTGTATGTATTCCTTATCCATTCATAACTTCACTGATCTTGCTTGTCATCAGGAGCGATAAATGTAGATATAAGGGTATAATTTTTACTTGTTTTTTATATTTTCTTTCTAATCAATTTTCAGTGAGGGATTGTTTGGTATTGTTTTCTGTTTTTTATTTTTTGTTTCCCGTTTTTAAAAATTTTGCTTTTGTTTTATTTTGTTCTATTTTCAAATTTTGAAAACAAAAAACATGTTTGGTTAAAATTATCATGCATTGAAAAATAAATATTTAAACTGATTCACATATAATAATTCAATTCACAAAATAAAATTTTAAAAATTAAATAAAAATAAAAATAAAAATAATAATAATACTATTAAATAATATTATGTACATGATACTAAATAATATTGCTAGTATTTTATATTGAATTTTAATATTATTTTTATTTAAAAATTTATTAATTTTATTTTATATTTTTATCATGAAAATATATTAATATTAATATTATATTAATAAATAGATACTGTTCACTTAGTTATGAACAGTACTAGAAATGAAAATATTTTTTCAAAAACAATGAGAAATCATTGCTTCCAACAATTTTGGAAGTTCTTGTTTTCGTTTTCGTTTTCATTTTTTTGAAAATAGAAACAAAATACCACACATTTTCTGTTACTATTTTCAAAAAAACTGAAACAAAAATAGAAAATAGGAAGCAAAACCAATTCCAAATGACCCCTTAGCTATTTACTGCCTATTTGCATCCTTGATTTATTTTCCCCATCACAGAGCACAGGGAAGTAACAATGATGACGTTTTAAAACAAATATGCATGCCTATAAAACCTTTATCTTGAAATGGTTTATGCCAATGCTGTTAGAATGTATCATGAAGGGCTCCAAGTTCTATAATTTAATGTTTATGTCAAATTAGGGCCAGGTTGAATTTCTGACTACATTGGAATTTAGTATAACATGGGTTACTTGCTATGACTTTTGATCTACTGGTATCATTTATTGTTTTGATGGAGTTATAATAGATACGTAGATTATCCTCGGATATTAAGGTATTTACTTGTAAATATTGATTCTTTTATACTATAAATCTTGGAGCATCTCCATGACCCATTGCTACCATTCTTGAGCTGCATCAGTGTCACGGTTTGACTCTCTGCCAGTACTCTGGAAAGTGTAGTTTTTTTTATTAATCACTAAATAATCACAAGTTCTTGGATCAAAAAAAAAAAATCACAAGTTCTGAGTGGATATATGATGTGGCAAAATAAAAAGGAAACACACCAGGGTTGTCAATTAACTGAAGAGAATTTAAATCCCCCTGTAGCAGGACTTGTTTTTAAAACGTGGTATTGTTTCACAGTTTTCATTTCTTTCTTTATATGTTTCACTGCTTGTTCTGCTGTCTTAACCTTTTCTTTTTTTTTGTGGGGACAGGTTGAATAAGGAACCACCAAATTTGACATTCAGAAAGAAAGACAAGGGTGGTATTAATTTTACCTCCACTGTTGCAAATACTCACCTGGACCTTGAAACTGTTAAGGCAATATGTAGTGAATACAGAATTCACAATGCTGATATCACTCTAAGGTATGATGCGTCTGCTGATGATCTAATAGATGTCATTGAAGGCAGTAGGATATATATGCCTTGCATCTATGTTGTGAACAAGATTGATCAGATTACACTTGAAGAGCTGGAGATATTGGATAAACTTCCTCATTACTGCCCAGTCAGGTATTTTTCCCTATGATCCTTTGGGAAATTGTCCAACTGTCCTCTTGCTAACACCTTTTTCATTCAAAGTCAGCATTATAAATTGGGTCTGCTACAGTGAAGTATGTTAGTTTTAGATGCAACCTTAAACTTTGTTTTTGTGATTTAGACTTAAGACAATAGTTGTTCCTTTAGAGCTACTAAAGTGTTTTATAACAAGCATTCAGGAGATAGAAACAAAACCATTTTTAGATTTAAAACAATAATAATAATAATAATAATAATAATAATAATAATAATAATAATAATAATAATAATAATAATAATACCATCAAATTTGCTATCAGATGAAAACCTTCAACTGCACAATGCCTGTGGTAGCTTTTTCTATAACTTAGAGTTGAGGATAGTTGGTCTGTTCCTTACCTCGAATAGGGTGGCATCAAAAACTGGTTTTTAAGCCCCAGTTTTTCAGGCTTGAGCCAGTACTAATGGCTTAAAATAAATTGTACTAGCCTATGCTCGGTTTTCTGATTATGTTCCTAAGTATCATTCCTTCTCCTATTGGATTTCCTTGGTATGATTGAGTGATTTACTGCAAATATGTTTTCTTGGTTTAATTCCTGATAATTTCTTTTTTCTGACTACACTGAAGCGCTCACCTGGAGTGGAACCTAGATGGTCTCCTGGAGAAGATATGGGAGTATCTTAATCTGACTCGCATATATACGAAGCCAAAAGGGATGAATCCAGACTATGAAGATCCTGTTATCCTGTCATCAAAGAAGAGGACGGTTGAGGACTTCTGCAACCAAATCCATAAAGACATGCTTAAACAATTTAAATAGTAAGTATCCTTTCCTAATCTGTGATGCAGATGTGAAGTGTTTTAAAAGTCTGGCTTGAGATTTTGTTTGACAGTGCAGAGTAGAAAAAAATTAAATATATATATATATATATATATATATAAAACCAGAGAAAAACTAATAATATTCTCTGTATATTTTATTAAAAACTGATCCTCAAATATATAGAGGAACCAACATGTACAGTCGGAAAGTATAGCTGAAAGAAACCAACAAAATCAGGACTCAATCGTCCAAAAGATAGAAACAAATAAAACCAAGATAAACTAGAAGTCTATCAGCTCATAACAGAAAGATAAATCCCATAATCAGGAAATAAACCCTTATTTATCGCTACCTACAAATCAGGAATTAAATCCTGATTTGATGCATACACAGTTAACACTCCCCCTCAAGCTAGAGAATAGATATTTGTCATTCTCAGCTTGTCAACAAGAGTCTCAAAGCTTGGCTTAGGTAGTCCCTTCGTTAGGATGTCTGCTACTTGTTGCTTTGTTGGAACATACGTCATACAAATCACTCCCTGATCAATCTTCTCTTTGATAAAATGCCTATCAACTTCCACATGCTTCGTTCGATCATGATGCATTGGATTATGAGCAATACTTATAGCAGCCTTAGTATCGCAGTACAACTTCAGAGGGTATTCACTCGACATTTTCAACTCTTCCAAAAGTCTCTTCAGCCACATAAGTTCACAAGTTCCTTGTGCAAGAGCTCTAAATTCTGCTTCTGCACTATTTCGAGCGACAACTGACTGTTTCTTGCTCCTCCATGTTACTAGATTACCCCAAACTTTCGTACAATACCCAGAGGTGGATCTCCTGTCTTCAATTGATCCTGGCCAATCTGCGTTTCTCTGCCCATTCTTTTCAAACAACAATCCTTTACCCGGTGTGGTCTTCAAATACCGTAATATTCGATACACAGCTTCAAGATGCTCCTGAAGTGGAGAGTGCATATATTGACTTACTACACTAACTGCAAAGGCTATATCAGGTCCTGTATGAGACAACTAAATCAATCTACCAACCAGCCTTTGATATCTCCCCTTGTCTACAGGAATTCCTCCTTTCCTTACAAACTTCACATTCGGATCTATTAGTGTATCAGCTGGTTTACAAACCAAGCATACCAGTTTCTTTCAAGAGATCAACAGGATATTTCTTTTGGGAAATAAGAATACCATTCTTGTTCCTTGCAACCTCCATCCCTAGAAAGTATTTTAATTGTCCAAGATCCTTAATTTCAAATTCTTTTCCAAGAATTTTCTTCAGCTGCTCTATTTCTTCAGTGTCATCACCAATTACTATAATATCATCAACATAAACGATCAAAATAGCCTTTTTTCCATCTGGTGAGTGTTTGAAAAAAAGAGTATGATCGGTTTGTCCTTGGTTGCAAATCGATCAAACCATGCCCTAGGTGACTGTTTTAAACCATAAATAGATTTCTTCAACTTGCATACCTTCTTGTCATTGTTTTCCCCTTCAAACCCAGGAGGCAAATCCATATAAACCTCTTCATCCAACTCCCCATTAAGAAAAGCATTCTTGACATCCATTTGGTGTAATGGCCAGTCAAGATTAGCAGCTAGTGAAAGTAGTACCCTTATAGTATTCATTTTAGCTACTGGAGCAAAGGTTTCAGTGTAGTCCACACCAAAAATCTAAGTGAATCCCTTTGCAACTAGACGGGCCTTATGTCTCTCTATTCCACCATTTGAATTATACTTAATAGTGAACACCCACTTACATCCAACTGGTGTTTTCCCTCTAGGTATCTCCACAACATCCCAAGTCTCATTTCTTTTCAATGCTTTCATCTCTTCAAGTACTGCAGCTTTCCATTCTGGGCTTTTTAGGGCTTCTTGAATATTTTGGGGAATTTCAGTTACCTCAATCTTTTCTATCATGGCACGAAATGCTGTAGACAAACGGCTGTATGATAGATAATTGGACAAAGGGTGTTGAGTACATGATCTTACACCTTTCCTGAGTGCTATTGGTACATCCAAATCATCAGATGGAGTATTCACTGGTGACTTTGCTGTATGCTGATCATTTTCTGATTCAAAATTTACCTGCAGATCAGATTCTTGACAATACTGTTGGGGCACAAAAGGTTGTACCTCCTGAGGTAACGATTTACGTCGTGAATAAACACGAAGCTCTGTCTTTTGTTGGGGGCTAAGCATAGGTGAATCCTTCCCTGTTTCCAAGTTAGTTTCTGTTGGTGGCACAAAAGGAATGGCTGGATTAATAGGAAGTGGAATGGAAAACTCCGAAAGCCTATCTTCTCCTAATTTCTCCCCTTGAAGAATTGGTTTTTGGTAGGAGGGTTGATTTTCAAAGAATGTGACATCTAATGAGACAAAGATCTTCTTTGTGGATGGACAATAGCACTTATACCCTTTCTGAGTTGGAGAGTACCCAATAAATATACATTTTATAGCTCTACGTTCTAGTTTTCCACAAGATGGACTTTTGTCATGAACAAATGAAGTGCAACCAAAGACTTTTGGGGTTAGAGATGTAAACAACCTAGTTTGTGGATATGACTCAAGTAACATGCTCAACGGTGTTTTGAAATTGAGAACTCTACTAGGAAGTCTATTTATCAAGTATGAGGCTGTTAAAACAGCATCTCCCCAAAAAAACTTAGGAACATTATTGGTAAACATGATAGCACAAGTGACTTCTAATAGATGACGATTTTTACGTTCTGCAACTCCATTTTGTTGGGGGATATTAACACAAGAACTTTGGTGAAAAATCCCATTTTCTTTTAGATAATTACCAAGAATTGAATTAAAATATTCCCTCCCATTGTCAGTGTGAAAATTTTGGATTTTAGCTTGAAATTGTGTTTGAACCATTTTGTGAAATTGCAGAAAAATCAACTTAGCATCAGATTTGTCTTTTAACAAGTAAACCCAATAAGCTCGTGTGTGATCATCTATAAAAGTTATGAACCACCTAGTTTCAGTTCTATTGTTTTCCCGTGAAGGTCCCCAAATATCACTATGTACTAACGAAAAAGGTTTAGAAGATCTATAAGGATGACTTGTATAAGGAACACAAGTGTGCTTGGCAAACTGATAAGTTTCACAATGAAATGAATTTACATCTTTATTCTTAAAAAGAGAAGGGAACAAAGTTTTTAGATATGGAAAACTAGGATGTCCTAACCTATTGTGCCATAACATAATCTTACTGGAAACAGAAACATATTCACCACTTAGAGCCAAAGCTTGTTTATTCACTTGTTGAATATCCTCAATGTAGTACAAGCCTTCATGCTCCTTAGCATTGCCAATCATCTTCCCCAAAAGTAAATCCTGAAACTCACAATGTGAGGGATAGAACTTAGCCACACAGTTTAAGTCATTTGTCAATTTACTAATAGACACTAGATTACATGCTAAATCAGGAACATGCAAAACTGAAAATAGTGTCATATTAGAAACTTTAATGTTTCCTTTTCCAGCAACAGAGGACATTGATCCATCAGCAATATGAATTTAAGATTTCCAGGACATGGGCTATATTTTGAAAACAATTCATGGCATCCAGTCATATGATCTGAAGCCCTAGAGTCTACAACCCAAGAGTTCTTAAAATCATATTTTGCACCCAAAGTAGAGGTAGTTACCTTTCTATGCAGTTGCGCACTTTGAAGTAGATGCTGGTTCGATTGGATGTGTTATTTGGGTATTACTGAGGAGTGTTTGGAGTTGTAGTTGCTCCTTGCTAAAAACCAAACTTTCAGCCTTTTTTTCTTCCACAGCAACTTGAAACCCTCGACCTTGTTCACCCTGCTTGCGTGGTTTCCAATTTGCTGGTTTCCCATGAATTTTCCAACAAGTTTCTTTTGTGTGATATGGGCGTTGACAATGATCACACCAGGCCCTATCATTCTATCGGTTACCACGTTGGGCTCCAAGCCCAGAAGAATCACTTTTCTTGGAGACAAGGGCTGAGTTTTGAGAGGGGTCTACAGCAGGGGTTTCTTTGGCTCCTAACATGACTCTCCGTCGACTTTCTTCTCTTCTTACTGCAGCAAAAGCCTCCCTAATGCTTGGAACAGGTTTGGTTCCAAGTATTCTGCCTCATACTATATCAAGCTCTTTATTTAGACCATGGAGAAAATAAAAAACCCTTTCTTTTTCAAGCATCTTCTTGTATTTTTTGCCGTCCTCTACACAATGCCAATCAGCATCAAAAAACAAATCCATCTCTTGCCAGAGACTGGTTAGATTGTTGTAGTATTCGGTCATAGAGCTATCCCCCTGTTTCATGTCTTTCAAGGCTGACTTGATTTCAAAAAATTGCGATGAGTTTTCAAGATCAAAGTACATCTCCTTCACCGTGTCCCAGATTTCTTTAGCACTTTTGTAGAATAGATAGGTCCTTCCAATCTTGGGCTCCATAGAATTCACTAACCATGCCATAACCATGGAGTTTTCAGAAATCCACGTGAAATGGTTCTCCTTCCTTCGGTGCCTTTGTTGCGCCAGTCAAATAACCTATTTTCCTTTCCCTTGGATCACCAGCACCACTGATTGGGACCACTCCAAACAATTTGTTCCATTGAGTTTGTGTTGTATTATCTGTAAGGAATGTGGGTCACTTATGATAGGAGCCATTGGAGTGGAGTTTTGAATCTCTTTCGATCCACTCTCTTGAGAAGCACCATTCATGGCTGTTTTGACCATTTAGAAAAAAATCAGAAGCAAACCTTGCTCTGATACCATATAACCAGAGAAAAAAATAATAATATTCTCTGTATATTTTATTAAAAACTGATCCTCAAATATATAGAAGAACCAACATGTACCGTCAGAAGGTATAGTTGAAAGAAACCAACAAAATCAGGACTCAATAGTCCAAAAAACAGAAACAAATAAAAGCAAGATAAACTAGAAGTCTATCACCTCATAACAGAAAGATAAATCTCATAATCAGGAAATAAACACTTATTTATCGCTACTTACAAATCAGGAATTAAATCCTGATTTGATGCATACACAGTTAACAATATATGTTTGTGTGTGCGCGCACATATGGTTGCTTATACTTTTGTGAGTGCCTGCTTATTTTTTAAGCTAAGCAAAATCCATCCAATTTTTTCCATTAGAAAGGAAAATGTCACAATAATGTCAGGATTTTAAGGGTGCAGATAATAAAAGCTTTAAGAAGAAATGTTTTCTCTCAGTTGTTTTTTTATGTTGGGCTATTAGCTTAAATAGTGTGTGTTCTTTCTCTTTTACCTTCTCCAGTGAATCTAGTAACTGTGTCACAAGAATGGTTAAGTTTACAGCTCTATGATTTTGTCTGTGTTTTAACAATCTGTAAGGAATGTAATTAGCTTGTAAATAGGGTATGTTCTTTCTCTTTTACCTTCTCCAGTAAATCTAGTAACGTGTCAGAACTCACAATTATGGTTAAGTTTACAGCTGTATGATTTTCTGTGTTTTAACAATCTGTGAGGAATGTAATGCTTGTCAAATAAGATGGTATTCCAAGCATATATCTGTGCTGTTTGCTTGCATTGTTTTGGGACTGATGAAACTTAGGAGCATAGCTTGTGTTGACACTGTCTGACTTAGTCTCTTGGATATTTGGATTATTGTAGAAGGCATACTGTTTGTTGCAAGTCACTGCTTGACAAGTGAAATATGCAGCCAGAGACTTTCAATTTGAGTTGATATTTTACAAAACTATTTTCTTTTACTTATATTTTTTACCATAGTTAGGATCTAAATTTTAGATTTCCAATTAGCAAGTTTTTGATCTGGACAAATGTTACAGTGCACTTGTATGGGGATCGAGCGTAAAACACAAGCCCCAAAGAGTTGGCAAGGTTTGTTCTAAATACCTGGTTTCTCTATTAGTCAGCTTAACATCCCATTTCCGACCATTTTCCCCCCCATTTCTCTACTTTACCCTTTCTTGTTTTTTGGTGTTCTCTACTGCTGATTTGCTTGGATAAATCATGCTTCTTACCCCAGGATCATGAACTTGAAGATGAAGATGTTGTTCAGATTATCAAGAAAGTGTGACTACAGAAGACTGAATTATCATGGAACTCTTCAGTATGTTAATGTTTTAAGAAGTCATCCTGTTGTCAGCTGCCAGCGAGGTTCCCGAGCTGGAAATTAGGTAGAAGAGACAGCTTGATGTGTAATTAAGCCATTTTGTTGTCAAGCTCTTTTGCTCTGATTATCTCATTACATGTTTTGCTTTGTTATGATAATATTCTGCTTGAAACCTAGTACAATATCCAAATGCAGTTGAACTAGTGGGAAATTTTTGTCAACTTATGAGAGATTCAGCATCGATGAATTTGATAATTGAATTCTGTTCTTAGTCCTGGCTACGTGTGGTGCATCTTCACAAGATGCTACTTGCGGACTTTGATAATTTAATTCTGATTTGGGCTTTACGTATGTTACGCACAATTATTAACTTGTTTTCAATAGGTTAGGCAAGCTGCCTGTCCTATCACCATTACGATTCAAGGAAATTGACCACAGAGGCAGAAAGGAATCGGTCCCCATGCCCCACGTGACCAAATTTGTCTTTCACATTTCAAGACTTCCAACGCCCCCTTTACTTAACTGGTTTTCATTCAAATTGCAGCCGTTCTCGTGACAGAAAAAGAGGACGCTGAGATACATAAATCATCACCAAATTTAACAAGCATAAAATCTTTCCGAGGTGATGAAGAGATGCAGAAGAATAAAGACCCGAAAACAGAAAACGTACAAGGTAAATAAAGAGTGCTCTTAGGATACATCGTCATCACATCACAGCACATGTAGCTTTAAAATCATCTATCATCGACTCCATCAACCTTAGGCCTTGACGCAACAGTTGAAGTAGCTGAAGAAACTCCTCCTTGTCTGTTACATAAACAAAAGGCAATAAGGTAATGAACTCAAATGAAAACCATCCTTCAAGGATTGCTACGGCAAAAAGTGATCAAGGTAAAAAGATTGTTCAATCAGAGTAGAGCTTCTATGATCTACGGCTGCATCAAACTTCTGAGGTTAAAGATCCAGAAAGAACAAATTATGTCAAATCAATTAATCAACAAAAGGCACAAATTGCCAAGCAATTTTTCTCACTTTCTAACACGGAATGAGGCAAACCGTCCACTGCCATGTACACGTACCGTAAGGACAAAACAGCGGTAGCATGTGCACCACTTGCACTTACGAGTGACCTAAGGAAGGCATATCTGGATCATATATAATAGTTATCGAGTTATAACTGTAAGCACTTTTCTCCAATGTTTGGCACACATCTCCATCATGCATCATAGAGATAAACCATTAGAAGCATTAGCAACATATAGTTTTTTCTGGATGATGTTGTACGACCACATAAGCATTCAAAGTCACGAGACTGTTGTCAGCACGCTCAACTGAAGCCAGGTCTGGGAGATAAATATCTCCTTGATCATAAATTAGTATCAGTTTTACCCTAAGTGATTCCAAATGTTTATGATTCAATTCCAACACAAACTTTGCAAGTTGCTTTCTGTCATCAGAGAACTACAACCACATGCTCCTAAAGACATGCTCATTGCGAATTTGTCAAAGTGAGAAAAGTATGCGGATATCTTGACTATTACAGATTAGATATCAACGCCCAAATAATACTATCAATTTACCATCTTCAACGTTCTTATCTTTTAACTTGTTGACAACAGAGATAAAGGGAATTGGAAAATTATTCCTACGACTGGGTCAATCAAATCAACTTGATAAATAATCCAAATTCCAGCTGTCACAACGAAAACCAATCGAGTTTTATCAAGGGCCAAGTTATATGCTACAGATTTATTGCTACCCAGTCAACTAGCAAACATCAAAGATAAAATTATATGATTCAATCATGCAACCTCGCCACCACCCTAGCACATGCAAAATTTATTGCTTTACATTCCTCTTTCTTGGCCCTATCCCCATTTAAAGCCACCAACCAAAAACAAAAAAAGCTATCTTTTAGAGTACATTGTCTAAAAAAAATTCAATAAATAAAGCATCTGGGAAGTTAGTGGAAACCGGAAAGGAATCTTACGGTTGGAGAGTGATGGTTCTGAGGATACTGTTGGTGATCATCACTAGGAGCAGTGCTAACATTAGTGGCAGTTGGGTTAATGAACTCTTCTTCATTTCCAAGACTGGCTCTCGAAACTTCCTTCTTATTCTGCTTCCTCATTTCCCTGATTTTTGAGAAGTCAAGAGAATAATCTGGCATCTGTCCCTTCTGGTCCCAGTCCCCAAATTGTGGCACTGATAGCCATGGAGCATTTTTCTACATAAAATTCAAGACCCAAACTCATGCTCAGTAAAAGTATCAATGCTTGTTTGATTTCATCAAAATAAGCCAGCAATCAATAACTTCGAAATGTTCCAAAATAGAATGAATTAATTATTAAATACCGCATTTGATGTAAAAATATTAATATAAGTAGCCTATTAACTATCCTAAAAAGATTGTTCCAAGGGTACTTTTTAGCAAAATAAAAATTGGGCCTCAAAACTCAATGGCAACAACTTAACAAAATCTTAAAGAAAACAAATTCTAACAGGTAATTATTTAAGAAAAGCATATATTTTAGATCAAAATACAATGAAATTCCACATTCACAATCTGCGACTAGTTAAATTCATTTAATAGTTCTGAATGTGTTCTTAATAACAACACCCTAACAAGCGCTCCAACCTTCATCATTTGCTTAAAAAAAAGTCTCCTAAAAAGCAGTAATTAAGAAACAGTAAGGCAAAACCTGCACTTAGCTGGTTATCCCAATGCTGATTTCTTCTCAATTAACCAATTTTTTAAGTTCTAACGAAATTGTTTGCTGGGTTTCCAAAGTCAAAAACTCCATGGATTTCATGGCAGTAAATATAATAAGATGCCGTATAATATAAGCAAACTGGGACAACTCTCGAGAAAATGCTACAAAATCCACAAAAAATTATATTACTTTTATAATGTTCCTTCTATCTCTCCACCAAACACCCGTTTCTAGTTTTCCCCTGTTTTTATCAACTAAAGGAAAAAATATATATATATAAATATAGACATAGTTTTTTTTTTTAAAAGCAAAGGGCAGCTTTGACCGTTCCAGTCCGCAGCTTTGAATAAAGTGACATTATTACTTGGTTGAATGAATGTCTGAAAAAATGAAGTAAAAGGAAAAAAAGTTTTAAAATTGGAATTTCTCCTTTTCAGACTGGAAAAGTTAAGAGAAAGCAAAACCCCACATATCCACCAAAAAGAAAAAGAAAATCATTACTCCATAACCATATACTTTGAAATTATAAAGTTAAAATTATTTTCCATGATTACATCCATGGCTGAACTTCTACATATTGAAATCTCAAAACTTCGTTTTGCAGCAAAGAAACTGCAAAAATAAGAAGGGAAAAAAATAGAAATTCTCAATCTCCAAGACTCCAACTTCAACTGATTATTATAACAACTGAACTTCGTCTTCAAGAGTTTTTATGTATATAACAAAAGGCCTCCCAAAGATTTTCCCCTGAGATCATTTTCCTCCCTTTTTCTTAATAACAAAAAAAAGGATCTATAAACCGAAGAAGAACAAGAAGAAGAACTCACCTCCTTACGATCTTCCATGCTTGTTACCTAAAAAAAAGTAATATTCCCGAAGTTTTGAAGAGCTAAATCAATTTAAGCTGTCAACTGCTAAGACGAAAGTGAAACAAATGGCGAGAAAAAGAAGGGTTTTCTTTACAAGAGAGAAAAGAGAAATAGTGGGATCAAATGAGCTGTTAGAGCAGAATGACAGCCACCGTACTGGGTTTTTTTTTTTTTCGGTATGCAAACGCTGAACAGCACGGCAGCACGAAATGAAATGAATGGGTCTCTCTTGTTTCTTTTATATAACTTTCAATGCTCTATAATGGGCTTGCATTTTTTTCGAAATTACATGGAATGCCAGTCTTTCTCTTTCGGACACGCTTTACCTACGTCGTTTTTCGCTTTAGTTTTGTACTTTAGTTTTGCTTTTAATTTGGTTTAGATTGCTAGCTGTCTTTACAACTGGAGGTAAGAAAATAAATCCAGCATTTATCCTCAACGCCAACGCGGTTTTTGGCTCGTGAACGTCTTACATCTGTCGTTTCAAAACTAGGCCAATTAATTGCACAGCCCTAAATCCATAAATATATATATATATACACTAAAAAATTGTCCCGTGCTTCTTTAGCTCAAAATGGAATTCAACTTTTAACGTTTTGTCACATAAAATTCAGTCCATAAATTTTTATTTCAGTGAAAATAGACCAAATATGTTAAATGAACTAATTACCGTTAGTTTTGCCTACGTGGCATGCCACGTGGCAGCTAACTAAGCTATCCATGTCAGCTGCCACGTATGCAAAACTAACGGCAGTTAATGTCATTTAACAGATTTTGACTTAATTGCATAATTGTAAAAGGTTGAGGGTTTATTTCCACTGAAATAAAATTTTATAGACTGAATTTCATGCGATAAAACGTTGAGGGCTGAATTCCATTTTGAACTAAAGGTTGAGGGCTTATTTGGCTATTAAACCTTTTTTTTATAATTTTTTGTTCAAATTTAATGTATATAAATGAAAAGTTAAAAATTAAAATACTCAAAATTTGAACAATCATGAATCAAAATTTGTTACAAAACTTTATTGAAATAACAAAAGAAGTAAAAGTAAAAATAATATCACTATTGTTACATATAGATTAAAGTTACCTTTTGAGAAAGTATTGCAGCAATTGAATATAATACAACAAATTTAGAACACACAATAATGTTAAGGATTTAACACAAAAAATTGTTGAGAAAAAAAATAAAAGGACCAAAGTAAAAAAAATATTGAGAGAAAAAAAAATAGACAAGTGTCAAGCAAATAGAGACTAGGAGACAAAAATATATATAGATATATATATATACATATATATCCATAAATATCTTTATTTTTTGCAAACAAAATTATATTTGTCTGTTTTATAATTTAATATAATTTTATTCGAAATAATAATAACAAACGATAAATTTTTTTCAATGATAAGGATTTTAAAATTTAAATTATATCTAAATATTTGAAAAAAAAAATATTATTACTTCTTTCAACTGCTGTTAACATCCAAATATTATTCTCTCTGTTTTCAATATTAGAATCCAATCCAATTAATTGGGCAACACTCTTTGATTCTAGTTAGGAAATGAAAATACCAGTAAGCCTAACAGAAAATAACAAATAGTAATGTATGTTGGAACCAACCTATAGGGACTCGCCACACCACAGAAGAAACATATTACATAAACTACGCCAGACAGATATAGGCTGTTCTGTCACTGCTGTCCGGTTCGCAGCAATAGACACCCACCGATTATTATAAAATTGGGCAAGATGTAGATTTTTTCTGGTGAGGTTTGTGATTTTATTTATTAAAATTAATTGAATAAAAATTTAAATGGATAGATTAAAAGATTTCATTGTATAAATAAAAATATTAATTTTAATATATTTCTTAGATAGATATTTTATAAAAATTTGAAGAACAATTACTGTAAAATAAGCACAGATTAAGTTTTTACTGTAAAATGTAAATGATATTTTTAAGGTTTAATAGTTAAATATACCATCAATTTTTTTGTATAAAATGAAATTAAACTTTTAACGTTTTATCGCGTAAAAATCAATTCATAAACTTTTATTTTACTATAAGTAAACCCTCAACCCTTCAAAATCATACAATTAAGTTCAAATTTATTAAATAATACTAGTTGCCGTTTGGACATCCTACATGGAAGCTGATGTTACTAGCTTAGTTGACTGCCATGTGGCATGCCACGTCAATATTAACTGAAATTAATGTTATTTAACAGATTTGGATTTAATTACATGATTTTGAAAGTTGAAGGTTTATTTACAGTAAAATAAATATTTGTTAATTGATTTTTATGCCAAAAATATTAAAGGCTTATATCTATTTTGTTCAAAATTTTTAAGATATATTTGACTATTAAATTTATTTTTGATATCTTTTACCCCTTTTTTTATTTTTTCATTAAGAGAAATTCTAACGGAGAGAATTTTTTTCATTAAAACATCCATTTTCTTCAATATTGTTACTATTCAATGTGAGGAAAGGAAGTAGTGGTATTGAGCATTTCATAGGTAGCTCATAGAAATTTTCTATTCATTAAATTGTATCAATCTATAAATTCTGATTTTTAAAATAAATATTTATATCATTTTCAATAAAAAATTCCCTTTAAACGTTTTTTAGATCTTGTCCTATAGTAGGACTTGTGGTGACCATGATTGGATTTAAGTCGGGCTTCAGCTGTATATTAACAAATTATATAGAAGCTTAAGCGCGATCTAACTCGACCGGCATATTTGGATTTTATTTTTAATTAAGGCTCATTTTTAATTTTATTATACAAAGTTGGGCCCGATTTGATTTTTTTTTGTTTTTCTATTTTTTTATTTCCTTAATTTTAGTTCGAATCGTCAAACTTAGCATGTCAATTTTTATATTAAATATATATTTAATCTTATTTTATTAATCCATAATGTTATATATATAATTAAATTATAATTATTTTTAATAAATATATATAAATTTTTAATGTTAATTATTGTCGGATCGAGCAAAACCTAAGTCTCAAATTTTAAAGCCCAAGCTCAGTCCAAAAATTGACCGGATCTAATTTTTATATCCAAATCTGTTAATTGTATTTAATATTTTTGTACAGACCAATTAAAAATTTTTGCTAATTTTTAGACTTTAACAAATCGTCCGATTTATGGACAAGTTTAAATAGGACTTTGTTCATCTTTTGTGTAAATTCGCTCCGTCCTTCACTATTCTAAAAGCCTGCACAACGCGTTTGTTTGTTAACAAAGATTGTTTGTACGTCTCATTTTAATTTGGATTTATATGCACGATTTTTTTTTTTTTGGTTCTAAAACTTTAAAAAGTAAAATACTGGTTTTTAAAATTATAAATTTGTTTCATTTCGATTTTTCCATCAAAATTTTAGTTATTTTTAAACAGTAAGCATCACCTAGCACAACGCGTCAGCACATGTGACACGAAGTGATCCACCTTTTTTTCTTTTTCTTTTTTCTTTCATTTTTCTCATTTTTCTTTTTTTCTTTCCTTTATTCTTTCTTTCTTTCTTTCTTTCTTTTCCTCTTCCTTCTCCTTCTGTCTACATCAAAATTGTCCGCCTTTAAAGTAACCCAAAATTCAACTGCCCGACGCCACATCATTCATCGTTGGTTGATGTTAGGAAGGTAATATTGTAACGTTTGGTATACAATATAAAATTTTATTTAAATTGTAAGAAAAATAATATTACAGTGTTTGATATATAGTCACTTTGTTGGTAATATAATTATAAATTTCACAAAAATCGTTAAGTATAAAAATTAATTTATACATTGAAATTAATTACAAATATAATTATCATATTAAAATGTAAATAATATAAAGTTGTAATTATTAACATTGATTATCATTTGTAATAACAAATTTATATACATTATTATTCATTTGTATAATTAATTTGCAATAACATTAATTTGTATAATTATTTAAAACTACACATCTAATTATTTTATTTTAAAAATAAATTCAATGACTATTAAGCTAAGTACCTAAACTAAAAAAATATATATTTAATCAATTAAACTAATAAAACAATAAAATATTAAACTATCAAACAGAATTGTTAAAATAATAATAATAATAATAACATATAATCCAAGCATCTCTTGCCATGCCTCATTCCCTGCCCAGTCTTCACCTTCTGCTTTTGCTTGATTTACGTCTCCTGCACTTTTCCACAGCCTCTGCTTCAGTCCAAACTGTGCAGCCAACATCCCAGGCAAAGCCACACACAAGCGACGCACCAGCAAGCGAGAGGTAAAGAGACAGAGGCAAGCGAGAGAAGAAAGAAAAAAGAATGGAGGTAGAGGCGAAAGGTACAAAAATGGTGGAGGCTAATTTCGGTCAATTTACTTTGTAGAGTTGGCTGCAAAGTAATTGAAAAAAAGTGAGATACCATACGTTGCAATCACTTTACGTCCAATTAAATTACAGTGCAAAGTGATTACTTGCATTATACCAAACACCACCCAAAATCACCCACCTTTAACACTATGTTTGGATAAACATTAGTAAATGAAAAGAATG
The DNA here is from genome assembly GCA_031772115.1 of Heritiera littoralis. NCBI lineage: Eukaryota > Viridiplantae > Streptophyta > Magnoliopsida > Malvales > Malvaceae > Heritiera > Heritiera littoralis. Next base: position 205,834 of record JAPDPK010000096.1, on the reverse strand, counting down.
GAAAGGAAAGGAATGTAAACTAAAAGAAAGGAGAGGAAAGGAAAGGGTACATGTACCCCTTGTTTGGATAGCTAAAATTAATAAAGGAAAGGAAAGGAAAGTAATCCTAACAATCCTTGTTTGGTTAAACAATGGAAAGGAAAGGAAATGATTTATTGTAATGCTTTTTTTCCAATTATAACCCTTTTTGTTTTAAATTTTATAAGATAATAAGGTTAAATTTGATATTTTACATGTTAAAATTTTTTTCAAGTTTCCTTTCCTTCCCCTTTACCCCAAATTGGGGTTTTAAAAAAACTAAGTAACTCAAGGGAAAGCAAGGGGTGCTCACTCCCCATCTCTTTCCTTTCCCTTGCTAAAAAATCTTCCCAAACAAAAGAAAGGTTTACAACCTTCCTTTGTTTTACTTTCCTTTCCTTTCCTTTCCCTTTCTCACCCTCAATCCAAACATAGGTTAAAGTAACCCAAATTTCAACTGCCCGACGCCACATCATTCATCATTGGTCGATGCTAGAAAAGTCACTGAAAATCACCAAAAATTCGTTTTTTCAAGCCAAAAAAAAAAACCATCCTCCAGTACTCCAATCTTATATCTTTTACTTGAGATATGCTCTTCCTTCCTTTCTTCTCTATAATTTCCCACTCGTTAAACATAAAAAAAAATTATTCCATACACCATCGTTAAAATTTTTTTACTCTACAAACGAGATTAAGATTATAACACATGTTTTATTTTGTTTATATTTTATTTTTTATAAAATATGTGCCATGATTTTAACTTCATTTATAGAATAAAAAAACTTCACCGATAATTTATGTAATAATTATTTAAAAAAAACCCATGAGAGCTTAAACTCGGACAAAAATAAAAACTTGCCGCTGACTTTTTTGTTTCTTTATTATTATTAGTGGTTGTTGATGATCATTGTGTTGTTTTTATGGCTAATTGTGTGGAATCTTCTTTGTTCGATTGTTGACTTTAATTAGTAAAGGTTAGAATTTTCCATTTTTCCCTCTATTTTTTGGGTGTATAGCTGTGAGAAAACCTATTAACTTTCTTTATTGGAAATAATTGTAACTTTATTGGAAGATATGAGTGTATAAAAATGAAATTTTGACATTCTAAATTCTTCTTGCTTTTATTGTTTTAGTTGATTTGCTGTCTCCGTGTGGGGGTTATTGGGTTTTTCGTTATCTTAGAAATCTAAAAAATTATGGATTTATATATGATACATTGACAGTGTATGATTTTCATACACTGTTAATACACCAAAAGTTGACACCTTATCAATAGGCCATTTTATGTAAATATAAATAATTTTTTTTTAATTTGCCCATAAGGACCTATTGATGAGGTGGCAACTTCTGATGCATTGACAGTGTATAGAAACTATACACTGTCAGTGCATCATATACAAACTCAAAAATTATTAAGAACTTGCCCTTGTAGCCATAATAATAAGAGTTTGTATATGATGCATTGACAGTGTATAGTTTCTATACACTGTCAATGCATCAGAAGTTAACACTTCATCAATAGGCCCTTATGAGCAAATTAAAAAAAATTATTTATATTTGCATATAAAAGTCTATTGATGAGGTGTCAACCTTTGATGCATTAATAGTGTATAAAAATTATACACTGTCAGTGCATCATATATAATTCCTAATAATAATATTGCTTAATTGGGCTGTAAGGGCACCCTCATCCTCCACAAAATTATTGAGAACTTTTTTCATTAACGTTGATTACGAATCCCATATTGAGACATTGAGCTGAGATTAAATAGATATGAAGTTAACTAAACAGTAATAATTTAATCAGGAGTGATTGCTTTTGGGGTGTTTTGTGCTGGAATTAAATAAGGATGAGTGATATTTTATATAGGAAATTTTTTAAAATATACTTTTTCGAAAAAAATATAAAGATAAATGCATTTTTAATTGAATAATACACGTTAGGAAGCATTTGGTGGCGATGGTCGGCTGCATTTTAAATTACTTTGAGGGCCAGCGGTTTTGGTGTACAAAGGAGAAAGGGGAAAAGAAAAAAAAATACGAAAAAGGAGGAAAAAAAAAAGGAAAATAGAAGGTGGGCCACTTAGGTGGCACTTAAGGCTTAAAAGAAAAATGATGAAAAATTTTTACAGAATGACCGAAATGGATAGAGTTTATAATTTTGTCTATTACTTTTTGAAGTCTATAAATCAAAATAAAATATGGTCTAAAGTTATAAAAAAAATAAAATCAGATATATTTACGTTGGCAATAGAATTCTATCTTTAAAAGAAAAAAAAATTTGAAGAAAGTCAATCTTATAATTTAGTCTTTGTGAAATTTCGTGTAACACTACTTTATAAAAAAATCATAATAAATTCTTTGGAAATTAAATCTGATTTAGGCCAAGTCTCCGATTAAAGATTGGGTAGAAGAATATTAAACATACCCCGCATCATCAAGAAATTTAATATTTTTGTTCAATGCTTTAATTTTCTTTTATTCTCAGAAAATTTATATAAGTTTAACTCATCAACTATTAGTCTATAAATAATGAAAGACCTTTTATGCACTGTTCTCCCCCCTCGCTTTTTATTTATTGACAAATATTTTATATTTAAACTGAATATGATAATAAAAATAAATATTTTTTAATAAAAATATTTTTATTTATGTATCTCCTCTATTGCGAAATTTCAAATTTGAATTTAATGTCATTTGAATTAAATTGAAAATTTTTTTCTCACGTGGCTTACTCCTTTAGTTCTTAACCACATAAAAAAAAAAGTCCAAGCAAATAAGACGTTTTAGTGGGAATGTTCAAATTTCGATTTTAACTAAATTAGTTGATCAAATTGAAATTTAATTCTGTTAATTGATTGATTAGCAAATTATTGTGGTTGGTTAACAAAAATGATATTGTTCAAATTTGGTTAATTAACCGAATTAATCAAATTTAAGAAAAATTAAAATAAAATTAAAAAAATAAGAAACCCAAACATATTTTTAATATTTGAAATTTAGATGTAGTTTAAAGTCAATTTTGTTAGAGTATTTATCTTAATATTTTGGTATTTGAATGTTTTGTTGAATGATATTATTTAGTTTCTTCAAATATGATGAATTAATAATTTAATTTAAATGTATTTTATCATTTCGATTAATCAATTAATTCACCGAAATAATCGAATATAATTCGGTTTAGTTAATTTCAAAATTAAAAATTTTAATTCAATTAACAAAATAAAATAAAATAATATGACTAAATTCAGTTTTAACAAATTTGATTCGAAAATTTTCAAACCACTCGAATGAACACACTTACATTTAAGAGAGTTGTTAAAAGTTAATTGAATTAAAACATTCGATTAAACTTGATTTGATTAAAATAAAAAAGTCAACAACTTAAATTTGCTTAATTTGAATTTAAATATAATTTAATTTTAAATTAATTAAAATTTGAAATGACTCCTACTTGAACAATTAAAATGATTAATTTAAAGTAAATTAAATTATTTTGATTTTAAAATATAATATTTTGGATTCAAATTTTGAGGATTTGAATCCAAATGACTCAAATGTCAATTTTTTTAAAATAATCAATCCAAAATAATTCAAGCTTAAAATGATCTCAACTTAAAAATACGACATTTTCTTGTTACCTTTAACTTTTTATTTTTTGAGTAAAACCTTTAACTTTTTAGCCAATCGTTCCGTTGATTAAGATTATATTTTCTTTCTTTTTATTTTTGAAAATGTTATACCTTTTTTATTAATTCATTTGTCGATGAAATTACTAGTATAAAAAAAATTATAATTATATTCAAACTATACATATAAAAAATCAATAGCTTATAAAGACAAACCAATTACTATATAATTAAATAAATCAAACATAAAGTTCAAACAAATTAATAAATTGTAAAGTTTTAGAATTTATATATGATGTATTTTCAGTATATAAATCTTATATATTTATTGAATTATATCATGATATTTTATTAATTAATGAAATTAATAATATTTATTTTAAAATTTTATAAATTAATAAATATGTAAAATTATTTAACAATTTATGAAATTAACACAGTAATAATACATTAGATAAAAATCCGAAATGTTAAAAACCTCTTTGTCGTTAAATCAGATATTTTTGGACAAATAAAAGAAAATTGATAATTAACTATTTCTTCTTTTAAGAATTATTTTATTAACAATTTAACTTCTTAAATCTTAATGAGCCGTCCAAGAAAGACCCTTTAACGGAATCCAACGTAAGCCAGCTAAAGGAACAATGCTTTTTCACCAAAAAAAAAAAATTACTCAAATCAAAGCAAATCACATCACATTCGACTAATGTTATTTTACCAAGTCATCAACCTCAACCTTTTCTTTATCCTGGAAAAAAAAAGAACCCCAACCTTTGAAATTTTATCCAATTAAAGTATGAAGTATCAAACTTTGCCTTTATTCACTTTTCTAGTGTTTTGACCAAAATGCCTCAAACATTTTACTTCATAGGAATGTAAAAGGAGAAGAGAATTTGACCTTTAACTTTTTTTTTGAATAGTACATTTTCATTAGAAGTTACAATCACAATCAGCATATTAAATTTCATGAACAGATAACTATAAAAATCACATTATTCAAACTAGATAAACTAGTAAATAACTATAACAAACTAAACAAACTAGTAAATCACTAGATTAACTCAAGCTCATACTTGGTGAGACTCGAACCTGAGACCTCAAATTCTTAGGACCTCTTTTTTACCACTAAGTCAAGGCCTCATTGGCAAAATTTGACCTTTAACTTAATTTTTCTTAAATTCTTCTTAAAAAGGTCTAATAATCATAACACAAACTTTGGCTGTTATCGCAAATATTTTTATTTTCACTTTCCTGATTGCTTACATTAGTACAAGTTTGGTTTAATATATAAAAGAATTTATCAGTTGTGAAAATAAAAATCAAGTGTTTGGCTCTAAAGCTTTTTAAAATTTTGGTTTATGTATAAAATAAATTTGAATTTTTATTAAACTATAAATCAAAATTTTTTCAAAAAGTGTTAATTTTTAATAACATATATTTAGTAATTTTTTTCACATGTTCATTTAATAATTGACAAAATTAATTAGAATATTATACATTAATTAATTTATTTTTTTCAATTTTTATATTAATATTATTATTTTTACTTAATTAGCAAATTATTTTTATTCTATTTATTTGTTGTAAATTACCCACGGAAGTTGACCACTTAATTTGCAATGTTTTATAGAAAATAAAAGACTTGAGGTTAGATTCATAACTTCTTAAAACTTTCTATTGTGTAGTCCAATATATTATTATTATTATTATTATTATTATTATTATTATTATTATTTGATAAGTTTTTAAATTATTTATCCATATCTACAAGTGATAACTACCCACCAATAAAATTATGTTTTTAATGGGAAGATATATATAAAGAAAAATGTACAGGGTATTGGGTTCCTAATATGAGCATTCTGAAAAATACACCATTAGTGAGTTTGCTTAAGATTAGAAGATCAAATACGAGAATAACGTAACATAGTCGCGGCCCAATATTTTTGGTATCAATGGCTGAAGTTAGTATCTTGTTCCGCGCATTTGATTTATAATGTGTTGTTATTGGTGTTGATACATTGGATAAATCGATTAAGAATTCTTACATTTGTTTCACTTAAAAACTTGTGATTTATTTAATAAAGTTAATTATTTTATTTTTCATTTATTAAAAATATACAAAAATTTTATTAAATAGTTTTCAACATTCAATAGTACTTTATATTAAGTTTACTAAATGCTAATTTAATTTATCTAAGTAGTATTTCTAGAACAACTTTACTCAAATAGCATTTTTTTATAAATGTTTTCAGTTAGGCCAAATAGATCTTTAATCTAGTTGCCTTTTGTAGATTTTTTTAATATGAGTTTTGGCTTAAATTTTGTTTGGCATGAAAGAAAAGAAAAAAATTTGAAATGAAAAACTTAGGGGTCGTTTGGTATCGTTTCCTATTTTTTGTTTTTGAAAATTCTGTTTTTGTTTTATTTTGTTTTGTTTTCAATTTCTGAAAACAGAAAACATGTTTGTTTAATATTGTTACGTTTTGAAAAAAAATATTTAAACTGATTCAAATATAATAATTCAATTCACAAAACAAAATTTTAAAAATTAAATAAAAAATAATATATTTATTAAATAATAATATGTAGATAATATTAAATAATATTAAATAATATTATTTAATACCAATATTAAATATTTTTATTTAATCATATAAAAATTTAATATAATTTAAATAATGTTATAATTAAATAAAATATTAAATAAAATAATATTATTGAATTTAATTGTAATAATCATAAATTATATTTAATAATAATTTTTATTTAATTGTAATAATAATAATAATAATATTACATTATTAAATAAAATATTTAACTAATTAATTTATAATAAATTATATAGTTATTAAAATATATTATATTTAATATAAATAATATTATTTAATGTTAAGTATTTACTTATTTAATAATATTAACTTATTTAATAATAGTAGGGATATACTTTAAATTTAAGATAGAATATAATATTAAATAATAATATTGTTTAGTAAAATAAAAATTAATTATATTAGATAATAATATTAATTATTAACATATCAAAATTATAATAAATGATATTATTTAAAATATTTAATATATTCAATACATTATTATAAAAATTTAAATTAAATAATATTATAATATTATAGTTCAATGTAATATTTATTTAATTGCTTTTTATGTTTTCAACTTTTCTATATTAAAATAAATATATTAATTTTAAAATATTAAATAATATTTTATATTAAAATTTAATATTATTTTATTTAAAAAATTAATTAATTTTATTTATATTTTTATTATAAAATATTAATATTATATTAATATATAAACTCTGTTTACTTACTTATGAACAGTAACAGAAATGAAAACATGTTTCCGAAAACAATGAAAACAAGAAATTCTTGTTTCCAACAATTTAGAAATTCTTGTTTTCGTTTTCATTTTTTGAAAACGGAAACATGTTGCCAAACGTGTTTTTTGTTTTTGTTTCCAAAAAAACTGAAAACAAAAACAGAAAATAGAAAACAAAAACAAACAACCCCTTATTAATTTGATAGTTAAGCTATAAAATAAAAAAATAACTATCAATCTATACGTTGAATTAATAATTTTTTCGTCCTCACTTTTTTTTTCTTTCCTATCATACAAAAATAAAATAATAAATGCTAATATACCTTCAGAAAGTGATGGGATGACTCTCACATTCAATATGTTTGCTTCTCCAATTTTAGGATTCAATACAAGACTTTCAAGTTATATTTTATTTAAAATTAGAAGCAACTCAAACAATAAAATAATCGATAATAACAACTTAGCTACATTTGAGTTTTTCTTTTATTGAAATAAAAGAAAAAAGAAAAAGAAAAAAATATTTATGAAAATTTTCCATCTTGGTCTTAAACAAGTGAATTTGGTGTAGTATGTCAACCTTATTTCAATATTATTGATATTAATCGGCACATCAATATATATATATATATATATATATATATATATAAAGAGGGTATATTTGATGTATAGATAGTGTATACTCTTTATATATTGTCAGTTAATGAACAAAGTTTGAAAATGCACAAATTCTTATTAAGATTTATTTTAGAGATCTATATATTTTTTAATTTTTCTCATTAATAGGAGGTGTTTGTACTCAACACCCTTACCGATATTATTAGATGCCCCTCTTCTATTATTTTCTTCTTCTTTTTTTTTTTAAAGAAAAAAAGAATTGTCAATGTTTGGTTAAGAATGGGGTAATAATCTAATATCACCGTGATAATGTCATTCTCAAAAGAAGAATCCTAAATACACCTCAATTTTTTATCTTTACACCACATTTATAAGCTGACTTAAAAAGTACTAAATATACCTTACTAAAATTACAAATTTCTTCCTACTTTCTTCACCCTTTCACTATTCTTCTGTTTCTCCATCTACATCTTCTTCATCTAACTTCTGAACCTTAAACCTAAAAATCTTCAAATCAATTTATCTTCAACTCCATCTCAGGTATTATTTCTTCATATTCTATATTGAAATTGGAACACCATTGATTTGTAGATGAATTATTAAAATAAAATTTATAATAAAATTAAAACAGTGTTGTTTGCGTAAGGCAGCTTGCGCTAATACCATGTCCTTGCGTAAGTTATCTTATGCGAAGACAAGTTCCTCGCCCAAGGTAGCTTGCGCTGGCAACAAAAGCTCTGAAATTTCATTTTTCCATTTTTTTTCTTTTGAATTTCTTTTAAGGTTTCTTTTATATTCTTCCATGCTATCATAGTAGCTACTTTTTTACTCAAAATTTTCATTTTTTTTAGTTTGAGAGAAGAAAATAGTAAAAAAATTTTAGGGTTTAGAAGGAAGAAAGGGCAAGAATAAGGAAAAAGAAATGTGAAGGAGGAAGAAGAAAGTGAACTTTTTAATTTGAAAAATTTTATTAGGGTAAAATTATCTCTTCACAAAGATATTTTTATCCCAATAAATGTTGAAGTGTAAAGAGAAAAAAGTGAAGTACATATAGAAGTATAGAAGCTCTCTTCTCACAATTAGAAGGGTTCTATTCATAACCAACAAAATTATGCTCACAACCTATTTTAATAATTTTTTTAATATCAAAATATCCTTATATAAAATTACATATTTATTTTTAATTTGATAGATTTTCTATACTCTCAAAAATTCATTTTTGGGAGCCAAGAAGAGTTTTCGAAAATGGAGAAATTTCACTTTCGGGAACCCTAAAGGAACAATGATAGAATACCAGATGATACAGAGAGTTTTAGAGAGGAAGAAGAAGAATTGAAAGAGGCTTTTATTGAGAATGAATCTTGTATTACATTAGGTACATATACACCTATTTACAACTCAGGAGTCTTAGTAACTAACTCATAACAGCTAGCACTAACTAACTCTAATAGATTAATAATCAACTGTTGGTATTTATCCAGCTGTTAAGTAATAGCTGGACTTACAGCTTTGCTCTGTACAACTGTGCTAACACTCCCCTTCAATCTGAGCTCTCTAGGCTCCTCCAAGCTTCTGTTATTTGATGAAGGCAAGCTTTGAATAGTAAGCTTATTTCTCAATTGAGCAAAATTAGTGATAGATAAAAGCTTAGTAAAAATATTAGCTACTTGGTCATAAGCTAGAATGTGGCTAATAGAAATAAGTTTCTGCAATACTCTTTTAGAAACAAAAAACATATCTAGTTCCATATGCTTTGTCCAAGCATGGCAGACTGGATTAGCTGAGAGAGCAATAGTGGAGAGATTATCACACCAAATGTGAGGTCGAAGAGGAAGAGTGATTCCAATCTCAGATAGTAAGGACTGAGGCCAAGTAAGTTAAGTTATGAGATTAGCTAAACTTTTGAACTTAGCCTTTGTATTAGACCAAGAAACTATAGGTTGCTTTATAAAGCTCCATGAGATCAAATTCTTGCCAAGGAAGACAAAACAGCCAGAGATAAAACGTCGATCATCTGGATCAATAGCCTAGTCAGCATCATTGAAGCCAGTAAGAGTGAGAACTGGTGAGGGTTGTATAAAAATTCCATGCCCAAAGTACCACAAAGGTATCTGAAAATTCTCTTGACTGCCTTCCAGTGTTCATTAAGAGGTTTATGTATGTATTGGGAAACTTTGCTTACACTAAAAGCAATCTCAGGTCTGGTAATGGTAGCATATTGGAGAGCACCCACAACACTATAGTATTGTTGAACATCGGCAATAGGTGACCCTACAGTAGCTGAAAGTTTTAAGGAGCTGACAATAGGAGTAGGTAGAGGTTTAGCCTGAAGCTATTAAACTTTGTGAGCAAATCCTTAATGTACTTAGACTGAGTAAGTAAAACACCATTAGGTAAATGTTGAACTTCAACACCAAGAAAATAGCTATAAGAACCAAGATTCTTGAGAGAAAAAGCTTGGTCCAAGATTTGAATCAACTGATTAATTGCAATAGTAGAGCTGCTTGCGATGATAATGTCATCTAAATAAACCAGAATGTAGATGCAATCAAGACCAGATCGTTTGATAAGCAAAGATTGATTAGCACGAGATGAAACGAATCCTTGTTGGTGAAGAAATTGTTGAAGTTTATCAAATCAGGCCGTAGGTGCTTGTTCTAAACCATAGAGAGCCTTATGGAGCTGGCACACTAACTTTTCACCTCTGCCTTGAACCTCAAAACCTGGAGGTTGTTGCATGTAAACCTCTTCATTGAGAATGCCATTTAAGAAGGCATTGTTGACATTAACTTGACTCAAGCACTACCTTTTAGACAAAGAAAAAGAAAGCATAGCTCTAATAATGTTTCACTAAAATCCATACCAGCCTGTTGAAGATAACCTTTTGCCACCAAACGTGCTTTATATCAAGCAATGGAGCCATATGAGTTTCATTTTAACTTGAAAACCCACTTGCAGTCCATCACAAACTTGTTATCAGGACAAGGAACAAGGGACCAAGTTCTATTTTTAATCAAAGTAGCATATTTTGCCTGAGCAGCCTCTTTCCACCTAGGATGTGTAAAAGCTTAAGCAATAGTAATTGGTTCATGAGCATCCAAATCTGCTAGGTGTACCTTTGGTTTAAAAATCCCATTCTTAGATCTAGTTATCATAGGATGGTGATTATCATTGAGATTTGAAGATGAATCTAACATACCAGGTTGACTAGCAATTGATTCAGAAGAGGACTGAGGCAGAAAAGATTAGATAGTAGGTGAAAGAGGAGAATTGGAAAAAGAAAAAGGTGAAGAAGATATAGATTGAGATGTGTTAGAAATAACATTAGGAGAGGAATGATGAACAGTGAGAGAAGGTTAAGGAATAGAAAAAGAATTAGAATGAGATACAGAAGAAGCAAATAATTGAGAGTAAGGAAACTTTGTCTCATCAAATATAACATGCCTTGATAAAAGAGGTTCTGATGTTTATCAAGGCATTTGTAACCTTTTTGAATAAGGCTATATCCTAGAAAAATACAAGGAACAGATCTAAAATCAAGTTTATGAGTATTATATGGTCTAAAAAAAGGAAAACACAAAGAACCAAAGGTTTTAAGAAGGGAGTAATCTTGTTTTACCTGATGCAAGACATCAAAAGGAGACTTTGATTGCAAGGTAGTAGTTAGAAGCCTGTTTATGAGATACATTGCAGAAGAAAAGGCTTCAGACCAAAATTTAAATGGAAGAGAGGCTCGAGATAGCAAAGAAAGATCTATTTCCACAATGTGTCTATGTTTTCTCCCAACTAGACCATTTTGTTGAGAAGTATGGGGACATGAATGTCTAAAAAGAATACCTTCTAAATTAAAAAAAGGAACAAAACTCCTAAACTCTCCTCCCTAGTCTATTTGAAGAATTTTTATAGTTGTAGAGAATTGATTTGCAACCTGTTTCTTGAAATGAATGAAAGAGGACAAAGCTTCATCCTTAGACTTTAAGAAATATATCCAAGTATACCTAGAAAATGCATCTACAAAAGAAATATAATACTTGAAACCATTACCAGATAGATAAGGTGCTGGACCCCAAAGATCAAATTCAATTAGTTGAAGTAAAGAGTAAGAAGTATTTGAAAGTGAAAATGGAAGTCTATAACTCTTAGACTTTTGATAGTGGGAACAAACTTTAGTTTTATTCATTCTATATGGAACATTACAAGAAGATAGCACTTTTGAAACAACAACAAAGTATAGATGACCTAGTCTTCTATGCCAAAGAGTAAAGGTATCTAGATTAGAAACAGAATCTTCAAGTAAATCTGGTGATGTAGACAACTTTAAAACAAGTAATTCTTTGTGTATATGTGTTGACTCTCTAGAATTTGGTCTTACAGTAGTGTTGTTACCCATAAACAGATCAAGCATGTACAACGTTTGAACAATTGTTTCCTTTAGGAGAACTTTGTTGCTAGCCAGATGCTTCACCAAACAATAATCCGAATAAAATTCAAAGTAAGCATTATTGTCTTTACAAAATTGAGTTACAGAAAGAGGGTTCTTTGTAATCTAAGGAACATGAAGAACAATTTTCAATTGAAAGGTTTTGGACAAAGAATTACCAAGAATGGATGATCGGCCTATACCTGCAATGTTAAGTCCAACTCTATTTCCCATATGAACCTTACCAACACCATGATAGTCTGACCCAATATTGAGATTTTCAACTGCATTGGTGATATGATTGGTTGCTCTAGAGTTTGGATACTAGGTAGAATCAAGCAAGGAGCTGGGTGTGGCTATCATAACCTATGCATTATGTGCTTGCTAAGAATTAAAACTAGAATTAAAACCACCTTTTGAGCTAGGACTAAAACCATTACTCTTCTTGATCCAAACACTACTTCTCCAAGATCAAGATTAAAAGAAAAATCAAATCTGTGGTAGCATTTGTGAACTGTGTGATTAGAGGTGATTATTGGGCCGGGTTGGCCCGACCCGGTTCGCAACCGGATCGGGTCAATCAGGCCCAAAATCCGAACCGGCCCAGCCCGGTATGTTACCGGGCTGGGCCAATTTTAAAATTTAAAAACTGAGCCCGGTAAGGGCCTAGCTCGTTAAGGATCGGGCCCGGACTAAACCGGATCGGTTCGAACCGGTCTGGTTAAAAAAATTTAAAAAAAATAAAAAACTTTTGACTACAGTTGCACTGTTGCACTGTAGTGCAACTGCAGTCATTTTGATGGGCAACGACATTTGGCCGTTGCCCAACTTTTTTTTTAATTTTTAATTTTAATTAAATAAAAAAAAACCTTTGCTGCCACTGCGCACTGCGCAGTGGCAGCCTAGGCTCCTTGCATTGCAGTTGCACTGCAGTGCAACTGCAGTATGTGCAGAGCAGAGGCAACCTCTGCTTTGTGTTTGAACTTTGATGATTTGGCCGTTGCCCATCAATCTTTTTTTTAAATTTTTTTATTTTTTTATTCTAATTTTTTTCCTATAAATACCTTTATAATCTTCTATTTTCATTTACATTTCTTCTATATTTTCTCTCAAATCTACTATCTATATTCATCTACTCTTATTCTCTTCACTCACATACTCTTTCAATATTCACTCAACCTCTCTCAAATTCACTTAAATTCCCTTATTCCAAATTTATAACATCATCATTTCCTTTCTAAATTTCATTTTTCTTTTTATTTTATAATTTTACAAATTTTACTTTTAATTTTCAAATTCTAATATATTATATATATTCCTTATTCCAATTTATAATATCTTCATTTTCTTTATAAATTTCATTTTTCTTTTTATTTTATAATTTTGCAAATTTTACTTTTACTTTTAATTTTCAAGTTTCAATTTTCAAATTCCAATATATTATATATATCATACATATATTTTTTTTAATTTTTAACATATATTTATTTTCAAAAAAAATATAAAAATGTCAAATTTCTTTCGTCGTTCATGCTCTGTTTCTCGACCTTTTGGTTCTACTGAAATTCCTAATTTGGGTGACGAATCATTTAATGAAATCGAACCTGATATTCATCCGGAGGAGGAGCTTCCTTTGGCACCATCGTTTGGTCGTGGTCATGGTCGTGGAGGAAGTCATGCTCAAACACAATCATCAGCTGCCACCACTGCTGCTACATCATCAAGACCGAAGTTTAGTCGAAAAAAAACAAGCAGGGTATGGGAGTATTTCGACATTGTAGCAAAAGAAGGTGAGACGAATAAATATTGTGTCATCTGTAAATTGTGCAAAGGCGTTTACTCTTATAACTCCGGTGGAGGTGGTGGCGGTACATGTACGTATAAAAGGCATTTAATTACTATACATAAAATTAATCCTGATGCCGAAGAAAATGAAATTTTAGAAGGTAAACAATCTCAAATTAATACGCATGATGGTGGAAAAAATTTTAATTTTGATAATGTTCAAGCTAGACGTGGTTTAGTTAGATTTGTAGTTAGGATTGAACAACCATTCACAATTTGTGAAAAACAGAATATTTAGAATTTGTTTGTAAATATTTACAACTCGCATATATATCTGTTTCTAGACATACATTAAAAAGAGATTGCATGGATATGTTTAAAGAATATAGACAAGCTTTAATTGATAAACTTAGTAATATTTCATCTAGGGTTAGTTTAACTAGTGATATATGGACTAGTACTAATGGTATAAGTTATCTTGTTATAACTTGTCATTGGATAGATGAAGATTGGTCTATGCAAAAACGAATTTTATCTTTAGATGTAATAGAAGAAGCACATAATTCATATACTATTCATAAATATATTACTAAAGTTTGTAAATTATATGGACTAGAAAATAATAAAGTTTTTGCTATTACTTTTGATAATGCTTCAAGTAATACTGCAGTTATTCCTCATTTAATTAAAAGTTTAAACCCTGTTATGCAAGGCATATTTTTTCATACAAGATGTGCATGTCATATTATAAATTTATGTGTTCAAAGTGGTTTTAGTTCTAGTGGTACTGGTACTGGCATAGGTCTAATTGATAAAATTAAAATTTTAGCAAAATGGATTCGCACACCAAGTAATAAACGTGAATGGAAGCAAATTTGTATAACAAATAATATACCTGTTAAAGCATTTCCACTTCCCGTGGAAACAAGATGGAATTCACTTTATCGTTTGCTTTATTCTATTTTACCTTATAAAGAACTTGTTACTCCTTTTTATAACAATTATGCAAGTAGCACACATTTAGTACTTTTTGAAGAAGATTGGACTTTTATTGAATGTTGTGTTGATTTATTATCTACTTTTAAAGATGCAACCGAAAGATTTTCAACTTAATTTTATCCAACTACACCGTTTTGTTCCTATTATCTACACAATGTTTGACAAATTTGTAAAATTTAGGAATCATGAAACTTTAAGTTCTTTTGTATATGATATGGAGGAAAAATTTAAAATATATTAGGAAATAATTCCTCCTATTTATTGTATTACAACTTTACTAGATCCTAGTCAAGGTGAGGTAAATATAGAAATTTTTTTTGATTGTTATAAAGAATTTCTTGGTCTTGATTTTATTGAGGATCAAAAGTCCTCAATTAACAATCTTTTTCGAGAATTGTTTAATGTTTATGAAACAGAAAGGGAGCAATTCAACTTTAATCGAGAAGAAGAAGATTCATACGAAGAAACCGAAAGTAGCAAAAAAGGAAAAGGAATTTTAAACGCAATTAAGGAAGCAGCAAAGAAGAGAATGAAGCTAAAAGGAAAAGCGAGCGGATCGGGATTGGGATCAACAACTCGACGAAGTTCTAGCTTCAATGAGCTAGGAATTTTCTTAAGTCAAGATTTTTCTATAGATGATAACTTTGATCTTCTCCAATGGTGGAAAGAAAACTAAAAACAATTTCCAGCTTTAGCTTCCATGGCCCGAGATGTTTTTGCGGTGCAAGTTTCTTCTGTTGCTTCGGAATCCGCATTCTCGACGTGTGGAAGAATTATTGGAGACCATCGAACCACTCTTAATCCGGATTCATTGTGCATGTTAACATGCCTTAAAGATTGGTTTGATGCGGAATCGCGCAATGTCGAACTTGAAATGACCAATGAATTTGCTGATAATAATTCAGAAGAGGAGGAAGAAATTTCCAAGGCAATCCGTATAAATTATGAAGAGTAGAGAATAATCTTTTTTTTTTGTAAATTGTATGTAAAATTGTAAATAAGTTTAGTCATAGTGAATATTTTTATGGACTACGGTCCCGTGGTTTTTACCCTTCTAACTTTTGAAGGGGTTTTCCACATAAAAAATCTTTGGTCTCCTACTCTCTCCTTTTTCTCCTTTGTTGTTGTTGTTGTTGTTATTATTATTATTATTATTATTATTATTATTATTATTATTATTATTATTATTATTATTATTATTTTTATTACATACCAAATTAATTAATGTTATAATTATATTTGTTTAAAATAAATAAATAAATATTTAAAATACAAAATGAATTAATATTTTAAAAACATATTAAATAAATGAATAAATAAATAAATGAATAAATATTAAGTAAATGATATTTCAAATATAATAAATTATTTTAAATGCAAAATGAATATAATAAATGAATATAAATAAAGATATGCAAAATGAATATAATAATAATATTCATAATATCATTATTTGTATTTTGAATCAAATATCATTTTATCATAATATTATATTCATAATATAACTTTAATTTATTATAACAATAATTTTATTAGATAATTTTATAATAGTTTATTTTTACATTATTGTTACATTAATTAAATAAATTATAATATAACTTTATAATAAATTATTGTTAAATTAAACTATTAACATTATTTATTATAAAAATAAATTTACTACATTAAATTATTAAAATATATTAATATATATTAAAATAAATTAATATAAATTTTTTAAAAATAAAAATTTTAAAAAGAAAAAAAAATGGACCGAAGGTTTTGAGGCGAACCGGTCCAACGAACCGGGCCGGTTCGCCTCTTATAGTTAACAGAACCGGTCCGAACCGAACCAGTTTTCTACCTGTTCGAATCGGTTTCAATTTGGTTAGGGCCGGAACCGGTGAAAACCGGCCCGGAATCGGCCCGTAACCAGATTTATGTGTGACCAATCTTACCACTGAGTTGACATTGAGCTTAGAACTAGACATGTCTCTCCCTCGAAATCTGCCTTAGCCTCTAAAGCTTCTACCACTATCATGAGAAAAATCTCTGTAGCCTTTACCACTATTTTCATATGAAAACTTCTTTTGTTGCATCACTACGTTAGCAGAGGGTATGACATTATCTGTGAAGGAAGAATTCTGAATGTATTTGGACTTTGTAGCAAAGAGTAATGCTAATGTTGTCTTCCAATTAGGTAACTCTTTCTGTGTTAACATAGCTACCACAATGGCATCATATTCTTGCCCAAACCAGCTAGAGTAGTTTGCATCAGTTCAGTTTCATCCATTTTGCAACCACATGATTGCAAGGTGTCCCATAAAGACTTAATCTTCACCATATAATCCTTCATACTTAAGGATCCCTTCTTTGCAAATTGCAATTGCCTCTTATACCACATAGCCTTTACATTGGTCTGTGATAGAAAGTATTTCTTGATGGCTTCCCACAGATCTCTAGTAGTTTTAAACCCAACAAGATTTGGCAAAATTTGGCTATTGATGGAAGAAAGCAACCAAGATATAAGAAGTTGATCTTATCTCTCATAAACTTCATAGTTCGATGCATTACTAGTAGAAGGAATCAGATTTTTACCTTCAATGTAACCGCTTAATCTGTATCCTCTCAAAGTGGCTATAATTTATTGTTTCCATAACAGAAAATATCATCGAGCTTCACATTGATGCTTTGTGCTCCAGGATTGGCAACAAAAATGGAGGATGATTCTTTGACACTCGAGGAAACATTCTTCATTGTAGCCTCTGATACCATGATAGAATACTAGATGATATAGAGAGTTTTAGAGAGAAAGAAGAAGAATTGAAAGAGACTTTTATTGAAAATGAATCTTGTATTACATCAAGTACATATACACCTATTTATAGCTTAAGAGTCTTAGTAACTAACTTATAATAGCTAGCACTAACTAACTCTAATAGGTTAACAATCAACTGTTGGTAGTTATCCAGCTGTTAAGTAACAGTTGGACTTACAGCTCTGCTCTATACAACTGTGCTAACACTCTCCTTCAATTTGAGCTTTCTGGACTCTTCCAAGCTTCTGCTATTAACAACAATGGATGCCTTTGGCCGTAGGTTTGTTCCTTTTTTATTTTTTCAATGATCATATTTTTAATTAATCATTCAATTTAAAGAGAAATAATCTAACTCTGAAAATAGCAAATCTTGTTTTTTTTTTCAATAAAAATAATAATGTTAAGATTCAATTTCAGCAACAAAGTAGAGGTGATTATTGTTAGATCCTATATATAAAATATTATTAAGCTGCTTCCCTTCATAGATATAAATGTCATTTCTTGCAGGAAATCATGAATCATTATCACCTTTTGGCAATAAGAAGCAAAAGAAATCAATGCGCAAACCATTAATTGTGAGGACCACATTTTCTCGCATTTTGTTAAATGATTTCATAAGTTAAAAGTTATAGAAATGAAAAGGCAAAGATGAATCGACAAGAGTGGTTAAACAGTGGTATGTTGGAGAAATTGGATGCTAGCCCCATGGAATATGTAGAGACCCAAAATGACTCGAAATGGGCAAAATATTGATAATTGGAGTTTAATATACCTATGGTATAAATTTTTTCTTGACCGAATGTGAGAACCACATATTCTAATACTGTTACAATGTAAGACTTTTCACTACTGTTCAATTTCAATGTATTTTGCAGGTATAAAAGGAAACAATGTGGTGGGTCCTACAGACCCTATAGTACCCGGATGGACAGGAGGCTTGGTACCCTCGGTAAAGAGAGTTGAATAAGCCTATGGTAAGAATCTAAAACCCAAAATCCTTTATTTATGTTATTTTTGGGAAGTGTGCCAATAAATTAGAAAATGACTATTAATGACTTAGCCTGGTTGAACTTTCGTAAATAATGGTCAAACTAAATTGAATTTTACCAACCAACTAAAGTATGATAATCTATGTGTAAATAAGTTCTTGGCCATGTCAATAGATAGACTGAATTGGTGAAAAAATAAAAAGTTTACGCGATTGACCTAGTAGGGGTATTTTCATAATTTCACCGTTAGGATAAGTCAAACCTTAATAAAACCCCATCCATTCATTAAAATATGTTCAATAATAATATTTAGTGATGGAATAAAATATTTTGAAGGTAAATTGAATAGTTAAAAATATTATAGAAGTTTAAGGGTAAAATTGTTCAAAATCATTATAAGTGAGGGCATTTTGGTCATTTAGCATGTAAGATAATTATAAACTAAATTTCTACATTTTTCTAAAGGGCCGGCCACCATCTTCTTCAACCTGACCTCTCTTCCTCCATTGACAACTTAGTGAGAAAATAAGAAAGCTTCCAAAAACACCTACTAAACCCCTTCAAAACCGAAAACTTCCTTCTACAAAGCTGTTCCAAATTCAATACTCTACAAGCCCATACCAATATCTTGTGGTAAAGTGGACAAAATCAAGGAGAAAGACTTCCCCTTAAATTCGACCACCATAAGGTATTTTTATACCTATATTTTCTTTATGTTTTAATATTAGAAAATGATGGAATTAAGATAGCTAAGCATGAATTTAGCCCTAGATTGAATTAAAACTCCCTCAATTGTTCTCTTAGGGTTTTGGCCATGATTTGAAGTCCATGATTTATTGTGTTTTGTTGCATGAAAATGGTGCTAAATGGATGAAGAACAATGATAGAACATGAAACTGAGCTTAAATTGTTGAAAAAGCTTGAGTAGTCTTCCATGAAGCATTCGGCCAAGGGAAGGGGACATGGGTATGGTGCTCAATTTTATGTGTTCTAGGGCCCATGATACTATATAAATTAAGAGAAGACTGTCGGTGCCATCAAAATCGAAAACGGAGTTGATATAGGCATAGTTGCATTTTACCACCGGTGTAAATTAGATTGCTTTAGTGACTACTGCAGACAATGTGATAGATTTTAGTGAAGAATAATTTATTATAATTAAAGTATGGTGAAATGATGGTGTTGGCATAATGTTTTGCAGCCCAAGAGTGAGAATAATCGCTTGGTGCCATTGGTTATTTCGGAGAATTTGACAAGTAAGGGATGAGTATGGAAGACGTAGGGATACTGTGAATGCATATTGTGATTGAAAATGAATTTATGAAATTGTTTTGAAGTCAATGGCTTTGGAATTGTTGAAATTGTGGACTTTAGCTGGTTTTATAAACTGTGTTTTCATTGTAGGATGGTTAGGGTAGAAACAGCCATTATACTACTGAAAATTCTAATAATTTTATGGAATTACCTTTTAACATTCTTGAATATTAGAAAAGAGAGCTTTACTTTCTTAATTTCATCTTCTTCATGAAAATGTCATATTTTCATTATATACTGAAAAATAATATTTAAAAATTCATGTTATCGAATTTTATGTATGTGACAGTATTGACATGTTCTTATAACTTGTTTACAGATAAATAGAACATTTTTAGAAATGAATACTAATTTGTGAATATTTTATGAATTTTTATTACTGAATTGTTATGTTTCCAAAATATGCATTTATGGGCTAACTAAAGATTTTATTACTGAAATTAATTTCTTTAATGGCATTTATACTGCTTATAAACTGTTTTGAAACTGTTAGGCCCGTATCATGCTAACCTACTCTTACTGTTACTGTTATTGTACTGTGTCGATAGACCTGCCAAGTCTTCAGCTTCCGTAGTTGTCACTTGGCAAGTGTACACTGTGGACCCTTAGACTAGGGCCATATGTCTTATTGTTACTGTTTCTCCATTCTTGGGATACTATTATGGCATGATATCTATTGGGTGTTGCCTGGTCTCCACTATACTGTACTGTTTTACTGAATTAAATTGTTTATATATTAACTGCACTGAAATTTCTAAAGTGTTTATTGTACTGTTTATTGGATTTCTATACTGAACTGTTTACTAAAGTGATTCAGTTAAACTATTTATATATTGTTCATATACTGAAATATTGCATGATACTTCAGATACTTCAAAGTATCTCCCATACTCTATCTGGTTACCTAGCCGACTATAGTATCCTTCCTAAATTGTCTCTTAATGTACGGTAGAAAAATTAAATGATTTTATGCATACAGATTTCATAGTATCAGTTTTTGCATACGAATTTCTTACTGGGCATTAAGCTCACCCCCTCTTTTCCCACTTCACAAATTATCTGCAGTGATATATTGTTCCATGGATTGGCTGCGTTTTGGTACCCTCAAGCAGTAGTTATCTGATTTGTTTTATTTGTTCAGACGTTTATGTACAGTACTACTTTTGTATAATTTATATACAGGGGATGTAAATTAGTGAAACGTATTGAAAGTAATACTTTTTATGTAATGTTAAATATCAGTTACAGGTAGACTTTTATTTATAAATCGATTACTATTACAAGTGAATGGTTATGAAGGCGTCATAGATAACCCAACAAACTGACTGAATATGTGATTATTGATATTTACTGTATATAACGGATCGTTACACTGGAAACCGATTTGAGGTACTTAAGAATTAGGGCCAACAAATTGGGAAATGATGATTTTGTCCACAGTCAAAGATTTGAAACTATGATAAAGTCAAACATAGGTTGACTTTTGACCCATGACTGAATACAGTCTAAATATCTCATGGTAAGGTTTGACCCCAAACTAATTTGAGAATCGAAATCTTAAGAAATAGATGAAAACAGAGTGAATCTATCAAATGGCTTTCGATTGAAGATAAATTTATTTCGAGAAATTCCCCAATGCTATACAGCCCTAGAGGACACTGGAAAATTGACTTTTCAAGATGAAAAGTGAATAAAAATAAATAAATTAATTTATTGGAATGCTTGATAAATTTAATTGAAATGGTATTACTTCGAAACGGTGTTTCAGGAAACACCGAAATTTATTGAAAATTAATAAAAAAATTTAGATATAATTATTAAAAAAATAATTATTAAATTGTTTCAAGATAAATTTAAGTCATGGGGAGCACAGGAAAATTATTTAAGGCTTTGTTTGGAGGAAAAAAAATGAAAAATGAAAATTTGAAAGTGAAAAAGTGTAGTATAACTAAACAAGCTTTAGTAAATATGATTTAAAACTGTCATTACCATCACAAATCAAGTTTTTGTTAAATTAACATTAAAATCACATGTTGAAATTAATTTAAAAGCCAAAAATCTATTGCCTTTCTTTCCCATCTCACCTAAAACCCCATTTTCTACTCAACTAAAGCTTCACTTGCAGGGCCACTGTGTGAGGCCAAAACACCCAGGAAAACGACCTCTGTTCAGGTTGGTCAAGATCAATTATAGCACTATCTTCCCTCTATAACATATCCAAATTTCAACTTAAATGGAGTTCATTTGGCTAGTGAAAAGTTGCTAGAGACTCTGCCTGTCAAATTGCCCTGTTTTAGGTGTGATTGAGAGACCACCGTGAGAGGCTGAAAAGGCCAGGAAAACGGCATTTTCTCATTACGGCCAAGAAGGATCAATTGAACCCCTGCCTCATCTCTACCACATAGTCGAAAATCAGCCAAAACGGACCTTATTGGTGGGTAAAAACTGAGTTGGAAGTTGACTATGCAGAGGTGAGACTATGCTGGAAATTTTAGTTTGCTTTAAAATGAATATATGTTTATTTCTGATTTTTATAAGCATGAATCTAGTGTTAGAAAGTTATAAAAACACTCCTAATGTAGTAAAGGAAATTCAACCAAATGGATTTTGTGTGGAAAAGTTGTATAATTTAGATTGAAAATAAGATAGTTAATAATATGCATGATCTTAAGCTTAAACTTGTGTTAGGTTTTGAAGAAATTTAAACAAAGATTATGAGAGGGGTTCGGCCAATAGGAATTTTATGGGGCTAGTGTGCTTAAATTGATTTAAATGTTATGAAGAGTAATATTAGGAATAAAGAATAATACCAGGATAGTTAAAACCGAAAGAAAATGGTTTGAACATCAAAAAGTGCACTGAGCTAGGTGAAGGGTACTATTAAATTGAGACTGAAATATTAATTTGATAATTTTAAATGAGTTGAAAAATAATATTTAAAGTATCAGTATTATTGAAATTGATAAGAGATTGAAAAGAATTAATTAAACGCTAGAAGCAATTTTGACTCCGGTAAGAAGTAGACCGAAAATGTTATTGTATTAGGAAATTAAAATCGTTATTAAGTACTCTAAATATTTAGTAAAGGAAGTACTGGGTTGTTTCTTCATTTGAATACTGATTGCAGCTAAGGAATACTTAGGAGCGAATTTTGAAAAGGAAATGATAGTCGCTAGTGAGTTGCAATCGAGGGAGTTTCAGTTAAAATAGCAAGGAACGAGGTACGGGACTTTTATAAAAGAAATATAGGATGGTGCCATGAAATTCCAACTAGATTGTTTTTATGAAAGAAAGTTTTCTTATGCCACTTATAATGTTTTTCAATGAACCTCACTACCATTCTATTTTAAAATTATTATAGTAATGTATTTTCATAAAGTGATTGGTGAAGAATGTATTGAATGATTTGACTTTACTGCGATTGAACTGTTAAGTATCTGAATTGCTTTGAAAACTGTATATGGGATTGAAGCTATTTGGAACTGTCTCTGGGATTAATAACTGATTTTACTACTGTTTCTGGATTGAGTAACTGTTGAAATTGTTTTATAGAATTGAAACTGCATTGGAACTATTTGTGGATTTTAAACACTTTTGAGGACTGAGTTATGGATTTAACATTGATTTGGAACTGTTGAGTATTTGAATTGTTGAAAACTGGATTGTGGTTTTTGTAACTACTTGCATTAGGTCCCATTTTCTAAAAGGTTATGCTACCAAATTTTATACGAAATTTTTTTATGTAAAGGGATCGTTATTTTCCCTTATAAAAAGAATTTAGAAGAGATTTATTTAAGATCAGGTTAAAAATGGATTCTAGAGTTTTGTTTAAAATTTAACTTGAAAAGGTTTTATGAAAATGAACTATGTTTTAGAAAAGTGTTTGGTGGATTTTTTTAAAGATATCAAACGTCTGAAGATTTAGATCATACGAACAGTTTTGGTTTAGACCTATGAAATCAAAATAGAATTGCATCATAGGAATTACGTATAGTTAAGTAGTTGGACTTATATAACTGCATGAATCATATGTATAGCATTTAATTGAAAGGTTATGCATTATGATTTTTGAAAAGCACTATTTTGAAATATTTAGATGTCTTGAACAAAATATTGATTTTGAATATTTTCTACTTTAAGGAAAGAAATAAATTAATTGATCTCATTGTTTTACTATACTGAATCGTTTTAACTGGTAAATGATAACCCATCCATTTTTGTTTATTGTACTATAAAGATACATTTTGTATTGAGATGTTTCGATTTAAATTACATTGAAGTGATACTGAATTTCTATGAATGAATTGTTTTAGAATTGGTGGGTTATTATAAATGTTTTTGAATGACAAAGGGCTTGGATTTCCTCCTAAAATCGTATTCTGAAAAGCATCGTAATTGTATCGGTTTAAAAAGTGTAAGCTATATTTTATTGAAAACTGAGAGATCAATCCAAATGATTTGGAGGCATTTGACGTTCCCATAGTTACTTGTTGGCAGTTATGCAGTACTGTATTGTTTGTTGTTAGACTTTGAGCAAGTCTATAGCCACCTCTATATCACTTGCTCTTTGGTACTGTGGGATGCACTGTTTCGCTATTGAACCTGAGCAAGTCTTCAGTAGTCCTCAGATGTGATTGGCTTCATGACACTGTACGAACATCTCTTTGATTGTGGTAAGATGTCATTAGTGTTTACTCCCTGCTAGGACTACTGAAACCGCATGATTTCTATTGGGATGTTGCCTTGTCTCCTTCTAAATTGTTTTGAAAGAACTGTTAGATTACTGAACGGTTTTAACAACTGTTACTAATTTGAAATGAACTGAAATGACAATTACTGAGCTGTTTTAACTACTATTACTGAACTAAACCATCTAATTATTGAACTATTTTTAATGACTGTTACTGAACTGTTTTAACGACTGTTACTGATCTGAATTGAACTGTTTGACTACTGAATGTCTCTCTATGAAATTGTTTTAAAAGAAATGTTATTGGTTGGAAGAATGAATGATTTATACTATCGAATTTACTAATTTACTGATTGATAGAATATTGTTAGTTTTATTGAAATATAAGAATGAATTATGAATGTTTTATTATGATTGATCGTTTTAAAAGTTTATGCATCAATTGATTTGAAAAGTACATGTTTTGGTATTGCATTGGACCGAAATGATTGCATAGTTTGTAAATAAACATTTTATTAAATCGTATTGCATTGAATTGTTTTGAAATACCATTGATCATATGCATTAGATGTCCTTATTGCCACAATAGGAACCCTATAGTCGCTATGTTGGAAACTAGGACAAGTGAGGTGCTTTAAAGCATCTTTCCATACTCACATCGGAATTCCCAACCTACTATAGAAACTTCCCTTCCGAGTCTATGTTTATTGTCAATGGTCTCTATTATTATTATAGAAATATTTATAGATTTATTGCATATAGATGTCTGTTTCTTTTATATACGTTTCCTACTAGAAGTAAAGGTCACCCCTTATCTACTCTTATAGATCCATGCCACTGAGTATAATTGAGGTAAAATTTTGAGGCCCGAGGAAGTAGTTTTCCCCAAGAGCCTAATTGATGTATAGACGGTATATATTTTAAGTTTTTATGTTTGTATTTCCGGACTATTCTGCATAACAGTTATGAACATATTTTGGGGATGTAAACTATATAAGCAAATATTTATGTAAATTGTTGCTGTAAGTAAGGGTTAAGTACTATTAGAATAACCCCGACGATGATGCATAAATATTATATATAAATTACGCATATATATATATGTAAATTAGTTGTTTTAATAAACTAATTATTTTTCGGTATAAAGTAACTAGAGATGTACTAAATATAAAAAAGGAGCTTAAGAAAAAGAAAAGTTAAACGAGTGATAAATGAAAACAAAAGTGTTAGATTACATCACCTATTAGACTGGGACCACAGGGAATATTAGAAATAATAGTGAGCTTAGTAGGCTATAGCTAATAACGTAATGAGCTGACACTGTATCCCGACAAACCAAACGGAAATTTTATGCATAGAAAAGTGAAAAAGAAAGTGGGAAAAATGAAAAAGTAATTGAAAAAGTCACGATCCAGGTCATGACATCAACAGGCAGTGACATCTAGGTGCCATCATCCATCAAACCTTTTGATGGAATCTTGGTCGAGATCCATCTTCTCATGGAAGGCAAAATCAAAATTCAAGTCAGGCAGTAATGGCTAGCGATAGTTTTACTGGCCATTACTGGTTGGCGAAAATTCTTTTTTGCCAGATTTTTCGCCAACCATTCCGCCAGAATCAAAACATCAGCTCATGGGGGACTAGGGTTCTAATGAATTTAGAGTAAAAGAAATAAAACAAAACTCAAACTTAAATATAACAAATTAACAAAAAATTGTTGCATAAATGAAAAACTTCTCTTAGATTCAAAATTTTTTTTGAAGAGATTGAACAGAATGTTATGAGAAATTGTGAGAATTTAGGTTGGTTGCGATGGAAGGGAGAAAATAGCAAAATATTTGAGGTTTGTAGGTTGTGAAGTGAAGGGTATTTTTAATTATTAGGTTTTAGGGTTTAAATTGTTTTAGTAAATAGGTTAGGAGGAAAAATTGGCAGGTTGCTAATAGAATTAGTAAACTAGTAAAAGTGTTGGACTTTGCCTCAGGAATAATAATAAACTAGATTTAAACCCGCGATGCATGATGATTATTTTAATTTATAATAATTTTTTAAAAAATAGAATTATAAAAAAATTATTTTGAAATACATGTTGAATAATGTATTAAAAACTTGATGCATATATAAAACACACAAATTAAAAAATAATTCAAAATCAAATAACCATTAAAAAAATTAAAGAAAAATTAAATATCACAAATCTTAAATATATTTA
Source organism: Heritiera littoralis (assembly GCA_031772115.1). Taxonomy (NCBI): domain Eukaryota; kingdom Viridiplantae; phylum Streptophyta; class Magnoliopsida; order Malvales; family Malvaceae; genus Heritiera; species Heritiera littoralis. The sequence goes on along the minus strand of JAPDPK010000096.1, from coordinate 179,027 downwards.
ATAAATGAATTAAATAACAACAATTTTAGTGAAAACAATCCTTACTATATTAATTATTAATAGATTATTGGTTAATATTGCATATTTGAAACTGATTTATTTTTAAAATTTGAATTTAGATGACTTCAAATTAATCTTATAAAATTAATTAGTTTTGAAAAACTCTATTTTTTAGGATTTTTTAGGATTTTTAAAAAATTATTTATAATAGTGTCAAACATAAAAGGTAAGTAAAGTAAAAATGTTATAGAAATAAAACTAAAAAGAATTAATTATTTAAGTTTTTAAAATTCAAATCAATTCAAAATAATTAAATACAATGTTTAAGATCATACACGTTTCAAGAGAATAGATAATCCATATGTACATTTTTTCCAAATAAAATAATTGAACAAATAATTCTGAAAAAGGAATAAATGAAAATTGAAAAAAGATATGGAAGCCTAATTTAATACTAAAATATATAAACTTAAATATCCTTTTTTTAATGTTTTTGATAAAAGATCTAAAATTTTAAGATAATTTTGATCTTAAAAATAACATAATAAGTGATAAAAAAATTTAAAGTCTGATATAAATTTTATTTGATTTAAATTAAAATAATATAGTTGAAATCTATTTTGTTAAAATTTCAAATATTTTAAAATTAAATAATTTATTGAATAGGATCATTATATAAAAATTAAAATCAATTTATTATATTTTTGAAAGAATCAATTGATTATTTTAAGCATAAAAAGTAAAGGTATCTTCTTAGGATATTTTATTTTTAGCCAAGTGTTTTGGCTTTTATATATATATAGAAGATTGTTAGAAAAAAAATTGAATCTTATTGAAATTAGAAGTGTAACATTGATCAATGATTAAGTGAATTTTTGTGCACATTGTATATTTTTTTTGTGTAAATCATAGGTATCCTCATCCGTTTTAACGGTATGAGACTATTCCTGCTCGAGGCTTAGTCACAGTTAAGGCTCTTCACCCCTCCCCAAAGATGTGTTTAATGAAGATCAAACCTGAGAGCTCTTCCTACAAACTCAGTCTGCATTGCCAACTGAGTCACAACCTATGAGTGTGGACATTGTATACTTTAAAGATGAAAAAAATTCAACTTACTACACATATCACATGTTCATATAAAATATGTTTGTCTTTTTCTTTAAAAAAGTGTATCCATATAAAAAATTTATACCAAGATTAATTATTTTTATAAATAATGTATATAATAACAGTACATGTATATTGATAAAAGATGAGTAAAGAAATTTATAAATAATATGGGATTTTTTTTAATTTTTAAAATATATAAATATATATGTTTATCTTTTAGAAATTGAAATAGATAATTGATTTAAAAAGATAATTAATTTATTTTGAAATTTTAATGTATATAGATTTCTATCTATAAAAAAATTGGAAAAAATATTAATTTTTTTTGGATATTACATGTGTCGACTTTTTAGACTATCCACATAGGATGTCCTACTTGTAATCAAATGGTTTGGCTTATATATATATATATATATTGGATTAATATTTTTTATAAAAAATAATAATAAATTTATGATTATTATTCAATATACTGTCAGTAAAATTTTTAGACTCTACAAGTAGAGTTAAGATGCTGACACATCATTTTTTTTATTTTTTAATATTTCCTAAAGGGTATTTGTCACAATCTTAACCTTTTTCGTGGAGTTTAAAAACTCTATTGTAGTGTATTGGATAATAACCTATAATTTTCTATTTTTTTTGGAAAAAATTGATGTAAAGAAAAACAAATTCTTGATATAAATAAAAATGTTTTGACAGAAATAAAAAAAGTTAAGAAAAAACCTAACAAAAAAATAAAAGTAAGAAAAACCCTAACGAAAAAATAAAAGTAAGACAAAGCCATGCGTCATGTGGCATCACCAATGAAGAGTTTTTCTTGTAAAATTAATCTATTGCATAGATTGATGAAAAATTCTTTTAATAATAATAATAATAATTTGTATAAAGCAAGATCATTATACGACTCGCGTGGCTTTAAAACTAGCAAAGGAGTTTAACCCAAAAAAATAGCAAGGAGGCGATTTCTTTGCTGGGTGATTCGGCAACCCAATCACACTAATGGATTTCATTTGCCCTTGCTACTTATAGTTAGAAAGCAATTGAAACTCTTAGTAAGAGCCACTAAAGAGAAGAAATTAAGTCTTATTAAACTTCTCTCTCAAGGTTTTATCCCAAGATATATAGATTGTGAGCATTTCCTTTTCTGCAAATTCCCCCATCTAACACCAAAAAATTTAAATTTTCTCAATACTCTTAGCCTAATAGCACTATATCCAAATCCTAATTTTCCAAATCCTTCATTGCTCTTCTCAAATTTGTAATGGATGCATCTATCGGTAACTTTCTCATTTCACTTTCTTTAAGAGGAATGCTAGGAAAAATTACTTTTAACAGTTACTTTTAATACTCTCACTCTTATTAGACCACTTCACTTTCTATTTTTATGTGAAGATCGGTTACGTACAATTACAGGTTATTTGAAAAGTATTTTTAGAATCCATATACTTTAGCTTTTTACTTCTCAATGGGTAACCCATTTTCATGTAAAATTAGCAAGTGATGTGGCCCAATAAAAGTGAGAGTATTAAAAGTGACGTCTCTAGCATTCTCCTTTCTTTAATTATAATACATCAGAAACGGATCGTTCACTTTTTTTTGTATGTTGTTGTTGTTAGCAAATTAGGTGTGCTTTCTTTCTCAAATGTTGTAAACAAATTTCTGGTTTAGACACCTCATGTCATTTTTGATTAATTACTCTTAAAACCTAGTAAGTACTGTGAAATCCACAATTTCCTTTAATCTCTCCATATTTGTACAATGTTTCCATTTAAAATGATTAACTAAATTTCTTTGAGAGGTTGTATGGTGTATTATAGGTAAAGGAGGAAACATACCAAGTGGGCCCCACAAGATAAATTGTAACCTGGATGGATCTTGAAGTGGAAAATTGTGAATCGTGGGCTCAAAATACTTAAGAGGTAAGAATACAAGTTCTTGAAAATATTGGAAATTGATTTACTGTACCATTAAGGACATTTTGGTAATCTTGTCCATATTGTCGCCCACTGATATCTTGAAGATCAAGAAATTAATCTTGTTATTATGAGAATATTTGAAGTATGAGAAAATAAATATTAGATTTTAATGTGTTTAAAGGACATGTGGCATATGGAAGAATAAGAGCAATTAATGGTCAAATGTCAAATGGTCAAAGGTCATAAAGATGATGAGTAATGGATAAAGACTTAATAAAGCTTGAATTGTCATCATCCTCATTAAATGCCGGTAGCCATGGTAGCTTTCTCTTAATTTTCTCTAAGCTTCCTTTCATACTCACCTTGACAAACAACTTCCTTCTTCCATCGAATCAACCAGCTTCCTTAACAAAAATCGTTACTTATCACTAGCTCTAGCTATACCTGTAATTTGGACAGCTAAATCCAAGGCTTTGGGGAGTATTTTGGTTACTGAAATTTTGGTTACTAACAAAGGTAAGAGAAGAAGTTAATTATTTCAATTCTGTTTATGGTATGGAGTTGTACTAAGTTGATATAGCATGTGTATAGTCTTGAAATAAGGCAAGGCTAATTGTAGAGTTTTTCAAGGGTTTGGTCAAAAGAGAGTTTGTGCCAAGTAAGGGTTGTAGGATGAAGTTTAAGTGTTAAAAGAAGTATTAGTAAAGTTTAATCTAAGTGATGGATTGACTTATTAATGGGTATTATGGATATATACATCGTTGAAGAAGTGAAAGACTAAGTGGTAGTGCAGCAAGCTATTGCATTTTCGCATGAATTTAGGTAAGGAATATATGTAACGGACGTAGGGTGACTATGTCTGCATGTGGTTGCATGATTTGGTATTAAATGAAGATGTTTTAAAGTGCAGGAAGGTTAAAATCTCGGTTTTTCTCCTAGTTACGATTTGGCTCGGGGCAGTCGACTGCTCAGCGACAACCATGACGTACTTATTTTCGAAACCGACATAGAGCAGCTGACTGCCCTATATAGCAGTCGACTGCCATTTTTCCAGAAACATTCTGTTTGCACACCAATCGACTGCCAATGAGCCAATCGACTGCAATTTCTCAAAAGACATTCTATTTGTGAATCAGTCAACTGTCCCATTTGACCAGTCGACTGCCCTACTTGCATCTGAAATTTCAAATATTTTAAATAAAAAAAAGAAAATAAATTTATTAAAATTTTATATGCTATAGCAGTCGATTTCCCTAAAAGAGCAGTCCACTGCCCCTTTTATAAATAATGGTTTAACCCTATTTCATCTCAAAATAATTCGATTTCCATTAAAATATATAGGAATGCTTATGATTATTAATGGTTTTCGAAAAATGACAATTTTATAACAAATGTTTTGAGATTATTGACTCCTTTGGTAATCATGCATAATTATGTGCTTATTATTTGTATTTGGCTGAGGAACAATAGTCCAGTCCTCAGTACCAGAGTTGTCACCTGACTAGTGTTCGCTGTGGCTTATCGACTATGGCCATTTGTCTCTTATATGTGTTTGGTTTAAGGGAGGATCCCTAGCCCATACGTGGGTACGCCACTTTATATGTGCATCCCTTATGGGATTTATTTGGTGCATGATTCTACAGGATGTTAATTGTCTCCCATCTATTTGAAGATTATTTGTATATGCAATTTCAAGTGAATTGATACATATGACAATATTTGAAGTATATGAAAATATTTGAGTTATTTGAATATATGCAAGTGACTTCATATGATTTGATTATATGTTATATGGTATTTGACGAACTATATGGTATATGTTTTTGTAAGAATTTTACATGACATTATAGAGCCAAAAAGGAAAACTGCATATAGTGGCATAGTACGCTCTTTTATATATATTTCTTACTGAGCGTAAACTCACTCCTTTACAACATTTTTTCATCCAGATTAATTGCAGTGAATTCCGCTCCAGATAGAGGAGCTTACTTTTGAGAGCTTATAGTATACTTCAGCTATTGTACAGTACATTGATGTATATTAGATCATTAGGGATGTAGGTTATGTAAGTTATGTGAGATCCTGTGTATTTGACTTATATGTATATATGAAAAATACTTTTCATTTGAAATTGATATCATTATGTTAAGCAACTAAAAAGAATGCGTAAGAAGAAAGAAGGATGATATTGACAAACAGCCTAACCAAAACTTAAGTGACGAAAAAAGTTAGTTGTTATTTGATAAAAAGTTAGTTGGTATTGTATTTAAAAAGTGGACGTAACGGGACGTTACAAGATTGGTATTAGAGCGAAGTTAGTCTGATGTTTGTCGATGTCATTAGGCTAGAAATAGTAACATCCCCATATATTGTACTTGTTTAAATACATATATGTGGTATAACTACTGAAAGTTATAATAAACGTTTGATCTTGTAGTGATATTGGCAGAATGAGCATCGTAGAAGGGGTACTGTTAGAGGACGAGGACGGGGTCGAGTAGAACCGCCCTCAACACAGTCTCCTCTTCCATCTCCACCGGGTAGTCCGAACTCCCGATTGTCGAGAATAGAGAGGAGTATTGAGACAATGGCCACTCTGTTCACTCAGTTTATGTCAAACTTCCCAAATATGGCCACTAATGCACCAACAGCCCCACCTACAGTACCTCCTATCCCATCTGGGAATACTCCTCCTACACCTTATACTCCACTAGCACAGCTTGAGTTGCCCCCACCAGTCCAAGCTCCTGAAAGGCGAGATCCTAACGCCTATTGCAGTGTGGTTTTGATTAAAGAATTGAAGAAGTTGGATCCGCCTAAGTTCAAAGGAGACATGGATCTGTTGGCCGCAGAGAATTGGGTAAAGGTGGTCACTAAGTTATTCGGATACATGACATGTTCCGAGAAAGAGAAGGTGGGCTTGGCGACTTACTTATTAGTGGACGAGGCAGAACATTGTTGGCAGTCCACAAAAAACCATATTGGAGGCTAGGCATCCAAAGGTAACGTGGGACATATTTCTAGAGGTATTTAATAGACAATACATCCCACGCAGTGCTCAGACAAAGCTGAAAGTGGAGTTTCTGAACTTGACTTAAGGGACTATGTCAGTTGATCAATATGAGTCAAAGTTCACTACTTTGAGCAGATTTGATTCAGAGGTTCTGAGGAGCTAAGAGCACAAAATTTACAGATTCATGGAGGGATTAAGACCTTCAATTAGGTCTAAATTGTATCCTTTGGATATCACTACTTATGATGAGGCAGTTTGTAAGGCTCAACTGTGTGAGCAGGATTACGAGTTTCACCAAGCTGCTTTCGAGCCAAGGGTAAAGGCAAAGAAAAGATGAAGCGGAAGTCAAATGAGAGAGCCTCTGGTGATAGATATCCATTCAGGAGAGATAGGAAAGACACAGGGACTCTAATAGGTAAGAAAATGAATTATAAGAGAATAATATTTACCCTAATTTAATGATTGGATAGAAATATACTGAAACTTGGGAGTTCTATGATGGTTATGATACAGGGACTCCTAGATCTACTGGGATTAAGATAAATGATGAGAAATCTCGATATTCAGCTGGTAGTACCGCGAGCTCGCCGAAGAGTATAATGCAGAAATGCGAGCACTGCGGGAGATTCCATGGGTCACAGCCATGCTGTATGGCGAGTGGGGCTTGTTTTTGGTGTGGTGAGAAGGGACATAGGATTAAAGATTGTCCTAAGATTTCTCAGGGGGTGTCCGAAGAATCAGATACGACTACCCAGCCTCAACATAAGGCCACGGCTGCAGAGAAGGGAAAGAAAGCCGTGACTCAAGGTCGGGTATTTGCGATTGATAAGGAGTCCATCGATGCTTCATCTAGGGTGATTAAGGGTAAGATTTATCTTTTTGATATAAATGTCCTTGCATTATTTGATCCAGGCTCTACACACTCAATTGTTTCTCCCATAATTGCTATGAGATTACCTATTGAACCAGAGCCTTTAGGACATTTGTTACAAATAAGTACACCATTTAGGGAATCCCAAATGACGAATATAATATATTGTAATTGTAAGCTATGGGTAGGAGAGAGGGAATCGAGAGTTGACCTAATCCTATTGAATATGTACGAATTTGATGTTATATTAGGAATGGATTGGTTGGCTAAGAATCATGCAATATTAGACTGTTATGCAAAAACTGTGACTTTCTCTTCGCCTGTTAGCTATGTTGTAAATTTTGCAAGTGTTTAATGCAAAAGCATAATTGTTAAGTAACTTATTTGAAAATGAATTTGATAGAACATATTTGTTATTTGAAGGATTTATAGCCTATGTGGTGGACGTAGAACAAAAACGTCCTGAACTTCGTGAAATTTCGGTAGTCAAGAATTTTTTATGTGTTTCCGGACCAACTTTCAGGAATTCCTCCGGATAGGGAGATTGAATTTCCTATTGATTTGGTGCCAGGAACGAGACCTATTTCTAGACCTCCCTATTGGATGGCTTTAGTAGAACTCAAGGAATTGAAGAAGCAACTTCAGGAGCTATTAGATAAGAGGTTTATACGACCCAGCGTATCCTCGTGGGGTGCTCCTGTGCTATTTGTCCGAAAGAAAGATGGCAGCATGAGACTTTGTATTGACTACCGATGGTTGAATAAAGCTACGATCAAGAACAAGTATCCTCTTCCCAGGATTGATGATCTCTTTGACCAACTTCTGGGTGCACAAGCCTTTTCTAAGATAGACTTGAGATCGGGATATCACCAATTGATGATTAGGAGTGAAGATGTCCCTAAGATGGCATTTAGGACACGGTATGGTCATTATGAATTCCTAGTAATGCTGTTTGGTCTAACAAATGGACCCACAGCATTTATGAACTTGATAAATGAAGTGTTCAAACCCTATTTGGACAAGTTTGTCATTGTGTTCATCGATGACATATTGGTATATTCAAGATCTTGGGAAGAGCATGAGCAGCATCTTTGGATAGTCCTACAGACCCTCAGAGATCAAGGATTGTATGCCAAGCTAAGTAAGTGTGACTTTTGGCTAGATCAAATCTCCTTTTTGGGCCATATAGTCAATAAAGATGGAGTTTCGTCGATCCATCTAAAGTTGAAGCTGTGGTGCAGTAGGAGAGACTTAAAACAGTGACGGAGATTAGGAGTTTCTCAGGTCTAGCGGGATATTACCAACGATTTGTGGGGGAATTCTCAAGGTTAGCTACTCCCTTGAAGCGCTTAATGCGCAAAGAGGTGAAGTTTGAATGGAATGATGCTTGCGAGCACAGTTTCCAAGAGTTGAAGCGCAGGTTAATGACTACACCTATTCTCACCATTCCTAGTGGTTCTGGAGGATTTTTCGTATATAATGACGCCTCTGCACAAGGTTGTGTGTTAATGCAGCATGGCAAGGTAGTTGCATACGGTTCTCGCCAACTAAAGGACCATGAGAAGAACTACCCAACTCATGACTTGGAGTTAGCGGTAGTGGTATTTGCTCTAAATATTTGGAGGCATTACTTGTATAGTGAGAAATTTCAGATTTTTACGGATCATAAAAGTCTGAAGTACTTGTTCTTTCAGAGGGAATTGAATATGAGACAGAGGAGATGGCTCGAGCTTCTGAAAGATTATGATTGTGAAATCCTATACCACCCGGGAAAGGCCAATGTGGTGGTAGATGCTCTGAGTAGGAAGCATGTGGGGATAGTATCGTACATGATGGTCCGAGAGTATGAGTTACTTGAGCAGTTTGCTAGCCTTAGCCTAAATGTTACACCTTCGGAACAAATTGGGATGATAGCTAGTATATGATAGAACCGGAGTTGATAGGTAGAATTCGGATTGCTCAAAGGGAGGATACTCAATGTGTTGAGGTTATGGATCAGATTCAAGCAGGTATGCCATCAGAATTTACCATTGGTAGTGATGGAATTTTGAGGTTTAGGAATCGTATATGTGTTCCTAGTGATGAAGAGTTGAAGAAATTGATTTTGATTGAAACACATTCCACTAAGTATACTTTGCATCTAGGAAATCCTAAGATGTATCACAATCTACGTAAGGTATATTGGTGGTCGGGCATGAAAAGAGACATAGTAGAATTTGTGGCGAAGTGTCTCACATGCCAACAGGTTAAGGTGGGGCACCAAAAACCAATCGATTTGTTACACCCTCTACCTATACCTATGTGGAAGTGGGAACACATTACGATGGATTTTGTTATGGGATTACCACGGACCAAGAGAAATCATGATAGCATTTAGGTGATTGTCGATTGATTGACTTAATCGGCTAACTTCCTACCTATGAAGTCTACTGATGCACTTAGCACTTTGGCAGATTTATATGTGAAGGAAATTGTTCGATTACGTGGGGTTCCAGTGAGCATTATCTCTGACAGAGATTCCAGGTTCACTTCTCATTTTTGGGAACATTTCCAAGAAGCCATGGGATCTCAGTTGAACTTCAGCACTGCTTTCTATCCGCAGACTGATAGTCAATCCGAGCGCACCATCCAGACGCTCGAGGATATGTTGAGAGCTTGTGCTTTGGATTTCAAAGGCTCCTGGGATGATCATCTGCCATTAGCCGAGTTTGCTTACAATAATAGTTACCATTCAAGTATTGGGATGGCACCATATTAAGCTTTATATGGTAGAAGGTGTCGATCCTTGATTGGGTGGGAAGAAGTAGGTAAGCGCAAGTTATTAGCTCCAAATCTAGTTGAGCAGGCCTCTGAGGATGTTAAGTTGATTTGTCAAAGACTTAAGACAACTCAGAGCCGACAAAAGAGTTATGCAGATGCTCGGTGCAGACCACTTGAATTTTTGGTTGGGGATTCTATATTTTTGAAGGTTTCTCCTTCTAAAGGAATTATGAGATTTGGTAGAAAGGGTAAACTTAGTTGTCACTATATCGGGCCATTTGAAGTTTTAGACTGTATAGGAGATGTTACATACCGATTAGCACTACCTCTGGAGCTATCGGGTGTACATAATGTCTTCCATGTGTCTATGCTTCGGAAGTATAATCCGGATCCATTTCATGTCATAGAATATGAGCCTTTGGAGATTCGGGAGGACATGAGCTATGAAGAGAAGCCGATTTGGATATTGGAGAGAAAAGAGAAAGTGTTGCGATCTAAGATAATACCACTAGTCAAGGTTCTCTGGCAGTATCATACTACGGAAGAAGCCACATGGAGCTAGAGAGCTTAATGAAAGAGAAGTATCCTGAACTATTTGAGAGATAGCCTGATTCAAATTTGGAGGACTAAATTTCTAAAGGTGGGGAGAATGTGAAATCCACAATTTCCTCTAATCTCTCCATATTTGTATAGTATTTCCATTCAAAATGATTAACTAAATTTCTTTGAGAGGTTGTATGGTGTATTATAGGTAAAGGAGGAAACATACCAAGTGGGCCCCACAAGATAAATTGTAACCTGGATGGATCTTGAAGTGGAAAATTTTGAATCGTGGGCTCAAAATACTTAAGAGGTAAGAATACAAGTTCTTGAAAATATTGGAAATTGATTTACTGTACCATTAAGGACATTTTGGTAATCTTGTCCATATTGTCGCCCACTGATATCTTTAAGATCAAGAAATTAACCTTGTTATTATGAGAATATTTGAAGTATGAGAAAATAAATATTAGATTTTAATGTGTTTAAAGGACATGTGGCATATGGAAGAATAAGAGCAATTAATGGTCAAATGTCAAATGGTCAAAGGTCATAAAGATGATGAGTAATGGATAAAGACTAATTAATAAAGCTTGAATTGTCATCATCCTCATTAAATGCCGGTAGCCATGGTAGCTTTCTCTTAATTTTCTCTAAGCTTCCTTTCATACTCACCTTGACAGACAACTTCCTTCTTCCATCGAATCAACCAACTTCCTTAACAAAAATCGTTACTTATCACTAGCTCTAGCTATACCTGTAATTTGGACAGCTAAATCCAAGGCTTTGGGGAGTATTTTGGTTACTGAAATTTTGGTTACTAACAAAGGTAAGAGAAGAAGTTAATTATTTTAATTCTGTTTATGGTATGGAGTTGTACTAAGTTGATATAGCATGTGTATAGTCTTGAAATAAGGCAAGGCTAATTGTAGAGTTTTTCAAGGGTTTGGTCAAAAGAGAGTTTGTGCCAAGTAAGGGTTGTAGGATGAAGTTTAAGTGTTAAAAGAAGTATTAGTAAAGTTTAATCTAAGTGATGGATTGACTTATTAATGGGTATTATGGATATATACAGTGTCGAAAAAGTGAAAGACTAAGTGGTAGTGCAGCAAGCTACTGCATTTTCGCATGAATTGAGGTAAGAAATATATGTAACGGACTTAGGGTGACTATGTCTGCATGTGGTTGCATGATTTGGTATTAAATGAAGATGTTTTAAAGTGCAGGAAGGTTAAAATCTTGGTTTTTCTCCTAGTTACGATTTGACTCTGGGCAGCCGATTGCCCTAAATAGCAGCCGACTACTCAGAGATAGTCATGACGTACTTATTTTCGAAACCGACATAGAGCAGCCGACTGCCCTATATAGCAGTCGACTGCCATTTTTCCAGAAACATTCTATTTACGCACCAGTCGACCGCCAATGAGCCAATTGACTGAAATTTCTCGAAAAACATTTTGTTTGCGAACCGGTCGACTTCCCCATTTGACTGGTCGAATGCCCTACTTGCATCCGATATTTCAAATATTTTAAATAAAAAAAGAAAATAAATTTATGAAAATTTTATATGCTATAGCAGTCGACTGCCCTAAAAGAGCAGTCAACTGCCCCGTTTATAAATAGTGGTTTAACCTTATTTCGTTTCAACATAATTCAATTTCGATTAAAATATATATGAATGCTTATGATTATTAATGGTTTTCGAGAAGTGACAATTTTATAACAAATGTTTTGAGATTATTGACTCCTTTGGTAATCATGCATAATTATGTGCATATTATTTGTATTTGACTGAGGAACTCTAGTCTAGTCCTCAGTACCAGAGTTGTCACCTGACTAGTGTTCACTGTGGCTTATCGACTATGGTCATTTGTCTCTTATATGTGTTTGGCTTAAGGGAGGATCTCTGGCCCATACGTGGGTACGCCACTTTATATGTGCATCCCTTATGAAATTTATTTGGTGCATGATTCTACTGGATGTTAATTGTCTCCCATCTATTTGAAGATTATTTGTATATGCAATTTCAAGTGAATTGATACATATGACAGTATTTGAAGTATAAGAAAATATTTGAGTTATTTGAATATATGCAAGTGACTTCATATGATTTGATTATATGTTATATGGTATTTGACGAACTATATGGTATATGTTTTTGTAAGAATTTTACATGACATTATAGAGCCAAGCAGGAAAACTACATATGGTGGCATAATATGCTTTTTTATATATATTTCTTACTAAGTGTAAACTCACTCCTTTACAACATTTTTTCATCCAGATTAATTGCAGTGAATTTCACTCTAGATAGAGGTGCTTACTTTTGAGAGCTTATAGTATACTTCGGCTATTGTACAATACATTGATGTATATTAGATCATTAGGGATGTAGGTTATGTAAGTTATGTGAGATCCTATGTATTTGACTTATATGTATATATGAAAAATACTTTTCATTTGAAATTGATATCACTATGTTAAGTGACTAAAAAGAAAGCATAAGAAGAAAGAAGGATGACATTGACAAACAACCTAACAAAAACTTATGTGAAGGAAAAAGTTAGTTGTTATTTGATAAAAAGTTAGTTGGTATTGTATTTAAAAAGTAAACGTAATGGGACGTTACAAGATTGGTATCAAAGCGAGGTTAGTCTGATGTTTGTCGGTGTCATTAGGCTAGAAATAGTAACATCCCCATGTACTGTATTTGTCTGAATACATATATGTGGTATAACTACTAAAAGTTATAATAAACGTTTGATCTTATGGTGATATTGGCAGAATGAGCACTCGTAGAAGGGATACTGGTAGAGGTCGAGGATGAGGTAGAGTAGAACCGCCCCCAACACAGTCTCTTCCTCCATCTCCATTGGGTAGTTCGAACTCCCGATTGTCGAGAATAGAGAGGAGTATTGAGACAATGGCCACTCTGTTCACTCAATTTATGTCAAACTTCCCAAATGTGGCCACTAATGCACCGACAGCCCCATCTACAGTACCTCCTATCCCATCTGGGAATACTCCTCCTACACCTCATACTCCACCAACATAGCCTGAGTTACCCCCCCCCCCCCAGTCCAAGCTCCTGAAAGGCGGGATCCTAACGCCTATTGCAGTGTGGTTTTGATTAAAGAATTGAAGAAGTTGGATCCACCTAAGTTCAAAGGAGACAAGGATCCGTTGGCTGCAGAGAACTGGGTAAAGGTGGTTACTAAGTTATTCGGATACATGACATGTTCCAAGAAAGAGAAGGTGGGCTTGGCGACTTACTTATTAGTGGACGAGGCAGAACATTGGTGGCAGTCCACAAAAAACCATATTGGAGGCTAGGCATCCAAAGGTAACGTGGAACATTTTTCTATAGGTATTCAATAGACAGTACATCCCACGTAGTGCTCAGACAAAGTTTAAAGTGGAGTTTCTGAACTTGACTCAAGGGACTATGTCAGTTGATCAATTTGAGTCAAAGTTCACTACTTTGAGCAGATTTGATTCAGAGGTTCTGGGGAGCCAGGAGCACAAAGTTTACAGTACTGTTCTTATTTCTTATTTTTCAACTGCAGTACTGTTCTACTAATTGTTATGCCCATGTTATACTTTACTAATTTGATTTTACTGACTTCTGTTTCATGTTGCTATAATGCAATGCTAGATTATGCTTATTTATATTAGATTTTGAATGTCATTGTTTAATTAATACTTGATTTAATAGAACGTGTATATAATTTATTAGCATCCTTTTAGAGTGTGAGGAAAATAAAGCAGTTATTAGTGTCATAATGTACTATGTCCCTAAATCATTGCTTGTTAAAAGAACTCTTTGGATTGAAATTTAACTTGTTTAAAGCTTGCAATGTTTTTACTTTCTTTAGAAACATCCTAACTACCCACAGTTTTTAAGTTTTTAATTGGCAACAACTTAACTACACTTGATGAAAACCAAGTTGACAAGTAGAACATAATTCGGGTATAGAAACATAATATTTTGTTAGTATAGATCTTTAAGCTTTATAATCTTGCACATTTAAATTATTTATGAATTTGATATATATATTTGCATGTAATTTTTCTATGTAGATAATGCGTACTGGTTTTGACATGTATTGTTAATGTTTAAATGATTTGATTAAATGCATAGTTTTTACTATTTTGAAGTTTAAACGAATATGAAATGCTTCAATTTATAATAATGATAATTGTTTTATATCGAGTGAATTGTTTTATAAAGGATTGATTATTGTAAATGTTTAGAACATGGTATTTTACAGTTTGAGAATTATACTATGGGAGCCACCTTTGGAGTCCTAAGGGACCTACAGGCTACACGAGTCTCCTAAGACCGTGACAGTCACTTCTGGGATCCCAAGGGAGCTAAGTGCTACAAAGCATTCCTCACTGTTACAATCCATGGAACGGTAAATGAAACTTGGTTCCCAAATTGTTTAAATGTCCTAAATGTATTTTATGCTATGTTCTTAAAGTATAATATTCAACGTTTACAGGGTCAAGTAAGTGTTTTGAGATGTGGGACCTTCCTTTAGTTACCTATCCCGTAATCATGCTAATGTAATGTTCGTTGTTAGACCTTGAGCAAGTCTACAGTGTCACGTCCCGTAGTGTACAGTAAATATCATATTTCACACACATAACAGTGAATGGTTGGGCTATCTGTAATGTCTTTATCACTATTCACTTTCACTTGTAACAGTAGACACAGTAATAAGTAGAATTTATATTTATCTACTATCAATATTTACATAACTGTACCCCTACTTTACATCCCATGTACATAATTATACAACTGTAGTACTGTACAAAATAAGTCTGAACATATAAAAGAAATAAATATACCTCCAAGATCTGATTGAAGTTGCCTCGGGGAACAATAATGTAGTTGAAATCAATGGAACGATATATAGATGATCACTGCAAGTAATCTATAGAGTGAAAAAATATGGGGTGAGCTAACGTGTTCAATAAGAGAATCGTATATAAAGACTGATACTATGAAATCTATATGCTAAAAACCTTTAGTTCCTAATAGTTCACTAAGGCACAATTTGGAAGGATATTATAATCAGCTAGGAAACCAGATGGAGTATGAGAGGTATTTTAGAATACCTGTCATGTCCTGGCTCCTAGAAGTGATTATCGGGAGAAATAAATTGAATTTGATATCAAAACAATATAAAATTCTATTGAAATCACATAACAAAATAATTTAATAATTAAATAAATATTTCTTCTCAATAATAATATTCAACCTAACATCGGTAAACACAGTACAATAAATTTAGTAATTAGTATGTAAAAAGCTTAATATCAGTAAGCAATTTAGTACTAGCTAACAGTTCAGTAAAACAGTACAATAAACGGTAATAATATAGTGGAGACCAGGTAACACCCAAGATATATCATGCTATAATAATATCCCAGAAAAGGGAGAAATAATAACATGTAAGACATATGGCCCTAGTCTATGAGGTCCACAGTGTGCACTAATCAGGAGACAACTGGGACGCTGATAATGGGATCAGTATCTATCAGTAACAGTACAGTAACAGTAACACGTGACACATGACACGTAGCATGATACGGGGCCTAACAGTCTCAAAATAGTAGATATATAGTAGAAACAACATTTATAAAATCAATTCCACTGATAATATCTTCAATCAGTCCATAAATAAATATATTGAAAATATATCAGTTTATGAATAAAAATTCATAAAATATTCACATCTCAATATTTTTTTCTAAAAACATTCTATTTGTCAGTAGAACATTTATAAGCATATGCTGGTACCTTTATGTAATTAAAATTCATTAACATGAATATTTAAATATTGTTTTTCAGTAAATAATAAAATAATGCATTTAATTTAAATCACATGGAAATTCATTGGAAATTCATTTAATTCAATCATTTAAAAATATTAGAATTGAAATCTTATAATTTCTATAAATTTCGACAGAATAACGGCTATTTCTAACCTAGCCCTCCTGCATTGAAAACACAGTTTATAAACCAACCAATATCCACAATTTCATCAATTCCAAAGTCATAAATTTCCAAATCACTTCATAAAATTTATTTGAGATAAATCATGCATTCACAATATCCCTAAAGCTCACACACTCATCCCTTACCTGTCTATTCCAGTCAATATCACCGATAACACGACATGCGAATTAACACTCTCGGGCTGCAAAACATTACACCAATCACCATTATTCACCATAATTCAATTTTTAATAATTTTTTCTTCATTAAATTCTACTACATTATCAGTAGAAAATATTAATCCAGTCTACATTACACTAGTAGTAAAACACAACTTTGCCTACACAACTCCGATTTTAATTCTGACTTCACCAATAGTCTCCTCTTAATTTCTATAGTCTCATGGCATCCCAAACTCATCAAATGCAGCACAAAATCTCCCTCCCCTTGACATGGCCGAATACACACTATGGCTAATTTCATGGAATTTCAATAATTCAATCTTAGTTTCATGCTTATTCTCTCATTTGGCACCATTTTTAAACATCAAACAACATGAGAAAATGAAGATTCAAGAATGGTTGAAAACCCTAGGGAAGGAATCAGAAAGATTCAATCAAAACCCAAGCTAAATTCATGCTTGACACACTTAGTTTCATCACTTTCTATTATTAGAATTCAAAGAAACCAAATGTATGGAAGAAGCTTATCTTGGCTGAATACTTTGTGTTTCCTTTCCCCTTGATTTTGTCACTTTTACAATAAGCTATGGTTATGGGTTTGTAAAGCTTGATGACTAGAACAAGTTTGTAGAAGATGTTTTAGTGAAATAAGGTAGTTTTGATGGAGTTTTGTGAGCTTTTCTTTCTTCTCTCTTATTTTTGGTTATGGTGGCCACATGAATGAAGGAAGAAGAAGAGTGAATAGTGTCTGGTTGATATGTGGGGAGTTTTATAGAATTTTCTAGATAGGGGCAAAATGACAAAAATGCCTTTGGTTATGAGATTTTTGGATAAAAATGCCCTTAAGTTTCTGTAATTTTTCTAACTACCCAATTAAACTCCAAAAATTCATATTTCAACACCAAATGTTATTGTTAGACATTTTGTTAATGAATAAGGTGGTTTGGTTTGGGTTTAACCTACAGTAAAAGTAAAATTATGAAAATACCCCTAGCGGGTAAATCACGTAAATTTATGTTTTAACCACCAATTCGATCTATCTATTGGCATAGCCTAGAACTTATTTCCATATAGAATATCATGATTAAATCACTAGATCAAAATTCCATTTAGTTTGACCACAATTTACAAAACTTCATTCGGGCTATGTCCTTAATCATCATTTTTTAATTTGTTGGTACGCTTCTAAAAAATGATGTAAATAAAGGATTTTAAGTTCTGGATTCTTACCGTAGGCTTATTGGACTCCTCGAATAATATCTGTTCGGTCTCACATACATCCGGGTATTGTAGAGCCCGTGAGGCCCACCTGATTGTATTAGGTTATACTGCGAAATACACCGAAAATGAATAGTGGTGAGTATCCCTACACATACAACAGTACCAAAATATATGGCTCTCATATACAACCACCTCTGTAGCACCTACTCTGTGGTACTATGAGGTGTAATGTCTGCTGTTGACCCTAAGCAAGTCTTCAATAGTCCGCAGGATGTCACTAGCTCCGTGACACAAGATGGACACCACTATGACTATAGCCATATGTCTTAATGTTTCATTCGGGAACCTTAAAATGCATGATTTCTATAAGGAGATTACTAATCTCTATGTTTTATTGTTTATATATGAAATGTTATCGATTTGAATGGTTAATGTCTAATGAACGGTATCAAATGATTTTATTGATTTCAATGGAAACTGTTATTAGACTCTTTATTGTTTAACTATTACTGATATGAAATGTCAGGTTTTGAAATGAAATGTTTATAAGATGTATTGTAAGGGGATTTTGAATTTAGTAAACTATATTATTATTGTTTTCAAAAGCAATGAACTGCATTGTTTTGGTTTGAAAAGTAAAGAAATGCATTGTGATGGTTTTGAGAGTAATAAACTACATTATTATGGTTTTGAAAGCAATGAATTGCATTTACATTAATATTGAAAAGTAGGAATTCATAGTCTATAAATCTCATTAGAACACTTATAGTCGGACCTAGGGACTGGGACAAGTGAGGTGCTCTAAAACATCCTGCTGTACTTAACCCAATACCCCTAACCAATTATAGTATCCGTTCCTTCCTAGCCCATGTCTAATGTTATTGATTATCATGAGTCCCTGTAGAAACATGTATAGGACACTTGCATATAGTTAACATCATATATGTTCTTTTATATGTGTTTTTTACTGGACTTAAAGCTCACCCCCTTACTCACCCTTACAGATTCTCATCAGTATACACGGTAGCTGCTACTTTGAGGTTAATCGAAGAGAGCTATTAGAAGCTTAGTGAATCGAGTAATAAGGTAGACGATAATTGTCATTCTTTTATATTCAGACAATATATGCACGCTAATGTATTCATAGTCTAGGATGTAAATCGTATAGTATAGTGTCAAAGAATGTCAAAGGACTAGTATGATATATTCTAATTAAGTTGATATTTATAAAATTTTATGTTGAGGTATTGGTTGACACTCTGATAATATGTTTGATATTCACTGTTAAATGATTTTATGGCATAGAGATTGATAGTAAATGAAAGTAATAAGAATGAACTTACACTGACACTGAATGCAAACCAAATGTTAATGAATGTGAATGGTAATAATTGTATTAGAAAAGTAAAGTTAAAAGAAAAAAGTTAGTCCGAAATTTCATGATTTCGGACATGACACATACTCTCTCTTACTTTCTTGTACCATTCCATCCCCTGTCCTAGTTAATGTCTATGGGGTCTCACAATTGCCATAAAAATAATTCTCATTTTAATTATTTTTTAAATGTAATTTATTTGAAATAAAGGAAACTCAACTTAAATATGTATGAAAAAGAAGAAAGAGTACTGGTGAAATTTACAAAACAATTTGTTTAAGAAGAAAAAAAAAAGAAATGGAGCAAAAAAAAAAGAGTCAAAGCTTTGTTTCATGTAGACCTCTTAACTGAGCTTATTTTCTTATAAATTTTATCTATAAGAAAAAGAAAAAAAAAGGGGAAAAATGACATTAAGTGAGAGTGCCATGTAAATACCTACTAAATTTGAAAAAAAAGGCAAAATAAAAGAAAAAAAAGAGAAAAAAGGGAAAATGTAAAGAAAAGAGACCAGTGGAACCGTGTGGAGGTGCCAAGTGGACACTACTATTGCTTCCTCATTGGTTGGGGTATTCATTTGATTGGCTCGATTAATTTTGAAACAAACCATCTTAAACTCAATTATATATATTTTTTAAAATCGAATTGAAATGATTAAATTTGAAAATCTAACCAATCAATTAAATTTGGTTAATTTTCAAATTACGCAAATGATAAGATATATTTAAATTAAAATATATTTTAATATCCTAATTTCTCATATATGAAACAAACTATATATAACATCCTCAAAAGCTAGGTTTTAAGGCTAATTGTTTTCTTTTACCTATCAAGTTTGTCATTGTGCGTTACAGGTTTCACTTAACAAGTAGATTACTACTCGTTTTAAAAGTTTAAGACTAGTTGTGTAAGGTCACAACTAACTACCTCTTAATACGTGCCATTTCACATAAGTAGATTACAGTTCTCAATTTACCTATTTTCCATCTTTAATTAATATCAAAGAATTATACCAAATCACTAAATCAATAACAATCCTATAATCGTCTCAAAATATTCATGACATTTTACATATAATCCTTTCTTTCATCACAAGGCAAGATATAAATATATTTACAATATTGTTCCTATTACTTGCATCTTCTCAAAATTATCTGTGTGTACAAAAATACAGTATGGAATATAAAACATAATACAGAAGATGTTATACCTCAACCAATGAAATCACAAGGCTACAAAAACTTGTGGAACATACGCAGTCTACACTCTCAATCCGAGCCTACCAGAAGAAAGCTGTAAAGAGTAGGAAAAAAAGGATGAGCTAACGTTGAGTAAGAATTATACGCAAAGGGATGCTAGGCTCATATCTTACTAATGTATGAATATGCATGCCAAACCGAGTTTTAGTAATATAAATCATGCCGTATGCATACATGATGAGTATTCCTAGCTATCCTCAACTTTCAACTTTTAGTGTTAGGGCGTTAGGTGTATTAGTCGGAAGGATGTTTTGAAATTCCTCACTTTCTCGAATCTTAACACCTACCTACTTAATCCCTCCCCCCTCCCCCCCCTCCCCATATATGTGATATCAACTAACTAAATGCATGTGCCATGCATAAAATAGATGCTCCAAAACCTGTGTTTTGAATGCAATTATCAAAGAACACTTTAAACTCATATATAAACACAATTTACAAAGTATAAACAATTATGCAATGAGTATTCAAAACTCAAGTTCAGTGTCCTCAAAGGAATATCAAATTTGAGATATAATACAAAAAGGAATAAGAAACACATTCTTCTCCTTGCATTAACCAAAATGCATAAACTAAAGCATTAAACCAAGAGATAAGGCATAATTCTCCTAGATTGGTAATATAACTAAGAAAGCTTTCTAAGAAAGTATCCACTGTAGCTAGAAGTGGTCACAGTCTTATTGAAGGCTTTATACATGATCATGAATCACCCTAACACCAATGATCGTCTAGAAATGCAAGTAAAGTTCATGACGTATATATATACATATTAAATGCCACACAAGCATACTACATGCTACACAGGCATAGACAATAGGGTGCCAATAGTCTCAAAAATCAAAATCCTTATAAAGACAGCTTTTACAAAATAATCACATGATCAAAGCATTATGCCACCTAAAATGCATTATTAGATTAAACATACTGATTACATATTTTGAAAAACCTGTCAAGATATATAAAATCATGAAAACATAACTATCAAAGTATTTAAATCATCATATAGACAAAGAATTTTGATACTTTATTTTAAAAAATACTATCACTATCAAGATTTCATGTATCTTAATTAATAAAAATTCTCATGCTATGCATGATGACCACAACACTAAATGCATACTTAGGCTAGCATTACAAAGTGGTGCCTAGTGTGATTTCAAACCTCAAGTCCTGCATCAAAGTAACATATATAACTTCCATCACCATCATCACGTCCATATAAGCAACCTAGCCCTCAATATCATCCACAATATATGTAATTATACCACATGCACCAAATGAGCTCTTATGCCCTTATTAGGTAGTAAATCACACATTATAAATATATATACATATATAATCATCATCAATGTACCTTAATGCAATATAATTCCCTCAAGAAACCATCATGGTGAAACTACACTTGAACATATCACCATCTTTATTTCATATAACAATTCCATACTGATGTCATACTTCATGCACATTATAATCATCTCATCACATTTCCAACAATAAGGTAGCATGAGTAATCTATTATCCACACATACACCAAATGTACATTTACCTTTCCACAACAATTCATAAAAATAAAATGATCATCACATTATATAATTTGTAATTCTAACGTCCTTAATTAACAATGTGGCACTGATGCTAACTTAGCATATAAATCTTATTTTTTTATGCCAATGCTTAGTGCTTAGCAACACCTCATAAATAGCAAATTGTCACTTTCTTGTATCTTTTTTACACACACATCATACTAATGTTTTAATATATTCATGTATACTACTAAAACATGGTTGAAACAATTATATTATTTAACTTACCCTCTGTTCACTTTAGAGAAACAATTTGAAATTCTTCCTCTACAGTATTTTCCACAATCTACATAAATCACACATATAAACATTAAAGCAAAAAGGATTGCTTTTACCCTAAGGAACTCTTATTGACCAAATGCTTTCTTCTGTCTCCCACCAAGACTTTCAACACTCCTACATCACAATTCACCTCAATATCAATATATATATTAAGCTCAATTCAAAACTTAACCCTTACCATAGAAATACCATTCTAGTTGAACCCTTACTCTAATTTTCTCAAGGATTACACCATTCCTACATCATATGTCAATTCCACATTAACCCTTGTAATGTATCTATTAAGTTCACACTAAGGTATAACCGTATAAACATTTACCCCTTATTTTCCTTGTGTGCCAAAACTTACTGCTTGATTTCTTCTTCACCATTTGCTACTGTATTCTTGCCCAACAGCAGTTTAAATGGGCTTTTCTAGCTTAGGATGTGTAGAAGAATAAGGTAGGCTTTTGGTTGGTAAGCCTTCCTTCTTCTCCCTTTTCTTTTCCCTTAATCTCTCTTTCGGTTTCGCGCTAAAAATTCCCCTATTGTGTCCCTTGTTCCAACAAAAAATAATACTTCAAAATCAGCTAGTAAGAGGTTTTTATAGCTTGAAGGTGTAAGAGTTAAAGGTAGTGTGAGCATAGGTTCATTCTTCTTCCTTTCCTTCTTCATTTCTCTCCTATTCTCTTCTTTTTCTCTCTTGTTTCTCTTGGCCTTCCCCTTCTATAATGGTTGCTGTTCTAGTTGAGAATGCTTCAACTCTCACGTTTCTTTCTTAATTACCGAGGGAACACCCTAAGTGAGGTTAGGTGTTTCCTTGGCTTTCTTAAGAAGCATCATTTTTTTGTGCTTTGGAGCAGAAAACTACTTAAGGAGTATAAGTTTGGGTTATACCAATACCCATTACATCAAACTAAAGCATGCTACTCATTCCTATAGGAGGAAAATCTAAAATATTTAAGTCAAAAGAGCTTCTATAAGCTAAATTTGCTAAGAAATCAACACAAGAGTTGGTCTCTATGTAGATATGTTTCATAGAACAATTCCAGTCCAAGTGTAAGAGAGTTTGGTATGCTTTGATCACTGAGAATAGAGGATCCATAGCATTGATTGGTTGTTGGAGCTTTTGCATTGCAATCACTTACTATATCCCTATAGCTAAAATCTTTACCAATTAATAAGTCTGCATAAATAACGTGTATCTCTGCCCTTAACACAGACCCCCAACCCAACTTCCTAGTAAAGCTGCAATGCTATTTGGCTTGAGCATTTTGACATAGACCTCCTATGGCAAAAGAACCTAAGTTGGAGTTAGCAACTGCGTCCACATTGATTTTGAAAACATCAACATCAGGCAAATATGCTTCGTCCCAATCTTTGTCAAATAGGATATGCTTTGTTGCAACCCTACTATATATTGAGAAATTATCTGGTTATTGTTCGTTGGCCAAACAAACTCCTTATTGAAGACCACTTGATTGCACCATTTCCATACAAACTAACAAGCGACATCAAACAATAGTGGCCCGGGTGTAATGCTGCAACTGAAGTTTTTGGGACTTGAAAGATTCCACGGAAACCAATCTAATAATGTAAGTTCATTAAATTTCACAAGCTTTGAACCAGTGAGTCATCGAGACCACATTAGTTGGGAATCTCTATAGCATCTTAACGTATGCAAAATATCCTCACTGGTTCCCCACATCTATGATACACCGATAATTGAGATAAATTCTTTCTAATACAGGCGTCTTTAGGTAACAATCTGTTTCAAGTAGCTAACCAAAGAAAATATCTGACTCGAGGAGGAACATCTAGGTGCCATATTCTTCTCCATGGGAAATTTATACCAACTTGCTCTACTGTAAGTAAGTTGACTTTACTATGAAATCGCCATTTGAAGAAGTAGACGAAGATAAACGATTATCCTCTGTGGTAGCAATAGGTGTTAATTGTAATTGATGACACAAATCATGTGAAAGAAACTGTAACTTTTACCAACCCCACTTGCAGTCCCTTGTAATGTAGTTGCTGACCAGTTCTTCAGAGTTACTTCTTGCATTGAAATTTGGACAAATTTCTAATAATACGTACTGTCCTAAAAATTTATCTTCCCAAAACAGAGTACTCTCCATTCTCGATCAATCTAGCACAACCATGTAATAGAGTATCCTTACTTGATAGAATACTTCTCCAAGTGTTAGACACCCTTACTTGGGGTTTGTAATGACTCAAAGAACTATTCTTCAAGTATTTGGATCTTAGGATAGTTGCCCAAAGACCCAAGTCCCCAACTTCAAGTTTCCAACCTAATTTTGCCAGCAAGGGGTATTCATATCCTTTGTCCTTCAAAATCCCAACCCACTAGCCAGTTTAGGCCTGCAAACCTCTTGCCATTTGACTAGAGGAACTCTCTTTTTGTCTAGTGTCGACCCCACAAGAAGTTTTTGTTAAGTCAATCTAATTCTTTACAAATCGTATCTGGAAGTTTAGCAACCTAAATAGAATATGATGCAATGGTATTGGGGATAGACTAGATCAAAGTAGCACGTCCAGTAGGTGATAGCTGGCTGGCTATCCAAGAAGCAAGTTTACTCCTAACTCTATCAATTAGCTATTGATAACTTGCTCGCTTTGGATGTTTGGCTAAGATAGGTACTTTAAGGTATTTCTCAAAGTCAGTACAATATGCCATGCCTGTTTCAACTTGCATATCTCTAATAATTTTAGGTGTTACCTTATGAGAGGTGCAAATTTTAGATTTACTGTTGTTCACCTTTTGGCTTGAAAAACTATATAAATCATCCAAGCATTTCATCATAACTCAACATTAACGTTTTGTGGCTTTCCAAAACAACACCAAATCGTCAGCAAAGAAAATGTGTGACACCTTAGGACCACCACAATAAAGAGATATTGGCTACCATTGCCCTCTGGCCACTGCTCCTTTTATGATATCTGATAGCTTCTGAAGGCATAGGACAAAGAGATAGGTTGATAAAGGGTCACCTTGTCTAAGGCCTCTTGTCGTTTTGAAGTTCTGCATTACTTCACCATTCCAAATTATGTTCATCTTAGTTTACTGGATATAGAACGTAATAAGGTTAACAAGTGAGTGTGGCAAGCCTAAGTCTAACAAAACCCAATAAAGGAATTCCTAACTAACTCTGTCTAGGCCTTCTCAAGGTCGACTTTCATAATTAAGTTACCCTTTCTCCCTTGTCTTTTGCTCATGGAGTGAATTACTTCCCGGACTACAATAATATTATCATAAGTACTTCTCCTTGGAATGAAACTGTATTGTGTCGGAGCCAGCATGTCTTTCAAGAAAGACCTTAATCTGTTGAAAATAATTCTGGAACTTAGTTTCACAGTAATGTTACACAAGCTTATCGAACAAAAATGTGATACAAGTTCTGGGTTGTCCTCTTTATGTATCAAAACCACCAACACTTAAATAAGAGCCTCATGAAACCTTCCATCTCTAAAATCATTCCTAACAAAACCATATACCAATCCTTCATGGTGTCTCTATTAGCTTCATAGAAACCTACTTGGAAATCGTCTAGCCTCAGTGCTTTGAATTGTGGCATTGAACAAAGAACTTGAAAACACCTTTTCTATTCTCGGCATATTCCTTAAATGTTGCTGCTATTGAATCACGAAAGCAGTTCTCGGACATAAATCGTCAAGATTACCAACAGTCGGTTTAGCTCTACATAAATTCTGGAAGAAACGATTAACCAGTGACTTAAGTTCCTCAACCTCTATGCACTACGTCCTATCATCTCGTTTCAAAGAAAGCATTTGTTTCGGTTTCTTCTAATGACAATAGTTGTATGAAAAATTTTTTATTGTTGTCACCATGTTAAACCCATTGAGATCTAGATTTTTGGAACCATAAGAGTTCTTCTTGTTGTAGGACTTCATTATATTCAGATGTCCACTTTTTTTCGAGATCAAAAAGGAAAGGATTTGGTCTATCTTTTAATGCTTTTTGACTGCCACCCAATCTTGCTAGTAAGAGTCTTTTTCGCCTAAATATATTACCAAAAATATAGGAGTTCCACACTTTGAGTTGTCTCTGAAGCTGATTTAAATTGCTGTTCAAACATCCAAGTGAACACTAGTTATCCTTTAAAAAGTCTCCAAAGGCTTCATGAGTCTGCCATAATACTTCAAATCTAAAGGGTCGAAGGTCTTTATTAAGAGAATGATGGCCAAAAAGTTTTAATAACACTAGACAATGTTCACTATGAGCTTGAGGCAAATTTGTGATCGTAGCGTCAGCAAACATATGGCACCGTTTAGGATTGTAAAGAACTCGATCAAGCTTCTTTTGAATAAGAACAGCAAAATACCTTTTATTTATCTACGTGTATTTGCAACCACCAACTTCAAGCTACATAAGATTCCTTCGACCTATAACATTACAAAAAATAGTCATTCTAAAAGCTGTTTTCCTGTGAACCTCCAAGTCTTTCTCTTATAGATATTATTTGATTGAAATCTCCCACTACCACTACTATCTAGGGCACAAATCAAATTCCCCCTGTTGTGTCAGATAATCCTAAAAGATTTGACATAACGAAGTAGTGGGACTTGCATAAACAGCAGTGAACACCCACTTTTCTCCCCTCCCATTAGTAACCAAAATAGTGATAAATTGAGCATCTATAGTAATGATGACACCT
The DNA here is from genome assembly GCA_031772115.1 of Heritiera littoralis. Classification (NCBI taxonomy): domain Eukaryota; kingdom Viridiplantae; phylum Streptophyta; class Magnoliopsida; order Malvales; family Malvaceae; genus Heritiera; species Heritiera littoralis. Next base: position 152,235 of record JAPDPK010000096.1, on the reverse strand, counting down.
TACCAAAGGTTGAATTCCATAAAACCCAAATACCACCTGAAAAGCCATTTGTATCAACTTTAGTTTAATATTCAAAATGTAATCTATGAATTACTTTGTCTGTTGTACTACCACTAATTCGTGGTTCGACCATAATTAGACAATCAACTCTATGAGCACAAATTAGCTCCCGTATATTCCTTGTAAAGTCACCACTACTAGCTTCTCTACAATTCCAAAGCAAAATTGACATAGATAAGATAAAGGAAAAGGATTGGAAATCTCCTGCTAAGAGATTAAGATACTTTCATGAGAATGGATGAGTCTTGACCATTTTCGAACTCTGTAACATAGACTTCATTATGGTTTCTTGCGATTCTACCAACCATAACTTCAGAGAACTTCATAGGAAACACGTTTCTAGGAGGTGATTTTGGTTGTGGTAAAAGGCTTGGATCATCTCTTGAAATAATAACATTGGGCCTAGGTGAAACTAAGTCCAAGAAAGTCTTAGTTAAGTCCATATGTTGAGATAGCATCAGTTTTGGATGGCCTACTAAAGATAAGGAACCTTTCACATGGAAGGTGAAAGTTTTGGAGTTATTCTACTCCGGCCTAGCAACAAAATTAAAGGTAATTTTTTCCTTTTCTAGTATTGCATTACTCTTCACAATTTGAGATTCTCTTATAGAATCTTTAAGCTTTGACTTTCCTTTCTCCATCTTTTTAGAATGGTCCCTACCTTTATTACTGGCTGAGTGAATCATGTTACTAGTATCTCCTTTTGGCTTAGGAACATATTCCTTTTCCTTTTCCAACAATGTGAATCTATTACCATGGTTGCAGTGTGAATCATGTTGATTCCTTTACTTTCCTTTTACAGATTCATCCCTATTCTACGACTTCTTGGGTTTTCATTGCACTAGCATCTATGGACCAAAATTGGCTCCTCATGTTCAAAACCTTCTTGATTCGGTGCTTTCTCTGTGTTCTTGGTTCGAGATTGCTTTCATGTACCACCAAAGGACACGATTCCATTTTGTGTCCGAGACAACCACAATGGAAACATATCATATGTAAGCCTTTAAACTCCACTAATTGTACATGCTTCCCAACAATGAACTTTGACACATGAGACTTGGTAAGGTCGACCTCAACATATATTCTAGCAAATTTTACCTAAATAGCTTCTTCGGTGTTACGATCGATTTTAATCATTCTACCTACACATGCTCTCATTCGTTGCAAAGCCATAAAGTTGTAATACTCCATAGGTAGGTTAGGAAGTTTGATCCAAGCTATGACTTTGATGATCTTATCTGCTTGTGGCATAAAGTTGGGTATCCATTGATGCACTTGTAGATAGTGCCCACCAATAATCCTTGGACCACCTTCAAGCACATGAACATAGTCCTCATTTATCTCAAATTTAAACAAGAAGTAATCAAAACCTAAGTCAACAACTTTATATCTCCCAGACAATTGCTAAAGTTATTTGATTCTAATGTTAAGAGCATGAAAACCTAATGATTTACTAAGCAATTTGATGATTATGGCTTTCCTCCATGGTTTGTGCATATATTCCTTTTCCTCCAGAGAAAATATGACTTCTGGAATTTGACCTTCCATGTTTGCTTCATCATCAAAGATCTAGTCATCAAAATTCATTTCATCACCAAAACTCATGTCTTTCCAATCATCCCATTTCTTTGTTAAGCTGGTTTTTTCACCAGTCAACATCTTCATGTATGAAGATTTTGGCTACGGCTATGCTTAACACCTTTCCTCATTAATAGGTTGGTTGGATTCAGCAGACATGGTTTCCTCCTTATCAAAATTCTCATTCAAGGCACAAGCTCATTTGAACTTTTTCTTCGTTCACTTACGAATGTTGCTTTCTAAAATTGGATTAGCATCATTTTTTGCATGGATATCGACGTGAGAACAGCAAGAGCACTGTCAACGAGAGAGCTTTTGGTCACCATTTTCATAGAAGCATCATTGTTATAATATTATTATTATTATTATTATTATTGTTGTTGTTGTTGTTGTTGTTGTTGTTGTTGTTTTGTTGTTGTTGTTGTTGTTTATACATTTTCTTTATTAATTTAGGAAGTCTAAGGTTCCATTTACTAATATGTTTTATACACTTAATATTTATTTGTCAATTGTTATCTAGTTATTTCCTATTTATGTACTTGTTATAATATAATTAAATTTATACTAATGGTAATTATTTATTTTACATGGCTAATTACAGGTTATAATTTAAATTAAATACACTCATTCCCTTACCAATTTATTTTCCATAACTTTAACTCATTTTTCTTCTTATTTTACTACTCTTATGACTAAACTTTAAAAATTCACCTAGGTAAATCCAAAATGAGTTAAATATGAGCCATATATTATTGGAAATGTCTTCGAGTTAACTTTCCAACTCAATTTTGGATTATTCTATCAAAAGTTATATATGACTATGTAACGATTGTTCACTGTCCGAATTTCTTGCACGTACCGAATTTCTTGCACGTATTGCAACTTTCGAAATTTACTAGTATTGATCCAAAAAGAATTAGAATGTGAGACTTATATGGTTGCAAAGATATTTATCTTTCCAACAGAATTTAATTAACCTTAATCGAAGTTTCTTACTAAGAATTATACTCAACTCTTTACCACTTGGTCGGTTGGCAATGTCTCCTGCATTTAGTGCAGCTTTAGAAATTTTCTATATTGGTCCGTAATGAATTAAAATGTGAACCTTATATGGTTGGAAAGATATTTATCTTTCTTTTTTTTTGTCGCTACTCTAAGTCAAAGATATTTATCTTTCTAAGTAATCTTACGAAATATCATTTGGACTCTCAGATCAAGAGTTATTATCAAAACAATAATGATTGATCATGAAGTTTCCTACAAGGTATTCAATGTAAGAGGGGTGAGAAGCTTTAACTGTGATCAAGCACCAAGCAGGATTAATCTCAGACCGTTAAAACGGATGAAGATACCTGTGATTTACACAAAAAAATCCTTATTCAATTATAATTCTTAAAATCTCCATCCACATTATCTATTTAACTCTCATGATTTCTTGATTCTCATAATTCTCAATCTTTAATTTACTTCCAATAATACATTTATTACTTACCATGAGTATAAAATTTGCAGTTATCACACTATAAAAAATCATCAAACAAAAAATTTAAGTACCAAAATAAGTTAAAATCTCTAACAACATTAAACTTAAATATATATTTGGATTTCATGTAATTTTAATTTTATCTTTAGTTTTTATTATATTTTGATTAAAACTTTAGTCAATTTGGCTTTTGAACTAAAATAATTGAAAACCCTTTTTTTTCAAAATAATTATTGAAAATCGATCGAAATTAGCTTTGTTGCACGATCTATTAACAAAATTGAATTGGTTTGGTTGATTGATTTAGTTAAAAACGAAATACGAACACCATTACAAATTGGATTAAGCCTATGTTTGGATTGAGGGTGGGGAAGGGAAAGGAAAGGAAAGCAAAGTAAAACAAAGGAAGGTTGTAAACCTTTCCTTTGTTTGGGAAGATTTTTTAGCTAGGGAAAGGAAAGAGAGGGGGAGTGAGCACCCCTCGCTTTCCCTTGAGTTACTCAGTTTTTTTAAAACCCCAATTTGGGGTAAAGGGGAAGGAAAGGAAACTTGAAAAAAAATTTAACGTGTAGAATGTCAAATTTATCCTTATTATCTTATAAAATTTAAAACAAAAAGGGTTATAATTGGAAAAAAAGCATTACAATGAATCATTTTTTTTCCTTTCCATTGTTTAACCAAATAAGGATTGTTAGGATTACTTTCCTTTATTAATTTTAACTATCCAAACAAGGGGTACATGTACCCTTTCTTTTCCTTTCCTTTCCTCTAGTTTACATTCTTTTCCGTTCCATTCCTTTCCTTTACTAATGTTTATCCAAACATAGTGTAAAAATATAATAAAAGACAAAAAATAGTACAATATTAAAATACAAATAAAAGGAAAAAAAAAAGAGAGCAAAAGAAGTACCATGCAAACACCCTCATCGCTAGCAATTTCTTCCAAAATTCAATGGTTGACTAATTAATCAAATTAAATTAGTTTGGTCGATTAATTCGATTTAAAACGGAACATAAGCATTCCTACTCGTTGAAACAAAATTTAAAAAGAAAAATACCTCAATCCGTTGAATATAATATAAAGTAAAAAATGAAATAAAAAAGTAACCAACATTAAAAAATAGAAAGGGAAAAGGATAAGAAAAAACAAAAAAGAGAGAGAGAGAAAGAAATAAAAAAGAATAAAAAAATAGAATATGAAAAAAAAACAAAAAACAAAAAGATAAAAAATTGAAATAAAAAATTAAAGAAAAGACGGAACTTAAGGGTGTTAAAGTTTTGATTAATTGGTGAAAACTAAATTAATCAAAAACTCAAAATTTTCAAAATAATTCTTGATAACCCACCGAAATTAATTTAGTGGCCAATTGGTTAAACAAATTATATCACTTTGATCAATTAATTCGACTAAAACCGAAATAAGAACACGTTTACCCATTGAGAAAAACTTACCATTGAATAAAATATAAATGTAAAAAATAACCAACATTAAATAAAGGGAAGAGCATAAGAAAAAAAAAGAGAAAAAATAAAAGGAGGACAGAATAAAAAATTAAAAAAAAACAAAAAAGAGATAAAATCCATTTGGTTCGCGTAAAATAACTTTCAGAAAATGATTTCTGTAAAATGATTTCTGAAAATTTGATTTTTTGTAAAAACTAATATTTTCTGGAAAAACTAATATTTTCTGTTGTTTAGTTGATATGCTGAAAAATATTTTCTGTTGTTTGTTATTTTAATCCAACATAGATTAGGTTGAGTTTTAGTGGGAGCTTTTTTCTTAAGAATGACATATGTTTGGAAATTGTCTTCCCCTTTTAAAAATAGGAAGACAATTTCCAAAAGGGGAAGACAATTTCTCAAAATCCTTAAAGATTTTTCATTGATTGAATTTCATTTTTCATTGACCGAAAATATTTTACATGTACCAAATATTGAAAAATGTGAAAAATATTTTTGAAAAAATAAAATACGCGAACCAAACGGATAAGACGAAAACATAAAATTAAAAAAATAAAGGAAAAAAGGCAGCTCAAGAGTGTCTCATGGATACCCCATTGAATTGGTTTTTTTTTTCTTTCTAAAATCATATATATTTATATATATAAAATATAGTATTATTATCCTATTCACTTCCAATGACAAATCTCATGATTATATCTTATAATTCACTTATTTAAAATATTTTTAAATATTTTAAATTCATTTTAAATATTAATTTAATTTTCATTTAAAATATTATATATTTAGTTTATTTTACTTTAAAATATTATATATTTAAAAACATATCAATATCATTATCTATTTAATTTGGTGAATGAATAAATAATGATGTAAGATTTTTAGGATAGAATAGTCTGATTTCTTTAAAGATAAGTTGATTGAAAAATTTTTACATTAAGAGATAAGTAAGTATTTATCTACTTATCTTATTTAGTATTCTTTAAGTGAGATTTTTTTTCTATTTTGATTTTAAAATTCATTATCAAACACATTGAAAAAAAATAAATTGTTGAAATTTTTTATTTTCAATACTTTAACAAAGAAACCCTTAGTTTTCACTCTCTTAACAAAATTTAGACTGGGTAATATTTTTCTAATATTTATGTGAGATTTTTCAACAAAGTTTTGATCAAGTGATTAAAAAACAGTTGTACCATAACATATTGTAAGATTTAGGTTCGAATTCAAGCAACTTCACCTTTATTTTCAATTATTAAATATTTTTCTTTAACAAAAAAAATAATTATGTGTAATTTTTTTAATAATACACTTTTTTTTAGAAATTACAATCATATTCAACATATTATTTCTTAAAAGGGTAATTATGAAAATCATTTTAATCAAATTAAGTAAACTAATAAATAACCAAAACTAAACTAGTAAATAAATAAATTAAACTTAAGCTCACGTACATTGAAACTTGAATTTAATAATTAAAATCTTAAAAAAAAATTTTGCCATTATTCAATATCTTTTATTTACGTTCTATTTAAAAAATAAAAATATTATCTAAAAAGTTTAAATTATAAAAAAAAATCAAGAGAAAAATTAAAATGGAAGAGAACATGTAATATTATCTTGATTGGATACGTGGATTGCGTAGAATCAGGAATTAGATTGCGTGGCAATAAGTGGCAGGCGGATTTTCTTCGTTCCCAGTTTTTGGCCAACAGAAACCACAAACTCTCTTAATGCAACTCAACCACCAATATCTATCCTATTCTTGTTTCTCTCTCTTCTCTTGGGCCACAATAAATATATATATATATATATATATCTTATTTTCCTTACTAAAAACAACATTAAATACAAACTATTGGAAAAAGAATATCTTTTTGGTCTTGATATTCTTTTTCTTTATGGTGAAAGGAATACCTATTCTAAATTTTATTTTATTTTTTACTTATGTTTGATACTATAGGCAAATATGTATAAAAATGTACTTTGGATTTTAATTTTATTTTTTTTCAATGCCGTATTTCGAAGTTAAAATTTATTCTCACATAAAATAAAAAATTTACCTCTTAAAAAACAAAAATCATATTAGGGCATTTGCTAAGAAGGAAGAAATGTTTTACATTGAGGAATGTCCCGATCTCATTGAAATAATAGTCTGAAGAACAAAATAAAATAGTTATTTCATACCAATATACTACGGTATATAATTATAATTAATCATTAATCATTAATCATTAATCATTAAAATTAATGATGAATTTATTGAAATAAATATTTATTATTCAATTTTCACATGTAATGTGTAATAAATAATTATTTATTTTTAATAATGTGCCTATGTGACTTAATCTAAATAAAAAAAAATATGTTGCTGTAAAATAACCTTTTTCATACAATACTTTTTTAGTTGAAAATGGTTGTAATTTTGCTTTAAGTAACGGACTTATTAAAAAAAAGCTAATAATTTTAAAATTGAAAATATGTATTTAATAAACAATATTAACTAAAAATGGAAAAAAAAAGTCACTATCCTTGTCTCCGTCATTAATTTAGAAATGGCAATAGATGCCTTAGAAATGGATACCAAACACGCTCAATTAAGTAGGATTAAGATATTATATAATTAGGTTCAAGTAGTGTTCATATAATAAAATTATTATCCATTATAGGTTTGAGTAGTGATCTTAGGATACTCATTATCCAAAATTCGATTATAAATAATAATATTTTAAATTTGATATTAATATTTTTATAGATTATTTATTAAATTAAATTAATTCATTAAATATTCTAATTATGATTTTTAAATTAAATTTATTTTTATTAGTTAAATTAAATTTATTAATTTAAATTTATTAATAATTTATTATATAATTGAATTTAAATTTAAAATTAAAAATCAACTTTTGATTTAATAAACAAATATTTTGCACAATCGAATAATTAACAAGTATTATTTATATTATACGGATAAATTTATATAACACAAATAAAAATAAATAGGTGATTAATTGAATTTAAATATTATAAAAATAACCAAATTTGAATATAAATATCTCAAAATTGAGCGCTACTGACCCGGTGATATTCCTAATCCTCATACGCACAATCGTATATGGAAAAGGAAAAGTCGAAAGCCAATCAAGAAAAAGTCAAATTTAAAATTCTTCAATTATATTCTTAAAATTAGAAATTTCATTTTTATTTCGATGGACTAGAAGCAGCATTTGGTGCCGAAAAAGAATAAATATTTAATTTTTTAAAATTATATAAAAAACTAATCCAACAACTAATTTCTCAAATAAAATAAATTAAAAAAAACCATCTCTTAAAAGAAATAAATTTTTTTTGTGTAAATCATAAGTATTTTTATTTTTTTTTAAGAATTGGGTTTTATCACATTTAATACTTTTTATTTTTTTTTTAAAAATGTGTTTCGTGAGACTCGAACTTAAAAATTTTTTCCACAAACTCAACTTTCGTTATTAATTGAGCTACAATTAAATAAACCTAAAATAAAACAACTAAGCAAACTTAAAATAGAATATTTAATAAACAAGTTCTGAAAAAAAAAAGAAGTTGCTGTCAGGTGTCCCGATCCTTGAGAAAAGTTTACATTATTTTCGTGGCAAGTTTTTCATTTTCAACATGATGATCGATGTTATATTGTCACTGACGTTTGTATATTTATTTCCCAGAAAAAAAAGACCAAAAAAAAATCATTTTAGAACAATTTTATTAATTTTTAAAAATTAAAAATTATCTTTTTTTTTTATGGAATGTACTACAAACATCTGAAGAAGTCCCTCTGTCACCGTGGCGTTACATCTATCTACCTCTCTCAACTTCTAGGCTGAGAGTTTCTCTTCTACGCTCTCATTGGGAAACTCATCCATTGCCCTTCTTCAGAAATTTTCCATCTGTTTTTCTTCTTCCTTCATCTTACAATACTTTCCTTCACTTTCCCACTACCCAAACATGGTCCTCTCCACAAAACTCCACCGTTTAGACCTTCATTCAACATTTTTCACCTCTCTTCGACCCTCTTTTACTTCGAATTCCTCCAATCTTCTCTCCCCCAAAACCCTTAAATTTAGACCCACTAAAATAACTGCGCAAGTTTCCACTCTCAGAGTTGAAACCTCCGTTAAAGACCCTCAAAACGACATTGAATCATTGTTTTCCACCAATACAGTCGAAGAAATTGGTCGAAAGCGTGCCAATAAGCAATCCAACACCGGTGCTTCGGGTATTTCCTCCGGTGTAAAGCTTGAAAACATTAGCAAGAGCTACAAAGGAGTAACGGTTTTGAAAAATGTGAGTTGGGAAGTGAAAAAGGGCGAGAAAGTTGGTTTGGTTGGAGTAAATGGGGCAGGGAAAACGACCCAATTGAGAATTATAACGGGACAAGAAGAACCCGATTCGGGGAACGTTATAAAGGCCAAACCGAACATGAAAGTTACGTTTTTGAATCAAGAGTTTGAGGTTTCGATGAGTAGGACGGTGAGGGAGGAATTTATGAGTGCTTTTAAAGAGGAAATGGAGATTGCCGAGAGGTTAGAGAGGGTTCAAAAGGCGATAGAAGGGGCTACCGAAGATTTGGAGTTGATGGGAAGGCTCTTGGATGAGTTTGATTTGTTGCAGAGGAGAGCTCAGGCTATGGATTTGGATGAGGTTGATGCTAAGGTTAGTAAGTTGATGCCAGAGCTCGGGTTTTCCCCTGAGGATTCTGATAGGTTGGTCGCAAGTTTTAGTAGCGGCTGGCAGATGAGGATGTCCCTTGGGAAGATTTTGTTGCAGGTAATGTTGTTATTTTGATGCATTTCTTGGTGCAAAAATGTTCTATTCATAGTTGCTTAGGTTTCTGAATGGTTTCTATTTTGTTTTCTTGAGAAAAAGTTGGGGCAAAGAGTGATAAAGAGTTATATAGAAGTTTACTGGTAGAATTTTATAGAAGATTGATAATTAACGAATATACGTGATCACTATATATATATATGTACATGAGTGTGTGCGCGCCGAGTGTGCTAATTTTCAAAACGAGATTGTTTACTATTGCAGAAGTGATAATTACGATTTGAGGTTGGTTATTATATCCTCTATCAGAAGCTGAAATCACTTTGGCACCTGTTGATTAAAAGTTTTAACTTTGAATTGACTAACATAATATTTAGCTTGTGAGATATTTATTGATGATGTAGAAGTTGTTAATTCATGGTGCATGTGTGCAATATGCAGTAGAGTATATTGGCATTGCTAGCTGTTTGTTGACTACATGTAAATTTGCAGGAGCCTGATTTATTGCTTTTGGATGAGCCTACAAATCACCTTGACCTTGATACAATTGAGTGGCTTGAAGGATATCTCAACAAGCAAGATGTGCCAATGGTCATTATATCTCATGATAGAGCTTTTCTAGATCAATTGTGTACAAAGATTGTTGAGACTGATATGGGTGTTTCCAGGACATTTGAGGGTAATTATTCTCAGTATGTTGAGGCAAAGGCAGCATGGGTTGAAACTCAGTATGCTGCATGGGAGAAGCAGCAGAAGGAAATTGAGCAGACAAAAGACTTGATAAGCAGATTAGGTGCAGGGGCAAATTCAGGCCGTGCTTCTTCTGCTGAAAAGGTATGTATGAGGGGCATCTAGTTCTTCAAGGATTCTGCCTTCATCCTTGTTCTGTAATGGCAGATGCGTAGTGTTACACCATTGTATGTTATCCAGTAATACACATGTATCGACGATGAAATGAAGTTTCTACCAGATTGCAAACCTGCTTGACTGAGTATTCAGTCAAATGAATGGCTAAGTTTTCATCAATTTTACTAAATTATAGATGATTTTAGTGTATAAAATTAATTACATAAGGGAATTAAGTTACCAAAAATGCAGATTTAGTTCATGGAACTGGAAACAGAAAGTAAAATTCCATCTATTTTGAAAGGTGGTACATTGGGGATAGTTTCTTTTTCCCCCTTTTTAAGTGGATTCATCTAGAATTCTAGGTTAGTTAGGATTCATTTGGAAACTTTGTTGAAATTCAGTTGGTAGTTTTATATTATTCACCTAAAGTTGTTTGCTATATTATTCTACAAGAATTTCTTCTTTTCTCATCAAGTTTTATAATCACTTTTATCTAATATTTTTCTATTCTGAATCACGTAAGCCCTATGAAATTTGTGAGGATGATACCCATGTATTTTTCCTGATTGAGAGTTTTTGCTTAAACAGTGTTACCTATGAATAGTGATATACCACATTGATTAACTTTTCTTGTCTTTCTTCTACTTCTTCCATTCTGATTTTATTTCATAAAGACCATTTCTCTTAAGCTGCCTCGTGAATGTTCTGTTGTCCTAAAATAGTTCTCAGTATTGCCATTGAAACTTTTTTTGGAGAATAATGTTGCTACTGCCTGAATTTGCGTCTTTTGTTTTCTGTCTTTTTGATTTTGATTGTGTTTGGTACTTAGATAGTTAAATGAGCCTCAGATTTTGTGCTTGTACTGAGATTAATTCTTTAAACTTAAGTGTTTTTCTGTTTACTTATTTTCTCGTGCTCCTTTCTGATTGGTAACAGAAGCTGGAGAGACTTCAAGAAGAGGGTCAAATTGAGAAGCCATTTCAACGAAAACAAATGAAGATCAGGTTCCCTGAGCGTGGAAGAAGTGGCAGATATGTTATTACTATTAAGAATCTGGAATTCGGTTATGATGATGAGGTGATTTAAGATGTTTGGTGGTGTGAGAAAGATGGTTTGGAGTTTTTTATTCTTCTCATTTATGACAAAATGTGGTTTGTGTATCAGTTGCTATTTAACAGGGCAAATCTTACAATTGAAAGGGGTGAGAAAATTGCCATTATTGGTCCAAATGGTTGTGGAAAGAGTACTTTACTGAAGCTGATAATGGGTTTAGAGAAGCCGAGAGGAGGTGAAGTGCTCCTTGGGGAGCATAACGTTCTACCAAATTATTTTGAGCAGAATCAGGTATTTGACCTCTGTAAATAAAATGTTATTTGTATCTGAGATCCTTCTGATCTTGCTGCTTAGTTGCTAAGATTCCCTTTTGAGCTAAAAAAGTGCGAAGCACTGACTGAATTTAATGAACATTCTTTCAGGCTGAGGCTCTTGATTTGGATAAAACAGTGCTTCAGACAGTGGAAGAGGTTGCAGAGGACTGGAGAATTGATGATATTAAGGGCCTTCTTGGTCGTTGCAACTTCAAAGCTGATATGCTCGACAGAAAGGTTTTCCTTTTGAGTGGTGGTGAGAAGGTAATTGTACTCTGCATAGAAATTTATATGTTGGATGCTAACATTAAAGATTTGTTTTGTGCCTGGAATTTCTTTCATTTAATACTCCAATATTTACAGCATCCTATTCTTCTGGTTTGATAATAGCATGTATTATGTTTCCTTGTTTGTTTTAAACCATGGATTTGAATGTTGTCTTTTCCTATTTCATTTAGGCACGTCTTGCATTTTGCAAATTCATGGTAAAACCGTCAACCCTACTAGTTTTGGATGAACCAACTAATCACCTGGATATACCCTCAAAAGAAATGCTAGAGGTATGGGTTTTTCTTACCTTTCTCTATTCTCCATTTTTTTTAATCAAAATTCTAGCATTTAGCTTTATCACTTAATAATTCTGCAATCTCTCATTATTCTATCAGGAGGCAATTAGAGAATACAGTGGCACCGTCATTACCGTTTCTCATGACCGATACTTTATTAGGCAAATAGTTAACAGAGTAGTGGAAATAAAAGACGGCCATTTGCGGGACTATATAGGTGATTACAATGTATGGTTTTCTCCTTTTCATTCTTTATGTTCCTTATAACTGCCCTAAATGTTCTCTTACATAGCTCTTATCCCCTCCCACCATTTTACCCTTATGCATTTCTTGTCTGTTATATATTGATGAATTGGAGTGCTAGCTTGGTTAAACTTACCATCAGGTAAACTACTAAATATTCGTTATAATCCACGAGTACATTCAGAATCTAAAAGTGCTTGTTTGCTATTCTTCTCCATCTGCTAAGTTTATTTGTGGTATTTACCTGAAATATGCTTTTCAACAAGTCCTTTCTTCCCTGATTAACTGTTGGTATGAATTTCAAATGAACAGTATTATCTGGAGAAGAACCTTGAGGCAAGGGAGAAGGAGCTTGAGCGTGAGGTTGAGCTTGAAGAGAAAGCTCCCAAAGTGAAAGCCAAATCTAAGATGTCAAAGGTAAGTGATACCCTTGTGATTCTTAGCTTTCTGAACTGGAGAGGTTAGTGTCACATGGTGTACATTTACAGCAGCCTTTCTTTGTTCCTTGTTTTAACAGGCCGAGAAGGAAGCTCGAAAGAAACAAAAAATGCAGACGTTCCAAGCTGCTAAACAAAAGTCGAAAGGGCTGAAGAATGCCAAGAGATGGAAATGAAATAATCAATCTATACTACATACATTGATTAAAGATGAATCATGTTAAATCAATTTTACAGTGTAAAGTGCCTTGGATGTGAATTGACCACCAACACCATTTGTACATAATCTTGATAGCAATACAGTTCTAAATTGAAGCATTCTTACTTCCTAGCCGTAGTAATTTATGCTGCCCTGAAATGTAATGCAGGGTGGAATTCAGTAGGTGAAGGTGGTAAGTAAAGGCTGATCTAGATTCATGCCCAATATAATGTTAAAAACTTAAATTGAACTGAAAAGTGGAAACTGCTTCAGGTAGGCTACCTTGAATTCTAGAGCCTATGCAAATTTGAATTTGTTAATATTACCTGGTTTTGTCGTGAACGAAACGTTTGTGTTTTTCTTCCTTTTTTCCGCCAGGGAGCTAGTGATGCGAGTGATGTGTTGCCAGCTTTGCCAGGGCCTTGGTCCGAGGATAAGCGTGAGCCCTCTGATCATCATTCTACAAAAATAGGTGGACTTCTTGTAATTTTTGCTCTTTTTCAGCTACATATGCTTTCTATTATTTTTTTTAGAGTTGCATTCTTCTATTTTTATGAACTTTTAAAATTTACCTTTCACTTTTTTAACAGGATTGGCCTATTTCTATAGAGTAGGAGTGTTCATTCGGTCGATTTGATTAATTTTGAATCGAATTAGCCAAAATTTAATTTAACTAAATTTTATATTTTTGTTTTGTTATCCAACTTGAACTTTTTAATTTCGAAATAAATCGAATAAAAATATGTTTGGTTAATTAACCGAAATTATTTGACAACAATGTAATCAAATCGTGCAATGAAAAAAACTAAGTTCCAACGCACCATGGAGAATTTACAACAGTTACTGCTTAAACATGCTAAACGGATTGGGTTGATTTGAAACTGCATCGGATTCAATTCGATAAATTCAGAATCAGATTGAATTGGTTTTAAAAGAATTCAGATTGAATTGGTTTTCAAAGAATTCGAAATGGATTAAATTCGGTCCTGTAGGAACTGAATGCACCAGTTTTGGTAATCAAAACCGAACTGAGGTGATGGGAGATTTCAACAATAAAGTCATAAAATATTGATCTTATTGTAAGGTTATGATATTTCATGAGATATTAAATATTTTAAGAGAAATTGAATAAAATTTAAAAGTTAAATAAATATGTTAATAATGGCTTAACAGGTTAACAAGTTAAATTAAATTTAATTAAAAGATTTAAATTATATTTCTATCTTTTTAAAAGGTAAGAAAATATTTTAATTATATCTTTAACCATTAAAAAAATTAAATTACAATACTATCCATTAATTTTTTTAAGAAAACTATTCAACGATATAATGTAATTGCCCATAAAAGTTTGGGAAGTTGACTGCTCGTGTATGGAAGTTGACTTCCTCAGTTATTTTACTCAACAGATTAATTCTATCATATAGGCAGTTGACTTCTTAAATATAGCAATTGACTGCCATATTCAATATGGGATTTATTTTACTATTAATTATCATTTATTTAAACTCTTTATAGTGTTTTTATAATTAGTTATATAAAATTTATTTTGAATTACATTAATTTTTTCTGTTAATTATTATAGATTTTATTAATATAATAAAATTTAAGATATCATATATTTTATGATAAATGTCATAAATTTTACGATCAATGTATTATGATGAATCTCATAGATTTTATGATGAATAAATAAAATTTTACGATAAATATAATAAATTTTACGTGAATCACATGACGATGAATCTAATAAATTTTACGATGAATTTTATTGAATTTACGATGAATCTCATTTAATTTACGATGAATCTCATTGAATTTACAATTAATATCATAAATTTTATAATGATTCTAATAGTTTTAAGTTAATTCTGGTAACTTTACACTTATTATCATATTTTTACACTAAATATAATGATTTCATGATTAGTAATCATAATTTTACAATTATTATTATTATCAATTGCACGCTAATTGTATTAATTTAATGCTTAATTATCATTGTTTTAATGCGTACTCTAGTGTTTGATGTTTAATGATAATAATTTGATGTGTTAATAAAAAAAAATCTTTGGCATAATAATTTTATGAAATAAGATAAATAATTTGATTATTTAATACAACATTCACTCGTTATTGAACTTAAAGATTAAGTCCGAGGTAGCTGGCTAAGAAGTCGAGTTGAGTTCAATTATCTCAACACCAACTCAAGAATATAGCAAACCTAATCAAGTTTCACTTAACTTTTTTTTAAAAAAAAATTAATATCATTATTGCAATTATTATTCTATTTGTTTTGATGGTGGTGGTGATGATGATGATGATGATGATGATGATGATTATTATTATTATTATTATTATTACAATGATTGTTATCATATTTATGCTGATTCTCGTTAAATTTATAGTTAAGCATTATATTTCTATGTATATTACATTTTTTTACACTGATTATAATAATTTTTACGATTAATTGTTAATTTTTTATGATTATTCTTGTATTTTTATGCTTATTTTTATTAATTTTACACTAATTTTCATCATTTTAACAGTTTATTATCATAATAATCATAAGGGAAGTCGACTTCCCGAAAATATAAGTCGACTGCGATTATTAATAAATTTCACAAAAGCTTTTTTTGTAATGGCAATCGACTGGTTAAAGTACCAGTCGACTACCATAGAAAGCTTCTGTGAAATTTATTAATTGGGGAAGTCGACTTCCAAAATAAACAAGACTACTTTTTACACAGCTTCTGAGTAATTTATAACAATAGTAGTCGACTGCCATTATAAAGCAGTCGATTGCTTTTTACATAGAAAGCTTCTGTGTAATTTATAACAGTAGCAGTCCACTGCCATTATTAAGCAATTGACTGCCTATCGTAACCCTACCACTATAAAAGTGTCTTTTTGTTTTCCAGCCTATCTCTTCATCTTTTGCAACCGTTCACTATGTTTCTCACTCTAGAAATCCCTAATCCTTTCAACCCAAGTCAATTTCTAGCCAATTTAACCTTCAATACTCAAAACCTCACTAATTTTGTTGTGATTAAACTAACTTTCCTCATTCAAAATCATCAAAAACACATCAAATTTCGAATTCATCAAAATGAGAAGAGGTGATAAAGGGAAAGAGAAAGTTCAAGCTACTTCTCCAACTCGAAAGAGGCAAAGACAAGGGCAAGCTTCAAGCCAGATATCTCAAGGTCAGATGTTTAGAAATACTATTCATTCTGAACGTTATGACAGACTAAGAGATAGAAGTTGTATATGTGGTAGAATTATTAAGTGGTATGAATTTCGTGGTACTTCACTAAGGGTAGTTGAAGAATGTTAAAATCGGTTGGATGGTTAGGGATAGCCAATATTACTGAAAAAAGATTTAGCCCATCTTTAGTTAGAGAATTTTGTAGTGGTATTGCATTGAACAAAAAAGAATTAGGCTCAAGAAATGATTTGAACCATGATTGTCTATACACTTATTTGAATGGTGAAGAGGTTGTTTTGACTGTGGATGAATTAAGGGAATTGTTAGGAATTCCTTCTGAAGGTGTATATGTAATGCCTAATGAATTTGATAGAAATACTGCTTGGCGAAAATATAGTAGTAGAGATGAACGCCATATTAAGGATATATCTATCGCTCAATTTTCATCTTCTACTTATAGATTTTTTGCATCATTTTATTGCCACTTCAATAGAATGCAAAACTAGTAGTTTAGCATTTGTTACAATTGAGGAATTGTGGCTAATGGAGTATGTGACCATTGGAATAACAATCAATCTAGCACGTTATTTGATGCAAAGGATACAAAGTGTGCTAGTTTCCCCTTCCAGTAATTTACCTTATGCGAATATAATCACACTCATAGCTCAGTCTAAAAACCTTCTGAGTGAAAGTTATATTTGGGATCTTATTGTCAAATCCACCGAGTATACTAAGAAATCAATTGGGCTTATGGATTGGAAATTGGAAAATGATGAATGGATTAGAAAGTCATCTGAAGTGGCAGACATTCCAGCGTAGCAAGAAACATCGTCAACTCCTTCACAACCTCCTCTTGAGATGATCGTTCAGATGATTCAAGGAATGGAGATTAGGTTTGGGCAAAGAGTGGATACCTTAGAATCAAATATGAATGAAAGATTCGATTTTATTCATGCTAACATTGCTCAATTGCACGAAGATTTTCAACCCGGTGGAACTTCTTCAAATAGGACTGGTGGCGATGGAAGGTTTAAGAGCACAGCTAGAAAATCTAGCAGTTCACAACATTATTTACCTTCTCCGAATTCTCCTTGAATAAACATTTGAAACTTAATAGTGGAAGGCTAGTGTTTACACTTAAATTTGTATTTCTTTTTATTTTTTCTATGTTTGTTGACGATTTTTCAATTTGATTATCAATCACAGGTAATGGAGGCAAGATGGAGCTACAAAGCAATTATTCGAAGAACTTTATTTGGGCTTCATATTATTGTGAATGTTAGGATTTGTCTTAGTTTTAGTTTAAGTTGAACAATTGCACTGTTTTTTATTTCAATTTCTTATGTTATGTATTGAGAATTCATTTACTCATTTGAAGACATTTCGAACCTTTTTCATTTAATTTATGTGTGCTTAAAAAAGTTTGATATTTAATTTTACACGTATTTGATTTATATGTGCGTTTGAAAATTTGAGAATGATGATGCAGTCAACTGCACTTAGTAGCAGTCAACTGGCATTTGAAATAGTTTTCAATTTACGAGAGAAGTAGAAGAAATTTAAAATTTCGCTCGCAAAGAGCTATCAAGCTTTGTCAATTGAATGCAATTCAATTACAGGATAAGAGCAGTCATGTAACGACCCGTTACCACATTTTTCACCTTAATTTTACACCATTTATCCGGTTGGGCTGTCTGTGATACTTCACTTTTACTAACTGTTAAACAAATTTACATAACATTGTTTATATTATACACATCCCCTATCTTAATTAATCAGATAAGTAGTACTACAGACATGTCTAAATACAGAAAATAAATGATCGTACCTGATATATCTTAGTCGGTCTGTCACATTGTCTATTATGTGCAACCGTAATCCACAAATATTGGATCTCACCATCATCAAAACCTGAAATGTTAAAATTGGGGAGTGAGCAAACCACGGCTCAGTAAGAGAGTTATATGTCACACTTGATATTCAGCTATCTATATGCTGAAAATAATTTTTTCATTTTCTTTAAAATCTTCCTAGCTGGCTCTAGGCACACATGTAGGAAGGATACTACAGTCGGCTAGGGATCCAGATAGAGTAAGACAAGTATTTTGAAATACCTGGCTTGTTCCGGAACCTAGAAGCAACTGTAGAGAATACCAATTCCGTTGTTTTCAAAACGATAAACTTTTCGTTTTTCCACAGAGTAAACCACTTAATTCTTTTCACATTCAGTATACTTTAAAACACGTGACGGTTCAGTAGTAAAGTAGTGGTTTACTTCTCTCCTCTTCAGTACAGTAAAACACCTGACAGTACAGTGATTTGTAAATATCCAATCGTGGATAGTTACTTTTTCGATTATTTCTTTCTTAGAAATAATTCTTATGTTATTCTTTTAGAATAAACATTTATTTCTCTTTTCAAATCAGTAACCGTATCGTACAGTTCAGTAAAACAGTATATTCAGTAAAACAGTAAGTCGATACGGTTCACTCAGTAGATAGTAAACAGTAGCTACCAGTTCAGAAAACAGTATAAGACAGCTTTCGATTCAGTAAACAGTAAATGGTAGCTTTCAGTTCAGTAAAACAGTAATCAATGGCAACCATTTCAGTAAACAGTACAGTTCAGTAACATAGTATTTTGGTAGCTTTTTCTTCAGTAACAGTAATCAATGGCTACCATTTCAGTAAACAGTACAGTTCAGTAAACAGTGTTTTGGTACGGTTCTTCATCAGTAACAGTAAAACAGTGAACAGTAGTTCAGTACAGTGAACAGTACAGTAAATAGGATTTCGCAAATCCTTTCCGTAAACAGTAAACAGTAAGTAGTAAGTAATAAGTGAGACTAGGCAACACCCTATAAGTAAATCATGCTATCTCGTCCACTAGGGACACAGTAACAGTAATGAGATCTATGGCCATGATCTATAATATGTCCTCGGTGTACGCTTGCTAGGCGACAAGCCGGGACGCTGATGACTAGTTGGTCAATCAGCCACGTGACAGTAACAGTATAGTATGATGCATGAAGCTCGGGGCCTAAGTCTCAAAACAGTATAAAAATCGTACCTTAGCCTTTATGAATTTTAAACACCGTAAATCAAATATCCATAAGGCTCACATGTAAATATAATCACCTTTATGAAATTTATAAAATAAATAATATTTTTCAAATTATTTCATAAAGGTATAAATTATGTTTTCCATACGGTGAAAACAATTTGCAAAATCATCACTGTAAAAATAGAAAGGCAAAACTGTCTTTTTCCACCGTAAAACACATATGCACGCTTTCCTGTGCTTTTTATCCAAAACATGGTTTTTAAAGAAATCGGGATTCAAATCAAATATTTTCATAATTTATGTAAAAATAAATTATTTACTTTCCAAATTCAAAATCCCTTAACCATGTTTTTCTTCTAGAAACACGTGTAGAGACCTCTAGTCTCGAAATCATGGTTTCCCATCATTTCTTAACCTTTATGGAATTTTCATAATTATTTGTTTCCATAATTAAAACCATAAAGGTTTTATGTAAAATCAAATGAATATTTAAGAATATTTATAAAAATATTCACTTCAGTCTCTTTTTCATTTTCATCTCATTTCACGTGAAATATCACCTACCGGGTGAATTTTCGGTGATTTTCTTTTCACCATTCTCGAAAACATGAATATTTTAAAATTAAATATCACTATATTCATGTTTTATGAAATTTACTTAATTTCTCGATTTTCGTGCCGAAAAATCGATTCACGTGAAATCAAATCTTTTATTTTGGTTTTCAGTGATTTTCGGTAAATTTCAGTAATTTTTCGATAATTTTTCGGCAGTATAACGGCTGTCGATTTGGCTAGCCTCCTGCACCGAAAATATAGTTTATATTTCTCAACTGGTATTTCACCACAATTTGAAACCGATAAATCACCACAAATTCCAAAACCAATCATTATAAATTGCATTTATAAATTAAATGCATAATTTAAAACATGTGGCCGAATATCCTTACAGGCAGCACATGTCTCCCTTACCTGTTTCGAGTTGGCGACTGCCTCTCAAAGGTCGCGCCCGTGTTCACCTCGTCCGATTCCATCGGCTAGGTCATCGAGGGAATTTTCTAGAATTTAAATTCTAAAATTTAGAATTTTTCCATAATTATTTAAATAAATAAATTATTTAAATAATTTAATACTTTTTGGGATTTCTTACCGATTCCCGTAATTTTCGGGATTTCCCATAATTTTCGAATTCTTGAGAATTTTCCAAATTCCCGGAATTCTTTTTCTCTTTCTCTTCCTTCTTTCTTTTTCTCTTTTCTTTTCTTTTCTTTTTCTTTTTCCTTTTTCTTTTCTTTTTCTTTTTCCTTTTCTTTTCCCGTCAGACCGGTTTAGCCTCCTTCCTCGCCGGTTCCTTGCCGGAGGCCGGTTCTCCGGCGGCTCAGGGGCTCCACAGCTGGTCGACGGCACGACAAAGCTACCGGTGGCCTCCGTTTGCCCTGGATCGACGGCACGGATGCAGATCTGGCGGCGTGGGTCTTGGTTTCTTCTTCCTCTTCGCCGGCCTTCCTCCGCAGTCGTTGGCCTCACCGGTGGCTCTCTTCTCTTTCCCCTCACCTCTGCCGAGGTCGAGGTGGCTGTGGCGGTGCCAAGATCGGCCGGCAACGTAGTTTCCTTTCTCCTTTCTTCTCTTCCGGTTTCCTGTTTTTCCCGTTTCTGTTTCTGCTGTTTTCTTTCCTTTTCCGTCGCCGGTCTTCTCTTCCTCTCCTCGGCTCACCGGCGACGTCGCTCTCCCTTGTCTCTCTTTCTTTCTCCGACGACAGTGGCCGGCAGCCACTTGGGGAGGAAGAATCGGGAGGCTTCCCGATTCTTTCTTCTCTGTTTTCCTTTTTTTTTTATTATCATTATACATATATATTATACTTATAACATATATAATACATATAATATTATTATTATAAATATATTATATAGTACTATATATATTTTATATAACGATATATATTTTGTGTATATAAAAAATATATCTCTAGTATAAATATATATGTATATATTTATTTACTTTAAAATAAATAACATTTATATATACCTATATAAATGTAATAATAAAATATATATTGTATTTACAATATATATATATATATTTTCTTCCTCAATTTCTTATTTGATTTGGATTTCCATTTATCCAAATTAAATTTCTTCTTTTATTATTTTCCGAATTTCTCATCTTATTTTCCTTCACTAGGATTTTTCATTATCCGTTCCTTTCTCAATTCTCGAGATTTTCACCAATATCCCGTTCTCCCAATTTTATTTATTTATTTCTACTTATTTATTTTCTCCAATATTTATTTTCAATATTTATAATTTCTAATAAATGAAAAATTTTACGGTTATCACAAGTCGACTGTTGCTTAAGGCAGTCGATTGCCATTTACCCATAAAATATGCACAACGTTTTTTAGGTTAAAGGCACTCGACTGTTATTTAAGACAGTCGACTGCTATTTACCCAGACAATATATAATGTTTTCTGGGTTGAAAGCAGTCGACTGCCATATAGAACAGTTGATTGCCTTGTGCCATTGGAGCAATACCAATTAAACAACAACAATAAAAACAACAATAACAACAACAACAACAACAACAACAACAATAATAATAATAATTATTAAATATATCACCCATGTCCTATTACCTCAATATTGTCACTAGAATAAGAAAATTTATAATTATAATAGTTAATTCAAAGATAAAAGTGACATTTTCATGTTTAAAAACAATAAAAAGGTTCAAGAGCTCATAAAAATTAAATAAAAGTTAAACATCAATCATTTCTCTCAAACTCTAAGCCTTCACATTGAATGCTGTGGTAAAGGTGGTTGACCCGAAGATGGGGCTGGAGGATTTGGCAATGCATTCCAGCGAACAAGAGCATCTAGTCTTGAATCAACATGATCAAATCTTCCTCCAACATAAGCTTTAAATGTAGCCAGATCTGTCTTGATAGATCCTAACCTTGAATCAATAGAGAGAGAAAGCTGATCGAGTTTGTTATCCAATTTGCACATGTAATCAATAAGCATGGCATTTGATGGTTGATCAACGGTAGTAGTTGGAGGAGGCACATCAATTTGAGAGGGATGAATGGCATCATCTTCATCTTGCTCATCTTCCTCAACAGATTGAGCCTTCTTCACCCAAGAACCATTTACTTCTTTGAAACCCATCTTTTCTATGGAACTCAATTTATATTGGACACCACTTGACAATAAATCATACTTCGGGTTCTAAAATTCATTGGTTTGTCCAATACGTGTAATTAGGTTCACATAGGGGATGGGTATTTTTCCAAGTAACGAAGGATTTTTCTTATTTGTTTCAATCTTGGTTTTAAGAGTAACTTTCATTCGATCAATAATATACTGAGGCAAATTGATAGTAACATTACTAACAACATAGTCAAGCATTCATAAATTCTCTCTAATTACATTGTTAAATGCTCCACTACGACATTGTATAGATGTAACAATGAAATGATGTAAAAACCTATATGTCAACTTTGAGAATGATGATGCTTTGGCATGCTTATCATGAATATCAGTTCTCCCAGTATATTTTCTCCATGCCGTATTAACATTAAAAGAATTTGGCACTGAGTATGGAGCTTGTAAGTTATCACATCCTAAGAGATAAGCTAAATGATGTGGTGAAATTTCATGTTCCTTGCTATTAACAAATGTAAATATACTTTCATCCTTCTATTGGAGACAGTTTAATGATGTTTTCTTCTGTTTCAAAGCAATACCTGAGTAAAACTCACATACTAATGTTGGGCAATATTTATCACTAAGATTTGCTAAATCATACCAACTTACTTTTTCAGATAGTTCTTAATTTCTCTACCAAAATTTGTAGAATCAAACTCACTCCAATCAATTGAATGCCCAACACAAAATTTAGAATCCTTAAAAAGTTCATACCTCTTTTGTTGAATATTATTACGTAAATCTAATTGTCCAGGGGCATCCTCTGACTCACTTATTCTTTGTTGTTTGGATCGTGCGTTTGACTTGCTTTGACCAGCATTTTGCTTCTGTTTACTTGTTTGGGATGCATTCGTTGATATTTTTCTTCTATTCATTTTTAGGTGTTGAAAAGAAATTTTTAGAGATTTTGGTGTAAATTGAAGGAATTTGGATTTAAAATAGGATTAGGTTGATGAGAATATGTTTGGAATTTGCGAGATTGAATTAGAGAGATATATGAGAAGGAGGAGTGTTTAAGAGAAAGAAGGTTTAGTTTAGGGATTTTCTGCCCAAAAAATCCCGTATAGAAACAGTCAACTGCTACATTGCCAAAAGCATTCTGTTTCCAGAATTCACATGGAAAGTCGACTTCCTTTCACGGGAAGTCGTCTCTCCATATGAATAAATTTTTAATTAATTTGTTATTATATATTTTCTTATTTATTAATATTGTTATGATTTATTATTGTTATTATTTATTTATTTTGTTGAATTTATTATTATGATTATTATTATTGTTATTATAAATCTAATCATTTTTATGATAAATCCAATTAAATTTACGATGAATCTCAAAATTTTTTCGATTATCCTTATTAAATTTATGAATAATCCACGCAAATTCACGATGAATCTCATCATTTTTATGATTATCCTTATTAATTTTACGAACAATCTACTCAAATTTACGATGAATTGCATCATTTTTACGATGATCTTTATTAAATTTACAAACATCTTCTATTAATTTATGATGATCCTTATGAAATTTACATTTAATTTATTTAGTTTTACGATAAATCCAATCCAATTTACGCCAATGATGTGAAAATTACGTTTAAAATACATGGGAAGTTGAATTCTCAATAATAAAAGTCGACTTTCCATGAATGGATTAAGAATAGCTGGCTTTAAAAAATTTGGGAATTCGACTGCCCGATAAAATCAGTCGATTGCCTATGTGCATTATGGAAACAGAATGTTTCTGGCAATGTAGCAGTCAACTGTGATTAATAAGCAGTCGACTACTACATTGCCAGAAGCATTTTGTTTCCAGAATACACATGGGCAGTCGACTTCCTTTCTCGGGAAGTTGACTCCCCATATGAATAAATTTTTAATTATTTTGTTATTATATTTTTTTATTTATTAATGTTGTTATGATTTTTTATTATTATATTATTAATAAATATTTATTACTTTTTTGGTTGAATTATTATTATTATTATTATTATTATTATTATTATTATTATTATTATTATGATGATGATGATGATAAATCCAATTAAAGTTACAATGAATCTCAAAATTTTTACGATTATCCTTGTTAAATTTATGAACAGACTACACAAATTTACGATGAATCTTATCACTTTCACGATTATCCTTATTAATTTTATGAACAATCTACTCAAATTTACGATGAATCCCATCACTTTTACGATTATCCTTATTAAATTTACGAACAATCTACGAAATTTATGATGAATCTCATCATTTTTATGATTATCCTTATTAAATTTACGAACAATCTACTCAAATTTACGATGAATCTCATCATTTTTATGATTATCCTTATTAAATTCATTTTTATGATTATCCTTATTAAATTTATGAACAATCTATTCAAATTTACGACGAATCTAATCATTTTTACGATTATCTTTATTAAATTTACAAACATCTTCTATTAATTTACGATGATCCTTATGAAATTTATGTTTAATCTATTTAGTTTTATGATAAATCTAATTCAATTTACGCTAGTGATGTGAAAATTACATTTAAAATACATAGGAAGTCGAATTCTCAATAATAAAAGTCGACTTTCCATGAATAGATTAAGAACAGCAGGCTTAAGAAATTTGGGAATTCGACTGCCCGATAATATCAATCAACAACCCATATGCATTCTAGAAACAAAATACTTTTGGCATGGAGCAGTCGACTGCTACATTGCCAGAAGCAATCTGCTTCCAAAATGCATATGGGCAGTTGATTGATATTATCGGGCAGTCGAATTCCCAATATAAAAAAACTCTTCGATCATTTTGTTATTATATATCAATTTTTTGGCAGTTGACTGCTACATATAGTAGTCAGCTGCCGATAACTTTTAATTTTTAGGATTTGTCTGGTTTATATA
Organism: Heritiera littoralis; assembly: GCA_031772115.1. Lineage (NCBI taxonomy): Eukaryota > Viridiplantae > Streptophyta > Magnoliopsida > Malvales > Malvaceae > Heritiera > Heritiera littoralis. Next base: position 126,817 of record JAPDPK010000096.1, on the reverse strand, counting down.
TTTAACGATTATTTGCAAACCCTAGCTTTTTTGCCTTTTCTGGTAGTAGTTGATTTCTCTGCAAATTAATCATAATCTCTATCAAATAGCCTTATAAACAATCTTCCTTTTTACATCCATATACAATAAACAACACTTTTCATCTGTACTATCTTGCATCTATATCAAATTTCTTGATTATGGCATATGAAAGGTATGTGATATTTCATATACAGTGATATATTTGAATTATGAGATAGTTTTATTTAAATAATTTGTTTTATTAATTTTGTTTACATAATACAGTATTACTGAGATCCCACAATCAGAATTGGTTGATACAAAACTGTTGCATGAACTTACCCAAGATGATATATTAGGATTGGAATTTGATGGGGTTGATGAATGCTATGAGTTTTATAAAGCTTATGGCATTACGATGGGTTTTGTGTTCGTAAATGTAGCACTAGGTACAATAAAGATAAAGAGGTTGTCATGAGACAGTTTCCTTGCGCAAAAAAAGGACATAGGGCTACCAAGTGGGAAAACCTTGAGCATAGAGTTTGTTAGCCCAAAGATCATTAAGAACCAGACGTGGGGCAAATATTCGATTCAATCTAAAAAAAGATACAGGAAAATGGTGTGTATCACATTGTCAACTAGAGCATAATCACGAGTTGGTCAACCCATCTCAAATATGCTTTATTAAGTCGAATAGGCATATAAAACCAGCTGATGTTACTAAAGCCAAAGCTTTGAAGACAAATGGTATACGAACTTGTCACTTGATGAATTACTTTTTTGCGCAAGCTGGTGGAATTGAGAATGTAGGATTTACAAGAAAAGATTTGTATAATCGTCTAGCATCTGAAAGGAGTGCTGAAATTCTTGATGGTGATGTTCAAGTGATGCTTGTATATTTTACTATGAAAAAGGAACTGGATAATGGATTTTACATGGAGTATACAACTAATGATGAGAAACGAATCAAGAATATCTTTTGGGTTGATTCCACATCGAGATCATATTATGCTTGTTTCAGTGATGTCTTGATATATGACACCACCTACAAGAGAAACACATTTAATTTGCCTCTGCTGGTTTTTGTTGGTGTGAACCATCATCATATGACCACAATATTTGGTTTCACACTTTTTACTAATGAAGATACCGAAAGCTTTATTTGGGCTTTGAAAACTTTTTTAGATTGTATGGCGAACAAGAAGTCGATATCTATGGTTACTGATGGGGATCGAGAATTAAAAAGGCACTGAAAGAAGTACTTTTTGGTGTGCGACATAGGTTATGTACATGGCATCTTTCTCGGAATGCAAGCTCAAACATTTCTAATTTAGATTGCGTGAAAGCATTTAATTCCTGCATGATGTCTTGGTGGAATATTGATTAGTTTGAAGGAGCATGGTCAGACATGGTCAACAAATATGAATTAAAAGATCACCAATAGATAAATGAGATGTATGAAAAGAAGCATATGTGGGCCCAAGCATATTTGAATGGTCATTTTTTCGGAGTAGTGAGGAATACCTCTCGTTGTGAAGGTATGAATGCATTTATAGCTTCTCTTGCAAAAGAAAGACGTTATTGGAGTTTGTACGTGCACTTGAAAATGGCATTAGGAGTATTCACAACAATGAGGTGGGGGAAGATTACGTCAGTTCGCACACTGAGCCAATTAAATACCATCCATTCAAGGAGATTGAGTCTCATGCTATTAGTATCTACACAAAAAAATCATTCAACATATTGCGAAAGCAATTGCGTTTATAAGCATTATGTTATCATCAAAACATTACCCAGTCAAGCCTATCCACAAAGGTGTACACTTTGAGTAAGTATCGAGAACCTTCAATTCAATTACATGTGGAGTATAATGTTGTGGAAAAATGTATAAATTGTTCATGTCTCAAATTTGAAACCGATGGGATGCCATGTGCACATGTCATTCATGTGATGATATTAGAGCAACTTACTAGGATCCCTTATGTGCTTATTATGAATAGATGGATGAAAAATGCCAAAGTTGATGCACCTATAATTATTGATCAAATTGTTGAGCTTAAGTATGTTTCAATGTTGCGTTATGCTTCATTAAGCTCTATCTGTACCAGATTATGTTATGTGGCATCTCAAACAGCCGAGGCCTATACCTAAGCTAGGAGCGAATTAGCTAATCTAACAAAGCGGTATGAAGAGATGTGCAAAGTTGATAATGCAAGCATTCTACCTATGATAGAGCATGTTGATGATCCTACTTGAATTAAAAAAAAAGGGTAAACATGAGCCAAAAGTTGAAGCTCATAAGAAGCCTACGAAATGTGGCCATTTGTGAGAACCGTGTATTCTGGTATTGTTATACATGTAGGATTACTCACCATTGTTCAATTCCTGTGTATTTCGTAGGTACGATCGAATACAGTAAGGTGGGTTCCACAAGCCTTATAGTGCCCGAATGGACGTGAGACTGGACAAATACTGTAAGGAGGGTCAAATAAGCCTATGGGAAGAATCTAGAACCCAAAATCCTTTATTTAGGTTATTTTTGGAAAGTGTGCCAACAATTTAGAAAATGACGATTAAGGACATAGTCCGATTGAACTTTCGTAAATAATGGTCAAACTAAATTGGCTTTTGACCTACTGACTGAAGTATGATAATCTACTTATAAATAAGTTCTAGGCTATGTCAATAGATAGATTAAATCAGTGGTGAAATAAAAAATTTACCGATTAGCCCGATAGGGGTATTTTCGTAATTTAACCCTCACGATCAGTCAAACCTTAATAAAACCCCATCCATTCAATAAATTATATTCAATAATAATATTTAGTGATGAAATAAAATATTTTGGAGCTAAATTGGATAGTTAGAAAAATTATAGAAGTTTAAAGGTAAAATTGTCCAAAATTCTCACAACCAAGGGCATTTTGGTCATTTTTCTATTGAGTGAAGCTTTTAAAATTTTCTTCACAAGGGCCAGCCATTCCACACCTCATCATCTTCAACCTCACGCCAAGGACACCGTAGCCAACCTTGAAGAAAATAAAAATTCAACAAAAACACTATCAAATTCACTTTAAAACACAAAAATTTCTTCTACAAAGTTGTTCCAAATTTGATTCTCTACAAGCCCATACCAATATCTCATCCTAAAATTGAAAAAATCAATAGGAAATGGATCCCACCATTTTCGGCCACACCAAGGTACACTTATACATTCATTTCTTTTTTTTTATGTTCTAATAGTAGAAAGTGATGTATTTAAGGTTGTTAAGCAATATGGCCTTAGTTTGAATTAAAACTCACTTATTCACCACCCTCGGGTTTGGACCATGATGAGGAATCAATGAGTTCTTGTGTTTTGATGCATGAAAATGGTGCCAAATGAATGAAGAGTAATGGATTAACATGAAACAAGTGTTGAATTGTTGAAAAATTAAGAGAATTCCACCATGCTACATTCGGCCACTTGAAGGGGAGTATGATATGTTGCTCAATTTGATGAATTTTAGGTTCCATGAGACTGTATAAATTAAGAGAAGACTGTTGGTGAAGTCGAAATTTAAATCGGAGTTAAATTTGGCAAAGTGTGTTTTAGCATCGATGTAAATTATACTGGGTTTAAAGACTACTATGGATAATGTACTAGAGTTTAATAAGGAAAAAATATATTGGAATTGAATTATGGTGAATAATGGTGATTAGCATAATGTTTTGTAGCCCGAGAGTGAAGAATTGTTAAGTGGTGCTATCGGCTGCTACGACAGATTTTGACAGGTAAGGGATGAGTATAGAAGCTATAAGGATAATGTGAATGCATGTTTTGGCTTAAATAAATTTTATTAAATGATTTGGAAATCAATTGCTTTGGAATTGGTGAAATTGTGGACACTGGTTGGTTTATATACTGTGTTTTCAATGCAGGAGGGCTAGGTTTGAAACAGCCATCATTTTGCCGAAAATTCTAGAAATTCTATGAAATTATCTTTAATATACTTAAATATAAAAATAAAGAGATTTCTAAGTGAATTTCATGTTATTTATTAAAATTGCATATTTTTATTATTTATCGAAAAACAATATTTAAAAATTCATGTTAATGAATTTTACGTATGTGAAGGTACCAGTATATACTTATAATTGTTCTATAGATAAATAGAACAATTTTAGAAAGAATACCAAAGTGTGAATATTTTATGAATTTTTTTTCTAAACTAATTATATTTTTCAATATATTTATTTATGGACTAATTGAAGATATTATCATTTAAATTGATTTCATAAATGGTGTTTCTATTGTTTATAAAATGTTTTGAGACTGTTAGGCCCTGTATCATGCTGACTGTTACTGTCACTGTTACTGTTACTATTACTGTTGCTGATAGACCCGCCAAGTCTTTAGCTTCCACAGTTGTCTCCTAGCAAGTGTACATTATGGACCACTGTGACTATGGCCATATGTCGTACTGTTACTGTTTCTCGCTTTTTGGGATACTGTTATGGCATGATATTTATTGGTTATTGCCTGGTCTCCACCATATTGTACTATATTACTGAACTAAAATTATTACTGGTACCAAAGTGTAACTGTACTCTTTATTGAATTTCTATGCTGAACTGTTTACTGAAATGTTTTTAGTTAAAAAGTTTATTCAATGTTTATCTATATTGATTAATGCATGAAATGTTTTCAAGTGATTTAAAATGTTATACATAGCATCTACAACTGATTACTCCCTATAGTCACTTCTAAGGACCGGGACATGACAAGTACTTCAAAGTACCTCCCATACTCCATCCAGTTTCCTAGTCGACTATTGTATCCTTCCTTATTTATACCTTAGTATACTGTTAGGAATTAAACATTTTATGCATATAAATTTCATAGTATCAGTCTTGCATACGATTCTCTTACTGAGCATTTAGCTCACCCTTTATTTTTCCACCTCGCAGATTACTTGCAATAGTATACCGTTCCATGAATTTAGCTGCGCTTTAGTACCTTGAGGCACCTGTGATTAGATCCTGGAGGTATATTTTATTTCTTTTATATGTTCAAACTTGTTATGTAAGTACTACATATTGTATAATTATGTACAGGGGATGTGAAACTTGTGAAAGATATTGAAAATAATTATATTGTTGTAAATATTGATATTAGTTTTTAATTAGAATTTTATTTCAAAAGTGGATTACTATTAATGTAAGTGTGATAAAGGCATCACATATAGCCCAACCAATTCACTATATGTGTGATTATGGATAATTACTGTATATAACGGATCGTTACACCATTGCAAAATGGAAGGTCACACCAAGAAAAAGTATCCACGTGTTGAGCTTACACTTTCTAGTAATGTTTCATGGAATGATGTTGATGATGATATAGATCCCAATTCAGATGATTGTCTGATGGGCTCTTCTTAAGTAGCCAAAATATCTGGTGATGATTCTTTTAAGGCAATTATTATTATTATTATTAGCCTTTCAATTTGTTAATCAATTTCTAAAATAATTTGCTTATCTATTGTTTTTGTAGGTATAGCAAATGTACTATCCGTTGACCAGTGCCATGCTATTTGTTTACTTCTACAGATAATATTGCTAATTTAATATTATTTGGTTTAGGGACGAGAAGAACCATAGGGTTTTTGTTTTTATTTTTGTATTATTATTAACATTTTTGCACAAATATTCATGATTAATTTTATTACACTTCCTCATTATAAAGCTTCATGTAGAACCTAAAAAGGCTTTTAATAGTCAACTGCCAGATAGTAGCAGTCAATTGCTTTAATTTTCCAGAAAAGGGATTCGATTGCTTGATAATAGCATCCAACTTCCTCATTATAAAACTTCTCCCAGAATCCAAATAGTCTATTGGCATTTGGTTGCCCATATAATAGCAGTTGACTGCTTTAATTTTCCATAAGAGGGATTCAATTGCTTGATAATAGCATCCGACTCCCTCCTTATAAAACTTCACCCAGAATCCAAGAAGTCTATTGGCAGTCGACTGCCCATATGTTAGCAGTCGACTGCTTTAATTTTCCAAAAAAGGGATTTGGTTGCTTGATAATAGCATTCGACTCTCTCGTTATAAAACTTTACCTAGAATCCAAGAAAGTCTATTGGCAATCGATTGCCCATATATTAGTAGTTGACTGCTTTAATTTTCCAGATTAGGATTTGGATGCTTGATAATAGCATTCGACTCCCTCATTATAGAACTTCACCCAGAATCTAAGAAGTTTATTGGCAATTGACTGCCCATATGTTAGCAGTCGACTGCTTTAATTTTCCAGAAAAGGGATCCGATTCCTGATAACAACATTCGACTCTCTCATTATAAAACTTCGCCCAGAATCGGAGAAAGTCTATTGGCAGTCAATTGCCCATATATTAGCAGTCGACTGCTTTAATTTTTCAGATCAGGATTTGGATGCTCGATAATAGCATCTAACTTCCTTAGTTTTTTTATTCCCGTAGAACCCAAAAATGATAATGACAGTCGACTGCCTTTTTATAGCAGTCAGTTACTATATGTTATAACTAAACGCCTATGCCTAAGATTGCAAGAGCAATTGGAAGCAACCTACATTCATTACGGATGGCATTTGGCTGTTATGTATAACTTATTATATTAATTCAAAAATATATCAAACAATAATGTTGACAATTTATTAAAGGGTAAAATAAAATTGAATATTATATTCTTAGTATAAAGACAACCTTGGACTAGAATTGCATGGACGTTTTTCCCTCTAGTTGACTCCACATAGTTTGCAACATTTTCACATATAAAACTTCGCACTTGATTTTCTTGGTGCCAAACCAACTGTGCCAACAAATGGTATCGATCTAAATCATTTACACACTATAAGAAAAATTTTATAAAATAATATTAGTTTACAAATACCTCAATTTACGTCAATTGATAATTAAAGTTTTAGGTAATGTTAGAAACATACAATATCTTGGTACTTAATTTGATGCATTGAGATCATAAACTGACATAAAAACATTCCATAATCGTATCTGTAAATAATATAAGACACATATAAAAATAAGTACAACATAATATATTTCTATATGTACAATTTATTGCTTATGATTTAAAATAATTGAAAATATATTTTAAAATTACGTTTTTGTCTGTCGTGGAACATCATCCGAGAAAATAATTTCCCAATCATTTAAATATGGTAAATTAACTTCTCCTCTATGTAATGATGGATCATTTAATATATCCTCTAAACCATAAACCTAGTAATGAAAGAGAAAAAAAGATATATAATGTCATAAAAAAGTTGACATAAAGAAAGTTTTACAAAACTGAACTATAAAAAATACCTTACCACTTTTTTAACATCACATAATCTTGTGTCACCATTTTTCAATGGTAAAGTGTCTAACACTTTAATAACCTTCTCTTTCAAGTCAATGACGTATAAATACCAATGCATATTTCTGTCATTCATTGGGACAAAGATCTGAGCAATAAATACCGAACAAAATTTAAAAATAAAAATAAAAATAATAAAAAAAATAATAATAATAAATAAAAGGTATAAATTATAAATAAATGCTAAATTCAATAAACTTTTTGTTACCAGTTCACACTTTTACAGAGAACTCATGTAGTGTTTGATATCAATATTTCTTAAATCATCCAACTTAATTGGCCTATCATATCTACAAACTGCAGTTTATCACAAAATATAAAAATAAATAAATAAAATTATATGTAACAAAAAATTATTCAAACATAATAAAACAGGATATTACTTGAAAATGACATGGAAAGTACCACCTAGTCCAAGGAATAGACTCTTTCATAGCAGTAAAGAAGCACTTATAAACGACTAAATCAATTACCTGAAATCATTATTTAGTGATATTTATCATGATCATTGTAAATGTAATAAATAAAATTTTCCATCTTTAGGTTAACCTTTAAGTAGCTCACGCTAGAATTAAGCTATTTTGTTGGTTGCAGAGTCATCAAGTCAGACCTTATTGCAAAAGTATACATGAACTGTATAAGCTTATCCTCACTGTATGTGCAAATGGATTCTTATGAAGTGATCAAATTTCAAATAAAAAGTAATGAAGGATTTTCAATTGAACCCGCCATTAGTTCGATCACAATTCCATACAAAATTGCAAACATCAATAACTTGTTCAGATAACTTAAAAGGTGATGAAGCTGGTGAATTGCAATTTTTAGCCTTTATAATAAAATAAAAACATGTATAATCAAAACTGAACAATAAATTTATAAGATAATTATGAATAGTATTATACCCTATGAGTCTATTATAAAACTAAGGGTTTAGGATTTAAAATTACCTTTTTAAGAGTCTTTTTGGTAATTTTCTTATTTACTTTCTTTTTTCACATTAGGGATTTTAGATGTCAAAAGTTCTTTCTGTTAGCTTTAAATTAACATACATATTTTGAAATGACAAAAACTTAATTAAGCTTTAATGTTTTAATTCATATTGTAAATTTGCCTTATCACACATGATTTTCTCAAACCATTTAAAGTGATCATATCAAATATTAAGACTATGATTTAATTACATATTCTTATTGGTCTTAATACTTTATAAAATGTTTTGAATATTTTAGAAAATTACTTGATGAATTTTTTGGACCATGTTTTCATTAGAGAAAGTTAAGAAAAACTCCCACAAAAATGTCAAAATGTTTTGGGTTGGATTAGGATCAAAAGCCATATCATTTTTAACCCAAAAGAGTGCAGGAAATAGGCTTTCTGGAAGCATGGGATCGATCCCCTAAGGGAAGGGATCGATCCCTTCATGGCAGAATGGTCCTCAAGCCCAAAATTAACAATTTGGAAGCTTGGGATTGATCCCCTATGCAAAGGGATCGATCCCTTTACCCGAGAAAAGGCTGTAACGGCTAGTTTCTGTGAGACAACAGTCATATTCGGGTTTTGACTCCATCCAACATCCACAAACCATCCAATGGACTATAAATAAAGGCTTAGAAGCTAAAGGAAAGAAGAGGAACTACTCAGCAACTCCAATACTCATTTTCCTCAAATCCTCAAGCCTCAACAATATTTCAAGAGCTACAAAGTCTTCATCTTCTATCATTCACACATTCCTTGTATTGCATAGCACAAATCTTGTATAGGCTTTTACTTGTGCTTAATCTCTGTAATCATTTGCCTATCTAGAGGCTCTTCTTTGATTACACAATTTGTAAATCAATTCATTCTTTGTAAAAGGGGAGGTTTCTCTTTAGCCTAACAAAAAGAGGGAGGTTTCTCTTTAGCCTTAGAAAAAGAGGGAGGTTTCTCTTGAGCTTGAAAAAAGAGAGAGGCTTCTCTTAAGCCTGCAAAAAGAGGGAGTGTAATACAAATTCAAAGATAGTGAATTTGGAGAAAATCCTTAGGAGTGTCTCAAGATAGAGGACATAGGCAAGGTTGCCGAACCTCTATAAATCACTTGCGTACATTTCTCTATCCTTACTCTCTTTACTTATTTGCAATTATATTTGTGTTTATTGTATTGAATTTATATTGCATAATTAAGTAGCCTAGAGAACTTAGAAAATCTTAATATAGACTAGAGAATTTAGAGGAACCGAAAAACGAACTTAACGTTAGTGAAAAACCGATTCACCCCTTCTCAGTATAGCCTATAGAGTCAACAATTGGTATCAGAGCTTGGGCTCAAGATTGATTTAGACTAACCTCTATTGAGCAAAACGACCATAAATGGCTCACTTGAATGTAGGCACACCCCTAGGAGAAGAGGGACAATCATTAGTTAGACCTCCACTCTTCAATGGAGAGAATTACTCTTATTGGAAAATAAGAATGATGTTGTTTGTGCAATCAAATGATTATGAAGTGTAGAGAGTGATAGTTAATGGTCCCAAGGTCCCAATGAAAAAAGTAGATGGAAAAGATGTCCCTAAGAGTGAAGATGAGTGGGACACCAATGACATGAGATTGGCACAATTGACTGCCAAGGCTATGCACACCCTCTTTTGTGCATTAGGTCCCAATGAGTATAATAAAGTGTCTCTATGTGAAAATGCTAAGCAAATATGGGACAAATTGGCCATCACACATGAAAGGACCAATCAAGTGAAAGAAACCAAAGTTGGTATGCTCACACATGATTATAAGCTTTTTAGGATGAAAGAAAATAAGTCCATGAATGAAATGTACACTAGGTTTAATGATATAATCAATGGACTCAAGGCATTAGGCAAGAGCTATTCCAATGTAGAAATGGTTAAGAAAATTTTGAATAGCTTGCCAAAATCTTGGGAGGCAAAGGTGACCGCAATAGAAGAATCTAAGGATCCTAGCACCTTGTCTTTAGATGAACTTATGGGCTCCCTACATACATATGAAATGAAATTAAAAAGAAATGAAGAGCCTTCAAAGAAAGTAGGGGTAGCAGTTAAGTCTTCCACTCATGAGCTCATTGAAGATAATAGTGATGAGAGTGGAAATGAGGAAGAAAAGGAAATGACAATGTTTGCTAAAAGATTTAATAGGTTCATGAGAATGAAAGAGACTGAGAATGATAGGAGACATCAAAGAAGAGGGGTAATGAGAGGAGAGTCAAGTAGGAAAGAAAAAGACCCCTTAGTGTGTTATGAGTGCAATAAATCGGGTCATACTAAGTTAGATTGCCCCTTACTTAGGAAGGAAAAGGATAGGAAACCTAAGAAGAAAGCATTTGTGGCAGCATGGAGTGATAGTGATAGTGATAGCTCCGATGAGGAAAATGTAGATGAAGAGGTGTCATGACCCGTGACCACATTTTTCATCTTCTCATACACAACTTAACCGGTTGGGCTGTCTGCGATACTTCACTTGTACTGACTGTTAAACAATTTTACATAATATTGTTTATTTTATACACATCCCTTATTGTAACTAATCAGATAAGTAGTACTGTTGACGTGTCTAAATACAGAGAATAAATGATCATACCTCAAATAATCAGTCGGTCTGACACATTGTCCTTCGTGTACAGCCAGGATCCACAATCCACTGAACTCACTTTCATCAAAACCTGAAATGTTGAAAATTAAGGGGTGAGCAAAACCACGGCTCAGTAAGAGAATTATATGCCTCACTTGATACTCAGCTTCCTATATGCTAAAAATCTTTTTCATTTTTCCTATGGGCTCTAGGCTCGCATGTAGGAAGGATACTACAGTCGGCTAGGGATCCGAATAGAGTAAGGTAGGTATTTTAGAATACCATACTTGTTACGGAACCTAGAAGCAACTGTAGAGAGAAATTTTTCTTTTTTGTTTTGAATTAATAAATCCTTTTCCTTTTCAATCTTTCATAACCTTTTTCATATTCTTTTCAAAATAATGCTTCTACGAAATAAAGCATCTAAATAAAATAATTAATATTCATATATTCCTTGAAAAGAATATTCGTTAAATCATCATCTTATTTCTTTAAAACTCATTTCATGTTTTAATGTACTCTCTTAATTAGTACCGTCCTTTAAAGATCAAAATAAGCTATTAAAATCTATTCCCATATAACCGATTACTTAATCACTTTAGGCGTAACCCCCAATTCACTGATTCAGTTACGACATCCATTCTAACTAACAATGGAGTTAAGTGTCATATCGAGGAACTCGTGTAGCACTTAGTGCTCAAAGGATTCTAGCGGTGGCTCACACGGTACAGAAATTTCTTACTAACACATCGAAACTCGTGTAGCACTTAGTTCCCGAAGGACTCTAGAGGTAGCTCCCACGGTACAGAAATTTCTTATTAACACATTGAAACTCGTGTAGCACTTAGTTCCCGAAGGACTCTAGAGGTGGCTCCCATGGTTCGGAACTCGAGTCTTTGCTCGGTTTGGCCTTTACTAACACATCACCTATCACTTATGGAGTCTAAGATAGACATCAATCTTATCATACTATAACCTCGAAGGGTATAGAAATAAATAGGTCAAATCTATGACCATAATCTATATTGTCCTCTGTGGGTCGCGAATCAGGTGTCGACCGGGACTAAACATATCACATATCATGCATCCGCATGATAGGAATGCCAACCAATCTCAAAACCGTAGTTTTCATCATAAAATAAACTTATATGAAATTTATATAAATATAAAATTCCATAATTTAAAACCATAAGGGTTAAAATCCTTTAGTGAATATTTATAGAAATATTCATAAAATATTCACTATATTTCACTTCATCTTTCGTCTCGTATTTCGTGTAATTTATCTATTTCAAGAATTTTCGGTGATTTCGTTGTCACCATTCTTGAATACATGAATATTTTAAAATTCCATCTCATTATATTCATGTTTTATGAAATTTAGTAATTTCCTCATGTTTCGTGATTTACTATCGAAATTCGGAAATAAAATCACTTAATATGATTTTATAAAGTTTTTCTAAAATTTTCGACAACCGTTTACTAACCTCCTGCACGGAAAAATACAGTTTTAAATCTTTCGGCCAGTACTTCTTCCCAAATTATTTTCAGTAAATCATGCATCATAATAATTTTCATAAAATATTTGCATAAAATATTTCAATTTAAAATATGCAGACTGAGTATCCTTATAGTGCTGCACATGCATCCCTTACCTTTTTCGGGGTCGACAACTTCCGCTTATCGATCGCGCCCGCACTCCATTTCTCCCGATTCCTTATCCCGATTGCTGAAAATAATTTATGGAATTAAAATTCTAATTTTTAGAATTTTTTTCATAATCTATTTAATTTTTTTGAAATTAAATTTTCGGGAAATTTCTTACCGAATTTTCATAAATGTCCGGGTTGTCGAATTTCCAGGAATTTTCCAAATTCCCGAAATTCTCCTTTTTTTCCTCTTTTTCTTCCTTTTTCCTCTTTTCTTTTTCTTTCCCTTTTTTTTTCTTTTCTTTCTCTTTCTTTTCTTTTTCTTTTTCTTTTTTTTTTTCTTTTTCCTTCCTTTCCCGGTCAGACCGGTTCAGTGCCTTTCCTCGCCGGTTCCTCGCCGGCGGCTGGTTCTTCGGCGGTTCGGGCGTCCCTCAGCTGGCCAGCTGCACGACGAACTTGCCGGTGCCCTCCGTTTGCCCTGGATCGGCGGCACGGCGGCGGATCGAGGCGATTTTGCCTTGGTTTCTTCTTCCTCTTCTCCGGCCTTCCTCCGTCGTCCATTGCGCCTCCGGTGGCCTCCATCAGCTTCCTCTTCCTCCGGTGAAGCTTCGTTGGCAGTGGCGGCCACCGATTCGGCCGGCACCGCCGTCGGCCATTTTCCTTTCCTCTTCCGGCTTTTTGCTTCCGTTTCACTTCGATTCTTTCTCCGTTTTGCTTCGCCGGCGTTGGCGTCGGCTTCCTCCTCCTTGCCGATGACGACACTTCTTTTTCCCTCACTCAGCCGGCGGTGGCAGCTCCGCCACCGTCGGTCTGGCTGGGAGGGATCGGGCTCTGTCCCGATCCTCTCTTTCCTTTTCTGTTTTTATTTCTTTTTTTTTTTTGGTTTATTTTCCTTTCCCTATTTAGTATATAGTATACTATATATTATACACTTAATATAATAATAATATATATGGCATATATTTATATTATATATTTAATACACATGATATTATTATTATCATATATATATATTATAATATTATATATATTACATATAAAGTATATATTTTGTGTATTAAAATTATAGATTTAGCATAGATATATAAGTATATATTTATATACTTAAAATAATTAATCTTTACATATATATCTATATATATATATATGTTATAATATAATATGTTTTGTATTTAATATATATTTTTCAAAATTTAATGTAAATCAAATATAAACATTTCTTAAATATATATATATGTATATATATATATACCTATATATACATAAGAGATTATACTTAAATACATATGTATTATGTAACTTCATGAACTAGTGTGTGTGTGTGTGTGTGTGTGTGTGTGTATATTCATATATACAAACATGTATTATTAATATACTATATAGTATTTACATATATATGTATTTGTATAAAAATACATTTATATAATTTGTAATTATATAAATATACTTTATTTTATTTATTTTATTTCTCATTTTCTTTATTTAATTTGGATTTTTAATTTATCCAGTTTAATTCCCTTCTCCATTATTTTTATTTTCACTTCCAATTTAATTTCCTTTATACGAATTTTTCGATTTCTCTCACTTCCTCGATTCTCGGGATTTTCACCAATATCCCGTTCTCGTAAAATTTTATTTCCTCTTATTTAATTTCTCCAATATCTATTTTCAATATTTATAATTTCCAATAAATGGAAAATTTACGGTTATCACAAGAGGTAGCCTACTCATGCTTTATGGCTATTAGTGATGATGAGGCTAGTAGTAGCTCTAGTGAAAATAATGATTTTACATTTGATGAGTTACAAAATGCCTTTAATGATTTAGCAAATGAATTTCAATGCATGAACTCTAAATATAAGAAAATCATTGCTAAATTAAAAATAGAAAATGAAGCCTCGACAAATGCTAAGCCAGAATTTGAAAAGAAATTAGAAGAGGCTAACTTAGAGATAAATGAGTTGAATAAAAAGAACTTAAATTTGCATAACTCATTTTCTAGGTTCTATATGGGTCAACAAAAGTTAGATCACATGCTTGAGACCCAAAGAGCTTTCTTTGACAAAGATGTGTTAGGCTATAATGCAAATGAAATAGAAACTCATCTTAGGAATTTCTTAGTAAGCAAAAATTCTATGCATGATACATCTCTTACATGTTCATTATGCAATAGGATAGGCCACACCTCACAAGCATGCACATATAGTGTGAGACCCGATTTTATTACACTGTACACCATATTTGTATATGATTGATAGTGGAAATAAATTCTTTTAGTGAGATTAAATAAAAATTGAATGTGAATTTCCACTTTCCATTATGGAATTTATTGGAACTATAATTTTGGGTATATGAATTGAAAAGAAAATTATTTAGTGTACATGTGTTATTTTTATTGGTTGAAATATACCTTAAAGGAAGTATGCCTTGAGAAAGGCAAAGTGAAGTCATGAAACAGCAGTCGAAAATGGTGGACTGCATGCCATCCTAGTTGCCGTGAACTACATGATTGAAAAAGGATAATGAAATGCAGTATAAATGAGATAAAACGGAAGAGGAATCTAGGTGTAATATAAAGTTAAATATTATTGGCTAGAAGTTATAAAAAGAAGAGAAAACTTAGTCAAAAACGGACTGCAGCAAGAATGCTTCACCACCGTTCTTTTTGTTGCAATTTCTTCCATACTTGTTAACGAAACTCCATCATTTGAAGAGTTAAGGAATAAGCTAAGTGAAGCAGAAAGCACTCTGTTTTTGGAAGTGCAACTCAGTTAAGGTGAGTTCCATATTTCTAGGGTTCTCTTGATATTCAATGGTAGATTTCTATGTTTTACAATGCAATAAACATAGATATAGCCTTGTTTTAGTTAAATCCTGTTAGGATATAAGAAACTAGAACAAGATGTGATCTAGAAAACAATCGAGAATAAACAAGGAAAGTGCTGGAAATGATGTAAAAGTGATGAGAAATCAGCGAGCTAAGCTTTTATAGGCGAGCTCAACTATTATGAGCGAGCTAAATAATATAGAGCGTGGTATAGTGGGTGAGGTCGCCATATGCTAGTTTAATTCATAGGCGAGGCCATCTCTGAATAAAAAGCCGTGTATGGCGAATTCACTTGCATAGGCATGGCGAGTTGAATTGTGGGCGATCTCCCACGTATAAGCCAATATATTGTTAGCTTTAAATTGCCATATATATTTTGAAATGACAAAAACTTAAGTAAGCTTTAATGTTTTAATTCATATTGTAAATTTGCCTTATCACACATGATTTTCTCAATACATTTCAAGTGATCATATCAAACATTAAGACCATGATTTAATGATGCATACTTTTATTGGTCTTAATACTTTGTAAATGTTTTGAATATTTTAGAAAATCACTTAATGAATTTTTGGACCATGTTTTCATCAGAGAAAGTCAAGAAAAACTCCCACAAAAATGTCAAAATGTTTTGAGTTGGATTAGGATCAAAGTTCATATAATTTCTAACCCAAAAGTGCAGGAAAATAGCTCTTTGGAGGCATGGGATCGATCCCCTAAAGGAAGGGATCGATCCCTTTTTGGCAGTAGGCTTTTTGGCAGAAGGAAAGGTCCCTCAGCCCAGAATAAAGCATTCTGGAATGAAGGGATTGATCCCCTATGGAAAGGGATCGATCCCTTTGCCTAAAAATAGCCTGTAATGGCTAGTTTTGTGAGATACAACGGTCATATTCAAATTTGGCTCCACCCAACGTTCACAAACCATCCAAGGGACTATAAATAGAGGCTTAGAAGCTGAAGCAACCAAGAGGAATCTCAGAAATTCTATTCATCATCTTCTTCATTTTCCTCAAGCCTTATCAACAAATCAAGAGCTACAAAGTCTTCATCTTCCATTATTCTCATATTCTTTGTATAGAGTAGCACAAATCTTGTATAGGCTTTTTCTTTGTGCTTAAACATTGTAATCACTTGCCTACTTAGAGGCCTTCTTTGATTACACTTCTTGTAAACTCACTCATTCCTTGTAAAAGGAGAGGTTTCTCTTAAGCCTTAGAAAAAGAGGGAGGTTTCTCTTGAGCCTAAAAAAAGAGGGAGAAGAGGTTTCTCTTGAGCCTAGAAAAAGAGGGAGGTTACTCTTGAGCCTAAGAAAAAGAGGGATTGCAATCACAAATTCAAGATAGTGGATTTGGAGAAAATCCTTGGGAGCGCTCAAGGTAGAGGACGTAGGCAAGTTGCCGAACCTCTATAAATCGCTTGTGTAAATCTCTCTTTCCCTACGCTCTTTACTTGCAATTATATTGTGTTTATTGAATTGAATTTATATTGCATGCTTGAGTAGCCTAGAGAACTTAGAAAATATCAATCTAAGCTAGAGAACTTAGAGGAACCGAAAAACGAACTTAAGGTTAGCGAAAAATCGATTCACCCCCCTCTCGGTATAGCCTATAGAGCCAACATATATGAATGACGAGTTATAATGAGTGAGCTAGAGGATTAGTCTCAAGTCTCGCCAAAGTGTTGGAAACATTCGAACAGAATATATTGATAGTCTTAATAATTTATTTTGCAGTCGAGAATTGAGAATTGATAAAGGCGATCGGGAAGCTAGGCTTCGTAAGACCAGGTAAGGGAGATGTGTGTGAAGTGAATGCATGTTTTGTGGAGTTAAATTTTATGGAAACATTGAGAAAATGATTTGATTTGAAACATGCATTGGTTTGATAAACTGTTTTCACAGACCATGATTTGGGCGAGCTATAAAGCCGACCCCTATGTTGTTTTCTGGGCGAGCCAAAGAAAGGCGACCCTTGTTTTAATAAAATCCGGGGTGAGCCAAAGGAAGGCGACCTATGTTTTAATAAAAATCCGGGCGAGCCAAAGATAGGCAACCCCTTTTGTGATATTTTGGGCGAGCCAAAAGTGGGCGACCCCTTGGTTTTGAAAGACTAGTGTTTATGGGCGATCCCTAATAATCTTATGGGCGACCCTGAACCAGTAAATTATATTTCAGCCTTCGGATGAATATTTTTATAGGCGAGCTGACCATGAGCGAGCCAGTTTAACTCATGTTTTTCTCACGCGTAAATTGGTGAGATTACGAGCTGTTTTTACTATGTTTTGTAAACAGAAAATATAATACCTATTTGGAAAACAATCATTTTGAGAAAATGATGAAATATGTGAAATACTCCTTAAAGGTTCTTCATGAGATATAAAGTGATTTTTGAGACTTTAGGCCCCGAGTTTCATGCATTACTATTCACGTAGCTAAATGACCCACCTAGGGCGATGGCTCGGGTCAGTGGACCAGCGGGTGCACCCCAGGGCGTCACAATATAGACCATGGCCATAGATCTAGATGTGTCCCAATGGAGACACGAATTGGAGTTTTGGCCTAATGGCACACTTCGAGAAAGCCGTGAGGGGCGATGGCCTACGGATGCACCCCAAAGCGGACGACTTGTGTTCTAGTGGGAACGAAGATAGCATGATTTAATTATAGGGTGATGCCTAGTCTCAACTTACTGAGTTCTGTTTATTGAAAGGATTTACTGAATCTTGTTTACTGTTTACTACATTATATTGTAAACTGTTTAGCTAGTGATTTGAATGGTGTATTGAGAGGACTATTTACTATATCCACTGTTTTCCTACTTGGTATGATTTTAGGAAAAATAAATACTTTGTGGTATATAGTTTTGCTTTATTTAAAGCAGCATACGTCTCCTTTACTGAGCGCATGGTTCGCTCACCCCTTTGTTTTAACTCCACAGATAAAAAGACACGAAGTTAGAGAATTATCTCCCAAATGGATATAGCTACATATAAAGCGCTAGGGCAAATTAGGTTAAATATGATAGGTACATTCACTTCTTTATTACATTTCAGACATATGTATACAGTACTACTTTATTAAAACAAGGACAATAAGGGATGTCAAATGTAAGGAATAGTGAAAAATTTCATATTCTGTATTTGTTAAATAAATGTTTATCATTTATTACTGTCACTGTTAAATGTTAATGGCATCACAAACAGCCTAGCCGTGGATTATGTGTAAAAATACGTGATTTACAGTATGTGTGAACTGTTACATATAGAAAAACTACATATAGAGGAAAAGTAGTTAGGAAGATATGGATCCCAAAGCATGCTGTAAATAATGATGAATTGTGCTTGAAATGGATCCCAAAAGTCAAAAATTATTTGCACTAACTCTCAAGGACCCAAGAAAATTTGGGTACAAAACATGCTTAAATTGTTTGTTGTAGGAGTGTTAGAGTATGAGAATACAAAGAAACAATGGAGTTCAAATGCTCTACACACCCTCCATGGAGATTGCTTATGCCAATGAGAAAGAGGAAGAGCTTAAGAATCCATCATTGGCAAAGTCACAACAATTCTTCAAAGAATGGCACAAGGTGGATTCAACTATTCAAGGCAAAGCATTCTCAAGCAAAGGAGTATTGTAAGCTTAATTTCTTACTCAAAATTTTTATTTGATTAAATTATTTGTGCTTTGATGAGAAAATTGGTTAATGATTCATGATGCATTGTGATTGAGAAAAAGGCATGATAAATGATTGTTGAGTGTTTGATGAACAAATCTTGTTGATTGGATAAAAAGCATAGTTATTTTGAAATGATTATTGGATTTTTGTATTGTGAGTAGGTTTGTAATGTGTTGATAATATGTTTACTTGCTACAAAAATTGCCAAATATGACATATAAGCAAAATGCCACGTCATGAGCTTTAATGAAGAATATACATGTTAGAAATCATGGCATGATGTTCACAAGTGTAGGGATTTGATGATATGTGCTTAAAATCTATGTGAACAAGTTTGTTTTGACATATTTATGTAATTCAATGCATTGGTTTTGCCAAAACATGCATAACTCTCAAAATGATCTCCTTTGAAGCCAAAAATGCATTTTATTGTGTAAATTTTTCCAAAATTGCAAAATCTTTTGTAAAATGATTTTTTATTCATATAAGTCCAAAATCATGTTACATAAATGTTTAAACTCTTACTTGGACTTAAAATACTCAAAAACCAAGTTTTGACATCTCAAATGTTCAATTTTCTGTCAAAAACTGCAGAAAACGTATGAGGGATCGATCCTCCTCCTATAGGGATCGATCCCCCCAAGCTAGAAAGGCCAAAAACTGCATAAAACATATAAGGGATCGATCCCCCTCCTATAGGGGTCAATCCCCCCAAGGCAAAATGCCTTCCCTGCACTTTTTTCAATCGAAATTGAGAAAAACTTTTCATTGTTTTGATACTTTCTTTCTTCTCAACTTATAATTCATTATTTTAACTTCTTTTTGATGATCTTTACAATATGAAAATTCATTTTTCATTGATATCATGCCTCAACTCCATCAATTTGTTTTATTTCCATCAAATGGTATCACTTTCAACAATCAATATCATTTTTCATTGAGCTCACAAGTGCAAAATCAGTTTTCTCATTGAAAATGGTCATGAATTGCATAAATCTTGAAATATATTTTCAATGAATGCTTAAACATAATTTTGAGATTTATTTCAATAATTTGTGTATATATTTAAGAATTTGATGAACTCGTGCATATGACTATTGATCATATCTTTTGTTCATCTTAGTCAAGCATGCTTATAGGATTATGTTTCTTAGCTTGACTCATCTATTCCACACTAGGCTTTATGATAATTATATATCTAGTGGAAGATAAATAGTTAAGGTCATAAACTTGAATGGTAAAATGATTGAAGCTTGACCTTAAGGATTGGTTTCAAATGTAAATTCAACAGTTGGTATAAAGTCATAATTGTCATTGGTCTATAATTTGTGATGGTAAATGGATCTAAAATGTTCAAATGCATGAAAATTTGTCATCCATGAACTTAAAGTTCTCTTATGGCCAAATTATTAAAGAACTTGGGCTTTAATGACAACACCAACAATTGATATACAAGCATTGAATCTTGATTGTTTTGATGTTGAACATGCATGTTTGCTTAAGTTAAATCAATAATCATGCCTATGAAATGAGAATAGTTGCTTTCATGATATTATGTGCTTAACCTCACTCATAGATTATGGATTTTATTGTTAAAATATACTTAAGCTTGATATTGATTTATTTAGACAAATCCATTTTAGTTAAAATAGCATATATCCTTTGGAACCTTAAACGTTAAAATTAACTAGGGATATTGCTTTGAATTGATTAAAATGGTAATCTTCCCTTGCTCATAATTAGTTAAGATCTTGAATGGAAAATTAAGCATAGGATTCATTAGTTCCATGGAAGAAAATGTGTTTGCTTGAATACCTTGATTGTTTGAATCTTCCATATGGTATAATTTTGTGAATATGATGTGTGATTGTGTTCTTGCATATTTAGAATGATTATTTTCTTGATATGAACACATTACACATAGATATTGGATTCATGCAAAATGTTTAAGTCAACCATTAGTAACAATTGCTATTTAGATTGAAATGACAATTGGTATCATTGGTAACCATATTTTCAACAATTGGTAAGCCAAAACTAAATTGACAATTGGTATGAGCTTTAAATTGACAATTCTTCTTGTGCTTTTTAATTTGAAATGACAAATAGAGAAGAATTCATTTAGGAGCTTTTTGCATGAAACTCTTGTGTGCTAGAATTTGTAGTTAATTGCTATATGATTTAATTCTATGCACAATATTTCTTGAAAATGATTTATGAGTTCTTGCATATGATATGTCATCTTATTTCAGCTCATAATCATGATGTCTTGTCATACACCTTAGTTGGACTTTAGAGAAAAATTGATATACTTAGATGCTTAATAGGATTGAAATAAGCAAGTCATAGACCTTAGTAGATATTTATACTAAACTTGCTTCATTATTTACCAATTGAGAACTTCTTGCAAAATTATTTATCAACAATTGGTATAGGATCATAAGTCATATTCTTTGCATGAATATTTCATACTCTTTGTTAATATTGACTTATTTATTTGTACTATGAGTCTCATGTATTAACATGTTTCTTGTTGGATAGAGCATATTTTTTATTTTTCCTTCTTTTTGCTATAACAAGAAAGGGGAGAGATATTAAGGTATTAAGGGGAGAGAGAATAGGGGAGAAATACTTTGAAAATTCTTTTTGAAAACCCATGCTTATATTAAGGGGGAGCTTTATAAAATCCTGCTTTGTTTGAGAGGGAGTATTTTATCAAAGAATTTTCAAGGCAAATTTACATTAAGTTTTATCATATCAAAAAGGAGGAGATTGTTAGCTTTAAATTGACATATATATTTTAAAATGACAAAAACTTAATTAAGCTTTAATGTTTTAATTCATATTGTAAATTTGCCTTATCACACATGATTTTCTCAAACCATTTAAAGTGATCATATCAAACATTAAGACCATGATTTAATTACATATTCTTATTGGTCTTAATACTTTATAAAATGTTTTGAATATTTTAGAAAATTACTTGATGAATTTTTTGGACCATGTTTTCATTAGAGAAAGTCAAGAAAAACTCCCACAAAAATGTCAAAATGTTTTGGGTTGGATTAGGATCAAAAACCACATCATTTCTAACCCAAAAGTGCAGGAAATAGGCTTTCTAAAAGCATGGGATCGATCCCCTAAGGGAAGGGATCGATCCCTTAATGGTAGAATGGTCCTCATGCCTAGAATTAACAATTTGGAAGCTTGGGATCGATCCCCTATGGAAAGGGATTGATCCCTTTACCCGAGAAAAGGCTGTAACGGCTAGTTTCTGTGAGACAACGGTCATATTCGAGTTTTGGCTCCACCCAACATCCACAAACCATCCAAGGGACTATAAATAGAGGCCTAGAAGCTAAAGGAAGGAAGAGGAACTACTTAGCAACTCCAATACTCATTTTCCTCAAATTCTCAAGCCTCAACAATATTTCAAGAGCTACAAAGTCTTCATCTTCTATCATTCACACATTCCTTGTATTGCATAGCACAAATCTTATATAGGGTTTTACTTGTGCTTAATCTTTGTAATCATTTGCCTATCTAGAGGCTCTTCTTTGATTACACAATTTGTAAACCAATTCATTCCTTGTAAAAGGGGAGGTTTCTCTTTAGCCTAACAAAAAAATGGAGGTTTCTCTTTAGCCTTAGAAAAAGAGGGAGGTTTCTCTTGAGCCTGGAAAAAGAGAGAGGTTTCTCTTGAACCTGCAAAAAGAGGGAGTGTAATAAAAATTCAAAGATAGTGAATTTGGGAAAAATCCTTGGGAGCGTCTCAAGGTAGAGGACGTAGGCAAGGTTACCAAACCTCTATAAATCACTTGCGTACATTTCTCTATCCTTACTCTCTTTACTTATTTGCAATTATATTTGTGTTTATTGTATTGAATTTATATTGCATAATTAAGTAGCCTAGAGAACTTAGAAAATCTCAATATAGGCTAGAGAATTTAGAAGAACCGAAAAACGAACTTAAGGTTAGTGAAAAACCGATTCACCCCCCTCTCAGTATAGCCTATAGAGTCAACACTTTCTTCGCTTTTACATTTGCTGCAGATACCACATCAGTTGGATTCTTTTTGGACCCATCTGTGGAAAGAATGTCAATAACTTTTGACAATTGTAATGCCTACAAAATAAACATGTAGATACTAATTAATATATGTGTACACGTAATAAAATTTTTATTAGTATGTAAATATTACCTTTAGATTTGACATTCGAACAATGTCTCTTTGTGTCGGTTTTTTAAAAAGGGACTTTGGATATGGTATATCTTCTTTCATTGGAGATTCTTAAATCACTTTTAAACATTCTATTGGAGAATCATGTATACTCTTTTCTTTTTCCTTATGATCACTTTTAACAAGAGCCATACAATACGGCTCTTTCATAAGAGATTTTGGGTATGAGTTATGAAGTTGATCATCAGTTAAATCTTTCTTATTATTGTATGGCTTCTCTGTTTCATGTATAAACTCTCTATTATCCTCCTTAGAAATACTATCGGACTTACAACAATGACCAATAGCAGGAGAATAATTTTTTTTTGAAGGCTTCAATAATTTACTCTTTCATTGAATATAACAAATCATCAAAAGATTTTTTGTTTGTATCATTCTTAGCCTTCAGCTCCATCATATCTCTCTGTATGCCAATTTTCTCTTTGATTGAGTCAAAAAAATCATTAAAAGATCTTTTCATGTGATCAATCTTAGACTTCAGCTCCATTACATCTTTCTTTGAGCCGATTATCACATTCTGTTGGGTTTCTTTCGTACCTTTTTACATGCTACCAACATGTTCACATGATTCCTATAAAAAAATAATGTTAAAATTATAACTATCATATTTAAAATATGATCACAAATATATAACTATAATAACATACTTTGCATTGAGAAGGTACATGAGCATCATATGTGATCTTTCCATCTAACTTCCCATTATAATCCTATATTGAAACATTAATTATTTTATAAAACTCAAAATATCTAAAAAAAAACAAATGTATTTAAGAAATATATTAATTCACAGTACCTTAACAACATGATAATTTTTGAAATCTTTAATATCATCTAAAATTGATCAATCCTGTCTTGGTTCCATGCAGCAATCCTAGGTTTTAGATGTAATCCATTTCCATAGTGAATTCGTGCACAGATACGTGATCTAAAAAAATCTATGCAATAATATAAAAGTGACATGTATTAGATAATTTATAGTTACAAAAATACGATTAGCAATAATGGTACAGATAGCTAATTAAACCATACTAACCTGAAGAACCAAAACACATCCACAGAACCATCTTGTTTTTCCTGTCACTGCGTGGCTTTTGCTGCAAAACTTACTAACTCAGTTTATCAATGTTTGACATACATATTCAGCCAAATTCAATGGTTTACTAGACTTTATACTACTTAGGCAAGAAAGGTATTTTTTTTTCATATTTATGCTTGTTGAAGGGCATAGTAAACAACTTAAGACATATAAAAGGAAATTTGCCTTGAACTCATTTGAATTAGGAGGTAATGATGGAATTTATTTTTCTAATTCATTAAGCAACATAGAACCCTTGTGAACATGAAATTGCTTACAAACACTTAATTTTTTTGAATCATCAATTTTAGATCGATCCAGGGAGCCCTAAGCTGAGACACAAGAATGACATATACTATTTCAGGAGTCAACGATATCTGATGACCGTACAAATTCAAACATCGTTTTTTTAAATCTACCCTTGCAATCAACCACAAGGAAAGATCCTTGTTCAATTTATGCTCCTAAATGTGTAGTAAGCCTCCTAAACCAATACTATGGATTGAATTATGAAATTTTGAATTAATATTTTCCAATAACTTATAAATCGGTGTGGACTACAATGTGTATCCCAAGAACCCTACATTTAAAAATATTTACCAAATTAATATAATTTTATTAGAAAATTGTTATCTATAAACAATTTGTTAATCATTTATGTTATAATACAATATCACACTTTCATTAAAATCACATACCTTGTTCAGTTTTGAATTCAAAACTCTCTTTTCTTTACCATACTACAGGCGGTCAATACGCGCCAATTGATCATAAACTAACTTCATATCATCATGAAGAGATAAAAATTCTTTTGCAATCTGTCAAAAAATTAATTTTAAATAAAAGATTATATAAATATTTTATATGATTTGACTTACAATGTGCATATGAACTGAATTTGATAAAGATTTTCACTTCATTCAAGTTTGTCATCTTCTTTTAATTTTTCTTCTCAGTGCATGCTGATTGGCTGTAATCATAAAGTTAAAAAAATTGTTATTCTTAAAATAAAATACTATAAACTGAAATAGTTAAAGAAATTTTCATCCAATGTAACTTTCTATTACTGCACAAATATAGCAGTCGATTGTTATACAATGGCAGTCGACTTCTATATTATAGCATTCGACTACTTATGAGAAAATTTGTAACATAACATTACTGGGTCAGTAGGCAGTCGACTGGGTTATTTAGCAGTCGACTGCTTATGTCATTGTAACGTTTTGTTACAAATTTTCTCATAGGTAGTCAAATGCTATAATCGAGCAGTCGACTGCCGAAATAAATTTTGACATCTGCTTGATAAATATTGAATTTTCATTGTTTTAGCATAATAGTTATAAAACTAGGCAGTCGACTGCTTGCAAACATGTAAATAATTAAAAATCTTAGTAGTAAAAAATATAATGATTCTTGGGTCACTTTGGAAGACGCTGTTTGTAAGTCATTGGTTCTTCACACTTTTCATCGCTATTTCCTTTGTTTAGGCAATTCTCTTCGAAAAACTTACCCATTGTTAAAAATATAAGTGGAGAACAAAGAAGAACAACTATTTGATTCAGGTTAGGTTTAAGGTTTAGGATTTATACAATATTGAAACAGCTACAAAACTGGATTAAAGGTGAAATAGGAAAAAAAATTTGAATAAAGGGATTTATGATTTAGAATTTAGGGTTTATGGTTTAGGAATTAGGGTTTAAAAATAGTAAAAAGGTTTATATAAGAAGAAAAATACTACTGCAATTATAACAAGGTTATATTTGTAATATAATAATTTTAATAATATTTAGTAAATAATGTTAATTTTAATAACTGGTTTAATAGGTTACTGGGTTAAAGAGTTTTTTAATGTTTTGAATTTAATCAACGGTTTATATTAGATTTGACTAATCTAATGGTTCTAATTCAATGACCTTATAATAAGGTCAACTTTTATGAACTTACTGTAGAATTTGCTCGAGGCAATGACAATTATAGCTATTGCTTGCTAAGTGCTAACCGACATCAGTTAGTTATTGGCAATGGTGTAAATAAAAAGAACGTTCTCCGAGTAGTTGGGGAATATGTTTGGTTTTTGTTCATTTATTAATCTTAACAAACGATTGCGAATGTGGTTTATTCATTTATATTTGTGAACAAACTCGTTTAAGATTTGTTTAAAATATGTTCATTTAATGAATTATTTACTGTTTGTTTGTTATTCAATAATAATAAAATTTTAAATTACAGAGTTATTCATAAGTTATTTTGATATGTAATTATCTAAATTACATGTTTATGTAAAAAAATTTTAATATGGTATCATATATATTAAGGTGAATACTTTTTTATTTGTATAATTATTTGATTTAGCATTTATGAACATTTTCATTTAATGTTCACGAATACTTATTTGTGAACATATTCATTCGATATTCAAGATCAATTGTTTGTAAACATGTTCGCTAATATGTAAAGCCAAAAGAAAGTATATAATAGTAATATTAAAAAAAAAACTTACAGGCGGAATGAGAATTCCTTCCAAACATTTACTACATGAGTATGCTCAACGCTATTTCTCATGGTTTATGATCTTTTAACTTACCAGTTGCAAGTTTGTTCCAAGGAAGGTATCAAGCTTACAGAAAATAGAGAATAGAATTGCCTAAATATCTAGTCTGGATGTTTCTACTCAGGACTAAGTCCTTAGAGCCCACTTCAGTTTGATTATGAGGTTTCTCGCAGTAAGGAAATTATCTCAACTTCATAGATTGCCATGCTCGAAGAAATCAATCAAGTGTGATTGAGTTAAGTGTGTGTGGTTTTCCACTCTTTTGAAGGGATGAAAAGACATAGTTGAAGACTTATCATAACTTCATCCATCATATAAATAATGCATGACTTTGACATTTTTTTATCAAGCATTTTAAATTTGACCCTTAATATTACAGGCAGTGTCATTAGAACAACCATTTCATAATAAAGATATATCATTGCAAAATCAGTACTAGTGTATGCCAACAATCACTTGACCTAATGGTTAAAGATAAGTTGTGACATATTGTAAGTCTTGAGTTCGAATCCAAACATTCTCATCTCCAATTATTTAAAATTTCCTTTGTAACAAAAAAAAAAAAGCACCAATCACCATAAGGCAAAGCTCCAGCTTTTTCCAGACGTATGATTGTCATACCTTAATGAGACTATTACAAAACATAGACCATTTCGCAACAGTAAATCCAAATTGATTGTACCACAATTTCAAACACTATTGATATGGGTAATTAAAATATAATGACCTCAATAGAGATTTTTGTTAATTAGAGACGGGCGTTGAACTTCCTCTTGATAGTCTCATTTGCATGAGCCTGCTAAAATACAGTCAATAAGGTAGTTGTCACTATTCAAATTTCTTGATAAGAGACAAGTCATTTAACATTCTCTCGATGGCATCATCATCATGAGCCCTTCCTTTAGTCTGCATAGCAAAGACAACTTGTTACTAGAGGCTAAAGTAACATTGACAATTTATCTTAATTTTTAAGAAGTTGCTAAATAGTTTAGGAAAAAAAATAATGAAAATTCTAGAATTCAAATTCTCCTCAAATGAATTAGAGGGCTGGCATAGCATCTGATGAGTCTTTCCTTGTTTTGTTGTATCTACTTATGTTCTAGACATTGCATGTGAAAAATGATGCATAATCTATATAGCATCCTATTAGTCTCTTGTTTTGCTGTATCAGGGTAGACACAGAGAGATGACACATAAACCCTTCTCAACTTATACAGCATAAATGCATGTGAAGGGTGATCAACCAATTTCAATTTGTAGATTACCCTATGACTATTCAATAAAATGAGAAATAAAATGGATGTAGAAGGGGGACAATTACACAGAAAAGCATGCTTAAAATTTTATACCTTGATGGAAGGAACCATAGCAATTGCTTCCTCCACAGTTTCGGGACATAGGTTGCCAAGAACACAAAGCTGCATAAGTAGCAAGATATTGAGATTTTTTTCACATGATAATAAACATCCTACTTCTAAGCTTACTGCTTTATAGAGTATAGACCCTCACCTCAAATTCAGCTAACTGATATCTACTCAGAATTCTGAATGTTAGTTAAGGTTCACATTAGAGAGATTTAAAGAAAAACACTATCCCCATCCTAAGCATGACCAACAATGTCGCAAGAAGAAAGAGTTTTTGTCTGCATTAATCAGATCCCAGCAAAGTAAATTAATCTTCAGTTCCTTTTACTTAAAAAAATAGAAGCCAAAAAGTTCCCAAAAAGCTAGTGCAGAGGGGTAAATTATATATAGATTCATTGGCTTAAAAAATAAAAGTCTACTTATAATTTTTAGAAACTTAAAGGATACTCTCGAACTTGTCTAACAGCATCTGGATTTTTATAACGGCTAAAACGCTTTACATACTGCAGCGACTTCTCAAATACCCTGTAAAACAAGCACAAAAAAATCATTAATCACATCAAGTGAGAGGAAAATAGCAATAAAGGCATGTAAATTTCTGTAAATACCAAATCTCATCAGTGAATCCATCTTGTACAGTTAGTTTCCACTTGATACACAGGATTATGTATGTAATAGACAGAATAAAACAGATAAGTAAATTGTGTTTGTTCCATCTTATTTTGGCTCATGCATAACAAAAGTGTGCTCGCTTTATTCTTCTTAAATCTAAGATTTTCCAAAACTCTCCCTCTTATAGGATTATATAATCATCTATACAGTTTATCCAACCCAACAAACTTTCTAATAATTCTATTAAAACACTAGAGACAATGACAAAAAGAGGTATATCCTATCCAACCCTATCATACACACCAAACAAGCCCTCAGGCTAACAAGATTACACATCAAATTCAATAATTCAAGAGAATGTTGAGAACAGTAAGACAAATGCAGTAATTCTACACGCATAAAGTTTTATTTCAGGTCCGAAATTTATGTCTACAAAAGCAGCAAATCGATTTTAAAATCATGCCAATTAAATTAAACAGAAGCCCCAATAGCCCATTACGCAAAGATCATCTAATAAGAAAAAAAAGACCCACTAAACAATTAAGTTTTCTTATGAAACTCACTGGGAAACCTGATTCATGGGATCATCAGACATTTGCTGAAGCTGTTCATATTTATGCTCAAGAATTAAAGCCACTTCACAATTCATCAAACATTTCGCCTTCAAAAACTCTATCCAAAAAAAAAAAACACTCATTTAGGTTGTGGGTTTTAATAATTTTAATAATTTTAACCACTTATAAAGAAAAGGAGAAAAATAAAAAAAGAAAAGGCAGTTTACCTTCACCAATTTTGAGCTCCGCAGCGTTTTCTTCCTCTTCGCCAGACATAACTACACAACTGGGGCTTTGTCAGAAAGCGATTTAGTTTTATGATGTCATAAAAAGTGAAGAACAAAGAAATAATAAGAAGGATTTCTTACTTCTTACCTGTTGATTTCGATGACAGCAGAGAGGCAGAAACCTAAATTTGATTTTCAGTTCCCTATGTTTGGATAGATATTAGTAAAGGAAAGAAAAGGAAAGGAAATGAATGTAAAGTAAAGGAAAGGAAAGGAAATGAAATGGTACATGTTTCCTTTGTTTGGATAGCTAAAAATTAATAAGGGAAAGGAAAGGAAAGTAATATTAAGAAACCTTGTTTGGTTAAGCAGTGGAAAGTAAAGGAAATGATTAATTATAATGTTTTTTTCCAATTATAACCTTTTGTTTATAATAGATTGGACTATATATATGTGTGTGTTTTATCTAGAGAACATGTTAACTCATAAAACAAAGGTTGCTATATGTTGATCGACTTTGAGCAGTGCACTCTAACAAGGATATTTTGGCTTGTCACATCGTATGAATAGTTAATAAATAAAATATATCAAAATTTTTTTGTCAGCAAAAATGATAACATTAGAACATGTCAACCTAAAACCTTCATTGAAATCTTCCATGACAACATTAGAACATGCTCAAGAATGATATAATAAATTTTTAAAAAAATTATAACAAGCACCAAATTTGTTCATAATAAAACATAACACGCTATCAATTATAATTCATAATTAAATAGTATGTAGATCAATAAAATAATTTATTTTGTCCAACACAAACTTATTCAATCAAGATAAAAAAAACACTAATATTTCATCTTGATAAAAATAATTTATTTCAACAAATTAAAACTTATTTAGCAAAAATATTCTCAATGTCTTCAATGGCTTGAGGAACCAAAAACCAACTTTTCAACTACTTCCTTTCTTTTCTCCCATGGGCATCCAAGTACTGCTTTTACTTTCTCAGGATTATCGATAAAGTAAAGGTATGCATCGGTGATTAATTGTGAGTCAATTCCTATCTTCTCCAAAAGATTCCAAATTTCATTCTCTGACATTGGAACAGCACGACTGTTGATCTTTTCATACGTAGCATTTCCCGCAACAAGTGCCTTAGCAACCATTTCAAACCCCTCACGAATAAGTTCACTGTCTTTGTCATCTTTTGATTTTTTAGCTTTTTTATTCGTTGAACTACTTGGAATATCGATAGGAGTTCCAGTAGGAGCCCTAGGAGACGTCATGATATCAATGTACTCATCACCTAAAGCATCAAAATTCTCCAATGTTACCTCATTATGAGAGATCAAATTATCAATTTCATCAATATTCTCTTTCAGCTCCTCATTTATCCCAGAAGACTGTTTTCGTTTTCTCACTTCTGTTGCAGTCTCAGCATGCTCTCCAGTGGCTCGATCATTTCCATAAAGAACCACCATCTTATCATAATTTGGAATGGGTTTAGTCATCCACTCTTGGGCCTGAGGATGTGCCTAAAACATTTATAAGTAATGTATTGTAAGAAAATAAATATTAAAATAACAGTTAAATTTATAATTTTTAAAATTTAGTTTTACTAAAATTTACCTCAATCAATTTCTACCAAACTTCAGGTTCAGCACCCCATAACTTGGTAACTGGATTCCAAGAAAATCCACTCATGCCTTGCTTGAATAGGTCATAACATTTTGAGAAAGTGGTTTTTATAGTCTTCCAACGATTTTTCACTTTTTCCTTTTCTATGTCTCTCCCACATTTTTCTTTTAGCTCAATGACTATATTATCATAGGCATGTGTAGTGAAAGTTCCATTTACCCTGTTTCCCGAATTGTGTTGATGTAAAAATGCATCAACAAGAGCATCATCCATCATTGGTGTCCATGTCAAAACATCATCCTTATTTGTGCTTTTGTTACTTTCATTAGTAGTAACCACTTTTTTCTTTCTCGGCATAGTTAAATTTACATATTCACATGAAATATGCAAAAAATTAAAATAAAAATAACATATATAATCATTGAAAATAAGTACTTTAATTGTTCAAATGAAATAACAATATTTAGATAATCAAAGAACTTCATGAAGTCTCTCTAATAAAACAAATATAAATTCACGATAACCTACAAACATTGATAACTATTTAATTTCTATAATCTATCCACATAGCATTAGCTATAGAATCTCTTATGTGTTCTCCTCGAGCAGCATCTTCATTATCATTTCTAGGAGTACAATACTCTTGTTCAACAGGTCCAACATTTAGTTCACGATCAACCTCATCAATAAGAGAATCATCAGGATCTACAGTCATTAGGTAATTATGTAGAATACAACATGCTAAAATTATTACTTTTTGGGTCCGAATTCCATATGTTGGTATATTTGCACTTGCTATAATAGGAAATCTTTTTTTCAAAACACCAAAGGCTCTCTCAATTGCATTACGCAAAGATGAATGCCTAAGATTGAATAATTCTTGAGAATTTCTTGGTGGATTATTTGAATATTCTTTTAAATGGTAGCGCACTCCTCTGTATGGTGCAATCAATCCGCTTCTCAACATAATTCCAGCATCAACAAGATAATATTTACCTATTCAAAATTATAACCATATCACTATTTTGAAGTTTATAAGTAATTAAATCAAATACAATATATTACAGTCATTACCTTCTGGAATAATAAGCTTATCTTCCCTTGATAGTGCATTTTTAATAATTCTTGAGTCAGATGCAGTACCTTCCCATCCAGGTAATACATAAGTGAATTTTAAATCAAATGAACATGCTGCCAAAACATTTTGTGTTGGGTACTCTTTTCTGCCACGATATTTCGGAGCATCTGCATTTGAAACCTTGACTCTAATATGTGTTCCATCAATAGCTCCTACACAATCCTGATGTTGATTTTATCTATTAATATTTATCTAAATATTAACAAACTTTTGATTAAATTAAAGTAACTAACATTTCTTACCTTAAAGTAAGGGTAGAATCTATTGCTTTCAAGTATCTCGGCTGGAATACATGAGCCATTTGGTTGTTTAAGGAATCTCTCCTCCAACTCTAGTATAGCTCTTAAAACACAATGTAAATGACGACTAGTTGTTTCTCCGGAACGTCTAAACCAAAATTGTATTTCTCTATTTTTTGCATGATGTGACAATATATAAAGGGTTTTAGCAACTTGCTCTTCCACACTGACTCGTCTTGTTGGTTCTAGACCACCATATCTTTTTAGCATTGCACATAAATCAAAAAAAGCTCTAGGTCCCATTCTTACAATATTTCAACTTCTATCAGTACTAACAATTTGATTCATTATTTCATCTCTAACCCTATCTCTTTCTAGGCTCATGCAATGATCAATAACTTCTCTTCGTGGTCGTTTTTGTCGCATATACCAGTAAACAGCTAAACACATAATGTAGACAATTGCTCTTCGATGATTTTCTCTCCACAAATACTCAACCATTGTCTCATATCTTTCTTTATCCATCTATGATAAATGATTAATAATATTAATAAAAATTAAATGTAAAATTCATGAGACAAATATAATACTTAGAAATCTCAACAATTTGACCACTAATCATTATAGCCAAATGAGAGTTTTCTTCGGATATGAGCAAAAGGCTAAAATAACTCACCAAACTGAGTGGAAGTAAAAAGAAAGGTTTGATAAGAAATGTTTAGGTTTAAAATAACTCTATCCTAATATTTTAATAAATCAATTTCGAAATTAATAATATATTCATATATAAATATTATTTTTTTTCCCACATGTCAGATAATTAGACTACATTCTAAGAGAGAAATTTCAATTTTTAAATCCAATCATTTTTGTATTCGTAATTGATGTCGGTCTTTTAAGAGCAAAGTTTTCAAATTTCAGTGCCGGGTGAAAAGAGAAATCAACTTTCATGTTAAGGGGAATATTCATCCACTATATATGTATATTTCAGTCAACCTGAAATTGAATCATAAACATGAATCACACATCTGTCAGAGATTGCACTTGCGTTTGAATCATGTATATGTCTTCAGTCAATCTCATTGGCCGACATGATACTTTTAATATTCTTAGATGCTTGTTATCTTGATTATCTAATCTCATATGTTTCACACAATTTCTTAACCCTTCTTTTACGTTTAAGATTTGTACAATAATTAAGTCAGAAGAGAACTTTCAAGTTTCAACACTAATTCATTTATTGATTTACATGTCTTAAAAATAAAAAGATTCGTTTCTGAGTTTTTTTTATTTATTTTGTAATGATTAGATCTAATTCATTTATTAATTTTTTAAGATAAAAAATAAAGGAAAAAAATAAAACAAAGGAGAATTGGTGAATTGCCATCAGCAAGACCAAACCCTAGAAGCTAGAACCTGAGCATATTTTGGCTTTTACTTTGGAGCTAAAAGGCTACGGTTTCAACGAAAACATAACAAAAAAAAATGAAAACTAACTGGAACCAACTGGAACCATGGCAAAAAAAGAACTCACGGTTTCTAGGTAATTCTTAGAAAACATAACAAAAAAAGAAAAAGAACTCACTGGGTAGCCTTTGTAAGGGACAATAGCCTATGTACTATGACTTAAAAAATCAACGAAACATACCTGTTATAGCTATGCACTACAGTCGATTTGACTAAACAAAACATCATAAATTGCATGCAAATAGTAAATAAAAAAACAACACAAAGAAGACAAAATATATAATATTAAAATGATCACATAGAGATAAAAGTTTCATTGATAGAGATAAAACCTGATGATGATAAGAACAGTCTTCTCTTTCTTTGTAGGCAGGCACTACGCAACAGTCTTCTCTTTTTTTTTTTGAAAATAATATGTTCAGCTAGGTTAAACAATAAAGATATAAAAAGGTTAAAATTGATATTTTACATGATAAATTTTTTTTCACGTTTCCTTTCCTCTCTTTTTACCCCAATTTGGGGTATTGAAAAACTGAGTAAGTCAAGGGAAAGTAAGGGATGTTCACTCTCCCTCCCTTTCCTTTCCCTAAATTAATTTTTTTCCCAAACAAAGGAAAGGTTTTCAACCTCCCCTTGTTTTCCTTTCCTTTCCTTTCCTTTCCATTCCCTACCTTCAATCCAAACATAGTGTTAGAATCAAACGAAGTTATGTATGTACTTCTGTTCTGTCCCAAAATCTAAAATAAAATACGAAGGCCTTGGGTTTTTTTTTTTATAACTTTTCCAGCCCACTGACCCGCCCAATATTGTTTTTATTAACAAAAAAACAACCCTCTTTGAACTTAAAATTAAACTTATCGTGTTATTGCAACTAATTGTATCCTAATCATCGTAACAATTCTAAATTTGTAAACCTAAATTTTTTTTTGTTTAACTGCGACCGATCATCTATTCAAATCTAAGACAAGATACTTGTCTGCGTTTAAAACTATGGTCCAAGAGTAGTGCTACGTAAAGAAAAAAATTAACACTTCTACAATGCCCATTATAAAATGATGCAATTAGTCTTTAAGTCATTCTAAATTTGCATTTACTTTATTTTAATTTCTATATTTAAGTATAGGAAAACTTTTCTAAGTTATCTATGTCA
This sequence comes from Heritiera littoralis, assembly GCA_031772115.1. Classification (NCBI taxonomy): domain Eukaryota; kingdom Viridiplantae; phylum Streptophyta; class Magnoliopsida; order Malvales; family Malvaceae; genus Heritiera; species Heritiera littoralis. Next base: position 91,433 of record JAPDPK010000096.1, on the reverse strand, counting down.
TTTTAATTGAATTTTTAGAAAAATCGTCCTTATCTTAAGAGTATTCGAGTACTCATATTTGACTCCCTCAAAGAGACTCTCTCGTCGAATCAATTAAACATCGTATGAAGAATCTTAATTTTCTAATTATTGTCTATCTTATTTCTATCAGTTTTTTATTTAACTTTAATTCCTTTTTCATTTGTTTATTAATAAATAAACGTCGTTTATTTTTTGTTAAAAGCATTCCTTTAAACTTTTCAATGTTTTGGCTAAATCCAAAGAAAAATTTATTACCAAAGATTATTTTAGATATTACGTGTTCATAACCAACCCCAAATTTTATCATTGAGATAATCTCTATTTATCTTTTTTTTTTAATTATTTATTTCAAATAATCTACAATAGAATTTTTTTTATTTTACATTTTTATTTACAAATGATTCTAATTTTACAATTTAATGCACCATCCTAATTTGACTTTCTATCCTATTATGTAATTCTTATAGTTTATGTGATAAAAAAATATTTCAAACACAAATTAATCAAAAAAATATTCAAATTAAACAAAATAATAATCAAACAAAACAAAAATATTTAAGTTAAATTCAATAAATTGATCTAATGAAATAAATAATAGGTTTAATTAATTAGTTATTTAAACATTAAATAATTAAGCAAATCAAGAATTAATTAAACAAAATAAATTAAATAAATCAGACTTCACCATATTGGATCAAACTTAATTCAAATCAAGTGGGCTTTTGACTCAAAATCAGATGGGTTGCTAAAGAGTTTCAAGAGGATGTCTTGAAACTTTAAAATTTTTCACTTAAAAAATTTCTTCTTAAAATGAGGCTTTGAAATTTTAAAAATTATCTCAAAAATTGTGCGATTATGCCCAAAGATCTTATAAGTTATCATGCTTGGAGGTTTTATAGATCAAACAATTGTTCATAGAGGTTTTACAAATCATGCCCAATTATTTATAAATCAATTGCAATGCATTCGTTTTATATCAATGACTATGCATTTTGATAAATCAATTGCTATACATTTGTTTTAAATCAACAATTATGCACTTTGATAAATCAATTACTATACGTTCATTTTAAATCAATAACCATGCACTTTGATAAGTCAATTACTATGCATTCGTTTTAAATCAATAACCATGCACTTTGATAAATCAATTAGTTCACAAAATGTGTTGGCTCTATAGGCTATAACGAGAGGGGGCTGAATCAGTTTTTAACTAACTTTAAGATCGTTTTTCGATTCTTTTAAATTCACTAGCCTATATTAATGTTTTCTAAGTTCTCTAGGCTATATAAGCATGCAATCCAAATTCAATACAATAAACACAAATATAATTGAAAGTAAATAAAGAGAGAAGGGAAAGAGAAATGTACGCAAGCGATTTATAGAGATTCGGCAACCTTGCCTACGTCCTTTACCTTGAGACGCTCCTAAGGATTTTCTCCAAATCCACTCACTTGAATTTGTGTTACAATCCCTCTTTTTCAAGGCTCAAGAGAAACCTCCCTTTTTTTCTATGCTCAAGAGAAATTTCCCTCTTTTTCTAAAGCTAAAGAGAAACCTTCTCCTTTTCCTAAGGCTAAAGAGAAACTTCCCCTTTACAAAGTGTGTTTGTGTTTACAATGGGTGTAACCAAAGAAGGCTTCTAGGTAGGTAAATGATTACATAGATTAAGCACAAAGAAAAACCTATACAATATTTGTGCTATGCTATACAAAGAATATGAGAATGATGGAAGATGAAGACTTTGTAGCACTTGAATTGTTGTTGAGACTTGAAAAAGATGAATAAGATGATAAAAGATGTTGCTCAGCTATTCCTCTTCCTTCCTTGAGCTTCCAAGCCTCTATTTATAGTCTCTTGGATGGTTTGTGAACGTTGGTTGGAGCCAAAACAGAAACTAGTCGTTGTATCTCACAAAACTAGCCGTTGGAGTGCTTTTTCGTGAAAAGGGATCGATCCTTTGCTTCATTCCATGCTTCCAAGAGTTTTTTCCATGAAGGTATTGATCCCTTCCCTTAGGGGATCGATCCCATGCTTCCAGAGGGCATTTTTCCTGCACGTTGGGTTGGAAATGATATAGCCTTTGATCCTAATTCAACCCAAAACATTTTGGCATTTTTGTGGGAGTTTTTCTTGACTTTCTCTGATGAAAACATGGTCCAAAAATTCATTAAGTAATTTTTTAAAATATTCAAAACATTTTATAAAGTATTAAGACCAATAAGAATGTATCAATAAATCGTGGTCTTAATGTTTGATATGATCACTTAAAAATGGATTGAGAAAATCATATATGATAAAGCAAATTTACAATTTACAATATGAATCAAAACATAAAAGATCACTTAAGTTTTAGTCATTTCAAAATATATACGTCAATTTAAAGCTAACAAAATGATAATCAATAAACATTAGGTGTATAACCTCGATTCACTGAAAACGATTTCAAAACCAATCACTTATCACTTTAGGCGTAAGCCTTAAATTACTTAAAACAATTTCAAATCGATCATTTTTCACTTTAGGCGTAAGCATCAATTCATTGAAACGATTTCAAATCGATCACTTGTCACTTTTAGGCATAAGCCTTAAATCACTTAAAATGATTTCATATCGATCACTTTTCACTTTAAGCATAAGCCTCAATTCATTGAAATCAATATCAATAGTAAAACAATGGTCTATAAAGTTTAGGCAAGAATCCTCAATCAGTGATACGACAACGATGTCCATCCTAGCTAGTGATAGAATGGTGTTGCAAGCAACACGAAATCTATAGCCATAGAATAGTAATCCTGTGAGAACTGCAATATTCCTAAAATCGATTATATACCCAATGTATAATTATAAGTGCATATAATGCAATGATGTAATTTACAGATTTCAAATATATGATTATGATTATCAGAATGAAGTCTTGGGCAACAAAACTGTGAGACCCGATTTTATAACACTATACACCATATTGTAAATGCTTTATAGCAAAAATAAATTACTTAGTGGAATTAAATAAAGATTGAATGAAATTCCACCCGTAAATTTTTAATTGTTGGATTTATGAATTATAGTATGTTGTATAAGAGTTGAAGCAAATATTGAATAATGGATTAAAAGTATGGATTGAAGGAAGAAAAGAAACCTGAAAATTTGAGTAGAAGAATTATTTTTATGGCATAAAATACCAATAAATGGAATTATAAAAGAAAGAAAATTTATTGGTATGTATATGAATTGTTTTCATTGGATTGAATACATTAAAAGAAGATGAGAAAATACAAACCAAACTATACAAGGAAGTGGACTGCACACCACTTTTGTTTCAGCCTTGATACACGGCTGAACTTGGTTAAATTGAGGCAAATTTTTAAGGTGAAAGAAATGGAATAAATAATAATACATGAAGATGACTTTATTGGTGGATGTATGGATAATTTATTGGCTGAGATATGCATAAAATGAAAGCAAAAAGAGTCAACAAAAACGGTTAGGAAATTGGACAGCACACACCACCTTGCTGTCGATTTTGCTGCTCCAAATTGGAAAAATTACAAAGAAAAGCAGCCATCAATTGGAAGCATAAAATATAATATAAGATAAGTACAATATAGTGGAATTCTGTGGCTGAAGATTATGCAAAGGAAGAACAAGAAAAGTAAAAAAAAAAAGAGGCAGCCAGTCATGCCAACAATTTCCTTGGTTATGCTCAGCTGGAAGATTTTGAAGGAAAGAAGAAAAACTTAATGTCTAAGGTGCAATGAGGCTTGAAGAAAAAAGTAATTAAAAAGCTAACACACATGACTAAATGGTTATTGGTTGAAGCTTTGAAAAGAGGGATGGAAAAGTCCACAAAAGATGGAGCAAAGTGTACTGTAACGCCACTTTGCTGCTGCCTTGTACCAATCAGCCAGCCACTTAAAGGCTGAAAAAGCATGCCTTTTATACTATAAGGTAGGTAAAAAGATGGCTTAAAAGAATGCAGTACCAAAGGTATTGAAGGTACTAGATAAAAAGGATGTTAATGGCTGTAATAAAAACAAAGGAGAAGTGAAAACAACTTGACTGACCAGCCAAGCATTCACGTCACTCCTTGGTCTGCTTGGCACCGATTTTTTGTTGAAAATATATATATATATATATATATATATATATAAAGAAGTGAGTTGTATTTTATGGAATAGAATGAAATATAAATAATACAAAAACAAAATAAGAAGAAAAGGTAATTAATGTTTAACATATGAGCCAATATGATTGGCTAAAGTAAGCAAAAAAAAGTCCACAAAAGCAGGCGGCAAAGAGGACTCCCACATTCCTTTGGCTACTCTCGTACCATCCTCTGCCCAACTATAAGTTTGGTTGATGAAACATGAGTGTTATGGTGTAAAATAGATAGGAAATAATACTTAAAGATAAAGTAAATGGAGAAGATGAAAGTCAAAAAAAATAAAGCAGCAAAAGTGGACTATTATGCACGCCACTTTGCTGAAAATGGCACGTCTTCCTTCAGCCTTTTTAAAGGCTTTTAAACATGAATTTTATAATAGGAATATAGAGGAAATAAATCAAGAAAACATGCAGACAACATTGTTATACGTCATTCTCATGGCTACAAAGTATGTTCACAAATTAATGAAGGTAGAAGATTTGCTCCTTATTGTATTCTTTTGGTTGCCATTTTCTTCATCAATTAATGAGATATCCGACAAGAAGAATGATGAAGAAAATGATAAGAAGCTAAGTGGCAAACTCTTATATTGGATAGTATGCTAAATAGAAGACAATTTGGAACAAAAGCTTCAGCAAATTTCTTCTCCATGCCGTCGTACTCTATTGCACTTCGCTTTTTTGTTTTGGCCATTTATTCTCGCTATGTTCTTGCTTCCATTTCTTCTAAGATGGATTAACAAAAACTTCATCCTTTTGCTATTTAATCATCTAACCTTCTCTTATACCTTCCCTCCATCTTAAGACCATCTAAGGGATCAATAAAGGGAGGCTGACGTGAAAACAGAAACTGCTTTGGGTTGGAGCAGTGTGGATTCGGTCAAGCTAAGGTAAAGGTGTTGGTGATGTGTTGGTTGAATTGATGATTTTTAATTGTCATAGCATGGATAACACATTAAGACATGAGATGGAAATGAATAAATAAGAGAGAAAAATGCCAAGGAAGTTTCGGCAAAAAAAAAAAGGGAATATCAAATTCTCTTGTTTTATGTTAATTCAAAGTTATAAATTTATAGATATAAAGATGTACATCTCATAACTGCTATTGGTATTGAGTTATTTTACTTGAGCCAAAATATGCTATTTTCATGGGTTTCGGTAAGCCATGGAATATGAGAATTCATGCATTTTTCTTGCATGAAAATGATAGTAAATAGAAGCTTGAGATGGGTTAACAGAGGTAGAACAAATAAATCATGGAAAAGAATTGAAAAATCATGAAAGGTGATAAATGGGAAGTTTCAGCCATGGTTATTAGAATATGACATCATATTGTATTTTATGGTTTGAGGTTAGAAAATGACTATAGAAATTGAAAGAGAAAGATCGATGAAATCGAAACCAAAAAAGGAGTTAAAACAAAAAAGTTCAGTTTTAGTACCAGTATAATTTATACTGATTTTTTTCATAACATGAAGTTAGTGGCTGCATTTTATGAATTTTAGTGGTTTAAAAATAAGAAGAAATTATTAATAATTTTCGATAAAATTATTTTGCAGTCAAGAAGTACGATTTCGGTAGACGCAATTGGGAAGCTTGGTTTCGTAAGACCAGGTAAGGGAGTAGTATGTGAAGTGAAATGCATGTCCTGTGGAGAAAAATGTTATAAAAATATTGAGAAAATGATTGGTTTGATACATGCATTAGTTTGATAAACTGTTTTCACAGACCATGATTTGGTCGAGCTATAAAGCCGACCCCTATGTTGTTTTTTGGGCAAGCCAAAGAAAGGCGACCCCTGTTTTAATAAAATTCGGGTGAGCCAAAGATAGGCGACCCCTTTGATATAATTCTGGGCGAGCCAACAGTGGGTGATCCTTTTTTTTTAAAGAGAAATATTTTGTGGGTGACCCTCCAGTTCAACTCGGTGTGAAAGCCACAGTGGGTGATGTTAGTTCGCCACATGGACGAATGAAAACATGCGAGTTCAATCCACTACGATGGGCGAGCCATAATGGGTGAGCTGATAAGGGGCGAGCCGATTTAACTTGTGTTTTTCTCATACGAAAAATGGTGAAATTACTGGCTGTTTTTACTGTGTTTTGTAAACAGAAAATATAATACCTTTTTGGAAAACAATCATTTTAAAGAAATGATGAAATATGTAAATTATTCCTTAAGGGTTCTTTATGAGATATAAATTGATTTTTGAGACTTTAGGCCCCGAGTTTCATGCGTTACTATTCACGTGACTGATTAGTGCCATAGATCTAGCTGTGTCCCAGTGGGGATGCGAATTAGAGTTTTGGCCTAAGGGCACACTCTGAGAAAGCCATGAGGGGCGATGGCCTACGGGTGCACCCCAAAGTGGACGACTTGTGTTCCTATGGGAACGATGATAGCATGATTTAATTGTAGGGTGATGCCTAGTCTCAACTTACTGATTTCTATTTACTAAGAGGATTTATTAAATCCTATTTACTGTTTACTATATTATATTGTAAACTGTTTAGCCAGTAATTTGAATATTAAAGACGGTTCACTATATCCATCGTTTTCCCTACTGGGTATGCTGTTAGGGAAATATAAATATTTTTGTGGTATATAGTTTTTGATTTACAAAGCAGCATACAACTCTTTTACTGAGCACATTGTCGCTCACCCCTTATTTTCACTCCACAGGTTATTGATTTGGATTAAAAAGTTTACTTTCCAGAGTTGAAGGTACATTGTATTCTTTTATATATTCAGTAAAATTGTACAGTACTACTTTGATTAAAAAGGGAATGTAGGTGATCTCAAAATTTATGAGGTATTCATATTTCTATTTTGGTACTGAAATGAAAGTACCATTTATTTCTTAAAGAGTTAGTAGAGTGTTATGCATCACAAACAGTCCAACCGGTGAAAATATGTGAATAAGAGTAAAATATGTGATTCACTGTAGATTTGGGATATTACAAAAAGTAAAAAAAAATGGCATGAATGTGTACGTATGCCACATATACAATGTACGTTAAGTCGATATAAATAGAATACGTGAATCTTACACATGCTTTTAAGTACACGCATGATCCAAACTATGCATACATACGTATAAATATACACATATAATTAAAAGGAATAAGAAAATAAACTAATATATATGTGTATGAGTATAGATATGAATACAATTACATTTATACATGTAAGTATAAACATAGGTACCCACAAATAAATGCAAATGTAAATAAATCTATAAATGAAAATATATAGTTATATTTATATACTTATATGTACAAATGTATATATATTTATATTGATATAATTAATTATAAGTGCATACTTTCTTTATGTATTTATAGGATATGTGTATATATATATATATATATATATATTTATCTTTAATATTAATATATAATACTTTAATATATATATATATATATTAAAGTATTATATATTAATATTAAAGATAAATATATATATATAATATAATAAATAAAATATATAATATTATGAATTGGTGGAAAATTTCCCATCAACCCATTAAAAAAAAAAAAGGAGAAAGTTAAGGAGTTAGAACACTGGCTCTCCATAACTCACGTCCAGTCTTTTCTTTTCATTTCTAATCCTTAGGCTGTCTTCCACATCACTCATCATCTCTCTTTCATTTCATTTTTTTTCTCTCTCTCGTTACTTTCCTCCTCGCTTCACACTCTCAGCAACACTCCACCGCCGTTGTTTCCACCATTCTCACCTTCCTCGTGTGTCTCTCCTCCACGTAAACAAGACAGCAGCAGATTTCCTTCCTTCGGCTTGCAGCAGCTTACCCACACGGCTTACGTACAGTTTCCTCGACAGCAATGACCATTTTCAGTCTCCTCTGCAACGATGGAACAGAAAAGAATAGCATGAAGTATGGTGCTAGGGGTTGGAACAAGAGAATGTGCAGAGGAGTGGCTGCTGTTTGGAGACTTTCGGTAAGGCTTTTGAGTGGTTGAAAGGAGATGGTTTTTTTTTAAGCTGTATAACAAGGGAGTTTAGGTGATGCATAAGGGAACATTCGGGGCTGGAAAGGGGCTCAAAAATCAGACAAATCAGTGAGGGATTTTAGGCTGTTGAATGGAGCTACTTTGATGCCGAGAAAGAGAGATGAGTTTGCAGCCGCAATAAGCTATGTAACGGTGGAATTTACAGGCTGAAAATGAGGGCAGTACAGGTGTCCAAGACGAGGCTTTGGTGTGGGAATTTTTGGCTGCTGAAGACAGCACCAAACCAAGGCTGAAAAGGTGCAATAGGCGGAAGATATAGTGGACCTTCGAAAGGCTTTTGGTCAGGGCAGAAATACAGCTCTTGGTGCAAGGTTTTTGAGTGTTGGAACTAGGTGTTGAACAGGGTAAGAAACGTTGGCTCTAGTGTCGAATTGAAGCTGCAAAATAAGGCTGAAAAAAAGGCTTTCTTGACACTGGTTGTGGGCCACGAAAAGGCTGAAAATAGAAGGTTCTTTGAGGGTGTACGGTGGCTTGGAAAGGAGGGTGTAAGTGTTGGTTTTGCGGGGCCTTTCAATGCCTGAACAAGTATTGCTTTAATCACAATACTCAAGGCTATGTGGCGTTAAAGATGGAAAAAGGGAGCTGGAAGTGTGTTTAAATGTGGCCAGAACAAAGGCTGAAAACAAGTAAACTTTTTGGTGCCTGGATAGGGATTAAAAAGGAGGTATGGAGGCTATGTAAAGAGTAAATCTTAGCTGTTGAAACAATACTAAATCAAAGAGTTGAAGGCTGAAATTTGAATGCATATATATATATATATATATATATATGTGTGTGTGTGTGGGGGGATATGTATGGTCAGGAAAGAAAAGAAGAAAGAAAACGAAATAAAAAGAAATGAAACATATATATATATATATATACACACACACACTTGAGGAACAGAATATATATACATATATGTATGTATATAAGGAAAAGCAATTATGTATGCATTGGCTCGGGTTCATAGGTAAGCCAATATCGTTCAAATTTGAATATGTATATATCTTGAATTTTATTAAACTTATATTAAGTAGATTACTAATGTTTAAAGGTGTACGCGTGCAAAATTTGGTGCATGCATGCAAAGATAGGCTTTTATGTACGTTGAGCTACAACTTGGTGTAGCATGGCACTAAATGACAACCGAGCCAAACTAGGCTCAACACACGATCCTCGAGCAAAGGAGTCGGTAAGACATTTATATAATTCAGACTTAGAATTATATTGTATAGATATAGTTAAATTGTGTGATAAAGATGATGATAAAAGGTTGAGACTTAGTGATACATAAGGAATGATATGGTCATAGTATAATGATAGTTAACAAAATAATTAAAAGTTACTAGTACTATGATGGAATAAGCTACGGAATAGGTATATGATGAGTTCATTTTTATTTAAATTGATTTTTATTACATACAATCCTACTGAAATTGAAATGAGGAATTTAAAGTAAAATGAGTAACGATCTTGAAGCTAAATATAGGCGATATATCGATGTGCTTAGAGGATAAGAATGGTGATAGAGACATAGATATATATACCATGATGATCAATATGTTATGTACCATTGAACTGATATATATGTATAAATATATAATTATTTACACGTAATAAATATTTGAACAGAGAAAGAAAAAGAGATGAGCATAAGTGGATAAATATATATCTATAAAATATACATATTGGAATATACATATGGATATAAACACACAGATGCTTAAACATATATATATATATATGTATATAAGGACTCGTACCATGGGTACGTTGTAATTGACGATAAAGAGGTAGCTTTAGATTAATAGTTACTCGAAATTAATAATATTTTTCTAAGGTCCTTATTTTAAGTACGTGATTAAGCACGATGATGCAAACTTATCGAAATGTTAATGGATTATGTGTAGCGAAGCGGAACATTGTAGAGGTTTGAGTACAGACTCGGAAGTGTGAGGAGGATAATTACTAAGCCTTGAGGTAAGTGAGTTAAATAAGTCTTACTAGTATCATCTCGTAAGAGATAAATGAACCCTTATTCAATAATTACCTAAATTCACATTAAGCTTGATAAAATATCATGGAAAAGGTTAGGAGGGTAAGTCTCGGTAAGATATGAATTTGATTCGATGTGAACGTGAATAGTACTTGATTGGAAAAAAATCTTGTTTGTGACTTGCGTGTTACGTGTTATGGTTTATTTGTGTTTACTGAGCATTTAAAGTCGTATAAATTTGGTGTCTGTATTATGACATATGCATGTGAATTAATTAAGTCGCACCAATGGAGCATGTTAATATATTGTGATACTTTGACAACATATATGTGAATTATGTGCAATATACATAGCTCCCGATGTTGAATTTATAAACCTCGATTAGTACGTAGTCGTGTTTGTCGAAAAGTAGGAAAATGACAACTGAACAATACTCTATCTTTTATACCATGTGAGCAATCTATAGAGAACTCAAAGGAACTATATGCTACATAGATTCTTCGAAACTGTGGGAGCCACCGCTAGAGTCCTTTGAGAGCTAAATGCTACACGAGTTCCGATGAAACATTAGAAAGCATGTGCCATAGGGGCAAACCCGAGTAAAACTCAATCTTTCGTACCATGTGAGTCACCTCTAGAGAACTCAAAGGACCTACGTGCTACATAGATTCTTCAGAATTGTGGGAGCCACCTCTAGAATCCTTTGAGAGCTAAGTGCTACATGTGTACCGATGAATCATGAGAAATCATATGCCAATGAGATAATGGCTAAACGATTGTGAACTGCGAATGTGATAACTATCATTAGATAGGATAGATACTATACATATGATTGAGAATTGAAACAATTATGGACTTTACTTACATTGTGCTATAGAACCATATGTTATTTGAAATGGTTGTGTTTCTCATACTTAACTATATCGACAAAAAGTGACAAAAAGAATGATATTGTGTGAATATATTGTGTGAATTAAAGAAATGAAGGAAAGCATGAATGACCTTATGAAATCTGTTGTACATACAAGTTAGTAGCTAATCTTGACATAATGCATACATGCTATTTTATAGAGTTCATGCATGTATGATCGTGTTTTACGATATGAGCCTAGTCTGTATTTATTTAAGCTACTTACTGAGCCGTGGATTTGTTCACCCCCTTAAATTTAACATCTGCAGATCATACGGGTTGATATCTCGCTCAGACGTTGTATAGGCTCTCGGGAACTGTACCTAGTTGTGGTAGTCATCTACGTTCTTCGGGCCTAGCTTTTGTGCTTTTGAGGTATACTAATTGTATATCATTTTGATAGTTATACGAACTTTAAATTTCACAGTACTAGAAAGGAATATAGGATGTAGCTTTGGATCGCACTAGATTATTATGTGAGTCTAGGTGATTATCGAGTACGATTCAGGTTAAGATGTATATTTTGAATTATGTATAAACTGCAAGATGTGGATTTATTAATGGTTAAATCCTTGAGAAATATGAGATGCATGACTGTTGGAATTGTGGGAAACAAAAGCTGGCTATATTGTGAAGTTTAAAATGTGTTTTAATGCAGATGATTTTACTGGGAAAATTGATAAAATAAAAAGGGGAGGTTTTCGATCCGTTTCTTTTGGAATAGTAAAAATAAGGCTAAAATCATAAAAATCACCTTGGGAAATGTGACATAGCTCAAGAAATAATATTAGTAAGATAAGATTTGATTTAGATACTACACTAACACCGAATACAAACCGTAAGTAGAAAAAGAAAAAAATTGGTTTGTAATTTTTCAAAAGCAATAAAGTAAGTGTTAAGTGGACGTCATTAGCCTTTGGGTCGTGACAACTCCAGTCTCGCCGATCAATCGAGAATTGAAACTTGTCTATTGGTTTTCTAAACAAGCTTGATAATTTACCTAGAGCACTAGGCTCAATAGGTAAAATACATTAGCCTAAAGCACAAAGCTCGATAGACGAGTAATAATGCTTAGAGTTAAGCTTGATAGGCTAGAAATGACCGGAAAGTAGTAGGATATGCCTACACTTAAAAACAGTTCGAAAACAATTTCCTCGTGTAGCACTTGGCTCCCACGAATTTCAAAGACTTATTAAATCAGTTTTGAGTTTGAAATATGCAGAAGTTTCAATTTATTTCAAAGGTCAGTTCAAACCAATACTTTACAATTTAAAACATGATACAAGTCCTTAACATATAGACATTAAATAGCTCATCTCAAAACATGCTATATGTAAATGCACATATGCATTAACTCGCTTAATTTAACATGCATGCTTGGCTGGCCATAATACATAAGATAGAAAACAAGTTTTAATCCAGCTCAAGTATAAACGAATTTATAAAATTTAAATCATTCCTATAAGATGGTGCTAACAGACTTTACTTAACCCACTTACCTCGAGCCTTAGTATCATTCCTCCTCTAGCTTCCAAGTCGGTATTCAAGCTTTCACTCCAATCCACGTCACTACAACCATTTCATTGCCATCACAATCATGTACTCATATTATACCTAATTTTATACTACAAGATAACACCTTAAAATCACAGTTAAATCAAGTTCACTTCTACACCATAAACATCAGCTTATCTACATCATGCGAACGACATTTATCTATATATACATATATATATATATATGTTCTTATATATGTATATACATATAGGCATTAACCATAAACCGAGAATTATGTCACTTACCCTTTAAAACTTCTTTGCAAGCCCTTGCATTTCAACTTGGGTTGTTGTCTCTCTCACCAACAACACCTAATTATCAAAATTCCAATAATAAATTAATTTCTCTTCACCACTTCACCTTCTCATAATAAATAGGTACTTTAATATTTGTATATACAGTCTTAATATATATACATATGTATATTAGTAGATTATATTAGAAATTCATGTCTAGAGGGATCTTACCCTCTCAGTTTCGCCCTTAGGTGGCTGTGTTTGTTGAGGGCCACCTTCATCACAACCTTTTTGGCCAATGATGGAAGGCAAGTAGTCGCTGGTTTTTGCTTTATTCCCATTGAGGGCAAGAAACCTCTGTAGACGCTGTTCCACCCGAGAAGATAGCACCTCAACTCCCTTGCTTTCATGTTTTCTTGCTATTTCATTCCTCTCCACTCTCGATTTCACTCAAGTGCAGATTAGTTTCTTTGCCGCCTGCCTTTCCACATTTTTCTCTTCAGTTTTCTTTAGACTTTACCTTAAACACAGCCAAAACAAATGCCACCTTAAACTCACAAAGATCCAGCACCCCTTCCTCCCTTGATTGGCTTCCAGATTGCCCCTGTTTTGAGCCTTAATACTTAGCCCCAAACCAGCTTCAACACAGCCTTTAGAAACATTCTAACACTACCCTATTTCCATGTCATTTTCAGCATCCCAAATAGCCTACAACAGCAGCCAAAATGGCCTCTAAACACCAGCAATTCTCTTGACCACTCTTTTCAGTTCTTCTCTGTTTTGGCGCCTTGAATTAGATTCGTTTTGATCCCCTTTCAATGCCCTTTTCAACTCAAAACAGAAGCAAGGCGTCCTGCTCCAAACAGCAGTCGAGGCCCTTAACTCAGCCCTGTATCATGCCACTCCCAGCTTCTTTTCTTTCTTCTTCGTTCCTCTCTTTCTCGTCTAACAACAGTTGTCTTTGCTCCACACTTCAGCATTCTATCTCACGCCCTTTCCTAGCCAAGAATCACCAAGACAGAAACTTGTAAATCCCCTGTTTCGTATCTTCACAACCAGCTGCAACTTCACCTTCTTTTTCCTTTTTTTTTTGGCGCGTGAAAGCTTCATTGAGACACACCTTTCACGCCTTAAATCTCTCTCTCTCTCTCTTTTTTTTGTTCTCTCGGCCATACCCAGCAGCCAACATTGGCTTTCTCTCTCACGCTTCTCTTTCACTACTCTCCTTATTGGTTTCTCTCTCGCTTCACTCTATCTTGTTTGTTTAGCATTTTCCTCTGCTTCCTTTTTTTTTCTTTCCTAACTTACTTGTTTTTATGGGAATGGTAGGGCTGATGACTTCACGTGAGAGGGAAGGCTGTGGGTAGGATTATAGTGCTCTGCCATTTCTACTAGTTTGGTGGGATTTTTTCCCACTAAAGAGATTTTAAATCTTTTCCTTTTTTTCATTTAATTTAAATACATTATCCACTATATTTTTTCTTATATAATTGTTTTATATACACACACTCACTTACATGTATATTTATTTATATATATTTATATGCTTGTACTCACTTATATATTTATTTATATATATCTTATATATATATTTATATTCACTTATATGTATTTCTTCACTTATATATATATTTTTTCTTAATTGATATATATGTTTATTTGCTTAAATTTTAATTTCCCTAGAGCTTAATATAATCGATCTCTTAGAATTCAATAATCACTTAATTGAACAAATCCCCATGTGATTTATCAAAGTACTTTAATCCAAATCCCATTTCCAAAAAACTTAACTCCATCAATTTACTTAGTTCTTCTAAAAATTCCGAAATAATCATTTACTTCAATTTAATATATTGATTTTTGTTTATAGGGAGTCGAAATTTACGATTATCACACCAGGACAATTGGTTAGGAGGGATCGACACTTGCAAGGTATCAAGGGTTCAAAACCCTTAGAACGTAAATTGGAGTTGTGACCAATCAATACATTATGACAAATCCGTGCGGAGCGGTGGCCGTGCGAAGTGCACTCCAGAGCGAACAATACAATTGAGTAAACTGTTTGGTGCGATAACCTGTAGTGCACACGGGGGCTTCACAAATTGAGTTAAAGAATTGATTTGGTGATGATGAATATAAAATAATAATATGTGTCTTTAAAAAACATGGGATTTCATTATTTTATCAATGCCTACAAAACTCATTTTTTAGAACAATCCTAATATAAGTCATTCTCATGGTGGATTAATAAGTTGTTAGTAGGAATGAGAAAAAAATAAAACCAAAGGGTTCGGATTAGTTCGATTCGGATTAAAAAAAAAAGGAAGTAGAGGTGGTAAACGGACCAGTTTAAGTGGGTTTGGTTTGGGTTATCTTCAAATTCGGGTCATCTTGGGTTTGGGTTCATTTCTACATCTTGGGTTTAGATATTTTTCGGCTTGAGTTTTTCTGGTTTAAGTTTTTTGAGTGGGGATAATTTCAAGTTCAAATATTTATGGGCTCGAGATTTTTTGAGTTAAGACAATTTCGGATTCAGATCAGTTCAAGTCAGGTAGGTTTAGGCGGGTTTGAATAATTATGAAATTTAATAAGATACACACAATTTTTTTATAATTTTGAATGTAATAATTAATTTACTTTTATATAATTAAATAAAAATATAACTAAAATATTGAAGTTGAAATTTTAAAAATTAATAAATATTTATATAATTATAAATTTTACATTTTGATATTATTATTATTATTATTAGACATTAATGGCTATGTACTTATTTTTTAAAAGTTTTTACTATATTTGTTATTATATATAAATATAATCATATAAGAATATATTTTATGTTGAGCTAAAATAAATATATAGCAACATTGTAGAAAAGTAAGAATCCAAAACGATTGGCTACTTAAAAACACAAAATCATTTCAAAGATATAACTAAAAGAAGATTCGATGGTGGAACTATAAGAATTTAATAGTGGAAGTTATAAGAAGATTGTCATGCAATAAATAGAAATAGTTATATCTAAAAAGAATATTGGACAATGGAGGAGAACCTAAATACAATGTGTAACAAGATGACAAAATACATTCGAGAGATGGGCAACGAAATACTAGGAATATCAAATAAAAGAGCACTAACTGAAAAGGATGCAACATGGTAGACTGAATCAATTAAGGAAGCTATAAAGACTAAGCGAGATTGTTACAAGGATTTGAAGGCAAACAACATCAAAAAAGGCTTCACAAAATACAAGTTAGCTAGGAAAGGCAAAAAGGGCAATGGCAGAAGGTAAGGTTGAGGTTATGAAAAAGGTTTATAACAAGTTGGACACAAGTGCGAGAGAAAAAGATATATAGATTGACGTGAACAAGAGAGGATTCAACACCTAAGAGTCATGAAATGTATCAAGGATGAGCACTAAAGAACTTTAATTAAGGACAATGATATTAAAGAAAGGTGGCGTGATTATTTCAACAAACTATTTAACGATGGACAAAACTAAATTTTGGACAGTATCTCGGTACCTCCCGAAGATTTGAACCAATGCTTTATGCACAAAATCAAAGAGATAGAGGTAAGTAACGCACCAAAGAGGATGAAGACAGGGAAAACTATTAAGCCTGATGACATTCCTATTGAAGTTTGGAAATACCTTAGAAAGGTAAGAGTTAGGTGGTTGACAAATCTTTTTAATAAAGTTTAGCGCACTAACAAGATACTTGAGGAATGGAGAAAGAGTACGTTAGTACCTCTTTATAAGAACAAGGGAGATATTCATAGTTGCTCCAATTATTAAGATATAAAACTAATGAGTCACATGATGAAATTATAGAAAAGAGTGATAGAACGAAGATTAAGGAAGATTGTAGAGATATCAGAGAATCTTTGGTTTTATGCCTAATTGGTCAACAATAGAAGCAATACACTTAGACAACTTGTGGAGTGTTTTCAAGTATAAAGTAATGATGTTGAAATGGTATTTATGGACTTGGAGAAAGCATATGATAAAGTGCCTAGGGAGGTATTATGGAGATTTTTAAGGATAGCATGTGGGTGCTTATTAAAAAATAAGTTTATTGAACATAACTTAAGGTGGTAGTTCCATTTGGTGGTGTCACTAAAGTGTCTGTGGAATATACTCCCTTATGTCAATATTTTAAGTGATCCTTGTGGAATATACTCCCATATGTTAATATTATAAGTGATCCTCTTACTTGAGATGCCAAATTATCATATATGTATTTCATCATACATTGATTTCCTCTTTATGGGTTTGCATAGGCAAATGCCTAAAACGAATGATTTTGGGTATGGATTGAAGCATATAAAGATGGATGAGTAATCAAGATGATGATTCATCTTTCTGAGTGACTTTAAGAGATAATATCTCGTCTATCATAGCTTGCACTAACTTATAAAGTCTTTGGCCAAAGTATTAATTGAAAAGAGTTAATATTTAAAGCTTAAGGATCAAAATGGTAATATACTAAAGGCAGACACTAAACCAAGCTTTGGTTATTTCTTAAATATTGTCATGAAACGATTGAATTACACTAAGATATTACATGCTGAAAGATTGGTCAAACCATTTTGACCTTTCTAACATTTGGGTAGTCATGATGCATTACTAGATACCATTCATGATCTATAAATTTATATGAAAATTTAGATTCAGTACCAACATATATGAAACCTAATGGGTTGTACTGAAAGAGAAATATATGAATTAAAAAGAATCGCGAATAGAAAAATTTGAAATTTATATTTAGGCTTATTAAGAAAGAATTATAATTATATAGGCTTAATTAAATGAGTTTAATTAAATGGATTTAATTAAATAGTTTTTTTTAATCATAAAGGCTCTCATTTAATTATAATGGATTTAATTTAAGGGTTTAATTAAATCCATTGGTCCAATAATTAAATAAAGAATTAATAGGTTTGATTAAAATTAATTTAGACATGGGAATTTAATTAAAAGATTTAATTAAATCATGAAGCCTATCTTTTAATTAATACAGCATACATTAGGTTAATCCAATTGAAAGGTGTTTAATTGGGTCATGGACCATAAGTCAATTAAATGGTTTAATGGCCTTAAGAAAATAATTATAATTAAGTCTAAAGCCTAGAGGAACTAAAATTAAAAAACCTTGGGAATGCTTGTTATAATTGACCAGCTAGAAAGGAAAATCACTCTATGATTTGTAGCACACTAAGAGAGAGAAGCCCTCTAAACTTGCGACACACATAAAGAAACTTTGAGTGTTGTGGCAACTACTCCTGAAAAATCCTTATGATTTGTACAAATCAAAGCAAGAGGAAGATCTTCTAATATTTGTGATACCTTGCAGGTTATGATTGTTGATCTAATATAGTTTGTATTAGAGTAATTGTAGCATAGTATCCTATAAGAAACCTTACAAGAAATCATGTGCTTACTGCTCTATATATCCCTGTGCAAGATCAAGAAGTGTTCTTGATTCTTCTTTGTAGTGAGTTTCAATAAACTTAGGCTACTAGCATTGTTGCGACCATAAGTCAATTTAACTTTACCGATAGTTCATGCATTGCTCATATGGATCACCCTTGGAGATTGGGCACTTGAACGACTTTGGTTTGACAATAACTAAGAATGTGTGTGGAATCAACTTGGAGCAAGATTCTTGGATTACTACATTCAAGAATCAAGGTATGAAAAATCTTTAGACTTTATGGTTGCTATAATACTGACAAATTAGTTTCTATTTGGCTGTTAAGTCTGATCCTATAAAAGGTTCAATATTCTTATGTTTAATTATCTATTCCATTATGTTTACATATCATGCATTTTATGATTGAGCATGAACTAAAACCCCTTCCCATTTAAATAGCGTTGAAGATAAAATCACTGGCCAAAAAGAAGTAACATGTTAGGATTAGGAAAATTGATTTGCGAAAGATTTGAAAGATTAACCACATGTTCTACTTTGATAGGAAATGACTCAAAACTTTTTGTGAAATATCTATCTGCCATCAGCAATGGGGTAACATTTGTCTATATATGACAAATTGGTTTGTTGATTGTGAGAAGGTGAATTGGGAAGTAGTCGATTTGAAGTCATATTTGATGGAATGGATATCGGAACAAGAGAATACGTATCAAATGGTTTTGGGAAAAAGGATACCTGTATAAAAGAAATGCATTTCCAATAAATCCAATAGTGATTAGATTTCAATTCAGTAAATATATCTCTTTATTCAATAAAAGGATTAATCCAATTAAAGAAGAGGATGAAGAGTTTTACTAAAGAGTTAATGAGCGAATCACCTTTATGTGTATGGTGGAAAGTAAAGGATAACTCAAGTTCTACTGAGTAAAATAAACACAGATACACGCTTTAGAGTGTTGGGGAAAAGGATTTTAGAGTGAATTATGTGATGAAAAAGAGCGAAGGGAATTTTATGAAGAAATGAAGGATTGAATCTGAAACCTAACTTATCTAAATGTTCTCCCTAAAATAGTATCAATTCCTTAGTAATGAGTATTGATACTTATTAACACATGAACGTGTATTTATACTTTCTCGGTTTCTAATACCTTTTTATCCTAAAGGTATTGATACCATATAAAAGGTATCCATCCTTCACCTATTGTTAATGCACAAATTGATTTAAAAATTAATTTTCTTAATTATAGCTAAAACCAAAGATTTTCAAGCAATTCTATTAAAAGTAATTCAAGACCTATCAATCAAAACTACCACATAAATTAGATCAAATAATTCAAGAACATTTTAGCATAAGATCAAGAAAGTTTTTAGCACCTAGGCATTATACAGCATGTTAGGACACATATTAAGTAGATCAAGACACCCTAACCAACTAAGTTTCATCACACATCAAAATTGAACAAGTTTTCACATACTTATTCCATCTCAATCTTGTTCGTGTATATCTTAAGTATAGATAATGCATCATACGAACATAATCATGAGGATCAACCATAAGGAGAGTTTTATCATTTAACATGTTAAGACACATATGAAGCAACTCAAGACGCCCTAACCAAGTAAATTTCATCATACGTCAAAATTGAACAAGTTTTCACATACTTATTCCATCTCAATCTTGTTCACATGTATCTTAAGCATAGATAGTGCATCTTATTAACGTAATCATGAGGATCAACTATAAGGAAAGTTTAAGGATAAATAATGTTCTCACAAAGCTCCTTTGCTTGATAGTGATTAAGTATTAATTCCAATGTGTCCTTATTGAGCAACCTCTTGAAATATGTTTGACTTGGTGATGCTTTGCATATTTTTTTCTTGAACCTTGCTCTTGATAGTTTCATTCTTGCCATGCCTTTAAATATTGTGTCTAAAGCATTTAATTGAATTCTTTGTTGCTCCATGCACTAACACACCTAAAAAACAATCTTTATGATTTTTTAAGGACCCAAATGGCTCTAGGTCCTTGAGGGTTAGTGCATAAAATCCTAGTTCCCTTGGGTAATCAATTAGCTAATTCATCATGTGAGTTTAAAACATTCTTTGGTACCCATATTCTCCAAAAAAATTCCCTTCTAAATGTAGTTTTCCTAAAGGTGCAAGTGTGAAGGGTGTGTCCTATCCTATGACATATACTATAACTAGGAGTAGAATTATGCACATTATTTTCTTTAAGGAGGAATTTTTTTTAATTGTGTTTCTTTCTCAACATTTTTATAACCTAAACCATCTTTATCAAAGAAGTCCCTTTAAGTAAAGAGTTGTGCAAGTTTATATTCTTTTTTCCAAGTTCATTTACTTCTCAACTAAGACTATCTACTTCCTTTTCTAATTCTGCCTTAGTCCTAGTTAAGAACTCATTTTCACTAGTTAATTTTGAGACCAATTTTCTATATTTGTCATTCATCTTTATACACTTATTTGTTAGACAACTTGTTGAGCGTTCTCGAGTACAGGGTAAAGATCTTTATATGATTTTTATAGACTTGGAAAAAACATATGATAAAATGCTCAAGGAGGTGTTATGATGGTCCTTAATGAAGAAAAAAGACCTTGTGAAAGATATTGAAATAATTAAGGACATGTATAGAGATCCAAGGACACATGTGAGGACATATAGATGGCAAAGAAGCGAATTCTATTACAATAGGACTACTTCAAGAGTTAGCATTAAACCTATTCTTATTTGCTACAATAATAGACAAGTTGACAAAATCCATCCAAGATAATGTGCCTTGGTTTATGATATTTGCAGATGATATTATCTTGTGTACTGAGGCTAGAACGAAGATTAATGCGAAGTTAGAACTATGGGGACAAATACTAGAATCAAGATGGTTCAAACTAAGTAGAGTAAAGACTGAATACATGGAATATAAATTCAGTTCAAACAAAGAGGAAGATGGAAACATAGTGATGCTAGATGGAGATGAGATCCCTAAATGAGATCATTTTAAATATTTGAGATCAATTGTACAGATAGATGGAGAAATCAATGGTAATTTGATCCATAGGATTTAGGTTGGATGGAGTACAAGTGTTACAAGTTTGTTATGTGATAAAGGAATTCCTATATGGTTGAAAAGCAAGTTTTATAGGATAGTTGTTAGACTAACAATGCTTTATGGTAGTGAATGTTGAGCGACGAAAAGACTATATACATAGAAGATGAGTATAAGAGAAATGTGAATATTGTGATGGATGTACGGATATACAAAAAAGGATAGAATGAGAAATAAGGACATACACAATAAGATTGAAGTGGTACCTATCAATGACAAGATGAGTGAAAGTCTTCTATGTTGGTTTGGACATATACGACGTAAGCCTGTGTACGTTATAGTTAGGAGAGTGGAGGCTATGAGTGATAAAAGAATGGTCAAGGCTAGGAGAAGGCCGAAAAAGATTTGGAAGGAAATTATTCAAAAAAATATGGTAAAGTGAGAGTTGGAAAAACATATTGCCTTAGATAGGAATGAGTGAAAGAGAAGAATTCATGCTAACGAGTTAATGTAAGTCATATATTGGTTCACATAATCTACCTAATATTGAGATAAAGGCTCTGATGATGATGATATGTACTCTAACAATGTCCAAAGAAAAGATTTTCTTTATAAAAAAAAAAATCTATCAAGCTTATCTAAAAATAATATCAACCATTCATATGTAGATAAAAAAATGTTCAGCCATTATTGTATAAAAAAATAAAACCAAATTTGATGATACTGGCATTCCTAGATTAATCAAGAGGCAGTAAATTCAATTGTCCTACTAGATGTTTTGATGTTTATGATACCTTAGGCTTTTGAGATTCCCATTTGTTTATATATATATATATATATATATATATATATATATATATATGAATATATATGTGAGAACTCATTATTTTGTATTGTATATGTACATTATTCCTATTAATTATTAATAAAGGAATTATTGATAATATTTTTACAAAGTTCAAATATAAAATAAAGATGTCTCTCACATGAAAATCATTGAGTTGGATGAAATCGTAAGTATGAAAAATATTATACCTAGGATGGAATAAAATCGTCATGGAAAAATAGAGATTTAAAATGAAGTTATTTTCCTAAAATTAAATGTTGGTTAAATTGATTTAAAAAGGGATCAAATAATTAACCAAATACATTAAAATAAATATTATAGCTTACAAAATTCTGATGAGGGAATCAGAATTTTACATGGTGGCATGAAAAGGAAAATTGAATAAATAAAATATTCTAAATAAATCTAATAATTATAGGAAAAATTATATTAAGTAAATTTGATGATGGCCAATGATAAGCAACCAACACACACGCCACTTTCATCTTTAATCTCAGCCGCATCGTGGGATTCATTCTGGATTGTCATCACCGAAAGCCTCATCTGTTTCACGTCGAACAGCTCTCTTCTCCACAACGAAACCTCTGTCTCTTCAATAAACCACCCAAGCTTCTTGAGGGAAAATAGACCTTGTATATTAAGCTTCCAAAACCCTCAAAGAAGTCAACCAAAAACCTCAAACAGAAGCTGAATAACGTGGGTAGATTTCTGTTCTGTACAGGTAATGTTCAGCCTCAGTTTGTTTTTGTTTATTGTTCTTTAAATTAGTTTGTAACAATCATATATAAGCTGTTTATATGTTTAATTACAAAATAAAAACCATGTATAAGAAAACCCTAGAACTGGTTGTGAGGGTTTAGAAAGAAGAAGAGGAAAGTTGATGAGATGACTGACGTAGAATAGGGGTTGAACATGGAACCGTAAACTGCCATGAGAAATAAAAAGGGTTAGAAAAGTATGATCAGTCAAAACAAGTTGAGTCTTAAGTAGGGTTTTACGTGCACCATGTGAAAAGAAAATATTGTTTTCTTATAGTCAACAATTGTGGCTGGAAAAGGAAGATTACCTGGGCTGTTTGTACAGCCGAAAATGAAGAAGAATTGTTGGCTGATTGTGCAGCCGAAAATGAGAAAATTTTGGATGGTTTGGCTACCCTTTTTTCTGACTTTTAGGTGTGAAAATGGTATAAATTTAACCGTCTATATTATATTATATAGGGCAGTATTATAGAGATAAAATAGAAGTTGAAATAGGCTGAAGAAATGAGGCTGCACGTGGAAAAGAAAACCTTGGCCGGTTAAGGCAGCCAAAATAAGAAACAAAAGAGAGGCATAAAGGTTGATTTTGGTTGACTTTGAGTGTGTGAAAGCTGAAGTTTTGGCAGCCTAAAATGTACTAAATGTAGCCTTAATATAGAGACATAAACTGAAGCTTATGTGGACTGAAAAAAAACAGAAAAGAATTTCGAGTCTCGGTTGGGATAACAAGTAGCAGAAAATAAAAGAAAAGAAACAAGAAAAAAGAGTTAGGTTGACTTGACTAAATGATAGACTAAAGTATCAATTTAATTGATATATGTATATATATGCATTTTAAAGAATAAACTACCTAACCCATGTAAGGCCATCCAGCCACAATGATGAAAAAGGAAGAGTGACGTGAATGGTGTGGAAAATGGGAGAAGTTGACAAAATGAGGGCTGGAAAATATGCAAGAATAATGTATATGTATTAACTTGGGAAATATAGGTCATAAGCCAAATAGGCTTATGCATGAAAAATGACCATTTGGTCATTAAACTAAGATGAAGACATTGACATTGAGAAGTGGCACATAACGCTAAAACAAAAAAGTGAAAGTAAATGAAATATTCATTTATCATGGAAAGATTATAAGGAATTCTAATATTCTAGGTAATGATGATTCAAATGAGAGTTAAATAAGTAAAGAAATTTTATATATTTTATACCGAAATTTAATTATATTAAACTGTGACTTTGCAGTTTATAATTTGGTGAGATAGGAAGCATATTGGTGCAACTTAAGGCATTGCTCTACAGTGTACTGAGGTAAGAGATGCATGTGCAACACTGTAAGGATATTCAGTCTGCATGTTTTTAAATTATAAATGATTTTATGAAAATTTTGTGATGATTCATCGGCTGAAAATTTGTGATCATGTACTGGCTGAGATTATAAACTGTATTTTCCATGCAGGAGGCTAGCCAATCGACAGCTGTTATATTGTCGAAAAATTATCGAAAATTTCTAGAAAACTGCAGAAAATCATAATAATGATTTTATTACACGGAAAGGATTTTCAACTACGAAAATCGAGAAAATGAATATTTTCATAAAAACATGAATAAAATGAAAGTGATTTTAAAATATTTATGTTTTCGAGAATGGTGATAAGGAAATCACCGAAAATTTTCTTTGAGAATGGTGATAATGAAATCATCGAAAATTTTCCGAATATGTAAATTACACGTAATACGAGATGAAAAATGAAAAGAAATAAAGTAAATATTTATATATATATTTTATAAATATTCACTAAATGGTTTTCTAACCTTTATGGTTTTAAATTATGAAGTTATATATTTTTATAAATTCCATTAAGGTTTATGGATGAGAAAAAATACGTTTTTGAGACTAGTTGGCATGCTGATATGTGATATGTGATATGTGACATGTAATATGTGATACGTGATATGTGATATGTGATATGTAGTCCTGGTCGACACCTGATCAGTGATTCGCCGAGGACAATTATAGACTATGGCCATAGATCTGACATGATTATTTATACCCTTCGGGGTCTATAGCATGATATGAGTAACGACCTAATGGACGAGCTAGGCGTGCATGCCTAAATCTCCATATATGAAAATGTTTTATATGATATGTGATATGTGAAATGTAAAAGTTTTACATGATATGTGACAAGTTAAATGGAAGTGATTTACAGCATTTTATATAATGCTTTTTACGGTACTGATTTGAGTACTATGAAATGATTTTCATATGATATGTGATATGAATATGTAATATGTTTTCAAAAAAGAAAAAGGAGGAAAATAAATCTAATATTCTTATTTTAAATTTTTAAATTAAATATTAGATTTAAATGATTTATATGTTATACGAAAAGGAATTAATAACTTATTTTGCTATTTAAAGTACTGTACTAATTATGATTGTACAGTAAAATATGAAATGAGTTTTAAATGAAAATGATGATGATTTAACTAATATTCTTTTCAAAGACTATATGAATATTAGTTATTTTATTTAAATGCTTTATTTCATAAAAGCATTATTTTGAAAAGAATATGAAAACGATATGAAATAAAAAGAAAAAATGATTTAAATTCCAAACGAAAAGAAAATTACTCTCTACAGTTGCTTTTAAGTTCCGGGACAAGACAGGTATTTCAAAATACCTGCCTTATTCCATCCGGATCCCTAGCCGACTGTAGTATCCTTCCTACATGCGTGCCTAGAGCCTCATAGGAAAAATGAAAAAGTTTTTCAGCATATAGATAGTTGAGTATCAAGTGAGGCATATAATTCCCTTACTGAGCTGTGGTTTGTTCACCCTTTAATTTTAACATTTTAGGTTTTCGAAGACTGAGAGTCTGACACCTAAAGGATTTCGACTGCTCATTTGGGGGATGATGCGACAGCTTGATTTATTTAATAAGGTATGATCATTTATTTTCTATATTTAGACTTATCTACAGTACTACTTCCTTATGAATTAAGATAGGGGATGTAATTCATATTATAATTTTATATGAAATTGTTTACATGTAAAAGAAAAGTAAAGTATCGCAGACAGCCCAACCAAATAAGATGTATAGAAAAAGGTGAAAAATAGGATCACAGGTTGTGACAATATATATTAATTTCAGATAACGATTGGGGTTATTTTGGGTTGCAGTTATTCTATTTAGGTTTATTATCCCATGCAAGATCAGTTAAGTTTTTTAACTCCACAAGCAGGGTTAGGATGATAACACATGTTTTATTTTTTATTTTTTTAATATTTTTAAAAGATATATATGATCATCATAATCCTACTTGTGGAGTTAAAAATACTCCGCTGATGGTGAATAGGATAGTAATCCTTCTATTTAAATAAGTCTTTGAACAATATAAAAAAGATAATTATCTAATGCACTAGTAGTAAAAATTTAGATTTTACAAATGAGGTTAGAATAATGACACACACTCTTTAAAAAACATTAAAATATAAAAAATAAATAAAAGTAAAATATGTGTCAACATAAAATAAAGTTCTTAATTTTAATTTAATAAAATAAAAATTCAATAAATTATTTCCATTTTTATGTAAAATTCAAGGGCTTCTTAAAGTATTATCCCAATTATTCTAATTAAGAACTAAAGTATTAATTAGAAAAAAAATTAAGACAACTAAGCAGAATGTGGGACCTGATTAGTTAGACCTGTAGGCTATATCCTTTTTTTTTTTTGGTTAGATAGGCTATATCCTATGGTTCGTTGTTCGGTTCCTTTTCCCCAGCATAAGCTCACGGGTTCCATAGGCATATGGGTTTATGATGTGTCTTTGTTCTAACTTTGTGTAATTTAAAAATTTAAAATTTTAATAATAGTGTATTAAATAATTATTTTTATCAAAAATAAAAATAATTCATTGATCTTTTAAAAAATCATAAAATTTGATGGATAAAATTTTAATCACCGGGATTATTAATTAGTAATCCTTCAAGTGATTTTCACCCAAGTCATTAAAGTATTATTAAATTCAGGTTCACCTTTTTTTTTTTATAGATTTTAATTAATTATCGTAAAATAAAGTTCTTAACTTTAATTTAATAAAATAAAAATTCAATAAATTATTTCCATTTTTATGTAAAATTCAAGGGCTTCTTAAAGTATTTTTCCAATTATTCTAATTAAGAACTAAAGTATTAATTAGAAAAAAATTAAGACAACTAAGTAGAATATGGGACCTGATTAGTTAGACCTATAGGATATATCTATATCCCATGGTTCATTATGCAGTTCTTTTTTCCCAACATAAGGGCAAGGGTAACACAGGCCTATTGGTTTATGGAGCTCTGTAAATTTTCCAAACCGACAGAACTTGGACTTCCAAATCTGAAGCTTATATATAATTATTGTATTGATATGTAGTTTTCCTAATTGAATTATAACTTTTGACATATTTAATTTTTTTTGCAAAAAAGGGGAAAAAACGATTCGTAATGAGTTCGGATTAGACTTACTGTCCATAGTCCATAAAAAAGAAAGCCTAAATGGACCAACTTCAATTCAATGTCCGCTCAAACCAAACTCAATTTGGTCCGATTAGTCCTTTTCATACTCCTAATTGTGCGTTATACCGTACGACAATAATAAATATGAAAAATAGTTGGGAGATTCAATTTATATTTGATCACTTTCTTGAATCCAAATTAGTCTTATACCAAAGGTATGGAGATACCGGATGGTTTAGACCAAAAAAAAGTATCTTTACGTGATAAAAGAATTTTTATATAGTTGAAAGACAAATTTTATAAGACAGTTGTTAGATTAACAATACTCTATGATAGTGAATGTTGAGCGACGAAAAACTATATACATAGAAGATGAGTATAGGAGAAATGTGAATACTGTGATAGATGTATGGATATACAAAAAATGATAGAATAAGAAATGAAAACATACACAGAAAGGTTAGAGTGGTACCTATTAATGATAAGATGAGTGAAAGTCTTCTATGTTGGGTTGGACATATACGACGTAAACTTATGTATCCTACAGTTAGGAGAGTGGAGGTTATAAGTGATTAAAGAATGGGCAAGGCTAGGAGAAGGCTGAAAAAGATTTGGAAGGAAATTATGTGAGAACTGCAATTTCTTTAAAACCGATTATGTACTCAACATGTAATTATAAATGAATGTAATGCAATGCAATAATGTAATTTGCGGATTTTGAATATATGATTATAGTTCATAATCTATAGAAATGAAATTTTTGAAAGTAAAAATCGAGAATGAAGTGAAATGTATACATACGTCGTATAATTGATGGACATTAAATGGATACGAAAGGAATACACAATCCTATATATATGTATACGTATATACTGACAACTACATGCCACGTGCATGTATGCATACGCATGCACATAGATAAATGCGTATGAATAAATTATCAAGCGAACTAAAAATAAAATATTGTACACATGTATATACATATGTTTGGATATATTTATATATATATATATAAACTTATAAGGACAAAGAATTAAATTCATGTATATAAGTATAAAGAAATACACATAAGTGTATGAAGCATGTGTATATACGTGTGTGTGTACTTATACACACACACACACATATATATATATATAAGGAAAATGGATAACTAAATATATAGTATAAATATATTAAGACTATATATATAAAACATAATATGCAATATATGTGATATATATTGTAAAATATATATTAAAAGTTTTATATAATAAAAGTTATAAATTTTAAAGGTTTAGAAATAAAATAATTTTATATTGAAAATAATATTATTAAAAATAATAATAAGTATAATGATCTAAGTGATTGGCTTCATAAGGAAGCCAATCACGTTGGCCAACAACTCTCACTAACGTGAGAGCTTTAATAATAGGTAAAAAGTAAAAAGACCAAAACCCACCACACTTCTACTACCTCTTTACTTTAAATATAATATATATATATATAAATATAAATATATATAAAATGTAGTGAAGTGGACACTAGCTGGAGAGCACTGAGGGTGAGAGAATGAATTAAAAAATTATATATCTATAAAAGAAATCATACTGAAAAGAAAGGAAAGATTAGAACGGCAAAAAAAAAAAAAAAAACAAAAGAAAGAATGGAGTAAATAAGCAGAGGCGTGAACTGAGGCTAGACGACTTGGTGATGCGTGAAGTTGACTGGAGCAGCAAAGGCCTTGTGTGGTGATGGTTCAGACTTGAATAGGAGGCCTCGTTCATGGCATTTGCTGCTGTTAGAATGGGTTGAAGTGTGGCTGGCTCGCCAGCTAAAGGAGGTTGAAATTAGTGACTTCTTGGTGGCCTGTGGTGTTTATTTCAAAGTCCAGACAGTAGCCGATCAAGGCAAAAAAAAATAAATAATAAATAAAATAGCTGCTGTTAAAGAGGCATTATAGGGTATTTTGGAAAAGCAATAAAGTGCTGATTTATAGGGTTTAGAATAGGCCATACGTGTGAGAGTTTGGCTAAGTTTTGCACTCGATTTTGGGTGTTGAAATGGCCTGGAGCAGGGACTAATCAAGGCAGTTTCTAGGGGCTGTTTAGAAATTGTGTTTTGAGGGGATTCAAGGCTGGAAACTAAAGGCTGAATGGTGCTACTTTGAGGTTTGGTTTAAGTAGTTTAAAGCTTGATGATTCGGTGAATTGTAAAAGCTGGAAAACGAGAGAGAGGAAAGGGAAGAGCAGGGCAGTTTTGAAGGCTGAAAAGTAAGAGATTACAAGACTGTTACGAGAAGATCCTCAGGGGCTAAAGGTGGCATTTGAGAATGGTGGTTTTGGGTGGCTAAAAGAGGCAATTTCAAACTGTTAAAGGCTGCTTAAGGAGTGTCTAAGGGCTGTTCACGGGGTGTTAGAGACCGCTATGGAGGGTGTTCATACAAGATGGTCAGCCGAGATACTAAGGTAAAAGAAAAGAAAGAAAAAGAAATAGGAAAGAAAGAAAAAAAAAGGAAAGGAAAAGAAATAAAAAAAGAAAGAAAAGAAAATAGATAGATATATACATACATATATATATATGTATAAAGATATGGGAAAAATAAGAGAATGTAGTTTAAGAACTTGAATTATATTGTCTTGAGTGTATATATACATATATATATGTATATATATATCTATATCTATCTATCTATATATATATAGATAGGTATTAAGTAAGAATTTAAAATTTCACAAGTGTATAGAAAATTTGAATTAGACTTTATTAAGTTGAAATTCCTTGTGAATGTGTAGTGCACCAAGAGGATGGCGGACACGGTCTAGCTGGACACGGGACACGCTCAAACTAAGCTCACGTTAGGTAAGACGTTTATATAATGTAGAAGTAGGATTATCCTGTCTAGGATTGAATCTTACGATAAGATGAATTGAATACTTAGAGATTTGATTTAACGAAACGAAATGCAGGTATGATATTAGACTTGATAAAGTACCATAGTGGTGACATATTAATTGGAAATGAATCGATACGGTATAGACTCATAGACATCATGAGATGAAATGATAAGCATTCATGCAATTCATGAGCATGTCATTTTACGATTTTTATTTCCTTTCCTTGAATTTTATTGCCATTAAGCATGTCTTATTACTATAAATGAAAATCGAAATGATTTATTCTTATTGTGTTTATAAGAATACTTTGGATGCTTGAATGACTTTGAAAAGAATGAAATTATAGTTTTTACATATGTACGTATATATATATATATATATATAAAATATAAATGATTTTAAGAAAAGTATTACGTACATTGAACTATTTTCATAAGAAAGATTGAATGCTTTATGAGACTATAGGCACTCTAAGAGAATTAAATTCAATAAAGCATAGTGGAAGCCGCCTAATTGGAGATTACTCATTAGGCATAGATGCTTGTCCGACAATAGTCGTGGACAGGTCTCAGTCTCACCTGATCAGTGGGGCTGAGAGATATGAGCTCTATGGCCATAGATAGCGTCCTAGTGGTTTTCAGGGAACGATGATATGATTCTTCACTGCTAGTTACAGTGATCTAAGCCTTTATTGATAGAGAAATAGGGATATAGCCTAGTCTCAACGATATGAAATGAAGTTTAGAGTATGATTTTAAAAACGGAAATGAACTCTAAACTCGATATAGCTATATAGCATATAAAATGTATTTTGACGATACATATGACACGAAATATGCTTCAAAAGTATACATGACATGAAATATGTTCCAAAAGTACATGTGATATGAAATGAAGTTTAGAGTATAGCTTTAAAACAGAAATGAACTCTAAACTCGATATAGCTTTATGCCATATGAAATGTATTTGATATTGTACATGACATGAAATATGTTTCAAAAGTACATGTAACATGAAATGAAGTTTAGAGTACGGTTTTGAAAACGGAAATGAACTCTAAACTCGATATAGTTTTATAGCATATGAAAAGTATTTTGATGTTACACGTGACATGAAATATGCTTCAAAAAGTATATGTAACATGAAATCATTATCATCATCATCAGAGCCTTTATCCCAATAGATTGGGGTAGGCTATATGAACCAATATCTAAAATCACGTTAGATCGTTCATATGTATTCTCTGCCTCCATAGATTCCTATTCAAGGCCATTTGCTCATCTAATTCTAAAACCTCCATGTCTTTCCAAACTACTTCCTTCCAAGTCTTTTTCGGTCTTCCTCTAGTCTTAACCCTTCTCTCAACATCTATAGCCTCTATTCTTCTAACTGGAGCATTCATAGGTCTACGTCTTTTATGTCCAAATCAACGTAAACGATTTTCACACATTTTGTCTTCGATAGGTACCACTCCAATCATCTTACGAATATCATCATTTCTCATTCTATCCTTTCTTGTATATCCACATATCCACCGTAACATTCTCATTTCTGTTACACTCGTCTTTTGGGTATGTAGCCTCTTAGTCGTCCAACATTCACTACCATATAACAATGTTGCTCTAACAACTGTCCTATAAAACTTGCCTTTCAACCATGTAGGAATTCCTTTATCGCACAACACACCTGTAGCACTTCTCCACTTATTCCATCCAGCCTGGATCCTATAGGTCACATCACCATCAATCTCTCCATCCATCTGTACTATTGATCCCAAGTATCGAAAATGATCCCGCTTAGGTATCGCCACCCCATCTAACTTCACTACATCATGCTCTTCCAGTCGGTTAGAACTGAATTAACACTCCATGTATTCAGTCTTCACTCTGCTTAGTTTAAATCCTTTTGATTCCAACGTTTGTCTCCATAATTCTAACTTTGTATTGATCTCCGCTCTAGTTTTCGCACATAGGACAATATCATCTGCAAACATCATACACCAAGGCACCTTATCCTGGATGGATTTTGTTAGTTCATCCATAACTACCACAAACAAGAATGGACTTAACGCTGACCCTTGGTGTAATCCCACTGTGATAGGAAACTCACTTGTTTGCCCCCCACCTGTCCTCACATGTGTCCTTGCATCTCTATACATGTCCTTAATTAGTTTAATATATTTCAAATGAACTCTTTTCTTCATTAAGGACCACCATAGTACTTCCCTAGGCACTTTATCATATGCTTTCTCCAAATCTATAAAGACCATATGGAGGTCTTTACCCATTACTCGAAAGCGCTCCATAAGTTGTCTAAGCAAATATATTGCCTCCATAGTTGATCGACCCGGCATAAAACCAAATTGATTCTCCGATATCTCTACATTCTTTCTTAATCTCTGTTCTATCACTCTTTCCCATAGTTTCATCGTGTGACTCATCAATTTTATGCCTCGGTAGTTGGCGCAACTTTGAATATCTCCCTTGTTCTTATATAAAGGTACTAAGACACTCTTCTTCCATTCTTCTGGCATTTTGTTAGTGTGCCAAATCTTATTAAATAGATTTGTCAACCACCTAACTCTTACATCTCCAAGGCATTTCCAAACTTCAATTGGGATGTCATCAGGTCCAACAGCTTTTCCATTCTTCATCATCTTTAGTGCCTCTTTTACCTCTGTCTCTTGGATTCTACGCATAAAGCACCGATTTAAATCCTTGAGAGGCACCGAAATATTATCCAAAACTTTATTTTGTCCGTCACTAAATAATTTGTTAAAATAATCTCGCCACCTGTTCTTAATGTCATTATCTTTAACGAGAGTTCTTTGATGCTCATCCTTAATACATTTCACGACTCCTAGGTCGCGATTCCTCCTTTCTTTTGCTCGTGCCAATCTGTATATCCTTTTCTCTCCCTCCTTTGTATTCAACTTGTCGTAAATCTCTTTCGCAACCTTCGTCTTAGCTTCTGCCACAGCCTTCTTTGCCTCCTTTCTTGCTAACGTATATTCCGAAAAACTCTCTTCTGTATTGTTCTTCTTCAAAGCCTTGTAACGCTCTCGCTTAGTCTTTATAGCATCTTTTACTGTTGCAGTCTACCATGTTGTGTCCTTTCCCGTCGGCACTCTTCCGTTTGATACTCCTAATGTCTCTTTGCCTACCTCCCGAATGCATTTTGCCATCTTATTCCACATTACATTTGGGTTCACTTTTGTTGTCCAAACCTCTTTTTGAATCTAACTATCTCTACATGTTGTATAACAATCTTCTTTTAGCTTCCACCATCGAATCCGTTCAATTCCTTTTTGTTGGTTCCTTCGATGTCGTTTATCTATCTTCATATCTAGAACTAAGAGTATGTTGCGCGGTAACACTCTCACCTGGAATAACCTTACAATCCAAACATCTATGTCTATCCTACTCCTAGTTAAAAAGAAATTTATCTGACTTGCTCTTAGTCCACTTCTAAAGGTTATAAGATAAGAATCTCTCTTCTTAAACAATGTATTTGCTAGGATTAGGTCATAAGATAAAGCAAAATTTAAGATAGCATCTCCTCCCTCGTTTCTTACACCATAACTAAAACCCCCATGTACTCTCTCACAACCCTCTCTACTTGTACCTACATGTCCATTAAGATCACTGCCAATAAAAAAGTTTTCTCCTATGGGTACTTCTTTTACTATCTTATCTAAATCCTCCCAAAATTGTCGTTTACTAGCCTCATCAAGTCCTATCTAGGGTGCATACACGGTAATGACATTCAACACCTCTTCTCCTAAAACTAGTTTAACCAAAATAATCATATCCCCTTGTCTCTTAATCTATACAACATCCTTATGGTACTCTTTATCTATAATGATACCTACTCCATTTCGGTCTCTATCTTTCCCTGTGTACCAAAGCTTATATTGCTAAGGTGCTATCTTTCTAGCCTTTTCCCCAACCCATTTGGTCTCTTGGAGACACAAGATGTTAACCCTCCTCCTACTCATAACCTCACAAATCTCAACTAACTTGCCACTAAGCGTACCTATATTCCAAGATCCTAACCTAAGTTGATAGTTATGGACTAACTTCTTTACCCATCCCCATCCATTGTGGTGTGGGAACCTTTGCCTATTTAACACCACATCCAGGTGTCGATGTGGCGCGTCACTTCTGGGCGACGACCTAGCAACCCTTGCCCACTTTTCACTACACCCGGGCTCCGATGCAGTGCGTCGCTGTGTAGGGGACGCCCCAACGATGTTTTGATATTGGTTCATTTCATGAGATTGGACTAGTTTTTAAGGCTGGTTGTCCAAACCTACCGCCACCCTCCTCCTTTACCCGGGCTTGGGATCGGCTGCGTTAACTCACACAGGCGGATTTATATGTGTGACATGAAATATGCTTCAAAATGTATGTGACATGAAATGAAAAAAGCTTGCATACTTTAAGCATGTCTTAAAAGTAAAACTGAGATGTATTGATATTTTCGCATGTCTTGAACATGTTTTAAAAGAATATGTATTATATGTTTTAAGACTGCAAGCACTCCATATATAGTTACATGTTAAAAGTCATATTATAATTTCATGACTTAGTATAATTGAATTGAGCTTGAGAACATGACATGTCGAGGTATAATTGAATTGAGCTTGAGAACATAACATGTCTATGTTGCATGATGAATAAGAGAATGATAATAGTGAATCCTCATCACATGACATCATGCATTTGCATTAGAATAATATAATTCTAACTCTGCACTTATATAAATGACTTACTGAGACTCGCTCATTAAACGCTATTTAAATTTTTCAGATTGAGCACGGAGTTGAGGGAGTATTTTGGAGTTTTCCAAATAGTCCCAAGCTTGAAATATAATCCCAACTCTCTAAGGAGATTTTTGTGAACACTTTGGGTATATATACTTATCCTTTGTATTTAATATCAATTCAGGCTGTTTTTGATTCAGTACTTAGATGGGATGTAACCTAATATAGAGAATAGCATCTAGACTATAGTAGAGATGAATTATAGAATTGTTGATTTTTGCATGAGTATGGATATATGATTGAATAGCATGAACAAGTGACCAAGTAAGGAGATGTAAACTGTAAGATGAAATGTTATGAATTGGAAATGGACTTAGGTTATAAAGAAAGTTTAGACTCATTAGAAGGATGAATAATGGTGAACTTGGTCATAGTAATGCTAGAATATAATCAACTGTTATTGTGGGAAGCACGAGTTGGATATTACTTGTGAATTTTATGCAGGTAATTAACCTGGGTAAAGTGATAAAAATAGGCGAGGGAGTTAACGTCCCGAAATAAAATTCATTGCATTGCACTTAGACAATACAAGTATAGAAAAGCGAGAAAAAATTAGCCCTAAATTCTACGCATTCGTGCAAGTAAGAGGTACCGTTGCGGCCTTCGGGTAATGACAGATTTATTGGTATCAGAGCCGAGATTGTCTAGTGCATGTCAGTATAGATGAGTTAGAATGGTTTACATCCCATAGTACTGTAATTGCTTGATTGTTAAGTGCTCAGTAAGTGCAGAATACTGTTTTAAGTGCATGTGTTTTTATATAGAAATTAAATGATAGCAAAGTAAAGAAGACTACTAAGTGGTGGATGATTTGAAACCTCGATAAGTAACACAATAGCCTGCAAGGTATTGTGATGTAAAAAAAAAATGGGGACTCTTCAAACCTGTCATTGGTAGAATTAAGGTTGAATACGACATGCTATATACTATGAATCTTTTGGAAATGTTAGAGATTTGTAAAGTATGTCGTGCAAGATAACAAATTGATGTGGAAGTTAAGATTGCGTGAAATAAGACACGCAAGCCCATAATGTCTTGCCATTGATCTGGACCTAGTTTGATAGTTTCTAAAGTATAAGAGGATGAATGGTCACAAGATATGAACTTACGAGATACATCAAATTTGGCAAAGTTATTGAGTATTGAACTTTGAAATTAAAAAGGGGATTGTAATTCGAGAATTTTACATGAAATAGGTAATCTTATAATCTTAATGTTAGGTCTGTTCGGTAAGGCACTGAGAGGAACTCGGTGAGGGCCCCACCAGGACTTCTCTATTCGAATCGAACTAAGACCCTGTAATGATGATATTGAAATGAAAAAGGATATCATCAGTCAATAGATTTTAAGATCACCTGTTTAAAAGGTATCTTGAAAAGAGAGAAATAAACTGAGAAATGATGAATATACCCTTATATTGGAATAATTCTCCTGAATCATAGATGACTAAATTGATTTGGAACCGATTGATGGTAATAAAGTAATGGATGGTGTAAAGAATGTATTACAGGTATAATGGTCCCTACTATTAGCCTTACCTATACTCCGATGAGTAATGCGATTGGAGTGTATACTGTGGGGGGTCGCAAGATAGTCAGCCCTGTTATGGATTCTTAGGGCCTAAATTAAATGTGAAAAGACGAGGTATTTGGTTAGGGATTATTGGATATTGTGACTAAATAAGTGAATCGATGTGAAATATATGTTAAATGATTTGAAAGTTATACGTATGTGTTTTGAGGATACATAGTAGAATTTTAGAATGTAAAAAATGAAACATCGAAGATGATATGAGGTTATGATTTAGAAGTTATTGGATGAATTTATAAATAATTTTCGGAGTAATGTGGATTCGAGAGACTATTAACTTGATTCACAATATGGAACCTATTTATAAGCTCTTATCATGGAACATAAAAAAGTTTGAAGAGCTTAATAAATTACTCCAAAGATTAATGAATAAAAAACCCATCTGTATTAGTGTAACTGGTGGAAACACAAATGATATGGTTCGAAAGAATAGGCATAGCTTATGATTGTGTACCAAATTCCGAGTACTCAATAGTATTATTATTGAGAATGAATAAGTTATTGTTAAAGACTGATGTCTTACTTGATCCACTCAATGGTGTATGTAGAGTTTCAATATCAATCTATGAACAAGATGTTATCGGATAAAAAGCTTACAGATAAGTGTTCATAAGGTGATGTTCAGAACTCGGTATAACTCTTACGAGTCCTTTGTGGTACTTAAGAGAATTATGAAATATCTTGTGACGTTTGTGGATTTAATGAATGAAATATTTCAATCACTTACAGATAAATTATAATGGCATGAAACCACGAGATGTGGATATGTATATTTATTTGAAGAATATAAGCAGCATCCTCGAATAATTCCACAAACTTTTGGAAACTGAGAATTTTGTTGTTAAGTTCAGTAAATATGAGTCTTAACTGAACAGTACCTTTGTAAAGACATGTGGTTTCGAATGATAAAGTGAATATTGGTTTGTTTAAAAACAGGTTATTGCTAAGTGAGTAAGATTAAAATATAGTTATTGGGGTATAGAAAATTTTGAAGTTTACCCGAATAATATAAATGATTTGTTGAGGAGTTATGGAATTGGTTGCCTTACTGATATGATACATACACATAAGAAAATTAAGTGGAAGCGAATGAATATGTATGAGTATAGTATTCGAAATTGTTAAAAGATTTTTAATGGAAGAGTACTATACCAATTGAAAAAGTAACGGAAGTAATAAATGTGAAAAGATGAAAATGTATTAAAAGACAAGTCATATGATGATAAGGGAACACGAATTATAAGGTAGTTCCCAAACTTAAGATTGTATGTGATTTCCTCTGATTATCCTGTGGTTATGGCTAGATATAGGATCGAACCAAATTTAACAGATAAAAATTAGTTATACTCAGAGGAGTGAATAAATGAAGTACTACCAGTCATGTAAATGGATATATATATATATGTATATATATTGGAACTGTGAAATTGCATAAGTAATGTAGAGACAGAATTAGTATTTTGATAAATTCAATTACAGAATTTGATTGTGAAAAAATTACATCCTCAGGTACATCCTAAAATTTAGTGATATTACATGTGCTATAAGAATAAGGGATGTAATGGTAATATTATATGAAAAGAGATGTCAGGGAAAATAATTACCTAATGTCTCATTCATTGTAAGTGATGATTGATATTAAAGTCTGCAAATAAAGTGCAGTCTTAGCAAAACTGTGAAATGATGATTGTGGGATAGAAAAAAAAATCGAAGAACCAATGATGCCATTTGGGTGATCGTCGACAGATTGACTAAGTCAGCCCACTTTTTGGCTATGAAAGTCATAGATTCACTTAGTGCCCTTGCAGATTTGTATGTTAGGGAGATCGTGAGATTACATGGAGTCCCAATGAGCATAGTATCAGATAGAGATTCTAGATTTACTTCTCGCTTTTGGGAACACTTCTAAGATGCTCTGGGAACGAAATTGAGTTTCAGCACTGCTTTCCATCTTCAAACTGATAGGCAATTCGAGAGAACAATTCAAACCTTTGAGGATATGTTGAGAGCGTGTGTCATGGATTTTCAAGGTTCATAGGATGATCATTTGGCACTGGCTGAATTTGCATATAACAATAGCTTCCACTCCAGGTAGGTGTAGATCCCCGATAGGCTAGGAAGAAGTGGGTGAAAGGAAGATATTTGCTCCCGAACTTGTAGAAAAGGCTTCAGAGAGTGTCAAATTGATATGTGATCGATTGCAAACGGCACAAAGCAAACAAAAGAGTTATGCTGATAATCGCAGGAGACACTTGGAGTTTCAAGTTAGACATAGAGTATTTTGAAGATCTCTCAATTTGAAGGCATAATGAAGTTTGGAAAAAAAAAGAAAGAAAAGTTAAGGCCTTGACACATGGGGCCATTTGAGAAACTAGAAAGAGAGGGCGACGCGGCATACCAGTTAGTGTTACCCTTAGAGCTATCAAGAGTGCACAACGCCTTCCACAAAGATATGCTTAAGAAATATCATCCAGATCCCTCTCACGTGATCGAGTACAAGCCTTTGGAGATTAGAGAAGACTTAAGCTATATTGAAAGACCAATTCGAATTTTGGAACAAAAGAATAAGGTACTGAGGTTTAAGACAATTCCTTTAGTGGAAGTGTTTTGGCAACATCACTTGAAAAGAGCTACATGAGAACAAGAGTTTAATGGAGAAGTAACCTCACTACTTTTGAACGACTTCGAGAAATTTGGAGGACCAAATTTTTCAAGGTAGGGAGAATGTGAGAACTGCAATTTCTTTAAAACCGATCATGTACTCAACGTGTAATTATAAATGAATTTAATGCAATGCAATAATGTAATTTGCGGATTTTGAATATATGATTATGGTTCATAATCTATAGAAATGAAAATTTTGAAAGTAGAAGTCAAGAATGAAGTGAAATGTATACATACGTTGTATAATTGATGGACATTAAATGGATACGAAAAGAATACACAATCCTTTATATATGTATACATATATACTGACAACTACATGCAACGTGCATGTATGCATATGCACTCACATAGATAAATTCGTATAAATAAATTATCAAGCGAACTAAAAATAAAATATTGTACACAGGTATATACGTATGTTTGGATATATATATATATATAAACTTATAAGGACAAAGAATTTAAATTCATGTATATAAGTATAAAGAAATACACATAAGTATATGAAGTATGTGTATATACGTGTGTGTGTATACCTATACACACATATATATATATATATATATATAAGGAAAATGGATAACTAAATATATAGTATAAATATATTAAAACTATATATATAAAACATAATATGTAATATATGTGATATATATTGTAAAATATATATTAAAAGTTTTATATAATAAAAGTTATAAATTTTAAAGGTTTAGAAATATAATAATTTTATATTGAAAATAATATTATTAAAAATAATAATAAGTATAATGATCTAAGTGATTGGCTTCATAAGGAAGCCAATCACGTTGGCCAACAACTCTCACTAACGTGAGAGCTTTAACAATAGGTAAAAATAAAAAGACCAAAACCCACCACACTTCTACTACCTCTTTACTTTAAATATTATATATATATATATATATATATATATATATATATATATAAAATGTAGTGAAGTGGACACTAGCTGGAGAGCACTGAGGGTGAGAGAATGAATTAAAAAAATATATATCTATAAAAGAAATCATACTGAAAAGAAAGGAAAGATTAGAACGGCAAAAAAAAAAAAAAAAAAAAGAAAGAATGGAGGAAATAAGCAGAGGCGTGAACTGAGGCTAGACGACTTGGTGATGCGTGAAGTTGACTCGAGCAGCAAAGGCCTTGTGTGGTGATGGTTCAGACTTGAATAGGAGGCCTCGTTCATGGCATTTGCTGCTGTTAGAATGGGTTGAAGTGTGGCTGGCTCGCCAGCTAAAGGAGGTTGAAATTAGTGACTTCTTGGTGGCCTGTG
The DNA here is from genome assembly GCA_031772115.1 of Heritiera littoralis. Taxonomy (NCBI): domain Eukaryota; kingdom Viridiplantae; phylum Streptophyta; class Magnoliopsida; order Malvales; family Malvaceae; genus Heritiera; species Heritiera littoralis. The sequence continues at coordinate 50,682 of JAPDPK010000096.1, read as the reverse complement.
GTGTTTATTTCAAAGTCCAGACAGTAGCCGATCAAGGCAAAAAAAATAAATAATAAATAAAATAGCTGCTGTTAAGGAGGAATTATAGGGTATTTTGGAAAAGCAATAAAGTGCTGATTTACAGGGTTTAGAGTAGGGCATACGTGTGAGAGTTAGGCTGAGTTTTGCACTCGATTTTGGGTGTTGAAATGGCCTGGAGCAGCACTACAAGAAAATTGATTTTCAGCGACAGAAATTTAGTTACGGAATTTTTCCGTCGCTGATAAGTAGTATTAGCGACGGAATTTATACTGAAGTTAGCGACAGAATTAGCGACGGAATATTTTCCGTCGCTAATTATGGCGGAAGATACTGTTCAATTGCGCCAAATTATTAGCGACGGAATTGTCTGTCGCTAAACCCAAAACATGGATAGAAATTAGCGACGGAATTTTTCCGTCGCTAATTCCGTAGCTAAAGGTCATTAGCTACGGAATTAGCGAAGGAAAAATTCCGTCGCTAATTCCCTTTATAATTTCGGAGAAAATAAGTATATAGAAGTTTTCCGTCGCTAATTTTCCTGAGAAAATAAGTGTATAGCAATTAGCGACGGAATTTTACCGTCGCTAATTTCCCTTCATAATGCCTGAGAAAATAAGTGTATAGCAATTAGCGACGGAATTTTTCCGTCGCTAATTCCGTAGCTAATGACCTTTAGCTACGGAATTAGTGACGGAAAAATTCCGTCGCTAATTTTCCTTCAACATTTCGGTGAAATAAGTGTATAGAACTTAGCGACGGAATTTTTCTGTCGCTAATTCCGTAGCTAAAGGTCATTAGCTACGGAATTAGCGACGGAAAAATTCCGTCGCTAATTTCCCTTCATAATTTCGAAGAAATATGTGTAGAGAACTTACCGACGGAATTTTTCCGTCGCTAATTCCGTAGCTAATGCTAAAGGTCATTAGCTACGAAATTAGCGACGGAAAAAATCCGTCGCTGATGCTTAATGAAGGAAATTTATTTATTTATTTTTATTTTTTTCAAATTAAACCATTAGCGACGGATTTTTTCCGTCGCTGTTTCTTTTTAGCGACGGAATAAATCCTTCATTCGAAAAAAATAAAAAATAAATAAATTTCCTTCATTAAGCATCAGCGACGGATTTTTTCCGTCGCTAATTCCGTCGCTAAAAAGCAACAGCAACAGAATTAGCTACGGAAAAAATCCGTCGCTGATGCCTTAAATTTGAAAATAATAAAAAAATTTTTGAATTTTTCCCGCCTGAGTTGTAGCGGGAAATATTTTGATATAGCATTAGCGACGGAATTTCCGTCGCTAATCCGTCGGTAATTCCTCTGTATGCGCACCAAAGACTCTATATATTCTCATATTCTCTGTTTTCTCTTCTCTTCACTCCTCTCTATCTTCTTTTTTGTCCATCTTCTCTTTTTTTCTTAGTTTTTCTTCTTTATCCCTCTTTCCTTTTATTTTTTTCCTTTTTTTTTGTAAATTTACTCTATTTTTCTTTTATATTTATGTTGTCAATTTTTTTATATGATAAACTTTAATATTTATATTTTTGTTTTTTGTTTTTTACTTACAGATGATGATGATGATACTGTGAGGTGCTTGTGGTAGTGGTGATAATGATGTTGAAGATAATGTATTTTTATTTTTTTTAGTTAATTTATTTTAAGATAATGTTTATGGATTTAAGTATAAATATTAGGTTTATTTTAAATGTTTCTCTTTCTCTCTCTCTCTCTCTCTCTCTCTCTCTATAAATATAAATATAAATAATTAATTTAAGAACCTTTTTTTTGACAAAATTCATAGAAATTAGCCACAAAATCTGTTAAATAAGTGAAAAAATTCGTCAAATTAGCGACGGAATTCATAACATTAGCGACGGAATTTCCGTCACTGATGCTATTTAGTGACAGAATATTTATTGAATTAACAAAAATAACAAACTATTAGCGACGGAATTAGCAACGGAAATTCCGTCGCTGATGCCTTTTAGAGACGGATTTTTTTATAAAATAAAATAATAATAAAACTATTAGCGACGGAATTTTTCGTCTCTGATGCCTTTTAGCGACGGATTTTCATGTAAATTAAAAGACGAAATTATGTTTTTAGCGACAGAATTTTTCGTCACTAATGACATAAAATCCGTCGCTGATGTAAAAAAATTCCGTTGCTAATTAGCGACGGAATTACCGACGGAAATGAAGTTTTAGCGACGGAGTGAGCATCAGCGACATCGATTTTTCCAACAGAAAAATTTCCGTCGGTAATCCGTACGTAATCTGTCGCTGAAGACCATCAGCGACGGAATTTAACTATCAGCGACGGAATTTTTCGTCGCTAATTCCGTCGCTGAAGGTTCATTTTTTTGTAGTGCAGGGACTGATCAAGGCAGTTTCTAGGGGCTGTTTAGAAATTGTGTTTTGAGGGGATTCAAGGATGGAAACTAAAGGCTGAATGGTGCTACTTTGAGGTTTGGTTTAAGTAGTTTAAAGCTTGATGATTCGGTGAATTGTAAAAGCTGGAAAACGGGAGAGAGGAAAGGGAAGAGCAAGGCAGTTTTGAAGGCTGAAAAGTAAGAGATTTCAAGACTGTTACAAGAAGATCCTCAGGGGCTAAAGGTGGCATTTGAGAATGGTGGTTTTGGGTGGCTAAAAGAGGCAATTTCAAACTGTTAAAGGCTGCTTAAGGAGTGTCTAAGAGCTGTTCACGGGGTGTTAGTGTGATAATCATAAATTTTTCAATTGTTGGAAATAATAAATATTGAAAATAAATATTAAAGAAAATAGATAAGAGGAAATAAATAAATTAAAGTAAATAAATAAAATTTATTTACGAGATGAGAATATAGTTGAAATTCCCGAAATTAAGAAAAGTGAGGAAATTAAATGAAAATAAATAAATAATAATAATAATAATAAAGTCGGAGTTATTGAAAATAAGAAAAGGAGGAATTTAAATTGGATTAATGGAAATCCAAAATTAATAAAATAAAAATGCGTATATTATATATTTATATAATTAAATTATATAAATATATTTACACATGTTTTTATATAAATACATATGTATGTATATGAATGTTAGTATATATTATGAAATAAAATATATACTATTTTGTCTTAAATAAAGACATGTGTATATTATAAAATGTAGTTATATAATTATAAATATATACGTACAGATATATATATGATATATATATTATTATTTTAAATAAAAGTATATGAATATATAAGAAAAGTAAATGTTATTTTGTATTAAAGTTATATGTATAAATATTTTATTATAGCATTTATATAATTTGTATATATAAATGTTATTTAAGTATATGAATATACACATATATATATATACTAGACATGTATTTTGTAATGTACAAGATATATTTTATATATAATAAATATTGTATAACATTATGTATGAAATAATGTATGTATAACATATAATATATATTATATGTATAAAATATATGGTATAATGTATAGTATATAGTATACTAAAAATAGAAAGAGAACAAAACTAGAAAGGGAAATAAAAACAGAAAACAGAAGGAAAGATCGAGGGAAGGAATCCCGACCCTCCCAGCCGCAACCATCGGCGGCGGCGCCGCCACTGCCGGCGAGGGAGGAAGGAGAAGGAGACGCCACAGGCTAGAGAGAGGGAAGACGCTGTCGGCGGCGTGAAGAGAGAAACAGATTCGACGGAAAACGAAGCAAAAGCGAGGAGGAAAGAGGAGGGAAACGGCGGTGCCGGCCAGTCCAGGCACCGCCACCCCAACCCGAACCTCGGCAGAGGTGAGGGGAAGATGAAGGAGGCCACCGGCGAGACCAACGGCGGCCGAGGAAGGACGAACGAAGGAAGAAAGGAGCCGAAAACCCACCCTCCTAGGTCCAACACCGTCGCCGGTAATGGGAGAAACGGAGACCAGATCCGGCGTCTCCGCAACTCCAGCAAGCTGAGGGAGGCGTGAACCGGCGAAAAGGAGGACCGCCGGCAGCCGAATCGGCCGAACCGGCGGGATGAGGCAGAAATCGGTTTGAACCGGTCTGACCGGGAAAGGAAGAAGAAAAAAGAAAAGAAAAAGAAAAGAAAAAGGAAAAAGAAAAAGAAAAAGAAAAAGAAAAAGAAAAGAAAGAAAGAAAAGAAAAAGAGGAAAAAGGAAGAAAAAGGAAGAAAAAGAGGAAAAAGGAGAATTTCGGGAATTCGGAAAATTCCCGGAAATTCGACAACCGGGATTTTACAAATTCGGTAAGAAATTTCCCGAGAATTTAATTTCAGAAAAAATTAAATAAATTATGAAAAAATTCTAAAAAATTAGAATTTTAATTCCGAAAATTATTTTCAGCAATCGAGATAAGGAATCGGGAGAAATGGAGTGCGGGCGCGATCGATAAGCGGAAGTCGCCGACCCGGAAAAAGGTAAGGGATGCATGTGCAGCACTGTAAGGATACTCAGTTTGCATATTTTAAATTGAAATATTTTATGCAATTATTTTATGAAAATTATTATGATGCTGAAAATAATTTGGGAAGAAGTACTGGCTGAAAGATTTTAAACTGTATTTTCCGTGCAGGAGGTTAGTAAATCGGCAGCCGTTATGCTGCCGAAAATTTTAGAAAAACTTTATAAAATCATATTAAGTGATTTTATTTCCGAATTTCGATAGTAAATCATGAAACATGAGGAAATTTCTAAATTTCATAAAACATGAATATAATGAGATGGAATTTTAAAATATTCATGTATTCGAGAATAGTGACAACGAAATCACCGAAAATTCTCGAAATAGATAAATTACACGAAATACGAGACGAAAGATGAAGTGAATTATAGTGAATTTTTATGAATATTTTTATAAATATTCACTAAAGGATTTTAACCCTTATGGTTTTAAATCATGGAATTATATATTTATATAAATTCCATAAAGGTGTATTTTATGTTGAGAATTACGGTTTTGAGACTGGTTGGTATTCTTATCATGCTGATGCATGATATGTGATATGTTTAGTCCCAGTGGACATCAAATCAGTGATCCACCGAGGACAATATAGGTTATGGTCATAGATTTGACCGGTGTACTTCCTTACCCTCCGAGTATACAGTATGATAAGATTGATGGTCATAGACTGTCTTACATATGTATACCTCGGAGGGTAAGAAGTACACCGGTCAAATCTATGACCATAACCTATATTGTCCTCGGTGGATCACTGATTTGATGTCCACTGGGACTAAACATATCACATATCATGCATCAGCATGATAAGAATACCAACCAGTCTCAAAACCGTAATTCTCAACATAAAATACACCTTTATGGAATTTATATAAATATATAATTCCATGATTTAAAACCATAAGGGTTAAAATCCTTTAGTGAATATTTATAAAATATTCATAAAAATATTCACTATAATTCACTTCATCTTTCGTCTCGTATTTCGTGTAATTTATCTATTTCGAGAATTTTCGGTGATTTCGTTGTCACTATTCTCGAATACATGAATATTTTAAAATTCCATCTCATTATATTCATGTTTTATGAAATTTAGAAATTTCCTCATGTTTCATGATTTACTATCGAAATTCGGAAATAAAATCACTTAATATGATTTTATAAAGTTTTTCTAAAATTTTCGGCAGCATAACGGCTGCCGATTTACTAACCTCCTGCACGGAAAATACAGTTTAAAATCTTTCAGCCAGTACTTCTTCCCAAATTATTTTCAGCATCATAATAATTTTCATAAAATAATTGCATAAAATATTTCAATTTAAAATATGCAAACTGAGTATCCTTACAGTGCTGCACATGCATCCCTTACCTTTTTCCGGGTCGGCGACTTCCGCTTATCGATCGCGCCCGCACTCCATTTCTCCCGATTCCTTATCTCGATTGCTGAAAATAATTTTCGGAATTAAAATTCTAATTTTTTAGAATTTTTTCATAATTTATTTAATTTTTTCTGAAATTAAATTCTCGGGAAATTTCTTACCGAATTTGTAAAATCCCGGGTTGTCGAATTTCCGGGAATTTTCCGAATTCCCGAAATTCTCCTTTTTCCTCTTTTTCTTCCTTTTTCTTCCTTTTTCCTCTTTTTCTTTTCTTTCTTTCTTTTCTTTTTCTTTTTCTTTTTCTTTTTCTTTTTCCTTTTTCTTTTCTTTTTCTTTTCTTTTTTCTTCTTCCTTTCCCGGTCAGACCGGTTCAAACCGATTTCTGCCTCATCCCGCCGGTTCGGCCGATTCGGCTGCCGGCGGTCCTCCTTTTCGCCGGTTCACGCCTCCCTCAGCTTGCTGGAGTTGCGGAGACGCCGGATCTGGTCTCCGTTTCTCCCATTACCGGCGACGGTGTTGGACCTAGGAGGGTGGGTTTCGGCTCCTTTCTTCCTTCGTTCGTCCTTCCTCGGCCGCCGTTGGTCTCGCCGGTGGCCTCCTTCATCTTCCCCTCACCTCTGCCGAGGTTCGGGTTGGGGTGGCGGTGCCTGGACTGGCCGGCACCGCCGTTTCCCTCCTCTTTCCTCCTCGCTTTTGCTTCGTTTTCCGTCGAATCTGTTTCTCTCTTCACGCCGCCGACAGCGTCTTCCCTCTCTCTAGCCTGTGGCGTCTCCTTCTCCTTCCTCCCTCGCCGGCAGTGGCGGCGCCGCCGCCGATGGTTGCGGCTGGGAGGGTCGGGATTCCTTCCCTCGATCTTTCCTTCTGTTTTCTGTTTTTATTTCCCTTTCTAGTTTTGTTCTCTTTCTATTTTTAGTATACTATATACTATACATTATACCATATATTTTATACATATAATATATATTATATGTTATACATACATTATTTCATACATAATGTTATACAATATTTATTATATATAAAATATATCTTGTACATTACAAAATACATGTCTAGTATATATATATGTGTATATTCATATACTTAAATAACATTTATATATACAAATTATATAAATGCTATAATAAAATATTTATACATATAACTTTAATACAAAATAACATTTACTTTTCTTATATATTCATATACTTTTATTTAAAATAATAATATATATATCATATATATATCTGTACGTATATATTTATAATTATATAACTACATTTTATAATATACACATGTCTTTATTTAAGACAAAATAGTATATATTTTATTTCATAATATATACTAACATTCATATACATACATATGTATTTATATAAAAACATGTGTAAATATATTTATATAATTTAATTATATAAATATATAATATACGCATTTTTATTTTATTAATTTTGGATTTCCATTAATCCAATTTAAATTCCTCCTTTTCTTATTTTCAATAACTCCGACTTTATTATTATTATTATTATTTATTTATTTTCATTTAATTTCCTCACTTTTCTTAATTTCGGGAATTTCAACTATATTCTCATCTCGTAAATAAATTTTATTTATTTACTTTAATTTATTTATTTCCTCTTATCTATTTTCTTTAATATTTATTTTCAATATTTATTATTTCCAACAATTGAAAAATTTATGATTATCACACTAACACCCCGTGAACAGCTCTTAGACACTCCTTAAGCAGCCTTTAACAGTTTGAAATTGCCTCTTTTAGCCACCCAAAACCACCATTCTCAAATGCCACCTTTAGCCCCTGAGGATCTTCTTGTAACAGTCTTGAAATCTCTTACTTTTCAGCCTTCAAAACTGCCTTGCTCTTCCCTTTCCTCTCTCCCGTTTTCCAGCTTTTACAATTCACCGAATCATCAAGCTTTAAACTACTTAAACCAAACCTCAAAGTAGCACCATTCAGCCTTTAGTTTCCATCCTTGAATCCCCTCAAAACACAATTTCTAAACAGCCCCTAGAAACTGCCTTGATCAGTCCCTGCACTACAAAAAAATGAACCTTCAGCGACGGAATTAGCGACGAAAAATTCCGTCGCTGATAGTTAAATTCCGTCGCTGATGGTCTTCAGCGACAGATTACGTACGGATTACCGACGGAAATTTTTCTGTTGGAAAAATCGATGTCGCTGATGCTCACTCCGTCGCTAAAACTTCATTTCCGTCGGTAATTCCGTCGCTAATTAGCAACGGAATTTTTTTACATCAGCGACGGATTTTATGTCATTAGTGACGAAAAATTCTGTCGCTAAAAACATAATTTCGTCTTTTAATTTACATGAAAATCCGTCGCTAAAAGGCATCAGAGACGAAAAATTCCGTCGCTAATAGTTTTATTATTATTTTATTTTATAAAAAAATCCGTCTCTAAAAGGCATCAGCGACGGAATTTCCGTTGCTAATTCCGTCGCTAATAGTTTGTTATTTTTGTTAATTCAATAAATATTCTGTCACTAAATAGCATCAGTGACGGAAATTCCGTCGCTAATGTTATGAATTCCGTCGCTAATTTGACGAATTTTTTCACTTATTTAACAGATTTTGTGGCTAATTTCTATGAATTTTGTCAAAAAAAAGGTTCTTAAATTAATTATTTATATTTATATTTATAGAGAGAGAGAGAGAGAGAGAGAGAGAGAAAGAGAAACATTTAAAATAAACCTAATATTTATACTTAAATCCATAAACATTATCTTAAAATAAATTAACTAAAAAAAATAAAAATACATTATCTTCAACATCATTATCACCACTACCACAAGCACCTCACAGTATCATCATCATCATCTGTAAGTAAAAAACAAAAAACAAAAATATAAATATTAAAGTTTATCATATAAAAAATTGACAACATAAATATAAAAGAAAAATAGAGTAAATTTACAAAAAAAAAGGAAAAAAATAAAAGGAAAGAGGGATAAAGAAGAAAAACTAAGAAAAAAACGAGAAGATGGACAAAAAAGAAGATAGAGAGGAGTGAAGAGAAGAGAAAACAGAGAATATGAGAATATATAGAGTCTTTGGTGCGCATACAGAGGAATTACCGACGGATTAGCGACGGAAATTCCGTCGCTAATGCTATATCAAAATATTTCCCGCTACAACTCAGGCGGGAAAAATTCAAAAATTTTTTTTATTATTTTCAAATTTAAGGCATCAGCGACGGATTTTTTCCGTAGCTAATTCTGTTGCTGTTGCTTTTTAGCGACGGAATTAGCGACGGAAAAAATCCGTCGCTGATGCTTAATGAAGGAAATTTATTTATTTTTTATTTTTTTCGAATGAAGGATTTATTCCGTCGCTAAAAAGAAACAGCGACGGAAAAAATCCGTCGCTAATGGTTTAATTTGAAAAAAATAAAAATAAAAAATAAATTTCCTTCATTAAGCATCAGCGACGGATTTTTTCCGTCGCTAATTTCGTAGCTAATGACCTTTAGCATTAGCTACGGAATTAGCGACGGAAAAATTCCGTCGGTAAGTTCTCTACACATATTTCTTCGAAATTATGAAGGGAAATTAGCGACGGAATTTTTCCGTCGCTAATTCCGTAGCTAATGACCTTTAGCTACGGAATTAGCGACAGAAAAATTCCGTCGCTAAGTTCTATACACTTATTTCACCGAAATGTTGAAGGAAAATTAGCGACGGAATTTTTCCGTCACTAATTCCGTAGCTAAAGGTCATTAGCTACGGAATTAGCGACGGAAAAATTCCGTCGCTAATTGCTATACACTTATTTTCTCAGGCATTATGAAGGGAAATTAGCGACGGTAAAATTCCGTCGCTAATTGCTATACACTTATTTTCTCAGGAAAATTAGCGACGGAAAACTTCTATATACTTATTTTCTCCGAAATTATAAAGGGAATTAGCGACGGAATTTTTCCTTCGCTAATTCCGTAGCTAATGACCTTTAGCTACGGAATTAGCGACGGAAAAATTCCGTCGCTAATTTCTATCCATGTTTTGGGTTTAGCGACAGACAATTCCGTCGCTAATAATTTGGCGCAATTGAACAGTATCTTCCGCCATAATTAGCGACGGAAAATATTCCGTCGCTAATTCTGTCGCTAACTTCAGTATAAATTCCGTCGCTAATACTACTTATCAGCGACGGAAAAATTCCGTAACTAAATTTCTGTCGCTGAAAATCAATTTTCTTGTAGTGCTGCTCCAGGCCATTTCAACACCCAAAATCGAGTGCAAAACTCAGCCTAACTCTCACACGTATGCCCTACTCTAAACCCTGTAAATCAGCACTTTATTGCTTTTCCAAAATACCCTATAATTCCTCCTTAACAGCAGCTATTTTATTTATTATTTATTTTTTTTGCCTTGATCGGCTACTGTCTGGACTTTGAAATAAACACCACAGGCCACCAAGAAGTCACTAATTTCAACCTCCTTTAGCTGGCGAGCCAGCCACACTTCAACCCATTCTAACAGCAGCAAATGCCATGAACGAGGCCTCCTATTCAAGTCTGAACCATCACCACACAAGGCCTTTGCTGCTCGAGTCAACTTCACGCATCACCAAGTCGTCTAGCCTCAGTTCACGCCTCTGCTTATTTCCTCCATTCTTTCTTTTTTTTTTTTTTTTTTTTGCCGTTCTAATCTTTCCTTTCTTTTCAGTATGATTTCTTTTATAGATATATATTTTTTTAATTCATTCTCTCACCCTCAGTGCTCTCCAGCTAGTGTCCACTTCACTACATTTTATATATATATATATATATATATTATATATATATATATATAATATTTAAAGTAAAGAGGTAGTAGAAGTGTGGTGGGTTTTGGTCTTTTTATTTTTTACCTATTGTTAAAGCTCTCACGTTAGTGAGAGTTGTTGGCCAACGTGATTGGCTTCCTTATGAAGCCAATCACTTAGATCATTATACTTATTATTATTTTTAATAATATTATTTTCAATATAAAATTATTATATTTCTAAACCTTTAAAATTTATAACTTTTATTATATAAAACTTTTAATATATATTTTACAATATATATCACATATATTACATATTATGTTTTATATATATAGTTTTAATATATTTATACTATATATTTAGTTATCCATTTTCCTTATATATATATATATATATATATGTGTGTATAGGTATACACACACACGTATATACACATACTTCATATACTTATGTGTATTTCTTTATACTTATATACATGAATTTAAATTCTTTGTCCTTATAAGTTTATATATATATATATATCCAAACATACGTATATACCTGTGTACAATATTTTATTTTTAGTTCGCTTGATAATTTATTTATACGAATTTATCTATGTGAGTGCATATGCATACATGCACGTTGCATGTAGTTGTCAGTATATATGTATACATATATAAAGGATTGTGTATTCTTTTCGTATCCATTTAATGTCCATCAATTATACAACGTATGTATACATTTCACTTCATTCTTGACTTCTACTTTCAAAATTTTCATTTCTATAGATTATGAACCATAATCATATATTCAAAATCCGCAAATTACATTATTGCATTGCATTAAATTCATTTATAATTACACGTTGAGTACATGATCGGTTTTAAAGAAATTGCAGTTCTCACATTCTCCCTACCTTGAAAAATTTGGTCCTCCAAATTTCTCGAAGTCGTTCAAAAGTAGTGAGGTTACTTCTCCATTAAACTCTTGTTCTCATGTAGCTCTTTTCAAGTGATGTTGCCAAAACACTTCCACTAAAGGAATTGTCTTAAACCTCAGTACCTTATTCTTTTGTTCCAAAATTCGAATTGGTCTTTCAATATAGCTTAAGTCTTCTCTAATCTCCAAAGGCTTGTACTCGATCACGTGAGAGGGATCTGGATGATATTTCTTAAGCATATCTTTGTGGAAGGCGTTGTGCACTCTTGATAGCTCTAAGGGTAACACTAACTGGTATGCCGCGTCGCCCTCTCTTTCTAGTTTCTCAAATGGCCCCATGTGTCAAGGCCTTAACTTTTCTTTCTTTTTTTTTCCAAACTTCATTATGCCTTCAAATTGAGAGATCTTCAAAATACTCTATGTCTAACTTGAAACTCCAAGTGTCTCCTGCGATTATCAGCATAACTCTTTTGTTTGCTTTGTGCCGTTTGCAATCGATCACATATCAATTTGACACTCTCTGAAGCCTTTTCTACAAGTTCGGGAGCAAATATCTTCCTTTCACCCACTTCTTCCTAGCCTATCGGGGATCTACACCTACCTGGAGTGGAAGCTATTGTTATATGCAAATTCAGCCAGTGCCAAATGATCATCCTATGAACCTTGAAAATCCATGACACACGCTCTCAACATATCCTCAAAGGTTTGAATTGTTCTCTCGAATTGCCTATCAGTTTGAAGATGGAAAGCAGTGCTGAAACTCAATTTCGTTCCCAGAGCATCTTAGAAGTGTTCCCAAAAGCGAGAAGTAAATCTAGAATCTCTATCTGATACTATGCTCATTGGGACTCCATGTAATCTCACGATCTCCCTAACATACAAATCTGCAAGGGCACTAAGTGAATCTATGACTTTCATAGCCAAAAAGTGGGCTGACTTAGTCAATCTGTCGACGATCACCCAAATGGCATCATTGGTTCTTCGATTTTTTTTTCTATCCCACAATCATCATTTCACAGTTTTGCTAAGACTGCACTTTATTTGCAGACTTTAATATCAATCATCACTTACAATGAATGAGACATTAGGTAATTATTTTCCCTGACATCTCTTTTCATATAATATTACCATTACATCCCTTATTCTTATAGCACATGTAATATCACTAAATTTTAGGATGTACCTGAGGATGTAATTTTTTCACAATCAAATTCTGTAATTGAATTTATCAAAATACTAATTCTGTCTCTACATTACTTATGCAATTTCACAGTTCCAATATATATACATATATATATATATATCCATTTACATGACTGGTAGTACTTCATTTATTCACTCCTCTGAGTATAACTAATTTTTATCTGTTAAATTTGGTTCGATCCTATATCTAGCCATAACCACAGGATAATCAGAGGAAATCACATACAATCTTAAGTTTGGGAACTACCTTATAATTCGTGTTCCCTTATCATCATATGACTTGTCTTTTAATACATTTTCATCTTTTCACATTTATTACTTCCGTTACTTTTTCAATTGGTATAGTACTCTTCCATTAAAAATCTTTTAACAATTTCGAATACTATACTCATACATATTCATTCGCTTCCACTTAATTTTCTTATGTGTATGTATCATATCAGTAAGGCAACCAATTCCATAACTCCTCAACAAATCATTTATATTATTCGGGTAAACTTCAAAATTTTCTATACCCCAATAACTATATTTTAATCTTACTCACTTAGCAATAACCTGTTTTTAAACAAACCAATATTCACTTTATCATTCGAAACCACATGTCTTTACAAAGGTACTGTTCAGTTAAGACTCATATTTACTGAACTTAACAACAAAATTCTCAGTTTCCAAAAGTTTGTGGAATTATTCGAGGATGCTGCTTATATTCTTCAAATAAATATACATATCCACATCTCGTGGTTTCATGCCATTATAATTTATCTGTAAGTGATTGAAATATTTCATTCATTAAATCCACAAACGTCACAAGATATTTCATAATTCTCTTAAGTACCACAAAGGACTCGTAAGAGTTATACCGAGTTCTGAACATCACCTTATGAACACTTATCTGTAAGCTTTTTATCCGATAACATCTTGTTCATAGATTGATATTGAAACTCTACATACACCATTGAGTGGATCAAGTAAGACATCAGTCTTTAACAATAACTTATTCATTCTCAATAATAATACTATTGAGTACTCGGAATTTGGTACACAATCATAAGCTATGCCTATTCTTTCGAACCATATCATTTGTGTTTCCACCAGTTACACTAATACAGATGGGTTTTTTATTCATTAATCTTTGGAGTAATTTATTAAGCTCTTCAAACTTTTTTATGTTCCATGATAAGAGCTTATAAATAGGTTCCATATTGTGAATCAAGTTAATAGTCTCTCGAATCCACATTACTCCGAAAATTATTTATAAATTCATCCAATAACTTCTAAATCATAACCTCATATCATCTTCGATGTTTCATTTTTTACATTCTAAAATTCTACTATGTATCCTCAAAACACATACGTATAACTTTCAAATCATTTAACATATATTTCACATCGATTCACTTATTTAGTCACAATATCCAATAATCCCTAACCAAATACCTCGTCTTTTCACATTTAATTTAGGCCCTAAGAATCCATAACAGGGCTGACTATCTTGCGACCCCCCACAGTATACACTCCAATCGCATTACTCATCGGAGTATAGGTAAGGCTAATAGTAGGGACCATTATACCTGTAATACATTCTTTACACCATCCATTACTTTATTACCATCAATCGGTTCCAAATCAATTTAGTCATCTATGATTCAGGAGAATTATTCCAATATAAGGGTATATTCATCATTTCTCAGTTTATTTCTCTCTTTTCAAGATACCTTTTAAACAGGTGATCTTAAAATCTATTGACTGATGATATCCTTTTTCATTTCAATATCATCATTACAGGGTCTTAGTTCGATTCGAATAGAGAAGTCCTGGTGGGGCCCTCACCGAGTTCCTCTCAGTGCCTTACCGAACAGACCTAACATTAAGATTATAAGATTACCTATTTCATGTAAAATTCTCGAATTACAATCCCCTTTTTAATTTCAAAGTTCAATACTCAATAACTTTGCCAAATTTGATGTATCTCGTAAGTTCATATCTTGTGACCATTCATCCTCTTATACTTTAGAAACTATCAAACTAGGTCCAGATCAATGGCAAGACATTATGGGCTTGCGTGTCTTATTTCACGCAATCTTAACTTCCACATCAATTTGTTATCTTGCACGACATACTTTACAAATCTCTAACATTTCCAAAAGATTCATAGTATATAGCATGTCGTATTCAACCTTAATTCTACCAATGACAGGTTTGAAGAGTCCCCATTTTTTTTTTACATCACAATACCTTGCAGGCTATTGTGTTACTTATCGAGGTTTCAAATCATCCACCACTTAGTAGTCTTCTTTACTTTGCTATCATTTAATTTCTATATAAAAACACATGCACTTAAAACAGTATTCTGCACTTACTGAGCACTTAACAATCAAGCAATTACAGTACTATGGGATGTAAACCATTCTAACTCATCTATACTGACATGCACTAGACAATCTCGGCTCTGATACCAATTAAATCTGTCATTACCCGAAGGCCGCAACGGTACCTCTTACTTGCACGAATGCGTAGAATTTAGGGCTAATTTTTTCTCGCTTTTCTATACTTGTATTGTCTAAGTGCAATGCAATGAATTTTATTTCGGGACGTTAACTCCCTCGCCTATTTTTATCACTTTACCCAGGTTAATTACCTGCATAAAATTCACAAGTAATATCCAACTCGTGCTTCCCACAATAACAGTTGATTATATTCTAGCATTACTATGACCAAGTTCACCATTATTCATCCTTCTAATGAGTCTAAACTTTCTTTATAACCTAAGTCCATTTCCAATTCATAACATTTCATCTTACAGTTTACATCTCCTTACTTGGTCACTTGTTCATGCTATTCAATCATATATCCATACTCATGCAAAAATCAACAATTCTATAATTCATCTCTACTATAGTCTAGATGCTATTCTCTATATTAGGTTACATCCCATCTAAGTACTGAATCAAAAACAGCCTGAATTGATATTAAATACAAAGGATAAGTATATATACCCAAAGTGTTCACAAAAATCTCCTTAGAGAGTTGGGATTATATTTCAAGCTTGGGACTATTTGGAAAACTCCAAAATACTCCCTCAACTCCGTGCTCAATCTGAAAAATTTAAATAGCGTTTAATGAGCGAGTCTCAGTAAGTCATTTATATAAGTGCAGAGTTAGAATTATATTATTCTAATGCAAATGCATGATGTCATGTGATGAGGATTCACTATTATCATTCTCTTATTCATCATGCAACATAGACATGTTATGTTCTCAAGCTCAATTCAATTATACCTCGACATGTCATGTTCTCAAGCTCAATTCAATTATACTAAGTCATGAAATTATAATATGACTTTTAACATGTAACTATATATGGAGTGCTTGCAGTCTTAAAACATATAATACATATTCTTTTAAAACATGTTCAAGACATGCGAAAATATCAATACATCTCAGTTTTACTTTTAAGACATGCTTAAAGTATGCAAGCTTTTTTCATTTCATGTCACATACATTTTGAAGCATATTTCATGTCACACATATAAATCCGCCTGTGTGAGTTAACGCAGCCGATCCCAAGCCCGGGTAAAGGAGGAGGGTGGCGGTAGGTTTGGACAACCAGCCTTAAAAACTAGTCCAATCTCATGAAATGAACCAATATCAAAACATCGTTGGGGCGTCCCCTACACAGCGACGCACTGCATCGGAGCCCGGGTGTAGTGAAAAGTGGGCAAGGGTTGCTAGGTCGTCGCCCAGAAGTGACGCGCCACATCGACACCTGGATGTGGTGTTAAATAGGCAAAGGTTCCCACACCACAATGGATGGGGATGGGTAAAGAAGTTAGTCCATAACTATCAACTTAGGTTAGGATCTTGGAATATAGGTACGCTTAGTGGCAAGTTAGTTGAGATTTGTGAGGTTATGAGTAGGAGGAGGGTTAACATCTTGTGTCTCCAAGAGACCAAATGGGTTGGGGAAAAGGCTAGAAAGATAGCACCTTAGCAATATAAGCTTTGGTACACAGGGAAAGATAGAGACCGAAATGGAGTAGGTATCATTATAGATAAAGAGTACCATAAGGATGTTGTATAGATTAAGAGACAAGGGGATATGATTATTTTGGTTAAACTAGTTTTAGGAGAAGAGGTGTTGAATGTCATTACCGTGTATGCACCCTAGATAGGACTTGATGAGGCTAGTAAACGACAATTTTGGGAGGATTTAGATAAGATAGTAAAAGAAGTACCCATAGGAGAAAACTTTTTTATTGGCAGTGATCTTAATGGACATGTAGGTACAAGTAGAGAGGGTTGTGAGAGAGTACATGGGGGTTTTAGTTATGGTGTAAGAAACGAGGGAGGAGATGCTATCTTAAATTTTGCTTTATCTTATGACCTAATCCTAGCAAATACATTGTTTAAGAAGAGAGATTCTTATCTTATAACCTTTAGAAGTGGACTAAGAGCAAGTCAGATAAATTTCTTTTTAACTAGGAGTAGGATAGACATAGATGTTTGGATTGTAAGGTTATTCCAGGTGAGAGTGTTACCGCGCAACATACTCTTAGTTCTAGATATGAAGATAGATAAACGACATCGAAGGAACCAACAAAAAGGAATTGAACGGATTCGATGGTGGAAGCTAAAAGAAGATTGTTATACAACATGTAGAGATAGTTAGATTCAAAAAGAGGTTTGGACAACAAAAGTGAACCCAAATGTAATGTGGAATAAGATGGCAAAATGCATTCGGGAGGTAGGCAAAGAGACATTAGGAGTATCAAACGGAAGAGTGCCGACGGGAAAGGACACAACATGGTAGACTGCAACAGTAAAAGATGCTATAAAGACTAAGCGAGAGCGTTACAAGGCTTTGAAGAAGAACAATACAGAAGAGAGTTTTTCGGAATATACGTTAGCAAGAAAGGAGGCAAAGAAGGCTGTGGCAGAAGCTAAGACGAAGGTTGCGAAAGAGATTTACGACAAGTTGAATACAAAGGAGGGAGAGAAAAGGATATACAGATTGGCACGAGCAAAAGAAAGGAGGAATCGCGACCTAGGAGTCGTGAAATGTATTAAGGATGAGCATCAAAGAACTCTCGTTAAAGATAATGACATTAAGAACAGGTGGCGAGATTATTTTAACAAATTATTTAGTGACGGACAAAATAAAGTTTTGGATAATATTTCGGTGCCTCTCAAGGATTTAAATCGGTGCTTTATGCGTAGAATCCAAGAGACAGAGGTAAAAGAGGCACTAAAGATGATGAAGAATGGAAAAGCTGTTGGACCTGATGACATCCCAATTGAAGTTTGGAAATGCCTTGGAGATGTAAGAGTTAGGTGGTTGACAAATCTATTTAATAAGATTTGGCACACTAACAAAATGCCAGAAGAATGGAAGAAGAGTGTCTTAGTACCTTTATATAAGAACAAGGGAGATATTCAAAGTTGCGCCAACTACCGAGGCATAAAATTGATGAGTCACACGATGAAACTATGGGAAAGAGTGATAGAACAGAGATTAAGAAAGAATGTAGAGATATCGGAGAATCAATTTGGTTTTATGCCGGGTCGATCAACTATGGAGGCAATATATTTGCTTAGACAACTTATGGAGCGCTTTCGAGTAATGGGTAAAGACCTCCATATGGTCTTTATAGATTTGGAGAAAGCATATGATAAAGTGCCT
This sequence comes from Heritiera littoralis, assembly GCA_031772115.1. NCBI lineage: Eukaryota > Viridiplantae > Streptophyta > Magnoliopsida > Malvales > Malvaceae > Heritiera > Heritiera littoralis. Next base: position 32,258 of record JAPDPK010000096.1, on the reverse strand, counting down.
AGGGAAGTACTATGGTGGTCCTTAATGAAGAAAAGAGTTCATTTGAAATATATTAAACTAATTAAGGACATGTATAGAGATGCAAGGACACATGTGAGGACAGGTGGGGGGCAAACAAGTGAGTTTCCTATCACAGTGGGATTACACCAAGGGTCAGCGTTAAGTCCATTCTTGTTTGTGGTAGTTATGGATGAACTAACAAAATCCATCCAGGATAAGGTGCCTTGGTGTATGATGTTTGCAGATGATATTGTCCTATGTGCGAAAACTAGAGCGGAGATCAATACAAAGTTAGAATTATGGAGACAAACGTTGGAATCAAAAGGATTTAAACTAAGCAGAGTGAAGACTGAATACATGGAGTGTTAATTCAGTTCTAACCGACTGGAAGAGCATGATGTAGTGAAGTTAGATGGGGTGGCGATACCTAAGCGGGATCATTTTCGATACTTGGGATCAATAGTACAGATGGATGGAGAGATTGATGGTGATGTGACCTATAGGATCCAGGCTGGATGGAATAAGTGGAGAAGTGCTACAGGTGTGTTGTGCGATAAAGGAATTCCTACATGGTTGAAAGGCAAGTTTTATAGGACAGTTGTTAGAGCAACATTGTTATATGGTAGTGAATGTTGGACGACTAAGAGGCTACATACCCAAAAGACGAGTGTAACAGAAATGAGAATGTTACGGTGGATATGTGGATATACAAGAAAGGATAGAATGAGAAATGATGATATTCGTAAGATGATTGGAGTGGTACCTATCGAAGACAAAATGTGTGAAAATCGTTTACGTTGATTTGGACATAAAAGACGTAGACCTATGAATGCTCCAGTTAGAAGAATAGAGGCTATAGATGTTGAGAGAAGGGTTAAGACTAGAGGAAGACCGAAAAAGACTTGGAAGGAAGTAGTTTGGAAAGACATGGAGGTTTTAGAATTAGATGAGCAAATGGCCTTGAATAGGAATCTATGGAGGCAGAGAATACATATGAACGATCTAACGTGATTTTAGATATTGGTTCATATAGCCTACCCCAATCTATTGGGATAAAGGCTCTGATGATGATGATAATGATTTCATGTTACATATACTTTTTGAAGCATATTTCATGTCACGTGTAACATCAAAATACTTTTCATATGCTATAAAACTATATCGAGTTTAGAGTTCATTTCCGTTTTCAAAACCGTACTCTAAACTTCATTTCATGTTACATGTACTTTTGAAACATATTTCATGTCATGTACAATATCAAATACATTTCATATGGCATAAAGCTATATCGAGTTTAGAGTTCATTTCTGTTTTAAAGCTATACTCTAAACTTCATTTCATATCACATGTACTTTTGGAACATATTTCATGTCATGTATACTTTTGAAGCATATTTCGTGTCATATGTATCGTCAAAATACATTTTATATGCTATATAGCTATATCGAGTTTAGAGTTCATTTCCGTTTTTAAAATCATACTCTAAACTTCATTTCATATCGTTGAGACTAGGCTATATCCCTATTTCTCTATCAATAAAGGCTTAGATCACTGTAACTAGCAGTGAAGAATCATATCATCGTTCCCTGAAAACCACTAGGACGCTATCTATGGCCATAGAGCTCATATCTCTCAGCCCCACTGATCAGGTGAGACTGAGACCTGTCCACGACTATTGTCGGACAAGCATCTATGCCTAATGAGTAATCTCCAATTAGGCGGCTTCCACTATGCTTTATTGAATTTAATTCTCTTAGAGTGCCTATAGTCTCATAAAGCATTCAATCTTTCTTATGAAAATAGTTCAATGTACGTAATACTTTTCTTAAAATCATTTATATTTTATATATATATATATATATATACGTACATATGTAAAAACTATAATTTCATTCTTTTCAAAGTCATTCAAGCATCCAAAGTATTCTTATAAACACAATAAGAATAAATCATTTCGATTTTCATTTATAGTAATAAGACATGCTTAATGGCAATAAAATTCAAGGAAAGGAAATAAAAATCGTAAAATGACATGCTCATGAATTGCATGAATGCTTATCATTTCATCTCATGATGTCTATGAGTCTATACCGTATCGATTCATTTCCAATTAATATGTCACCACTATGGTACTTTATCAAGTCTAATATCATACCTGCATTTCGTTTCGTTAAATCAAATCTCTAAGTATTCAATTCATCTTATCGTAAGATTCAATCCTAGACAGGATAATCCTACTTCTACATTATATAAACGTCTTACCTAACGTGAGCTTAGTTTGAGCGTGTCCCGTGTCCAGCTAGACCGTGTCCGCCATCCTCTTGGTGCACTACACATTCACAAGGAATTTCAACTTAATAAAGTCTAATTCAAATTTTCTATACACTTGTGAAATTTTAAATTCTTACTTAATACCTATCTATATATATATAGATAGATAGATATAGATATATATATACATATATATATGTATATATACACTCAAGACAATATAATTCAAGTTCTTAAACTACATTCTCTTATTTTTCCCATATCTTTATACATATATATATATGTATGTATATATCTATCTATTTTCTTTTCTTTCTTTTTTTATTTCTTTTCCTTTCCTTTTTTTTTCTTTCTTTCCTATTTCTTTTTCTTTCTTTTCTTTTACCTTAGTATCTCGGCTGACCATCTTGTATGAACACCCTCCATAGCGGTCTCTAACACCCCGTGAACAGCCCTTAGACACTCCTTAAGCAGCCTTTAACAGTTTGAAATTGCCTCTTTTAGCCACCCAAAACCACCATTCTCAAATGCCACCTTTAGCCCCTGAGGATCTTCTCGTAACAGTCTTGTAATCTCTTACTTTTCAGCCTTCAAAACTGCCCTGCTCTTCCCTTTCCTCTCTCTCGTTTTCCAGCTTTTACAATTCACCGAATCATCAAGCTTTAAACTACTTAAACCAAACCTCAAAGTAGCACCATTCAGCCTTTAGTTTCCAGCCTTGAATCCCCTCAAAACACAATTTCTAAACAGCCCCTAGAAACTGCCTTGATTAGTCCCTGCTCCAGGCCATTTCAACACCCAAAATCGAGTGCAAAACTTAGCCAAACTCTCACACGTATGGCCTATTCTAAACCCTATAAATCAGCACTTTATTGCTTTTCCAAAATACCCTATAATGCCTCTTTAACAGCAGCTATTTTATTTATTATTTATTTTTTTTTGCCTTGATCGGCTACTGTCTGGACTTTGAAATAAACACCACAGGCCACCAAGAAGTCACTAATTTCAACCTCCTTTAGCTGGCGAGCCAGCCACACTTCAACCCATTCTAACAGCAGCAAATGCCATGAACGAGGCCTCCTATTCAAGTCTGAACCATCACCACACAAGGCCTTTGCTGCTCCAGTCAACTTCACGCATCACCAAGTCGTCTAGCCTCAGTTCACGCCTCTGCTTATTTACTCCATTCTTTCTTTTGTTTTTTTTTTTTTTTTTGCCGTTCTAATCTTTCCTTTCTTTTCAGTATGATTTCTTTTATAGATATATAATTTTTTAATTCATTCTCTCACCCTCAGTGCTCTCCAGCTAGTGTCCACTTCACTACATTTTATATATATTTATATTTATATATATATATTATATTTAAAGTAAAGAGGTAGTAGAAGTGTGGTGGGTTTTGGTCTTTTTACTTTTTACCTATTATTAAAGCTCTCACGTTAGTGAGAGTTGTTGGCCAACGTGATTGGCTTCCTTATGAAGCCAATCACTTAGATCATTATACTTATTATTATTTTTAATAATATTATTTTCAATATAAAATTATTTTATTTCTAAACCTTTAAAATTTATAACTTTTATTATATAAAACTTTTAATATATATTTTACAATATATATCACATATATTGCATATTATGTTTTATATATATAGTCTTAATATATTTATACTATATATTTAGTTATCCATTTTCCTTATAATATATATATGTGTGTGTGTGTGTATAAGTACACACACACGTATATACACATGCTTCATACACTTATGTGTATTTCTTTATACTTATATACATGAATTTAATTCTTTGTCCTTATAAGTTTATATATATATATATAAATATATCCAAACATATGTATATACATGTGTACAATATTTTATTTTTAGTTCGCTTGATAATTTATTCATACGCATTTATCTATGTGCATGCGTATGCATACATGCACGTGGCATGTAGTTGTCAGTATATACGTATACATATATATAGGATTGTGTATTCCTTTCGTATCCATTTAATGTCCATCAATTATACGACGTATGTATACATTTCACTTCATTCTCGATTTTTACTTTCAAAAATTTCATTTCTATAGATTATGAACTATAATCATATATTCAAAATCCGCAAATTACATTATTGCATTGCATTACATTCATTTATAATTACATGTTGAGTACATAATCGGTTTTAAAGAAATTGCAGTTCTCACATAATTTCCTTCCAAATCTTTTTCAGCCTTCTCCTAGCCTTGCCCATTCTTTAATCACTTATAACCTCCACTCTCCTAACTGTAGGATACATAAGTTTACGTCGTATATGTCCAACCCAACATAGAAGACTTTCACTCATCTTATCATTAATAGGTACCACTCTAACCTTTCTGTGTATGTTTTCATTTCTTATTCTATCATTTTTTGTATATCCATACATCTATCACAGTATTCACATTTCTCCTATACTCATCTTCTATGTATATAGTTTTTCGTCGCTCAACATTCACTATCATAGAGTATTGTTAATCTAACAACTGTCTTATAAAATTTGTCTTTCAACTATATAAAAATTCTTTTATCACGTAAAGATACTTTTTTTTGGTCTAAACCATCCGGTATCTCCATACCTTTGGTATAAGACTAATTTGGATTCAAGAAAGTGATCAAATATAAATTGAATCTCCCAACTATTTTTCATATTTATTATTGTCGTACGGTATAACGCACAATTAGGAGTATGAAAAGGACTAATCGGACCAAATTGAGTTTGGTTTGAGCGGACATTGAATTGAAGTTGGTCCATTTAGGCTTTCTTTTTTATGGACTATGGACAGTAAGTCTAATCCGAACTCATTACGAATCGTTTTTTCCCCTTTTTTGCAAAAAAAATTAAATATGTCAAAAGTTATAATTCAATTAGGAAAACTACATATCAATACAATAATTATATTATAAGCTTCAGATTTGGAAGTCCAAGTTCTGTCGGTTTGGAAAATTTACAGAGCTCCATAAACCAATAGGCCTGTGTTACCCTTGCCCTTATGTTGGGAAAAAAGAACTGCATAATGAACCATGGGATATAGATATATCCTATAGGTCTAACTAATCAGGTCCCATATTCTACTTAGTTGTCTTAATTTTTTTCTAATTAATACTTTAGTTCTTAATTAGAATAATTGGAAAAATACTTTAAGAAGCCCTTGAATTTTACATAAAAATGGAAATAATTTATTGAATTTTTATTTTATTAAATTAAAGTTAAGAACTTTATTTTACGATAATTAATTAAAATCTATAAAAAAAAAAAGGTGAACCTGAATTTAATAATACTTTAATGACTTGGGTGAAAATCACTTGAAGGATTACTAATTAATAATCCCGGTGATTAAAATTTTATCCATCAAATTTTATGATTTTTTAAAAGATCAATGAATTATTTTTATTTTTGATAAAAATAATTATTTAATACACTATTATTAAAATTTTAAATTTTTAAATTACACAAAGTTAGAACAAAGACACATCATAAACCCATATGCCTATGGAACCCGTGAGCTTATGCTGGGGAAAAGGAACCGAACAACGAACCATAGGATATAGCCTATCTAACCAAAAAAAAAAAAGGATATAGCCTACAGGTCTAACTAATCAGGTCCCACATTCTGCTTAGTTGTCTTAATTTTTTTTCTAATTAATACTTTAGTTCTTAATTAGAATAATTGGGATAATACTTTAAGAAGCCCTTGAATTTTACATAAAAATGGAAATAATTTATTGAATTTTTATTTTATTAAATTAAAATTAAGAACTTTATTTTATGTTGACACATATTTTACTTTTATTTATTTTTTATATTTTAATGTTTTTTAAAGAGTGTGTGTCATTATTCTAACCTCATTTGTAAAATCTAAATTTTTACTACTAGTGCATTAGATAATTATCTTTTTTATATTGTTCAAAGACTTATTTAAATAGAAGGATTACTATCCTATTCACCATCAGCGGAGTATTTTTAACTCCACAAGTAGGATTATGATGATCATATATATCTTTTAAAAATATTAAAAAAATAAAAAATAAAACATGTGTTATCATCCTAACCCTGCTTGTGGAGTTAAAAAACTTAACTGATCTTGCATGGGATAATAAACCTAAATAGAATAACTGCAACCCAAAATAACCCCAATCGTTATCTGAAATTAATATATATTGTCACAACCTGTGATCCTATTTTTCACCTTTTTCTATACATCTTATTTGGTTGGGCTGTCTGCGATACTTTACTTTTCTTTTACATGTAAACAATTTCATATAAAATTATAATATGAATTACATCCCCTATCTTAATTCATAAGGAAGTAGTACTGTAGATAAGTCTAAATATAGAAAATAAATGATCATACCTTATTAAATAAATCAAGCTGTCGCATCATCCCCCAAATGAGCAGTCGAAATCCTTTAGGTGTCAGACTCTCAGTCTTCGAAAACCTAAAATGTTAAAATTAAAGGGTGAACAAACCACAGCTCAGTAAGGGAATTATATGCCTCACTTGATACTCAACTATCTATATGCTGAAAAACTTTTTCATTTTTCCTATGAGGCTCTAGGCACGCATGTAGGAAGGATACTACAGTCGGCTAGGGATCCGGATGGAATAAGGCAGGTATTTTGAAATACCTGTCTTGTCCCGGAACTTAAAAGCAACTGTAGAGAGTAATTTTCTTTTCGTTTGGAATTTAAATCATTTTTTCTTTTTATTTCATATCGTTTTCATATTCTTTTCAAAATAATGCTTTTATGAAATAAAGCATTTAAATAAAATAACTAATATTCATATAGTCTTTGAAAAGAATATTAGTTAAATCATCATCATTTTCATTTAAAACTCATTTCATATTTTACTGTACAATCATAATTAGTACAGTACTTTAAATAGCAAAATAAGTTATTAATTCCTTTTCGTATAACATATAAATCATTTAAATCTAATATTTAATTTAAAAATTTAAAATAAGAATATTAGATTTATTTTCCTCCTTTTTCTTTTTTGAAAACATATTACATATTCATATCACATATCATATGAAAATCATTTCATAGTACTCAAATCAGTACCGTAAAAAGCATTATATAAAATGCTGTAAATCACTTCCATTTAACTTGTCACATATCATGTAAAACTTTTACATTTCACATATCACATATCATATAAAACATTTTCATATATGGAGATTTAGGCATGCACGCCTAGCTCGTCCATTAGGTCGTTACTCATATCATGCTATAGACCCCGAAGGGTATAAATAATCATGTCAGATCTATGGCCATAGTCTATAATTGTCCTCGGCGAATCACTGATCAGGTGTCGACCAGGACTACATATCACATATCACATATCACGTATCACATATTACATGTCACATATCACATATCACATATCAGCATGCCAACTAGTCTCAAAAACGTATTTTTTCTCATCCATAAACCTTAATGGAATTTATAAAAATATATAACTTCATAATTTAAAACCATAAAGGTTAGAAAACCATTTAGTGAATATTTATAAAATATATATATAAATATTTACTTTATTTCTTTTCATTTTTCATCTCGTATTACGTGTAATTTACATATTCGGAAAATTTTCGATGATTTCATTATCACCATTCTCAAAGAAAATTTTCGGTGATTTCCTTATCACCATTCTCGAAAACATAAATATTTTAAAATCACTTTCATTTTATTCATGTTTTTATGAAAATATTCATTTTCTCGATTTTCGTAGTTGAAAATCCTTTCCGTGTAATAAAATCATTATTATGATTTTCTGCAGTTTTCTAGAAATTTTCGATAATTTTTCGACAATATAACAGCTGTCGATTGGCTAGCCTCCTGCATGGAAAATACAGTTTATAATCTCAGCCAGTACATGATCACAAATTTTCAGCCGATGAATCATCACAAAATTTTCATAAAATCATTTATAATTTAAAAACATGCAGACTGAATATCCTTACAGTGTTGCACATGCATCTCTTACCTCAGTACACTGTAGAGCAATGCCTTAAGTTGCACCAATATGCTTCCTATCTCACCAAATTATAAACTGCAAAGTCACAGTTTAATATAATTAAATTTCGGTATAAAATATATAAAATTTCTTTACTTATTTAACTCTCATTTGAATCATCATTACCTAGAATATTAGAATTCCTTATAATCTTTCCATGATAAATGAATATTTCATTTACTTTCACTTTTTTGTTTTAGCGTTATGTGCCACTTCTCAATGTCAATGTCTTCATCTTAGTTTAATGACCAAATGGTCATTTTTCATGCATAAGCCTATTTGGCTTATGACCTATATTTCCCAAGTTAATACATATACATTATTCTTGCATATTTTCCAGCCCTCATTTTGTCAACTTCTCCCATTTTCCACACCATTCACGTCACTCTTCCTTTTTCATCATTGTGGCTGGATGGCCTTACATGGGTTAGGTAGTTTATTCTTTAAAATGCATATATATACATATATCAATTAAATTGATACTTTAGTCTATCATTTAGTCAAGTCAACCTAACTCTTTTTTTTCTTGTTTCTTTTCTTTTATTTTCTGCTACTTGTTATCCCAACCGAGACTCGAAATTCTTTTCTGTTTTTTTTCAGTCCACATAAGCTTCAGTTTATGTCTCTATATTAAGGCTACATTTAGTACATTTTAGGCTGCCAAAACTTCAGCTTTCACACACTCAAAGTCAACCAAAATCAACCTTTATGCCTCTCTTTTGTTTCTTATTTTGGCTGCCTTAACCGGCCAAGGTTTTCTTTTCCACGTGCAGCCTCATTTCTTCAGCCTATTTCAACTTCTATTTTATCTCTATAATACTGCCCTATATAATATAATATAGACGGTTAAATTTATACCATTTTCACACCTAAAAGTCAGAAAAAAGGGTAGCCAAACCATCCAAAATTTTCTCATTTTCGGCTGCACAATCAGCCAACAATTCTTCTTCATTTTCGGCTGTACAAACAGCCCAGGTAATCTTCCTTTTCCAGCCACAATTGTTGACTATAAGAAAACAATATTTTCTTTTCACATGGTGCACGTAAAACCCTACTTAAGACTCAACTTGTTTTGACTGATCATACTTTTCTAACCCTTTTTATTTCTCATGGCAGTTTACGGTTCCATGTTCAACCCCTATTCTACGTCAGTCATCTCATCAACTTTCCTCTTCTTCTTTCTAAACCCTCACAACCAGTTCTAGGGTTTTCTTATACATGGTTTTTATTTTGTAATTAAACATATAAACAGCTTATATATGATTGTTACAAACTAATTTAAAGAACAATAAACAAAAACAAACTGAGGCTGAACATTACCTGTACAGAACAGAAATCTACCCACGTTATTCAGCTTCTGTTTGAGGTTTTTGGTTGACTTCTTTGAGGGTTTTGGAAGCTTAATATACAAGGTCTATTTTCCCTCAAGAAGCTTGGGTGGTTTATTGAAGAGACAGAGGTTTCGTTGTGGAGAAGAGAGCTGTTCGACGTGAAACAGATGAGGCTTTCGGTGATGACAATCCAGAATGAATCCCACGATGCGGCTGAGATTAAAGATGAAAGTGGCGTGTGTGTTGGTTGCTTATCATTGGCCATCATCAAATTTACTTAATATAATTTTTCCTATAATTATTAGATTTATTTAGAATATTTTATTTATTCAATTTTCCTTTTCATGCCACCATGTAAAATTCTGATTCCCTCATCAGAATTTTGTAAGCTATAATATTTATTTTAATGTATTTGGTTAATTATTTGATCCCTTTTTAAATCAATTTAACCAACATTTAATTTTAGGAAAATAACTTCATTTTAAATCTCTATTTTTCCATGACGATTTTATTCCATCCTAGGTATAATATTTTTCATACTTACGATTTCATCCAACTCAATGATTTTCATGTGAGAGACATCTTTATTTTATATTTGAACTTTGTAAAAATATTATCAATAATTCCTTTATTAATAATTAATAGGAATAATGTACATATACAATACAAAATAATGAGTTCTCACATATATATTCATATATATATATATATATATATATATATATATATATATATATAAACAAATGGGAATCTCAAAAGCCTAAGGTATCATAAACATCAAAACATCTAGTAGGACAATTGAATTTACTGCCTCTTGATTAATCTAGGAATGCCAGTATCATCAAATTTGGTTTTATTTTTTTATACAATAATGGCTGAACATTTTTTTATCTACATATGAATGGTTGATATTATTTTTAGATAAGCTTGATAGATTTTTTTTTTTATAAAGAAAATCTTTTCTTTGGACATTGTTAGAGTACATATCATCATCATCAGAGCCTTTATCTCAATATTAGGTAGATTATGTGAACCAATATATGACTTACATTAACTCGTTAGCATGAATTCTTCTCTTTCACTCATTCCTATCTAAGGCAATATGTTTTTCCAACTCTCACTTTACCATATTTTTTTGAATAATTTCCTTCCAAATCTTTTTCGGCCTTCTCCTAGCCTTGACCATTCTTTTATCACTCATAGCCTCCACTCTCCTAACTATAACGTACACAGGCTTACGTCGTATATGTCCAAACCAACATAGAAGACTTTCACTCATCTTGTCATTGATAGGTACCACTTCAATCTTATTGTGTATGTCCTTATTTCTCATTCTATCCTTTTTTGTATATCCGTACATCCATCACAATATTCACATTTCTCTTATACTCATCTTCTATGTATATAGTCTTTTCGTCGCTCAACATTCACTACCATAAAGCATTGTTAGTCTAACAACTATCCTATAAAACTTGCTTTTCAACCATATAGGAATTCCTTTATCACATAACAAACTTGTAACACTTGTACTCCATCCAACCTAAATCCTATGGATCAAATTACCATTGATTTCTCCATCTATCTGTACAATTGATCTCAAATATTTAAAATGATCTCATTTAGGGATCTCATCTCCATCTAGCATCACTATGTTTCCATCTTCCTCTTTGTTTGAACTGAATTTATATTCCATGTATTCAGTCTTTACTCTACTTAGTTTGAACCATCTTGATTCTAGTATTTGTCCCCATAGTTCTAACTTCGCATTAATCTTCGTTCTAGCCTCAGTACACAAGATAATATCATCTGCAAATATCATAAACCAAGGCACATTATCTTGGATGGATTTTGTCAACTTGTCTATTATTGTAGCAAATAAGAATAGGTTTAATGCTAACTCTTGAAGTAGTCCTATTGTAATAGAATTCGCTTCTTTGCCATCTATATGTCCTCACATGTGTCCTTGGATCTCTATACATGTCCTTAATTATTTCAATATCTTTCACAAGGTCTTTTTTCTTCATTAAGGACCATCATAACACCTCCTTGAGCATTTTATCATATGTTTTTTCCAAGTCTATAAAAATCATATAAAGATCTTTACCCTGTACTCGAGAACGCTCAACAAGTTGTCTAACAAATAAGTGTATAAAGATGAATGACAAATATAGAAAATTGGTCTCAAAATTAACTAGTGAAAATGAGTTCTTAACTAGGACTAAGGCAGAATTAGAAAAGGAAGTAGATAGTCTTAGTTGAGAAGTAAATGAACTTGGAAAAAAGAATATAAACTTGCACAACTCTTTACTTAAAGGGACTTCTTTGATAAAGATGGTTTAGGTTATAAAAATGTTGAGAAAGAAACACAATTAAAAAAAATTCCTCCTTAAAGAAAATAATGTGCATAATTCTACTCCTAGTTATAGTATATGTCATAGGATAGGACACACCCTTCACACTTGCACCTTTAGGAAAACTACATTTAGAAGGGAATTTTTTTGGAGAATATGGGTACCAAAGAATGTTTTAAACTCACATGATGAATTAGCTAATTGATTACCCAAGGGAACTAGGATTTTATGCACTAACCCTCAAGGACCTAGAGCCATTTGGGTCCTTAAAAAATCATAAAGATTGTTTTTTAGGTGTGTTAGTGCATGGAGCAACAAAGAATTCAATTAAATGCTTTAGACACAATATTTAAAGGCATGGCAAGAATGAAACTATCAAGAGCAAGGTTCAAGAAAAAAATATGCAAAGCATCACCAAGTCAAACATATTTCAAGAGGTTGCTCAATAAGGACACATTGGAATTAATACTTAATCACTATCAAGCAAAGGAGCTTTGTGAGAACATTATTTATCCTTAAACTTTCCTTATAGTTGATCCTCATGATTACGTTAATAAGATGCACTATCTATGCTTAAGATACATGTGAACAAGATTGAGATGGAATAAGTATGTGAAAACTTGTTCAATTTTGACGTATGATGAAATTTACTTGGTTAGGGCGTCTTGAGTTGCTTCATATGTGTCTTAACATGTTAAATGATAAAACTCTCCTTATGGTTGATCCTCATGATTATGTTCGTATGATGCATTATCTATACTTAAGATATACACGAACAAGATTGAGATGGAATAAGTATGTGAAAACTTGTTCAATTTTGATGTGTGATGAAACTTAGTTGGTTAGGGTGTCTTGATCTACTTAATATGTGTCCTAACATGCTGTATAATGCCTAGGTGCTAAAAACTTTCTTGATCTTATGCTAAAATGTTCTTGAATTATTTGATCTAATTTATGTGGTAGTTTTGATTGATAGGTCTTGAATTACTTTTAATAGAATTGCTTGAAAATCTTTGGTTTTAGCTATAATTAAGAAAATTAATTTTTAAATCAATTTGTGCATTAACAATAGGTGAAGGATGGATACCTTTTATATGGTATCAATACCTTTAGGATAAAAAGGTATTAGAAACCGAGAAAGTATAAATACACGTTCATGTGTTAATAAGTATCAATACTCATTACTAAGGAATTGATACTATTTTAGGGAGAACATTTAGATAAGTTAGGTTTCAGATTCAATCCTTCATTTCTTCATAAAATTCCCTTCGCTCTTTTTCATCACATAATTCACTCTAAAATCCTTTTCCCCAACACTCTAAAGCGTGTATCTGTGTTTATTTTACTCAGTAGAACTTGAGTTATCCTTTACTTTCCACCATACACATAAAGGTGATTCGCTCATTAACTCTTTAGTAAAACTCTTCATCCTCTTCTTTAATTGGATTAATCCTTTTATTGAATAAAGAGATATATTTACTGAATTGAAATCTAATCACTATTGGATTTATTGGAAATGCATTTCTTTTATACAGGTATCCTTTTTCCCAAAACCATTTGATACGTATTCTCTTGTTCCGATATCCATTCCATCAAATATGACTTCAAATCGACTACTTCCCAATTCACCTTCTCACAATCAACAAACCAATTTGTCATATATAGACAAATGTTACCCCATTGCTGATGGCAGATAGATATTTCACAAAAAGTTTTGAGTCATTTCCTATCAAAGTAGAACATGTGGTTAATCTTTCAAATCTTTCGCAAATCAATTTTCCTAATCCTAACATGTTACTTCTTTTTGGCCAGTGATTTTATCTTCAACGCTATTTAAATGGGAAGGGGTTTTAGTTCATGCTCAATCATAAAATGCATGATATGTAAACATAATGGAATAGATAATTAAACATAAGAATATTGAACCTTTTATAGGATCAGACTTAACAGCCAAATAGAAACTAATTTGTCAGTATTATAGCAACCATAAAGTCTAAAGATTTTTCATACCTTGATTCTTGAATGTAGTAATCCAAGAATCTTGCTCCAAGTTGATTCCACACACATTCTTAGTTATTGTCAAACCAAAGTCGTTCAAGTGCCCAATCTCCAAGGGTGATCCATATGAGCAATGCATGAACTATCGGTAAAGTTAAATTGACTTATGGTCGCAACAATGCTAGTAGCCTAAGTTTATTGAAACTCACTACAAAGAAGAATCAAGAACACTTCTTGATCTTGCACAGGGATATATAGAGCAGTAAGCACATGATTTCTTGTAAGGTTTCTTATAGGATACTATGCTACAATTACTCTAATACAAACTATATTAGATCAACAATCATAACCTGCAAGGTATCACAAATATTAGAAGATCTTCCTCTTGCTTTGATTTGTACAAATCATAAGGATTTTTCAGGAGTAGTTGCCACAACACTCAAAGTTTCTTTATGTGTGTCGCAAGTTTAGAGGGCTTCTCTCTCTTAGTGTGCTACAAATCATAGAGTGATTTTCCTTTCTAGCTGGTCAATTATAACAAGCATTCCCAAGGTTTTTTAATTTTAGTTCCTCTAGGCTTTAGACTTAATTATAATTATTTTCTTAAGGCCATTAAACCATTTAATTGACTTATGGTCCATGACCCAATTAAACACCTTTCAATTGGATTAACCTAATGTATGCTGTATTAATTAAAAGATAGGCTTCATGATTTAATTAAATCTTTTAATTAAATTCCCATGTCTAAATTAATTTTAATCAAACCTATTAATTCTTTATTTAATTATTGGACCAATGGATTTAATTAAACCCTTAAATTAAATCCATTATAATTAAATGAGAGCCTTTATGATTAAAAAAAACTATTTAATTAAATCCATTTAATTAAACTCATTTAATTAAGCCTATATAATTATAATTCTTTCTTAATAAGCCTAAATATAAATTTCAAATTTTTCTATTCGCGATTCTTTTTAATTCATATATTTCTCTTTCAGTACAACCCATTAGGTTTCATATATGTTGGTACTGAATCTAAATTTTCATATAAATTTATAGATCATGAATGGTATCTAGTAATGCATCATGACTACCCAAATGTTAGAAAGGTCAAAATGGTTTGACCAATCTTTCAGCATGTAATATCTTAGTGTAATTCAATCGTTTCATGACAATATTTAAGAAATAACCAAAGCTTGGTTTAGTGTCTGCCTTTAGTATATTACCATTTTGATCCTTAAGCTTTAAATATTAACTCTTTTCAATTAATACTTTGGCCAAAGACTTTATAAGTTAGTGCAAGCTATGATAGACGAGATATTATCTCTTAAAGTCACTCAGAAAGATGAATCATCATCTTGATTACTCATCCATCTTTATATGCTTCAATCCATACCCAAAATCATTCGTTTTAGGCATTTGCCTATGCAAACCCATAAAGAGGAAATCAATGTATGATGAAATACATATATGATAATTTGGCATCTCAAGTAAGAGGATCACTTATAATATTAACATATGGGAGTATATTCCACAAGGATCACTTAAAATATTGACATAAGGGAGTATATTCCACAGACACTTTAGTGACACCACCAAATGGAACTACCACCTTAAGTTATGTTCAATAAACTTATTTTTTAATAAGCACCCACATGCTATCCTTAAAAATCTCCATAATACCTCCCTAGGCACTTTATCATATGCTTTCTCCAAGTCCATAAATACCATTTCAACATCATTACTTTATACTTGAAAACACTCCACAAGTTGTCTAAGTGTATTGCTTCTATTGTTGACCAATTAGGCATAAAACCAAAGATTCTCTGATATCTCTACAATCTTCCTTAATCTTCGTTCTATCACTCTTTTCTATAATTTCATCATGTGACTCATTAGTTTTATATCTTAATAATTGGAGCAACTATGAATATCTCCCTTGTTCTTATAAAGAGGTACTAACGTACTCTTTCTCCATTCCTCAAGTATCTTGTTAGTGCGCTAAACTTTATTAAAAAGATTTGTCAACCACCTAACTCTTACCTTTCTAAGGTATTTCCAAACTTCAATAGGAATGTCATCAGGCTTAATAGTTTTCCCTGTCTTCATCCTCTTTGGTGCGTTACTTACCTCTATCTCTTTGATTTTGTGCATAAAGCATTGGTTCAAATCTTCGGGAGGTACCGAGATACTGTCCAAAATTTAGTTTTGTCCATCGTTAAATAGTTTGTTGAAATAATCACGCCACCTTTCTTTAATATCATTGTCCTTAATTAAAGTTCTTTAGTGCTCATCCTTGATACATTTCATGACTCTTAGGTGTTGAATCCTCTCTTGTTCACGTCAATCTATATATCTTTTTCTCTCGCACTTGTGTCCAACTTGTTATAAACCTTTTTCATAACCTCAACCTTACCTTCTGCCATTGCCCTTTTTGCCTTTCCTAGCTAACTTGTATTTTGTGAAGCCTTTTTTGATGTTGTTTGCCTTCAAATCCTTGTAACAATCTCGCTTAGTCTTTATAGCTTCCTTAATTGATTCAGTCTACCATGTTGCATCCTTTTCAGTTAGTGCTCTTTTATTTGATATTCCTAGTATTTCGTTGCCCATCTCTCGAATGTATTTTGTCATCTTGTTACACATTGTATTTAGGTTCTCCTCCATTGTCCAATATTCTTTTTAGATATAACTATTTCTATTTATTGCATGACAATCTTCTTATAACTTCCACTATTAAATTCTTATAGTTCCACCATCGAATCTTCTTTTAGTTATATCTTTGAAATGATTTTGTGTTTTTAAGTAGCCAATCGTTTTGGATTCTTACTTTTCTACAATGTTGCTATATATTTATTTTAGCTCAACATAAAATATATTCTTATATGATTATATTTATATATAATAACAAATATAGTAAAAACTTTTAAAAAATAAGTACATAGCCATTAATGTCTAATAATAATAATAATAATATCAAAATGTAAAATTTATAATTATATAAATATTTATTAATTTTTAAAATTTCAACTTCAATATTTTAGTTATATTTTTATTTAATTATATAAAAGTAAATTAATTATTACATTCAAAATTATAAAAAAATTGTGTGTATCTTATTAAATTTCATAATTATTCAAACCCGCCTAAACCTACCTGACTTGAACTGATCTGAATCCGAAATTGTCTTAACTCAAAAAATCTCGAGCCCATAAATATTTGAACTTGAAATTATCCCCACTCAAAAAACTTAAACCAGAAAAACTCAAGCCGAAAAATATCTAAACCCAAGATGTAGAAATGAACCCAAACCCAAGATGACCCGAATTTGAAGATAACCCAAACCAAACCCACTTAAACTGGTCCGTTTACCACCTCTACTTCCTTTTTTTTTTAATCCGAATCGAACTAATCCGAACCCTTTGGTTTTATTTTTTTCTCATTCCTACTAACAACTTATTAATCCACCATGAGAATGACTTATATTAGGATTGTTCTAAAAAATGAGTTTTGTAGGCATTGATAAAATAATGAAATCCCATGTTTTTTAAAGACACATATTATTATTTTATATTCATCATCACCAAATCAATTCTTTAACTCAATTTGTGAAGCCCCCGTGTGCACTACAGGTTATCGCACCAAACAGTTTACTCAATTGTATTGTTCGCTCTGGAGTGCACTTCGCACGGCCACCGCTCCGCACGGATTTGTCATAATGTATTGATTGGTCACAACTCCAATTTACGTTCTAAGGGTTTTGAACCCTTGATACCTTGCAAGTGTCGATCCCTCCTAACCAATTGTCCTGGTGTGATAATCGTAAATTTCGACTCCCTATAAACAAAAATCAATATATTAAATTGAAGTAAATGATTATTTCGGAATTTTTAGAAGAACTAAGTAAATTGATGGAGTTAAGTTTTTTGGAAATGGGATTTGGATTAAAGTACTTTGATAAATCACATGGGGATTTGTTCAATTAAGTGATTATTGAATTCTAAGAGATCGATTATATTAAGCTCTAGGGAAATTAAAATTTAAGCAAATAAACATATATATCAATTAAGAAAAAATATATATATAAGTGAAGAAATACATATAAGTGAATATAAATATATATATATAAGATATATATAAATAAATATATAAGTGAGTACAAGCATATAAATATATATAAATAAATATACATGTAAGTGAGTGTGTGTATATAAAACAATTATATAAGAAAAAATATATAGTGGATAATGTATTTAAATTAAATGAAAAAAAGGAAAAGATTTAAAATCTCTTTAGTGGGAAAAAATCCCACCAAACTAGTAGAAATGGCAGAGCACTATAATCCTACCCACAGCCTTCCCTCTCACGTGAAGTCATCAGCCCTACCATTCCCATAAAAACAAGTAAGTTAGGAAAGAAAAAAAAAGGAAGCAGAGGAAAATGCTAAACAAACAAGATAGAGTGAAGCGAGAGAGAAACCAATAAGGAGAGTAGTGAAAGAGAAGCGTGAGAGAGAAAGCCAATGTTGGCTGCTGGGTATGGCCGAGAGAACAAAAAAAAGAGAGAGAGAGAGAGATTTAAGGCGTGAAAGGTGTGTCTCAATGAAGCTTTCACGCGCCAAAAAAAAAAGGAAAAAGAAGGTGAAGTTGCAGCTGGTTGTGAAGATACGAAACAGGGGATTTACAAGTTTCTGTCTTGGTGATTCTTGGCTAGGAAAGGGCGTGAGATAGAATGCTGAAGTGTGGAGCAAAGACAACTGTTGTTAGACGAGAAAGAGAGGAACGAAGAAGAAAGAAAAGAAGCTGGGAGTGGCATGATACAGGGCTGAGTTAAGGGCCTCGACTGCTGTTTGGAGCAGGACGCCTTGCTTCTGTTTTGAGTTGAAAAGGGCATTGAAAGGGGATCAAAACGAATCTAATTCAAGGCGCCAAAACAGAGAAGAACTGAAAAGAGTGGTCAAGAGAATTGCTGGTGTTTAGAGGCCATTTTGGCTGCTGTTGTAGGCTATTTGGGATGCTGAAAATGACATGGAAATAGGGTAGTGTTAGAATGTTTCTAAAGGCTGTGTTGAAGCTGGTTTGGGGCTAAGTATTAAGGCTCAAAACAGGGGCAATCTGGAAGCCAATCAAGGGAGGAAGGGGTGCTGGATCTTTGTGAGTTTAAGGTGGCATTTGTTTTGGCTGTGTTTAAGGTAAAGTCTAAAGAAAACTGAAGAGAAAAATGTGGAAAGGCAGGCGGCAAAGAAACTAATCTGCACTTGAGTGAAATCGAGAGTGGAGAGGAATGAAATAGCAAGAAAACATGAAAGCAAGGGAGTTGAGGTGCTATCTTCTCGGGTGGAACAGCGTCTACAGAGGTTTCTTGCCCTCAATGGGAATAAAGCAAAAACCAGCGACTACTTGCCTTCCATCATTGGCCAAAAAGGTTGTGATGAAGGTGGCCCTCAACAAACACAGCCACCTAAGGGCGAAACTGAGAGGGTAAGATCCCTCTAGACATGAATTTCTAATATAATCTACTAATATACATATGTATATATATTAAGACTGTATATACAAATATTAAAGTACCTATTTATTATGAGAAGGTGAAGTGGTGAAGAGAAATTAATTTATTATTGGAATTTTGATAATTAGGTGTTGTTGGTGAGAGAGACAACAACCCAAGTTGAAATGCAAGGGCTTGCAAAGAAGTTTTAAAGGGTAAGTGACATAATTCTCGGTTTATGGTTAATGCCTATATGTATATACATATATAAGAACATATATATATATATATGTATATATAGATAAATGTCGTTCGCATGATGTAGATAAGCTGATGTTTATGGTGTAGAAGTGAACTTGATTTAACTGTGATTTTAAGGTGTTATCTTGTAGTATAAAATTAGGTATAATATGAGTACATGATTGTGATGGCAATGAAATGGTTGTAGTGACGTGGATTGGAGTGAAAGCTTGAATACCGACTTGGAAGCTAGAGGAGGAATGATACTAAGGCTCGAGGTAAGTGGGTTAAGTAAAGTCTGTTAGCACCATCTTATAGGAATGATTTAAATTTTATAAATTCGTTTATACTTGAGCTGGATTAAAACTTGTTTTCTATCTTATGTATTATGGCCAGCCAAGCATGCATGTTAAATTAAGCGAGTTAATGCATATGTGCATTTACATATAGCATGTTTTGAGATGAGCTATTTAATGTCTATATGTTAAGGACTTGTATCATGTTTTAAATTGTAAAGTATTGGTTTGAACTGACCTTTGAAATAAATTGAAACTTCTGCATATTTCAAACTCAAAACTGATTTAATAAGTCTTTGAAATTCGTGGGAGCCAAGTGCTACACGAGGAAATTGTTTTCGAACTGTTTTTAAGTGTAGGCATATCCTACTACTTTCCGGTCATTTCTAGCCTATCAAGCTTAACTCTAAGCATTATTACTCGTCTATCGAGCTTTGTGCTTTAGGCTAATGTATTTTACCTATTGAGCCTAGTGCTCTAGGTAAATTATCAAGCTTGTTTAGAAAACCAATAGACAAGTTTCAATTCTCGATTGATCGGCGAGACTGGAGTTGTCACGACCCAAAGGCTAATGACGTCCACTTAACACTTACTTTATTGCTTTTGAAAAATTACAAACCAATTTTTTTCTTTTTCTACTTACGGTTTGTATTCGGTGTTAGTGTAGTATCTAAATCAAATCTTATCTTACTAATATTATTTCTTGAGCTATGTCACATTTCCCAAGGTGATTTTTATGATTTTAGCCTTATTTTTACTATTCCAAAAGAAACGGATCGAAAACCTCCCCTTTTTATTTTATCAATTTTCCCAGTAAAATCATCTGCATTAAAACACATTTTAAACTTCACAATATAGCCAGCTTTTGTTTCCCACAATTCCAACAGTCATGCATCTCATATTTCTCAAGGATTTAACCATTAATAAATCCACATCTTGCAGTTTATACATAATTCAAAATATACATCTTAACCTGAATCGTACTCGATAATCACCTAGACTCACATAATAATCTAGTGCGATCCAAAGCTACATCCTATATTCCTTTCTAGTACTGTGAAATTTAAAGTTCGTATAACTATCAAAATGATATACAATTAGTATACCTCAAAAGCACAAAAGCTAGGCCCGAAGAACGTAGATGACTACCACAACTAGGTACAGTTCCCGAGAGCCTATACAACGTCTGAGCGAGATATCAACCCGTATGATCTGCAGATGTTAAATTTAAGGGGGTGAACAAATCCACGGCTCAGTAAGTAGCTTAAATAAATACAGACTAGGCTCATATCGTAAAACACGATCATACATGCATGAACTCTATAAAATAGCATGTATGCATTATGTCAAGATTAGCTACTAACTTGTATGTACAACAGATTTCATAAGGTCATTCATGCTTTCCTTCATTTCTTTAATTCACACAATATATTCACACAATATCATTCTTTTTGTCACTTTTTGTCGATATAGTTAAGTATGAGAAACACAACCATTTCAAATAACATATGGTTCTATAGCACAATGTAAGTAAAGTCCATAATTGTTTCAATTCTCAATCATATGTATAGTATCTATCCTATCTAATGATAGTTATCACATTCGCAGTTCACAATCGTTTAGCCATTATCTCATTGGCATATGATTTCTCATGATTCATCGGTACACATGTAGCACTTAGCTCTCAAAGGATTCTAGAGGTGGCTCCCACAATTCTGAAGAATCTATGTAGCACGTAGGTCCTTTGAGTTCTCTAGAGGTGACTCACATGGTACGAAAGATTGAGTTTTACTCGGGTTTGCCCCTATGGCACATGCTTTCTAATGTTTCATCGGAACTCGTGTAGCATTTAGCTCTCAAAGGACTCTAGCGGTGGCTCCCACAGTTTCGAAGAATCTATGTAGCATATAGTTCCTTTGAGTTCTCTATAGATTGCTCACATGGTATAAAAGATAGAGTATTGTTCAGTTGTCATTTTCCTACTTTTCGACAAACACGACTACGTACTAATCGAGGTTTATAAATTCAACATCGGGAGCTATGTATATTGCACATAATTCACATATATGTTGTCAAAGTATCACAATATATTAACATGCTCCATTGGTGCGACTTAATTAATTCACATGCATATGTCATAATACAGACACCAAATTTATACGACTTTAAATGCTCAGTAAACACAAATAAACCATAACACGTAACACGCAAGTCACAAACAAGATTTTTTTCCAATCAAGTACTATTCACGTTCACATCGAATCAAATTCATATCTTACCGAGACTTACCCTCCTAACCTTTTCCATGATATTTTATCAAGCTTAATGTGAATTTAGGTAATTATTGAATAAGGGTTCATTTATCTCTTACGAGATGATACTAGTAAGACTTATTTAACTCACTTACCTCAAGGCTTAGTAATTATCCTCCTCACACTTCCGAGTCTGTACTCAAACCTCTACAATGTTCCGCTTCGCTACACATAATCCATTAACATTTCGATAAGTTTGCATCATCGTGCTTAATCACGTACTTAAAATAAGGACCTTAGAAAAATATTATTAATTTCGAGTAACTATTAATCTAAAGCTACCTCTTTATCGTCAATTACAACGTACCCATGGTACGAGTCCTTATATACATATATATATATATATATGTTTAAGCATCTGTGTGTTTATATCCATATGTATATTCCAATATGTATATTTTATAGATATATATTTATCCACTTATGCTCATCTCTTTTTCTTTCTCTGTTCAAATATTTATTACGTGTAAATAATTATATATTTATACATATATATCAGTTCAATGGTACATAACATATTGATCATCATGGTATATATATCTATGTCTCTATCACCATTCTTATCCTCTAAGCACATCGATATATCGCCTATATTTAGCTTCAAGATCGTTACTCATTTTACTTTAAATTCCTCATTTCAATTTCAGTAGGATTGTATGTAATAAAAATCAATTTAAATAAAAATGAACTCATCATATACCTATTCCGTAGCTTATTCCATCATAGTACTAGTAACTTTTAATTATTTTGTTAACTATCATTATACTATGACCATATCATTCCTTATGTATCACTAAGTCTCAACCTTTTATCATCATCTTTATCACACAATTTAACTATATCTATACAATATAATTCTAAGTCTGAATTATATAAATGTCTTACCGACTCCTTTGCTCGAGGATCGTGTGTTGAGCCTAGTTTGGCTCGGTTGTCATTTAGTGCCATGCTACACCAAGTTGTAGCTCAACGTACATAAAAGCCTATCTTTGCATGCATGCACCAAATTTTGCACGCGTACACCTTTAAACATTAGTAATCTACTTAATATAAGTTTAATAAAATTCAAGATATATACATATTCAAATTTGAACGATATTGGCTTACCTATGAACCCGAGCCAATGCATACATAATTGCTTTTCCTTATATACATACATATATGTATATATATTCTGTTCCTCAAGTGTGTGTGTGTATATATATATATATATATGTTTCATTTCTTTTTATTTCGTTTTCTTTCTTCTTTTCTTTCCTGACCATACATATCCCCCCACACACACACACATATATATATATATATATATATATATGCATTCAAATTTCAGCCTTCAACTCTTTGATTTAGTATTGTTTCAACAGCTAAGATTTACTCTTTACATAGCCTCCATACCTCCTTTTTAATCCCTATCCAGGCACCAAAAAGTTTACTTGTTTTCAGCCTTTGTTCTGGCCACATTTAAACACACTTCCAGCTCCCTTTTTCCATCTTTAACGCCACATAGCCTTGAGTATTGTGATTAAAGCAATACTTGTTCAGGCATTGAAAGGCCCCGCAAAACCAACACTTACACCCTCCTTTCCAAGCCACCGTACACCCTCAAAGAACCTTCTATTTTCAGCCTTTTCGTGGCCCACAACCAGTGTCAAGAAAGCCTTTTTTTCAGCCTTATTTTGCAGCTTCAATTCGACACTAGAGCCAACGTTTCTTACCCTGTTCAACACCTAGTTCCAACACTCAAAAACCTTGCACCAAGAGCTGTATTTCTGCCCTGACCAAAAGCCTTTCGAAGGTCCACTATATCTTCCGCCTATTGCACCTTTTCAGCCTTGGTTTGGTGCTGTCTTCAGCAGCCAAAAATTCCCACACCAAAGCCTCGTCTTGGACACCTGTACTGCCCTCATTTTCAGCCTGTAAATTCCACCGTTACATAGCTTATTGCGGCTGCAAACTCATCTCTCTTTCTCGGCATCAAAGTAGCTCCATTCAACAGCCTAAAATCCCTCACTGATTTGTCTGATTTTTGAGCCCCTTTCCAGCCCCGAATGTTCCCTTATGCATCACCTAAACTCCCTTGTTATACAGCTTAAAAAAAAACCATCTCCTTTCAACCACTCAAAAGCCTTACCGAAAGTCTCCAAACAGCAGCCACTCCTCTGCACATTCTCTTGTTCCAACCCCTAGCACCATACTTCATGCTATTCTTTTCTGTTCCATCGTTGCAGAGGAGACTGAAAATGGTCATTGCTGTCGAGGAAACTGTACGTAAGCCGTGTGGGTAAGCTGCTGCAAGCCGAAGGAAGGAAATCTGCTGCTGTCTTGTTTACGTGGAGGAGAGACACACGAGGAAGGTGAGAATGGTGGAAACAACGGCGGTGGAGTGTTGCTGAGAGTGTGAAGCGAGGAGGAAAGTAACGAGAGAGAGAAAAAAAATGAAATGAAAGAGAGATGATGAGTGATGTGGAAGACAGCCTAAGGATTAGAAATGAAAAGAAAAGACTGGACGTGAGTTATGGAGAGCCAGTGTTCTAACTCCTTAACTTTCTCCTTTTTTTTTTTTAATGGGTTGATGGGAAATTTTCCACCAATTCATAATATTATATATTTTATTTATTATATTATATATATATATTTATCTTTAATATTAATATATAATACTTTAATATATATATATATATTAAAGTATTATATATTAATATTAAAGATAAATATATATATATATATATATATATACACATATCCTATAAATACATAAAGAAAGTATGCACTTATAATTAATTATATCAATATAAATATATATACATTTGTACATATAAGTATATAAATATAACTATATATTTTCATTTATAGATTTATTTACATTTGCATTTATTTGTGGGTACCTATGTTTATACTTACATGTATAAATGTAATTGTATTCATATCTATACTCATACACATATATATTAGTTTATTTTCTTATTCCTTTTAATTATATGTGTATATTTATACGTATGTATGCATAGTTTGGATCATGCGTGTACTTAAAAGCATGTGTAAGATTCACGTATTCTATTTATATCGACTTAACGTACATTGTATATGTGGCATACGTACACATTCATGCCATTTTTTTTTACTTTTTGTAATATCCCAAATCTACAGTGAATCACATATTTTACTCTTATTCACATATTTTCACCGGTTGGACTGTTTGTGATGCATAACACTCTACTAACTCTTTAAGAAATAAATGGTACTTTCATTTCAGTACCAAAATAGAAATATGAATACCTCATAAATTTTGAGATCACCTACATTCCCTTTTTAATCAAAGTAGTACTGTACAATTTTACTGAATATATAAAAGAATACAATGTACCTTCAACTCTGGAAAGTAAACTTTTTAATCCAAATCAATAACCTGTGGAGTGAAAATAAGGGGGTGAGCGACAATGTGCTCAGTAAAAGAGTTGTATGCTGCTTTGTAAATCAAAAACTATATACCACAAAAATATTTATATTTCCCTAACAGCATACCCAGTAGGGAAAACGATGGATATAGTGAACCGTCTTTAATATTCAAATTACTGGCTAAACAGTTTACAATATAATATAGTAAACAGTAAATAGGATTTAATAAATCCTCTTAGTAAATAGAAATCAGTAAGTTGAGACTAGGCATCACCCTACAATTAAATCATGCTATCATCGTTCCCATAGGAACACAAGTCGTCCACTTTGGGGTGCACCCGTAGGCCATCGCCCCTCATGGCTTTCTCAGAGTGTGCCCTTAGGCCAAAACTCTAATTCGCATCCCCACTGGGACACAGCTAGATCTATGGCACTAATCAGTCACGTGAATAGTAACGCATGAAACTCGGGGCCTAAAGTCTCAAAAATCAATTTATATCTCATAAAGAACCCTTAAGGAATAATTTACATATTTCATCATTTCTTTAAAATGATTGTTTTCCAAAAAGGTATTATATTTTCTGTTTACAAAACACAGTAAAAACAGCCAGTAATTTCACCATTTTTCGTATGAGAAAAACACAAGTTAAATCGGCTCGCCCCTTATCAGCTCACCCATTATGGCTCGCCCATCGTAGTGGATTGAACTCGCATGTTTTCATTCGTCCATGTGGCGAACTAACATCACCCACTGTGGCTTTCACACCGAGTTGAACTGGAGGGTCACCCACAAAATATTTCTCTTTAAAAAAAAAGGATCACCCACTGTTGGCTCGCCCAGAATTATATCAAAGGGGTCGCCTATCTTTGGCTCACCCGAATTTTATTAAAACAGGGGTCGCCTTTCTTTGGCTTGCCCAAAAAACAACATAGGGGTCGGCTTTATAGCTCGACCAAATCATGGTCTGTGAAAACAGTTTATCAAACTAATGCATGTATCAAACCAATCATTTTCTCAATATTTTTATAACATTTTTCTCCACAGGACATGCATTTCACTTCACATACTACTCCCTTACCTGGTCTTACGAAACCAAGCTTCCCAATTGCGTCTACCGAAATCGTACTTCTTGACTGCAAAATAATTTTATCGAAAATTATTAATAATTTCTTCTTATTTTTAAACCACTAAAATTCATAAAATGCAGCCACTAACTTCATGTTATGAAAAAAATCAGTATAAATTATACTGGTACTAAAACTGAACTTTTTTGTTTTAACTCCTTTTTTGGTTTCGATTTCATCGATCTTTCTCTTTCAATTTCTATAGTCATTTTCTAACCTCAAACCATAAAATACAATATGATGTCATATTCTAATAACCATGGCTGAAACTTCCCATTTATCACCTTTCATGATTTTTCAATTCTTTTCCATGATTTATTTGTTCTACCTCTGTTAACCCATCTCAAGCTTCTATTTACTATCATTTTCATGCAAGAAAAATGCATGAATTCTCATATTCCATGGCTTACCGAAACCCATGAAAATAGCATATTTTGGCTCAAGTAAAATAACTCAATACCAATAGCAGTTATGAGATGTACATCTTTATATCTATAAATTTATAACTTTGAATTAACATAAAACAAGAGAATTTGATATTCCCTTTTTTTTTTTGCCGAAACTTCCTTGGCATTTTTCTCTCTTATTTATTCATTTCCATCTCATGTCTTAATGTGTTATCCATGCTATGACAATTAAAAATCATCAATTCAACCAACACATCACCAACACCTTTACCTTAGCTTGACCGAATCCACACTGCTCCAACCCAAAGCAGTTTCTGTTTTCACGTCAGCCTCCCTTTATTGATCCCTTAGATGGTCTTAAGATGGAGGGAAGGTATAAGAGAAGGTTAGATGATTAAATAGCAAAAGGATGAAGTTTTTGTTAATCCATCTTAGAAGAAATGGAAGCAAGAACATAGCGAGAATAAATGGCCAAAACAAAAAAGCGAAGTGCAATAGAGTACGACGGCATGGAGAAGAAATTTGCTGAAGCTTTTGTTCCAAATTGTCTTCTATTTAGCATACTATCCAATATAAGAGTTTGCCACTTAGCTTCTTATCATTTTCTTCATCATTCTTCTTGTCGGATATCTCATTAATTGATGAAGAAAATGGCAACCAAAAGAATACAATAAGGAGCAAATCTTCTACCTTCATTAATTTGTGAACATACTTTGTAGCCATGAGAATGACGTATAACAATGTTGTCTGCATGTTTTCTTGATTTATTTCCTCTATATTCCTATTATAAAATTCATGTTTAAAAGCCTTTAAAAAGGCTGAAGGAAGACGTGCCATTTTCAGCAAAGTGGCGTGCATAATAGTCCACTTTTGCTGCTTTATTTTTTTTGACTTTCATCTTCTCCATTTACTTTATCTTTAAGTATTATTTCCTATCTATTTTACACCATAACACTCATGTTTCATCAACCAAACTTATAGTTGGGCAGAGGATGGTACGAGAGTAGCCAAAGGAATGTGGGAGTCCTCTTTGCCGCCTGCTTTTGTGGACTTTTTTTTGCTTACTTTAGCCAATCATATTGGCTCATATGTTAAACATTAATTACCTTTTCTTCTTATTTTGTTTTTGTATTATTTATATTTCATTCTATTCCATAAAATACAACTCACTTCTTTATATATATATATATATATATATATATATTTTCAACAAAAAATCGGTGCCAAGCAGACCAAGGAGTGACGTGAATGCTTGGCTGGTCAGTCAAGTTGTTTTCACTTCTCCTTTGTTTTTATTACAGCCATTAACATCCTTTTTATCTAGTACCTTCAATACCTTTGGTACTGCATTCTTTTAAGCCATCTTTTTACCTACCTTATAGTATAAAAGGCATGCTTTTTCAGCCTTTAAGTGGCTGGCTGATTGGTACAAGGCAGCAGCAAAGTGGCGTTACAGTACACTTTGCTCCATCTTTTGTGGACTTTTCCATCCCTCTTTTCAAAGCTTCAACCAATAACCATTTAGTCATGTGTGTTAGCTTTTTAATTACTTTTTTCTTCAAGCCTCATTGCACCTTAGACATTAAGTTTTTCTTCTTTCCTTCAAAATCTTCCAGCTGAGCATAACCAAGGAAATTGTTGGCATGACTGGCTGCCTCTTTTTTTTTTTACTTTTCTTGTTCTTCCTTTGCATAATCTTCAGCCACAGAATTCCACTATATTGTACTTATCTTATATTATATTTTATGCTTCCAATTGATGGCTGCTTTTCTTTGTAATTTTTCCAATTTGGAGCAGCAAAATCGACAGCAAGGTGGTGTGTGCTGTCCAATTTCCTAACCGTTTTTGTTGACTCTTTTTGCTTTCATTTTATGCATATCTCAGCCAATAAATTATCCATACATCCACCAATAAAGTCATCTTCATGTATTATTATTTATTCCATTTCTTTCACCTTAAAAATTTGCCTCAATTTAACCAAGTTCAGCCGTGTATCAAGGCTGAAACAAAAGTGGTGTGCAGTCCACTTCCTTGTATAGTTTGGTTTGTATTTTCTCATCTTCTTTTAATGTATTCAATCCAATGAAAACAATTCATATACATACCAATAAATTTTCTTTCTTTTATAATTCCATTTATTGGTATTTTATGCCATAAAAATAATTCTTCTACTCAAATTTTCAGGTTTCTTTTCTTCCTTCAATCCATACTTTTAATCCATTATTCAATATTTGCTTCAACTCTTATACAACATACTATAATTCATAAATCCAACAATTAAAAATTTACGGGTGGAATTTCATTCAATCTTTATTTAATTCCACTAAGTAATTTATTTTTGCTATAAAGCATTTACAATATGGTGTATAGTGTTATAAAATCGGGTCTCACAGTTTTGTTGCCCAAGACTTCATTCTGATAATCATAATCATATATTTGAAATCTGTAAATTACATCATTGCATTATATGCACTTATAATTATACATTGGGTATATAATCGATTTTAGGAATATTGCAGTTCTCACAGGATTACTATTCTATGGCTATAGATTTCGTGTTGCTTGCAACACCATTCTATCACTAGCTAGGATGGACATCGTTGTCGTATCACTGATTGAGGATTCTTGCCTAAACTTTATAGACCATTGTTTTACTATTGATATTGATTTCAATGAATTGAGGCTTATGCTTAAAGTGAAAAGTGATCGATATGAAATCATTTTAAGTGATTTAAGGCTTATGCCTAAAAGTGACAAGTGATCGATTTGAAATCGTTTCAATGAATTGATGCTTACGCCTAAAGTGAAAAATGATCGATTTGAAATTGTTTTAAGTAATTTAAGGCTTACGCCTAAAGTGATAAGTGATTGGTTTTGAAATCGTTTTCAGTGAATCGAGGTTATACACCTAATGTTTATTGATTATCATTTTGTTAGCTTTAAATTGACGTATATATTTTGAAATGACTAAAACTTAAGTGATCTTTTATGTTTTGATTCATATTGTAAATTGTAAATTTGCTTTATCATATATGATTTTCTCAATCCATTTTTAAGTGATCATATCAAACATTAAGACCACGATTTATTGATACATTCTTATTGGTCTTAATACTTTATAAAATGTTTTGAATATTTTAAAAAATTACTTAATGAATTTTTGGACCATGTTTTCATCAGAGAAAGTCAAGAAAAACTCCCACAAAAATGCCAAAATGTTTTGGGTTGAATTAGGATCAAAGGCTATATCATTTCCAACCCAACGTGCAGGAAAAATGCCCTCTGGAAGCATGGGATCGATCCCCTAAGGGAAGGGATCAATACCTTCATGGAAAAAACTCTTGGAAGCATGGAATGAAGCAAAGGATCGATCCCTTTTCACGAAAAAGCACTCCAACGGCTAGTTTTGTGAGATACAACGACTAGTTTCTGTTTTGGCTCCAACCAACGTTCACAAACCATCCAAGAGACTATAAATAGAGGCTTGGAAGCTCAAGGAAGGAAGAGGAATAGCTGAGCAACATCTTTTATCATCTTATTCATCTTTTTCAAGTCTCAACAACAATTCAAGTGCTACAAAGTCTTCATCTTCCATCATTCTCATATTCTTTGTATAGCATAGCACAAATATTGTATAGGTTTTTCTTTGTGCTTAATCTATGTAATCATTTACCTACCTAGAAGCCTTCTTTGGTTACACCCATTGTAAACACAAACACACTTTGTAAAGGGGAAGTTTCTCTTTAGCCTTAGGAAAAGGAGAAGGTTTCTCTTTAGCTTTAGAAAAAGAGGGAAATTTCTCTTGAGCATAGAAAAAAAGGGAGGTTTCTCTTGAGCCTTGAAAAAGAGGGATTGTAACACAAATTCAAGTGAGTGGATTTGGAGAAAATCCTTAGGAGCGTCTCAAGGTAAAGGACGTAGGCAAGGTTGCCGAATCTCTATAAATCGCTTGCGTACATTTCTCTTTCCCTTCTCTCTTTATTTACTTTCAATTATATTTGTGTTTATTGTATTGAATTTGGATTGCATGCTTATATAGCCTAGAGAACTTAGAAAACATTAATATAGGCTAGTGAATTTAAAAGAATCGAAAAACGATCTTAAAGTTAGTTAAAAACTGATTCAGCCCCCTCTCGTTATAGCCTATAGAGCCAACACATTTTGTGAACTAATTGATTTATCAAAGTGCATGGTTATTGATTTAAAACGAATGCATAGTAATTGACTTATCAAAGTGCATGGTTATTGATTTAAAATGAACGTATAGTAATTGATTTATCAAAGTGCATAATTGTTGATTTAAAACAAATGTATAGCAATTGATTTATCAAAATGCATAGTCATTGATATAAAACGAATGCATTGCAATTGATTTATAAATAATTGGGCATGATTTGTAAAACCTCTATGAACAATTGTTTGATCTATAAAACCTCCAAGCATGATAACTTATAAGATCTTTGGGCATAATCGCACAATTTTTGAGATAATTTTTAAAATTTCAAAGCCTCATTTTAAGAAGAAATTTTTTAAGTGAAAAATTTTAAAGTTTCAAGACATCCTCTTGAAACTCTTTAGCAACCCATCTGATTTTGAGTCAAAAGCCCACTTGATTTGAATTAAGTTTGATCCAATATGGTGAAGTCTGATTTATTTAATTTATTTTGTTTAATTAATTCTTGATTTGCTTAATTATTTAATGTTTAAATAACTAATTAATTAAACCTATTATTTATTTCATTAGATCAATTTATTGAATTTAACTTAAATATTTTTGTTTTGTTTGATTATTATTTTGTTTAATTTGAATATTTTTTTGATTAATTTGTGTTTGAAATATTTTTTTATCACATAAACTATAAGAATTACATAATAGGATAGAAAGTCAAATTAGGATGGTGCATTAAATTGTAAAATTAGAATCATTTGTAAATAAAAATGTAAAATAAAAAAAATTCTATTGTAGATTATTTGAAATAAATAATTAAA